>CM057000.1:144637292-147304792 GCA_029891345.1 Dryococelus australis
CAGTCAATTAATGGACTTCACATATAATACTTTTCCTTTTCCTTACATTTAAGTTATGCGTGTCATCTAATATTGAATGTTCCAACGCACTGATGCACATGCAGATAAACAAAAATTTCTAGTTCGAGGGTGCAATTAAACGGAAATAAATAATTTCCTGAATATTAAAACACGTTTAATTATATATTTGAAATAAACATACAGTTTATTTTAGTTGTCTTCTAGTAATATAAAATTAATCATGTTTTCCATCACTGGTAATAATAATTAAAAATAAAAAGATCCCTGAAAATACTGTAGTATTGCTTCCGGTGGTCTAGATGAAGTACTTAAAAATATAGGTACTTATTTTTACTATGTTTATGACAAAATCTAATCTACATCTGTTGACTCCAAACCCCGGTAAGCAGGAATGTCCTCTACAAGCCAGGGAATGAGGCCAGGTTGCGTTAAGTGACGCCGATATGAGGGCAATGTAGAGTGGCGGAAGGCGTCTTTCTCCATGTGACGTCAGCCAAGATGGACGTCCCAAGAAGACAGCTGTGCCGACCGCAGTAACACGTCATTCTTCAACAGCCTCCGGATACTTCTCAAGGTGGGACAGTACAATATACTAACGTGGCTCTCAGTAAGGTAGTGGATGTAATTACAATAGCAATGCTCCCCCGACCTTATTGTATTTTATGTATTCTCCAGATGTTTCATTACATATCCATGTGGTGACCTATAGCTTATTACATTTATTTATCCCACATGCTCTACCATCATGAGATTCCCTCAACCTTAACAAGTACGGTTTGAGCACAATATAAACCACGTAACTTATAACAATCCTGAATACCACAGGCCAATCAGGAGAGAGTGCAAGAGTTGTTTCTAGGGTGTCTTGTATCCAGAGGGTATAAACCTTGGGTCTTAGCACAAATCCAGTGGAAATACAGAAATATATAGATACGTTAAATTGGTGTTAGTCTAGGGCTATGGTTTTTTTCATATGGCTGTTGGATTTCGTCGTGCATGGTTGTTGGTCTCCTGTTGCTTGTAGTGTCAAGTCACTTCTACAAAAGATTAATTTTTGTAAGCCCAAATTTTTCCCGAATTTAAAATGTTTTGTCTCAAATCATGGGAGAACGATTGGGATAGCTATTTCAAACTATTAGTTTTAATGTTCTTTCCTTCCCTTGTCTTAAAGGCTTTCCAAAATCTAATGTTTTCCCCTTAATTTTTAGCATATTACACCATTTTTTGTTGTGATATAAAATAATAGCCTGAAAAAGTATAACAATCGAGGATATTGACTTTTCGAAAGAAACATTTTTTTTTTTTTACTTTTTTTTTTTTACTTCTCTGCTCTTATTACTATCGTATAAAATTACCAGAGGGAAGTGAGAAATATCATATGTCAACGTCGTTTAGATATGATAGATCAGGAAGTTTTTTTAGTTAATCTACTCATTTTAAGATTATTAACGTATACCAATATAGTAGAATACATCGGAAATAGAGAGCCACTTGCAGCGATTTTCGCTGACTGACACATTTCAAAGACCAAATTTATGTTTAAATAATCAAATTTATAAATGGGCAATAAAATATCGACCTTAATTTATGCGCTGAAAACAAAATTGCATAGAAATATACCATATAGTTTACTCACGGTTTCTTCACACTTTTTGAATGTAACCTTTTAAAAATCACCCCATGTAAGACGTGTTTAATTATTTCCTAAATATACCATGTATCACAAGCATTTTATACCTCTCTGCGGACATATAAGTAGCCTATTTTCGTTACATTGAAGTCTTACCAATATTTTATTTATAAATTATAATATTTCATTCATAATTAATATTTGTATAAAAACAGTGAGAAAACACGTGTGTTGGTATTGCCTAGTAAGAAATAGTTCTCATACAGAATATTATTACAACTGAGTGCGAACGACTCGATGCGTTGTCCTTTGGTGTAATTTTCTAGACTTCGTTAAGCTTAGTTCACGAGGCGGAGGAATATCCTGAAAGTAGAACTTCAGCGAGGTTTCAGAAAAGTGTTTAATAACCGCGAACGTTTTTTTATTTTTTTCTAATTATAATAGATACAACTTTTCATAATGAGACCCATGCGAAACCCTTATCCAGCACATCATAAACAATTTACAACTATCTAAAACCAGCCAGTTACAAAAGCAAACGTGACTGCCCACTAGTCTTGCTTATATTCGCCAGCACTTAGCTAAATGCCAGTTTCCCAAACGGAATATGTGCGCTCAGAAACAGTGCGACGCAAACGTTCATTAAAATTCTGTTTATGCTCATCGTGCGATTAAATAACCAATACTTCAAAACGAACCTTTTTTTTTTTTTAAGTCTTCTGTAATTTTGCTTATTACGCAGTCCCCGGCAGAATGAGTCCATTCCCCCTTTTTTTTTATTTGCTTCTGACATTTTTTTTACGCCGCCGCTGGACACACTCGCACAGTCCCCTCCCTCCCCCCCCCCCTCCACCAACAGACGGAAATCCAATATTCCCTCTGGCCGCAGATTTGGGAACATTTCCAACCAACATGGCATTACAACCCGGCCCTTGGTTCGTTCGGTAATTAACGCACGAATTCCGCGGAGAACGGAGAGCATGAAAACACGAAATACCGCACTGTCTTAATGATTCTAATTCACTACCGTAATTGTTTTTGGTTGCGACCGAAAGACCGTTGTTTTAGATAATCCAGAGTTCTAACTTCCTTGATACACTCAAGATTATTTGATAAAATTTGTTGGAAGGAAACATTTGATGGTCGTATTTTGTCCTCAGATTTTATTGTCAAATATAGTTGAAGTGAAGGTATAAATTCGAGAGTGTGCGAGGGGCTTAATACTTGCATTCATGACGTTTCCCAAATTGTCTGTTAATAAATGTGTACGTGATATGTTACTCGTGCTTAGGTAAAGGTGTAAATATGTATTGTTCAAAGTAATAGGCTACTTGATACCAGATGATAATTTCTTTCCTGGCACCATTAACATTACGTGCAGTTTTTCGAACTCTAACATACCAAATGCACGAAAATTCTCCATTTTTCACTATCATGAGTATTAATGCGCTATGATATTGAACTTCCTAGTGTAGATACCGTGTCTATATGAAGGCAGTTCTGAAGGCTCTTTACAACATATTCACTCGTCCATTAAACCCACAATATTGTGTACACTCCATGTTTCGAATCCTATCATATTACGTTAGTAAGCTTTTCATCAATTACCTTTTAAAATACTTAACTCAGGCGTAAACTTACGGCGCAAGAGGTTCGAGTTTAACATTCTTGGGGAAGTATAGAAATGTGTGCCCCTTTTAGGTTTAAGGCTAAACTCAATAATTTTAAACCGCTCTTTCACTGTATAAAGTTTCAAATAACCGCTGCTTATTCCTGTCGCAGTTATCTCAGTTTATTATTTCTGAAATATGCTAACGTAATATTTATTTGTTTTATTTATAATTTGTTTGTGGCAGATATATTAATTTATTTACTCCAGCTCTAATTCATATTATTAAGTGATAGTTGTTTTAATCTCAGAAAACGTATTTTTGGGTAATTGTGTGTGTAAGTCTTTCTGTTTTCATTCCCAAAGTTATTTTTACATGGGCCGCTTTGCATACAGGAATTTGTTGATTGGTTGCTATGGTAACACAAGACGTATGTGTAATATGTGTTTTAGCTATCTCGTGATTGGCGCGAAGTTTTTAAGGCTTTTAGCCATCTTGGTTTTCCCGTCAGGCAGACGATGACCTAGTGGGTCTGAGAGATACTTTATTCTGTTTGTTAATTAGCCGAGTCCCGTACAGAATGCAGACTGCCTATAGTAGGATGAAGATGCGCGGTATCTGAAGATGAATGACTTATGTCTGCACGCGCTACCTACGCGGATTATATTTAAAGCCAAGTTTGAGCTACCGCGATTGCGTGCGGTAAAGTAAGGACTTTAGTGACATACCCAGGGCTCGATAGCCTGGTGAGGGAAGACTTAAGGCCCTCGACCAGCGGAACCAGCTACAGAAGATTTCAAGGATGTGGCATCGATTCAAGATTTATTTTAAACTAAATATGCTGAATTTTCGACATAGAGACTACGCCTGTAGAATAATTAATGATTTTTGAGAAACTAATCTGGCTTACGTTACGCCATCGTAGATCATCAGTTTTTTTTTTTTTAAGTTGCTCTACCTATATGCATACTGAGATGGTGTGAAAAAAAAAACTATTTATTTAATTTTATTTGCACATTTTGAAATAATTTAAAGGACCTGAAGAGACTTAGCTACATTTAGAATCCTAAATACGAGATAACGTACGAGGGAGCTTCGCCTATAGTTAAGGCCACGCAAAGTAGAGTAAATTTTGAAACTAAAAGAGTTGCTACATAATACTCGGTATTTGCAGATATATTAATTTAATTCATAATGTTTCGAACAAAACATTTTTTTATTCATCAATCAAATTTACTTCCACTCAAGTCTCGATGAGTAATCATTTGGTCAGTAGCTAGTGGTAGTTTAGATTGGTGTCTTCCTAGTGTCTCTTGTAAGTCGTTTGTAGTATACAGAAAGTGGCTGAGTATACAGAAAGCGGCTGAGTGTACAGAAAGTGGCTGTTGCAAGTGTCCTGACCTACAGATCAGTGGTAATATTAATCTGGTGTCTTGGACTGTTTTACAATGTTTGCCCGCTCATCACAGCAACTGTTTCTCCGATTTGCATTTCAGACATTAAATACGTCATGGATAAGATTTCATTCATCACAATTTATTTGTTAAGAGACATCGCAAAACCGTGCTATACAGTTCTGAGTCGGGTCTTCTCTAACATTCTGGAGAATTCGGTGAATATTTTGATAATGATGCCATTTTATTTATACTCGTCCACTTTATTTTCTTATTCTTTGCTTCACGTCTCTTAACTGTGAAATGTGTGTACATCTGCGTCAACAAAAATATGAAACACGCGCGAATTTCACGTACGTGTTGTTAATATATCTTAAGATAAGGGTCATTTTCTCAAAATCTCCAGCACTTAAAGTGAAGCTTGTAAGAGAGCTCGTTAAAATATCCACTGCAATTTCATATATTCATTCGGGACACGCATAAATCACACAAACGAGCCAGCTGCTACTTTCAAAAGAGAAAAGGTTCATTTTGAATTACTGTAGCGTAGACGGGAAATTCTGCGGTATATCAAAAGTCGCCAAGATAATAAGAATTATTTATAGGACTCCACTTATTAAAGAGGATATCCCATTATTTTCATGTACTAATGGCAGTAATTTCTTTTTAATGCGTCTATATTCTATCAGTTATACTAATTTACAAGCGACACTCATGGTAAATGTAACTGGCGGTAACACCTGCTTCTAACGAACTGAAGTCTCCCCGCTCAGAAACCACTGAAACATCAGCTCTCCGTCACTTTATTATATATGTTGCATAGTTAATGTACTTATTTAATAGAAGTCCCTCCTCCGTGGTACTCCTTAGTCAATGAAACGTCTCCCATAGGTTCAAGTTATGGAAACCATCAATGCTGAGTCCACACATAGACTAAGTCTATGTGGCATGGATAACCTAAATGTAGATCGTGACTGATGCAATGCAGTAATCTACTATCGCCGAATTGAATTTTGATCATAGAGTAAGCAAAAGCTTGTACTTCATATCTTCGTGTGTGTATGCTGTTGTTGAAATAAAAATTCTACAGTTTGTTGCTCCGCGTTTAAGATGAAATTTTCAGATTTTGCAAATAAGTGTTTAATGGCCAAGCCATTTAACTTGTATCAAAACACATCTTCCTGTTAAACTGTTTCAAGAAGAGTGGTGTTTTACTTGCCAGTTTCTAGAAATATTTATCAGACATCCTTGTCTTCCGTTACTCTGACAAAGGTGCGACTATATAGTACCTTAAGAACCTTCCTTAAGGTTTCTGAACTTTAACGTATGTGGTTGATTTACATTCTAATTAGCTCTCTCAAGCCATTAGATAATATTATCTTGTGTTAGTCATAGCGTTAAACTCCATATTATCCTAGTTCTCTAACAAATTCTATCATTGACAGAACTGAGCCTAGCTTGCCCGTAAAAGGCGTTTTCAGAATCATAGTGTCTACTTTCTTGTTTTTTTTTCGTTTCCGGTGGATGCAGTAATGATTGTGTCATTACCGGTTTTACATAGCATTCTTAGTTGGCATATTGAGGAAATGTGCGTGGGAGTCAGTGTTAAATGTAACTTGTTAAAATCGCTTCATTCCGGCCTCAAAAGTTTTCCAGGCCCCTTTACTTTTCTTCCAATCAAAACACTGGCAGTTACCATCAAAGTAAAAACTTTAACCTCGCAAGCTCAGCCAAGGATGATATTCTGAAAGCGTTCCTTTTTGCCAGTGTATAGGAAGCCTCAGGCAGTGCCTGAGTGCATGGTTCTATAAAGGCGCAACTTTATTTAATCCTTTGGAAACGAAGCAAGATTCACGATAGTACATATGTAGTCTAAATAACAATGAATAATTCAAACTCCACAATGCTAGCAAAAACGCACTCCAGTGTTTCCACACTCTAATTTGTTTTATCCCTTTATTACAAATTACTAACATTCGATCTCAATTATTTTTATTTTAATATGTTATAAGCAGAACAAATTTTTGTTGGTGCTCCTACAAAATGATTAGAGTAGTTGGCAAATAAGCACCCGAACAGAATTTTGCATATCACTAAATTATTACCTACCAATTGTGTGCGAAATCATTAATTCTGGCATTTGCAAAAATAACAGGTGTTCTCAGTTTTTAAACGCCTTGAGGCTTTCAAATACTGTTCTCTTCACGTAGTTCACTGCAGCAGGAAACGTACACTAATATAGACAATAAGACATTTTCGACTCTATAGACACAGAGAGTTTTTATGTAATTTCAATTTACCTGTAACTGCCACTCTGTTACGTCCACACCGCAGAAAAAATACAGTATATATTTCCCCTCGTTATTTTTTTATAACTACAAATTTTTACTATCACGTGTATGGTAAACAGTGTTTCAACAACCTAACAAATTGAATATAATTAAAAATTTGTTCTGATTCACAAAAAAGATTAGACATCTCGTTGGCACTGCAGCTGAAAGAGAGTTCAGCTACTCGACAGGTCAGTTGACAGACAGGCAGCTTACAGACAGGTGACTATACGACACATCAGCTGATCGAAATTCGCCTGTCAGACAATTCGGACAGATGACTTTCAGCTTGATAAATGTAGCCCAAGACATATATTTTTCATAGTACATAATGAAGTTTTTGCCTATAAGGAAACGGCATGCGTAAATAGTTCAGGTATATTACGAAAGAGATAACTAAACACTAATTAGAAACTGATAACGTTTAAACATATGGTTAATACAGTAAATATTACGTACATTATTCTATTAACAAAAGAATAATTACTTTATCATTACACATGCAATCTTAGGTAGTTATGTAATAATTTCTGATATAATTTGAAATCTATGACAAAAATACATAATACCAGACAATATTAAATTTTTATATGTTATTTTAACCATTGTTTATATAGCGTATTGGAAATAATAATACAAAATCACGAGAATATTTCAATAAATGTAATTACAATTATTTTTCTCTAGTCAGATATATGGTAGCTTCCACGTAATGCTCACTTTCCAGAGAAAAGAAATAAAGATAAATATTGCGTGGAACAATTCCTTGTGGAAACTTTTCAAGATAGAACTCAATAAGAAGAAGAAGACAATTATTGAAGTATAATGTGCTACGAAAACACCCAGAGAAAAACATAAACATGGTCGATCGGTGGTAGGCATCGTAACACCGCTGCTGAACACAGACGGGAATATGGGTGACAGCCAGGCACATATAGGTCTACGAAAAAAAACAATCATTTACTCAGGTGCAATTAGAAAAATTAAATTGTGTTATTTTTGTACACATATGAACGTTGAAAACTCAAAATTCAACCTGCGGACTTCTGATGGGAGTAGCGGCAAAATGCCTATACAAATATTTAAGCAAGAAGCTGTCACAACAAAACACTTAGGAAACGCAAGGGTGCTTATAAATCACGATATTAACTTCCGTTAACAGTATAAAGTGCTCAGATGAAAACAGTCATCCTGGAGGTGTGTGGACCAACGATGACATTTCAAATCCACTGCAAACTCTTTTAACGTGGCACTGAAGTGGAGATTCTAGGTTTTATATCTCGCTTGAACATTTCCTTGGTCTAGCGTTCTCATCGATTGTCATACCCTATTGTGGCTCCTTTTCGTAAATACATCTTTCTCGTTATTCCTGTAATTATTTTTAACTAACGTATGCCTTTATTAGTGGTGTTTTGTAATTTGTTTAAACTGAAAAATAAAAGGTTAGTATTAATTCATTATATACCACGCAATGCTACGAAACTGTGCGGTTTGGACCCACATAACTTAACAAAGAAGCCAGAAAATTTGTAAGCTTTAACATTTTATAAATGCGTATAGCTTTATTTACGTCGCTTCGCGCAACTTTCAAACACGACGAAGTGTGATCCAAAGCTACTTTTAAATAATTATTTTACCAACAGCAAACATTTTTTAGCTTTAAAAAATAAAGACATATGCCCATATTTTCATTTCGTCCATTTACAAAAATGCACAGAACACAATTTCACACAAGTGTACACAATATCAAAAAGACTAAGGCTGTTAAGGTTTCAATGTAACGTGCCCTTGATCCATTCTTGTCTTGTGAGTACTTATTCCCTTCACGATGAATGTTCGTATGTGAATTCCGAGGTCTGTGATCGTTTCCACTTCGAGTTTTGCTCTGTCGAATTTCAATCTATTCGAGTGTCATTTGTCTTTGTGACGTTGACAAGTGTTTCCCACGGTCGTGCAAGGTTGGAAAACCCAACAAACGAAATATTTCAAACAGCTGCGCATCGGAAAACGGCGTAGGCCTCGAGAACGTAGAGTGAATATTCTATGCATACACGACTAAAGGCTATTCACGATAAAGTGAGCACTTTTGAAATCAAACTTAGAAATAAGTCACTGCCTAGGCCTGAATATATTTTAACGAACGCACTGAGTGACATGCACCGAGTAAAGTTGGTAATGATGAATGGAAAGTAGTACTATATATTGAATAAAAAGTGATAGGTAATCATTTGTAATAACTTAAATTAGTTTTTTTTAAATCTAAAAATGACCAGATTTGTAACATATTTGCTTTTCTAATAATTCCACAGTTTCTCCTGACCGACGCATGAATAAAGCGATGAGGCTCATGGCAATGTTTATTTTAATAAGGCGGAAGAATACACAAGATGCATACAAATATATCTTAAGGAGGACTTTCAAATGTGCTCATTTTACCGTGAAGTGCCTATATCATAAACAAGGTGGTTTGGATTTGAGGTCGTAACACTGGTTAGTGAACAAGTGATTTGAGATGTTTTGTATACTTCCTCCGCCGACCTCCCGTGGCGCAGTTGGTTGGTGCACTACTGATCTGGGGTGCGGGAGGTTGTGGGTTCGAATCCCGGTGTTAATTTAAGTTAGGTTATAAGTTAGTATGCAAGCCGTCCCCTGTTAAGCTGTCAAGCATAAAACCAGGGGACATTAAAAAGCCCTATACAATACAATACTGTACTTCCTACAACAAATTCGATAAATTTGTAATGCAGTTTAGTTAAATTCAAATTGTCTTTAGAAAATCATGACATAACCAAACGCGTTCATGACTGTTGTCCAAGTGAATTTGACGGCTGTGTTGGGTTGGGATAGGTCGATGTTGGGTACATGCGCAGAAGACGAAGAAATGGTTTACCTCGTCTTTAGCCTGCCCGAGAAGGGCGAGCATCTCGTGCGATTGGCTGAAAGGGACATTCTAAGGTGCGTATGTGCACTTGCTGTGAATTCGGACAGTGGCAGTTGACGTCACGTCCTCCATACACTTGTTCCTAGGGCACTCGGAATGACTTGTATTTCTAGAGTACACAGGATCTATCTAAAATAGACCGACATAATTCGGCTGGATGTTAATCACGAAAAAAATAAGGTGAGAGCATACATATGTGCGATCTGCGGTCTAAAGTGGATCGTAAGGGCGGCACATGTCTTTGAAGTTGGACGTGAATAACTAGTCTATTACAACTACCGACAGTCTGGACAATGTGTTAAGTTAATTGTGCCATGCTTGTTATCAATCGAACTTATTAATCCCAAGTATGGTACAGTGTCATGGACATTAAGTTGAAATAAGCGTAGTAACCGTGATTATTTGCATCAACTAATTTGATGACAGACACTCAGTATTCCATCTTTAGTATTTTCTCCAACATCTATACATGGTATAAAACAAAAGTTGCCCAGCCGCGTGTGCCTGTGTATTCGGCTAAGGCTTCTAAACTACTTGATGGATTTAGATGCGGTTTCCGCCATCATTTAGGGAATTTGTTGAGGAAGGTTTAGGTATACAATACATTAATATTTAATGTAAGGATAGTAGAGAAATGTCGACGTTTTCTAATCAAGTCCAAAAAAGCCGCTTTTCGAGCACTTACATGGCTTACGCCGACTAAACTCTAAGAGATACGCCAAACTAATGTACTACAGAATTGTATATCTCAAAAAGGTTTACAAAAAATTACGCAACACCATATGTTTATCTTTTAAGGATAACCCACAAAAAAATAGGGGTTCATTTACAAAAACTTTGTGAACAACACATAATTAATCCTACGTTAGTTACCTTAAGCATTTAGTGTAAACCTAAATTACGCCATATTTGTAAATCGCACCCGAGCGAGGCCGGGGGGGGGGGTCGCTAGTTTGTAATAATCTAATGCTTCAGGTTCAGCTTTATACCACAGGTCGATCATATATTTTCACTTCATTTTCCGTAATTAACCCGCTGCCGAAGTTTGTCGATCTAATTTAGATACACTCTCTATTCGGCAGTTTCGCGGGTTAGCATTTAAGGCGGTGCCTTAAGAGTCGTTTCCAAGTTCTTTTCCCGCTGCAGGTATTGATCGTGGTTGGAGTAGAACCAGGGTAGAGGGAGAATGGAACACAAACACGTCGTCCCGTCTACTTATCAGGACGGAACAATGAAATAAACTTGGCCTGGGACGAAGTGCAACACGCATAGGGTCGCAAGCATACAGCTCGGCATAGATCTGGTGTCCGCTGCTTGCCTTCCTGGGCGACTGTTCGTTTGGGCTGGACAATCTGTACAGGTGTGCTTCGTATTATGGCCATCGTCATATTGTCATCGCTTCCCCCCCCCCCCCCCAATCCCTCCGGCACCGGGGGGGCCGAGGTCATGCGGCGGCTAGATCACTCGCCTCCACACCAAGGCGAACCGGGTTCGATCCCCAACAGAGTCGCTGATGGACTTTCGCAAAGTCATGCTGCTGGTCGGCGGGTTTTCTCGGTGATATCCCATCTCCTCCACCGCTGCATTCCGACGCTGTTCCGTGTTAACCTCGCTTCACCTTCGTCGGCTCTCAAGATCTTGTTAGAACATCCCAAATATGTCCACTCCACAACTCCTCCCCTACCCCCCGAATATCAGTCAACCGTCTATATCTGACATGGTAACGTAATGCTGAAACGACCATTCCCGTTTAAGAGGAGGGCGTACTCTTAACATTTTATGTGAAACAGTTGTTTGCGCGAATACGCGTAGCTTGGTAAATACATGTTCTGCAAGTACGACTTTTTGTTAGAAAATATAAAAAACTATTATCTATGCCCCCAATTTTTTTTCTTTTGTTACATTACGTGTATTCTTGGAGAAAAAAATCATGAATATGATATAATATAGCATTTTTAAAGCTTCTGTATGCGTTTTTCTTAGGCGGCAAGAGAAGAGTGCAAAGATACGGGCGTAGTTTAATCTGCATGCTTTCATCGCGTGTAATAATAAAGTCCCACTGTTACGGATTTAATTTGCACAGTACAGCTCGCCTTGCGCGTAGGAGCGATGAAGCGCTAGGAATGCGTGTTAGTGTCGCCCGTATCGCTCACTCGCTTCTTGACCTTGGACGCGAAGCTCCATCCCACTCTTTAAGTGCTCCGTCTAGCTGGAGGATGAAGTAAGTAACAGGTGGTTGAAACGCGTGATTCGAAAACTGTTGAATATTTTGCAATTATGTCTAAACACAAAAAGCATTTTAAAAACATTTTGTGCCCAAAGACAAATTACAATTTCTCATTTCGACTGCAATGATGTGTTTTTGAGGAGTTGAAATGGCATGGAAAGACTGCACGCCAAATGGGCGTCCAGCGCGTAGAGGCGCCAAGGCAGGTTGTGAGTAAGCAATAGTCGGCCTTACAGCCCACGTCTTTCTAGGCCTCGAATGAGCAAAACAATCCAAGGCAAGTGGAACTCTTAACTGTAAGGTTACCCGACGGTGATTATAAAAAGGGATAAATAGGGGAAATTTCCCTCCCCCCCCCCCCATAGTTTACATTCCAGAACGGTTTGTTTTATAAATAACCCAGCTAAGTAAGAAAATTGCCAAAAATTGGTACGAGTTGATGTAAAAGCAAATTTACAAATAAGTTCTCTTTCGCATGTGGCGTTACATTATGGCATTTCCAGATAGTAATAATTGTATTATGTTGCTTATATGAATTTAAGGTAGCTGTGCTGCGAGATGGCAGACTGTTTATTAACATCAAAATGAATTAATAAAAGTGCGCAACACCCCCCCCCCCCCAAACTAGGATCTTGTGAGACTGCCCCTGCCGTTAACTCGCCAGTCTGGAACATAAGGTCGTTGGTTGGAGTGAATCATCGGTCATGCATGTCAACAATTTAATTTTATCAATATTGATAAATCCCACAGGAATTGTGATATCGGGGAAAATTGGTGGCTATTGGATGGCTTCATGTGCTAAAGAAAAGTCTAACTTATAATTATAAACTTCAAAAATATCCATGACTTGCCCGGTAATCCAACCCGAAACGTCGTAGTTCAAAGATTAGCATCAAAGTGTTCACACTTGCAGATAACAGTAAGCAAGGGCATCGGGATCTTTTCCGGTTGACGGTTGGAATATTGAGGTAGGTCTTGTAGAGGATTTCGCAACCAACGTTGCTGCAAAAAGTCCCCCCTTTTGGAAAATTTCATTTTGAAATTAATTACGGCAGTATTTACCACTTGAGTTTCACGTATCTTTACACAAAATACCTACCATAACATAAAACCATTCCCTTTAAAACATTATATTCGAGCTATATTTCATTTCAACATTGTTTTCTTGAGTGCCTTCTAGTGAAGTTCCAGGGTTAGACTAAGGGGGTGGGGAGGGGCAAATACCCTCTTTGCTATACCCTCCCTCTGATCTATCTCACAGCGAGAAAAAGCATAAATTCCGGATGGAATGTTTGGACGTGTATCAATTCGCTAGTGTGGTGAGTAGTAAACCACGCAGTATATTTCAATTACAAATGCAAAGGAGGGAAGTGAAACAGTCGGGATGTACAAGATGTTGCACGCCTGGCAAATTTGCATTCCCTGTGATCAGCTCTTGTCTCCGGCTTCGTGGGTGAGTTCATGCTAAAACACATTAGATTTTGCTGTTTGTGGTGTAGATATTGAACAAAAAAAAATTTAATTAATTTTGAAAATTAAAAACGTTATGTGTACTATTGCAACAAATAACATGTTATTCATATAACATAATGCTATCTGGAATATTGACCAAAATAACTGCACAATGGAATAGACTGCTGTTTCTTTTACGTTAGTTGTCAGGGAGACAGAATCAAGGGAATAGATATCACAGCGTACGAAATGCTATACTTGTGATTCATTCGGAGATAACCCACACCGTCTTGTAAATATTCTCCTGTAAATTGTTTAGTGCAGTAAAGGTAAAATCTATTTATGATTTTTTCAAATTTAAGTTTCTCGGCGAAAACACTCTACGGGTGAGTCGGATTGGAAAATCTGTCCCTATGTAGTTCGAAAAACTGCCAAAGTCCCCAGGTGTATGGACACGTCCCTAGATTTCTAAAGGCGCCGAACTGCAACTTACGACGGAGCAGTGTGTTCAGGTCTTCGCTCGGGTCGGCTAGAGAAAGGAGGACTGCGGTGGAGAATGATGGCGGTAGGCCCTGGGAATGCAATTTATGGACCAGATAAGGGAGGCTGTAGAGTGCCGAAGCCACGGGGAGATGGAGAGACTGGCAGAGCACAGGATGTAGAGACTGGCGACCACAAAACCAATCTGCGGAGTAAAGACTCGACGAGAACATCGGAAGTTTGTAACAAAATCGCCGCGTCGAACACGAAGGTTGAAGGCAAACTTTTTTTGACGTGAATACGTCTTTAAATTTGCGACCATACTGGGATGCAATCCAGAAAATCCAATGATAACAAAATCGGGGGATACAGTTTGGCATTGCAGCTCCGAATCTATCGCCTACATTCGAAATTCAATGACACCACTCGATTGCCAAAGTATCAAAGAATATGTTACGCTGAGTGAGGACTGCGAAGCATCGCGCGCGCTGTGGTAGAGGAGGGGGGGGACAATTTTGAGTTCGTTTCGGGTATAACTTTTAACTAGGAGAAGCTACGACGCTCGTTTAGGTTTCGATCGACAGCTCTCGTCAAGATCAATCGATTGCGTGTATATAATCATTTGTGTGGCGTGGTTATGATGAAATTGTATGAGTTTAATGTAAAACGTTAAGAAAACTCAACACAATTTCAGCCTATACTCGTCAAAACGGCAAGTCGGAATACAGAAATCGTATACCTTTGGAAGGAGCACCTCAAAAGCAATCCAGTGATACCCATGAAACCCCATATGATCGAGTGAAGCTGTGCCGGGAACGTAAAATAAACATCAAGGCACCCGAGCGCATCAACATAGACGTATTCAAGCAAAACAAACTGCTGTGTCCCCAACACAGTCAAACCCAATTAATTTTTTGACATTTGCAATCAAACACGCATTTAATTATTCACATGATAATTTTTAAATTCCATGTACTTATTAGGTAGTTCTTACCTCACTTCTCTCTTTTTAATAGTCTCGAACCTGTAGACATATATTACAGACATATTTGTACACACTCGTACTAAAAAAAAATTAGTTTTTAAGTAAGACACTCATTGTCGGTCTCAAATATGAGGATCTCTAGACTCCTGAAAAGTGGAGGACAAGAAGTATAGTATGTGATATATTATGTAAAGTACCTGAGTTAGAGCAACGAAAAATGTGTATACTAATTACTAGAGACCTGCAAAATTCGCGTTATTATTTGTGGACTCAAACTTCGAACACATGTACATTTTAAAAAAGTTTGTTATTGGCTATACTTTATTTGACACGTCCCGAGTAACTCTGCGCCAATAAACGAACACTTCACAAACGTGTAGTCCAATCACGTACAGTCCAGCCAGGAAGGGAGTGGCTTCTCTTCTGTGCAGCAGCCAATGGGGAAACGATGCCGGTTATAGTATATACAGCACTGTGAAGTTTAGCCTGATGCCACAAAATAATTTGAATTTTGCAGGTCGCTACTAATTACTGAAACTGATATATTCGATAATATTAATGTGCTGCACTTGGGACCCGCCCTTATTTTCAAATAAATGGGGGTTGGAACCCCTGTTTGTGTAAATAAATGTATATACTACCCAACGCACTACGATCCGCAGCTCTCATACCAGGGACCCTCCGACAGCCTCGCTACAGCCCGAGACCTTCATCTGGAGTATGATTTGCCAGAAGAGCTGCACAGCAAAGGACTGAGATGCATTGAATCATATTAGCTCCGGCTAACCAGATACGAATTCCAAGGCTGGTAAATTGTCTTCCCTTCTGAAATAAAACTTCGGAGAAAATTACTCTCCCCGACTGTGTGCATTTTAATGGGCACGTTGACTTACAGCATGCGCCCACCAAACTTGTTAACGACGGGTAGAAAGTAGTTTCATGTCTTCTCCTTTGATTGTAAGTGTTATGTGGGCATTTATGAGTGCTGAAATTATTTCTTGTGCTTTCTGGTTTTCTTTTTAACATATAAGTGTAAGCGCTGGCAAAATTGTAAAATATTTACTGTAGTAACAATTCCACAGTTTCATTTTACCGACGCAGGAATAAATACTTCCACCATTTCTGAAGTTCTACTTCCAGGATATTACTCCGCCCATGCGAACAAAGCTTAAGCGAGTCTAGAAAACTACACAAAAGGGACAACGCACCGCCTTCGTGTGCACTCAGTGTAATAATATGTCACATATGAACTGTTTCTTACTATAGGCATATGATTGTTCATATTAATTATATATTAAACTTTATAATTTATAGATGTAATACAAGTTGAAATCCCAAAATATACGGTAGTTCTGTGTTAAGAGAAGTAAAGTATGGAACGCTTGTGGCACACGACATATCTATGAAGTAACCAAACACGTAATTCATGAGGTGTTTCTTCAAAGGTTTGATTCAAAAAGTGTGGAGAAACCGTCGAAGAGACTATACAAAGGCCACGTCTTGACAGTTCTAAGGCAGCTACACTGATGTTTCGACGACATATCCTTTTACCTGAGCAGTTCCGACGCACGAAAGCCATGTTATTTGTGTTTGTTTTGTCAATTTGACACAAAATTGTGCATGCGAACCTTACCTTATTCGAGGGGTATTATGTTCTGCATGCCACCGAACTATCAAGTAGCGACCTTAGTACCTGGGGGGGGGGGGTGCGGACGGTGGTCTAGTGGTCAGACTACTCGCCTTCCACCTAGGTGGCTTCGATTCCCGGCGGGGTTGGTCCCGGACTTTCACACAGTGGGTTGTCTTGGGGATCTAGCGTTCCCACACCCGTGCATTCTGGTGCTGCGTTATAATCACCTCGCCTCACCTTCCTCGGCTTTCAAGACCTCGATATTAAGTACCTGACTGTACAGTGTGAAGAACTGCCTATGGAGCACTGTACCTGACTGTACAATGTGAAGAACTGCCTATGGAGCACTGCACCTGACTGTACAGTGTGAAGAACTGCCTATGGAGCACTGCACCTGACTGTACAATGTGAAGAACTGCCTATGGAGCACTGCACCTGACTATACAATGTGAATAACTGCCTATGGAGCACTGCACCTGACTGTACAATGTGAAGAACTGCCTATGGAGCACTGCACCTGACTATACAATGTGAATAACTGCCTATGGAGCACTGCACCTGACTATACAATGTGAAGAACTGCCTATGGAGCACTGCACCTGGCTGTACAATGTGAAGAACTGCCTATGGAGCACTGCACCTGACTATACAATGTGAAGAACTGCCTATGGAGCACTGCACCTGACTGTACAATGTGAAGAACTGCCTATGACGCACTGCACCCGACTGTACAATGTGAAGAACTCCTAAGAAAGTAGTTCGGACACTATGAAAACGGTAAGAAATGTGTGATTTGTGCTGCATACGAAAGAAGAATGTATATATTTGGCAACATTATAAAATATTTTACAAAAATATACTTTTTAAATAAAAAAATAATCGATTAAAACAGTCTGTATTATTAACACAGTTTAAGCAAATTTCCATTCTTGATTCTTTAGAAAGCAGAATTTTCAAGAAAATCCTCGTCGTGGAATATTGTCATAATGTTTACTACGATTGTATGTAAGAAAATTGTAATAACAATGTAGGAAATCATTCTTATAACTGATTTTATGTGCGTCCATTTCTCACAAACCTATATGACTGAAACTGACATAAATAAAGTTGATTATAAAATATATATATATATATATGATACATTATTACTATGATTTTAATACACATTATCACAGTAAATATTATGAAAATCTTTCTTGTAGAAGATTTTCTTGTAAATTATGCTTTCCGAAGCATCGAAAACGGAAATGCGCTTAAATTGTGTTAAATAATGTGGAGCTATCGATCTATTATTTTACTGTCATTGGTTTAAATCGCTTGAAATGTTCCCGAGGTGGAACTAAAATTTTAAAAAATATCACAATTTTTAAATAAGCATCCGGTATATTAAGTGCTGTGTGTCAAATTTGGTGAAAATCGAAGCACTTCCGGAAAGTAGGCTTAAAATACTAAGTGTAAAAGATGTCCTAATGCATTATTTATGTCAATATGTAGACCAGAAGAGATTTAATATACTTGAATGTATTGAATGTTGGTTAACTCAGTATACATCTGATTGTCCGCTACTTATCTAGTTTTGAGAAGATACCCATAATTGTAAGCATCCCGTGAAAACGACGTTTTACCCCGGTAACTCGCAGTCAGTCCTGCCAACAGAAAACTTCTGGCCCATCTTTCCTCCTGATCTTAATCGCAGATAAGAACACGGCTGGAAAAAAAAAAAAGTGATTTAGTAAAATATGAAATTTTAAAACGTAATTAAAATATATTGTGATAGAGAATGCTGTAGTAGTATGATATTAAGTGCCAATTCCAACTTGTGCCATCGATATCGTTCTCCTTCGGCGCTTCAAGCGGACTCGAAGTATTGTAGCCAGTCTAGTTCGAGTTGTTAATTAGCATCCACCCTAGTGAGAATTAACATAGGCTGTTCACGGTGAAGTGAGCACTTTTGAACTCAACCTTTGAACAATGTAACTTTCCCTACTTGCATAGGCTACATTTTAACGGACTCACTGAGTGACATGCGACCAGTACAGTTGGTGACAATGGAGCGAAAGTAGTTCCATGTCTTAACATTAAATTAAAAGTGTAAGGTAATAATTTATGAGAACTGAAATTATTTCGTTTTTCCTTCTTTTTTTTTTTTTTGATACATTAAAGTGTAAGAATTGTCAGTTTTTCTTATAAATTTACTTTTTTTATAATTTCACAATTTTACTTGACCAACGCTCGAACAAAGTGAACAGTCCATGGCAATGTTGTTTGTACATATGGCGGAAAAATACACACTGTTCATACACGTGGATCTTAAGCAGGGTTTCCAAAAGTCCTCTCAGTTTACCGTGAACATCTTATATCAAATAGTGGTGGAAATATGGAATTTACTTGAAAGTAAAAACTTTGCAGAGCCTTGAAAAGTGCTCACTTTACCGTGAGCATTCTTTATCAGCAGGAATCCATTGTGTTGTTGGTGTAAACCTGTAGCTTGCGATTATTTTCGTCCATAAATACTACAATGGTGGGATGGTGCTGCGGGATAGGGCATGTGCGGTATATCATATAAGTTCGTAGAGGAGGGGGTGGACCCAGGGAGAGGCAACATCCTCCGAGTGACGGGCTTTCCGTTATCCCATGGCATGACATGAAATGAGACCTTAGCATGGAGCAGCCCTGGAATGAAGTGGCGGGGGAAGCGGGAGTGCCCCGAGAAAACACGCCAGCAAGTGGCGTTTCCCACATGCGAAAATCCGGGATCGAACCCGGAGCGCCGTGGTGGGAGGCGAGCGCCCTAAGCCACTGCTGCCCCTGCGCTATATAGTTAGACAAGCCGAGTAGCCAAGCATATTACGAAGAAATTCTTCACTTTCGTGGCATAATTTCAGTTTCAGAAGTATTATTGGAAATGTTCGAATATAGAAAATTTACAATTTACTAGTTGTTTGATACTTCTGATTTTCACTGTGCGTTATTTCCTGATTGCAAAAACGCAAGTAATTATATATAAAATATAAATATGTTCACACGATAAAAATTATGTACAAAAATATTTTAAAAACTTGTGAAATGAAAATTTCCTAAATCAGTACATTTTCAGTTATTACTACGGATCCAAAATTATGACGTGCATTTCTGCAAAATTGGTGAATTTTTTTCTCTGGTTCGAAATTGGAACGTTAATGATGAATTTGTTTTCTCTGTCCACGAACATGCGTACGTTTGTTAAAAGTAAGGAACCGACCTGATTTGCATACGAATCGATTAACACTAGCTGCTGATTAACAGAAACTGTGCGTGCACACAATACTCTGTGTGCTTGCACACAATACTCTGTGTGCGTGGGCAGGGCCGAATACACAGTTGCAGAACAACACTTACCTCCGCGTCACTCTTCACCATTGTATAGATTTGTTGGCTGCACTGCCATTGTCGGTGGCAAAGAATCCCCATGCTCCTGCCCACTTCCGCTCGTGTAAACGTCAGTGCCATGGAACACACCTGTTGCTCGGAAGAACTTTCAATCGGAAACATAATCCGTCTGTCTGCACCTAGGCGTTTGCCGTAGGAAAGTGCCTTGTTAATACCATCTCACGTTTTGAAATTAATGTTTTGCCAGATGTTTGTTCTAACTCCAACGCCCCATTAACGCAAGTACGGATAAAGATCGGTGTAGTATATATGTTGATTGTTATGATATCATTTATGATTATTTCATTATACCTTAACGTTGGTATAGCGGGGTAGCAAGATATCGATGAGCTATGTAATGAAAACTGTATAAAAGGGGTTTATTTAACATTAAGGTTGTAAGATATTATTTAAATGCACGGGGGGAGCTATACGAATATAATAATTAATTTATATTTAATTATATAAATATTTAACCAGCCACATTCTAAGTAAAGTCTAATTGTATATTCCCCACCTTGTTCATGATTCCAAAGGCTGATCGAGATGGCGGAAGTCGCCGGCCGGACATACCCATCTTCAGGGCTTCTTGCTCCAATGCCCTATATCGGCTGCTTTGTCCCCGTTTACTGGTCGGTTTAGGGGGTTTATGTAGTTTGCGATCTATAACCAGTTTCAACAATCACGGTCCGTGTCCTGGATAAATATGTGAAGGTGTGATCAGCCAGGCCGCTCAGCTAAGGCGTGACCACAAGTAGTAACACGGTACAGAAGACAAGAATATGGCATGCAGACCATGTTCACGTACATATCTCGTATTGTTAGATGCATTATGTCACTGCAGGATAAAAGCAATATGTGTATATAGAAATTCTGATTCATAGACATTATCATATTTTATTCTCTTATTTCGTATAGTAGTTTCACAAACATTCAAAAATAGAAAACTTTTGACGAAACTCGAAGTTTCTGACCCAATACTCTTTCGACCAAAGGGGTCGCGGTGGCTGAGCGGTTAGCCTGCTCGCCTCCCACCAAGGCGAACCGGATTCAATCCCCAACCGGGTCACTCCGGATCTTTGCATGTGAGAATCCTGCCGGACGATGCCATTGGTCAGCGGATTTTATCGGGGGTCTCACGTTTCCCCCGCCCCTTCATTCCGACGCCGCTCCATAATCACTGCAACCACCCTCATCGGCTCTCAAGACCTCGCTGTTCATAGCCGCCCAAATCTCTTCACTCACTCACTTCGTGACGGTCGCAAATTATTTTGGGGTGTTCACCCTGTCAAATGTTTTTGTGTTAAGAACAAAATTGTTCAGTTTTCGCCACGGAACTTATGTGGCCACTAAAAATGTATTTTTTTTTTGTTCGCCAAATAATAACGTTTTACCGTCACAGTTTATTTATTCAGTGCTGCCTAATAAAGAAAATGCAGTATTTACGTAATAGCAGTTGTCGAACAAAAATTTCACCCAATGTATATTTATAGCATATTTGAAGTAATCGGCGATAGCAACTAGGGTACTGACTAACCTCCTAGTACAGAGGAAATTGGTTATACCCCTGACCTTGGCGAATCTGAGATACTTGCGTGGATTCTGTGGCGGACGTTATTATATTATGTGGCGGACGTTATTATATTTTGGTGTATTTGTTGGTGTTTTCACTTTTCCTCTTCCGCTTTTTTCCCGCCACTGTTACATTTCTATCTCACTTGAGCACATTCACTTTCCAAACTGGCCTGAAACGACAGGACTCTTTGAAGGAATCGCCAGCTGTGTCCCGTCAGAGTAGACCCCGCCACAGGTGCGAAACTGGGAGAGTTTTTGACGTGAATAAGTCTTTAAATTTGCAACCATAGTGGAAGGCAATCCAGAAAATACGATGATAACAAATGGCATTGCTGCTCCAAATCTATTGGCTACGTTCAGAATTCAATTACACCACTCGATTGTCAAAGGATCAAAGAATAAGTTACGTTGAGTGAGGACTGTGAAGCATCGCGCGCGTGTGTGTGGGGGAGGGCGGAGGGGGGCGGCAATATTGTGTTCGTTTCGCTGCTTCTCGTAGTTTCCGCGTAGTATAACTTTTGACTAGGAGAAGTTACGTCGCTCGTTTGAGTTGCAATCGACAGCTCTTGTCAAGATCAAGCGTTTGCGTGTATAAGAACATTTTTGTGGCGTGGTTATGGTGAAATCGTATGCGTTTAATGTAAAGAATTAAGAAAACTTGACAAAATTTCGGCTTATACTCGTGGAAAACTCAAGTCGAAA
Organism: Dryococelus australis; assembly: GCA_029891345.1. NCBI lineage: Eukaryota > Metazoa > Arthropoda > Insecta > Phasmatodea > Phasmatidae > Dryococelus > Dryococelus australis. The sequence goes on from CM057000.1 coordinate 144,659,678, forward strand.
TACAGAAACGTATACAGTTGGAAATAGAACATCTCAAAAGCAATCCAGTGATACCCATAAAACCCCATTTGATCGAGTGAAGTGATGTCCGGAACGTAAAATAAACATCAAGGCGTCCGAGCGCGTCAACGTGGACGTATTCCCGCAAAACAAACGGCCGTGTCCCCAACACAGCCGAACCCCATTTTTTTTTCATTACAGTCCAGCAGTGAAATGAAAATCCACGTGTATTTACAGCATGAGGAGGCTGGCGTTAAGCTAATCGGAGCTGGTTGTCCTACCCGAGGTACAAACCTGTCGCTCCAATCAGCCCGAAGAATGGATGAGGTAAGAAAAGATGGGGATGGAGACCCACCGAAATGAGGATGGGAGGGGTGGGAGACAGCGCCGAGAAAACCCCCCTTCCACGCCAATGTCCACCACATTCCCCACATGAGAACCATCCGTCCGAAAATTTCCTCTCCGTCGTGGGGACGGGAATCGAACCAGGAACCTCAAGTGATAACAGAACAGAACGGATTTGAAATGTCACAAGACCCCAGCTGAAGGCCACTTCTGGTCGCAGTTATGAAAATTAATATTTAAAACTGATATTAGTTGAAATATAAAATTTGCCGAGACATTAAATTTAAAGTTATGGTACTTAAAATTACAAAAGGGTAAAAGATGAATTTTGTTATATTCTTAAAGGAAAAACTACGTTGATTTATAAAATAAAAGTAAAATGTTAGAATCGGTGCATGTGTCTCCTTACCTTGGACACCTCGCCCTACCGTAATGTCTTTCTAAAGCGGAGACAGAGGGCTGGTGTTGTTCGTTTGAGGTTTCCGTGTTATGTTGTGTTGTATAGGAGTAAGTGTTGTGTTGTTAATATTGATGTTTCATGTTGTTGTGTTGGTGTTATTTCATCATGTGTTGAGTGCTGTTACCTGATATCGATGTCTTAATTGTCATCTATTTGCTTTACGAAATGTTTCAACAGGACACCGACGAAGCAACTGAGCCAGCCGTGGGTCCACGATCCAGCAATGTGGGTGTTCATCAGCGACTATGATGAGAGCAGAACGCCAGCTTGAGGGACGTAGCTCCGGGAGTCTGGAGTCCAGAACAGTCAGCATCCTCGAGGTGGCGACTCGACAAGTAGTGTCTGACACGCAGCATCTCACCCTCCCTCCGGTCGACTACAGCTGGAACGCGCGCAGATAATTCACTTACTGCCAAGCGGCCAACTCTGGGCGCCGCGACATGCCTTCCACCCACTGCTTGTAATTAACTAAATGTCGGCCCGCGCGTCTGCCCCGGGAGAGCACTCTCTGGGTAGTCACGTCACGGCTTGGGCTTGGCTTGGGGGGAGGGGGGAGGATAGCCGCAGTTAAAGCTTCTTACACAATATATAACTGTAGCATTTTACTTTACGTTTCTCTTCCTCTGACGAAACGACCAATACTCAATACAACTATAAAGTCAAAGTTTAGAAAATTGAACATAGATTCTGCGAACTTCTTAAAAATGCGTATCTTGTTACGATATTATACAGGAATACTTTTTATGCACCTTTTTTTTTTATTTAAAAAAAAAAGGCTTACAATTTAAATTAAAAGATAATTCGAAACAAATAACAAATTTGTTTACTTTATTAAAAAATGTCAATTAATTTATCTCCTCTTCACATTATATTTGTTTGCCGTTGATTTAATTTAAGACGAGTATTGTTTAATATACAGAGATTAAAATCACCCTATAATAAAATAACGCACTTTCCACATAACCTCTGTTAGATTCTCGGCAAAATCGCTGCTTGATTTTGACTTTATATTTGAACTTTTCGAAATCGTAAAGTCAAGAGTGCTTGACTTTACCTTTGACAGTTCCATTGTGTCAAGCTCCATAAGAAACAACATGTCGTAAAGCAAACGTAAATTCAGATGTTAAAGTTTTCAATTGTGTAAGGGTCTTAACTTGCCTGCACAACAATCCCCGCTGCCCCTGGGGGAAACCCGTCTCCCCCCCCCCCCAAAAAAAACAATTTGAATACAAGCTCCGCAGCTGCTGGTGGTCGGAGAGCATTCTGGCGACCACACCGTTAAAATTTTCCATATATGTACGGAAATCTTTACGAAAATGCACAGTAAATATACGGAAACGCAATCCGTAATGACGAAAAACGGAGTCAAGTGCGTAAGTAAAAAATACGGAAAATCTCCGTATTCTCTATAACTTCGGCTTTCGGGTGCGAACAATGGCGAGTCTACACAACGCTTTCTTCGCCACTGTAACCAGAAAATTATCGTTTCAGCGGCAGTTAAGGCTATCCATGTCACTAAGACCTGTTGTTTCAAAAATAAAAAAGTAGCAACAGGCGTATGTAACACTTAGCAACACTTAAAATACACTAACATTAATAGAAATTGAAAAAAGGTAGCTTATGTAACTATTATAGAAATTCAAAATTTAACCAAATTCATTATCTGAGTGTTGTAGGTAAGTGGTTAGGGTCGTGATCTTGCAACTATTTCACTCGGGTTCAAATCTTTCTAAAGTATAAAATGTTTTAATTTTTTTAATATTTTTATACACACTAGAACACCTGCATAGTGAAATTAAGATAAATCAGATATTAAGGTTCCGTGAATTTTACGGAAAGTCCGCTTTTGAAAATCAACGTGCCCGTAATTTCACGGAGAGTTTACGGACATCTCTGGATAAATTTTTACCAGCACTTTTCCGTAAAATGAAGATAACATTTTTTAACATAAGAGCATATACGTCCATACATCTCGAGTCGTTTGTGGGGCGCGACAAACCGGATTACGGCCGCCTCTTTCACAACGTAAAACAATAATTAACCGTTTGCAAGAATTCGAGAAGAATAATTTTATTACGGGCACCATGCGCTGGGGCCGCGGTGGTTTAATAGTTAGACTACTCGCCTCCCACCAAGGCGAACTGGGTTCGATTCCCGGTGAGTTCACTCCATGATTTTCGCATGTGGAAATCGTGCCGGACGATGCCGCTGGTCAGCGGGTTTCCTCGGGGATCTCCCGTTTCCCTCGCGCTTTCATTCCGGAGCCGCTCCGTACTCGCATCACTTCAACCTCACCACCTTTCAAGACCTCGATGTTAAGAGCACCCCATATCTCTCCACTCACTGTAGTAGTGTAGAATGGTACGTTCTAGGACAAGTGGTAGCTGGCTGGGGACCCAGGGACCCCCTTAGCCGGTTCAATGGCGTGGCACGCGCTTTCTCCAGCCATCACATTGCACGGGCGGTGGCCATCTTGGATATTCAACATTGACCTTATCCGCTATCTTGTTTCCTTATTTGCTCTACCATTGTCTGCTACAGTGCACCACTGGTGGCAGCCATCTTTTGTATTTCCGTTCGTCTTTTGTTTTTCGATAGCCACATTGTTTTACCGATATTCCCTGCTAAGTGGCACTAGTTTATGCTGCCATCTTTCTTTTTCTATCTCTGCAGCTAGGCATCACTTATGTGTCTTTATTATTCCACCCAGTATTTAAGGTCGAAGTGTTATCTGTCATGCATGATACTCCCGCCACTACCATCACACATATTTTAATTTAACTTAAAAAAATCCTCTGGAGTGTAAGAATCTCTAACTGCTGGGACTGTTGGTAGACACGTGCCCTAGACCACTGAAGTATCGCTCTTCAAATTCTACTGTATAGACATTTACTGCCCGATACATTTGTGATGCGATAATGTTGTTGATATATTTTCAGGAAGGTTGACTTTCACATGCACAAATAAACACCCATGACTTACCCGGGACTCAAACTCTGGAACACTCACATCGCAAGCCAGCACACAACCAGCTGCACCACCGAGGCCAGTTTCTAAAGAAGTTTACTCAGTCATAAGGCTTAATGTCGGGTAGTGACTGTATCCTGCATTCTCTGTGCCTGGGTCTTTAGGGATGGAGCAAGTTGTTCAGAGGAGCAGAAATGGGGAAAGAATCGACAAGGCCTGTTGTAAGGAACCTTTGTAAGGAGTGATTTCGGGAAACCATGGAAAACCGAGAGCAAGGCAGCGAGGCTTGGACCCTAAACCCAGGAGCTCCCAAATGAGAATCCAGTATGTGTTAAATGCTGCTACCTAGTGACGGGTGTGTTTGGGTGCGTGTGAGGCAAGAATCGATGAAACGCTATGGCCCATGCATGTAGAAAGATAGCGCCTCTACATGCAAAGTTGTGAACTCGTGTGTCCTGTTCCCACCATAACGCTGGAACCACGTGACCTTAAGCAGTGACTCATATAGCCATTTTACCTTGATATGCTACATCGTCGAAACCATGTGATCAATTACTTCTTAACATTGTATGCTGGTAGTATATATTACACCTATCAAATGTGTCAACACAGAGACTCTTTGGTCGGCCACTTTATAGGATAGTGCCACATAGATAAATTTAGTTTTTGTGCCATATCTCGGAAACAATTGACGTATTCCTACCAAAATCGACAAACAGGTAGTATTGTGGCAGGTGATGTAAACTGGCATGTTTTAAAATGGTGGCCATATAGACATTTTTAGCTTAGTATTCTGTATCGTTGAAAACATGTAATCAATTCCAACTTAACTTGTATGCTGGAAGTATATATTGCAGCTACAAAATGTGTGCGCAAAGTTTTTTGTCCGCCATTTTGTCAGATAATGTTGCATAAAATTAGAATTTCATGACATATCTCCGGAAAAAAACCTGCCATATTTCTACAGCATCTGGGAAACAAGTAGCAGTATGCTGCGCTATGTAAACCGATATGCTTTAAGTGTGCCTGACACTTATTTTTATATGCTTTAAGTGTGCCTGACACTTATTTTTAAAATGACAGCCATACAAACAATTCAACTTAATGCTATGTATACGAAACTGCGAAACAAATTACAACTTAACTGTGAATGCTATCAGTATCTATTATAACAATGAAATGTTATAATGTTATCATTCCTCCGTCATTTTGTAAGATAGTCCCTATGTTAAAAAATAAAGTTTTCATATCATATATTAGGAAAAATCATCTGATTTCTAGCAAATTTTGCAAATAAGTAGTACTGTGGAAGGCCACATTAATTTGTGAGTTTAGGTGGGCCAGAAATTTATTTTCAGAATAACAGCTATATACATATTTTAACTTAGAATGCTATATTTAGGAAACTATGAAAGCGATGGTGACCTTACTTTGTAGAATGGCAGTATCTGTGACCATTATAAAATGTGCTACTACATAATTTATTTGTTTTTTTCATTTATGAAGATAGTAATATAAAAATAACGAAGATTTTCGCCGTATATCGAGGACCAATCTAACGATTACCACCAAATTTTGACATGCAAGTAGTGATATGCGAGGTATGTAATCTTTAATGTTTTTGTGGTGTGGCAGGTTTTTATAATGGCTTTAATATAAATAATTTATGTTGTTTTATATCAATTAAACTACGAAATAGATTTCAAACTAATTTTGTACGTTAACAGTATTCATTAGAAGCATTATTCATGTGTACAAATATCCTCTTTTGCCAGATTTTTTTTAAAATAGTGCCACGTGGGAAAATTGAACATTTCACCATATTTCGGGAACCATTCAACTAATTTCCACCAAATTTTGCACTCCAGTAGTGCTAGAGAAGGCCATGAAAACTTACAATATTAAGTGGGTCAGACACTGATTTTCAAAATGGCGGCTATATAAATGATTTAGATAAGTTTATCGTATATATTTAACTATTTAACCAAATTCAATCAAACTTGGTATGCCTACAGTATATTTTTAAATTATCATATACATTACCTCGTTTAAAGGCAATTTTTTAATATAGCACAAAATAAGAAGATATAATTTTATGCCATATCTGGGGAACCAATCAACTGATTTCCACCAAATTATTCACACAAGTTGCGCCACGGTAGCCAATGTAAATTTGCACGTTTTAAGTTGCTCACGTTTATTTTCAAAATTACGACCCTTCAAATATTTTTGAGTTTGTAAACCCTGTCTACCAAACCGTTAGACTTATTATATCATAAGTAAATGCTCCAAATCCTACCCCACTAATGCAGTTGAATGAACGCTAGCTTATGGTACCAGGTTTTCTGGATTCGAATCCCGGGTAAGGCACATGCATGTTTGTAATTGTTTCACTACTATTACATAGGTCTCTAGTTCCATCTCTAATATTATTGCTGTCGACGAAATGTCAAGGCTTACCTGCAATCTAAGCTTTGAATAATTTGATTAAAATTTATTTGCACGCTTGTAAAGTGGGCCCATTACTAATATCAATAATGTATTGTTATAGTTCCCCCACTCCCCAGTCTTTATTTACATTCACAACAATAGTTACTTGGCAGCATGAAGATGCGAACTGAGTAAAGGCAACTTCTTCTGAAACAGTATTTCGATCATTTTGACGACGATCCGTGAATCGATATTTTTTTTTCCTCGGCACCAGTCAATAGCGAGAGCCCCTGCAGAGCTCTTCTACAAATCAGTCTTTTACCTCAAATCCCTCGCTTCTCCTTTCTTGGCCTTGTCTATTTACTCGTCGCTCTCTTGGCCAACGTTCTGTTCGAAGTGCATTAAGAAAACGAACCCCGCTGTAGCGGCTGAAACCCCTTCCTCCCATACTCACTTCTGCCAACTCCACTTTGGGCATCACCATCTGTGGCATTAACCTTAATGTGAAGTGCAGATTGCAGACGGTAACACGAATTTGACGCGACTACTCCATTCACGGCAGCCACTCAGTTCATACGGCTACGTTCCTTACTGTGCTTTCTCACGCCAAGGTTAAGATAACAAAACCACGTCAGCCAGCTCCGATAGTTTCCCAAGCAAATGTACTCAGATACTGCGACTTGAAGATCAATGTAAAGAACCGTAGACAGAAATAAGTACCGGCATTATGCCAGGGGATTGTCGTCAACATTAAGGCTCAGATGTTTTCGTTTAAGATTGCATTTATCGTTGAGGCCACGCATCTGAGAAATACCTTATTATGATGCTGTGTGCATTAAGGACCCCGCCTACCTGGCGCTTGAAATGTGCTGTAGGGGGTTTAAAGACCCGTTCTTCTACGAGACTATTAAACATGCGTCCAATGTTCTGATCTACGAAAAGCACATACATATCAGACGAAGGCTGTTGAGTGTTTTCAATACGTCACGCGCATTATAAACACCATTTCAGACTACTCCGAAATGGCTAAAAGGTTCAAATCTGGCCAGTGTTGGGACTGGTGACACTTGTCGGCAACTCATTTTTATTTTCTTTAAGTTTTCAGGAATCTACTGGGTATTCGGGAGGGACAGGCCCCAAAGCCCCCCCCCCCCCCTCCCCCCGAGTCGATCCCTCCCCACCAATACTAGCATTTATGTTCCCACTAATAAAGAACATGGTTCCTACTTATCTGTTCGCTGTAGCATTTTCGATTAATGCAATGAAACAATTTTAAATATTTTCCTGTCGAAAGGGTTTTTTTACGGTGCCTATACTGGTTTTCCCTTTTCTATTCTTAGTTATAGATTATCTATAGGTACATCCAGGGATATAGTCATTGCCCCAATTGCGGTCATGGCTGCCCAATCCCACTCTGCCGCGATGCATGCCTCCTTGCATGGATTCCCTCCCCTATAGGCATAAGGGGCTTAGCTCTGAGATGCATTTAGCTAGCGTCTCTACTTCGGACGTACACTTAACACTTTGCAATATGGGAGGTTTCTTCAAACTGCTTTATCTGAAAATATACGTGTCAGGTACACACAAATTTACTGAAGGGCCCTTCCTACAGACTTTCCATCAATAAAATAATAGTGTTACAGCTAGAAGTCCCATAGTTACACGTTGTGCGATTAGAACACTGGGGGCCAGTTGAGAGCCTTGCGCTTAGCGGCGATGGCGCATTTCATGTGCGTGGCAGTGTAGTCCTTATAGCTACAGCGCTTCTCGGCCTCAAACGCGGACAAAATCCCCAGGTAGGCGGGGACCTTAAGGTTGAAGTAAAGCAACTGCCTATGGAGCACTGCACCCAACTGTACAAGGGGAAGAACTCATAAAAAATTAGTACAGGCACCATAAAAATTGTCACAGAAAAGTGCGATTTATTCTGTATATAAAAGAATTATATATATATATATATATATATATATATATATATATATATATATATATATGTTTTGCAACATTGTAAAATATTTCATTAAAATATACTTTTTTGATGTAAAATAATAATCGTCGCAATAGTCTGCATTTTTAACCAAATTTAAGCGCATTCCCATTCTGGATGCTTCAGAAAATATAATTTGCAAGAAAATCTTCTTCATGAAAGATCGTCATAGTATTTACTGTGATCATGTGTAATAAAAACATAGTAATAATGTATAGTTTCAATTTTATAATTAACTTTATTTACGTCAATTTCAGCCATAAATGTTTGTGACGAATGGATGCACATAACAATAATTATAATATTTATTTCCTACATTATTATTACTATTTTCTTACACATTTGTGTATTATAAATTTGTTACATTATTTTCTTATTTATTTTCAATCATTGCATTTATGGCTCGTGACCACATTTATTGGAGAGTTTCTCTGTTTAACTTCATAGTGTTTAACATTTTAAAAACTATTTAATGGCAAATGCTGTATTAAAATTAATTCGTTACTTTCAGTCGGAGCCTGAATCATATCTGCCTATGTTCACATTGAATGTTTTTATATAGTTGTTGTAAATAATTATCCAGCAAACTACAATTTTCAAAGGTCGGCTCGTAAGTAAGAGAATATGTATAGGCATTTAGGTAAGCGAATATGATTTTTCGAACTCTTAGGAGGCAGGCTCATGAAATTCAGTTTCCAATTTCCATACTATTTAACAAGTCATGTTTCCAATCGTCGGGTTACGTACATGCGTGATGTTGGACTTTGACTTACTGAATTATTTATCAAATCGGTATGATCTAAAAAAAAAAATTCTAGTTCTCCGTTTTCAAAATTGAATTTTTTTTCATAAATTTTATATTTGTACATGCTGTACAATGGCACTTTATGCAATATTCTTTTTATTAAATTTATTTTTATTCTGTACATTGCGTAAATCGACGAGCCAATCACGTAGTTGCCACCTGATTGCAACTGACCAATCACATGCAAGCATTCAGACATCACATGCAGGAGTGAGTCTGCAGGAGTAGTCTTTCCATCAATTTTTCCATCAATATCGCAATATTTCCACCAATATGCACCCCAATCTGCACCGCTATCAGCACCATAATCAGGGGACATTTATTGGTAATTAGGGGCAATTTAGGGGTCATTAGGGGCCATTTAGGGATCGATTTGTGGATCGAAATTGGTCATTTAGGGGACATAAGGGTCATTAGGGGTCATTAGGGGTAATTTACGAGCTATAGTGACGATTGGGAGAGCTGATGGAACGGGGCTGGTTTGACCTCTATAGTTGCTTGGTACACCTGAGTTATGATGGATGGTGTGAGTGGCCTGTTGGGTGCAATGGGTGGTGTAGTTGATTAATAATGACTGAGTTTTTTCTTGGGTCTTAGAAGATGTTATGGCTGGAACATAAGGTGATCTGGTATCAGTCGGTTAGGATACATCGGCAGATGGTAGGGATTACTGTGATATGGGCTGGCCTTGAATGTATGGTAGTTTGGGTATACGTGATGGTGTCCGACTTTCTCTTTGGCGATATTGGATTTTAAATATAATTCTGCATGATCCGACCGTTCATTTGTAAGTGTAAGATGAATGTTACTCGAATTTCTGTTGGCAGTAGTCAGAATGAAGTGCGTTTCTGATGTTTGGACATGTCAAATTTTCTTAAGTGTAATATTAGTCAAAGGCAAGATATATCGGGGGAAAATAGACTTGGAACATCTTGTTGTAGATCGGAGGACCGTCTGTACTGTCATTGGAATGTAATAGGCGTGAAGAATATTAGAAGAAGAATTTTCAGAATCTGAATCTAATCGGGAATTAGGAATACACGAATAAGGTAACTGAATTGCCATTTTCCTTGTCTGGTGGTGAAAGAGAACTTGTAAGATACAACACAATATAAGGCGATCATTATGGAACACGCGGCATACAGAACATGCGCTACATATGCTCTGAATGACCAAGTAAGCACGCTTTTGTGGTTTAGCACAAATCACCCAGGTTGCTCTAATTCATCCAGCTGGCAAACGTCGCATACGTTTAATCCGGATTTAACTAAATTTAATACCCAATAACTTCTAGGGAAATTAGAAGAGACCAAAAGAGACGTGTTTTATTAAATAACCGTAGGACGGAAACTGATAACTAAGGTACATTTTGACGTGATTGTGCATGAGAATGAAATCGTCACATTTCAATCTAAACGAAACCTTTTTCATAAAATTGTTCAAAATGCTCTGCTTGAATACAATCTCTGTAACAAGGTGCCAGTGTCTATCGCATATGTTGAAAGATCGCAGGTATGTGCAGGTGCAAGAACTCCAGTGGCGAGCTCATGCACCGCCCTTTCAAATGGCCTCACACGTCGTCGCAGAGATTGTACGACAACAGGAGGGCGCACTTATACACAGTTCTTCTAAAGAATTACTTTTAAACTGAAATGTAAGGGTTTCATTCTCAATCACGCCAAAATGTACCTGAAATATTGATTTCCGACATCTGGTTGTTTAATAAAATATCACTGTCTATGGCCTGTTGTAACATCTCTAGAAGTTTGAGTATTGAATGTTATTACAAACCGGTAGAAATAATGCCACCTGATGCTCAAACTGCGTTACGACACGTTTCAAATACGAACTTTCTCGAGGAAAGTTTTGAACGTGTCCCCAGTATGTTCACCTACGTAAAGAAATCAATACCAAGCGAGGACAGGATGGTAAAGACTGTTCACAATAAAGTGAGCACTTTTGAAATCAACCTTATAAAATAAGTCACTGCTCCTATCTGCATGTATTTTAACGGGTGCACTGAGTGGCATGCGTCCGATAATGTTGTTAACATTGGATAAAAATTAGTTCCATATCTTAACGTCGAATAAAAAGTGCTAGGTAACCCCTTAACGTAATCCTTTCGCTTTCTGTTTTCTGTTATAGCATCAATCTGTAATAAATTATCAGATTTGTAAAGTATTTTCTTTCCCAATAAATCCAGTTTTACAAGACCGACGCATGAATAAAGTAATAAGGCCCATGACAATGTTAATTTTTCATAAGGCGGAAAAATACACAACGTGTATACAAGTAGACCTTAAGCAGGGCTTTCAAAAGTGCTCGTTTTGCCGTGAATAGCCTATAGTGTGAAGATGTCACGCATGCTATAATTGTTATTTTGGAGCTGTCCAGTATTGTCAAAAATTGCGCTTTCAGTCTGTTGTAATTTAACAGATATTACTCGCAAACGAGCGAAACTACAATACGAACCTACGTTGACTTTTACGGCAGACTTTCCACCAATAAAATGATAGGGTGACCGGTTTAATTCTCATAGTTTTACGCAGCACAACGATAACACTGCACGCCAGTTCACAACCTCGCGCATAACGACGATGGCGCACTTGATGTACGTGGCAGTTTAGCCCTTATCGATCCCCCACGCCTTAGCCTCAAACGATAAAATAGCTCCAAATTGGTAACCCCCGAAATAATATTTTTCTAGTTTGTAGAAACATAAAAGAAAAACACGTCTAAAAAAAACCGTTTTTTTTCGAAAGCTGTGGGGAAATTTGGCATACAGCGGCTTTCATGGCACGGTCCAGTTCCCATTTTTACCTTTTTGCTCATCAGTGGAGCTTTACGGGATACTCTCCGATCTGGCCTCGTCCCCCACAGACTGATCCACTCTCTCGTTAATGGGGGTCCTTCGTCCACCACGTACACACCCCTACATCGTCTCGACCTATTTCCGGCTTAAACATCCCCGGCACGTAGCAACGCGAGAGCTGAAGAGCACGGTAAACTTCTTATCCCTTGCGGTTATCTCCGGAGTTCGCGAGACACTAGCTAACCTTATAGAGACGTTCTACTCCTGAGAGAACGCACACCTGTGCGATTCTTCCTCCATGTTATATATATATATATATATATATATATATATATATATATATATAGAGAGAGAGAGAGAGAGAGAGAGAGAGAGCTACTGAAGAGCTATCTCTACAACGGTATAACTCTAAATTTTCACTCCTCACGCGCGTATAATAAGGTGGCCGCCTAACTGTGTCCAGAGCTCCAGCAAAAAACATTTTACTAAAGAACCACCCACCGTATCTGAGTGAGGTCTGCTTACGAATGACATTTAAGAAACGTAACGCGACAGTATACGTTTTTCAGTTACTTCGTTTCTCTACGAAGCATGTTTTTGTGATAGAGAAAATGGCTCGAACTGGTGTATACGCTGTCATTTTTTGGATATGAACATTACGGTACAAAACTTTGAAAAAGTAGTAGGGACGTGCATCAAAAATTGTATTTTATTATTACGTCATAGAATGGTGGGGTCTCCGCTGAAAGTCTTAGAGGCGCGTTATCGGCGGCCAGACTGTGTGCCAGTTCAGTGCTTTGCGCTTAGAGGCGATGAGAGAGTTGATGCGCATGTCTCGGTCGCCCCTAGAGCTCTCACGCTTTTAGGCCTCAGACGAGCAAAATTCCTTCAACCAGTCGGTCGCCTTAAGGGGTCTGCCTACCTGATACTTGTACTGCCTCGCTGCTTTTGAAATCCAGTAATTTTTACAAAATTTCTATGCGGGAATCACACAGTCCCTACAAGCACAGTACGATAGCCCTCGCATGACACTTAAAAATGAACAATCAATCAAATACAAGTTATATCCGACGTAGGCCCGACAATTTCTGTCTTCCAAATAGAAGTTTTGGATAGTAAATTATTTCTATTTTCGTGTCGTGAGGCACGAGACATAGGGCGTACAGCCTTGCCAAACGAAATTTTCTCTACATTGGCAAATAAGCGAATTGAAGAAAAAAAATTTGGAACTTACTGTATTTGACTTAAAACAACAACTTTACCTTTGGATGCCTTAGCTATAACATCTTTTTCAATGTGTTTCAAATTTCCCATCTGCTTACCGCCTTTGAAGCTGCCTCAGACAAGATAATCACCGCATTATAAATTGGTCCGAAAATGTATACTCTTCGTATAGCGTGATTAAAGTTTCGGGCTATAAATTCAAGCGTTCGCGTTGAAGAAGTGTCACGTCGTGCCATGTATTTGACTCTGGCGTTAAATGTATGACCAAAGTGCACAACTTATACTATACACACTTCAGACTGCACTTGTCGAGTTTTGAACGACCTGCAGGCTAGGCTACACTGTCCTGTATATTTTCGAGCGTCAGCTTTCTCTTCACTGGCTGCTACCCCAGTGTGTAGCCAGATCAGGTGACAGGAAATTGGTGCTGGTTTCCGTGAAGATTTATTATTGGCTCAAAGCTCGCCTGGGCGTGAATAATGAACTGTCATCCAATTGCATTCATGAGATAAATGCACATGTGTTTGCAATCTAGCGGCGTAGCTAAAAACAGCATATCCAAAGCATTATATATCAAAATATTCGGGTCAAATTCATACAACAGTAATCGAGGAGCCTCGGCGGCCACGGTGGGTGAGCGGTTAGCACGCTCGCCTCCCACCAAGGCGAACCTGGTTGAATTCCCGGCCGGGTCCCGGATTTTCGCAAGTGGGAATCGTGCCGGATGATGCCGTAGATCGGCGGGTTTTCTCGGGGATCTCCCGTTTCCCCCGCCCCTTCATTCCGGTGCCGCTCCATATTCACTTCAATCGCTCTCATCGGTTCTCAAGACTTCGCTGTTAAGAACCACCCAAATCTATTCACTCACTCACTCACTCACTCGAAGAGCCTGCATCGAACATTGCTACAGAAATGCCAACAACAAAATGATGGAGTCACTGCTTAAGGACGGGGAATGACTAGCACACTGCGCGCCAATTCAGTGTATTGCGCGTAGCGCCGATCGTCCTTATCACCCGCGAGCTTCTCGACCTCTTACACGGAAAACAACTCCTTGTATGCGCGGCCCCTTAACAAGAGGTATAGGCTGTTCACGGTAAAATGAACACTTTTGAAAGCCCTCTCATTTGGAATAATCCTATATAATAAGTAGACGATCTCTCTCTGTCTGTCTGTCTGTCTTTAATACCTCTAGTCCCTTCAAACTCAACAGAAGTTTTTTCAAATTTTGAAGAGCGAATCCTCAGGGTAAAATACAGCTCAAGTTCGAATTTCAGAAAGATCGGATTACGCAATCATTACCTTTTACCCTAAAAGCTAATTTTTTTATTACTTTTTCCCTATGAAAAGTTTTGTAATAATGCATAGGGAAGATTGCATAGGTAATGATATATCATTTTTGTTTAATTTAAATGTCTGGCTTCAAGGTTGAGTTAAGTATGTGGGGCCGCAGTGGATCAGTGGATAGAGTGATTCCAAGTGGGGCCTTAGTGGCTTGGTGGATAGAGCGATTTCAAGTGTGGCCGCATTGACTTAGTGGATAGAACTATATCAAGTGGGGCCGCAGTGGCTTAGTGGATAGAACTATATCAAGTGGGGCTGCAGTGGCTTAGTGGGTAGAACTATATCAAGTGGGGCCGCAGTGACCAAGTGGATAGAGAAATATAAAATGGGACCGCAGTCGCTTCAATGATGAGTTAATTTCACATCATTTTATTATTACCTACATATATCTATGCAATATTTTTTTTCAGTCTTTGTATGACGACCAAATTTTTTAACATGGTAACGGTTCTAGCCCCGTGACAATACAAAAGAAATGTCACAGGCTGGGGTCCTAGTAGTCAATAAATATATTTCATTTCAGCCTTAGGCGTTAACTTCCGAGTGCGGTGGAATATACACACTGTGTTTGTTACATACACTGCAATGATTGCTTGGAAAGGTAGTTTAAGGAAACGAAATGGCTGTAAGGAAAAAAGTAACTAGGGATTCAAAAGTGCTCACTTTACCGTGAACAGACTATAATACGAATTTCTTCTTCTTCGCCTGTCGCTTACACTGACATGCCCGACTCGGTACTCACGTGGTAAACTCTCATGAACGAGTTGGTTTACATTTCAGTTCTCAACAGTTCCACGCTTGCCTTCTTTGTCAAGTTATGTTGAGATTACAGCGCTTTCCTGTGTAGTCTTCCCAACTCTCACACAGTTGTCACCCGTTACCAAAGAATAACAAGATTCTTCGTTATAGCATATTCGCTGTATCTTCATACATTTTTAGTCAAAACTTTGAAAAATCACCCAACGTATGACGGACGTGTTTAATTGTTTCATAAATCTATCGCGTATCACAATCGTTTTATACTTCTGTTCAAGTGAAAATACTTTATTTAGTGGACTTTTAATTATATTGTGTCTATAAATTGTATCACTTCATTTATGATGCATATAAATAAGAAGTGAGACAAGATAGAGGTTTTCGTAATACCTAGTATGAAATAGTTCTTGTGAAAAATGTTATTAAACTGAGAGCGCTCGTATGTAGTGCGTTATATCTTTGATGTAATTTTTAATTTTTTTGGTAAGCTTTACTTGCATGAGGCGAAGGAATATCCATAAAGTAGAACTTTAGCAGAGCTTCAGAAAAGTTAGAAGGAACCATGAATAACGGGTTTTCTCGAGGATCTCCCGTTTCCCGTGCCCTTTCATTCCGGCGTTGCTCCGTAGGAGTTCACCTTCCTTCACCCTCATCGGCTCTCAAGACCTCGGTGTTAAGAGCCGCCCAAATCTCTTCACTCACCTATGCCCGGTTGTACCACAGTGGTTTTAAACTCGATCCGAGATCATATCTAAGATCGAGACAGAAAACTGTTGCACCATTCGAGTGCAGAGCTGGACTGGAGATCGAGACGAAGTTAATTTAGAATCTCCGAAATTGGTGGTTCGAAATCTCGAGCCGAGATCAGCAGTCATCATCGATAAATGTAGTTTGAAAATACGCCAACAGATAGAACTAAGTTCGATTGTTTTATTGGGAAACTAAAACAACGCACTTGAATATTATTCAGTAAAATTCGTACAACAATAATTTACTTAAAACAGATAAAACATCGCTCATCTAGTTCTATCTGTAGTGAAAAATATGCCTACTTCTATGACGTCATATATTACAAACCAATAGCAAAATCTTTCTCATACTTAATCTTGATCTCTCACTTTGAAACCAAGATCGACGAGTCGGAGATCCAAAATCATGAAATTTCGTTGGTGCAACACTTTTACATTGGAACCAAGATCAAATTGGATCCTGGTTTGGAACCTGAATCATTCGATCTCGGATCGGGGAAGATGTTGGTGCAACCGGACATTACTCACCAACGAATACCTTGTCCTATTGATAGTGCACCACATAGTGTGATTGTGGTATCTTGACTACTCACTGGTGTCATAATATTTGCTTGCACGTGTTAGCAATCTAACGGCGTAAAGAACCTCGATTCAGCCGCCCGAAACGACGGGATATTTCAACTCGCTGAACATTTACTTTTTTTTCCCCCCCGCGAGCACGTTATAATTTCCATCAACTCGCTGGAAGGGATGACGCCGTTTCCAGGCTGGTAAACAGCTTATCTGTGACCCCGCCGTTTGCCGTTTCCGTAACGGCGCCCCTGCCCTATCTCAGGATTTTCAAAAGTGAAAGATGGCGAGTTGGCGGAAGCTGTTTCCAGTTGAGATAGGCGCATCCTGTTCCCAGACCTCGCTCACAGAGTTTAGCCGACGTACCGAGCCTTGGGGGAAAAAATACAGGGCGGCTAGCTGAGATGCCGTTAGAGGATCTGGCTCTAGTTGTCTCAGAAACATGATCGTGGGTTTTACACTGATACTTCTGAGTTAGCAGATAATACTGCTACGATTTTCTCATAGTAGGTGGGCTTATCCGGATTCTGTAAGCGATGGAGGTCTTAATTAAATAAAAATTTTAAATATAATTTCCTAACTTACTTACAAACACAACAAAGAACATATCTCGAATCAATATCTCACAATAAATTGCTATCATTTGCTATTTGCAATTAATAAATTCAATCAATACAAATTTACAGTCACCTCAAACGTAACCGAATAAATAAAATCAGTCCCGATATACAGTGTATCAAAACCTATTGAATTATTTTATAAATTATATGTCTACGTTTGTCAGTTCCAATATTTACAATAAAGTCCGTATCACACGTTCATACAGTCCAACCTTAGTTCAGTCCAGATTCCCCACCAGTCCCATGCACAGTTCGTCCTCTACTCGTTGGGTATTACGCCCCTCTCCGTCCGTTCTTCGTTCGCACCACAAACACCCTCGTTCGTCATCGACTAGTGTAGCCACCACCTCGTCCGTTCTTCTTTCGCACCACAAACCCCCTCGTTCGTCATCGACTCGTGTAGCCACCACCTCGTCCGTTCTTCGTTCGCACCACAAACCCCCTCGTTCGTCATCGACTCGTGTAGCCACCACCTCGCCCGTTCTTCGTTCGCACCACAAACACCCTCGTTCGTCATCGACTCGTGTAGCCACCACCTCGTCCGTTCTTCGTTCGCACCACAAACCCCCTCGTTCGTCATCGACTAGTGTAGCCACCACCTCGTCCGTTCTTCGTTCGCACCACAAACCCCCTCGTTCGTCATCGACTCGTGTAGCCACCACCTCGTCAGTTCTTCGTTCGCACCACAAACCCCCTCGTTCGTCATCGACTCGTGTAGCCACCACCTCGTCCGTTCTTCGTTCGCACCACAAACACCCTCGTTCGTCATCGACTCGTGTAGCCACCACCTCGTCCGTTCTTCTTTCGCACCACAAACCCCCTCGTTCGTCATCGACTAGTGTAGCCACCACCTCGTCAGTTCTTCGTTCGCACCACAAACCCCCTCGTTCGTCATCGACTCGTGTAGCCACCACCTCGTCCGTTCTTCGTTCGCACCACAAACCCCCTCGTTCGTCATCGACTCGTGTAGCCACCACCTCGTCCGTTCTTCGTTCGCACCACAAACCCCCTCGTTCGTCATCGACTCGTGTAGCCACCACCTCGTCAGTTCTTCGTTCGCACCACAAACACCCTCGTTCGTCATCGACTAGTGTAGCCACCACCTCGCCCTTACTCTTCGCCAATGTCCCTCGCTGCACCAGACTTCGCGTGATTACCGCACTTCAGACACATAGCTTCCACAATGACTTCCGACACTCCGGCCACGGCGGTATAGGCTGTTCAAGGTAAAATGAGCACTTTTTAAAGCGCTGCTTAAGATCTACTTGTATGCACGTGGTGTGTTCGTCCGCCTTATGTAAGATTAACATTACCCTGCGCCTCATCACTTTATTCATGCGTCGGTCAAGTAAAATGGTGAAATTATTAGAAAAGCAAATACTGCACAAATCTGTTCATTTTTACACTTCGATGCATTAAAAAAACAGAAAGCAACAGAAATAATTTAAGTTATCACAAATGATTACCTAACACTTTTTAGTCGACGTTAATATATGGAAATACTTTCCCTCCATCGTTACCAACTTTACTGGGCGCATGTCACTCATTGCGCACGTTAAGATATATGCAGTTAGGGGCAGTGGTTTTTTTCTAAGGTTGATTTCAAAAGTGCTCACTTTATTGTGAACAGCCTTTATTCACAGTGTCGTAGGTTATAGACCAGTAACTTCTCAAAATGCTGCGTTGCGCCAAGGGACAGTATTAACAGAACATTCTTTACTGTCCTCTCGAGTCATCGACTCCTGCGGAAAGGGGAAGTAGGGAATGTGACGTCACAAGGCCGGCTGTCAATCACACACTGGGCGCCGGGCGACGGAGCAGCCAGCGAGTCTGCCTGGGTGGAGGGAAGGGTTGAGATGGGTCACCCCTTACAGCGCCGGACCGCGAGACACCGCCCGCGTTATAAGCCGTCCACGAAAAAGTGAGTACTTTTGAAACACAAATACATTTTTTTTTAAACCTACTTATATCCTTCCACCAGGTGTTCATGTAAATCCTGCCATGTGAATAATAATCACCATACCAAAACCGAAAGTCCGAGGCCACAACGAAATGTATTTATTGGTTATTATGTCTGATGAAACAACTTCAAAAAGTGCTCACTTTACCGTGAACTGCCTATACAATTATTTATTCGGTATATTGGAATGGAACTAAATTAACGAAATGTATATTTGTATTTTCGCGGCTCAGACTGACAGACCTAGACGAGATCTTTCGTTTGGCAGCGCGGTAAGCACATCGGGGTCGCGATAGAAGTTTCTCCCGCGCCCAAGATTGCCGCGGGCCCCCACCCACGCCTCTCTCACTCGAGGAGCGAACTCAAGGTCATGCTCGCGTCGTAGTAATGCAGCCGAACCAATGAGGCGACAATTATCTCAGTCACGAAGTTACAGCGTGAGGTGGATGGCTCGGCAAATGTCTCATCGCCATTTCCGTCCTGATAAAGTATGTTAGCTATAAAATGAGCACTTCAGAAATTTATTTTAGAAAAAAAAAATACTGCTCCTACCCGCACATATTTTAACGTGTGCACAAAGTGACATTGTGTGCAGTGAAGTTGGTAACGATGGACGAAAGTAGTTCCATATATTAACGTCAAATAAAAAGTGTTTGGAAACCAATTGTAATAACTTAAATTATTTCTTTCGCTTTCTGTTATTTTAATGCATCGAAGTGTAGAAATAAGCATATTCGTGAAATATTTACTTTCCTAATAATTTCACAGTTTCACTAGACCGATGCGACGAGGCCCATGGCAATGTTAATTTTACATAAGTTGGAAGAATACACAACATGCGTACAAGTAGATCTTCAGCAGGGCTTTCAAAAATGCTCAGTTTACCATGAACAGCCTATAGCAAGTGCATCGGTCTGATTTCAAAGACATGTTCAAGTTTTTACCTTCAGGAATTATGGACGTTTTATGCTGGTTTATTGAGAAACATGACCTAATTAACCAAAATCGTACTCTTGTTGCAACTGTCAAAGATCCGCCATATTCGTGTAAAACGTATGCAAGGCATTGGCTGCAGGTATACAGCGCCTACCGCGTAGGCAACATTATTAACATGTGTGTGTGGTATGATGCTGTGTCGCCTGCACAGACAATGGTGGAGCACATTTTTAACACTTACTTTAAACACCGTGTATACGCTGTACACGGTATAATGAACACTTTCGAAAGCGCAGCTCAAGATCTACTTGTATGCATATTGTTTATTATTCCAACGTTGTCATAGACCTCGTCACTTAACTCATGCGCCAGCCAGGTCGAACTGTAAGGTTATTAAAAAAGTTAATATTTTACAAATTTCCTTACACTGTTTTGCATTTATAATGTCAGAATGAAAAATAGATTATCTCAGTGTTGACAAAATTTTATTTACCCCTTTAAATTCAATGTTAAAGCATGGAACTGCTTTTCTTCCATCGCCATTGTTACCAACGTTACTGTACGCGTTATGGCCAGTGTGTCCATTAAAATACATGCAGGTAGGAGCAGGGACATCTTCCAAAGGTTGATTTCAAAATTACTCACTTTGTCTGAACAGCCTATACCATAGATTAATAATCTTACATTACTCAAGCTGACTTCTTGATCATGGCTACAGTCGGTGCGTGATCTCCTGCAAGGAGTACAGTTTAAAGTTTCTATTTTCAGGGGCTCACATATCCGTTAGTATTCAGTTAAGGTAAAAATTGTCGCAATATATTTCCCACTCGATTTTGCCTTCTGAATAACCTCACGAAGTTTGTTGGTTGAATCCCACCCTACTTGTATATTTGTAACAATGTAAAATATTTGGCTAGAAAGTATTTACAATTAAATATTTTGAAAATAGTTTGATATTCAATCTTCAATTAAAATTTAGCCATATCTAGGTTCTGGTTACGTCAGAAAGCGCATTTTGCAACAAAAAAATGTCCCGTCATCGACCAAAACACAGTAATAAATACTCTGGTCGTATGTAATAAAATGTTATTAATATTGTTTGCATTAATATTTCTCATAATTGATTTCATCTATATCCATTTCAGGACCGAAAGTTACAGTTTCTATAATTCAAATTGCTATTTATTAATTCAATTATTACAAATGTATGTTATCCCTGCTACTCGTTTCTTATTACATACAACCATAGTAATTGTTATGTTGTTCTTGCTTGATGAAGAGGAGGGAGTTACAAAACTGGCTTTCTGGTGCATCAAAAACGGAAATGCATATAAATCTTAGTTAGAAATGAACTGTTGTTAACTGATTTTTAAACGAATAAATAGGTAAATTCTAGGAGATATTTTTAGTGTCACTATTTATATATTCCGCAGGAATTATAAATCGAATTTCTCTGACAATTTTGTTAGTGTGTATAGTAAATTTGATTTCTGCGTGTTGTACACTCAGTTACAAAGCTGCACTCGTACCTAATCTCTTTCTAAAGGCTGTTCACACTAAAGTGAGCACTTTTGTAATGTACCTTATAAAAATGTCACTGTCCCTGCCTGCATATATTCTAATGGGTGCACCGAGTGACATTCACCCGGTAAAGTTGGTAACGATGGATGGAAAGTAGTTCTATGTCTTTACCTCTAATAAAAAGTGCTTCGTAACAATTTGCGATAAAACGAATTATTTCTTTCGCTTTCTGTTTTTTTTTTTTAATGCACCGTAGTGTAAAAATGAGCAGATGTATAAAATATTTACCTTCCTAATAATTTCACAGTTTCACTTGACTGACGAATGAATAAAGTGATGAGGCCCATGACAATGTTAAATGTACATAAGGCGGGATAATTCAAAACGTGCATACAAGTAGATACTAAGCAGGGCTTTCAAAAGTGCTCATTTTACCGTGAGCAGCCTTTACTTTAGGTGTGTTCATGCGTATAAAATAATTTTCTACATTATTAGCACATACAATATTTTTATTCGCTTTGATGTCGTCAAAAAAAGATGTCACTGTGTTGAAAAGACTTTTTAAAAACAAATTAAACAAGTAAAATGGATTTAAAATTTACGTTGTTTTCCCATGCAATTGGGTGCAAGGGAAATTGCAGCGTGTCATATATGTGGCTTCTGTAAACACTTTAGCTGGATACATAATATGGGCTTAAATAATTTTTTTTTTAATTTGCACGAATCAATTTAATTACGTCAGCGGGGTGACTTTGGACATGGGGGCTGACTTTGTGACAAAGGAGTTTTCAATATTATTAACATTTCCTTCCATTTCAAAAAGGCTATTTGTAATGTTCAGTGCCTCAATTGCCACAACTGAATATCTTAAACATCCCACTGAAATACGGAGACATACAAAAGTGAATTTTGTGTCACAAAGTCACCCCGACTTGTCACAAAGTGACCATCCCCCTTACGGTATTTAAAAATCACGAATGTATGCTAAAAAGCTTGCCAAAAGTAATTTTTCAATTGATTTAGTATTGCAGTCTCGATTTATCAACGATATCGTGCCTTGACTGATATATCCTCAAATGCTCTTGGACAGCTAGTGAGTGTAAAATGGGGTGAAGATAGAAACACACACACACACACACACACACACACACACATATATATATATATATATATATATATATATATATATATATATATATATATATATATATATATATATATATATATATATATATATATAACGGCATATGGGTCTTCCTTGATATAGACTGTTCACGATAAAGCGAGCCCTTTTTAAGGCCCTTCCAACAGGCATTAACCATTAATATTTTTTTTATTGCAGCATGGGAGTTAACTTTTGAAAGTGAAAAAATAAACACACTGTGTTTATCAGTCACATGTCACTGTTTATATTAAAAAGTGGCAGAACGGTATAAATTGACTGAAAGGAAAATTTTAGCAGGCGTTAAAAAGTGCTCACTTTACCGTGAACAGCCTATACTGGTTTAACACACCGCTGTTGCGCAGCTATCGAAGTAAATGGCTGCCAACACTTGCCTTAAAAACGCTCGAAGTATTCTTTTGCAATATTTTTTAAATCCTAAACATAAAGTTTAATTTCATTCGCACTCGATCCTGGTTTGTTAAAGCTGGGAAATGTCATGTTTATCCTGCAGTTCACAGATGTGTCAGGTAAATGGCTACACTTTCCTGAAACCCTGAAAAAGTTCTCCGTTCAGGTTATTCCTTCGCATCATGTAAACAAAGGTCAAATAAGACAAGAAAATTAAATCAAAGGAACAATGCTCCGCAATCGTGCGCACTCATGTTGATTACATTCTGCATGAATACATTTTCCTACTAGTCGTTCCAAAAACACTTCTATATTTTCGCTCTCTTTTTATTCGAATTAATAGTAAACGAGATGTTACAATTTATAGATAATATATAAGTAAACGTTCAATTTAACCAATAGTCAGATGTTTCTTTGTTAACACAAGTAAAAAAACTTTGAAAACAGTTGCCAATTTTAAACTTCAAAGTACATTGAGTTTGGTAAGATTTAGAGCATGGGTGTGAAAAGTCTTTAGAAAGAAGAACACGCACACATACACACAGGTAAGTATGTGATCTCATATCCCCCCTCACCTCTCCAGATATACCGACCACGATATCGTCAACAACATATGAAGTTTTAGAGCATGGGTGTGAAAAGTCTTTAGAAAGAAGAGCACACACACAGACACACAGGTAAGAATATAATCTCATATCCCCCCTCACCCCTCCAGATATATCGACCACGATATCGTCAACAACATATGAAGTTTTAGTTATATTTTTATCAGTTAGTGATAAATATTTATACTAAGTATGTGTTTGCGTTTGTTAGATGAGGCCACTTTGTTCTCAGACATACATGACGACATATGTTCTTTTCAGAGTGGTATCTGTAAATCTATGGGTTCGCGTAATGTTATTTTTTTTACACCATTGCCATGTTAAGTGATGTATAAAATTAAAGTTTCAGCCTTTTAATCACACGTCACACAAACTGGTTCAACTACGAATGTATTGATATGTGAACTTTTTCGTGTTGTACTTATCAATAGGCCTATCTCTAAAATACTACTATAAACTTTTTACGAATCACAAAGGGTAGGTTCTCCCATTGCATTAGAAAACTGTGGATAGTCTTGCTGTGGTGTTAAGCTCTTCATTGGGAGGAGGATGTGTTACGATGTAGAATCTACTCTTTGTGTAAACTCCTGCTGGTAGCCACGATAATTTGCTCTGCACGTATTTAATTTGTCTAATAGTTTGATTGGCGTCCCTGCTTGGGATAGCACTAGCCACTGAGCCACTGCTTCCTCACTTGGTATCGCACTATCCCCTGGAACACTGCATCCCCACTTGGTATTGCGCTAGCCACTGAGCCACTGCGACACCACTTGGGATCGCACAATCCACTGAGCCACGGCGCCCGCAATTGCGACAGTACTAGCTACTGAGCCACTGCATCCCCATTGGGACAGCACTGTACACTGAGCCACTGCGAGTTGCATTTTAATTGCAATTCTTATGTGTTTGCACTCTGGTATTTTGATGTCGGTACATCGCCGTATTAAAATAAAAGTGAGATTCATCATCTGGACAATTACCCTCCTTTACTTGAACATCTGTTTTCTCTTTAAAAAACTATACTGTTAGTCAAACACAGACGTTTCTTTAAACTCAGTATTTTATATTCTAACGAAATAGTATCTATAATTTCAGAGGATAGCGTTTAGGAAAGCAGAAGATTCCTCATTTATCCAGTAGGAAAATATATTTTCGTCTTTGTTTAGAAGTAAATTGTATCTTAGAGCTTGAAAAGGTAGTAAATATTCGTCTTTCGGAATCGCATTTGAAGTCTCGCCTTCAAAATTAAATATAACTATACCTAAAATAAGGATATTTAAATTATGTTTCTTTGATTTTGGTTTCCCTGAAATGTAAAAACTTTCTGAGGCGTTACTAACAAAGCGCTGTTGGATGTCATTCACGACCGTGCATTGAAGCTTGCTCAGAGACATATAAATGCTACCACGTCGGCTCTAACAGCTAGCTCTAGTTCCCAAATTCCCTACATTGAATCACTCAAGTGCCGAGAACTTGCCATATTGGTATCTTACTAGAGTATCTTTCTCTTTAAAATAGTTTGAATTGCTCGTGCAGATCCAAACCCAACATTAGTAAAAATGTAGCACGTATTATTATTGCCCCACCATTTTCTTCTACTGTTTTCTATTTCTTGTTTCGTTTAAGGAGAAATTTGGAGGGGTAATATTTGACCCACCGCCTCCCAACTTTTTGTCTCAAAAGCATAAATAAGAGCATGGTCAATCATTAATAATCACTCATTAAAACTACTATATATATATATATATATATATATATATATATATATATATATATATATATATATATATATATATTCCTCCTTCAGTAGCAGTAACACAAGCGAAACTAGTGGGTTATATATAAGACATATATCATTCTAAAACTAAAACAGTGAGGATTGAGCCAAATCAGTGAAAACTACTGAAAATTGAGCGACTGATAATCAGTGTCAATTATTTTTTAATGGGATACCCGAATTTCACTGATTTGTTTGTGATTCCCGCTGAATTTCGAAAATTCCGCTGTGTTAAGTCACTTGTTCCCAGTACATTTTCTTGATTCGACAGTCGGCAGTAGCTTGTTAACTGACTTTCTATAAATCTTATTTCACTGATTAATATCACTGATTCGGACTTAGAGTGTAGGATTTAGTATCTAAATATATTAGTGGTTTTGGTTACTAGCCAGTCAATGAATTCGTAACATGGTGATTCCCGTTGGCCGGCAAGTTAATGCATCTGGGTCACGGGACTGGTGATCTGTTTGAAATGTTACTTAATTACATGCTTCTTTCATATCAGTGAGATGGACGGCGAGCCGCTTGAAAGACAGAATAAACTTAATTTCGACCTCAAAATGGTGTACACATCCAAAAGCTCACTCGAAGTTTGAACTCGAAGACTAGTGTTTCAGTGTGACGCACGGCGACCTCAGTCTCGGGATGATTCAGAATGTTGTTACTATGTCGTGGGCGGGTCGTAGTTCGACGGCCCTCTTGAACACGCCACCACCTTTAGTCAGAACACAGGACAGCCAGTTGCCGCAATCGAGACTCACATTGCCAAACCCCGGTAAGCAGGAATGTCCTCTAGCAGCCAGGGAATGAGGCCAGGTTGCGTTATGTAACGCCGATATGAAGGCAATGTGAGTGGCGGAAGGCGTCTTTCTCTATGTGACGTCAGTCAAGATGGACGTCCCAAGAAGACAGCTGTGCCGACCACCGTAACACGTCATTCTTCAACAGTCTTCGGATACTTCTCAAGGTGGGACAAACACAATATAATAATGTGGCTCTCAATAAGGAAGCTAAGGTAGTAACAATAACAATGCTCCCCCGACCTTTTAGTATTTTATGTAATATCAGGATGTCCAATTATATAACCAGATAGTAACCTATAGCTCCTCATATTCATTTTCCCTATATTGCTCTACCATCATTGAGTTACCACCTACGTTATTTACTCCAGGCGAGTACCAAGAAGCTATTAATATAACAATGTGAGCACACAGTGAGCAATAGTGAACCGAGGCCAACTGGGTCTAAACGTGAACGTCTGGATAGCTTTACATAAGTCAAGAAACCTTCAACCACTGGTGTAAACAAAATCTTTATTTTCCTTATTTATTCTCATATACAGGGTCTCTATGTCAGTGAGTAGTAAATTTTGAGAGCACGTTACAGGAAACAAATTTATTTCGACCCATAAATTGTTTAGTTCAGTTAGAGGTAGAAGCAAACACTCAGGGTTAGCCTCCCAAATAGAAGCATCTTAAATCAAATTAAATATATAACGAAGTCACAATACCAGTACGAATATGGCGCTCTTCTTGGGACAGGAGATGTAAAAATCAAGAAGTGTGTGCGCAAGTTATTGAAGGAGATGAAAAGGACGGTGAATAAAGAAACTAGGGGAAAATACACAAAAAAAGTGAGACTTAGGGAACAACATAGTCATTTAACTGAACGAGACAATATTAACTCCTCGCGGGATAGTGCAGTCGGTCGGACGGGTTCTAGAGACAATGTAGTTCCATAAGATTAACCTAGCACCACAATCTGCTCCGCACTTAGCACCACAATTGCGGAGCTAATCCTGTGCTGTGATTGGTTTACACTTAGTACCTCATTTAGTGCCTCCTTTCATGTTCCAACCTCTTCACCTACATATACCCCCGCCACCTCCCCACCCATCCTTCTTCACAACAAACTATACCGGGATTAGCTACACCTGATACACTATCACCCCTCTCCCATACCTGAAACATTTTCTGCAAATGTCGGTTAGGATGAGCAGTTTGAGGTGCTAAATTTAAGCCCCGCCTCCCTGTATGGGAGCTTGGATTCAAGTTTCACACCTGAGTCTTTGTGTTTTCTCAGGATGTGTTGTATTTGATGTTCGGAGTGGTTACATAATTAATTTAAAAATAAAAAATGCTTCTATGCTAACTTAAATTCAAGATGACAATCGTTACAGTTATATAATCATTTTTTCTATCGATATATTCTTAAGTATCTAATAAATACAAATATTTTGATATGACACTCGGTTAAGATTGTTTAGTAAGAAAATTAATTAGTTAATATTTAACTGACAACTTTTTTTATAAAAAAAAATTGCATTTTGAATATTTGGCTGTTGTGAGTCTCTAAACTAAATATTCTTTAAAATACGAGTTCGTGAATATGTTGCTTCATACCTATAAGTTTGAGAATTTTAAAATTTAATATGCATATATTAATATAAATTCCTATGTGTTTTTTATAAAATTACGATTAGTTACATTATTACAACTCGGTTTTGAATGTGCGAGTTAGTCTGCATGAGTCTTTTATTTAAATACAACATTTAAACTTCGATTGGGGTCTAGATCTTAGTCAAGAGATTAAAGGTTTTGTGCAGTGGATCCAGGATTCCCTGGTTAAAAACCATCTAAAAGGAAAGTTTTTTAAATATGTACTAATGCATTACATATATGACGGAGAGAATTGTCTTAAGCTTCCAGCCAATCTCGGAGTTCATAATAACATTTAATAACATAACCAATATTGGCTCTTGAGGTGGGAGCAACTCACCCTCTCTCTGGCAGGCATTGCGAGGACTTGTACATTACCTACCAGCCAATGATGACATCAAGTGACATCAGCCCTCCTGGTGGTCAACTCTACAACTAAGGTGATGGCCTTTGATGACGACAGTCTGTCAAGTTTGGAACTGAAGATAGCCTATGTCGCTGTGATGGCGTGTATGGGGGAGGTGTGGGGATGGTGATAACCGTATCTGTGGCGAGGAGGTCCAGAGCCTGCGATCTCGCAGCAGGGACCCGATCTAACCTATACTAATTTCATCATACCTCGTTGTGAAGGAGGTCGGAGAGGGGAGGGGTGGGGTGTAGGTAGGGGAAAGGGGTGACAGTGTATCAGGTGTAGATAACCCCGGCATAGCTTGTTGTGAAGAATGATGGGTAGGGAAGTGGTGGCGGTATATGTATGTGAAGGGGTTGGAGCATGAAGGGAGGTGCTAAGTGTGGATCGATCATAGCACAGGATTAACTCCGCAATTGCGGTGCCAATTGCGGTGCTAAGTGCGGAGCAGATTGTGGGGCTACGTTAACCGTATGGGACTACGTTGTATCTAGGACCGGCCCGCCCCTACTACTCGCAAATTACTCTTAAAAATAATTATGTGTTTAGGCGCAGTTCTCTTAAGAGGTAGGAAACACTTTCTTAACAACGAAAAGTTATAATGCTATTGTCTCTATTGTAATTAACAACATTTCTCCTTGACTTTTACAGTGCAGAATATTTGGTCGCGTATGGCCTTCTCACGCGTAATCACGCCACACGAAAATTCTATGCAGTGCTGTGAAATAAACTACCCCTCGCCGTCACATCAGATGCACAAGGTGCAGTGTAACAATTTCACAGCAAACTGATTCTGTTCACAAATTAAATTTCTCACAGGAAGAATTATAATCTCGTTAATTTACTAAAACAAAAGAAGGCGGAGTTCAATATTCAGAAAGAATAAATCTTGAAAAAAATCTGAGTCTTTGTCTGGTATAGGACCCTGGTTCTACATAAATACGTCTACGTCAGCGGGTAATAATTTCTTTGGGATGTGGGGGTGAAATAATAGTAAAGGCTGTTCACGGTAAAATGAGCACTTCCGAAATCTACCTTAGAAAAAATTCACTGCCCCTGCCTGCATATATTTTAACGAACGTACTAAGTGGCATGCTCCCAGTAAAGTTAGTAACGATGGAGGGGAAGTAGTTCGCTCTCTTAACATTGAATAAAAAGTGTTAGGTAACCATTTATAATTATCAAAATGATTTATATCTTTTTCTGTTTTATTTCTAACGCATCGAAGTGTAGAAAAGAGCAGATTTGTGAGATTTTCCTTTTATAATGAAATCACAGTTTCCCTTGACAGACGCTTGACTAAAGTGAAGAGGCCCATGGCAATGTTAATTTTACCTAAGGCGGAAGATTACACAACGTGCATACAATTAGATCTTAAGCACGGCTTTAAAAAGTACTCATTATGCCGTGAACAGCCTGTAATGAAATTAAAGCTTGGCTTCTGTGGCTTATCACGTCGTAGTCGCCGCTGACCCCCACCCGTGACTCGCGCATGCGCTATGGAAACCCGACGTCATGCTCCCATCGTAGTCGTTCACCCGGTCGAACGAGACTGCGTTAGTCGCGAAGTTATGACGTCGGAATGCATATCGCCCGGCAAACACTACATCGCCGTTTCCTTTCTTGTTTTCTGGGGCCACGGTGGTGTAGTGGTCAGACTACTCCCCTCACGGCAAGGCGAACCGGGTTCGATTCCCGGCGGGGTCACCCCCGTGTCGTTGCCGACGACGTCGCTGGTCGAAGGGTTTCCGCGGGGTTATCCCGCTCCCCTCGCCTCCCCATATCGGCACTGCTCCATACTCACCTCGCTTCGCCCTCATCGGCTCTCAAGGCCTCGATGTTAAGAGCCGCCCAAATCTCTCCACTCCACTTTCGTTCCATGTGTCGGTCTGATTTTAAAGACGTATTCACGTCAGAAATCATTCGTATTGCAATAAAGTTTCCTCCCACATCGTAGACAGACTACGAGCGCTGATCTGCACGAGGGTAGAAGTTCTTGCCAGTTAAACGTCGTCGGCATATATCTGCGCATCATAGGTAAAAGCACTATGACATTGTGACAGGACACAACTATTACAAGTACAATTCTGTACTAAATGTTTATGTTTTAAAACTCATATACAGAAAAGCACCACTGGCAATAATTGTACAGTACAACTCTGAGAATATTCAATTAACGCAGAACAAAACGCGTTTTCAATTTGTTAAACGTTGTACTTGACTTAATTTCAAACATATCATACCATTAGCAAGGTCAGTAAAAATGCAAAGGTACATTTAATTCTTACGTAACGCCAATTGATTATAAATATTTTGTACTCAATTCTTCTCACGTATTCACAATAAAACTAAACAGCTCAAGAAATCATGGCAAAAGATTAGCATTGCTGATAAGGAATTTAAAAGTATTATCATAAAATATTATGCACGTTAATTAAACGAATCGTGCTTCAAAAAACTTAATTGCTGGCAATGATCAAACCATTAAAATCCATACGAAAATGGCCAGCCCGATTCTAGAAACTAAATGATATCAGCATTAATAAACTTTAAATTACGTTTACCACAAGGCAATGTTTCAAAATTTTGAGAACACGTAAAATACCTTGTACGTGTAGAAATAATTTCTGAATAATTGTTGACTAGAATTAAATGAAACAATTAGGACGATACATGGAAACGAGGGTGGTATCACATACCCTTCCAGAGCCTCCGACACGTAGAATGACAATTTAAAAATTCAATTTAAAATTTACTCTAAAAAGTCCCAAATTGACGGAAGCAGTTATTACAAACCCTACCATAGTTCGAGTCGACATAAAATATCGAAAATGACTTGGTTACCAGCGCCCCGCGGGTGAGCCATGGCAGGAATACGAGGAACAATTTGACTTACTTCTGATAACAAATAATAACACTTCTAGAAGCGCCGTTTACCCCGATATAGGCTGTTCACGGTAAAATGAGCACTTTTGACAGCCCTGCTTCAGATCTACTTGTATGCACATTGTGTCTTCTTCCGCCTTATGTAAAATTATGATTGTCACCGGCCTCAGCACTTAATTCATGCGTCGGCCAAGTAAAACGGTACAATTATTAGCAAAGAAAATATTTTTAAAATCTGCAAATTTTTACTTTTCTATGCATTAAGAAAGCATAAAGGGGAATAAATAATTAAAGTTACAACAAATGGTTACCTAACACTTTGTATTCAACGTTAAGATATGGAACTACTTTATATTCTTCGCGTTGTTATTTGGGGACATGTTAAACTTGAAACACGTGTACCTTTGCATTACGTTTGTTACTGGGCCATGCTATACTATGCGACACACCCGGTGGGACTCTGCACCAATAAAAGAACACTTCACAATCGTGTGCCCCAATCACGTGTAGTTCAATCAGAGAGGGACTGTCGTCACATCTAAGCAAGCAGCCAATGGAGAAGCGACGCCGGCTCTAGTGCATACAGTACTGTGAAGTTCAGCCTGATGCCAAATAATAACGCGAATTTTACATGCCCGTATGTATTGTGTTTTGCAACCCGGAGATAGCGCGGAAAACACTACGAGACAATGTCAAAACAACGGTTTTGTAAAATATAAATCGTGTCCTTTACCTCCGATGCACAGAGATACATCTCTGTGCATTTTGAGAAGGGAAGAAGATTGCAGTGGTGGAAGAGGGGGAGGGGGAGGGTGTAACGGCCTGCACACGATCTTGCGGAGCCCATAAAGGCGGTGCTCGGCTACGAGAACATGCGGGCAGCGCAACAGGAGTAGCTCATACGATATTCTGCGCGCACACGAAACTCGCCCCTAGCTGCTTCCCGACCCTCGACGTCATACTGTAGGGCTCGCAGTATCTACTGTCTCTCACAAACACTGCTCTAGGGAATATTGTATTAGTTTATTTGAGAAGGCCCGCTTGGAGGCTCCAGGACGCGGTTGCACACTTAAACTGCGATTCCTTTAAGGGGGATCTGTCCCATAGACTAGAGATGAGGCAAAGCTATCTCGCTGGCTGCGGGCAACCAATCTCCGTGTCTCAACATCGAATCGCTTTTCTGCCGAAACGTCTAGCGAAAAAAAAAATGGAGCGTGGCTGTGTTGGACACACTGTCGTTTGTTTTGCGTGAATACGTCTACGTTGACGCGCTCGGACGCCTTGATGTTTATTTTACGTTCCCGGCACCGCTTCACTCGATCATATGGGCTTTTATGGGTATCATTGGGTTGCTTTTGAGATGCTCTTTCCAACCATATACGATTTCTGTATTTCGACTTGGCTTTTTGACGAGTATAGGCCGAAATTGTGTTAAGTTTTCTTAATTTTTCACATTAAACTCATACAATTTCACCATAACCACGCTGCACATATGTTTTATACACGGAATCGATTGATTTTGACGAGAGCTGTCGATTGAAACTCAAACGAGCGTCGTAGATTCTTCTAGTCAAAAGTTATATTACGCAGAAGTTATGAGGCGCAGTGAAAAGAACTCAAAATTGCGGCTTCCACTCCCCCCCCCCCCCCCCCCTTTTGCATGATGCTTCCCAGTATTCACTCAACGTAACATATTCCTTGAACCTTTGGGAATTGAGCGGTGTAATTGAATTATGAATGTAGACGATAGATTCGGAGCTGCAATGCCAAACTGTATCCCCCGGTTTTGTTATCATGTTATCATGCAATGCCAATCATCGGATTTTCTGGATTGCCTCCCAGTATGGTCGCAAATTTAAAGACGTATTCACGTCAAAACGGCGTGATAGGATCTGAGGTTGGAGCACTGTTTAGTAAACAAGTGCTTTGAGTTGTTTTTATATTTCCTCTAACCAATCTATAATATAGTTACTATATTATAATCAAATTGATAAAAGTATTTTATTCATATATATAAATGTTGGTCTTTTGAAAATTAAGATATAAACAAACACTTTCAGTCAGTGTTAGGTAGGTCTACATGTGCAGAATACGATGAAGAATACGTCGATTTATGGACTTCTTCGACAAAACCTGCGTCACTGATTTGTTGTATTTTATTTCAGGCGTCGATAGGGTATGCACACACTGAATAAAAATCATTGCATTTCAATGGGTAAAATTATTCAGCTGAATCTTTAACTAATGAGCGGTTATCTGCTTGAGAATCATTTGACGACACCAATGTTTTACTGCCAGTGGGTTGGAGAGATATGGGCGGCTCTTAGCGTCTGGGTCTTGAGAGCCGATGAGGGTGAAGCGAGGTGAATATGGACCACTAACAGGATTCAATTGGCCGGGGGGCCGGGGATGGGGATGTTCCCGAGAAAACCGCACAGCAGCGGCATCGTCGGGTACGATGCGAAAATCCGGGGTTGGCCCCACCCGCAGGAATAAATACCTGGTTCGCCTTGCGTGGGACGCGAGCGCTCTAACCACTACATCAACCGCGGCCCCCAAATGCAATCATAGGTAAATAAAAATACTGGTAGGGTGCAGGCCTCGTTGAGAGCGTCATTTTCAACGTTGACTGGCGCGATATCGTAGGGGAAAAGAATTTTCTCGGGAGCTCGCCGGGGGGGGGGGGGGTGGATGGGATTTCTGTATTATTTGACCCCAGAGACGCGGAGTCCCAGCAGGCAGGCCGTCTTTTCTCCCGGGGAAAGGCCCCGAACACGCGCTACAAAGAGAGTTGAGCTGGCTTCATTGCGGCCCCAAACCACGCCGGGAGGAAATGAAGATGTAACCACCCGGCTACCTAAAACATGAGTCTAACTGCGCAGCCTGCTCATGCTCTTGGTGAGGGGGGAAGAGGGTGTAATGCTCTTTCAGGGGCCGACGTCAGGCCCGACTCCTAAATGTTCATTTAGAAAACTAAGTATTACGTAAAAATCTAATTTCGACACTCTTAAACTTATTAATAGAGTCCCGAGTATTTCGCGAGTTCATTCTGTGGCGAGGTAGACTTCAAACACTTGTTCTTTTCTCCTGCTGCTGTGATTGACGGCAGTTCTTCATGCACGCCCACGTTTAACTGCGAGCCAGTAAAAAACAGAAAGCAATATTGTGAGTGAGCTTTGAACAGTCATGTACGAAGACCGCACTTGATTGCAGTAACCAATAAGAAAACGGCAGTGTCTGGTGTGTATAGTAGGAGTTTAAAGCCTAGCTTACTGCCACATCTATCCGCCAAATACCCGGGGCTCTGCTTATTAACTACTTTTACATGGATGACGACTATTTATGTTGTTGTAAATGGTCGAATTTTGAAGGGGAGGGGGTCCGAAATTGCTCTGGGTAGGCTTGCGAGTGGCCACCGTACACCAGTTGCGAGGCCAGTTCACAACAATATATATATATATATATATATATATATATATATATATATTATATATATATATATATATATATATATATATATATATATAATGATTTTATTGTATCATAAACCTTCGCTGTAAAATTCATATTTTATTTTTTTCCGCGAATAATACGATTCTCCACAAAATTACTGAAAAATTTAATACAACAAAACAATAGCTACAGAATCTTCAAGGCCCAGAATCGTACTTAGAAAACCAGAAAGTTGACATTCGTAGCTCGATACGCGAAGCGTTTAGAAAATATGCAAATGCCGACTTCCCAAACATTGATACGGAAAATGTTATCACGCATAGTAAATTGCTTACAGACTATAATGGCCAACTAGAGCTATTCGAGCAAGTAGCTCAAGTAGAGATAGTTTTAGTAAATAATTTATTACTTTCAGTCATCATAACAACGTTCCAGTGCAAGAGCCGTTTCACCTGGAAAATAAAGTGTATATGTTTGTTGCAAATATTCCCGAGAAACCTTTTTATAGTGTTACATAACTGCCCAAACACAATTTAAAATTATGTTATCAATTTCCAGGAACAAGAATTTTTCTGAGTTTGTTATTAAAGCAAAATAGTGAATAATTATTTAAAAGGTTTTGCTTCGCATTGCTGCAATTGACTGGTGTTGACAGTGACAACTTACTTCTGGTGCTCTTCTTAAATAAAACATTTCTGGAATCACAAGTCTTGCACAGGAGATGAGTACACTGGTAACTCTCTAAGTTTGTCGTGTCATCACGTGGTTTCGGCGATCTTCCTTTATTACAATGTTTCCAATCACTGTGACAGGTGTCGAAATTAACACAGTTCTCGAATTTGCTTCCGGGCGTGCACCGTTGCGTGTTGTTAGTTTTCGAGATATGAACAGATTACGTTTAGCTGAAGCGGTATCAGAACAATGTAATCAAAATGCATTTGGTCACAAGAACTTTGCGTGAAATTCTGTAACGCCAATGTGATTAAAGCCACAGTATACCCGATACAACTACACACATAATTCTGCAACTTTTCGCCCTTGCCTTCAGCCATCATCACCAGACACTATGAAAATCCATGCATAGTTTTCTGTACGACAAAGAAAACCATTTCTTTGAGGCTGTTTGTGGTTACAGCAACACAAAGTAGCTTTAATTCAAAAAGGTTACATAAACATAAGTTTGCTGCTAATAAATGTTTTCTTTATACGATTTTGTTTTATGGCAGTATAACGTTTCTTTATAGCGAATAAATAATCATTATTTGAGCCGCTTTTGTTCACAGTAAAGAAATATTACTTTGTACCAAAGCTAAAGGTTTAAAGGTTTTCTGTCGTTTGTTTATCAGTGTACAAATTTTCTTTACACTGTAACTGACATTACCTTAAAAACGTGTGCTGAACTACTCTAAGGGCAATGCAAGGTTATCATATTCATTACTATATACACTATCTACCAAAACGTTATTGGGCACCTGTTCACAATGTTTGCTCGGTGGTTGTCACCTAGTTAGAATCTCGTAGGGCCACCTCTTGCGGCTATAACAGCAGCCACCCTGTCTGGCATGCTCTCTACGAGTATTTGCAGGACATCCACGTGGATTCGTCGCCATTTATCTTGCAACCATTCCATGAGTTGAGCAATGGATTTTGGCCGCGCCTGACGAGCCCTCACCCGGCGATCCAATCCGTCCCAAAGATGTTCTATTGGGTTGAGGTGGGGGCTCTGGGCGGGCCAGTCCAATAGGCGAACATTGTTGTCGGCGTTCCACTGCATAGTAGCCCTTGAAACATGGCACCTGGCATTGACATTCTGGAAGTAACACGGGTCCATTCCGTAAAAACGCCACAATGTTGGGATCATTTCATTATCCAGAATGTTACAATAGGCCTCTGTGTTCATGCTACCACGGACAAACACCAGCGGTCCTACGCCGAAGGCCGTGAAACACAAGTCAACTGACGTACCGAATTACCTATCTTCACGGGTGCTCAATTACTTTTTGGTAGATAAAGTAGATCAAACAAAAATTATGTTTGTGTCAAGGCTATTTTGCAATGGTTCATATTTAAACAAATTTTTCTTAGCGGCAACACATTATGTGCTGCAGCAAAGAAAACATTTTCACAATGCAGGTGAAGGGCAAAATAACTAGCCGCTACGTCACGGGAACATTAGATTTCTTGTGAAATAAAAAATGATCTCTGAGACAAATGCTGCAATGCTTGTCAGCCAACACTGTTTACAAAATTAACATTTATTCTGTGGCTGTGTAATATTCGAATGACCATCACGAGAAAACGCCTGATCACGTGTTAGTAAAATTACATAATTTATTTCGCTATTCATTTTATATTGTTCAATGAATTTTCGGTCATAAATTAATAACATTGTGCATTAAGGAGAATAAATAAAGATGTTTCCTTTTGTGTGAACAACGGCGAAAGCGCACGTGTATGCGAAAATTTAAAGTGACTGGAACTCGACGATCATGGCGTGTTTTTACTATACCTCACAAGCTTTAACTGTAAACGTTCGCTCAAAAAAAAAAAAGATATCCAAGAAAGAAAACTATGATTCAAATATTGCAGTGTTTCGTTTCCGGTTTTCAAGTACAATTTTACTTTACGCAGTATTTCGGGTCACCCAAAGCGGCCCCCTTTCTCAAGTTTTAAGTCATCCAAGTGGGGTTTTGTTATTCCCTAAGCGAATATATTTTAAAACCTTTCTGCCCATCGAAGCGAGAAAATTTCTCTTAGAAATAAGCGACTACAAAATTCCAGTCTTAAGAGAGTAGGCGTTGAGGTTGAAGGGGAGTGTGAGGAAGAGAGAGAGAGAAAGAGAGCGAGATAGAATCCCTGCTGATGGGATGCGTTCCTTTTTAAAAGCGCGTTTTCTTGTCAACCGAGCAGAAGGAATAAAACTTCTCT
This sequence comes from Dryococelus australis, assembly GCA_029891345.1. NCBI lineage: Eukaryota > Metazoa > Arthropoda > Insecta > Phasmatodea > Phasmatidae > Dryococelus > Dryococelus australis. The sequence continues at coordinate 144,697,233 of CM057000.1, forward strand.
GCATCTCGTCTCGGCGCGCTACTCAATTTTCATTGGCGTTAATATGCGAGGCAGGGGATCCCTGTACGTCCGGAGAAAATACATCTTGATTAAAAGTTTTGTGATATTTTTTATTGGCTTTGTGGGTGGCGGCGCGTTACTCGCCGCCAGCTTCGTCCCGCTGGGAAATTAATTTCCATCACGACGCCTGCGATGAACGCTTTACGAGAGCAAAGTGTTGCTCGTTTTCGCCCCGCGAGAACTTTCGTTGACAGCAAGTATTTTGCGGCTTATGAGACTTTCGGTTGGTTCTGCGTAACGAAGAGAGAACTAGAGCTGTTTGAAATATCGATAATTTTCGATATGAAAAATAACTTATTGTACGATATCTAACGTTGAAAAATATAAATATATCGATGTTTGGATACTATATAAATGTTCGGTGTTATCGAAATTTTCGGTATTATCGATTAGTTCGCTACTATCAATTATTTCGGTATTATCGATTATTTCGGTGTTATCAATCATTTCGGTGTTATAGATTACTTCGGTGTTATCGATAGTTTCGTTATTATCGGTTATTTCAGTATTATCGATGATTTCGGTATACCAAAAATAACTGTCTGCAAAAATATCTATATTAAATTTTTATGATATCGAACAGCCCTAGACAGAACGCTCCTGTTCGCGCGAGCATGACGTCGAGTTGAGAGATTTGACCGGCCCCTAACAACGAGGTCTTGAGAGTCGATGAGGTGGAATGACGTGAGAATGGAGCAGCGCCGGAATGCAAGGGCGGAGGAAATGGGAGATCCTCGAGAAAACAGTGCCGACCAGCGGAATTGTCCGGCACGATTCTCACTTGCAAAATTCCGGGGTGTCCGGTCGGGGATTGAACCCGTTTCGACGTGGTGGGAGGCGAGCAGTCTAACCGTGAGGAATTTCTCTCCCTCACATATAAAACCTACAGCCTATTCACCGTTTCTTCACACTATTTGAATCAAACCTTTTAAAAACACGCCATGTATGACGTGTTTCATTTTATTCCTAAATGTCATTTTTCACCACGCTTCATAATTCTGTTGACAAAAAAGTACCTTTCTTTCGGTTAAATTTACCTTTCACTTATATTTTATATTTTCTTCTAGTACATTTATTTAAAATTATTATTAATAAAAATAGAGGTAAAAAGTTATGTTGGCAGCGCCTAGTAAATATTGTTCTCATGCAAAATATTATTCAACTGAGTGCGCATGAATGCAGTGGGTTGTCCCTTTGGTGTAATTCCCTAGACTTGGTTCAGCTATGTTTGCATGAGGCGGAGGAATATCATGAAAGTAGAACTTGAGCAGGGCTTCAAGGAAGTAACTGCGTGTGGACTATAATCCATTCACCGTTACTACACACTTTTCTGAAGTCCTGCTGAAGTTCTACGTTCAGGATATTCCTCCGCCTCGTGTTAACTAAGCTTAACGAATCTTAACCAAGTCTAGAAAAATTTCACCAAAGGACATAGTACCAAATTCATGCGCACTCATTTATAATAACATTTTACGTGAGAACTATATCTTACTAGGCGCTGCCAACAAAAATTTGTTCTCACTGTTTGTATTCGTGCTTATTATAAATGAAATATTATAATTCATAAATCAAATATAGGCAAAACTTCAATTTAACGACAAATAAGACACTTCTATGTTAAGAGAGGTATTAAACGCTTGCGATACATGAAGGTTCGATTTAAAAAGACTGGAGAAACCATGAATAAACTATCTGCACGTAAATTAATTCCGAAGATTGTGTACGGAAACATTTTCTGTGAAATCATCGTTTGCTAGCAAACGCGTATCTCGGTAAATATAAGTTATGGAATACGACTTTCCACCAGAAAGGATTTAAAAAACAAAACTATTGTATATATCCCTATCTTTTTACTTTTGTCATATTTAGTGTATAATCCTGGAGAAACAAGTCGTGAAAGTGGTCAAATATTGCATTTTTAAAGCCTGCCAGTGCAGTTTCCTTAAGCGGCAAGAGAAAAGTACAAAGATACTGACGTAGTTTAATCTGTGGTCTTTCATCGCATGTAATAAAACCTGACTGTTACAGATCTAATTAGCACAGTACAGCGTCACGAAGGAAACACTGCACACCTTGCGCGTAGGAGCGATGAGGCGCTAAGCGTGCGTGTTAGTGTCGCCCGTATCGCTCCCTCGCTTCTTGACCTTGGACGCGCCCAGACCCCAGCTTAAACAAAAACAGCAGCCACATAGAAAAAAAAATACTTTGTGGCTGTGACAAAATATTTCGTTGGTATGCACACAGCAAAATAATTGTGTGGTGAGCACAAAATATTTTGTAACCACCACAAAATAAATTCCTGAAGACCACACATGTTCAGTGGTAAAAGCTAAAATATTTTTTGTTCACCACACAATAATTTGGCTGTGTGCATACCTACCAACAAAACATTTTGTAGCAGCCACGAAGTATTTTTTTTTTTTTCAGTGCATCTACCGGCTCAATGCTCTGAGCACAAGTTTGTCGGGCCGCAAGCTAGGTTCGTAAACTCACTTAACGAACTATAGGAACTTCGGTTCCCGGTATCTTGACAGCGTGGTCTTCCGAGGGCATGTGAGAGATCGGCGGCGGCGCACGGAAAAAAAGACTTCACGTTGTGACAGCAGTATTAACGTTACTGCAAACAGTAATTTTTTTGTTATTCGTGAACCTTCAGTAACTAATGTTGCTGTTAATGTAATATAATGTTAATTTATTAATGGCACTCAACGTAACATCAAGTACCTTTGTGACAGCAATATCTCCTTGCTATTCCGTGAGCATCCAGGTGGCGTTTGTGTTGCGGCAAAATAAATTTTGCGTTGAATTGATGTTAACATTTATGTTAAAATTTTTCCTATATTTTCTTTTGCTTTAAAAAAAAAACATTCCCGTGTAAAATAAAATAGGTAGAATTATTTTAGCACAAAAATAGTTATTATCAACGAAAATAAATCATGGTTATGAGGCGAATCGAACTAGCCCAATGAGTGTTTGGGGTTTCCCAATGTAGAGAACCTGGCGCCCTACCTACTGATCTATCGTAACTTGTATGACGTTTCATATTGTGGGTATTCAGTAAACGTAACGACAAACTGCAGTTCTCTTTCGATATGTGGAAATTATTTTATGTCCTACAAATATATGCACAACTGGGACATATAAACTGCTTTGCAAGGCTTGAGAGTTAGTCTAAGCTACACTTAGTTATCATACTATTCTTTAGAGTTTATACACGGCATTTTCATTTCACGAGGTTATCGCTGTTCGCTACTATCTGTCATTTTACAAAGCCAAGCCAGTGTAAAGATTAGTTGATTGGTCCTTTCTTTAATGTCGCAGTAACACAAAATATTTTGTTCTTCTAGTAATTTTTTTAGCTTAATATAACTTTTGGTTGCGGCAACATTATTTAGAAGCGTTATTAATATTAACACTGCAACAGTATATTTGCATTTTTGTAATAAAATACTTTGTAAATGGTTAACATTATTAACTTTTTCACAACATTAATAATTTTACAACAACATAAAAATTTAATAAATACCTCAATAGTAACGTTTTTGTTGCAAGATCATTAGACTTTTTTGTACATGCCCCTTTTTTTTTCACCAACCCGTCGAGGAGCGTTAAGGTTCACTTTCCAACGAGTCCCTACGAGAGGTTGGCCTTACGTAGGTCACCAGCGATCTTCATAGAGTACCTCTGTGCAAGAGGCGAGACACTTCGGCTCATGTCGGCCCGAGACCTCGTGTGACATCGGCTGGTCGTAGTCAAGCGAAAAACCAATGGTATAACCAACGTCTGGTATATCGGCATTGTATTAGTTGTTTATATATATATATATATATATATATATATATATATATATATATATATATATATATATATATATATATATATATATATAATATATATATATATATATATATATATATATATATATATATCTCGTGCTGGTGATCTGCTGTACGAAGAGAATGAACCTCCTAGTTTCAATTATCTACGATGTAAACCGAAATTGTTAGTTTGAAAACTTTGGTGGCGGCTGTTCGTTTAGTTTTTCGGTGAGCGAGCAATTTGAAACATTAATTCAGGAAGTCCTGGGAAAAATGTATACCATAATATTGAAAGCTATTTACGATCCTTTAATGTTGTTAAGTTTATCCTGATTCCGGTCACTTCCAACTTTTCTGAAGCCCTGCTAAAGTTCATATTCCTCAGCCTCAAACAAACAAAGCTTAAAAAATTACATCAGAGAGCCAATGCGCTGCATTCATGCGCACTCAGTGTAATAATGTTTTGCATAAGAACTATTTCCTATACTGGGCATTAACAACACACGTGTTTGCTTCTTGTATTTATTTATATTAGATTTAAATTAAATATTATAATTTATAGATAAAATATAAGTAAAAGTTAAATTTTAACAAAAATAAGATACTTTTATTTTAACACGAGTATAAAACGCCTGTGATACACATGTATTTAGGAAACAACCAAACACATGTATGACACACGGAGTGTGTTTTCAAAGGTTTGATCCACAAAGTGCGATGAAACTGCGAATAGACTACTGAAATCTCTGGCCCATCAGGTGTTAGTGATTGGTTAGTGTTAGTGTTTAAATGGGTGCATGGGACATAGAGTGAAAGAAATTATGTGACTTCGATTAAGCTTGCCACTCACGATAGCTGGAGCGAAACTGATAGAACTATCGGTAGGAACGACATAAATATAAATAAATTTCTTCCCATAGTGGAGAACAGATACTTCCATTATTTTCATTGAATAAAATTATAGTAATTGTATTTGTTAAAATTTGAATAAAACGATGGAATAATTGCGTTGTCGAACTACTTTATTAAAGAGGATTGAATCAGTTCAGAGTTTTATATAATTCAATATCTATTAAATCACCGAACAAGCTTTGTGGTAAGTAGACCGAAGTTAAGTTTTGTAACACAGCGAATAAATTGTTTCCTCGTATCGTATCTAATAGCCGATGCGTTGCATCGCAGGTTGAATTCTCAGTTAAATGAAAACGCTCTGTGGTGACGTTGAAACGATGATATTACAGTTATATTGGATTTAATACTCTATATATAAGGAAGCAACTATTCTGCGTGCATTCCATATACTGTACTGAGGAGAAAGAAAGCTCAGAAATATATTGTCCGTGTTGTTGAACGGTTTGCAAAATATTAAAAATTTAATTGTCAAAACAACATTATTAAGAGCAAAATTAAGAATGAAGTTTATTTTTGGTTTTAAGTAGACAAATTAAAGAAGAAGAAGAAGAAACACCATAAATTTCTCCTAACGCTATAATTGTGACAGCTCACTCAAGCTGGTCGCTGCTTGAAGTGAACCTAAATATCCACAAGACCGTCTCGTTTATTCATGTTAACTGCGACCGGAGTATGTCCTTATTTTATGTTGTGCCATCGTGTAGTGGCTGTTACGGTCTCGACCACTTTGTGGTAACGGCTGTTAATGGTAATGTTTGAATGTATTACACGTGTCCGGTGTTTGTTCTGCCTGGCTGCCGACGGCCAAAGAACGAGCCGACAGCAAGCACGGCAATCGATTAATCGATTGTGACAAACCCTCGATAAATGCAGCGGAGAACATTTGAAATCGGGGACCATTGTCTCGCCAGTTTTATTTTCCATAGGACGAACGTTAAACGCGTGTCTGGCGATAAACGGCTGCATCATTACCGCACTTAATATTATTTGCAGAACGAGGAAAATGCATTGCAGATTCCCGTATATCTAAACATCTTACATATATTTACATAGCTTTTGGTTTAATTGAATATCACTCGCCATCTTGCGTTCATAGTACAGTGTTGAAGCGACGAACCTAAAATTTAATTTTCTGCTGCATTTAAAGTGGTATCTTTTGTAAAATAACAATACTCTGTCCTCTAAAGCAAACCCGAAATAAAGGAATGTTTATGTACGTTGTAATTCCGATTAAGTTTGTCTTTGTGGTGATACAATTTTAAACTTGTTTTGTAGTGGTTGTTCCGACTTACTTTCGTGTAAATGACTACAAATCCATCTGTGGCTAAGTTCCCCACATATTGTGTCACTATTCACTTGTTTCGGTTGTCTTCATGCAGGAGTGAATTACAGTGATTATTTACCGTATTTCAGCTGTTGCGATGTATTCCATGATGAAGTCTAGAAAACCCACATATCGCATATCTTCGTCGAGGTTCTGGGACCACAAATATACAAATTCTTTAAATCCATCCACATAAATAAAGGTTAAGGTTTTTTTGCGTGTTGTTCTAGCAGATACAGGTACATGTTCTAAGTGACTCTATCTTCAACGAAGGAAAAAATGCCACAATTATGCGATCGTGCAGGTTGACTTTAAGACTGTCTCTTATATCGTCTGATAACACGTGGTTGTTCCGTGATTTATATCCTAACGTAGTGTTAATTGACATGCCCTGACACATGAAACATCACCCCATCTGAAACAAATTATTTTTTCCACAAATTAATGTTTCTCCATTTACAGTATTCTTTTCAGCAAATCAACCACAAACTTCAGGTGTTTTTGCCAGTGTCCTTCAATGCCTGCGCAATTTGCACTTTGTAAGCGCATCACTTTGTGGGTTGTTAAGTGAGTAATCTTCAGTTCCTGTGACGGATGGCGACTCATTATTTGGGACTCCACAGGAAAATTGTGTGAACTGTCTGGACGCCTTCTTCAGCAACACGGGCTATTCCTAGTTTAGTGTTAATTTCCACACACGCTGTTTCAATAAATCGCTGAAAATATTGCTTAATTTCTCGTGTGGGAGTTGCATCTCGCCAGCCGTAAACCCTCCCCTAAAGTTCCATTGCACCTGCGTTGGTGATTTCTTCTTGATTCACAATCAACACCGGACCTCCCCATGCATGGATACCACCACACAGATCGCTCAAACTCACCACAAAACCTGTTATAACTTCTGAAAAACTGTAGCCAACTATTATAATACACTCTGAATCTGAATCAGTGAGGATTTCACTGTTTCAATTAGTCAAACGTATCTGACTGATACAACGGTCACTTCGGTGAATTTAACTAATGAATCAGTGAAAAAATGCCATATTTCCTTCACTGATTGATTCAGTTACATTTCCCACTAATTCGTCAGTCATTTTTGCAACTGTTTACTCAGTGGTTTATTTTTTGACTGATGTATCGGTGAAACTGCGTGTAAAAATGGCCGCTAAACGACGTGTATCAAGTGAATTAACAACGCAAAAACGAATAAAACTAATACAAAATATTTGTTATAATGTGTTTCTTCTTTCAGATCGCTATTTTACGAGGTAATATGAACACACAGCCTTTCATTCCGTTTTTACGCTATTCATTTCGATTACATGCAATCGTCACAGCGCTCTGTTTGAAAGTTTAAACTGTATTTATTGTGATGAAGAGAGTACACTCATATATACTATTCGTTTTAACAATCCTAACAGTACCAATCAAACCAAACACGAAAAGTATGAGCATGCAACTTCAAACTACAAAATTTCGCAACAGAACTGTGAGACAAATATTTTCCTCGCGCAATTAAAGGTTGGCGCGGTAGCTCAGATGGCAAGGTTACAAGAGTGGAAAAGTGAGCGAGTTCACCCCTGGCCACCTGAGAAAACTTGTATTACTTTTTTTTAATTACGGTAAATTGTACAATATAAATAGTAAACTTTCGTGAATATGTTTATTTCTCTCAATTATTTGCCTAAATTCAATAAGAGCAATATTTAATTTGCCGCTGCACTTGGCCGTCACTTATTCAATCAGTGAAACTTTTTTCGCTGAAACAATCTGTGGTTTTCCACTGATTCTAAGTGGAGCCATTTTCAATGATTAGAGTAGTTGAATTTCGTTGCGAATCAGTGGTTTCCCACTGATTCGAATCTAGAGTGTAGGTTTGCGTGTTACACCTGCAATCAATACGTCGCAAGTCTCCAAGGAGTCAACAGCTAGCGATATTTCCCCCAGTTGTCTCGGCGTCAAAGCCACTCGCCATGGAGGATTGCCTAAACATCGAAGAGCCGGTTGTTTTTGAAGAGTAGAACTCCGTGCGTGCCAGCCTTTCCTGATCGGACCATACACACTACGATCGGAAGTTCGGATAGCAGTCCAACCCCAAGACATCTGCTATCTTCCCTGCCAGTCTGTCCTGCGAATTTAGGAGACTCTGACGAGAGAATATGGAACTAACCCGTCATCGACGATAATCACGAGCAATGTAATTCTTCGCCTGATCGATCGCATCAGGTATTTTCTCAACAGTGTCGAGGTGTACCAGTCGCGATATGTGGACGTAACCTCCACGATCAAAACTGACCTTTCGCTCACGCCGAACGAGCTGTCTGCAGCCAAGATGCCAGGCTGGGGAATCAAAGATGTATACAGTGGTCCTAGATACCCTGGAGGCAAGTTCGACGTGTGCATCCCGCTCTCCATGCTACTGGGGTTTGCCGAAGGCTACAAACGAATTGTCTTCAATTCGAAGCAGGAACTGTTACCGCCCCTACAGCTATTAGACACGTGGACACCATCGTGGGGTACGGGAGAAAACCTAGAGTCAGTGGAACTGAAACTACGGTCTATCAAATTGATGCGGCCTCATGTGCAGTTGAGCACTGATGAACGTATAAATACGCTAGAGAATGTAAAGTATGGCATAATCATCAACGCGACTTTCAGTTCGTGGAGTCTCAAGACATGCCCCGGATTGCCATCAAGCCAACGCGCCAACTGGATGGTGAAGTCCATCATCGTTGGGCTACAGACCGGAAGCCAGCACAATGTGAGAGTGAGCCATTCGCAGTTCTACACATATCGAATATAAAATGCATATTATGGACGTCCCAAATCCACGATATTGAGCCCTGGTAATTTCAAGAGTTTGGCTCCATTCATGATATTCGATGTGAGTAAACAGGATGAGCGTATTACCTCCAACGTGATCAACTACAGGATCGAACTCACAACACATGAAAATATACCTGCAAACACGTATGCATTCTCCCTGATATTTCACGACTGGCTTGTTTCATACAATTGCCGAGACAATACCGTCAAAATACTGTCGTGAGAACAGCTGAGAAAATATAAGTATAACTGTTCACGCACGAGAACTGTTTATTAGTCTTCGAGCATTGTCAGCTTCAAGGTTTGAGAAGGGGCTGAAATGTTGTAATGAAGTGGTTGGGTTTCCCAGCCCACTACAATTCCTGGGTCAACGATGCGGACAACGACTGGTGAACACAGATGATCGCAATTAATAAACTTGTATGTTTTTTTTTCTCATTTTGTGCATTACCAAATTGAATTAGATTTAAAAAAAATTATTTTGCGTTGTATTTATTTTAAAATACCAACCCCCCCCCCTCCTCCCCCCCACAGACTTTATATACTAATTATTTTTAATAAAATTAATTGACAAGTAGTACAAAAAAATTAAATATGACAATTTACGTAGTTTGCAGGACTGGTCAATGTCGCCATGTGGCACAGGCCGATAGGAGGCTGCATAATACAGTAATTAGCTCTGCCTAAACAATGAAAATAGAATCCAGTATGAAGGGCACCGACAGCACCACCTATTATTTAAAAACATAAACAAATATGGCTGCCACATGGTGGCTAAATCGCCATATCATCTGGTGGGTAAATAGTGAAAATAACTCCTCCAAGGTGTTGAAAATTAAAACATGAAATCCAAGACAGAGGTTTCCAGAAATGTATAAAGAAATCACAAACAAAAAAAATCGAAGATGGCAGAATGAGAATGAATTTTTTTTTGGGGGGGGGGGGGGGGGGCTGGAGGCCAGCCGATTAGTTAACAATTGAGAAACATTGGCAGGGAGGGGGGATGTTAAGATAACGTGATTGATTGGAGGAGGGTCAGTCGTCTGCTTGACATGGAGCTGGGGAAGTGGACCCACCGAAATGTAAGTATTTTTAATTAAAATTTTGAATATTAATTTCATAAATATTTTATATATTTTTTTATAATTTTTTGGGGAATTTATCGGAATTTTTGGTTCAAGGTCATTCAAGGTCACAGGGTCAATAACAAGGTCACCTGGATCCAATATGACAAACAATATGGCTGACAGAACCAAGATGGCTGATGGTTAGGTCTGACTCCGTACCCTGGACCCTGTGTATCTATTTGGCACATCCTATGCCTATAAAACCAATATGGCCGCCACTGCTCTGCCCTTGGAAACGATCTCCCCAAATCCCCCCGAATTGGCTGAAAAGTGCCTTTCGGGGGATCATTTTTGCAACTAGGCGGATCGATGCTTTTTTGAAGGAAAATGGGAAATCTTGAAAGGAAAAAAAAAAGGAAATTTTGAGGGTAAAATGGTCGCCGGGGGACCTGAATGACAGAGCATGAACAGCTCTGGCCCTCCGACGCCTCACGCCCTTGCGCCAAAACATGGTATAACATTCTACTTAAAACAGTGGAAGTATTTTTAACTGCTTTTGTATAGATCTAAGTGCTTGTTAATTTCTTAACATGAACCGGGAGTGCATTTGAACATAACATCTTTGCAAGCATAAATACTTAATATTTTACATTATTAATTTTAAGACAAGTTTGGATATGTATTTCAAACCTAACAAATATTAGCTCAAAAACTGCCTGAATGTGTTGTCAGTTACTACAAGTTTAAAAATATAGGAGATGTGTTAAGAATTAGTAGTTTGCAACGATCAATAGTTACTTCATTTAAATTGTTATACTTAAATGGCTAAATATGACAGTTCATTATGTTTAGCAAAGTCTTACACATATTAGTTATATTAACAAGTGCGTTCAGGAAATGGAAAAATATATTGAGCAGGTGGTTCTGCAAATGACTCAAAGATAGTAACTTGTTTGTAATGGGAAATTAGTGATATGATTACGTTAATTTTCAGTGTAGAAAACATTACTCTACGCCTAAGGTGCCTCTCTAAAGTAATAAACAAACTTATTTATAATTACAGTATTCATACTAATTCCACACAAATCAACAACAGGACAAGTTCTAATTCATAAAGAAGTTAAAATTGTTGAAATTAATATATATTTGTTTAATTTTTCCAAATATTCACAAAGCAGATTTTTTAAATTTATATTATTCTTATTTTATAGGTTGTCGTTGACAATGTCAATACGAATGTGTGTATGTATTTGTTGTGTGTGTGTAAATATATGTACATATTATTTTTTCAGTTTAATAATAGACCTATATATTGCATATTTACACACACATTTATATACAAATACATGCACATTTGCATACATACACTTACATTTATATACACATTTTATACATATACATAGAATTTTATATAGAAAGCTTGCAAGGTACTCTTCTACTCTCAAATTTAGGTTTTTTTTTTTTTTTAATAAGGCAAAACTGGAAAGCTTAAAGCAACGGAACTGCTAAAGTTTTAGCAGGTAATTAATGTTACCAAGTATGCTACAGGTTGGTGACAATATTCATTTAAATTGTAAAAAATATATGTATTTCTGTGTAAACATGTGAACATATTATACTCTATAATCATTTAATGAAACCGGTTCAAATATAGCTGCCTGAACAATTTACTTAAGCCTATCGAGTGTAACTGCGACAAGACTTATCTACAGTGGAAGTAAATTTCAAGCTCACTACAAATATTTTATACTGAACAAGTATTGTAAAAATTTAGAAAGCATATTTCGTTCAATTCAGCTAGAATAACACACAAAAATATTGGCGTATGTTTTGTATCGCCACTTTTTTTGGTAGAAACTGTTAAATAAAATGATTTTTTTAAAGTTATTTCATAATGTGTATATTTATAAAAATACTTGGAGGTTGTTGCAGTCTATTTCTCTCATTTAGAACAAAATAAAAATGCCATGGTTGTTAAACCGTTTAGACTTTTTAACCAACATCGTGATAAAATTTGGAAAAACTGGGAACATTGTTTCATGGAAACCGATTGAGCGAGAGCTGAAATCTTGGTCACACATGCACTGGAAGATTTCTCTCTCAAATTATATTTCATGGTAAAAAAGACGATTAAATAGACACACGTACACTCGATCGGTAAGATTGTATTTAAAACTTATCAAATTCAAATAGTGATCATTCAGATTTGTCTTCCTTACAACAGGGTAAAAAATAATATTGTATTCGAATTTTTTTTAAATTTTGTTCTGTAACTTATTTCTAAAATAAGCACTTGACTTACACCAGTAATTTTGTCTTCATCCACACTTTCCTTTGAATATATACCTTATTGAACACCAGATCGGTTACGAAATTCTGTTTTTATTACAGTCTGGTTAGTATATTTTATTAAACACAAAGTTAGTAAATGTTATTTATAAAAGCTAAATTGTTCTTACGCGTTTTTAAAATAATCTTCGATTCTTGGACGTTGTAAAAAATAATTAAAAATTTTATTGTTATTCGTAGGAGGACATTTACGTACACTAATTTACTTATAAATCACAGATGTCACTAAGTTTACAAGCGAAACAGTTATCAGTTTGTGGTATTTGAATGAATAATTATTAGTGATGTATTTGTAGTCTGCAAGCAACATTTAAAACAATTTGTGCTAACATTGTCAGAATTAAAAAATTACTTAAAAATTTCACATAACAACAAACTGAACTGAAATAAGGTAACGGAAGGTATTTTTTTCTATGTGAAAATTGAAGAAAATAATAAACAGGTAATTAATATTATTTTTGAGACGTTATTTGTAAAAAAAGAACGGGAATACTTATCCACATTCACAGACATTTGATCTGAAACTATGAAACTTCAGTCAAATGAGTTATCAAGCCTAACGTTGTTTTATGTAATATGCAAAAGCTCATCGAATATAAAATGTTATATGAGATTTCTGATAACGATCGCCATGGATGTAATTCTAATCAGTACTGCGAATTAATTTTTAGTTTTACGCTGATAGCCGGCAGATGTAAAAACTGTATATTGGAACGGATTAAATAAAATATTAATAGCCTCATAACTCTCTGACTAAAATTTCACATTTCATGTCGGCCTACAACATAATGTATTTTTTTAACGAATTTAATATTACTATCCAAATATTCATATTTATAATAATAATGAGATATAACTGTAATTTTTTCACCGACTATTATTATTCCCAGTTTCTAAGAATCGTGAGAACAAAATTACTATCCGGGTCTAGCGTTTTTCTTTTGGTGTTGCGGTCGTATGTGGGCATGGCACTACGGATGTTGCGGTCGTATGTGGGCATGGCACTACGGATGTTGCGGTCGTGTGTATGTGTGCATGGCACCACGGATGTAGCGGTCGTGAGTATGTGGGCATGGCACCACGGATGTTACGGTCGCGAGTATGTGGGCATGGCACCGCGGATGTTACAGTCGTGAGTATGTGGGCATGACACCACGGATGTTACGGTCGTGAGTATGTGGGCATGGCACCACGGATGTTACGGTCATATGTGGGCATGGCACCACGGATGTTGCGGTCGTGAGTATGTGGGCATGGCATTACGGATGTTACGCAAAACGTTTTAAAATGAATTTATTTTCTCTCTCAATAGTCCGCTTCATAAATGTTTCCCTTGTCAAATTAGGAGTACGAAGGAAATCAAAAAGCGTGTTAAATGATCAACCATCTACCTTGAATGGTAACCAGGTGAAACTGGTTAACTGACGAAACCTGGATACCATCCTCGCTCAACTTACACCTTACAATATGAATTATTATATTGTAATAAGATAACATGATTTATTTCAGAAATCCATTAAAATCACGCTATGAAATGTTCCGCAATTTTTAAGAATTACTCTGTAGTTAATTTTTTTTTTTCATAGAATACATTCAAATAAATTAATACGTGACATTTCAGTCTACCTATACAAATTTTCTATAAATGATTCTTTTAATTTATTTGTACGTCCCAAAAACACCAACATTGTGATGGTAACACGCCATGATGCAAAAACCATGCGATCTAGATATTTTGTATGGATACTTTCAAGTAATGTCTAAAAGTTGAACGGTGTTTCATACAAATATAAAATAATATACTTTTTGGTGGCTACAGCCTTAAACAAAACTACTTTGCAGAATTGTTTTTCTTTGTAATAAAAACAGAAAATTTAGAGTGCACTGAAAAAAAATATCGGAATTTACCACTTTTATACCATTATTACCTGTCGCTGGCCCGCTCCTGCGCGGGCAAGCGAAAATTTGGAGAGTCGTTATATGATAGCGGCGGCAGTTCGCTCGATGATGGCCACTTATCAGTTACAGAAAGAGAGCCGAAACTTTAATCGATCCTAGTTGTATTGAATCCTGCGTTTATCTGAAGAATGTTCTGTATTACTGACCTCGTTCTCTCAGCGTTACTCGGAGTGCGTTTAACTTTCGAGAAGGTCAGGACAAAGCTATAAATACTGCGACAGGCCTCCAGGCCGGGAGTTGAGTTGAGTGGAGTTGGAGTTGACGAGTGAATGAGTGGCTGAGCTCCGAGCTATAGAAGACGAGCAGCGAGAGAAGTGACTAGCAGAAGGGAAGTCTGCGACTGGGAGTATCAAGCAATGAAGAGTGCGGCTGGAAGGCTGGACTATTGGACTATATGCGTGAGTGAAAGACATTATAAATTATGGCAACAGATAGACTGAACAATTGTTAATCATGAGTGTGAGTTAATTTACTGTAACCAATAGAGAAAATAATAAGGGCGTTAATTAGAGTTGAAATAGACTTCAAATATCGCGCTCAGTGTTAAATAGACAGAATAGAAGAGGCGACAGATAATTTAATGATGTAAATAATAGCTGTGTGAATAAATTGGAAACCAACATTTAGTTCTATTATTTTTATTAAGACCTGCATCCCTTGCGACCTCAGATACGTCCCTCAGACGTCAGCATGTAACACTATTAAGAATAATAACTTCCGTCAGGTTGAGTTTCAGCATGCTTGCATGAAAATTTCAATATTTCGTTTCTCTAGTATAGTTGAAGGGAACCATTATTCACATTTCGAACCTGAGTTCACTTCACCCTTGGGCTGCTACAAACTGGATATAGGCTGTTTACCGTAAATTGAGCAATTTTTAAAGCCCTGCATAAAATCTACTCCTATGCGCATTGTGTATTCTTCCGCCATATGCAAAATTAACATTGATATGGGCCTGGCCACTTTATTCATGCGTCGGTCAGGCGGAACTGCGAAATTACTGGAAAATCAAATATTTGAGAGATGTACTAAATATTACACGTACAGTTAAAAATTATCGGATAGCAAAAAAAAAAAAAATTTCAGTATTCATAAATGTTTATTTAACGGTTAGAGATGGAACTAATTTCCCTTCGGCAATACCAACTTTGCTTGACGCGCGTCAGTGCGCATAATCCATTGTCCTGAGAATGAGTTGTGATGTCTTATGAACAGCAAGATAATAACATCTTGATTGCCGCTCGAAGGGAGCCCAGTTTGCGAGAACTTCTTCGACAATAGGTGAGATTAACGACCGCGCCGCTCGCCAGTTTCAACGTCGTCCCACATAAACTGCGTCTTTAAGGAGAGACAAAGGGCGTTCCGGTATCTGAAGTGCGTGACAAAAGCCCGCCGAGGGCACGATCGCTGCTGCAAGAGGCCTTAAATGACCACGCCTATGGGACTATATACATAATACACTGCTGGCCATTATAATTGGAACACCACGAAGAAAATGCTTGAAGGACCTCACTTTGGGCGATGCTTAGAGCAAGGTAGGACATTGGCGTGATAAATTGTTCAGCCGAATAGCGCAGCACGAGAGCCAACGATAGTAATTAACTGTATATAAGTGTAGGTCGGCGAGCCACTGACAGGTATAGGCTGTTCACGGTAAAGTGAGCAATTTTGAGACCCCAGTTACTTTTTTCTTTCAGCCATTTGTTACCCTTGAACCATCTTTTAAAATAAATATTGCCATGTGAGTAATAAACACAGTGTGTATATTCCACCGCGCTCCGAAGTTAACGTCTAAAACTAAATATATTTATTGAATATTATTCCAAATGAGAGGGCTTTCAAAAGTGCTCACTTTACCGTGAATAACCTATAGTAGTATTGTCTTTCCCCGCCGTTCATGTGCACAGAAAGAATGAGTATGCCGCGACGAAAAACATTGCAACTATACGAGAAGATTTCCGCCTTTGACTGCGGTAGAATCGTGCTCTATCAAGATTGGGGATTATCCTGTCGCGAAATTGGTTCTCGCGTGGGAATGAATGCGACCACAGCAAAGCGGGAAGGGGATCAGTGAGTCGAGGAGGGGCGGGCTGAGTGACATATAAATACGTTTCTTCGGAAGTTTAACACAAACCTTTGAAAAATCACCCCATGTATTACGTATTAAGTTATTTCCTAAATATGCCACGTATCAAGCGTGTTACACCTCTGTAAACACAGACGTATCTTATTTTTCGTTAAATTGGAGGTTTAACTATATTTAATATATACATTACAATATTTATCTTATAATAAACACGAATAAAAACAGTGAGAAAAATCTGTGTTGGTAGCGCCTAGTAATAAATAGTTGTCATACAAAATAATATTACAACTGAGTGCGCAGGAAAGCGATGCGTTGTCCCCTGGTGTAGTTTTCCATTTTCCAGACTTAGTTAAGCTTAGTTTGCACGAGGCGGAGGAATATCCTGGAAGTAGAACTTTAGCAGGGCTTCAGAAAAGCGTGAAGTAACCGTGAATATATTACAGGAAGCCAACGCCTCCATGGCACCAATGAGTGCGAGGACAGGCATCCAGTGCGCGAAGCGATTACGGACCATAAATCCACATCAACCATCTTAGCTCAAGAGATCAGACGCATGGCACATCATTGTGTGTCCACACGCATGGTTCGTCACCGTCTGCGCCATCAGAGTGTCTTGTTCAGGCGATCTTTACTGCGGCTGTCGCAGACTACGGCGGCAATTGTGAGTGTAACTTCGGACCTGGAGCGACGAACGTCATCCCATCGTCTCCTCCGACCAATCCCGCATCTGTGGAACCATGGCCCACACTTGGCCGTGTCCTGCATTATGCGCCACCATGCCGGTCCAACATCTGGATTTATGGTTTGTGGTGCAATCGGATTCCAGTCCTGCTTGCGGCGCCACGGTGGCTGAGCGGTTACCCTGCTCGCCTCCCACCAAGGCGATACGGGTTCAATCCCCGGCCGGGTCACTCCGGATTTTCGCATGTGGGAATCGTGCCGGACGTTGTCTTTGGTCGGTGGGTTTTCTCGGGGATCTCCCATTTCCACCACCCTTTCGTTCCGGCGCTGATACATACTGACCACCTCAATCACCCTCATCGGCTCTCGAGACCTCGATGTTAAGAGCGGTCCAAATCTCTTCACCTCACCAGTCCTGCTAATGCTTCGTCCTCATCGTTGCTGTGCTGACACAGTTACTGTTGCTGTACCTACCATCAGCGTCCTGTACCAACAGGACACTACGCGAACTCATGTAGCACACATCGTCTAATGGTTCCTGGATGACCACCGTGCTATTACTGCTGCCATGGCCTTCTCGTTCGCCGGATCTCTCGGCCATCGGAAAAGTGTGGTGCATAGTGCCACAGGACTGCCGCAGCGTATGAACTTCAGGCACGTATCGGAGCCACATGGGCAGAGATACTTCAGATGGACAACCAAAGTCTCTTCCTCGCATCGCCTCTTAGTGTATAGCAGAGGTATATGCCGCCCGTAGTGGGACCTCGCAGAACTTATTTCTCCATATTATTATCTACCTCGTATTGGGTTGCATGAATAATTATCTCGCCTGTGTATGATGGGTATTGTGTGCAGTAAATCTGGTTGTGATAGCTCACCTCCCTCTTAAGCTCCTGTCACACTGTCAAATTTTCGCCTTAAACTATATTTGACAAAAAAAATTTGAAGACAAAATAGGGCCAACAAATGTTAAGATATAATACTGAATGTGTTTGAAAATGTGTCACACTGTCAACTTTTTTTACTGGGAGAATCTAATTCTAATAATCATTTTAAAATAATTTACATAGTGAGATATTGCTTTTGTTTTTCCATTCAGTCAACTACAGAAAGAAATGTAAGGAATGTTGTTATTTATTTTCGCTTCTTTACTAAATTGAAATTTTATTTATCAAAAATATTTTCTATGTAATGGAATTTAATGCCTCTGAGTTCGTAATATTATTTGCAATATTCACTTATAATAGCATCCATGCGCAAACAGCTTATACATAAATAATTATCTTCATAACCTTTTAATCTCCAGAAATTGTTAGCTATTTTTAAGTTTCTTGACGTCCATTTTTGTCGTGCACGATTGTGATTGGCTGAGACCAACAATCATCAAATTAATTTTATAACTGTCCCAATCTTCAAATGTTTGATGGAAACTGAAGCCATCCAACTTTCTCAGACAAATATGGTCGCGGGAGTGATGTTTCGATGACGTCATAACTGTCCAACTTTATTCGACCAAACTTATTGGAAGCAGTTGGACGGAAAAAATTTACAGTGTGACAGGGGCTTTAGGGTTGCAATTTTAATGGCCAGTAGTGTATGAGTTAGGCCGATTTGAGTCTACTGCGCATGTCTTCAACAATGATTCGTCCATCTCCAATTCAATTACGGGTAACGAGGTGAACTGCGGCCAACGAGTTCGTTACATTTAAATTTCCAACAGACGCAATCTTTTATAAATTCATAGAATTCAATATTTCCTAGTTGCATTAAAACTAGGTTAAAGAAAGTGTACAGATATCTTCGAACACTTATCTACATTAACAGTGTTATAACCTCAAATCCTATTCACTTAAGGTGGACTCACAGACAAACGTCGCATTCGTCAGTCGCCCGTCCGTCAGGCAGTCACGTGATCTTCGACCAATCGCAAGGCAACTTTTTTTTCTATCCGTCAATCCGTGAAATCTATCTGAAACTATAACTTTTGACGGACTGACGGATGGGCCACCGCCTTGTGACGATATTCCGTAGACGCGAATACGCACTTTGAAATAAAATACAAGGCAGTGGTTCTGTGTATATTATCTTCAGTGGTAAATTCAATATTGTAGAATGTCATCAATAATTCAGTATAAATCCTTTTCACGTAAAAAAAAAGAATTATCTCCCCAAAATATTTCTCTTTTGAAAATGTTTTTCCAACCAAAATGTACTGTACCTTCAACTAAAGTAAGATCTCGGTAATATCACGGTGTTAAGTTGTCAAACTGGAATTCCGCCGTTCAGAAGGCTTGACGGACGACAGATTGTTATGAAACGCTTTCAACTGACGGATGAAAAAACAGACGGATGACTGACTGACGAGTGCGACGGATGGTCGAGAGTCCAGCTTTAGTTTTTGATAGTGCTATCAACAGAGAAACCGTCCTCTGTTGGATCACGGAGCGTGGCCACTGCGCCGCTAGAACGAGCACTCTACAGATGAAACAACAAAGCGATGATATCATGAAGAGCTGGGTAAAATGACGTTATATTGTTGTAATACTCCCCCTATCTCTTGCACCCTCATTAAATTTGTCCAGTATTACTCTTTGCTACAAAAGTATGACCAAGGGAGCGATTACTCTGAAGTGTGAACTTGTTACTGTGAGTATGTTACGGGAGCTATTTTTGAACACGTCCAATTAAATGGTTTCTAATGTGAACGTGTCCACACCTCTGTAACCGAATGCGAGCAAAATAAAATCCTTACATCAAAAATACGCCCCCGGTTTTTTTTTTTTTTTTTTTTTTTTTTTTTTTTTTTTCCATAATAGTACAATGCATATCGCTATTTAACCTGGTTTTATTTCAACAAATGCAGAAACTCCCGACGAATTCAGCTGTCTTAATGACACTGTTTATTTACTTTACATCAGACAATCGTCCAGTTAAGTCGGTAACTGCGGAAGAAAGTAGTTCCTAGGCTTGGCATGGAATTAAAAGTGCTAGGTAGCATTCGTGAAAACTGAAATTGTTTATTTTGCTTTCTGTTCCGTTTAGAAATACAAGTGGCGGAATTAGCAAATTTGTAAAATATTCCCTTTTTTTTAATAATTAGATTCACTTCGCATACGGTTTAATAAAGTGGTCAGGCCCTTGGCAATGTTAGTTTTACGTATAGAGGAAGAATACACAATGTGCATACAAGTAGTTCCTAAGCGGGGCTTTCGAAAGTTCTCAGTTTACTGCGAACAACTTACACCAAGCTGATCGTGTTTGAAGTAAAATAGTTGTATGTCCCGTATGACCACGTTGTAAGATAACGAAACTTTGAGATCAAATATTTCGCCTTCACTATGCATCAACTCAGCACATTTTGTTCCATTGTTTTATTTTGACTATGCAGAGTCAGCGGAGAAAATGAAAATTACAACATGGCTGGTATAGTGACTTCTTAAATGGTGTCTTGACGTAGTATTTGGAAACAAAATTTTGTTAATTAATTGATCTTACTTGCCTCAGCAGTAATAAGTTGGCAGTAATTACGTTAGTATTTAAATAGCCGCTAAACAAAACGTTTACGCTTACAATTAATACCTGGACTTCGTGATATTGGACGAAGCTGTGCCTAATCCTTAAATATATGAACAACACTCCATTTCCTGCAATGTTTCTGGATGCCTATTGCATTCGAAGAACTGTATGAAAACTCGAAAACACATTTTACCCCTTTTCATCTGCTCAGAGATCGAATTTCGTAAAATCCTTTCTTAGTGGAAGCCTGCGCCCTAAAAAGAAGTAATTCCTAAATTATAATGTTATTCTGTCCAGTGGTTTGAGCTGTGCGTTGGTGAGTCAGTCAGTCAGTCGGGACACTTAATATTATACATAGAGATTACGTAACGTTTACGTTCTAGGTAATCATCGTAGGAAAGCGCCATGGTTGTGTGCTGAGGAAACCAAATCAGTGATAGTTCGACATTAGATCCCGACAAAATGCATAATTAATGGGTATCGAAAAGTTAATCAGATGGTTGAGGGCTTACGTTAACATCAGCGGCATGCGGTGAGCTGTTGCAAGGTAAGCGGTATTTTACTATGTGCTATAACGAAACGTTTACTAGTTTACACATTGGCCACGTAAACGTAGTAGTTGCAGTTGACGTCACACCACGCGTGTAATGAGTGCCTCGCCGCTCTCTCGTGAGTGGCCGCAGTACATACTGTTTTTTTCCCCGGCTACACTTTAGTTACTGGCTCCTGCTGCGTGCGCCGAGTGTGTACAGCACTGACCAAGCGCCAGCTTACCTTGCAACACTTCACCACACTCCTCCGATTACCCTCGAGGTAATGTGACGCCGTGTAGTAAAGGCTGTTCACGTAAAAGTGAGCACTTTTGAAAACAACCTTAGAAAAAAGTCACTGCTCCTAACTGCATATATTTTAACAGGCGCACTGGGTGACATGCGCCAACTGTAAAGTTGGAAACGATGGATCGAAAGTAGTTCCATATCTTAACGTCGAATAAAAAGTGTTAGCTAATCATTTGTGATAACTTAAATTATTTATTTCGCCTTCTGTTTTTTTTTTTTTTTTTTTTTTTTTTTTTCATCGGAGTGCAAAAATTACCAGAGTTTTAGCATATTTACTTTTCTGATAATGCCATAGTTTCACCTGACCGACGCATGAATAAAGTGATGAGGCCCGTGGCAATGTTAATTTTACATAAGGCGGAAGAATACACAACGAGCAGAGAAGTAGATCTCGATCAGGGCTTTCAAAAGTGCTAATTGTATTGTGAACAGCCTATACCTATGAGTAAACGAATGTCTAGTTAACTACAGCGCCGCCCTTCTGGCAGCTTAAAATCTTATGCCATTATTCTAAGTGTTTGAGTAACATCGCCAAAAGTTCTGTGCACAACCGTAGAAAATAGTGGCCACGGTTGGCTTAGTGGCTATAGCCCGCGCCTCCAACCCAGGCGACCCGGGTTCGAGTCCTGACGGGGCCACTCCCGGACTTCTTTCGCACTAAATAATCACGCCGTGCGATGCCCCTGGTCAGCGGGTTTTCTCGCACATCTCCCGCTTCCCCCCGCCCGTGCATTCCGGAACCGCTCCATACCTAACTCGCTTCACCCTCATCTACTCTCAAGACCTCGATAATGGGGATAAGTCCCTGCCATCTTGAATTTTTATAATTTTCTCAAAAACTTGCATTACATACTTTGTAATTGAGTATTACTGAACGACAGGACACAGAACAATCCTTCGTAAATTTTATGAAGTTGGCATTGCTAGATTAGAGTGGCTAGTTTAACTGCTGTAGTCGCCCGCAAGTAAAAATAATTTGCTTCTTCCCAGCGAGAAAATAACAACTTGATAAAAAGCGAGAAGGTATTATTTATGCTGTGTCGTGCGAAAATTTTTGTTAACATAACCTAAATGTAAGTTATGTCGGGAAATGGATAAATCCAAGATGGCGGGGAATGATCGCCCTTAAGAGCGGCCCAAACCTCTTTAAGCTCTTCGTAGGAGGTTCGATTCCTAACCCTGAGTTGAACACAGTTACGTCATTTATCTGGCGTCAAGGGCGGCTTCCAGGGGACGAAGTTACTGTAGAAGGTCACGTCTTGGATGGCAGAGTGATGTTTGTCTGGATCTGGTGCACTTTAGATGGTCGGCGAGGGATCTCAACGTCCCTCACACCGCGGATCTCCAAAGAGAACTTCGCGAGCAGAGAGAGAGAGAGAGAGAGAGACGGAACCGCCAATCCAAATACTACAAACAATGCGAGACCGCCATTTGCCGCGGGAATCGGGGAGGGTAAACTATCCTAGGATTGGCTGTCGCAGGATTGCTTGTCCCGAGCTTGTAGCCGGGAGAGAGACGAGACGAGTACAGCAGCTGAGATGGCAAGTCACCGCATCGCAATTCATCGAGTGTTGCAACAAACATCGACCGTGAATTTGAACACGTAGTAACGAAACAAAAAACGTCGCCCTGCTAGTCATCTTCAAATCGACGGGGAGACAAGTGGGGATGGAAAAAGCTTCCTATGATTGATTACTGTTAAAATATTCTTGGCAATATAGTCACCACAAAAATTGAACTCCCGGTAAAATTTATTTTTGGCCAATTTTTTATTTAATATGTGCTGCGCGATTTTTGTAAATATAGCAAGAAACTGGTTACGTCTAGAGATTTTCTTCGTAATATCGTGCATGCTGAAGCACTTGACCGCAATTCTCTATACAAAGTATCATTAATTATAGTTTAGGGTAGGGGACTGATTTCCTGAAACGCACAGTAGTATGACATGACAGCATCGATACACATTAGAAGTTGATTCTATTTCGATGTGCAACGCTTGTAAGGATATGCGAAGAACACCAAGACAAAAATTACAAAACAAAACTTGGTGCGTGTTTCACTACTGTAGTGAATAACAAACAAACTTGGCGTTGCATGGTCGTGAGTCGAGTCAGGCTGTCGTGTATAGAAAGCAGCACTTACTAGGAATAAAAGTTTGTAAATAATGTTTATGTTTCAAATGCTTGGGGTGTAGATTATGGACGTGTAATTCTGCAATGAAACAACACAGTTGTTTGATATACTTACTCTCATGTTTATTTTTAAGTTATTTATCATGTTACTTCCCAATAGGAAATAATAATATGCTGTGGTTATCCTTTTTTTTTTTACGACACAAACTCGTACACACACATATGCCTATATGTATATATATATATACACATACATATACCTATTTCTAAAAATGGGCAAACACTAACGTCATCTCACAACAAAAGATATATATTTTTGTTTACAAGCTATTGTAAATATATCACTTCTGTTAAGAAAATATTATTTTATATCCATGGTTATGTAGCTGAACATATCCTGTATAATTTTTATGATGTTTTTTAATGTAGGAGAGGTATATATGTCTGATAAAATAACATAATATTTTGAAGATGAAACATTTGTGTTAGCTCTGATCTGACTACACATCAATTTATATATAGCATGTCACTATCTTTATGCGAATATAAATGCTCTTTTCCTTTACTTTCGAGTTTTTTTCTCTGCTTCTTAAGCAACCTAGCCCCGTTTTTAACATTTTAAACCTAATTAAGTTATTAAATTTTTACAACCATTTCATGCCTAACACTGTTTACTTTTATATGTCGATTAATGCTTGAAATATGTAACCCTGCAAATCGCATGATATATTAGGTAAAAATATTTATACTATCCTGAAAACGATGGATTTGAAGTAATAATTTTTGGGAATAATGTACTCATTAATCCGCATGTGAAATGCACCGCACAATTTTGGCAGGTTTCCTATAGGCTGTTCACGGTAAAGTGAGCACTTTTTAAGGCCCTCCCAACAGGTGGTATTGAAGATTGAGGCATCGAATTTTGAGGGTGATGAAATGTATACGCTGTGTTTATTAGTCACATTGCAATGTTTATATTGAAAAGCAACAGGATGATGGAAATTGGATGAAAGGAAAAATTTAGAAGGGCCTTGAAAAGTGCTCACTTTACCGTGAACAGCCTATATGGAAGTTACCTTTGAAAAAGTAAGATTAGGAGTCTTCAGATAACAAATGTCACTAGAAGGGACTTGAAAAGTGGTGTTGTGGTGGTACAGATATGCTTTTGGCAGAGAGTCAACCCCTTTGAATAAAAAGCTGTACGTTTACTTTCGTTGCTTGTATAAATACTGCTTGAAAGTATTTTCAGACATGAAATATTCTTCTGTTTCCTCCCAGAAAACGGTCTCCCTTGATATTCAGACTAAACGCAAAAAAAAGTAGAAGACAAATAGAACTAACGCCAAACATCAGTTCCGCTTGGTTTCTCGGTCTTTTCTACCCACCTCTACACCGGAACTCTCAGAAACTCTCTTTAGGAGCACGTGAACTGATGTGGAACCTGTGGCAAGGGATACAACAGTCCTGCGGGTCTACCCTTGCCAGAGAAGAGATTAACGCTGGCCTCTGCTGGGACCAAGGACAATTTGCCCTCCTTCCCGACGCAGGACAAAGGCTCTCCTTCTTTGTGAGCGTTTCTTTTTGATAAATGATTTTACAGCGCCGTGTCCTTGGCTACCTGCTTCGAAGGTTTCCTAAACTATGTGTCTGCTTTAAAACCAACCCCCGTGGCACTTGTTTAATTTACTTCCCCTAGTAGTTGTGATTACTACTGCACTATCGACGTTTTTATATGTAAAGGCTGTTCACGATAAAGTGAGCACTTTTGAAATCAACCTTAGAAAAAAGTCACTGTTCCTATCTGCGTATACTTTAACGGGCGCACCGAGTGACATGCGCCCAGTAAGGTTGGTAACGATCTAGGAAAAGTAGTTCCATATCTTAACGTCGAATAGAGAGTATTATGAAACAATTTGTGATAACTTGAATTATTTATTTCGTTTTCTGTCTTTTTTAATGTACCTAAGTGTAAAAAAATACCAGATTTGTAACATATTTACTTTTCTGATAACTCCACGTTTTCACCTGACCAACGCATGAATAAAGTGATGAGGCCCATGGCAATGTTAATGTTACATATGGTGGAAGAATACACAAAGAGCAAACAAGCAGATCATTAGCAGGGCTTTCAATGGTGCTCATTTTACCGTGAACAGCCTATACAGCGTGCGACTGTCAGGAGAGCAGAGACTGGGACTGATTGACTAGACTGTAAGGCAGTGGGGCTTGTTTCCTGAGTGGCGCCTATTCAGGTGATGTAAACGTGTGGCAAAGGATATTTAGACAGTATATTTGAAACTGAGTGAAGATAAAATGACCTAAGGTAGTATGACAGTGATTAAGACTCTTATTATAATTGAGGTTACCATTAACATTTCGCTCTCCTATAAAAACAGTAAGGATATATAGTTGTCAGTAATAGCTGTATGTGTTTGTATGCAACTGCAAATAAATTTTAAAAATTAATTAATTATTTTGATTTATTGAGACGTACATTCCTCACGAATGTGGATACGCCATAGGCCAATCGTTACAGTATGATACATATTTTAATCCTTCTTACTGGGAGGTTTGAGATCATGCTAGCAGCTTCTTCCTTTGTGCTATGTGGATCATCGTACACACAAAGGCTAATCAGGAAGTTTGGTATGGTTCAATCACGGTTACTTCACAATTTTCTGAAGCCCTGCCTAAGTTCTACTTCCAGGATATTCCTCCGCTCCGCGAAAACTAAGCTTAAATAAATAAATAAAATTACACCAAAGGACAACGCACCAAATTCGTGCGCACTCAGTTGTAATAATATTTTTTATGAGAACTATTTCTTACTAGGCGCTACCAACACACATGTTTTCTCACTGTTTTTTATATAAATATTTTGAATTAAATATTATAAATTGTGACGGTGTTGCCAACACGCGCAGGACGAGGTTTTGGTCTCAACTGCTTCCTGAATGTAGGTGTTTTAAGTTGGAAAACAGCTGACAGCCCCCCCCCTCCCCCCAATATTGTCAAAAAAGGGATTTGGGTTGGTTCCAGTGCAAAGGTTTGAAAATTTCGTTGACTTGGTTTTTATATCAAACTATTACCATTTACATAGTTTATCCCAAATTTTACAATCGATAAACGTTATATAAAAATATAGTTTTCCCACTGATTACATTTAGGATTAAAAGGTATCAAAATAAATATGTTTAAACTTCCCAAAATCTACATTTTTGCAAGATTACATCTCTTTCCTGCTATATGCCGGTTACATATGATTATTTTTCTTTAAACCGAACCTGGGCGAGACGCCTGTATTTATATTTGATTTGAAATAATCTAGAACATTACAAAATGATCTTCACTCCGTCGATATCCAGAAGACCTGGAAGGGCACCCTGGTGATATGTGACTGGCTGGCGTCACGTGGTCAAGGTGACGTACAAGGGAGGGGATGGCAGTCCAAATTCTCGCGGGCTGCAGCAGCCCCGCGGCGCCCATACTTGCAGACCAGCAGGCCCACCCAGCGGACGTGAGGCGTGGAGCTCGTCAAACACACACCCCCGTCGCAGCGAAGGTAAGCCGTCCCAAATGGCAAACATTTTCTCAACTTCATATAGCACCGTCGGGTTTGACTTTAGTTCGATGTGCAGGGATAGCCGTCACAAAATTATAAATAAAATATTGATGAAACTTCAATTTAACGAAATGTAAGATCCTTTTATGTTAACAGAGGTATAAAACGCTTGTGAGACATGGCAGAAACAACCGAAATGGAGAGATTTTACAAAGCTTAAATTCTAAAAGTGTGAAGAAACTGTGAATAGGATTAAATTGGAAATGCGCGTGTTCGAACTGCACCGGGGTTAGCAGCACATGTAGTTGTGGAAAACACACGCCAGTGCAGTCTCCGGGGAATGAACAAACGACACTTCCGGTCTTACTACAACGGACTATATCTTCTGTTCCACGCTGGTGAGAAGTTACCTGCGACTCCTGCAGCCAAGTATTCGCTCAAGTCCTCTTCGACGTCAGTCTGACTGCAGCTGCCAGCACAGTACCAAGTCTCAGAAACTGAGAGCTCCTGGATGGCGTCTCGTGCCCTATAAACGACGTCCCTTAAACCGCGGCATGTCCTTTGTCACTCGCTGTCCCGCCATGCAGCTTTAGAAATTAGTAGAGATCAAGGGGCAACCGATTACTGCGAGTTGATGTCGGGATTTCCTCAGACAACTTCAAGTATCAAACATACATCCTTCCAGTCTAGAACGACATATATTACTAAAGGAAGACCGATTTTAATTACCACCGCAGTCTTCCCAACATTCAAATATAATACCCGTCCTTCAAAATACATATTCAAATCTGTGATGCTGTATTTTAATGTTAAATAGGTTAATTTAAAAACGACATGGTTTGTATTTGAGGTTATAAAATATATTTGTAAACAAATACTTTGAGATATATGTATACTTTCTCTAGGCAAATTGGAATCCAGTTTAATTCAATTCAAATTGGTAAAAGTATTTTATTTGTATAATAGTGCTTGTCATTTAAAAATTAAGATATGAACTTTTTCGTCACCGTTGTCCATGTGACTGACGTTTGTGTTCCTCTGGAGTTGGCAAATGTTGGGCACATGCGCAGAAGACAAATAAACGTTCTACCTCATCTTTAGTCAATGGGTAACACTTGTTGTAGGTCACAGTCCTACGGCGGCAGAGCTCTAAAGCATGCTGTGACGTCATACAGCGTAATGTTCTTTTGAAACTCCACGCTGGTCGAGATATACATTCGTGTTTGCACGCATGGAACTGGGAAGAGAGCAAACAGAATCAAGAGGTTTTAGTCGACCCTTTTCATCGGGGTCAGGGTGAAATGAGGTAATGATGGAGCGGTAGCAGAATGCGAGGACTGGGGAAACGGGATTACCCCGAGAAAACCCACGTGTCAACGGCCACGTCCACCACATGTTTCTCACATGAGAAGATCCGGGTGACTCTACAATGTAGTGGTTCCTAAGGGTTGGATATAACTATAGACTGTCCACGGTATACTGAGCGCTTTTGAAAGCCCTGCTTAAGATCTACTTGTATGCACGTTATGTATTCTTCCACCATATGTAAAATTAACCTTGCCATACACCTCATCACTTTATTCATGCGGCGGTCATGCGAATATGTGAAATTATTATAAAAATTAACATTTTTTTAATCTACTTATTTTTACACTTTGATAGACTAAAAAAACGGAGAGAGAAATAAATAATTTAAGTTAGTTATCACAAATGGTTACCTTACACTTTCTATTCGATGTCAAGATATGGGACTACTTTCCCTCCATTGTTACCAACTTTCCTGGGCTCATGACACTCAGTGCACTCGTTAAAATACATGCAGATAAAGGCTGTTCACGACAAAGTGAGCACTTTTGAAATTAACGCAAGAAAAAAGTCAGTGCTACTAACGTCATATATTTTAACGGGCGCACTGAGTGACATACTCCCAGTAAAGTTAGTAACGGTGGAGGGAAAGTAGTTCCATAACTTAACGTCAAATATAAATTATTAGGTAACCATTTATGATAACTTAAATTATTTCTTTCGCTTCCTGTTATTTTTAATACATCGAAGTGTAAAAATGAGCATATTTGCCAAGTATTTACTTTTCTAATAATTTCACAGTTTCGCCTGCCTGGCCCACGAATAAGTGATGAAGCCCATGACAATGTTAATTTTACATAAGGCGGAAAAATACACAATGGTCATACAAGTAGCTCTTACGCAGGGCTTTCAAAAGTGCTAATTTTACCGTGAACAGCCTATAGGAGCAGTGACTTTTTTTCTAAGGTTGATGTCAAAAGTGCTCGCTTTATCGCCAACAGCCTTTACTCATTCTCACTCACATGAAGTAACAGAAAATGAAAAGTCGCAGACATCGCAGCCAAGTCAGTTTTCATCCACGATTAATGGAGCACATTTCAATATCAACCTTTTAAAACAAATGCCTTTGCCCTTCCCGCACGTATTTTAACTGGTGCGCTGTTCTGCATACGCTCATTAAAGTTGGAAATGACACAGGGAAAATAGTTACATGAAAGTTCTTCGGTAAACATTCATAGATACATTAATTATTTATTTCCCTCTCTATTCCATCGATAATGGCAAGAATGAGCAAACATATACAATATTTACTTTTATATTAATTTCAGTTTCCCTTGACTGACGCATGGATGAATTGTCGAAGCCTATAGCAATGTTAAATTTAAATATGGTAGAAGAGTACACAATGTGCATTCAAGTGACTTTAAAAAGGGTCGGTCTACAGCGAACAGCCTACAGTAAAACTCTTCGTGCTTCATTTGTTTGGTTCCAAAATTTCCCAGTTAGAATGTGAAAGATATTGTAAACTTCAGAAACGGTGCATGTAAAACACAGAAAACTAATTCGGACAGAAATAACTAAATGATTAGTAGCCCTACAAAATTACTTGTTGAAAAATTAATTCCTTGAATGTTTGGGGCGTCTTGTCTTTCGTAACAATCCTCTTCCCGCTGGCCAGAGAGATCGTGTTTGTAGCAACGCCGCCGACAAGTTGAAAGCGGCTAGAAGGGTGATTGCCCCTGTATCTGTGGCAAGCGGAGTAGAGAGTCTCTTCGTCTGGGGACGCGGCTCTTTGTCGTAACTTCCAATTATCCGATGCGATCAAGTATCAGTTGACGAAACTGATCGCCATAGTTTGTGGGTTGATTTGTTGCGAAGAAAATGTTGTTCCAAGCCTTGCGTTACTCGTTCTGCCTGCGTGACTGATACCGCGACTTTACTGTAGTAAAAGCCCATCCAACCCTTAAAAATATATCGTGTCGGTGGTAGCTTAATGTAAAAGTTGTAATTTCACACATTGTAATTTTATTTTCTATTCGGGCATTTGCCAGTTTCGTATTTACTTCTCAACCCGTCCTCCTGTTAATAACTGTGTTACCTTCTGCGTTATTTATCTTCCCCACGTTTACTTTTGCTTCTTTTTCATGCGTCGACGAATCTGTTGTGAAGCACACCATTGTCGAGTAAAGTCTATCGACGAATTTCTATGCGATTTTTCTCTTTCTCTCTCTCTCTCTCTCTCTCTCTCTCTCTCTCTCTCTCTCTCTCTTTCCCACACACACACACACACACACACACACACTCCGTCTCGCCCCTCCCCTCTTGGCAATCTTTGCCTGTAATGAAGGAGTTTGCTGTAGTGAGGAGTAAACTATGCGCCTGCCGATGGTGTTGCTGCTACCCGCTTTGCACTGACGTCACGTTGTTGCAGGACTCCCCGGTACCTGAGAGTTAAGTAGAAATATTTGGACGTGCTGTAAGCAATCAAAAAGCTTCAAGGTCATATCCGGAAGCATAGCGACGACGATATAAAATAACATAAATAATCTTCGTATGTGTTCTGTTCCTTCAACATTTTAAGCGGTGGCTATGGAGTTCTAATAGGGTGTTCCGTTCATTAAGATACATCATTCCCACTGCAGATAAACGCACTGTTCTAAAGATGAATAATCATTGAAATCACAGAGCTACCTACACTGTTAGATTCTGTCGTCTACAGTAGTAGGATTTGGGGAAGTTGGGGCCAAGGCCATCGGGAATAGGATGGCATGATTGGGGAGCCGCCATCTTGTTATGTCACCTGACCGCCATCTTTGATATCATTTACCTTTCACCCCGACCCATGCGACCTTCGATCTTGACCTTGACCATGACCCCTAGGGTATTTGACCTCAAAAAACACTTTAAAAATCTTAAAAAAAATTGAATAAATTCTTACAGAATTTCAAAACATTCTAAAATTGTTTTAAAATATTCCAAATAAATGTATTATTATAAATTATTTCAAAATTAATAAAAAGTTATTGAAGAGATCCTTTTAAATGACCCATTTTTTTTTTTTCAGAAATGCTGACAAGGATGCGCGATTCAGGGTCAGACACAGATGACCAGGAGACAGGGATTGGTAATGATGACCTTTAACTTTGATATTTGACCTTTGATCTCGAAAGTGCAAAAATAAAAAAAAACACAAATAAAATTTTAAAAAATTAATTAAAATCTGAAGAAAAAAACTATTAATAAAATTCAATTCAAGATTCGTTTTAAAAAAAATTCAATCGTTTTAAAATTTTAAAAATAGTTTTTTTTTATTTCATTTTAAAAGTTTTCTTAACTAAAGAGTATTTAACCCCAGAGGCCATTTTTCCCTTTTTTCCATCGAAATTGCCTTTTTCCGTAAAAAATTTCGCTTAAAAATTTATAAGAAATTTAATTTAAAAATTTACATTTCCCAGCACCGCCATTAGTCACATTCGTTCCATCGCCAGCAGACGACTGACTCCCTCGCACCCACTCGCCTCACCTATACTCATTCCGCCATTTTGATTTTTTCGTCGATCATTTGATTATACATTATTGGAGACCACCATCTTTGTTTATATGTTACTGGAGGCTACCATATTTGTTTGTTTTGTTTTCGTTTTTCATTTGTGTATACATTATTGGAGGCCACCATCTTGGTAGGCATCACCCATCCGGCATATTGGAAACCAATGACCTTGACCTTGACACCATGAACTTGAAAACAGAAACTCGATAAAAATTAATAAAAGTCAACAAGCATAATCATTAAGGACTAAAACCACCATATTATATGCAGACTACCACGACCTTGTCCCAGTGACCCTGAAAACCAAACCTTGAGAAAAATACATTAAAGTCAGCAAGCATGATGCATTAAAGACTACCACTGCCATATTAGATGCAGACTGCCTCGATCTTGACCCCATGACATTGAATAACCTAAAAAAAAAAAAAAAAAAACTAGAGAAAACGTCTAGGTGAAGAGGCAGAAACTAGTCGAGACGATCCACCTTCAGCGCAACTGCTGTCACACTAAACCTCTCAGCTTACCTCTCTACTGCTTACAATATACAGGCGTGCAAGCCGTATGGAATCATATTGACTTTGATCCAATTGTACTGCACAAATTATACATTGTACAGACACCGATCAGCCAATCACCAAATTACCTCATGGTTGCAGCTGACCAATCGCATGCAGGCATTGAGATATCACATGCAGTTATTTGTTAAACGCTTTCTTCCAGACGAGTTTTCTTCTCTCGCCTATAAATCATGGTTACACTTAGAGTAGGCAACTGGCTCCTGTTTTCGGACAGGCTCCCTCACAATCTCACCCATAATGACACCTGATTGCGGTGGGGGTGGCTGTGACAGTGACGGAGGCAGTGACAGTAGCGTGGCGCCAGTGGTGGCGACGATGGTGGTGATGATTGCTAAAGATAGAGATTAGGATTGGGATTGGCGTGCGTGTGTGTTGCATCTTTATGGGCTGTGGGGTTTATGGAAAGATTGCGATTGTGACTGATGGAAAGATTGACACCAACAGACTAAATGCACGAAAAGGACTCTTTGTACAAACCGTTCTCTCATGCCAGCATGCATTTCTTGAACATAGGTGAAAACTCTATCGCAGAATATTAACTATCAACAACCAGTTAGCAGTGATGCAGGTCGAGGCTCCGTGATCGTCGAGGTCAAAATATGGCACTTCATATTCGCGATTAATCTCAGTGTTATTGGAGCACTCTGAGAAAACCCAAATGCTCGTTCGCCCTAGAAGAAAACACGCATTTACTATCATATGTATAATAACTATTGGAATATAACAGATTCATATCTATATAAATATGTAAATATAGAATTATTTTCGATTTATTATATACATACTTATGCATAGGTATATGTAAGTAACTATGTATACGTATAGGCACATAAGTATGTATATATAAAAAATAATTTTAAATATAATTCATATGTATATTATGTACATATATGTATGTAAGTATAAAATTATTTTCAATTAAATTTATATATAGTTATGAACCTATAACTATATAAGTATAAAATAATTTTTAATTCACTTGATATGTATAGTTATAGGCATATAAGTATGAATATATGAAATCATATTCAATTTATCTTATACATAAGTATGTACAGTACGTATAAATATGGAGATATAAAATTTATTTAAATGTCTATATATAAGTATGTACATATAAAATGGAAACATAAAGTTTATTTAAATGTATATGTGTGTGTGAACATATGAATATGGAAATATTAAATTTATTTAAATGTGTATGTATAAGTATGTACGTATGTCTATGAGTATATGTAAATAACATATTGTTATGACAGTACCTGCATGTTTTCTTGGACGAACCACAACCACCACAACCTTCTCCTCCTCATCCTCCGGACCTAGAGACTGACATGCACGTGATGTCTCAGTGCTTGTATGTGATTGACAAGCTGCAGTCACATCAGATGTAGCAGACGGTAGGACTATACTATACATAATTATGTTTTTATATAAGACAGGAATATAAATATTTATGTATAATATAAAAATAGTTATATAAATATATAAATACGTAAATATATAATTATGTAAATATATAATTATGTATAGGTATTTGTAAATAACTATCTATATGTACATATAGGCATGTAAATATAACATTATTTTCAATTTAATTGATATACATAGTTATGTACATATAACTATGTAAATATAAAATTTAATTGTATATCTACATATAAGTACGTACATAAAATATGGGTATATAAAATTAATTTACATATCTATACTTAAGTATGTACATATAAATATGAACTTATAAAATTAAATAAAATATCAGATGTGAGAGTACCTGCATGTTTTCTTCCGGGGCGAACGAGTATTAGAGTTTTCTCAGAGTGCTTCAATACCACGAAGATTAATTGCGAATATGAAGTGCCGTCTTTTGACCTCGACGATCGCGGAGCCTCGACCTGCATGACCGCTAACTGGTTGTTGCTAGTTAATATTCTGCGATCGCGTTTTCACCCATGTTCAAGACATGCATGCTGGCTTGAGAGAATGGTTTGTACACAGAGTCCTTTTCGTGCATTTCGTCTGCTGGAGTCAGTCTTTCCATCAACCTCACAACCCATTAAGATGAAACCCACCCATACCAACGCCAATCATAATTTCAATATTTAGCAATCATCACCACTGCCGCCGCCACCGCCACCGCCACTCCACCACCACCACTGCCGCAATCAGGTGTAATTATGGGTCAATGAATCATGGGTCATTATGGGGTCGATGGAGTCGATGGGGTCAATGGGTCAAAGGTATCCATGGGGTCAATGGGGTCGAGGGGGATAATGGGGTCGATGGAGTCAATGGGCTCGATGGAGGCAATGGGGCAATGGGGTCGATGTGGTCATTTGTGTCAATGGGGTCGATGAGGTCAATGGGATTGGTGTAGTCAATGGGGTAGATGGGGTCATAGCGTCGATGGGGTAAATGGGGTCGATGTGGTCAGTGGGGTCAATGGGTCATTGGGTAATGGGGTCAATGGTTCATGGGGTCGATGGTGTCAATGGGGTCGATGTGGTCAATGGAGTTGATCTGGTCAATGGGGTCGATGTGGTCAATGGGGTCGATGTGGTCAATGAGGTCGATGTGGTCAATGGGGTCAATGGGTCATGGCGTCAAGGGGTCAATTGGCCATGCGGTCAGTGGGGTCGATGGGGTCAATGGGTCATTGAGTCATAGGGTCAATGGTTCATGGGGTCGATGGTGTCAATGGGTAAATGGGTCAAGGGGCCAGTTTGTGCGGAGTTCAATACAACAGGAGTCAGTTGTCTACTCTAAGTGTAACAATGATTTATAGGTGAGAGAAGAAAACTCGCCTGGAACAAACTGTTTAAGATATAACTGCATGGTAATGTGTTCAAGGAACTAGCATCTAAAGCTTGCCTACCTGCCTGTGTGTGTGTGTGTGATGTCTCAATGCCTGCATGTGATTCGTCAGCTGCAATCATGAGGTAACTTGGTGATTGGCTGATCGGTGTCTGTACAATGTATAAATGGTGCAGTACAATTAGTTCGAAGTCAATATGATGCCGTAGGGCTTGCACGCTTGTATATTGTAAGCAGTAGAGAGGTAAGCTGAGAGGTTTAGTGTGACAGCAGCTGCGCCGAAGGTGGATCGTCTCGACTAGCTTCTGCCTCTTCACATAGATTTTATCTCGAGTTTTTTGTTTTTTAGGTCATTCAAGGTCATAGGGTTAAGGTAATGGTAGCCTGTATATAATATGATGGTGGTATTCTGTAATGTATTATGCTGTTGACTTTTATGCTTTTTTCTAAGATTTTAATTTTCAATGTGATTCAAAATCATGGGGTCAAGGTCAAGGTAGTCTGCATCTAATATGGCGGTGGTAGTCTGTAATGTATTATGCTTGCTAACTTCTATGTATTTTTCTCGATATTTTGTTTTTAAGGTCATGGGTTTAAGGTCAAGGTCATTGATTTCCAATATGCCGGATGGTTGACGCTTACCGAGATGGTGGTTGACGCTTACCGAGATGGTGATTGCCTGCCAATATGGTGGCCTCCAATAATGTATAAACAATTGACGGACGAAAAAAAAAACAAATATGGCAGCCTCCAGTAACATATAAACAAAGATGGTGGTATCCAGTAAAGTACAAAAATGACATACGAAGAAATCCAAATGGCGGAATGAGTATAGGTGAGGCGAGTGGGTGCGAGGAAGTCAGTCGTCTGCTAGAGATGGAACGAATGTGACTAATGGTGGTGCTGGGAAATGTAAATTATTTAATTAATTTTTTTTTTAATTTTTAAGGTAAATTTTTTAAGGAAAAAGGGCAATTTGGAGGGAGAAAAGGGAAAAATGGCCGCCGGTGTTAAAAAATTTGTATTTAAGAAACGTTTTAGTAAAATCTTATATAAATTATTTTTTAACGATTTTTGTATATTTTTTAACAATTTTTAACATTTAAAACGATTTTTAAATTAGATTTTTTTAATAAAAAAAAATTTGTAATAATTTTTTTATCAATTTTTGTAATTTTTTATATATTTATTTATTTATTTTTGTATTTTTTCATTTTCAAGATCAAAGGTAATAGGTACTGATCCCTGTCTCCTGGACACGTGGGTCGCTCATCCCTGTCAGCATTTCTTGAAAAAATGAGTCATTTCTAATAATCCCATTAATATATTTTTTTTAATAATGTTTAATAATTCATTAATTCGGATTTTTTTAGAATTTTTTAGAAATTTTTTGAGGATTTTTTGGAATTTTTAAAGGTTTTTTTTTATAGTTTTTTTGAGGTCAAAATTCCTCGGGTCATGGTCAAGGTCAAGATAAAGGGTCCCATGCGTTGGAGGGGAAAGGTTAATAATATCCAAGATGGCGGTCGGGTGACGTAACAAGATGGCAGCTCCCCAATCCTGACATACTATGGCCGATGCCCTTGGCCCCAACTTCCTCAAATGCTACTACTGTCGACAATTTTAAACGACCAGATTAATGATTCAATAATTAAATTAAAGAATGGGCAAAATAAGATACACTTTCATTTCTGTCTTGGTGAAAAAATATTACATTGAAATATTCTATAACTTATATAAAGTATAACAACACGTCTGCTTACAGTTAGACCCATGCGACAACTAGGCATGCCCCTTAACTTCGAGGTCTCGAGAACAGACGAGGGTGAAGCGAGATGAGCATGGAGCAGCGACGGAATGTGAGGACGGGGGAATCGGGAGATCTCCGAGAAAAACCCGCCGACATAAGCGGCATCGTCCGGCACGATTCGAACAAGCGAAGATCCAGAAACGACCCCGCTGGGAGTCGAATCTTTCGCCTTGATGTGGGATGAACTGTCATGAAAGGACTTTAATAAAACATCCCACTCTGACACCGGCCTCACACCTTCAGAATAAAACCAGGACGCCGTTGATTAAGTCAAAGCAGGACGACAAGAGGCCATCTATGTGTAAACGTTAAACAACGCACAGATATACGCGAGACGCGGCGAAAACAGCCTCCGGCATCAGGTTTCAGGTGGGTACTATCCAACATAGATTTACAGAACCTAAGGCGTGAGAGGATTATAATGTAATAATAACTTAATATAATTTAAAGTAGGTCCCCGTTACAATAAATCTTACAGTGTTGTATTGTCTCTGGCACATAACATGATTAAAACTCCTCATTTACAGATAGACTCTTCCATTTATCATTCATCTACAAGCTACGACTCCCTAACCCCTTAGAATTTATGAATATGTCTGCAAGCCATAATCATAACAAATCGCTCTGTCCGTTGTGTTACCGCTGCAGTCGCCCCCGCTCCCCCCTCCCTTCCCCTCCCCCCTGACCGGAAAATTGTGTTGTGTCTGCATGACAAGTTGTTCGCTGACTGCGATTATCTGAACTATTATTACTGACACGCGCCATTTGAACCCTTCGTTATAGTCGTAGAAAATCTACAATTAGAAAAAAAATCTTAGACACAAAATAACAAAAATAGGAACAGAAGCGAGTCAAAGTTAGCTCTTATCGACAAATATGCAACATGGATGTGATTCCAAGAAGGAATCTAGTCAAATATCACATGAAAAATGACAACAAAATATACGTGTTACATATTTGTCGACAACAGCTAACTCTGGCTCGTTTCTGTTCCTATTTTATTTATTTTGTGTCTACAATTGTTCCTCTACGTTGTAGGTTTTCTGCGACTAAAGAATTATTATTATAGCTCAGAAAATCACTTACCCCCGTTGCAAGAATCATTCAAACATCGCTTCGTTGACTCTACTGAGCATGCTCTTCTGAAAATTTTGGATG
Source organism: Dryococelus australis (assembly GCA_029891345.1). Taxonomy (NCBI): domain Eukaryota; kingdom Metazoa; phylum Arthropoda; class Insecta; order Phasmatodea; family Phasmatidae; genus Dryococelus; species Dryococelus australis. The sequence goes on from CM057000.1 coordinate 144,735,576, forward strand.
AAATCACTCACGTAACAAGGGGAATGGCCAACCTCAGGAAAAATAAAAGTGGCTTATGAGTTAATGCCGGATGTTAGGGCAAGAATGAAGATGAAATGGATCAAATAGTACCATTGTTGCACTCAGCTCTGTGTCGGCCACGGAAACTTAGAGGCGCAGCTTAACGGTCGTCAATTGGCGCGTTCACCCTTATGTGATGCCTACGGCGTGGATGATAACGATGCAGCGTGTATTACCGGTGTATTATGTAAACAGAAGATACAAGAAATTCGCTGCAGGATGTTGCAGAGAGAACGGGCCTTCGCTTGCAATTGCAGAACGTGTTAAAATATGAAGCTCTTCGCGAACTGTGGAACGAGTTCGCCACGGAGGGAAAAAAAAAGAAGAAAAAAAAGGCTCGAATAATGTGATCACCGGCGAGAATAGCACAATTCCGATGACCGATGCAATCAACCTTAGAAAAAAGTCACTATCGCTGCCAGCATATATTTTAACGGGCACCCTGAGTGACATGCGCACAATAAAGTTGGTAACAATGGATGGAAAGTAGTTCCATATCTTAACGTCGAATAACAAGTGTTAGGTGACCATATGTGACGACTTAAGTCATGTATTTCGCTCTCTGTATTTTTAATGCATCCAAGAGTGAAAATGAGCATGTTTGTAAATTATTCACTTTTCTTATAATTTAACAATTTTACTTGACCGACGCGTGAATAAAGCAATGTCGCTCATGGTAATGTTAGTTTTCCATACGGCGGAAGAATATACAACATGCATAAAAGTAGATCCTAGGCAGGGCTTTCAAAAGTGCTAATTTTACAGCGAGCAGCCTATAAAATCGGAATACTTCAGATTGACGAGGAGGGTAGGTGTTACAGAGGAAAACGGTAGAACACTGTGGAATGGCAAACAAGAAGAAAAGGATAAGGGTAGCGCGGTGTATCGCTACTCTGAGGCCGTGTCTCAGTTCGCCGAGAAAGTACGCTCTCGCCCACTCTTGACGTCACAGAGAGCACACTCTGCTGCCCCCAGCTCGGAGGAGAGAGTGCGAGGGCGAGAGCGAACGACGATGTTCACTCGCCGCTCACGCTCACATACTCTGCGGTAGCCATCTTGTTTTCAGGTCTAACCTCGAATATTCAGACGTGTATATTTTGTTTCTGCGATAGTGTTGTATTGGCATGACGTAATCATTATGATTGTGAAATATGCAATGCCGTCAACATTACATATAATACGGAACATAAACCGTGATGTGATTGTGTATAGATTTATTTGCAACTAGTTGACCCGTGCGACTTCGTTCGCATGACTTGTTTTCATATTTTTGAAATAGTAATTTCGCTTCGCTTAAGTGCTATGGTTTTTAAAAATAAAGCCCACCATAGTTTCACTAAGGTTTTATGTTAAAATAGTAATATCGCTTCTCTCAGGTTTAATGGAATTATTAAATCACACCCTTCCATCGATTCGCACATGTTTTTTGGTTTTAATTAAGTAGATACCTATATGTCTAGCCACTTGATATAGTTCTATCCACTAAGCCACTACATTGACTTCAGTTTCCATCAGACATTTGAAGATTGGACACGTTCTAAAATTTCTTTGATGTTTGACGGTTTCAGCCAATTACATTCGCGTACGACAAAAATGGACGTCAATATACTTTAAAATAACGAACAATTGCTGTAAACGAAGTAGGGTGTAAATATAGTTCATATATGTAGAAGCTGCCTGGGCATGAATGCCATTTCAAGTGAATATTGCACATAATGTTACGAATTCGGAGGCATTAAATTTCGTTGTGCATGGAACATCTCTGATAAATAAAATTTGAATTTACTAAAGAAGCTAAAATAAATTGCAACATTCCTTTACATTTATTCCTATAACGGACTGCATGCAATATCTCACTATAATAATTTTTAAATATTAATTAAAATTAGATACTCCCAGTAAAAAAATTAGACAGTGCGGCACATTTTTTAACACATCCATGATTATTTTATAAAATTTGTTGGAAAGAGAAATTTGATGGCCGTATTTTGTCTTCAAATGTTATCGTCAAATATAATTGATGGCGAAAATTTGACAGTGTGTCAGGGGCTTTACCCCGAATACTATTTCAGAAAATGAATTTTTCCCATCGTTCTTAAAATATGTTTCTTGTAGAATAATCCACTGAGGTCACTCACATAGGCATGTGTAATACAAAAGCCGATATATTTTTCCCGTTTGGTCGGTTCAGGATTTTTATCTAATACTCTAAGGAAAGAATACAGTAATTCTAGCTCTGAATGGGATAACATTTTGGAAATGCCGCGAGAATGGAACTTGGCGTCGAATGGAATACAACAATGTAATAACAGATTTTTTTTTTCCTTGAAATAATGGCAACGAAACAACTCGCAAAGATTGCATTTTTATGGCGACAGTGCATGCTACGTTAAGATTTTAGTGTGAAAACTTCAATTCTCCAGCACGAAATTGGTGCCAAATTGCCGTTGCATGCCGAGGAGTTTTCAAAGGGAACCACAGTAGTAAAAAAAAAATGCAGTTGGAAAGGCAAATTGGTGTCTCAACCTCCTGTTTTCTCGCTGCAGTGACCTGCGCCAGGATCTCGGATATCGATATTTCTGAGTTCAAAATGTGTATCGTTCACACGTTATCTTCTTGCGAGAAACTTGAAAGTCGAGCTGAGCGTTTCTGGAGCGAGATAAAAGAATGTGTGGCGTTTTCTTCGTTAGTCACTAGCCTCCAGTCCTGGCTCCTAATCATGGCCGCGGCGGGCCAAGACCGGAATGCACCCAATAAACTTGGTAGCACTGGAGAGAAAGTAAAACAATTTCGTATCGTACAATGAAAATTGTCAGGTAAATATTTATAAATATTAAAATTATATATTTTTTTCTTTCTGTTAATTTTTTTTATGCGTGCAAGTAAAGGAATGGCGAAATTTGTAAAATAAATAATTTTCTAGAATTTTTACAGTTTCACTTGATTGACGCATGAATAAAGTGACCAGGCACATTACAATGTCAATAGTACTTATGGAGGAAGAATGCACAGTGCGGATGCAAGTAGAAGCTTTCAAAACTGCTTAGTTTAAGAGTGGATGGACCCCCGCGTTTTTTGTGAAACAGTTGTTTGCATGAATACGCGTATCTTGATAAATAAATGTTCTGCGAATAAAACTTTTCACCAGAAAATATTTTTAAAAAAATTATCATATATGCCCCAATCATTTCATGAAAACGGTCTAACATCGAATTTTTAAAGCTTGCTTGTGCAGTTTCCTTAGGCGGCAAGAGAGAAGTACAAATATACGGAGGTAGTTTAATCTGTGTACTTCCATAGCGTGTAATAAAACCCCTATGTTACATATCTAATTTGCACAGTATAGCGTTAGGACAGGAAACACTGCACGCCTTGCACGTAAGAGCGATGAGGCACTAGGCGTGCGTGTTAGTGTCACCCGTATCGCTCCCTCGCTTCTTGACCTTGAATGCGGGGGTCCATCCTACTCTTAACGCGAAAAGTATTTTATAGGCTATTTATCGTAAAGTGAGTACTTTTGAAGCCCTCTCATTTGGAATAATAGTCAATAAATACGTTTTATTGTAGCCTTAGACGTTGACTTTTGAGTCCATTGAAATATATACACCGTGTTTGTTATTTACATGGCAATATTTGTTTCTAAAAAAAATGGCAGAAGGATAAAAAATGGATGATAGGAAAACATAACGAGTGCCTTAAAAGTGCTCACTTTACTGTGAACAGCCTATAGAAGCCGTGAAATATTAAACAATTTATTTCAAAAGTGCTTAATTAAATATGGACAGCCAATAGATCAGGTTCATTTCGTTGACAGCGAGATAATTAAAGACGAGCTAGTTGCTCAGGTAAGTGCAAGCAAAGAGTTGATGAGGGGGTGGGCAGGGGGGTAAGGAACCGATAACGGCATGCGGTAAGGAACAACCATCCCAGAATTCGCCTGGAATGATTTCGGGGGGAACCGTGGCAAGCCTAAATCAAGATGGGAGGACCTGGATTCGAACCCAGGTCCTCCCGAACGCAAGTTACAAAGTTCGACCCACCGAGCCAATAACTGTACAGACACGCCATCTGTGAAATGTAGGGCGGCCCAGGGGGGGGGGGCAATAAGACAGTGTGTTTTCTCGATGTGCCCGTTTGAATACCCGTCGTCGTTAGCTGAAATTAATGGGGGTAAAATCTCCGGCGGGAATCGAACCCAGTTCGTTTTTGATTGCGGAGGTAAGTAAACTTGCCTGCTACATCATCGTCGCCCTTACATATACAAAAATTACCATATGGTTCGCAGTATATACGGATCTCATTCGTAGAATTGTTAGTCAGTAAAGAGTGGGGGTATAAAATTGCACATGCAAATGTAATTTCGTCATTATTGGCAGCTAGAACCCTTTAATAAGAATAGGTGTATTTTCAATTCGTGAAATTTATAGGGTAAAGTCGCCAAGGCCCTTGTAAGTATTTGTGTGATTTATGTCAGTTCGTTTAAAGTAATTATTTCTTAATTTCCATTAATAGCGAAGTGAGTATGGAGCAGCGCCGGAATGCAAGGGCGGGGAAAACTGGAGATCACAGCGAAAACCTGCCGAACAGCAGCAACGACCGACATGATTCCCACATGCCGAAAATCCCGCCGGGGATATAACCCGGTTCGCTTCGGTGGGAGGCGAGTAGTCTAACCACCACATCACCGCGGCCCCAATTTACTTACATCTTACCAAAAATTTCGGAGAATGCTCTAAAAAACCACCTGTAGCTAAAATTAGGTATAGGCTGTTCACCGTAAAGTGAGCACTTTTGAAAGCCCTGTTTTAGATCTACTTGTTTACGCATTGTGTCTTCTCCCGCAGCATATAATATTAACATTGCCACGGGCCTCACCACTTTATTCATGCGTAGCTCAAGTGAAACTGTAAAATTATTAGGAAAGTAAATATTTTAAAAATCTGTTCATTTTTACACTACTATGCATTAAAAAAGCAGAAAGGAAAATAAATAATTTAAGTTATCACAAATAGTGGCCTAACACTTTTTATTTGGCATTAAGATATGAAATTACTTTCCACCCATCGTTACCAACTTTACTGAGCGCATGTCACTCAGTGCACCCTTCAAAATATATGTAGTCTAGGGCAGTGACTTTTCTCTAAGGTTAATTTCAAAAGTACTCACTTTATAGTGAACATCCTTTACATTTTAGCTGTTATTTCGAAATCCGACGAATTTTCCTTACATGATTAGTTTAACATTTTTAACCGTAATCAAATATTGTATAATTATTTAATAACGTCAGTCCTAAATGGGAAAATACGGGTATAATTGAAACCATATAAATTTCAAAAAATTCGTCAAGTAGTCCGCTATATCATGTCCAGTTTTTACTTTTTTATGTATCGTCATAAATTTTCATTGCGAGGATTTTTAAGGAGATTCGACGATGGAATGGATACTGCCCTCTCTAAGGGGCGGCATCATGCAGTAAGTCTGCCGCCAAGTTGATCACGCGCGACGAGGAGGCACTGGAAGCCGGAGGGGTAGTGCACTGGAACCACGCCGGACTGGAGGCAAGCGGTCCCGAAGGTCCGCTAGTTGAAACCCTCGGCCAATTACAGCCCGGCGCAGACCGGCCCAGCATGCCCCGGGGAGTGCGGACTTGACGGATTTGCTATTCCTGCCCGAGGGGCGCGCGCGCAGTTCGAGCTGGCCCGCACACTTGTGACTTCTTGGAAGTGACCTCCAGCCATTCCCCTTCTACTGTCCGTCTCATACAAGATGGCAAGATTTTGACCGTTCTACGAATGTTTACTTTTAGTTTATGTATCCTTTCACCATCGGCTGGTGCGTCAATTGGATGCTACGCGAAAACAAGGGAATGTTTTCGGGGAGAGGGGGATAGCGTGTTTAGGACAAAGGCGAACAATCACTGGCCCAATAAAAATTACTAGTAATCAAAATCGCTGTAGACGAAATATATGTTACTTTAAAAACCACGCAGAGCTCGCGGAAAAATAAAACTATTGATATGTGTTCGTAAATTTGTTATTTTACATACGAGACATATTCATTTCAGATTTATAGCTGGTTAGGTTCGTGAAAGAGCACACAGATGGTGCGCACGACATGACAGAGTGTGTGAGCCGCGCCCGGTCCCAACAGATGGCAGCAGGTTCACCGCCTCTATCCTGCTTTTTAAAATTTGAATTTTCTCCTATTACTGTCTCGAAACCACACAAATTTGAAATATATTTCGTTATTTTGAACACCTATACATTACTACTTTAGCGCGAAGACTAGTTTGTAACGGTTACAACAGCTGCTTTGTGACCACGTAAAATAAAATATATTAATTAATCTAGGAACTCTTTCTTATTACGTATTTTGTACTTGTCTGTTGTGCGTCGCCAGTGCACTCAGAATAGCCAACTTGATATTAACTTTTGTTCGTTCGTGCATCAGCTGATACACGATTTTGTAGACGGCACTTTGTTTGTTTCGTATACGTCAAGTTGCCACTCACTGACTGTCAACATCTTTCCATCTTGTTTTAGATAGACAGTACGTTTGAGATGCAGCCATAGTACCCGACCCCTCCCCAGAACATCCTATCACCACACACACCCCTTGCTTATGTCGGGTAGAAGAACGAGATGGTCCGCTTTCTCCTGCACATGGACCACACATTCGACTTTATTACTGCAGACTTTAAAGCTGACAACTTTAAGGGGAACCTTGCCCTACCATACTGAATTCCTGATTTATCTAGCTTATGTAAAAAAAAATTCCGAATTATTTATTGGCCTTACACTTCATTGCGTACAAGAAAAGGGGACAACAAACTCGTAATTACGTTACAATTGTTATACTGCAAAAATACTGACAAAATAAAATATTTTGGCATAAAAAACGAGATCGTAAGTTTATTCGTTATGTCTACGCTACTGTGGAAGGTCAGTACCTAGTTGAGCATAGGGATAGGTACTTCCGGAATTTTCTTTTTTAAAAATATTAACAAGCTACAAATAAAGTTTAAGAAATTGTTCATCAATTGATTAATTTTTTTAATTAACCGTTTCAAACAAAAAATATATATTCAAATGTGGCTTTCTCAAAGAATACCGCACCGTTAAGAAGTTTTCGAAAATAAAAATTATTTATTCATAATTTTCTTCGTAAAATACAAATTGTAATGTTAAATTTTAGAAAAATCACCAAGTACGAAAATTTGCAGGAATTTTTTAGCGCGCCAGTATTCGTTAAGAAATGTCACGTAAAATACTTTGTCTTAAAGATTATATTTAAAATTGACGCGTTTGGATGGGATTTCCTTAGCATTGATTTGCCATTTAGACTCCGTGTTTGCAGGGTTAAAGACTTGGATCGAACTACGAGCTCTGGCCTCCAGCCCGAGGAAGGTATGGATGTGTGATCAGCTGTTAGACACACGTTGAGATCTGTCTAGTTTATTAGCCATCCTTGATCCTCCCCCACACGAGTATTTCATTATGATAGCGTGAGTGGCAGGCTGCGTGTGATATTACGCTAGTTTCGTACACGCTTATTACTAGGTGTGTTCGCGTGGTTTGCTATTCTGCTAGATTATTGCTATTTCTGCTAGTTGGCGTTCGTGTTACCGGAAGCACTTTTTTTTTGTGCGCTGTTCGGTTGGCGCTAGCAACTGCCATTTGTGCTATAAAAAGGAGCTATTTCTGCTCTTGCTCGCCGAGGTGCAGCAGAAGTATCAAAATGAGCAAGGTAGAAATAAATGGCCGCCTAAATAGAACTACAAACGTTCAAGCGTCTTGAGAGGGACGATTGCAAATAGTAATTTGCTTTTGCGCAGATTAATGAAGAGAATATGTTTGGGTATCCTGTAAGAAGTGCGGCGGGAAATAAAAAAAACTTAAGACACATTTATCCTCGAAAGTAAGTTATATTGAGTGGTTAAAATTTTTAATATACGTAAATTACACAGAGGCAATGATGATTATCAACTTATTTTTAATAAAATTTCGTTTATATATTTTTGACGTTAACTTACTGCTGTTTTTAATTCGTGCTGTTGTGCCGAGAGTAATATTTTGCTACTTTTCGGCTCATGAAAAATAACACTCGCTCCCAGATAGTAGAAAAAGCATAACATGCCAACAAACCTACTGTTTCGGTTGGCCATTTTCAAATAAGTTTCTCAAGCGAATTTCTCCTTTAAAAAAACTTAAAATCGTTTTAACGTGCACGGTGCAACAGTTTCGACTTAATTAATATGCCCTGAAATATAGACGAACTCTCGAAACCCTACGGCACACGTAATTTCCTTTCCGGATACAGGCGGAGTGCACGAGGTGTGGTTATAATGCGGCGAGGTTACACTTCACCTACGTGTGGGGAGTAGAATCTCCCCTCCCCCCCCCCCCCCCTAACTCAAAACAACTTACCGCAAAGTTGGCGCGCTCATAATGAAGTAACTTGGCCCGTACTTCAGGCGCCTGCTTTGTTTGGCTCCGTACTTGGCTCATTTAGAGCTTCTTAGGCGGAAGGTGAGTTGCAACATGTAAGCCATGGAGTGTATTCTGCATAGCCTTACAAACGCCTCCGTTATTAAGAACTAGCTTTCCTGTGCTGCTTCGTACGCAAGACATTTAGGAATTGGAATCGCTCTTGGGAAGGAAAGGAGGACAGCCCATGAACAAAAAATTAAGGATAAATGACGGAACTTTTTTAACAAGGCTTTTTTTTAATGCAGTAATACTTAGAAAAGTTTAATCCAGTACCTATGTATAACCCTGATCATCATATCTTCGGAACCGTTTGAGATATCTCGATGAAACAAAGGCTAAGTTGGTCCTGGGGTTATTATCTATATACTGTGTAAATTTGATGTCAATACGTTCAGTGGTTTTTGAGTTAAATTCGGTGGGACAGACAGACAAACAGACACGAAAAAAAATTAACATTAGATATGGCTTAGTAATCAATTATATTATACGAAAATATAATTAAAGTGGAAAATTCGAAAACCACAGACAGACACTTCTATTTTATTTAGTTGTATTGATTTAGATACCTCGGTGCTTTATAGTTTTTGTACTTTTACACAAGGAAATTCCTTGGAAACTCTGCTGCCAAAATATTATTTTGTAGGCTACCAAAAGTTTTCTTGTAAAAGGCACGTATTAGTATTATAAATTGCACGCTTGTGTTTAAATTGACAATATTGAGAAGTGTAAATAAATGGTTTTCTGTGCTTTACAAAACAACTGTGACTAATAAATAAGAGAGAAATGGAGGGAAAATTTTTAGATTTTAATACACGAAAAAAAAAATGCTTACGGGCACCGAGGCTAGAACTTGAACATGTTACAATCTCGAGTCTTTAACCACAAGACCTACATGTCTTACACTGTAATAACATACGTTCAAAGTTTTCCATGTACGAAATAAAGACATTTCTTTTGAGGCTGTTCTCTAAAGAGTGAAAATATTTTCTTTAATTCAAAGGGAAAGTTAAAGAAACTTTCGTTTGCTGTTATTAACTTTTTCTTGGTACATTTTGTTTAATGGTAATAATATGTTTCTGTAAATCAAATGAAAAACAGCTTTGAAAATGTTTTGTGTGTACTGAGAAAATCATTCTGCATCTATAAGAAAAGTGTTAAGTAATATCAAGATATTTTTTTCAAACATTCTAGTTTTTAGTACATAACAAAATTTACTAAACGCCCAATTAACAAGCAATTAATTCCTTGTCTCGTCAAAATAATTGTTTTGCCTTTTAAATGCAGGAAATAATTATCACAAAAAATTATCACAACAAAAATGCAAGATTATCATTGTTATTCATATATAGAGCAAACAGAAATGTTGTTTCCGGCTAACATACTTTGCAGTGGTTCGTATATAATCAAAACTCTTAGCGGCAACAAACCATGAGTTGCAGATAATAAAGAGCTTTAAGTGTGTACACGATGTGTAATTTTTCTGATTTTGTGTGCGTGTATTGACTTAAGCAAGAACCTAATATCATGTTTAGATAATCATTGAGGTTGGAGATTCAAAGAGTCACTCCACTTCAGAATGACATAAGTCGCATGCAGGCGGACAGCACATATTTCACAGTTTCAGTTCTATAAATGCGATTTGTACTATTTATTGAAATGTGCGTTAGGAACGCAGCTATTGGTATTTTACACCTACAAAATATTATTACTGTATATTAATTTGGTTACAAAAATTTTTCGCAGAGGAATTACACGTAATGGCATGATCGTATGACCCTATCTTAGCGAGATAAAAATAATTACATTTTTTCAGTCATTCGTAAACATATGCACTTGTTTAATTTGAAATATTTATTTAGCAATTTGTAAGTTTGACTGCAACTTAAATTGATTTCTCATTATTACAGACATTTTAACTTTCATCAGTGCCCCGAGAATAACTAAAGCAGTAATCATCTAATGAATATGCAAGAAGGTGCTCGTATTTATGACTGTCTGTGGCAAAATTGCGATAATCCCTCTGAAAAACAACTTACGGCGAAAATCGGGTAATACTGCCTTCGTGCACCATTCCCCTTAACAGCCCAACCTACCTGTCGCTGTTGCAGAGTGTTAAAGATACTCGTTGTTCTACGAAACTACTAAACCCTTGTCCAGAATGCTGATATACAGAAAGAACACACACTTCATACGAGGGCTGTTAAGTGCTTTCATGACAACACTGGCATTAGAAACGCCATTTCAGAATACTTCAACATAGCTAGAAAAGTGTTTTTCTTTTTTTTTAAAGCGTTGTATCTCAAAATATTCACTTCAGATACATGTAAAAATGCTTAGATGCTCGTCATTGAAACTTGTTATAGTGTATTCATGGTTTCTTCACGCTTTTTAAATCAAACCTTTGAAAAATCACCGCATGTATGACGTGTTTAGTTATTTCCTAAGTATGCCAAGCACCACAAGTATTTCCTAAGTATGCCAAGCACCACAAGTATTTCCTAAGTATGCCAAGCACCACAAGTATTTCCTAAGTATGCCAAGCACCACAAGTATTTCCTAAGTATGCCAAGCACCACAAGTATTTCCTAAGTATGCCAAGCACCACAAGTATTTCCTAAGTATGCCAAGCACCACAAGTATTTCCTAAGTATGCCAAGCACCACAAGTATTTCCTAAGTATGCCAAGCACCACAAGTATTTCCTAAGTATGGCAAGCACCACAAGTATTTCCTAAGTATGCCAAGCACCACAAGTATTTCCTAAGTATGCCAAGCACCACAAGTATTTTATACTTGCGCTCATAAAGGTAACTTTTTTTCGATAAATTGAAACGTAATTAATATTTTATCTACACACTATAATGCTTCGTTTATAGATACGTAATATGAATATGAACAGTGAGAAAACATATGTGTTGGTAACGTCTAGTACGAAATAGTTCTCATGCAAAATATCATTAGAAATGAGTGCGACGAATCCGGGGGCATTGACCTTTGAGTGTCATTTCCTAGACTTGGTTAAGTTAGTTTGCTCGAAACGGAGGAATATTCTGTGGCACTTAGCACTTTGGCAGTGCTAAGTGTGAAGTGACCGTGGATGGATTATACACGCTTTCCACCAATAAAACTACAGTGTCGCTGATTAAAGTCCTAGTAAACACACGTAGTCAGACGAGAACACAGCACAGAGCCTTGAGCTTAGCGGTGATGGCGCACTAGATGAGCGTGGGAATGTCGCCCTTGTAGCTCCCGCACTTCACAGCGTCACGTGCGGAAAGTAGCGCCAGCTAGTCGGGATCCTTAAGTGAAAATCAATAAAACAAAACATTAGGGTACTTTCATAAAAACATAAGTATAAAACGCTTGCGTTACATGACATGTTCAGGAAAGAACAGAAATCGTCCTGCGAGAAGTGATTTTTCAAAGGTTTGATTCAGAAAGTGGGAGGCAATACAGAGAATCCGATGACAAAATCGGTCAGCTCCGAATCTATCGCCTACATTCAAAATTCAATTACACCACTCGATTGCCAAAGGATCAATGAATTTGTTACGTTGAGTGAGGTCTGCGAAGCATCGCGCGTGGAGGGGTTTGGTTTGATCCCGGGGGGGGGGGGGGGCAATTTTGAGTTCGTTTCGCCGCGTCTCATAAATTCCGCGTAGTATAACTTTTGACTAGGAGAAGCTACGACGCTCCTTTAGGTTTCAATCGACAACTCTCGTCAAGATCGATCGATTGCGTGTACAAAAGCATTTGAGTGGCATGGTTATGGTGAAATTGTATGCGTTTAATGTAAAAAACTAAGAAAACTTAACAAAATGACGGCCCATACTCGCCAAAAAGCCAAGTCGAAATACAGAAATCGTATACGGTTGGAAAGAGCATCTCAAAAGCAATCCAGTGATACCCATGAAACCCCATATGCTCGAGTGAAGCGGTGTCAGGAAAGTAAAAAAAAACATAAAGGCTTCCGAGCGCGTCAACGTAGACGTATTCACGCCAAACAAACGGCCGTGTCCCCAACACCATAGACTATAAATGAGGTAGACCGCTTATTCGTCTTCTGCTCATGTATCCAAAATTGACCTACCCCAATCCTACACAACTGTCAAAGTCACATGGTCAACAGTGTTTCATGTGTTTGTTTATATCTTAATTTTTAAATGACAAGTACTATTATATTAATAAAAAACTATTACCAGCTTTAATTTAAATAAACTGCATTACAAATTGGTTATAAAATGTTTAAAAATATCTCAAAGTACTTGTTTACTAAACAGTATTCTAACCTCAAATCGAATCCAAGCCATTTTTGCTAGACGTATTGTCAAAAAAGCAGTTCAATGTTGGGACACGGAGATTGGTTGTGCGCAGCCAGCGAGATCGGTCTACCTCATCTTTAGTCTATGCCCAACACAGCCACACCCCATTTTTTTGTGCATCAGTGGCGGGCAACTGTTGGAAGAAAGGACTTCGTTACAGGCGGTCGTAGAAGCCAGGCTGCGCTTGACGACTGCAGTAGCAGAGAGTTGAAGTGTCGGTGAGCGAGCAGAACAAACTGTTGAACTTGGCAGACCGAACGTGCGCGGCGAACGGGAGCGTGGTTGTAAATGGAGCGGCAAGACGGCGTCGATATTACAACCAACTTGTTACTACTTGCTATTTGAGCTTTCCGCCGCGAGGAGCGCTGCGTCGCGCCAGTCCCCGCCGACCTCCTTGGTCCCATGGAGGTGTTAGTCTACGGAGTGGAAGCCGAGACACGAAAGTGAAGCCGAAAATGAAAGACAAGAACAGAGCTAGTAGTGGCAAAAAGGTGCATGTTTTACATTGCTTACTCATAATATGGCGGCTGGCGTAAACAATCGGTTTGCGCATGCGCAGTTGAAAGAAGCAGACAAGGCATCGGCTTCACTTGGTAAACGTAGAGCAGATAGGCTGTTGCCACTCCATCATCTATTACCTCCGTGCTCGGTTCCCGCACAGGATCTGTAACTTATCTTTCGCCTCGTTTCGAACGAGATCGTCTTTAATTTCGATCGAAATGAAAAATGCAATCCTGTAACTTGTATTTCTTTCATTTCGATCGATCTCCGGCATTTCGATCGAGTTCTCATTTCGATCGAAAATGTTAGTTGTTTTCAACATGGCGGAGCGTTATAAGACCCCGTATTTGATTCGGATTTAAAGATTTCAATTTGTATAGGGCTGTATATTCACACATTTCTGTTAAGAGAATGTATTTATGGATCTGGAACACTATATATATGATTATATTGTAATTTTGCATACAGATTCGTTTCACAAAATAACCTGTTATTCATATACATCAGTAATAGTTACGTTGCTGGTCATAGATGACGCTAAAAAGTAATAAATTATATTATTTACTCTAAATGTTTATTTGTAATCATATATGAGTGTAAATTAATAAAATGGATCATTATTAATCCATAAAACATATGAAGGTTCAAAAAAGTTTACTTTTTAAAAACAAAGTACATTTCTTTAGCATTACGCATATTACGCTACTATACTTACAACAAACCAAAATATTTGTTTGTACAAATCCGTACCACTGTTTATATTTTGTCGATTAGTTCAAATAGCACTTAATTATTTACTTTGATAGGTGCTGGAGGTTTATTGCTAATTTAATTTATATAGCGGCTGCGCTGTCAGAATAATATTTAAATAAAGGGGTAGTTACAGATTACGAAGGAAAATAAACACATGCATTGTAAACAATTTTCTTTGCTAATAAATATATTTATTAAATGTTAAGCAAAAAATGCGTGCTTTCTCTCTGTTCTAAATAGGCACTACTAACCTCAACACTTAAAATATAAATAAATATCAGTATACGTACAAATAAGTGGCAAATAATCTAAATTCTGACTGGCAACTGGTTGCCAAGATTATGCACTTTCATCAAATATGGCAGAAGGACAATATGGGAAACTGAGGCGTTTTAACATTGTCAACATGCGAGACACGCTATAACAGCGCTCCTAGCGGCTTGTACTGACGAATACCCGGGGAAATTCAAATTTACGTGGCTCGGCATGCGCGATTTAAGTGCAGTTGTCGTCTCGTAGTATTCAAACGTGTTGTTTCGCCGAATGTAATATAATAGTTGCTCATTCATATTACTACGCCGTATTTAAAAATTTACTTAAAGCATAAATATTGTTACTTGAAACAAGGACAATCAGTTGTAACTGAGTCATGTTACACTGGACACAGACTTAGATGTTGCAAGTTATAAAGGAGAAATGTTAATCAATTATAAATAAGAGAATGGAATGCTAAACGGTATTTCATTTGGCAGATACATAACCGACTGTATTTATTCAATAAATCTTGAAAATGGAGCTGTCACCGAACTTAAATTTATGCAAAAAATTGGGAATGAACATAACTATAATTTTTTTGACCAGCAAAATCTCCACCACTTATCTGTGTTTTACTAACGCAGGAGTAATTAAAAATAGCTCTACTGTAGTTAGTAATTGAGCATTGTGGCTTTTATTAGCTCTATAGGCAGCAACATCTTGTAGATATTTAAGATTAACCTCGTAACTAAATAAGTTGCCGAAATATTAACTTGCTGATTTTTGAAGCTATTATCATTAAATTAGCAACAAAAGTAATTGTTCGCCAAATTCTATTCCTAACAGATATGGTTTTTGTTCTGCTTTCTTCTTTAGTTGAAGGTATATTTTGGTTGGAAACACATTTTTAAAGAGGGAAAAAATTTGGGGAAATAAATTTTTACGTGATAAAAAATATATACTGAATTATCGTAAAGTTTTAATTTCCTGAATTCACTACCAAGATAAATAAACACATATCCAGCGCGTTGCATTTTATTTCAAAGTGCGTATTCGTGTCTATAGAATCTCGTCTCAGAAGGCGGTGGCCCATCCGTCCGTCCGCCGAAAGTGAAATTTTGAGATATATTTGACGGATAAAAACATTGCGCTGTGATTGGTCGAAGATCATGTGACCACCTGACGGGTGCGACGGGTGGTTACGAGTCCCCCTTTACACATATAAATAAGTTTTGTAGTGCAGTTATGCCACAACTACACTGCCTCAAGTGAAACACAGGCAGCTATGGTTCAACTATAACTAACAAAAGGTCAAACCAATTATCCTCCTCCCACTCGTTTCCAAATGTTGGTTTCATAGACAATAATTAATCACTTCATCATTTAGCAGGTTTTTATCAATAATGGCAAACAGCTCACCTCACTCCTTTAAAAATGTTTTATTTGTGCGCATTTATGTAAAAAGAAACAGACACGCCCAAACATACCACACATAGTGAGACTGTGTTCAAAGTTACCGTTCAGTACAATAGTATTTTAACATGTAGTAGCGTTCAGTTTAGGTGCTATTAAGTCACTTGTTCAGAAGTGGTTGCGATTTGGAACTTTAGCATTTTAGTAAGTATCGTTCCATAGTAAAATACCAAATACGTCATTATTTTACTTGATAATTCAGGTCATTTTACTTCTTAGAAAACTATGTCAGTG
This sequence comes from Dryococelus australis, assembly GCA_029891345.1. Classification (NCBI taxonomy): domain Eukaryota; kingdom Metazoa; phylum Arthropoda; class Insecta; order Phasmatodea; family Phasmatidae; genus Dryococelus; species Dryococelus australis. The sequence goes on from CM057000.1 coordinate 144,751,662, forward strand.
CCTATGGAGAGTACCCAAATTAAATTTCGTAGAACTATTAAGTTTGATCATTACTTTGGCCACCACACATGGTGTGTTCATATAGTACATACATGCATTGAAACACAACTTCCTACTTAAGACATCCATTTTCTTGGCTAGTGTAGATAATCCATGAAGGAAGCAGCAACAATGATTGCAAAATGCTTACAGCTTTCAACAACACAATGGTACTCCGATACCAAATATGAAAATGAACCGTCGCCTATGATATCGTGCCACTTAAGTGATATTTGAGAGATTATATATGAGATAAATAATTTAAATACTACAAAATTACAAATAAGATCTACTGTATTAAGGAGAGTATTTCAGAACATAACCAGATGGCAATCTTTATTTAATCAACTATCCCCCCCCCTTTTTTTACTAATACAATGTATGCAGTCCAGCTGGCACTAGGATGAAAATGCAATTGGTCAAAATATTTTGATAGTACATACTAACATATGTTCTCAAGCGATTCAGCTAATTTCCTTCATCTCTCAAGTTTTGCATGCATTAGGCACATTTAATTTTGTAATTCTCTTTCAATCACAAAGCTTGTTTCCAAATTGACAGTAATCCAAATAATTTTTATAACATTAGATAATCATGAACAAGTCATTTCTAATAATCAACCTGACTACATGCTTTTTACACTCAATTTTACCACATATTTTCATATGTTTCATGGCGAGAAGACTGGAAAATACGTTGCAGAATTCAAAAGCAGCTGAACTGAAAATAACTTACATTGGTCATGATTTTAACGTACTTTCTGTTCAAATGCATGGCGCTTGTTATTGTGATTCAATTTGCAAGTACTTCCTCCAATACTCTGGTCACCACCAACTAAACTGTGTAAATAGGCTAACAGGTCAAAATAAATGTGTGCACATCTTTATCAGTGACTTACCTGCATTGCGGAATGGGCAAAATAATTCATTGAAAAACACCTCATTTAAGTTAACACACTGACAATAATAACACTAATGGAAAATGTTATCCACTACAGCTCGTGTACTTACCGACTTTCAAAATCTTTCCTACCATTATAAATAATTACGCAAGTGAGAACATTTGTATTAAAACGCATCCAAAATACTCAAAACTACCCATTCAATACACAGCTTATCATCGTACGAACAGTACGAACCGCTAGGAGCGCTGGCATCGGTGTCTCGCGTTTTTTTCGGCTACTTTCCCATATTGTCCTTCTACCATATTTGTTTTCATGTTCTCCAATGGCCATCCAATGTTTCCACATAGTCATCAGCGAGAGCCATCGAAATTTCTTGTACCATTTCGATAAAGTTACAGAATTGCTCTCTCACAAACCGATCGAAATGGAACTCGATCGAAATCGAGACGAGAAGTTGTTGGGTTACAGAATACAAGTACCCAGCTAGTGAAGTAAAGTGCGCAACCGAGCTGCCAAGTAGCCACTCTCCCTTTCCCAACGTTGGACTGTTCTTGCGCCAGATGCGCTGTCGAGAACTACGTGGATAAGGTTTGAAGTTATAACACTTGCGTAAGAAGGGACCACGGTGACTGAGCAGTTAGACTTCTCCCCGCCTACCAATGAGAACCGGGTTCAATCCCCGGCCGATTCACACCGGATTTTCGCAAGTGGGAAATCGTGCTGGACGATGCGGCTGGTCGGCGGGTTTTCTCGGGGATCTCCGGTTTCCCCCGCCCTTTCATTCCGGCGCTGCTCCACACCTCTTTTCACTCCCATAGGCTCTCGAGACCTCACTGTTAAGATCCGCCCAAATCACTTCACTCACTCACTTGTGTAAGAAAGTGTTTTGAGGTGTTTGTACACTTTGTCTAATTTGGTGTGTAGTGGAGAGATTTTGGCGGCTCTTAACAACGTCATCTTGGGAGCATATATTTTCACTGGCACACTGACTATCTTGGGTCCAGCAGAGTTGGTAACACCGGAGGGAATGTGTGCCTTGTCTTAAAGTTGAATTTTAAGCCTTGCGTATACATTTGTGAATGCTGAAATTATTTGTTTTACTTTCTGCTAGCTTAATTGATGTAAGTGAAACAATGGGCAAATTTGTGAAATATTTACTTTCAAACAATTTCACACTTTCACTTTGAATAATGCATGACTAAAGTGATCCGGCCCACGGCAACGCGTATTTAATATATTGTGGAAGAATACAAAATGCACCTGGAATTATATTTTTGAGCAGCTACAACACAACATAACGGCGTAAGATGGCGGCCTGCTCGCGGTAGTGGCGTAAAGAGGATTGAATATTTTCAATTTCCTTACGTCGAGTTCGACGCCGGCCAATCACAAGCCAACATTTCCATCCACGAGAGTGATTAAATGAACTTTGCGGTACAGTTCCGATTTCCGTTTGTTTAATTAGTCAACACAATTATTAACATGTACGCCACAATTTAAATATCCCGAAACACGATACCCGCGAAACTTTTTTCATCGCATGTAGATAAATAAAAGTAAATATCAGGTTAGCCAAAATACTGTTTGTAAATATCCGCGATACATGTACAGCCTGTCTTTTTTTTTTGTGCTGGTTTCTCATTGGCCGCGTAACAGTTTACTTTACTGCGGTTGTAACCAGGACATTTACATACTGCCACGGTAACACCGCTGTTATTTTTCTACGGAACGCTGCGGTGATTGTAGCCTAGGCTTACTAATAAATCAAATCTCACTGACCCGCTGCACATTCCCGCATGAATATCGCCTGTCTTACTTGCATCTTTGACTAGCCGTAGAACCCACCAACAGCTAGAGATGAATGATGGATCTGTGTTGGTAGTGATGTGATTCACGATCGGCCGAAGGGTAATTTATTGTACTCGACCCACTTCCCAAATTGAACGACTTCCAGTAATTGCCACGCGCCATTCAATATCACAAATAGAGTTTCGAAAAGTTAACTGCTCTCAAACTCCAGCCTGTTTTTTTTTCACTTTGTCTAGAACCTAATTTTCACATCTCAGTGCCTGGTGAGGTGTGCGCTTAAAATTAACTTTGGTCTACTATGAAAAAAAAAACATAAGTAGGGCTGTGTTCGATTTCAATGCAATGTGCCCTTCATCACTCCCCGTGTCACGAGCCCTTGCGCCCTTCGTGAGAAATATTCGTCTGTGTATTCGTACGGCCGTGTTCGTTGCCGCCTCGAGTTTCATTTGGTCGAATTTCACCCTGTGCGAGTTTCTAGCAAATGTTCTGCGCGTCCGTGCAAGGTTTTTAAACACAAACCAAACACGGACGAAGGGAATATTTCAAACATTTGCGCATCGGGAAACTATCTAGTGTTCGAGAAGGGCAAGCGACTCGTGCCTTTGGTTGAAGGGGACATTCCAGGGTGCATAATGTGATAGTGTAATGCGTGTTTCAATTGTTACTGTTTGTTGCAATAATTGAGTACTAATAATAACACGTATTGAAAATAAATGCATGTGTGTTTACTATTCATTTGGTAAATATGTTTCGTCAAATGGTATATGGTGATGATATTCACCTAAGCACACCTACACTTAGTAAACTGATTTAACCTAATGTTATTTACCTAACCTGTCCTAACCCAACTTAAGACTTCGTCTACGATCGACATGGCGGGCATAACATGTATAGCATAAAGAAGTAAAACCTTGTATTTGAGATTGTAACGTTCACAACTAGTATTTGGCGTGACGTACTAGTAATTAGCGTTACTCGCGTGACTTGGCGTTAAGATGGTCATCTCCGAGTATCTTATGCCAGTTTTCAATTCCGGCCAATGAGAATGTGAAACGTCATAACAACTTATGTAGTCAACTTATGCATATAAAATTCTTGCACTGGAAAAATTATTTCGTATTCGTTTGCTCTTTCTGATTGGTTAGAAAAGGTTTTTTTTTTTTTTTTTTTAATTTCACGTTAATGCCAATTGTAGACAGACGGTTTCTCTCGTTATGCTTTGTAACTAATGTTACTTAAGCAAAGTTGATTGTGGACGGGGCCTAACCTAACCTAACATCCGGGATGCACTTTTCAAGGGCTCGAAGTCGGGAAAGGGCCCTTAGCTGGTGAATTGGAGCGTAGCCTAAGTCACGTATTACAGTACCGTAAGGAGCCTCAATCAGGTTAGGTTATAGGTCGCCTTGTGTTTTCCGAATCATTTTCCGTAATGAATCATCGCACAAATCGTGTACTTGCAGTTCAGGATAAATCTGTAGTGCTACCCGACCAAGCTCAGCAGTGGAGGGGTGGGACTCGACCTCTAGTGTAATTGAGAAGGGAAAAACGTCAGTGAATGCGGAACATTCAATACCGTTAAATGTCTGCGCTAACGCGTTGTTTTGGTTCAAAGTGATGAGCTTTATAATTACTAAGACTAGGGTGACTCCGCCAAGTTTTGCTGGCTAGCCGCTCAACAAACCTGTCCTTGACTCAAGTCTGATATGCAACACTTTTACTTTACTCATTTATACCACACTCCAAATTGGTACCATTCCTGTTGCTGAAGTATTACAAGGACTATACATTGGGTGACGTATCAGATAGTAAAAATCAGTAACACAAATTATTACAAAATATATATATTCTTTTATTCTGTCTAAACTTATCCACAACTTTAATGTATTACAATCTTTAATTCTTTACTGAATATAAGTTATAATGCAATATCTCCAATTATCTCTCAGACTTAATTTTTATCAAAACCGCGTAGCTTCCCTAACGAATCTACCTTGAACCCTAACTGCATGGCACCTACCACTGATTTAACGTCGGCTCGAACGAAGCTCCTTCGTCCGATTCATAGACTAAAGATGAAGTAGACCGCTTATTCGTCTTCTGCGCATGTACCCAACTTTGATCTACCCCAATCCTACAAAACTGTCAAAGTCACATGGTCAACAGTGATGAACGTGTTTGTTTACATCTTAATTTTTAAATGACAAGCACTTTTATATTAATAAAATACTTTTACCAGTTTGAATGTAATCAAAAAAGCAGTACAAATTTATTAGCGGAAGTATAAAGCATCTCAAAAGCACTTGTTTACTAAACAGTGTTCTAACCTCAAAATCCAATCCACGCCATTTTTGCTAGACGTGTGGGCAGTGTTGCAGTTGAATGTTGGGACGTGGGGATTGGTTGTGCGCAGTCAGCGAGATCGGTCTACATCATCCTTAGTCTATGGTCCGATGTGGTGCTGTCCGATATTACTTCTCCTGACGTGGAATGAACTCGCGACGATGGTACCTCGGAAGTCGTCTTCTGTACTTGGCCTCAAGAAAGCCTACGAGTGAATAGTGGGTCGAAGAGTGGGGATAAGCACGCTTCCAGCGGCCAGGTCTCCTGACGTCACGTCGGGTGCCACCCCACTGTCCACTCGGATCCCCTCATCTGCAATATGGCCTACATACGGCCAGTGTGATGTGTTAGCATATTTCTCCTATATACCGCTCACAACAGCGTGTACACCTGGGGGCATGCATTTAAGTAGCTTCTGCAGACACCAGCCCGTAGGGAAGCATCGACGTGGCTGCTGTTCTCTCGTTGACGTGCACATTTTTGTATTTGGAAAAGGAATTCTTTGGAAATTCCTTGTTCATGATATTTTTGTAACACTGCAATTACATTAGAGAAAATTCCACACAACCTTAGCATGGACCAGAAGCTTGCTGTGGAAAGGCCGGAAGAAGTCAATATGAACCCTAATCCGTAGTTTCGTTTCCTGTTCCGGCCAGTGCCCTCGTGCTTTGGCGAATTAGCTTGGAGCTGTTGGCAAACCCGAAGTTCTCAATTATTGCTGACCCCAATTCGGGAACATATCTTACAAGAGCTCATGTTTTCCACCTAAAAAAGGTTCAATTCTCCAGTTTCCAAATATAATTTGTGTTCTAAAGTCTTGGAGCTGCAGACCCTAGCTATAAGTATATTTCAATAAGTTTGTTTTATCTTATCGTTGAGGAGGGAGAGGTCATAAAGAGATGATGGGAAGTAAATAACGGCGTGACCTTGTGCAGTCCACGTATTTTCCGGACGTACTCTTGGATTGGTCGGGTAATACACCCAAATGTCAGGTACGTCCTGCAGCTATGAACTAATGTCAAACAATGTTCTCCTGGGAGCGTTTTCTACAACTTCCCTACGGTCCAAATGCCCCCTCAGCTTGATAGTTTCATGCCTTTCAAATGTTCCAATGGTTCGTCAACTTCTTCAGCTCTCTCTCTCTTGCTCTCTCTCTCTCTCTCTCTCTCTCTGTCTCTCTCTCGCACACATACGCAGCTGCTTTCAGTCTCGCCTGAAACTCCGAACTGCAAACTTCTGCACTGCCGTCCCACGAACGTCGAACTAACTGCCTCACCACGAACTCAAGAGCTGCCGCTTGGATGCCTACCAGTTATATTCTGAGGGTTCCTCCGCTCTTTCACAATTCTGCCACAAAGGGTGCGTTGGAATGCTCCTCAGCAGGCAAATGTGATCAGCTATCTTTTCCAAATACTGGCCCTAGTGTCGTAGTATGTGTGTGTACTTATATACAGTATATCATCGCTCACCAGGTTTATATCGCGCGGTATGTGTTATCTGCGCCTCGTCATCTAGACAGACCGTCAGCACATAATTGGGCCACTGTCACACAATTGGTTAAATGTTCTTTATATAAAGTCATGTTACATCACGTTTATAGACGCCTGTTTGTTGTTTTACTGGGTAGGCCTTTGTAAATGATTGCAGTGAAATGGAATTCTTCACCTCAAAAACACACTAGGTGCCGTAACTATTCATATTCATTTCATTCGTAATCATTCATCAGCAATTATTCATGTTGAGGAAGGGTTTATTTTAAATTTTAATATAACTTGTATATTGAGTGTAATAGCATAACGTATATTAGTTTTCACCTGGTTTTGTAGTCTATTTATTTCAAACTTCCGTCAATCTCAGTCGTTTTAATCACACTGTTTACTTCAACGTATCCAATCGGAGTGCAACACAATAAAAGCCCGTCTAATCTACTTCTACAACCAGTTTACTGTGCAAAAGAAGTATCTGCGACCAGAATACATTCGCGGTTAGTGTAACCATGTACAGAGCTGAGCTGAACATGATTGAAATTAAATAGTTCTGTGTGACCTATAACAGCGATTTGGGGGGGGGGAGTAGATATGCGATACTCGGCAATACGAGTGGACTGTGCGATGTCATTGTTATAGCCTACCAGCTAAACTGACTGGCATGATAAAGCAAATTTAACGTGCCGTGCTAAAACTGCAAGTGCTACATTGTAACTGAATTAGGGTTCCTGTCACAGTAGCTTACACTTGTTGGATACCGTATGCACAATAATGCTAATTGTGATAAACAAATTCCACAGCGTACAAAAATGGGCATAGGCCCTAACGATTTTATGACATCAAAATTACACGAAATAATCCAAAGAGCATAATTAACTGAGAAGTAAACAGCAACAGTCCAGATTGTGTATCCACCTAGCGGGCAGTACTTAACAGGCCAATGAATTTAGCGTCAGGAATGTATGGAAGTAGTGAATGAGAGATTCTCAACACCGTTTTTGGTGTTTTGGGTCCAACTGGAAGCCGGGACCAATTCTGGACGACACAGTGTAACTTTGAATATTTTCGTGTTTATGTTTACCGTTGAACATAGACATTTTCATTATATATAATTAAAGAGTACTTGCTTATTTTGTCACTTCATTTAATGTTATTCCAAATTACGTTTTACTATATGAGTAAACAGTATAATATTTGGTTATTTTAATAGATTATTATCCTAGGGATCATGTGTAAGTATTTTCCATTTGTTTCTAGACAGTATTCAGTTTGTTAAATTAATCAGCATTAAATGTTTATTAAACAAAAGTACGTAATAAAATTATGCTGGTTGTCTCCCATCTCGCCATTGCTGATTGGCGGAGAGATGTGTCATGGTCAGACGACAGCCAATTGGAGGATAGGAGACAACATAAGTAATGCAGATGTAAAATAGAACAAAATTTTCTACAGAACAATTATCACCACCTCCATGAATGGACGTGTGGGCATGTAAATGATATAAGAAATAAAAAAATAATATAAATATATAAAAGAATTACTGCAAGATTTTGTAAAAATTAATAATAAATAGTTGAAGAATAATAATACCAAGTTATTGTGTCTGAGAAGATTGTATAAGTTATTGTAGATTTTGTCTAAGACGATGTTTTAATTTTCATCCCGGTAACAAGAATCGACGAGGGATAATTGTATAATCTGTGTAATGTATTGACGAAGACGTACGAGGTAAATATACAAATGAGAAGCTAAGAACTTGGACTGCTGATTCTAATGAAATGATATAAACGGCGCCCAACGTATTAACGGCAGAATTGTGAAATGTCTGGAATGTAACAACAGTATTTCAAGTTGTGTACTGAAGGGTATCTCTGCCAAATTTGGACCAGATTTGGCAGAGATACCCTTCAGTACACAACTTATTCAACGCTATAAGGACAATGTTGGGTGTGTGTGAACACATGTAAACATTCTGCGGTTGTCAGTTCCGTTTGCAGCCATAAGTGTTGCCGTTACAACTCTGGAGAAAATGGTAATGGCATGGTTTTCTTTCGAGCTACGTAAGTGCATTTTAAAGTGTTAGTGGAAATGTGAGGTCATGATTGAGGTACAGAGACGACAAAGGCCAGAATTCTACACTGCGTCACCGTTACGTGTAACAGTGATGTACGATTATCAGACAAGTTTGAGGAGGACAGAACTGTGTGTGATGTGCAGAAAGCACGGTGTGGAAGGAAAAGCGCGACATTAGATGGCGTGCGGCCAGCGTTTCACATTTTTCACACATTCCCCCGGGAAGTTGAAATCCGTTCAAGCAAGCTGAATCTAAGTCAGGGTGTCGATAAATAAAGTGTCCATGAGTATCGACCCAGATCTCAAGATAAAACGCAGTTCGATTTTTTATCGGCGAGGAACTGTGAAGGACGCAGTGCATTTCACAAAGCCACGGACAGTGGATGCTGTGAGAGATGCGATTGTCACCACCTGCGTATCCACTCTCACAGAAACCGCAGCTACTGATTGTCGTTTTGTTCTACATCGTTGCAGACTATCTCTTGTTGCTGATTGTGGGCATTTCTATCATCTGTATCCGTTATAAACATTCGCAAACATCCACCGCTGCCCTTATCGCGTCGAATATAAGCATTCCCAAAAGACGTTCTTTCATAAGGTGTCTTATTATTGTCACATACGGTATACATACATATATGCATACGTAGGGGACGTACACACGTATAAGTAAGTACAAACATTGGCATTTTTATTTATATATGTACGTGGGAAGTGGTCGCAAATTTCCACGATAAGCTTTATGCTAATTATATTTCTAGTGTAGCGAAATGCTATGTTCCTATGACGTCACATGAAATACACAACATTTTTGGCCTGTTTACTTAAGAAATAATTTATTTTAAAAAAAAAACCTACAAAAACCTTAGACATATACGTGAAGAGGGTGAGAATTTTTCTAGGAAGCTTAACCGTTTGAGGAGGGGGGGGGGATAGAGAGAGGGAGAAAAAAATAATTGTGGTGTTAACAGTTTTGGAACCATAAATCGCTTTCAGCATTCAATATTGAAATTTCTTCTTTGACAAGGCGTAGTTGGTTTTTCAAACTTTAATGTAAGTAGCGTATCACTTTCATTTGTTTACCATATGGAATACGTGGGAATTAATTATTGGTTACCTCCTGAGATCGCTTACAGAAGTGACAGAAGTATAAGAAGTCACATTTTCAAAAATTAATCTCAACCACAATTAATGGCAAGAATACATATAAATACAAGATGGTGTCCAACTTAATCCCTCCCATCTTTTTTCAACCCGACTTGTCTGGCTTTTTTTCACCCGCCACTTAATGAGAACTTTATCATATGAAATGTGAATTTCTTTTTTTCTCTTTTCATGTTACTTGAGCCTGATATTACGTTACAGTCGCTATCCATTCAGCAATCGACGAGATTAAGTCCGGGAGTTCCCCTGTAGCATGAGATCATGAATTAACCCGGAGTTATGCTTTTATGTCATCGTTTACCGTTTTTTTTTTTATCGAGACACTTCCACCGAGATATCGTCTTGAGCACGGCCGTTTCAGCCATTTTCATGGCTTCCTACTGTCTAGTGCGTTACAATACCCAGACACTAAATAAGGACGTGGATTTAGTTCCCTTCAAATAATTTAAAGTTCTCATTCATTACTGGTAATGTTTGTTCGATTATGTGCGTGTCATATGCATGATATAGGCTGTTCAAGGTTAACTGTGCTTTTTTGAAAGCCCTGCCTATGATCTACTTTTCCACTTGTTTCATATCTTTCCGCCATATGTAAGAGTAACGTTGCTGAGGGCCTTCGTACTTAACTCATGCGCCATTCAAGGGAAACCGGGGACATTCATTAGAAAGTAAATCTATTAGTAACATGCAAATACGTGCTTTTCTATATACATAGTATAAAACCAAGTCGCCCGCCCGCGTGTGTCTGTGTATGGCTTCTAAACTACTTGATAGATTTTGATGCAGTTTTCACCATCATTTAGAGAATTTCTTAAGTGTATACTACATTAGTATTTAATGTAAGGAGAGTAGAGAAATGTTGAATTTGATGAAAAGGCCACTTTTCGGGCGTTGACATGGCTTACGCTGACTACACCATAAGAGATAAATCAAATTGATATACTACAGAATTGTAGATGTCTAAACCATCTACAAAAAATCCACGACAGCATATGTTTATATTTTAAGGATGACCCACAGTAACCGTAGGGGTGCACTTGCGAAGAATCTTTCAACAACACTGTATTAATCCTATGTTAGTTACCTTAATCATTTAGTGTATATACTTGCTGTAAACATAAACAACGCCATACTTGTAAATTGCACCCGAGCGAGGCTGGGGCGGGTCGCTATTGTGAGTGTAAAACCAGAAATACCCTTCAATTTAAACATTACTCTCCCAACACAACGTTCAAGTATAGAACTATTTGCCTTAACTCACTGCCAACCTAACTGGGATGTCACATGTCAGTGCGTATTGTAGCACACATTTAGTTACTGTCAGTACTTTTTTTTTCAAAGGTTGATTTCGAAAGTGCTTAGTTTATTGTGAACAGTATTCAAAATTATAAACCAGGCACAATTGTAAACACGATAAATTAGTAGCTAACAGATGCTGGTAAGACTCAGATCTATTTCCTTGTTCTTTTTTGTGCAAAACAAAATACGCAGGTAAAGACTGTTCACGATAAAGTGAGCACTTTTGAAATCAACTTAAGAGAAAAGTCACTGCCCCTGCCTGCATATATTTTAATGGGCGCACTGAGTGACATTCGCCCAGTAAAGTTGGTAACGATGGATGGAAAGCAGTTACATATCTTAACGTCGAGTAAAAAGTGTTAGGTGTCAATTTGTGATAACTTAATTTTTTTTCGCTTTCTGGTTTTTTAATGCACCGAAGTGTAAAAATTACCAGATTTGTAAAATATCTGCTTGTTCTAATATTTGCACGGCTTCGCCTAATCAACGCGTGAATAAAGTGATGAGGCCCTTGGCAATGTTAATTTTACATAAGGCGGAAGAATACATAACGTGCATACAAGTAGATCTTAAGCAAGGCTTTCAAAAGTACTCATTTTACGGTGAACAGCCTACACTATTCAGTACGGAATGGTTTTCAAATGATCGCTCTGCACACATTTCGCAACCTATATTTATTGAATTTTTAAGGACAGGTATGTTATCGCGTGACATTATGTCAATAATCACTCAATAATCATTACAGTTTCGGAATATAATACTTCATTTCAGCTCTATATCGTAGTTCGATTACTTTCGTAATTTTCACCTAAATTCCGCATGTCGATCAAACTACTTTATTTTACTGCTTTAATACTGACGACATATAATTATGTTGTGTTTTTTCTACGAGTCGTTTGATACAATTGAAATAACATATACTTTCTCTAGAAAATACGAATATAAATGCTGCCGTCCGAACATCGATTCTTGTCGTAGTTTATCGGTTTTTCCTTCCCACGACAAGTTTCTCGATATTTTTACTTGTGGTTTTAGTTGCCGTGTTAATTCCTAAACCCTTAACAATATTGTCTCTTCGACAAGAGGTTGCCTAGGGCAAAATATAAGGGCGCTGCCTAACTCCGACAGAAAGGAAGATCACCCTCGTAATATGTCAGCTTACTTATCACACGTAAATCCGTTTTCCAGGATATATCGTGAGGCTCCCATATATCTTGGAAAAGTTTCCAGCGAGACAAACAAAGATGAAATTTAACGCGATCGTACCTTCTAGGATGTTGTTCTGTTGCAGTTTATTTTAATAGAGTGAGATCTATGGACTTGTGCTGTGTGCTGCACCAGTAACTCTTCAAAAACTTGGAGTGAATCGAAAAAAATGTTCAAGTTGGAGACTTTATATCGCAGTGCTCATATCCGCAGGCCTTTCCTGAGGACTTGCGAACACGGAAGGTAACTTCAGCACATCAATCCACGAATACATTCATATCCGCTTTTGTATTTTAGGATATTTTGTGCTCCTGGATGCAGTCTAGAATGTAGTGCTGCGGATCGTGATTTGTTGGGCTACTTCTAAGGAGGCTAAGTTGCACGTATGAACTTAAAAAACTGTTAATATCCCAGAAGTAATAAAACAACAAATGTATAGGCTGTTCGCGGTAAAATGGGCACTTTTGAAAGCCCTACCTAAGTTCTATTTGTATGCACGTTGTGTGTTCTTCCGCTTTATTTAAAAGCATCATTGCCATGGGCCTCATCACTTTCTTCATACATCGGTCAAGTGAAACTGAAAAATTATTAGACAAGTAAGTATTTTAAAAATCTGCTAATTTTTACATTTCGACGCATTAAAAAAAACTGAAAGCTATAGAAATAATTTAATTTATCAGACGTACTTAACTAACACTTTTTATTCGACGTTAAGATATGGAAACAACCCTCCCCCCCCCCCCCCAAATCGTTACCAACTTTACCGGGCGCATGTCACTCAGTGCACCCGTTAAAATATATGCAGGTAGAAGCAGTGACTTGTTTCCAAGGTTGATTTCAAAAGTGGTCACTTTGTCGTGAACATCCCTTTAATTAAAATTTCGCGCATGTTTTTATGTTCACTTATGTTTGGGACAAATGATCGCTATTAATCATAAGCTCGCAGGTCGCTATTTGTAGAGAATAGCGAGGCTGAGTGGCGAGTAATGGCCGTTCACGATAAAGTGAGCACTTTAGAAATTAACCTTTGAAAAATGGCACTGCCCCAGCAGGCATATATTTCAATGGACACACTGAGTGATATTCGGCCAGTAAAGTTGGTAACGACGGATGGAAAGTAGTCTCGTATTTTAACGTCGAATAAAATGTGTTACGTGACCATTTTCGATAGTTAAAAATTATTTCTTTCGCTTTCTGATTTTTAATACTTCGAAGTTTAAAAAAGAACACATTTGTTAAGTAATTACTTCCTTAATTATTTCACGGTGTCATTTCACCGACTCATGAATAAAGTGATGAGGCCCACGACAATGTTAATTTTACATAAATGGAGAACATTAACAACGTGTATACAAGTAGATCTTAGGCAGGGCTTTCGAAAGTGCTCATTCTACCATGAATAGCCTATATCAATAATACCCGGCGGTGAGGTGGTTAGACTACTCGCCTCCCACCTGGGAGGACATGTTTCTATTCTCGGCGGGGATCGATCCCCGGATTCTCGCATGTAGGGATCGTGTCGGGCGAGGCCGCTGGTAGGCGGGTTTTCTAGGGGATCTCCCGTTTCCCCTTCTCTTGCATTTCTGCGCTGCCCCATACTCGCCTCGCTTCAACCTCAGCAGTTCTCAAGGACTCAATTTTAAAAGTGGCCCAAATGTCTCAACTCCACTCCACTTTTGAATGACGTGCCTGACGATTGGCCTGAATAGCGGGTTTCATAAGTCGTGCTTCGCCATGAAAATAAATGCTTATTCTATTGTTATACTTATTTTCCTGCCAGTATAAACATGTGAACTAGATTGGTGATATTAAAATACGACACGACATAAAATAAAATAGTACTTAAAGAAATTCTTTTTTCAGTTAAAAATTAACATATGCCACACCGTGAACTTCTAATGAGGTATTATATCACTACTTGTTAGGGTCATTAGAGTAGATATACTATATTTTAATGTCTAAAACTAATGTAATATTGCACATAACATTTATTAATATATTTCAAGTTGCATGCTATCTATCTCATTAATTAAAATTGTTAATATTTCGAATTGTACTACACAAAATATAGTCTGTTTTGTTAATTGCATGTGTGAAAGTGTATAAATTAAAGGCATTTGTTCACAATTATTAAAGTCTTTTTGTATATTTTTGCTTCAATTTTTTTTTTTTTTTTAAGTAGCTGCTAGATTAAACCATTCATACAAATATGTCAACATATTAACTTTTTTTTTCGTTTATTTCTTATTTGGTTATGATGTGACATAAAACACGTGTTTCATTATGTACGTTACGGCAGTGCGTATGAACTTCACAAGTGTGTTTTATCTTTGAAGTTTAATGGCAATTGTGAGTTCGTGTTATTATGATGTTATGTGTCGATTGCCGACCATAAGAATAAATAAAAAATCCTACATGTCTACTGCGATTGTCCCCCCCCCCCCCAAGTGTCTCATCTGAAGAAATAGAAAGATTTCAGGCCCCGAAACGTCGTGGAGACTTATTATTATTATTTATTTATTGTAATTTTCGTCACTCTGTGTCCTCTCATTTGGTTTATCTATTATTTTCTCGGGGTTATTTTCGTGGTTCCATGTTGTAGTAATTGATCTATTTGGTTTTATAATCTGACAAGGAATACTTTCCCTGACTTGTGTTTCATTGTGTTTTTGTCCTATTGTTTTATTGTTTTTTTGTTTTGCAGTGCCCACTGATATTGTTTTCTGCATTGTCGTGTTCGCTCGTGCGTTGTCTTTTCTTTTGGTTTGCTTTCGTTGTCTGTCTTGCCCGTCCATCTTCCTGTCGTTTTAATTATTAATTATATACATATTTATTTTTAATCGACAAGGAAACAGCTTTTTTTCTGTTTGTGGTGTTGTACAAGGTTTTTTCGTCTTTTGTCTTGCCGAGTTCTGTGTGCGTGCGCGAGATTTTTACTTAGTCTCATGGTCTTTAATGGACACGGTCCAATCAAAACATCATAATTTCACAAGTGTACGTAATTGTGTTATGTATTTACCTGGGATTGAGGACTGGGCTTCTGAACTCCATGCACACTGCCTGGGCTCTAAGAGGCATTTGTACACCTCGGTGATCATGTCATTGGAATACAACATGATTCCGAGGTATGACCATTTTCACCGCGTACCAGTGGCCTTGACAAAAGCGTGGTTATAATGATCAATCTTCAGCGGTTATTGTAGCACAAAATTCAAGACTAAAAATCTTGATTCCCGTGACTGCGAGTATCACATAAATTGTATATTTCACTCGCAGAATCTTCACTCAGTTTCAATCAAACCTTTTAGAAAAATCACCCCACGAATGAAGTGTATCTTTGAATCCTAAGTATCGTAATTTGCCACAAGCATTTAATACTTGTGTTAACATAAACGTACCTTATTTTGGGATATTTTTTCCAAAAATTATATTTCACTTATAACCAATACGAATAAGAACAGAGAGGAAATGAGTGTGTTGGTAATGACTAAGGCTGTTCACGATAAAGTGAGCACTTTTGAAACCAATCTTATTAAAAAAGTCACTGCTCCCACATGCATATTTCTTAACGCATTAAGTGACATGTGCCCAGTAAAGTTGGTAACGTCGGAGGGTAAATAGCTCCATATATTAACGTCGAATAAAATGTGTTGGGCAACCATTTTTAATAACTCAAATTATTTCTTTCGCTCTATGTGTTTTATGCAGCGAAGTGTTAAAACGAGCAGATTTCAAAAAACATTTACTTTTCTAGTAATTTCACAGTGCCACTCGAACCACGAATGAATAAAGTGATAGGCCCATGGCAATGTTAATTTTACATAAGGCGGAAGAATATACAACGGACATATAAGTAGATCTTAAGCAGGGCTATCAAAAGTACTTATTTTACCGTGAACAGCCTATAGCAAGAAATATTGCAAATAAAAAAATATATAATAAAACTGAATGCTCACAAATGCCTACGGTGTGTCTTCTCTTTGGTGTAATGTACTGAACTTAGTTAAGCCTTGTTTGCACGAGGCGGAGGAATACAATGAAAGTATAACTTAAGGAAAGTTGGAAGTAACCGTGAATGGATCATTATGTGAAATCATTTTGTTCGGTGAAAAATGGCTGAAATGTTCACTGCCGTATTCATCTCTCCCTGTCTCCTGTTGCGCTGCGCCGATGCATCTCGAGTAAAGGTGGATCAGTCCCCGCCATCTTGGATTTTTGGAATTTTCGTCGTAAATTGCATCACAGATTTTGCATTTTATTTTAGGCTTCAACAAAGAGTAGGGCATTATATTGCACATGTTCTAAAACATGTATTGCTAGACTGTTGTTGCCAGGTCCATTTCTGTAACCGAAAGCAAAAAAAAAATCTATTTCTTGCCTTTATCACTAGTGAAAAAATAATAAATTATATAAAAATGTAATATGTTGACTAAGCTTAAGGAGCTATTATTTATATCATGTCGTGCGAAAAATTCCATTAAATGTTCTTAAATGGAACTCATGCCAAAAATGGTAAAAATCCAAGATGGCGAGGACTGATCCTCCTTAAAGGAGACCGTTTGAAGCGTGGCTGCAGATGTGGCAGGTAGCGACGTGCAAAGCTCGCATTGGTTTGTGCCTGGAGACAGTGTTCCGAAACTCTGGGTGCTCGTGAGTCGCGTTCCGAAGGAGGCTCGCGGCCGACAGCAAAGGCTCGACGGTTGAGCGACCAATCGCCAGTAGAGACGTGGCGCAGGTAATGTAGCACCGCGTAGTTTCCAGTAACCAATGAAGTCGCGGACTGCATCCACGTTTCTGCATGGCGGTGAAGTTTATCTTGTTAAAGGCAACAGCCCCCCCCCCCTTTTTTTTCTGCTTTTGGTTGAAAGTGCTGTTAGATGAAGTCATTTAAACAAATATGTCAACCTTTTCTGATACCTCTTGCTGAAAACTCCTCAAGTCAAAAGGATCGATAGGCCGTGCTGTGGCAGTCTCTACACATGCTGAGCGTCAGGATCAAGCCGAGACGGTTTTTGCCCTTTGGCTCCACGCGGGGTTTCTGTCCTCGCTGAGGTGGTCTTAGGACACCTGCGTTATGATTTGAGAGATTTGCTACCGCCCCGGGCAAGCTCCCCGCCTGGTTTTGCCCTTGGATCGGATCACGCGGGGGTGTACGCAGGGCTTTCAAAAGTGCTCATTCAACCAGGACCAGCCTTTGCCTGCGTATATTACAGCGGGAAAACTGGCTGGAGTGCGACCTGTAAATTGATACCGACGTGGAGAAATTAGTTCCATGTTTTGACGATAATTTTAAAGTTTCAGGCAACCATTTGAGAACATTGAAGTGGATTATTTCGTTTTCCGTTTTCAAATCATTTATGTAAAATTCTTATTGTTCTAATAATTTCAAACTTTTACTTGACCGACGCGTGAATAAAGTAATCAGGCTCGTAAAAAAAATGTCAATTTTACATATTTCGGGATAACACACTGTGGGCATACAAGTAAATCTTAAGCAGTCCTTCGAGAAGTGATACATTTTCCGTTAACAGTCTATAATAAATACTAACCAAAAGAATTGAAATTTCGCACGTTCTTTTGGCGGCATGCTATACTCCAAGCATGTACACATTATTATTCATTTTTGATATTGGACCAAAGTTGTTCTGACACGCCCAGTTCAGTAGTAAACAGGAAGAAATGATGTGACTGCATCGCGTGCACCCAAGTTGAATAATAGATCATTCTCGCACCATGGCAGCGTGCAATGAATAAGCAGCTGTGGTCCGAGTATGCAAAGGCCTGAGAAATCATTAGGCATGCTGACCTAATCGATTTCTTGGATCGACCTAGATCGAGGTATAGAATATTGTCGACCAAAATATGAAATTCCATTAAAATCGAAGAGTCCGTAAATACAACAGTCCAAAACTCAAGAGAACTGATAACGTTAAACGACGCATTAAGGTGCTGAATCGAAAAAACGCTTCTACTATAAATATATCGAATCCGAAAAAAAAAAAAAAAAAAAAAATCGGCTGCCTTATCGATCAAAAATCACCCTCCCACGCAAGATTAACTGAGTACTTTTGAAAGCTCTGCTTAAGGAACTCTTTTATTCTCATTTTGTATCCTTTGGTCATATGCGAGCTTAAAATTACGATAGACAGTCCCACTTTGTTTACACGTCATCCAAGTGGAAAACAAAAATATATTCAGGAAAGTAAATGTATTACTATATACAGTAAATTCATGGTAGCTTCCCTTTCCTGGAGCCTTGCTTAAATTATACTTCCAGGATATTCTGCCGCCTCGTGCAAACAAAGCTTAACTGAGTCTAGAAAATTACACCAAAGGGACAACGCACCGCATTCGAGCGCGTACAGCGCAATAATACTCTGCATAAGAACTATTTCTTACTAGGCCACGATAACACGTATATTTTATCACTTTTTTTGTTTATATCAATTACAGATAAAATATAATAATTAATTAAATAGAACATACAGGAAGTAAAAGTTAAATTTTACCAAAAATAAGGTAACCTACTTTTATGCTAACACGAGTAAAAAACACCTATGATATTTAACATGTTTAAGAAACAACCAAACACATCATTCACGATGTGATTTTTCACAGGTTCGATTTAAAAAATGTTAGTAAATCGTGAATAGACTACAATATGTAAATTCCAGCTTTAATGTGTATAAAATAAAGAACAATGATCTCAGTAGCGATAAATTTAAAGATAACACTCTCAATGCAAAGTCAAAGAGTAGAACTATTTTTTCTTGATTCACTGCTAACTTTACTGTGAGTCTGCATGTATGTGTGTACGTACTGTGTCGTGTATGTAGTTGTGAGCAGTGATTTCTTTATAAGGTTGATTTTAAAAGTGCTCACTTTGCCGTGAAAAGCCTTTATAAACTAAGCACTTACAATTCCTGGAATATATTAGTCAGTGCGTGGTGAGTGCTGGAGTCGTAACCGCGCTGAGATAAAAGTTCTGTTAAATCAAGCTAAATTTGTTTGCCGCAAACAAATATATTGTTTGTATATGAGTATATGAGCGATAAAACGTGTTGTTATTGAAAACCAAATCGTGTTTGGATGAGACGCCTGAGGGGCGCATCTGAATTCATGAGGGATGGAGGTCTTAATGCAAATAAAAGAACTAAATTTGATTTCACTTTATTAGCACGGCTATTATTTATAGAGTTAAATTATCTGTCTCCACTATTACTCTTTGTATTTAAAAGTGAGCGCAATTTTTAACGTCTATTTCAACTACACTATCTACCAAAAAGTAATTGGTCACCTGTCCACAATGCTCGGTGGTTGTCACCCCGTTAGAATCTCGTAGGGCCACCTCTTGTGGCTATAACAGCAGCCACCCTGTCTGGCATGCTCTCTACGAGTGTCTGCAGGACATCCACGGGGATTCGTCGCCATTCCTCTTGCAACCATTCCATGAGTTGAGCAATGGATTTTGGCCGCGCCTGACGAGCCCTCACCCGGAGATCCAATTCGTCCCAAAGATGTTCTATTGGGTTGAGGTGGGGGCTCTGGGCGGCCAGTCCAATCGGCAAACATTGTTGTCGGCGTACCACTGCATAGTAGCTCTTCGAACATGGCACCTGGCATTGTCATCCCGGAATTAAGACGGGTCCATTCCGTAAAAACGCCACAATGTTGGGAGCATTTCATTATCCAGAATGTTACAATAGGCCTCTGTGTTCATGCTACCACGGACAAACACCAGCGGTCCTACGCCGAAGGCCGTGAAACACAAGTCAACTGACGTACTAAATTACCTATATTCACGGGTGCCCAAATACTTTTTGGTAGATAGTGTATAATTAATGTCCTTCTTAATTGTGTCTGTTTGGTTAAAGTCAATTAACACATACTCATTATCAACACGTGTTCAGTGTATCTGTTGCCATCTTATGTAATGTCAACCACTCACGCATCCAGCCGCATACTTCACAACCAGTAAACAATTGAATACGAAATCAAGTGATCGCTGTTGACCAGGTGAAAATCGTATATTTACTGAACGATGACCGATTTATAGCATGGCGATCATTTAGTATCAGAGCGAAATAAATTTAAGTCACAGAACCTATTAAGTTTGTATCCTAGCTTGTATATTACTCAGCGTAAATTGACAAGACATGATAACACTCCCAGGCTTTCTCGTATAAATGTGCAAGATATCATAATGTGTAACAAAAAACCGTTTTAAACAAGAAGTAAACCCACGCAGTTTTGACTTACACCTACGTGAAAAGTTTTTAAGCACTCTTTGATACTACAATTAAGTGAAGATAGTGCTGTCAAGTATTATTTTCCGACACTGATAAATCTACTGGACTTATATTCTTCCCGCTTATATATCCACACGGAAGAAAGAAGGTAACGAAACGTCAACTGAAATCCGCGATCCGCCCCATGTTTGATAAGAAATCTGCAGAGTAGGTGTAAGTATTCAAGCCGAACACCCAATCCTGGCGACTCTTTCAAAGCGCTCCCGCAAGTTCGCAAGAGCGACGACAAATTGTATTCCAGTCGCGCAACGAAGAGTTTGGCGGAATCAAAAGGCGTAAGACTCCTCCCATCAACCCTCAGAACTTAGGGTTGAAGTGAACCAGCTGCCTATGGAGCACTGCACCCAACTATACAACATGTATAACTGCTTAAAAAGTACTACAGACACCATATGAATTGTCAGAAAAGTGCGATTTATGCTGTATATGAAAGAAGAATATATATGTTTGGCAACATTATGAAATATTTTACTAAAATATACTTCTTAAATGTAAAATAATAATCGATAAAAATAGTCTGTACTTTTAACCAAATTTAAGCATATTTCCATTCTGGATGCTTCAGGAAGCAGAATTTGCAAGAAAATCTTCGTCATTGAATATTTTCATAATGTTTACTGTGATAGTATGTAAGAAAATTGTAATAATAATGTAGGAAATATTTCTTATAATTGATTTTATGTGCGTCTATTTGTCACAAATAAATATGGCTGAAACCGATGTAAATAAAGTTAATTATGAAATTAATGTGATAAATTTTTACAGTGGTTTTATTACAAATGATCGCAGTAAATATTATGACGATTTTTCTCGACGAAGATTTCCTTGGAAATTCTGCTTTCCGAAGCATCCAAAACGGGAATGCGCTAAAATTTTGTTAAAAAAATGCGGACCCTATCGATCTATTATTTTTTTACTTTTAAAAAGTAAATTGTAGTAAAATATTTTGTAAAGATACAAATATATTTACATTCTTCTTTCATATACAGCATAAATCGCACTTTCCTGACAATTTTCATGGTGTATGTACTGCACGAGTTCTTCACATTGTATAGTCAGGCTCAGTGCTCCATAGGCAGTTTCTTTATTTCAACCTTAAGGCTAGTTCACGTCCGCCATGTTGAACCAGCGGATGGGTACGTCCACGTCAAAGTAACCGCCACTCAGTTCCGTCTCTGTGTTCTTGCTCGCTCTGTGTTGATGCGCGGAGAGGCAGAGTGATGTGTCACCTTGTGATGGCTGGGGTATAGTTGTAGCTGTGTGGTGACAGCGCGTGTCCCAGGGTAGACGTTGTGTATTCCACGGCAACTAGCCCGCAGAGCTGCGAAATGTCAGCAGGTATACGACGTTTTTATACAACGTCCCCTGCGCTGACAGACAACCAAGTGTACGCCTTTGAAAGGCAAGTTGCCTAAACGCACCATCTTCAGGCGATGGTGGCTGTTCCTCAGCGCTGTCGGTGCTATGTCCTGACGTGGTTACTATAGGCTATTCACTGTAAAGTGAGCACTTTTTGAAGCCTCGTCATTTCAAATAATAATCAATAAATATTTTTTACTGTAGCCTTAGAGGTTAACTTTCGAGTCCGGTGAAATGTATAAATTGTGTTAATAGTTATATGGCAATATTTATTTTTAAAAAGTTATTAAATGATAAAATATTGCTGATAGGAAAAAGTAACTAGGGCCTATAAAGTACTCACACTATCGTGAACAGCCTATATCAACATTAACACTTGCTCTCATCTACCACGTTGAATTTTACATTTATGTGCTATAACTTTCTTTTCAGTAAAATAATGAAATCATTCTTATTACAACATGCTTACATTTCAGAAATGTCTTCAAATGTTGTCGCCACATTTTACCCACGCATTATCTGGTAATTTTGATACGCAAGTATTTATTGCTAATTTAAAAATAATGCTGCACTAATTACATCATAATTACTTGACAAAAGCCTAGAATCTGTGTGTGTGTTTTGCAGTGAAATGTATATTGCCAGAGAGGTATAGTTGTAGTTTCAAAGTAATGTACCTAAACAACTGAAATAAACTAAAAATCAGTAATTCAATAGATGGCGTTTGAAGCTGAGGCTTTACCCCTACTAGGAAGTAATGTCGGGGGTGTCGTGGACCCCCCACCCCCTTGATCCTTCCTGGGGTTGTAAGGACCCTCGAATAATTCTTATATAGGACTTATTTTTCTACTGTAACTATAGTTTCGTCTGTTATGAAACAAACTTGCTAATGCTACTACTTCTTACAATATGATCAAAAGAACACGTGGTAGCCACGATACGCACGGAGTATTACTTTTCGTAAGATAAAAACAATGGAATTTAAATTTCATTTCACAAGAATGATGTAATATTTGATTAAATCAGTACGTTTAATAAAAGATCATTTTCGAGTTGAAGTGGTTATTTATCCCAAATTTTATTATTTTTGATTTCGATTACAAAATTTTGTAAAAGTGTTCATGAAATGTAAATAAACTGTAATGGAGTGTTTTAATAGTTTATTATTTTAGGATACGTGGCAGTAAATTATTGAATACTTACTAAAGCTGGATTTAAGTGCAATAAAGGAACCAATAGTCCAACATAAACTACCGTGGGAATCAATAAGTGTATATGTGCTTCGTTTTAAGTATATTTTTTAAAATAATAAATCTCTAATAAATGCTGGGTTACCGAGGCCTCCTTCGCTGACTCATGGACTTCGGCATAGAAGTCGTGACGGTATGGTAAAAATCAGCTCTTTAAAGATGGACCCCACTGGAACAGTAACCTTTTTACGCCCTTGGGTTAACCGTTGGGAGACCCTCGTACTGTCGCAGGCTGGACGGTGGTTGGTAGAATTCGCCATTTCTTTATTTCATCCTCCTTCTTCTCCTCCTGCTCCACCTTCGTTCTCTGTTCGCCCCTCAGTTCGCTCGCCGCTATCGGCTGACGTCATATCGGCAGGGCTGGATACGGACAGAAGGCGCCAATAAATCATCTGCGCTCGAACTGGTACGGCACCGAACTAGGGTAGCCAACCGCCCCGTATTGTACGGGATTTCCCCTATCCCGGCGCTGAAAGAATTATCCCGTATTGACGTATGACGGGACGTTATGTATCGCAAGACTTCTTCCAAAATAAACCGAGTGTCAATACCCGAAGTGTTAGTAATGTACCACTTCTGCGATTGCAGTTGCATTTACTATAATGCTGTAATCCAGTAGCCACATATAATTACAATAAACGACATCTCCGTCTATAAATACTTTCTTGTAAGTAACGCTTGCCGAAGTGGGTACATTATATTTTCTTCCAGTGCGAATTGGTGTCGTCCGTTTTAAAGACGATGATCAGACATGCGAATCACACAGAAATATAACCATAACGCATCTAATATTTTGCTGTGTATGTTCAGAGAAAATGTTGACTAATAAACATTGCCTACTAACATTCACGAAATGCAAATAGTAATTAAGATTGTTCTTTTCTAATGCAACTTCCCTTGATGGTTTCATTGGAGTCAGATGTCATGAGTCAAGTCATCGGAAGCGTCCCTTATGGCAAATCTGAAAAAGTTGGTAACCCTTCATGGACATGGTAGTGTAGTGGTTAGACTACTCAACTCCCACCTATGTGAACCGGGTTCGATTTTCGGCGGGATTACTCCCTGATTCTAGCATGCGGGAGGCGTTACGGACGATGCCGCTGATCGGCGGGTTTTTTTCAGAGAATTCCCGCTTTCCCCGCTCCCTCATTCCGGCGCTAATCCACACTCACTTCACAGCACCCTCATCGGCTCTCACAAACTCGGTGTTAAGAGCCGTACAGATCTCTCCACCTAGTAACCCTACATGGGACAGAAATTTATGGGACAAACTCAGACGAGAGGAACTGCAGCAAGACTCTTATGCCTGTCTAATATGTTTTCATAAATGTCACTATTTTCGGTAGCGTTAAATTTTGTATATGTGGAATGAAATACTTTGGATATTAAAGCGGTAACAGTCAATTAATTAAAAGTTTGCATGCACAACTAAATAGTGATAAGATATGTGGGAGGGAATAAAGCACAAAAAAATGTATGTCATTTTCTCGGACAACGAGTTGCGTTGTAGATCTAGCGAAATTTCGAATTAATTATTATAATTTATATGCCTCTAATTGAAAATATAGGTGGATAGTGGGAACGAATAAATAATTTATCATAAAATCTTAATGCATTTTGAATGGAACGTGCGATAACTGAGCGATTTATCTGCTTGGGCTATTTAGTAAATTCTTACAGGCGTTTTATGAAAACAATTAACATTCAGAAGTTATTTTCACTAGATTATTTGAAACATTTCAAAAAGTGTAACTAAAGATATCTTACGTTTTCTTTATGATATTCAAGTTGTTACCAAAACATTTTTCTTTTTACATGTTTCGTCTGCCCAAACGCAGCAAGAGCTGGAACCGACTGGGCACATATATCAGTCTAGCCTTCGTGCTTTCGCAACCTTCTCTCAATTTGGAAATACTATTAGCTTCGTTGAAGAATATAAAGCAGTAATTCATTTGATAGAGTCGACTTCGCCAGAAGATAAGCTAAACCTGTAGTATGCCTCATCATTTAAACATGAGGATAACAATACGTGGTTTCATTAATGAATTGAATCCTTATACGTATGGTCATCACTAGTCCTAATAAGTCCCAGCACATCAAACATTTACTTACTGTGACAAAACTCTACGGATCAGCTTGCCACTTATTCACCTGCTGGCATATGATACAGAGCTCTTCAATCTCAGAGGTGCATTCCATTCATGGAGTGGTTATGATTGAAAACGAGGCACGGGATCAAGAATGTGTAGAAAAGTATTGCTGCTTCATCAAAACGTGACGATAACAAAATAGTTACCACGTTTAAACTGTTTACATGTACTATTTAAAGAAATGCATGTAATACGTAGGGATAGAAAAATTTCGCGAATTCATTTGAGGACACGATATACGTCAAACACTTGTACACTGAAGTCATATTTGAAATATAATAACAGTGTGACACGCCCTGGACGACTCTGAACCAATAGAAGACTTGCAAGGAAACAAGTAACGAGTGAAATACTGACAGGTGTGGAGTAACATCGGCTACTCTTTGGCCGCGGTTACACGGGATGCAGAACTACTTCACTTTAAACAAGTTCAGCTGCTGAAGAGGTTATGTTACATTACCTTCGAACGAGTTCCGATCGCAGTTTTTTCTCGTTCAAAGTGAACAGTTTTCATTAGTAGTTTCGAACGACTTTTCTTCTCTGCTGCGCTCCTATTGGCTGCTACCAAGTAAACAAGCAGTGTATTGAATATTACTGAATTTGGCGGGAATTCCTCACTTGTTGAATTAACTTAAATTTAAGGTTGAATGCACAAATACTCACCCATTATGCCATTACTGTAAAATTGTAGGTTTCATAAGAATTAAAAAGTTCAATAGTGATAAATGTTGGAGGCTATTATAAATCATATATTTTAAGTTCCATGTTTGTTAAGGTTAAAATTTCTATTGATTTCATTCTGCTTTGGGCGCGTAACCGCAAAAACACGTTCTGTTTTTAAACTTGTTCAGACATGGCTACCGAATGTATTTAGCTGAATGTGTTAACAACACTCGTGTAACCGCGGCCTTTGTGTCAGGAGCCATTGAACAAACATGTGAAGCCCGAGTATATTGTAGCGTCATATGGCGGCACTACACCACTTTAGGTCGGGCGGGATATAGCTGTACCCGGGCGCTGTGATGTCGCAATCTTGCCCTACTTGGCCCAGCTATAAAAGCAACCCCGCGAGACGCTTCTCCCCCCCCCCCCCCCACAAAACCATCACCAACAGACAGCACCGCTACGTGAAGCTTTATACTTGTGAGTGAGATTGCAGGCTGAAGAGGAAGCAGACGACTGTGAGCTCTGAGGCCTGCCAGAACTTGAGATATATCGCGTTTGCGGTAGGGAGCTATTCTTGTTACGACCCGTCGTCCCCATTCCCCTTGTAAAGTAACTGCGGCAAGGTTAGGGCATAGCTGCGGATATTGAGAATCCAGTTAATCATTGCTTGAGTATAATTTGTCACGTAACTGTAAACTCATAGTTGACCTGTATTGTAACTGTAAGCCTTTGCGGCATAACGTTATAGTATCCTTATTGTCAGTAACGTAATAGGTAATTATACTGTTGCCCTGTAACGTAAATATATTGTCTCTTGTTATTCAGAATTGATGTTATAGTAAAGATATATATTTTCTTAAATTATATTACTAATTTAGCCACCATCTTTACTACCCCCCATGTACACCCCTTGCCTCCTATGCAGTATTGCAGTTGACGTTGGATCGAGTATAGAGAACTTGAAGTCCAGAGAGATTAATAGTAATTAGTATTCAGGAGGAAGGAGAGTGTTGCAATACACAGGACTGTGGAGTCTAGCCAACGGGTCATTGAACTCGCGAATTTTTCCTATCCCTAGTAATAGGTCAGTACTGCGCATGTTTCAAACGTATTTTTCTCTAAACTAGCTTATTCTAATTGTTATGTGAAGTTAAGGCCCGAAGGTAAGGCGGGATACTATTGCGTCTCAGGGCTAACCCCTTACGCCTACTAGGAAGAGAAATCATGCAAAGAGACAGGCATCGCGGCAAAGAGGGATTGGGCAGCCATGGCCTGCACTTTGGGGCCATGACTACCTCCCTAAGTGTACTTAGAGCTAGTCTTAACTATGAAGAGCGA
Source organism: Dryococelus australis (assembly GCA_029891345.1). Classification (NCBI taxonomy): domain Eukaryota; kingdom Metazoa; phylum Arthropoda; class Insecta; order Phasmatodea; family Phasmatidae; genus Dryococelus; species Dryococelus australis. The sequence goes on from CM057000.1 coordinate 144,779,052, forward strand.
GGGAAAAACCGCCAAGAGAGACGTAAAAACCCTTGCGACAGAGAAGTAAAAATTTCAAAAATTATTGCATGCGTTAAGTTTAATTAAATATAATGCTACAGGAGACACGGTGTTTGGAAAACATGCTCTTAGTTAATAGAGATGGAAATACTGGTAGGGAGGGGGCGGGATGTTTCAAAAGTGCTCGTTTTACCCTGAACAGCCTATAAGCACACTTAACTGCTAGCTTCGGAAAGTAACAGGACAGCTGAAAGACTAAAATATTTCCGCGCATGCCATCGCTGTAGCGCAGCGCAACATCAGGACATGTAAGAAAAAATATAAATATCCCGCTAAGTTACGAAAAATCAGGAGTAAAAATTATCCAGAATCTCCGTAAAAAAGTACGGACACGCCGCTTTCACAATAACGGAAATTCCGTAAGTTTCGCACAACTCTCCGCGAACTCATACAAACTTTCCTTAAATTTCCTAGTTAGTTTTCTTTACTTCCAATTTATAAAACGAAGTTTCGAAAAAAAAACATTAATTTTATTTAAGCGGGTGTTTCACTGGGTATAAAAAATAATTTTAAAAGATTGGGTTTGACTGTGTTAGGACCACAGTCGTTGTTTTGCGTGAATACGTCAACGTTGACGCGCTCGGACGCCTTGATGTTTATTGTACGTTCCCGGCACCGCTTCACTCGATCATATGGGGTTTTATAGGTATCAATGGATTACTTTTGAGATGTTATTTCCAGCCGTATACGATTTCTGTATTTCGACTTGGCTTTTTGATGAGTATAGGCCGAAACTGTGTTAAGTTTTCTTAATTTTTTGTTAATTAAACGCATACAATTTTACCTTAACCACGCCAAACAAATGTTTTATAAACGCAATCGATTTATCTTGACGAGAGCTATCGATTGAATCCCAAACGAGCGTCGTAGCTTCTTTTAGTCAAAAGTTATACTATGCGGAATTTATGAGACGCGGCGAAACGAACTCAGAATTGTGCCCCCCCCCCCCCCCCCACACACACACACACACACACACAGGCACGCGCGCGCGATGCTTCGCAGTCCTCACTCAACGTAACAAATTCATTGATCCTTTGGCAATCGAGTGGTGTTATTGAATTTTGAATGTAGACGATAGATTCGGAGCTGCAATGCCAAACTGTATCCCTCGATTTTGTTGTCATCAGATTTTCTGGATTGCCTCCCAACTATGGTTGCAAATTTAAAAGACGTATTCACGTCAAAAATTAAAATATTTTATTGCGGAGTGAGAAGCGAACATGAACTAATGCTTTTTAAAATTCTGTGAATATTACCACTAACATACTCTACGACCTTTTATTTGAATTTGTGCATAAGTAATATTATTTATATGATTGCCACATACACACGTATCTTTATCATTTTCTAAGAACGTTTGCGTGTAACAAGTGTTATTAACTGCTACAAGTGCCTGACGTTACTTTTTTATGTTTGAAATAGTTCTAAGAACCGCGGATATCAAACTGCCGCAGAAACCACAGTTTTCTAGTCACCGTGCCAAAAAAAAAATGAAAGAAAGTATAATAATAATTACGTAGTCGTTCTGTTTGACATTTTCCTCGTGGCAATACGTCTTATAGCACATTGTTAGGGTCTACGTTGCGAAAATAACTTACTTGTGTTAAATCAGGGTGTTGTGAATCTGTATAAACGTATGCGTATAGGAAAAGTTTAAAACTCGAGCAAACCGTAAACTTTAAACCAAATATTCAATATCGTATATGAGAGTGGAGAATTTCCGTCATAGCTACAGCTGTTCGTCTAAATATATTTTTATTACATTACAATAAGTGTTATCGCGATATATCCAACACTAAGATCTTAATTTTTGCAACATTAATCTTCTCTGGAAATGTTCCCTGTACACTTTATATACCAAACTTTCGCTTATTTCTGTACGTGTAACTATGGCGAGAACATTTTCTTCTTACGCCTTTATGTAGCCTTATATATATATATATATATATATATATATATATATATATATATATATATATATATATATATATTATCTTAAATAATGCTGCTCTACTATTCATTTTTTATTTGAAATAAACACTGTGGGATCTTATTATTTCTAAAATATCCGAAAAGTTTATTTTTAACACAATTCAGGCAAATGCATTGCAGTATCACAAAAACGACGCAGTTGTTGAACAAATTAATTTGAACTTTTGCCGAATAGGTTGTACAAAATACGTTGAACCAGCAGCAAAACCTTTTATTTTACCCATTCTTTCTTAGTGCAATTTGCGATACGGTGTTTAACGAACATGGTAGGCTCATCACGACGATAACAACAGCTATTCATAGTTGGCCTTTAGTAGTGAGAGCTCAAGGGCTGTGGAGAGCTCTCGCTGTACATGGATTTCAGAAATATTAAATCAGAAACTAAATATGAATTCTTAATATCTTTGAACGTGGACTGATTTATTGACTATATATTTCAATTAACGAAACCATCATATACATTTATCGTTGTTATAGTGTACAATTTTCGAATAAAAAGTTGTTGACGGTTTTTCGAATAGTAAGGTATGTAAACACTAAATCAGTACATATGCAAAAATAACACTTTTAAAAATTTATAAAATATTAATATATATTTCTTTCTCTAGCAAAATTTATAAAAAAAAAAAACTACTCGTATTAATTTCGATTAAATTTCATTTTCCGGTAAATCATGTTTTAAAAAATGGTGTTGAAAACGTTATTTTTCTTTAAGATATACAAATTTTAACATTATAAGCTTTGTAGGCAATATTATTTTGATAATTTCAAGACGATTATTTTGGCGTATTTACTGATCTTGATCCCCGATTTGTTTGTAAAAAGTTCGCAATCTTTAAATCGAAATCTATATATTGAACTATTGTTCTTGATGATTGTTACTAGCATTTGAATATCTTGTCAATAAATGTAATGCCACCAAAATATATTAAGTAGTTCTTGATTTTATGTTTCGAGTATTCGCGCACTGCGATAATTTTCCATGTCCTTTAAAATAAATTCTGAAACATCTCTATAGTTCACGTAATATTTTGAGGAAAAATTTTATCTGCCATTTTACTTAAATATTTATTTATCGAGTTATACGCTGATTACTGTTTAACTGAAAAATTATATTCCTAATAGCATTTGTGAGTGAGAATGTGTGTCTAAACAACAAATCGCAATATCATTAAAGAGTACATTTAAATTCAAAATAACTTCAAAATAATTATAATAATATTTTAACATTGTACCACCTGACCAAATATAATTTCAAAATATTTTTAAGGACAGTGTTGTTTATTTCCTCTAGGAATAAATTTTGACGTCATTATGATGGAATATATCGTTTGCTTATGAAATAATGTTTAAGGATAGTAATTTAATAGAATCATAATTTAAAGCCTTATAACCACCGTCGTGAGCTTAGCATTAAAAAAAACTATTTCTCAGTGACACTCCTATAGTTGTAACCATATTTACAAATGAAACTACACTCATCGATTTCCAGATCTTTCCACGCCAGTAAATAAGGCTAATCAATATACGTCCACAAAATTATTGTTAAATATTTTTTCTGTGATTTTTACTTTTATTGAATTTCGTACGGTCCGGAATTGCAGTAATAAAATTCGTGAAGAAGCGCAGATTTATTTTTCATATCTAAGTATGGAAAGTTATTATTTGAAACGTGGAACCGGTAAGAACTATTCATGCTTGAAGGCACACCGAGCATTTTCTCTGAGCTCCAGCATCTGATTGGTGTGATTGGGAAGATATAAATAGACGAAAGCAAGTAATAATTAGCTGCAGAGAAGTTAGAAAATTTCGTACACACAAACTGCAACCTTAAGTATGAATTAATGATTCAGTTAAAGAGCTTTTATTTACTGGCGAGTCAGTGGAATGATTTAATGTATTACTGCAAGGTCGGTTCAATTTACTATGAATCAGCATATGTCAATGTTACTGATACAAGTGGAGCAGATTTCAAAAGATCCGCAGGAAAGTTATTATATATGTGGATCTGTTTTGACTTTTTCGATTTTAGGCGAAGAGCGATTCCGGCTAGAGCAACCAGCAAACACAACGTCGTTTTAGACGAAGGGTTGTCTCTTGACACTGCTGTTTACTGATATGCCTCGCTTCAATAACTGATGTGTCTAGAGAGAGATTTTTAGTACGTATTACGTCAAGCGTAGAGTAAAATACGGAAATCGAACTTGAACGAGCGACCCCGATGTTGGGTTCACGGGCACGTCCAAAAAAAAAAAAAAGACAGATTATTATTTATAACACTGGGTGAAAACTGAAATTAACAAACGCCATCAAAAGAAACACGAACCGGAGGACTGTGTTTTTAATTTGAGAGGTTGCAATATTTTTCGTCGATCGAAGACTTTCGATATTTTAAATTTGGTTTCCCCAATCAAAGTTTTTTAAGACGAAAAATATATGTTGGCGGCTGTAAAAAAAATATTCTACTTAATGTAACGAGATCGGAAGTAGACTATCAACAAGTTCTCTAACAACGTTCTGTATTCAGGCGCAGATTCCAAACCGCTCTTCTAGAAACGAATCTGTTAGCATCTTCACAGATCAGGAGATGCCATTGCAGCCTGTCAGGAGCGAATTCACTGTACGATGGGGACAAATGACGAGAGAAGTAAAAAATATATATATACTAAGACCTCGGGAAAAAGTTATTAAACATGTAATCTTAACCATATGTTTGTAGGAAGCGGACGAGCGGTCGAAACAATAAAAACATGTTAATTTCACAACATGTCCTATTCTGAAACTCAGAAACGTTGCCGAAAATAACCATTTTTAAAATCGCAGTAAATCTGTCACTACCCAAAAAAAAAATATTTAAAAAAACTCAGAGAGAGCCGACTGAAAATTGCGTGTTTGAGCTATTGATGACTTTTGTTTGGAAATAAATGTAAGTTGTCATAATAATTTACAGATATATATGAAAATTGCAGGGAGCGTAACATTATGACAACTGGCAGAAGACACCAGAAATGTTTACTTCTTTTGCTATGGAAACCATATAACTTCTTACGAATTTATGCAGTTTAGAGCTCCTAAATCTAAGTAAGAATTTCCTAAATTCCTCGCGAATATGAACGTCTGCGAGCTGAGTTAAACTGCTTCCAGAGTGGTCAATGAAAAGGCACCAATTCGCTCTTTTTGAACAGCATAAAAACACATAAGGATGTTTACATACCGCGAAAAAAATAATTTTTGCGCTTAGCCGAGGGCGATTTTAATGTACCGCAAAAAAAAAAAAAACAAAAAAAAAACACGATTTTGATGTTAACATCGGGATGTTTGAAAGGATGTTACCTTTTCGTTACTTGTTCGTTTCTATGTCATTCGAACACAACTTTTGTTTAGTATTGTAGGCAGAAGTACTGGTCCATAAAACAAGTAGGCCTATTGTGGTGATATAACTAACAAAAGTTACTCACCAAGGATTGTTGTTCCAACTTCAACTATCTCGGTAAATACACGTGACAACGAAATCTTAAGTTGTGTAAAACAGTTTGTTTTGAAGTTCCGTCGCGTTCCCGAAGCCCGCAACTCGGAAAAACTTAAATCAAGTTAGTTCAAATGACATTGCCGAGCACGGTGATAGCATCCGGTAGGTCAGTTGTGTGTTCGTGTGATCGTGTGATCGGAAAAGTGTCGACTTCGTTGTTATTTTTATTGTGTTAGTCGCGAAATAAATGCCGCTATTGGAGGGCGACTGGCCCGAGTTACATTGTTGCGCCGAGCGACGGAGCGACCAGACTGGTTCGTGCGTCAGCCGCTTGGGTCGCTGGCGCGCGCGGTACTGACCTTCCTTCTCACTCGCGCGACCGCCGACCAATGTCTGCAGCGACTGCGCATGCGTGTGTGGGCGGCGATCATTTAGTGCGCACGCGTCGTTCATACCATCCGTCGTTTTACAACCAGTGTTGCGATCGTTGCATGATTTTGTAATTCGAATGAATCGAATACGATTATTTTATTAATCGGTGAAACTAATCGATCGTCTTGTTCTAATCCATACACAAAAATTGACCGCAAATACTGTACATTTGTATAAATCTGTTTAAAATATTCTCACCAAAAATATTTCTCTTTATTTTTAACAATTTCTCCTATTTTTTAAATTCGTTGTTTCAAAATTATATTTTATAGTTTTAATAAATGCGAAACATGTAGCTATCTGCAATGTTTTGTTTTTAAGTAAAAACAGCTGAAAATCGTGAATGATCGAACTGTTTTAAAATAATCGATGAATCGATTGTAATTAAATCATTGAATAATCAATAATTTTACAAGCGATTATCTCATCACTATTCCAAAATAGTATCCCATCCTAACTGAACTACCTAAATTGCCATAAGGTTAAAACGTGTTCCTGCATTTTAAACTCTCATTCGATGCTACTTTACTCAAGCCGCTGTCACACTAACAAATTTTCTGCCTTCAACTATATTAGACATAATTTGAGAACAAAATACGGCCATCAAATCTTTCCTTCCAACAAATTTTATCGAATAATTTTGAATGTGTTTGAAAATGTGCCACACTGTCAATTTTTTTTATTGGGGAATCTAATTTGTAATATTATTAACAGAATTATTTTCACAGTGAGATATTGCTTTTGTTTTCCCATGCGGTCCATTACAGGAATAAATTTAAGTAATATTAAAATTTAATTTTCGTTTCTTTACTAAATTAAAATTTTATTTATAAGATATGTTTTCTGCACAATGAAATTTAGCCTTTGATTTCGTAATATTATATTCAATATTGACTTAAAATAGCATTCATGACCAGACATCTTCTACATAAATTAATTATCTTCATAATTTAATTATTTCCCAGTACGTGCACGATTCTGATTGAGCCGTCAGACATCAAACAAATTGCAGAACCGGTCCAATTTTCAAATTTTTGATGGAAACAAACTATCCAACTTTTTCAGACAAATAAGGAGGCGTTCATGAAGTTTCGATGACGCCATAACTTTCCAACTTTATTTGACCGAACTTATTGGAAGCCATTTGACGGAAAAATTTGACAGTGTGACAGGTGCTTCATGAATGAGTCTTTTATCAGTTGAAACAAACATATAGGCTGTTCACGGTAAAATGAGCACTTTTGAAAGCCCTGCTTAAGATCTCCTTGCATGTACGTTGTGTATTCTTCAGCCTTACGTAAGATTAACATTGCCACGGGCCTCATAACTTTATTCATGCGTCAGTCAAGTGAAACCGTGAAATTATTTGAAAAGTAAATATTTTACGAATCTGTTAATTTTTACTCTTCGAGTCATTAAAAAAAAAAAAAAGCTAAACAAATAATATAAGTTATCAAAAATAGTTATCAAACACTTTTTATTAGACGTTAAGTTACAGAACTACTTCCCATCCATCGTTACAACTTTACAGGGCGCATTACACTCAGCGCGCCAATTAAAATATATGCATGTAAGGGCAGTGACTTTTATCTAAGATTGATTTCAAATGTGCTCACTTTATCGTGAACAGCCTTTAGGGTGGTATATGAATGAGTGGGTTGCTCCTCACGCGCATGCGCAGAAGCCTCTGGCCAGACGGTCCGCAGACGCTCATCGAGCGACAGGGGCGCAGAGCACTCTGGCGTCAGCGGGTTTAACTACGGAAATATCGTACGGTAGGCAGATCCTGGCTATATCGTTGTCTTTCCGAGCTCATTTTCTGTGCTCGCGTACCATTACTCTTCGAGCTGTAATTAATTAATCAGGTCATTCTTTCGTGCCAACCAATAGAGCAGTCTCGTGGGATGTTTGATTAATTCCTAAGCAATAAAATTATCTAAATAAGTGTACTTATGTTCTAAAGTGACGAACATCAAGTTTTCACAACCCTTTTCTGTCGTCACCAAATTCCCTGTGATATCTTCCGTCGCGAAGAGAATTGTGTTGTTGACCCGGGTAACTCAAGTAAACGTGCTAAACGGTTTGATTAGTTAAAAATATATGTGAATACTGGTTTAGAAAAGTGCACTTTGTTTTTGTTGTAACGCCACTGAGAATGGTTGTGGGGAAGGAACATATCACTGCTGCCGTTTAAATGAATACAAACAGCCGCGTGATATTGTAAAGTACGTGTTCCATTAAAGTTTTTTTGACGTGAATAAGTCTTTAAATTTACGACCATAGTGGGAGGCAATCCAGAAAATGGATCTATCGTCTACATTAAAAATTCAATTACACTACTCGATTGCCAAAGGGTTAAAGAATATGTTACGTCGAGTGAGGACTACGAAGCATCGCGTGTGTTTAACGGCGAATGAAGGGGGGGGGGGGGGGGGACACAATTCTAAGTTCGTTTCGTCGCGTCTAATAACTTCCGCGTAGTATAACTTTCGGCTAGGAGAAGCCACGACTCTCGTTTACGTTTCAATCGACAGCTCTCGTCAAGGTCGATCGATTGCGTGTATAAAAACATGTGTGTGTGGCGTGGTTATGGTGCAATTGTATGAGTTAATGTAAACAATTAAGAAAACTTAACACAATGTCGGGGCCTATACTCATCAAAAGCCAAGTCGAAATACAGAAACCGTATACGGTTGGAAAGAGCATCTCAAAAACAATCCAGTGATACCCATAAAACCCCATATGATCGGGTGAAGCTGTGCCTGGAACGTACAATAAACATGAAGGCGTCCGAGCGCGTCAACGTAGACGTATTCACACAAAACAAACGGCCGTGTCCCCAACACAGCCAAACCCATTTTTAGCTAACTGAATGTTCATGTGATTAATTGTGTGTGCAAAATAGATTGAATTTTCATTTTGTAAACCACGATGCCCACTTCAACGAAATACAAATTACCAAATCGCCGCCCTGATAGTTTGCTGACTTTTAAAATGTTAGCATGTGTATAAAACCGGAGTTCCCAAACGAATGTACGTCGCATTTAATTACTATATTTTTGGTAAAGTTCCTTGCTTAAATATTAATCAAATGTGTATTTTTTACTGCCTAATTATAGCTTGCTAACAAATTGTCTTTATCTTTTGTTCTGATGATAACGTTAAACGACCCCTTAAAAGCACTTGCAGAAAAACAGTTTACTAATTGAAGCACCGCTTAAGTCAGCAATTTCCAGATAACCTAGGTTGGTATCTCAAAATCTAGTGAAATAAAATGCGAATGAGACAGGAGTAAGAAAGGCGCGATTTAGCTAGAAATTTGATCGTTATTTTAAATACCGTCTTGAGAAACTGACGTCCTTGTGTGGCTCTTGTCGAGAGTAGTTCAGCATTTATTTTACTTCCTACCTTGTAAGACAGCACATACACTTATGTGTAATCCTTCTATAATTTCAAAGTATTGCTTTACGTGGAATATTACTGTCGGGATGCAATGATTGATTATTTTGATTAGTCACAGTTTTCTGATTTTGACTATTTTGACAATTTTCAACTCAGCTTAGCTACTTGTAAGCAGAGCACGGACGCTGTGTGTAACTGAGCTCTTGGTGGCCCAGCTTACGCCAGGATTGTGATGAATCCACGCTCAACGTGATACGTAGCCAGTAACACGTTCACGTTAGCTGGCTACAGCTCGACTATTCTTGACTAATGTGTTTCAAGGAGACCTACCACGATCATTTCACGTAACGTTCACGTGAGGGAAAAGCTTGTTAATGTCTAGTTTTTGCGTGTGACGTGATACGTGACGCTGCACCACGTGTTCTCGCTGGCCAATCACAATACGGACGCTGTTGTGTTATCTTCGCATATACGTGTTTTTTTTTTTTTTGCGATGTTGTCTGCTTACGTTTTTAATTAATGTGCCGCATATCTAATTTTCTCCCGTAAATGAGGACGAAACAGTGCTAGAATTTAGACTGCGATAATTGTTTTGATTCTTTTATTCCTGAATACATGGGAAGCTTTGAATTACCACAGTTCGTTAATTGTGATTCTCAGAGGTGTAAAAAATGTTTCATGAAGGGTTTATATTAAGTTTTTGATTCTTATTAGGTTTGCTTCAGGAATCATAATTTAATTTTCTAAGCAGATGAAAGTTTATCATAGACGAAGTTTGTACTTATAAATCACGGAAGCCATATTTTTACAACCTGTTCTAGCCACATCAATGTTACAACACAAATACGCCCGTACAACTTGAATTGTCGAAGCTTTCCATCTGAAAAGCAACAATACTTATCCCCGGCAATTTTATTTCAGTGCACAAATGTTACGTGCTTCGTGAACCATCGTAGTACACCTCCCAAAAATACCACGCTTTTACGTACAGGTAAAAGTGTAGCATGATGCGTGTTAAGGGTTGGCTACAATCGCGTTGATGTTACAATAACACGTTACAACAACTAATGAATCCACAGAGAGTAATGGCACTGGCTACAATCGACGTAAAAGTTACCGCGGCGCTAAACGTCAAACGCATCGCGTTAAAAAATGGCCAACATTCAAGTCTTTCCGTTTAACGCCAGCCAATCAGAACTGAAGACGTCACGAACAAGTGAAAACAAATGGTACAGACAATTGACAACAGATGGCACCACTATCGCCTTACGTTTCTATTCTGTTAAGGTTTTACGAAACCATTATACAAATAATGCAAAACGCATTTTAAAAAAAATTGAGTGTAACTATTAAGTGTGCGGAATCTTTCTTTTACATAGGGTTTTTTTTAAATGTAAACACAAGCAAAAATATTTGTATATATACACGTGTAAACTTTTTATTTTTATTCCTGTTTGCCAGTTTTACTGTGGTGACGTTTAGCGTTTAACGTTATGCGTTAAGCTGATTGTAGACGAGCCTTTACGTATAACGTGACATTTTCTTAATTCCGGCCTAAAGCTGGGTTTACATTTTTTTTAAATATTATGTGTTGAGAATTATACAGTAACGGCGATTTCCGTACACGTAACTACGTCTTCTGCATTTACAATTCCCGATTCCCCTGATAATTTTTAAGTTCAGCCAATGAAAGCCTGCGACAAGTCTTTCTTGTTTACTTTTGTTCCTAACCTAACCTCGTATTAAGCAAGAATCACATAGCCCCAACATACACAGCACGACCCGTCAACGACCGCAACCACGACACAACATTTATATTTTCAATATGACTGTTCGAATTTACAGCCCGACAGTTGACTGACGCGACACAAAGAGTAGAACTCGGAACCATTTAGACAGTGGGCAGACTGGAAATTTGGAACACGTGATGGTAACAATATGTTATCGCTAATGCATACGAAGGTAAAATTATTATTTTTAAGAGTTACATACAGTGATTTTAAACATTTATTTTTTTTAAGCTACGTATTTGCCACAGCAGGGAAAGTTTGTCGTACAATTTTATTTTGGAAGGTTCTACACTTTGTGTGTCGTGCCGCACGACACAACGAAAATATAAATCGTTTGTAATTCAAAATCGCTGGTTGGACGACAGAATTTGTCGATTTTACGTCAGGTGTATCTTGTATTTCATTGGCTGTTTAGTTTTACGGGTCGTGTCGGGGCTGTCTTTTCGTGCTTGCCGGGGCTATGTGACTCCGACATGACATAATCATAACTAAGCAGATAATATTTAAAAGCCGTCATTTACTATCAGAGAAGAAGAAATGCTCATGGTAACATTTATAGTGGTCTAGCTATTGCAATGAAATGCACTTAGAAGTAATAGATAATGGGGTGTTTGACTGTTTGTTGTGTGTAAAAATACTGTTATCTGGTCGGGTTGACCTTGGGCACATGATCGTTGACATGGGAGCTTTTACTCTGCAGTGCGCCTGCGCGAGGCCAAGGTATTTTGCTTTAATTTTCAACAGACAAATGTTGTGTGTAATGTGATTGAGGGGGACGCCGGGGACCGTGTCCCCTCCCCTTTACTAAACACTTCCAAGAGTTTTAGAAAGTTGTATATTCAATATTTAGATTCTAAAACCACTTAAATAGCACCAATTTGAACTTTTAAATCCAAATTTTCCCGGGGGAGAACCCCGGGACCACCCGTTTTAAATTGGGGGTAGCAGTGAAGAACGCCCCTCGAAATAAAATCCTGGCTACGGCCTTGCATGTGCACAAATACGCCTTTTTAATATTTTTTATACTCACATTACTGTAAAATACAGTTTCCCGCCAACAACACAGGCTGCTCTGTTCTGATTGGTTGTCGCCTCGCAAGTTTCACGTAAGATATAAAATATAACCATTTCTTTTAACGTTCAAGGAAATCCCAACAACGCACACAACCTGCTCCATTAGACAATACATATGATAACACACTTTCGTTTCTTCTGTGCACGCGTCGTAACGTATAATTTAACGCTTAATGTTTGTATTGGTAACCCTGCTGAAGCGCCGACGGTCGCTGGGAGACGCAAGACTTGCAACGCAGCGTATAGACTGTTCACGGTCAAATGAGCACTTTTGAAAGCCCTGCTTAGTATCTACTTGTACTTACATTGTGTATTCTTCCACCTTATGAAAAATGAACATTCCCATAGGCCTCGTCACTGTAGTCATGCGTCTGTTAAGTGAAATTGTGAAATTATTACAAAAGAAAATATTTTTCAGATCGGCTCAATTTTACGCTTCGATGCATTTAAAAAAAAAAAACAGAAAGTGAAAGAAATTATTTAAACTATCACAAATGGTTACCTGACTTTTGTTATTCGACGTCGAGATACGGAACTACTCTTCGTTCATCGTTACCAACTTTACTGGGCGTAGGTCACTCAGTTCGCCCGTTAAAATATATGCAGGTAGGGGTAGTGACTTTTTTCTAAGGATGATTTTCAAAGTGCACACTTCATCGCGAAACCGCGGCTTTGCTGGTCTGACTGGCGGGCTGTCTGCGTTGCGCCGGGACGTGCAGGGCGTCCTGACCTCTGGGCTATGTGTTCTTTGCGGTCTGGTGAGGGAAACTTCCTCAGCCCGCAGAGAGATACCGTCTGGGTGGTATAAGGGCCCGAGCACACCCCCGCTCTGAGCTTCGGCAATGATAGAAAAGGCGGACTTCATCGCGAACAGCCTTCAGTGTAGAGTAGTTGAGGCCTACCCGTCACACGAGCGTACGCGGACCCAATTCGCCGAGAGAGCACTCTCTCGCCCACTGTTGACATCACAGAGAGTCCTCTCTGCTGGGAGAGAGCACGAAAGGGAGAGTGAAAGACGATGTTCACTCGCAGCGCACTCTCACACTCTCTCTGGCAGCCATTTCTTTTTCCTTCAAAAATCTTAACTCGAATATTCCCGACGCATATTTTAGTGTATACAGCAGTGTTCGACATGTTAGAAATATTTTATTGACTTAACTTAATCATTGCGATTGCGAAATGTGTAACACCGACAATATTCAGTATGATATGGAACATAAAATTACGGATGTTTCACATTTACTTTAGGTTAATTATCGAGAACTCTGCTTTGAATATAATAGTTCAGTTTTTTAAAACTCCCAATAATATGGCAAATTAAAATAAGTTGGTATTTCAAATAACACTGTAAATTCATTTCGAGGAAGGTGAACGCTGAGCAATAGTTTATTTTTCACTGTTTATTTCTCGTACCTTTCCAGTCAGAGAAATAATGCCGAAGGCATACAGAGGCCACGAGTGTCAATTCGTTAGAGTGAGCCAGAGTGAGTGTGTGCCAGAGTGAGAGTGAGCATTCTTACAAGTTGGGACACGACCTAAGTCTCCCCACTTTGTCCGCACACACAGCAAACGCAGGTAATTCAAACAGCAGACTGCGCAGAAAACTAAGCGATCGCGCTTCGCTTCGATGTGCAACTCACAAGCTATAATCCATTCACGGTTACTTCGAACTCTTCAGAAACCCTTCTATACTTATACTTCCAAGATATTCCTCCGCCTCGTGCAAACCAAGCTCGACGAAGTCTACAGAATTACACCGGTATACGTCTATTGCAGATCCTAGCGCCACTCAACAATTTGACTAAATTTCTAGCACATTTCTGACTTTCAAGTAACTTTTTCAAATTCTTCTGAAAACATGATTCATCTCTTCATTTTCGCCCCCAAACTCAAGCTAATTTGATCGAAATCTGCATTCTCGATCAAGTGCAATTTTTTTATAAACATGCTCCATTCACTCTTTGATCAGCGTCCTTCTCGGGAGTGAATGAGGCCAAATTTAGGTCAAAAAGGCCAATTTATACTAAACTTGCAAGCCAAATCAATTAGGAAAAAAAAAATCACACAAAGAGTGAACAAAAGTTGAAGATTGATTTTGATTTTGGCCTCGAATTTGATTGATTTTGAGTTGCACTTCGAAATATTTTACAGGAAATTTGCTTGAATTTGGCTTGAAATAGCTTGAATTTTAGTCTAATTATTGAGTTGTGCTAGGATCTGCAATGGACAACTACTGAATTTATGAAAAAAGGTTTCATATAAACACAACTACACCTTTCGAAAAATCAACCAAGTAACATCAGCTTATCTTGATAAAACTTCAGCACTTCTCAGAATGCTATGTGGACAAATGTTTACCTTGTTGATCAACATTCTTAAAAACTATAAAAGGTTTGCGAGCAAGTTAATGGCAATGCCAGGGACCTGTTTATTCTTTGAGTTTATGAGCAAGTTAATGCAAACGCAAGTGACTCCACTTTTTTATTTTTTCTGGCAATATTTAGTACCAACAAAACTCCAAGTGGAGAAACCCCTCACTTCACCACCGGCCAGACTATTTCTTTTAAATATTTTTTTAGTGGTGAAGTGAGGGATTTTTTTAATTTGATTTTGTAATCCCTTCTCATACGTCGTGGCACCTTCGACATATAAGAACACCCCAGCTTATGCATCTGTCATATTACTTTTCTAATGTGGAGAACAATTTTTGCTGGGGCTTGAGGAGTACAATTTATTTTGCGTCAATGCTAATGCATTGCTGTATCAGCAAGAGCAATTATGGTTTCTTTGGCTCAAATTTTGAATGTCTTGGTGATAAGTTAACAATGCAAATATGGGTACCACATATTTTCATTATTAAACTATCCTCTCAACCGGGGGTTGAACCCCAAATCTCGAGTTACAAGACCAACACTCAACCACTGAGCCATGGTGGTCGGGCGAGTAAGGCGACAATTAAAAGTCCACATGTGGCGAGGTGAAGCCTGTTATCATGCTCGCCGCACTGCGCCTCGCCGAGAGTTCCCAGCAGCTCGAGTAGATATCCTACAACATGTTTCCTGGTGCGGCCAGAGTTTGCTGTGGTCGGGCACGCATTACTGTGCAGATAAACTTTGTCCTATTGCTACGAGAGTACGCGGCAATCATGGAGGAAAACTTGTGTCGAAACAGAGTACACTGTAAGATTGCTCTTTTCCTATAGTTGGTAGAATGGACGACGGCTGGAAAACCAATAAAGAATTCTCGTTTACAATTCATAAAAGACAGAGAGTTAAAACATAAAATCTTTTATTTGATTTCGATACTTACCACTGTCAATTTTTCTACTCAAATCTAATGTAAAAAAAAATTTCGCCCCAGCACTATGCACAAATCTCTTTAAATTTCTCATATGACATGTCCCCACCAACAAAATCGCAATAGATATGTTTGAGGTTTGTGTCGTCTTGTCTAAATATACATAGAAAACTTGCATTGTCTGGTACCAATTGTCTGTGCAAGATAAAATACATCAATGTGTTTATGCCTACCTCTAGTAAAATATTCCCATGTGATGTCTTGTTTTTCTAAGATAACCTCATCGAAAATAATCAGTGAATCATTTTCACACTGATCTGGTGAAATCATTTCGTTGTTGTTATAAAAAATAAGCCATATTTTCATTAAACTCTTGGATAATAGATCAAAGTCATCTTGTAACTGAATATATTTTGGTTGATTCAAACTTTTTGAACAAACATACAATTATTCAAATTTAGCCATACTGTCTTATAAATAAAATTAATAATTAAATTCATCTTCCCGCAATTACTTGGGCCTACAATTATACCTCTGATATCAGGCAAAAGTTCACCATTTTTTTTTAGCATCTCCTTTGGAAATTAAAACACCAACACCCCAATCGACTTCCTTCATTTAATAACATAATTCTTATAATAAATGGGATAATAATATTCAAGTTAACAGATAATAGTTCAATTCTTAAGAAGAAGCTTTACTGTGATATAATTCATAAAGAAAAATCTATAGTATTGATTAGTTTTCACGTAAAATTTTTAACACCAAATATAGACAATAATACTACAACAACTATTGAACACATGAGTCCTATTTTTGATCAGAATAATGTTATAATGATTCCCAAAGGTCAATACAATATTGAGTCTTTAAAAGAAAATACAAATTCAATCGAACCATTTTCAACAAATAACATTGAACAACAGACAATGTGAAAAATAGAATAACGATTGAAACTAAGATTGATATTAAACTTGACGATCATCCATCTTATATTCTTGGCTTAGATAGAAATATGACTATTGAAAAAGACAAAAGTGTCACTGGTATTAAATTGCCTAATTTTAAATATAAATGTTCATTGTAATTTAGCCTATGGAATGTTTATAAAATACGATAAATCTTATAATTTAGAAACAGACATAATTGCTAGTTTTCCACCAAAAACTATGTTTAGCTTTAGAGATTACATTAGCTATGAGCCTACATATCCAGTTTTTTTATCAAATAAATAATGAGTGGTTTGATCACATTGTTTCAGAAATTAGAGACGAAAATGGTAAATAAATTGATTTTTATGGTTCTGAAATTGAACTGTTATGGAGATTAAAGAAGTTTAAAATATAAAACTTTTCTTTCAGAAATATTTGTGATAAAAAATTCATCACAACTCTCATTAATTGGATTATAAATTTTTATATCCCTATGGCAGTGTACCTATTTTATTTTCTAGTATATCTCTCTTGTTATCACAATGACTTAAAGCTATTTCATTAACTTCGACAGTATATATTTTGTGTTTCTCGCATCTTATTAAATTCATTTAGTTAAGAAAGAAACCTCACTTTGTTTTCAACTACCCCACTTTCAACTACTTCTTAAACAACTTAATTTTGTACCATTTTATACTTTCTACACTAATTTTCTTTATAATGTTCCACCTACTTTTTTGTACTGTATTGTGTACTCTTAAATGGAGGGCGAAACTAAGATGTCTGCCGACGATAAAAAGTATTCCGTTGCCGAATTACTCGGAAGTGAAATTAAACCGACCAACGAAAGATTTGGATTGTGGCTACTTACAGAAAATTTAAATAACAACAATTTTGTTACAAATATTGGAGATATTATCTACACAGATGGAGAACAAAAAATATAAAAATTTAAACCAATAACAGACCCTTTCTGCGATAACATTGTGGTTTTTAAAATAACAGCTTTTCGGATTGCGAAAAAAAAGTGAAAAATAAGAAATTTCTTGTAAAAAAAAAACAAGCTTGCTGAAGTTTTACAGTTTTTTAAGATCTAGATTTTTTAAATTTAATTTGGCAAGAAATTGTGTTAAAGCAGAAATTCTATACTTATTAGATTCCAATGTACAAACAATTAAAGATGTTAGGTAATTTATTAGCACAGATATAGAAATTATTAGACAAAAATATAAATACCCAATTGCTATTCTTTATAACATATAATAAGCAAATGTAAAGTTAGAAACACTATTAACAGAGTTACCAGAAATTTTAAAATAACTTAGAAATAACATTATTATTTGTTGAATTTGGATATAACACAAGATTTCGTTGGATTGTTTTTTAACAAAGAAGAGATTATTAACTTTTTAGTAGATAATTTTAATATTTGTATACAAGGAGAATATAAATACGAGTATAATGTAATAGTTAATAATAATTCTGTTGTAAAAGATTGTCTAACATGGATAAATTCTAATTCTAGAGTTAAGATCTACAATAAATTTATTTTCCAATAACACGTCCAGGAGTAAACAAAAAAACTTGGAAACTACATTATAGATTTTCTAAATTGTCCAGATAGAAGATTAAAAAAAAAAAAATTGCTTCTATGTTAGCTAGTTAAAAAATGGATGTACAATACTGGAAGCAACAATCTATAATTATATTAACAAAGATTTCCAAGAATAACAAGAATTCGACCCAATAAAAGATTGTACAGATATATAATAATGGAAATATTTCGAGAAAGCTCCTTTTTATTCTGTTCCCCTATCAAAAATGTGGAAAAAAACTAACAGATACTTCACAAAATAGTTGTGTTGTTCACAATAATCTTCTACAATATGTCTATTGGAAAAATAAAAATACAAAAAAACTGGAAAACAAATTAAATTGGTAGAGAAGAAAGAGACAAATCAATGATGTAAATTCTTTCTGCATTTAGTTTTAAATATCTGCCCAATAATTATTTATAAAATACAGAAGATATGAAGAAAGCAAATATTGTATCTATTAACCACACATGTTACATTAAAGCTGGAGAAATGTATTTTTCTAAATCCAATACATTGTTTTCTGTACTTCCTAACGATGTTAATATCGAAAATACAGGATTGACGAAAACTAAAAATCGTATGCCACTAGTTTTACGAAAGAGGACTAATATTATTAATTACAGAAATAAATATTCTTAATACCTCTTATCTGCTGTCTACTAAGAAATGAGAACAAGAATTAGAAGAAATTAGTATCCCAAATAGAAAATTATAATATTTAGAGAAAACTGACAGTATACGAGAAAAATATAAAAGTGTGCTAGAGAAAGAGCAAAAAATTAAAGAAAATGAAAAAGAATTAGTTAATTATTTTTACTAAATGCTGGAAAGATTTAGATATAAAAAGCTATTATAAACTCTTTGCATTATTGTGGTAAATGGTAAAGGAAAATACAACTATGCATGTGCACTTTGCGAAAATAATGGAGTTAAACATGTTTATTACATTAAACGTTTATTTAAATAATAAGTTAATAGAAATAAGTAAAATTGAGATTTATTAATAAAAGAGGGCTTTGTTTTTATAACATACAAATGGCGTATAAATAATCTATTATCCATCCGAAGAATCTTTTAAGGAAATACAAAACTTTTGGTACAAAATATTTTAATGGTCATACATTACGAAGTATAGAAGTTTATGGAGTTATATGTGGCTCAGGAGAGCTACAATATAATAAATAAATAGAAATTACAAAAATGGGGGAAATAATTGGAACAATAAAAGTTGTGGAATGTAGAAGATTGGAAAACCTAGAAGCAGGAATGGATTTGGTTATATCCAATATATCTATAGTAAATTATAGAGGTAGAGAGAGACACACATATTAAAATTCGAAAATCTTGTAGATTGTTTTTGTTCTAATTATTGTCTGGAGAAAGAAAAAGAAGTTAAATAAAAAAGATTTAAATGTTTTTAATAAAAGTTAAATTGGATATGATAAAAACTACTCCAGATAAAAATATTATTCACGGAACATTTCATGCATTAGGTCGGCATATTTTTGCATACAGATTAACAGAATCGGCTTTAAATGTAATTTTTATGTTTCGTAAACTTTATCTAGCTTTCACTGGCATGTAACATTTACGAAATTGTCGTATTTTATGTTCGCCGTGTTTCTTATTGACCTTATAATACCTCGTTAATCCTACCCTCAGTCCGGACTAAAAGTTAGGCCGTACTAAAGCACGATGATCCTCGGACTAGCAATAAAAATGCTTCCTGAATACGAAAAATATCGGTTGGAGGATGACATTTTCTTAGTCCGGACTAAAAACGACTGTGAATAAGGTCCTAGGTTCAACCAAGACGAACACGTTCGTTTTGCGTTCTCCGTCTCCAGAGATCGCCACGATTCGCACTTCGCAGAGTTGTCGCCAAGGTCACGCCCATATGCTACAACTTTCCGGGAGTATTGCAACGAACGTATCCATTCGCATTTGCATCCACTCACTAGCGAATTAAAGAAAAATAAATCGCCATATTCCTTTCCTCACGTTAGGATTTAGAGAAGCTGTCTATAGTCCAATTCGTGGTTACTTTAAACTTTTCTGAAGACCTACAAAAATTCCACTTTCATTATATATATATATATATATATATATATATATATATATATATATATATATATATATATATATATATATATATATATATATATATATCTCCGCCTTGTGCAAACCACGATCATAAAGATAGGTCTGGCAACTGCTATCCTTTTGCCTTGATGTAACACGTACACTTAGTGAAACTCGCGGCGGCTTGCGAACTAATAGCGCTAGTGCAGGCTGACCCACTTTTAACATTGCGCTATATGGGAGTTTCGGAGTTTTTTGAATAATATTAAATAACGCCTTTTTATTTTCTTATGTCCGTTCCGCATAAAGAATTGTGATATAATTAGGAGCGTTTGAAGTTGGTTTCGTTTACGATAACGTTTTGCTGGCGCAGTATACAAGGATCGTAAAAACCTCTACATCGAATTTTTCTCTGGCACCATGTTTATTGTTTTTGTTTACTGTAATGAACGTTATTGTTCGACAGGTCCAAGTTTATTTTGGTCAGTAATATCGTACATCGTGCCTAGCAGGACAAGATTAAAGGGCATGTCAATAAATAGCGTATAAAATTAATTTTAGTATAAAGTAAAATTACAATCGTGTACCTAGTACAAATTACTGGATTGTCATCACGTCCGCACATGACAAAATGTGTTTTAAGTATGTTTAACAATTGTTCAATAGAAGACACTCGGCAGAAGATATTTAATATATTTCTTAAAGTTATTTAAGTTTATTGATGTTATCGAGCCTGATAGCTTATTTAGTATACGTATTCCTTTCAACTCAATAGGTACTTCTCTTGTACAAATTTATGGGGTGACAATATTCTCTAGAGGTACTTAATTATATTCCTTGTAGAATAGTGATGGAAATCGAAATTTTTTAAGGTATTCGTTTTTGTTTGAGTGAATAAATTAATAAGTTCAAAAATGTAGATTGATGTGAATGATAATTGTAATTTTTTTTTTTTAATAAAGGCCTGCAACTTGTATTATATCTATTTACTTTAGAGGTTATTCTAGTGGCCCTTTTTCTAGCTACAAATATATTGTTAGCATAGTCGCAGATCCCCAAAATAATATACCATTATGATGATAATGCATTGCTCAACCCATGATACACTGGTTTAAGGTATTGGGGTTGTAATACTTCTACTAGTATGTGTGATGCATAACTATTTTAATTGGATGTATTATTATTACTTGCTATTTTTAGAGTAGTGGCAATATTTACAAAATAGTTATTAAATTCATTAGCAACATATAGCGGTCCCGATATAATTTTATCATTTCACGATAACTGTATTTTTACATTTCCGCTATACTGAACCTTCAAATTATGTTTTTTGTTCCAAATGATCCACTTAAAGAGCGAAGTGGCAGTCTGCGATACAGTAAAATAGTTTTTAGTGTAAGTCAGGACAAGCAGTATGTGAAAAACACTTTGTACCAGAAATTATGTAAAAAGGTATTTAAAGATATTGAAGTAAGTTTGTAATTGGCAACATTACAAATTTGTCTTAGTCTCATTTCTGTGAAAAAATTTTAATGCATAAATGAAGATCGCAGGGAAATTGTGGGGTACAAATGTTAACATAATATCAGAAAAACCTGAAAACCAAAGCCAAGCTCCAGATAACCGACGACTTTCCAATCTGCACAAATTAGCTTGCCGAGTACAGCTAAGTGATTGCAAGGGGGGGGGGGGGGGGGTCATTGTGTGCTACATATGTGCGCCCTCTATACTCTCTTCATTAGAGCTCCGGGAATCAGAGTGGTGTAGATTTATATGTAAACCAAGTGATTCACCATAAAGTTAATTAGTAACTTATGGTTCAATAGAATAAATGTGCACATTTACACTGCACACTATTTACAGGTTTCTAACAGACAGTTGACGAAAATATTCTCTGTTGTTAGCTAATTAAACAGCTCTCATACAAGTCATACTTCACCTGCATGAGAAAAAACCTGCGATATAACAAATATTCAAAAATATTTGGCTAGCATTGCACCTCCAAATTCATAAATGCATAGCTGATGCACAACCTGTGAAGCTCTTGAACTTGTAGCCTCCATTATATATTCACAAAAATCAACACATTAACAGTAGATTCTTTGTACTGAAAACTGTTTTTCAGCTTATTGTTGCTCGTTAGTCCACAACAAAGGGAAAATCACAAACATTGTTAAACACAAACACATATGACCCAGTATGTATGGTAATTTCTTGCAGTCAAAAAAACTAACAATTTTCACAGCAGGGAACTGTGTCAACCTAAGAAATTTTTGTAGCTGCATACACAGAATTTGTATTGCTGAAGTCAATTTATTTATCTACTATCAAATCTCTCCAGCAATCCTATGATGGGCAGGAGCTCTGGAATATAGCATTAGTCAAAAATGTTACAAAACAAACATATACCTACCCAAAATATGTCCTATGGCTCTTTTTGAAATCTGATTAGATAGTTTGAGAAGGTGCCCACTGAATGATACAGTATAACATAACAGCGTGAAAATATGAAAAATAAATTTGTTTAAGGGAGGGTGTCTTTAGACGATATGATAAATTATGTAAAGTGTAACATGCTGCGCTTAGTTTCAGGAAGCAATGTTAGTATTCCCATAAAGATGACTGTCAATATGTAAGCCTAAAATATTGTAGGATGACTTTCTTTCAAATCGCAGTTTCTATATTTTATTAAAAAGTTGTAGTCCTGTTGTTTTTATGTGGGGAATTCCATTAAAACTATTTGATCCCAGTTTAAAGAAAGATTATTTGCTGTAAACAATTTATCTAGTTATAAATAGTCTCATTTAATGACACCATAAGTGCTCTCAGATTCTCATCTTCAAATAAAAACTTATTAGGTTATCATCCACAATGAGTAGAATGTTGGAATACAGACAATTTATATCTAGCATATTAAATATATATATATATATATATAAATAGAGGGCAAATGATGGAACCTTTGGGAACAATGTTTCAGTGGAAAGTGGTTCTTTTTATTTCACTGCAGGCCGCTTTACAGCCGTATAACTTTTTTGGATCTCCTACCCGCTGCATCACTGCAACCTCCTGACAGCGTCTTAACTTAGAGCGTGTGTCTGGCATGTGAGATGAGATGGTCATTCAACAGTCTCACTCAACATTTAGTGGTATACAAGAGGGCCAACACACTCGTTAGATACGCGTAACAGGTTTATTGCATCATTACAACGATGTCACCTCATCGCAGGGTGAACTGAGTAGAGCCACGTGCGCGAACGACCCACACCCAGGACGAGTCTCTCGTGATCCATCACCCTTCGCAACTTTACGAATACAGTAGAAAGTAGATTATCCCAACTAATAGGAACCGAAGGTAATTTGGATAGGTAATGGAAAATTCGGATCATGGAACTATGTTGAAAATGAAGACAAAAGAGTTTGTTTAAAAAACAAATTCACACAACGTAAAATTTATTAGACATCCATAGAACACTGACTTATTCAAAACAGATAACTGTACAAGAAATAAAATAATTAAATCAGTTATCAATAACCACCCTCCTCCCAGACATGTTCACTGTGAACAACACATGAAAGGGCACATCAGAAGAGCCCAAACAGATGCTTGTCTCGCCCCCACGGGTAAGGGAAACACTGCGACAAAAGAATCTTTCGTGTTTTTACTATTCTCCGGATAATCGACTTTCTACTGTCTTCTAAAACCTGGTATCAAGTCAAACCTCCCCCCTCCCTGCTCCTGAGACCACAACGTACCGTCAATGTGGATATCTTGATCTGCGATGGAGAACATAAATATAGTGTTATAATTAGCTTCTTTTCTGCATCAATTGTGATATTGCATTTGACATGGTTCAATATTGTTTGAATGTAACATGTTTTGAAGTACAGTAAATAGTTTATTGAATTAATATGTATACAAAACACACATGTACCGGTGAACGAAAACTGATCTGGCTCACATGATCTGCAAGTGGCCATAGTTGCAAAAAAAAAAAGCCAAAATGGCGCAAACAAGATCACTTGACAAAAATAAAAAGCCTGTGAGTCGACGAAGGAATGCTGTGAACAAAGTTCATGTTACTAACGTTAAAAGATTATGGCACACAAAAATTATCAGAACAAAAGTAGATCACCCTCCGTGACGCAATTCGTGTGCAAAACATACGGCCAGCTGGATCCGACCAACTTGGCCACACTTTGACTGGAACAATCCAGTTAAAACAAACACTGAAAATAATCCCAGCTAATGCACTGACTTGCTACATCCGTTAACACTTGTTAATTGCTATAGCACATTGTACAATAATACATGGTACCTTATGTGCTGAGTTTAACATTTTCCCGTAGGCTTTAAACTACGTATGATTAGAACATCATTTTCTGACATAATTACAGAGTTTTCTCTACGTGACAAAGAGACATCGCACTGACTAGCACATTCCGTTAGAGAATGGGCCACAGGACCTGTTCATGCATGAACATTTCTTGTCAAACATGCGTGAATATAGAACACGGGAATACTAGCACTAGATATAAGATTACTGTGATCTGAGTCTCCACAAGTTGAATGACACAATATCAAAATACACTAATCTCTCAAATTAATTTTAACGGAAACAGGTACAGAACAGTGAAAGAGAGATACTCTGACTACAACAACAAATATCAAAGTACAAGAATGGTGTCTCGCTGGTGAATACTCTCTCACCCGTATAAGGATGTAGTAGCCCTTGCACACCCCCCCCCCGCCCCCCACTGAAGAAACACTATGAAGTGTGTATGTGTTGTTTTTAATTGTTTCCTAACTGTCAGATGTGTGTTTGTGTCTGTCTGAATAGTATCCATAGACTGTTCCTTTTCTCAAACTGTAACGTTCTGTTCCGTACTTTTCAAACTTTCAGAATATACCTACTGTTCAGTCATTATCAACTTGGCAAAACAAACATTTATTTAAAAAATTTAACAATGTACTGACCATAGTGTTTTCATACTATGCTGAAATTATTATTACACAATTAAGTCTCTTGCTTTCTTGGACAGTTCTACAAACATACTGTTACATAATATTTTTATTCAGTCAAGTAATTTCATTATTAGGTACAAATATCATGAGAACAGCTCATGCTCACTGAGGTGTTATACTTTATTAGAGTATTTAATAATTAAAATACAGGTTTGGTATGTAAGGAAGATTACATTTAGTGTAGGTTCTTGTATTTAACGTGATTCAGGTGCTAATGATGAGGAGTTTTGGTTGTGTTCAAACTACAACAGTGTTGACTATCACTATTGTAGTTGTGGATCAAGATTTGGATACAAACTGAATTAGAGAGGCCCAGAACCTGAACTTTGTTGAAAATTGTTAGTGTGAGACCAGCACATCTGTGTATGATCTAAATGATAGTGGAATATCGGCTCTTAATTAAAAATTTGTAGGCCAATATTACAAGCTCTTTTTTTTGTTCTTTATATTATTTTTTGAAACTAATTCGATGCTGTAGATTCAACTTTTACAAATTGTTGGGAAATACCCTTCCAGTTCTGCACATTTGCTAAATTTTGGTCTATTTTTTCTGTGTTTGGTAGATAAAAGTGAATTTCTATCAAAAGTGGCAGGCGTAATTTGCAGTCCTCAATGCCTACCGGAAACCACTCTCCATACCCGTCGTAGGTCTACCACTGGGCATGCACACTCTAAAGTCTTGACCTTAAGTGATAATCCAAATTCCACATTCTTTTTTACAATACTATTTTTTAAACATGTTTTACTAGTGATTAATCACATGGTTAGTAAATCCTGCTAGCAATTTTGAGACATCAATGGAAAATAACAAGCAAATTATGCATCACATAAGAAACCTGTTTTTTGCAATGTTTACATGGTATTTGCTTTTTTTTTTTTTTTTCTCCCAATATGGGGACTAAAGAAAATATTTAGGTGAAAATCCACATTTCAAGTTTTAACAATTAGATTTAAGGTTGCAATATTTAACCATGGCATTTTGGACTTTGCGAATGGCTGACGAGAGGTCCCCACCTCCTGACTCCAGTGTCACATGACTGTGATTTGTGGGACACAAAGTATGCTCACTGAACGCTGCCATGCAATCAGTACATAAATTGGTAACGTCTCACCTGATTTGGATTGAGTAATAGTATAACATAGAGCTTTCAAACGTAGCAATATTTTATTGTATTATAATTTTGTCCATGTTTACATAGTCATAACTATTTACGCTGTGGAACAAACATTTGCCTGAAAGTTGCATTTTGTCTTATATGCAGGTATGTTTATACATGTCAGAATTTGTATTATAGAACAGTGCCAAATTGTGGTGGATTTGCAGTGAATATATAAATGGTGTTCCTAAGGAGTCGTATTACTTTCTCAAATAAATATGAAACTTTTACACAAAAATAATTTTGTTATGTAAAAAATACCTGTACAGATGTAATGTACATGTACACAACATGTGAATATTTACTTCGCTGTAAAAAAAAAAAAAAAAAAAATCCTGTCCAACACCCCTAGAGCAGGATATGAGACCTAGGGTATAAGGAGAATTGAGAATTATAAAGTGACAACTGTGGTGGATCAGTGCATGAACTGGGGCCATGGTGGTGTAGTGGTCAGACTACTTGCCTCCTCCCAAGGTGTACCAGGTTCGATTCCCGGCGGGGTCACCCCAGAACTTTTACATGTGGGAACTGTACTGACCAGCAGGTTTTCTCTGGGGCTTATTTCTCCTGCCCTTGCATTCTGGCACTGCTCCATTCTCATTGGCTCTCAAGACCACAATGTTAAGGGCTGCACTAATCTCTCTACTACAGTGCATGAAATATTGTCTTAAGGAGGACCAAATATAGGCCTATAGCCTATGTTCGAAATTTTCTGTTCAATATCTTGGGTTTTAGAATAAATAACTTTTTTTTTGTGTAGCATTAGTAAATTTTACATGGGTTTCTGAAAATTTTAAAAGTTCCATTATTGAAGTTTGACAAATAAAAACACAAAAAAAAAAAAAAAAAATTAATTTCTTTTTCCCCTAAGTTTCCTGTATTATTTTGAGTGTTTTCATTTCTGAAAACCATTTAGTTACAATGAAGAACTTTCCAGTTGTGGTGTGAATCAATGCAACTCAAGGTCAGTGCTGAGAGAATGCAGCGCCTTGAGGCAGTGCTGTAAACAGCGACGCACCTCATGTTGAAAAGCAGCGTCAGCAACTGTGACTGGATGCGTCTCACCGTTGGCAAGTGCGAGATCCTAGACTTTCATTAGGCAGTTGGAAACCTGCCGACCACATGAATAGCCCCACGTACTGTAGGTACAGCAGACAGTCAATTGTGGCTCATGAAATACTGGCTCGTAGCAGGACGTTGACTGCCAAGTGAGGACACGCAGGAGAGCCATTCACATTAACAATCAATATATTTGACTTGCATCCTATGGTGTATAGTATTTCCTTAGAGATGGGTGCAAATAGGTCTCCATACATCACACACAACATGAGTAAACATGGCTTCAAATATGTACTGTACAGCCATGCAAATAATAAAACAGTTTTAGTGTAAGGCGGTTAACGAGAAATCAACTTCAGAAAAAAGTCACTGCCCCTGCCTGAATATATTATAACGGACACACTGAGTGACTGACATGCGCCCAGTAGAGATGGTAATAATAGATGGAAAATAGTTTCATATTTTCACGTAGAATAAAAAGTGTTAACGTAAATTATTTATTTCGCTATCATTATATATCATCTGGTCTTTTAGGTTAGGCAAAGGACTAGCATGGAATTATATTTGGATTTTAAAGGTTTACTGCAAGTTACCAGTTATGTAAATGTCATGTCACAGAAATTTTATTTACGATCAGTTTTTATTTTGGCGTATTTCTACAGTACGTAATATTGGAAATATTTGTTCCCCCATTACTCTAGAGCTGTTTTCTAATTCACACACACGCACACATGCACACACGCGCTATTACTTACCTTTGATCCCTTCAGCACCCACAGTACTATGCTTTCCCTTGATCGCTTTTTGAGGAAGTGGATATAATTTCTCTAACACCCATCTTTATTTTGAAATTTTTATGTTCCAATGCACAAGCGATTGAAGAATTGATGAACTTCTTATGTTGTCTTGACTTTTGCAGGAATAAGTGTCCAGCAAACGACAGGAATAAACTGCATAATTGTTATGAACAATTAAACTTACAGTGTAGGGCCTGTGTAGAGGACATCGCTCTTGCCCCTAGTCGAAAGTCATAATCAAGGTGCATTCATGCCCTTACCGCAAATTCAGGCGGTGACAATACAACGTCACAGCCGTCATGCACTTTTCAGGGGCACGCAGCCAGGCAAGGGCTCTTGGCTCGTAAATTAGAACAACCTTTAAGTTAGTTTAAATGAACGTGTTACTTTGTGAATGAACACTGAAATAAGGTGAAAATTTTTTTCTTTTAACAGTACCTACTCATGCTTTTTTGTGAAATACAGCTATGTAGGTATGAGTATTTGAAAATAGAATATATTTACTTCAGTGTAACACACTTTTTCAGAAGAGGGACTGTTTAGTGTGGATTCCATTATATATTTAATATGAGAGAGAGAGAGTGTGATATCTCTCTATCTATATCTATCTATATCTATATCTATCTCTTTATCTATCTATCTATCTATCTATCTATCTATCTATCTATCTATCTATATCTCTCTCTATATCTCTCTCTCTATATCTCTCTCTCTATATCTCTCTCTCTATATCTCTCTCTCTATATCTCTCTCTCTATATCTCTCTCTCTATATCTCTCTCTCTATATCTCTCTCTCTATATCTCTCTCTCTATATCTCTCTCTCTATATCTCTCTATATATCTCTCTATCTATCTATCTATCTATCTCTCTCTCTATCTATCTATCTATCTATCTATCTCTATCTCTATCTCTCTCTCTCTCTCAAACAAGTAAATTTGACAAAAAAGTTACTTTATTTTTGAAATCAGGAACCATTCAGACTACAGTGTAGTCTTTTCATAATTTTGTTTATTTTACCGTAAGTAATTTGAACCGTTGTCCCGAAGGGATTGTTGGTGATGACTACCACAAAGGTAATAGTGCTGAGATTGCTGTTACTAGCACGTAAGGCAAGAGGGTTGACGGTGTCTTCGGGAGCTGTTGGTGAAGACCCTCTGGAAAGTCTTGAACGCATTGATGCAGTAGCTGAAGAGCTTGTGGTAGATTGTGAGGACCTGGTAACAACAGAGAGCTCTAGCACCAGGAGTGTTAGAGGGAGCTACCGGAGTTGGCCCTCTTCCGGCCAGTTCAGAGCGATGAAAGAAACAGACAGTCGTCTTCACGCAGTGCACCGACTTAGGTATATCCTCCTAGTCCCCAGGCCCTTTGTGACGTGGGGGTGTGACAACACCACCCCTCGAGCTGTCTGCTGGTGGTTTTCCCTTGACGCAGCGAGCGTCATCCCTTGGCGTGGCGGGGTCGGCTGATAGTACAACCTCCGTTCGGGGAGGTTGACATGACGTCTGACAGAGAGAGAGTGTACAGTACAAGCTGGATGGACGTGTCAGTAATAACGCTCATCGTTGCAAGTGCATATTGTGTATGCATGTGACCAACCTCCAGTACAGTTGTTAACCCCACCTTGGTTGAAGTGAAGGCATGTAAGTCGAGTGTGCGGTATAGTCAGAAATGAGTCGTGCGTCAACCTAAACTTACAATTCATACTATCGTTCTAGTCGTTGCACTACTCATGGGACAGGCTGTGAATGCATCCAGTTTGGGATATACACAAAACCGCAATCATTAAATTACAGTAAAACTTATGAATAAAGAAACATTTCTCTTTTCAGTGCTACATTCAGTAGTGCATCATTCTGCCCTAATCTGCAAGTACATATGTGCTTACTGATTCATTAGTCTCGGAATTTACAAAAATGTGAACTTTAGTGATGTCTTAGAAATAATGTTCAACTGCAGAGCTCATCTTACAAATGCTACGCATCTGCTATTCTTCTATAACTTTTCAAGGCATTTCATAAGGCAGTATATTCACCACAATGCTACATGAATACTGCATGTAGCAGACCAGTTCTCATTTTTATTTGCAGTCAAACATGAGCTTGGATTATTTTGTTAACTGGAGATGTATTTTAATTTGTTTTAGAGTAAAACGTTAATGGGAAACGTCAGCACGTTCAGCATAGTCAAATAGAACTAGTCCTAAAACTAAAGAACGTCAACGATAAAAAGTAACAATAATAGTTCATAAATCTATAAAAATTTAATCTCTGATTAAATAACAGATATTAACTTTAAAACAAACATGTTACTTAAGGTTGTAAGTAGGCTGCTAGGCAACCAAAATAATATAAAATGACAGGAATTCAAGTACTCACAGAGCCCTTTCACCATACTGCAGTGTTCTACAACTCACCGCCTGATGAAGCTGGCTTAGCCAGCTAAACGTTGTGATCGCGCAACCGCGTGAAAAATTATGTCGTCCTATTTTATGTGCGCGTGCCTGTTGACGAGCACTACGTTGTGAGTACTTGAATTCCTGTCCTTTTAAATAATATTAATTATAAACTTCTCACAACTAATGAATTTGTGTATGATAATTGTAGAAAATGCTTATGAAGAATAAAATGCAGCTCAAGATGTTTGAAAATTTCTTTACAATATATGATACATTTTGATACAGGCCCGTACAATCTGAAGAGAATTCACTTATGTAACAAATATCTTCAATACAGAGACATTATTTACACATTGGTTAAAACAAGCACCAGTAATGGAAAATTAACTTCAAATTTTATTTATACGGTAATGTGTAACCGTAAAGATGACAAAACAATGAGAAAAAAGTAATACTGCTGCAATATAAAAAAAGGCTCCACATTTTTGGACACTAGAAACTGATTGGTTAGTTAAATAATACAGATATCTAATGTTATTCACCAAGCATAAGTTTTCTGAAAGTTATAAAAGGGATTTATTACTACACTAGCTCTGTTCTAACACTTGCAAACTTTTGAAGACACTGTGTACTTCCATATAATAAAGCAATAAAATCTTGGTTACATGTTAGAATCCTTGGAGGACAATATTTAATGGGTCTCAGTAAATGTTTTCATTACTTGAAAAAATTTATCACATAGAACAGGAAAGAAATAAGAACTGGAATCCAGAAAAAAAACCCAAAAGTAATTGAACAATCAGAATAAATAAATAATTTTCCACTACATGCACATCTCATTTATGTATGTGGAATTATAACACCCCCCCCCCTCCCCTCTAGATAATTCAGCACCACCTAACAACATAGAATTTTAACATAATTGGGAAGATGTCTCTGCAACACCCATGCTATACATTGCGAAGAAAACCCATTTTCAATTAATAAACTTCTCACAGAGTTCAGCAAGAGAAATTTTTGTCACTGACCATTTATTACGAACCAAATGCAAGCTTCCATGTTGAAAATTATAACAAAGGTAACTGTTAAAACCTTAAGACAGTAGTACCAATTTTATGGTCCATCATACACATTTTAACTTTATTAATAAACAACATGATTTGGAAAAATTTTGACGCATTTAAAAAATACGCACACACACACACACAAACACACACAAAAAAACCTAATATATACAAATAATAATTTATAAAATAAGTTCTGTGGCAAGACATGTATCAAACATGAATGAGAGACAGGTGTTAGAGAACAGCATGTTCTACTTACCTGATAAATTAATACAGGATATTTCACATTTGCTCGGATGCACTCCACCTACGTATTTATTAGTCACCAAAAAATAAAACAAAACACACAGTACACATCCTATAGCCCAATGTGCTTCTTTAAGTACTGGATATGCAGTTGAAGGTGGAGCAGAGAGAAGAAGCGTCAAACATTTTACAAAAACAGTATTTACGATATACCTAAAGCCTTATGGACAAAGATCCAAAACCCGCCTGACTGACTCTGGCATAAAATAAATTCAAAGAAAAAAATAGGGCTTTTCAATCTTTTCTTTACATAAAATTTCTACATGCAAATGGTTTATCGATTTTCCGATAATGGATAGTTAATATCATGTTCAAATCAATAAAATGGTTACAGTATTCGCATCATTTTCAAGTAATTCATGCAGACTTTAAAAAACTTAGGTGAGGTATGTGTTGCATTTGAACTACATATATGCATGTATTCCTTGGAAATGGTTGGGCTACGAGGAATTGCACAGAAATGGGTTATTTATTAATTTGAAAATGTTAATTAATAATTTGTAAATTAAACTAAATAAATTTTCTGCATGATGAAACGTCATGCAAAATGAGGGTTACCGCCTCCCTCCCCCCAACACGCACACGCGGTTGAAGATCTTTATCCATTTACACTTTACCCATTAGTTCATTGTTACATGTTAAATACTTGATGTAAAATTCTCAGTAACCTTGTCTTTCTAATCCACCTTCAATAGCATGTACTGTCTTTAGGAAGCACTTTAAACCATAGGTTATCATATTTTTGTCTAATTTTTTTCCATGGCAAATGCCAGGCATAATTTGTCCAGGTAATTATTAAACAGCCTGTATATAAAATAATATAAACACAATCTGATAATCTGATGTGAGAACAAACAACATGAAGGAACAGTAAAGTGTAAAAAGCACAAAATTGTTATTATATTACACCATATTTCTAATTTTTCCCAAACTGAGATTGTCAGAGATAAAATCTGTGATTAAATAACTACAGGGGCAAAAATTAAGTTTACAGTACTGAAATTTAACTTGGTAAATAAAACTAATCAAATATTTTCCACACTTTAAAGGAATATCAAGAAGACTGGTCTCCCCCCCCCCCCCCCCAATATTGCACCTATGTTTCAGCCAATTACCGAAAATACGTACATAAAAGTGAATTTATTTTTAACATTTCAGCATGCAATTTTATGAGACAAAATAACTGTGAAGACCACAGACAAAACTGAGCACGCACACACAATGCAGAACATCTGGGCCAAAATAAAATGCTAAGAGCTGTACTTTTATATATTTTTTACTGTTATCAGTCGTTCCTACTGTTGATACATTATCACAGCCGTGTAATGCCAGAAAGCTTTCGGTATAATCAGGATTAACATGTGTATTGTATACTCCATTCTTTGGTGTAACGACTACAAACATTAGAAAATTAAAATGATAATCTTCACACAGCTTGAGAAGTGGGTGCTTAAGTATTGTATGCAAGGGATAAGGAAGGCATTTTAAAGAGAAAAATGTGCTATTATTACCACCCTGAAAAAATATTACTTCACTTACCATACTGGCACTAATACAGTTCATAAAACCATTTAAATTTTGATTAAGTAACATACTGTTGGTAGAGATATATCTGTGAATAAAAGCATAAAAAACATACGCACATGAATGTAAATATTCAGAAGGATAGCTCACAACTGTAGAAAAATGTACACTAAAGCACACAAAATTGTAGAAGGAACATTTTAAGAGACTCGGATACCAGCAATAGTGCAGCTTCTCCAGGACCTCCTCCCCTCTCCCAGGAAGTATTGTCTTACTCAGCTGGGTGTCCAGCTACCAGAGGTCGTGATGCATCTCTGGCCAACACTGGAGCTGAGAATGCGGCTCGCCACTCTTCATTCCCTGAACGCCTCAATACCAGTAACAGAGTGACACTTCTCAGAGTCCTCCCAGAGCAATATGTGGACTGAATGCTTTCTTTTGGGGTATGATCAAAAACCCCTGGGCACTGGCACCGGATGGACACTCAGGCCCTGCAAGAAGCCTGTCCTGCCGTCCACTAAGTCCTCGTTTGCTCCGCAAAGAAAATGCCTGGGACTGCTGCTTCATTCCAGTTCATGTCACACCGTCGTGCTGGGAGGTGGAAGAAAGAAAAGATAGCCACTGCCCTGACTCCAAATCAACGGAGCAGGATACTAGTGCCCCGAGAGTATGTAGCAAGTACAGGAAGGTAGCAAAAAGTAACGCTGTCACTACACCGCCTATTGGAACTAGCAACAAGGCTTTTCTGCTTGAACCACCCCAAGATATATACACGGCTGCTTTGCCATCTCCCTCCACACCAACCAAGCCATAATATCCCACAACTTGCTACTTGACAGCTGCCCAAATGCTAACTTCTACCTCCACACCATCTCCTCTCAAAACTCTCCTCCCATCCTCGGCAGGTTACTCACCAATCATCAAGGCCAACATTCAACAAATACATAACCCAGCTCCTCCCTGGCCAAAGAGGATGATTGAGCTACCTTGCAAGCTGGAGTAAAAGAAAAACATAGTTCTAAGGGTGCTGCCTAGTGCCAGACAAGGAGAAAAAAAAAAAAAAGGGAATGAATGCAGTTTCTGTTAATGATTTCAGGTATTTCTCGGCCATCTTTTACAATACTGCTTTCAGACAAAAAACACTTTGCACCCTTCGAAGAGATGAACCATGATAGAAGAGAGCAAGTAGGAGTAAATTATTAAGAGGCCATGTTTGTGCACTTTTGCCGAGTCTATAGTAAAATTTAATTTACCTGCAATTTTACGGGTGTTACAAAGATTTTTATAAAAAATTTCTTGCTGAATATAGCCTGGGCAAAGATGGACACTGTGTTTTTGTTTTAAAGTTATATTGCGAATGGTGACCAAGAACAACAGAAAATCATTTAACATGTTAAGTAAAACGCTATACTTCTACTTGGCCGATCCCACACTAGGCAGACGCATTAAGGAGCTCAGAGTCTCCCAGGTCCGAGGAGGAGACAGACACTGCCTGACGCAGACTAGCTTACATGTCAGCTTCAAACTTTCCATAGCTATAATGACTTATTTAACCAATCCCTAATCCATGAACACAAGCTAGTAAAGACCAATAAAATTCTTATACACAATGAAAATACCCTTTTCTCCATTTACTTTGACGCATGCCACTTATACGAGTTATAATAAACATTACTACGACTCACCCTAACGTGTTATACCAGGAACTACAACCATAGATGGCTACACAATTGTTTCCCGCGGAGAGACAGTTACAGACACGTGATATTTCATGATGTTCAGTCCAAACTTCCTCTCACTACTCGCGTAATATCTACACATCCCGAGGAACCACTAGGTACTCATCCAACAGGAGCAGGACAGCCACCTCCGATTGTATCGCTGAGCAGAGCGCCATGGGTGGTGGCAGGGGTATTTTGCCTGGGACTGGAGGACCAACTGTTGCTAGATCTCATCCTGACAGCAGCAGGAAGACTTACCGCTCTAGGTTTGTGCACCAAGGTGCAGAACCGTAGGAGCACTGGGTTCACAATGTTAACTGCTATTAGGCTCTACATTTAGATAGGGCACTATCAATTGTATCGCTGAGCAGAGCGCCATGGGTGGTGGCAGGGGTATTTTGCCTGGGACTGGAGGACCAACTGTTGCTAGATCTCATCCTGACAGCAGCAGGAAGACTTACCGCTCTAGGTTTGTGCACCAAGGTGCAGAACCGTAGGAGCACTGGGTTCACAATGTTAACTGCTATTAGGCTCTACATTTAGATAGGGCACTATCAATTGCTTGGGCCAACTGAAAGTAAGTTAAGTGCCAATACTGCCTCTATACCATTTGGGGAGATGCACGGCGTTCAAAGTGAGGAGAATAACCACCAATAACCCTTCCACACTTGGTGGAGAGACCCCTCGCGAATGAGCTCAGACCACCCATCACCTGGAAAGGCAGTCCTCTTCAGACAGCACCCCCCCGTTTATTTCCCCTCTCACACTAGGCTTGGCATCAAGACACTTCCTGCAGTCACTGCTCTCGTCACTGGAAGTGACATCAGGTTGGGTATTGCCAACTCTTTTTGTGGAAGCAGTGCAGCAGTCAACTGGAGCCAGAGATACCTGACCTCTCCGTACGGCAACTCGTCAGCTAGCACCACCCAGTCGACTGCTGGTCCCAGTCGACCTAACTCTACACCAGAGCCCAGGAGATCGGTGAGCGAGTACCCTGGTAAGTCAGCCCTACCTCAACGGGCTAAGGTAGTAGCGAGAAATATTGCAGTACTGCCCACAGCAGATTTCGTACCAAGCCGCCATTCTACCCGACCAGTACTAGTCTCTAGTAGAAAGAAGACTCAGTCTCAATAACTGTGTATCGGAGTGTGCATAACCTAGTAACATTGACTAGCCTACGCGACATGCGTCAACTTCATGAAACAAGTCCACCCAGCAACATCAGGACACACTGAGGGGAGTGCGGTAAGTGCATGAGGCCACCAAGTGTAAGGAATGTGGTCAATGCCAGATAACAGTATACGTTTCTCCCAACAAACATGTTTCATGAAACCGTTATGGAAGAAATCCACACACTGTTTTTACACCACTTCCAGAAACACTCCACAATTTATTCACTGGATGTACAACTATGTCTATGAAGGTCAACTTTCAACTTCGAAGAAAGATGAAAGATGCTGGACATAAAGTATGGTATGTATGGAGGATGGCATTTTGTGGTGAGATTAAGTCCCTGAATGGTTACAGTGGCTGCACATAAAGTGTGAGGGCTGTAGGAATATTTGCTCCTTTAACTTGCAGTTCATAATAATACCATCTGCTGTACTAAAGGGATATGAGGTACTGTATATTGTTTAATAAATTTGACATCGGGAAATAAAATACAGTTTTAACCGTACATTCGGTCAAAATTTTATATAAATGTGTGTTCTTTTTGAGCAGCTTAGATTGCCAAAAGGACGTTTAAGACATATAAAGTTATGTCATCCATCCCAATTATTGGGTTAGTTAGCTAAATTATGTTTTGGATTATTTGTTTTCTCAGTTACCAGGACAAGGGCAACAAATCAGTTTGAGTCAGTATAGGCATACCATAGCATATGAAGTTTAGTTTCCTTTCGTAATAGCATGGTCTATAACTTCCTCCACGAGTTACGAATCACAGCTCATCTGTGATAAGCTGTAGATACACCGTTCATCAGTTCTACCGATAAGCTGTAGATACACCGTTCATCAGTTCTGCCGATAAGCTGTAGATACACCGTTCATCAGTTCTGCCGATAAGCTGTAGATACACCGTTCATCAGTTCTGCCGATAAGCTGTAGATACACCGTTCATCAGTTCTGCCGATAAGCTGTAGATACACAGTTCATCAGTTCTGCCGATAAGCTGTAGATACACAGTTCATCAGTTCTGCCGATAAGCTGTAGATACACAGTTCATCAGTTCTGCCGATAAGCTGTAGATACACCGTTCATCAGTTCTGCCGATAAGCTGTAGATACACCGTTCATCAGTTCTGCCGATAAGCTGTAGATACACCGTTCATCAGTTCTGCCGATAAGCTGTAGATACACCGTTCATCAGTTCTGCCGATAAGCTGTAGATACACCGTTCATCAGTTCTGCCGATGAGATCAGGTGTAGGTGATGGTCGTTCCTTGTTTGAGCGATGCCACGTCCCACCAACATTAAGTGTAGGCTAGTTAGGTCTAGGGCCAGGACAAAATGTTTTTGTTCGTAGGGAGAAAGTTCTCACAAGAGATCCCAAAAGGTGCTTTGATTTTAGATTTATTTTTTTTTTTTTTTAGTTTGATATGTCACCAAAGTTATCCTGAGGCTGCAAGCATCCCTTAGAGCTGAAATATCAATGCCACCGACAACAGCTTACCACAACTGAATGGTTGTAAGCTTTAGCTTCCCGTCAGGCCCTAAACCTTTAGCAAGATGAGTCCGGACACAACCTAGGTCAATCTGTCTCACAATTTTATGAACAGTAGAGATGAGTCATATACCATAAATAAGCCTGTTCAGATTCTGGTACCACTATATTTATTTCAGTTCCACGATTCAGTGCCGGTACTCCTAACACGTGAAAACTAATGCAATATTCAAGTATTGAAATTATAGTAGTAGTACTAATACAGCAGGGATGAAATTCTCAGATAAATCAAATAATTACTACCCATATGGTATTCTTTTGTGAAAATATATGTTGCAATTTTTGAATACTAGAAACTGTGGCAGTACCTTACGTTGGTTGCACACTTGCGTTACACTTACCTTATGTCTGTGTTACATGACAGAGTTTGACCAAATTCAGTGTTTAATCTATTTGAAATGTTTCAAGTTTGATGCAAAGTTTAAAGAGCCTCAAAATAAACATGTATTATTGGTACACCTGACCATAAAGCGATCCTAAACAAACAATATTTTTGTTACTATACTAGACTAGTATAGTGAAGTGGAGTGACGTGAATTGGGCGGCTCTTAACAGCGAGGTCTTCAGAGCCAATGAGGGTGAAGCAAGGTGAGTATAGAACAGGAGCCGAAATGAAAGGACGGAAATAACGGGACATCTCATGAGAAAACCCACCGACCAAAGGCATCGTTTGACATGATTCCAACCTGCAAAAATCCAGGAGTGACCCCGCAGAGCATTGAACCCGGTTCGCCTAGGTGGGAGGCAAGTAGTCTAACCACTAACCCACCACTGCCTCCAGACTTGTATAAACAAACCATTCTTTGCCTGTCTGCCAACATATAAAACGTTGTTTAGACGTCTAGTACTACCAATGGTTGGGATTTCTCACACAAATAGACTGTATTCAGCATGTATAACCATATTTTGATTGGCGTTCATGAAATACAATATGATTACATTATTTCCCTTGTTTCTCAAATAAGATTTTTATTAGGGCTTTAATTTGATCAATAGGAAATAAAAGACTCAGTAATATTATTTTTAATCACTTGAATGATGGTCAAGATAACATATAACAGTGATATATCTATACTGGTAGGTTAACTGGATTTCCTGTTTTCAGATTGGTACTACACGACTGCACAAACACAGCACAATGCTGTCCTATACGTAAACAGAACTATTGTTAGTTATTTTGTTTGAGAAGCTGGTAAATACACTAATGATAAGTAGTATCACATCTCATGTTGACATGTAACACATCCGGGAGTGAAATACTTACACGTCGTGAAGGCATGTTCCATTGTGTAGGTGCTGGACCAGATGGTCTAGTCCTGATGGGGCATTGGTGCTCGTCCGTCGTACAGGACTGGCCTGGTTGCTTGCCGAAAGGGCACAAAGTTGGGTTCTGCTAACACAATCTTGCGTTTCGGGGGCACTGCCTTGATAGGGATACCTGGGCGACGGAGTGTGGTGGGTTTGTGTTCAGCAATGGGCTGCAAGGAAGTTGGTGAAGGTACAGGCCGGGGAGCTGGGCGAAGGATAGCTGGAACCCAGTGGGTTGTCGATCAGGCTGGCTGAGGTGGCCTTCCACCCACCACTGGTATTCTTCTGGGCCGGAGTGCAAGGGGTCAGCGAACAAGTCCCTCGGTGTCTCAGGCGTCGCAGGATCCCGCAGGTGCCTCAATGCCTGGGCCTGCTCCCAAGGTTTGAGTTTAGCTATAGAGGCGACGAGAGCAGGGGATAGCTTGTGCAGACGACCAGAGGCAAGTAAGGTCAGATTCACTCTCTCCTTCAGATCCCACCATATGGAGTAGGTAATCAGGAGACACAAAAAACACTCCCCATCCTAGATAAGAAGACAGGCTCCTTGTATTCCATTATACGTGATGGGGCACATGAAGACCGTAGAATGCGTGGACACCCTATTCCCGTACCTGGCGCAAATGCGCGGTTACGCACTGGAAGTCAGGCGGCACTGTCTTGGATCATACACGTGGGTGTTGCCCTGACCGAGTCTTCCCAACTCAGGGGACGCCCACCTATCCTGGTACGGATGCGTAGTAGAAAGACTGACAAACACTGAGTCAACAAGCTGGTGCAGAGTCAGTGTACTTGTGTTGGCACCCCCATTCTATCTACGCTGTAGATAGAAAGGATAGTCACTCTAGGTACTTGTGGGTAAAACTGAGTGTTTGGCTCGTATGAGTAACCTTCCAGGATCACCTGTGATTACTTCTCGTGAGGAGTTGACTGGGAGCAAGGTGCCAAGTCTATAGGAATTTGGTACACAAGAATTGAGCTGGCACACGTTTATTTCCGTTTGACGGGAAATACATGTGATGACGTACTCTACCTTGTGCGTCGGCACGAGCTATTGCCAGGATATTAAAGTACTGAAAATCAGTTAGTGGCGACTGTGTAAAAAAATAGCTTTCGTAAGAGGGGGGGAGGGTGCATAATGTTGAGTAGACTATGCAAGTTCCCTATCCTACTGTTTCCTGTGGTCCAGTGTGTCTCGACTGTAACGCACAGATATATACTGTACTTACTTGTGTATAGCACGCACTTGTGAATTGCGTGCACCATGATTTTTGCAACAAGTTCCAGGGGAATTTTTTTAAAAATAAAATTGCACCAAAAATTTGTGGCACCTGTTAATGAATATGGAACCAATTATGCTGTTTTACATTAATGTGAGGTGAAAATATTAAATAACTTGGGTACAAAAAGTATAAATTAAGAAAATCCAGAAACCTCATGCTCCACTTACTAAACATTTCCAGCTTCGTTTTTCTTTTTTCTTTCCTTTCTCCACGTAGCAATGACCTTTGCTGTGCTAGAATGTCACACTACCCTTATCTAAAAAAAAAAAGGTCTCCTAGTCCCTTCCCCCCTCTCCCTGCCAACAGCAAACATGGCTCGCTAGCCTCTGCCATAGAAACAAAGAGAGATGGTGGAATGATTGACCAGCAACATCTGGGTGTTATTACAAGGAGATGGGGGGGCCGTAAACACGGTGGCAGCTCTGGTTTAATGGCGTGACATGATGCCATCAGTCCGATGGGGAAAGGGAGGGACAACGGAAGAGGTTTCGACCTACACATAACTGTCGCTGAGAGAGAAAGAGAGAGAAGGGCGAGGAGTGATACAAGAGCGAGAGATGAGACAACAGATAGTCCCGCCACATCCTTCAACATCCCTGGACAATTTATGGCTACCACTCCCTCTTCCTCTTTTTTTTTTCAGTGTATAGCCCGCACCCCAGTAATTTTTTCCTATATTTTGGGGAAAAAAAGGGGCATTATTCACGAGTTAAATACAGTACACACCTTGGACAAATAAGCTGGGGTAGCACAGGATTAATCCTAAGGAGGACTGTCAGGATAGGATTCCCTTGATCTGAAACATCCGTGCAGAATAGGGAGTAGGATAGCAGGGTTTGTCGCGAAGAGAGACACCTGACTAACATAGAAGTAGAGTGGTCAGACTACTCGTAGCACAAAGGGGCTTATCTAACGAACAGTTCCGAGCAGTGAGTGCTAGAAGACTGGAGTTTAGAAGAGCTATGGGTGTAGCTGGTGTCTGAACAAAGAATGCTAGATAACTGAAGACCGGTGCAGTTTGATCCTTCCCTGGCGGGTAGCACGGTGGGGTTAAGAGAACTGGCGATAAGCGACAGCCTAAGGGGCAGGCTAATCAGAACTCCACAGGGGAGAACTGAAGACTAGTCAGGAGTCGAAAACTGTATTTCCTTTTATACTCCTTCGAGCTGCTGCACAATGCTTATTGACAAGGGTCATGAGGGTGATGGGTGGTCGCTGAGCAAGGGGTTGCGAATGCTTGATTTCCTAATGTGACATCACCGGCCGGTTGGAGGATGGGAAGCAAAGAAAAACGAAAATTGTACTAGTGGTGCTGTATAGCGGCGGGTAAAAAAACTTATTACCTATATGCACTGAGAACCGGTGAATAAAACAATCTATATAGTAGATAAAACTCATCTCAAGTCTGGACACAGTAATGGTAATCAAGTCAGATTTATGGATGATAATAATAAAAAAAGGTAAAATGTCATTGTAATGTCTAAGTCTCTGTCTTCACTTAATCACTGGCACTATGGTAAGCATCTTTACATGATTCACTTATGGTAGACATTACTGCCACTGTGGTGAGCGTCCATTCGTAATGCCACCTACTTAAGTGGGCTGTCGGCCACTGAAACACTTGAACCGTTAAGTGTAAAAGTCTATAAAAGTAATCGACATACAGCTTTTTACGGCTGTATAAAAAAAGTTAACCATCACATAGTCGAGTGACTAATTACTGGTGAATTTACCTCATTGGTTCTTTCTATTGGAATGTACTGGATACTTTTGAATTTTAATTTAGCCTAAATGTGATTGTTCTGCTTACGTCACTGTCTCTGATTTGCTGCTAAATTAAAAGTGGTGCACGTGACCAGTCTATAATGAGTCCTTTTGCCACATGCACGTAGTAGCGGTTTACAGCTACACACTTTTTTTAATTCGCGCACTTACTGGCCATCTTCGGTTTCACTTCCCATGGGCCCCCACCCCCTTTGGACGAAGGGCAGTGTGCAGAGGGTATGGCCACATATACCTGGTTGTGGGTCTCCATGGCGATTCCCAATACCGATAGTCGTGTGGGTGGCCTTGGCGGTTGTGTGGGTATCAGGCATCAAGGAGCAGCCTGAGACTTCTTGGCTTCTGCCACAACAAAGTGGGAGAGCACTCGTTCAAGGAACGTTGATGCACTGCAGGGGAGTGTCAAGCCTTCCATACCGACTTCACGGGTTCCTACTTTCAGGGCAGGATTTTTCTCTGATGCGGCAATGCGGGGGAGAAAGATCTCCACCCCAACTGCAGGCAGCACCGCTTGTCAAGGTACCAGGTCGTGGGCGGCATCAACGGTCTCGGTGACAAGGTCCTGGGGTGAAGCAGTGGAAGAAAGATTAACCTCGACGTCCACGTAGTGGGTCGCATCAACATTCTCGATGAAAGTGGGCTCTCGCGTAGCAAGATGGCGGGGCAGAGCACTTCCAAAGTGGCAGCTTGACATCCGGGTCTGCGGGTATTCCTGCGTCGCAGGACCTGGGGACGGAGCACGTCTGTTGCAGCTCGACGCCCCGGGTAGCAGAGTTGCCTGTGTAACAGGAGGCTGGGACGAAGCACTCTTGTCCGAGCTCGACATCCCGGCGGGCAGTTCTTCCTGCATGGCAAGGGGTTGGGGCAGAGCACTCTCGTCGCAGCTCGACGTCCCGGGTTCCAGTGGTTTAGTGGCATCTTGTACTACTTCGTCGGAGGATGACTTCGCTGGAGATGGGATGGCCTCGACTTCCGGCTCCATAGTTGTACCAGGTGTAGAGGTAGGCACCAGGGTGATTTCTACCCCTTTCACCAAAGGTGCTTCCGATTGCTCGCTGATGCGGCTTGATTGGCGGGGTGTTGACGGGGTTCTCTGTCACAGGGAATCCGCCACGATAATTCGGAGCAGCTATATTTTGTTTTGATCTAATGGAGAATGAACCTTGGCGTTGTTCTACATCGGGCTTCCATGGCATAATGTAACTAGGCATCCTGTCAATCATGATGGGTGTCGGTTCGGGTATTGTTGAAGGTCCTAGCTCTGTATCGGATACTACTATTTTGATCGGAGGTTCGTCTTCATCCCCTGATTGGCCAGGCGTATATCCTTCAGTATCGTCATCGCCAAGTATTGGCATGTCCCCTGAGTGTGGTCGTATCTGGCCTTGGGTGGGCTTACTAATACTTCTGCATATGTCCTCGGCCCTGTAGACGTCTCGCTTGGCTACGATGCGGTATGGTCCATCCCATTTGTCAGCCAGGCCAGCTCTGAATTTGTTGCTAGCTTTGCTGAGAGGG
Organism: Dryococelus australis; assembly: GCA_029891345.1. Taxonomy (NCBI): domain Eukaryota; kingdom Metazoa; phylum Arthropoda; class Insecta; order Phasmatodea; family Phasmatidae; genus Dryococelus; species Dryococelus australis. Next base: position 144,822,843 of record CM057000.1, read on the forward strand.
TGGCTTCGCAGGAGGGCGGATTTCCCTAAGTTGAATTCTCTTACCCCTGTCTTTGGTTGGGGATATTTCTTTCAAATATATGCATTCTGAGCTTTCTGGGCGTGCGTGGTACTGACTAGGGCTGATAGCCGAATATCCTCTGGTTGAGGCATATCTGTGGGCTCGCTTTCCCACTGCCAGTCGCCTGGTCGGCGCAATGGTGTCGATGGCCTCGTTCGTACGGCGTTGAAGGGCAAACAGTATGGTGGGGATGCGCTTATCCCAATGCTTGTGATCATTACCAACACCGATATGGAGGCACTTATTGATTTCCTGGTTCCTCCGTTCAGTAGGGTTGGCTTGTGGATGGTAGGGAGGGGTAGTCTAGGTTTCTACCTCCCACTATTGACAGGCGGTTTGCCATTGACTGCTTGTAAACTGGGTGCCATTGTCTGTCAGTATAGCTTTCGGATAATACCATCATGTGAAAATCTCCGCCTCTATTTTCCGCACGATTGGGGTGGTTTCTTTGCTGGGCAGAGGAAATGCCTCTACCCACCTTGAAAATCGAACAGTTACCACGAGCAGTTAGAGGTTCCCTTTCGTGCTACATGAATACGGGCCCATCAGATCGATGGCATGTGGGTCCAGGCCATCTTGGGTCTCTGTGGTTTTGCAATGGGGGATGGAACCGGGTATGCTTTGCCGCGGCAGCACGTGACGCAGTTGCTGACGTACTGCTGGACATTGCGGCTTATCCCGTCCCAATTGTAACTGGTTTTAATATACAGTAGGGTTTCCCTAGTACCCGAATGACCAACTTGGGGATGGTTGTGATGGTGCCGGCATATATCAACTTGTAGCTACGGCAGAACCTAGATCTTCCAATGCGTATTGGGTTGCCCGCTACTTGTCCATACGATGTTATCCCGTACTGCGAACTGTTAGGGCTTTTCCCGTAGTAGGCGTCGGATGTCGGGATCCTCCTGTTGGCTTAAGGATATTTGTTGGTGGGTTATATGCAGTTGAATAAGTCGGATTTGATCTTCTGGACTCTTTCAATCTGGGGGGGGGGGGGGGGGGGGGGGGGCATTTTCTCCTCCAACGTAGGGGAACGAGACAGGGCGTCTGGCAGGTCATTCATCTTACCTGGGCAATGTTGGATCTTGAAGTCGAACTCGGTGAGGAACATGTCCCACCAGCCGAACTTGGCCTTCGAATTCAGAGCCATTCGAGGGCTTTGGAGTCTGTTCGTAGAATGAAGTGTTGCCCTTCGAGATAATACCGATATTTCTTCATGGCCCAGATAACGGCCAGACACTCCTGCTCCTTAATGTGCTAGCACTCCTCGGTTTCATTTAAGCAGGTTGATGCATACGCTATCACATGGGACTGTCCTCCTACATCTTTGCAGTATTAAGGGTTTGTCTCTTTGCGGCCGATGGAGTTGGTGAATATTCTTGAAGCTGTCCAAGTCAGAAAATGCTCGTTGTTCTAGGCCCCATCGTCAATGGGTGTCTTTCTCGAGAAGTGGATGTAGCGGCGCAATGTTTCGAGCTAAATTTCGTAACCAATTACACAGACCCAGGTATCGTCGAAGCTGTCACTTATTCGTAGGTTCTTCCGCTTCTTCAATTGCTCGTATTGAACTGTGTTGCGGGAAGTTTCCGTTGGGCGATACGACGTGTCCCAGATAATCTATTGACAACTTGCCGAAGGAAATTTTTGATAGCTTACAAGTAATTCCATGTAATTCGAGCCTTTCCAATACTCATTGCAGCTGACCTAGATGTTCTTCCCAGCTATTAGAATATATCACATTGTCGAGATATGCTAAACAGAACTCGCCGATGTAACCCGTTAGTTATTCCGCAGCCATCAATGGTTGGAATGTTGTGGGGGTGTTTTTCAAGCCCAAAGGCATGACTCGAAAATGTAGGGTTTAGCCCTCGGGTGTCGTAAAGGCCGTATATTTTTGACTGTCCAGATGGACTGCAATCTGCCAGTATCCAGACTCCATATCAAGAGTACTGAATATTTTGGCTTTGCCATTGTCTCATAGTGTATGAGACAAGTCTATAGCTGGGGGAGCAATCCGATGAGTGACTTCATTTAGCGATTTGTAATTTACGCAAAATCGCAATTTTCCATCCTTAGGTACAAGGAGCACGTGAGAGTTGTATGGGGAGTTCAATGACTTTACGATCCCCTGGTCCTTCATGTCATTGACCTGTTCAAGGTTAAGGTCACGATGGCGGGCTGACACTCAATATGGATGGTTGGAGACTGGTACGTCAGTTGTAGGCCATATTTCATGTTGCATGGAACGTGTTTGTCGTAGCAATCCTCCTTGTCCAAATGCTCAGACGTGCTCATCTAGTATGACCTTTAATTGGGAAAATTCTGGTTCGTCGAGTTTGTGGTTAATGCTCATCGGGTCGATGGGCATTGATGGGATGTCGTCTGGGTTTCGATCCCAGTTTACAATAATTCGGTGGATTTCTCCCTGATAGGCTCTTCGCTGTCCGTGATCTAAAATGCATTTATTGTGGATGAGCCATATTGTAGCAATACTTTGAATTTTAATGTTCAGAGTAATGCGGGCTGTTACATCCAGAGTGGATTCGGGAGCCATTCTTATTATTTTGGTTTGTGGTCTTCGTTTGGCAAGCTGGTCTGATGTTAAATCCTTTCTGATAATAATTACAGTGGCTGCCGAGTCAAGTAGGGTGAGTACCCTATTATTATTTACCTCTATGTGGGGGGGCTACGGGAATCGGTACTTCCTCAGTTAAACCCTGGAGGATGGGACCTTGTTAACCTGGCTTGGTTCCGCAGGTTGGATTGCCAGCTGGTCGTGTTGGGACATTTGTAGACTTTTATCGACTCTGGGGGAACGGCAGCTCCTTCTGGTTTCCGAGGGCAGTCCTTGTTCCAGTGGTTTTCCGGACAGAACAAGCATTTGGGTACGAATGCAACGCAAGGGGTTGGGGTTGGTACGCCTTTAGGAGGCACAGTAGCTGATGTTCGTACCTCAGGGGCCTTGGTGGATACTGATTCTTCGAGACTAGCCTGTATGCAAAGTTTTGATCAGCTTCTCGGGCTCAATTAACTAATTCAGACAAGGTCATGGGTCTTGCTGTCAAGAATGCGTTCTGGAGATTTGGCAATAACATTCAACCGATGGAACAAAAGGCAGTAGCCTCATCGACTCCGGGAAACACCAGTCGAACATTTGTTCTTTTCTTCGTATGAAGATTTTGGCTTCTTTGTCGAGTACATGGGTCTGGCTATAAAACTGTGTACAGTAAAACCCCTCCATTACGACCCCATTTATTACGACCACCTCTCTATTACGACCACATCTCTATTACAACCCAATCCCGAGGAACTGTGAAAAGTTTCGGTCAAAAAAGTCTAAAATTTCAGGCATGTTTACAAATAGATACAGTAATCCCATTTTCTCCACTGGCGGTACTAGTTTCTATTATCCATGGTTTTCAGTCTATGGAAAACTACCCCTTACTGATGTTAGTGGTCATGCATTTCTCAAGCTATAGGCTGTTCACGGTAAAGTGAGCACTTTTGATGGACTGGTTACATTTTCCTTTAAGCACTTTTTTATCCTTTAAACATCTTTTTAAATAAATATTGCCATGTAAGTAATAAACACAGTGTGTATATTCCACTGCACTCGGAAGTTAACGTCTAAGGCTAAAATAAAGCATACTTATTGACTATTATTCCAAATGAGAGGGTTTTCAAAAGTGATCACTTTACTGTGAATGGCCTTTACAATAGTTAACTTTGACATTGGTTGTCCCAAGCAGCGTGAAGCAATAAATTACTTAAGTCCAGAAAGGGATGCTGGTGAATTGTGCAGGGGGAGTTGCAGGCCGGGTCAGTAAGGATTTCTTTGTCCTAGTCACATGCCGCCGCCTGTGCCTTACCCTCCCTGTCTTTTTTCGCTTCCATTATCCCTCCTATTTTGCTGTACAAACAGCGGCACATTACACAGACTAGTTTCTTAATCAATGTATGTATGATAACTTCAAAGTTAATTCAATGCACTTTTTTATTATTATTTTTAAGTTTACGTGCGCCAACGCCTACGTAATATGCTAATTTTTTATGGTGGGCAATATACGTTTTTTCTTGTGAAGTCAATTTTATGTGCAAAGTGAATAACAATAAGTGTATGCAAATAAAATGTGTTCATATGTTACCGGTACCATATTATGGTGAGTGAGGCCGTGTGCATGTATAGGAAACATCAAAAGTTTTTGATGAAAAATTCAGGACAGTTAATGTTTCAAGTAGACTGCACTAAATATGTATATTCCCGTAAACATTGCAGCGCCTCATCGTGCCAGTGCAGAGGCCAACACGCCGCCTACAGTTCGTATAAATTCAACACATTACCAGCCTGTTCCCAACGCTGGGCCGCTGGACAGCACCCGCCACCCACCATCTTGTAGCGACTGACCGACAGCTGCCCAACCTGAGGATCTAGGGTCGAGGGTCGAGCTTCAGCAGCAAACCGCCATGCCCGTGCCAGGCCGCGTAGCAGAGGATCTAGGCGTTCGCCCAGCTACGTACATGGCTAGTTCAAAGCGAGAGCACAGCATGCGCACACGTATTGCGCAATGCCACCTAAACTTTTTGATTGCTACGTACCTCATAGCAATGTATGACCCACGAGACCTGCATAACAGATCTTTAATAATAACTTTATATTTTAATAATACATAGTCTAATCTTTTCACACACTTTCAATGGCCTTCTTTTTTACGACAAGGGGTGGTCCATTATGCCTTTCTTAGGTAACAAATTAATCAGGAGACATCCAGCTATTAATATATATATATATATTTAATTTAAAAAATGGTTTTTTATGCACTACAGACGATTGAACATACTTCATGCCAAAAATGGCAAATTTGGGGGCATAGGGATTAGGGGTGGGTCAAAATTGGCCCAAAATTTTCCCAATTTTTTATTACGACCCGCCCTCTATTACGACCCTATTCTCGGGAACCGTGAGGGGTCATGATAGAGAGGTTCTATTGTAGTTAGCTTAGCCAACACCACCTCGCCGTGAATTCCGCCGCTATTCAGTTACCAAACTGCTTCCAGTTCGTTGAAAAATATCCGTATCTCTCCCACCATGTGAGGGCGAGGCCCTTCAAATGCAGTTGGGCCTGGTCAACCCATTGTTTCGGTGGCAGCTCCGTTTCTTAAAATTCTTTTTCGCATTCCTGCATGAATGCAACTGGGTCTTCATGTGGGTGACCTGCAAAGTCGGTTATTTGAATATTGTTATCTCTACCAGTAACTGAATGGCCAGGTGCCGTTCCACGTTGGATATATATCCAGAAAGGCCCAAATCTGCGGGAGTGAGAGATGTGTTTCCTTCGGCACCTCTTGCATTGGTAGGCCATCCCGGGCATAGAGACGCATTCGTCAGGCCATCCTATGCATAGGTGGTGATAGGGTTCACTGAACGTTTTGAACCTTACGCAGTTTATGCCTCGCCCGGGGCATGTAATTTCATTACAGAAACTTGTTGGCTGTTATCGACAAGCGGTACAGCGGTACTCTAAACCGTCTGTAGTTCGGGTCATCACTTCAGGCCAGCCTATGCAGGCACAATGAAAGAGTTAATTGCAGTAAGTGCATTCTATCCTTAGTGTGCCATGGCCTGGGCAGTCGGCATGGCTACACTGTCCGCTGGATACTTCTGGTTCGTTGTCGGAGTTCTCGCCAGTAGCAGCGTTAACTTCGGCGTCTGATATGATAGTGGTTAAGGGCGCAGCGGGGTGTCTTGAGGACTCCCCGAAGTTCGCTTGAATGATGATCATTGTTGACCCTTAGTTCTCGGGGTATGGTTGGTCTAGTTCGTGCCGTTTACGGCATACAGCTTTTCAACTGATGCCCCACGTTGGGCGCTAGAAAATCTCGATGTGTGACTAGTTAGATGAATAGTCACAACAGTCGAGGATTCTGTCCACAAGACCAAAAGCGGTGTGATTGCGTATGCACAGAGATACAAATAATATCACAACCGGAATAGTCGATACTCACTCGAGCCTGAGTTGGGCGGCGCGGTCCCGTTCCACCTGCCTTTCCTGTGTAGGTTGAGGAAGTGCACTCAACTGTCTGGTGGCAAGGAGCGCTGCATGTCACTCCCTACGCTTTCCACCGTGCTTCCGGCTGAAAGGCATAAAGTCTCTGCTCACAGGTTACTAGGTACACCTTGATGCGAACAAACTAAATACAAGTTATAGTGTAAGTCCGGTTTTGGCTTGCTGACCAGGCTCTGTAAAGTCTCCAATGATCCCCCACGCTAGGTAGGCTGATCAGAGATGGGGAGTCGTTTGGGTCATCAATGTCGGCACTGGATGTGCGTCCACACAGAAATGGACGGCAGATCTTAAGCCAGGGTTTACCCTGGCACTGGAAGAAGTTCTGTGGAATAAGGCAATAACTTGAGACTGTCGCCCCTCTCTGGGTGAAGGTGATACTAGTGGTCGTGGCTCCTCTGTTCCTCTCCACCGGCACTGGAAGCAATGCTGTGGTAGCTTGGAAAGCAACAGATGACTGTCTAATGGGTATGTGAAAATATGACGGACCCCTGAAGGGCGCCCGTGGCTGGAGTTAATTCAGGAGTTATAAATTCCCTAGCCCTTGTCAAAGATGTACGTAGCAACCCGTATCTAACAGGCACACAGACAGATACTCTAAGAAATAAAAGCTGAGAGGTAGGAAACAACAGTATGTTTATTGAAGTCTCAATAAACATGCAACGCGTGCTACCTCCTACCAGACAATTGAGTGCTGAAGGTTACTACGCTGACCAGATGTAGGCGACCTGGTTCTAATGCAGAATGGGAAAGAATTAGCTCAACGAGAAAATAAATAATACTTCTAAACTGTCTAATAATAAAGATGGCTTGAGAAGAAAAAGTAAATTTAACGTATTGGTAAGCATGTTCGCTGGCTGATGGGTTGACTGGTCGTCGATGGTGAAGTAGCTGCAGGAGGCGTACTCAATGCTTCGAAGATCTCAGACAGTCCCAGCACTGGCAGCAGTGCTGTGGGATAACGAGAGATGGAAAAAGAATGACTCCCAAGCTCGGCAGCATTAGGACTTACACAGTCGAAGCTTGTAGGCTGCTGGTGCGGGTGCGGAGGACATGTGACGTCCTCCAGCCCTGGTTGGCGTGGGAATAATCTGGTCTGCAATTCTGCTTCGTGCCTCGTCTGAGGTGCTCGGCCTTGCCCAAGGTCTGGGCAGCTTGTTGGCTCTCAGCGAGGGGGGGGGGGGGGGGGGGGAATTCCTCCCGGGTTGCTTATCCTCTAGGTGGGAAGGATTTGCTCTAAGTTCCTGTTGCCTGTGGTGTAGGCAATGAGTCACCCACATCTGTTGTGGTTGAAGAGGTACTCTAGGCGATGAGTCATAGTATTAGATTAGATGTATAAGCAGCACACGTCAAATTTGAAACTTGCAATTAAAGCTAAGCTGAATTAGTCTAAATCACCATTGTTAAAAAAAGTTTCATGTACAAAAAAAAAAAAGACTACAAAATATGGGGTGCGAGATATTGAAATGAAAATTTTTTTTCCCCAAAACATGTTTAGAAATTTGTCAACATAGAGTACATTTTAATGTACTAACTTAAAGGAAAGAATGGAAGAGAAGATGAGGGTAAGGAGTAGAAAGAGAGGAGGGAAAAAAAACTTTTTCCATTCATGCCATTATTTGTTCACTCGTGTTCATATACAAAATAACCATTTTGCACGTGTAAAATGTAAACATGTAGTCACATTAACATCTGTGGAATAGTAACCGCGCAATTTTTTCTGTAAACATTGCAACATAATACAAATTTTCTGTCACAAATGTTTTGTAGGGGAGAAATTACGTCAGAATTTATTATGTTTGTATGGAATCATCACTTAGCAAAATTTACAGGAATGCAAAAATTCAGTGCAGCCTATACACGCAGGCATCCTATAGACGCCAAGATACAGTAATCAATATTCAAGCAGTAGTGCTGTGAAAATTTCTTACTTTCAATCTGAAGCTGTAGATTAATAGTAACACATTAAGACATGGTTGTATAGCAATTTTTAAAATAAAAAAATAGAACCTAATATTTTCCATATTACAAAAGTCTGTGCCAGTTTGTGCACAAGAACCAGCGGTTTTCCATACTGAGGAATCAACCTCGCTATTTACAGTGCACAATAATAATTGACAAGCTGACACCCAAACTTACTGCGCCATCTTGAAGTCCACCACGACGTGTTCTTTGTGCATATGCGGTCTACTTGTGTATATCTCCTCGAAAGTGTGAATATAGGTCCAAGCACAATTGCAGTTCCTTTTAAGAATACATAACATTCTGCCCATCGAGACCAAAAGAGATCTCAAACACAAGTCAAGGGACAAGAAATAGAGGTCACTACGTACAGCACTAAAACACATGCAGAACATCAATGCACTGGGAGATGGTACAGCTTGTCTAATGGCTGACTTACTGTCCATTTCCCGTGTGTACTTCTGACACTGTGGCAACTACATCCTTCTCTGGATGCAGTCTGGTTACTCTGGCTAAAACACACCAGTACCAGGTCTCCCACATCAAGTCCTGGTTGTTGAGTTTGCCACTTCCCACAAGGTTGTAACTAATGCAGGTATTCACTGCAACATCTTTTCCACAACTAGTTGGCAAGAGAACACACCAGTTTCCATCTTCCTAGACAGATAGAAGGTACTTTATTCACATACAAGGGGCCTACCATTCAGCAAGTGCCCATGCGCAAGTGCAACATCACGTGGGTTAGACGACATTGGAGTGAGAGGTCTGGCATTCAGGACAGCTCCACCTTGGGTACATAGGGTCATTTGTTCTTCTAAAAGTAGGATCTGGGTACCAATAACTCGCCTGAGGTGATACTTTGCCTACTTTATTGCTGTTTCCCTTACTCGCAGGAGGGAGAAAATGGAAACCGATTGAATGAGATAAGGAGTGTTCCAAAAGTTGAGGCTTCCAGAGCCGCCTGAAAGAGCTATGTAGCTGCCTTGAAGCACCAACAAAGTTTGCCTCCCAGTAAGAAAAGAGATTGATACACAAACCTCTGCTAGAGACAAAATGAATGAAGGTGGCAATGAAACTACCAGATGTTAAGTCAGTGACTACCTCTATGTGGATGTATTGTGGAGAAATAGACAAATATACATACGTATGCCTTCTGAGCAGCACCATGGCGTAGCTTGTTGAGCTGTATGGTGATGGGTTCTACACTGACAACTCCATTCCTCATAAAGACCCCGAGAGATGAGACATGCTCAGCAGGCAGATTTCCCATCAGTGGTGGAGTGTTCATGGTTGACAACGGAAACAACGCACACACCTGAAGACTCTGTATCAAACCAATGAACAAGATGAAATAATCTAGAATTTCTGTGGCTGCAGGAGTTGAGGTGCAATGTACAGGTACTTCTTGTGGTACTGGTCTACCGCAGCTACAACAGCTTCATGGTCTCTTCATAGTATGATGGAATGTTTTAGAGGCAAATCCAACGTTGGCATTTGAGAATCGACCACCTGTTTTGAGCACACCATGATCATCCAAAAAAGGGGCCTGGTGCTGTAAGCAAGAACCAAATTTCCCTTCCTCGAGTCACGCCAAGTCATCTGCTGGCCAGGTGTGTCTGGATTTGACAAACACAAACCTTGCTTAAACATAGATAACCCCTCCACCACATTTCAAATTTCCCGCCTCACCCTAGTTCACCTCCTGGCCACTAAGATCAATGTTTGCCAACTACCACTCACCAGACTGCAGTGTACCACCACACTCTGCCTGATGAAGTTGGCCTAGCCAGCAAAACATTGTGCGACAGAGCATCTTCGTGGAAAATGTGTTCCTCTGACTTTTGTTTGAGTGTGTGTTTATCCATTAAACAGTCCTGAAAGTACTTGTGTATTCTGTGTACTTTTTATAACGTAGGTAATTAGTAGCTTGGCGACCTATTCTCACCATATCTCAATAACTAAAAAAAAATTAAAATTAACTTTATTATGAAAAGAAAATATCCCTGAAACTATAAGCACAAAAACAATATTCTGGAAATTTTGTATTTGATGTGAAAATCAACAACATAATATTCAAAATTGTTCCTTGCATACTGTTGGCAGGCTTCAACATTTGACACTGATTCGCTGAAGCTAATGAACATCTGTAAATTCTAACAGAGACAAAAGGCAAGGATGTTTGTACAATAATTATTTTAAAACTTCTTGTATTATGAATAAGTGGTCAGAAACAAGAGACAAACATATTTTTCTTTTTGACAAAACACTTACTCTGGCCAGCAAAAGATTCAAGTGTAAAACACAATGGAACTGCTCCCTACATCACTTACAGCCACAGTTATTTTTTCAAGTATCTTTTCTTGTCGAGCAGTCCCATATTTCACAACTGATGTCTGGAAACAATTTGCACAATATTACTATATGGTATCAACATAAAAATAATTCATATACTCATACATTAAATTGACAAGTTTAAATATTTTACCTAAAACCATGATACAAATTGTAAAACATAATTACAAAGAATATTGTCATTTTTTTTGCATATAATGAATATTGTAAGACATATTTAGCTTACAATCTATCTTAAGTTGAAGCAACAGCAATGGCTATAAATTAGAAAATAAAGAATCCAAAAAATGTAAGCTGATGAAGATCTGGCTAACTACAGTAAAACCCTCTTAAGAAGTTTTCTGTTAACAAGTTTATCAGCTTAACAAACTTTAAAAAGTTCGCACTTTGTCTATTACAAATACATAATTTTACCCTTTTAAGAAGTTTTCCTGCTTATTAAGCACACATTTTTCAGTATTATTCTGAAACTTCTTAACAGGGTTTCACTGTACTATGAAAGTTTCAAGAAAATGGGTCCAACGACTTATGTTTGACAAAGAACACAATCCATTTACACTGTCATATTAATCAGACTACATATACCATTGCCATTAAACTTCAAGGTTAAGATCCAGGAAAACACATAATAGCAAACATTTATCAGCATGTGTGTTTCAAAGCACTCACCTTACTGGCTCTTCTCATGAAATATATCAATGATAAAAGACACAAAATCAATTTGAGATTACGATATTGTCACATTCATTTAGTACTGCAATTCAATCATTCATCCAGTCACATAAAAAAGGACAGCTTCTAAGAAAGAGGTTTTCTTTCCAAAATAATGACTATAATAACAATTTTATTTTCCAAAACATATTTTAATAATTGTATTAACACTAAGCATAATCTAATTAATACTCAGAAATCACAATCATTTTTTAGATATGCAGACTAACAATTTCAAAATATAGTATGTAGTTTTGCGTTGGCATATCAACTAAAATCAAAACAAACCCCAGTTTCAAACCAAACAATACAAAATCCAATTTTTAAACAAAATAACCAACAATTATAAATATATCACAACTCAGTTTCAACGTGGATCATTTTAAAGAGTAGAAACCAATTTTAAAATATTACATACTAAATGTGTACACAACAAAAGAAAAAAAAAATTACAAAGTTGAAAAATCAACAAAAAATTATTTAAAAACTATGTACATGTATGGAAAGTGAGAACATTAGTAGTGTGTGGAAGGAATATGTAAACAAATAATTTGCGGTTCGTTGATCATATGCACTTTACAACGTGTACGAATCAGGTATACACTGCACGTTTCACAGTGTAACTGAGCACAGAAACTGCTTACTGAAGTAGTTTCCCCATCATCGAGGGCTGAGAACATTCCTGCAAGACCTTACAGTAAGGAAGTGAACTGGAGAAGGCAACGTCAGTTATAGTACCGCTTCCGACCCAGAGTCCCCGTCCCCTTGCCGCCACTGGACGGCTGCTGCTGTAGACTGGTGGGGTTGAACATAAGGGGCATCTCATATGACTGTGGGTGGTCTCCGTGCATTTCAGGTAACGCTGCACTCTGCAATGCCAGACAATCATCACATCTTAACACCGCCGCCACACAAGTAAAAAACTTCTCAAATAGTTAGGGCAATCTGTTTCTCACAGGAAGATTTCAGCACAAGCTAGACTAAAAGATCTTTGTTTATTGGCAGCATGTCATAGGGAGAAGATATTTTCTAACACGACTGGACCAATCAGAATTTAGTTACTCCAACACTGAACATCCATGATTCGTGGACAGAAACCTAAGGTGAGCATAAATTAAAATTATCCAATCAAAGTAGCTCTGAACAATAATTATTTGGAGTACAAAAAGTTGAGGAATCTTTTCGCGAAAATAGGTTGCCCTACCAATAGTACACATACCCGTTACAAACTGCTGGACTATTTTTCTACCAAGAAAAGCTATACGTAACACTTGCATACAATTTCAAAATATCAATCATATGGCCATTAAGTTTGTTTCATTGATATAAAAATGTGAAAGGTTATCAGAAAACAATGTCCAACTTATATAATACCATTTTAAGACGTAAATTCAACAACAAATAAAAAACCAATTTTCCTTGCGGTTTTCATACGACAAATCATGTTTAATAAAGTTAACGGATAAGTAACGAAGCACAACAAGCCCTGCAACACAGTAATACCTCAAACTCAAACAACAACTTTTAATAACCACGCAGCTTAAAAACACACGGAACAGTGTATCGTGCAAGACTGCATGTGAGCTCAGCCACCACAAAGCTAGGGGCAGGGTGAAACAAGCGCAAGGTCGTACAGCCACCACGCATGCACCACGAATTACCGTAATAAACAGGTGTACTGTGACAAGTTACCTTTACAGCAGCATCCGCAAAATCAGCAGCACAGAATTTACACAAGCTAGTACGCAACATAGAACACACAGTAATAAACCATATGACTCACCAAAAATGTACGCAAACCTATGTCAAATTTCATCATGTAGAGAGAAACTGTAACTAAGCAAAATCATTTACAAAATTTTTTTTTGTAATATACCACACACCATGGGACAAAATTACAAGTTTATTAATTTTAATCAGCTATATACTTATACACCTTGTTAATTCATTATTTGTTTCTCTTGTGCTGTTCCCAGAACTTATTCAAAATAAACAAAACATTATTTTAAGATGATGGTATAATTAATTTTACTAACACAGATATCATGCACAAAGAATACAAGATACCTGCTTTTAATAATTATATTCATGCACTGTCAACTATTACAAATGTTTACTGAAATCAAAGGTATTTGAAACTCTACGTCAGTAATATGGGATTTCATGTTAAAACAAAACTTACAAAAAATTACTTATGGATAGTTGAAGCAGGTAACTCGATAATTTAAACAGTTTACTTCTAACCCTAAATTTATCAATAAAGAACAGACTTTCCCTGTCCTTTAATCTGAAGGTTCTTTCTAGTACCAAATGTTCCTAAAAATTTCAATATTCTGCATCCCAGTTTCCAGCATCCTTAACCCGAAGCTAATTCCAATTTATAAATGATGACAAAACCCAAACATTTCAAGAAACTTTCAATTTCTCACAATTTCAGTTTCCTTTTTTTTTTAACCTCCTGTTAGTTTCCTTGGGTTTGCTGCACAGGCAAGGGGAGACGCACACAATTGATAATATTTCAATGTACTATAGCGAAAGCATCCAACCCAGCAATTGGCAACAGCCAGACCGCAGATGGCAGTAAACTGGACCGGCAAAATATAACATGTCTTACTTTAAATCACTCAAAATATTCACAAATATAAGTTTGTTGTTCTCAAACGACAAATTTGTTTTCGCATAAGCACACATGCATGCACTTTTTTCATATCACGTATACGAGTATTCCATAAAGCAGAACAAGCAAAAATTGATTCATTTATACTAGAGAAGTAGACGACTCCCAAGTAAACTCTATATTCCTATTTATCGTAAGTTTTAAATAAGAAATAATAAAAAATGGTGTACAAGAATCAAATTTTTTAAAATCAAGTATTGATTAAAACTGTTTCAGGTACTTAAAAAATACATTTTTATGTTCAGGGGAAAAAAATTTACCTTTAGTGTATTTTGAATATTTTACTTTTTTTTTTCTGGAACTCTTAAGTTTTAAAAGCATCCAGACTCCACTACAAATGACTTGCCAACCCCTGTAAACCTTTGCAATACAGGCATTTATCTCTGTCCCCTTTTTAAGTGTTACTATGAAATTGAGGTAACATAATAAATGAAGCACGTAGGACTTAGAACGACATGCCTAGAAGTGTTGAACTCTATACAAAAACAATTAAAATAATCTGCTTCGTAACTATGTAGCTGTTACTGAACAGATGTGCAGTTAACCACAGGTAAAAATGAACCTTGATGCATGCCGCTTCTACACCTATTAAAAGATGACTCCGACTCATCGCCTAGGAGTACCGTTTCCATCTCTACAGACGTGAGCAACACATTGCCTACCCCTACAGGAAATGGGAACTTCTGCTTTTTTTCCTTCTCACCTGGAAGACACGCATCCCGGCAGGCATGCTGCCCCACCCCCCTCTCCCTTCTCGATGCCTAGAAGCTGCCCAGACCTCGGACACAGCCAAGGAGACCCGATGAGGCACGAAGCCAGAACTGCTAACGAGATAATTCTCACGCCACCCAGGGCCGGAGGACGTCACGCCTCCCCCACTCCCTGCGCTGACAGCTTAACCATTATATAAGACAGGCCGCAGCCATCGTGGCAACCAACTACGTATGCCGACGACCAGTCAACCCGGCGACATACATCACGAAGTTTCTTCTTTTAACTTCATTTGTCTCCTCTCGACACCTTTAATTAGTAGTTTAATTGTAACTTTTCGTCTAGAATCAGCTTTTCCTGTTTATTTAAAACCAGGTCACCTACACCTGGAACCACACAGTTACCTTCAGCTATCCTCGACTTGGTAGGAAGTGGCACAGGTCACGTGTGTACTGAACTTTCAATAAACACACGTTGCTTTCTACTTTGCTACTTTCATTTCCCGGGTATACATCTGTATTCACAGTTGGAGGTACATTATGCTGTGCACTGCCAACGGAATCCGGGAAAGTTATTAAACTGAACTAAGGCATACACATTAGACGGCTACCTGTTTTTTCCCATCAACCACACAGCACTATTAGTGCTCATGTGGAAGAAACAGTAACGCCCCAACCACTAGAAACACCTTCACACCAGGAGACGCGACACACTCGGGTTACTTCGCACCACTCGCACTATTAGTGCGCAGTGACCTGTAGTGCTACTGTGTACTCTGGGTGGACGCACAACTAGCAGAGGCTCGGCACGACTCCGAATCAACGTCCCTGATCAGTTCGCATACGGTGGGGGATCAGTGGGGGACTCTATCAACCTGGCTGACAAGTCACTATTGAGGTACATCATTAGTATTTCTGTTTCAATGCACTGCGTGATTTATATAACTGTTACCCTATGCCTCATGAGAGGAGTGGTAGGAGACGTAGAGAGCAACACCTGGCTCACCCTGCTGCCTGGCCGAGGATAGTATAACCCTATCCTACGCAGGATAGACAGGCGGAATGGGTCTGTGCCGCCAAACTCAGATGTCAAGCAGTTGTGCCTACACCAGTAATATTAATTGAGTTTCCGTGTGTTTGTACCAGCTACAAGTATAACCCTGTTTATGGCTTCTTAACTGGAGTGAAAGTTTGCCTAGGTTGGGACAACTTGGTCTTCTGGATGAAAGAAGCACGACTTTGGAACATTTGTGCAGGCATTCACCCCGCTTAAAACTAAACTTACCTCAACTACCTAACTAGAGGTGAGAATGTATCAGAACTAGCCGACAATCCTCGCCTCATCCTCGCTACCTAAGTCACTTTTGGTCTAGCGTGTAAAATATGTAATTACAGTGTCCAGTCATCTAATCGGACACGTGTCAACCTATTTTTAACATAGTATATTAATACCACAATGATTTCTGCTAATAAATATATTGCATTTAGTTTTGCATCTGTAGGTGATAATACAGGCTAAACTACCCTTCATGTGAATTATTCAAATTTATCAAAAGCAGCATTATTTATACTGAGTGTTTGTATTTTGACTGTGCTAGAGACTGTGAGTAGGTATACAATATATAGTCCCTAAATTTAGAACATTTTTGGTACTTCAAGAAAACTGAGCATGACTACAGTTTTCTTATATTAGTTTCACATACACCAAAATTTTAGCCACATCCTGACTGTCATTGACAAATAAAATTAATAACATTGACAGTGGTGACATGGGACATTAGGATGACCCAAGATATTCTTACAAGAACTAGGGGCTAATTCTAAGCAATTTGTTTCATTTCCTTTTGATAAAAATATTTGTTATTAGTTACTGTATTACTCAAATTTTTGTTTCCTAATGAAAGGAGGTGTTTGATGTTAATATGTTCAATATAACATTCTGAACAGTAACTTCGGACTATTTTTATAGAGTTCTATCCTGAAAATACACAGTTGAATCACATTAAGACCACCTGCTAGTATCCAGAGTAACCGCTCTTCGCAGCATTGACAGCAGCTAGACATCAGTCATGTGCTGATAGGTCCTCACTCGTATCTGGAGCCATGCCGTCTGCGTCCCATAACTGTTGGGTGCATGGCGGAGGAGGCAGATGGCGAACATGACGATTGAGGTGGTCCCAAAGATGTTCAATTGGATTGAGATCGGGGCTGTTAGGCGGCCAGCAAAAAACTTTGAAGTCCTAATCATGCTTGTCCAGCCCCGTGTGGCAAGGCGCATTATCGTGCTGGAAGATCCCATTCTCCCCAGGAAAGACAATCATCATATACAGGTATACGTGATTGCCAAGGATGGATTCATAACCATATTGATCAAGAGTGCCCTCGACACGGATGATGGGACCTAGAGAATACTACGAGAACATTCCCCAGACTATAACACTGCCCCCACTGCCTTGTGTTCGTCCCACATTGGATGCAGGGTGTCGATTCTCTGACGTTTCTCGCTGGACACTTGCGTCCATCCATTCTGTGCAGCTGAAAATGTGAATCATCGAAGAAGGCTACTCGTCACCAATCAGCAAAGGTCCAGTTGCCATACTGTCAAGCAAAAGCAAATCCCAATAGTTTTCATCGATACATCTGTGTTAGCATGGGTGCAGTCACCCACCATCTACCCCGGAGCCTCATTCGCTGAACTGTTGCAAAGACAAGAGTCTGGATGCCCCTGTTCCACTGTAGCCTGTCGGTTGGCCTTCACTCACTGTGTAGTCAACATTCACCTCTAACATTAATGGTGCATGGAGCTCCGCAGTTTTCATGACTGTTATTCCCATTGATGCCATTCATCCACTCACGATACACCTTTACCACAGAGGCACATGAACAGATCACAAAAGTCACCGTTTCTGAAATGCTGCCCACCCTTGGCCTGAAAGCCGAAGATCAACCATTTTAGCAAATTGGTTAAATAGCTTCCCTTACCTATGATTGCACGAAGCACAATGTATACAGCCATCTTGTCGGTCGTATTATATACCCGCTTCACCAGCCCATGTCACGGGCCATACATCATGGGCTATATGTTGCAGATGGCACTTCCAGCAGGTGGTCATAATACCTTATGTGATTCAACTGTGTAATGTGGTAGAAGTTGTTAAGTTATTTATAACTTTGGACGATGAGAATCGTGAAGATAAGGAAGACTTTTGTTGGGTATTTTATCATTTAGTTAATTACAGTTATTTATAGTGATATGTAATGGCATAAATGTTTATTTTATTTAAAACTTGTTTTCAAAAACTTAGTTTGGAAGTGAACAGACAAGTTTTATTCTACAGTGTTGATAAATCATTACAATTACCAAAAGTTACAGGATACTGGTATATGGATGCGGTATCACTTTTCACTGCCCTATCTGCTTACAAAATTAAGACATATACAACCTCCTTATGTAGCAAATGATGATGACGAAATGCAAGACATGTGAGTTCACACCACTGCGCCTGATAAAGGCAAAAGACATTATGTATTATCACACTTAAAACATTCAGCTACATTTTAAACATTCAAACTTTGAACCTTAAGTTTTTCAAAGCAAACAAAGCATGCTTTATTCCCACTAACACACACAAAAATAAAGCTTGCCAGCAATGCTGTTTCATTTAATTGTGTGGCGTATTTAATAACACTAAGGGACATACAAAAATACTTGAAAGCTGTGGTTTTTAAAGGCAACAGTTCTGAAGATCTGCCGAGGCATGAAGCCAAAGAATATAACACAAACACATTCCGCAAACACACTTAATGTTCTGCAACTCAAAGTTAAAGTAGAAAACATGTATAAATCAATTAAGAAATTTTTTTCTCGCAGTACCTGTAAAATATTAACTTTGAGCACACTAAATTTTCTACAATAATCCATTCCACTTCTACAGCAATATCTTCAGTATTACACACTCTCATGTACTTATCTGATGTACTATGTGTATGTATGTTATTTCTATATCTCTCCTCCTTTCCATTCCACTTCTACAGCAATATCTTCGGTATTACACACGCTCATGTACTTATCTGATGTACTATGCGTATATATGTTATTTCTATATCTCTCCTCCTTTCCATTCCACTTCTACAGCAATATCTTCGGTATTACACACGCTCATGTACTTATCTGATGTACTATGCGTATGTATGTTATTTCTATATCTCTCCTCCTTTCCATTCCACTTCTACAGCAATATCTTCGGTATTACACACTCTCATGTACTTATCTGATGTACTATGCGTATGTATGTTATTTCTATATCTCTCCTCCTTTCCATTCCACTTCTACAGCAATATCTTCGGTATTACACACTCTCATGTACTTATCTGATGTACTATGCGTATATATGTTATTTCTATATCTCTCCTCCTTTCCATTCCACTTCTACAGCAATATCTTCGGTATTACACAAGCTCATGTACTTATCTGATGTACTATGCGTATGTATGTTATTTCTATATCTCGCCTCCTTTCCCAGCATCAACCCAAGTGTGATTTATTACAAAAATTACTTGTACTATGCAACTCTTGTTTTGTCTAGAAAATTGTCTGTAATAAAACATGGAGCGTTGAAAAAGAGGAGATAGGGGGGGGGGGGGGGATGTATGCTCATGTTCTAATTTGTTCTGAACATTATAAAAATGTGAGCCAATGCAAAATTTAACTGAAATATGTTTTATGAGCCAAAAAGAATCATAATAAATCTGTTGACACATGGAACATAATTAACTGTTGACTTTTCAATCACGTGACCACAGATGCCAAAATTAGGTTGGAGTTGAATGTTGTTGGGCTTGAGAGTAGCGGGGCAATAAAATGTGTATTTTCTTTCCTAACTGATTGCAACAATGCACAGACATACGCCCCAAAGCAAGCTCTCCGGCAATAAGATGTCAACTGCAGCCTTCGAGAAACACCATCTCCCTTCTTGCCCATGCAGCACATACACAAGGAGTTTGCCTCGCTGGGATAACAAGTGAAATATCTGGGACAGTACCAGAGGTACACATGCTAAATAAGCTACAGGATAAAAGTACAACTTCCAACTTCTATAAAAAAAATTAATGTTACGGGTACAAATTTTGGAACACTGGCCTACAAATTTGAATCTAATGTTCAAATAGTGGTGAAAAATTTCTCTCATTTGATCACTTTAATGGATTAACCGATGACCATCCACTCTGAACGAAAGAGATCATAACACAAACAGAAACTAAACACACTGCCTTGGCTACTCGGTTACTACTGTATGTACCAGCACTGTGTGTAATGATGGGAGACATCTCTCACCTGTGAATGCCGAGTTGCACGGCTGCGACTCATGTAAAACTGCACCTCTCTCGACAAAGAACTAGTGGAGCTCCATCTAGATATGGTCTGCACGGGGGAATACAACAACCCCATAAAAACACACCAACACACCCCCACACGCACACACACACACACACCAAAACCAGGCAGGGTGCATGTTGAGGCACAGGTAGACAATCGCAGGTTGGGGTACAGCTTCAATCTTGTTTAGTGAGCTCATAGCGCACATGGTGCTACAATCGTGTATAAACTCTAAATGCTTACAAAAGTGACTTACTATTTACAGCATATGTGTATGGTCCAATTACATAAAAATGAAGCAATTTTATATATTTAGCAAAAGAATTCACGAGGCAGAGAAATGAAAATATTTACACTCCCATATCACCTTCTTAGTTACAAACTTTTTAAAATAAAAAAAAAGTAATTTTGTATGGTAACCAAATTTAAAATTGGATGAGAAACTTGGCATCACTAGATGTAACATAGCAATGACTATAACATGTATTTATACCAATGTGAAAGCATGTTTCACAGCTAAACAAGAGTCCAGCACCAAATACAGTATTTTCCACTGTTACCCTCTTCTTCTTTTTCTATGTAACTTTTAATTTCACACATTACTCAGAAATTCTGAACTGCTTATTCCATTTCCTTTCTTTCTTTCTTTCTTTATTCAGTATTGTCTGTTTGAGGGTTTTTACCGGTTTTCAGTACACCTTCCATTTACCACGAACTTTTGAATTTAGTGGATACCCAGATTATGCATATACTGCACAAAGTAAGTGATGATAGACTTCCATCTATTTATTTACTATGATATTAACAAGGTCAATGGTGACTGCATACTGAGTAAACTCTCCTACTCTTAACTGCTCATCCATAGTGTAAACAAGGTTACGAGATCCTATTTTAGAAATTTGCAAACCAGCAATGATTTACTACTTGCTTCAGGCAATGACAATCGTCAGAAATATTTTATACAAAAACAAAAAAGATGACAATTCCTACGATTTACAATCCATGGCGATATGGGGTACAACAGTCCACTGTGATTTCAAATTAGGTACTGTCTTTATGATTCTGAACGAAACTCTAGCCCCACCTGTATGCAAATGTCTTTTCATTTACTATACACCTGACAAGGATTCTGACTCAATACTTGTACAGTATTTAGTTATACTAAATTTTCCTCCTTTTGACTTTGTTAATATGCAGAAATGAAAAAAAAAAAATGGAAATCACAAAGAACATGCAATAATTATGCCTCAAGTTTTTATTTTATACAATGATCCACATGAATTCAAACAAAAAAAAAAAGGCAGAAATCACATTGTGAGGGCTACATGCCTGTCTTCTGGAAAGTAGCATTCTGAGCAAAATGACAAATCAAACATTCTTCCTACAATTACAGAACCACCATTCTGGTCAGAAATACAGCTTGCCTATGTCTCAACATCTCTGACTTATCATCATTCCTGCAAGCCACTTCATGCAAAATTGGCCAATAACGTACGTACAAGATACTTTGCAGTCGTCTCAGAACTGCTTGCCTCTATGCCGGTCAGTCTTTGTTCACGCCATCTGAGAATGTGTATCACGTAAAAAGTTTAGTTGTCTGCAAGCCATCCAAAGGAGAAGTCAAGAGGCTTTGGCAAAGGAGCCAGGTACCATCTTATCCCCTACCATTGGTTTGCAAACAACTGGTATGTCTGTAACACTGGTTACAATATACTTTAAACATAGCTGCTTCCCCCAGTACATCTCCAAATCAGTTTGGTCTAAAATCCAGGTTCCAACCTACTCCATAATTAGTTATTCAAAGTCTTTATGTATTTACAATTTCCTTGAAAGGGGATGTATGTCAACCATAAACATGTGAGCACACATCTCAGCACAAGTAACTATAGTATATACAATTTTGCTTCCAGTGAATACATTATGTTGTATGTATAAATTTTTCAGAATCAAACTAGCACGCAAATGTAATTACCCCACACAAAGTTTTGCACCATAAAATGTACTCGTAATACAATTACTGCCCCACCTGTATTCTGCTGTACTACACTGCTCCTGCATCTCAATATGCACTGGGCCTAAAGAAAATTACAATATCCATATTAACTAATCTACCACACACACCTACCATGTAATCAGCATCAAGTCCTTCTGACAATGTAAAATCCAGTACACCACAACCTAGCCAAATTTTTCAGCGATGTAATTCACTCAATGGAAGTTTCAATTCTATTTACACAACAAAAAAGGGACTTACTTAATGTTCACCACAATACAAAATTCTGTATTGTTATGTAATTTTTTTATTACTTCTTCTAATCAAAACTTTGATTTATCTCAAAGACCATTTCTAAATATTTTTAAAATTTTTCAATAGTATGCAATTATGTACTGCAAATACAGTGAAACTCCCATTGTACACTTAACAGATTGAAAAACAACATTTTTCAAAATGCAGTTAATTGTAAAAAGATGAATTTTTACACTGTACAGGCATTATGAGGGAATAAAGAAAACTGATATGAACAGACAAATGCAAGAGAAAGGAATGAGGAAAGGGTTCTGTTATATAGCACTATCGTATAGTGCTATGCAATCCATATTCCTTACAAAACACAAAGAGATAAATCTTTCAAAACATTTCCTTTGTACGGGTTTTAAAAATTTAGCTTTACAACATACGTCACCCTTATGCAACTAAACATGTACCACACAAAAAAGAATTGACAAATAAAAATAAGTTTGTATGCAAATGTACATGTGTTTGGAGGGAGCATACAATTTCTATATTTAAATTTCTTAACAAAAAAAGCAATGAAAAATAATTTGTTTGTGGTCACTATTACTATAGTACTGTTTAAATTACGAATAGGCAGTGCCCAAAAGTAGAAGAACAGAAATTAGTTGCATCTGGCATAAAGTCTATGATAAAAGTCGAGAACAAACGTGCAATGATGGTGATAAATTGACGTGCATTTTGAAAAAGACACCTTTGAAGATGAATTACCATATAAAAATGATACTTTCTTGTAAATGTCAAGAGGTCACACATTACATACCGTAACAGGTGACCAGTGCCCAACAGTCTTCCAATACATCTGTGCAAAAATAACACAACCACTGTGCGAGACAACCAGGAATGTTACCATGCTTTGGAGGAACTGTGCTCAGTTTTGACTGGAGTATTCCTAGTGCCTCTACAACCACCACATGCATCATCAGAGCAAACATATTTTCCAACAACTGCTCTGTTGTTTTCAACTGGTGAGAATGTCTCATTTACAGACACACTGAATCAAAAATAAAATATTTTACATGAATACATTTTTAAAAAATTACAAAAAAAAATATATATACATTTTCCATCCTTCTTTCACTAAACATGCACAAAAAATTGACAAGTGCATGCACTATCTGTAGAGCAGTGAATTATTATTTGTGGAATCCAGACAATTTGCTAAACAACAGACTACCTATTACATAAACCATGCATTTGCACTGTCCCTGAGCAGGCAAGCACACAGTATTTATAAAATGAATATTAGCATGCTCATGTCTGCAACTTCCAAAAACCATTTAATTTTGAAAAATAAATGTTATTGCTCAAACACTCAATTGATTTCTGGATTTAAACCTCACTTACTATGTGAGAATCTATTTTCTGAAGAAGCTTTCATATGGCAAATACCATGCAACTTTCTGCAAACATAACGACAGAAAAACATTTAAACATTTTGTATGAGAAATTAAATTCCATAAATAAGCATTCCCCATTTCAAGCCTTGATATATATTCTCTTACAGACTAACATATTCTCAGTTGCAGGCAGTGAACCGAACATGGAATTTCACAGTTGTAAGGTTTACGTATAACCACTTCGTTATCACATTCACTTAATAATAATAATAAAACTTAAATTAACTGTGATTTATCTAATGTTCTATGCACTGATCATCTGTATTTGTTCCTTTTTGTTTTGTTTCCCATAAAATCTGACTAAATATGTCGCCAGTAATACCATATAAATTTACACATAACTTAAAAGATTGCTTCCGTTTCATTCACTCATATATTAAACAACTTCCTGGATGCCATTAAAGCACTTCCAAGATAGAATTAACATCTACTAGAATAACAAATTGATTTTCTGCACAAGTGCTTCACATAAATATTCACTTCTTCAGACTGCAGCATAAATTGTAAGGACATTAGATGATTACAACATAGTTTCCCTACAAATTTATCTACCACAGAAAACTTTCCGCTCTGTCATGCAGACCGTCACTTAATTGTCAACTTATCTATTTAAGCTATTGCAGATGTTTCCAGAAACATGTGCATTGAAATTATTTCAGATGCCAATATTGATTATACGTAAACTTATAATTTGTTGCTCAATAAAAAAAACTGGTACACATTTCAGAATACTTCAACAACTACAAAAATGCACAAAATGCTTTATTTGTATTTATTGACCATAACTACCACATGACAGGCATAAAATATAAACTATACTTGTATTCAACTTTTCATAACAGAGCTACAACAAAGTTGTAAAATTATAGGATAAAATTATAAGATAAAATTATAGACAACTTGCTATGTCCAACAAAAAGAAATTCAAATTTTTTTTACCCCATTTATTAATGTCAGTAACATGTTTTGTTTAACAAAATGCAAAATTATGAGATAAACTTGATATATCTTTTTCACTTCCACTTGCATCCATATTAAAAATTGGCGAGATGAGAAATACAAAATTCTTTAATAAGAATGCTTTGGTTTACTTATTACCTAGTCTTCAAAGTCTAAAATTTCATAAAGAATAATTTAGTTATGTGTAACTGATAAATATTGATAAGTATCGAAAATTACTTAAACAGAGAGCACAACCAAACATAAACCAATCTCGATTAAAAGTGAAATAGGGTATATGCCGTGCTGAACAAATGTGGAAGAAGATGATGCACTTACGTTACAAATCAAGACACCAAAGCATACAGGTGCACATATTTTATGTATGAAATAAACAGAACAATGAAAACATAAATTACAATGGTAAACCAAAAAGGAACCAACAGAAATCTAGCTGCTGTCATGATTTAATCTCCAGTTACCAGCAATGCAATTCAACAATGTTTGTCGAAAGTCCATGACCAATACATAACAATTTGGCATACCTTAGTTTTAGATTCCAGAAGAAAAACAAATTAGTCTTGTCAAAACAGTAATTTTACAGTTTGGATCAGGCAGGGTGGATCTCTCAACTAGATACCATGAATCGTAAACTGAAAATGTGTGATAATTGTAATGATGGTTTGACAGCTGATAACTGGTATAGGACATCGCATATCGGCAATATCAGTAAATTTACCATTACTGGTCACTGGAACTAATTAATGGCACATCTGTCATGGGTTACTAGTACCTCAACATTTGATCATGTTTGCTGCACATTTAATGCAGTGTGTAACATTTGGCTGCAGCTGTGTGACTTACTTAACATGATAAAATATGGTGGTAATAGGCCACTAGGCTACCAATTACATAGTAGTAGACATTACTCGTGGATGCACACGCATACAAAAGTATGATGAACACGTTTTCCATGTGGATGTGCAGTCATGCGATGTATGGCTAGCTACGTGAGCTTATCAGGCGGCAAGGCAGGCGCCACCTGATCAAGCTGGTCTAGCCAGCGAAACATCGCACAACTGCGCATCCACGTGGAAAATGTGTTTGTAGACTTTTGTATGTGTGTGTCTACGAGTACCCCTCTATGAGTACTTGTGCACTGTCTACTTTTTATAATGTAATTAATGTGATAATAGACTATAAACAAACTAAATATCCTACTAAAAACCTTGTTCTATGCTGGGAACACTACAACCTTGCGAGCTGATATGAGACTGCATTTTGATACACACAAGTTAAAATAACCACAATCATTCACTACTACTCAAAATTTAGAAATTATACAGTTTCAGTAGTCTTTATGTTTAACATATCTTCTAAGTACATAATTTTGGAACAAGCGCGTATCAGTGAGAAATACAAGTCTGCAGAAAAACAAATATGTTTAAATAAGAGTAAAGCAAGTTTTGTTGGTACTGATATGGTACTTCTGCAATTAAAATGTAGCTTATTGTGGCAAGAGATTTTATAGAACATATTTTGAGTTTAAGAAAATAATAGAAAACCCACTTGTTTAGTGGAAAACAAGGATGCAGATGAGAACTTTCTGCAGATCCTGTACTGTGACCAGTACAGCATGCAAAATGACTGTTGATCATGGTTCTAACTATGCTAGTTAATGTGTGAAAATGTTACTTAAACTACTTCACAGATATAACATCATGCACACTGCATTTAATACATACTACCATATTTACTCTATTCCAAGGTGCACATATTTTCTGAAATCATTTTTATAAACAAGAGTGAGAGTTAGAATGATATAAATACCATCAATTTTTCGGCCCAAAAATATTTTAGTGCAGCTTCGCAATTTGTGAGACACATTATTTTTCATTTTTACAACCTTGTCAATTATAATAACTTACAAATTTTTTCCTTCAAATTTTTTTAATACGTTATAAAAGTTGAAAATATTTTCTGTGAATGTCTCCTCAAAAAAAAAAAAATGTTTAAGTAAGGTGAACATAATTTGTGAAAATATTCATAAAAGTTACTTGTTCTACAGATGGAATCATATGCAGGATGTTGAATATTAACATTGTAATTTCATAACAAACATACAGTTAGTTGACGTACGACACATAAGGGCTAAATTACTTTTTGACTTCCCATCATCCCAAGCTACGTCACTAGGTACTCGAGAGAGAGAGGCCGGTTTAACGAGAGGCATGAACCACCAGCACCCATACGGTATTTGTCGTGCCCATGGATGTACTACAGAAGGTACTGCATGGCTACGAACCCCGCAAAACTTCTGGAGCACGAAAAGAAATGAAGAAGAAAAAGATGAATATCCAATAATAACTAGCCAAATCATACCCATGTTTTAATAACCCGAGAAGGGAGAATACAAATGCCGCAATGTAATAATGTTGCCCGTGAGCGCCAGATACCGGCCTTCTGAACATGCACACTACCAGCAACCTTTCGCAACCCACCAGAGCAGCGCATCCAGCAGCATGCACGGGGAAGAGAGGGGATGAACAAAGCCTCCCCAGTAGACACCACCAGCCAGGTGAATAAGCAGTGCACCCCGGAAAACGCCAGTTGATCTTGGGTAGCTCCTACTGATGAAGCTCTCTGCCTACTCCTCTTCCTCAGGACCCTCGACTGTAGAAGTGAACAGTTGCCTTCCAGCGACCAACTACCAGTCACTTTCCAGCGACCAGCCGCCTTCCAGCCACAGGTCCCCGTATTCTGCTAACCACCTTGAGAGTCAGCAAGTAACCACGACCTTCAATGTCAACAGTGAACTATAAGTTCATCACAGTTTAAAGGTGCCCAATCTTCTCAGGACATACAGTATGCCCCAAACAAACATTTTAATTAACTTTAAATATTCTAGCCAATTTGCTCTTGTATTCAGACAGGCACCTTCACGCATCACCCCTCCAGGGAGCAGCAATGAAAATATTTTCCAATCACAGAGCAGGACGAAGAACAATCCCACAATGAACAGCCTGCATGTCAAACATACACACACCTTCGTAGGCCACTCGTACTTCGGACAAGGTACAGCAAGGTACCTGGTGCGTAGTACAGTAGAGCCCCCTGTTAGGAACACTATACAAGGAAGCAGTTAGGCCACCCAAGTCAGTTAATCTACATTATCCGCTGCGCATAAATCTGCCAGACGGAATGACAGGCATGATTAAGTGTGACCTAGCCCCCTCTGGGCCCTTATTAGCTAGGGAACTGTCTCGTGCCTCGCCTTCGGGAGAAGCGAACTATAGCACCTACCCACCCATGCCGTTCACCCACAAAACGGGTATACAGTGGGGCGAACAAAAGGCTGCGGCTGTTCTCTCTGCTAGCCAGCTGCTGGGTAACCGTCCAGAAGTCAACCTAACTTACAAGTCCCTCAAAGCGCAAGCTCAAGCCGCCAGTGAATTAGCAAGGCTTAACATCTCAGTTTACCCCGCAAGGCTATTCGGGCCCTTGATCAAGACCCCCGGAGAGGAAAATATGGACGTTACCCAGATCTGCCTGGGACTGTCTGTGGTACTGGGGATTGCATGGAGCAGCACCATTCCCAGCCATCACACCTCCAGCTAGCAGAACCAGAGCGTCTCCTGTTCTCCAGCCCAAGGACAGCAGACACCTGTGAGTCAAAGTTGGTACCCCTCTACCAATCACAGCTTCGACCCGACCAGCCACCCTGAGCTGGAGAACTTCAACTAGCCAACCACCAGTGAAACTCAGAGAAGGTAAAACCACTACTACCTCCACACCAACCATTAAGAGGTCTTACCTCACACCAACAGATTTTGTCTCTTGCAGATAACCCAAAAGGCCAACCCTTCCTAACAGACCTATCCAAGCGAGACCCCAAATACTACAGACACCACCACAATAAGAGCTTCACTTATTGCAGGTGACCCTTACCTGCTCCCATACAACCATGTTACGTAACATGTATAGCAGTGACACGTTAAGGCAATATGAACCACATCCCCCAGAAAAAGAGAGAAAATCCCACGATGGCAGGTCTGGTGGATGCATGCTTGGGGAAATACTGCAGAAATCCAACATGACACACACCATCTTTACTTGTAGGAACATCGCAGAAATTTAGTGGGAAAAACAGCAGCTTTGCACTGGAGTAACAGAGCAACCATCCAGCAGGAAACACAACAACTACACATTGGAGAAACAATAGAGCTATATAAGGGAACACAAGGCAGGGTGTTTTGCAGAGTGGTAACGATCTCATATGGGCTACTATAAAGGGATGTTCAGTTCGGGGTCAGCAACTATGTGCTAGGAAAGCAGTGTGGCCTTCGATCTCATAAAATTGACTCATGACATCTTTTTAACAATGATTAAAAGATTTTGCAGCTCAATTCTTAGAGTTTTTATGTTACCACACATCATGAGACATCAGATTGTACTGTCTACCGATGGCTAGAATGGACGTTCTAGCCTGAAGATTGTATTATTCACACCGGCCGAGCCACTGATGCTATGCATCCAAGGCATTGAACACCACAGTGTACCACCAGATGGCTCTACCAGTACATTCTGCCGCATCTCGATCTCCAAGCCAGCCGGTGACGTCACGCCTACAGAAAGCTATGCTGCAGCTACCCCTTCTCAATCGACCACGCCTCTCCAGCTGACCAAAGGAGTACACCAGCCAGAGTATAAATAGCGGGCCACAGCCTTTGAACACGAGTCTGCTTCGGGTCTTCACTGCAAACTGTGCCGAAGGTCCCAACGTAATCTAAGCGACTCTTGACCAGTCTTCATTTCTCCACTGCAAACACTGCCAGAGATCTTGACCAACCTGCTCGTTAGCTCAAGCCTGCAAACCGTGCCAAAGGGACCACCTAGTCCTTGGTCTCCACCGCAACTCACTGCCGAAGATATCCTACCAGCCTGTATTGATCGCACACTGTGCCAAAGATCCTTACCATCATACACCATCGTCTACACACCTGACACGCTGCCTCTTCAGTGTAAACACTAGTAGTAATACTACCTGTTAAAGTTAGTTACATAACACTCGTCTACCCTACCAGTGTTAGCCTAGGACCAGGTCACCTTCACCTGGCTCAGCGTAGGTTAAGATTCCGTACGCTCTTGCTGACGTTAGGAGGTAGTGCGACACCACCCTGTTTATTTCCGTCAAAGGAATAAACAGATGTTTTAGCCAACTCGAGGGCATCCTTCCCATAGTAGTAATTCCTCTCACAGTGGACTTGGCGCCCCTCCGAGGGATTACAAGTGATCGGGGAAGTTACTCAAAAAAGCAATACCCCAATAGAATACCCACACGCATATTGGACAGCCTCCCTTTCTGTGCACCACAGTATACAGAATAGTAGAGCCCCGACCATGGCTGTAGAAGACAGGTCTGGACGCTCGCCTATCTTAACAATGTTAATGAATTGACCGCCTTATTGACTGTATTAGTTCATGCAGTAGCCACAGATTGCTGCAAGCAAACTAGTGTTGTTAGCAATGCTGGTATAGGGATAACACCATAGAGATATAAACACCATTTTCCATTTTAATAAAAAATTGCAATACCCCTGCCATGTAAACAGCACTACTTTGGTAGCAGCACTCTGCAGGTGGGTTCATGAACTAAATGGGTCAATATGGGCGTCAACTTTTCAAGCTAGTGTCCAGACCTGTCTTCTACGGCCGTGGCCCTGACACTAGGTATTCAAACTCTTGAGGTCAGCTTGCCGGCTCAGTGGCAACTCTCTCCACTGCGCTCCTTGTGCCAGAGTTAGTGTCCCCTGAGTTGGGTGAGACTGTTCCTCCTGAGACACTCACCAACATGCTGGGACTGTCCACCAATGAAACCTGACTCTCAGTATTAACCATGTTTCGATGCCAAGTACCGGGATAGAGATACCGTCCTCGGTTGGCAGACACTGCACATGGCTGTACACCAATATAGGACAACAGGTCACCTGCCCTACTTTCTACGGACGTGATAGTGTGATTCTGTCCTAATACCCTACTCCCATAGGAGTGGTATCATAGAGAAGGTTAGATAGGTGCTCACTGCCTCTGGGTATCAGCAGAAACTTAACCCCTTCTTGGCTGCACTCATGAAACACTCACCGAGGGATCAAGCCCAGAGATTGCGTCACCTGCAGTGATTGTCTACACCAGAGATTCCCAAGGACCTCCTCGAAAGCCCATTTGTTTTAGTAAGAAGAAACACAACCCGTGATTGTCGCCTGCTTAAGTGGACAGGACAAGTCCTGGTGGCAGAAGTACGGAGAATTTATTTCAGAGTCGAGCCAACTCTGTAACCGTCTTGCCCAACAATTTACCAGCGAGGAGGTACTGGCACGCCTCACAACAGAATTTTACAGCCATACGCAAACACCGGACAAGGAAGCAGAAATATTTTTCTGCCGCAAGATACAGATGTACCAACGAATATTTCCTGCCGGAGACGAGAAAAATTGTGTATAACATGTAACCCGCACGTTGCTACCGAAACTGAGAAACTTTCTGATCTGCCCAAAGCCATGAAAGGTGGACGAAATGATTGAGAGAGCATGAGAGACTGAGAGAAATTTCCACGAGCAGGATGAGTAAGGTAGACTGCAGACAGAGGAGTAGGGGGAAGGAGAAAGCAATAGTGACAGGCACCCTCCCCTACTTCCCCAGCACACTCATTCATAAACAGCCCACTGTCTCACTTCTCTGATACGCAGGTCAAGAGAAAGCAGGGAGAAGAGAAAGCAGACAAGGTCGCAAGCGCCCCCTCCTCAAGACATCAACCTGGAGCCCACATCCTGTGATAGCAGCCATTAGTTGAGGAGCGAGGGTACCGGTTGACCTAGCGTGCAACCGGTTCTCGATTCATTGCCATCACAGCCTGCATAGAACATCTAGCAGCCCATGGAGCAGCAGCCGGACCAGCAACAGCAGCACTTCCTGGAGTAGCAGCCGCAGTGACTCCAGAAATTACAGCACAGCCAGTATGCCTACTCAGTCTCTCAGCCAGCCCAAAATCATTGAACGTAAACCGCAGGCCCTAAACCAGCACTCCGGCCAGTAGCAAAGGCCATCGTTGACTTCGTACCCCAGCCGCCAGACAACAATGCTTGTGTTAATTTCAGGATGGCCCAGTGTAGGCAAGTAGAATCAGCCAGAATCACCCTTAGTACGTGCTTGTGGTCAGCACTAACATAGTACCATACCTTGTTCTGACATTGAGTAAAAGCACCACGACCCAGATACCAGTCAGGCGTAAAGTTTGAAAATATTATTTCAAAAAATGCTGCAAACTAAATAAAGGATTGTTTACACTGCAATAAGGTTTTTCATACAATATACATCTATGATCAACTTCTCGACCTACAGTGTATGTTGAAGCAATGTGTACCAAACTGAGTGTACAAGATGTGTATGGCGGAGAAACAAATTAAGAGTCATGCCATTTTAGATGTGGTATTAAAACACACTGCTTCATTTATAGTGGCAGAAAAACACATACATTTTAATTTTGCTACTTTAACAAAACATGTGATTTTTTTCAGAATATAAGTGAAACACTTACTTACAATGGCCAGGAAGCTATTAAAATTGATGGATCAAAATGGGCCACAGGAGAAAAGCACACACTGTAATATTTGCTTCTAAATGTACTTTCTTTTTTGTGACTAGCAGAGTGAAATATTGTATCTGCAGACATATAGTATTTTTACACAATTTGTCTCCTTAAAATCCCAACTCTTCTTACATAAAGGTACAAAAATTTTTGATAACCCAAAATTTGCTTGAATGTTTAGTCATAAGTAGTTGAATTACATAATACTAATATTATAAGGATTGTGTTTCTTACAATAGACGGTAACATATTTCCACAATTTTGCATGAGAATGTCCACAAATGTGTATTTTGTGTTACAAAATGGCAGCTTGAATAGGGTGATAAATATGATACAGGTGACCATATTTAAAACTGCTACACGCAGTAGCACAATTTTTGTCATAACTGTAATATTTACCTAGTCACTTAAAGAAAAAGCTTAATAACACATTTCTAAAAACAAACGTACATTACAAGTAGATTTTTCTGTAGGAAAAGATGTTTAAAATAATAAGTAATCAGATTGCAGATGAACTAAAGTATTTACAATTTTACATATTTGTATCCTTAGCAGGGATGCCAGATATTCCAAAAATATCTCATTTATTGGCAATAGCCAGAAATAATGATTTTTTTCCTCACAATCTTCCAACTTCCAAATTTTTCTCTTTCATTTTCTTATTTTCTATTTAATCTCAATGAAATAATTTTTTACACATATGTGAAACTGAAAACATACTAATAAAATAGTGTTTTTAAACTATCCACCTTACCAACATAACAAACTATTACTTCTGGACTTATTATATGGTGTCAGTGGTGTAGATTTTACCCACTGGAATTGCTTCGCTAAGGCGTTATATTAACAAGCGTAACTTAGAGAAAGTTAAAATAAATAATCACAAATAAAAAATAAAATTTGCCAAAAAAATTGTTATTATGAATTTACTTGTGAGAGTAGTTTCTTGGAAGTTAGTGGTGACATTTTTGTATAATGTGCATATGTGTGTTTTATTAGTAATTCTAAAGTACAGAATTTGCCAGAAAATCCTACAAATTTTTTTAAGGAACTTCCTAATAATTTTTCTGTCATCTGGCAACATTGATCTTTAGTGCTTTACTGCTTACCAAAAAACTGACTCTGGGCATCCACCATAGCATGGTTTTCCAACGGAACATATGTAACCAGTGAAAGGTGAAAATCACAAGCAGAAATGAAATAACTGCACAATTACAGTAGTTTGTTAGCTTGCTGCTCCATTTGCAGCTAAGCGCTAGGGAAATACGTATTACTTTCGTAGACACTCGTGAACAGACAGCCACAGATGTTACAGTTTTTTTTTAATCGCCACCCTCGCCAGTATGTACAGTAAACGTAGGGGCATTGGCATATGGGCAGAAAGGCAAAGGCAAATCAATATAAAAGCAAACAGATGCTTGGTTGAATAGTCTACTGAACAACCTGTGCAAGAGCAGCTATGGTACACGTTTTGCCTGCCCTGACCTTGACACGACACAATAACACAAACCCAGTCCAGTTACAAAAAAAAGCTATGTAGCATTGTCTATTATTTGGGATGCGGAGTAATATTTTTACCTAACAAGAATTATCTTTTTTTTCTTCCAAATTATAGTCTCTTCAAAACTATGAATGGTCACATGCCGATTCATCTTTTACACCGGCAAACAAGGTATAATTGTTTCTGCGGAAAACTACTACTACTGAAGGCAAAATTAAAATCCTATTGAAATTAATTTTCTACTGAAGTGGTGATTCACCCTGTGGCGTATGTACATAAAATAATTTTCTCCCACAAAATTCCCCAAAAAACTAGATACGACTTCGAATTGATGCTAGTTTGGAATTGTGTACATATGGTATGTTAAAGAGTATACACAAAGCTTATCATATCAATAACTAGCATAAATACATGCACAAATGTAAACAGTATACATACATACATCAAAAGAGATGAGCACTTTCAATACAGCAAAACATGCTTCACAAATATTACTGCCTTATAAACAAGTATGCCTATTTTCTCTTCACAACACTACATTATTTATTACTTTCATTTTCTTTCAAACAACTCCATATGTATGTATTATACAAACAGGTTACTGCTATAATATAGAAAACAATACACACAAAATTTTCTTCTGCACATCACACCACCACAATTATAAATTCCAAAGCATGCAGTTATAAATAAAAGACTAGAAGTAAGCTAAGTAAGAAGTATTGCAACACGAAAGCACACTCTTAAGTATGAAATTAAAATCACTGTATACAAACGTTTCAGTTATTCCTAAATAACTTTAGGAATCTGAAAGTTGGTCCTCAGACTGCTTGTAAAAAAAACACACAAAAATAAATGTAAAATAGTATATCCTCCCTCGGTGTGTAATCCAAATAAAAAATTATCAAACACAAATAACAGTTGCATAGTGAATTTTTTATACCAAATTATGTTACATTAAACACCCTGAATTCATACAGTTAGTTACTAATATTTGTCAGTTACTTGTAAAATTAATATAAAATTAAGAAGTTTACTAAAATATCATGCAAAATTGTAACTGCAATTTCATATGTATTTTAACTATGCATATCATGAGCACAAACATATCTAGATTCTTATTCTTATGTTATTTATAAATAAAGATAAGTATTTCCTAGATTACCTTACTATGGAATAATACTTTTGTTGGCGAAGAAAAAATTTAACATACGTATACAGGCTATAATTAACGGAGTTTATGTGCTTTCTGATTGCCAGCAATCAGAGATGGGTGAGTTTGATTTTTACAGAATAGAGTTAAGTCAAGTTATATGAAACTCGAGTCAAGTCAAGTTCAGCATAAAATTTTTGTGTTAAAATCGAGTTTGCACCAAAAATGTAAGTAAAGTATGTACCTATGTACATGGGTATAATGCCCACTCCTGACAACTTCCACCTCTCTTGTAGTCGCAGTTTATCAAGAAAAAAGTTGTTGGAGACTAATTTCCACTAGTAAGAATAATTCTTTGCCTGGGTGCGCGATTCGCAGCGCTACTTTCTCCCTCTCGCAGATGAGTGAATGACTATGGTTGGAATGGCAATGTCCACTGCGCAATGCTGATAGATAAACCAGGAGTTACTGATGAGCTTACTTTCCTCAACATGGGTGCAATTAATTTTTTAAAAGCTGAGTTTGTAGGTAGGACTTATCTCATTGAAAGCAATATCATTAAACGATGAAACCAGAAACACATGCAACACTAGTTAGACAGTTACAAATACACACAAGCCTTACCCATGACTCGAACCCAAAAAACCTTGTACCGTATGCTAGTGAGCAATCACCTGCATTACGGAGGTTGGGTTCCAGCATCAACATCTAATTTAATCAGTATAATGTTTCAAATTATACGATTTATTAACATAAAATATTTACAGAGCCACCATTTTGAAAATAAGTGACAGAGTCACCTTAAATATGCAAGTTTTCATGGCCTAACTTAGTGCTACTTGTGTGAAGAAATTGGTGAAAATCTGCTGATTAGTCCTTCAAATATGGCGTAAAACTTCTGTATTTTTCATGTGACAGATGCACACAGCCTTATATAGTGCGTTCAACTGACCCACGCCTGGGCTGGAACGAGAGCTGCGACGTCTGTTTGGAGCGAGTGGGGTGGGAGAATCTACTCTTGCGCTCAGCTATATGGCTTTGGGTGCTCGGCCCTCTCCGATCAGCTTGGCTGGTGTGGCAACACACTACTGTCTGCCAGGTGCATCAGGGAGGCTGACGTATTACTGTGGCCACTAGGAAATACTGCTTATTTCACGTGCTAGAACTGCCCACTAGGCTGGGAGCGATTCCGTTGCACTTGGGAATTATGTGTTGGGTTTGACCCTTCCTTGGGATACGTAGTACTACATGAGTAGTGTGAGAATGTTGGGTCTGGAACATCAGGAAATACCAAGTGTCTGTAACTGTCCCTCCACGGGAAACAATCCTGTAGCCATCTATGGTTGTGGTTCCTGGTGTAGTATAATATGTTAGGATGAGTCGCAGTAGTTGTTTGGTATAACACATATAAACGGCACACTTCAAGCCAATTAATTAAACCTTATTCGATTATCAGGGATTGTTGGGAAGGCACCTAAGTTAGGCAAGAGCCCTAAGGGTCGTCGTCAACGTAACTTGTTATTGGCTGTTCACTGTAAAATGAGCACTTCTGAAAGCCCTGCTGAAGATCTATTCTAATGCACATTGTGTGTTCTTCCGCCTTACGTAAAATTACCATTACCATGGACCTCATCGCTTTCTTCGTGTGTCGGTCAAGTGAAAATGTAAAATTACTATAAAAGTAAGTATTTAAAAAATATGCTAATTTTTACACTTCGAAGCATTAAAAAAAAAAAAAAAAATGGAAAGCGATAGAAATAATTTAAGTTGTCAGAAATGGTTCCCTACCACTTTTTATTCACCGTTAAGAAATGGAACTACTGGCCCTTTATCGTTACCAACCTTACTGGGTGCATGTCACTCAGTGCGCCCGTTAAAATATATGCAGGTACGAGCAGTGACATTTTTCTAAGGTTGATTTCAAAAGTGCTCACTTTATCATGAACAGCCTTTACCTTAGGATAGTATACCAGGAAAGGAAGGGAAGTTGGTGTGAGAGCGATGTCAGCAGGACATCAGGAGCTGCTGGAGCTGAAGTTGGAGGGACTGAAAAGTTGGAGGGACTGAAGAGGTGGAATAACCTCTAGAAGGCAGTGATCCTCTGGAGCTGCTGAAGATGTTGACGACCTCTAGTTGTGAACGGTCATCTGCATGGAAGAGGGGTCTAGTGGCTGTGTTGCACCATTGCAGATAGTCTCCTGGCTTTGCAGTGTGGAGGATGGGTTAGCACAGCACTTACACACGGCTGACACCTCTGGCCATCAGTGGTGAAGGTGCAGCAGACTTCCCTGAGGCCTGCTCTGCTAGTCCTATTTATACTAGAATTCAGAACTTGTAGGACCTAAGAAGGATGAGGGGAAGTTATCCTCGCTTTGCAAGTGTTTGAGAAATTCCAAGTTCCTGACGGGATGCCTTTTTATAGCCTGTGCCTGAGGCGTTGACATATTATTTATAACCTCTGCTGGAGACACGGGTGGCTGTGGCGCTCCAGTGGAATGTGTGCTGCCCTCCAGCGGCGCGCTGTGGAACTGGCGCGACCAACAAGGAGGATGTCCGTAGCTTGGTAAGTCGTCTGAGAGGGGTGTTGACGTGATGGCTTCCGGGCGAGTTTCGGTGAACAGTAAAATCTTGCCGCACATGTCAGTATTATCAGTTGGGTAATACCAAAGTAACCTTTAGGAACATGTCCTGACTCCATTACTGTTTAATTGGCATGACTTGCTCTATAAGGATTAAATGCACTCCTAGATGGGGTGAAGTTGTTTAGTAGAGAGCGCTTGCTAGAAACGCAAAAATGCATCATGCGTCAAGTATTAAAGAAGAAAATTAGAATTTCCTAATTATTTGAAGGTGATAGCTATTCTGAAGATACACCAGGTAATTGCTCACAGTACTCGGAAGACCAGACATACACCTAAATACAGTTAGTATATGTTACATAAGTAAATGGGTCTATTTGCTCTGTGTTAGGTTGTGGTTTACTGATATTAAATACTTTATGTGAACTGATATAATCTGTTTTGTATATAATTTGAGTGTTGTGTTATTTATTGAGTGTGAATAAAAATACTTGTGTCATGTGTTAGATATTTGGTTAGATTTTCAAACATTATTAATCAAATGCTATCTAATCCAAGTTGGCGTAGGTGAACCTAACATAATTCAACCTAGTTCCACCTACAGATAAACTTTTAATTAGCCTAATGCAGAAATTTCTGTCTGATACATAAATTTCAATAAACACAAAATTCTGCAAAATATGGAAAACATACTGGCATCTCCTTATAATTTTCGACCATGTCTAAGAATTTAATGAACAAATTATTTAACAGTCAAAAATTTAATGTTAAAAAACATAACATGTGAAAATTGTTACCCTATAATCTATAAATAACCATAACTGAATGAGCTTTCCACAGTTTGCAAATGTAGACAATGTTTTCGAGCTAATAATATTCAATAGGTAGCACAGCCAATGTGCAGTTTCAGAATTTTGAAACCAATGATTATGATTTCCATCTGTTTCAAGGATTTTATTTTTTACTGAAAAATATTCAGCCACTCCTTAACATTTAAGAACTACACAAGTCTGCCAAAAATGAAAACAACAAATTTCAATAAGTTTCTGTTGTATTCATTTTTTATACTAGTAAATATCTGTGAAAAGTACATTTAAGTTATTTGTGACACTGCTAAATTATTTATTCAAAGAATAGATGGTTTGAATCCTAATTCTCTACTAACAAAAGTTATTATAACTACATGTTTTGTGCAATTCTCTGAATACCATAAACCACAATAATTTCATTTACATCAGCGCACAACCAAAACGAGAGACTGTAAAACCCTTTTAAGAAATTTCTACCTGGTCTGTCAACACAAAATGAGCTAAGCAATCTTGACTTTTTTCTGTTTCTGACGAAATTTCTAAGAGAGGTTTACTGTACAAAGCACATGCCTAGGCTACATCTAGACAGCCCACAATATTCTGACTACATTCTGTCATGCCAGCAACATGCGCAGGAGTGGAAGAAGAGCGGCCAATAGCAGTGTGCAAGCGAAGAGCACAACACAAACATAGGCGCAGTTACAGTTCAGATAAACAAATGTTAGCAGCTCGTGGCTACAGTCCCAAGATTCCACATGCAAATGTTCACTCTAAGGAGAGGAAATTTAATACTGTATCACACGAAAGCTGACTATACCACTGACCTAATAATTAAATTTGTAAATTTTTATGAATGGTTAAAATTTTTATTTTGAACCTGAAAAGTATGTTTAAATAATTTACATTTAAAGCCACATTGCTCAAAATACACAAAATGAAATTCAAAATGTGGAGTGCTTGTATCTTGGAGAACTTACATTACTTCATATTTTACAGTTTTGTTTCTTA
The DNA here is from genome assembly GCA_029891345.1 of Dryococelus australis. Classification (NCBI taxonomy): domain Eukaryota; kingdom Metazoa; phylum Arthropoda; class Insecta; order Phasmatodea; family Phasmatidae; genus Dryococelus; species Dryococelus australis. The sequence goes on from CM057000.1 coordinate 144,862,081, forward strand.
ACTACATATCAGAATAATGGACAAATTCCTTAAAATTTTTGTGTATTGTATTGCAGCCAAAATTTTTGATGCATATATATATTTTTTATTATGTAAACAAAATATGTAACCGAAGGAGTTACATTTCATTTGAGCCTTTGGTGGTGTGAGATTGCATGCTTGCATCTCTGGTCTGCAAACATATTCAATCACAAATACCTCTTGCGTTACGCTTTCAGCTAGTGGCTGCAATGAATCTCACACTAATTCAGTACCTAGTGTTAGCCCACCGTGCTGCCAATATTTGAACTAACTAAAGAAATGCAAGTGCTACCAACTGTGGTATGCTTACCTGTGATTGTTCAGAGGTGCTCTCCTGACTTTCTCCCGCCCCGCTCGATGGGGAGAGGAAGTCTGTAGGGGTGTCATCATTGCTGTCAACTGGACACACAAGTCAATTACTACCTGCCACATACTTGCTAATGCTAAATTATTTAATAATGTCCCTGCATCACGTAACTCAACCTCAACATACTGTTAAAAGCTGTTCACCTTTATTTGAGCACTTTTGAAACGAACCTTTAAAAAATGTCACTGCTCCTACCTGCATTGTATTTTAACGGGTACACAGCCTGGCAAGCGTCCAGTAAAGATGGTAACAATAGAAAAGAAGTACAGTAGTAAAATTTCTTAGCAGTGAATTAAAAGTGTTAGGTAAACATTTGTGAATATTAAAATTATTTCTTTTGCTTTCTAACTTTTTAATGTATATAAAGTGTAAATGTTAGCATATTAGTAAAATATTTACTACTCTAATAATTTTACAGTTTCACTTGACTGACGTACAAATAAAGTGATGAGGCCAACAGCAATGTTAATTGAACAAGTGGTGGAAGAATACACAGTGTGCATACAAGCAGATCTTGAGCAAGGATTCCAAAAGTGCTCAGTTTACCTTTGACGCATTAGGTCTTTTCAACTTATTTATATCTAATTCTACTCATCCGTGCGAACCACTCTGCCGCACCACAACGGAGTTTGATCGACAGTACAATATGCCAGATGTCAATTAATTGTACTGTTCACTGGCTGAGACACCGAAGCAGCTAGAACTTCAGCCGGCCGGTGATGTCACAAGCACAGAGGATGTAACGCTAACACCCCCACCCACCCGGACAAGGGCAAGCTGGGAGTGTATAAATGCCAGCACACGGCCCTTGGAACGCCAGTCTGTCCTGTTCCTTCACCGTGCTCTAGAGAGCTGAAAGAACTATCCTCTCGCCTGGTCTTTACAGCACTCCTGCTGCTGAAGATCCCAATGTTTAAGTCGTCAAACTTAACACACTCTTTTCCTTCAAGAAATTCAGGTTCCTTCAGGACAACATACAGCATTAGTTAAATTGAGTTGTTTTCATAGTCATTAACTTGCCTACCTTGCCAGATTAGAAACAGGTCATCTTCACCTGTCTAGCGTAGCCAAGCTTCCGTTAAACTCTAGTTTGATAGGAGGTAGAACAAACCACCTTGTTTATTTCCATACAGAAATAAAGATGTTTTACCCACCTTAGAATACTATTCCCAGTAGTGCTTGTAACTTGCCTACCTTGCCAGATTAGAAACAGGTCATCTTCACCTGTCTAGCGTAGCCAAGCTTCCGTTAAACTCTAGTTTGATAGGAGGTAGTACAATTAACCTTGTTTATTTCCATACAGAAATAAAGATGTTTTACCCACCTTAGAATACTATTCCCAGTAGTGCTTGTAACTTGCCTACCTTGCCAGATTAGAAACAGGTCATCTTCACCTGTCTAGCGTAGCCAAGCTTCCGTTAAACTCTAGTTTGATAGGAGGTAGTACAAACCACCTTGTTTATTTTCATACAGAAATAAAGATGTTTTACCCACCTTAGAATACTATTCCCAGTAGTGCTTGTAACTTGCCTACCTTGCCAGATTAGAAACAGGTCATCTTCACCTGTCTAGCGTAGCCAAGCTTCCGTTAAACTCTAGTTTGATAGGAGGTAGTACAAACCACCTTGTTTATTTCCATACAGAAATAAAGATGTTTTACCCACCTTAGAATACTATTCCCAGTAGTGCTTGTAACTTGCCTACCTTGCCAGATTAGAAACAGGTCATCTTCACCTGTCTAGCGTAGCCAAGCTTCCGTTAAACTCTAGTTTGATAGGAGGTAGTACAAACCACCTTGTTTATTTCCATACAGAAATAAAGATGTTTTACCCACCTTAGAATACTATTCCCAGTAGTGCTTGTAACTTGCCTACCTTGCCAGATTAGAAACAGGTCATCTTCACCTGTCTAGCGTAGCCAAGCTTCCGTTAAACTCTAGTTTGATAGGAGGTAGTACAAACCACCTTGTTTATTTCCATACAGAAATAAAGATGTTTTACCCACCTTAGAATACTATTCCCAGTAGTGCTTGTAACTTGCCTACCTTGCCAGATTAGAAACAGGTCATCTTCACCTGTCTAGCGTAGCCAAGCTTCCGTTAAACTCCAGTTTGATAGGAGGTAGTACAAACCACCTTGTTTATTTCCATACAGAAATAAAGATGTTTTACCCACCTTAGAATACTATTCCCAGTAGTGCTTGTAACTTGCCTACCTTGCCAGATTAGAAACAGGTCATCTTCACCTGTCTAGCGTAGCCAAGCTTCCGTTAAACTCTAGTTTGATAGGAGGTAGTACAAACCACCTTGTTTATTTTCATACAGAAATAAAGATGTTTTACCCACCTTAGAATACTATTCCCAGTAGTGCTTGTAACTTGCCTACCTTGCCAGATTAGAAACAGGTCATCTTCACCTGTCTAGCGTAGCCAAGCTTCCGTTAAACTCTAGTTTGATAGGAGGTAGTACAAACCACCTTGTTTATTTCCATACAGAAATAAAGATGTTTTACCCACCTTAGAATACTATTCCCAGTAGTGCTTGTAACTTGCCTACCTTGCCAGATTAGAAACAGGTCATCTTCACCTGTCTAGCGTAGCCAAGCTTCCGTTAAACTCTAGTTTGATAGGAGGTAGTACAAACCACCTTGTTTATTTCCATACAGAAATAAAGATGTTTTACCCACCTTAGAATACTATTCCCAGTAGTGCTTGTAACTTGCCTAGAAAACATCAGTGTTCGCCAAGGGACAGCACGAGACCACGGAATATTTTCCAAGTACCAGTTTCCGAACCTAGTGCAGGACCTAGCTAGACAATCAGCTCTGGTTATACTCCGTCCACCACGCTTCTGATGCCAGACACTGGGAATAAGCGGCAGCCTTGGTCTGTCAATTGTGGTATGCGAAAGTACACCTAGATAGGGACCAACGTCACCTGCTCCACCTTTGCGGGGCTGATAGTAGAGATCTTTATCATCATGCCCTACGCCCGTCAGCAGCCTATTTATCCCTCCTTTGAACACCACTCTACCGTCTCTTAAGTACAAACAAGAGCCTAACCCCAACCCAACCGTACTTGACAAATAAAAATACAAATTAAACATATGTCTACCCCTCTTAGCATTAGCCATCCCGGGGATATTGCTTTGTCAGGTGATGAAGCCATTTTGCGGGTTCGGGGTTGCAGACCCCTTGGACGAGCAAATCAGCTAAACCCGTCCTCGGGCTCCGCCTCTCCTCCCTCCGCTCAGGCACATTCTCAGTTGTGGCCAGCTGTCACCTTGCCATTCCAATTATCCTGTGTTAGGGAGAACCTACTATCTAGTGGACGCCTAGGCAAATTGCCCAGACACTCCCCACTGCCAGCACGAGTCCTTCCTCAATCTGAGCTCTGGGCACTAGATGAGATGTGTGGTTATGGATGCAACCCCTTTCTTCAGGATTCCCCCCCCCCCCCCACCTACTCTCCGGCTAAAGAAACCAGTGAGGTCAGCCCGTACTACTCCTTACTTTTCCAAGGGTTCTCCACCTCAGTGGGCTACTACCCCAACCCAAATAATTATCGAAAGTTCCACCTTAAAAAAAGGTCTAAGCAATAAATTCCTATTAGGCCTATGTTCCTAACCTACAGAAGCTAAGATAAAAAAAATACAAACTGCACTTACATACAATACTGCAAGACAATAAATGTTAATGTAAATAAAATTGAAATATTATTCAATACTTTATTTAACCCCTAAAACCTTCCGCAATTATAAAATTCTTACTCAGAATTTTATACATTAAAAGTGGTTAGCTGGCACCGAAGCAAACAAAACTGCCTGTCTAAATTCACCAAATTGAGTGCCAAGGGTAAGTGAAGTATGCAATGATGCAAGTACGCAAGTATACACCTGAATTCAGACACTGCCGCAAGTGTGCACACGCAAGCCAGCAATGGGTGGCAGCGCAGCAATCAGCTGACACAGCTAGTGCCGCCGCCCGCCACAGTGCTGTCATTTATCGTGCCAGAATTTTCACATCTTTTGACTGGTTTTCATCGCCTCCTCCGCCCGCTGAAGAGATGAAAAGATGCGACAGCTAATGCCACGCACTATGTGAAGTTATAGGACAAAGAAAATTCCGAGCTGCCAGTTGTGACAGTTGCCTTTAAAAGGGGAGGGGTGTTTGGAGCAAGAGGATGAGAATGCAGATGATAGGAAGATGTACAAATTGGTAAGGGAAAAGAAAAAGGGTTGAAAAAAGAGTAGGGGCGTGGAAAAGAACTTAGAGCAGTGTCGAAGTACATGGGGGGGAGGGGGAGAGAGGAAAGAAGATTAGCAGTGTGGGCAACGTGGCTAAGGGGAGGGATGATGGACAGCCGGTGGAGGACAGACTGTTTACCGGGGGAAGGGGAGCAAAGATGAAGAAGAAGGGAGCAACATTACCTTATCAGAGGCCAGACCCAGCTAAGCAATGAGCTGCAATGAAGGAACAGCTCATACTAACTAGTTATTATAATAATAATAATTAGCTTAGGTTAGACTTAACCTCCCTTCCCAGCCACCACTTGTAGGTATGGCCCTTCGCTACTGAAGATTCCAAGGCAGCCACTGGGCAGTTATACCCGCAACTAACTGCAGTGGCTAGTGGCAATGTGTAGCTCTCTGCTGCAGCTTCTGAGTGACCACCCCTGCTAAGAAGAATCAATTATCCCCCCCTTTGCAAAGCTTCATGCACTCGCAGCATATGGCCGTAGATATACTTTGTTACAGCCAATGACTACAGAGACTGGCCGCTGCGAGGTAGCACAGCACTACGACACATGTCCCCGAGGACATATATTACAATTATGTCTCTTAGGCTAATTCTTTCCTATCTCTTTCCACAGGTCTTCATCTCTTCTTAGTCATGTAAAAACTAGTGAGTGTTGGCTCTGCTGACACCCACTGGCAGCTCACTTCCATTTCTTTTAGTTTCAGGTTCACTGGGAAACCGGAGGGAATAGCCCCATACCACCACTTCCCTCACCGGGGTGATGTTTGCATCACCCTGACTAAAGCCAGCACCAATTGAAGATTCCCAACTGCAGCACCCTCCCTCTACTAGTCTTTCATCTCTACTATTAAAGCACGAGTTTCAACCTCTGTCTCCCGTAGCATTTCTTTTAATGCATGAATAATTTTGAATTCTTTCCTGTCCACTGGGTTTTTATGTTGTCTATGAAGGTATTTCCCAGTCTCTTCTAAGTTATATACTTAACTATAGGTACACTCAGGGAGAAAGTCATGGTTCCCAATCACTGGCTGTAGCTGCCCAATCCCTCTTTGCTACGATGCATGTCTCCTTGCATTATTTCCTTTCCTTGTAGGCATAAGGGGTAAGCCCTGAGACTCAATAAAGATCAGGCCCTACCCACTGGGCTTTCACTTAACACAGTAATAAGGTTGTTAGAAAAAAAATCCCAGCTAAGCGAGGGGTGCTGCTTGACACAAAAACTGCACGGAACTTGGCTCCAGCACCCGGCCGGCCAGGCAACGTGGGATTGAGAACTGGCAACAGCGCTGTCACCTCCAAACCCATAAAAAATATCCACCATCAGGGCTCCCTAGCCATCCCTCCTTTCCAGTCAATATGCTTGGAGAATAAAAATTCCGAAAGGCACTTTTTTGAGAAGATTAGAAGATCGATAACTTAGTCAATCAAAAAGTTCACTGCAAGCAAACTGCACGTATTTTTGTGTTATAAACAACATGAGCGTGAAAAAGCAGTAGTGCACTGCAAACACTATTTCAGAAAATGTTTAAATAATCAGGGAAGTGGACAGAAACGAGAATAGCAAGACTGAAATTACACAAGCATACGGCATCCCGCTCAACTTTATCAACATTTGCCAGAAGAGCATTCATAGCAGAGGGAGCGAGAGGATTCCAGCTACCACGGCTGCAGTTTTATCCAAACTTTACCTTTTTTTTTTTTGCATAGCAATTTAAGGCAACAATTACAATACCTATATTTTAATGCACATGAACATATAATTAATGACTAGGATAAATGCAACAATGCACATGAACATATAATTAATGACTAGGATAAATGCAACAAACTTATTTTTTGGGCTATTTCCCTCAATTTTTTTTGCCTTTTTTTAAACCAAAACTTTTATGGTTCCCCAAAGAGGGTTGTAACTTAGAGAGGGTAGTTATTACCGGTGCCGCAGTTGCGTTTACTTTGGAAAGGAAAAATGTGTGCATTTCTTTAATACACAAACTTTTTTTAATTCGATAATTCAAAATTATGTCATTCAAAGTTAAAAAATTAGGCCCCTAGCGAATTAACTACGTTTTACTGTATATGGTTTCCAGTTTCAGAAACATAACTTTATTCTACTGAAATGCAGTATTCTTATCTTAAAATTTCTAGGGATAGGTGTATCCCAGGTCACGTAACAGTTATAATCCAAACAAGAACAATTTTTTTACAAAAAAAAAAAAATCGGCAATATTTTTTTACTACAAATTTTGAAGATGATGTATCTTCAACAGAGAATTATTTACTTGCATTAAAAAGAAACATAACCTGTATGGGATCGCAACATTATATTTCGCTAACCTTTTATCAAATTTCACAGCATACTAAAACAGTTCAAATGGCTCGTTCAGGTGTTGAAATTTATACACATTCGAAAACAAAATAACCCTCGCGCCACTCGTAAACAAACGGCCCAGACCATAGATGTCGTACACAAGAAAATTATCTCGCTGCAGTGCAAGAGAGATACACTACGTAGTTCGCATACCTGTCATGCCACAAGCGCTTAATGTACTGAGATGCCATTTTGTGACAATTTGCCATGGTTTCATCATCTCCAGTCATGTTTACATCTGTGGAATAGCTATGGCATGGTCACAACATGCTTTTCTGTAAACAATGTGATATTTTAATAAATTGTCTGATTATCTTAAGGAGGAAAAATTCAGAATTAAAAATGTTAGTGCGGAATCGAGTGATAAAGTGTTTGTTAAGGTGAATATTTTATTAACATTCCAGAAGTCGTAATGCAAAAATTAGTTAAAGTGAAGAAAAACCCATTGTATTGCATAAGTTTTTTGTCAGGATCAAAACGATTGTTTGTTACATTGAAATGTTCATTAGCATGAGGTTCGTTAAAGTGGAGCTTTACTGCAATACTTTTTGCATGTTATACTCTATGCAGTACGCAATAGCAAACTTCCAGACATCATCAGGCGCTAAGCTGGACACAAATGAGATATGTAGTTGCGTTTACCTGGAGCTGGAACAAAGTAATTCACGTTCGCTGCAGCTGGTCCCATGGAGGGGAACAACTCCGGTGCCGGGACAACAGGTTTGGAGACCTTGTTGTTCGCCAGTACATCCACGTAACTTGCACGCAGGCCTGTAGCAATACAGAATCATTACACTGACAACAGCCTCAACCACAGCACGAGAACACAGCAGCAAGAGACAATTACTGAAAATATGTGAGAAGTAATCTTTCTGATACCATGTTTACCAGCATGTAAAATGAGGTGTCGTGTAAGAAGGAAAAATAATGTTTGCAGTATAACCAAAATTTGAAGAAATTTTAACTTGGTGATTTTGAATGTTGCAATGGTAAAAATTATGCTTGCTATAACCGTAGGGTAGTGTATGTGTTTTAAGACATGCTTCAATTCTACACATTTTGCTACCTACAGCCAGAGCCTCATCACATCCCTGGCCCACCATTTCCTCCAGATGTACTCCATTTTGTTCCAATGTTTTGGTAATTGTAGTAGCAAGGCGTACACCTATCCACTTTCTCTTACATTACAAAACTAAAATAATTGCACTGATATCACCATATTTCTATGAAGTGTGTTCCTAAATATTATCAGCAATTTGTAATCTAGCAATATAAATGAGGGTTCTGAGTTGTCTTTTACGTTACGACAACTTGTAATGTTACTTACTGGAGAACTGGGTATAGTTTTTATAACAACAACAACACTAATACAAAGCTCTAGCACTACCATAAAAAAATTAAGGAAGAAACATGAAAAATTAATAGTGGTTGCTGAGAAAATCATTTTAAGGCCATTTCGTAAATTATCTCCTTGAAGAATTGGCGATGGTCAGACTAGATCACAGTACAAATGAATAGATTATCACACACAACTAGATCACAGTACAAATGAATAGATTATCACACAACTACCTTCTCCACCTGCATTACTATCTCAAATATATTTTCTGTTTACTGTGAAACAAATGCTATGAAAATCAAAGCTATCAAACAAAAACCACAAGTCAAAATACAGTGAAACCCTGTTAAGAAGTTCCCACGTAATATGTTTTCCTGCTTGATATGTTGAATAGTTTTGCACCTTGTCTATACGCACATGTGTAATTTGACCTTTTTAAGAAGTTTTCCAGGTTAATAAGAATTATTTTTTTCAGTCCCTTCAAAAAGTCTTAACACACAGTTTTACTGTAATATTAACTTGAGATAAGATAGGAGATGATACCATACACAAAAGTATATGAAATCTTTAAAAAAAATTCATGTTATAAGAACAAAGATTGAATGAAGTACCAAAAAGTGCAATGTTTTTTGTGTATAATAAAAAAAGATTATATATATATATATATATATATATATATATATATATATATATATATATATATATATATATATATATATATATATATATATATATATATATATATATATAATGAGGAAGCCACCCATAGGCTGTTCACGACTGGAACAGTTTTCTGAAGCCCTGATAAATTTCTACTTTTGGTTACTGATTATGTATCCTTACGCTACACATAAACATTGCCATGTGACCTACATTTATATCAAATGGGTTATTTAATGTTTACAGCTGTTCTAAGAATTATGTTACAACTATGGCAGAAAAAAACAGTAGTTGTATTAAATCTCTTGTTATTGATGTGCGTTGGATTATGTCATCAAAAGAACTGCCTTAGTTGGAATAAATATTAAAACGAAGGAGCAGCCAGTCCAATGAAAAAACAGGAAAACCAAACACACAACTCGTATCTCTAATTTTTGTGTACGTAGAAGCGACAAATTTAAGATAGTAGTGAATATGCACACAAAAGGACCTACCGTGTATTTTATTCCACTCATATATGTTTGTATAGGTATTCACTTTTTACTAGGTTTATTTAATTACGTATTTACAATTTTTGGCTGGGCGTATGAATTTTCTGGGATTGTAGTAAACATTCAAATTATAAAAAAGTAAGCACATTACACAATTGTGATTCAAACACCTAGGGCGAAGTTACGTTGTGATAAATAAACAGCCGTATATTTGACTTCGTAATAAACACAGTTCACTGTTAAAATGTATACATTTTGCACGTCCAATATTTGCAATCACACCCACAGCGTTAACGACCGCGAAGCAGCCACGCCCTTTCGCATGTAGCGGTTAACGACACACGTAACAGTATATTTATTCCTGCAGTGGAAACACATATTTATCACAACATTGTAACTTGCTTAGGTAGGTTTAACAAACACAACGTGTACACATGTTGGGGTAATTTGAAGTATTTTTTGGAGCAACCGAAAATAACAATTTGTTGTGCTCACATCTTGTAGCCACTCGCCACATCTGCCAACCTTAGATTTGCATCTCTCCCATCATCACACCTAAGTATATTAAAATAAGTATTCAAACATTAAAGCCTCTTTGAAGTTGTAAATTACGAATTCAAAAATCATTATTTTGCTGTAATAAGTATGAAATATGCTAACATTTTAAACATGTATATTTTGTCTTCTAATTAAAAATATTTCGGGAGGGGGAGAGGGGGTAAAGAGAAAAAGTGACAGGGAGCGACATGCTCCGCGCCTTGCCAAGCTGACAGTTGCTTCCTCAGTTGATAAAACAAACACAATGTCACTAGGGCCTACGCGCAATATTTTGAACTGTTATTTTAAACTAGTATAACAATGAAATATGTTGCCATTGAGGCTACCTGAATATTTAAATATTTCAACAGGCAATGTTTAATTTACAAATAGCATAAGAACAAAATTGGTTCAAATAATATTTTAACTGTGAACTATATCTTACTGGCCGTTGTCAACACGTCACTGCTCTCACTGTTTTTAATTCGTATTTAATACAAAATAAATATCACAAGTTATAGAAGATTCTAAGTTACAGTTTCATTTATTCAAGAATACAGTACTTTACAGCAATCACAGTGTTATATATTTGTGGAATACATGTTACTGACAAAATAAGGTTGAGATATTACACCTGGGGTGTTATTTCAAAGGTTCGTTTTCAAAAATCTCTTCCAGTCGTGAATGGATTATACGAAAAGTTTCCGCAATCACTAGACGAGTTCTGCCCCTTCCCTCAGCTAGTAAACCCTAGATCACATACTTCTGCCCTTGTTTAGCTTGTACATGTTGGCGCCAGGTGGCCCAGAAGGGGTTACAGCGGGGCCATCCCCCCTCTGCAGCTGCCCCTCCATCGATGAGGCTGCAGGTGCCAGCTCAGAAGCCTTGGGTGGCGGGGTGGGGGTCCACTGCTCTCCTCCCCGTCATCGTCTAGGTTCGTCCACCGCTTTGCATCAGGATCCCACACAATCTGTATAACACATGCACAGTTCTTATAATAAAAAAATAACCAAAGCCTCACATATAACATCTCTACACCATGTGTATGGAGTAAGGGTTAAACAGTGGAATAAGTAGTTGTGAGATGATGTGTAAATGTGGTTTTAGAAACTTTGTGATGTATTATAATACTGTTTATATAGCATGCCTTGTGTTATTTACATAAAATTTTTTGCTGTAGTGAAAAAATACAAGAACAGATTGAGTATTTTCTCTTTGATAAAATGATGCTTTTTACAGCTACCTGTACACTGGCTTTGCAATATAACCAATTGTAATAGAATTTTTTCTTTAACATGCAGTCAACAAAATAACACTGATACTTATTAAAACTATATGGCTATGATAAATAATTATGATTTCCATCCCACTAAGTTGCAAGAAATAAAACCAAACCAAAACATAATTTAAAACACTACTACATAAGCTCAATAACATGAAATGCCTGAATATGAGAAAATTCTGGTGAGTGCAAAACAGCTGCAGCATCATGCTTTTTATTTTTTCTAGGACCTGTAGTTTTGTCAACTCGAACGAATTGTAAAAACCTTGGAGAGTAGCGATTCCATTTTTGTTTATTTAAAAGGAAAAAAAATTTAAAAATAAAAAAAATTATTTTACTATTTTTTTTAATTTTATTATTTTGATTATTATTATTTGATTATTTTTATTATTAAAATAATTTTCTTTTTCCTTTTCAATAAACATAAAAATGGAATCGCTGAATGCCAACAAAATGGAAAATAATACCACATCTAAGCAATGTCAAAAGTGTGGCAAAGTATTAAACGTAGAAAATTTTTACTTTAATAAATATGCAAAAGACAAGCGTTATAACACCTGTAAAAAATCTGCAGTGAAAAGGGTACACAGAATTATGAATTAAATAAAGAGAAGGTAGTATGCAAATAATTAATAAATATTGCTTATGTTATTAATTAACTAAAACTTTGTGTTATTTGATAAAAAAAAAAGCAGCGTACTAAATTATATACCAATTGTCGCAAGCAGGAAAATAATCAAGTAGAATTATTTTCATTTCAGTCATTTAATCATAGAATACTAAAAGAAGGAGAATTTACAAAGATTTATAAAATTATATATCAGGAATTACTTACACAATTATCCAAATTTCAAAGAAGAGGTTCAGGATGGACTTTAGATAGAATAATTGGAATACAATTAGCTATAAATAAGTATAATCCATTAAATGGAGCATCATGTATTGAACTACCAGAAGTAATTAAAAATAAAAAAAGCATGCATAAATGTGAAGAATAATGATCAAAAATGCTTTCTTTGGGCAGTAAACTCTGCATCGTTTCCAGCAGAAAAAAATCCACAAAGAGAACCTAAATATAAAAATGTGGGGCTTGATATCGATAAAGTAATAGATAAATATGAATATCCTATTAAAATTGATAATATACCAAAAATAGAAAATCAAATTGATATATCTATAAATGTTTACTCTATTGAAGATGAGTCTACAGTATATCCACTAAAGTAAAAGCAAAAAGGAAAAAATCATATAAATCTACTATATTTCAAAGATGCTGGAAATTTTAACTCTCATTATTGCTGGATAAAAGATTTATCGAAACTGCTTTCAGCACAAAAATAGTCCAACATAAAACTTATATATGTGATATGTGTCTTTAATTCTTTTATTCTCAAGAGAATTAAAATTAACATACAAAAGACTGCTCTAAAAACGAAGCAGTAAAAATCACTTTATCCTCAAAAGGAGAGCAAATAAAATTTAAAAATTATAAACATACAATGAAGGTTCCTTTCACAATATATGCAGATTTTGAATCAATATTAAAGAAAATATCAACAGTTAAACCAAATCCAAAAATATCAAATTTTAACAGAGGATGATATTGATAATGGTCTTTATAAGGAGATACTGAACGAATGATATAATCTTACTAACGAACAAATAAATAACATTTATCTAAAGTTAAACAACAAATCATATACTACGAAATATCAATTACATGAAGCATCTGGTTTTTGTTATTATATTGTATCTAATTATGGTGATTATAAGCCACCAGTAGTATATCAAGGCCCAAATGCACATAAAGTTTTTATACAATCAATAAAAAGCGAAGTAGAGGAAATTGGCAAAATATATTCACAAATTGAATGCATCCACTAACCAAAGAAGAAAAAAACATTATATAGGGAATCAGAAAATTGTACTGTATGTGGCTATGAATATACAGAGGACAATAAAAAAGTACATCATCATGATTATATAGGTGGAAAATTCATTAATCCATTATGTAATGATTGTAATCTACAATTAAAATTACCCAATTTTGTACCAATTTATTTCCATAATTTAGACGGGTATGATGCTAATATATTTATTAAGAGTTAGGCTACGATAACAAAAATATTGATTTAATTGCAAATAATGAAGAAAAGTTTATTATTTCTGGGAAAAACACAGAAAAATTAAATTTATACATATTTAAATTTATGGCCAGTAGTTTAGCTAAATTATCATCGAATTTAACCAAACAACAAATGAAACACACACAAAAGCATTTCCCAGAAGAACAAGTAGATTTAGTTATTAAAAAAGGTGTTTACCCATATCATTATATGGATAGTTGGAAGTAATTCTAAGAAACTGAACTTCCACCAAAAAGTGAATTTTACAATAAATTAAATGATTCTGCCATAACTGATGCTGATTTTGAGCATGCAAAACATGCATGGAACCAATTTAATAATAGAAATCTTGGTGAATACAATGATTTATATTTATAAAGGGACGTATTACTATTAGCATACATATTTGAAAATTTCAGAAATACGTGTATAAATGCATATGATTTAGATCCTGCGTGGTATTTTACTGTACCAGGATTATCTTGGATGCAATGTTAAACTAATGTATCAACCGCTAGAATTATTACATAACTATGATATGATTTTAATGATTGAAAAAGCAATTGGAGATGGAATATCACAATGTTTTAAGCAATATGTTAAAGCTAATAATAAATATTTTGAAGATTTTAATCCAAATCAAAAGTCCTATTTAGCACATCTCGATGCTAATAATTTATACCGTTGGGCAACGTCACAATATTTACCATATGGCGGTTTTGACTGGGTTTATTATACATTATCTGATTTAGATTACTGGAGTGAAAAAAATATTAGATTTTGATGATGATTCCGAGTATGGTTATATATTAGGAGTTGATTTTGAATATCCACAAGAACTGAAAGTTTACATAAAGATCTACCATTTTGCCCAGAAAATAAGGTAGTTCCAGGAACAAAGCAATCAAAATTATTAACAACCTCACAAAATAAAGAAAAGTATGTAATTCACTATCTTAATTTACAACAGTGTCTAAATAATACTTTAAAACTTATTAAAATACATAGAATATTGACGTTTGATCAGTCCGATTGGCTGAAGAAATATATAGATTTGAATACAGAGATGAGAACATGCTAAAAATGACTTTGAAAACGATTTTTATAAGCTGACAATTCTGTGTTTGGTAAAACAATGGAAAATATAAAAAACAGAGTTGATATAAAACTATTATCAGATGCAGAAAAATGTGAAACATTGGTAGCAAAACCAAATTTCAAAATAAGTACTATAGTTAATAAGAATCTTGCGGCCTTACATATGAATAAAAAAAATGTAAAATTTAAGAAGCCTATTTACGAGGGTATGTCTATTTTAGACATATTGAAATAATTTATGTACAATTTTCATTATAACACAATAAAAACAAAATATGGTGATAACATGAATTATGTTATCAAGATACCGATTTGTACATTTATAAAATAAACACCGAAGATTTTTTTACGAAGATATGAAGTTGATGATAGAAAAATTTGATACACATGATTATCCAAATGACAATATTTATAACACGCCTCAAATACATGAAAAAGTTTTAGGAAAAATGAAAGCTGAATATAATGGTAATGTTGGTTTACGATAAAAAAGTATACTTATAAGGTTGACGATAAATAAAATAAAAAATCTAAAGGAATAATGAAATGTGTTTTTAACAAGGGAATAACATTTGAGGACTATAAGAACTGTTTGTTTAACAAGGGAATAACATTTGAGGACTATAAGAACTGTTTGTTTAAAAAGAAAATACAATGTAGAACAATGAATCTAAAGCTAATAAGATGCGAAAAGCATGAAATATATAGAATTGAAGTTAATAAAATTGCATTAAGTCATTATCATCTCTAATTTCCAATGCAATATAATTAAAATGTTCATTATTAATTTGATAAAAAATTGGATATGCAGGCTTATAAATAATAGAATCTCTAAATCCCTACATTGTTTTTGGTGGAAAAATTGCTATTATATCTGTTTCTAAATGGTTTGATTCATCATATTTGATAAACATAAAATTTTCTAAATTACAGTGAACATTTATTATTTTAAAAGGGTCGAAATTAGGCAATTTAGTACCTACAGCAATTTTGTCTTTTTCAATAAGCATATTTTTTTCAAGACAAAGGATATCAGATGATTGATGGTTAAATTTAATATTGAACATAGATTTAATAGATATTATATTTTTTTACATTATCTACTGGTAATTCAACGTTATTTGTTGAAAATGGGTCGATTGAATTTATAATTTATTTTAATGATTCAATATCATATTGACCTCTAGGAATAGTTGTAACTTCATTTTTATCAACATTAGGACTTGCGTACAATTGTCGTTATAGTATTGTTGTTTATATTTGGAGATAAAAATTTTGTATGAAAACTAACCAAAACAATTGATTTTTCATTATGGATAAAATCATAATTAAGTTTCTTCTTTAATATAGCACTATTGTTTGTTAATTTAAATACTTTATTATATATTTATTACAAAAAATATCTTATTAAATGAAGAAAGTTAAATGGGGTGTCTGTGTTTTAATTCATAAAGATAATTCCGAAATTAAAAAGAATAGTGAATTATTGCCTAATAATATGAGTAATAGTAGGTCCAAGCAATAATGGAAAACTAATTTGATGATAAATTTTATTTATAATGTAGGATAGATATATTTTAATAAAGTGTATGCTTGTTCAAAAAGTTTAAATCAACCAAAATATATTGAGTTACAAAATTATTTCACTATATTATCCAGAAAACTAAAAGTTGAAGAAAAAATGACATCATTTTTAATAATAATGATGACTGTAGATCAATGTGAAAATGATTCTCTAGTTATGTTTGATGATGTTATTTAAGATAATAAAGATATAATTTGTGATTATTTCACTAGAGGAAGACAAAAATTTAGATGTATTTTATTTAGCCCAAACATATTCAAAAATACCTAAATGATTGGTATGAGATAATACAAATCTTTTGTGTATATTTAGAAAACATGATACTAATTTAAAGCATATCTGTAATGACTTTGTTAGTGAAGATATGACATGAAAAATTTAAAGAGATTTGTGCAAAATGTTGGCACTAAGATGGTTTTATGGTTTTATAACAGCAGATTTGGGTAGAAAAATAAAAGGAGTATAGAAATAAAATTAAGGACTTTATAACACGCATCTAGATATCTGTTAAACATTGTTACATTTTATGTTCATCATGTTTTACGTTCGTTATGTTTTATGTTCATTATGTTTTACGTTTGTTCATTATGTTTTATGTCTGTTCGTTTTGTTATACGTTCGTTCGTTGCATTTGAAATGATTATCCTGCACGGCAGTTATCCTTATAGAAAAATATATAAATTCACAAAACATCTGTTTTATTAATCTAAGAGTTATGAGAATTATCAAAACCTAACCATTTGACATAAATTTTATCGCCTATGGTTTTTAAGACTTTTTGAAACAAATATTCATTTGGATAGCCAGTTTTCATAATTTCATATTCATAAAAACTACCCATTATTTCTTCTCCATTAGTGTCTTTCAGCTTGCCAGTTGGTATATCATAATTTAACACTTTAACAATAGTAGAAACACTTGAATTGCACTGCGAATCTACATATGTTTTTAAAGCATAAGCATTGGTGTCAAAAATTTTATTTAAAGATTTGATTAATAGTTTCCCAGATAAATCCATCATTTAATAACATAGAAGGTATATCATTAGATTTAAATCCTCTCGAAAAAAGGCGGAAAACAATTAAACACAGATGTCCACATATAACTGAATTAAAATTCAGAACTTGTTCATCATTGTAATAAACATTTCTGTTTTTACAGTAATTAATTAAATCAGTAGGAATGTTGCCTCCAAATAAGTCAAAATAGTAAACATAGATGTTTTCTTTAAAATTGCAAACCCAATGAGTTCCTGGATTAGAATATATGTCGAAATTAACAACAGCACATTCATTTTTGGTAATTCATCAATCATATAAACATTTCTGAAATATTTAATATTTAATAATTTTACAATATAGATATTAGATTCTATTTTTTTTTGGCCGTCCTCTTTGATTTATTTTCCATAGCTAAATTGTGTCTCTGTATTCCTTCTAATTCTTTTTTTATTTATTTTAGTTTGTTCGACATAATTATAAATTGCACTAGCTCCTCCAGCTAAACCACCAAGAGCACCTAAAGCAGCCAATATAATTGGTATAATTCCTCCACGATGTAAACCACTGCCAGTTTTTTCTTTGGTCATCTTTTTAACTGTAGCAATGATAAAGTTAATTTGAAACTTTTGGCTTCTCTCAATTTTTTATTTTTTCTCTCAATTTGATCATTTCTTGAAAATTGATCTATACTTAAATCTTTTAATTCCTCAAAGAGAATATCGAAAGTTATATTTGTTATCTTCTGGAGAGAGAGAGAGATAGAGAGAAAGAGAGATAGATAGAGAATGAGAGATCGAGAGAGAATATATATATAAATTATTAAAACATTTAATTCCCCAACCCAATTTTCTTTTTGTGAACATTGTTGAGGCAACAGCAGCAGATGCAATTTTTTTCTCCAATTAGAGTATTTTTATATCTACCATGATTTATATTACTTCTTTTAGTAAGATTTTATCAGCATGATGTCTAGATTCTAAATTTTTATGATCTCTGTAAGCAATATCGTGAAATTTACAAGCTTCATATTATTTATTTATTCCTCTATCTCCTCTTTCTAATCTTTAATTTAATTTTGTAAATGGTCCACAGTAATCATAACCAGGCAAATGTATTTTGGGTGAATTTAAATTGTTTAGTGCCCAATTTATTATTCCGTTGCCATGATGTTCAGAATTCCAAAATGTGTGTGGAATTACATTTAAAACTCTTGTAAGATAAGGAATTCCTTTTGGATGATTAATAACAAAATCAGAAAATTTATTGTTTTACATATTCATTATACTTACTTTTTCATTCTAATAATTGTTATTTCCAGCATTTTCTTCACCATGAATAATTAACAATATATAGATTGATTTTCTAACATTGTCCATCCAAATATGTTCTTTTGGTAAAGTATTATATTTTTTATACCTTCTCCGGATTTAGGAGTTCCTGGACAAATCTTTTTTTCTGGTGTGTTTGGTGCTCATCTTGAATGAGTTTCTATATAATTATCATAAATCGGTTTAATTATATTTGTGTACTTCCAACCTCCACTCGAAGCTACCTTTTTATTAGGATTGTATTGTTGGAATGCAGCATTGGTAGTTTTAACCATTTCTTTATCATTTTCATAATCCTCATCATCAAATTTATCCTCAAGGGCTTCTTGTGAATTTTCTGTTAACAAATTACAAAGTCCTGGTGTTAAGTTATATTCTTTATCCTTAACAAATAGTGGATCATTATTTATCGTTACTTTTGTATCACCAATGTAAAAATTTCTCCCAACCTCCATGTAAACCAAATTTTTCATTAATAACATTTATTCTTCTTGCAATTTCTATTCCAAGATTTATAGTAGAAACATCCGCTATATGTGGCAAATATTTTAATTGAATAATACCCATTTGCTCTTCCAAATCAAGCTTCTTGTTCTGCAAATAATTCTCTTTCAAAATACGTTTCTTCTGGAGTTGGCGGATAATCTAAATTTTTTACTGCAACAGGAACTAGTGTTGTTATTGAATATTAATTTTCTGCACTTTTTTTTTTTTTTTTTTTTTTTTTTTTAACCAATATTTCATAATTCGTCAATTAATAGTTGCTCTTTCTTCTTATTTTTTTCACAGTCTTTTTCATGATGGTTTTTATATTTTTAATATCTTTCAATGAGTAATTTAAATCAAGTAACTCTTCAATTCTGCCATTTATATAACAATATTGAGAGTTTTGAGAGGCAGACTATTCCTCCTACTGATCAAACTAGGGGGAATTTAAATGTTTACAATATTAGAATCGAATTTGATATTCCTACAGGAGATGGCTTTTCTTACCCAAATGATGCTTATGTTTATGAACAATTTAGTTTACTAAAGAGAGATAATGTTGGGGCTGATACAAAATATGATGAAGACAATATTGATGTTTGTTCTAACTTTTTTCCTTTTCAATTTTCTAGAGTAGAAATCTCAAAACATGGGAATATTATTGAAGCTGTTGATAATCCAGGTATAACAACAACAATCATGAATGTTTTATTAAGATCACCAAGTGACCAAATTATTTAGAATTTACTGGTGTTGACAATCTATGTTGAGATAAATCTGGTTTTAGAACAAAAGAGGTTATAAATGTTTCTAGTAATAAAACAAATGAAATAATGTATCCTCTTAGATATCTGTTTGGTTTTATTCATGATAACAATGAAGTTTATTGGAAAGGTGGCTATAAAATTACTTTTTTTCGTAATTCATCTGATAACTGTTTATTTCTTTATGAAACTTTAGATAAAGATGATAAAGTTACGAAACATCGTCCTGATCCTGATAGAATTGTTATTGACTGTTAGAAATTATGTGGCCTATTGTTGAATATGAATTGAACACGACCATTGCAATTAAAGAAAAAATACATAAAGAACCTAAAATACCTATTAGTTTTGATTACTGGCAATTTTTAGAAAAAGAAGTTCCTAAAGGAACAAATGTTTTTAACTTTGATATAAAAGATCAGTTTAATCATTTACTATTTGATAAGCCTGATTTTCTAATTGTAGGTTTTCAATTTAATAGAAAAAAACCATGCTGAACAGCATAAACATGCTACTATGTTTAATCATTGTAATTTGAGAAACATTTATGTTAAAAATGGTGGAAATAAAATTTTTCCTAAAGAAAACTGTAATCTGGACATTGAAAACTGTGTTTATATTAAACAATTTCTTGCTTATAATGATTTTAGAAATTCAAAAACCAAACTAGATACTGGCTATAGAAATAATGAACTTCGTTACAAACCAACTGTAAACTTTGATGGTGATATTAATTACTATTAATTTTGGGGGTGAAGGCCTTTATATGTTATCGATTGTTCATACAGAAAAACAACCGTAGTTAAAGAAAAAAAATACATAAAAATTTGTGTTGATTTTAATAAAGCTCCTGAAGAAGCGGGGACAGATTTTTATGTTGTTCTAATTAGTAAAAGAAGTCTAACTTATGAGTATTTGAAAGAAAAAATTACTTAAGATTTATAAATTTTTAATAGTATTAAATGAATAAATCAACAAATTGTTCCGATATTTTAATACAATATTTTAGACTCATAGTTGAGTGGTTACATTTAAAACTTTTACGATATTTTAGATACATACACGAGTTATTTGGTCAAATAAAAAATCATAATTCTAATTAACATTTTCTCATAGTATCACTTTTTATAAAAAAAAAAAACATAATTTTTAATTATAAATGGATCAAATTATATAACTTTTAGAACTTTGGGATATTGCATATAAAATTATAAAAACAACAACTTCCATTGATAAAGAATTGGACATTGTTCATTTCAAAATTGTTTTAAAAATCAATAAAAATGATTTCAGATCAGATAAATTTTCTAATTTTAAAGATAATGTTTATGATTTGGGTTGCTGTGATGGCTGGGATTATGGAATCAATAATGGCTATACTTCAGATTTTTCTTCATTTTTAGACTTTAAAAAGCCTTATTGGAGTTTTACTTTTGTCAAATAAAATTTATAAATATTTTTTAAAATTTTAAACTTGTTTTTAGCTTAAATTGGCTTGTTTTTGATTGTTTTTTCATTAAATTTCAGATTTTGATTTTTTTTTCTTACACTTTCATTACAAATAGCCCGAAATAGTTAATGCTATTTTCTTGTACTTTAGATGCAAATTGCCTGTTTTATAGCATCAAAATTTCTGCATGGCCCTTTTGTGAAATATTGCAAAATTTGTGTGATTTTAGAATTAAATTACTTGTTTTTCAATGAAAATTGCTTGTTTTTTTTTAAACAAAAAATAGTTGTTTCTAACAATATGAAAAAGTTGCTTGAAAGCGATAAATTTGCTTGATTTTTAGCATTTTTTTACTAAATTACAGATTTTGAGTTTTTAATATTTTGTTGTACTTTCGTTACAAATAGCAAGAAAAAGTTTATGCTATTTTTTTTGTATTTTTGGTTAAAACTATCAGAAAAATTGTGCTGCGCTAGGGTCGGCATTATACATCTACTGGTAAAGGCTGTTCACAACAAAGTGAGCACTTTTGAAATCAACCTTAGAATAAGTAACTGCCCCTGCCTGCATACATTTTTACGGGCACCTTGAGTGACAAGCGCCCAATAAAGTTGGTAATGATGGATGGGAAATAGTTTGATATCTTAACTGTCAAAAGTGCTTGTTTTATCGTGAACAAGCCTATAAACACTTGATTCAGATGCTGTGGCTAAAAGGTATGGACTGGGATACTGAACCACCCTTGGAAGTGCGGGAAAAGTGGGAACGTGTCAGATCTGCACTATCATTATTGTTGTCCATCGCTGTGGCCCGCACACTAGTGAATCTGCAAGGATGAACATATCAACTTCATGGATTCGCTGACAGTTCTGAAATTGGTTACGCTGCTGTTGTATACCTTTGCATGAAACCTCTGCAGGGTCCAGCAAAAGTTCCACCTGTTGGTGGCCAATTCTAAGGTTGCGCCTGTGAATGCGGTGTCGCTACCTCGCTTAGAACTCTGTGCGACCCTTTTGCTAGCTCAGCTTCTCAATTTCATTGACAACAACTGTGAATCGAGGTTGCACATTGAGGCCACTTACGCCTAGACAGATTCTAGGGTGTTTTATCTTGGATTACATTGTTATCTCACCTCTCAAAGACCTGTGTTGTCAATCGAGCCAGTGAAATTCAAGATTACACATCATCTGAGTGGTGGTGGCATGTTTGGTTGAAGGAAAATCCAGCTGACTGTGTCTCACGTGGTTTGACGCCAGCCCAGCTCCAGCAGCATCATTTATGGTGGGCTGGACCATGATGGTTGAAGGAAACCAATGATCATTGGCCTTGCTACATGTCTACAGAAGAGACCTCGGCATCAGCCTCCATCATTCCTGAACAGAAAACTCGCTCATTCGGCAACTTTGTAGACACAAGCCCCTTGGAGTTATTACTTGAAAGGTGCAGCAAGTTGAATAAGCTTACCCGTGTAACAGCATATGTTGTACGTTTTATTCACAATTGTCGAGTGCCACAAAACAAGGCCACTGATGCCTTACTACCCAATGAACTAGACAAAGACTTGTACATTTGGCTGAGGTATGTCCAAGCTTCTTTGTTTGAAGCTGATATTGATGATCTAAAGAAGCAGCAGCGTGTATCACCTCAGATCCGGAAATTGGTTCCATTTATTGATCTCTGTGGAGTGGTCAGGGTGGGCGGTAGGCTGCCTCAGTCAAACTTACCATTTGAGCCAAAGTACCCGGCTTTACTTCCCAAATTGCACTGTTTTACATTTACAGACTTAGTAATCAGTCATTATCATGAAGTCGATTAACATCCGGGTGTTCAAACTCTTTAAGGACACAATTTTGGATACTTGCAGACAGGTCTATCATTCGTCGCTGTCTTCAATACTGCCTCAAGTGTTTTAAGACAAGACCCGCCTCTTCGGCGCCATTAATGGAAGACCTTCCTGCCATGAGGATTCAGCAGGTGAAACCATTTGCAAAGGCTGGGGTGGACTATGCTGGTTCATTTACTATCGAGCTGGCCTGAGTTCATCGCCCAGTGTTCTTAAAAGCTTATCTTTGCATATTTGTTTGTTGTGTAACAAATGCAGTGTACCTTGAGTTGGCATCCTCAACTCCAGGTTTCTTTGTCCACTGAGCTCGAACCCAAATGACTTGTCTGCGTTTACTCCTGGTCATTTTTTAACTCTTGAACCACTTGTCACAGTTTCAGAGCCAAACCCGGAAGACATCCAGCTGAATCGTTTACAGCGCTGGCAGCTCGTGGAGAAGCTTCAGCATAATTTCTGGAAACGCTGGCATCAGGAATATCTTCACACCTTACAGCAGTGTCCAAAGTGGCAGGATGAGAATCAACCTCTTCACCCTCAGCAGCTTGTATTAGTAAAAGAGGACAGGCTTCCTCCGCTGCAGTGGCGCTTAGGATGCATCGTTGAGATACACCCTGGTCATGATATAGTACCTAGAGTAGACAGTGGTCTGCACAGTGGACGGACTCGTTAAAGACCCCGCCATTAATCTGTGCTCTTGCCCTTTATGGGTTAAAATGAATATCTCAAGGTGGGCGGTGATGTTTGGCACTGTGTGTACAGACATCTTTGTAAATATTACTGTGTATAAATTTGAAATGCTTGCCATTGCCATCGGTGGCGCGTTCGTAGTGCTTCTAGGAAGTAGCAGATTTAGACAGTCGGATGTTCGCAATTTGTTTGGAGAAAATGGTGTTTGTTACTGCCCGCCAATTTTCATATCAACAAACTTATGTGTTATACAGTCCAACAGAATGTTCCACACAACTCATGGTCTGGTCGAATGTGACTTAGTGGTGTGGGGCATGGAGGGGGAGAGCCAATCACACCTCTGCGTGGCTGAGTGACAGCATGACAAGACTAGCAGAAAGAAGCATTACCAACCTGAGTGCTCATAGTTGCTACGCAGGCATGCCTGGATACCATCAGCGGTTACCCATCAAGATGTGAACCCAGTGACATATACCACCAGAATATGGACCCAGTGGCATATAGCAGTGTTTTGGATATTCCTGGGAGGGGAACGGCAGCTGCCGCAGAGGCTACAATGGAATTGACATAGCTCATGGCTTATCATACTGACCAATTTTATTTCCTCCCCAGCATACGTATTTTTTAGTACTATATCAAAATCAAATTCTGGCTTGATTGTCGTAGAACACTGAAAAATAACGTTACTTCACAAAAATAGCAAATTGCTACTTTAACTAAAAAATTTCCTTTTCTGAAGTTTTGTACACATTTTATGTCTTGGAGCCTCCTCACCACTTTTGTGCATTACAGCAAAAGGGGCAAAGACTTTGGAAGGCAACACATGCTAGGAGTGGAGTTAAACAACCAACATAATACATAAATAAGAGTATATACAAACACACACTTCGAGCCAGATGCAAGCAATGGGGAAACTGCTTTCACAAGCCAAAATGTGGCCACAATGTACGTGCTTCAGATAACTTGGCTGAAACCGGGCAAGGAGGTAAACACAACCAATATAATTATGCCTTCTGAATATGACAAATCATAAGAACAGACCGATTATAGTGATACACATAAATGCTAGAATTTAGACAATTTTTTTTTATCTTCTCTCAATACAGTTCAGCTCTTAAAATTAATGTAAAATGGCCTCTCAGTTTCACATATACGAAATGCACTTTTGCATTAACTTTAAGGCACAGGTTTGTGTTCATATTTGTGCACTTTTGAAAGGTATGCTTAGGATCCACCTTACACCCCCCCCCCCCCACCCAAATCCCTTCTGTATCCTTCTGCAATATGTAACGTTTATAATGGTCAATTTGTGGTTCCTTCGCACTTTTTGAATCAAACCTTTGCAAACTCACCCCATGTATGATACGTTTTATTGTTTCCACATATCACACGTGTTTTGTACTTCTGTTAACATTAAAGTGCCTTATTTTTGCTTTACTTATATTTTATCTATAAATTTCAATATTCCATTTATAATTAATACACTAATAAAAACAGGGAGCAAATAGGTATGTTGGTAATGCCTGGTAAGAAATGTTGTTCTGTAAAATATTACTACACCGAGTGCACACGAATGTTGTGCCTTTTCCCTGTGGTGTAATTTTCTAGACTCGATTAAGCTTAGTTTGCATGAGGTGGAGGAATATCCTGGACGTAGGAGAACTTTAAAAGGACTTCAGGACAGTTTGAAGGAACTATACTTTGCCATGTACCAGATAACTTTATTAATGCATCATCCCAGTGAAAACATGGGATTTTTGGGACAAAAATAGATTTGCTATAAATGTGAACATTATGATCGTAATACGTTAAGACTTGGAACCTATGTTTCATGAGCTGCTGCCAATTTTAACTAGGAGTGCATATGGCAGTGGTTCATTTTTTCAAAGGTTGATTAAAAACTGCTCACTTTACCGTTAAGAGCCTATACTAGTAAATAACTTGCTGAACATACCGAGGGGTTCTTGTCGTCAGGTAACTTCATCTGGTTCTTGGGTCTCAGGGCTATCTTGTTCCAAAGGCCTCCAAACCAGCCACTGCTGCTTCCAGAGGTTGGCTTCGATGACTGTTCCTTTTTGGGTTTTGGTTTCTTTGGAGAAGACGCCAACGGCTGAACAGAAGGTGGCTGTTGCACTGCTTTCTCTTCTTGGGCAGAAGAAACCTACAGAACCAAGGTCAAACAAACCCAGACAGTTACTCTCCTCACATATCACAGACAATCGGTAAACACAACACAATAGCAACAAGAGGCTTTATCATTTCTCACATTTGAAAAAAAAATTGTATTGTGAAGATTTTGCACTTGTGTGTACAAATTAATTAATTTTTTCATGTAAAGCACATAGCAGTGCCCACCATAATGCAAGAAACAGCTCTGTAATGATCATATTTTTCTGCAGTTGATACCAAAATGTCAGAAAAAATTGCTACTCTTATGATTTTGCATTGCATTTTTCTCAAAGGATAGTAGAGAATGTATTATTTTACTGTGAGTTTCAGCCAAGCTTGATGCATTTTGGCATTACTTGCTTCAAGAAAAAGGATGCAGACCAGGGAAGGACATGCGAGGGTTGGGAGGTTGGCTATACTATTGAGGCCCTAACAACCAGAGGTAACTAACAGAAAATGTTGGAGAGTCCATAGGAGTGAAGTTCAGAGCCATATGATTAAAAGAAGGAAATAAAAGTGATGAATTACAAATACTAAATTT
Organism: Dryococelus australis; assembly: GCA_029891345.1. Classification (NCBI taxonomy): domain Eukaryota; kingdom Metazoa; phylum Arthropoda; class Insecta; order Phasmatodea; family Phasmatidae; genus Dryococelus; species Dryococelus australis. The sequence continues at coordinate 144,888,480 of CM057000.1, forward strand.
GGGCAAATTATGAACTCAAATTTAATATCTTACTTCCAGAAGTCATAAATAAACTTGAAAGGTTACAATTATGGCTTAGCGTTGAACATTTTCCCATACCCTCAGACATCCAGGTCAATGCCACATCCTCAACCCTGACCTCTTAAAATAAAAGCTTGCCTGTTCCCAATGGAGGCACCTACCCCTCCAGTTCGCCACTGATGCAGGCATAAAGAGCAGTGAGCACTGTTTTTAAACTAGTATTTTATATGGCAGTCTTGATACTCTCATAACTATTCCTTATTTATTTACTAGATTCAAACAATACACTTCAATTTGTTTCTACTTCTGTAAAATGCAGATTTTATTTTAATTTTATCACCTACAAAATAACATACTTGAACAGTGTACCACTAACTCCTGTGAAGGACCAGCACTCCATACTGTCACAATGTACTGCTGGACAAAACTTAGCCACCAGCATGTGTTTTGATTGCTAAATATATATGACACTGCCAGCAACTACTGTAGTATGTGCTGCAGATGTAGTTGGGAATCTTTTCAAGTTTCAAATTATATACCTCACAGCAAAGACAAATTATGCATGCTATATATAGCACGTGCATTCTACCTGCTCTTCCAAAATAGAGAAGATGCAGCATGCAACAACAAATATATGGTCCAGCAGAAATAACACTTTCAACTGTTTTATCTTTCTCCCTTTTAAATATGTTGAACAATTATTTTAAATACACCGTTGCATCTCACCTGACAGTATACAACACAAAATGGTAAACAACTGTCCTTTTTACCACAGTCGTATGGAGACTCTGTATATTTAATACTTTCTAACTGCACAGTAGTTTCTTCTTATTCTTCTGCTTCTTTTATTATTGTAGGACTTCCACTCGCAATAAAGATTTTGGGCATGTTGACCACATTTTCAGCAATTAAATTTTCAATACAAGCTTCTAAATCTATGTAACAACTTTGGACTTTCACGTGCAAATGAGCAGTGGTATAATCCATTCGCGGTTACTTCCAACTTTTCTGAAGCTATGCTTAAGTTCAACTTCTAAACTATTCCTCCACCTCATGCAAACAAAGCTATAGCAAAATCTCGAAAATTAGGTCTAAGAGACAACATGCCGCATTTGTGCTTTCTGCACGCTCGCTCACTTCAATAATAATTTGAATAAGAACTATTTCTTACTAGGTATTACCAACACACCTATTTTCTCCTTGATTTTATTTTTTTTAAATCGATAAAGAAATTAGAAATTAAATGTAAGTAAAAGTTCACGTTAATAAAAAATTAACAACAGAAGTATAAAACGCTTGTGATACAAGGCTTATTAGGAAACAATGAAACATGTCATGAATGGGGTGTTTTTTTTTTTTTTTTTTAAGGTTTAATTCAAAAAGTCTGAAGAAACCGCAAATAGAGTATATGTATGGTTCTGTCTGCCCAGCCTAGATAAGCGAATTTATATACAACCCCTTGAAATTAAATGGCTACAACGTCCTGTTTGACGACCAACTTATCATAATTGAGTATTCAGTCACTGTAAAAACAAACAAGATGAAGTTTTGTTGAGTCTAGGACTATCTACAACCCTGTAATTACACTTTACAAAAAATAAGCATTATAACACAACTGGACGTTTACCAAGCCATCAATTTTTGGAAGAAACCTAAAATGAAAATTAAAAATACACACTCTTATTTTCAAACCAATTTGTGAGAAAAAGTGTGCAAGCAGTATAGGGGTGAGTAACGTGCAATGCAACATATTACAAATGCAAAACTGATTTAAAGGAGTATGGGCTGAATCTCTGCAAACTTATACACATGGAGTGTTACCCACACCCTCCCCAACCTTCCAAATGGAGGAGTATTGCTTAAAAGAAGGGAAGAATCCACAATTTGTTTACGTTAATGAATTAAGTCTTTCTACATATAATTTAAATGACTTCTACTCTGCAGTGCAAATGAACTGACAGCACCTGCAACAGAGTTTGAGTTGCTGCCACCAGCAACAAAACGTCAGAAATTGTTCTACCTACCCAAGGCTCCACTCCAAATATATTATTCACCAGACGAGCCACTGAATCCATGCGGCAAGCTGAACCGAGTACAGCAGCATGCCACTAGATGCCACTGCCAGGTACCTTCACCGAGGCATGAGCCTGGATCCAGCGTCCACCACTGATGTCACTCACCGAGGATCAATGTCATGCTCTTCGCAACTGCTACCCCCTCTCCAAGACAACCCCCTATGACAGGCAAGCAAGGGGCACGCCACCAAAGAGTATAAATACAGGGCCGCACCATGGCTCATGACCAGCCTTCAAGCAACTGACGTCTGCATTGTTCCTTCACCAAACCTCATGATGCGGGGATCCATGAGCTCCTACCTTGGTCTTCATCGCACACTAGTGGTGCTGAAGACATTTCCACTCCTCAAGATTTCACTGCACCTTCAGGGGTCGAAGAACCTTTTTGTCACCAGTTGCATAACAGCGCACAATGAGACACATACCGGTCCCTTCTGGACAACAGCCGTAGGGTAACCAAAAGTCAGCCTACCCTGTTAGTCTAGAAGCAGGTCGGTCCTCTTCATCTGTGTTCACACAGAGTGTTTGACTTCCGTAAACTCACATGGATAGGAGGTAGTATTTCACCATCACTGTTTATTTCAAAAAAATAAATAAACATTGTTTTACCAACTTACGAATATCACTTCCGTAGTCATAGCACCTCTCCTCGTAAACATCAGGCCCGTACGAGGGACAGCAGATGACTGGAACTTTATTCTCTTCATTCTGACACGTAAGATAAACGACAGTACCTACAATCTTGGAAGGCCACTCATTCACTGCACTTGTGTGGTAAACGGTAGAGCCACTAAATTACGATACCATTCCCTTAGGGATTGGACTGCCAGTCTAGGGTTTGCCCTTCTCATTGCACACTAGCGGTGTTGAGAGGAGTACTTCCTTGAGCCTGGGAGGAACACTCACCACACCAAAGTTGGAAGGCCACCTGTTCTCTGCACCTACCCCATTACCAACCCATCTACCAACCCCGCATCTCTGGTACTGGAGTTGGGAGACGAGTTACGGCATCGGCTGCCCGCCGCTATATGCAAACGTATGTAATCTGAACAAAATGCAATCTGACCTAAAACTTTCAAACCCTCTGAAAATACAAATAATATGACACCAAACACAAGTATAATTTTAAATGTCCTGCATGCATTATCAGCTAAGAGCGCATGTAGAAGTTATCGATTGGGCAGTGTCATGTCTGAGGGTTTAAAGGGAGGGGGGGGGGGGGGATGATGATGATGATGATGATATCTTCACGAATCTATCTATTGGTGACACCTTGCACGCATGGCAAATGTCTGTCTTTTAAAGTAATTTATCATATTTTACTGCAAAAAAAACTTGTAATTTTGAGACACAAATGAGACGATAATTGATTTCTTCACTATCTTTAATAAATCATTCAAAACCACGCCCTCCGATTTTCAATCATGAGTTACACTGCACTCGGCTCGGTGCTTACCTACCCATTATTAGACAGCAAAAGGTGTCAAATAGGCACTTAGATATTAACAGTTTATTCAAAGATGTGTGTCTATTGAAATAAATTAACATAAATCCTCCAATTTCCCTGCAAGAAGTTACTGAAAAATGAACAGCTTCGTTTTTCTCTTTTCTCCTTTTAGCAGTGACAGGCTCCTTTTTTTTTTTTTTTGCAGTGCTAGAATGTCACACTACCCTTACAAAAAAAAAAATAATAAAACAAGTCTCCCCCCCCCCCCCCTCATCATACGAACATGGGAATATGGCTCGCTACCCTCTGCCCTGGAAACAAAGAGGGTTTGGTGGAATTATCGACCAGCAACATCTGGGTGTTATTTGAAGGGGATGGAAGGCGTAAACAGGTCTGAGCAACAGGTGTAAAAAAGGGATGGGGGGTTCCGCCCTACACATAACTGAAGGGTCGCTGAGAGAGAAAGAGACAGAAGGGAGAGGAGTGTTGTAAGAGTGAGATGAGACAACAGACAGTCGCCACTTCCCTCAACATCCCCGCACAATTTATGGCTACCACTCGCCCTTCCTTTTTTTTTCCATACCCCAGAATTTTTTTTCCTTTATTCTGGGGATAAAAAGGGTGCGCTATACAGGAGTAAAAGGTATTTGTTTTTTTTTTTTTTTTCAATACAAACAGGAAATACGGTAATTTTTGTGCCTAAAGAAAGTAATAACCTGACTTCATTGTCTACAACCGATACTAAAGTATCGTCCTGATACCATACCTGATACAGATACATCTGAAAAAGGTGAAATACCTATTGGCCAATACAGATACTTAGTATCGGTATCAGAACAACTCTAGTTAAAACTACTTTCATATTTCTCCTAATCACGTGTACAACTTACCATCATCAAATTAATAACAAGATGTGTATCACAGGTTTGCAAAATTTATGGAAATCATAAGGCAATAGGATTAAATATATATCAGCCCTCCAGCACTTCTTCCCCTTAAAAACTAATTCTATTGGAAATACAAAACACTTAAGTTTGCAAAGTGTGCTGCTGCATTATATGAAAAATAGCCAGCTTACAGGTAAAAACATATCAAGACAGCTACCCTAGCCTGCAGAATTATTTATCACAGCACACTGCAAAATGAAATAATATAAAATATTAAGATTCTAGCAGAACTGATTTTACACGCCTGTAGAAGTTGGCAACAAAACTCCTTTATGTCTTGACAAGTAACTGAGTGGAATTTATTTTTGCTCACATCTATGGCTGTCTCCTGTAGATTTGATCTAAACTCTGCACACATACCATGCAAATATTTTAAATTTTGAGAACCATGAATTTTATAAAATATCGTTACTTACTATCAAGGTTACCTACTATAATCTCAAATGCTCAAGACAAGAAAATGTTCTACGTCCATTCCAAATAAGAGTTGAAATATGAACTGCTGCACCCAACATAATTACATTTAATTTTGGTGTGATAAAATCATTTTGCAAGTTTCAAAATAGTTATTTTATTTTCATCATCATGGCTGCTGTTCTGTTTTCAACATCAACATGTGAACATATAGGTACATCAAATGTTCTCACATGTCTTAGTTCCATAGTTTATATTGCTGGATACTATCCATAAAATGTAACTTTCAAATATCTTCCATAAACCCAAATCTACATAATTTTTTAGTTTCACATCTTCTCCATCACAATTTAAAAATGGAAAACTCTCATGACAGCTGCAACAAACAAAAGGTTTTTTAATAACCTCTCGAAAACCATGTAGTGTATAAATAAAGAGATCTTTAATTAAACAGCTACTAATGTACATCAATACATTACACACAATATGTAAATACAACAGAACAATTTATAAAAACTACTTCATGAATGTTTTATTAAAATATGTGCCTAACATGTTTAATTTTACACACATTATTAATTTCAGTGACTACCATAAACTGTTTAGTATTTTGTGGCAATGGACAAGAGCTGAATATTCACAGCTAATCAACTTGGACATTATATATGTTAATCAAACCACACAATAAACCAAACACTGAACAATGCCTTTTTTTTACACATCATAACCAATCTACTAGCTAACTTAATCAAGTTTTATTTCCAAGACTTCACACATGCATGTATTTTCTAATTTTAAAATATATATATATATATATATTTTTTTTTTTAAACGCTGTTAATGTAGCATATTAATCTTTGCTTAAGTATATAATTTCAGCTCTTTATAATTCATACTACACGCATAAGGTTGCCAACCGTACCATGCCATAAAGGATTTCCCGTATTCTGGAGTTGAAAGCATTATCCTGTGTAGACATTGAACTGTATCTGAGACTTCTTTGAAAATAAATTGAAAATTAAATAAAAGAGTAGGTAATTTACTGCTTCCATGATTACAGGTACATACCCAAGTGCCACAGATAGTTACAATTGACTCCAATAGACGGAATTTGTCAACAAGTGCATTTAAGAAAGTAGCGCTTGCAGATATGTGTACACTATCTATTCTACTCATATGTGTTGGTGTCTTCTCCTTTAAAGTCAATTAAATCAGAAATTCACATCAGTGAGAATTATGATTATAATTACAACTAATATTTTGTTGCTATACGTGTTCAGAGAAAATGTTGACTGATGTATAATACCAATTTTTTTACATTACAAACAAGATTTAAAACTGTTCTTTTTTAAAACATATTTCCTTGATCATTTCATTATGGTCAGATGCATGTAGAGTTGTCGTAAGTATCCCTTACGGCAAATCTGCAAAAGTTGGTAGCCCTGCACATGCAGCACAGAAACATAACTTTTTGAACAGGCAAATGAATATCAGTTTACAAATCACTGCACATGCACACATACATGTCATGCATACACACACACATGCATGCATGGACACACACATGAATACATTCACACACATGCGTTCACATTACTTTGAACAGCAGTAAGCTTGCCAGCAACACACATTCACTCTTCAGTGTCTCAAAAAAAAAAAATCACCACCAGTAATTTCAAGTTTCAATGCATTTGAGGCCTACATAGTATATATTTAACACCATGTTAACTGCAAAAAAATCTAGGCAGTGTTGAACCTTGATGTCCAGGAACAGAATGATCCAACTAAACATTGTCTCAGCTGCTCTCGTCACAAAGCGACAATTACCAAACTTCGTAATTAACATGATTAAGGGTTGACGGGTATTACATCCAGTTTTCGAAGCTTTACAGATATTTTTAATTCTTCAGCATACCACGTACTATGTGTATTGACAATACCAAAACATACCCCGAGGACGACATTATAACCCACAGTGGCATCTAGCAATAATTGTCATTGGAAACAGACAAAACAATGTGGCTAATATTTCATCCACATTTCACATTTAAAGCCCAATGTATTAGATCCATATCAAGAAAGTTAGTGCAGTGTTTTTTAGCATCTAAGAAATATGGGAGCTTACGACCCATGAGAGTATAATAAACATTACAAGATTTGGGCACAGCACCTCACCCGGGCTCACAACATGGTTAAGAGTGGGATGGAACCCCGCGTTCAAGGTCAAAAAGCAAGGGAGCGATACGGGCGACACTAACACGCATGCCTAGTGCCTCGTCACTCCTACGCACAAGGCGTGCAATGTTTCTGTTATAACACTGTACTGTACAAATTAGATCTATAACAGTGGGGTTTTATTATACGCAATGAAAGACCATAGACTAAACTATGCATGTATCTTTGTACTTTTCTCACGCCGCTTAAGAAAACTGCATAGGCAAGCTTTAAAAATGATATATTTAACCATTTTGACGAAATTTTTCCCTCCCAGAGTACACTTAATATGACAAAGTAAAAAAAACAGGGGTACAGATAATTGTTGTTTATATTTTCTGACAAAAATTTGTATTCACAGAACATTTATTTACCAAGATATGCGTATTCATGCAAACAACTATTTCACAAACAATATGGGGGACACAGCACCTCGCCTTGGCTCGTGACATAGGTAACTGGACCTTGTATGACTGGCAAAACATTGCTTAAACACATGTAGCAGAAGATGAATTATTTTGAGCCAATGACAAGAGCTTGAGTGAGGTGCAGACATCATATGAAGCCATGGACCTCCCCCACTGTCAATAATGCTGTGCAAGTTTGTCTGGGTGTGTTCATGTGGCATGGGGTGAGTCTACTGTTCTGTCCAAACATGTTACCAATAGTTGGCGAACACAGCAATGCACTGTTTCATGCCCATTTGAGGTACTTCATGAAATGCATATACCACTACAACAGTGGCATAGTCATGGATGTTAATGCAACACATTAACGAACCCATGTAACTTAGAACTACATAATTATGGATGCATTTTGGACAGTCCTGAATCATGATATGGTATCACGTTTACGGTTTACCTGATGTAAACCCAACTGAGTATTTATGAGATGTGCTGGAAAGTTTCACTCTCACATAAGATCCTGCACCTACAAAAAGGTAGTTGTCGGAAACTATAAAATTAAAAATTTCTTCAGACATCTCTTGTTTACTAGTGGAATAGATGCTATGTTGAGTTGCTAGATTGTGCTGGGCTAGTGTGAGTTGGCTCACATGATAGTGGGTAACTCTTGCATCCTTGACACATTTAATAAATACCTTATTTCTTATCCTCATGCACCAAAAACATCTCTACGTGCAAGTACAAATACATGCATGCATGCACCCATGCAAGTCTACGGATGCCCATACAAACGCAAGAGTGTTCACACATGCGCACACACAAACCCAAGAGCGTTCATGCATGCACTCACACACCCACGAGTGAGCACACATCCGCGCACACACACACTAACTAGTGAGCATGCATGCACTCACACCTCGATGAGTGAGTATGCACTAATGCACTCACACACCAAGTGAGCATGTATGCATGCATGCACATGCACACACAAGAGAGGACACTCATGCAAGAGGGCACACACGCACTCACACGCAAGAACACACATTCATACACACACACCAGTGTGCACATGCATATACACACAAAAGCACACATGCATACACACACGAGCACACATGCTTGCAAGAGCAAGCATGCACACTTTCACACAAAAATATTACACATGTATGTTATTTTAAAATTTTGATAAATACAAGTTTTTCAACAACAAACATCTTGTAATAACACAGCAAATACAGATGTACTCTATTACAACTGAGCTCTTATGTAGGCAACACTGGTTTATCTTGATTGTCCCATACAGTAAATTATTTAAAAATACTCCACAGAACAATGATAAATTGTATGTGATGCCAAGAATATATCACTGACTTTACTCAGTAACCAAATGTTCCACGTACAGTAGTTCTATGACATATGCTGAAGTTCAAGTGAGGCACTATTCAAAAAATTATCACCTTGGCTACTACATGATTCTTTCTGGAGACAAATTAATTTTTCCTGGTAACCTAGCGGTGCACAGGGAGAGTCAATATCAAATGTCTGCGGTGGTACAACAGGACATAATGCAGAGGGCTGTGATTCAATGGGTACATCAATGGGATATGTCCCTCCAAACACAAGTGGCTTTGTGCCACCACACGCAAATCTCTCTGAACGACCAAACAGACCTCTCCTCAATGTCACAAAAAACCTACTGCTGTTGCTGCTACCACCATCCAGTCTGCTCCATTCATCAACATTATCACATATAACATCACACTTCTGCTTTCTACGAAACGGCCACAGCTTGCTTGTGTAGCTAACCAATGTTGTTTGTGATGTCTTCTCCACAGGCAGGGGATCCTTCCCACTTTCCTGGCTGGACAATAATTTTTGAGAATCCTGTAAACCTGATGGCTGAACACTGTGCTGGAGTCTAAATCTGGGACCAAAACTTTTTGGCACATACTTCGAAGTGCATCTTGCGTCTTTATTATCCATCATATTCAAATTCACATTATTTATACAACCCGTACTACTACAACTATTAGCTGTAGACTTATCTTGAGTGACAACATCCAGGGGCATTGATTCCAATTCATTACTACTATCGGGAACCAAGTTACTTAACACATACTTTGCTTTGCGACCAGAATGTACATCCCTGAACATCTCACAGTCGTTGGAAGGATTAGAGGACCATGGTAAACAAACAAGTGAATTACTTACAGGGCTGGCCGCCACCAGATGCTGCAGTTGCGGGTAGCACAAGAAAAACAATATAAAGCACAAATATTACCACAGACTGAAACCACAGAATTAATATACTACTAACATAGCATTAACTTAATTCAGCTTTCAAAAGTAGTACCTTTATTTTGCAAAAAATTAATATACAATCATTTGAAGAAAAAAAAAACTGATCACTTTGAAGGTACCATTGCAGGGGCTTGTAAGTGGGTACCAGCCCAGGACAGGGTATCATGTATACAGAAAACATCAAAATATTGAACCATACTACCCATGTATTGCAGAGGATAAACACTTGCAGGATGCACTTAGGATGTTGGATCACCCATAGCAAGGAGACAGGCAGTTATACAGTCAGGCATGGACGCATACAGACGTCAGATGTTCTCCTGAAGAAGATCCTATCACAACTGGTGCATCTGATCCTCCAAATCCACTGCAGTTGCTGCTGGCTGAAGTTGCTGTCCAATCTGGTCCCAAACGTTCTTGATAGGTGAGCGGTCTGGGGATCTTGCTGGCAAAGGAAGCATGCGGACATAAAGGCAGGCCGGAGATACCCATATCCAGATTCAAATTTGGAAGTCTTCTGTGTCCAGAAAGAACTGCAATTCGTCACTGAACACCATTCGTCACCAATCCACAAGTTGCCATGCTACCCGTTTGCGACAGGATGTCGCATGTGCTCAGGTTGCAATGATGGACTTCTTAAGGGATGCAGGGACAACAGATCCAACTCTGCTACTCACTTGGATATGGCACTGGTGGACACATGCGTATCCCCAACTGCTATGAGATGTCCCTGGATTATGTGCAATGATGCCTGTGGAGTGCTTATAGCCTGTCACACGATGAAACAATCCTCCCAGTTGGTGGTTCACCAGAGACAACTCGAGCTTTCTCGACAAATGTCTGTACTCTCCTGCTCCCACTGAGTACAACACAGACTCACAGTGTAGGCAGAACAATTCAAGTAGCTAGCAATGCGCTGGAACATCTAACCTGCCTCTTGGAGACCAACGATGCAGCCTCTCTCAATCTTATACAGGTAGACAAGGGTTGTTGAATGCACCATACAGGAATGCTGTGTGCACTGAACTTGACTATGTGGCTCACACTGCAACTAAGGCCTAATTGTGTGTCTTGTAACAGAAAGCCTAGAGAATCAATTTTCCCCCAATAAAGATATATAACATAAGCAATTAACACAATCAGTAAATAATGACATAAATGAATACCTAAAAAGAAAAGAAACCTCTGAATATGAGTTTATCACTTTAAAGGAACTTTTAAAAATAATAACGAGCCTCAATAATAAATCCGGAGGACCAGACGGAATAAAATACGAAGCATTAAAGAAATTATCTGTAAACGCCCTAGAATTCTTATTAAAAATATATAATTTTATGTTTAAACTATGTTGATTCCTACAGGCCTGGAAGAAAGCTAAAGTAATTACAATACCAAAACCTGGAAAGGATCCCAGTAAACCAGTAAATAGAAGGGCCTATAAGCTTACTAAATAGCATTAGCAAAATTTTTGAAAAAGCCCTTTTATACAGATTACAGTTTCATGCAGACGTAAACAAAATAATCCCAGATAATCAGTATGGATTTAGAGCTCACCACGGCACCATCCACCCACTAATTAAAATTGTAGAAGATATAACAGATGGATTTAATAATAAAGAACAAAGATACATGATAACATTAGTAGATGCAGAAAAAGCTTTTGACAAAGTCTGGCTACCTGGATTAATATATAAACTGATAAAACTATAATTTCCCAGCCACATACGTAAATTTACTAGCACACTACTTAAATAACAGACAATTTTACGTAACACTAGACGGAGCAGACTCTAACACTAAATTTGCAACAGCAGGAGTTCCACAGGGATCAGCACTCTCTCCTTTCCTATACAGTAATTACACCGCTGACATCCCTATAACAGATGCCAGAACTAACGCTAATATTCAAATGTATGCAGATGGCAGTGCAATAATAAAACAAAATTATAATGTAAAATATGCCTTAGCAGCCCTACAAAAACAACTAACAACTCTGGAAAAATGGTACACCAAATGAAGAATTAAAATTAACCCTGAAAAATCCGAGACAATAATAATCACTAAAATGTTACCAAGATCACCTAAAGAATTAATACTGTTTAATCAAAATATCCCGTTTGTTAAAACTGCAAAATATTTAGGCATAACACTGGACCATAGATTAATTTGGCAGCCACACATACATAACGCAAGAAATGCAGCACTAGGCAAACTTAAACTGCTATACCCCATTTTAAATGCAGATAACTTCCCACTAAGCAAAAATCTTTAAATATATAAACAAATAATACTCCCAGCTATGCTATATGGACGTGAGGTATGGGGACATGCTGCAAAATTCAGATTAAAAGATTTGCAAACTTTACAAAATAAATAGTTGGGAGTAATAACTAACCAAGACAGATTCACACCCAATCAAACTATCCATGAGCTGCTCTCCGCAAAATACATTAAAGACATAATTGTAGACAAAAATAAAAATCTGTATATTAATTTAGAAGGGCATAACAATAAAATTATTAAAAACTTGGGTAACTATGATCCCACAGGCATAAGAAAATTCAAAAAACCTAAACTTATCTGAACACTGCGAAAGTAGAAATGGGCCAGCCCGCTGGTTGGCCGGTAAAGCTGGTCAATCACAGCACACAGCCCCGCGAGGCTATAAATATGATGGCGCTACCAAAAAATCCGGCATTAGAAGAGCAATGAGCCGAGAGGCGACAGCTGCAAAGCGCAAAACTTAGCACACAGGGCCGAGTATCTCTTCCCAGAGCAGCTCGTGAAATGAAAGGTAAACAAGTGTGGGTAGTTCTTGTTAGAACTACCACACAGACCGGGAAAGACAGCCTGGCGCCTGCGTCAGGGCAGCCAAACCCTCCTCCCCCTCCCCTCCAAAAAATCGGGAAGCATGCGTCGGTAGTGTGTGCATGCCGACCGCATCACCCAAGCTGTGCATGATATATCCACTACACTCATCGAAGCACACCGCACCATAACTTCTTACACACACAAACACAACAAAAAGGAAGTAGAGATGTGCTGTTTCAGGGGTCAACTGCGTGTATTCTCGGGCAAGGAGACCTGCTCCACCTCCACTCGGGAATCAGACCTAGAGGCACTCGCACTGGCCCAGGGAATAGTGTTCATATGGGGTAACTTCGAAATAATCACTACCACCACTGTATATATCACTTAGCTAGCTTTCAATACTGGACATACCGGGATAGGTAATTAATAACTAAAATGATAGAAAATCATTATGTGTGTGTGTGTGTGTGTGTGTAAAAAATAAAAATAAATACAAAACCACATGTATACAATGGAAATATATATATGTATATATAAATATTAAAAAATTCACAAAAAAATTAAGATAAAAAACAAAAAAAAAAAAATTCAAAAACACCATAATACTTATATTATCATGTATGCACTATGACGCACCGACTTGATAGTCTGTTTCAGGTCAGGGAGAAGCTAACTACCAAGAAGGCACAAGGGAGGAGCCCTGCTTTTACCAGAAATCCAACTGGACTATGGTACCAAGGGCTCCCTAGAATATGCACTAATAACAACCACTATTCTTTCAGGTTTGCACCCTCAGTGCTCAACGAAATTAAAGGGGGAAAAAAAAATCAAATTTGCCCCTCCCCCTTTTTTTTTCTTTCTTAATTATAGAAAAAAATTTATTATTTTTATTCTCAGGTAACAGAATGTAAAAATATGGCACACAATAAAAAATTACAATTAGCCTTTACAACATACCCACTTTGAGTCATATTTCATCCCCCCTCCCAAAAAAAAAATAAATTAAAGTGCTATCAGCACCAAAACAGAAGTGTGCCATAAGTAAAAGTAAATGTTAATAAGTATATGATATCTTTGAATAAGAGCCATCAGCGCAAACACATTTGACTATGAATTTTGAAATTCTCTCCTACACTACACCTTGAAACGATGAAACGTACCCTGTGGGCTGCCCCTGGGAGACTAAGGACGCACCTATACAAAAAATGTAAGTTTAGTTAGCACACTTGCAAACAACAGACCAACATATTAGACAGACATCACGACACTAACATTCACTCCAGCCGTCGGGCTAGAGGGGAGCCTCACTCCCCCGCCGAATACAGCCACACGTAACTTAATTTAAAAATAGGCAGCAACTTAAACAGCCTTAACACAGGTCCTGTGCCCAAGAAACCACAGCTACACGGCGCCCCGCTGCCTTACCCAATGATTTGAGTACATGTCGGGGTGCATTTTGTCCTTTACAAACACCCTGTGAGTTATGGGAGTCTAGGCTCCCGGTCTCACGACACACAGGCCATTCGGTGGCGTATGAGGGTTCGGCAGTGGCAGCGGTTGTAACAATGAATGATGGAGGGATATTTATGACCAACAGTAACACATCCACACAAGCAAACCATATTTAACAAAAATGGGACAAGTCTGGCTATGGTGATACTGTGTGGCAACATTATGTACTCGTGCAATTGCTTCATAGTGATCAATTTTTTTTTTTGCAAATGAGTGTAATTTGATGGAAAACAAACAACTCAATGAAAATTTAAACAAAATTATTCTCTGTTCCTCCTAAAAATTAAAATTTTAGACATGCCACATCACAACCTGCATATTTTTTATTGATACAAATCCAATCCTATGAAAAAAATACAACTATAACAACAATGTTAAACTGCTGAACAAACATGTAGTTTAACAAGGGACATTATTTTAAACTATACTAACAGCTGTACTTAAATTCTTTTATCATTCAAAACCCTTTTTAATTGTTTTTCAAATGAATGTTGAATCATCAAGGTGACCCGCAGTTCCCTTATAAAAAATTCCTTACCTTTCCCCAACTTTTCAAGAGCAAACACTTGTAACGTATGTTATTTTCTAAAAATTTACTTATTTATTTTATGTATACCACCAACATGGTCACTATATTTTTTTCAACACCGTAACAAATACCTATAAAAATTATGAAATTATCTACGAAGTTGGCACATGAGGGAAAAGAAAAAGGCCACAAGAAACTGAATACTATTAAGTTTCTTAAGACAACGAACAAGGTCACAATACAAAGGTAAGACATTATACAGGATCGCCAAAAAAGGTGTCTGTGACTTCAGATATAAATTGTACGAGCAATAAGTAACCAATCTCTCTGAAACCAACAAGAAACCATACATAAGCAGTGAGTTTTGGTATTTGTCCTTGCTGCGACCTTGGAGTCGCTGGGAGCATGCGTGGATGCCACACTGCCAGTCAGTCGAATCACGCCAATCATGGCAAGCATACAGCAGAAAGCACAGCATGTGCTGTGGTACGTAGAGTTTAAATTGATCGTTGCAGTGCAGCGTCATTTTCGGCATACAGACTTATCAGCTACAGTGCCAACACTGCAATGCAGAATACATCGACCTCACCACCAACACACTCAAGCAGAGAATGGATGGCCACAGAGCAGACAGCAAACAAGCCATAGCTGGTCACATCAATAACCTACAAGACAAACCAGTTGCAGAACATGCAGCATCACACAACAAAGGTTTAGATTCCTGCTACAGTACCAGAGATGTGAGAGCCCAACCACCTTTCCTTTCAGTAATATCACAAATCTCAGATGCTGGGAATCAACTCATCCATTTATAACAAAATCTAGGCAGCCACAGGCCTCAACATAAGATTATCACAGCTCCAAACCATACTCATTAGCTATACCATCAAATTTTCAATTTACCCGCCGTACCTTAGTATGCCACCTGGCCACTAGGTTTAGTACCAACAGCACCCTTCAACCATACTGTAGTGTTCTATAACTTGGCGCCTGATCAAGCTGGCCTGACCAGTGAAACGTTACAATTGTGCAACCACGTGAAAAATGTGTCTTCCTTCTTTGTGTGTGCGTGTGCGCGTGTGTATGCATGGATGTGTGTGCATGTCCGTTCACATATGTGTGTGGGTCTGTGTGCTTGTGCGTGCCTGTTAACACGTGAGTACTTCAATTCCTGTCCTTTTATATATTTTTGGTAGCACTAAAAATTAAGAACTGGTGATGTGCCTGGTACTGTCCGCATGCCACCTCTGAGACTGCGGGGTATGAAAAAAGGGGAAGGCAAGACAGTGAGTGACAGCTGAGAGTGGAAAGCGTGGTCATGCATGTACTATCCGCAGTAACACATTTAGCTCCGCAGTGTCGTGAACATCGCAGCTATGAGTGTTATGTCTGTCCAGAAGAAAAACACAGTCATGCATTCTGGGGGCCGAAGAATCCTAAGTAATATAATTGCAAAGTGTGATGAAGAGGCGAAACAAAAATGTTATGCTTTCACAGTAAACCAGACGACAGCACGAGCTGCAGACTACGCTGGAGTGTCACAGACGTTAATAAAAAAGATACGGAAGGAACAGAAAGAACCAGATAACAGTGGGGAGGACGGTAGCTTGCACACGCCGGGTAAACGACAGAAAACTAGACTGGAACATACTCGTGAATATTGATGACTTTGATCTATGTGTAATTCCGCGGACGATTCACGATTTTTATATTCAGGAAAACCGTGTCCCTACCATTGCAAAATTACTGCCCGTGGTAGAGGAGAAAATAGACTTTTCATGGTCACATACTTCGTTGCGTAAGGTGGTAAAGCAACTAGGTTTTTGGTGGAAAAAATTGCAATACCACAGGAAGATACTAATTGAGAGACCTCACATCGTATCTTGGCACCGTGACTAACTAGTTGCAATGAAACAGCACAGACAAGGTGGGAAACAAATTATCTACATAGACGAGACATGGATAGACGGTAATTTGACGTTTGGTAAATTTTGGCAACGTGAAAAAGTGTTTGGCATACAAGCTAATGTGAATTCGGGTAACCAATTAATTGTAATACATGCTGGGGGTATTAACGGATTTATTGAAAATGCTCTCCTTGTCTATAAAGCCGGCACTGTCAGTGGCGACTATCAAGGCCAAATGAACAGTATTAATTACATAAAGTGGATTACCAAGAAGCTTGCTCCTAACCTCCCACAGTCATCTGTAGTAGTATTTAAATAATGCACCGTATCACTGCGCACATATTGATAAGCCTCCTACAAGTACTCTGTGAAAGCAGATATGTGTTAACATGGTTAACAAACAAAGGCATAACTTGTCACATGTCGATGCGGAAAGAAAAGCTTTACCAATTGGTAGAACACGCGAAACTTAAAAAGAAAGTGTACAAATTCGACACCCGTCTGACATCTTTAGGACATACCATGGTCCATACATGTACGACCTGAACGGCATTGAGCTCGCTTGGGTGAAGGTGAAGCGGGTAGTGCGCGAAGGAAATGTAACCGGAGATTTACCTCCCCAGAAACTCCGAGAAATTACTACTAAAGCGATAGACAGTGTAACCAAGATCGACTGAGAAGGTAACTGTGGTCACGTACAGCAGCTTGAGACTGAATACTGGGAAAAGGATAGTGTTGTGTCAAATGTAATCGACAGTATCGTTGTACGTCTTGACGACAGTAGTGATTCCTCCAGTGCATCAGACGCGTCCAATTCAAGCGGTGAACATGAAAATCTGGGTTCACCATTAGCGACCCCACTGCCTTGAGGTGAGTGAATGTTTTCTTTGTACGATAGTACAGTCGTATAGCGTGGCCGGCTTATCATTCCAAGGTCGCATTCCTGCCAGGGTTTCAGAGGTGGCGTGCAGACAGTACATTGATTTGCACGTAACATGTAGCTTATACAAGCATGGACTATCTACTGTCTCAGTTTAGCATGAAAAAACAGTTATCCTAAATGTGTGGAATATATTTATATTATTTTAAGTTATGGATTATATTAAACTGTTTACACTTTGTATTGTTGTGGTTTTTCAGGTTTTAATATTGTCTTTTGGTTTTGGATTATTTGGTTGTGGGGACGAGTCATTAATATAATTTTCAGATTAAGATTTGGAGGTTATTGTTCATTAGCCCTTAGAGGGTAGTAAGTATTGCATTTTTGTAAATCATGTGAAACTAAACAAAAGTATACTGATTGGCTCTCATCTCTCCATTGCTGACTGGATGAGTAATGTGGCGTGGTCAGGCGACAGTCAATCAGAATGCAGGTTACAAGAAGGTTGATGTTGAAAGTTGAGTTGAATTTTTTCCTCTCGCAGAAATACAGTCACTACCACTGAGAATGGACGCATGTGTGCTTAAAAGAAATCAATTACACATGAGCATATAATCTGTAATTGCAACAAGATTTTTTTAATTTTCATTATGAGTAATATAAATCAAGTGATATGTTTATTTTGTTTTGAGAATACAAATAAGTCAATAAAAATATATAACAGAATTTCTGCATCCTAATTAAAGAGAAATGTTATATCTGGCGACCCAAACATGTGGCTGAAGACCGAACTTCGAAAACTACGGTCTTCAGAAGCTGTGGATTTTGACAGAGGGAAGAACCACGCCCAGGAAAGAAATCTTGTTACACTTCGAGACTATGGGAGAGCGGAGATGTGGTGCCCTGAGGGATGCAGATTACCATCTACATAACATCTGAAATGCATCTGCATGTGTTTTACACATTCCACTACATTGAGGGACATCATGGGAGCAACTCGCTGTAAACCGCAAGTGTTGGAGAAAAATTTGTTTTCGTTTTTTACAGAATTTAAAAAAAAGTTACGTAATTACTTATTCATTGTAAATTTTATTCTAGACCTATGTAAGGTGAAAGTAGCTTGGTACAAAGGTTATTGTACTTGGTTATCTCAAATTGTAATTTGTAGAAAACATTTTTTTTTATATTCAGTCAACATGAATGACTGTGAAAGAGAACCAACAAATTTTGTAGGGTATGGGGACACTGTAATGTCCAAGGCTACAGTAGAGAGGCCAACGCCTAATATGGAGAAAGCATTTGGGTTGTTGACAGAAAAAATTGAAGCCATACAGAAAGAAATACAAAAATGTAGAGTAGAACAATATAGTGGGTTTGATATTTTGGAGAAAAAAATGGAAAGTTTTAAGAACATTCATAGAGAATTGCAACAAAATTTAAATCACGTGCCTGATGAACAACTTAACAGAAGCTGTAGCTGAACACAATGAAAATATTTCCAAAAATATGAGTGGAATAAGGGACATTTCGATTCAAGAAAATGTACGAGGGAGAGAGGTGAAATGTAAACAACATGGTGATGTAAACTTTAATCAACTGAACAAACAGCGGTATGTATCTCGAAATGAGGGTTTCTTGTTTTCAGATGAGAGTCCTGCTTTTGAAAGGGCAGTGCTAAAAACTTTTGGAGATGATAGGAAAGACACTCAATTAATGCATGAGTGTGAAAGGATGTTTAACTCACTGAGTGGAGGGAGGGGGGCAGATGAACAACAGATCCAACCATTTAGAAGTAGGACAAGATGGGGGAAAAAAACGGGATGGGCCAATTTTTTGAAGGAAAAAAAAAAAGGGGGTGGGGCGCAGCGAGGAAAAAGAAAAGAAAGAAAAAAATTCATTGAATGCAGACAGTCTGAAACTTTATATATATATATATATATATATATATATATATATATATAAAACACGCACACATTTTTAAAAATACTTTTTTTGCACAAAAATAATGTAAGAGGAATAATGTTTCGTTTTGGGTGCAAATTTGTTTGTTGGTTATATGAAGATCCACATAGGGTAGAAAGGACACAATGAGTAGAAAGCAAAGAATGCAAATTGGCATGTAACCCTACTCAAACCCTGGAGATCAGAATAACAACCTATGGAAATAATTGTGTAAAGGGAATATTTGTGTTGATGTATCTAATGTTACGTAAAGACGTGTACATATGTAGCGGGACTCTAATGCTACAAGGAACAAGTTTTACTAGTATTGTAATAATAACTTTGTTTGGGTAACAAATGAAACAAAATCAAGTTGTGATAAACACCGAGGAATTTAGTATGCTAATGACAATGAGGAAAAGAATTGTTTTCAGAAAACAAATAAAAGGTAAAACAAGACATATTCATATTAAAAATGTTTTGACAGTGCAATTTTGAAATGTTAATATATGATTTTGGGTATTGAGATAAGATCCATGAAAAAAAAAGTTTCCTGTTTCAAAAATGTTAAAAGTGTTCAGTCAATGGCATGGCAGTGTATCCATGGTGGTAAGTTGTTGAGAGGATGACTGGGCTTTGTATTAATGGTGTGAGGCAGAGGCCCACTAGGTATTTTATGTATTTAAGTGTTCAGTGTAATGTAATGTAATGTGCAGTTTTAAAATTTTGGGAACATTTTCAAGGCACATTAGTTATTTTTAATTCCCCGATTCAGTATATTTGAGTGATTTTATATCATGAATATGGACAGAACATCAGAAATATTCAGGATAATTAGCTATCCATTAATTTCAGCTTTTTGCAGTCCTGACATTTTGTTTTTTTAATCCCTCAGGTAGGCATGGTCCTTAATTTAGTATTGCAACGAGATTTATGTTTTCAAGGTAGACAGCATATTATACAGAAAGAACACATTATGGATTATATTAAGAATTTCAATTTGTTTGGTTTGCCATATTTTCGGTTTACAAGTGAATTTGGTTATCTGTAATGTTATTACTTATCAGCTCTATATTTGTTTTCAGTTAGGGCAAGATCTCTCTTTCAGGCCATCCTAATATTTTTAATGTTTCTTTAGCATGGTATAATAAGTACAGGTTGATACTTAAATTCATTTTGAGGCATTAGTGAATTTATTTGTTTCTTAATTCATAAATGAGAGCTTTCAGAAGACAATTTTAAATGTTACTTGAATTTATGTGTACTTGAAATTTAAGTTACTTAATGCGTAGTAGTTTGGCTATTTTAAATTATATTAACTCAGTTAACCAATGTAAATTATGCTCGGCCAGTTAGCAAGTTAGTTCAGTCCCAGTTATGTTCAGGTAGAGCCGATGGCCTGGCAAGATGGTTCGCAGCTCGGACAGCGCAGGCTGTGTCCCACGCTGTTATCAGACTACAGTATGCAGCTGTCCACGGTTACAGTCACATCCCCGCGTCATATTTTGATGAGTGTGTCCGCACTGCAGGCCTCTGCCTCCCACGCTGTAAATTTCTGCAGTGTTTACTTTTGTACTCCGTGTCCCAGTAGAAAAGCATCCTAAATGATGCCCTGAAATTACGTTTTCTTCATCGCAGTGCTACCTAGCGGTGCATCCAGTACTACGTTAGTTTGTTTCGCTGCCGCCGCAGTACTAGCTCTCGCAAGCTTCGTCGCCGACCGACCGTCTAAGCGCGACATTCCTGAGCCCGCTACAGATGAGACACCCACGACTTTGCTGCGCTCCCGTTTTCAAGTGTATACCTGGAGGATGTAGTCCGTTTCCAGGATTGGGCTGACTACAATGTAGCCAGTCTACCAACTTGTATTTTTGTTATGGTAGTGAAGATTTGAGTGTTATTTAATGTTTTGGTGACATAACCTTCAGTGTTCAGCTTGACGATGTACTTCTACCATCTATTAGACCTTCCCAGTTGGGATAAGTTTGGTTTTATATTTTCTAACAGTCAGTCTCTTGGACAGGAAAAATAGTTAATTTTTTTCTGTATTAAATTTTGTTGCAGAGGGTTCCAGTATTGATCTCAGATTTTCTCGGATTCGGTCTCCGATCTGGTCCCTGATTTTCCATGATTTGGTCTTCAATTTCCTCTCACGATTTTTGCTGAGATATCTCAAGTTTCACCATGTTCTGGTGAACGAGTTACACCACTGCTGCATACGGTAGCAACCAGATGCTGCGTTTACTGTGCTCGGGACTGGACTAAACAAAAGCAGGTATGATCTACGATTTTAATTTATTACCTTCCAAGAATTCTAATGATGTCATTTTCTTATACGTATAGTTACATGTGTTCAAGCATAAACATTGTCACACTTTAAATCTGAGAGACATTTTATTTTATTTATTTATGAAGGCATTAATTAATTAATCAGAAAGTACTATAATGATATTTGCAGCTATTAATATATAATGTGCGGGGTACCTCTTTTTTGTGTTTTTAGCCTTCATAATCAGTTGAACTTTTAATGAGTTATTAAAACTTTTATGATCAAAGCATTTACAAGAAAATGTGTTGTGCAATAAAACTTGTTGCAATAGAAGGAAATAATATACGGTTACATCAGCAAATCTTTACATGCCTTGTGTGCTTACTTTATTCAGTGATCCTCGGTATAACATCATTTTCTTTAACTATAATTATTAAAAATGGTTAGTTATTGTCAGTAAATAATTGTGCTATTTGCCACTATTCCAGCACGCTTCACTTTTAAACTTTTTATATGGTAGCAGATTTATTGTTTTAGCCAGTGGCAAGGGTATAGTAATGTTACACACTAATTCTCAAGGGTTTTTTTTTATTTAACTCACTGACCCTATGTTTTAGGTAGTAAAGATTGTGTGTATTGAGTGTATTTGATTCTGAGCCAGAAAGAGATTGGGCAGTGTAATATGTTGTATAACATAAATGTAAACGGTATCATGGTTGTTCAAAGTGGCATGAATCTCCTATATTACTATATGTGCTGTAAAGAGAAGGTTTTGAAAGGGAAACTTATGCTGTCATACATACATGTTTTGAATTTTGAAATTTCTAGGATTTATATGTATTAATGTCTCTCACTAAGTAATTAAAGGAAAATAATGTTCCTGGTAAATAAACTGAATTGCATTAATGATAAAAACTGTATAAGAACAGTTGTCAGGGGAACATGTTTGTGTGTTATATAGAATAAGGATAGTATGTGTTGTGCATGGAGTTATCTAACAGATGATGTCCCTGTAAAATTAACTTGTTAAGAATAGGTCAGTTGTGTTCTTGTGTTGCAATATAATGACGAAGTTGAAAATAGCCATCAAAATTTTTTTAAATTTGGTATTTTCAAAATTTTTAATTTTTTGTTCAGATGTCCTTGATTTTTTTTGGAAGTCCTTTTTTGTTGATACAATATATTTTTTATATATTTTTTTATTTTTTCTTTAGATGGGATTTAATTGTTTTAAAGTTAGTATATATGGTTGTTCAGTTTGTCTTTCCTGGGAATATTCCATTAGTTTGCTTTGGAAACTTCTAGAAAGTCGATGCTAGCAATGTTTGTAGCACTTTCCGAGCTGAGATCAGCCTCAGAATACCCATTTTGCCATCTACAGTTGTGTTTCACATTTTTTTCTGTCGTCTCGTCTCTAGAGTTTTCAATCACTTTTCTTGCAAATTTCTTTTGGAAAACGTTTTGGGCACAATATTATTTGTGCAGATTTAAGTATATTTTGAAACTATGAATAATATATAGTCTCAGTATCTCACACAGGGCCTAAGCCAATTTTATATATGACATATATATAAAATTTCTTTAAGACCAGTAAGGTATCTCTTAAAGTTACTATATTTTTGTCTTATATGCACACATGGGAAATCAATTCAGTTAGCTTTAGAGGTAATTTTAATTTCCTAACTAACAAGAGATAATAAGTAACCCGCAGTAAAAAGAAGGTATTTTTTTTATTTATACACTATATTTAACTTTCGATGTAGTTTGTATACTGTTTTGAGGTGAATTTAATAAATCGAGATTATTATTAGTGATTTTTGCTCTTTTAGAATAATTTGAATTTTGTTTGATTCATTTTATTTGGACTTATTTTAACTCAGTCTTTTCAAACCAGTCGTAGCGAAATCTAACTTAGAGGTTTGGCAATCACTCACCTATTTTTGTGTGAGGCTTATGAGTTAATTTAATGTTGACGCATGCCAACATGCTGCGCTGTGCAGATGCGTACTCTACAGATGACATCGCCCCATCCAAGAGCGACCTGAGCTCAGGGGCAAGTCATAACAGTGGCAGAATAATTTAAACGTATGAAGCAAGGAGATTCCACAAGCCTGGACAGCAGAATACGTAACTGTAATTAACACACTTAATTACAATACGCATTACCTGCCAGAAATCCTGCATGCAAACACCACCCCCATGAGTAAATTAAATATTTTTGATAATCCACTACCCTTTGCTTAGCCATGAAAGAGTTCCAAAGAAACCCCAGAGATGGCAGCATCCCTGTGGCCTTGTGACATCATAACCCGCCAGCCTTAGGACGAGGTGCTTTAATTTGTCGTCTACTCCAAGCGGGGAGATAAGAAATGAGCTGCTCGCCCACTACGCTGATAACCTAACCTAACCTTGTGTTGGAAGGCAACGCTACTCCCCAACACCCAGAAGAACTGCTGATCAGAAGATTTTCAGTATAAATAGAAGTCCAGCAGCGTGGTCCAGCAGAGAAGCCAGACTCGCCGGCCGAAGAGGTTCGCGAACTCTGCCTGGTATGCAGAAGACTCTCTCTTCTCTCCTAGCCTGTAACACGGCTCCACTCTGAGCTTGAAACATAGCTCAGCTCCAGAAGTCTGCACAAGTCTTCAACCCGCATCCGCAGACTGCGAAGACTGCAACTTCCAGCAGCTTGGACAAGGCTCGTCCACCACTGCCCAGCTGACCGTGAGAGCAGCATCTATCTCCAGAGGTAATCCACGTCCCATACCCACAAACGTTTACCTCAGTCAACTTCCCTTAACTCCCGTGGTAGCAGGTCGTCGCGGTTCTGGAAAAATCTGTTACACTGTAAATTGCATACCACAGAAATTGTTGCATTTTAATTAGGTAATTAATATTTTTCCCCAGGCTTGCCTTCGCCTCATTTTCTCTATATCGAGAGTTTATTATTATTAATATTCACGTAGATAATTTGAGATTTCTTTTTGTAATTAATTTAACCGGGACTTTCAGTTTTTCTTCCTCATCACATAATAAAAATTATGTGAAACCTTACGTATCACATTACCATTCCTTTTACTGTACTTCCCTTGTCACTAATTTGCTCTCTGGTAATTTTACATGGTGCTAATTAAAAACAGTTACCTCCAGTGAAGTCCCAATACAATCAGGGCCTTGGGTGTGCCTGCAGAAGCCACGTCCCCAGGACAGCACGTACGCATAATGGATCACGGGACAAGCCAAATGCACAATAGGAAAGGTGGCTTACAGTGTCATCAATGATGCTGAGAGCGTCATGCATTAGAAAGAGCATGTAATGCAAATGCCACAAATGCACTACCCACTACAGTAGAACCACAGTCCAAGGAAATTGCTTCAACTCCACAACCAGACTCACCTATACTTTCGCCCACACAAGTGTCATGGTTCACTCACCTGTTAGGAGCATGCTGGCCGGAATATGACACCGAGGGAGATCTGTAACGTCAGGATAGATCGTCATTCCCGGTAGACAGTGTGACCCCCACTCAGGTAGTCCCAGATTAAGACCCTGTTCATTACAGTATTGTAATATTGGCTTCGGGTAGGCTCATTCGAGTACGTCACCCGCAGGAGGTAGCTCTTCCCAATTTTTGTACTATTAAATTGGCCACTGGAAAGACGGTATAAGTTTGACTCCCGCCACATGTAGCCCCTAAACCCCACGTCATGGCATCACCTGCAGAATACATCCCCACATGCTGTCCAACCAGGCCTATGCCTATTAATCAACTTCGCTAGCCCGGTCATCTACATTCACCCCCACAATCTCATAATCAATGCTCACCGCATTCATCTCAAGACAACTGGCATTCCGAAATTTAGCAACCATAGTAGTGAGGCGGATAGAACTCCCTGGGTAGGAAACTATCTCGTTCCACATGACACTGGTGTTTGACCCCCCCCCCCCCCTCCTTGCTGATGTGTCAGATAGGGCAGTCAACGCCCTAACCTCTACCCCTTTTAACCCGAAGAGGAAGAGTGCGCGTCAACATATTGACCAACATCCACGCAAGACAGAGACAGCAGAGAAATTTTGTCACACTGCATTCAATTAGACCTCTGTAACTGTACCACAGTGTTCGACAAACCATCGGCAGCTGTCACATGCATTTGTCATGTTTACACTTTAAATTACATGCCGCACACAGATCGGCAAAAGCCGCTTCTGACCAGAGTGAATTCTAGCCACGTTCGCTGTTTAGCGACAAAAAAGCGTGCCCTTAAGACTTGAAAAACAGCATTTCTTGGCCGTGAAGTGGAACTGGTACATAGACGCATTATTCCTCGGGAGCGATGGAACTACATTTTAGTTCACGTCGCTACCATGGAGCACTGCTAACATGCCACATCCTCTCACTGTATGCATTTTCAGCATGTTACGCATCTACTTACACTTGAAGAGACACACACGTTTCTCTCGGCAGGCAGCGGAGTTGGTGTTTCTATGAGGAATGTAGTAGTCAAGTCACTTCAGTACCAACTACAATGTAGTTTGTAGTTTATGTAGCTTTGTAGTGCTGTAGCGAAGAATGTAACAATTTAGTTATTTATTCTATTGTTTTAGTAACGGGGTTTAGTATGTTCTGCAACTAGGCAAGTTCTTCCAACCTCCAGAATGGGTAAGTTATATACTCTGTTTTTACCTAAAATTTCTTATCTGTGAGCGACAAACTGATTTTCCATGTTCCCGTCTGTTCTATTTTTTTTAGAGTTTACAGTACGTGATACAACATAGTTTCCGTTCCCTCTTCATTTGCTGTACTCTGGAAGCTGATGAAGCCCGTTCCTTGTTCCGGCTTTCGCATTTCATCCCATTCCCAGGGCAGTCAGCGCCGTTTCTCTTTGGGATTAATCTCAATTCACGTCATGAAACCAGCTATACCATTACGAATGTTTTTTGTAGAGCACAGATATGAATTCATTATAACATATTTATTTTATTTTCTTGTCTGATGCAAAGAAAGGGAGCAATATCATGTGAAAGGTTATTACCTATACAGAGAAAACTACATATAATGATAGGACAGGATCAATATTTTTTTTTTATGAATTACTGAGCCGTTTCATAAAATTAATTATACTGTATTAATTCCAAGTGTTCATAAGGGATCATGTTTTATATTTCTATCTTCATTATCTCTTTAATAAAAGATATTATAGATATAATTATAATTTTTTTGTGTAACGATAGTTCAGTATTAACTGTTGTCAATTTTTTTTTAGAAACATGAAATCTGTTGTTAGGTTAATCTTAAAGTGACGAGTTTGCACTATAATACTCAGATATGTTTAAACATTCTTGTTGATAAATCCTTTTGTTGTCATAACAAATTCCAAAAACCAATTTGTTAAATTATCTTTTTAATTTATTTGTAATACATCTGAGTTATACTTCTAGCCTTTAAATCCTTTTTTCATTATATATATATATATATATATATATATAGACACACGCATGTGCACACACACACACACACACACACACACATGGTGAAATCCTGTTAAGAAGTTACCACTTAAAAAGTTTTCATACTTAATAAGTAGAATAATTGTGCACCTTGTCTATCCGCACATGGGTAATTTGACCCTTTTAAGAAGTTTTCCTGGTTAAAAAGCATTATTTTCGGTCCCTTCAGAAATGTCTTAACAGAGTTTTACTGTGTTTATATATATTCAATATTATATCATATTCCTCTTATGAACTTTTTAGACTTTCATAAGAATATGCTCCCACTCTTCCTAGTGTTATATTATTTGTATTAGCAACAGACCTACTATTAATGTAGGCCTAGTTTAAATTATTTAATTTCACACCTTCCTATACACTATTTAGTTCTGTAAAGGAATCATGATTTTTGGAATCGAGAATCAAGAGTGGTATTCACATCGAGATCAAGAATAAAGGAAAGTGGAATCGTTACATCCCTAACAAAAACACACACAGTCACACACATATATACACAAAAAATGAGAATTATACTCTTGTTTGCTGTGAACTCACCTGCTTCTGTGCGAGTGACCACTCCTGATAAGTCGTCTGCTGCTGCAAGCTGTAGCCACTGCAATCAGTCTCGCGCTCCTGGGACTCATTCTGCTCAACCTGGCTCTCATTTAGCCACCAGTAGGCACCACTGTTCTGTTCAACACCTCCGGGATAGAACTGCGATGATTCATGCTGAGTGCTGTAGCCTGCCAACAAAATGCAACCAACATATTGAACTTCAACAATCTTACAGCACATTCACATCATCCTGTAACACACTAAAATGCAAAAACAAACACACAAAACCATGAACATGAAAACTCAAATAAGATATACGCATGCAACCAATATTTGTATGATGTGAATTCCATCAAGAAAATGGGCTAATTATATTTGGCCTGACAGAGGCAACGAAGTTTTATCAAGCTTATGTCAGTTTTCCATTCCACACAATAGAGAGAAAGGTGGTAAACATTTGGACTCATGTTGGGGATCATTGGGGTTAGAATCCTGGTCCAGCCATCCAGATTTTGATTTTCGAAAGTTTTCTGAAATCACTCTAGGAAAATGCTGGGAAGGTTCCTTACTGCAAGCCAAGGCACAACTCCTCGTCAGTTCCTGTTTCTCTGAGCAACTTGCTGGCTCAAGCACTACACCATTTTCTCGTCCCTGTTGAGATTCAAATATACCGAAGAATATGTTTCGGAGCACCACTCGCTCGAGCAAGAGGCTCACAGAGTACCTCAGCAAGCCCAACTAGCTTTTGACAGATACTATCTAATATCTCACTCCAGTTACTCTGTCCCCACCAAAAAGACTACACGTGTCTAGCACTTTCAAGTACCTATTGCACTTACATGTTGATGCATGCCACATTGCTGCATAGCACGTTTGAGCACACTACGGGCCATCCCCATCGAGCATGCAATGACTCGAACAAGTCACAAACAGTGGCAAACTACTTTTCACGTGCTCACTGAATAGACTCCACACATTGGATAAGTTCAGACATGGAATTAATTAACGTGTTTAATCATGAATTGTACTACCAACCCAGAATCCAACACATGTGGGCACCACCTCTTTTAGTCAAGATTGTTTAACCTGACGGACAACTAACCTGAGATTATCTG
Source organism: Dryococelus australis (assembly GCA_029891345.1). NCBI lineage: Eukaryota > Metazoa > Arthropoda > Insecta > Phasmatodea > Phasmatidae > Dryococelus > Dryococelus australis. Next base: position 144,917,307 of record CM057000.1, read on the forward strand.
AGAAGGAAGTACCACAGACACCATGGGATTGCAGCACCTCTAATGCCTTGCGACCCCAAACCCCCGCCAGCTTCAGGCCAAGGTGGTAAATTTGTCGCCTCAGAGAAGGGAGATAAGAAATATGCGGTGCCGCCGCAACCCTAATAAACTAACCCCTGCAATGAAAGGCTATGCTACCCCGCACCCCTAGAAGATCGCATATCCAGGATTTTCTACTATATAAGAAGGCACGAGCACGCCTCTCGCCAGAGGCGCCTGGCTCACTGGCCGCATAGGTCAGCGAGCACTCCCCTGGTCTGACCAAGACCTCTGTCCTCTCCTACAGCCTGCAACGGCTCCAGCCTCTCCAACAGCTTGAAAAGGCTTCAACCTCCAACAGCTTGCAGAAGACTCAACCTCATCCTGCAACAGAAGAATACACGTCATTCCAGAGGTAACCCGACTTCCCATACCCTGCAACCCCTTTTACCTAAAGTCAAATTCTTTGACTCCGCGGTAGCAGGTCATAGCAACGTATTCCCTTCTGGACAAATTCCCCTGGAGAGGTTATGCTGTAAAGAGCATAGTGTAACATATGTTTGCAACCAGAGTAGTTTTTATTGTATTCTTTTACCAGGCTCACCTTCACCTGAATTAATTATCGTATTTAATTGAATCTTAGTTAGCCTGTATTAATCCAAACGGAACTTCCCACTTTCATAATTCGTAATAACAAATATTACATTAATTTAAATTCAATGTCTACCTTCCTTTTAACTGTAGTTCCTGGTTCACTTGAGTTAATTTTATTCTGAGAGTAAAAGTTGTTGCATCAAAACCCTGCTGAGAATTAGTCGTGAGGCGTGCCGAACTCCACAGGAGACGGGGCTTGAACAAGGCTTTGAGTCCGAAAAGACATACCACGGCTCCTGGGTTTCCGGTGCTCCCTCGCCTAACCTAGGTGGTGTCCTAATACCCGAGTACACATCTCTCCGTCAGTGCCTTGTGAGCGACTGAATAAGATTCACCCCCAGGACTGCACATCTGCGGAAAGGTCAGAAGGCTGATCTAGATGCGGAGTAAGAAGGATGGAATCCAGAACCTTAACTGGTGCAAAGAGCATTAGCATTACGGAGATTAACTAACACACAGGGGGACACAGAAATTGAGTATGAGGAACACGTCCCCATCTGCGGTGCCAGAATTTAGACCTTAACCCATTTCACCGTTTATTCCCCTCGCCCACGAGTCAGGGCTCGATGCCTATCTAGGTGCCTATTGGCCGTGGCTAGAACAGGAACCCATCAGTCACCTCCAGCCGGAGACTTCTTTGCCCGCAGCAGCCATAACCCAGACTAAGGTTGACCTGAGGAAAGACGTACAGAATACGTGCACTATCCACTTGGCTTCTGGGAAGATTGTCAGGGTTCGACTACCGCTGAGTGTCACTCCAAAACCTTGAGTAGTTCTATCTCCGGTAAATTATATTCCCATCCGTCGACCTAAGCTGCCATTGCGGATAGTGCCAATCCCTCCAGCAGGATCACCCACCCCCATCATCATTATTGATTAATTCACCTCCCAACTCATACCTAGGGATAGCTGGCATCCTGCATCTTGGCAGCTGTAGTAGTGACAAAGATTGTTCGCCCTGAATGGGAAACAATCATGGTTCAACTCACTCTAGGGTTTGATTCCCCTCCCCTCAGATGGTACCCTATCCCTAAGCGGCCACCCATAGAACCTACCACAACCCGCCGGGCTAGAGTAGTAAACAAAACGCCACGTGGCAGACAGCTGTTATCAGTATTTGGCTGCCTCACTTCACTCCGACGTACCTATGTGTTGTGTGGCGCAGCGTTAATGGGAAAACTGCACTAATTTTCTTTTTTTGTGCACTTTCTGACATGATTCAGTACTACATGTATACTGTTGCAAGAATGCTACAAATGCACATGGAAATCTACCGCACAATATCTAAACCTGTAAATGTCCACGTAGACAGAACACTAAAACAAACTGGTAGTCATGGATGAAAGACCACCGCCGCACACGCGGATACTGTTGGAGAGAGCACTTTGTTGCACGTAAGTTTTGTGATCAGCGTTAGTTGATAAGCCGTGAGCTAGATGTCGGAAGTCGGCATCGGTCAGCAGCGACAAGCTCCTAGAGTTCCGGGTCGCTGACGCGGAACATGCATTGACTTTTAGTCTGTTGCATGATTGTTATTAGTAGTGGAAGCAAAAGGGTCCTGGACCAGGATCCTTAATACCAGGATTCCTGGTATTATTTTTCAGATTTTTTATTTTGTTTACCTATTATTTAACAGTATATTAAATAAAGACCACGTACATTTTTCATAACATGCATATTTCCTGTTCGTGACATTTTCGTTTTTGAGGTAGTCGAGATTGAAAGCAATTTGTTTTTTTGTATTTACCTTTATCAAAAATATCAATCTCTTTTTTTCTAAAAGTGGGTAGTGTTAAAAGTTTTCAATGTACTGAGGATTTTATTTATTTAGAGGTGAAGAAAATGTCTACCAATGTGTGTATTATTTTTCAGTTGACGTAAATTACGCATTTTGCAGTTTGTACTTGGCAAAAATTTCACGAGGTGAGGTTAGTCATACAACTAGTATAAGAAAATTGCCACTAATGATGTTTCAGAAGATCTTTTGGGCAAAGATGTGTGTAATAGCAAGTTATTTAGGGTCCCTGCAACTTAAAATGCTAAATGAAAGGTTGCTTCTATTTCAGTTCCATTACTGAATAGCATTAATATTTGTGTAAATATTGGTTAGCTTCATAAGTTGACCTAAAATATTGCATTGAGAAGTTGAAAACTTTTGTTAAACTTTTTTGTAAAATACTGTGTCTATATTCATTTCAAAATACTGATATGAACTTATTAGGCCTAATTAGATAAGTCTGATCGTCACATAAATATAAGAAATTAACTTCACTTAGCAGACCAGAAAATCTTCCGTGTAATTGTCTACATATTTGTGTCTGTCTAATTTGACATATAAAATAAGATTTCAAAAGGATACATTGACTGTAGGCACATGTTGATAATCACTATATCCTAATTTATGGTATCGGAATCGAGATGGAATCAATTGAAAGGTTTTGCTGTTGGAATCAAGAATCGGAATTTAAAAAATTTATATTTTGGCATCCCTAAGCAAAACCCCTCCATTACGACCCCATCTCGATTACGACCCAATCCGGAGGAACCGCGAAAAGTTTGGGTCGAAAAAGTCTAAAATTTGAGGCATGTCTAAAAACAGATACATTAATCCCTCACCAACCACGATACCTTGAGATACCTCGAACCGCGGTTTCAGTTAGAAGTGGGTTTATTTTTGTAGACCTTTTCTCCAGTACTAGTTTATATTATCCACGGTTTTCAGTCTATGGAAAACTAGCCCTTACTGATATTAGTGGTCGCACATTTCTCAAGCTGCCATCATAGACTTTGACATTTGTTGTCCCAAGCAGGGTGAAGCAATAAATTACTTAATACCAGAAGGGGACTCTAGTGTAGTGTCAGTGTAAACACAGGGGGGGGTTACAGGCCGGGTCCGTAAGGATTCTTTGTTCTAGTCACATGTCGCCACCTCTGCCTTACCCACCCTGTCTTTTTTCGTTTCCATTATCCCTCCTCTTTTGCTGTAAAAACAGCGCAGCGCACATTACACAGACTAGTTTCTTAATCAGTGTATATATAACTTCAAATTTAATTCAATGTCCCTTTTTCAATCGTTTTTTTAAGTTTATGTTTGCCCATGCCTACATAATATGCTAATTTTTTTGGTGGGCATTTGTTTCTTGCAAAGTCAATTTTATGTGTAAAGTGAATAAAGTTAGGTAAGTGTGTGCAAATAAAATGTGTTCTTACATTACCACATTTTGACGAGCAAGGCAGTGTGCGTGTATAGGCCGCAGCATAAGTTTTTGATGAAAATATTGCTGAGCCTCATCGTGCCAGTGCAGAGGCAAACAGGCCGCCTACATTTCGTATAAATTCAACACGTTGACGTGAATTGCATCTATCAGCATGTTTTATGAACACCGGGCCGCTGTTACGAAGAGAACCTGCCCTGTAACGATGGCACTGGCGGCGGACGTCTGGCCCCCACCCACTGAATAATCTTGTAGCGGGCAGTGGCTGACTGGCCGCCACCCGCAACTGCCCAGCCCCGAGGATCTAGGACCGATCGACAGATGCAAGTCGCCACGCCTGGCCGTGTTGCAGAAGATCTAGGTGCTCGCCCAAGTTACTTATGCACGGCAATGTAATTGCTGCTATCCCCAGCACACGGGTGATCCAATGTATCTTCATATATATTATCAATAAATAAAGTTCTGTGTTTTACTTCAAACATAAGGCATCTCCAACAGTGTTTAGTTATATATAGTGTATAGTTATATTTTCACCACACTTTCAATGGCCATGTCATACTGTATTTAGGCCTTCTTTTTTACGACAAGGGGTGGTCCAACATGCCTTTCTTGGGTATCAAATTAATCAGGAGATGTCCAGCTATTAAAATATACATACATATTTATATTTAATTTACAAAAGTTATTTTTTATGCGCTAGAGAAGATTGAACATGAACTTCATGCAAAAAATGGTAAGTTTAGGGCCATAGGGGTTAGAGGCGAGTCAAAAACTGCCCCAAATTTTTTATTACGACCCTATTCTCAGGAACTATGAAGGGTCATAATAGAGAGGTTCTACTGTAATGATAAATGGCAGTGTAGCATGTGACACACACAAGCCTTTAAACTTTCTGCCCTTGTCACAGACCAATAAACTAATACAACTCTGAAAATACCATGGTCCAAAGACAGAGTGATTTATCAGGACAGAGTGCATGGGCATTCATGTCACTATGGTGTAGTAACCAGTTTTACCATGCATAGCCACAATTCAAGGCATCAGATAGACACTGTGAAAACCAGCTGTAACAAGCATAGTAACCATAATAGGCATACATACATAAAGGCAGTTCACGTTAAAGTGAGCACTCTAGAAATCAACCTTTGAAAAAAACCACCACCCGCAACTGCGTATGTATAACCGTGTGTGTGTCACCACACAGGCTGGGGATGAACACACCCAGTTATGTTGGCAGTGAAATGTGAAAAGTAGTTCTACGAAATAACGCGGTATTGCAAGTGTAATGTTTAAATTTATGGCTACTTAAGCTGTTTGAAGTTTATTTTATACACCTTAAAGTAATTATTGGTGTAAAGATAATGTATTTATTGTAACTCATAATTATATTGTCTCACGTGATCGGCGCAACGGTCAAAACCAATGGCCCGTTGTTGTGGTTCCTTCACGCTTGTTGCTTGGCTTTGTTTGTGAGGCAAACTACAAATTTGGAAACTGGAAGTAGTTGTGTTTTAATATTTCTCATTTATTTTTCAGCTTATCTGCAATCAGCATTTTTTTATTATAGGTCATATAGTGTTTAATTGTGTTGTAGTGATTTTGTGTAAAGTCATGAGTTCCAGCAAAGTACATACAAATATTCAGTGTCAGGAGGACATTATAAATCTCGCCGAAAGTAATTATTCTTTAATTCATCGTGAGATGAAACGTGCCAGGTGATCGAACAAGTTGCAGAAATGATGAAAATTTCAACTGCAACTGTCCGGAGGTAAATGTGTTTTTACGACGTATTTTCGCAGTTTATCCCCAGTAAAAAAAGTGAAAAAGAACAAGTATAAATCAACAGTTAGAAACGTGATATTATAAACTGAAAGTTAAGTAACAATTATAAAGTAAATGAACGACAGCAGAAACGCAACATTCATATATACATGTGAGTTTTCGAATTACATGTTATATCCTAAGTTTGACAAATAATATTAAAAGTTATCCGTCCGTACCTATCTACCTATGCCCATCTGTTTAACCTTTCTTTCAAATCTGCCATTATAACAAGTGCAAATTTGGCAGTCAATACTTATACGTTAATTTTACACGTTATATCACTGTGTTATTTTGTAATTTAGGCCTAACCTCAAACTTGTGATCATGTAGTTATTCATCTCAAATTACAGTGTTAAGTTTTACTATTGTTAACATAACATAAACGTCGCAGTTTGATACTACATCAAAGGTGTTCCAACATGTAAACTATAAAATATTGAAGCTGGTTTTGTTAACTATAGATCTATAGCTGTGCTTGTTGCAGACATTATTTCATGATGCAAGTGTCGGCCTAATTGTTTTATTTGGTAATGCTTGCCGTAATAATAATTACAAAGTATTTACAATTAATTGTCAACAGTTAGGCCTATAGAACAATTCCAGGTTTAAATTTCGAAATGGATGTTCGACAAGACAACTTGCTACCTTTTAAGAAATATCAACGAAGATAGTATGTGTTATTGAGTAGGCATAATTGTTTGTAATATCTGCCACTTTGGCCGCAAAAATATTGTAGTTATTGAAATTTAATATAACTGTATATTACACGTCATAGTCAACACCCCAGACTCTCTAGGGTGTTCATTTTTCAATTGTTTGATGTGTAAAGTTTTTTGTCTATCAGAGCTCTGTGTGTGTGTGTGTGCAATGTAGAGATATATATATATATATATATATGATAGATAGACACGCACACACTATATCATGTGTTATATACATCATATATGTTACGTGTTACATTTAGCAGTCCTAAAATGTAAACTGAGTATATTAACAAGTGGCAATCACATGGCAGTCACATGGCAATGTTTGTTTACATGTGGTGGAAGGTTACATAATGGGCAAGAAAGAAGAATTTTAGCAGGGCTTTCAAAAGTGCTCACTTTATCGTGAACGGCCTATACATGCAAAACAAAATGTGAAACCATCGCCAATCCTACAAATCAAAACAATATTTTAAAATTTAATACTCCTTTCAACCACAGAAAATAAATGCAACACATATCATCACTTTTAAACACAATCAGATGGTCGTCAATACAATTACTATCTACTACCATCACAAAAAAACACTTCTGCAATGAATAATGTGAGAAGTGACAAAGATTTGGAACTCACAGGGTAATAAATGTATGGAAAGACTTTCTCAAATGGCAAATAGATGGTGGCTAACGGCTAAAACGTGGCCAACTACCATACGCTTGTCACAAATGACTAGGGACACAAGATTTTCAAGAAAAAATTATGAAACTAGCTTCAGTTCAAAACTTTCAACATCCAATTTTACGATTGGATGATTTACATGTTACACCCTTGTATGTGTGCTCGTGAACCAGACTCTTCCCTTATTAAATTAACTTTGTTTTGAATGGTCAGTCCAGTAACAAAATGTTTTCTAACAAAGACATGCGACCAAAAAGCAAAAAAGGACTGCTAGAAGGTCCGTATTGAAATCTAAGCTGCGAAGAACTCTCTTTCCGAAAATCACGTCCCTCAATTACGGTAATCAGATGAATAAAAGTGACCTTGGAACAAATGCCTATGGTTAATGGTGTTCTCTGGAATTCAACAGAAAGCATAACTACATCTGTGAAATCTTGCCACCAATAACTGTGATTTCACGGGCACATGTGTATCACGTGTAACAAGTAAATCACCCAATCATGAAAGAGTATCAGAATGAAAATGTTTTAAAATATCACAAGACAAGATATTTTTTTAGCAAATATCTTGGTGTCCCTACATATGAAAGTTTCTGTACCTTCATTTAACTCATCGAGCCTTGGCTGTTGCACAAATTCTTGTTGGTTCCAGTGCTGTTGCTGTTGATGATGTTGCGGTTGTTGCTGTTGTTGCTGCTGATTGAGGTAGTTTGAATTCTGATGCGACCAAGCTTCAGCGGCGACAGTTTCCTGAAACTGAGTAATCATCAACAGATAATTTTTGTCATGCTCCACAGTGTTGAAAATTGAAAAAAGTAGCATTCAAATATCAAGTACACTAAAGTACGGCTTGTGAGTAAAGATCATTACAAGAGTAATTCTTTGAACTGTTTTAGCATCACAAGCCCATGGTACAATTTAAGATGCACGCCATTTAGGCACATCGCACAAGCCTGATTCAATCCCAATTTGGTTAGAATCAGATGGGTACAGCATGTACTCTGGTTCTGTGTACAAAAACCAGGCAAGCGAGGGGTTTTTAGGCAATTTTGCAAGTTGGAACACAGATATATACTTTCAACAATTTTTATGAAAGACTGCCAAAACGTAAGACATTTTTAGACTAACTTAGTCACAGCCAATTAGTTAAATTTACGCACTATCATAGAAACAGAAGAACTCAGTTTAGTAGATGTGTTGCTGACTAGAACTAGAAGGTAACTACACAAACTTGCAACACTGAACGGTGAATTCGATGATTATGATCATAATGTGTACATACATGTTAAAATTTCCCTAACTCAAAACTTTCATCAGACCTTTATTCTTCCTGTTTTCTCAAACTATAGAGAACATTTTTATCAGTAATCAAACCTGATTGCCACTTCTATTAGATCAGATAACATGTATGGTTCACTGCATCTATCCATGACCTCAAATTTCATAATCAGAAATAGTTGCGAATTAACTGGATTGTATGTGATGGGCTATAAATGTTTCAACCTACTCGCAGCTATTTTGCATGTTTGAGCTCTCAAAACACTTGAGCTCTAAGGGCGACTCTTACTCAGTCACCACTTGCCTATCACCTCTAAGTGCAAAGTGCTCAACTAATGTGATAACTTTCCGTTGATATCTCGCCTGACCACTTTAAGCACTGACCCTATATTTTTATAGCATGCTACTAAAGATAAAAGTATGATTAGTATCCAAAAACAACTAAGGTTTCTGTACAGAGAACCTATCAGCTAAAAAACTGATTATGAAAATGCCCAGTTCAACTATTTTCAGCACCAAAAAATTAATGCTTGGAGATGAAATGAAAATTTGAAACTTGTCTTTGGACAGAAAACATTTCTTTTAATGCTTTTTGTGTTTAGACACTACTACAAAATATCCAACTGTTTTTCAATCACTGCAATACACCAACCAGGTGGAACCCTTGAGATAATTACGGTAGTGTACCTGAGGGTGCAGATTTTCTTGTTGGGATGTCAATACAGTTGGCTGCGTAGTATCAACCTCTGAATAACTCAAGTTGGACATGGATCCATTATTTGTTGCATCAGTCTGCAGAACTCCTGCCTGTTAACCGCAAAAGAAAAACAGAATAGAGCTCTTAAAGTACTAGGGGGAACAAATACCTCAGTTACGTGTACAAAAATTAAGAACGTTGTTGGGTTTCTAAATGGACTCCCATTCATACCATGAACAGCAGACATTTTCTTTGTCGAATCGCTATTAAAATATGTATTCAAGGTAAAGCTAAACCCATTTATTTTTCAGGTAACATTGTAAGAGAGACTACTGTAGCAAAGGTCTACTGTTATAAACTGGAGTCAAAGGACAGAATGTATTACTGCAAAAATCATGTGTGAATAGAGCATTTACACCACGACAATTGACCATTTTGTTTGAGTTTGCTGTTAAAGCACCTCTAAGATGGCCAGTTTTAGTAAAACACTATCTATCTCCACAACTTGGAACATTGCAAAACGTTAGTAATACAATAGCAGAACTGATTTGCTTTTGATTTTAAGTAAAACATTACATGTATGTGTGGAAAATAGTAAATACTGATGCATGACGTCCTTTAGTGGCAGCGGAAAATCACGGACGGGACCGTTTTTGGGTTGCGTTATCTGACTTAGGACTAGTACACTGAAACCCAGCCGGCATAAAGCACCAGGCACTTTACTGTTCACAAAGTCTGGGATAGCAGTTTCGGTCCTGCAAATAGTCGGACACACGAGCACTGGTTTACCTGGCTGTTGGTGGACCACGGTGGTTGCTGACCCAGCTGCGGCAACGGTAGTCGGCGACTGGAGCTAGCCACGGGTCCTGGTGCACTAGTGGAGCAGCTATTGCTGGCATTGCTAGACGCAATGGTCTGGCTGGTGTGGTGGCTGCCCCTGAACCAGGGGTTAACAATACCGTGTGGAACGTCCTTGTTCCTCCGGAAGGTGACAACGATGGGATGTGGCTTCCCAGCAGTCTCCACAGGTGCTGTAAATAAGGAATGGGAGGGAGCTGGGAGGTGTGGCCACTCCAGCTGTCAGGCGGCTTGAGCTCGTTCCCTGGGGTTAAGGCTGCAGAGTGACGTCAGGCACTGGGTTACAACCTCGGTTGGTTTTAGAGGCGGGAGCTGGCTTTTTATCTCAACGTTGAGTACTACTCTACCGGGAGTAGGGCATATGGAGATGTACTAATACCAGCCTCGTAAGAGTTAAGCAGGTGACGAAGGTCCGTAGCTAGGCGTTATGCCAATTGCCGAAGTCGAACAAACCAAAGCGGTACCCTTTGCTCCTCTCGTGTCCAGCACCGTTAAGCACGGTGGACACAGAACATTGGATTTCCTAAGGCTGCGCCAGCTCGCCCTTGTCTGGGCTGGTGGGTGGTGGGGGGTGTAACATCTGTGCTGTGCGACGTCGTCCGCTGGCCGGAGTTTCTGCTGAGGCGGCATGCATCAGCGTTAATAGTGACGATGCCATCCCTTGGCGCTCTGTAATACTACGTGGCCTTGGAATGCAGTCTCGGCACCTCGGCCGACAGCTCACTCATACTTCGGAGTTGTGAGTATGGATCTTGACCATGGGGTGAACAGTACCATTTAGTGGCATCTGTAAAGGCCCCTGTGACTAGGGGCGTATCCTGTATGCAATTTGGTGGATTATACTGCAGTTTTTTTCGCTGGGACTTAGATTCTCTTAAGGCTGTTCCCAAAATAGTTGTGATTATTTTAATGACAGCCTTGTTAGTAAAAATCAGAGAGACCAAGAATATTACAGCCTGTGACATAACTGTGTGTTACGTATGTTTAAAAGATGTTTCTTGTATGACATTCATAATGAACAAATGTAAAGTCACATATGGCAGAAAAATGTCCTGGTGGAAAAATAGATTAAATCACAATATTTTTGTACTATTGTGGTTGTTACACAATATATATAATTGTTTTTGAAAACCTTTTACTGTAATTCAAAATCGCTCAAGGTTTTCGGTCCTCGGTTATGTTTTTAACATTCAAATTTTAGAGGACTATTTTTTTTATCAGAAAGAAAAGAATACAACAGTAGCAGTATTGTTTTAGTATGTAAAATGGAAATTCTAGTACACAGTAGAATATTGTGATTTTGTAAAATTTTAATTTTGCATTTTTTGTGGATGGTGTACCTTTGCAGTGAATGGGCGATTATATTTTTAATACATGAATTTTGTAAAAGCTCTTGCTTAGTGCTTTTTACACATTCTAACAAATACTACTATTAAAATAATTTTTTCTGTGCTGCTGACCATTGTGTTGCCCTTGGATGAAGGGCATAGCAAAGAGCTACAAAGTGAATGTTTAACAGTACCACCTAAACAATCATAGTAAGTTTTTCATTGGCAGGTTACAAAAAATATCTCTTGACACGTGATGCTATCCGGGTCTGGGCAGTGAGACTCAATGTCAGAAGCAGTGACTGTCAGTGCAGGTCAAGGGCACTTACTATGGGCGGTTTGGACTGACTTTACTTGTGTACTGGAGCCCATCCTGAGTATAAGGTGGCCGTGTTGGTTGGCGGCTGGGCACAAAGTCCACCAATGCTTTGGCTACTGGCTGGGCTGTTGGCTTTGGGGCCTGACGCTTACTTCCTCTGATGCTGGGTCAGGTGGTAGGCATGGCGGGTTTACTGGTGGTGCTACGGTCGGAAATGCTGCTGCGCCAAGGACTGCTGGCAGTTGTTCTCGGCGAACTGGGGTGGCAGCCTATGGAGAACCCAGAGCACACCAACCCAAGGGGCACCTTCTCTCCCCATCTGATGGCTGCTAGCACAGGATGTGGTGTCCTGGGGACCTTCCGGGGAGGCTGAAACAGAGAAGGGGTGGGAGCCAGGGGGTGAGCCCCGTCGACTTGAGGGCAGGTTGAGCTCGTTCCCGGGGTGATTCTCGGCAAAGTGTCTTACTGGGCTGGGTGCAGCTCCAAGTAAGCTGGTAGCCAAAGGTAGCCTTCATCTCCGTAATGTCCTTCCCACCTCTCTCGGTAACGGGCAGCCGCTGCTATAACTGTAACTACGGAGATAGGAGCAGGCGACATGTGTTCCCTATCTAAGAGCATTCTGCAGTCTAGGCACACTCAACCGATGCCAAGTGTAACCTTATTCCCCAACCAGCAACACAAATGGTGCAGTGGTTGGAGAGTAAATTTCCTTGGATACATTCCAATAGCTTTGATGGGTGCGCCTCTAGAGCGGACAGGTCTGACTCAGAACCAACCAAACACTGCCTCTGGCAACAGAAGCGGTGCATGGATGGGTGCAAGCTGGTCTAGCTACTTATCTTCTCTAGTAGGGGTATGACTAGTGGTTGTGATTCTACCGTTTTGTACACTTGGTGCACCGAATGGGTGGCCATTGAATGGTGTGTGTGTTTGTGATGTACGAGTCCCTGAGCAGGAGCTCGCAGTCCTACACTAGGCAGTAAAGTGATTTTGGTATAACCGCGGTCTCCTGCTCCATACTTTTGGGACATGGTGTTTATTATGTAATTCTGCAAGTACTCAAGGAAAATGAGAGAGCAAGATAGGATTAGAATGCGTTTATTTCGAGAGGAATAAACCATGGTGGCTCGTACTATCTCCAGTCTACCCTGAACTGACTGGAAGTAGTACACTATGCTGTCCAGGTGAAGGGGACCTAGTTATAGGCTAATGGGGGGCAGTTTCGACTTGGTAGCTAATAACAACTTTGCTTGTCTACGTTGTGTCGCATGTCCTAAAGGGAATTGGGAGACCCACATCCTGAAGGGTGCATGGGGTAGCTGTGAGACTAAGGGTGGCAAATGACTTCTGGAAGGCTTTGTAGGGGAGGGCTTATGGAAGATCTGGCGTTAGGCAAAGACGGTGCTGAAGAGCTTCTAGGCAGTGAGAGCTCCGGCGAACGAGTCAGGTGGAGGTAAGCTGCCAAGGCTGATGTGGCTAGGCTGAGGGCTCGCCGGCCCTGGTAGTGGGTGGTGCTATGCACATGCATCTTGGGCAGCGCTAAGGACGACCATTGTTGGCAGGTGGCATCATCTCTTGGCATGCTCTTAAACTTGCTCAGAGTTGTAGCAAAGAGTCGATTACTGATTGTTGCCATCTTCTCAAAGGGAGGCTGTGCTAGGCTTGCTTACTGACTGGCTGATGCTGATGAAATAAATAATTCTGTCACGTCTGTAATAATCCCTGCGACCAGGGAAAATCCTGTAGCTCATCTGGTAGAATTTATATACTTACAAACCCAGTTAAATGCGCTGTAGTGAAGCATGTAGAATAAGTGAAGTTGTTTATCGCATTAGCCAGTAAGCATCACGCATCACTATTATGCAGTTAAAAGAAGTCAGTTGTCACAGCAGAGATTTAGTTCTGGAGGGTGGTACAGACAATACAATCCTGCAATCCTGACACAATGCTACACCAAATGGGCCAAGAAAATACAATTTGATATACAATTTACACAAAATATTAATTTTAATTTGTGTGTATACTGTATAAAATAATTTATTCATTAGTGTAATTTTGTTAACAATCGAAAATATTTAGATTTCGTTAACTACCTTTCAGGGCAGGCTCAAGTTAACTCACCTGCCTTAGACAAAAATAATTGCTTAAGTAGAAAATATTTTTGTTGGAAAAATGTATTAATAAAAACATTAAATATTTTTAGCTGCTTTCCAAGTTAAGCATGGTTCAAACTTCAGGTAATACTGTACATTGAAACCTACCCACTCAAACACATGATGAACTTTTGAGTGAGATGCCTATGTACAGAAGTCTGAAAGTTGTAAATGTTTTATTTAAACTTTGCACTTATCAAATAAAAGTCGAATATACCAATGTCACGTAATTTTTTAAACACTCTCCATTTCCTAAAAACAACTTGGCCTAGTAAGAAACAATTTTAAATATGTTGTAACTTTGGTGATAGTAGCAAATACAAAAAAATTTCAATCAATATCTGAATAGTGTGTGGCAGGTCAAATCTTTCATCTGTAATCTGATGTGAAATTACCATAACAAGGCTGAATTACATTAATTAGAAAAGAATTCTATGTCCTCTCCAGCAAGTTTGAAGACTATTAAATAATTAAGAATGAAAAAGGCTAACACTGTTCCACAATATAACATGTAAATGCAGTGAAATTCAGTCAACCTTAATAAAATAACAGTCAATTATCACCAGACACATCTCTAAAAATGGAACCATCCCTATACTAATAAGAGACTTGAAGGTCTACTTTTGAGAACGAACAGCGACAAGGGAACCTTCACCACCGTATATTTACCTGATAGTCATCGATGACACTTCTGAGCTGGAGAAGCCACTGTGGGTCACTTAGCTGCAAGTTGTCGTCGTCGACACTGGTAAACACTGGATCATGGAACTTGAGACATTCACCCAGGTCGTACACCATCTTCAAGAAGTTGAGTGTGTATCTGTGTGGGTGCTTCAAGATGGATGTTGCTATTACCTCCACATAGTGGATAGCTTCTGCAGACATCCCCAGCTCTGCAAGGCGCTGAGCATACAGCAGCTTGTACGTCTGTGTAGCATGGGAAAAGGAAACACTATAACACACATGTAGGAGAAAAAAAAAAAAAAAAAAAAAACCTGTAACTGTGGGTTAATAATAACAAATTAAAACCAGCATGTAATGTACAAAACTTATGTAAGTACATACTATGTTTCAACAAATATATACACCAAAAATTACAATTGTTATAAGTTGCACATAACAACGGTCACAAATAAAGTATTATAACAAAATAAATTTTTCTGGTATTCAATAGGCCAAGATTTTATAAATAATACAACAAACCAGTAGTAACACTAAATTAAAAAAGAATATGGCGTATGGCTGTGTCTGGAAGACGTGGTAGGTTTTATATGAATACTTATACAAGAGTGGTGATATTTTTTTTAGGATATGGTGACCCATGAGAGGTTTAAACAATTGTAATTAGATGGCTTCAGCTCATCAGCACAGCATAGCCTTGCACTGATTTCTACGGAGATTATATTACCGTTGGCCACAATACATTAAAAGAATGTACTGTCTACTACTGCAAGAATGGATGTTCCAGCCAGCGGAGATTGTATTATTCACCAGGCCCAGCGAAGCTATGCACCGCAAGGCAGCGAGTACTACTAACCACTGCTAGATGGCACCTAGTCCTTTGTCTTCCATTCTCAACCGGCCAGTGAAGTCACACCATAGAGCTATGCTTTTGGCCAATAGGTCTATGCTGCGGAAGAAATTAAGCTATGCAGTTTACGGGTGAAGGTGACCCGCTCCTAAGTCTATTTAAGATGCAAGGGTAAAGTTTGAATTAACTGACGTAACTAGAACTATCTGGGGTTGCCTAGAAGAGGCCCTAACTTTAACAGTGGCGCCATTACAAGCAAGTAGTGGCGGCTGAAGACCCAGGAGGAGTCGACAACTGAAGTGTTAAGTCGATGATCGATATCTTCGTGCAGAAGCCGCTTCTGGCGACAGCAATTACCAGGAGGTGTTGAAGGCTCTGGTAGGTGGTGGCTGCAGCCACTGGAGAACTAGAAGTTCTTGGAGAGGACCGTGAGGGCCTAAGACAGTATAGAGCCCCAGCACAAGAAGTGTTGAGGCGAGCTACTGGAGACAACTCCCAACCTCTGCCACACACTGCCTTATATGCGGCTCACTCTGGAGTGCACGACGCGCCAGGATAGGAGGCATGACGTGCCCCTTTGACGTCTGCCTGGAGTGCGCGGAATGGGAGAACAACCCTTGTGCACTCGGGATATGGCCTCAGGCGCTCGGCCATCTTCGGCAGTGCGTCGAGCAGGCTGACATGTTGCACTGCTGCTTCAAATACCTTTCGTTTTACATGTATACAAGGTGCATTTGAGTTGAAACAACTCTCTGCACATTTGTAAAAGTTGTGCTTGGTTTGCTCCATCTTTGGGTTTAAATACTCTTAGTAGAGAGAGAAGGGCAGGTCCGGAAAACCAAGTATCTTCCATGTCCCTGGCGAGAACACATCCTGCTAGACAGTTTTGGTAGTTGTTTCCTGCAGAATTGAAGCACGTGATATGAACTGTAGTCGTTTATGGTTTATAAGTGGCATGCGCCAGAGAATTAAACAATTCCAGGTTTTTAACAAAAATTCCTGGTTTTTCCCCACTAACATTCCCTGACAATTCTCGGTTTTGCATGTTTTCCCCATCTGTAGCCACCCTGACCAGGGTGACACTACATCCAAAAAATTTATTAATTCCCCTTTCTTTGGTTAAACCTGACCACCTAGCCGAGTCACAAATGAAAATAGAGGAGAGAGTTAATTTTATAGGTCTCTCTGTAGGAAACTTTAGTCCGGTTAACCTTTAGGGACGCCAAGTACCATGAAGCCAGTTTCACTGGGAGCATGAGGCAGGACCTTGGCGGCATCATTAAGCTCCTGAGTTAACCAGCCTTTATAGAGGGTCAGCCTAGTTGGCTGACGGGTGGGGAGAAAGTCAGGGGTTATCGAGACAACCTTTCAGCATTTCATTACCTGTAGCTGGATATGGACGTGAATGATCTTTCCAGCCACCGTGCTTACATTGCACGTGGCGTAGCTGCAGGCTTAATGAGATGAGGAGAGACGGGTTGCACTTCTGCAGGTACAATTGGGATGGGTGATTCAGGTAAATCAAAAATACGCTATGGCCAATCAATCCCCAGAAGAGTTTCTCCTTAAGAGTGTCTATCAGAACCCTGGCTACTCTCACCAACTCATGGTTCCTATGTTCACACTTTTTAAGAAAAGTTATCCTATCGTAGAAGTGGAGCAGTTGACGTGGAGGCGTGCAAGGAGTGTGCGTAATGTGGCAGCCAGCCAATGCCATATCGCGCCCTCCAACACCAGTACCAGGGGTGTGGGGTTGGTTGAGCTGCGTAGCACTGGTGACCATCCCGACATGAGGGCGAGGTCCTGACTGAGTTGGTCTTTTCAGACCTGGAGTAACACTCCTTTCGGCACCGCTAGTGTGCGATGAGAAGAGCAAATCTCAGACTGGCAGTCCAATCCCTAACAAAACGGTTTGCTAGTGTCGTGGTTCTACCATTCACTACACGAATGCACAGAATGGGTGGCCTTCCAAGATTGTATTGTTTTGGTTGTACGTGTTTTGACGGAAAGAATAAAACCCCTGTCACCTGCTGTCCCTCATACGGGCCTGATGTTTACGAGGAGAGGCACAATGACTATGGGAGCAATAGTCAGAAGTTGGTAAAATAAGTGTTTATTTCTTTTAACAGAAATAAACAGTGATGGTGAAGTACTACCTCCTATCCACGTGAGTTTACGGAACCAAAGTCCTGAAAAAAAAGACATCTATAAAGCAACTGCGTCCTATTATTTCAGTAGTGATGAGAATTATCTTTAGGACACAAAACACACTTACTTGGAGTGTGGTCAGTATTGTGGGACAGCATCATCTCTAAGTGGCCCAACGAACACACCTGGAAGGTTACTCGGACAGGAAATGACACTGCATTGTACGCACAGATCTGTATTATTGTGTCTGGTTTATTACAGTTGTATAGATTCTACAGGTCCAGCCCATGGACAGTGGATTTACAGAACTTTGATGGATGGTTAGAAAAGTCCTTTCAGATACCTGGTGAAAAGAAGGGGGGTGCTGTCACTCGACTGCTGTTCTTGTCAGGCAAGCTCCCTCTCCTTGGACCACATCATCACAGCATCTGGGTCCTGGTCTCATGGTCCTTAGATTTGATTGGCAAATATACAGTTTTCCCCTTCCTTTCACCCCCTCATTAGGAGAATACCATGGGTGAGGTAAAGTAAGAGTGGTGCAGTTCTCTAGGGTTGCAATATTAATGCTATCTGATGCCCCAGTGGACGAAAAGAAATGGGCATAGCCTCTGTGGAACATATAGAGGTAAAGGCAGTTCACAGTAAAGTGAACACTTTTGAAATCAACTTTAGAAAAAAGTTACTGGCCCTACCTGGATATGTTCTAACGGGTGCACTGAGTTACATGCACCCACTAAAGTTGGTAACGATGGATGGGAAGTAGTTCCGTATCGTAACATAAAATAAAAATTGTTATGCACCAATTTATGATAACTTGAATTATTTCCTTCACTTTCTGTGTTTTTTAATGCTTTGAAGTGTAAAACTGAGCACATTTCTTAAACATTTACTTTTAAAATAATTTCACAGCATCACTTGACCGATAAATTAAAAAAGTGACAAGGTCCACGAAAATGTTGATCTTACATAATCTTACACATCTTCCGATAAGGTAGAAGAATACACAATGTGCAAATAAGTAGATTTTAAGCAGGGCTTTCAAAAGTGCTCATTTTACCATGAATAGCCTATAGTTGAGAATACTCAGTGTCTTTCCCAATTCGGTCTAAGCCGAAATCCCGCAATACCTTCACCTGTCCTCTGATTCCAGCACCCAGCGGAGAATCGCACTGGCGTGTTGGCTTGTTGATGGTAGTAAATATAACCTGGAATTACAGTGGATGTAACCTAGTGCAGGCTTCTCTGTACCATACTTCACAGTCATGTGGAGAGGACTGAGACACAATGGAACAGCCAGAGCGCCAAATGTCAAAATTGGGACAGTGAACCCCACTCAGGCACAATCTCTGCTGCAGCCAAGTGTTTTGGTCCTATCTTCCTGATATAATCCATTTCTTGTGTTATGGATGGGTACCACTAACTCTCTCTCTTATAAAGCTTTAATACGTTCCTTTCTCCTTTTGACAGCAAGCAGATGGGTGGAGAACAACTGCCATCTGGGGTCCATATACTCCTTCGTACCCATGCGGCAGACATGGCTCGGGCCAGGGATGTACAGGGGCATTAGCAGTGATCATGCTTTCTCCCCTTTTTGCAAAGGCTGCGCAACAGCAATGACCAGGAGATGGTAGCGACATATAAAGTAGTGTCAAGTGAACAGTTATCAACTCCTGGTTAGGGGCTGTCATCTGTTTTCTTACTACATATGTGTGCAGTAGCAGGACAGGGTCTGGGGGAGTTGATAACTGTGCTTGCAAAACTGGTAGAGGTATGTAATTTGTGTTTAGCAAGATAACATTTTATATTAGTTAGCACTAACATTAAAATTACATCACTAACAGCAGTTTGTGAGCGTACCTGGAACTGTGGAACATCCATCTCAGGGTCTGCCAACTGGCAAGCATAAATGTAAAGCTCTGTCATTTGGATTGCCTCATTGCTAGCAAACTCATTGAACCTTCTGGAGTGGGAAGAGCCAATGAGCACTATTTTTGACGACTTCTGCGTGTATGTCCCTAACTCTTGCTGCACCATCAGGTAGCAAAAATGTGCAGCATGAAGACAGCCTCGAGCCCCTGAAACATGAAAATACAAAATACTACAAACCGAGAACTCAATACAGTCCTACTCCAAAAAGTCTTGCTTTTTCTACTGTGCCTTCCAGCTCAGCCCAGGTAACATTATATCGCTCTCGTGCCACTACCTACTTGTCGTCAACACACTCCAGGTGCTTCACAAAGTACCGAATGCTCTGAATCGGCTAGTTTTCATCATTACTGAAAGCACTTGCATAAACTTCATATGACATCAACCATACTGCTAAATACAGCACTCATTCAAGTTTCCTTGCACAAAGTACAAATATATGAACAATCACCCAGAGCCATGATATCGTGCAGACTGTTCGTGGTAAACCTAGTACTTAGGTGTGCACATTCAACATGAAATTGTGAAACTATAAGAAAAGTAAAGATTTTACAAATTTGTCAATCTTATACTTACATGTATTTAAAAAAAAAAAAACATAAAACAAAAGAAATAATTTCAGTATTCAGAAATGTTTACCGAACACATTAAATTAAGCTTTAAGGCCTGGAATTACCCATTACCAACTTTACTGGGTGAATGCCAGTCACTGGGCCCATTAAAATGTAGGTAGGCCAGAGCAGTGACATTCGCCATAGATTAGGGTTACCAGACATCCTTTTTTACCCGGACATGTCTTCTTTTCGAGGCCTTGTAAATTGTCCGGCCAGGTTTTACAAAAAAATTGAAATGTCCTCTTTTCCAATAAAAGTGAAAAACAGCGAAGCTTTGCTTCTTTGTGGGTTTTTATGTCATTAAACATATAGTAACGGTGCCAATGAACTTCCTGAAGAAGTTCAAACCTTTTGGAGAATATTACACGTATGTGATCTCTTTAGCCACACTCCTATATTTTTTCACTGGCTGTTTTTGTTACATGTCTAAGTTGAGGAGTGCCTAATATATTCAAAATTTCATGATTATTTGTGAGGAAACAGAAACATATAACAAATAAAGTTGTTAAAGAAATAAAATCTAAATATAACTGAACTTGAGCTATGCGAGTGAGATTAACTGACAGTTACAAAATGTGTGTCCAGTGCTTTATGTGCAACTGTGTATTCTGTAAATACTTATTTGTTCGCAAAATATTCTGTAGTGCCTACAAACTAAATGAAATCGACTTCTATATTCAAAGTGAACATGATTATCACTATCTGGTTGCAAAAAAATATTTTGTATTACTTAAAAAACTATATGGAACCGATATTTGGATACAATTTTGTGACATTGCAATATACAAATGACCTGGAACATAATATACTGATTTTGTACATTTACATTGTAAAATTGTGCGTCCGCTTTGTTTGTGTAATTTTCTAGCAAGTGTCGTCTTTTTTAATACTAGTTACCAGAACATGTCCTCTTTTTGAGTACCACGTATATGGCAACCCTACCAAAGGTTTATTTCAAAAGTGCTCAATTAATCAAAAACAGCATATAGCACTCAAACAACTCAACTTACACCATTGTGACACGGGTTCAATTCATGGCTGGATAAAATCCAGATTTTAACATGCCGGGGCACATGGTGAATGTTGCCAACGGCCCGTGGATTTTATTGGGGTACACCCACTTCCATGACAACATTCCATTGCCACTCCCTTTCCACAGTGCTTCACCCTCACCTGGTCTCAAGACCTCCACTATAAAGCACCGCCCAAATCTCTCACTCCCAATCTCTTCATGTCCACTCAACATAATACAGATGTGCACTATGAAAAACACTGGTTTTAACATCAATACTATTACTCTACAACTATAATCACAGTATTTCTACACTTCAACAAGTTTCCTTGTTACACCGAACATCCTGCTCCTTAATCACAAACTACGTCAAAGCATATAACACTATTTCAATTGTTCCTTGTAACTGCACATGTAACAGAAAATGTCAGTGGTTAGAATTCCCTGACAAGACATTCTTCCTTCCCAAAACCGCTTCAAGACACGCACAATAAATAAAATCAAAAGAGGCTTAGCCAATAAAGGTGAGTTTTCCTGATTTTTGAGCTTGCTCCACCACTTCGTGTGCTGGGGCCTTCGATGAGTCACCAAGAATTCAGCAGCCACTAGAGGCTGCTTCCATTCTCGACAACAGTCTTCAGCAGCTATCAGAGGCTGCTCCCATTGCCGTTAACAAAGGCTCTTCTGCAGTAACAGTTACCAGAGGCTTCTGGATCATGACCACCACCATTTACCAGAGGCTCTTCATTGCAGATAGCCTTTAACTACCAGAGAGTCTTCATCTTCTAACACCACAACACCCTTAGCTACTCATTCCTCCTGGACAATAGCCGCCTATACTTGCTGGTAGGGGAAACTACACTCCCTGCTACTAGAACAGTGGATCCCTTTTATTAATCTCGTCTAGACATCCTGAAGTTTAGTTAGCTATGCTAAGTATTCTTAATTAGCTGCCAATATCATTTGCTCTCTTGTATAGCCTAGGATCAGGTCACCTACACCCATACAGCGTACGTTACTTCCTTACAAACAGTCTGCTTGGTTAGGAGATAGCACGTGTCACTGTTGAATTACGAATTAGATTAGGAGTGTGGATCTCCATCAGGAAGCCACCAGCCTAATACACACTCATCATTCGATGGTCACCTGTTCTAGACCTCCGGGGATAGAACAGCAGAGCCACAACCACTAGCAACTCATCCAACTAGGGAGAGACAGTACACTTGGGTTGTATCCCTACCGGAGCGCCTAGATGCTGGTGGAGGTATTTACTAGAGGGTTAGGGCCTGGCCTTGGTTGCGACCTACACCCAGTAGTGGCAGTGAGGCGGACCATACGGCTCAACACTTCTGGTCTGCCCGTCGGTGGTGGGGGGCCTTCTGGAGCATCGAGCTCGTGCCGGCAGCCACTGCTGGCAGAACACTAATATAGGGATTTGTATCGCGTGCATGGTGCACAGCCAATATTGTTCAGCAGCGTTATAACCTCTATTCCTTTTGGGAAAAGGAGCACAGGAAGCCTACCTTGCTGCCAAGCAGCAGTCTGTATTAGCCCCTCCTACTTTGAGTAGGCAAATGGAATGAGACAGCACTGTTTTAACCCGACTATTAAAGAGACACGCCCCTCCCGTATGTAAGTACACAGAGGTGAGACACTGGGTTTCTAACCCCAGATTTTGGAGTCTGGAAGCAGCCGCCTGGAATCTATGATACTGTGTTGGCCAGCACGGTATCACCGACCTACAGCCAGTTGTCTGCACCTCTAGTTCCAGCCAGCAGCGACCAGCAGCACTACCTTCGACCGAAGACAGTATAAGTAAGCCAGGTATCCCAGACACCTCCCGCCAGCTGATTACCTCCGTAGTCAGACCGACCATAGAAAACTGAACCAATAAACCCTTAGCACCGCATGTTCAGTCTAATGCAATTCAAAGACACAAAGACAGTGCCAGCTACCACTATATCCATCATGCATCAAGAAAAACTAAAGTTTATTGTAGATGGTTGAAGTGGATGACCCTGAGACACCACATAGTGCAATACAATGACAGGACAATGTCCCATGCCTGATCACAGGTATATATTTCATGTTTTAAGCCTGACCAAAGGTATACATTCCAGGATCTAAGCCTGAATACATGTATATGTTTTAAACAAAAACGCGTGCGGTCAGGTAGGCATGAGTCGGGGACGTTGATGTATGAGGCGGAGGGAGCGGGAACGCGTTCTCCCTCCTTTCAGCACAAGATCTATTTTACCGAATCATTACAGCCAATATTGTATGGTTTTCCGTATATGCAAATAAAATGTGTTCTTATACTACCATATTGGCGAGTAAGGCAGTGTGCATGTATATGCCACGTCAGAAGTTTTGATGAAAAATTTAGGATAATAAATATTTCAATTAGTCTGAACAAAATTTTTATATTCCGTAAACATTACCGGGTCTCATCACGCCATTGCAGAGGCCAACATGTAGCCTAAATTTAATAAAAATTCAACACATTGACGTGAATCGCATCAATCAGAATGTTTTCCCAATACCGGGCCACTGTTACGAATTGAACCGGTACTGTAAGGACGGCAGTGGAGGCGGCTGTCTGGCCGCCGCCTGCCAGAATAATCTTATAGCGACCGACCGACAGCTGCCTAGCCCCAACAATCTAGACATGAGCGACAACAGCAAGCCGCCACGTCAATCTCCTATGGGGTATAGCTCTATGTAATTATTATAATTATGATGTAGACACTTTGATTATAATGTATATATACTGGCTATAAGGTATGTCTTCCGATTTAAAAAAAAAAAATTCCGAGCGGACGAGCTATTGTGGACAAGGCATAATGCAGAAAAGCAATCTTTCTTTGCATGCCACAAATAATTAGCTTTTTTTTGTTTTATTTTTCCTTTGCAAAATGCAAATCAGACAAGCAAGCGACATATTTTACAACACGTGAGGCACTGATAGATCCCATCTGCAGTGCAAACATACAATCGACCTTTGGACGTGAGTTGCTTTTCTCATTCTCATTTCCTACCAACCAGGCCCAGCGGGAGGCGGGGGGTGAACTCCCTTCTCCAACCCGCGTGACAAACAACTCACAGTTAACACCGCCCTTGGTGGAATAAGTACATCCCTTGCCTGGAAAATGAGGAATTTGTTAGTTATTCTTGCTTGAATGCATGTGACCCTTCATCACAGTGCTTTTCTCTTCCTCTGTTTCTCTCCCTTGGGTGCTGTGAAGTCCAGTGATGCATATAAAAAATATTAAGTCCCAATAGCAAGGGGCTAAACGTTTGACAAGTTACGGTGGTAAATAACAACACTTGCTCCGTGTTTGACAGACAGGTGCCACGCCACATTAGAACACTGGCTTTATTTGCTACTGTACTCTGTCACTCCCACAATAGTGCGGAAAGCTTTAACACGGGTCTGAGTTACGTCCCCCAACAGCCGTGTTATATCGGGCTTTTACTGTATTTATAATATTTTTAACACTTAAAAGGCCTACCATAGATGCGAAATTATATCAATTTCAAATTTGTATCCAACATCTGTAATATTATCTTGCGTGATTTTTCTTTGATTTTAAACTTTATAATAAATTTGGTAAAGAACAATAAAAATGTAGTTTACAAAAATTTAATTGCATTATTTAAATTTTTCCACTCAAGAGTATCAAGTATTGAAAGTATTGAGAGTATCAAGCTGAAATCTATATTGAGTATTGAAAACATGGTATCGTCTCACTCCTACACATACGGTATTATGCAGTCCCTTAGGGCCTATACTGCCAAGACATGAGAAAGACGTCTACAAGCCACAAAGTGTGTATACTTGTGTTTGTGTATACAGTACACTCCCACTTAATCGTGTTTCGCTTAACTGGTTTTCGGCTTATCCGTCCGGCGGTCAGGCAACGCTATAAAGTGTGTCATTTAACAAGCAGCGGCAAGTTAACGTCTATCGCTGTGCCATGTGAGATGATGTTTATCTCTTTAAACTGTCAGCCTGTCACACAGACCTGTGAGAGACATACATTTCTGTCCACTGAAGTGCGTCGGACTGACTAATCTCAGGCCATGTCCGAAATGGAAGATTTTGTTGACAATATGATTACGTCACTCAATTTTGTATACAAAAATGGTGACGTATTTGGTAATTTGGTATTTCGTATTTTCTATCTAGCAGCGGATGTTAGCAAAAATACTAAATGAACACATGCGCAAATGTTTTATAAAGCAAATAATTGTTCATCAAATACACTAGGCATGTTTTAAAATGCAAGTAACGTTTGTGCTTTGTTTATATATTTTGCAACAAAATTTTTTAGTCATTATCACATAACTTATTATTTTCTTATTTAATAATGTATGCACAGCATTCCAGTGATGATAGTAGAAACATTGTGTCCGTTTTAAGTATTAAATTTAGATACAAATACTTTCCACTGTTAATGTACAAATGTGTCACCACGAGTACTAAACAAGTGACTGTCGACAACTTCCGAAGTGAAACTTACGAAATGACAAATTACGAAATAACAAAATCGCCATCTCAGTTTCGGACACGGCCACAGTTACCCCCCCTCCCCCCAACCACGCCACCTTCTCTTCAACCAGTACGAAAAACATCTTTGCAATTTATTGATCGCCGACCTGGATCATTGTTCACTCATTTTTGCAACATCAATATGCGTAAAAGGACAGTTTAAACTATCGCGGAAAAGTGAGAAATAATATAACAATTTCAGCATGGCGTGTTACAAACAAAAACATCAATTCCGCTGCCAAACAAATGAAAATTGAAGCCTTTTTCAAGAAAGGCACAGTTTAACATTTCTTACTGTTTTTTTTCATATCAAGTGTTTAAATGCTAACAAAAAACTAAACATTTCAGAGATTTAAAATTTTTGTGCATGTTTGTAAGTCGGTAAAATTTTAATAAACTTTGGTATTGTAAGGGTTATTTTTTAATGGGGATTGTACTGTATTGTACATGCCAGGTTGCCTCATTTAAAGTTCCGTTATAGCCTAGTCTTTATTGCATCATATTCTAAACTTTGAACTAACTCTGCCATCTATAAAGGACGGGCCTCAGTGACGTACAGTGAGAAAGCAACACACAACTACGGACCGCTTATCTATCGGTCCCGGTCGCCCGCCCAACGCGCTCGTCTGGCGGCGGCGAAAGGCTGTGTATACTCGGTGCAACATAAATATCAGTTAAAGTATTGTGTACTTAAAACCTGCACATACAGTGCATGATTTGTGTTTGCTTTGAAATTTATAATAGGTAGTGTGTTTTATCACGATTTTTGGTGCCAATATCACTGTTCCATTAATAGTAAAAATGTGTCAATACAATTATTTGGGTTTTTAAATACAAATTTACTTATTCTTGTTTTCTCTGGCCCCAATTAAATTGATTAGTCGGGAGTTTACTGTATTTAAATTCCAAAATAATGTTTAATAGCAAAGCAGCCCATTTCCAAATAATTAAACATTATTAAGAAATACTATTAACACACTAATGACTGCTTAATTCTGCCTAATGCATAATTCTCACTAAAATTAACGTAAATTACAAGCAATACTGCACAGGACAAGAGCAGTACAAATAAAATGTTTTGTTTGCTGACCTAGAGTATCTCCCAAGGTGGTGATTGCCTTCTTGAACAGATCTGGTTTTTGAGAAGAGTTCGATATGATCATGGCGAGGTGTGGTCTCCAGTCTCCCCACTTCTCATCGGCACAGCACTGCACAAGTAAACCAATAAAGAAAGAGTATTATTAAACAACTACCCACAAGCAGGTATGATACATCTGTATTTATAAAACATAAAATTTAGTAACACATTTCACTTGCAATCAACATTAAAAAATTAAATACATTAAAAAAATGATTGTGTTCCTACTGCACATTTTAGGTTCCTCATACAACGAAATAAACTCCAGCAAAAGCATCAGAAAAGAAAGAGGACTTGCAAACAGCCCAAACAAAACTTACTTTCCTATGATTATCTAGTATAACATCATTATGAACAAAACTTTAATAATTTATTTAACCATTTCACTTCTATGCATTCGAAATAATAATTGATAATGCTTTGGTAGCGCACAGACTTATGTAATGTCTAATTGACAAGCATAATGTCTTGCATACTAATTACCATACATATTTACTTGCATGTCACCAACACGTACAATCTGCACCCATGTTTCGAAAAGTACAATTTTGTATTTAAATTTCCCTGCATGTTCTCTGCACCTGATTTGTGAAAGGCCTGGTGGTTAAAAAAGTGATTTTGGACATCCTGTAGGTCACAGTAAATAGTGGCTGTTATTGATAGCCGGGAATTCCATTGACTGTGAGTGGCATATTCTTATTGGCTGCACTGGTACTCTGTTTCATATAACTTGGAAAGATCACGAGTCAGTGAGTGGCAACTTGATGTATATGAAACAAAAATGCAATTTACAAAATCCAGTATCAACTGATGCATGAACTAACAGAAATTAATATTACGTTGGCTATTCTCAGTGCGTATCGAACAAGCAGAAAATATGCAGATAACAAAGAGTTCCTAGATTAATTAATACATTTTGTTTTACATGGTCACAAAAAAAACAAACTTAACTACGTGCAAAAGCAGTAATGTATAGGTGTTCAAAATGAAATGCAAATAAAATGATACGTATTCAAATGAAACGCAACTTCAAACCTTGGGAGTTCTTTTCACGTCGTATCCCCACTCTCCATCCACGACTTCCATACGCAATATTAATTGGAAAAGCCAAAAGAAATATCGCAGGGTATTGTTGAATAATTTTTTGAAATAATTTGATGAAATATATTTCAAACTAGTGTCGTTTTGAGTCAGTAAAAGTATAAAAGTCAACTTTTAAAAAGACGGGACCAAGAGGCAGGCCGATGTGCTGCTACCTGTTGAGTAATGCGTCCTGCTCACAATGGCTCACAACACGCCCTGCCATGCCATCTGTCAGCTGTCTACCGAAGCACTACCAGCCAGAAAAAAAAGCTCTCATGTAAAGTAACAAATTTATGAACAGATAACAATGGTTATATTTTTCAGCGAGCTCTGTATAATTTTGAAAGTAACGTATTTCAGTGTACAGCTATTTTAGTTACTAATAATTTCTATTGGGCTGGTAATTGTTACATCTACGTCCATTACACGCCAGGTTGTTCTCTCACAGACCCATTTCCTTGTTATTTTAGTATTGTTACTATACAGTTGTGGCTGTGTTTGCCAACACACACAGGATGAGGTCTTTGTCTCAGTGCTTCCTGAATGTAGGTGGTTAAGTTAGAAAACAGCTGAGAGCCCCCCAACGGTGTCAAAAAGGGATTTGCATTGGTTCCAGTGAAAAGGTTAAAATTATTCGTTGCCTTGGTTTTTATATTATCAATTGCATCATTTACAAAGTTTTTCCCCCAATCTTACAATAAATAATTTTATATAAAAATATAAATTTCCAATTTTCCCACTGATTACATTTGGTATAAAAATAGTTATATCCCCAAGTATTTACATGATATATAAAATATGTCTTTGCCAAGATTTACACGATATATAAAAACATGGCTTTACCAATTATTTACATGATACTTAACTTAAGTAAAATGGCAGCAACTCCACCCCACCGCCCTTTAAAATGTTGATGGAACAGCAGTTCCTGCCCAAGCGAATACACCGTGCTGTCTCCCCGAACCTGGCAGACACACTCCTATTTACATTGTATTGAAAACCATAGAGAACAATACAAAATTATCTTCACGCCGTCAATATCCGAAAGTCCTGGAAGGGCACCCTGGGGGTACGTGGCTGGCTGGCTGGCGTCATGTGGTTAAGGTGACGTACAGGGGAAGGGATGGCAGTCCAAGATTTTGTGGGCGGCAGCAACCCCGCGACGCCCACACTTGAAGACCAGCAGGCCCGCCCAGCAGACGTAAGGCGTGGAGCTCGTCAAACACACCCCCGTCGCAGCGAAGGTAAGCCGTCCCAAATGACCAACATTTTCTCAACTTCATATGGCTTCGTCGGTTTTAGCTTTCATTCAATGTGCAGGAATACCCGTCATACTGTATTACTAAGAAAGTGGGACGTGCGTAGGTAATTTTTAAGCAATTCTTACTTTATTCCATGCCCCATATTTCCAACTTAAACTGTTTTTTATCAGGAATAGCAGAATTACTGCTTTGCAATAGTCTGTGAGTTACTCGCAAATGAAAGTGCATTGTCAAGCTAGTTCCCAGAGTTACTTTTATTTTCAGCGTTAACATATTAGTTGTAACATCCAAAGTGTCATAACTACAATTACCATCTTGCAAATGTTAACCCAAATTCGCTGTCTGGTAAATTAAAAAAGAGTTAGCAAATATTTAATTTTTTGCAAGGTTTTATATTTTTACTTTTATAACATACAAATTTTTTTTATAGATATCAGTATATAAACACCTAAAAATTTGTTTAGCAATAAAGTACAATGGCAAGTGGATTAGCTGACAGCGTGTTGATAAAATATATAGCCTCCACTTGACGCTCTAGCTGATGGCGAAAGGATACATAAACAAAAAGTAAATATTTGGTGCTACTTTCTTTGAACTGTCAAAATCTTGCCAAGTTAGAGGAGACATAGAGTAGGAGTGGAATTGTAGTACAGAGGGCAGTGTGCACTTGACGGCAAGACTGCATACCATTTTCTCAATTCTTGTGTTTCGAGTGGTTTCAATGTGCAGTCCTGTCTAGTAGAAGAAGTTAAGCGTGCCCTACACGAGGGGAAGATTGACATGGCAGTCATAACAGGCGGCCTTACATCAGTGAAAAGATTCGGGTTGCTCTTAACAGTGGGGTCTTGAGAGCTGATGAGGGTGGCGCGAGATGAGTGTGGAGCAGCACCAGAACGAAACGTCAGAAACAAAATTAAAGGGAAGGGTAAACAGGAGATTCCCGCCAAAACCCACTGAACACAGACACCATCCGGCACAATTCCCACATATAAAAATCCAGGACTGACCACACTGGGAATCAAGCCCGGTTCGCATAGGTTGAAGATGAGTAGTCTAACCACTACACCACCGCAACCCACTTTTGTCAGTCCTGCACTCCCTAGTCTCCATAAAGAAGCTGTTCAAGGACCATCTCCGTTAGCTTTATTCAGAGTGGATGACAAGTGGCACCCAAAAACCGACACCTGGTTGCAAAGTGAAGTGACAGTCACTCCCAATGATCTGCAAATGGGTGAAAGAGAGCTGGGCTCTGTTAAGTGGCATCGTCGTAAGGAGCTTTAAGACAAACATCTGTTTGGAACTCGACAGTATTGAGGACGACATTCCGTGGCAAGCGTGTGACAGCAAGCCAAGTGAAGCAGAGGACACAGATGATGAATCCCATTAAGACAATTCAGATGCAAAGAAAACATGGTGACTAGTCACCTCAGTGACATCCTGCAATTATAATACAGTCAAACTTCACCAATACGAGTATGGCCTATAATGAGACGTTCACTTTAACAATAATTTTTTTATGCACCAGCACACCATGTAAGAAAAACAAGGTTCAAATATTTGTTTACGAGTACACTTCAGCTATATCTCTCACTGTAATGATATAATAGTAGCACTAAGAGTTGATATCTAGCACTCTTTGTGCCATGATGCAGTGTTTTTCTCAAGCTTTGTGCATTGGCGCAGTTCAAACAATTGGTTATTGTTCACGTTCGTGGTTTCATTTTGGCACAAGATCATAGAACATATACTCATGATTGAGGTCACGAATGTCATTTTGTGGATCACTTCGCTGCTCTAAGTTGCCCAATCCTTTTGTCCAAATGTGACTAGACACTTCACAATAATCTATAATGAAGAATACAATCTGAAACGGTTTCCATTTTAGGTTATCTTGCGGATTTTTGCTAGGCACAATGCTTTTTTTGTTTACTGTAGTTGGATGTTTTAATTTTTGCAATGTCGAGCGGGAGTCAGTGTAAAGCACTAGATATTTCTACAAAGTGTAGATAATGAGTGAGGAACATAACTAAGAGTGAGATTGGTATAAGATACAATTTACAATCATCGACTTTGCTTATAATCATCAAGAATAAGAAGAAAATATAGGTTGCTGTACTCAAGAAAAATGTGCCGGCTGGCAATAAAAAACTACACACTGCTGACCATTCTGATCTAGAGGATTTGTTATTTGAATTGTTCAATCAACAACGGACATCGGGTGTGCCTATCAGTGCACTGATGTTTAAGGCCAAGGCATCTAATTTCACTCTTCAGATGAAAATCAAAGATTTCACGTGTAGTGAGGGCTGGCTGGACTGTTTTAAAGCGAGAAGAGGAATATTGTAACATGTTGTGTCTCGGGAGTCGAGAAGCGTGAGTGACGAGGCGGTAAGGAACTGGGATCCTGTGCTCGCGGACACATTGAACACATACTTGCCATGGGACATTTATAATGCAGACGAGTCCAGCGTGTTTTATAATCTATTGCCTGATAAAACACTGCCGACCAAATGTGATCCATGTAAGGGTGGAGAAAAAAGCAAAGAATGCCTACTGTGTTGTGTGCCAACAGGGACAGAAGCGACAAGCTCAAACCATACATAATTGGCAAGTCAGCCAAGCCTCATGCATTTCGTGGTGTTTGTGAATTGCCTTACACATATTATGCAAACAAGAAGGCTTGGATGACAGCAGAGAAAGGAGTCTGCGAATCCAGGTTTTCTGATTCAAATTGAGTATCAAATTGAATACGAAGTTATTCACAAATACTGAATTTTCTTCAAATCAAATTATTATAAACCAGTGAAATAATTTCATTAATGTATTTTGTTGAATTGTGCCCCATAAAAAGGGCTGCTGCTGCTGCACCCTGCACGTATTAGTTTTTGTTTACTTGATACAGTTCGTAGCTCGTACTGCCATGTACACAATCAAATAAAAGTTGAAAACAATAATTTACCATAGTATTTCATATTTTGTTATTAGAGAATGTCGATAAACAACATCGTAAATTCTGTATTTTATAATACTGTGCATAGTAGCGATGTGATTCTGAACGATGCAATGGCAGGTATTTGTCTAGGTTATATTAGGAGGATATTGTTTTTGAGTTATTTAAAAAAACAAATTTGATTTGAATAATCAAATCATATATCCAAGATTTCAATACGAACTTGAAACTTTCGAAGTTTCACACACCTCTACCGCAGGGCTCTCAAAAAATGGATTCATACTTTCGATGCCAGATTGGTGTGCGGAATTGCAAAGTGGTGCTGCTAATTGATCACTGCCCTGTGCATGCAACAGTTCAACTGCGAAATGTTAAACTTGTGTTCCTTCCTCCCAACTGTACCAGTGCGCTACAGCCACTCGACCAGAGAGTTTTCTGCCTTTTGGAACATCATTTCTGCTCCATGTTGGTGCAGTATGTGATGAGAGAAATTGCAACTGGAAAGCAGCTTGTAAAATGGAATGTTCTCGATGCTATGCGTGCAATTGCTGTGTCGTGGTCTAAAGTAACAGCAGATGCAGTGGCTGCTCATGAGAATGTGGAAGATTCTTCTCAGACTTTACAGGAGCCCGAGAGTTGGGAAACTATGAAAGAAAAGTTGGAATTGCCAGTAAGCTTCGACAAGTTTGTGTCAACTGATGTTGATGTTGGAGTGACGGAGAACTCGTTAACTTTGTTACAAGAAAGGACAGTTCTGAAGACAACAATGATGAAGATAATGAGTCAGTGCAACCACCAACTCGGGCGGCAGTTGCTGAAGCTCTCGAAGTTCTGAGCAACTTCTACAAGTATTCACTGTTAGCATCTACAATGAAAATGGCACATCTTCATTACATCGGGGAATTCGTTGTGAAAAACAACTTTAAGAAGAAAAATAAGCTACTCTTGACAGCTAATTTAAAAAATTAATTAGCATTTTTTTTTTTGTGGTTCTGAAGTTAGTTTTGCTATCTGAAGTGCATGTTAGGACGTGTAAGACACTCAAAGCATTGGAACATCCGATGCAACAAACGGCAGGCAACATTTTGTAATATAGATTTTTTTTGTGCGTTTTATTATTTTTCAGCAAATGATGAGAATTTATTGCTGTAACTCGGAGAACCACAGTTTCTGTAAGTTTTTTTTTATTTGTTATGTTTATTCTTATTTAGTAACAAGGAATTATTTCCAGGAAACATACCATTCCCCTTTTTTGTTCCACATTCTCCATTCTAATTTACGTATGTTAATTTTTATTCTTAAAAGTGACTCGTTTCTAGTTTCGCTAAGTGCCGATGATGTCTAGTTGTGTTGCTTTTCACTTTTGGTATCCAATCGCCTGAAGGTGTTCAGAAAACAGATTACTTTGAAAATTAATTTAAGACTAGTTTTTTTGCTATAGTACCTATCTGGCTACAGCGATAATTCGCTATAATGATAATTTTTTGAGCCATTATCGGGTCTCGATATATTGAAGTTTCACTGTATTTATACTAGGTTTTCTTGCATGTGTAATAGTGTGTCTAATAAGTTTTTTTTTTTGTTTGCTGTGCACACACATCTCTTTTATAGTAATGTCACTCAAAGTTTGCCGGAAATAAACGTGCATTATAAAGTAGGCCTAAAAGTACATATTTTTGTTCTCTGTTTTGCAGCAATAATTTTTAAATCCCACCCTTAAGTTTTTCCCTTGCATAATGCATGCACACAATTTTTTTGGGACGAAAATTGCTACAATTAGTGCAAGGATTATGCAAGTAAATACAGTACACAGTTACGTTGCTCGTAATTACATGAAACAGCTTGTCACTGTGGAACAATGAAAGGAGACTTTTGTTAACGTTATTGTCAAATAGCATCAACAGTACTTTGTAGGGGTGTGATAATGCAATTTTTTTCTAGTGAAACTAAAATGAAAAATACTTTATAAACTTACGTGAAGCTGAAACTAAAAAAAAAATAATTTCACAAGATCTCAGCTTTAACAAAACTTTAACGAATTTCTTAACTTTTAAAGACAGTTGTTCCAATACCACGTTTTCCTATTCAGGTACCATTGCCGATGCCCTGATACCAATGCCCTTCCCACTGAATTTTTGAAAAAGTGTTACTGTTAATAATACATTGAAAACATTTCTCCTAGACTCATTTAAATAAAGACAATAATGTCTTAAAATACTGTATATAATTAATTGTAATCGGACACAAAATGCAAGCTGACCTAAAACTTTCTAACCCTCTGAAAATGCAAATGACACCAAATGCAAGTCAAATTTTAAATATCCGTGCACTATCAGCTAAGAGTGCACAGAGAAGTTATCAATCGGGCAGCGTCATGTCTGTTGGTTTACAATGGGGGGAGAGTTTGATCTCTCCATTACACTACCTGTTGCTACTTGCAAAGAAAACTTGTAATTTTGAGACACAAATGAGGCGATTATAATTTATTCTTTACTGTCTTTAATAATTAATCATTCAAAACCACGTCCTTTGATTTTCTGTCATGAGTTACACTGCACTCGGCTTGGTGCTTACCTACCCATTATTAGACTGCGAAAGGTGTTGAATAGGCACTTACATATTAACAGTTTATTCAAAGACACGTATCTATTGAAATAAATCAATATAAATCCTCCGATTTCCCCGCAAGAAGTTACTGAAAATGAACACTTATAATACAAGTTGCTAGATGTTCAAACAATTTTTTGCTGACAAGTGGTAGAGTATAGCTCATGTTAATTTTATGCCAGATACAATGAAACACAAACCTTACCAGATAAAACCACCTTTAAACACAAAAGAAAACAGTTTTACAAATAATGATTCCTCGTTAAAATGTTTTACATAACATTTTCAGGTGAAACCATTTGCTTTGAAATACAAGTGATGTTAGGTGCGATGTTTATGTACAGATTGCTAGCTTTGAATCATTCTAATTGTTACATGTAATAAAAACAGCATTCTAGGATATTATACAAGAAAAAAATTACGTAAACAAACGGAGTAGAGTATGTGTATGATTTTTGTGAGAGCTTTTGGACGAATAATGTTTGGGGTTTTTTTTAAGTTATTCAAGTCTGAAATTATTTAAATGTCATCCGAATACTAGAACCAATATTTAAATGTAGAATCGGTACCGGAACCAACATTTTTTGTTATTCGACCCATCCCTAATAATTTTGCCTTTGATAGAAATGGTTTTCAATTGAAACAAATATATTTCACACTGTTAAATGATAATATTGTGCTTTTGGAAGCAAATAATAGCATTTCCTGCTTCTCTCCAGTGGCTCAAGTTAGATTCATTGGTTTCAACTAGCTTCCCAGCAGTTGTACTTATATTATATTCTGCAAAAATAATCCCATTTGTTAAAAAAAATTTTCTGAACGTTTGGCCTAAAAATTGATGGTACTCTAATCTAAGCCACACTCATGTTTTTCAAAAATACTGTATGTAGAAATTTTTTTTTCCCTGGGAGGATAATTGAAACAGTGGGGCGCGTGTATTATGTATTAAGTGAATACGGTACACTACGCAATTTTAACAGCAGTGGATGGTAAATGTTGTGTTCGGTAAAAAAAGTCATGTGGCAATGTTTATATGTACATTATGCAGAAAAGTACGTCTAATTATGTAGATATAATTTAAACACACATTATTGAGGTGAATTGTGAAACATTTTTAATGCCTTGAAAATAAACAAAATTTCACATGCTGGCAAAGATACAGAATTAAAAAACAAACAAGAATAAGATGTTCATAGTTGTTGAAGCTCACAAAACTCTCTACGCATACAAAATAGGCTTATGAAATAAAAAAAATTAAAAAGGCTTTGCTAGAGTAACTGTGAGCCAATTTTATCTTTTAACATGGGCAAAAACCATTACATACAGGTCCAATGTAGTGACCAACTGCATCCTACTTACCGTGACTGCAGCAGGCTGGCGGCCCGACATAAGCTGGTACAAAGTCTGTAGAGGATCGTTCATTGTGAGGCCATTTGCAAAGCGCATCATAACGTTAGCATATGTCCGCTGATCCATTTTCGAAGCAAGGAATAGTGCATGACCCCACAGGCCTTGTTTCATTGCAGTCTCTGAAAACAATAGCAATGTGAATTAACAAGATGTCCACTTGCCAAGTACCAGAATGTAAACCTTCCACTGTCAATTATTTGTTACTTTACATGGTATTTTACAAAACTGTGCAACTCACACTTCACAAGTACCAAATCCTCTCAAAATATTAACTAAAATTTTCTACATACCTACACATTTTGGGACCAGCATTACTTACATAGATATCTGTCATTATCCAAGTAGCGTTAACTCTCAATATCTGGGTCTGAATTCAGGGAAGAGGCTGTCCCAGTTACAATTTGTCCACAATAACAAAGGATGATGGGAGCAGATAGGTCAACAATTCAT
Organism: Dryococelus australis; assembly: GCA_029891345.1. NCBI lineage: Eukaryota > Metazoa > Arthropoda > Insecta > Phasmatodea > Phasmatidae > Dryococelus > Dryococelus australis. Next base: position 144,953,716 of record CM057000.1, read on the forward strand.
CATAACTAAAAAAACTAGATGGCTACTGTTTGTACATGTGGAAAGCACAGGAATGTGGCAAGACAAGTATGTTAAAACAATGCCACCAAACTTGAGCATTCCAACTACTTTTAACTTTTCGACACTACTTACACACACGTTTTTGTTTAGTAATGACATTATACACCAGAACTCACAAGGCTTCATCTGACTTAAATTTGTGTGTGTGTGTATATCTATGAATACTTCCCTGTGAGTACTTGAGTATTTCCATTTTGTGTACTTATTATAATTTAATCAGTAGTCTAGTGGCCTATTCCCGCCATATATCATTTTTGTTTAGGTATCATGTTACCAAGTAAAAATACCTTTCACTAATACAGCCCTAAAATGTTTATTTCTCTGGAATTTTCCTTGCTAGACTGGTGAAGGAGAATAATAGGATGCACACCTGGTGCTAGCATTGCAGTTATTAACTTTCCTACTTCAGGTGAGTTGACTTACTCTTTGTCGACTTGATCTCCCCTTCCTATTTCCTTCCTCTGCTTGCATCACAGTGGTCAGTGAAGTTATTTAAGCCCCTGCACGAGTGTCCTGCGTCCATGTTAAATTTTTGTTGGCCTTTAGCCTCAGTTTTCTCCTGTACGGACGCATGCTGGGGCAGGGTTCATTCCATGAAAACGAGTTCGTGGTTTTTGGTACACACAATGCCGATCTCTGTGTTTGAACTGGGACATTCAGCCTTTTCGTCATGACTAGAGCTGCAGCAATGGTAAGTCATGGTGCGAGACTAACTATGGGTGATTTTAGATTTCAAATGGTTTGTTGGTCTTAAAGTGTTGGGATGCGATATGAGCTAGTTATTCTAAATTGTTTTTTGGTTGGCCTCCTTTTTCTAAAAATTTGGTTTGGTGGTAACTTAGCTGTAGCCTGTCGCCTCATTTGGATATGCGGTTGAGTCAATTTCTTGTGTGTTATGGATTTGCAGGATGCCACGACTTGCTGGTAAATAGCTTCCCAGCTCACATAGGATTTTTGGGTCGAAAAATTAATAAAATTTAATCTCATTTTGGTCTAGTTTGTAATGAAACATAATAAAATTTGGGAGCTTACTGTTCAGGGTCAAAAAGCTGTTAAAATTGCTTTGTACAAGAGTGAAGAGTTGTAGAGTAATATCTCATGTTGTACCGTGTGCAACTGGCACAAGTTCCCATTGGTTCAGAAGGTAGCTGCATGTTAGTCTCAGACCTCCTTCAGTTGTTGAAACTGTTCTTTTGTCAGATTATGTTGGATGTCTGGTGCACCTATAGTAAGGGCTTCTTGGTATTTGACCGGGTACTCCCAACGTAACGTGACTCATCTCTCATGGCCGAGGTAAAGCTTGTGCTTGTCCATAATGCATTGCTGCTCGCGAAGCCATGGATATCCGAGAATGATGTCTTCTTCGATAAGCAGAGTGACGACTAAGTCAGCATGGGTCTTCAGGCTGTGTACTTCGAAATGTAAGGAGATTCGTCCATCGACGTTGAGGGTGCAATCTGGCTTGGCAATTCGTACCGCCTTGCTTTGGATTTCCAGCTCATTATGCTGGTGTTTCAGAAGTAGATGCAGCTGAGTCCAACAATGCTAGGGCGTTTTTGCACTTTATCATGATCTCAATATAAGGGGCCATAGGCACTTCGGCTTTCTCATCTAGAAGCTTGACGGTAGGTTCCGTTTTCCCAGTGAAAACGCTCCTTTCTTTCTGCCAGTGTTGCAGTTTCCCTTCAACAACTTGGTTGGCGGCGCCTGTTTGTCGTGGGTGGGCCTCGGCATTGGGATAGCATCCTGTGTTTCCGTGGATTTCGACGGTTGTGGTACTGGCTTTTGAGGAAAGTCTTAATTGAAGCGGTTTCCAGGGAAAAACCTACACTTTGGCAGTTTAGGGGGCTTCAGTGGAGGTGGAGGGGTTAACTTGACACCTTGTTCCCCTGTTTTCCTTTCGTCAAATGGTTTGGCCGGCTTACGCTGATCGAGCAGTGTTTGCCCCAGGAAGTTATTCTCTGCTTCACGAGCTCTGTCGATTAACTTGTCTATTGTTGTGGGCTTCTGCAGGAGTAAGATGTTTCATATCCATGGCAACAATACGCATGTGATCTGTCAGATACACGTATCTTCTTTCCCATTAGGAAATATCCTGCGATACATCTGTACTTTTCTGCGTATGAAGATCACTACCTTGTCCCCAGGTTTTTGGAGTAAGCTGTAGAATTCTGTGAAACGAGCGACGACATCTTCTCCAGCAAAACGCTGTGTCAGGAGTGTGCTAAGTTTCTGGCACTCTGAAATTAATTTGCAGTATACATTCCACCAGTTGAGTGCCTTCAACTTCTGCTTGAGGTGGGCTCAGGAAACCCAGTGTTTCTTGGGGATTTCGTGAAGGCGGAATTCCCATTCACATTCATTGATGAAAGTAATTGGGTCATAATGTGACCATGCAGCAAACTCAGGATGTTGCGGCTCTTCCAAGCACATTAGGTGACTGTGTGTCGCGGTAGGTCCAAGGTTAGCGGATCTATATTCTGCGGTTCGTTTGCACACCTCACACTAATAGACCAAACTTAGACTATTTATTAGTTCATCAAGCCATCCAATGCATTCATGGTGGAAGTTTTCCCTGGAGAGGATGCAATGTACTGTATGCATCCCATGACCAGGCCAAGTTATCCAGTTACAGTATGCGGCCTACCTGGTACAACAAACTTTACAGTGGTATTCTAACCCGTTGGTACACCGTGGCATGTGATCCCAGCCGAAGGAGGTGTAGTGGTACCAGAAGCGACAGTGGGCGCATTGTATGCGATAAGATTCCCTTTCCGGGACAGCCTGGATGTTAACAGCGGTTTTGTCTGGTTGCGGACAAGTTGGCCTCTTCTATCTCGTGCTCACTATGAGCTCCGTTCGACATCAGGGTTGCTACAGAATGTCAGGATCAAATTTCCCCAACTTTTCCAGGTTTCCAAAAATGAAAATTTTCCAGTCTTTAGCAGAAATTAAAAAGAAATCACTAAATGTTAATTAAAAAAATTAGGACAAATAAAATTGCTGGGCTGTTTCAGACACTAGTAAAAACTAAAGGATGCAACAGAAACTATAATGTTTAAAAAACTTGATGCACCTTAGTACCTAATAAAGAAATAAAAATCTATAAGCGCAACAAAATAATTATTACAATTTACTTATACAATTCTTCAGACTGCTATTCACTTAGAGAAAATTCTGCTTCTTGTAATAATTGATCTTGAAATGGATTGTGGAAAGCACATCTTGTTTGTGCAAAAACCTTATCATTATGAGATATATTTCACATAACCAATTGCAGTTTCGAATACTCCGTGTTATTCATGGCACTTACTTCACTCGAATATTATGTACAGTTTTAGGTCAAACATTAATGAATACAGTTTGCTTAGAAAATTGAACTTTACACAGTAATTTTTCTAATGTATCAATAACACTTATCATAAACTGCTCATCAGTTTTGACACAAAAAATAATTTGAGACCACCATTAATTAAATTTCTTTTTTAAAACAAAGTAACTATCTTGAATACAAATAAAAAAAATATACATATAAGTTGAAAAGAGAAGGGTATATACCATTAATTTTTGCCACAGCTCAATGACCTTTGTGTCACAAACAATCTTTTTTCGCTTGGCTGACAGCTCTTTCAGCCTTTCACAAATCCGTTTCTTTTCAAGCACCTCTCGTTTCTTGTCTTTGCTCTGAAAATCTTTCAGCCTCAGAGCTTCCGCATACAGTCCTCTTGCATTTCTTGCGCAGACCTTGAGATCATGCAGGCCACCAGACACAACTCCATCGTAAACTTGCCTCTGGGCAACAAGGGATTTTTGAGCTTGGTTCTCAATAACGGACTCTTTGTTAACAGAGAATCCTCTCTCAACTGAAGCATCCCCATGAGACAGGGTTAGAACTTTCTTCACAAAGTTCAACAGGTCTGGCACACTAAAACCTGAAAGAAGAGAACTCCAGAAATTGACCAGCTTTTCTTGTTTGCAAGAATACTTATTAACAGATTCCATGACTGCTGGACTAGCACAAACTTTTCTGAAATCTCTTTCAACCGTATCTGCTTCATTTCCTAAGAGCCAGTTAGCTTCTTGAAAAACTTCTAAAGCTGCCTGAAGACATTTCAAACTGATACTAACCTATTTTGAAATAAGAGTTGGGTCACAAAATGATGCACCCTTGCAAGGTTTATATTTCATAGGGGCTTTTTTCAAAATTTCTGTAAATAATGTTTGAAGAAAGTGAAGGCAGTCTTTCTTAAAGCATTCCAATTGTAGCTGCGAGGCATTTGCATTGTGCAAAGTTGCACGAGTACTGTAGTCAAGACTAACGTGTTTTGAAAATTTCCAGTTCTCTTTCTTAGCTACATCAATTGCTGTAACTTGTTGACAACTCAACATAATCTCTTCCGTAGCAAACATACTCATCAATGTTTTCAAAATATCTGAAAGTTCTGTGTACAGAAATGGTGCCATAGGCAGATCTGTCTGAAACTCTCTGAGAATGTATGCGAAAAATGCTAGTTTAGGCCCTAAAACAATTTACAAACTTGTCTTTTTTTCAGCTGTTTTAAATGTATTATTCTTTACATGTAATCCACATGTTCCCATGAAGAGCATTACAGAATGGTGTGGATCTTTGTCTTCATTCAAATTCTCTTTCAAATCCCTGAGAAACTTGAAATTTACATTTGGACCATCAAGAGAGACCCGAAGGTGTTGCAAATTAAGGCAAGACAAAGTTTCCTTGAAAGCACAAACCAAGTCTATTGACTTTGTACTTCCCAAAAAATTCAGAACTGAAATAGCGAGTACAAACCTCAGCTTTGGATTTGCTCCAGAATCGTACACCAATATTCATCTGCTGTAATTTAGCACACTTGTTTAGGAACTCGTCAAACAATGCTACAAAACAATTTGTCTCATTAACTTCACTTTCAAAAATGCTATGGAAAAATGCTCATTTGAATTTCCAGTAACCAAAAGCAATTTCCCTGACCACTTTAAATTTCCCTGACTTTTCCAGGTTCTCCAGACCTGTAGCAACCCTGGACATTCTGCTTGTGTATGCAGATGCCATGGGTGCTATTCTGCGACTCCCTGAAATCTGATTATTCTGGGCTCCGTACATGTGGAGTTGACAGTTGTGGTTGGCTTGTCCGCATTGTCTTGTGCAACTTAGACAATCTTCGTGTCCCCCACGTTGGGTACCAGAAAAATATGCTCCCAGGTTGTTCTTTCTACTTGAAGCGTGATGTACCGGGAATAAATACTCACTATACTGTCTTCGTAGAAGATGTCCATGTTTTTTGGCTAGACACTGAGTCAGTTGCTTCTGTGTGTGATGGGGTTCAGTTTTATTTAGGTGCGAGCACCTTCCCATTGTTCAAAACTGGCAGTGTGCTATGCATCAGGGTACAAAATCAGGTGTGGGCAACACGATACTGCGTCTAGGTGCCACTACTGCCTTAGATATACCTGGGTGACGTTATGGGCATACAGTACTTGACGAAGGTGTGACTGATTCTGGCACAAGAGAACCAAGGCATTGGCCGAGGTGTGGGACGCATGACTGTTGGCACTAGGTAGGCTACTACTGGTGTCAGGCTGGTCATGTAGACAGATGCTCGGCGACCTATCAAGGATACTCCGCTCGGCCTGTCTTCTAGGGTGGTTTGAAGAGGTCTCTGGGCACTGGAATTTCCACTGGCTTAATGCTAGCGCCATGTCTTAACAGAGTTTTACTGTATCTTTTAAGTACCATCCACCCTCGTCTGGGCTACATTTTCTGTAGTAGGTAAAAGACAATTATAGGCTTTTCACGATAAAGTGAGCACTTTTTAAGGCCCTTCCAGCAGGCATTAACAGCTAATAAATATATCTTATTGCAGCATCAGGCAGTAAATTTTGAGGGTGGTGAAATAAATACATTGTGTTTATATTAAAAAGCAAGATGGAAATTGGATGAAAGGAAAAATTTATAAGAGCCTTAAAAAATGCTCATTTTTACAGTGAACAACCTAAAACACATTTTATTGTCATTTTAATAATTCTGCAATGCAGTTCGAACACCAGATAGGCTAGTCTCTTAATAGAAAAACAGCAATTATTACAAATCAAAGAATGAATGGTATAAGTTCCCACTTACCAAGGGCTTCTTTTGTGTTTCCATACAGAAGAGACTGTCGGAACTCATTGGTAACATCCTCCTCCGACTTGTGAGGAGCTTCTTCTTGTATGCTGTGCTGTGACACAGCTGGGGAAGGGACCGACTGTCTCGCAGACGAGATGGTCATGCTGGAGCCATGATGGTCCAAGTTTGAAAGCAGTAGCTCAGCTATATCTTCGCCCACTATTGTCTGTAACATTACATGGCTTGCAGGAGTATAATTATTACTGTCGCGATATTTACATTGGAAATGTACATGGAAATCGCAAAATTAAGTTGATCCTCATTGAAATACTGAATAAAATTTTTGTTAGTACCAATAACATCCATATTACATGATATTTTCTATCAACCTTGCTCTTGTATGAACTTCTATTAGGTTTGGTGCAAGAGTTGGTGTACCAGCTGCTATGTGAGCTGGCATGAAATATTTGTAATATACCACCGCATTTGGTGTACTTTGCTCCGACACACTCAACAGGTGAGCAGAGTAACAAGCTGTCACCCATGTCCAGTATTGAAAAAAAATGTATCCAATGTAGTTTTAACTACCATCCAAAATGTCAAACCACATTAACAAACCAAGACTCTGTCACTGCAGAACCAATTTTTTACAATCTGTAACATTTAAAGCAGTTTGATAATTTTACATATGAAAAATTTGTTGAAGTTTCAGGAGTAAGCACTATGGGAATCAGCAGGACAGCATAAGTTTTCATAAATATGTAGGAGAGCCAAAGCATTCAGAGTTTGAAGATCAGCAACAAGCAGCCTGTATCAGAATATTTAAACAGATTACCTATCACACTTTCCAATGTTCTACAACTATGTCTAGTGATCAGTGTCGCCACCTATGTACATTGGGAAAATCCCTGACATTTCCCTGATTTCCAGTGACGTGTGCTGCTTATACATCTAATCTAAAACGATTATGACTCATCGCCAAGAGTACTTCTTCCATAACTACAGACGTGAGTGACACGTTGCCTACCCTACTGGCAGCAGGACTTTATGAGCGTATTCTCTTATCTCTTCATCTGGAGGATACGCAACACGACACCCCCCCCCCCCTCCTTCAACACTCCGAGAGCTCACAAGCTGCCCAGACCTCAGGCAAGGCCAAGCACCACCGACAAGGCACGAAGCAGAAACGCTGGCCAGAGTTTTCCCATGCCAACCAGGGCAGGAGGACGCCACGCCTCCCCTGCACCATGTGCCAGCAGCCTACATACAAGCTTCCACTACATAAGTCAGGATGCTGCCAAGCTCGAGAGTCACTGTTTTTCTTCTCTTGCGACTTCCCAAAGCACTACTCAGTGCTGGGACCTTTAGAGAACTTTGAAGCATTGAGTACGCCCCATGCGACTACTTCACCGTCGACGATCAGTCAACCAGCTAACACGCTCATTAACACGTTAAATTCATTTTGTCTCCCCAAGACACCTTTCTAAGACCCGTTTAGATCTATTATATCTTTTCTCGTTTAGACATTTCTTTCCAGCTTTTCCATTAGAACCAGGTCGCCTATGCCTGGCCCGCGTAGTAACCTTTAGCACTCAATTGCCTGGTAGGAGGTAGCACACGTCGCACGTTTATTGAACCATCAATAACATACTTTTGTTTCCTACTTTACCGCTTTTATTTCCGAAAGTATCTATCTGTTTGCCTGCTATCACAGGTTGCTATGTACACCAATGACAAGAACCGGGTATTTGATATAACTGAATTAACTTAAACTAAGGGCACGCCTCAGGGTCTGTCATATTTTCTTACACACCCATTAGACGGCCATCTGTTGCTTTCCAACTGCCACATCACTGTGCCAGTGGAGAGGAACAGAGGAGCCACAACCACTGGCAACACCTTCACCCAGGGAGAAGCGACAGTCTCGAGTTATTACTTTATCCCACAGCATTGTTAGTGCTGGGATATCTGTAGCATGAGACCTGCCGCCCATCTCTATGTGAACGCACATCCAGTGGCGGCATTGGTGACCCAAACAGCTACCCATCTCTGATCTGCCCACATGCATGGTGGATCAGTGGAGACTTAACAGAGCATGGTCAGCAAGCCAAAACCAGACTGACACTATAAACTGTGTTTAGTTTGTTCACGTCAAGGTGTACCTAGCATACTGTAAGCAGACACTTCATGCCTTACGACCATAGGCATGGCCATAAACGTAGGGAACGAAACGCAGCGTTCCTTGCCGCCAGACAGTTGAATGCACTTCCTCAACCCACACCGGAGCGGCAGGCGGAACAGGACAGTGCCGCCCAACACAGGCACGAGTCAGTATCGGCTGCTCCAGTAACTATCTTATTTGTACCTCCATATATACGAATTCATCCCTCGTGCCATCCCATGGTAAAAAGATTGTTAACCGGCATTGCTACAGGATTTGGCTAGGATAACATCCACTTCTGGACAAACGAAGCTCACCTGTGGAATCACCAGTTCGGCGTAGGCCAAGCTCACTATGTCTGGGTAAAACTCACTAGGACCACAGCACTCAAGAAGCAACAATAAGTACATACAAGCCAACACCCCTTGCCTATCGCTGTCTATTAGTCTGGACCACCCGCTATTGGTCTAGCGGACAAAATCCTCGACCACCGTGCCTAGTAGCCTATCTGGGCACGTGTCACAAGAAAAAATAATCTTTTTCCTTACCTTTTCCTAACTTTTTTTTTCTGTAAGAATTGACTACTTTGCATTAAACACACATGTACGCCAAAATACTTCTCAGATATTACAAAATTACTCACTACATAGAGTGCAAAGAAAAATGCCTAAGCATTTAGTCCACAATCATTAAAACAATTTTATATTCTTCTGGCAGAGGTGCACAATTGATGACAGAACTGTGAAATATATCATGCATTTCACAGAATTCCCTGACATTTAGCTAACTTGTTTAAAATTCCCTGACAATTCCCTGATTTCAGTAACAGTTTTCAAATTCCCTGATATTTCTCTGTTTTCCAGGTTTTCCAGACCTGTGGCAACCCTGAGAGATGTATTTGAAAGAAAAAACTGAAAACCATTTATTAATATTTGTACATATTCACTTAATGTTTTCTTTTATAAATTTTATTATTTAATAATTTTATACATTTTGCCTGTTTCAATGATGATGTTTATATATTTATGTACTATATTTGTGTATACATTTCTCTTATGAATTTTTTGTTAATGTTTGAACCTTTGATGCATGTCGCTTTCTAAAGCCTGATCAGAGACATGGGTCATGTGGTTTTGGTTGCGCTAGGTCAGGCACGCTGGATCAAGGTTACAAGTTACTGTGGAGTACTGGGGCCTTGGTTTATGTGAAGTGTGAGACTGCAAGCACACCTTACTTACTCAGTCAGGCTTCCTCATCTTGCCCACCTGACTTGTAACCTGTTTCTCCAACTGCAGGGGTGGTTGGGTACCACTGGTGCTGGTGTCTTACTGCTGCTGTCGACTGCTGGAATGCTGGGTTCTGCGCTAGGCAGGCTGGCTGCTTGTCAACGTTTGGTGCTAGTAGGAAATACACCTCTTGAATAAACAACTATCGGATAGGAACAATACGTATTTATTACATAGTAATAAAAAAGGTGATGTATATTATCTCCTACCAAGCAAAAAGTGGTTGGAAGTAACCTACGGTAAAACAGGTGAAGACCTGCTCCTAATCTAACTTGGTTTAGAATAATTTTGACACCTATAAAAACAACTTGGCCGCAGCTACTCAAAATCGGAATGTCTCGAAAAGACTTTATGGGGAAAAAATAAAAGGTGCCACTACTTTTAATGGCAGTGGGTGTAGTTGCCACTCACCAACAAGTAGCGACAGCTGTTGAACCAGGAGGATCAACAGCGGAAATGTGGAGTGAAGTCGTGCAGGCTTCTGGTGTTGAAAGGCTTCTGGAAGCTGTTGGTGGTTGAAACCTCTGGAGCTTCTGGTAGGTAGTGGTAGAAGACTCTGGAGCCTATGGTCATATGTGGTGGCAGCCGCTGGTGGATGCTGAAGATCTCTTGGAGTTCTTGGAGAGGACCGTGAGGGCTTAAGGTTCAGATGCACTCGGCTTTTTGGCCTTGGGCACTCGGCCATCTTTGGAAAGCTTGGCGAGCCTATGTCTAGCAAGAGAGTAGGGGAGCCTGACGTGTTCTGCAGCTGCTTCGAAACAATGCTGCTTATTTCACATGCTAGGGTCGCCCGCTAGGCTGGAGCGATCCTGTGCAAACTCGTAAATAACGTGTTAGGTTTCACCCTTCTTCGGGATACGTAAAAGCTATGTGAGTAATGACAGGAAAATGGGTCTGGAACATCAGGAAAAACTACGTGTCTGTAACTATCCCTCTATGAGAAACACAATGTAGCCATCTATGGTTGTGGTTCCTGGTAGAATATAACATGCTAGGATGAGTTGTAGTCATGTTTAGTATAACTCATGTAAGCGGTACGCGTCACCTTGTTTATAGTTCAACTTATTATTACAGCACAACTTTATTTTAAATTTGTTTGTTTACTGTACTTGACAAATCCACATTTGTTTGTACTGATAAAGGATGGTAATTACTCTATTTACTAGTGAATAGTGCGCACTTGTGTATAGCATGCACCATGATTTTTGCAAACTAGTTCCAGGGGAAAAGAAATTGTTTAATACAACTGCACCAAAAATTTGTGGCGCCCTGTTAGTAAGTATAGAACAAATTATTCTTTTTTACATTAATGTGTGGTGATTGTGATATGTTTGGAAAGTACTTTAATTAAATAACTTGGGTGCAAAAAAAAAACAATCCCGGTAACCTCATTCTCCTACTACTCAAAATTCCCAGCTTCGTTTTTCTTTTTCCTCCTGTCTCCTTTTAGCAGTGCTAGCATGTCACACCACCCTTCTCTAAAAAAAAGGAAGTGGGTCTTCCTTTTTTCAAACCTGGCAGCTCTGGTTTTCTGGCGTGACAGGATTCTATTAGTTGAGGAAGGGAGGGGGGGAGCAGAGTTTCGACCTACACATAACTGAAGAGTCGCTGAGAGAGAAAGAGAAAGGAGGGAGAGGAGTGTTGTAAGAGGGAGAGATGAGACAACAGACAGTCCCGCCACTTCCCTCAACATCCCCAGACAATTTTTGGGTACCACTACCCCCCCCCCCCCCCCATCTTTTTTTTCTTCAGTGTATAGCCTGCACTCCAGAATTTTTTTCTTTTATTTTGGGAAAAAAGAATGCGCTATACAGGAGTAAATACGGTATCAATCAACTCTTACATGCTACAGAATACATATGTATTCAGTTTTCATTACGGTTGCTCATTACTTTATCATCTGAAAAGCACATATACTAGGTGTTTTAGATTTACATTAACCTAACTGCGACAAAGCAATGGAAAACATTATGGAATCACACATTTTCACAGTATGCAAACTATGGAAATAAACATTTTTTTATCTTTTCAGAAAAAAATTTATATTTTCTTACCTCTTTTCCTAAATAGGTAGTTATCACAAACAAAATATCTGAAAAATCAACTCCACCAAAAATCACAATCATACCCCTAAAAAAAAAAACACCACACCTATACATACCCCATTCTGCTTGAGAAGAAGAATCAAAAGTCTCCAAAGAAGAATTACAGAATCCCTGTCGTACAGATCTGGATCACGTTCTGCTTTCTTAATTTTCTTAACACAAAAGTTTACGAGCGAGTTTTTGTGTGTCCCCCTGTAAAAACAACACAAGCCATGTTAAAATAAGTTATCTCTATTAACATTATAAACTAACTTAGTAAAACTCTGTTAAGACATTTCTGAAGGAACTAAAAAAACAATTCTAATTAACAAGGAAAACTTCTTAAAAGTGTCAAATTACACATATGCAGATAGGCAAGGTGCACAATTATCGAACTTATCAGACAGGAAAACTTCTTTAACTTCTTAACAGGGTTTCACTATTTACACAGAGAAATTTTAATTAAAACTGAGTATGTCATTAAAAGAGAAGAAATTAATTTTTTAACATGCAATGTGGCAAAACATAATGAATTTTTATGGATACCGCTGCAACAGGAGTATGGCGTCAGGTAGGAGAAAGAGAGCTCTACGATCAAACATCGCGGATATGGAGCAAGTAACGCTGTGGTCCTACTCAGGTGTAAAACCACGTAGGACCCAATTTGGTATCCCTATCTCCATATCCGGCACCAGAAGAGCAGTGGATACGGAGTCAGAGCTCACTGGCTTGCTGTTTCGATATGTGGGTGAGCTCCTCCTGAGGACAAGTCTTCTCAACTCAGGGAATACTCCTTCCGGCACCAGAAGTGTGGTGGAAAGAGTCAGCACCAAGCCGACAAGCTAACCCCAAGAGGAAGAGTACCTAGTCTCTGGGTTCTACCAATCCATACAACATGATGCACAGAAAGGATGGCAATCCAAGGGGTGTGTGTGTGTGTATACTACTAACGTGTGTGGTGGTTATAGCAAATTTACCTGTCACCTGCTGTCCCTCTAACAGGGCTGATGTTTACAGGGAAAGGTACTATGGCCCCTAAGTGGATAGAACTTGTTTATTCCGTTGAAGGAAATGAACAATGGTGGTGGTGTACTACCTCCTACAAGATTGATGCACGACGTTTTTTGAGTTGTTAGTTTTAAACGCCTTCAGATCCAACCCTCAGGTATTTTTCACGGTGTTTGAAGCTTAAAATTATTACGTTAAAAAGTGAGATTGTACTGTCTGCCTTGCAGCTTTTATTATTCACCGGTCCACTGTAATTATCCTAGGAGGAAAAGTGAAGTTAATTTACTCCCTGCTAGATTGTACTAGTAGTAATATTGCTTGTTTTTTGTTTAGCAGCCCCCTCCCGCCAGCCAGTGAAGTCACAGAGGCAAGCCATGCTTCGCACCCCCACTCAGCGACTACCCCTCGCCCTAGTGTACCAGCCAATGAGAGATGGGCAGCGGCCTTCGAGGAGTATAAAAGGAGAGACGGCCCATGTCTCTAAGCCAGATTTTGTTTCCAACACGCGCTGCTTGGAACACACCCCTTACAGGCAATACACATCAGCATAGCTTGTGGTATGTTAGGATCACATCAGTTAGAAGCTATCTGTTACATACCCTGCTAACCTACACCCCTCTGCCTTAATTCATGATTGCAGTTAACCTAATCCCAGTCTTTTTAAAAGCTACCCTCCTGTCACACCCACACTTAGTTTCCCAAGTGAAGTGCCGGCGATACTGTGACAGTTATTTAACACGTACATACCTTAGTGAGAAGTTCACCTGTAATTTTGACGCATCCCTTTTGAGTCGGTCGCCTCTGCGGCTAACTGATAGCTTTCAAGGGTTGATGCTCGTAATGTTGACCCTGAGCTAGAACGCTATCACCACATTTTTATTTTCCATCACCACATTTCTATTTTCCCAGAAATAAAATATACGTGATCTTTACTGAGACGACTTCCTTGTAGATGAAGTATTTTTTAGTTACCCTTGCCACACACCTGCAGGTATTCACAGGAAGCTTGCTCTACGTAAACACACGTATTTTAGATTCACAGAACACTTAACTAGTACTGGCCAGCCCTTTCCAACAATCCTGGATTGTGGGAAACAGACACCGTCTAAAGGTAAACTGTCTGTGAAGCCGCAAACTACAATTGGTGATTACATCTCCCCGGAGCGGCTCTGCTGGGGACCTCTAATCCCCAAAGTGGTAGCTGGTTACCAAACCACGCACCATTGCGGTGAAAGACATAACTTCACACGAGCAAGTACCTGTACGTGCCAAGCGGATTGGTGGGGTAATTTCCAATCTCCTGATGCCTTTTGCCAAAAGAGGAGATCTTAAAGAGAGAATCAAGGAGGCACTCTTCGCATCAGGTCGAGCAAATGAATATCAGACCTCAGTAGTCAAACAGATAACTAGTCTTCAGCCCAAAGAGCGGGCGCAAGCTCTTTGACTGCAAGAACCAAGAGATGTTCCTGAGCCCAGTAATCAGTTCTCACCGCTGGTACGCTCTGGACCAACAGTTTACCCTGATTACATTATAGAATACTTGAGGAAGCCTGAACTGCCACCTACACCAGCCATTGAACACTTGACACCAACAGTACTTCTGCCACCTTCACCTTATAGACCACCGGAAATACCTACCGCTCCACCAACGCCTCAGGCGCCTGCACAACAGAAAGCTCCTATCATGTTGAAACATCTCCAAGAGACCTTCCATCTGCCATACCTGCCAAACGTAGACTTGCATTCATTAGCCAAGATTTTGTGCCCTGCTGAGTAGCCACACTGCCAGTTCTTTATACCGGAAAGGCCCTGGCACCACGTCAGAACTGAACCCCCTTCAGAAGAGAGTCTGGCGACCTCTTCAATCAAGAGACCACCCAGGTCACGCTGGAACTTGCAGAAGCTGACATACATAAGACAGGTGAAAGCCACCTGTTCCTAGGCTAGCGAGGGTAGGTAGATGAAGTGCTATGAAAATAATTTGAACTTGGCTACACTAGGATGTTGCCCTGAAGGGGCCGGAAATATGCAAGTGCTTTAACGACATAGATGACGACTGGTGAGGACTGGTAAAACAATAGGAGTCTTTGGCACCAGGAGTGTGGTGAAGATTAAGGTAGAGGAATGATCTTTGGCACCAGGAGTGTGGTGAAGATTAAGGTAGAGGAATGATCTTTGGCACCAGGAGTGTGGTGAAGACTAAGGTAGAGGAATGATCTTTGGCACCAGGAGTGTGGTGAAGATTAAGGTAGAGGAATGATCTTTGGCACCAGGAGTGTGGTGAAGACTAAGGTAGAGGAATGATCTTTGGCACCAGGAGTGTGGTGAAGACTAAGGTAGAGGAATGATCTTTGGCACCAGGAGTGTGGTGAAGATTAAGGTAGAGGAATGATCTTTGGCACCAGGAGTGTGGTGAAGATTAAGGTAGAGGAATGATCTTTGGCACCAGGAGTGTGGTGAAGATTAAGGTAGAGGAATGATCTTTAGCACCAGGAGTGTGGTGAAGACTAAGGTAGAGGAATGATCTTTGGCACCAGGAGTGTGGTGAAGACTAAGGTAGAGGAATGATCTTTGGCACCAGGAGTGTGGTGAAGACTAAGGTAGAGGAATAATCTTTGGCACCAGGAGTGTGGTGAAGACTACGGTAGAGGAATGATCTTTGGCACCAGGAGTGTGGTGAAGATTAAGGTAGAGGAATGATCTTTGGCACCAGGAGTGTGGTGAAGACTAAGGTAGAGGAATGATCTTTGGCACCAGGAGTGTGGTGAAGACTAAGGTAGAGGAATGATCTTTGACACCAAGAGCGGGGTGAAGACCAGGAGAGAAGACAATGGTTCCTTCAGCCCCAGGCAGTGTGGTGAAGGAACAGAACCTATTGGCGTTATAAGGGACGTGTACCACAACATATTTATACTCTGACTGGCACATCCTTGCTTGGGCTGGAGAGGGGGTAGACATAGCATAGATCCACTGGGCATGACTTCACTGGCCAGTGATGGCTCCAGGTTCAAGTCTCGGCAATCGTACTAATAGGACTATTTGGCGGCGTGCTATAGTACTTGGATGATCTCGAAACATAGTCCCTGTGACTTGGTCGGTGAACAGTACAATCTGGCGTGGGGCGTCCGTCCTCTGCCATGGGTATAAATTACAAGTTCTGATATTCTGATATCTTGTGGCATGTAGAATCAATCAACTCTGTGGAATTATGCAGCAGAGTGATGCACACTGATGGGTAGAAGTTAATTTAATAATAAGTAAAAAGCCATCATATGTCAAACTGTGAAACAATTTATCAGATTGAAATTTTTTTTCAAATGAGAAATGGCAATGAGGACTATTTTTATTCCACTTTTATTACTGTTGTCTGCTACTATCACTTCTAAGTTCTGCACAGTATAAACTTAAATGATGTTATCACTTCGACATAGTATTAATTTAATCACAAAATGCGAGCCAGTTGCACAGAATGGTTCGTCTGCAGAAAGGTGTGGAAAGGCAAGTAACACTACATCAAAGAAAAAGCACAGCATTAGAGGGGACGAGCCACTGCACATGTGATGCAGGCCTCCAGGATTACTCTGTATGTCTGTTTTCTGCTTGTTAATACTAAATAATGAACCCCTGCCAATTTCCACTTTGTTACTAAATAAAATTACAGTAGTGCCACATTCATTGCCTCCCTTAACCTTTATCACTAAAAATAGCGTAATCAAATTTCATATTCCATTTGTGTAATGCAAAGCTTACTTAAAATCATTCACCCATGTGTAACAAAAACTGTGTGTACATCACACATTCATTACTTGCTACTGAGTGATTGAATATTGACTTATACAAAATGATGTACCAATACTGTCAATACCAGCGCAGTGTAACAGTCAATTTGACAAGAAATGCAGCATATGGCCACCGTAAACAAAGGCCATGATCAATACTAGTCGCTTTGTAAGTTATCTGATCTGTGGACGTGATTGTTATAATCGGTTGAAATTAAACATGGATAGATGCAATACAGTACAATCACATGGGGTTGGATAAGTTAGAAGCTTCTGCAAAAAAAAATGATGAGGTAAAATGTGTAGCTTGTATCGTAATGTATATTGCAGCAGTGGTTTGTTTTTTTCAAACTTTGTGGCATGTAGGTAGAGTAAAAACAAACATTCACATTTGATTTGAATTCGCATATGTAGTTACTATTAGCTTTAAACTTTGATTCGCAATGGAAAATTAATAATCACGCATTCTTATTTACCATTAGCCTCCCTACACACATACAATGAAATTAGTTCAAGGATCCACCCCTGGTTAAAGTCATCTTACATTCTGGTAAATAATTTAATTTATCCTTTTTTTTTTTTGTATTATTGATGAAGTAGACAAACATCTAGATGCACAGCAACATTTGGATTGTGATCAACGTTCAAATGCATCACTATTTTAATGGCACATTTAACAAGTGAAAAATGTGAACAGAGTACTAAATAAAATTAATGTTACATAGAAACAGCCTCACTTGACGAGTGGACCTGGGAAATCTTCAAGCTCCTGCCTCCCTTCATCAGATGCTAAAAGTCTTCCAACATTGTGAATTTCCACTACAGCTGGCTGCCCATCAAGTGGATAATGTGGTAAAACTTTCACAAGCTGTCCCCGTGAGGTAAATGTTCCTGCACAAGATCACACATATTATACATTAGCAAAACACATATTTCATCATTGCAACTTGCAAATCTGAGATAGCTCTTTTGGTGAAGAAGTTTTGCAGGGCTCCTAACCAAACTTTCTCCTAAAAATAAATCAATTATGTAACCATTAAGTGTACTGTTCAGAATCTGCCAAATATTAATGAATCCACTTGCACAATTGGAACTATTACTTAATAGCCGCACCATGCTTTTCTGTAGCTGCAAATAAGTAAAACGTAATGTTCTTTACCCCTACAGGTAGCAATGAATACGTAGCTATTAGTGGCAGCTTGGAATATCTTTGACCTTTAGGGGCACATTCTTATTTAAGCTACACAGTAGGAGTAGAGATCAAGTATAGACAGTTCACAGTAAACTGAGCACTTTAGAAAGCACTGCTTACAATCTTCTTATCTTATTATGTTCTTCCACAATATGTAAATTTTATCAACTTATTCATGTGTGAATGTGTAACTATGCACAAATTCTTACTCTAATGTGAACAAAACAAAAAAAGTTATCACTGTGTAGTAAGAGAATGATATAGAATGGAATTGACTTTCTTACAGTTTACTGGGCAAGTGGTTCACACCTAATGGGGCTAGTGCAATGTGTATAGTGTAGGTACTGTCATTCATGTAACAGAGCCTGATTCTACACATCTGTGAAAGATATTCCTTTTAGTGATTTAGGGGTTCGTGGGGTTTGTTTAAGAGGAATACTCTCACACCCAACGCCACAATACTCTCACCAGAATTATATAAAATACAAAAATAAATAAACCTTACTGTGTCAATCCAGAAATACACATGCAGGAAAGTAATTACCATTCAGATCAATTGATAGGCGCCAGGCTCTTAGCAGTGTATGATAGTAAGTATGGTCAAGGACTGTGTCATGATGTCACAACTCCTATCATCAGACAAAATTGTGTTTTGTAAATCAGCGATACTTCCAACAAGAATAAAATTTCAAGGAACTTTCCCTTTGATTCAGGTTCATAGTAGGCACCGCAACAGATATGACCAGAAAATTCATAGACACACAAAACATTTCAATAGATTTACTTAAAATTCAAACAAGAAAACATAAATGATAACACTGCATAAGACAAAACAATAACTTAAACCCTTGATACATATGAACACTTGAAATAGAAGAGTAAAATACCCTATTAAAATTACAACAAGATCTCGTCTACTCCATTATCAGAGTTTCTTTCCTTCAAAAGTTATTACCTTGTCACAAAATAAAGTAAAATGTATGAGATTCATGTTTAGTTCAGTTTGTGTAGTGATTTTAAAAATGTGCAAATTGAATTCCAATAATTTAAGTGCAAGAATTTATCAATCAGACTCTTTGCAGCAATGCTGAATAAAATCTAGGACTGGGTAAATGATAAAGTTCTTAGTAAGCTTGCTTGAAGTTAACTGAGGCAGAATACGTGAAATATTAATTTAGTCAGTCTCTTGTAATTTACTGTGAATCGCTGCACTTTCCAAATTCAATCAAAACGTTTGTTCAATTAATGATTAAATATCTCTTCATAAAGACAAAAGAACAATGAAGAAACTCCGACGTAGGATCCATTTACATGCAATGATACTAGGTTGGTTTTATCTCGAATTTGAAGGTTCGAGTCCCGGTTAGAATTCTGAGTCGTAGGCTTAGGCGTCATCGGGTCACATATAGCCAAACTCTCACTATTCCCTAGCCTCGCATCTCTTCTCAAATGATACTGAGGACTCCTGCCTGAATAACTCACACAGTTAAACTAAAATTAGCTAGTGAAACCCATCATCGCGGTCCCAGGTAGTTCAAAATTTGGGACCTCCTTCCTGAACATGCAGTTCACATGACGGACCTCGGAAAAAAAGGAGAATCTCTTTCCTTCCACCCACGCTTTCTGATAACACTCTCCTTTCATTATCAATGTGTAACTCCAGCCCTCTTTAATTGGCTGTCTAGAAGATTGTATGGTCCAATAGCAAAATGCAAATTTTAATATATTTGTGCACTTGCCCTTAGTGTAAGGTAGAGTTCCAAAACTGCACTCAGTTATCCACAGAGCAAATTGAAATGAAATGAAGTTATTTTAATATATTTGTGCACTTACCCTTAGTGTAAGGTAGAGTTCCAAAACTGCACTCAGTTATCCACAGAACAAATTGAAATGAAATGAAGTTATTTTAATATATTTGTGCACTTACCCTTAGTGTAAGGTAGAGTTCCAAAACTGCACTCAGTTATCCACAGAACAAATTGAAATGAAATGAAGTTATTTTAATATATTTGTGCACTTACCCTTAGTGTAAGGTAGAGTTCCAAAACTGCACTCAGTTATCCACAGAACAAATTGAAATGAAATTAAGTAATTTTAATATATTTGTGCACTTACCCTTAGTGTAAGGTAGAGTTCCAAAACTGCACTCAGTTATACACAGAACAAATTGAAATGAAATTAAGTTATTTTCACATGGTAAAATAAATGTTACCCAGATTGAGGTTATGTTCGTGCACTGTTCAGTTATAGCTGCAAAAATCACTAACACTTTTTTTTAAATCTTGAAAATACTTTCTGTACATAAAAAAAATATTATTATCTGGTCACGAAATTCGTAAACAAGAAATATTACAAAAACATAAAAATTGTGTTTCCAAGTGTAAACAAATAGACATCATGAAAATAAACACATAATTTAACCAGAAAGTAATCAAACTGAGCAAGATCTGCAATACCAAGTATTACAACTGGACGTTAATTTAAACATTATGCTCGCAACAGATCACCGAGTCGTATGACTTTCCTTTCTTCATTGTCAACTTAACCAGGGGGTTGACCGCCAATGTACACTGTAACGTAAGTGCAGTTATGGGCAATGCATTTTCCAAAGGTTAATTTCAAAACTGCTTACTTTGCTTTTGAAAGTAATGTCTTCTTGGTGTAAAAAAAAATTTTTTAATAGTGTCAAATTAAGTATAATTTTCAAAATAAATACTACAAGTGGAAATTGTAAAGTAAAAATCACACACAGCAAATTTTTTCCTTTCGTATAACAATGCAAACAAAAAAATGGGACCTGGTCTGCTGTACAAGAATATTATGTTCATAAGTGAAAAATGAGCAAGACTTGTGACATGACGCATAGCTGGCAATATACCATATATTAATCCACAACTTCAACAGTCCGTGGAAAGCCAAGGCATCCACACCGGAGATCAAACCCTGACTGATACGCCCGGAGACGATTGCAACACGCTGTTGCCAGAAACACTAAATATGCACGCCAATCATGCACCCCTGCCTAGCCACCTGCTGCCTAGCGACCCGAAGGAAGCAAAACCTGCTCATAAGTGATCATCAGATACCACCCACAACCACAGGACTACCCTGCTTCCAACCTTCGCCCAGAAAGCGCAAAAAAAAATGACGCCGCCCACACAGGGAAGAGCAAGCCAGTCGAAGATGCCCAAGGAAGACTACACTCAGTATTTAGGGCAAGACGAGCCACCAGAATGCCAGTTGATGTTGAGTTGTCATCGCATTGGCTTCCTCTGCCTCTGCAACTCAGCAGCTCACCCTACCACTACTATGCTAGGGCCCTCTGCCTCAACCAGATCTTCAACCAGCAAAGCTTGCTTCAACACCCGATACACGCGCCACGCACTCCACTTGGAAGTGTTCACCCCTCCCTTCAGAACTACACTATGCAAGCGTAGGGTTTGAGTCATTCTCACAACTGGTTTATTAGTTACTCTTGACTTTCTCTTTGCCTACCATGTCCCCTTCACCTGTTATTCACGTAACTTCTGCCAGTTGCTTGGTAATCACGATAACCTAGGAATTAGTACGAGTCACCATGTTCATTCTACTCACAATAAATATGATCAAGCCTATGTACTGCGTTCTGATTCAAAGTGTGATTCATACCTCTCAATCCTCCTGTAAATGTCCGTCCCCCAAGAGGGGAGAGAGAGGTGACCGCATCTCACTGAACAGTTTCCGATAATAGGGTAGGACTGCAAGCTGCCTTAACTGGGCAGTACGTACATCAAAAAACACCATACAATTCGCAGGCAACCCATACTGTGGGCCCGGAGCGCAAAGGCAATTGGCACACATGTATGGTAGGTACACTCCTAGAGGAAGAAAATGGATCACCCGAGTCAGCTAACCCACTCCGTTCACTGGATAAGATTCTCCGGTTGGAGCGCTAAGACTGATGCGGCATGACATTGCATCTGGGTACTCTAGCTAGGGGTTTCTGTCACCTGACCCTTGTTTGCTGCGACAACTCGTAGGACCCACCCCATGCTATTCACCCGACAAGCAGGGACTACGTGGGCTGATAAGAAGATAACTACAGCTCCTACAGCCAACCAATTGCCAAGTAACCCAACCGTCGGCCTCCAATCTTTCCTCCACTTGGGAATAGGCACAAGCCGCCCGCCGACTGTAAGGGGGTCACTCCTCACCCCGAAAGACCAATGGGACACATCATTCAGTCATCATCCGCCTGCGGCTCGGACTGCCCATGGGCCTTGGTCTCACCAGCACCGTTCACCGGACACCATCGCCCACCACTGTCACCTGGAACCCAGCAGCCCCAGGATCAGCCAACACCAGCCACACACCAGCTGCCCCAGGGCGGAGCCCAGAGAGCTACAGACAGCACCAGCGTTGGCATACAGGTGGTAAGACAGCATCAACTGCCAACACAGCCACCTTAGATGCCTACCTTGCTTGCCACTGCCTGGCCAGGCCGACTCTGTATGCCAGCTCCCTAAGGACTAGTGCAAATCCACAGTAACCGTAAGGCCACCAAGGGTTCTCTGCCTGAACCCGCATAAAACTCCTCTAGACTAGGTAATGCACCAAGCACCCTGGCCATCACACATCAAAGGGAAAGGAAGGGTTCTTCGTGACACCCAACGTGGTGCGTTACGTTTTTGTTCAGAAAACAATGAAACAGCCAGGCCAGCATGACCTTGAGAAGGAACAGACGGAACCAGCTAATTACCCCTGAGACTTTGGAGAGTCGTAAAACACTCAGTAGTGCTCAATTAGTAAACCCAGTGGCCGAAGCCAATTTGATGTGTGATGGCCGGGGTGCTTGATGCATTACCTAGTTTTACAAGATAAGAGTTTTTTTTCATCACTTCCCACTTTTTACAGATCCTGCTATTTACATATTTGTGTTTTAGTTCCTTAAAATATGTAAAAAAGGGGTTCTACTGTATCATGGAAAAAGTGATCCTGGAGCAGCCATAGCTACAACAACAATTTATCATGGACTGTGGCCAAAGGAGTATACAAATTGGGAATGAGGAGCGAGTAACAATGAACTGGGAATACAACCCAGAAGCCATCACGTCTCCTCCCATTAACCTGGCAGAAATTAACCACCAATTGGAAACCCCCAAATTTCTACAGCTGCTGGAAATTCTAAACTAACATGTCACCACTTTCGGCCATGGGGGAATGCTACATCAGACATGCAGTAAGCAACAAGAGATATGGTTGACAAACACTATGCTGCGTGTCTGTAGGAAGGAGGAGGCTGATCATGGAGGAAGTAAAATCCCTTAAGGAAGAAGGGATGGTCCAACCCAGTGACTCGCCATACAACTCCCGCATTGTACTCGTACCCAATAAAAATGTACAGTTAAGCTTCTGCATGAACTATCAAGAGTTAAACAACATTAAACATCTCATAGTGCCTCTTCCATAATTAACCTATCACACAAGCACCCAGGTGAACACCTGGACACTTCAGACATGCAGACCAGATACTGGCAGATTGCAGTCCACCCTGATAGCTGTAAGTATACAATGTTACGACACCTGAGGGAGAAACCCTGCAATTTAATATCATGCCTTTCAGGCTTAAAAATTATCCCACAACATTCCAGAGGTTAATGTCAGCCAAAGTATTGACCGGCTATATTGGCGAATTTTGCTTCGCATATCTAGATGACATCATTGTATACTCGGCCTCCTGGGAAGAACACTATTTACAGAGAGTTCTGGAGTGCCTGGAAATACACAGACTTACCTGCAAGCTTTCCAAGAGCCACTTCGACAAGTGGAATATCCACACCTGGGGTATGCTCTATACGAGTAATAGAAGACGCCGGATCACCAAGCAACATTTACGGCACTTCCTCAGCCTATGCAACTGGCTGAGTGAGTTCATACCAGACATAGGCCAGCTAAAGGCACCACTTAATGCCTTGTTGGGGACTCACTCTGAAAAAGGTTTGCAGGGCTCCTTAATGAAACTTTTAGCTAAAAACAAATTATGTAACCATTCAAGCGTACCTCCATCCATTGCAAACTTAAATATACCCCTCCGATATCTTGTAATAATATGATGCACCTGCGACCAGGAGTATTTCTAACATAAAATCTTGTTTACATTGGTTGACTTTTGTTTACATTTAAAGGCTGTTCATTGTAAAGTGAGGTCATTTGAAACCAACCTTTGAAAAAAAAAAAAAACCAATAATAACTACATATATGCTACAGTACACACCGGCATGCGGCTCAAATATAAATTGGCTGTGAATTATAAAATTAAAATGATTACTAGGACTTGGCATTGTATTGCAAGCCTAATGCCCAAATATATGGCCAGTAAGTTAATATTTCTAGTTTTATATGCATCAGCGTATGATTTGCATATTAGCAAAACATTTACATTCTTAACTGATCATTTTAACTCTATGCCTCACTTAGAGATGAACTGCCAGATGGGTGGATGTCCAGAGCTGAGAAGCATGCACTCCATTTATGGTATTTTTCTGGGGTGTGGGTAGCACTGGCAGAGATAGTATGAGATCCAACAGTCTTTGGTGGTACTCGGGTTACTGCAGGCCGGGTGGTGCCCCTGACAAGGGTAAAGTTTACAGCAGAAGGAGCAGTTGGGCGGAACTGCAATTGAACTGCTGAAGTTCGTGCTGCAGGACAATGTGCTGGTGGTCAGACCTTAGGAGGAGTAGGGGCAGTGACATAATTGCACAAGGGACAGCAAAACAACTAGGAATGTATCCCTCTGTCATTCCTGTTCTGAGCAATAGTCCGCATTCTGGGGTGGTTACCGTTACTGTCTGTTGCAGAGTGTAGCAGCTTCCTTGTGCAACTTGGTGTATAATGGAGCAGATGTAGGGGCAGTTCCCTCAGCATGCCTTGGTTGCCTTACACCTCCCTGCCTAATGTAGAGACACGAGGTGATACAGACCCAAAGGATTTAGCAGGTGTCCAGTGGATGAAGGCAAGGCTGTCATTAACTCAACAATGGGGAAGAATCTAGGGTGAATGGGACAGGCCTCCAGGAGAAGAAGAGCCTCTCTCCAATGCCAATACCTAGACGACCTCATGTAACTGACCCAGGTAATCAGGTAGAGCAGTAGTACCACTAACATGTCAACGTTCCTGGGTAGGATCACAGGGGATTTATTCCCATAAAGACTACCTCCACTTTCCCTCTGAGGGACACAGCGGCAGTATTACTAACAACCATGTGTTCTGCAGACCGAAAGAGCAGGGGCTCCCCAACACCCTGTCCCCATGGTCACAGACAATTTGGCAGCATCACCAGCGATGAGACTTAATGATGGACTAACAATAACAAGCAAAGGGCATGAAGGGAGAGATGTGCCTGCTCCCAGAAGTAAAGTTTGATGTGCACACTACTGGGTCTGGTAGCTGGTGGGTAGTGCCAAGGCTCCCCCCCCTTACCCTGATGACTTAGAAGCACGAGTCACTGTTCTGACAGGGTTATTCTTGGGGTCTGTGGTGGTTGATTTAGTGGCCTCAATAACACTGCACTAGGCCTTGGGAAGTGCACTAGTTAGTGTGATTCGAGTTGAAACCCATGTTGGTGAGTTACCTGGCATGAGGTTTAAGTACTTCACCACCTTGTCAGTACAAGAAGATTGGGTGAAAGTGATTGGTTTCTTGGCTAGGTCAGACACTGCAGTGTCCTGGATGTGCTGGCAGTCGACTCTCTGGCTCTCTGGCATTCCTTCTTTCAGGAGTACACCAGGTTCACATCCAGAGCCATACTCTCCCGGACTTCAACCAGGGCTAGCCCCTGCTTGGCTGCTTTCCCCTGCCCAGCCCTATGATGAGGCATAAGGGGGTGTGACATTACAGAGGGGTGAACAGTATGTTTTCCAAGGGGTAGGCACAGCCTGAAGGAAATAAGGAGAGGTTGTCAGATGGGGTAAGTAGCCTGAGCTACAGGCCTTCAGTCAAGAGGCTTGGCAAGCGGGATGTCGCTCGCAGACCCAAATACCTGACAGACGGTATCAGTAGCAGGGTAGGGCATCCATTCTCATGTCTATTTGGCAAGTAGGACGTTGCTGGCAGACCCAAGCATAGATGGAGAAACAAGACTCCTTGTCAAGGGTTGGCCTATCGCTCTCCAGCAAGAAACCTGGCGAGCGGGACGTTGTTGGCAGATCCAGGCACATACTGATGGGGCAATAGTCCAAGGAAATAACTGCTCTTGCGTCACCCAGGAAGGTTGGCTTCCTAAGCACCACATCGAGACTATTCTTGAGGGGGTTGAGGTAGGGAACGAAGGTTCCAGCTTGTGACTACTCCTGAAAGAATGTAAAAGGGTATGATGATGAGGCAGGAGATAGCGGCAGCAGGTAGAGAAATACATTGATCATCACTACCACCACCATCCCTACATGACCCCTCCATAGCTCCATTACTCCATCGCCCCATGGCTCCATAATGACTCCACCACTACCATCTCATGTGATGTTTCAATGCCTGCATGTGATTGGTCAGCTGCGATCCTGTGGTAACTAGGTGATTGACTGGTCGGTGTCTGCACAATGTATTAATGGTGTAATATGATTCATTCAAAGTCAATGTAACATCGAAGGGTTTACATATGCGTATATTATAAGCAGTAAGGAGCTACGCTGTGAGATTTAGTGTGACAATGGTTGTCGTGAAAGATACATAGCCTCTGCTAGCTTCTGCATCTTTGCATAGATTTTTCTAGAGTTTTTGCTTTCAAAGTCATTCAAGATCACAGGAACAAGACTAAGGTAGTCTGCATTTAATATGGTGTTAGTAGTTTGTAATGTCATATGCTTGTTGAATTTTACAAATTTTTTCTCGATTTTTGGTTTTAAAGGTTATTCAAGGTCATGGGGACAAGGTAAAGGTAATCTGCATCCAATATGGCTGTTATAGTCTGTAATGTATTATGCTTACTGATTTTTATGCTTTTTCTCAAGTTTGTGGTTTTCAAGATTAATCAAGTTTGGATTATGTCTGTTTATTGACTGGTCAGTAAACACACATAAACCAGCCTGTACCCTACCTAGGGCCTGAAGGGCCGATCCTACAATGCCAACCGGTATGTTCCCTCATTTCAGAAGACATGTCTGCTTGGGAGGGTGAGGGCAACCCCAACTTGTGTCAACTGTGTGTGAGCTATGATGTAGCTACATGCATGGCAGCTTCGGAGCGCTGGCAAGCAGTGTGGCAGTGTCGTGCAGAGTAAGACTCTAGACAAGACTGCATAAAGCAGTGATGGCTAAATGAAGTCAGTTATTTACATTCCAATGCAAAAATTTTATTTTAAGTGAATGTTACTACATTTTTCTGTCATAGTGTCACAAACACTAAGATCATGAATATCTTTCAATTTTTTAATTCATGTATTTGTTTAACATGTGGTTGTATATTACAAAGAATATACTCTCCTCCAGTAACACAGAACATATTTCAATCTGTTTTCACTTAAAGCAGTGGTACAACATACTCATTTGATGTCTTTGCTCCATCCAAAATATATTGTGTGTGTGAAAATTCCTCTGGCACAACCCACAATACACAAGAATCCACCAGTTTCCAAAGCTAGACAATATAACTGGCAACTACCACCATTATTCAGATTCGAAGTAATGCCGTCCAGCCATCTGGCCTAGAACGGACCCCCGTGCTTTAGTATTGTGAACATACTAAGCAGAAATATGGGAGTATTACTCTGCAAACATACACCATATAGCAGGTATGTATATTCAATTAAGTATTTTATTAGGCATCTTATAAATAATTACAATCATTGATTGTCCGCACACTTTTTACAAAGTCGCAATCATGTTTACAGCCAATTTATTTACGTGAAGATGTAATGCATGAAATAATATATTGTATAATAAGTTTTAGACTAGCGATAGTTACAGTTGATGTTAATTCAGGTAACTGTATTCAAAAGTATATATTTAAAAAAAATTTCACATGAAAAATGTTGTTTACAGGCAGGCTGCATGTGGCCAGTGGACCACTAATCAAACAGCCCTGCCATAGAGACTAGCTACTCCATGGCCAGCACACACAGACCCTTCAATGGTGAGGAGTTTGAAGGAGGACCCCACAGTCCCACAGAGTAACGAAAGTTCCACCCTCCAACACACTCGCTCACCTGTCAACTCACCTGCAACTCACCAGCTGGAATCTCAGCCTCCCATAGATGCTACAACTATGGTTAACTGCCTAGCTGATAGGCAAGGCGAGATGTAGACCACTGGCTTTATTCTATAACTTTTTACTGTCTTGTGATAAAGACAGTTATAATGTAACTTTATTTAGGAAGCAACATTATAGTCTGTGCTCCTTTAAGCAAGCTTAAAGTTACAGAATAGGGGCTCAGACCATCCAATGGCCCAACTCAGGTTGTACCCCAACATTCATCATGTCTAGAGAAAAACATGGTGTGGTTATCCACTTGGTTTCGAAACACAAAGATCCAAACTCACCTCTCACGTGGGCTGTCGGAAACTTTGCAGGAGTGAGTCGCTGAGGTGTGGATGGAGCAGGCTCCTCGTAAACAGACGTCACAGTCTGGTCTAAATTCCTGTCAAGAGAGAAAACAGTAGTGTTACTAAACAAAGCAAGACTTGCTATCTTTACACTTATGTCCTTTTATCCAGAAACCCAGTGGTTGTACACACACAGCTAGTGAAAAAACTGTAATAAAAATCAATCACCACTTACCCTTTACCAAAAGCTAAGCTATTCCACCAAACCAATCAATATAATTTACCAAATTAAATTTTAAATACTCTACAGCAGACACAAAGCAACAAAAAGCAGACATTCATCACACCACTACAAACGTTAACTAGCAAAAATGTATGTATATCACAAATTGATAAATAGACAATCACACAACACATGCTCAAAACATTCAGGTGGAATATAGTTTTATTTACAGTTTTTTATTTTATTTTACACTACTTTACGTGTTTATAAACAACTAGCAAGCCTTGATGATTAGGCAAGGTGCACACAAGTGAAAACAAAACAAAGCACAGGTACATTATAAATTGATCATTAAAACTAAAGAATGCACATACAATTTACAAAAAATACAATGCAAAGTAAACATAACACAAATGGTTTATAAGACTAATTTAAAACCAATTTTTGACAGAGGTCTAGTGATGTTTTCCTTCTTTATACAAGTCAAGTCGTAAAAGGTTTGTGTCAAACTACTTTATGGTATCTTATTGTCATTTCAAAATCATACATTTTTTTAGAGGCTATACTGTTTTAATGTCACTGAATGAGGAGGAAAAATTCTGCACCCCTTGTGATTCAAATATAGCCATCTCAGTTTCCTGCTGAAACCATATGATCATTCCTGCATAGATGGCATGGTTTCCTGCAGAATTCGTGAGACATGCTACTGCTAGACGTCTTTCCAATAAGATAGAATTGACTTTGCCTCATCAGTGAGCAAGCCTTACCTTTCGTTTTGCCACAGAGTTTTTATTGTTGACCCCACATCAAGAGACGTTGAAAACTTGTACTGTCTACAACGGCAAGAATGGATATTCCAGCTGAAGATTGTATTATTCACCGGCCACCAAGGGTCATATGCACAGAATCGCCTAGAAATGAAGCACCACTACCACTTCCTGTAGTGGACATTCCAAGCTTCACTAGATTTCATATGCTGACACAGTTTTAGTTTAAGGACTAGTGCAGATTCATGAAGTTTAGTATGGATGGTCACTAAATACGATACACGAGCTTGCCTGAAATAAATGACGTCAGTAGATCTCAGTCAATAGGAAGTCGCAGAAACTATGACACCGGATCCTTCTCGTAAGAACTAAAATCGAGGTGTTTGTTCCTCGAAATACGCATATTATTCTTATGCTGTTTAAAAATTTAAAAATGTAATTCATATGCTGGAATCAACAGAAAATGCATGTAGAATTATAAATACTGCCAATCAATTAATAAATACATGCGGAATTGCTATTTCTAAGATGTTGATAACAAAAGTTTATGAAATAAAGTTATTACGAGATTTTTTGGAGGGATATATGAGGTAAGGCATTCGTTAATTAATTATTAGCAATACTTCACACACAGCTCCAGTACCAAACGTAAGTTATTTTATTGCTATTTAAACTAATTGACGAAGTTAAAAACAAGATACATGTACAATTTTCTAAATATACTTTGCAAAAACGTTATTATACTTGCGTAATATGCTTAATGTTATAGAAACGTAGTTTATTTCGTAAATGTAGACATTCTGTAAACTTTCCTATTTTTTGTGAATTCATACTTATACATTTAAATAATTTACAATTATATACAAGAACTAAAAACCTGTAGTAATAAATAAAATTTAATAGTTTTAGTGCTATTTAGTGACGGTAATGTGTTTATAACTGTTGCATACGAATTAACACGTTCATTTTGCAAAACGAATATGGATGAAAAATTACATCATCATCATATATGTAGTGTTCCAGTTCCATAAATACATTCTCTCAACAAGAATGTGTGAATATACAGCCCCGAACACATTAAAAAGTTTAAATCTTAGTCAAATACAGATTTTGTTGCCGCAATTTTTTAGAAAATCTCCACTAGATGGTAATTTAGAGAGGTCATTCAGCGAATAGATTTCTCCACATAAAAAGTAAGGGCCACTGTAACTTAAAGTAACTGAGTATACATATGAGTAATCTAGTGCCGATTTCGCTTCGGCTCT
This sequence comes from Dryococelus australis, assembly GCA_029891345.1. NCBI lineage: Eukaryota > Metazoa > Arthropoda > Insecta > Phasmatodea > Phasmatidae > Dryococelus > Dryococelus australis. Next base: position 144,984,173 of record CM057000.1, read on the forward strand.
AGTACTGGTGGTGACTAGATACTTATTTGCATACAGCCTTTTTCGACAATTTTCAAACAAGGATGACTAATACTAAATGTGACCGAGCATGCGAAACGAGCTGTCTATTCACAATTTCCCTGTGTTTCTAGTATTAGTAGTGACTAGATTATTCTCTGCATATGGCCCCAAGACTATGCATCCAAGGCACCAAGTACCATTACACACTGCTAGGTAGCTCTACCAGTATGTGCCACCGCATTTCGATTCTCCAAGCCTGCCGGTGACGTCACACCTTGAGGAAATTATACTATAGCTACCCCCCCTCTCCATCACCATCCCTATCCAGCTGACTGAAGGGGAAGGACCAGCCAGAGTATATATAGCAGGCCGTTGCCCTTAAACACCAGTCTATGTCGGGCCTTCACCTCATTCGTACCAAATGAACCTACTCTCCTTTGTCTCCACCACAACCTATTTGCTGGAGCCATCCTTCTCAAGCTGCTTAGTCTTAGAAGTTTTACCAACTCAAGGGTATCCTTTCCCACAGTTGTAATACCTCTCCCAGTAGACCACGCGTTCAAGGGATTGCAGCTGACTGGGAAAATTTCTCATGCGCACAAAACACGACCATTGAGTACCCAGTCATATTGGAAAGCCACCCTTTTTGTGCTCCCAAAGTACAAAATGGTAGAGCCATGACACTAGGTACTCAAGTCTCTTGAGGCCAGCTTGTCTGCTTAGTAGTATATTTTCTCAACCACGTTTCGACACTGGGGTTAGTGTTCTCCGAGTGTGGGGAGACTGTTCCCTCCTGAGAAACTCACCCACGCGCAGAGACTGTCGATAGCAAGGCTTAACTCTCAGTGCTCACCGCGTCTCGAACCCGAGTACCGGGATAGGGAGTCCGCTTGAGTCGGTAGACGCTACACGTGGCCTTAAACCAGGTAGAACGACACGTCACCTGCAGTCACTTCATGGACGTGAGAGTGTGATCTAGTCCAGATGCCCTACTCCCGTCAGAAAGGTATCCGACAGGTCAGACAATTGCTAATTGCCTCTGGGCATTTGCAGGAGCTTACCCCTCTCCTCACTGCCACACGATCGTGAAGCTCTCTCCAAAGAATCAAGCCCCGGCATTGCGCCACCTCCAGATTCCAGCCACACCAGAGTTTCCTCAGGACCGACCCCGTCCGTTTGAGCAAGGCACCCCTTGTTAGCAGCCTACATAAACGGACAGGACCAGGTCTTGGGACTCACCAGCACCTAATGCGGAGGAATTGAGCCAGTGGAACCGAATCAGCCGACCAACACACCCCTTGAGCCACTGCTCGTAAACCAGCCTAGCTCACACTCACGCCAGACGGAGTTATCCCAGGGTAAACAGCCGCCACAGGATACATGTCGCCCCGGTATACTGCTTCACGCCAATCCCCTGAAATGCAAGGTCACTCTCATAGAGCCCAATTTCATACCCTGCCATAAAGCTACCAAGCCAGTCCTCTACACTGGACGTGCGCCAGTACCACGTAGGGAGTGAATTACTCCAGAACCCCATGCCACCGGGTGCGCCTGCCCTAACACCCAAACAAAAACTCCCTCTTACCATAGTGACGTTCTCCTCTGCCCAAGGGCATCACGCGTAAATGCATTATTAAAGACATTTTATAAACTACTTGAGTAAAGTATGTCATGTTTATAGTGGACCACTCAAGAAATATAGCCATGTAGGGTTTTTTCTAACTCCGAGGTGGGTTATATATGTTTCTTGCTAAGCCACTGTTATTTAATGTGGCTACCTAGTGCACGACCGGCCAAATGAAAGGAGAGGTTTTTACATGTTTAAATAATTTTTGGCAAACCTCGGCTAATTTTCACAATCTTTGCCCAAGCCACATTGCTACAAACCTTTTTGTAAAAATTTTATTACCTGTAAATTGTGGATAAATTAAAATGTAGACTCAACGAAAACAGAAACACTTATTCAAAATATATAAAAAAAAGACAGCAATTAAAGTACTCCCAGTGTACTACTCATTGACAGACGCGTACACACAAAGTAGGACGACACATTTTCCACGCGGTTTCTGCAACTCGCCGCCTGATGAAACTTGGCCAGCTGAACGTAGCGATCGCGCAACCATGTGGAAAATGTGCCATCCTACTTTGCGTGTGTGCTGTCGACAAGTACTACACTGTGAGTACGTGAATTGCTGTCTATTTATATCATTTCGGTAGCTTAGTGGCCTGCTTTCAACCTTAAAAATACTTATTAATTTACTCCTACTTACTATCTTGTAACATGATGCTTCTCTTCAGGGACAAAGAGTTTTTGTTTGAAAGCGAAATCGTAGTAAGCAGCTGACATATGCCTAAAATAATTTAATGTGAAAAATCCTATACTTTAGCTCGACTGATCTCCTGCTACACAGCGCCCTTAAGCAGCCCATTTCTTAACCTAAATACAAAGAGTACTAACCAGAGCTATCAATAGTAGTATGATTATTTCAATACAGTACTTTTCGTTCAGTTTCAACAATGAACACCTCTAAATATGCATGTAACAATCTCACCGTTCCAGACCAAATCATACACAACCGTACTTACAAAAGTTGAAATATGGTATATTCAACTCAACTGTAATTAATAGTGATTTCATGTTCATAGTTCAAATTTTGCGATTGTACGTATCACCATTACTCTCGCTTATGCATATCACTTTTCAATTACTGTAAATACAATCCGTAATGCCCTCTCACTCAGACAATTCTCTAAACAATTCAGGGTTTCTTTTACATGAAAATACATTTTAGGTTTTGAGAAATTAACACACAGTATTTACTACTATTATCTACAGTTTAAGAGTTCTCACTTCTACAGCATATTCCGAGCTGCTTTACTTAGCATTAATAATCAGCTAGATATTTACAAAATTTCCATTCATAGCAAATTCTTCCACTCACCATCTTGGAGATGGAGACGATGATGAAAGAATGCAACTTTGTCTTCGCCAGTAGTTAAAGACTTTCTTTGCCTTATTTGACAAGTTCTACATTGGAACATTAAGAATACCGACAATTTTCTCCAAATCACACCTATAGTCTGTGAAAATAATTGGCTAATGTGGTGCTTCACGAGCATTAATTTTATTACCATAGAAGACAATAATAAAAATGCTGAACCTAACGCAGTTCTTAGAATTTTCACTTGGGAGAATTTTTCCACTTTTTAAATTATGTATATCTGTAATATTAATTTGCTTATAAAAATACTTCTAAAAAATTTTAGAATTGAGATCAGTGATCTTCAAGGTGGGTTTATGATATCATGGTACATGTAATACTCACCACGTCACACTTTCACATGTATTTAAAATGTTGTCTCTTTGGATGCAAATTATGATACAACACACAATCATGTAAAATGTGTGCGCTAAATAAATATTTTGTAAAAAATGTTGTTGCTTTTCAAATTTGAAAAAAATTTAAACTAATAGGTATATTTATAAATTTGATTGGCTGCAAATAGGTTATGAAAATATGGCATTTGTGATTGAAAATTTGCAATGGCTTCTGAGGGAAAACATTATGCTATCTGATACTGAGAGAAAATGTTACATCAATGGCTTTTATGGGTAGAGGCTATGGAAATGAGATATGAGGTGTAAAATTACATCAGCCAAATTTTAGTGCTACATATGTTTAAAATTTTGGACTTTTTATTTTAATATATTCAACAAAATAACACAATCAGTACGAATTTTCGTAACTCTGTAAACATTAAGCCACAATTGACTGTTTACATGGATTAAAACCATCACGAGTACCACAGAATGGCAGCATGTAGTGATGAAGCTGTGGGAACCAACTACTTTTTACACTTGATACACACAAATGTACAACTATAAAGTATTAACTACACAAAAAAATATTAACAAAAAATAACACAATTTTCATGGGACCATGAGGAATATTCAACGTGTACAAATTTCCTGCATTGTGTCATAGGAAACGAGTTACAAATAACTGGCTAACTGCACTTAATACCAAAAAACTAAAAAGTCGATGGGAAAGTTATAATTTCCCATATGCCAAACAAAATGATCAAAGCAAACTTAAAGAGCTGCCAGCATAAATTTTGATCAACTAGAGCAACGTCAAGAGGGAACCAACAACTAAACAAAGGTAATTTTACTTTGAACAACTACAATAATCTACACACAAGTTGAGTCGCATGGTGGTTGCGTGCGCTCACCTCCTGTTACAGCAATCTCCCACTACCGGCATGTGATGATAGTATTCATTACGATGAAAGTGTCCTAGCCTTAGGTACCTGTAATGATTGCAGTACCCAGCACACATACCAAGTATATCATGCAATAGCACACGCACACATCACTACAGCAATCATTGTAAATGTTTCAATAAAATTATAAAATTATATTATCTACCTTACATGTGTGTCCGCTGCAACTGCAACCCAGGATATAAAAAAAATGTGGACTGTTGAAATGGTGAGTGAGGTGCTATCACATGAGAGCAGGGCGCAAAACACCAGGATGGGAGGCTCGGGTGCACCAGTCAGGGCAGTGAAATGGATGAGGACTGAAGTGGATACACAATCAACTGAGTGGGGTGCTGCCATGTGAAAGCAGAAACCTGCACATGGAGGTGGGGCACTAGCACACTGAAGCAAGGTGTTAGCGCACATGGTACAAAACACTACGTTAGGAGGTGCGGAAGCACCCGATTGGGTAGCACAGGAGTATTCGAGTAGAATGGAGGAGGACGAAAGTGGGTAAACAAGCAACAGAAAGGAGTAATGTCACTTTAAAGTCGGACACAAGCAGAACAAAGTGGAGTACCAGTGCATGTGACTGAGGCACGAACTGAATACATACAGCCACTCAAAAATGTATTCATAAACCCATCATTTGTGCTACAGTTTCAATTTAATGGACAACTAAGCTGCAAGGTTACATTCATTGGAAAATCACATCACAGTACTGCATTTCCCCGTACACACTTATAAAACAATGACAAAACTATAGATGAAACAATACCGACATGTTAGTCGTCAACTCAAAAAAGTATTTATACAGTCACAAACAGAACCGACTCTTGTACACTACAGCAGCAAATAAATTATTTAGTACTTTGTGTGGATACCCTTAGCACGGGTGATTGCCTCGAGATGCCATGGTCTAGCTGTGGTGTGTGATGGGGAGATTTTGAACCACCCTTCCAAAAGTAGTCTTTGCAGAACTTGCTTGCTTGAAGGGTGGTATTACTGTACCTGTTTGCCTAAATACTCACAAAAATGCACTATGGGATTGACATCTGAGCTCTGTGGTGGGGTTAGAAGCCACCGTGGAGCATTATACTGATGTGACGCATTCCTGCGCTACTGACGAGCTCACTCACCAGACGACTTCGCCCCACCTTGGATCGTATTAATTCTTATGGTCAAGTAAAACCTCAATCACAACTAAGCATTTAGACACGTGATCTCAGCTTTTACTATTCACTGCATCTCGCCTAGAAGTCGTTCCAACAACACCCCTCTCCGAAGATTTTACTGTCTACAAAATCGTGGCTACCTTCAAGACAGTTGCGTTATCTCAACATCGTTCCACTGGAGGGCAGCATGCATCCAAACGGAGAGCCATGGCCTCCCCAAGCACAAGGTTTAAGATACGTCATCGCATACGCGCCGAACAGATAAGGATACAGACACCCCATGCGTGACGTCAGAGCTTCCAACCCCCTAGGAGCAGGGATTATTTCCCCTGCACCCTTTTGAGAGCCACCAAGCTGGAAAAAATTGTATAAATAGGAGTTCCAGCACAGGCCTCAGGGCAGTCTGCTACAATTCTCACTGCTGCGAAAGCTGAGGGTGTTAGCTGAGGGCCGAGACTCTTAACCGCACTGGTGACCATGGAAGAACCAGTGGCCGTTGACAATTCAGCAGATCCTGAGGACCACCGCCTTCCAGACGCCTTCCATTTCTTCTGCCTCTCCGCCAGCCGCTCCTGAGGGTCGTAAACGCCTACCAGAGGGTTCTGCCGACGTCGTCCCTTACCACTCCTCAACCTCTTCCAAACCACTATACCACACACACAACAGTAGGTCATGGCAGTAACATCCCCTTCTGGGAACTCCTTAAAAGCCTTAGCCAAGCCTCCATCTCTTTGGTGAAGAACCCCTGTCGACAACTAGGTCCTTTCAGGAAATTCCCTTCTGATTCAAATAGGATTATTTATTGTGGCTAATTTTAATTATTTTTTGCCAGAAAATAATTTTTACTCACCATTTTATTTGATAACCAGGTTGCTTTCATCTGGCTTTAAACGTATTTCAACTTCCGTTAAATTAAGATTTTTTTTATTTTTATTTTTCTTAATTCAGGACAGTGTGGAATTACGTGTTTTCCATTTACGTTTAGTAAAACTATGATTTACGTAAAATATAATTGGTTGGTGATTCTACTTATTATAGCTTTGGTGTACCCTGTCTATTAGGCCTTAGTTTACCTTAAGGTAAAGCCGGTCGCCGTATGTCAAGCCACAAAGGCAATTACATCACACCTTAAGAGGCAAACTGAGATCTGCCCAAAGCACTAGGGACACATTCTGCATGTGGAATCAAGTATTTTGAATAGTTTCTTACTCTGCCAATACTGGAGAATGGCCAAGTTGGAGAGGGGACTGTTTTTACCACTTAACCCACGGTAGAAACTCACATAGGCCATACTGGGATGAACAACATGTTAAATCTGAAGGTTTGTTTCACTGCTGGTGACGGCCGATAACACAATCCATCGCCGTTTTTCAGCTGGATGCAGAACACGAGAGTGAGATTTCACGTTGTAAACACAGTTGATCTAGAAGTACACAGTTAGGGCGTTTTCCACCATAAGATTTGCCTTAATTCAGTTTCTTTGGTCTTCATGCTGTATACTAAGAAAGGTAGGCGCAAATATAAACTAAATTTAATTCTGAAACAACTGGAACATGATAGAGGAGGATATTCCTTTATTCCTACCTTCTACAAGGGTCACAGATTGCTCCGGACTATAGCATTTATTAATATTAAATTCTGACCACACACTCATCGGCCTTGACCCTGCTCTATTACCCAATACGTATACAGCAATCCCGCCCCATCAACCTCAAGAGCAACTCGACAGCTCCAGCACCACTACTCCGCAGCCAGTGTCGGCTGCTGTCCTGCCGCCGACCCCCTCTACAAGCCAGCCGGAGAGGGGGAGCACGCCGCTGCTGAACAATCACCAAGTGAAGTATCAGAGATTTGTAACTTCTGTAACACTCAATTTTATCCTGACTAGGAAACCTACCATACCTAAGCTATACTAAGGAATCCTGCCCAAATGGTCTTGAATTCTTCGTTATGTTACTAACAACACTGGCCTAGCGAATATTGAAGGCTTCCTCTCTCATCAAATCCAAGTCAACTTATCACAAAACTCTTGAGTGTGAAATTGGTCGCAGGGGTAGAACTCCTCAATCTCCAGGCACAAAAGAACACTCCCAAATTTCCCAACCATTAAATCTTCACAACGTGGGGAACCCCACCTAAGCCAGAGCAATTTTGAGGGCTTGTGTTCAACCTCTGGTGACATCAGGGTGACCACTACATGCCATTTCTATCATAGGTTGATTTGGTGAACAAGGTTTCATTCCTTGCCCCTAACCAAGTTTTAGATCCTTGTTTCTTTGTACTTCTCCAGTATGTAACTGACTGTACCAAAACATACAGAGTGGGTCTTCACAATTTTACGATAACTCCTGCCTTGCTTATAGAGAGAAACAACTTCTTTGTGTTGCATCACAGAGAGTTCACGTTTCTTGTGCCCCATTCTACCACTACCTCTCACTACCAAAACAGTTTGGCAACTGATGTGCAGGGAACACATCTTTGTATGCACAACTGCTGGAAGTGGATAACACAGGCATTTCGAGACCAAACAGGGTTACAAGTGCGGTGTATGAATACTTTATTGACTATCACAATAACATAATTCCCATTGTAAGCTTGTCCTTCTGATGGTGTGCTATTAACTAGTACCACGGGGTATACTATTCAGCTCCTCTGTCAGTGTCGGACATGTGGATTTACATTGCCTCGAATACACACACTAGGACTTCGACGCGTGACATACCGGAAATGTATACTCACTTGTCTGACACAGTAGAGGATGTCCACCTTTTTGCCTACAAGTTAAGCTTAAGCCAGGCACTTCTATAATGTTGGGGTTTCAGTTCTGATGGGGCACTGGTACCTTCCCGTTACATAGAATTGGCCGGGTTGCTATGTGGCAGGGCACAAAATCAGGTGTGGGTAGAACAATTCTATGCTTGGGTGCCACTGGTTTCTTGGCGATACCTGGGAGATGGGTTGCTGATGAGTGGCGTCTGTGCTGACAGATACAGATACGGTACGATACAGCGGAAATGGTTGGTGTGAACCGAGGCTTCGGTCGAGGAGGAGGAAGCAGTATAGCAGGAACCAAGTAAGCAATGACTGGCATAGGTGGCTGATCGTGTTGGTTCAAGTGTTCTGCTACCCACCAAGGGTACTCTGTCAGGATGTTGTTCACTGGAGTGTCAAACACATCTCTAGGTATGTCGTTTCCCCTGAGTCTTGAAGATGCCTGAGGGCTTGTGCTTGAGCTCGTGGTTCTAAGCTAGCTATATGAGACACCAGGCAGGGCTGATACTCAAGCGATCGGCCAGAGGCCACGAGTATCTGCCTGACTTTCTCTTTCAGTCACCTCCATTTGGAATAGGGCATCGGGAAGTGGATTTACCCTTCTGCTACTGTACCAAGACAGCACGCAACTTGCAATTAGCACCACGTGCGGGGCAGTTCACGATGAAAGTCAGGTCTCACCTAGCTAGGGAGGCACACGAGTGTGTGGCCCTATCCCAGTCTTCCCAACTCAGGCGACATCCGACTCTCTTGGTGGAGACTGCTTTGGAGAGCTGACCAACACTGAGCCGACAAGCTGTTTCAGGTCAGTGTACCTGTGAGACTCCTCCTTTCCTTAAATCCCAGGGGGTTGATGGGAAGGACGGCCTGGGCTAGTGCACGGGGGTTATAGTTGAGTGTATTTCCTGGTATTGTTATGTGAGGGGACCTACAGAGAGGTGCTATGTCTACAGGAAAGAACTCAAATTGAAAGCCAACCCACGTGGTAATGGCACGAGTTTTGGCCAGGTAGCTAGAATACACTACCGAGCAGACCAGTAAAGGTGACCGGTGATTAAACAGGGGAATGCTGGGGGTGATCCGCTGAATGTCTAAGCGATCTCCTTTTGCATTGTTGTACGTGTAGATTGATTGAAACGACTTAACGTGGAGAAAATTACACTTAGCTAGAAATACTAAGCAAGGACGTGACAGGATGAGACGTGAGAAGGACTTCAAGGATAGGTCCTCTACAGATATGTCTGTATACTGCAGGGTGAACAGGTTTTGCAAAGGTACATAGCTGGGAGAGAGTCTAACTAACGTAGCCTAACCCTATCTTAAGAGTGGCTTAAACAATGAGAATGGGGTACAGTGCTCAGTGTCCGAGCAACGCATGCTGGAGACTGTTCAATCTGGTCGCATCTGAGCAACTAGTGCTAGAAACAACGACTGCTCATAAGTGAAGGCTTAAAGGGCACAGGCTGGTCAGTTCCGAGCAATGAGTGCTGGAAATGAAGATTGGTCTGGAGGCACGGGCTGGGCTGTCTCTCCCTTTATACTAATTTGGGCCGCTGCCTGATGCTGGTTGGCTGAAGCCACTAAGGCAAGGGGGTGGTTGCGGAGTGGGTGGTAGTGAATGCATGACTTGCCTATGTGACGTCACCAGCCGGCTGGAAGGGAAGAATAAATACAAACGATACTCCTACTACCAGAACTCGTTACATCTAAGTATTGTTACGGTGGGCTGGTGAATAAAATAATCTGCAAGGCAGACAGCACAATCTCACTTTACGTCAGTACAAATGAAAATGCAAACTTTCGTCTCCTGGCTAAACTGAACTAAGGATTGAGCGGAAGTCGTCTAATCTACATTGTTGAAAAAGACATGTGTCAGACTAAATGTGCGAGTGTATGAATACTTTTTTGATTCGCTGTGAATGTTTTTAGGTATAATAGTGGGGTGTGGTGAGAATAGATGTGACATTATGAAAATAATTATTATATAAATTTAGGACTTGAGTGAGTGTGAAAGTTAAAAAGTGAAGGTGTTGATGTGATAAAGTGAGGACAGTGCAATAATAGGAGGAGGATGACAATGGATTATTGTTGTAAGTTGTAATGCTCCAGTTAAATATGGAGTGGAAGAAAACATGGAAATGGAAACACAATATATTATAGCTCAAATATGTAATGCAAATTAAATGATCATCTGCATAAAAAGTTAAATACTTGTACGGTGTTAATGAGTACTACATAACATGAAGTGTAAAAATAGATTAGAGAACGACAGCAAAAAGTTGTGTAAATAAGTTTAAAGACCTCTCATAACATAACATGCAACTTAAAAATGCTTAATATTGCAAAAAAAAAATTGGTGAATGAAATCAACTATGTAGCATGTGAATTCAGACCCAAACAAAACTACACAATTTCTATATTACAATTAGGCAGTTAAAATGGCAGAAGCCGTTAAGCATTATTAGTTAATTGCCATGCCACCACAATATTCCAAGCAGTTTATCAGACAGATAAATTGAATTGATTTAGGTTTTTTACAAATACAGAATAATGTAGGTATGAAACTGAAAGTACACATTCAATTTCCAATTATTCAAATTCATATTTTTAAAGTGAAGTTAAGTTCTTTTTGCAATATTTATTTAATAATTTAAGGCTGCTTCTCTGTTCCTGTTTACAGTATGCTGCTTCAGAGTTATGACAAAATGTGAAACATGTTGTTATGATATCCTCACTATACTTTTCTGTAAACACATGTCAACTAATATCATAAGACACTTTCAATAGCATTGTCCACCAAACCAAACAAAAGCAGAAAATGCAAACACAAAAATACACGTTATGCTACATAAATTTGGTTTTGTCAAGGGTAAGATACAATTGTCAAATTTTATTTACCTGCGAGAGTAAATGGGGGGGAGGGGAAGATAACTGTTTTTATCTTGAATAAAGCCATGCATCAACACATCGCTCATGAAATACGACAAGGATATTTTAAGTCTTCTGCAACCAGTTCTAGTGGTATCTAAAAGTAGCAAAGTGTTGGATTGGACACACTGTAAATGATGCAGATAATTCCCCAGAATTCATGTCAGGCCAAGAAAAAGTCAATGAGTAGTTAGTGTTGCGAAAAGGAGTGACCACTACCGATTCTTGCTACATGGAGGTCGGCAATGCACAGTCGGCAATAGCAACCAAAACTATCAACAGCAAAGTGCACAAGCACGGTACGACAGTGTACTGGTCCGTGGCAAAATAAACTTAGTACTAAACACTCTGTAGGGCTGATCAACAAATGTGATAGTCATCATCGTTATCAGCAGCTAGTGTTTCCAGCCTTCAACCAGGTCGGTATAGCAAAAGTCTCCATCTCTTCATATCTCTCCACCACTCTTCCTCCTAGATCCTGCTCCAATTTTCTCCCCTCTCCCGTACTGAGGCCATTATCTGTTTCTCCCACCCCCTTTCTTGGTATTCTATAGGACATCATTCCTGCGTATTTAATTTTCATCACATGTTTGGATAACCTTTCCCCTGGCATCCTCTACACATGTTCATACCACTTCATTCTACACTTTTCAATCATCTCATTCAAATCCTGTACTCCTGCTTATGCTTGTATTCGTATAAGTGTGGTGACTTATGGAAATTTCTCTCTTGATGAACAAGTTATTAGCAGCCCAGCACATTCCCAACAGGTATGCCCAAAATATGTGCGACCAATGTGGAGGATAGAACATTTAAACTAGCAGCAACATACAACTCGAAAACTGACACACAAAAAAACTTAGAGCTGCCTTACCTATTTAATTTTAATATATCAGAATCATATTTGCCAAGTTCCAATGACCATAGCTAAACTGTTGTGCAAATTAAAGTTACCCTATAAATACTACGTTTAGGAATCTGTGATTTCGCTCTCTTCCAATAAATTGGCTGAAATCAAAAAATAAAGTAAGAGCTGTTATTCAATAGACCCTTGATTTTACAAGGACAGTGATTTTACAAGGAAATTCTCATTAGAAACACTCACGCCCACATGCTGAGTGTCTGTACTTACGTCAGGAACAGTCGCACCCATGAATGTGTTCCTTGGTTGACCATCAATTCACACATCTCAAAGTTGCACATATAACAATGGTAGTTTTTAATTATTGCACCCAGCATTTCCTCACCCCAAAACGCAGCCTTCAGCCCTGCACCTCACCTCTCAAGCCAGAGCACTGTAACGTAAGTTCTGCCTTTCTAGCATCTGTGCAAACATAGGCTTGAGATTTGTTTTCTATTAAATACAATATATTCATTGACCCCAGTAAAAATCTCTTGTCATTAACGCAATATTTTTCTTTCACATTTCTACTAACCTGCTGATTCCCCTTCTGTCATCGTCTACCCACGTCCACTTACTCTTGATGCCAACTCAGGTGGCAGTAGATAGGAAACTAAACAGTGCACACACATGCTTCTTACCTCTACTCGCTCTCGCTCATGCTCTCTCTCATTACATCTCTCTCTCTCTGTCATGCTTTCTCTCATTACATCTCTCTCTCTCTCTTGCTCTCTCGCCCTATCTCTTACTTTCCTGCAATAGCTCTCTCTTGGGGCCACAGTGGCTGAACGGTTGGCCTGTTCATCTCCCACCAAGACGATCCAGTTTCAATCTACGGCTGGGTCACCAAATTTTTGCATGTGGGAATTGTGCCAGATGATACTGCTGGTCGGCGGGTTTTCTCGGTATCTCCCATTTCCCCCACCCTTTCTTTACAACGCTGTTCCATACTCACCTCGATCACCCTCATCTGCTCTCAAGACCTCGCTGTTAAGAGCCACTCAAATCTCTTCACTAGCTCTCTCGCTCTCTATCTTGCTCTCTTGAACTAACTCTATCGCTCTCTCTTCCTCATTCACTCTTTCTCCCTTGTTCATTCTCTCCCCCCCCCCTTATCATGTACACTCTCCCTCGCTCTCTCTCACTCCCCCTCTCCCGCGGTTTCACTCTCCCTCGTACTCTCCCCATCACTCCGCATTTAACATGTGAATGGGAAACTCCTCTGCAGCACTCTGTATCTCTAACGATATCACTCTGTACTGGGGCCTTATCACCGGATGTAGTTCTGCGCCCCACCAAGCCACCACTTCCGGACTATATACAACTTCCTGTTACAACCAAGCACAATGCACTATCGCAACTGATATCATGTTAAATGCAACACACAAACAAGTGTAAACATGTTGGCCAACATAAACATTCGATCCACCAACTTAACAAACATAATTACCCCTTTCGGGTATGTTAAAGGGATCGCATCGAGAGGAAAAGAAGGGGGAATGAATTTAACTCTTCTAGCATGTCTTTTTGTCAATTTAATGTTATTTACAAATTTTCTTATATATACCATGTTAAACATTTCCCTAAGGAAGCTCTATAAATTTCGCTATTAATTTTAATAATAGGATTTTTGAAGGGTGCACTTTTTGAGTATCTAGTGTGATGTCCTTGGTGTGTATTTATATCACTCCGTATATTTAATAGCATAAAACAAATGCTCAAATATTCCCCCCCTCAATACACGCCCCTTTTTAATATAAAGGAACGTAATATAAAAAAATATGAAAAAATGCAGCAGTAGATTTCCTACCTACAAAACATTTATTTACACAATAAAAAATACACACATAATCACGGATTGAAAAACAATTCCACATGATCAAAAATATGCATATCACCAGTAGTACCAACTAATTTCCCATACAACCAAATCTGATCAATAAGTTCCATTTTCATCTTCTTATGTGAATACCTAGATGCATTTCCAAAAACACTAATTACAGCAGTATTATCTGCCTTGCCTTCATGAACTGGAAAAGTCTTCCAGCAGATTATCCTGTTTGGATCAATCTCACTATTCTCCTTTGGTGCAGGCTCCTTCTCGACATGAGAACCCCTCGTTCACTCCCTCTCTCCACTCGTTCACTCCTTCAAGATTCCCACTCATTCACTCCCTCATTCAATATCCCCACCCCACCCCTTGTTCTCTCCCTCGCTCACCACCCCCCTCGATCCCACCCTCATTCACTCACCCCTTCGTTCATTTCCTCCTTCACTCATGCTCTACCTCATTTGCTCTCACTAGCTCGCGCACTCTCATCCACTAGTGTACTCTCTCTCGTTCATTCCCTCTCTAGCTCTCTCTCGTTCAACAGTGGGCACGCTCTCTCTCGCTATCTCTTGTCCACTCTCTCTCGCTATTTCTTGTCCACTCTCTCTTGCTATCTCTTGTCCACTCTCTCTCTCTGTATTGTTCATTCTTTCTCTCCCCCCTCTCCCTCTCCCTCTCCCTCTCTCTCTCTATGGCTCTCGTACATTCTCTCGTGTGTGTGCTCTTGTTCACGTGCTCTCTCTCTCACGTGCTCTCTCTCTCTCACGTGCTCTCGTTCATGTTCTCTCTCACACGCTCTTGTTCATGCCCTCTCTCACATGCTCTTGTTCATGCCCTCTCTCACATGCTCTTGATCATGCCCTCTCTCATGCACTCTTGTTCATGCCCCCTCTCACACACTCTCGTTCATGGTCTCTCTCGTGCTCTCATTCATGCTCTCTCTCGCTCCCATTCATTCATTCTCTTTCTCTATCTCACTCTCTACCTCACGCTCATTCTCTCTCTCATTCATTCTCTCTCTTGCACTCTCATTTATTCCCTCTCTTGCACTCTCGTTCACTCTCTCTCAATCTCTCTCTTGCTCTTGTTCACTCTATCTTGCTTTCTCTCTATTACATTCTCTCGCTTGTTCTCATGTGCACTTTCTCTTGCGCTATTTTTTTTTTCTGTGAAAATGGTGATTAGTTTTAATGTTACATTTGGTTCGGAAAAAAATATTTAAAAACTGTACGGTAATTTAATTAACTGAAAAAAAGATGTGTACTCTCTACTTACAATACTATGAATCTCCAAGCTTGATGACACTTGAATGTATATTATTTCTAGCCAATTGACATAATGGCCCATTTCAAAATATGAGCCATGGTATGTGGAAAATAGGTGGACTAAACTTTGCACATTTAAAGGTAACAACAAGGTGTGTAATTTTTATAATTTTGTTTTTTTTTTTTTACTTCAACAGAATCACCAAATTAAGAATACGCTTTTAATTCAACTTTTGAGTTAACCTAGCATTTGGACAGGAAGAACATTTACGATAGACTGTTCAGTGACAGAGTGTAAATACGGAAGTAGGCAGAGACTACCGACACTACATTATATGACGGTGGCAGCTGTGAGGCATATGTGTGAGACAGTCATTGATGATAAGTTAAACTTTGAGCTCGTCCTTGGTGAATGTCAGTTATGAGAACTTGGCCACATCTAGCATTTGGTTGTGTGGTAATTGAAGTTCCCCGCAGAACATTTTTGGTCCTCTAAGGGCCGGATCAGTGCGGAAACGTAATATGGAAAGTCACAGTCGGTGACAGTTTGGCACGGCAGTGAGTCCTTGGGGAAACAGCATCATGGCCTCGCATCCAACAAAACATTGCAGTATTGGGCATTGTGGCGTGGTGTTGACCAAGTTGTGTGCTCTTTTCAAGATCTGCAGGACAGAATTATCGGAAGTGTGCGAAGCTGGGGAAAGGCCGTACTTGTTTGTGATGTGAAAGAGAAAGTGGAGTGGGGGCACAAGTGAACGATATCGGTGAGCGGGTCATTGATCAGCATTGGTGGTTCACTATGGCTACAGTAGCAGGCGCAGTTGAGACTGGCGCGGGCTGATAATTGATTGCAATGGGCTGCAATTCTAGCAACAAAAGCCTTAACGGATCCAGTACAATACTGCCTGTTTAGGGCCACCTGTAGGAATTTGGATCACATTCGCAGTGGTTTTGAGGAGGACCATCTCATCACCTGCAGAGCTGAAGAGGTCAAGGACTTTGATGAAAAGGATCACAGCAGAAGACTGCATGTTTTTGATGACACATATTGCCAAATCATGGCAGTGGTCGACACTTTGTCTGAGTTATCAGGATTTAGCAATCAAGCATTAGCAGCAAGTATGTCACATACTCTGAGGGTTCCATTACCAACCATCAAGTTACCCAGTTTTAGTGGGGAAATCAATTCATGACAAACATTTGCTAATCTCGTTGAGGCCCTGGTTACAAAAAAACCCAGAGTTAACGAATGTAGAGCAGTTGTCATATTTAAAGACAGCATTATCTGGGGAACACCTGTCTATAGTCCAGTCCTTGCCCACCACTGAGGAAAACTCTAAGGTTGCATGGAAGCTCCTCCAAAGAAGCTAAAGTATTAAGTGATTCATTGTTTATCACCATATAGAAGCATTGGTCAGTGCACTGCCAGTCACTGGAAATTGTTACACATTGGTGAAATTGTTGTCAACTATTAATGAAAATATTGCAGCATTGAAGGTATTAAAGAGTATCTGTGCATACCTGGGATTCGTTGCTACTCCACTTACTGGAGAGAAAGTTGGAAATACGCCTCAGAAGAAAGTGGGAACTAACCATTACAGGTCCGAATCAATTACCAACTTTAGAGCCATCCATATCATTTTTGGAAAGAAGACTGAGGATGCTGGCGTCACTTGGTGGAGAGCAAAACCAAAGACAATACACAAGGGTAGCACCCTAATATACATGAAGTCATCTGGTTCACTTGCAGCATAGTCATTGCTAGACCAAGCCAAGGAGGGTCATACATCACAGGAGTACCCATTACAGACAAACTGCAAAACCTGCAACAGGAGGCACCACACACTTCTGCCCTTTGACAACTTGTCGCCCAACCAAGACTCAAGTTCACAGCGAAGTGCAGACGCCAGTGATCAAAACCTTACCACCTCACTAACCAGCAGTGCACCTGTATAATTTGTTTTATTAGCAAATGCCAATGTTGGAGGGAGGGATGCTACTGGCAACATACAGATGTGTCACACATTGTTGGACTCTGGTAGTAAGGCCAATTTTATTACTAGCAAATGTCTTTCCAGGTTGCGGGTGCTGAGGTCAAGGTATTCACAATCGGTGTAAGGTATTGCTGGCGCTCCGATTGTGGAGGTAAAGGGTGTCGTAACATGTTGCATCTAGCCAGCTGCTGAGAATCATCAATTGTTTACCATCGAGACACTGGTGTTGAACAAAATCAGTGAACCGCTCCCAACTTCGAACTTGCCCCGTTGTAACTGGAAGCATTTCACGAACCTAAATTTGGCTGATCCTCAGTTTAAGACACCACACTCCACAGACAGCCTAATGGAAGGCATGTGGTTGCGCTTCCATTCAAGTCAACAGGGCCAGAACTTGGAAAGTCACAGGGTCAAGCACTGAGAAGACTGTACCATATAGAGCCAGAGTCGGTGCAGGAAGCAGTAACACTTCAGCCACTTGGCTTCTGCCTTAGGAAATTTGTAAGCAATAGCTCTTGAGTTTCTGGCAGCATTGCATCTGCCCCATCTTCAACAGCCCATTAAGTATCTGTTCAGCGATGCTGACAGAGCCACTCCGCTAAGGTTCTCGGTTCAGTGGGTGCCAAGTAGCAATGTATTTTCATACGAGGTACATTCACTGGGTGGAATGCTGGTTAAAAGAGGTGTCTATTCTGATTTGGCACAAATTTTTGATCCACTTGGGTAGCTGTCGCCATTATTGCTGCTGGCAAAACTCTTCATTCAACAGCTGTGGTTGCAAGGGGTTGGGTGGGATGAAAAATTTCCAGAGTCCACACAAACAAGGTGGACTCAACGGAGAGAAGAACTCCCTTGTGTCACGCAGATTACCATTCCTCGAGGACCCTTGGTGAGTTGTTCACACTCTAGGTTGGAACTTCAAGGATTCTCAGATAGTTCTGAGAAGGCCTGTACTGCAGTGGTATAAGTTAAAGTCATTCCTGCTAGTGGTCCAGTGAAGATTCATATGATAATGGCAAGATCGAAGGTAGCCCCAACCAAGAAGGTTACTCTCCCATACTGGAACTCTGTGGAGCAGTGCTTCTTGCAAAGACCATTCGCTATGTGCTGACAGTGTTCGGTAACCAACTGAAGGTTAGTGACTTTTTGCATGGACTGACTCAACAGTGACATTGGCGTGGATCCAGTCATCATCTCACCACTGGAAGACATTTGTTGCCAATAGAGGGGGGGGGGGGGGAAATTAAGACCAACACACCACCAGAGTGGCGGTACTATGCTTGGTCAGAGGATAATCCTGTGGACTATGCTTCGAGGGGCTTGATGCCATTACAGCTGGTCGACCAGCCACTCTGGTGGACAGGGCCTTCATGGCTGAGGGACAGCCCAATGCCCGGTCAGCCAATTTATGAGTCTGAAGCACAAGCAGATGTGGAGGAATGCTTGTCTACAGAAAGTTGTGCCCCAGTATCTCTGATTGGAAGGGTGCAATACACTCTGACTTATCACTGCTTGATCAATATTAATTTTGGAATAAGATAAGATGAATAGCTGCATATTGCCTTCGCTTCATTGAGTTAAGAAAGCCAGACAACTCAAGAGTTAAGACACCCTCACTGTTACAGAGTTGCAAGCTGCTGTTTTTTTTTAATTACGAAAACCCAGGAAGTAGAACTCAATGCAGAGCTTGCAGCCATTACAAAAGAGGAGTGTTCTGCCTACCTGAAGAGGTTGAATCCCTTTGTAGATAAGGATGGTATCCTTAGGGTGGGCGGAAGGCTCCAGGCATCATCGCTGCCGTATAACCACAAGTATCCCATACTGCTTTCAAAGAAGTGTCGCTTGGTAGAACTGATAATTAACCAACTGCATAAAGATCTACTTCATCCAGGGCTGCAAAACTAGTTTTCTGTTATGCAGCAGGAATTCTGGGTTATAAACAGGTGCAATGAGGTTAGACAGTGTTTGCTTCAGGGCGTGACTTGTTTCCGTTGTCAGCCCAAACTAATGACGCATGTGATGGCAGGTCTTCCAGCTGAGTGGATCACTTTGGAGAAACCATTCTTGAAAACAGGTGTGGACTACCATCACAATGAACAAAGGTCGAAAACCAAGGACTTTCCGAGCCTATATCTGTTTGTTTGCATTTCAGCCAAGACTCTTCATCTTAAGCTGGTATTGGAACTATCTATGGAGGCTTTCATGACAGCATTCCGAAGATCTGTGGTTTAATGTGGTTGCTGTACAGAGTTATTTAGTGACTGCGGAACAAATTTTGCTGGGGCTGGTAGGAAGAGCAAGAGCTTCAGGATTTTTGCTCTGATGCCAAAAACCATACAGATCCAGAAATCATTATGTGACCAAAACATCAAGTGGCACTTCAATCCCCCAGCTGCAGCACATTTTGGAGATTTGTGGAAGACCGGTGTCGAATCAATGAAGGTGCACCTAAGGAAAGTTATGAGGACCCAAATCTTGATGTAAAAGGAATTCTAAACTGTCTTTACGCAAATTGAAGCACTGCTTAATTCTTGTCCATTGTCGACTCTGTCTAAAGACCCTGCTGACCTCACCCCATTGACACAAAGTCATTTTCAAACATTGGGACCATCACACGCTGTGCCTGATGAAGATTTCAAAGCTGTGCCTTTTGTTTGTCTGTCAACATGGAATCTCCTGCAGAAAATTCATAAAGATTTCTGGCACTGGCAACATCGGGACTATTTGCACCAGCTGCAAGTTAGAGGAAAGTGGACAGCAGGTTCAGTCAATCTTGAGCCAGACACTCTCGTCTTGATTCAAGATCCCAATGTACCACCTCTTCGTTGGCAACTTGGTCGTGTGGTCAAGACCTTCCCTGGTGCAGATGGAATAATGCGAGTGGCTCAACTCCATACTGTTCAAGCTCCTCTGACGTGCACAGTTGTAAAGCTACCCCCTTGCCCTGATTTACTTTGAAATCATCATTTCAAAATGGGTGGATTTTTCAGTAACCCAGTGTAAATACAGTAGTGGCAGATACTACATAATCTGATGGCGGGTGTGTGGCATACGTGAGAGACAGTCATCGAGGTTAAGTCAAACTTTGAGCTTATCCTTGGTGAAGGTCAGTTATGAGAATTCAAGATGGCGGACTTTGCTGCATCGGGCGTTTGGTTGTGGTGGAAATAGTTTTTGTTGTGGTAATTAAAGTTCTGCCACGGAACATTTACTGTACCCGCTTTCTGCACAGAACCAAAGAACCAGGAAACGAATGAATACTCACAAATCAAGCCAGTTTCAAACAACTGATAAAACAAAGGAAAAAATTATAAAGTGATAATGTATTACTAGTTAAGAGTCAATAAAAAAAATTTAACTGTAACCAAGGTTTTGCAGTACAAACCCTACCTCTCTCTCTGCAGATCTTCATTAGCTGAACTCCTTCCAGAATGCACGCTGGCTCTATCTTCCGAAAACGAACCCTGATGATAACCTGGCTGAGCTCCATAGTACTTAGCGTACATTTCTGCGTATGCTGCTGGGTTAGTCCTGCGTAAATTTTCGTAATATTTGCTGTAGTTGTAGTATGGGTCATACTGGTATGGATTCATAGGTCGTCCATAGTAGCCATATCCTGTCAGAAAATTAAAAAATATTACTTGTCTAGTTATTTTTAAAACTATTACATAAGCAGTGATGAAACAACTAGAGGTGGCATAGTATAAATTGCATCTTCCTAAATTTAGTAAAGTGTATGAGAACGAGAGTAAATGGGTACACCATTTTTGTTCGAGATATGTTATTTTGTATACAATTTCTAATACATTGCTACAATGTATTTAATATACTTAAATACATCTTCATATCTACTTTATAGGATTTTCTCTATCTTTTATACAATATCTCAAAAATTGTTTTAAGAGTGCCTACTAAAGGCACGTTCCCTTCTAAGTTGGAGATGAAGTTTCACACCTGTCAAATGGTTTCCTTATTCATGTCACAATACAAATGACCTGAATAAAGAACACAAATCCCACATCTGTCTGTAGAATTCTGAGACTTTTCTGATGCTCTGTTTCAAATGTTTTCTTCATTTACAGATACTTGTGTACAATTCTATTGTTACCATTGCTTTTAACACACATGTTCTACTTGACTACTACCTACAAAGTAATAATTTTATATAAAATTGCTTAAAAAACAAAATAAGCTTTGTAAAATTAATTTAATCATGAAGGAAACTGCATTAACTTCAGGAATCACAGAAAGAGTCAATACAGGGACTACTGTGGTGTAAAAATGGTACATCGCCTCGCAGTAGGTGCATATGACAGGATGTAGGTGACAGAAAGAGAATGGGGATTAAGGCATGATAGAATCAAGCTGAATAGATAAAGGATGGCTTGGTGTCAAGAAGAAAGGGTATGGTGGATCAAATATGGATGGATGGTTTTTATATAAGGAAAGGGCACTGGTGAAAAGGGAAGGGCACTGGTGAAAAGGGAAAGGGAAGGGCACTGGTGAAAAGGGAAAGGGAAGGACACTGGTGAAAAGGGAATGGGAAGGACACTGGTGAAAAGGGAAGGGCACTGGTGAAAAGGGAAGGGCACTGGTGAAAAGGTAAAGGGAAGGGCACTGGTGAAAAGGGAAAGGGAAGGGCACTGGTGAAAAGGGAAAGGGAAGGGCACTGGTGAAAAGGGAAAGGGAAGGGCACTGGTGAAAAGGGAAAGGGAAGGGCACTGGTGAAAAGGGAAGGGCACTGGTGAAAAGGGAAAGGGCACTGGTGAAAAGGGAAAGGGCACTGGTGAAAAGGGAAAGGCACTGGTGGAAAGGGAAGGGCACTGGTGGAAAGGGAAGGGCACTAGTGGAAAGGAAAGAGCACTGGTGAAAAGGGTAAGGGAAGGACACTGGTGAAAAGGGTAAGGGAAGGACACTGGTGAAAAGGGTAAGGGAAGGACACTGGTGAAAAGGGAAAGGGAAGGACACTGGTGAAAAGGGAAAGGGAAGGACACTGGTGAAAAGGGAGTGTAAATCTCATTAACAATGTTCATTACTTTCCCAAGTAATTGCACTGCACACAGTTCTAGTCTTGGTAAAGTGAGTTCCTTCAGAGGTACTACCTTAGGTTTTGCACAGACTAGAGACACTGTCAACTGATCCTCAACATCTGCCCGCAGATGAACAACTGCTGCATACCCTGTTCCCGATGCACCTGCCAACCCATACAGCTCAAACTTCCTTGCTCCTGAGCGGGTTACACAACTTGGAATTGTCATCTTTGAAAGTAAACCCAATTCTGCTTGAAAGATATTTCATTTTTTCACCAAGGCATCAGGAGGGTTGACATCCCAACCCAGCTGCAATGACCAGAGCTCCTGAATGAGCTACTTAGAGAACAACACAATCGGAGTGATCAATCCCAAAGGATCACACATTCTAACTGAAATGGACAATACTGATTTCTTTGTACAAGATACACATGAAGCAGGTTGGAAAAACTATGAAAAGTAATCTACATTAGAGCTCCACAACACCACCAATACTTTCATCGTGTCATTTTCTGGAATAGAAAAAATTAATGAGAAATACATGACCGATCTGGTAAGAGAATATGACTTGTTACAACAGAGTTATTACCAGCCCATTTGTGAAGTTCAAAGCCCTCTGATTTGCAAATACCAGTAAGTTCATGCTGCAGACAGATGGCTTCAACAGAATTTGTTCCTGTTAAGATGTCATCCATGTAAGACATCCTGCATGATTTTTTGAGCTGCCTTTGGAAAGTTGACTTTTTCATCCAGAGCCAACTGGTGAGCGACTCTAATGGCCTGGTATGGAGGTGATGAAAGACCAAATGTCAGTGTTCAACTGATATTCAGACAGTGACTGATAAAGAGAGAACCTCCAAATTATCTTTTGATAGTGACGATTGTGAGGTTGCAAGAGTATTTGACAATACATTTGTTGCACATCTGCAGTGAGTGCTACCAAATTAAAACAAAAATGTAGCAGGACTTTCACTAGTTCAGGCAGGAGCTTTGGGACGAGTAAGTGATCATTGAGAGACTCGCATTTGCTTGTCTGGGCCGAAGCATCAAATACTACCCTCAGTTTGGTGCTTTCACTATCGGGACGAGTGTGACAGAGTGATTGTTGAGAGACTTGCCTTTGCTTGTCTGGGCCGAAGCATCAAATACTACCCTCAGTTTGGTGCTTGCACTATCGGGACGAGTGACACAGTGATGTGAAACAAAATAACCATTAGTACTTGTGGGCAGAAGCTCTCCAATTAATTTCATGTGACCTTGATCCAGATAATCTTACATACGCATACTACTGAATTTTCAACTGTGGATTTCAAGCCAGCTTGCGCTCTAATGATTGGAATCGACAAGAGGCACCCCTAGTCCCCTAAATTTGGACTGTACCCTTTAAAGGGCAAGGCCACACAATATCTTCCATCCCTTCCACGTGAAACTGTTTCTTTGAAGATTTTTTCAGCTTGTGTATCTTCTTTGGTTCAAACTGTGAAATAACATGGCACTTAAACTTCCCAGAATTATTTTTTTTTTAATCATCTACAGGTTCAAGTGAAGAAACAAAAATGGTTTGATATGAGGGTTCACAGGCTTGCCTCTGGTTCACCTTACCCATCAACAACCAACCAAAGATAGTATTGATGGCAACTGGCTCTCCAGGTGAACCTCGAAGGCTCCCATTTCGAACAATTTCAGGAAATACTTCTGCACCAAGAAGCATGTCGACCTGTCGAGGTTTGTTGTAATTGGGATCGGCCTGTACAAGGTTCAATAAGTTGGGCCACCCTTTCTTTATGATATGCATTTGTGAAACATACGATGCAATCTGCGACAACACAATTGCTTCCACCGTAATTATCTCATTTTGAAGCACCTGAGAAACTACTTTACATATTACTCCCTTGGCAGCTGGAAGAGGGGCATGACCCAGAGCAGTTAATGGTGAATTACGCTGAGAATATGGTAATTGCAGCTTTCAAAGGCATTCCAGTGTGATAAACGATGCCTGTGAGTCTGGATCGATGAGGGCTCTAACAATCAGGCCTGCCAATTTTACAGATTTTTAACGCACTAGAAACATGTAAACCCAAACTTTAGTATGTGTGCAAACCCCCCCGATATAAACTTAGCATACGTTAGCATCTCATCATGTGACAGAGTGAGTCTCCACTGTTTTCTTAGTTGACAGTCCAATTTACGTACCAACTAATGCAAAAAATATTGCATCCCACTGATCTGTTGGAAGGTCTATAACCTTTAAGACCACTATGTTTTCAGCGACAATATTTAGCAGTACCTTTATGGATTGGAGACAATCTGAACTGACTGAAGGAGTGTTGAAAATTGACTAAATAATAAGCAATTAATCATGGTCAATTATAATGCTGAACACATAAATTTCTTGCTACTTCATAATTGGTATTTGTCAATGGCAACATACTTAACAAGGCGCTGGCCTCACCATGCAATGACGACTTCAAATACAGGAATTTTTCAACTTCATGCGAACTTCCGTTGTTCTGAACTATAGTCAGGAATAAATCATAAAAGGCTTGCCACTGCATAACGTCACCATTAAATTTCTGCAGTTTTATAGCGAGCATCTTCAGTGCAGAATGATTGTGCGCATCCTTGATGTTTAGTATACCAACAGCTGGAGTATCAATACCGATATTAAGAATGATGACTTTGATAGCATCAATTTCAAAATATATTGTATAGAATTCGTCCCATTGTGAAGTACAGTCATAGAATATGTTTCTGTTTCAAGACTGCAAATCTCAAGGTTGGAGGTATGTCTTTAATTTTTGTGAGCTCTTTGCACATTGAGCAAAAAAGGCACACTTTTCTACATTGTCTGGTTTAGCCAAAGCCATTTCCCTGCCATACAAAATGAGCTTCAAATGCAGCAGGTCAGACTGTACCTTTGTTACCAAAACACATTCACTTGACATAATGGAATTGAAAATAAACCCAGACAATATTTTTTCTTGAGGTTGTTCGAGGGTGATTACTTGTTTATTTGTTAGGCATGAATAAACAATGTAATATGACTACTTCACAAGAAAATAACAGCGCAGGAGCACACTTGATCAAGTTCACATAACCTCACTTAATGAAATTCTTTCAGAAACATGCTTCTTAGTAGTTCTTCATGCAGTTTCCCAGGAGACAAGTTACTTGCTTATATAACATGACATACCATTTGATGTGAATAACAATATCGCTGCCCATTTCGCAAGCGCATTATGTGAACAGTTGCTTTTCAATGAGACAACCATTAGTAGACCAATAAATGTGCTGATGCAACACTGTGTAATCTGGCCTGGCATTGACCATGTTTATTTACCAAAACGAAAACTAGTGTTCCGCAGGACCCGAGAAGGCGAAAGTTCTTTCTCATAATACAATGCCAAGATACTTCACGACCACCATCTTGGAAACAACTGGCCATTGCAATTTGAAGCAGTGTTGCTAATGAAGGCAACACCAAACACTGTCTTCTAAGGTGGGAAATCTGTTCATTCAAATACAAGTTTGTTTTAAATTCACAATAAAGTACTATTTACAAATATACACAACAACAGTTGTAAATAAACACGGCAGTTAAAATTTATTTCTTCTCTGTCTTCAATAATTAATCATTCAAAACCACATCCTCCAATTTTCTCGTATACTTAACGCCTGTCATGTTACAATGTAAGTGGGCTCAGTGCTTACGTATTTTTAGACAAAAGGTGTCAAATAGGACCTTGCAGGTTATCAGCTTATTCAAAAGACATGTATACATTACACTTGGTAATATAAGTCGTTTGATGTTCCACAATTTTTTGGCATCAAGGGGAAGTAAAGTATGTGTCTGGAGATACTTTATTCGCAAAGATGTTGTCCATTGGGTGAAATTAATATTTTGTTTTGAAATCATGTTGATTTTATGCCAGATACGATTAAACACCAACTTTATGGGGGGGGGGGGGGGGGGGACATTTAATTAAAAAACAAAACATTTCTTCAAAAATTAATTCCTCGCTACAATGTATTGCTGACGTTTTCAGACAAAACTGTGCTTTTAAATACTAGTTTTGATAGAGCTATTTTGAGCAATGGATAATCTTAATAAAATTTCTTCCATCAGATCATCACATACACTCAGCTGAGGTGACCCAGAGATAAGACCCGGCGGGAGTACTTTGCCACTTAGTAGTGCAGTGTATTTGACAGAATAATGTGCATGGTTAAATTGAGATCATATCATGAGTTTTATTTCATGCTTCATGTACTCTACCAATTGCCCCCTCACAAGGCATGCAAGGAGAGCAAGAGAGAGAGAGAGAGGATGCAGCTTTTTCTTTGCTAGACAACAGCTTCCCCTCTTGACAGGTGTGTAAGGGGAGGGTGGATGCCAATATCACGTCACCACCATCTGAACCGAAGAGTAACGCGCAACGCGTGCCACTTCACCCACAGGTCCTCAAACAAAGATCAGCAACTCATAAATCCCTCTGGTTGTCCCTTACTATGAGGGCATGGACAAACTCCGAAACATTCTCGATTGCGGAAACAAAATTCTGGCTTCAACACCATTCTCTCAGAACTTATTCCCTAACTACCCATATTAGCCTTCAAATGACCTCCAAAATTTGAAACAAACTGGTGCACTACAAATTGCCACCCAATGTCACATTCAATATCATCACCACCCCCAAGGGGTCACATCCTTGCAATAGCCCACATTGAGCTCTTGTGCTACGTAACAACCTTTCACCTACTTCAACTGCAAGCTCACCAACCAGGCTTATCCTATCCAGGGCAGCTACAACTGCGCAACATAAAAACCTCATTTACCAGCTACAGTGTAGTCACTGTAATGCAGAGTACATTGGTCTTGCTACTAATACTCTCAAGAGTGGCCACAGAGCAGGAACCAAACAAGTCATAGCCGAGCATCTCACAACCAGAACTTTTGACTACTGTTGCACGAGAGTGGTGAGGGCCCTGCAACCTTCTAATAACCTCATTTACCAGCTACAGTGTAGTCACTGTAATGCAGAGTACATTGGTCTTGCTATTAATACTCTCAAGAGTGGCCTCAGAGCAGGAACCAAACAAGTCATAGCCGAGCATCTCACAACCAGAACTTTTGACTACTGTTGCACGAGAGTGGTGAGGGCCCTGCAACCTTCTAATAATAGTGCAGGACTGCGACGTTGGGAACTGTCTCACCAAGTCCAGGCAGACATCTGGCTTAAAAATAAGATAACACCTCCCGCCTCACTCTAGTTTCCCTCCTAGCCACTAGGTTCACTGTTTACCAACCACTGCTCAACAGACCGCAAATGTACCACCACTCACCCACTGGCCTAGCCAGCTAAACATAGTGACTGCTCATCTGCGTGGAAAACGTGTTTGTCCAACTTTAATGTATGTGTGTGTGTGTCCATTCAAGAGTACCATCCGGCTAGTACTTCTGTTTTGTATCTCCTTTTCACAATCTAACTTATACAGTAATGACTAGTCATGTAGCCGCAAATGTCATATACACCTTGCTTAAAATTTGTGTGGGTGCTCTCAATATAAAAAGACTTCACTGTAATAAATAAGGAATATTTCTGGTCCCTTCAAGTTTGATATGAAACCAACTAATATTATACACGTAAATACTGTACAGTGTTTAAGTAAATTCTTTGAATGAAACTGAAAATTGTCATCAAATACATAATGCACACAAACTTTATTTCATAAAACACATGTGAAATACTACAACATTAGTTTATATGAGGAAACAAACTATTGCGACAATGTATAAATGTTCTGACTAAGGAAATTAAAAAAACCTAACAAATAGAGAGTAAACAATGAACCAAAATATAACACACAATTAAATGCTCTTGAAGCATTTGTAACTGAGTTTTGCCATCAACAACATGAGCACTAAAAAGAAACGCTAGCTGCCAGTGTTAATTAAAATAACACAAGCTACCACATAAAGGAACAATATAGTATAGTCCACACATAAAACTGTATTTTTTTTTTATTTTACCTGCATATCCTTGATAATCTCTTGAATGGTGATAATCATCATAATCAACCTTCGATCCCGAACGACTTGTTGGACGAGATCTGCAAGGCATACAAAATATATGAAAACTTTGAACAACATGAATTACTTTATTACTGAAGTAGGAATAGCAAATAAACACACTATTAAACAAATTTTTCAATATAAATATTTTAATACACAAAACAGCACAGCTATTTAGCTGAGACAGTGTGTGAGTGATGTGAAAAAATGTATGTGTCAGTAACTTGCACAGTATCACAACGGGTAAACTTTGAGATCCAATTCAGGGTTCAATCCCAGTTCAAGACATTTTTCATTCCAGCTTACCAATGATGTATTATGGAAGCAATAAAACATCTGTCTACTAAAAACTGTAAACATAAATACTGTGAATACCTTTTTAAAATCACATTTATATAACTGCCGCTCCAAAATATTTTTCATCTTCTTTTTCCTTTCTGGTAAGCAATTGCACGCGCACACAGAACTGGTGGAAGACTGTGTATAAAATATAGTCATCTCTGATTTTACCAGGTGCCATGGTTCATGAAAATGCCTTTGTAAAATCACTTCCTTCCCAAAATCTATGTGACATTTTGCACTCCAAAAAAATCCAAAAATTATTTCAAGTGTGTTTTTCCAATGAAGTCCGTGTTTAACCATCTTCGTCCTATAACCAACTTGATTTTTAAGTTACGAGTCAATTTAATTCAAGAGACAAAAATCTTTAGAATAAAATTATACCCAAAAAGTGCAAATGTAATCTTTTTCTTATTGCTAAAAATGTTAAAACGTTGAGCTGCATGTAATTTTTACAGAAACTGAGTCCCAGTACAGTGTAACTCATGGAAAATGCAAGAGGCTGTGGGTTGAATACATATTATTAATTCCTGAAGCTTGCAGAGAAACTAATCTTAATGACCATATCTGTTAAATAAAATGCTAGTTTTATATATCCTTTTTATATGGATGGTGTTAAGGTGTGTGCAATCAACTCTCAAAACTAAAACATGTCAAGAGTTCCCAGGAAAATTGTTGCTCCAGTAAACTCCCAATTTATCAGGTGCAGCTTAATTGGATTGCGCCTTAACTGTGAAGCCACCAGTCCCAAGACAAATATCGAACAGCTGCCGCCAGTCACACGCCGCTGCTATTAATAACCCATGCATATGCTGTTAATTACCAGGCTGCAGTCAAGTGATGCAGTACTGATTAATATTAATATTAAAAGTGTTCAGGCACCATATTTACACACAATTTTTAAGAGTGAATATATGTGAAACTTGGAAGCATTAGGAACTCTGGGAAATTGTCAGACGGCACATTTTCATTCATAATGATAAAGTATTTCACGACTGAAATTGGGCCTGCTCGTAAAAAAGGCAAGATTGTGTAGTTTGTAGTAATTCGTACATGGAGGGTATTTATAAATTAACTGTGGCACTGAGTGTGACTGGATGATAGAATATAACACTAATATAAATATTATTTGCCACAAAAATGCTTCCATTGCAAAAAAACAATGCGTGGTTTTAATTAATTAATAAATAACATTTATTTTCATTACGTTGCTGAAGTCGGAGGGGAGTCAGAATAAAAATTTAAAAAATGGCGAGCCGGCTTCAGAAAGGGTTGGCAATTGCAGGCAGAATCCAAACTATTAGCAAGCAGAATCGCTTCTTACAGAAATATGTTACATTAAAATATTTATCTTGCTCACTAAATATTTAAAATTCTGAGAATTTGTTCACATATTTGCATTTTACACTAGAAAAATGACCCTTAGCAAGTCATTACCCTGGAAAATCTGGAGTTCATGTACCTGGAAGGGGTCCTTATTTGAATTAAGCCAGTGACTTGCCTCCATGCCCTATATGAAAAAATTAAATAAAAATTTTACTTAACCAGTTTTTGCACAGCTTTAGCTGCAAATTTACACATTATATTTGTTTAAAACCATCAAGTGGTTTCCATGAATTGACTGACTGACTAAGATCTACACTATTGCAAGATCAAATATTACGTAGTTTGATTGACTTCGACCCCAAAAAACTCAAAAATTGTGTTAGTATTCAATAATTACTAGAGCAAAAATAACATCATGTTATAATATTTTGGCAACTTCTCAGAGAAATTATACCCTAGGCTTGAACATATAGGTCCTCCCCTTGCTGCCAGAAAAAGCTTAAATAGAGAAAGCCGAGCAACTTTTAGTGAACGCAAACTACACATTCACTGGACTAGTGCCAGAATATAAAGCTTATTTATTATTTGAATGTTAACTCATCAACACAGCTCATTTACATGGTCCTTGGCAGGCTTTATACTGATACACGACAGCCTATGGCAGACTATGAGAACCCTTGTCATGGACATACTATAGTTGGTGATACGTGAACCTACGTTCGTTACGTGACAGCCTTTTGACTAGAGGAGGTCGCAGTGGTCAAATTAAAGATTTATTTGTGATGCCAGTATCACAAGAAAGAGAATTATTAGTGACCTTTAATATCTGCTGGTGCTCAGTCAGTATAAAGTACAGGATGTGTGGCCTGTCTGAAGGAAACAAAATCAGGTGCTGCTGTCACGACCCGGCGGAGGAGTTGGCATTACAGCTATGGGTTTACCTGGTTGACTGGTGGCCCAATATGGATGCTGCTGCGAAGGCGAGAGGCTGTGGCTGGTCTCACTGGGACGTGGTGCATTGCTGACATTGCTGCGACCTGGAGTGGGCTGGTGGTTGACTGTCTTGTAGCCTCCAAACCATGGGCTGGCGAATACCCAGTAGAGATTCTTCTCCCCTGTGGATGGTCTCTACCAGTGGATGCGGTGACCCTGCTGTCTTGAGTGGTGGAAAGAGCAGTTGGGGTGGAACTGGGAGGCGAGGCCTCTCCAGTGGGTGGACGGCATGAACTCTGCCCCGCGGGGATGTACTGCAAAGTGCAGGAAGAGGAGTTGGAGCACAACTCAAGTTATTTCTGGACGCGTAAGCTGCTCTTCTGAGCTTCCTCTGGGCACCACTCTTCCGGGTGTACGGCATAGGAGAAGGTCCAACTACAGCACGCGAGTGTGGAGCAGGTGACGTAGGTCCCTAAACTGTTATTTCAAGGCCGCAACCACACAGACAAGAATTGTACCCTGTGCTCCGATTGTCCAGCCCCTTAGAGAGCAGTGGACAAAGCAGTAGGTTTCCTCAGGATGTACATCACGACAATTGGGTGTGGTATCCACACGGGTCAGCCCTCCAGAACCTACTCTCACTACTTTCCGGCCCCATTTACAGCGGTGGTGGAGTTAGGTGGGCCTGACAGGCTAGTCCCCTGGTGGACGTCTTACTAGTGGTATGGCTCTACCATATTATACCCTGAGGGCACAACATGGGTGGCCTTCTGATGGGTGTGTGTATTAGCTTTGGTGAGCACGGTCCTCCGGCTTCACTTGAGTGGGCTGGTTTCTACACGGTTAACACACTGACACAACGAAATTAGTACTCAGAAGTAAGTTTAGATCATGTATATATTCTCAGAGAATATACACGGTGGCCCTTACTACCTCCTAAAACTAACCTTGAATTGACACGGAAGTTAATCTACACACAGTCAGGTTAAGGAGACCTGGTTCTAACCAGATTGAAAGCGATAAAACTGGTAGATATTTACTTACAACTTTCTTTAACTATCTACCATGGTTGTCCTGAATGGACCGCTGGTGACAACTATGAGAGGCATTGTGATAGATATTGCCGTTACCAGCAGATAAGGCGGGCATGTGGTAGTCCTGAAGGAACCGTCGACAACTGATACCAGAGGCAGATAAGGAGGGAGTTGGCCGACGTCTTCAGGAGCCGTTCGTGTTGAGTCTTCCAGAAGACCTTGAGGCCATTGCCACAGGTGCAAAAGAGACTTTTGATGTACTAGACAGCAATAGTAGGCTTCTTCCAGCCCCAAAGGGAATGGTGGAATCAGCAAGGTGTATACTAGAAAGCAAGCAGCCAGTGGCTTCCTCCGGCCCTGTCCAGAGTGGTGAAGGGAACAAAGACTGTCGTTTTCGGACTGCGCAGGACCTTATATACTGAATGACCGCTGCACCAGTGGTGGAGAAGGGTGAAGGGGAAGATAAGCTCCTCCCCTAGAGTCATCTGCTAGCATCTTCTGCTGAGGGAGAATTGCTGATGCAACGAGCTTCATCCCATATCTTCTCTCAGTATGTGTGGTGCCCTTCCTTGGCGCACCGTAGACCTATGTGACCTTCAGTGGCGGGCTCGGTGGCTCGGCCAAGAATACACTCTTCTTTCGGGGGAGGTTGACGTGACGTCTGCTGAAGAGTATAGAGTGAACAGTACAAGCTGGACTGACGTGTCTGTAATATCGTTCCTCATTGCGAGGACATACCCTGTAGGCACGTGTCCAGCCTCTTCTAGTACTACTAATGACTTTCCCAAGGCAAAATGAAACAACATTCAGATGGGGCAAAGTCGAGAGTGTATCACAGCTGCGCAGTGCACCTGCAGAGGAGGATCGTCCTCCCTTTGAAGTCTTGTCCGACGGCGTCAGACTCGTTGGGTCTGGTTCCTGATCTTCTTCAGTTGACTTTGAGGCTGATGGTGTGCTTCCATTTGTAGCTGTTGGAGGCGGACCGGGGAAGCCTTGACCTGGTTACTCTCCCCATCGATTATCACGCTCCCATTTTTTCCCAGGTGGGTGCGGCGTTGTCCGTAGTCTAGGATGCAGTGCTGCGGTTGCAGCCAGGGTTGCCCCAAAATCATTTGTTCCCCGAGGTTGGGGGCAACTATGAAGTTGACCTGGGTAGTTTTATGGTGGACCCATTTTGTTAGTCTTATCTCTCCATCTATCTTGAGATACAGGTTGGGTTGCGCCATCTGAACGGTCTTCCCAGTGAGAGTTAGACTGGCTCTTTGGCAATGTGTGAGCAGGTCGCTCCTGACAAAACTCCCTGTGGTGGCTGTGTCTAGCGTGACCACTGCAAATTGCCAGTTTACGTGGACCTTTAAACAGAACGCTTCAGGAAAAAAAACCCTCATTAGTTAAGGTCTGGAGCCTGACCGTGTGTGCTCCCTTCTTTTCCGACAAGTAGTTCTCTTTCTCTCTCTTAGCCGGGCAATTTCTGTGGAAGTGTCGGCCCATGCAGTACCAGCACTTTGGAAGCTGCATTTTGAAGAGAGGGGGAATCACAGAAGGGGGTGATGGAGTGGCAGCAAGGGGCACGTGGCCTGTCAATTTCCCTTCCTCTTCTCCCTTTCCACATTGCTTAAGATCTAGCGTGACCTGCTCTTTGTAATTCCTCTCAGTTTCCCAGGTTCCTTCCACGAGCTCTTCTACCATGGGCAGTTTCTGACACTGTAGGAAGTTTCGTAGTTTAGGAAGGAGCATACGTGCAATGTGTTGCACACAGCTCTCTTCGCTTTCTGCAGGGAAAGTGTGTTTATACATCTACACATTGCGACGTACAATTATTTCTGCTTCCTCTGCACTGGCATGAATTAGACGGTGAATTTCAGAGGTCTGATGAGCTATGACTTCCTCGCTTGTGAACTGTGAGGCGAGGTAAATACACAACTGTACCCACTATGTGACAAATTGCCCATACCTAGCTGATCATTTGAGGGATTTGCATTTGAGTTGTCTTTTGTGACCCATTGTTTGAGAGGTACATGTTCGCGGAATTCCCGTTCACATTCAGTGGTGAAGGCAGTTGGGTCTTCATGTGGTCATCCTCCAAATTCTGGAAGTTGAAATTCAGCATTTACCTAGGCCATGGCAGGGCTCTGCGAGGGCCAGAATTCGGTTGGCTGTAGTCTACATACTTTAAACAGGTAAATTAGACCAGGCCTGGCGATGCGCGCTCATCTGGCTATCCAATGCAGGTGTGGTGAAACTGCTGTGTACAAACTACGCAATGTACTGTGTGGACCCTGTATCCGATACAGGTAAGCCAACTGCAGTATGCAGTTTGGCTCCCTCTTGTGGTCGACTGGGTAAGGGTGAAGAGCTGTCAATATCTGGGCTGCTTCAGTGTGTCCCTTCTCCATCACCTGTACACGTTTCATCATGAAATTGCTTCCTCTAAAACTAGCTCCCCCAGTTTATACAATCCCTCTCCCACCCTTCTTTATATATTGTAGTATACCAATAAGCAAAGACATTACACCATCTACACTTTATTGCTACTAAGCTAATTTTTTAAAATCAATTCTGATAGTAACTTCTTGCAATTTTGCCTTATGTAACTTTTCTCCAATTTCAGAATTTTAGCAAGTCCCATAAGTTACCTTGAAAAAAATTGCTATCCTCGTAAAATCTGTTCCCACAAAATTAGCGGGCTACTGTACTTATCGTAATTTTTATTTAACACATGGAAAACGTACCCTTCAAGTAGTTTAAAACAGCACACTACTTAGTTAACACAAAAATTCTAACAAAACCGTAACACCAAGGCGATTAACTTGCATACAGCACCCATTCATACAATTCTGAAGATCTTTCTCATGGTGGTTTAATAGTTGCTAGTTAGGTTTCTTTTTAATTACCACCAGTATATCTGATTAAATGTCTTCTCTCACCTCTGATTCTCCCTGTAGTAAGGGTCCTCATCATAACCTCTGGGGTAATAGTCCGGCGGCTGGTCGTGATGTCTTCTGTCTCTATCACGATCTCTGTCTCTATCACGATCTCTACCTCCACCTCTGAAATACAACAATATGTTGAGTAGAAACAATACTAACTAGATGTACATTTCTAATTACTTAAGCATCATAATTAACCTACAAATTTAAAAACCACTATAAACAAATCCATGCGAAAAGAACAAACAGTTGACGCGTGACAGTCTAGGCTGTCTGTCTGTCCCTGCCCTGAGTCACTTGCTTGACGCTAGGCGAGTCGCATCTCAGGGTGGTTTATTCTGATCTGGGCATGGGGGCCCGCCCAGTGTACAATACGGGCCTAGTGGGTCAGCGACTCTGTACAAAGTCTGGCTCGACAAACTTTATACAGTAGGGTGCAGATTTAGACTGTAGTGCAATAGAGCGACAGGGTGATTGGGTGCGTTCCTGCATACTTTCGATTCCCTCTACCGAGGTTGCACTCGACTGGGGAGGGGGGGGGTGATACGCTCTGGTATGGTAGCCAGCTACGCTTATGGCATGCCGTTCTGTCGTATGCCAAAGAGTGCCTCATACACTATAGAATGCTATACCCCCATGTTCCTGGCGGGTGGCTCAAACAAGTCCACGGCCGTGACAATGGGTGCTGGTACGGTGAGGCGCCTCAGTAGCGCAAGCGCAGTTTGCTCATGTGGACTAAGCAACACGAACCCGCTGGGAAGGATACGTAGTCCCTGAGGAACTTTGGCAATAGCTTTCGCCTTCTTGGCCTGGCTCTCCACTCCATCCCTACTGATGTAAGGTATTAGGCACAAAATTTGGAACTGCAGGAGGTTGGCAGTTGACGTGTCAGTGTTCACGTGTAGGTGCAAATTACTGCCGCCAACACCGCCTCACTTTCAACGACTACCAGGTAGAGATGGCGTGGGCTGCGCGGTGATGGTTACGGGAACCGCACGGTGTTGTCCCATGGAAGTAGGTTTCCCTGCATCCCTCTCGGCACCACAAAAGGAGCGATGAGGTAGGGGGCAACTTCGAGCCAGCAAGCCAACTTCCACGAGACAGTATCCTAGTGTCGTGGATCTACCGTTCACTGCCGGTGCAGAGAATGGGTGGCCTTCCAAGTATGTGTTGTTGTGTTGATAGTGTGCAATTGGAAAAAAAAAACCCGGTCTCCTGCTGAGTCCTCCAGCTCCGATATGACACAGGGAAGGAGCTTGGAGTGAAAGTCAAGAGAACTAGTAAGATCTGTGTTTATTTATCCAGAGGAAATAGCACCTCTGCCATCTGTGTTTATCTCCCAATTCCCCAAGAGCTATGCGGAAGATAAACACCCTATCGTACTACAGGGGAAGGTGCTCTGTGCAAAGCTAGCGGAATAGGCAGTTAGCTGGTGCATGTATAACCTCAGGGCGAGCTCTAGTATCAGGTTTGTTCGTAAGGGACCGAACGTGTCTAAGTGTTGTAACTGTTAACGGTCGCTGGTTCTTCCTTCGGTCAGGCGCTGGAGAGGATTTGAGGCCCCACAAAGTGAGCGATGAAGTAAGGATAAGTTTAAGCCTTGGTACCAAGAGCTGGAGCGATGACGGCTCAGGAAGGTGATCGAGAACTGTAGCAGAACTGACCATGGAGGCTGGGATGGATCTCCTTATACACT
The DNA here is from genome assembly GCA_029891345.1 of Dryococelus australis. Taxonomy (NCBI): domain Eukaryota; kingdom Metazoa; phylum Arthropoda; class Insecta; order Phasmatodea; family Phasmatidae; genus Dryococelus; species Dryococelus australis. The sequence goes on from CM057000.1 coordinate 145,020,663, forward strand.
CCTCGGCCATCCCTTCTTTCACTGGCATAGGCATCTAGAGAGGGGGAAACAGCACGTGCAAACCCAGAGCCTAGATCCTCTGTGCGTGCGACGTAGTAGAGAGTGGTGGGATCTCGGCATCTCGCATGTGGCGGCATCTCGCGGGAAACTGCTGTACTTGCCCCGAACCTCTTGCATGGTCTTTGTGGTTCATTGGGCAAAATAATGAATTATTATTGGGACGTCCGGCCCGGCAGGTAAAACAAAATTGCAGGCTGCAGCGGCGGCGTGACTCATGGACCACTGTTGGGAATGCAGTTGCGCTAATAAGTAGCAGTCATTTAGCATCAATAGACAAGACGTCATGCTTCACAGTAAACTTCTATATAACAAATTTGAAGGGACAGAAATAGTGTGTGTTTGTTATAGAGGGGTTTTTAGATAGAGGAGATTACAGTGCGTTTCTTTTCTCTCATGAAAAGAATTTTTAATCTTAGTTGATTCTGAAATTGAATCACATTTGTTCTTTTGTACTGTATATTATGTCTGTAAGAAATGTCTCTTCATTTCCTTTTGAGGACATATGGCCACTATTAAAGAAAATCACTATTTGGTGAGTGGATTGAGAGGGGAGGGGGGAGATGTATATATTAATACAAAATTGAATTGCTCACTACCTGCTGTCTATAAATGAACTCACTCAGCTACATTCAAAATAAGTATTATGCACGAACGATAGCAAAATATTATGAAAATTAATCAGCTCTCAGGTTTACTGAAAAAAACTAATCGGCTCAGAAGACTTACAAGATCAGTAACAAATGAGAGGCATCACCACATTTAGCAAAAGGGGTGATTGGCCCAGCAATAGGGACCATCCATCCTATAAAACTGGTAAACACTGGCCACACCTGTCCCTTGCTGTCCACTGACCAGTATACCTTAAACCATTAAAATAAACCCCTGGAGTCACAATTTAATGTTTTCAACCACCCTCATCATGTAGATACTAACCTGTCATATCTGTCACGTTGTGATTGCTTTTCATGACTCCTTTGGTAGCCTCGGTCCCTACGATCTCTGTCTTTATCAATTCTTCCTCTATATCGATGGTCATAGTCATCCTTGTGCGAAGGCTTGTCCCTACGACTGTGATCTCTATCGCTTGAGTAATCCTCTGTGTCATCGCCTTCATCATCTACTCTGTTGTAACTGAAACATACAGAAAATGTTATTACTTTGTAAAGTAGACAAGAACCACAACCTTATCACTTCCCAGCCTCACATGCTTTTACTATATTGATACAAAAATAATTACATGACCTAGAAAATATATGTATCACATAATAATAATAATAATAATAATAATAATAATAATAATAATAATGAGCACCTACTAACATTCCTCATTCTATCATTTTATATTAATAACATTATAAAAAAGAGACGAGAATTCATAGTGCTGTACTTGTGGACACAAACACACACACCCACAAGCGCACACGCATGCGCGTATACACACACGAAAGTCGGACTAACATATTTTCCAAGCAGATGTGGTGCCACAGCGTTTTGCTGGCTAGGCTAGCTGTACCAGGCAAGGAGTGGTGGCATACTCGCCACCTGATAAAGCTGTGAAGCTGGTCTAGCCAGTGAAATGTCACTACCATGTATCTGCGTGAAAAATGTGTGTGACTTTTGTATGCGTGTGTATCCACGAGTACTGCCCTGTGGGTACTTGTGTATTCTGTCTCCTTTTTATAGTGTTTTTAGTATTTAGTCGGTTAATGGCCTGGACCCATCATATGTTATTATTGTATATTTACGTGATTCCAAGTGGCTACAGGATTGATCCACGAGCTCGACAGCTACAGACACAGAAGATAATTAACACAATTACTTATTTAAATTGTACTAATCGCCCAAATTACGACATGTGGTTGCCACCCTCTCGACAGAAATTGTTTTACCTGACGAGCCACGGACCAGCCAATAGCCGAGAAGAAAGTTATAAGTGATACCACAGAATCGCAGCACTACTGCGCCTCAACCCAGGGTGAAAGGAATGTGCACCACCGCCCGCTACCCTAAGATAATCAGCCCCTGCGGAGAAAGTCTAGCATTCCTCGCACCACTAGGAGAGCCCTGAAGTGAAGATGGACTATATGAGGAAGCTCAAAATCGCCTATAGCCAGAGGTCATCGGCACTCCGACCGCAAAGGTTGGGGGCCTCTCCTGGGTCTGGACAAGACCTCCTCCTCTCCCAGCTTGCAAAGGCTTTCCCATCTTGCGAAGGCTCTACCAGCTCCTACAGCTTGCACAAGCTTGTCCAGCCGCTCCTGCTCCAGCAGCTTGCATAAGGCTCGTAAGAGGTACACTCAACGTCCTCACCCTGCACACTTTACCCAAAGTCTTTTCCTTGACTCCACGGCAGCAGCCCGTCACGACGTCCCCTCTGGACAACCATGCATTAAGAAAGTAAGAAATGAGACCTTTCTAGGAATAGATAGTTACGGTTAAAGTGTCGTTCAAGTTTGCCTTCACCTGAAATAATCATCAGATTAAATTACATTCTAGATCATACAAGAACCGGGATTTCCCAATGTTTTCGTTGGCGTTAATAAATGTTACATCAAAGGTTATTTGGTTGAATCTGTTCTTTACTTACCCATCTCATTTATTATTTAACTGAAAGTGTTTTCAGGAGGGCTCATATCTTGTACTTAAATTCCACACTGTGGAATAAGGAGTGTCCAGTACGCCCGCACTTGTCCACAGTTTCACTCCACCTCTCGCTTGCCATTTCTTCCCCTTCAGTGCCTCGGAGTGTCTGAATAAGACATTCCCAGCAGGACTGAATATCGGCAGCAAAAGGGGAAGTGTGCAAAAAGTAACTATCTCTATTATAGAGCCCTGTTTTGAAAAGGTGTACTTGTTTAAGAGTATTGACGTGGTATTATACCACAGCTTCAGATGCCCTACTAACTTCTTAGTTAATTGGGACAGCTGATGTCCCGCTTATTGGCAGCCTTCACTGTGAGTAAAATTGCACTCCCTGGGTGGAGACGTTTGCAATCCGACTCTCCTTGGGGTTTGATTCCCCTCCACACCGATATAACCTTTCCACTACACAGTACCCAAGCAACTACCCCAACGTGGGCAAACCATGACCCGCCAGGCAGAAAGGAACCCCGCAAGAAATGAATACACCGCCGAAGGGTTGCAATTAATGTACCGAAGGGTAATCAGCACTCTCAGTGTCTCGTTTCAGATGGAAGTACCTTCCCGCCACAAAGACTCAGAAATGAGAGCCACCCTTCTATGCAAAAGAAAAAAGAGTGGAGTGTGTCCAGTGGCACCCAACGTGGGTTGTACAGGTCTATGTAGTTTAGACTTGGGAGCTGGGATCACGCCAGACACCCCCCCCCCACCCCACCGCCCATAAAAAAGCCTCTTTGCAGAGTAGCACGTTACTCAACTTCGGGGAATCAAAGTAAACAACCCGTGGTGCTCAACCTCGATACCACCAGGTATAGCTCTGAAGAGAGTTTGCGTTAACGCACAGGTTGGATTAACGAAAGCTAACTCCAAAGAACACTCTTGCTACTCCAATGGTCGCAGATCATTGAAAAGTAGGCAGGCAGGAGCAAGAGATAGAGAGGAATAATCTCCTCCACCCCCGTCTGGGAAAGCCCCTGTGAAACATGCCGCTAAGGACACCGGCCCCGCCTCCTTCCCCAGACCTCCCACAGGGTGTGACACGATTTTCTCGCCACCCCGCCGCCCATTTGCATCGCTGCTAGCATTGCCCGGGCCGGCACTTTAACAGAGACTGCCCAACGCGACAAACGCAGGAGATGAGAAACCCTCCTCCCTGCTCATAGAACGTGCAGCCTCGAAGTTGTGAATCGCATTTCCCAAGTAGAGAGAATGAGAACCAGGAAAGACAGCGAACCATGGCTAGTGGAAGGTCACTTAGTCTTCGGCAGTTACGAGTGCAACCAAGTCCGCGCCAGGACTTGAAACCAGGACCACAAAAACAAAGTCCTAGAAATTAACCGTGTAGGGACAGAACCCCGCGCGGGAATTGAACCCCGAAATTGCCGGACTCGGGAATGGTTGATTCGCCCCCTCCCCAGTCGTATCGCACTTACACAAGACAAGCATTCCAAGAAGGGATATCCACCCTGAGTTCATTTGTTCCACACTCGCCCAGACCCCGCACAGCAAAACTGAGTAATCTTACCAAAAGATCATGACATAGCCGTGCAGCCAGAACGAAAGTAAGTAGGCAACCCGTATGTAGTGTTATAGAGGAGGCCAGTGAGCCTCCAGACACCTCAGAGGACATCGAGACACAGCCACAGACTCCCCTCATTCCCCTTCTTGCCATACCCCTGGCTGCCGAGCCAGGAAGCTCGTGAGACACCCCCGATGAGCGGCATACGCGTCACCCCAGCCTTCATTCCTGAACTGGGAACGGTCCCCCCGGAGAATGACCTAGACAAGGTGACAGACCAGTTACCCCTAGGATCAGTCCTGGCGACCCCGCCCCCTGAGGGTGTGGAATTGTTCAAGGATAGGGACATGAGGTCATGCACCCTGCTACCCTTCCCATCATTTCCAATCAATGGCAAGAAAGAAGACGGACAAGAGATTGGAGAGAGCCCACTGCACACATTATAAATAGCTGGTACTATGGCCAATCAGGCGACCAACGCAGCGGACCAAGAACAAGTGGCTGGAGAGGCAACTAAACAGGAAACGCATAGTACGAAGTGTAGAAACGGTCCCCCGGATACTCGAGAGCATCAGCGCAGCCCCTCCACAACCTGGAGCGGAAAGTGGTCACAAGTATCACTCACCATTAACACGCCCAGCTCGAGAACAAACATGATCTACAGCTACGAGAATCACGACACCAGCAGACAGCCACAGCATCCAGGCCGCTGTCCCAGAGTAGCTGCCTGCAGCTGTCGTCACCTCCTGAGTGGCCTCTCTACATGCAAGATGCACAAGTCATGTTCCAGGGCGCTACAGGGAGACATCAAGGAGGGCACCAACAATATTCTGATGGCCCGCAATAATCACTACAATGCAATGCAAGGGAGAACGACCGCCGAAGCGACGTCTCTACAAGCGCCATCGACCCACACCTGCATCACCTGAGTGAGTACCTGGAAGATGCTAGAATCTACTACTACACCCTTCAATAGGACTTTTTTTAGCAAGAGAAATTTAGTAAGGAGTGATAGAGTAGACCAGACGAAAAAAACGCGAGTGCAATAGCTCATATCAGCTAGACTAGTAGGGAAGGTTAGGTGACAAAAAACATCCCAAAAATACAAAAGTTCTAACCTGGCTAGTTATGCAGTGCGAGAAAAAGTGATTGCCCTGAATATGCATAACCACATTCTTGGCAGAAACGTAAATAATAGCTTGGGAATTTCTAAGGTTAGGAATTTAAGAATTCAGATTTCATTGCCAGGAACCGAGGTCCTACACTAATAAGTGCCTTGTTAAATGTAGACTTCCTCCTGTCAATGGGCTCAAATTAGAAGTAAAAAATTTTTAATGTCTTGTTTTTATGAAACTTTGGTCCCTTGTTTGCCAAAGATGAAACAGAGGAATAATTGTAGTGACAATCCCTGCAAAAACTGGAAAGTTAATGTTTGATTGACACTACTTCCCCCGAGTGCTCACATAAATTATGTAAATAATAAATTAATATGTATAAGATTGTTTTGTGTTGAAAAATTAGCACAACACATTTAACGTAGAGTCGAGGAATTCCGTGGACACAGATAGGAAGTGAGATATGCTCAAACAAAGCCTATCAGCAGGCCCATGACAACGCGCAACGTACCCCTCACCACTCCTAACAATGCGGCACTGGGCGACACTGCTTTAGTAACCGATGTAAAATTTCAGTAAGAGTATGAGGCAGAAACTCACTGTGAGCATGCCGTATCCACCGCCCAGGAAATTCCCGGCCTTACTAAAACGCAAAGGTACTACAGTGTAATGCAACCCAGACGAAAGAGAAAAAGGTGAAAGGATCAACCAATTAAATGCAGATAAATGTTAGAGATTAAGCTGAGAGAAATCGTGTTAATAGGATAGCAAAGGTGTGCCTAAATAACCCCCCTAGAAGTAAGTAGATAAAAGGAAGTTAAGATTCTTCGTAATGGGAACCTTGTAAGTCACAAATTTCTCGGTAAGTTGAGTTTGATGTGTTAGTCAGGAGACTGATGCATACTGCTTATACCACTATTAAATACGATTACAACTCATCGCTCATTACGTCAAGTATGCTTACTTCAACCCACGTGAAAGTCGATACACCAAACCAATACATGGATGTTGTGTGCTGCATAAATCTAACGGGCGGTCGAACACGTGGTTACAAGGTTGCGTAACCCAGCGAGCAAGCCGCCTCCCCAACAAGCTGTCAGCCATCTCGGGACCCGGACGAGCGCCACCAACGATCCACGAAGCAGAGTGCTGATGGAGGGTTCTCACGTCCCACGCCGGCCACACAGCAGAAGGCCGTCACATGCCCTCCCCACGCCCACCGCTGCACCCTACAGTTCTGACTATACAAGTCCATGCGCGGCCGGGCTCCGGAGTCATTCGTGTTGCTATACTCTCGAAACACACCGAGCACTCTCCAGTGTTGGGACCTCCAGCTAACCACAAGTCTTCAGCAGCCTCCCATGGCTGCTCCCTGTGATGACTAGTTTTCGACAATCTACACTTCGCCTGCAACAGCAGTTTAACACAAACACACCTTGCTACTATGGCAAAGGAACTTCTTTATGTCTCTTAGTTTTAGTTCAGTATAATTTTATTCAGTCATCTACTTCAACTTTCCCTCTAGTCTAGGACCGGGTCGCCTATACCTGGCTAACGTAGGTTAATTTCAGTACTCGTCTACTTGGTAGGAGATAGTACGGGTCACTGTATTTATTGAGTCCTTAACAAATACAGCTTTGTTCTCTAGCCACACATTTTTCATTTATATAGTATTATCAACTTCGTCAGCTAGGAGTAATTTGCACTGTGCACCATCAACAAGAACCGGGAACGTTTACATCCGAACTAGAGTTAACTGAAAACCTCATTCTGAAGTTCTCCAGTTGTGTACACACCCATTAGACGGCCGCCTGTTGTTTCCACACCCGAGCACATAGGAGCTGGATGGAAAGAACAAAGGAGCCACGACCTCTAGGAATACTTCCATCCAGGGAGACACAGCAAGCATAGGTTGTATCCCCTACCAGGTGCTGGAGGGGGGGTACCTGCTTGGGTGTTGCGGCCTGGCCTTGGCTGGATATCATATTCAGTAGAAGCAGTGGTGGCCCACATGGCTCAACATCTCTGATCTGCCCGCTAAGGAGGGGGATCTTCTGAGGCCCCGAGCTCGTGCTGCCAAGCAGCTACTGGACTACACTATGATAGGGAATAGTTTTCGTCCGTGGTGCACGACGTGTATTGTTCAGCAGCGAACCAAGCTCTATTCCTTGTAAGATAAGGAACAGCAGACAGCGTAGGGAGCAGAAAATCGCTCATCTTGCTGCCAATCAACAGCATACCTTAACTCCTCCTACAAAGGAAAGACACGTGGAATGGGACAGCGCCACCTCACGAAGGTTACGAGCAATCCTAACTGCTCCCGTGGTGCGTTACATATCTTTTCCACCGCACATCCGTACAAGCCAAGATTACCATACTGTACTGAGGGGTATAGTGTACAGGATGGAAGCAAGGTACGGAATCGCCAATGCCGGGTTTTGGAGCCAGGAGTCCGCAGCCTGGAACCAACAGTATTGCGTGAGCCGGTCCAATACAACCCAACTGAAACCTGAGGATTGCAACATCAGCTCCACTCAGCCGGCAACCCAACTTCACAAACCGGCTGAAGATCTCAAGTGTAAGTCAGGTAGCGCTAATACCTCCCATCAGCATCCAATACAACTGCACTTCACAGGAAGTAAGATTTCAACCCCAGACTGCATGCCAATCCGTAAACCAACAAAACCCAGCAAACTCTCTAGCCAAATACATTGTTGAGACATGCACTTGGTCTAGCACACTAAAACCACAACAATCGTGCCACACAGTCTGCAACCGGGCACGCGTCAAGATGATGTGAAGAAAAGTAAATGTTAACATATTCCTACCGGTAGTACGGCAGAAATAAATTAAGACTCGGATGGAGTCAGACAACCCCCTGTTAGCTAAGACATGAGACAAGTTGTTCTCACTTAATGAGACGAAGGAAAAGAAGTTGCGTAAATGTCAAAGTAATATACGTCACCCATAGATTTAGTACGAGAATTTGTCCAGTGTAAATAAAACCCGTAAATGAAGGAAATGTGAATTAGGAATAAGAGTAGTAAAAGAACGTAAATTAAGAACGGGAACTAAGGTATTGTAGGCAAAGTAGATTTACGCAAAGATGGAGAAAGCACACGAGATTATTATGCAATGTTCAGGAGATAGAAAGTAATATAGAATTTAGGTTAGTCAAAGTAAGGTCTCCCTAAACGCATGAATTTTCCTGCTCTGTGAAACCATCCCTGGAGTTGATGTAATTGAAACCTGGCAATGGCCTAAAAATGAGTACAAATTTTGCATAAGAGATATTAGAGGTTCAGAAAGTGTGAATTACATGCGTGTAAATTAGAGGTTAAGTAATCGAAATAGGCAGTAGCCTATATCCACAGACATGTCAAACATAATAATTAGAATTGTTCCGATACAGATACTAAGTATCGGTATCGGCCGATACTTCGCCTTTTTCCAATGTATCTATATCGGGTATGGTATCAGGACGATACTTTAGTATCGGTTGTAGACAATGAAGTCAGGTTATTACTTTCTTTAGGCACAAAAATTACCGTATTTCGTTTTATATAAATGGCACATTAAAAGAAAAATAAGTAAAAATACCTTATTTACTTGTGAATAGCGCACTTTTTTTTTCCAAAATAAAGGAAAACAATTCTGAGGTATGCGCTATACATGGGAAAAGAAAGAGGAAGGGGGGAGTGTTAGCTATAATTGTCTCGGAATGTTGAGGAAGTGGCAGAACTGTCTGTTGTTGTTGTCTCATCTCTCGCTCTTACATCACTCCTGTCCCTTCTCTCTTTCTCACTCAGCGACCCTTCAGTTATGTGTAGGTCGAAACCCATATCCCCCCCCCCGCAACTAACTTCAACTAATGGCATCCTGTCACACCACAAAACCAGAGCTGCCTCATGTTTACGGCCCCCCACCCCATTGTAATAACAGCTAGATGGTTGCCAGTCGATAATTCCGCCATCCCTCTTTGTTTCCATGGCAGAAGCTAGGGAGCTATGTTCTTCATTGGTGGGGGGGGGGGGGGAGAAGGGCCGAGGAGATTCTTTTTTTTTAGATAAGAATAATGTGACATTTTAGCACGGCAGAAAAAGGAGCTTGTCACTGCTAAGAGGAGAAAAGAGAAAAATGAAGCTGGAAATGTTGAGTAGTAGAAATAGAAGTTTCCGGGATTATTTTGGGTTTTTGCACCTTAGTTATTTAATCAAATTATTTTCCAAACATAACATCATCACACATTAATGTAAAAAATAATAATTTGTTCCATACTTACTAACAGGGCACCACAAATTTTTGGTACAATTTTATTTTTTAAAAAATTTTCCCTGGAATTTGTTGCAAAAATCATGGTGCTAACTATACACGAGTGCGCACTATACACGAGTAAATACGGTATGCGTCACTCAAAATAGTTGCACCTAACATCTCTTGTATTTCAAAGCAAATGGTTTCACCTGAAAATGTTACGCACAACATTGTTTAGGAGGAATTATTATTTGTAAAGATGTTTTCTTTTGTGTTTAAAGGTTGTTTTATCCCGTATGGTTCTTCCAGAAGTCATAGTTTTATTTATTTTGGACAGCTTGCATCCTGGATTTTGGCAGCCTTCACAGTGAGCAAGGCTGTGCTCCTTGGGAGGGAGACATTTACAGTCAAGCTCACCCTGGGGTTTGATTCCCCTCCGACTTCCCATCATCCTTCTGTTAGGCAGTACCCCAGCAAGGACCCCAACGTGGGCCAAGCCCTGATCCACCGGGAAAAACACCCATCAAACTTTAATTCAGCACCGAAGAGTTCCTTACATCCGACCGGAGGGAATTCAGAACTTTCAATTGAACTTAAGAGTTCCCCCACCCCATCACATCCCATCAGGTAGGAAGGGGACGAATAGGAGGTTGACTCGCCAGAGACGAGGAGGGAGGAGAAGAAGATGAAAAAGGCCAAGGAGAGGACAAGGAAGAGAGAGTGCGTCAACAGTTGAACAGGTAGTTAGCCTTCTGCCCAAAGAACAGGCACAAGCTCTCCGTCGACTGTAAGAGCCAAGAGAAGTTCCACTGCCTAGCCAACTATACGCTCTGGATCGGCGGCTTACCCTGAATGCATTACAGAGTACTTGAAGAAGCCTGAACTGCCACCTACACCGGAAATAGCTCACTTAATACCAACAATAGTACTCCTGCCACTTTCAGTCTACCGACCACAGGAAATCCACACTACTCCACCACCACCACCACCACCACAAAGCACTTCTGCATTGTTGAAACATCACCCAAGTAGCCTTCTATCTGCCATGCCCGCCAAATGCAGACTTCTATTACTCAGCCAAGATTTCGTGCCCTGTAAAGTAGCCACACGGCCAGTTCTGTATACCGGCAAAGCCCATGTTTCCCGGCAGAACTAAACCTCTTTTGAGAGGAGAGACTGGATATCTCTTTGAACGGAAACCCCAGAGCTCCCAGACATTTGATTAATATCCAACCCATCACACGTCAACACAAAATACAATTTGTGTAAACCCCCTACAAGAATTTTGTAGGGCTTAGTTAAATATTCAAATTTACTGGTATAACCTATAAATATATAGATTTTTGTAATTGTTGTTGATTAAAAATTTTTTCAATTTGAGGGGAAGAGATCTCTTAGAATTGCCTTCACATTAAAAACATCAACAAGTAGAAAAAATATAGTTCAAGTATGAAAAATGTAAAGCAAATAATGTCCTAGGGCATACCTCCTTTTACTCCTGACACGTCGAGAATCTTCGTGGGCTCGGGGCCGCCTCCGATCTCTCTCGTCCCTATACCTGCCGCCACCACTAGGTGGTGACCTGCCATCACCACTAGGTGGCGAATCCTCTCCAACTCTGTCCCTTTCTCGCCCCACGCTGCCCGGAGAGTCATCTCTATCCCTTGGGTGGTCTCTGGAGCCGTAGTAATCACGCCGACGTGTCTGAGCAGCATCTTGCCCTTCCTGGTCATCCCTGTGTCTGCGTTCACGATCTTTACTTGCTCTACCACTACTGAAATGGGCACACACATTAACACAAATTCAGAATTTAATTCGCAGGCATCATTACAAAAAATACATGCTAACTCACACTTAAAATTTAATGATTATGGTAGAACCCCAGAAATCTGAACTAATTGGGGCTGAGGCATGTTCGGATTCACGAAATTTCAGATTGTCCAAAATAATGTCTAAAATACAAATTAAATGCATTTGAATTGGTACTACGCTATGTAGAACAGCACACTGCTGCCAAGCCAACCGACATGATGTTTAAGCAATGTTAATGTAACATTACTTCATCAAGTAGGTTTAGTTCCTTACATTAAAAAAAGATTACCGATTTCTCTACCTAAGTGCACGTTGCTGTTTTCCAACAAATAACACTGTGACCCAAATAAATAGAAAAAGTTTCATAAATGATGGTGTTATGCCGCCAGTATATAAGTATGTGCAAATGTGCAATAACAACTGCCTACGGTGAACTCTATCTTTTCAGTATGTTTTTAAATTTATAATATATATATACGTAATTAATGTATTTTGATTTTACTATGCTAAACTATAATGTAAAATTTTTATTTATTTAAAAGCAATTTTTTCCGCCCCCACGTCCATCTACCTTTACAATTGCTTTTAAAGTCAATTTACATGAAATTATGTTTTGATTATCAGGATTTGGATTTTCGAGGATCTACTACACTTCAAAACAAAGTTGTCTTAATGGTGATAGATTCTGGTTTGCACTTAACAGCAAGGTCTTGAGAGCCGGTGATGACAAAATGGGATGAAGATAGAGTAGTGGCAGATTGCAAGAACTGGGGAAACTGGAATGCCCCATGAAAACCCACAGGCCAACAGCTGCGTGCACCCCATTCCCTAATAAGGAAATCTAATTGACCCAACCAAAAATCAAACCCAGTTCATCGTAGTGTGAGGCGAGTATTCCAACTACATACTACACCACCACAGTCCTTACCCCACGTTAATTAAGATACAATGTATGACACCTCAATGATACATATAAAGGACTAGAATTATACAAATAAAGGAGTCTGCAACTTATAATACACAAAAATTTACTACGATATAAAATGTAACAAACATATTATCAAAGAGGTGATTTATAATTGAGTGCAAACTGTATACTGGATTGAATTATACATATCTTCTTGATATTCAGGATTGAATTTACTTTGTGGTAATGTTTGTTAGATTTCTAAAGGGCCAAATATAATGTGTAAAGTTGTAATAAAATACAAACTTTAATTAACACCTGAAATACACAAAATTGTTTTGTTTTTGGGTCTATATGTATATGTCAATGGTAAGACAAAAACATACAAAAATCTTTTTATGTTAAAGTACATTTCTAACTTTTAACAGGATTGCCAACTTCCTTACCTTCAATCAAACTTTTTGTTCTGCTTGAAAACCATGGAAGTTTTTGTCTAGGGGATGGCAGAATAAGAGGAGAATGGCACAACTTTCGATGTTTACATTTACACGCAAGGTGTGCTTATTATTTGTTGCAAGTATGGGTAACCACCAGATTAAAAACAAAACATGGATTCGTATGACAAGCATGCTGGAAGCAAACTCAGGCACAATTCTCCTTCATTTTTACCATATCAGAAGCCCAATAACATGAGCATTACTATACAAGCCTAGCAGAGTGCACGCTACTCTGATAGCATGGAGAGATCTGGGCATCTCTTAACATCGAGGTTGTGAGAGTTAATGAAAATGAAGTGAGGTGAGTGTGGAAGAATACCAGAATGCAAAGGTTGGGGAAACGGGAGATTCCACAAAAAACTAACCGATCAGAACCATCATCATCAGGCCCGATTCCCACATGCAAAAATACGGGAGCAACCCCACCTGGAATTGAACCTAGTTCGCCTAGATGGGAGGCAAGTAGACCGACAACTACACCATCGTCCCCTTCCTATTCTGATAGGCGTATGACCACAACACTTTGTGCCATTGTTAACATCCACCCCACTTATTGTTACTAGAGTTGTTCCGATACCAATACTAAGTACCGGTATCTGCCAACACTTCGCCTTTTCCTAATGTATCGGTATCTGGTACGGTATCGGGCCAATACATTAGTATGGGTTGTAGACAATTAAGTCAGGTTAATACTTTCTTTAGACAAAAATTACCATAATTCGGTTTGTATACAGTAAAACCTCGTTAATTCAAAATCGTATATAATTCAAAGTGTGTATTCACCCCCAAACGGAAGAATAGAATTTTATATGGGGAAGAACACGACTTTATATGATCGTGAAAGAGTTTTCATGTCTGTTGACTGGTTTTCCTTGTTGCCTCGCTGAAGAGGTGACAAGATGTGACAGTGCCACACACTGCTGAAGTTTGGGAGAGTAGGACAAAGAAAATTCCTGGCTGCCTGTTGTGACAGTTGGAAGGAGGAAAGAAGCTTAGTGGGGTGTGAGCATGGTTTGATGATGGAGAGTGACAGTGGGTGTGGCTAATGGGAGAGATGATGACAGCTGTGGAGGGTACACTGTTTAAGATAAGGTAGAGGGGGGGGGGGGGGAAGAAGCCTGAAGGGAGTGAGAGACCTTTCCAGAGGCCAGACCCTATTAGTGAGGGGCTGCTTGACACAAAAACGCCGGCCAGGTAGTGTGGGATTGAGACAACATTCTCCTGAAGTTTATTCATAGTAGAGGGAGCATGAGGGTTCTGGCTACCAATGCTGCAGTGTTAAACCAAACTTTACCTTTTTTTTTTATATATTATTTTGGCATAGCAATTAGGCCTAAAGGCAACAATTACAACACCTATATTTTACTGCAAGTAACATATAATTGATGACCAAGATAAATGCAACAAACTTATTTTTTAAGCTATTTCGTTCAAATTTTTACCTTTTTCCAAACAAAAATTTTATGGTTCCCCAAACCAGGGTTGTAACTTCGAGAGGGTAGTTATTCCTGGGCCCGTAGCTGAGTTTACTTTGGAAAAGGAAAATGTGCATTTCTTAAGACATTACTTTCTTTACTTAAACAGTCTAGGAAAATGCTCTTTAATGTATTATTAACAATAATACTTTTTCTAAAATTCAGTGTCAAGGACATTGGTATCAACAATGGTATCAGGGTATCAGTATAGGAAAACGCAGTATCGGAACAACTCTAATAGTTTCCATGATGTAAATAAACTTCACGCGTGCCACTTATACGATTAGACCAAATAAGACTACGACTCATCCACACGTGCTTCACCACTACAGGAAACGACCCCAAGATGTATAACAGGATGTGTTCTCGGGAAGGGAGATGGAAGATACTTGGTTTCCAACTGTTGCTGACCTGCCCTTCTCTCTTTAATATGAAGTCATAAAACCCAAGGAAGGTGCAAACAAAGCACAGAGTTTTACAAATGCACAGAGAGTAGTTTCAACCCAAACACACCTTTTATGCACATAAAATGCAAGGTATTCAAAAGCGCCGCGTGACACGTCAGCCTCCTCGACGCACCCGGCAGACAGAGTGTCGCGACACCGCCGAAGATGGCAGAGCGCCCCAGGCCACATACCGAGCCCATGAGGGTAGTTCTCCCACCCTGCTCACTGCAGGAAGACATCACAGGGGCATGTCAAGCCTCTCACCCCTGCCCGGCACGCACTCCAAAGCGAGCTGCATATAAGGCTGTGCGCGGCTGAGGTCGGGAGTTATTGTCTCCAGTAGCTCGCCTCAACACTTCTTGAGCTGGGGCTATCTACTGTTCTAGGCCCTCACGGTCCTCTCCAAGAGCTTCCAGTTATTCGACAACGACTGGTGGCTGCTGCCACCACCTTCCAGAGGCTTCAACACCTGGTAATGATCATCATTAGAAGCCTTTGTCTGCAGAAGACATTGAACAGTAATTTAACACTTCCATTATCGATCCTTATGGGTCTTCAGCCACCACTACTTGCTGGCAGTTGTCATCCCTCTTAAAGTTAGGGCCTCTTCTAGACAACCCCCTATAGGTATTAGTTGCATTAGTTAGTTATTCTTACCCTTGCACCTTAAGTAGAGTTAGGAGCAGATCACCTCCACCCATTATCTGCGTAGCTAATATTTCCACCACACAAACCTGCTTGGTATAACGTACGAGTCACCTACTATTTATTGTTATAATAAATACTAATTCTTTAATGTATTCAAGCGTGCTTTGTCCTAGAAGTAGAACCTACCTGTCACAAAGTATTCGACCTAAAAGGACAAGCAAGGGACCAGGTGTTTTACTACCAACCTAGAGTAGGACGTCTGACCTCCTTGCGGGACCTGCCCGTTGCCACACACACCTCATCTTTTGACGGCCACCCATTCTGTATGCCCTGGTGTATAGAACGGTAGTGTCTCAACACTAGATACACACCCCACCGAGGCGCGACAGCCATCTCACTGACCGGAGCACCTAGCTAAGATGCTGGTAGGGGTATTTGCTTGGGATTTGAGGCCCTACCTTTATGGACAACACCCGGCAGTGGCAGGAAGGCAGTCGATGACCTACACTTCCAGGTGCTAGCACTGTTTGGAGCCAGCGAGCGCACCATCGTCGACTTACACGCCTTGTCAGGACTACACCTATTGCTTGCAGTTTCAAGGACATCAAGTGTCTGGTACTTCTATGCCATTCCACGTCAGGTATGGAGCTCAGAGAGCGGAGAAGAAGGCGGAGTTCAGTGCCGCTAAGCAGGTCTGTGCAGCTAACCTAGTCACTCCAGGAATCTAGACCCCACGGTAGAAGGCCCAAGCCGCTCGACATTCGGGAAGACTGGCTTCTCCTGTCGGGAGTTTTGTATTTTACTCCGCCCCAAATAGGACCGGCTACGAAGATCATCTGGTAGTCCAGGCCCTGGTCACCGGGAGCGACACCAGGCTCGGGCATGCCAATCCACACGCCGGCAGCTGGGAAGGAACTAAGTGAAATTGCAGACATCTAGCCAAGCATTACAGCAGCTCCGCTCCCGCCAAAGCCAGGAAGAACACAGAGTCCGCCTGACCATCCTGCAGCACCGCTCCTGCCCCATCAAAGGAAAGCCCGCCAAGCTCTGGTAAGACAACGTTGACCCAGTGGGCCAGTGTAACTATCAGACATATTGCTAGCCCCACTGTACCAGACTTTGTACCCAGTAGACAGCCCACATGGCAAACACTGGTAACCGGTAAGAATGCACACTAAGTTTGTTAGTTTGTGCGTGGCTGACCTAGCGCAGTCCCAAAAGTTACTTGTATGACCAATAGTTTAAGCGACACACGTCAAACTCCTGATAAACAGAAAAGTGAAAGAGAATCACGCCCCTGGATAGTAAAATAAAAGAAATAGACCCCAGCAGTTCTTTAAAGCACAAGGGATACAGTTTCCTACTCACAAATAACTAGTATGTAAAACCATGAAATCTGTAATGACAGCCACTGATAAAATGCATTATTTACCCTGCATCTCTCTGAGGCTCTGTGTTGGTTGGTTGATACATTTCGACGCTGTCTGATCCTATGGTTTCGCTCCTCTCAGATGGAGGTTGTGGTAAACCGCTGCCGGCTGCTGAAGTAGTTTCCGGCACCGGGCTCGGTGGCTGGCTCTTCACGTGTGGCTCAAGCTTCAACCGACCACCGCTGGGAACTTCAGCACAATACTTCATTCAATAAGACGCACACATGTATTATAGTTTGCATACATTTCAACAGACTCTATAAGGTGTACTACAATAAAGTAACTTAATTTCACAAACTAAATATAATTAAGAGTTACAAACCTACAGTTTTCAACCTTTAATATTCCACATAATGCTTTCCATAGTGTGAAACACTGTTTTTTTTTAATTCTTTATCAATTTCTTAGAAACATACTATAATGACAATCGTGAAAAACTTCTGCTGATATAAAATTAGCTAAGAAAATATAGTATAGCAGTAGTTTGTAATAAATTCTAAATCTGTTAAACATAGGTAACTTTCCTTATTTGAAAGGCAATGGAATCAAAATATATTAATTACAGTGAAACCATGTTAAGAAAATCACACTTAAGAACTTTTCCTGCTTAATAAGCTGAATAATTTTGTACCTTGTCTATATGCACACGTGTTATTTGACCCTTTGAAGAAGTTTTTCTGGTTAATAACCATTATTTTTTCAGTCCCTTAAAAATTTAACAGAATATTACGTTATTTATTACATTGTAAAAAGTAGACAGAATGCACATGTACTTGCAGGATGGTAGTACTTGTGGATACACACACACAAAATTCTGATGAACACATTTTCCACACGGATACATGGTCACGTTTTGGTGGCTATGCCAGCTTCATCAGGTAGCAAGTAGTGGCACACTGCAGGTCTGCTGAGCAGTGGTTAGCAAACAGTGAACCTGGCGGCCAGGAGGCGAACTAGGGCATGGTAGGAAATCTGACATGTGGTAGAGGGGTTAGCTTATGTTTAAGCCAGGTGTCTGTCTGGATTTGATGATGTATCGGTGGGCCAGTTCCTAGTGCTGTAGTTCTGCACGATTATTAGGAGTAAGGTCCCTCACCACTCTGGTTGTGTAACAGGAGTCAAAGATCTGGTTGTGAGATGTTGCATGTGCTGCAACTAGCTTGTTAACCATTTTTGATGGAGTTTGGCTGCATGATGTCCGGCCGAACGGAATGCAAAACATCGCAGAGTGTTCGCCACTGTGCAATATTGTGGCACGTGCAATAAACAAAAAAGTTGGTGGCAGTGAAAAAAAACATCAAGCACAAAAAAAGTTAACCCAATAAAAAAAACTAGAAGTAACTGTTTGCAAATAACTGTAAGCCCTGACACACAACCTAACATAGTTTCTACTGTAAATTTAGATTTACCTTCGCTATGGCTTGTTTGGTGTCAGCTCTGTGACCATTCGTTCTCTGTCTAAAGTGTGTTGGTAGTTAGGCCAATGTACTCCGCATTGCAGTGAACATATTGTAGCTGGTAGATAAGAATTTCTGTTGCACAGTTGTAGCTGCCCTTGAGATGGTAAGTCTGGTTGGTGAGTCTGCTGTTGAAGGAGATGGAAGATTGGTCCATACCACAAGAGCTACAGTGTGGGCTATTGCAAGGATGAGACATCCTGGGGATGGTGATATTACAGACTGCTGCACTGGGCGGCAATTGGGGTGCACCAGTTTGTTTCAAAGATTGGGGGGGGGGGGGGGTCACTTGAAGACCAATCTGGGTGGTTTGGAGAACAAGTTTTGAGCGAGTGCTGATGAGGACAGAAAGTTGTCTCCACAGTTGAGAATGGTTTGTGTTTGTCCATGCCCTCGTGGTAAGGGACAACCAGTGGGATATCCGAGTTACTGATTTTTGTTTGAGGAAATCATTCCATGATGTGCTTGTGCTAGACTGTTGCTTGGTTGATGAGACCACATACATGAAAAACCAATCTAGTAAGCACTCTATCCAGGCATATCACACCCCCCTCTCCTCCAAAATGCAATTGATGCACAGTGGAAGGGACTGATCAATAATGACAGTGCCTCAAATAAAAATTCAAATTCCAAGATTGAAAGGCAGAGAAAGAAGGTATCAATGCATGCAGGGACAGCACAGCTAGCCACTTAATACAAAGTTTTGAACTTGGTCCTAATTTTTGTGGGGGAGCGGGGGTTGTTTGACAACATGAAAAAACGTGTTTGTTTTACACATGCCTAATGCCTAAATACTTAAATTAAATACAGCATAATACAAACAATACTTGTGTTTGAATATTCCTGAAAATGGTTTCAAACCCATCACCAAAGGTACATTAGTGATTATGCAACAATCACAAACTGCTTAGAATTCAAATTGAGGTTGTGATGAATGAAGCCTCTCAAGTAGCAACATAACATGAATTTATGACATGGCTATTTATAGTCACCTTGAATAGGGGATGGTGAAAGTTGCCTGTCAATATTTGAACCTCTAGGAACGTCCATTTCATCCTGTGCAACACCAGTCACCACCCTAGGCTCCCGTGGAACTGCATCAATAGGCTGAAACGTGATGCTGGATGAACCCATTCCCAAGCCATTGCCCTGGCTTTCCGGACTGCTGGATTCACCCGGGACCATCCGCCTCAAGCCAGGTGGCAGAATATCGTCCACCCTGGCCCGACCACGAGCAGCTGCAGAAATGGAACCGATGGTGTTGCCTTCTTCCCCTCTCCCCGGCTGCCCTGGGACCATTCGGTGCAAGAGTTCGTCATCTCCCTCCTGCTGCTGGGACATTGGGACTTCGCGCTCCATGAACTGACCAGGTATCATTCTGTGCAGCCCAGGTGGCGGCGTTGTGTTGAGCCGCAAGTTTGCAGGGCTGACGGCACTGCTGGCTGAATCTTGGTCGTTCATTTGACCAGGGACCATTCGCTGGAAATCAGGTGAGGCCATTTCACTTGCCCCACTTCCTCGTGAATGGAACTGCTGTGAAAAATTATCAGCTGGAAGTTGCTCCTCTTCCGTAAGTTGACCGGTTTCTAGGTACTGGTTCCGGTCAGGACCACAACGCGGTGCTACCTCCATGTTTTCCGGGCTCGCGCTGTAAGCAGTGTGCTGATTCCAGCGCAATGCAGAGTTCTTTGTGGGATCCTGCAAACACAACACACAATAAACTACCAATATATTTTATTTCATTGAAACAAATTCTTTCAAACAATGTAGAGATGCACAATACGATATAGCAACCTTATGAGACAGAACTCTTATTACTACACTTATTTTAGGGATTAATTACTTGTATACACACTTGAAATTTCAAACAAATACAATGAATATTTTACCAACTCAGAATCGTATACAAGTTTTTTCTCATTTCCTGCCATATTTAAAGTTTATATTTCAGACCATAGTGGCCTTGCAAAGTTGCACAGTAACTTTAAAAGTCTTTTGTGTTATTGTAAATGTATGCTAAACAATGATACTTTATAATATAAAAACTACGTATCCTGTCTTAAAAACTTGTTGTTTAGTAATAGATATGGATTTTTGATGTTTAACATGGTTAGGGTGTGGCACAGATATGAATGGCAAGTGCCATGGAGGAAGTTTTTTTTGTTGCTTCCCTCCGTGTTACGTAGACACTTCACTGCTGTTTTTGACAGCTCTAGCCACTGCCATATACCAGGTATTACAATCTCAAGACAGTTTTCTAATAGAAACTGCCTGTGATTGGATACGGATATATTGCGCCAAAACCCCGGTAGATAAGTGCTGGTTAATCACAGTAAGTGTCTTCTTGGACTAGCTTGGCTGAATCAACATCACGAAGTAGCTCTCCACTTTTATCATTATTCTAAAGTTGCTAAGTATGTAAGATGTCAACTAATGCCAGCAAATTAAAATAAGCATACAACGTGGGGGAAAAGTAAGGTTATGTTATATACACGATAAATGTAGTAAATTATAAGATTTCCATTCTTAAGCAACAGTGAATTCGACTTCGAGATCCAACATTTCCCAGGTAAGATGACCGAACTACCAGATACCCTGTCTCATTCCCCAACGTTGGAGGAGAACGCTAAAGGGAAGAAAATGACCCCCCCCCCCCTTTTTTTTTCCCCTAAGTCCGGAAGAACAAATCCGACTTTGTCAGCTGCAAATAACCCGCCAACAAATAACCTTAAGCGAAAAGGAAGATCCAGCCATCCGACGCCTACTACCGGAACATCCCCAACAGTATGCACTACGGGAAGACGTCGTATGGACAAGTAGCGGGCAACACAATACGCAGTGGAAGATCTGGGTTCCACCGCAACTACGATCTGATATATGCTGGCACCATTACGACCATCCCCAAGCTGGTCACCCGGGTACTAGGGAAATCCTCCTAGATATTAAAACCCGTTACAATTGGGACGGGATAAGCCACAATGTCCGGCAGTAGTTAGCAACTGCGTCACGTGCTGCTGCAGCAAAGCATACCCAATTCTCTCTTCCACCGCAAAACCACAGAGACCCAAGACGACCTGGACCCACATCACCGCCAATCTGATGGGCCCATAACCATGTATCACGAAGGGTAACCGCTACCTACTCATAGTAACAGATCAATTTTCAAGGTGGGTCGAGGCATTTCCTCTGCCCAGTCAAGAAACCACCCCAATCATGCGGAAAATGGAGGCAGAGATTTTCGCATGATGGGGTTATCTGAAAGCCATACTGACAGACAATGGCACCCAGTTTACAAGCCATCAATGGCAAACCGCCTGTCAAGAGTGTGGGGTAGAAACCTGGACTACCCTTCCCTACCATCCACAAGCCAACCCCACTGAACGGAGGAACCAGGAGATCAAGAAGTGCCTCCATATCAGTGTGGGTAATGATCACAAGCAATTGGGATAAGCACATCCCCACCATACTGTTTGCCCTTCGATGCCGTACGAACGAGGCCGTTGACACCAATTTGAGCGTCCTACTCATTGGACAACCATTGCGCTGACCAGGCGACTGGCAGTGGGAAAGCGAGCCCACTGATATGCCTCAATCCGAGGACATCTGACTAGCAGCCTTAGTCCGTCCCACGCATAACCAGAAAGTTCAGAATGGATATATTTTTTATAAATATCCCCAACTGAAGACAAGGGTAAGAGAATTCAACTATGGGGAAGCCGTCCTCCTGCGAAGTCACCCACTCAGCAATGCCAGCAACCAATTCAGCGCTGGCCTTGCTGACAAATGGGATGGACCGTACCGCATCGTAGGCAAGAGAGACGTCTACTGGGCCAAGGATATACGCAGACAGATTCGTAAGGCCACCCTAGGTCAGATACGACCATACCCAGGGGACATGCCAATACTTGGGGACTATGACACTGAAGGAGACACACCTGGCCAATCCAGAGATGAAGACGAACCCCCACCCAAAAGGGTAGTACCCGATACGGAGCCAGGACCTTCAACAAAACCCGAACCAACGCCCATCGTGATTGACAAGGCACCTAGTTACATTGTGCAATGGAAGCCCGATGTACAACAACGCCAAGGTGCATTCTCCGTCAGATCAATGCCCTCGATGCAAGAAGATAGCAGCCATAATGAGGGGACGTGGAGCACCGATGAGAGTGCTCCGCCCCAATCACCTGCCACGCAGGAAATCCAGGTCATCGGGACGTTGAGCTGCCATACCGGAAGTGCTCTGCCTCAAAATCCCGCCACGCAGGAATTCCCGCCAGCTTAGACATTGAGCTCGGACAAGTTCTCTCTGTCCCAGCCTCTGTTACACAGGAAACACTGCTACCCGGGGCACTGAGCTGCAACAGACATGCTCCGTCCATCCGTCCTGCGACACAGGAGTACCTACAGACCCGGACGTCGAGCTGCCACAATGGAAGTGCTCCGTCCTGCCATCTTGCTACGCGAGAAGCTGCACCCATCCAGAACATTGATGCCACCCACTACCCCTCAACAGGCACATCACCCACAGTGGATGTCGACATGAATCTTCCACTGCCTCGCCCCAGGACCTGGCCACCGAGACCGTTCATGCCACTCACGACCTGGCACAAGCTGTGATGCCCGCAGTCGGGATGGAGATCTTTCTCCCCTGCACTGCCGCATCAGAGAAACATCCTGCCCTACGGGTAGGAACCCGTGCAGTCAGGGTGGAAGGCTTGACACTCCCCCGCACTGCCTCAACGTCCCTTGAACGAGTGCCCTCCCATTTTGTTGCGGCTGAAGCAGATGCCACTATGCCCCAGGCTGCTCCACGGCCTAAAAAAATGGTAATTGACTCCAAAGCTGTACCTGTCCAACTGGAGCACCAGGCAAACGTGAAGCAGGCATCTGGTGTGGAGAGAAGTCTGCAGACTGTTGGCTGCTCAGGTAAGGTGAGGCTGATGGCACTGGATGTTTGAGCTGTTCTACTTGGTCTGGCCGCTCCTTGTTGTCAGGCACTGTCTCCAAGTTCACATCGTCGGATGCTGGAAGGAGGGGCTGAGTCTTGAGTCTGGCATTGAAGCTGTCCATGCTTTTGGCATGACCCACAAAAGTGGGCAAGGGAGGTGATGCAACATTTTCTGGCTGAAGAGGTGGGGCCACATTGGTGTTCAGGTCAGACTTTGAACTGAATTGTGGTGATGCACTGAAAGCTTTTGCCGCGCTTTCTCTGTACTTACTTGCATGTTTGTGAGTAAGGCTAGATTTTGTTGCAGCGTATGGGTTGCCGGTAACTCCCATGCTCTTTGGAGTGCCCACTGGTGGTGATCCTTGGAAAAACATCGGTGGTGGAGGAGTTACATTCGGACTATTACTCACAGGCGTGTTAGAGAGAAGATTGCTCCGTCCATTTCTGGCTTCATGTGCTTCTGGTGAGACAATTTCTTTGTTTTCAACATCAACTGAACCACGTTTGACATCACCTGATATTGACAGAGCTGCTAACGAATCGCTTACACTGTTCATCAACGGTTGCACATCGCTTACTCCTGCAAGTTCGGTTGTAGGTTCACTTTTGTACTGTGTCTCGTGCAGCTGAGAGTAATTGCTGGATTCATAAGTGTTCTCTGTCCGATTTTCAGAGCACTGTTGCGCTGCATGCTCTGAAATTAAGGTATTATCTACTGATGACGTGGAGTGAGAATTTTTATGAGCACCAAGCGCCACTGAAGAATAATGATCGTGCTGTGGAATGTCTGCATCTCCCACAGCATTCTGAGAAACTGCATCGAGAGACTGGGTCTCGGACGATGATGGAGTTGCCACATCGCTCATGGCAGCACCATCATTGAATGCCCGAAATGCTTCATCTGACCCTTGACTTGGCAGGCTTTCTGTTGACCATTGAGAGGGGAGCCCCTCCATGCTGGCGTTCTTTCCTTCACCCATGAGCTTATCAGAAATCTGCCCAAACTGATGCTCTAACGAGAAACTGTCAGCAAACACAACATTTGAGTTGTTTGTCTGATCTTGTTGATTTAGATAATCTTCATGCACTTTTGGAGCACCATACCCAACTGGGTGAGGAAAACTTTCATTAATTACATGCTGTTCATCCACACCACCTTCTTGAGATCGCTTAGGAACATTCTGATGGATTTGGTTGTTGATTTGAACCGGCTGCTCATACCCACTGTTTTCATATAATGCACTATTCTTATTTCTATCTACTTTGTTATTTTGATTAATTACATCAGTTTGTAAATGTTCTGCACCCGTATCGCAATTACTATTAACACTGCTGAATAATACATCAGTAGTTTTGTATGTAGAATTAGAATCCTGCTTCGAGGGAGATGTAGAACTGCTAGAATTTTCATGACTAAATTTTCCAACTGCACCAAATAAATTCTGAGGTGTTAACTTCGCGCCCAAGCTTGGTGAACGTTTGCCCATGGCATAATCGGACCCAATATTGGCACCCACGTGCGCTAGTTCATATGAGGTGGAAGTCCCTTCCACTGACCAATCCCATGTTGGGTCATGTTGTATACTGCTGCTGGGTGTATACACTCTCTGGGGTTCTGTGTTTGAGATTGTGTTGTTCTCGTCCAAACCCCAGTCCCAAGGATCCGATTGATTTGCCCTGTTCTGGTTGCTGCAACACACACACACCTCATATTATACAAATGCATCCTTACATGTAGCAAAATTATTTCTTTTTATATTATTTGTTATACTAATGGTTTAACTATCACATCTGATATAATTTAATTTCATGTAAACAGAAAATTTTGAATTTCATTGTTTGCATAATTACATGTCACAATCACAAACTAAACTGACTCAAATCTCAATTTTAGAAAATGTGACAAAGGGAGAAGAAAAGTATTATCTTACTCTTAATTCATTTTAATATGTACTTTGCAAGTTACATATTTTACAAAACGTTTGGGGGCCCATAATAAATATGTAGAAATATTTCTTAATGACAAAATATTATAAAAAAAATTAATAACATTTTTGGTATGATTACACAGATATCTTCAAGTTAATTTTCAAATTTAAAAAACATAGTTTCCTCATTTCTGTAAGTAAGTCAACTTTTATTTGTGCGTCGTAAAAATGTAAATTTTAAAATATGTGATCATATAAAACCATGGAAAATATTTTTTTTCACTTGTTTCAAATGTTATCACCTATAATATCTACAAGTTGGACACTTTGGCACAGATGCAAAAAATTAACTGTTTGCTAACCGGAACAATTACCTAAAGAATTTACTTTATAAATTGCACTAGAAATCCACCGTTTTCTTACTGTAAATGTGATTCTGTCCATGGGTATATACAAAATTAATAAAATGTAACATCACAAGCAAAATTACTCAGCACAAAGGTGGTACCTAAAAAAATCACAAATTGCTATGGCAAATTTACAATGTTATGGACCAAAAAAAAGACCTGTCTCAAACCCCTACATCAGTCAAGCGGCCCCTTTGGGAATGTACATAAAGGTGCTGAAGCTCCACTGTTGAAGTATTCAGTTAGCTTGAAAAGAACAAATTGTCTCCTTAAGAACAGGGACAGGCCAACCATGTTCCATTGCTACACTATGTCGTCGCAGGAAACCAAGTAAGTACGTTGACTAAAGCCACTCTTGACTCATTTTTCATGTTTGTTTCACGTCTCGGACTTGGTTTTCTGTGACGACAAAGTGTAGCAATGGGTTATGTTCAAAATATTTCAACCAACCACGATTCTGGGAACGTAATGTTACATTATGTCAATGAATATACTCCATTCACAGTTACTTCCAACTTTTCTGAAGCCCTGTTAAAGTTCTACTTCCAGGATATTCCTCTACCTATTGCAAACGAAGATTAACTGAGTCTATAAAATACAACGAAGGGCCAATTAACCACATTCGTGCACATTCTGAATAATAATACTCTGCAATAGAACTATTTCTTACACTGTATTACCAACACACCTATTTGCTCCGCTGTTTTTTTTTTTCCATATTTACTACAAATTAAATATTACAATTTCTACATAAAATAAATACCTAAAAGTTCAATTTACCCAAAAATAAGATACTTTATATTAACAGAAGTATAAAACACTCTTGATATGCAACATAAAAAATAATCAAATTTATTTTTAAAAATTTTCTACAAATTTTTAATTGCCTTTTTTTCTGAAATCACCATACTTTAATTAATATAAGGCTGTGAAATTTCAGAGAGATTGCATACTTTATGAGAAAGCTGTGACAATTTTTGTAAGCCAGCGCAGCTTGCAAAGAAGACATCTGAAACATTTGGACATTTCAATTCACAAAGTTTGAAGACCTGTAAAATTAAAACTGTGTAAGATAGATCAAAAAGTTTCGGCATTTACTTACTTTCATGACCGGATTAACTAAATTAAGTCTTATCAAAATCTCACAACTTGGGGTATTATGGCCTGGTTGAACTGACATGGAATGACCCACCACCAAATTTACCCTACAATCCCAATCTGGCTCAAGTTGTGCATTTTTTCAGAAAACTTGATGCTACATGCAGAGACAATTATGAAAAAATGATCAAGATTTGCATAATTATATATTAAAGTTTTTAAAAATCTTTGTAAAATTATGCAGTAGTTCAGAAACCTATAGCCAGTTCAAGGTTAATTGAGCACTTATGAACGTCCTATTTAAGATCTACTTCTCATCATATATTGTATCTTCCGGCCACCACATGTAAGATTTACATAGCCATGAGCCCAATGACTATTCACGCATCAGTCAAGTGAAAATGTGAAATTCTTGGGAATCTAAACATGTTAATAATATGCCATTTCATATTCTAATATTATGTATAGACCAGAAAAAACACAAACTTGACTTGCCATAAATTTTAACATTACATATTTTATACATCGAGAATTGGAAACATTGTTTCTTATCTGGTGGCAACTTTGTCAGCCTGTATATCAGTCTGCACAGTAGCATGTATATTCAGTTAACAGCCAGTAATTATTTTCAAAGATTAATTCCAAAAATGCTCACTTAACAGTAAATAGACTATACTCCACTTTGCATGCAATTCATGAACTTGGACATACCCACTGTTAGCTCTGACTTGAGAAACCATAAATTAAAGAGAGCAGTGGAAATACCTGTAGTCCTCAAAGTAGGTATGGCTGAACTGAACTGACTGCTGTTGTTGCTGCTGTTGCTGTTGTGGATGTTGTTGCTGTTGTGGATGTTGTTGCTGTTGCGGATGTTGCTGCTGCTGGTGACTACCACCCCAATTCCAGTTGTTATTGGACTGCGGTCCCGAACCAGTCGACTGCTTGCTGTTGCCATACAACATATAGTTTTGTGGCATGTGCGCAAACTGGTTCGAGCTGTCGGACCAACCTGCTTGCTAGAAGAACAAATTATTCCAAAAGTGAAATTTCTTACAACTCTATAAAATTAATACATACATGTTCTCTCCTACGATTCAGTTCAACACTTCTTGCTTTTCCAATAATTTCCTATTTCACTTGTGTCAAGAACATGTTGATACATGTGTAGGAAAGGAATAGACAGTCACTGTATCATCTTCTGAGGCAACTAAGCTCAAAGCTGTTATAAACTATACCTCAACATGAGTCTATGTCTAAGTTTATCCTATACATGTTCTATCACGGTCAGATCAGGGGATCTTGTTGGCCACGACAAGACTGAGGTACTCCACATGTGCTGTGTGTGTGGGCGAGTGTTATCCTGTTGAAAAACTACCACGAGACTATCTCATGAGGGTTAACACACAGACGTAGGATGTTACTAACATACTGCTGTGTTATTAGAGTCTCCCAAATTACTACCAGAGGTGAACTGCAGCCATACCCTATGGTTCCCTACACCATGATACCAGGGTAATGTGTGTGCGTATTACAACACAGGCATTATGCTTCCTTTCCTATCAACATCACCATACTTGCACACGACAGTAATAAGAGGAAATGCGGAACAAGATTCATATGTGTACAAGATGCAAAGCCACTTATCACACCATGCCTCCCAGTCATTGCACTACTCCAAAAGCCACCATCTCTGCCCTCGCTTTAACACAATGTGACTGGTAACATCCTTTTATCTTTGAAGTTTAAAGTTTAATGGCAATGGCAAGTTCATGTTACTAGCTGATATGATTGTATTGTGTCCATTGACGACCAAGAGACTAAATAAAATAAGAATTGCATTCTCACAAAACCCAG
Organism: Dryococelus australis; assembly: GCA_029891345.1. Lineage (NCBI taxonomy): Eukaryota > Metazoa > Arthropoda > Insecta > Phasmatodea > Phasmatidae > Dryococelus > Dryococelus australis. Next base: position 145,049,161 of record CM057000.1, read on the forward strand.
CAAAACAACCTTTTACACCACAGGCAGATAATTAGGAAAAAGCTGTTTCCTTGTCAATAGAAAACAAATGTATGTGTGTGTGTGTGTGTCTATATATATATATACATATATATAACATGTGATGCATTTCTGCACTTCTAGAAAGTGCACTCTGAGCTATGACTGCACCCCATCTTGGAGGGCATGAATCCTTATGAGCAAGTCAAGACATTTTAAAAACAGTAATTGAGGCGGGACATATGCCTACAGTGTACATCGGAGAGCCCCCACTGTTACTACAGACACGTGATCCTAGATTTTACTGTTCACCACAACACACCCAGAAGCCATCACATCAACACCCCTCTCCGAAGATTGTTCTATCTACCAGAATGCCTGCTCCCTTCAGGATGGTTGCAGTATTTCACCACCGCACCACTGGAGTGCAGCAAACATTCTGCTAGAGCATTACAGCCTCCACGAGCGTGCGGCAAGGCTAAGATATGTAAACGCCGCTGCACCAAGTAAATAAGGGATCCAGGCATCCATGTGCGATGTCAGAGCTTCCAACCCCCTTGAAGTGAGGCCAACATTCCCTCATCAACCTTCTGAGGACCTACAACCTCAAATTTTCAGTATAAATAGGGCTTGCAGACCAAGCCTGAAAGCAGTCTGCTGCACCTTCTCCGCTGCAAGACCTGAAGGTGTCAGCCAAGGTTAAGTGCTAGTCCAACCTGTCCCTCGCTGTAATGGCCAGAGGATATCTATTCAGGACAAGCCAACAATAGAACCCTCCACCGGGTTGGAGCCAGCATCCTCCAGAGGGTCCTCGACGGTCAACACAAACCAGCTGCTCCGAAGAACCGCCACCAACCAGAGGGTCTCAGTCTCTTTGGCAAACTCCAGCTCCAAAAGCCTTCGGGCACCAACGCCAACCAGAGGGACCTGCCAAAGTCGCTCTCGTCGACCCCTCTTCCTCCTTGGTAACCATCCTCGAGGTATCCTTAGGTCACGATGATGATGTTCCCCTCTGGATGCTAGCCACACCTACTTCATCATCACCCATCTGGTGTTAACTCCCGATATCTAGGTTCCTTCAGAATACCACTTTCTTAGGGAATTATGATTTTAATTATGACTTTCATTAAATTAATTCTGCTCGCCAAATCTTACAGCCCACACACGCAAATTCTCTTTGTTGTATGGTTGCCTTCACCAGATCTTAAAGTCATTTATTTGCAAGTAATTCTTAATATTATTAAATTACTAGGAGAGTGCAGCCCCACTTGTTTAGACACGTATACACGTATTCACATTTTGAATCTAACTTCATTTCTCTTCCCACTGTAGAATTGAGCGTTAATAATTTAAGCCCTTAAGGCCTCTGAAAAAATCTGTATTGAGGAATAGTATCTTGAGGAATCACGTACTTTGTCACTAAGGCAGAAACACACATGTTGATGGCAAACCAAGATCTGCCGCTTGGTAGTTCTCAGGAGCGCCCAGAAAACTAGGAACACATTTCAGATGTGGAAACGAGTGATTGAAGTATCTCCCTACTCTGCCCCCGCTGTAGTGGCCGGGTGAGAGAGAGGATTGCATTGACCACTTGGCCCACTGTGAAGCCTCAGCTGAGCACACCTAAAAAAAACCACAGTGCAGTTTACGTTCTGTATATTACACCCACTGCTGCAAGTACAGGCCAGGAATAACAGAGAGTATGAACCCGTTCGAAAGCCAGAGTGTTCGGCTACACACGTGTCATGGGATACGACTTATTCCAAGTAATTTTGCTTTAGACATATTCATGCCGTATAAAAAGAAAGGAGATGTCAAACAGACGTAAGATAGAGGTTCAAAATATCATAAATGAACTTGTTGATCTAGTTGCTACCAAGTTGGAAAACCCCAGTCCACTCTTTGAACCTCCTACCTATCTACCCAAGGGACTGAACCCAATACAGTTAATTATCGTCAAATACAGGGATGCACTGTTAGGTCTATCATCTCTGGTTATAACACCTTCCCAGTCAGTTACCTCCCTCCAACTTCAAGGAATTCTCCAACCCACTCAGCCGCAGCCAACTCCGGTCACAGTCCGCCAGTTCGCAATAAAGAGGAGCAACACGACCTGGCATTACTAAGGTAAGGTCTCGACAGCCTATAATCCTCACTACTCCAAATTTCGTCCCGTAAGTAAACCTACGAGGCCGATGATATACAACGGCAAAGCTCCCACACATAACTAGACGTATGTCCCCTTTTTTCTGACATTTTAAATTTCCTTCACAATACTGGCATCATGTTGGTCCAAGTCCCCCTCAGTGGTTAAGACTTAAACCAGTAACAAACTTAACTTGAGCCTTAAATTCATATTGATATTAACAAGTCCCGGGTTTGATTCCCAGAGCAGACACCACCAAGCCCCACAATAAGCCAGTACACATACTATTGCACATTACTTAATTCTTGGGCTTGTGTCTCGACTCCAACCTACGTCAATTATTGAAATTATGTGTGAAAGAGTTTTGCTTAAATTAAAGTTTTCTTTAACCGAGAGAAGTGAACTCATGACAATATACATAAAATTAAAACAACATCTCAAAAATATACTCTGAAAAAAGGGGTTCGTTTTGAAGTTTACGTGAGCACAGTACAATATGTATGTAACAGCAAACACTTTCAATTTCATATTCATGTCACGATGCTGACTTTGCAAGAACAAGTATCTGTGGTAACCTAAAAGATCAATGGCACGCATAGAAATTACAGACAATTTTAAGAGGAAGTTTCATACAACAGCTCTACGTGACAAGGCCATCTGTGAATTAGTTACTAAATCTAAACTAACCAGATCTGTGCTTTATGGCAGCAGGAGTGTACGCCCACCAAGATCCTGGGAGAGATGTGAAATTGTTTGAGAGGCATTTCAAGGACATCCGCAATTAGTGATTTGTTGGCCATCTAGCATGTTAAGACACTGCATGTACATCAGTGCATCACCTACTCAGATATGAATAGAAGAAATGGCCATACCACATTCAGGACTTACACACCTTGCTCGAAGATGACTATCCACAACGAGCAGAATTGTGCGCTGAACTGGTAGGGCAGCGTGAAGCAACTGGTGTAATGTACACCATTTTGTTCAGTGACAAAGCAATACTCCACAAATGTGGCATTGTGCATCAACATGACTGTCACATTTGGGCGGACGATAAATTCACTGATATTTCCAAATGAAAACTAAATAACCAAAAAATTAATTTTTGACTTGGTACGACCCATTCACAAGTTTCTGGGCCATTAAACCACAGTTGTACAAGTGTCTGGAACATACCAAGCGGAACTTCTGACAGTGTGTTTGCGTTGCCGTTCAACACACTTTGCCACAAATGCTGGAACATGTTTTTGGGAAACACTTTAGTCACTTTGAAATTTGTACACACATGAATGGTCGCTATTTGCATAAATCACTTGTTATCCTACAGTGGAAAGGTGATAATATCACACAAAGTTCAACATTTCAAGTTCCTGTACTACATCTCTAACTTATAGCTCAAACAGTTCACAATTAAATGTATTCCAAGATGTATGCCAAGCGTTTCCTTTGTGTCACGTTTGGCTTGCTCCACAACTTCAAGCTTTTTGACTTTCCATTTCCTCAAAGAAAATTTAATCATTATGTTATAGAGGTTCTCATAAAGTACTGGCACTCCAATAGCTTTATTGTAATCAAACCCATGCCTTGAATTTACATAAAAATACTTACAGAAACACAGTAAAATGAACTATCAGCTCTACATTTAAAGTAAAATGAAATGAATACTATTTCATGCAGTAATAAACATGAAGGCGCAATGCAAGAGTAGATGCTTACGCTGGAAGGCGGTGCATGCTGAGAATACAACTGGGGTGTATGCTGCTGCCCTGGAGTAGTACTTCCGTGAGGATACCAAGGCTGCTTGTTAGTATTTGGTATAGACATCAGGCTACAAACAAAATATAAATTTCATTGAAATGTGTGCCAAAGTCATGTTTCTAAAAGTGAACATATAGCCTACAGGTTGTTTCATAGAAAGTGACACCCACTAGTAGTACGCTGACTGTTCATCGGCAGTAGCATCAATATCAGTTTTGGGTTGAGCAGGATTCACACGATGCAAGATGTGCGCCAAACCTGCGCAGGATGCCGACCTTGCGCGAGAATTTCTTGCACAAGTTTGTGTGCAAGGCACATCTTGCTCGAAGTGAGGAGAGAGAGCAGGTCCTATTTTCCTAGTGCAAGGCGATGCAAGTTGCGATCCTATTGGTCCTTGCACGCTGGTCACGTGACCTGCTGTAAACTCAACCATAGAGTAAGAGAAAATCATAATCTGCGGGGCGCAAAGAGGAATACAGGGAAATAAAACATTACTAGAAAATAACTTTACAGCGTGGATTGAAGTCTAGACAGTTCGCTGAGAATAAAATAATAATTATATTTTGGAGGGATAGCTTTGAAACAAAAGTCTTGTTGAAGTAAGCAGCTCCATATTTTGTATTATAATACCATGGCTGTTTGGTAATCACCAGGGTTATAAACTAATTTTGATGCAAGACAGTATTCATCTTATTTATCTGCACGTGAACGCATTTCGCACGCAATTTAGTTGGCATTCTCGTATGAAATCTTAGGCGAAATTCATCTCCCATCATGTGAAACCTCCTTTAATGCACTGGGTCCAGTTTATATACATTTTCTGGAAATATTATTCTTATTGTACAGGACAACTTACCAAGAATCAGAGTTATAAAAGATAACCGTAATCATGGGATAAAAAGCTTGGGCATGGAACATCACGAGGGACAAAACCCAAGATGTCGCAAGGCCACTTATACCAATCGGGTTTTGTGTAATAATATCAATAATAATATACACTCAAAATTAGGCTACCACCCAGTGGCAAGCTCTCTCACCTCTCCCTTAGCTGACCAAACTCTTCCACTCCCTTCCTGAACTTTCCAACACCCCTAACAGATACCAATTCCTCCCTTAACACATTCCACTCTCTCACAGACCTCACAAGCATGGACTGCCTACCCCTCTCTGTTCTCCTCCACACCCTCTGAAGCTTCTCACTGTTGTTTCCTCTTCCCCTAAACACCCCCTTACTTAGCTTGCAGTGTATCCCTCCCCATCCTCCCTCTTCATTTACCACCCTGTATATCCTGACTAGCCGTTCAACTTTCCTCCTGTCCTTCAATGAGCTCCATCCCATCACTGATGGCCTATAGTTCCCTTCTTCCTCACCATCTTGACTTCTCCACCAAACCTTCACCCATCTTGCTGACCTTCTCTGCACCTTTTCCAGTTCTCGCACCTCCACCTCCACATACGGGTCCCATACTGCTGCAGCATATTCTAACACTGGCCGTACCATTGTGCCATACGCCTTCTCTTTCACCTCACAGCTGACTCCCTTCAGCACCCTTCCCAGCATACCCAGAGTCCTTCCCTTTGCTACCACCCTCTCTACCTGTTTTTTTCAACCTGAGGTCTCCCTGCAGTACAATCCCTAGATACTTATATTCTGCTGCTTCTCTCTCTTGTCCCTCCCATCTGTACATGTCCCTGCTTATCATCTTCTTTCTTGTGAACCTCACTACCTTAGTTTTTCTTACATTTATCTTCATTTTGTTTTCCCTGGTCCACAACCATATCTTGTTAATGTCTGCCTGCAAATTTCTGCCCCCCCCCCCCCCTTCCCGCTACAGCATACACCACACAATTGACTGCAAACAATCTGATTTTTCCTCTAATCCACAAACCCATGTCATTTAACATTATGGTAAACAACAGAGGGCCCAGCATGCTTCCCGCGGCACCCCTTCCCCTGATATTGCCTCCCGCACTTTCACGCTCTGCCTTCGCCCCCTGAGGAAGTCCCCTATCCATTCCACTACCCTCCTGACCGGTATCAGCTCCTCAACTTTCCTCATCAATGTCCCATGGGGCACCTTATCAAATGCTTTCTCAAAATCTTTGAAGCAGGCATCCAACTACTTCTCCTCATCAACTACCTGCACCAGATCCTCTAATAACCCAGCCAGCTAAGTCTCACATGAGTAACACCTTCTGAATCCATGCTGGGAGTCCTCCAACCAATTCCGATTGTTCATAACCCTCACCACATACTGCACCACCAGCCTCTCCATTACTTTTCCCGTACTTGATGTGAGACTCACCGGTCTGTAGCTACCAGGCCTTCCCCTTTCCTCTCCCTGCTTATGTATAGGTATCTCCATCGCATCCTTTACCTTGTGGAAACTTACCCTCTCCTAAGGACTTGTTAAACAGCACCTCCACAAATATTTCACCAACTCTCTCCCACTAAACGTTAGTGCTGCATTTCCAATCCCACCTTGTCCCCCTGCCTCACTGCTCTTCAAACCCCTAATTACCATTTCTATCTCCCACTCCCTCATCTTAAATGTACTAAGCAGGTCCCAATCACTATTTGCTCTCCTATTCCAATCCTCCTTTGCCTTAAACACTGACAAGTACTGGCCTTGCAGCATCTCCGATTTTTCTTGGTCATTTGTCACATACCTTGCAACTCTTCCCTTTAGCAGAGGGATCCCTTCCTCTCCTCCCCGTGCTATCCTTATATACCTAACCAATTTCCCCCATTCCTTGCCTTTTCCTTCTTCCATGTTCCCTAAAAATACATTATTTGCCTGTTTGATCATCATTTCGAGCTCCCTACCCATCTGTTTCATAATTTCCTTAAGTCTTATCATTCCTTCATTCTCCACTTGGCATATAATTTTCTTCACTTCATTTATAGAGTCTCCTGTCAGTGGACACAGCTTGGAACATATCAACTGTAGCAGGGCCCATACTGATGGGGCTGACTATTCAACGCCAGTGTAAAATATACAAATAATTTTACTTGTATTATCAGTCGAGGTATTGTGAGCTACACTTGTGTTTCAGCCCAACAAATGGATACCTGGAAACACTGTATTCCCGAAATCGTTTTGTGTCCCACTACATCTTTTTTTCTACTTGGCACATGACAACTAGGCCCAAAACAATTTACAAATTCGTTTGGACTTCACAGCCCATGACAGCCTAACTTCTTGATTCCTAGCATACTTTCAGATGTTTGTGGGTTATTACAAATAATTTAAATATAATACGACAAAAATGTAGGGCAAACCCACTTAGACCATGACTGTCAAAAGATCTAGTCTCCTGCAGTTTTACGTTCGCTGATCGTTCTGACAGCTAGACTTGTAACTCAACTGACAACAAAAACATTCTACCACAGACTACTTCGCAGTCGAACTTATAAAATAACACTGCCGCCTTTAGATAACCCACATATTCACCAAAATATTTACTCCAGATGGTTGACGTCCGACTTCACAGTACACTATTCCCAGCTAACTCTCTTCGCATCTGGCTTACCAATAACAAGAGAAAAATAAATTTCACCACATCAAAATTATAATTTTTTTTATATTTACAGCAAATTGCAGTCCTCCTGCCAACGTAATACTTTTAAGCACGTCACCCAGCAAGTTCATTGATTGAATTATAAAATAATAAAATACATCGACCAAGGGATTTTAACCACGTTACAAAAAAAAAAAACCAAATACTGAGCATGACAACAAAGCCAGAACACTGACGACTTAACAAGTTCGAATAATTGGACAAAGATTTCGAACATCCTTTTCATTTTGGAGGTATTATAATTATTTGTTTTTAGAAAATTAAAAAAGTTGCTACTGACTTTCATAATACTAATTATTATGTAAATAATTAACGGGAACATTTTTAAGATAAATAACTTTATAAACCGAACTAATTTGGAAATACGATAAATTTTGTAACTAATCAGCAGGAAATAACTCCCGACATTATTCTGTAGATGTAGAGCAGAATTCATCTCTTTGAATAACATATGGCTATAAATCATTGGTGCATAGTGTGATGCATGATGGTGTGCGGCCATCCAGACCGTTTGCCACGCCACGCGTCCTCCCCAACAACCTACTCATTGGCTACATTCCACTTGGTACTGAAAGCCCGACTAGTATCATGCCAAAATTAACGCCATCAGTAAAAATTCGCAAACCAATAGCACACAGTACTGCAACCACGTGGAAAAATTGTTAGCAGTTTTTAGCATGAATAATGATGTCTCCTATACGCGATGAAACAATGATAGGCTTAAACATGTTGTATACACGGATATATAGTTTTTCTTTTCATTTTCGTCTAATTCAGACTCATCGATTGATCATAGTATCAAGGAATATGAAAATATACTTTCCACCTGCAACTTCTGCATATAAAAACAACGTAACTTGCCCATTATACATCGCCACCATGTTGCGTCGTCTGCTTTACTGAGACTGCCTAACATTCAGAGAACATCAGTAGTTCAGCCAGAAGTATAGTCTCCAACCCAGATGCCACAGAGCCATTCCTGCGTTACTGGTCAGCAGAATCAGTGCCTAAAGAAACGCTCGTCGGTACTGATCAGATCTTTTAGTGACAAGAGGAATGCGGACATTGAGCACTCTATGTGTCAGTGTAGTGCGGAGTGCAGTCCAACAATATGTAGGCTAATTCGAAATATTGTAATGCAGTACCGTTCCCCCACCCCCTAAACACTTCTACAAAGGCACGACCGAAACTCGGCCATAAAATTTATAAGATGTGAGTGTGATGTGGGATTTATGGCCAAATAAATACAGTAGTGAAAATTTAAAAAAAAATTTATTTCACACTTTAAGAATATACAGGTCATATATACCAACAAGCTTAAATCGTTGTGTTGCTGCAGAAAACACCCATACGCTCCAGATGTCATGTGTGTCATGAAACCAGTAGCTAACAACGCATAACTCATGAGGTCGTAACGACAATTGCACCCCGACACATATTTCACGTGTACCACAAAACGTATGTCCTCAGCTCGTTCATTAAATCACCTCATCAGTGTCTAGTGCCACCATTCGCCATGTGAGGGCAATACATTCATAAAGTGTAACCTGTGTGTGTCGTGTGCAACAGCGGAGTGTTTATTTATATATTTTAATTTGAATATTTCCCACAGCATTTTTAAAATGTATTCAATTTATGGTGTTCATTTTTTGTGTGTCATAACTTCGCGCAGCGAAAGCAATCACAAGTGCCGCGCTACCCTAACCTTAGTCCTGTCACCTCGTCCACATCATACACAACCCACATGCACCAGGAAGATACTACAGCGGAAGAGTTACGTCAGACAAAGGGTTCCTTACTGCCTCGATCGCATCAGTGGTGAGAGTAAATGCTTTCTGTAAAAAGTAAAGTGTAATATTTGTGTTGTAGTGATCTTTACTGTCTGGTTTATTAATGACTTAACAGAATAAGTTCGCAGTGTGCTTATGATATGATTCAATGTATTCAAGGGTATTAGTTTATGACTGTCATGTCCATTTCTTGATGGGTTTTGTGCATAACTGGCATGACTTAAGAGATCAATATATATTATATATTAGGTACAAGTCATGACGAAGTCGCCAATCAGAGCACAGAGATGGTTATTGTTGGTGGGAAATTGTAATTACAACTTTTGGTTGTATGTTATATCGTATCGAGAAATTGTTCAAAGATAATTATTTTAATCGAGAGACAGTATCCTCTTAATTTAAGGATAGTTCATGGTCATGTTTTCATTTGTAGAAGAGGTTATTGAATTCGCTGAAAGGGATTGCCCTTACAGTAGTTCCAAAACACTGTACTTAATAAGTTTATTTACTTTAATGCCAATTTATGTTTGAAAGGAAAAGGAAATATTTTTTTATTTACATTAGTTCTCTGCACTATCATACTTCTTCAAGGTTTGGAAAAGAAAATGACGAAAACGGATTTATGATAATAATATTAATAATTAATTATTTATATTTAAACAAACGTTGATTCTGTTATTTACAACACTTTTATTGATATTTTTATCAACAAACTGATATTAGCATTTTGATGGTCACATATATGAACTTAATTATAATTTTTCTCTGTTGTCATAATATGCCAACATTACTGGCTAGACGAACTAAATAATCTTAGCCAGCTTGCTAAGATGTTAATTTTTTTATCGATGCTAATTGCCGCCGTGTTCAAATCTACAAAAAACATAAAAACTGTTTGTTGCGAGGGAATGTTACTAAGGAACTAAGGAGAGGAGTTAAAAAGAGAGTCTGTTCTACATAATAGAGATGAACATGCTAGTGCGATAGCTCGTGATGACGCCTGGTTATCTACGAAGACCGATGAAAAAGATATTGTAAGATGTAAGTAGGAGAGGCGGCGCCCGCGACTGGAGTCGTATTATTGTGAGAGGAGACGACGAGTCAGTGAAATGCCGATATCCCTTCCAGACGTTAATTGCAGACCTACAGCCATCTCCGTTTGCTGAATCATTGTCCAGTAAAGTCTTCATTCATTACCCAAGGTTTGTCCTGCTGTCCAGTGTAAGTGAATAAAAAGTATCTTTTATCTTCGGCAATTTCTAAATTAAAAGCTGTACTAGTAATGGAACTGATCTTGTAATCTTGTAATCGCGATCTGTTATTGTGAAAGATAACAATATGACCCAGTTGCCTGTAAAAAATTTGAGTCTCAAGCTTGCTCTGCCAACGAGTCAAACCCGAAACATAAGTAAAATACACCATTTACTTGGACCATATTCAAACATTATCATTATTTGGTCTGGTCATACGGTGTTAACTGTGGTGATATGTTAGGTAAAGGCTAGATTTACGACACTGGTGGCAAAATACTGATGTTAGAAAAATTATTTTATTTTAATTATACTTTAACTGAATTGCATATATATTGCTGTGTTAAGAGTTATATTGTTTCCCTCGCATATTTCCCAGTAAATGCTTCACAGAAATCGTTTCGTTTTCCTTGTCTAAAAGAATTGCTTAAATTGCTCCTCCTCCGTCCACGAGCACATGCTCGGGGACCGTCTCAGCCGCGGCCTCACCTCCCTCCAGACCCAGCTCCTAGCCCACGGCATCGGACTCAATCCTTCCAAGTCCGAGGCCGTCCTCTTCTCCCGCCTCCACCCCGCCGAGGATCACCCACCACGCCTTTCCGCCTCCGCCATTCCTTGGAAACCCCAAGCCCGCTACCTCGGCGTCATTTTCGATTCCCGCTTCAACTTCATCTCACACCTCGACTCCGTCACCTCCAAAGCCCGCACCGCCATGATCCACCTCGCTCCCGTTCTCCGCCCTTCCGCAGGAACCCCGTCTTCCATCCGCACCACCGTCTTCCGCACCTTCGTCATCCCCATCCTCACCTACGCCTGCCCAGCCTGGTCCCACGTCACCACCCACGCGCTCCGCCCGCCCACCCACATCTTCTTCCGATCCCTTCGCCTCATCCACCGCCTCCCCCTTCCCGTAACCCGCGACCAGGTCCTCGCCACCGCGCGCGTCCCGCACTTCCACACCATCCTCGCCACCCTCACCGACCGTTTCCGGCGTTCCTGCACCCGCCACCTCACCAACCCCCTCATCCGTCAACTTTCCAACCCGCTACCGCCTACCCCGTATCCTCGTCGTCCGCTCCTCTCAACGCAGCACTTGGTTCCCGCCGCCGAGGACGAAGAGGACGCCGAGGACCATGGACCACCGCCGGACACCTGACGAAGGCCAAGGCCAAGGCTGACTTAGCGCTGCCCCCATCACCCCCGTCACTTTCTTCGCCCCACTTGACGTCCCATCACCATTTCTCCCACATTTGACTGACATAAATTTCCGCCCCCGAAACAAAATGAAAAATTAGTTCCCCCTCATGCGTGCCCAGTCTCCAAGGTAAGCACGCTCCCCAATAACTTGGTAAGATTTTTCCTCCCCAGCAGCCCCGCCCTTACACTTCTCGCCACCTCATCCTCATTCAAGCCCATATGTACCTCCCGGTCGGAGGGGCTTTTCCCCACACGAACACTCCAGGGCTCACAACAACAACACATTACACTAAAAAAAAAAAAAAAAAAAAAAAAAAAAAAAAAAAAAAAAAAAATTGCTATATTTAAGTATCAATTATAATCTTGGAGTGATGGTACTAGTTTGTACATTTGATGTGTTCATGTCCGTGCATGATTTTTAATGCATGCATTATTTTTTATGCTGGTATTTTACTGAGGCATTATCACACGATTGTAAATTGTGGTAACATTCAACCACCACACCCACACTTACACATTTCAACAGTAGGTGCTGAATTTACACATTTATTCGTCTTCTAAAGACTGGCTAAAAGACAAAATTAATGTAAAAGAACTGATCCCGTCTGAACTTATACAGAATATACACCTATAGTCCATTCCCGATTAGAAGCGCCTTATGATAATCAACCTTTGAAAAAACACTCTAGGCATAACATGTCACCTGGTTTTTTTTTTTTTTCAATAACCTGTATCCCACACACATATATAACAATATGGTTTTAATTTAGAGTACTTATTATTTAGAGTTATTTATTTACATCAACGCTGTACATTGCCCTGAGGGGTTTGAAACACAGTTGTGAAACTTAATTTGCCACCATCCCAGATGAAAAATACAAAGTTCAGCCCAAAAAATTTCAATAAATCTAATAAACAGTAAGTAGCAAAACACAGAAATATGAGCAGAATAAAAGTTAACTTAGGCTTATTTGTGTGCATGTTCACTGCTATTGTTTTAAAGTTTGTATGACAAAAATCAGCAACACGAGTTATGTGCTCGAATTTAATGTGCCTTTTTCATTGTTTTTCCTTCTTTTTAATATTCACTCACTCCTAGGCCGTCCTTTTAGAGAAATGACTCAACACATCAATAACAAAAGGATAATTACAATTATTACAGCCCTTTACCACGCAGTTGTAACAGTGTTAAACACAGTCGCGGCAAAATTCTAACGTGCATTACATGTATTGAGCTACGTCGTGGAAAACAAATATGGTAATTTAAAATTACCATAAGAACTGTCTTCAGTTCAGGCATTTTTAAACGTCGTAAAGCTAACCTAAATCATGTTAGAAGCCTAAACTCTGAATATTCATACGAAATGGTTTTTTGGAATATGACAAGAATTCTATGAAAAGCTGTACACAGTAAACAACATAATTGTCAGGTATAAAAGTAGAAGCGCATTTAAATGTTTATTATTAGGTGTAGCGAAAGTATACGAACATATCTGCACACACAATGAAATGTAAACATTATTTTGATAGATGCTACATTGCAATCAAATGGCAATGTTTGTTTACGTTTGGTGGAAGGATACAAAACGAGCCTGCAAGTAGATATTTAGCAGGGCTCCGAGAAAGTTGCTTCCAATGGTGAATGGACTATTGTTATCAGATGCTACAGTACTATATTCGAGTATTACGTTTAGATCAAACCTATTATTATTATTAATCAGAAAAAAGAGCAGTCTTCTTAAATCGCTTTATATAACCTTTTCAGATTTATTGATGTAAATGCCTGATGTTGGTATGGCCATCCCTTCTATAAGATTTCACGAGTTTTTTAAACAATTACACAAGCAGTAACCACTTATTTGCCAGGCATCGCAAGAGGCGGTGCCGAATTTGGATAGTTGAATATTCTTGATGATCCTGGTCGTGCCACCGACAACCAATACCTTCTGTTCTTGCTCCTTGTAGATTGATTAATAAAAATAATTAAGGAAATCTCTCTGGACTCTTAGGGCGGACAACACACCGCCTGGATTAATTACATTGACTTGGAAATATTGCATAACCAACACTCTTATAAATAACACGTAAAATAAACACTTCGCAAATGGCGAGAAATACAGGTCCCGTGCCCTTATGTACCAGGAGGCTTGACAGAATAAAAACACGCACAGATCCAGAGACATTATTTATTCGTCATGACTCTAAACAATTTCCATGAAAGTAACTTTACATTTGGCACCGAACATCAACAGTCGGTAGCGGTAATACAAACAAAAGCCACTTGGGCTTCACAATGATTAAGTGAAAAGTAAGCTCCCTCTGGCAATGCTAAACCAACTGGGAGTGGGGGGTGGGGCGTGAAGTCCCGTTGCGCTAAATGTAAAACAGTTCCGAAATATTAAATCCATTTCAGTTAGTACGATTGGAAACAAAGATTTAATACCACCTGGGCACATGCAGCATGAGACATGACAGCACGACTCACACCTCCATTTAACGAATGCTGACAGATTAGGCCCGAGAGCCAAACGGCTCTACTTTCTGATACACAACACCAAAACCTTACTTTGGGTTAAGACCAAGTGGCAGGAGGCACGCAATAAATTCAGATAGACTGTAAGAAACATAATAAACACTTAACACATAATGGATGAGGTGAAAGTGAAACACTTGAATAGTAAAAAAACAACAAAGACAGAAAACACTAATGAAAATGGGTATGCATCAAGACTGGCTTTGATCTGCACCACATTTTCATTCTCGCCATAAGCTTGCGCATTACGTGAACATTTAAATAATTATATTATGATTTCCACACAATTTGGCGCTACTTACATACAACTCCGCCATTCAGAGTCGGGGGCTGGCTGAACACACACTGAACTGTCCCCCTGCTACATCGGCTTACCGTACTCTACCCTGCACTGCTCTACACTACATGGCACACATCAACCAATACTAAATAATGAGACGATCTGAGTAGAGTATGCATCTTGACAGCGCAGGTAACTGGCTGTGGTGGCCAAACGGTCTAGAGAGGACCTGTGGACGGCATCATATCTGCCTTTACACGTAAACCTTCCTTTCGATAAAGTCTGTGTTTTTCAGGGTTATGGAACATTACGGAGGTTTACATCCAAGTGAAAATATTCTGTGCACCTATCCTGTGAATTGAGGCTACAAATATAGGTTTTCACACTAGCATGCACTGTTCTACACACCATTTTATGTTCGTTCTGTCTTGAATATTACATAAGTGTATGATATGTTCCAAAATATACTAAAAGTGCACAATGTGCATGAGATGTCACTATAAACACACATCTACAGTAAGTGTTTGGAAATACCACCAAATGGTAATCAGTGTTCAGTGTACTTGTATTAATTTTAAGATGGTTTTTGTAATTATTAGAGTGAAATATACAGCATGAACTGCGTGCAGAAGACACTTCATATATTCATTCTGTCCACGCATATCACTGTATTATGATACATGTTTATTTTAATTTAAGTTAATTTTATTTGATATGCAATTCAAGCACATACCTCTCATTTGTCAGTTGTGATATTTAAAAAAAATGAAATCATTAAATGAGGTAAGAATGCCTTGTGCATAAGAGTGCCAACTTAAGACTTGTGAAGGTGGCTAAGTTAACCATACTTTCTCCGTTTTTATATTTGCAAATTGTTTGAAGCGTTTTCAGTGTAAAGAACGTGATCGACGATAATAAATTAGAAAACTGAGATAATACATTTAAAGATAAACACTGTAATTAAGACTCGCAATCCCTCGCCAAGTTGGTGAATGTGAACACTATTAAGGTTAAGTACACGGTCAGTATGACGTCAAGGATCACGCATGTTTTTATATTTTATATTGTATTTTATTAATTTGTGAGTATTATGTAAGAGTTTGATCCGGGGGGCATGCCATTCGACAACCCAACTCATTTGTCTGTGACTGGGATGTAATGTGTACTTAATTAATTTTGTTGGCATTCTTAGCATTTTGACTCTATCAGAGCATTCTGTTCTACAGTGGAGTTTCCCAAGTAAGAAACTCATGTGAGGGATTATAATGAATAAATCTGATTGTTACAGAATTACATTATTTTTATTTATTCTGGTTGCTTCACTGCCACATTAACCGTGGAAGAGTATCATAGCAAAGTTTGGTGTTGATATGGCCTCAACAGTTCCCACAGTGTTTGGATGAGCGTATCGAGGGAGCTCAGATTTCCTCGACTAGATCAGGCACTTGGATTAACTGCAGCAGTGATGCTGGAGCATCAGGGGGCCACATTTAGGGGGAACGGCCCCGACCCAACTTCATCGGGTTTTCGACTGACGAAGGACTGGCGCCCCCCTGGCAACATGAACCTGCAACATCGAACATCCTATCTTATCACAATTCTTAGATGCCCAGTATAAAATCACATCAGTGTGTTTGTTTACATTTGGAATTTGTAATGGCCTTGTGTATCTAAAGTATTATGTCACGTTGTTGAGCGGAGCGAGATATGTATTGAAAAATGGTAGGAATTTTAGGGGGCTGTTGAAGGTGAATTTTCTAATGGAATTACATGACTAGCAACCAGGTATCAGTAATGACATCATTAAGGTATGGTGTAATAGGTGGGAAATTTGGAAAATACTGTGTCATTGTCGGTAATACTTTTGGATGAATGGTTGTAGAAAATGTTCGCATTGTGGGTGAATAGAAAGGTGTGAGTGGCTGGAATGTGTATGTTGCCTGAGTTGAGGTGAGTTCAGGTTGTGGGGTTATGTTTATGTTGTCCACAATTGTGGTGGGAGCATGCTGTGTCTCCACCCCTTGCTCCACCTCTCCCCTACTCAGCTGCCACTATCCTGTGATACCTTGCATTACAGTGCTCGACATGTTATTGCCTTCCCGAGCTACTATCATTTGAGAATTGTTACTATTGAAATTTACTTCCATGTCATTGTCCCTTTGTCCCAACAAGTCAAGAATGTGATTACGTGGTGTGTCCACAAATGTGGGTTGCAATCTGTTGTTATACTGCACGCCAAACAAGTTAATGTATATTCCAAGGCTGTGACAAGTTCCATATAATTTAGCCACTCACGATGGTAACTGATCCTGCACTGCGTAGATTTTAGCAAAATTATATGCTGGCTATTAAGCAAAAGATTTCCACAGTATAAAGACAGATTGTAATTTGGAAAACTTTCACTTTTTACGTTAAACTGCACTGATGAACACCGATTGTTTTGCACTTTGCCATCCACGTGCTTCGATGGCGGGCTCCAGAGTTGTTTGCACACTTTCCCCGGTTGGTGACACACGTGATGATTTCCAGGTGTCAAGAGGTGGGTAGGAATTGATAGGAGCAAATAAATAACGTTCAGGAAAATTTGCAAGAAAATTCTTTGCTATATCTGCAGAGATTGTGCCAGGAAATTTCTCCTTATTGTAAAAGTGGTAGGAATTTTTGCGTGCTGGTGAAGGTGAAGTTTGGAATGGAATGACCCGAATAGGGGCCAGGCATCAGTAACAATGCCACGAAGGTAAAGATGTAGACTGTTGACTCGCTGAATCCCTGGGTTGAGGGCTACACATCCAGAAGAAGTTTCCCGATGATAAATTAACCTCAGTCCCAACTATAGCAATCACCATTAAGCCACATTACTGTTGTTGGCTAATTGGTAGAGAGTGGGTCGACTATGTACCATGATCATTAGACTTTCGGAGGTAAAAAACAAAAATTGTTAACACTCATGAATGTGTATTGTTCGAGCCAACCACACACCCATAAAACATTGAACAAACTGTCAATACAGATACACTAGAAAAGACTGAATAAAACAAAGAAATACTGATATGATAACTGGAGAGTAATCATCACACATGATTTTTTACACTCTTAATTCCACAAAGAGCACATTCATTTAAGACTAGCCATTGTAGTGGGCGACCACTGAAACTGTAAATATAGCACAAGGCTTACATGACTTTAAGCACGAAAAATAAGTGTGCCGGCTGTGAACAAACAGACTGGGTTAGGAGACAGCCCTCGCTCAGGGCGAGCAAATACTAGGTTTCGGTATATTACAATAAACGACGAACAGAATGATATGATTATTGAGTTTAAAAAAGGGGAAAGTCTGGAGAGGCGCAGAGACACAGCTGTCTTGCTACACTTCCATGAAATTACTGACATGGTAGATCGCGTGAGGCCTTGTGATTGGTTGATGCTGTGGCCGAACATTGTGTGAGTTACGTGACTTTCATATTAATGCAAAAGTATCCAGTGGAATGATATTACACAAGTTTACATTAAATGCTAACTAACCTGAGTGTTCAATAATTATAAAATATACTTCTTACAAAATAACTATCAGTCGCTTGGCCACTGTGCTGCAGAGTTTGCAATATCAGCTTTCTAACCTATAATGTCCCACTCTTGGAGCGGTGGACTCATGTCCCCCGGGAATGATCGCAATTAAAATGTATTACATATTATGACAATTAATTCTCAGAGTAACCACTCTGAAGTGTAAGATTACACATAAAAGACACTTGACATATTTTTGGTGCAAAACTCGTGGTTACTCGTCATGTTGTTGGTCATGTTACCATATCTATGGTGTAATACACCCATGGACTGCGGACCAGTATTGGTTAATGTGCGACAATAAGCATGTGTTTTACATATAGTGCTCATATATCAGGATTTGTGGAAAACTACTCTTTGAATAAATGGTTAAATAAAGTATAACAAGTATTCTACCATTGTTGTGTAATGTATTGCATGTGTTGTATCAGTAATGAGTATAACAAAACGGTGACCAGCAGCCTAGCTGAATTTCTGGAAGGCAAAGTTCACTTGTTCCTGAGCCTCGAATAAATAATTATTTGCTAGCATTTATATTTAATTTTCCTAACACTGACAATGACTGGAGTGGTTTGTTTCCAATATGACTACATCTCCTTTATACATATTTAATGTCAGTATAGTAAATGGTTTCTGGTAAATGAATTCAAATCCCGTTTCAGTTATTCCCTCTCTTTACATTACATTAGTTCTCTGTTATGATACAGTTTTATACTTATTTGCCCTTATTGGAGGGTACAATTACGTTTCTGGCATATACAATGTTGGACAGCGTTAAGTTACACTTGGTACATGATTAAAACACAGAAATTAAAATTTTTACGGAATTGTCTGCAATGGCTAATCAATTTTAGAAATTTTTCAGAAGAAAAAAAGGGGTGAGGTACAGGAGACATTTATGGATGATTTTATTCCCTATATCTACAGAAATGGTGTTACAACTTTCTTAAAAAGTGCTATTTAGTACCAAGGTCTTAAGCCCAGGCTACAAACACCATAAGAATTAAAAATTAACATTTCTATCAACACTTTTATATGGCACCAGCTACAACACAACATAATGGCGTAAGATGACGGCCTGCTGGCGGTAGTGGCAGTAGAAGGATTGAGTATTTTCAATTCTTTTACTCCGAGTTCTACGCCAGCCAATCACGAGACAACATTTCCAACCACGAGTGTCAGTGCAATGCAAGCTTATAACAAGAACATAGTTATTAAATGAATTTTGCAGTACAATTTAAATTTCCATTTATTTAAATAGTCAATGCAATTATTAACATGTATACCACACTTTAAATATCCCAGAACACGATTCCCGTGAAACTTTTTTTTATCAAAATTAGATTAACAAAAATAAATATCAGGTTAGCCACACACAATGTTTGAGAATATCAGCGATACATGTACAATCTGTATTTTTTTGAGTTCGTTTCTCATTTGTCTCGTAACAGTTTTCCTCCTGTGTTGTAGCCAGTTCTTGTTCATGCTTCCATGGTAATGTAACTGTTATTTTGGTATGGGAATGCTACGGTGATAGTAGCGTAGGCTTTAGTCAGTCAGTAGCCACAATTTTAATTAAGCCCAACAAGTTAAAAAATTTCACATTGGGAGAGAAAACTACAATAGGATATTATTTATATAAATACACCTTTAGGTATAATAAAGGAACCATCCTTTGGTTGTGTTTAAAATGTATGAAAACTTACTCGCCAGCATTTTAGGTTTCATTTGGATAATTTAATTAGATTAGTATACATTGTTGAACTACAATGGGTGAATTCTGCATTAACGGCAATTATATATATAACAAGTGCACTTGTACTAACCACTGGCAAAGTGGTCCACAGACACATTTGTGACAAATTATTTTTTTTTTACCTACCAACTTGTGTAATTATTATTTTTAGTGTGAAATTCTCCTCTGAATACATTAAAAACTATTCGGTTTCAATATCTCGGAACCATGATAGAGAAACTTGACAAACAATCACTCCTCTAAGAAAAGCATTATCGGTGAAGAAATGAGGTTCCACACCATCCTTCGCAAGGGGGAAGGGGGGGGGGGGGTCTGTGTGGGCATAGAAGTAGGATGCTTGCCTACCACCAATGTGATCCATGTCGATTTCCCTGTGAGGTTACTCACAGATTTCCACATATAGGAATTGTGCTGATTGATGCTGCTGGCTGGCATGTTTTCTCGATGTTTTCCATTTTTCCCCCACCCTTGCATTTTAATGCTTCTCCATATCTGCCATATTTCACCCTCATTGGCTCTCGATATCTTGATTGTTACAAACCACCAAACCTCTCTCAACATCTCCCGTCTTCAGATTATGGAGGCCATGGTGGTGTACTGGCTAGAGTATTCGCTGTTTTACGAAGCACACTTTTTTTGCATCCCGTATACATCCAATTCACTTTGGAAAGGACTTGTCAATTTTTTTTATGCAATCTGGATATTTGCACACAATTACATGTTAAGACTACAGTTGGTTGCAGTACAAGTTGTTACAATTCGTGTACAGACAGATATTATAGTATAAATATTAAAAGTCTACATTAGATTAAAACACAAGGTATTGCATGAAGTCTCCTTATATCAGTCTTGTTCTGTGTTATAGAAATTTTACTTTATGTAAGTATTCTTCTACGGAATAGAAGGCCTTATTTAAAAGGGAATAATTAAAAGCTCTTTCCAATTTCTCTAAACTATTCATTTACTTCGAATGACTGGGAAAGGTTATTTATTAGTTTTGCCTCAGCATAGTATGGAATTGGTGTAAATTTTGAGGTTCAGTAAGAGAATAGGTGAAGATGATTAGCTTGTTTGGTGTAGTAATGGTGTATATCACTATTGTAATGTTTTCCATATAAAAAAACGATACTACGGTACACATACATGCATGGTAGAGTGAGAATTTTGTTATTTATAAACAGCGGCCTCCGGTGGCTTCTTTTTCCTTATTACTTGTTAATTTCACTATTTTCTTCTGTAATCTAAAAGCTTTTTCCATTTTGTCGATTTACCCCAAAATATAATTCGATAATTGATTATGGACTGAATATTTGAGAAATACTGTGTAAGTATTGTACTATTATTACAAATCTTTTTTAAGGTATGTACCGCAAAACAAATTGAACTCAATTTTTACAGACACTACCAACATGCTCATTTCATGTTAAATTACTGTCTATGATGAGCCCTAGAAATGTTGTACTATTTACTGTCTGTAACCCATCTTCTTCTATTGTTGTGCATCTTTTATCCTGCATCGTATATATATTTCTGTGCATGGAATTCATTAGCACATAGATATTCGCATTAATAGGTATTAATTTATTATACTGGAACCAACTGGACATCTAAGTCACTGTATGTTTTATATTTTCTCCAAGAACAGGGTTATTTGAACTATAGTCCATTCCCCATTGGAAGTAACTTTCTAGGAGCTCTGCTAAATTTCTACATTCAGACCCGTTTCGTATCCTTTTGCCAAATGTAAAAAAAGTCTCCATTTGACTTCCAATTAACTTCTGTCAAAATCAATGTTTACATTCCATTGTGTGTGTACATATGTTCGTATACTATCGCTACACCTGATAATAAACATTGAAATGTAACTTCTACTTTTATACCAGTCAAATGTGTTATGTACTGTTTGCAGCTTTTCAAAGAATTCTTGTCATATTTCAAAACCCATTCGTATGAATATTCACAGTTTAGGCCTTTAACATTATTTAGTTCTGCTTTATGACGTTTTAAAAATGCCTGAATTGAAGACATTTCTTACGGTTATTTTACATTAACATATTTGTTTTCCGCGACGTAGCTCAATACATGTAATGCACGTTAGTATTTTGCCGCTACTGTGTTTAACACTGTTACAACTGCGAGGTAAATCATCATTTGTGTTCTGCCCAGAGGCAGGTTTTCACATGGTATCTCTCCATGCTCTCCTGTCTTCTGCCAACCTCTTCAGGTTCATATACTTTCTGGTTCCCTTGATGTCATCTATCAACTTGTATCTTCTCCTTCCTTTCAATCTTTTTCCACAAACTATTCCCTCCATAGTGTCTGTTAGCAAGCACTCCCATCTCAACGAGTGTCCCATCCAGTTCTTCTTCCTTTCTCTGATGAATTTCAGCAGTTTTCTCCTCTCATCAACTCTTTCCTGCACTTCTTCATTACTCAATCTTTCCACCCAGCTTATCCTCTCCATTCTCCTCCACATCCACATCTCAAATGCTTCTAGCCTTTGTTCATCCTCACACCTCAGTGTCCCCGTGTCTGCCTCATAGAGTGCCACACTCCATACTAAACACTTGCCAAGTCTTTTCCTCAGTGCTTTATCTAGTTTTCCACATAGCAATCTCCTCTTACCTTTTGAACGCTTCGTTCGCTATTGCAATGGGAGTCTTCACCTCCTAATTACATTTCAAGTCCTCAGTTATTGTACTTCCTAGATATTTGAATGCCCTTACTTGGCTGATATTAACTTGTCCTATCTTAATATTTGCCGGTTGACTTCCTTTACTGAATACCATACTCTTTGATTTTGATGTATTGATTCTCATTCCATACTCCTCACAAGTTTCATGCAGATTTTTTTAGCATTTTAGTTATAGTTCTTTCACTTTCTTCTAATAAAACCATATCATCGGTAAATCTTATTCATTCTATTATCTTCCCGCCAATATGTACTCCTCTTCTTCCATCTAAGCATTTCCCAATAATCTCCACCAGGTATAAATTGAACAACAAGGGAGAAAGGCAACAGCCTTTTCTAATGCCCCTCACAATGCTGCTTTCTTCCGACATTTCAGTTCCAATCTTTATTCTTCCTTTCTGTTGTAAATATAGATTATATACTAGTCTTCTCTCCTTCCAATCTACTCCTTTCCTCTTCAAGATGTCCATCAGCTTGTTCCATTGTACTCCCTCGAAAACGTTTTCCACGTCAGTAAAGACAGCATAAATTTCTCTACCTTTCTCAATATATCTTTCCCCTATGATTCTTAACAGGCCTATAGCATTTCTTGTTCCTTTTCGACTTCAAGATCCGAAGTGTTCCTCTCCAATCCATCTGTCTAACTTCCCATATAACCTTCTATTTAACACTCTTAACAATATTTTGCTGTATGGGAAATTAGACTAATAGTCCCATGCTCTTCCCATTTATTGGTATTCTTTTTATTTCAATTGGTATAATTACCGTTGCGATAAAGTCATCCAGCAATTCCTCTTTGTCATATATCTCATTATATAGGTAGACTATTTCCCTCCTCCCCTGTTTCCTACACTCTTTAAAACTTCTGCTGGCAAATTATCGATTCCACACGCCTTTTGATT
The DNA here is from genome assembly GCA_029891345.1 of Dryococelus australis. NCBI lineage: Eukaryota > Metazoa > Arthropoda > Insecta > Phasmatodea > Phasmatidae > Dryococelus > Dryococelus australis. The sequence continues at coordinate 145,072,608 of CM057000.1, forward strand.
CTTCATCTCCTTCAGTGTATTTTCTACTTCTGCTTCCAAGATGCGGTACCCCTTTCTATCCTCTAACACCAGTGCCTCCTCTTCAATCATATTTTCACTTGGTCTTTCATCAGCTTTATACACACAGTCCATATATTCTTGCCATCTAGTCAACACCTCATGTGGTTCTTTGGCTAATGTACCATCCACTTTTTCTATTTCTGTGTTATACTTTCTTCATTTACCTTCAAAGGCTATCTCCCTAGCCATTCTGTACATCATTTCAAACTTTCTCTTTTTCTCCATTATCTCTATTTCCCCACATTTCTCTTTCATCTATCTTTCTGTTGCTTGTTCAGTGTCTCTTCTTAATTCATTATTCAGTTTCCTATACCTCTTTCTTCCTTCTTCATTCCTGTATTCTTCCACTTTCTCCGTTCTTCTATCTTTTTCAATATGTTTTCTGTTATCCATTCTTTCCTGATAATTTTGGACTCTCTAATTCCTATAACTTCTTTAGCATATGTCATGAGTTCTTCCCTCATTTTTATCCATTTTTCATTTACACATTTTTCATCTCTGCCTGTTTGGTATTTTTCCATAAACGTGTGTTCCAGCTCTAACGCCTTACTTGCCTCCTTGAGTGTCTCTAAGTTTAATCTTTCACTTTCTTTACCTATCTACACTATCTTCAACTTTACTTGTATTTCTCCCACTACGAGATTGTTATCTGAATTTATGTCTGATCCTGGGTAAGCTTTGGCATTCTTCAGGCAGTTCCTATACCTTTTTTGTATCAGGATGTAGTCCAGCTGGTACCTTTCTCTATTCAAGCTAGAAACCCATGTATAACGTCTCCTTTCGTGATTTTCAAATAGGGTGTTGCCCACTACTAGCGAGTTTTCTTTGCAAAAGTTAATTAGTCTTTCAACCCTCACATTTCTTACCCCTAATTCAAATTTTCCTACTATATCTTCTTTTCCTTCATCCACCACTGCATTCCAGACCCCCATAATAATGATACAGGCATTTTTATTCTCTTTCTCAATAAGTTCTTCAATCTTTACATAGTATTCTTCCACCTCTTCATCTAATGCTGGCTAGTTGGCATATATACCTGTATTAATATCATGTCTTTCGAACTACCCTGCAGCTGTATCATTAGCAATCTTCCATCAATATATTGCACCTTCATTGAATTTTTTTTTTTTTTCAGTTTTTGCCCTATCGATATTCCCGCACCATTTCCACCACTCTTATCTTCTCCTGAGTAGAAAAGCTTATTATCTCTACTTTCTATCTCCCCATTCCCTCCCCATTCCCTCCCCATCTTATTTCACACATGCCAAGTGCATCTAAGCTGTTCTTTTTCATCTCCGGTTTTGCATTTTCTAGCATTCCTGCTTGCAATAGCGTGCACACGTTCCATGATCCAATCCTTATTTAGCCTTTATTTTTCCTTCCCTTCTTTCTTTCATTGGTATTTCCTCTCAATGTATTCCCTTCCCGGTGATCCGAGTGAAGGGAAGTTTTACCTCCGGATTCTTTTACACAGAGAGACATATCATGTACTACTTGGGAAATATAATGTGGTAGTATCCTGTTACTTTCCAAATGCGAGGTAAAGGGCTGTACTAATTGTAATTATCCTTTTGGTATTTATATGTGATCGGTCAGTTCTCTAAAAGGACGGCCTCAGTTGGAATAAATATTAAAACGAAGGAACAACGAGTGAAAAGGCACATTAAATTCAAGCACGCATCTCGTGTTGCTCATTTTTGTCAAACAAACTTTAAAATATAGCGGTGAACATGTACACAAATAAGCCTACAATAACTTTTATTCCACTCATATTTGTATATATTGCTACTTACTGTTTATTAGGTTTATTGGAATTTATCGGGGTGGACTTAGTATTTTTCTTCTGGGATTGTGGCAATTTACGTCAAACGATTATTTTTCAAACCCCTTAGAGCAAAGGTACAACATTGTGATAATTAAACAGACATGGATGTAAAAAAATAACTGCGTCATAAAAACAGTAATCATTTAAAACGTATAAATAGTGCTAGTCAAATATTTGAAATCATGCACACACAGGGCCAGCGTATCGACATCGATGTACAAAGGCACGTCAATTCATAGACGCAATGATTAACGAAACACACGTCAAAGTATATTTATTACTTTTGTGCAAACACAGATTTATCACAACATCGTAACTTGCCTATGTAGGTTTTAAAAACATGTCTATAAACGTGATGTAGTAATTTGAAGTATTTTTCGGAGTAAGAATAATTTATATTTCGTTTGGACAAAAGCAACACGCCATGTCGTGGAACGCAACGTCTTCCAACCTTACTTGGTAACTGCCTTGCCGTAATATCTAAATATATTAAAATATGTATCCAAACATTAAAATCTCTTTTCAGTAGTAAATTAAAGATTCAAAATCATCATTTTACTGTAATAAGTATGAAATATGCTACAATTAAATCATGTATAATTTCGTTGCTTACTAGCAAAGTGAAATTTTCCGAGTGTGAAACAGGCGAAGAAACAGAAAGAGGACAACAAGCCTTGCCAGCAGACAGTTTTTCAACTGCTTTCTCACTCGATAAAACAATACGGTACCAACACGGCCTACTCACAATATTTTCCGCTGTTATTTAAAACTGTAAAAATTAGATATATTGAATTTGGAGCAGCAAAAATATTTAAATATTTCGATCGGCACCATTTAATTTACAAATACTTAACAATATAAAAAAAAAAACCTTTGAAAACACATTCATACACTAGCCTGTACTTGTAGTGCTCACACACTTAACTGTAATGATGTGGTGCCTGATAGTGTTGAAGGAAAAGTGTGTGGTGAATGGGCTCATCGATGTGGTTCACATAAAAATGCACAAAGCTGTCGAAATAACTTACACACTGTTCAGTTCACAGGGGCATTTATTGGATGTCTTTACACATCCCTCTCAGGGATACACTTTGCATGCTGAAAAGAGTTCCAACACAACACCGGCCACTGAGGTTATGCTTCAAAAATGGTCTTACAACACACAATGGCTTTACGGAAAATCAGTGCTTCCCAGGGCGATGCTAGTTCCGCGGTTAGTGAGGGGGGGTGTACCACATGTTTAATGAAGGAAAATGTTCCAGATAATGAAAGTCTATTGTAATTACGTGCCGATGATCAAAATGGTGAAGGCCAATGGCATGGGCAAACGCGGGAGCTCACTGTTGCATTTAGTAGGTGCTGGAAATTACACAATACCCTATGGAAACAAATTACAATTGATGCCTGGTTTAAATATGCTGGCGACGTAAAACTGATAGAATTGTACGAAGCCATACAGTGAATTACATGTGTTTTATGCATCCCTAGGCATTTCAAGCACTGGGAAATGTTTGAGGTGGAATCCCAGGTTACTGAAAACAAACAATTCTGGATCAGTTATACTATTGACTTGACGGTGTCCAAGTGCTCAGAGTGCTGTTAGATGTGGTTCATGGATGGTGGTCCAGGAGCCAGAATAAAAATTTTGGAAACTTAGAATTTTGAGGAGTGGACGTGTTTGGGTGAGGTGTAATTGATAAGGTATTTTACCCAGGGCGCCAGGCACTACTAGACTTAGTGCCAATAAGTGGTAGAGCAGACTCTTCTCAATGGGTCGTGTCATCGACGTCCGAAGACATACTGCTGCACTCCTCTGATGAATCTTGATGAACTGTATGCATATTATGTGGCAGATTATTGAGGGCATCCACACCTCTATGCTACGTTACAATGAAATAATAGCAAACAAAATACATAAGTTCCAACACGAGTGCAAATTGGTGGTAAATTGTAAGTCCCGTACCCTGAAATGCCTTACGGCTTACCAGAATAAAAACATCCGATTTAGATAGTGATATGTATTAGGCACTTGCTGAACATGCCTCTAGGGCAAAACTTAACATATTACGAGCCGGACAAGAACTGGTCGGCAGGGTTTTAACTTTTGAAAATTGGTGTGAAGCTCGTGTGTAACTTAATGTGCAGCTATTAAGCTTCCCCATGCTATTCAAGCTCTGCTGAAGTGAGCGACGGGCAGCTAACATAAAAGTTCTTGAAGATTACTAAACTATTGCAGTGAAAATGGTTGGTTTTAAATATGTATGCTGCCCAGATGCGGAATCGTACGGCATGCGAACGACCTCTCTAAGCTCTCTGTTTCTTCTTTTTCCAACATGGCGCATTAGCCAGGGTGCCGTCAGAGCCTGCCACATGGAACTATTTTCTAGCTCAATGCACACTCAAGACAATGCTAAACACTCATATACTTGCAGTAGCCTGCTTAAAAATTCAATACCATAACAACAAACATAATACTCTCCAAAAATATGTGAGATGTGGTGCCGATTATGACACGTGAATGAGTACACTAACAAAATGCTTGCGGAAACACTAAAAATTACTATAGGGATTTTGAAAGATTATTACGGGTGTCCTTTTTCGTGCACGTTATGGTCTGTCACTACCCTAGCCCTTTTGATGCACTGTCTTAGAAATAATAATACATGTGGTACTATTTCCTTATATTCTTTCGTTCCGCGCAACAAGGCCTCTGTGTTCCCATTTGTTTCGGTGTACCTGTACCATTTACTTACACTGCTCTCTCTCTTGCACTAATGTCGTGTATCTTATTGTTGTGCTACCACGCATGGTAGATGTTAGTGATGGCGGGCAAACGTTTTAAGGGTGGGAGTTCGCGTAAGACTACTAATGTCCTGTTGCACCGTCGAGGTTCGAAACTCGATTAGATATCAAGTTAGTATACGTGTCTGTTGAATATAGGTTGTGTGTATTTAAAAGCACTGTTTAATATCTTTTTTTTATCTTAGTAATATTTAAATCGTTTACATGTGTATTCAATCATTGTCCACTGTTGAAAAATGTAAAATGAGACGTTTTACAAATGCATTTATTTAATTGAAGATGTGCTAATGTCTTGTAAACAGAGTCTGTAATTCATGCTTATACATCCAAGTAAACACAACGTAAAACTAAAAAACCATTAAGATTAATGTAAATTTGTTTAGTTTTCCGCTCAAGCTATCTATCACGTATAAATTTTTGATCAAGATTGATCAGCCGTTGCCGTCAATGTGTAGTTTGAAAGTTCGCAAACAGATAGAATTATTTGTTTTGCTGGGAAATTAAAAAAAAAACACATTATACATACTTACTCCTAATTCCTTGCCAAAATTTTTTTGTAAAATTCCTACAATATCAATGTCATATTACTTTTCTATATTGTATATCATTCTGTCTTTCAATTTATTGCTGTTTTCTTTTTGAACGTAAACTCTATGTATTACGAATAACATATATTTAAAAAACAAAATGGCGTTTTGTTTTTGAGTGGGAGGGAAGTACAGTGATTAGAGACATAGAAATTGGAAATTGGAATCTGTGGTGTTGTGGCATGTGTGGAATTCTGTTTGTAATACAATATTTTGTTATTCTGCAACAGTCACGTTTGAATTCGAAGTACGTTTTGCTTTGTTTCGTACAAGTACTGCATCGTTTTCATAAACCTGAAGATGTTCAGGAATTTAAAAACATTTTTCGTACTCAAGTTCGAAGAATTGCGTAGTGACTAAAGCCAATTATTCAGGTAACGCCCTTATTAGTATTTCATGTTAGGCTAGTTTGAGTTTAAAAAAATGCCATGTGGTGTATGATAATAATAAGTAATATCTATTTTCCCCATATTCTTTCTGTGATTCTATATTTTTCCGATAAAGTGAAAAAAATTGATATTTTACTAAAGTAAAGTAGTATTTATTGTTTTAGTATTAGCGTAACAGGCTAATGTTATCTTCAATTTATGTATCAAGACTTAAACTGGATCTTGGTCTAATGGGTAAGGAAATTGAATGTTCGTATTAAGGTACTGATCTGTCGTTTGTATAGAATGGTTTGTAAGGTTATAATTAGTTGGAAAAGATATCCAGAATGGATTTTATTATCAGAATGCTACCATGTGTCCAAATTATGTAGATAGTGGGTTGTTTATGCCTGAAATAGTTCATACTTATTGGTGTCAGTATGCCAGAAGTGAAGTTATATTGAATCTCAGCTTCAAATGGTGATGCTCTGCAGGTATGTAGTAACATCCAACCTTAGGAAAAAGGGACTAAGCACATGTTAATGATGTAAATAATAGATTTGAGACACACAAGAGGTTTCTGTCTTAAGTGACAGTAAATTTTAGACCCTGAACCAGATAACGATTCTGGAATAAAGATTTTAGATTCAAAACATTTTATTGTTCAGGAGAACTTTCACTACACTTATCACAACTGGCGTAGGGCCTATGTACAATAAATTATATTGTATTTGTAGCAATGGGTTAAAATGGCTGCTTTTAAAAAAAATTAAATGTTATTAATTGACATTACATGATTGTTATAATTTTATTTTAAATATTATTTATTAGTCCCTCCAGAACAGGTAATCCTAATGTTTATATTGTTTTGCTATCAGTTGTTTCAGTTTCTTTACAGACCACGTTTACATAATTTATGTATTATTATTGTGCAGAATATACTAGTTAGTTTCATACTAGGTATATAGAAGAACACTAGATCATGGTTTTTCTACTTATATGCAAACCAATCTGAAAAGAAAATAATCGTTAAATTCAATGACACCATAAGACAACACAGTGTTTGGGGAATTACTATTGTAAAACACTACTACTCCTAAATTAAAGTTTGACCTATTTAATTATGTCTTTCTTGTAAATTCTTTTTCTATTTAAAATATGTATTAAAAAAAACACTTTAGAAGTTTTCAAAAATCAGAATAGTGTCAATTGAACCCTCTTGATTTATCTTAATAATCGCCTCTTGTCGCAGTAACGCTTATTAACAGGTACACATGTAAACTGCAAAATTCTAAAGAGTATTCCTTCTCTCAAACATTTCAAAACACACCGGGACTCTGCTCAACAGTATTGCGCATAGCAAACTTATCTACCTCAGAGTACACTTTGGGTGAAAACTGTTGCTTTTAAAAGTTTGTATTAAAATCGCAGTTAATGTAGGTTGAATAACTCAGTCAGTATTAATACACTCATAAAAGTACAAGTCTCTTGGAAGGAAAAAAATATCACATGACGAACCACAAACGTATCCCTAAACAGTTCATCTTTATTTCAGTCAGCAATTATTCTAGACGTTTCCGGGTATACCACTCCCAGTATTATTGCAGGACATTCAGGGTGGCTTTCATTCATATTTCACATGTACAGGCTGCTCAGACGTCTTCTTTTCATGCCTGGTGCCAAACTGCATTTTATTTTACAATATTCAACAATTTTGTAGCATTAAAACTTAATTTACTGCAGTTAAAATCAAATTTTGTGGAGCACACCTCTTGTGCATCTACGCTCTTTAAAGCCAGAACCCTGACAGAGCGATTACCGGTAAAACCAGTAACTATTTTTCAGAATTCGCGGCATCTGCACAACGAAACACAGAAAGACTTCCAAAATAGGTCTTCCTGAGATTGGGATGCACAGATAAGCACTCATTCAAAACACAAGAAAACAGCTTTTTTGCACGGCGTTTCCGTGACATTCGTCTCCAAGTCTGACTTCACACACATCATCTCTGGCATCAAAAATGTATATTTAACATTGCAAACGTACAGTCAGGTGTAAAATTACATTTAAAAATTAATTTTATATTTTAAATTTGAAAAATAATATATATCATAAATATTACATGACTATACACAAATAATTAAAAATTGCTGCCAAAAAATTTTTAATGCACAACAGACTATTTAAATCCTCCAAAAATAGCGCTATTATAAGTGACATCAAGAAAGAGAAATTTCCCGCTCCTGGAGATACCAATGCATAACCTCACATCTAATATAAATAAATGTGCCGAAATGCACGCTGTTTTTAACCATTACAAAACAACAAGAAACATTTAAAACTAGATAAAATAAATAATATTTTGTTGTAAACTAACAGTAACTTCACATAAACAACATTTGAACCTAGTAAACAAGTCGTAAACAAGATGTGAAAAAACGTAAAATAATCTGAAATGCTTCAGCGAATGTAGATATTTAAGTGCCCTGCCTGCTGGACGCTTTTGTGAGTCAATCGACGTGAGGTCTGTAGCGGTGTATCCCGACTCGGTGATGGACCAGAGAAACCTATTTTAAAAGGAACGTCAGAGATGCCAGTTATTTCGGGAGCTGATAGATGCAGCTGCCTCCGCCTTCCAGAATGCTCCAAGTAAGACCGAACCAGCGAACGATGCCAAAAAGTTTTATCATATTGATCGTGTCTACTGTACGAGGCAGGGTCAAATTGGCCTTAGGAAGCTGTGAAGATTCTATTCTACCACAGGTTTGGTCTGTCATTTCACAGAGTGCCGCAGTGGGTAGAGGAGTCATTTTAGTTACGGTGAAATCAGGTTTGCCGGAACTCTGAGGAATTTTGGATATATTTACCCGAGCGCCAGGCATCACTGGGATGATGCCATACTCTGGTAGAGCATATTCTTGTTGTCTCAGAGTCGTTCGGCCGATGACTAAGGCAGCATTCTTCCGACGTGTTGTTACTCCTTGTAGAATAATAATAATAATGTTGGTTTGTATGCTAGGCAGTGGCCTGTTCGGGCTAGCGACACACCCCAGTTACACTTGAATAACGGTAAAACAAATTAAACCACAAAGTAATCCCAATTTACACTTGTAGACAAAGGTTACGCTTTGTTGGGAAGGAAAGGGCCTGTCTGCTTGCCTGAGTCGAAATGTTTTACTGAATGTAAAATATGAGACATCTGTAGAAAATATGTAAAAGTGATATGATACAATCTACCTATATCTGACTACACTTGCGCAATATTTATATTCTCAAATCAAAAACAATAACGTTGGAACAGTAATGACAACTTCTACAAGGAAGATATTTGCTTGACTTCAAACAAAATCAACACTTCATCAATCAAGTTGCACAAATATTTCACTGGTAATCAAACACAATAAATCAACATGGATAATAATTAACAAAACATAATCATGAACTGTCTGGAACATAAAACAAACATACGTGACATTGAGAAGTTAAAATAAGAAAAATGGTAATTTTAGTCATTTCAAAGGGTTATGTTGCCAAGAAAATTTTTTGAGTTTCCCTCAGCGACGACAGGTGCGTCTCGCAGATGGGTGACTTGCGGTGTTCCACAAAGCAGCCATGTTTGGACCAGCAAAGTTGTCAGTGTGGGCTCACTCCACCGAAGCGTAGATAATCTCTCAATGTCCGTTATGGGGCTCTCGTAGAAATTAACCAGTTGTTGCTCTGTCAACACACTTATGAAAATTAAATAGGGTGATCGCAGTTTTAGGTTCTGTGCAAAAGTGCGTGAAGTGACACAGTTTATGGGCTACTTCATGTAGATAATCACTTATCTCACTGCTGCATTTTTACCTTGCATAATGTTTTTGTCATCAATTTACTGTCTTAACTGCTCCAGTCTCTTTATTGTTGTTTATGTATTAATAAACTTTGATTCACATTTCTTGAAGTGCAGTCGTAATATTTTTAACAGATTTACACAAAATGCATCCCCATGTTAAACACTCAGAGAACAATATATTGATTACGTAGAATCGTTTACTTAGCACGTGATCAAATATATTCATCATTTTAATTTAGTATATTCAGATGGTGCCCCAATCTACATTAATTGGAGTAACTTCTGCAGAGGAAAAATCTATCCTCACATCCTAACGGAGTTAAATTTGAAACGTGCTAACATTTTAACAATATATATCCTAAAATATAAGACTTCCTCATTACTTCTCAGATGTCATTTAAAAATAATCATAATCAGAATTAATAAAATATTTGCAAACAAGACAATAAACTTAGACAATATTCACTATTTTAACAATATACAAATACGATTACAATAACATAAAAGTAAACTTAGGTGTACAGAAGATCAAATTCAGGGAAGACAATTTTTAGAAATAATACTTGTTTTCTAAAGAATCATTTCCCAAACTACACAGACACACATGCACACACACACAGAGATCTATATAATCTCTTTCCTACTTGTTTATGATTGTATTAAACGTCAAGTGAGTACCATGCCAAATGTATCCAGTGTCAACCCAACCATTATGTGTGCATGTTGTGTGTGTGTGTTTTTTGTGTAGTTTCCAATCATACCAAGTAGCATAGAACCATTGTATCTTTATTTTAAGTTAATCAGTAATTAGCAGTGTAGTTTATTATCTCCGGGGCATCATATATGATACGCGAGGTATTAAATTTTCCCTTCCGTCTTCTCCCATAGTATTGTCATTTCAGACACTTAAGACAACAGTCAAATCGTTGATTTCTTGACAGCAGGCAGTTTACTTTCAGCGACCGGAACAATCAGGGCGATGTCGTAGAATAGGATCCTTATTTACCAGAGCAGGCGAACAAACATACTGGTACGGCGAAAATACACAATTAAAACCCTCAAATTACATAGACATATAGTATTAAATATATGCACAATAACATAGGCCGTTTACTCAATACTCAAGGCTCAGCTTCCTACTTCTGACAGGATCTACTATTTCACATCTTAGCCTCAGTAATGTTACATTTGAGCATATTTCACATTGTCAGACCGAACATAAATGATAAACTTTTAGCCATTTTTGACTTCTGTCTGTCGTGTATCTTCACTTACTTGCATGACTGGGAGCATGATAGGGCTTCAATTGGGTTACATTGTATTTCCCAATAGAGTTACCACTCATAACAATTGTGCTTTAGGACATCTATTTTAAATGGTCCATCAAAAATTAGGAAAAGTTTCTTTGTGACGTTTTCCCAGTAACTACTAGTTGGATTCATATGACATAAAACTAGGTCATTGACATTAAATTGATTTAGTTTACTCTGCTTGCATTGACGTTTCCTCGATTCAGCTGACAATAATAAATTCCGCCTCACCATCTCTTATTTCTGAACGTATATTCACCGAATTTTCTTCCATTGTACGTAACGTCAAGTTCTGGCTGAGCTGCTTAGCTGTTAGACTGAGGACTTCTACTGGCACCTGATAAAGTAGTTATGTGGACTGTGGTTAATTACAAATTCAATTTTGCTGATTGTCGAAACAATGTATACATAGCATGGTTCCAATAGTACGCATACTTCTTTCGACCGGGTTACTTTGGGTCAGCGCTGGGAGATGCTCACTACCAACACGTTTCATTAACTTGGACTGATTACCAGCATTTCTCTCTTGTTGGTTTTGTGTTGCTGTAGTTGAAATTATGGGTGGTGGAAACGACTGAGCCAAGGGATTTAATTAAACCCTCGTTTCGCAGAAAATAACCTTGGCTGTGTGTTCCTTCAGCTGGTACTGTGTGATAGTAAGGATTCAATGGAGGTGGAACATTAATACCTTTCGCAAATTGCCATGGAGGAACGGTGTTCTGATTTTGCTCAGCTGTCATTTGCAAGTTCAACATTGGTGTGAAATTTGATCTGAAAGTGCCAATTTGTTTGGCAGACCAAGTACTTTCTGACGTGCGAACAGCTCTACCGCCAGTTGGAGAATTCTACTTGCTCCCCCTGTCGCTGCTCTCGTTGGCTAGATAGGCGTACACGCATGGTGCCGTCAGAATGTATATAAGCATTGGGCTGTGGACAAACGCCATTGTTCTCCCCTTCGCTACGTCTACCTGGATTTGTCCTGTGATATCCTGGAGAATATCGTTTCCCACGCCTTCTGCTCATAAATCCAAATTGTCTATTTTCAGGTGCGTACTCGCTCTGAAATGTGCACATGTTTCCATTTTCCTGTTCAAATCCTAGTACATTCACTCTCGGATTGTGATACCCCATTGCCTGTTCTTGGTTGTTATGCTGAAATTTCGGAGGTGATCTTGAATATAGCAGTTAAGGTTTCGGTAAAGTAAAGCAGCTGTGGGATTGCACAAATTAGAAAGATCATTCAGCATAACATTATTTCCCATACTTTTACTTTGTTCGTTACTTGATGACGAACTCAGCTGAACTCATGCGTAACTTGTCATCTAGTTCATTTAGTTTTACCTGTAATTCATTATTTTTATCCTCAAAATTCTTTTTTGCGCTCAAATAATCTGAAGTAGTTTTGGTTAGTTTTTCATCAAAGTACCGTTCGAAAGCGACTAATTGGTGATCAACATTATCCAAAATACGTGGATCTGTTGTGTGAGCCCACAGGTTCTTTGTTTTCCACAGCAGAAATTTGATTTTCTAATCTGCACATTTGCCCTTCTAAGCTAGAACGTGTCGGTTCCATTTGTGTAGGTAGCTTGTGTTCTAGTGTCTGCACCTGCAAATGTACCACATCCACCTTGTTTTGTACTATTTCTAGATTACCTGCAGTATTTTCGCTGAGCTGAGTTAGTCTTTCTTCAACCTGCCGCTCTAAACCTCTTCAAATCACCTTTGATAGTATTTTCCTGCGTAGCCTGACTGTTTTGTTTTTCAGTTAGTTCTGAAACTGTTTTTTGCAAGGTTAGCAAAGAATTGTGTGTTTCAACTACACTTCCATTCAAAACTGCTAATTCTCGTTTTACGCCTGAAACATGTGCCTCCTGGTCATCAAAATGTGCATTTTGTTCAGCCCTGTGATCATCAAGTTTAACATCTTATCTATCGAACCTCCCATTTTGTTTGTCAAATCTTTTATTTAAACTTAAGTTGAAGTCGGCAAACAATCGAGTTATGTCTGTCAGCATAATGGATTTGTTATCTGCAATTTGAGAGGGTCTTTCATGTGCCTCTGAAACACGCGCTGATACAATCAGTATTAAGTCATCATTGATAAGCTCACGTACAGCTCTTTCCCTTTCAAATGTGCCGTCGTCTACAAAACTGGAATGTGCACTAACGAAAGAGGTTTCTTCAATGCGTAAAGTGCTTGATGTGGAAACAGATGATTTCTCCATGTTGTTTTCTCTCTGCACGCGCAACGAGCTTCTCAGGAAGTATGATTCTTGGAAATTAATATTACTCATTGCACCTCCTTGGTGCTAGGCTTGCAAAAGCTCTATGCGTTAGGCCATCACGTTGTTGCACCAAATAATCTATAATGCATTATTATGAGATTGGAAGGGAATGTTTATAAAGATAATGGTGGTGTGGGTGTTGTGAATTTAGATTAAATTGGAAACTTGTGTAGATGCGTGGTTCGTACTTTTGCCTGGAATATAACGGACCTACAGCAAATGAAGTAGCCGACTTTTCTTCATAACATTGGATTCAATTAAAAATGCGGACTTTTAATACAATGAGGAATATATAATTTGAGATACTTTAGGAAGGCTGGCTCACACATGCCAAAGAGAAACACTTGGATTCCTTGTGGAATACTTAGGTCAGCATTCATTAATGATAAACTTGAAATATTTAAATTCAATATTAAGACACACATTGAAACAACAGAATACCCTTAAATATCATTTTTAATGAAAGAACATATTTAAGTTTGCTAACCCTTCAAGACAAATTAAATTCAAAGTAATAGAATAACATTCAAAATTCATTCTGCCAGATACCTATAAGGAATTTTACCAAAGAAATCAGATTGAGAATTACTGCTTTGAAAACCTGAAAATTCAACATGGAGATCTAACTAAATGAACTCTGCTTTAATATTACTGCATGCCATTTTGCAGACAGTTCAGATAGTCACTCTATTTTCATGTAATTTAAAATTACTGTACTCGGGGTAGAACACGAAAGTGAAATGGCCACTGGGAATGTTCACCAAGGAAAGTCCATTTAAACATTTTTCTCAAAAGTTGACAGTTAAGCAATATTATCAAAAGACTTCACTGAGATTGCTAAGTTGTGACTATACTTTTGGCTCGTGTCATGGTGAGGTCATACTTGACAGCTTCGGGAAGCGATGGCGTTGGCATTTTCAAAGCCGCATACGACTCAGTGATGCCCACTGATGATTCCATTCGAACAGAACATTTCAGTTTTTCCTCTGCCTGGTTACATGACACCGGCCATCCTCAATCCTCTGGAGTCATGGCGTACGCTGTCATCAAGGTGCCGACGGGCGGGCACGTAACTGAAACTTCTGGCCATGTTAGATGTCTAACCCTAGAAGAAGGACTCCAAGTCTTTTCTTCTTCGAGGTATCACAATGTGACATCATAGCCTCCACAAACTTACTATAACAATTGCCTTAGCGCATTCTTCCTATGTTACTTAAGTATGTATTATTCCAGCTAAGAGTAATAAACGAATAAAATGGTTTTAGAGTCATTCCTAAAATTGTTGTTGGAAACTTTAAAATCAGTCTAGTGGTGATTTTACATCTGATTGATTTAAAAATTTTGAGACAGATTTTATATAAAAAAATAAATGTAAATACCGAAACTACTCAATCTGGGGAAGTAAATATAAATTATAAATATTATATTAATCATTTTGTAAACACAATATAAAATGTAAAATACTGTACAATATGTACTCAAAGTTAATCTAAAGATGTAATGCTTACACGATTCTTTGTCAGCATAACAAAATTTGGTTTAAATTGGTTGAATGGTTTGCAAGATATGACATATCCCACTAAATTTTACAATACATAGCCACCATTTTGAAAGTAAGTGCCCAGCATACTCAAAAGGTATAGAAGTCAGGTATCCATACTGAGTAATATATGTCTACCGAGTTTGGTGAAATTCAGTTGAAGCATTCAAAAATTGTAATTGGGTGTACATAGACAGAAAGGAATGTGATTTCATAAGCTTTACTTTCCTTCCTTCGGAAAGTAGGGTAAAAATTACTACCGCTACAATGTTTACTTTCTTTCACAAAAATATTTTTATAATATTTATTATTACCGGCATCATTACAGTGTACTGTTCTTGTTGAATTTGGAAATTTCAATGGTTATAAAGGATTTGCATTATGTGCACATGTTTTTTACGTTTCTATTCCTCTCAGTGGGCACTTGTGTCAAAAGTGGTATTCATATGCACCTGTAAAACAAATTATTTTTGTGAACTTTCACAGTAACCAGTTACGAAATGGATTACATTGTGTAGTGTTTCATTCATCATTCTCACTACCTTATTTCATTCATCTTATACATTTGTGATGTCTGGTTAGTCAATGACTTCCCATCTGAGGTGTCCAGTTCAATCCCAGGCTCTGGTGAGCAGGAAATTTTTGAACAGAGTGTTTACACTTGGGGGATGTGGTGGACACTGCCAAGCTGTTGGGAGGGGGGGGGGGGGTGTGTTTCCTCAGTGCTTTCCTGTCTCCTCCTTTGTCTTCATTCCTCTGCAACTCCACCCCATCTCACCTCACCTCGTACATTCTCCAGGCTGGCCAAAGCAACAGGTATGTACCTCGGGTAGGGCAGCCGGCTCCTATTAGCGCCAGCCTCTCTTACATACGCTATCCTCCTCCAGGTGGTAACCACTGGAGATTTTCGTTTTCTTCTTGGTGACGGTTGCAAGTTTAAATTGTTTGGTACCTATCTTTGTAATGGATTTGAGAAGTAAGACAGAAAGTAATGGATAGAAAATGAGAGAATAATAATTATAATGGGATGTGAATAAGCTGGATGAGTGTGGACGAAGCAAGAATGCGTAAAGATAAAAAAGATAAATAATTAAGTATTATATCAGTCATCAGTCGTTGTTTAAGACTATGTTAAAAATTATTCTCATCTTAGTATTCAGGAAGATTTCAGACATTAACTTTTAACGGATAAACATAATGAAAACCATAATGACTATACAATTCAACCCAATAATTAATTAACATGCTCGGCTTTTGAAACACTGTAAAACTCTGTATCCTCTGGGGTTCTTGCACTAACGCAGATCAAAAAAATAGTGACTCGCCATTTAGTAAGGCTTCTTACTAGCCTATTATAATTTCATATAATACCTATTTCATTAACTGATGTCATCTCTTCCAGAATGTGATGAAACATATGTGGTATTCACTTTTAAAAATTCTGGTTTATAACTTGTTTTTTAACCAGCACACACACAAGGGATAACTTATTTTGTTCACACAAGAAGTTCTACATAACAGCTTTGCTTGTTTTGAAGAATATTTACAACATTAGCAGTATAGCAAATATTTGCTCTTAGCACAATAATCTTAACACACTTCATTAAAAATATAAGCTTGCGGTTTAGTGCATTACACTAGCAATCAACCAATCTAAATAATAAACTGTTCCAGAACAACCCACATTCAAATACACAAATAAATTAAAATTTGGGTAGGTGTATGTCTATTTGTACCTTTACGTTTTTGAGTAAATTGATAACGGTTATGTTTGTAAAGACGTAGTGTTCACTTTTATTGAAACATGTTTTATTTCTCTACACTAGGGTCATGGATGAAGGAATGATAATGGACAGTCTACAGTGGGACATCATAGACTTAGCTAACCATCTGCGACAAGAGAGATTATTTGTATCCTCAGAGCTGCAGAATCTTGAGGACCTGAACTCCAAGGTAATCTATTTCGAATTTGTGGATAATTCATGAAAATAGGTTTTTGAATGAGTGTTTTTGATGATATTTGAAGTAACTGTTTGGATATGTAACAAATTTTAAAAAAATTAGAATTCTATGTCTGATACGTTAAAAATCTTTGAAGAGTTGTAGGGTACACTTAATGCTTGTGTGTACCTTTGTAAATATTATTTTTTGGTGGAACGTTTCTATTTGACGGGTGGCAGGAAATAATTTTAATTTAAACAAATTGTTAGTAAATTTATGTTTATTGTTAGACAGCTTGCTCAGTTGATTTTGGTTTGTTGATTTGTATCGACTGTGTACTTTAAACAATAGTAGTTTTAACTATAGACTGTTCACAGTAAAGTGAGCACTTTTGAAAACCCTGCTTCAGATCTTTCATATACGTCTTGTACTCTTCCATCATACGTAACATTAACATTGCCATAGGCCTTATTATTTTATTCGTGCATCTGTCAAGTGAAACTTTAAAATTATAACAGTTTACATATCTGCTGATTTTTACAGTTTGAAGCATAAAAAAAAAGCAAAAGAAATTATTACAGTTTTCACGAATGTTCACATAACACTTTTAAATAAGATGTGGGACTACTTTCCTCCATCATTACCAACTGTGCTGTATGCATGCGCGACTCGGTGCACCCGATAAAATGTGTATGTAGCGACAGTGATTTTTTTTTTGGAGGTTGATGTCAGGAATTGTCACGTTATCATGAACAGCCTTTACCCGTCTGTCGTCATGACAGAGGTACTTGTCGCATTATGTCAGGTATAGGTGTAAATATTTTAGAGTAGAGGAACCATTTACTACATTCCTGTCAGAGGTAACAAGCTACCATTCATTCTGCCTCATTATCTGCTACTAACAATTTGTGTTTAGAAGCCAAGCTTATATAACTCAACATAAAAAAAAAATGCTAGATTTCCAGGAGTCTGTAAGTAGTGTGGGGTGGAGATGCTTTTAAAAAAATTTATTGAGCTTCTGAAGTTATTCTGAAATGCACTGCAGTAAGGAATGTGGCTTATAAAATAACATTTTGTAAGTACCTCGTGTAATTTTAGAAAACTTTATTTAAATATATTTCAATTTTTTTACTGGAACAAGATGCTCTGCCCAACTATATTGCACACTCAACTTTACCTCATCTGAATGTTGTTTCACTTCAACTAAGGTGAAGTGGAAACAGAATAAGAGGCTGGTCACGGGCCTGCAGGATATGCCCTTGCAACGAGGAGTGATATTACAGACACAT
The DNA here is from genome assembly GCA_029891345.1 of Dryococelus australis. NCBI lineage: Eukaryota > Metazoa > Arthropoda > Insecta > Phasmatodea > Phasmatidae > Dryococelus > Dryococelus australis. The sequence continues at coordinate 145,090,450 of CM057000.1, forward strand.
TCGTCTAGCTTGTACTGTTCACTCTCACTCCGTCGGACATTACGTTAACTTCTCGCAGGAGACTGTACTGTCGGCTGAGTTACCGAGCCCGCCACCCAAGGTCACGTAATTCTACGGCGCACCAAGGGAGGGTGCCAACAATACTAAGGGCTGAAGCTAGCTGCATCAGCAGTCCTCCCCCAGCAAGAGACACTAGCAGATGACTCCAGCAGACAACTCAAGGGAGGTGGAGCTTGCCAGCCCCCACACCCCGCACCACCCAGCAGGGCCTGCGGACAAGGGGATAATAAGTCTCTGTGCAGCCTGAAGAAGTCCGTCTCTGCTCCTCACCGTTCTGCATAGGGCTGGAGGAAATCGCCAGGTCCTCACAACCTCGCGAAGGCTATGCCTCCTCCACGGCTCAGTACTTGGCTGGAAGAAGCCTACTCCTGCAGCTTGCTCTACCAGTGGCTCTTCAATGACAGCGACAACGCCCTCAAGACCTTCTGAAGACGACGTCAACCACTGCCTTACCCACTCTGATAACACCAAACACACCACTACCCCGTCTGGTAGTTGTCCACAATGGTCCCTCCCGGGCTCTCCACGTTCGCCTTACCTGCTGGTAATGGCAAACTCAAAACCACTACGTGCCATCTTGTATATTCTTTTTGGAATATACACGTGTTCGTATTTACTTCTGAGTACTCTTTTCTTATTGTGACTGTGTTAGCCCTACATAGAAACCATGCCCACCAGATTGGAGCTAGGACCAAAACACCACTTAGTAACCATACATACCCATTAGAAGGCCACCTGTGCTGTGCACCACGTGTACAGTATGGTACCAGACGGCTAGTCAGTCAGGCCAACCTGTACTCTGTCCAACGCTCTGAACGGGGATGGAGGGAGTAATGCCCAGTTGCACCAACATCGTCCCTGATCCGAGATCGAATTATCTGAGTTCCGAACCAGCATCCTGTTTGATCTTGTTTCCAATGTATAAGTGTTGCACCAACAAAATTTCATGATTCTGGATCTCATTCATCAATGTTGGTTCCAAAGTGAGAGATCGAGATTAAGTATGAGACATTTTGCAATTGGTTCATAATATATTACGTCATGGAAGTAGGCATATTTTTCACTATAGATAGAACAAATGTCCGATGTTTTATCTGTTTTAAGTGAATTATTATTGTACAAATTTTACTGAATAATATTCACATGTGTATAATGTTGTTTTAATTTCCCAAGAAAACAATTGAATGTAGTTCTTTCTGTTGACATATTTTCAAACTACATTTGACGATGATGGCTGCTGATCTTGAATCAAGATTTTGAACAACCAATTTCTGCGATTCAAAATTAATTTCATGTCTATCTCCAGTCCGGCTGTGAACTCGAATGGTGCAACAGTTTTCTGTGTCGATCTTGGATCCGATCTCTGATCGAGTTTCGAACCACGACAGTGCAATCGATCATAAGGTTGTTCTGGAGAACTGACCCCTGTGGATATCACACCCAGGTGTTGTTGATGTACAGCCTGAGGGAACCCGCTGCTCTGCATCCACCGCTCTGAACAGGGTAGCTAGGGACCTACGTCACCTGCTTCACTCTTGCGAGGCTGGTAGTTGTACCTTTCCCATGCCATACACTCAGAAGTGTGGTGCACTGAGCAAGAATAGAAGGGCAGCTCACACGTCCAAGACTAAACTGAGTTACAACCCAACTTCACCAACTACACTTTGCAGCAGAATCCTGTGGGACACAGCTGTAGCCACCAGCCAGCTGGAGAGGCTTCGCCTCCCGGCTCCCTCCCAACACGTATTTCCGCTGCTGAAGACAGCTGGATCACCACATCCAATAGCTGAAGCCAACTGCAAAGGGGAGAACATTCCTCTGGGTATCATCAACCCCTGGTAGCAGCATCAACAGCCACGGCAGCTGGATCATCAGCCCCCCCCGGACCACCATCCTGTCAGGTAAGCGTGTGGCAGTGTGCACACTACACCTCCAGGCTGTGAGAGCAGCATTTATCTTCATGCCTTGTAGACAGGCCAAGTGCGTCCTGCTCTCTATACCGGACGAGCTCAGGCCAGTCAGCATCATTAATTCTAGGTCATAATTTTTAGTGTCACTGGTAATATGAACAAAACTATAATTGACCACTGCGAACCACCTTTCACTCAAAGGGTTTTCGTGGCACCCAACCATAGTCCATCGTGCATCAATACAACACTTTTATTTTATTTTTGAAATGTATATGTAATAGTATTATTATAGGTTTTACTCTAAAGATTTTTACATCTCCAATTGAAATAAATTAATTTTTCATTTAAAACAAAACTGTAATTTTTCTTGCGCCTCTTACAGAGTACTTGTATAGTACTGACACATGTAGAGTTGCAGAAACAAATTTATCCTCTAAACAATTTACTTTTATTGTATACAGAGCAAGTTACAGTAAAATGTATTCGTGGCAGTTAAGTTTTATAATTCCAACCCCGCTCCCACCATTATAGTCTAGGTTTAGACTACGGTTCGCCTGTTGCACATCACTGTAGCATGTCCTACGTACCACATGGATAGGGCATCACATCTTATCCGTATGGAGTATTAAGTCAACACTGCGTAATGTGCTGAAGAATGGTAGTGTTTGCACGTGGGAAAGCACCACCCTTCTCCGTGTTGTGGTGAGACAGTATCCTCCCACGTGTTCATTTGTTTACATCTGAACTGAGTATATTTTAATTTTATCACATTTGTTTTGTTTTGTTATATTTTATTTAGTTTTGGTTAGTATGTTAAGACAACCTCTCTTATATTTCTTTCTTTATAAATTTATTTTCTTAAGTATGATCATTTTACTACAGAGTGCAGTTTGTATTCAATGATAGTAGTGAATGTAATTTTATTTACTTTTTATGCAATTGCTTATTTTAGTATGTATGTAAATTAGGTTTTGTACCCTAGACAAATGAATTTTTACTATTTTTGATCTAAGTTCGTGATAACAGGATATGGTTTTATCTTAGATACTTTTCCGGGTTGTGTGTTTTGTGTGAACCACGGGACACCCAAATCAGACATGATGGAAGGCAGTCCACTGTAATTTTTCAGTCAATTTTGCCAAGACTGCCTAGTATAAGATTAGGAGAGGTGTTGAGAGGCACCTCATAGTTGTATAAATGTCCGTGGACAAGCAAGAGTCCTGAAACGCCAGATTTTAGATTTTGAGTGGGTTTTATTTATTCGACGCTGCCAACACCACTTCGGAGGGATGAGTATTCCTAAAGACTTGCTCAACTATCTTATTGTACATCAATGAATTTTTCTGTCTGTCATCAAGGGTTAAATTATTTCTAGAATTTACTATCAATATTTTATTTGGAAGCTTTGCAGTTTTATCTACCTAGGACTTTTCAGAGGTCTGAGATTTTAATTATATGATGCACCCTAGCTGAGGTGAAATAATTTCCAGCATCTTAATTTGAGGCTCTGATAATTTGGTTTTATTTAATTTAATTTAATTTGAAATTTAATAAGGCTCACAAAAGAGGTGATACAGTCAAATTGAAATTAAAAAAAAAATTTTCTGCCTTACTCAGTAACAGTACAATATTCTCTATTTCAAATTGATTTTCATTCTAATTGCCGCAGTTATTTCCATATTTTTCATTTGCAACTGCGTAAGATTTAATTTGTTAAACCTGATTTTTCCAGTTAATATGTGTTATGTTAATGTAGTGTCTTCAGTAGTCAGCATATTTTATTGGTTGCTTTCATACAAAGTGTATGAATTTCCATGTGCCTAGTGTGTTTTTTTTTTTTTTAAGAATTTTCCTGTTTAAATTATCAAGGGTTTATTACTTTCATGTGTCTCGTTTCCTATATTCTCTACTGTTTAAAAACTACAAATTGGTAAGTTTTCCTCCCCGTATATGTATTCTCTAAGGGGTTGCATGCATGAGTTGGTTGTCAGATTCCAAGGAGATATGCGCCGGCATTTGGCAAATACTCCTACGCACACACAGCAATAGTTCATTATATTTTGAGGTCAAGTTTTAAATTAGTAATACACACACACAAAAATATTTTATTCATATTGTCATACAAATATATTTGCAGTTTCCTTCTCTCAACAAAATATCAAATTATGTAATAATATATATAAATATTTTAAATATTTCTTTTCATCCAATTTTTTATTCTTCCGCCACATTTTAAAGTAAATATTGCAGTGTAAGTAATAAACATAGTGTATATATTTCACCAGACTCAAAAGTTAATGTCCAAGGTCACAATAAAATATGTTTATTGGCTATTATTCCAAATGAGAGGGCCTCAAAAAGTACTCGCTTTACTGTGAATAATCTATATTGTGGGTTCTACTTTTTAATGAGTTGAGCATATTGTACAGTCGATTGTAGTGCATCATTGGTCATTCTACTTCTACCTTAACACTGGTAATGCAATCTATAACTGAGAATATTTATCTAAGGAGAAGAAACAAATAACCATCAATAGTTTGAAAAGAAGCTTCTGAGTGTACGTGGTTATGCTACTGCAGGTTGTGTCGGTATCCTGCCGCCTGGCCCAGCTTGCATGGGTGACAGCCCAGCAGCGTGAAAACTTGAACAGTTTGGTGGTGGCCCGCCCTGACTGCACCCCAGCCATATGCTGCCAGAGAGCTAACACGCTTGAGACAACTGTGTTTGTTGATGGATGCAAGGTTCTTGGCTTCCAGGTAAAGTAAATGTCCTCTTCATTTTCCAGTTCTAACAGGATTATGGTAGATGATGTGCACTAGCTTTGTGTTTAACATTAGTAAGGAAGTAGGAATTGGAGGAAGGGGGTAGTTAGTGGGGTTACGTTATATTGTTTTTTCCTTTCCCCCAAGTTTTGTGGGTAGCATTTTTAACACATTGCCCATCTCTCAGATTTGACATTATCATCTTTATTACCTTAAATTTTGCAGCGACAACAATCATAATTTCAGCGCAATATCACAAGATACCTCAGCCAAATTTTTTAATCCTGTTATATAGTCTTACAATTTACAAATCCTATTTGCTATGGTAAAAGTTGTCCCCATTTCTCAATTTCTCTTCTACTGGCATAGGCTTTCTGTAAGTACCTTTCATCTGCATTTTGTATCTTTCGCAGAAGAGTTAAAGGGAACTTATATGTTATGTTCTGAATATTTTCAAGACAGTTAGAAATGTCTTCATTCTTCCGAACGAAGTACTGAAATGAGACTTGCAACATTGTACAATGCAATCACTTCCTGCAGATAGCAGTGTACAGTCTGCACCACACCATACACGCACACCTGAGAGTCGCTGTCGTATCAGAGTGTGTGTAATAGATCTTGATGAGCGTTGATCGCCTTTGTTATTACATTATTTCAATTACGTAAAAGTGTTGTTATTATGAATGGTGTCCTTACATAACAGAACTGTGTGTTGATATTTAATTAGTACCTAAGTACTGAAGCACGATGTAGAGTGCAAAGGTGTGGAGCTCGAGCGAGAGCTCTAAGACCCCCAACATTCAACCACCAGGTACGGAGTTTGGTCCCACCGTGTACCTAGACTGTTGACGCATCACCAGACCAGCGATGGTCGTTGAGATGAAGGTTCAAATCTCGGATGCCAACACAAAGGAATGTGCACTAAATCAAACGCTTGTCTAGGGAGTTGCCTTAGGGAAAGGCACACAAGTTGTGGGTTAGCGAGAGAAAGCGTTCTGCATACGTTGAGGGAGAGACAATGAGAAGGGTTAACTTGGGGTGTGTAAGGCTCTGTGACTTGGGGTACTGACCACGATGAATACTTTGAATTTAAGTGTACTCTCGTACAAGTGGTTTGGGCGGCCTTCAATTTCTTGAATGCAGGTTTCACATATCACATGCTAGAGGGATTTTAAACCCTCTTAGGCAAGGTGCCGGGGGTAGATAGTAAGACAGGTCTGTTTACGAGTTGGGACAAAGTTTTCAACATTGAGCAGCACACCAAGCTGATGGGTTACCTGTGGTTCTGCAGACTGTGGAACTGTCCTCTGCCCTGTAGGTGCTGTTATAGCAGCCAACTCCAGTTGCGGCTGAGTGGTTGAATGTGATGTGAGAAGGTCATGGAGGGATAGCGGTATATTCTGGGGAGAATACTGACGGCTCTATCCCTAATATCTCTGTACCACTACGCACTATTATTAAATACTCAAATGGTATATGTCCCGGCATCCGGGTTGGTAAATCAAACAAAGATTTACCTTCTTATGATTCAGCAACAACACTATTATGCAGATTGATCTCAGACTCTAGATGGTGCACTTTCTGTTTAAGACTGTTCTTGACAGTGGTCTTAAAATTCTTCGACATGGGGCCGATGTAATTCATTTTAATTCTGAACCAAATGTAATATGCCATGCAACGAATGTACGTGAAGTGAAGCCGGTTATGAAAGGCGGTCCTATAGCGTACGTCTTGGTACACTAATAGTCCCGACGTGTCTGGTCGCTTTACCGCATCTGGTCAATTCTTGAGCCCGAAAGGTTATACAACAGACCACGTGAGCAGCCACGATACCAAGGTGTTTTGAGTCTGTTGGGGGGAGTCTCCCCCGAAGAGTATTCAGTGCAATACCCTGAGTATTACCTTGGCCAAACTCAGAATACCGCTCTGTGTTACTTGTATTTGCTGATATGCGTAGGATGCATTACTTCACGTACACAAATAAAGAATTAAAATAATTAAATGCAAATTTGAATTGTGGCTTAATCAGACAAGAAGATAAGAACTCTAAGGGATATAGGGTTTACTAGAGCTAACAAGAAAAAGTCTCTTAAAACTTCAATGGGAGTGTGGCTTTAATACATCCACCTAAGCAATTGAAGTAAAGCAAAATAGTAACAAATATAATAATGGCAAAAACTTTTACCATTCTTTACTTTATTACTGAATCAAATATATATTTATGTATATCAATTAACTGCAGAAGTTAAGAAGTGTATTCAAAATGTGAGTCATGTGAGTTAACCTGTTACATTTACGTAATGTTCAGATTTTTGGTGTTTAAATAAATTTAATTAAAAGCCAATCTAGGCGTGAAACCTAGCTGAACTATACGGAGAATGTCCAGAAGAGACCTCGCAAAATGTATACTGCTTTTTACTCTACTCAAGTGGTAGTGTGGCCTGGCTAGGTCCTTAAGGGGGTTACATCGCAGTGACTTGGGGTTTACCTGGTAGGTAAGGAATTTAGGACATATTAGGTCGACGTAGGAGGTGCTTGAGGCGATGACCACTGCAGACGCTGCTGAAGATTCGTCCATCAGGGGAAGATGGCATCTTGTAGAGTGTCGTCGTCGTGGTAGACAGCACGGGTGTAGGACTGCCGGTCCTAAGTCAGGATGCCCTCAGCCTTCACAACCAGGAGGACGTTGAAAGGCTATTACTGCCGCAGTTTCCAACTCCGGCTAGTCACCCTGAGCGACTGCTCAGGCGTAGGTTGGTTCGCCTTTTATAGTGTGCTTCGAGAGGTGCTGGGGCTTGGTCCTGCCTCCTATGGATGGAGCTTGTGCCGTCACATGCATGGACCATTGATGCTTATCTCGCCTCTTCGCTCTGCCCCAGTTTGCAGAACTTCCAAACTCAGGGCATTCAAGTAGGCCGTGATTCTTTTTGATTGGCCCGCGTCTCCAGCTGCACCAAATTCAAACTGGTGTGCACTTCTGCTGGCGAGCACGGTGAAGTAAATAACTTTGGTTTGGGAAGGGTGATGATGTGACGGTTTCTGCGTATTCTGGGGGGGGGGGGGGGCAGTACAAGCTAGAAGCACAAGGTTGGAGGTTTGTTGAGTCTCTGTCAACATCTTGGAATTCTCCATGTCCTGCCTCCAGTACTGAGGGTAGACTTGCCCATGTGGCTTGCCTTCTTCGGATGGGGCAGAGTCGTGATTCTGTGGTACACTTTCTCTAGCACCAATTACGTAATGCATCTGTACAAAATGGAGAGTCTTGCAAAGAAATTGCACGAAGTGATCTGGTCTCAAAAGTAGAAAGATCATTTACATTGTTGTGACATTTTGCATAGAAGAAAAGAAGAGCAGTTTCATTATACTGTCAGATAAAGCTGTAGAAACGGCTACCAAAGTGCTTCGTAGAAATGAAAAGATAGTGCATAACATTTCCAGACAGTGTAAGAAAGCAGAAAAAGATGGAAATGCCATTTCCAATCCAGGTAAATTTCGTCCATGTTAATAGAAGACTGAACTCGACTAATTCGATAAAAGTGTAGTGTGCCAAATGTTCCTAGAAAGTGTGAAAATAAATTCCCACCCTGTTTAAACTCCTCATTGCTGTTTAATAAAAGATACTGTATTCCGGAAGAAAGACTAATTGTGAAGAATGATAATATCCATGGGATTTAAATATACAATATTTAAAAATATTAATGGAGCAAAGTGATATAGTTGCACGGCATGCTGCGAATCTACATGCACTGTGGTAATATTAAAATGGCCCTAAACAGCCTGTTGTGTATATGTACAAAACATTTCCTCATACATATTATATGGTAAAGAACTGCTGGCAACACGACGAGGTTCCAGGGTTTATGGTGAACCAAAGTGCCACGCAGAGGACAATTGTAGTACATGCTAGTGGTGAGATGGTTTTCATTGGAGGCAAAATCAATTTATGATTCCAGGTCTCCCATAGCGAACTAAAATGATGAAATGAACAGTGAGAACTATTGCTTCCTGGAAAGTGAATATACTAGCATGATTATGTCAGAATAAGATTGCAATGACAGAAGACCTTACCAAGAGAGAGTTGCTAGAGATAGTAAACAGACATAAGCCGCAGCCTGTGTTCACCGTGGATAGGATTTTAAAAGACAGAGTGGTTTCTGTTTTATGGTTACCACCCTACCACTGTGACCTAAATCCGATTGAACCGATATGGAATACAGTAAAACAGAAAATTGCTGCAAGCAATGTGAGCAAACTTTTGTTGTCAACTCTGAAACAACTGACACGCCACTGTTTCAGTGAAATGACTCCAGGTGACTGGAAGAAAGCATCTCAGCATGTATTGAACATTAGGCAAGATACTGGCATCGTAACGCACTAATGGAGCAGGTGGTCGAAATAATGGTTATAAACGTGGGTCTGGAAAGCAGCAATGAAGACGATGATCAGTAGACCCACACTGTTGCTGCTTTGGATCCTCAGGGTAGCAGAAGTTTGAAATGGGCTTTGAACTTTGGTTATTCATAAAACTGTCTAGTGCAACAGGAGATAGGTATGGTAATTAATAATTTGTGTATAATGCTTAAAATAAATATTCATCCATCCCACTAACAGGTTTTTCTTGATGTGATGTAGGAATGTGTAACGTACGGGGAGTTCCTGCAGACACTGCGGACGTCGCCACAGCTGCTTGCAAGTTGCCTGGTGGAAGGGGACCGTCTGTTACCAGACATGATGCACTGCATTGTGCACTCGTTGGTGGCAGGCCTGCTGGGCAGCTGCCTTCTGCCGGAGGACAAGGTCCTCTCCCTGAAGCTGCTACGACACCTCACTCTTTTGCAGCTCGTGCCCTCTGACAACCCTCGCAGGTCAGTATTCAGGTGGAATCATAGCCAGGGGGAGATTTGGGGGTTGTAACCCCAGCCATTTTGCCCTTAAGGGGTATCACGCCCCACCGTCTTGAATTTATATATTTTTTGCTGTAACTTACATTTAAGGTGATTTAGTGAAATTTTTTGCTCAACACAGCATAAATAATAGCTTCTCAAGCTTTATCAAGAAGTAATATTTTCACTATCTTTATTAATTTTTAACTAGCAACAGCTGGGAAGAGGTATATGATTTCTCCTTGCGGGTGACTACAGCACTTAAACTAGGCACTGTAGTCGAGCAATGGCAACTCCGGAAAATGTACACTTCCTGTGTCATGTCAGTCTGTAAATTTCAATACAAAATCTATTATGTAAGTTTATGCAAACATTCTAAAAATCCAAGATGGCAAGGATTAATTCCCCTTAAGATCCAAAACTTAAGCCTTTAATTGTGATAAGAATATGTAATTGCTTCAACTGTGATGTATAGTGTTATATTGTTAAGTAGTTTTTCTCCTAGTATTTGTCCCAATGTAATGTTCCTCACTTAGATGGAAGGTTGGCCGTAATGTCTTGTTGACATAAATATCATTAGAGATGGAATCAGAAACTCACTAGTGAGACCTGTATTTTGGCGTGTATAGGCCGAACCAGAAGTTTTTGATAAAAAATTTGGTGATAATTAGCATTTCACTTATAGGCCGCACTGAATTTTTGTATTCCTGTAAATATTATGTTACAATTTCGTACAGACATGATGAATTCCAAATTGATTTCTCTCCTAAAAACATTTGTGACAGAAAATGTGTTATGTTGCAATGCTTACGAATAATTGCACTATTACTAGTATTCCACAGATGGTGACGTGACTTGAGAAAGCAAAACCACAGCAACATGTTACGACATCTATGGGCGAGCTCCAACATGTTTACATTTTACACTTCCGGGATGGTTATTTTTTTTTTATGAACGCAAGTGAACAGATAACTGCACAAGCTGATTATTTCTTTCCTTCCCCTGCCTTTAAGAATTAAAACATTTAAATATACTGTATATAGACAAATTTCTAAACATGTTATGGCAATATCATATATATAAGCCGTACCCCACTTTTTGTAGTAGTAGTAGTGGGGTGTTTATATATATATATATATATATATATACACATATACACACACACACACACCTGAACCTAGAACAGCTTGTACTGTAAGCTGACATGCCACCAAGTGCATTATGGAAGTGGGATTAGGACCATCATAGTAGAATGTAGACTGTAGTGTATACATGCATCAAGGTTGTGTCACTCACAAGCATCACAGCTAGCACTAAGGTCATAACTATGAGGCAAGCCATTTTGGGGGTGAAGTGTTGCATGAGTGCATTATATCTGTGGTGTGAAGATTTTAGGTGCATTGGTGGAAGTTTTTCACATTTATCACTAAATTTAGCTTACTGTCATTAGAGTCCCACTTTTACAGTAAATAAAATGAGGTAATATTTTCATTAAACTTTCACCATTTCCTCAAAATAATATTTCATTATGTCGAATAAATTTTTTTGTAAAAAAAATGCATTCATTATTATTATGACACGAATCTGTTGTTTTGTTTTTATAACAATTTCATTCAAACAAAATGGAATTTGTTATTCATTCTTTTAATTATTACATATTTAAATGGAAAACGTTCCAAATATTTAATTATTATTGAATTATAAGAATTGACGCATGCCAGAATGCTGCACAGCGAGAATGCGCGCTCTACGGACGACTTTGCCCCATCTACAAGCCACGTGTGCTCAGGGGCGGAATATATACGCGGCAAACCAGAATAAATGTATGGCGCTAAGAAGACCATAAACCTGGGTATTCGATCACTACGTATGTAATTACAATCCCCATTGTTAATCCAGAATTATGCATGCAAAAGGCACCCTCGCGATTGAAATTATTATTATTGAGAATTCTACTTATCGAGGTTAGCTCAGGAAGAAGTTCCTGCAATCATGAGAGATGGCAGCACCCCTGTGACCTTGTGAAGTCACAGCCAGCCCGCCTCGGAGACATAGGTTTTAATTTCTCATCGCCTCCACGCAAAGTGATTAAAAAGTCGCAACGCGTGTGCACCCCTGATAAATGTACCCCCATGGTGGAAGGCTATGCAACCCCTGCACCCCGAAAAACTGCTGATTGGAGGAAATTTAGTAACAATACAGCCCCGGCTGCCAGCACCGAAGAGTGGCACCGGGCTCAGCGACCGCAGAGGACGTGATCCCAACCCCTAGTCTGCAAGGACTTGCCCTCTTCTTTCTGAAAGGACTTACTTCCCTCCAGTTCACAAGGGCTCATTCTGCTCACCACTCCAGTCTGCCGAGGACTCTCCTACACCCAGTCTGCAGAAGGCTCTCCTTTGAGTCCGACGAAGGACTTCTCTACTTCCTGCCGTAAACCCTCTTTCCATAACCTGCACCTTGAATCCTCGACAAGTCTGTGAAGACTCTCTCTATCAAGACCTACACGTGAGACGTCTACCAGGTACAGGTATACCCCACCGTAACCCTTACCCCAATCAACTTCCTTTGACTCTACGATAACGAGCCGTCGTGTTTTGTGTTGCTTACCTGATTAACTTCACCTTGGTTATTAGCCGCTGTCAAAGTTGCGTAGCTATGCATTTTCACTCTAGCCGCTGTAAAGTTGCGTAGCTATATTTGCTCTTTCTCAGACTCACCTTCGCCTGATCCCGTTTGGTTTATGTTATTCTCTCCAGTGGTTTGCCAACACAATTTAAATATAATTGTGCATTTTTTGTATTAGATAAAATTATTTGCGTTTACTCCCCAAGGACCAATCCCGCAATAAACAACCACGTCACGTTAAATTTTTGTGTATTGTTACTGATAGTTAGCGGACTCTTGCTCCCTATCTTGTGGTATTGTGTAAACTCTAGTAATCAGATGTACAGCAAGAAAGGAGGTACGCCTAGTAAACGACGTAGGGAACTTCACGCCCTTGCTTGGTCTAACGTCAGCTCCATGTCTGAGGGCGAACCTCCGCTCAGGTGTCACTACCAAACTCCATGGCCCATTTCTCCATATATTCCCTTGGATATTTTTATCCCACTAGATCATCTGCTTGGTAGCCAGTGGCCAGGATATCCAACGGTGGAGTACGAGGCACAGGAGAAATTGTTAACTCAGGAGGACGAAACTATTTCCAGTGACAACTCCGCGAGTCAGCCATCGAAAACCACTAGTGATGTCCAACTAAAGTCTGGACGGTGTATCAGAGTGAAACATCCTGCAGGCACCGTTCTCCTGAAATATTATTATATTAAACTTGCAACACTCCCCTTGGTAGATTTCATACAGACATGTCAACCTACTCGCCCACTTAAAGTTTCATCTGCCAGACTGCGCATCCCCATCACCATGTCAGAATAAAATTTTCACCATTTCACCCATTTGCGATCGCTGGTATCCCGTATATTGGCGACCCTAATAGTGAGAAGGATCACGCTCCCTGGGATGGAAGCCACCTCTATCCGACTCACTCTGGGGTTTGACTCCCCTCCAACCCGTAGCAAACCTACCCCCAAAACCCCCCAATACTACATCTAACCCCCTTATGCCTCCTAGGCCTAATTGAAAAGTTAGTATTTGCCATGGTGGGCTAAGCTAGGCTTGGCAGGTCTGTCAACATTACTGCATTACCATCTAGGGTAGTCGCACCCCATAGCACACGCATTAGGATAAAAGAACAATCTTAAGAGACCACACTTGTCATATAATACATATTACATCACCCACATACAGATTTTGATATTTTGTAGTGATGCATGATACTTTTTTAACAATGGTGATTAGATGACTTCAGTTCCATCCTACGCTTAGTTTTGCTTATGGGTTTTTAATCAACATTACCGTTTGTCTTGTCTTGTGATGAGATTATTTTATCTACCACGTAGATTGTTTTATTCTCTGGCCCGCCGTAGTTATACGTATAGGCAAAGTTATTTTATTCGCCGCAAGATAGCACTACCAGTAGGATTTTCGTTTGTCTTTGCTTCCATCCTTCAGCCTACCGGTGACATCTCATTTTCAGTCATGCATTCGCAATTCCCCTCTCAGCGACCATCCCTCGCCCTCATAGCGCAGGCCAGTAAGCATCTGGCAATGGCCCGAAGGAGTATAAAAGGAGGTACAGTCTTCAATTCCTGGCCAGTGTTCATTTATCCAGCACTCACTGCACGGACAATGCTAGTTCTCCTACAACCACCACGCTAGTTGCCGGGAAAGGATCACACTGCCAGTCTTCAGTCATCCAGCAATTGTTGCTCAGACACTGACCAGCTTGCGCCCTTAACTCTTCTACGATGCATTCTCCAGCACTTGCTGCTCGGAACTGTTTTCTAGCTAAACCCCTTGTGTTACGAGTAGTCTCACCACTCAACCTGTACGTTAGTGAGGTGTGTGTCCTTGCGACAAACCCTGCTAACCTACCTCGCTATTCTGCACGGACATGTCAGAGCAAGGGAATACTATCCTCGCAGTCCTTCTCGGAACTAATCCCGTGCTATCCAAGCTTAGTCATTCTAGCAATGCATCTGCATCTGAGCGTTACGTCAGGACACAAAGGCAACAATAGGTGAGGAACCTCCATAGTTTATTCAATGCTACACACCTACCATACCCCGGTCAGTTTTCTACCAGTTGCCTGTACCGGATTTTCAGTACTTGAGCTTCCCAGCAATAGCTCGTGCTGACACACAAGTTAGGGTATATCATTGTGTGCATTTCCCGTTGAAATGAAATAAACGTGTGCTAACTCAGTCCGTAGATACTGCATTTCCTGTTGTGCCTTTCAGGTGAAAATGGAAAAAAAACACAAGTTCCCGTTGCCTGTAGGGGTAGGCAACGTGTTGCCCACATCTGTGGAGATGGAAGCAGTACTCGTAGGCGATGAATCAAAATTGTATTATAATAGGTGTAGAAGCGGCACGCGTCAAGCTTTTTATTTCCCAATGTATGTTTTAATACAGTTTCTGTATAAAATGGTATCCTTTGTATTGAGATTCAACTGTTCCACAACATAAATCAATGCAAGCTGCAAAAAAATATTAATAGAAATATTAATTACAATACTATTTTGACACCCTAAAAATTAAAGTTTGTTTTGACATATTACAAGACTGCTAATGTCATGCTCTGGAATAATGAATATGGTCTGTAAAAATGTATGTAGATTTACGTATAGTTAAATTTTTAAACATAAGTGAAAAAAATTGTTAAATTTTCTAAGTATACCATCCACCAATCTGTCCATGCATCCTCTTGCCACGCATACACATTTAATGTATCTCCAGTGTCTTCTCTTTTGCCATTCCCTTTCACATCACCATTCCATCTCTGACCCATTGTTTCTGTTATGTAACATATCTTCTTTCACTATTTCTCTAATATCATTCTGTCAATTTTTGTTGCCACTAATCTGCTTCTCAGAAATGTCATCTCACTTGCCTACTCGTACTTCCCGTATTTTCACTGACCATGCTTCTGATGTAAATGTTATTATAGTTGATGTACTATAACTACTATACCGTATGATATCCATGATCATTCTGTTAATAGTGTTACAATGTCATCATCATCCAACCTAACTCTGGGTATTACATGTGCAGGTTGCTTAGACAGAAATCGTGTGCTTTTGCACGCCTGTACAGTGAATTTCACGAAGGCCTGTTTTCTGCAAAACTGTTCCTAACGGCTGCTCTTCACCGGCCAATCATGCAGCTGCTGATGGAGGATGAGATGTTCTTGGACATTGACCCAGACAAAGCAACCGTGAGGTGATTGTTCGCAGAGTTATTTTATTTCTTTTTGAGCAGCAATTTTCACGGTACCCAACTGTTTTCTGTTTATATTTGGCGTAACAGTAATTCACAATGAAATTTTAGTATTATGAATCCCTAGAGCCTGTTCACGGTCAAGTGAGCACTTTCTAAATCAACCTTTGGAAAAATTCACTGCCCTTTACTGTGTGTATTTGAATGTAAGCAATGACTCAATAATTAGTGCTCACAAAATGCTACAAATATCCCTGTTTTTTAATCCAGTATTTCCTATCAAACCTTTGAAAGCACTTTATACACCAGCCAGGTGGAGCCCTTAGCATTATGACAAAAAAGGGGTTAAGACAAGGAAATTACTCTTGTGATTCACTTCAAACGTTACTATGAATTTTTTTTGACTGAATTGAAAAACGAATCAAACTGAGTTTGACCTAATATTTAGGTGCCACAAACTTTAGTCTCGACTTGGCTTGGATGAAGGCTCTGAAATTGATGCTTGCCCACCTCTGCGTTTTATTTTTATAACTACAGTAGAACTGCACTGTAAGAAATTCTCATTGTTCCAGGTTTCCACCTGAAGAAAGGCTGAAGAAGTTTGGAGTGGAAGGCACGCCAGAGTTCAGTGTACGACTACAAGAATACCGCAAGTGGACCAACACGCGGTTGGTAACTGTCACTCAGCGTTTCGTTTCCAACCTACGGGAGAACATGCACTGTTTCCCCAATGAGGTTTCCTGGCTTGTGAGGCAGATTGCTGACCTCCTGTCCAAGTCCAGCAAGGTGGAACCTAAAGAGGCAAGTTCAAATTTGCAATATAATGGTCAAGATTTTACATTTGAGAGCAATTTATATCTTTGTGATTAATAAATATGTAATGTACACTTGTGTGAGCTAATTATATCTACTGTTCTTATTGTATTATACTGTTTTGTTGATTTCCCACATTTAGGAAAGGCCTACGGCCTAATTTTATTTTAGTAACATAACGAAAGTTTTGTATTATTTCTAATTAATTTTTAACTGGTGCATCATAGTACAGTGTAGTTTTCTTTCATTCAAAGTGCAAAAGTCTTGGTTTTGCATGCAATATTTAAAGGTCATGCTATGCCATTTCGACAAACAAATGTTGCACCATTTTTTTTTAGTACATTTTTGAGTGTCTAATGCCAATTATAGAATAAAATTTACATCTACTGTTTTAGTTGTCACGTCTACTTTGTGTACAATTCACAGTGATTTTTGAGTTTTTAGGCATTCATGCTAAGTGCTTTACCTCCTATGAATTTTGTTTGAATTGAATAAAACAAAACCATTTTACTCATCACAAAGTTCTCTCATATGTTGGGTATTAATGCCTGTTAGTGTATTTGTTTGTCGAGTTTTTTGTGGCACAAAGTTGAGGCATTAACAATTTTTTTTTTTTTTTACTTCCATCATTTTTTCTAAGTAGGAGACATTACATTTAAATCATTTCTTGTTTACAGTAACTATGGTAACAGGTAAGTCTGTCGATGGAGAAAAAGTTGTTATTACCCCCATTTTTATTTATAAGCTTTCAAAATTGTGGGAATTTTTCGAAATTTGTGAAATTCAACAGGCTGTAGCTTTCATGGGAGAAAGAGAAAAAATTATTACTTTTGCACTATGCAAAGTTCTTCTAGAATAGACTATATAAAATTTTGGTGAAGGTGATGTGCAAAATACGTAGTTAAAATGTTTATACTGAAGTTGAACAAAAATTGATGTTTTTAACACAGTGTGTTTCTTACGTAGATGTTAAAATTATTGTTTAATTTTTATTATTGGCTAACAAGTAAAAGTACCTTGACGCATGCAACTTGTACTACTAATTAACTACGGTTACGACTCATCGCTCTTTACATGAAGAATACCCTTACCTTACTTCAACCTACGTATGAGTTGTCTACTTCAACTGCCCACGTGAGAGTTGTGCATGCAATACTTTGCACATAAGGTCTCGGTCACTTAAGTCTCCCTAGTGGCCAAGCATGTGGGTACAGGATTGCACAACAAGCGAGCTCGCTGCTTCTCCCTTCCCCCCGCACTGAGTACAAACAAGCTTCAGCCAAGCGTCACCGAAGATACACGAATCAAGGAACGCTGACAAGAGAGTTCCCACCTCCCACGGCAGCCTTCACTGCAGAAGGACGCCTATATAAGTCCGTGCGCAGCGGGACTCCAGCAGTAATTCGTAATTCTTCTCTTGAGTTCGTCCTGAGCACTCCTTAGTGCTGGGGCCTCCAGCGAAACCTAGAGTCTTCTGTAGCCATCGCAGCTACCTTCTGCAACGAAAATAGTCTGCAAAACCCACCGAACAAGAATATACCTTGCTACTTAAATTTAACTTCTTTTGTCTCCTCCAGACACCCGCATTAGACAGCTCTAGTTGAGTAGTTAAATATTCAGTTTTCTATTTCAATTACCCATCTTTCCCCCCACCCCCTCTCCAGCTTAGAACCAGATCGTCTACTGTAATTTTCCTTCAGTACTTTGTCTGCTCGGTAGGAGATAGCACAAGTCACTATATTTGAATCCTCAATAAATACAGTTTGTTCTCTGTCCTAACGCTTTTATTTCTAGAGTAATGTCTACTTTGCTCGCTAGGAATAAGTTGCATTGTGTACCGCCGACAGAAACCGGTACATTTGTAAGTCCGAACTAGCTTGACAGAGCCCCCCCCCCCCCCCCCCAAGGAGACCTCTAGTCTAGAACACACTCATGAGAAGGCCGCCTGTTGCTTCCTATTACCCCCTGAGCACCCAGGTGCTGGGAGGAAGAAACAGAGAAGCCACGACCACTTGGAATACCTTCCTCCAAGGAGAGACAGCAACCCTAGGTTGTATCACCTACCAGAGCACCTAGGTGCTAGGGGCGGTATTGGCCTGGTTGTTGCAGCCTGGCCTTGGCTGGAATCTCACATCCAGTAGTAGTATTGGTGGCCCACGCTGCTCAACGTCTCTGATCAGCGCGCAGACGTGGGGGATCTGTGGAGACTTACCGAGCTCGTGCAGCGAATCAGCTAATGGGCCAGACACTCTCATAGCCATAGGATATAGTTTCTCGTCCGAAGTTCACACCGTATCTTGTTCAGCGGCGAACCTAACTCTATGCCATACAAGATAAGACATGGAAGAAGGGGTAGAGAACAAAAGATTGCTCATCTAGCTTCCCAGCAGCAGAGTACTTAAGCCCCTCCTACGCAGGAAAATCAGGTGGAACGGGGCCATGCCGCCTCACTGAGATTATGGGCTGTCTCGACTGTCCTCATGGTACGTTATATTCATTTTAGTCTGCCGTACTGAAGCCAAATGCAGTCTACCCAATTCGAACTTCTGGAGTCGAGGGTCAGCGGACTGGAACTTACCGTACAATGTAATTCAACTCGAGAGCTGTAACAAGTCTCACTCAGCCAATTTGATCACTGTTACCAACAGACAGAAGATCTTCAGAGTAAGTCTGTTTTCTAACGCCTCCCGTCAGTTACTTATAACTGCTTGGTCTAGTGCATCAAATTTCAACGACCGTGCCAAACAGTCATTAGCCGGCACGTGTCAACATTATGAAGATGTTATAATAAATACATATTGAAAAGGTAGTTGGGTAAAGATGGTGGACATCTGGAGATGTATTTTTTAGTGCTGAGTATTATCGGCCTTCCCTTCATGAACTGGAAAAGTCTTCCAACATATTATATCACGAGGGTTAATGTCACTAATTTCCTTAGATGCAGGATCCTTTTGAGTATGCGACTACCTGAAGAAACACATTTCCAACAAACTACTACCTGCTTTCGTGATTATTCCTTGCAGACCAAACGCTACAAAAACAACAACAAAATTTAACTCTCTTCTATACCAGCCACTACCTGCAAAGCCTCGTTTGAAGCCACCCTGTAGGCCTTCGTGACCCCCAACAGTGCAGATCTCTGTGCACTTATAATCTTTCGCTTTCCATGGACTCTCTCTGCCTCAGGGAACCATACCCTGCACGTGTACGTGAGAATGGGCAGGAACACTGACCTGTAGAGTTGGGCGAATGTGACTTTTTTCTCACGGAACGAAAATGAAAGATATGTTATGAACTTTCGTGAAACTGAAATGAAAATAAAAAATAATATAATTAAGGCTCAGCCTTAATGAAGCTTAGCGAATTTCCTAACATTATTGTAGGTTATTCATTATTCTGTAGGATATGGAGTATTTACCAAAGGGTGTTTTTCCTGCATTTCAATTTTCATTTTATGTAATTATTTCAGTTATACAATAATGAAAATAAACAATATTATTTACAGGCTAAAATTTTCTTTGCTGGAGTACTAAATGAATATTCATTAAACACTCGAAATTCATCGAAATCGAGGATTTTCATTTCATTATGACTTTCGAGAACCAAATTTCGTACCAAAATGAAAATGAAAGCTGTAATTTTTCATTTTCGTTCTGTTGTACCGAATATTCGCACAACCTTAATGACCTGTACATTAGCTTCAATGTCCGATAGCCAAGTTCCCAGTTTGCAGGAGCGACCACTCTCAGCCTCTGGAACGCCACCATGACCTTTCCTTGTTTACCACATAGTACGTGAGCATGGAATGCAAATCGGCTTTCCAAGATGACATCCGGGTACTTCATTTCCTTGACCCTCTTGATCTCTCTGCCCCGAAACCTGATCACCGGATTTCGCTTCAGATTGCCCTTCAAAAGGATCCCATTGTTTTTTTTTTTTAATCAAGAAGGCCATCTTGAATCTCTCGGCCCAACCTGTTATTTTCTTCACAGCTACATCCGCTTTCTCTTCTAGTTTAGGACAAGGAGAAGCCCATTATCTGTGTATCCATAAATCACACACCCATTCAGGAGGTCCAGCTTTAGCAGCCCCTCGAAGCTCACATTCCATAGTATCGAATGAAGAACCGACCCTTGCGAACAGCCCTTGGTCAGCACCTTTTATTCTCTATGTGTTCCCGTGTCCAGGGCACATGATCTGTCACACAGAAAGCTCTTAATCATTCCATACACGTTCCTGGGGTACTCTAACAACCGCAGCTGCCACAGAATCTGCGGCCACCACGTGTTCTCAATCGCCTCCGATATATCCAAAGATATCGCAAGTATTTATGTCTGTCTGGTTGTAGGTTCTCAGCTTAACAACCTTGTCCATAACTACCATCTCTGTACTTTTCCCTTTCATAAATCCATATTGCTTCGGATATATACCTTGAACCACATCAAGGTATTGTATCAACCTCCTGTTAATGCGTTGCAGCGTCATCACTGGCAGGAGGGTTATTGGCCTTTAAGATTGGCCTTCCTCGGATTCCCCCCCCCCCCCCCCCCCCCCCTCTTATAGATCACCATTAGGTGGCCTTTCATGCACTCTGGCGGGAAGTACCTTCCTGTAGACAGCTACTGAACAGCTCCAATTGGAGCATTTCCCCTGTCATTCCATCCATCCCTGGGGCTTTCTTAAGCTTAGTCTTTCTGAATATACTGTCCAGCGCTTGCGTAGAGAAGGGTGCTGTATCCTCTGCTTCCATGGGAAGTTGCTTAGAAGCCCTTATCTTGAGGTGATACTCCGTTTCCCCTACCAGAGTATCATCTGGCAACAAGACTTCCGTCATGTGCCTTGTGATCTCCTCGGAAGTTTGCAGTAGATGTCAATCGGCCTCAAGTGCAGGCAGCTCCTCAGAGCATTTCACCTTTCCCATCACCAACTGGTAGACCAGGTCCCATGGGTCTTCATTTCCTCTATCCGTTACAAGCTCTCTCCAAGCTTGTCTTTTCTTTCTTAGCACTCTTCTGTACTCCACTCTTGCGACATTGTACCACTCCACAGCCCTTTGTCTGTTATCTGGATGATATATTCTTTTAAGCTTTTATTTTACCTCTTTCCTGTAAGCCTCTAATTCATCTTCCCACCAGAGGTGATATTGAACCTTTCTCTGGGTTTTGGGTTTGCTGCCTCACAAGCATTCATCACCACTTCCCCCATCCTCTGGGCTCTTTCATCAAGCGACATCTGCTGTTTACTGTCCTTGTAGGCCTTAAGACCAAGGAGCAATACTCTGTCGAAGAGGGGCCAGTCAGCCGTAGCTGTCAAATATCGGGGCCTCGCTGGTCTAGTTGTTCCCTTACTATCCGGCCGGATGGTGAACAGGATCATTCGATGGTCAATACCTCGTCGGACACTCTCCAGTTCCCAACACAGCGAGCCGCTTCCGTTGTCGCTATGGTAACATCTAGATACGATTCAGTATCTTAGGCAGGCGACACATAGGTCGCTATATATCCTGGTGTATTCAAAACCTGCAGGTTTCTCTCCAGGAAATACTTATTGACCTCCTCTCCTCAATTGCCCATCCTCTGAGAGTTCCATAAATCTGATTGGCGTTGATGTCTGTGCCAAACATGATATTCCTTTCGTTTGCTCTGTTAAGTATGTTCTCCCACTGGTTCAGGTGTCTATCCAGAGGATCTTGAGGTTGGAAGTATGACGATACAATCATCACACTCCTTTCTTCTATTTCCACCTCGACGCAGGCATGGTGCGTGGTCGACAGAGCTTCAGTCGAGATATAATTAATATCAGGTTTACATACCCATATCCCTGCCATCTGATTTTCTCTGGAAAGAGTGAAGCGACCTTGGAGACTCTGTATTTTCCCTCTGAGCAGGTAGGGTTCCAGCATCAGTACCAAATCCAGGTGTGACTTCTTCTCAACTCTGTCCAGCTCCGTTGTAGGAACTGCAGCTCTCTGCGTTTTTATCTGCCCTAACCGTAGCTGTGCGAGGCGGCGACTAGTCATATTGGGTTCTATCGAGCTCCAGCGCTACCATACGCTGATGAACTGGACAGTCCGGGGAGCCAACCTTATGGCCAGTTTCCTTGCGCTTTTCCTTAACACAATTTGCGCATTTAAGCGGGGCATTTTTGCCTTGCACTCAGAATACTTGTGCCCCTTCTCAGCACAGCGGGAGCAGATCATCTCACTCTTGCACTTATCTTTAATATGCCCATACCCTTGGCCTTTAAAGCATTGTGCAGGAACAATGTAATCTATCTTACATTGCTGGAAACTAATATATACCATGCCACAGTCCACCAGCATATTCCACAAGGGAGGAGTAACCTCCAAAATGAGGTTTACCATTTCTTTTTCTTGAGGTCCCGTACGGAAGCGCACTGTGGCGTTTTTCCTTAGTTCTTTGACTGTGATCTGTGCGTGTGTCCAAGAACTCAGGATTGTTGTACTTGCGCATTACGTCAAACACACTAACCTTCGGGCCTCTCCTTTAGGGATCCACTATCCGAAGTCCAAGCTCTTCCATCCTCTTTTCGTTTTTCAGTTTGAGGAGTTTTTCCCCATCCTCAGCCTCGAGAAGCACTCCGCCCTCTTTGCCATCTGGTGCACATTTCGTATGTGCAATAGCTCCTAGACCGGGTCCATGGTCTTTATTTTTACTTTTGTCTCCTCAGACTTACATTCCCTCTCCTTAGGGTAAATGAGAACAGTATGCTTGCTCGTCTGTCTCCATTCCTGTAACTCTTGCCACTGACCTTCTAGGGGAGCAGCTCCAACCCCTTCTCCTTTCTCTCTTTCTGTTCTTTCATCCTCTCAGCAAAAGACTGTGACTTTGCTAAAGGTTATACCAGCCTAGCTGGTCCCTGGCTTGGCTTTTGAGGAATTGCTTTCAACACCTTATTCTCTGATGCCAGCTCTGCATTCCTCAACAGTTGGAGATTGAGCAGCGCCTTCATCCTCATTACCCTGAGTAAGAAGAAATTCGCCCATTCCTTATTAACTTTCCTTTTATCATCGGTGGCATACTCTATGGGTGGAATACATAGTGAGCATATGAGCAATACTTGGAACAAGAAATACTTATACTAGTGCTTAAGTACGATTTTCAATTCGTAGTGTCAGCTACAGTTATTACGTATTTTGATATCTGTAAGTAATTCTTCATGAAGTACTGCTTATCATGTATTCACAGTAATGAAATAAGTTTTACTTATTTCTCAAGTATTCATAGTCAAAGAATCATTGCTTATTTATGCATATAAGAAGTACTTCAAGTCTGCTTTGTTATGAACTTGAGCACAGAATATTTGTCATAGGATTAGGTTATTCACAAAATATTTTTATTACAAATTATGTTTCTTTAAAATATTTGATGGAAACAGGGATACTTTAGATAATTACATGGGACAAATGGGAAAATTAAAATCCTACACTTTGATGTGAAAACACAACCTCTTTTCTTAACCTTTGTGTGCAATGGGTTTTGGTTACTAAAGATGATTTTGAACAATTTTTGTGTTAAGTACCTTACGGAACATAAGTATGATCATCAAATAATTTTGAATGTTTCATATTTGAAATATCTTTGGGGGCTGGTGTATAACAAGAAAATAAACTAACCTTTTTACATAAAAATATCGTACATACAGATTCGGCAAAAAAACAGCCTTACATTAAAAAAAAAGACAATTGAATATTTATACGCATCACAAAAACCAACATTAATCATTATTATCGTGAAATATTCATTACACTGACAGGAGCCAATTTTTATACATAACAAATATTTTGTTAACATTTTAGCTTTTATGCTAACAAAAGGCTAGTTAAAAAATCACAACAAATTTTAGTACCCAAAACTGGGCCAATATTTTATTTCTATTACATAAAGACAAACATAACGTGCCCAAAACAGTTTCTTATGATCGAACGGTTTTGCAGAACAAGTATTCTACTGAAAGTGGTTATGTTGGCTGAAGAGACTATTTATTGTTTCTGGTGCTCTCTTTTATTTTATATTTCAGAAGATATGCTGGTGGGGTGGGGATCTTTAGATTAACGTCTTTCGTGAGACAGCATTGTTTTGCAGTTCTTAAGAGTGTGTCATTTTAATTGCACAATGATCCAGCAATAAACACACTACTGAAGTTAACCTTACACTCGTATCTGTACAACACATGCGTAGCGAACAAATATTTTTACAAAACAAAAGAGTTGATAGTGCTGCCTTTTTAAAGCATGTGCTTTTCAAACGTTATAGTAACTGTTTCAAAATACATTATTTACAAAACACGTTAACATACAGTTTGTAATTCGTTACCTCTCGAACACTTGTTTTTATCACAAAATCCTTGCACAAACACTTCACTACAATGATGTTTGTCCATCACTGATACGAAATCATTTATTTGCATAATCATTCAGTAAAATCAACACTTTGCACATTTCCTGAAACCAACACACTTAAAATCTTCAAAAATACGTAAATACTTGCAGTTTGTAGCTTCGTGGAGAACGGCACGGCAGTTGGAACATGGCGGAACGTGCCGTTGTGGTAAAACATGCCTATAGTATTACATTTCACTCAAGAAAACTACTAAAATTCTACCTGCAACCAATCGTGCTTAATCAGAGCACATACAATAATAATTAATTACCGATAAAAAAAATGTATAATACCAACTATGTACTCTAATAAACATGATAAAATTGAGCACAGTTCACGGACACTGGAGTACTAGTTACCTTCCCATGTTCGAAACTGTATTTGAAAATTTCAAGTCGCACAGGCCTGTGTTTACAATACGAGGTCTAAAACAGGTTATGTTGGCTGGACGTAGCATGAGATAAGCAAGCACTTTTAAGATCAATAATGTCATTCGCAGAATGGCAATTATTGGCGCTAGACGGAAATGTCCAGAATTATATCATTACAAGGTGTCGTAGGTATTAAATTAATTGAGATGTCATTGAAACAAACACACATCAAATAATCATTGAGTGAGCATGTAAATTATTACATAACACCTGAAATAAACACTTTTTTATTGCACACACTATTATTTTAATCTCAAATGTGCGATGAAACGAATTAAAATTATTCAAAACAGCAGTGAAAAAAATAAAATAATAACAAACGTATGTACAAATTCATTTTTCTGGGTGACTGCTGTAAATATAGGGGAAATTTATCTATGTTATGTTGGTATTGATATTATACACATACTTATTTTCATTCTTCACAAAGCACAACTTGATGCAAATTAGTAGTCCTTATACAATAAGTGCTTTGTCAAGTCATGATTTATGAATTCATTAGTCAGATAAGTAGAACTTGAAGAAGTACTATTTCATGAAGTATAGCTTCTTTGCCAAACAAGCCTCCGACTATGAATTCCGGCCTATAACCTCCTCCATAGCAGTAGATTCCTCGCTATGCATATCAAATGACATGGTTTGCCCCACTGTCTCCACCTGAGGGGACCCTCTCACTTCAGGGGTTTGCTGATCAGGATTATTGTCCTTCTCTTTCTCCTTTTCTAAAACAGTCTCTTTCTCTAGCGTACCGCTGTCGCCCTCAGCTACCGCTAGAAGGCTGGCTGTCATCTTCTGACTTCTCGTAAGTCAGAGATCACCTGTTCAATTGCCTTACCCTCCTTGTTACACACCAGTGGGTAAGGTTTCCTAATCCATCCAAATTCCTCCTTATTTGGAGGAAGCACCTGGGTCCAATTTGTGGAAACATCTTTCAGTCTTTGCATATAATATAGTGCCATAGATGGTTCTACACCCTTTGCAGGCCTGATTGCTTGCAGAAAATCTTTCCTGTCTCCACTTGGGCCCTTAAAGGGCTCCTGGAACACAAGGAACCAAGAGTCCTTCCTTACACCAACAGGTGTTTCTGCAGACATCATACAGTCTCTTTTAACTGGTGTTTACTGATGAGGTTTCTTACCTCTGAGGCTCCTGGCCTCTGGCTGGGGCTAACGGTCGTAAACCACCACCCCACCGGGTAATGTCTTTACCCTGGTCTGCTTTACCCTCTTAGTTGTCTATAGGACTTGTAGCAACATACAGTGAACTATAGTCACCGGTTAACTGACTACCTTAGTGTTGGTGGTACCGTTGCTTGCTTAGGCACAATTTACACTGTTACTGGCCAGTCTTGTTGCCATTCATGCAGTAGTGGACCATTACTGTCATTGCGAGAGATAACTGGGTTGAGAGTGTGATGAACAAAACTTCCGTTCGTGATGTCATGTGTAAATTACTGGGCATCTTCACCTCATTTCACAATCATGATTGATTAAGACCTTGCTGTTAATAGTATTAATACAGTCCTTCATTTAAAGAAATTGCAAAATTTCTGGGACAGAACGTAAGTCTTTCTTTCAGTGATTCTGATCATCTTTATGATTTTTTTTTATAGGTGAACGCAATATGTACTGATTTGGTATTCACCTTCTTCATTTGCCCCGCCATTGTGAATCCAGAACCATATGGAATTACGGATGCTCCTATCAGCTACATCTCAAGGTTTAATCTAATACAGGTAGCAAAAATTGTCCAGATGTTGGCGATGAGCAAGTTTGAAGAAGTTGACAGCAAGGTGGCAGATTTGTACAATATGTTCGACAAGGTGAGTCTTGCCAACTCATTTCAGTTTTAATGTTTTTGGTCTTAACTTTGGTGTGCAAATGTTTGGTATGTGGTTTGATAAGTAAAAATCGGATCTTCCAGTTTCACTTTATGTAAGAAAACTGGTTGCTGAGAGTCTTAGCAAAATGAAAAGTTTTGAATTCCTCAAATATTCTAATGCTTAAGAAATGTTTGGTTTTGTTTGAGCATCCACTAGTTAGTTTTTATCGTATTTCGAAAATAACTATGCAAAACTCAACTTGATATATTCCCACTACTTTTGGGAGTTCCGCCTTGCCAACCTCGATGGTTTTATAACAATTATTCCTTCATTGAGCAGCCCACTCGTGTAATTTATTTCTGGCATGTGCAAAGCAAAAATATTTTTGAT
This sequence comes from Dryococelus australis, assembly GCA_029891345.1. Taxonomy (NCBI): domain Eukaryota; kingdom Metazoa; phylum Arthropoda; class Insecta; order Phasmatodea; family Phasmatidae; genus Dryococelus; species Dryococelus australis. The sequence goes on from CM057000.1 coordinate 145,117,754, forward strand.
ACGGTATGTTTAATGTGATTGAAGAAATTTTCCAAAAAAGCAGGCCATGCCATTGCAATAAAAGTTAATATTTTCTGTGTTCTGCAAAATCAGCTGTGAATATGTGTAGGACACTGAATGAACAAAGGATGTGTATGGTTAGTGAATCACTGACTTGTGTGTGTGACGAGTCTACACTTTCCAACAGGGTTGTGTCACTTCAATGCTGGAAGCCATCCTAGAAAACTGTGGGAGCGCAGAGGCTGAAGATTGCCCTGCAATAGCAGACAGCTCGAAGCTACAGGGCCTCACACGGTCCTCTGCTCTCTTCACAGAAGTTGAGCTGCACAATGTGGTAGGTACAATTTTTTTTTATCTTTTTACTTTGAAAGGGGAGTTGGATGCATTCTTGGATTTATGTTTTTTTGCCATTACTTATTTGAGAGATTCATTTTTCAAAAAACAACTTTGTCAGGGCACAAAACATATTTTAATTATATTTTAGAAAAAATGGTCACATTCTTTTCCATCTAATGCTGCTATAGTCATTCTAATGAAGTAATTAAAAAATATTCACATGGTAGAATAACAAAGATGCTCCATTGATGTTACAGTTATTTAATCATGTGCTTGATATACTTGATGCCCTAACAACTCTCAACGTAGTGAATGAAAGTGAATTGGCCCTCAGTATCCTAGAAGCCAGGGAAACTGTCTCCTTAACGAGGTTTATTATCTTATTACTTTTAGGATTCTGATCGGGCTGGCGGCTCAATAACCTTTCGGACTGAGGATGGTGGAGCAGGGCAAAGAGCTGTCTTGGAATAGGTCCTGTCAGGCACGGTATTTGCGGTAGCAAGTCAAGTGGTGTTAAATGAGAGTTGCCTGGCTACGGGTGAACCTGTATTCCGTGTACTGTGGGTAACGTCCATTTCTTGTGCGTGGCAGAAAGAGGTGACACTGGCTTCAAAAGGTTCTACCAGCTGTCCGGTGCCACAGGTACGGAATTCCAGTTGTACTCAGGGATGCATGTGGCTTGTCACAAGATGGTGGCTTCTTCACGCTCTATCGTGTACACCCTGGAGTCGTGAAGCTCGAGATCACCAGATTGCGTAGCCTGGGCACTGGCAATCTTGGCAGCCTTTTTCTGGCTCGCGTGGTAGCGTGGCATTAGGAACCACTTATGGGTACACAGTTAGGAATTTACAGTAATGGTACTTTAAATCTGCGAGGATATAACAAAAGAACATTAGGGTATTACTATTTAGAATATATAGTGAGTGTCCTGGAGGCACAGGCACGACCGTAATTATAGTTCAAATTTCCTATCGCTCGTTCAGCTTAGGTACATGCACTTCACAAGGGACGGTGTTCAGGCCTATAGCGGTTTGTGGAGAGAGCTCCTTGATTCCCCTCGGTGAGAAGTTGAGTGCGTAGCACTACCTGCTACTGGCCTCACCTGCCCCTCTGGGTTCACAGCATTCCCCACGTGAGGACTCCACAGCTCTCTATAAAGAGGCGCTGCCCCTCTGGGTTCACAGCATTCCCCACGTGAGGACTCCACAGCTCTCTATAAAGAGGCGTGACCAGCTTTTAACCTGAGAGTCGTGATGTTTCCACTGGTTTGCTCTCCCCAAGCCTCAGGTTCCTTAGGGAAGTGTTCTCTTTCCCCTTGCCACAGTGGCGCCAGGAGGGCGGCCTTACCGCCAGCAACCAGCTAACCAAACTAACGTCTGTTAGACGAGGGACCAAGTTTGCCTAGCGTTTTGCCGAAGTGCAACAATGAGATAACAGTAGATGAGAAGGCGAAAATAACCCTGGGAAAACCAAGCCCAGCACAGATGAGGCCCGTGGCCAATCTCAAAATGAAAGGAGAAAGCTCCGCCACAAGAACTCCTGCCACCTGTGTTGAAAACACAAGACTTGACAATAGTAACATACTACGCCTCAATTATACTGTTGCTGCTGGATACAAGTGTTACAGCAAGCGTGGCGAGGTAGTGAGAGTTGCAGGTGATGCTCCGCCAGAACTGCTCACGAACTTCCAGTCAAACTGCCTCGTCTGGAGGACGTGCATAAGAATAAATACCCGTCAGCTGGCCACATGGAGCCTTCCGTGATGGGCGTTCGGTGCCTGCCAGCCAGGGAAAGGCAAGCGAGGGAGTGGCTCCACCCACTCAGAATGGAGTGCGGCATCTTGCGAGTTGCCAGCCCCTCAGGCGGCAAGCAGTTAATTCGCTTGTGAATAGGAACAGAACAGAGGCACAAAGAGCTGTGTTGGTCGGTGCTGCAGTACACCAGGGGAGCACTAGAGGCAGTTCCTTATGTATGTATGCTATAGCGCTCGTGGCACGTCATACTATGCCTTGTTAAAAAAAGTTCAATACTGCATTTCGTATATATTTTATGACAAAAACTGATCTCACAACAGTGATTTCTTTCTTTACCCTTTAAATTAATTTTGTTAGGGCCCCTAGCAACTCTGAATTGTATTTACGTATTGGTATATGTTTTCAGTCTTTCGCGGCCGTTGTCTAGATGACTTTCTTGGCTTTCGGGTTGGAGCTATTGAAACCAACCAGACACAGCTACAGCCCGGAAGCCAATGCAGCCAACTTACTGACATGTGTTCCTGTAGGTGTTAGCTGATGTATAGGTCATTGACAGTTTTTTCGGATGTTTTGAAACATGCCTTTGAAAAATCACCCTAGGATTTCAATCTGTTTTTTAATTAACTTGTATACCATAAGTATATAACAATGAAATAAGATGGGAGTAGGCTGCTAGGTTACTAATTACATTATAAAAAGTGGACTGAATGCACGCACCAGTACTACAAGACTGCAGTGTGCAAACTCTCACTACCTGATGAACTGGTCTAGCCAGTGAAATGTTGAGTGACCACGCATCGGTGGAAAATGTGTTCCTCTGACTTTTGTGTGCGTGTGTCCATCTATGAGTACCGCCTTGCGAGCACTTGTGCATTGCGTCTACTTTTTATTATGTAACAAATATATAACACTGTAATTAACTTTAAAGTATTATATTCTTAAATGAATGAAACTTTAACTTTATGTCTTCTATAACTAGACATTTATTTCATATTCAATACAAATTAAAAACAGTGAGCAGAGATGTTTTGGTAATTGCTGGTAAGAAATAATTCACAGTTAAATAGTTTTTTGATATACTATTTGTAAATTAAATGTAGCCTATTGAAATATTTAAGTTACTTGTTAGTATTGATGGAAGCATATTCCATTCTTATAATTAAAATACAGTTAAAAATATAAGCACAAATTACAGTGCATAGGCCCTAGTGACATGGGGGTTTTTTGTCCAGGAAGAAACGAAAAGGTGGATCAGAGCTTGTTGCGTTCACACACACCCTCTCCCCCTCCCTCTTCTTCATCACCCACTGCACTATCCCATCATCTTCACTTTCACCACTTCCTCCACCTCCACGTGTCCCTCCCCTTAAACTCTCTCCCCCTTCTACATTCCTCTCCCAACCACTCCCTCTGTCTCCCCCTCCACCACTCCCTCTCACTTTCTCCCCTCAACACTCCCTCTCACTTTCCCCCCCAGCTCCCTACCCCTTTCTCCCCTAACTTTCTCCTAATCTCATTCCCCTCATTTACTCTCCCCCTTCCTGACCTCTTCTTACCCCTCCTTATCTCCCTCCATCTCTCTTCTATCTTTATCCTTCCTCTTACTCCTCCTCCCTCCCACCCTCTCCTCTTCCTCCTCTCTATCCCTCCCCTCTCTCCCTCTTGTCCTCTTCCCCTCCCTGTTTCTTTTCCACCTCCCTCTCGTTCTACATGTGCCTCTCTCTCTCCCCCTCTTACCCACTCTCTCTTTCCCCCCTACCCCCTCCCACTTCCCCACACCCCTCCCCCTTTCTCCCACCCCTCCTGCTTCCTTGGCTTGCTTTCACCACATATTATTCATTAGGATCTTTACTCAGAGGGTATAATGGGTAAGATTTCATGATGGCATCAACTTGGGTGAGAACTGTGCTAAAATCTTCATATGTGTGTGACTGCTCACCAATAACGTGCTGCAAATGGACTGGACACACTTCACTCCAGCATCTTGCAGGCCACCAAAATGAGCACTATGAGGACTAAAAGTGTCGGGTGACTCCTAGAGGTGCAAGCATGTTAGCAATTTCTTTGTGCCCAGATGATGACAGAAGTGCTTACAGCTCTGACAAATGAGTAGAAGCTCCCACAAAGTTTGTGCTGCAGTCACTGTATATGTGTGTCACTGTATACGAGCAATTAACCGCTTGTAGTCAGCCATGAAAGTGGGAGTAGGCAATTCAGAGGCTAGTTTCAGAGGAATAGTCTTGCTTGTGTAGCACACAAACAAACACAAGTAGGCTTTGATGTACCTAGTTTTAGTGCGACATATCAATATGAGAATTAAGCCCATGTAATCAATGCTACCTATTTAGAACAAGCAGTCGTACCCATCCTCCATTTACGCCATCTTGTGACATTACTGCCCATTCATGACAAACATAGCAGCTAACATGTGCCTGAGCGCAACAATGGTACACGTCGCATATTGAGAACACTACCACATCTCTGAAGTCTACTGTTTGTAAATATTCTACCCACCAGAAATAAACATTTTTCCCGATTGTCTTAATGTACACCATATCTGTGTGTGTGTGTGTGTAAACACCGAACAAGTCTATGAGAGTGAAATGTCACGCTATACACGGTTATTCGTCAGGAAAAGGGCAAATTTTTGTGACTGGTCTAGTGAAGTTACCTTGAGGTGTTCTTAATGTCACTACATGCACTATCCCATCCTGCCTATGGTGAACTTAAGTCACACGTGCTGTCTTCTACTTCAGTGAATGCCAGTTTGGCTCTTTCAGCAGCACCAGCTGGTTCACTTGAATGTTGGGCTGAGGTGAAGTCCACTTGTTTCTCTTCTGGAGTGTTTGTAGATACTTGTCACTCCACCGCTTCCACACTCTCTGCTGGAACTGAGTCATTAGCTCCCACCTTTCAAGATGGTTCTGAGGAAGATCTGACAAGTCGTGTGGCAGACCTACCAAAGCATCACCCACTAGGAAATGCCCCGGAGTTTGAACATCATACTCTTGAGAATCCTCTGGCAAGGCACATTGCGGTCGAGAGTTCAGCACACAGATATCTGCACAGACAGAGTTCCCAGCTCTTCGAAAGTAAGCAGCTGTATTCCCACCACACGTTTCAGGTGATTTTTACATTTTTAATTGCCACCTCCCAGAGGCCACCAAAGTGGTGACTGCCAGGGGGATAGATCCTCCACTTTCTCTCTCTCTGACCGGCCTCACAGAAAACTTTTTTGGTGGCTTTCTCCACAGAAGCAGCTTTTGTACACTTCCTTCAGATAGTTCCTGGCACCCACCAGGTTGGTTCCATTGTTTGAGGTTATCTCTGATGGAAGCCCTCAAATGGATACAAAGCGCTTCAATGCACCAAGGAATGCGCTGCAGAGAGGTCAGTCACAAGCTCCAGGTGCACAGCCTTAGTCACCATGTAGATAAACAAATACAGATAAACCATCTTGGTGGTCTTCCTTCTTGCTTTAACTGGGGTAGCAAGATTGGGCCCCCAAAGTCAATTCCAACATTGCAAAACGCTCCACCCTGAGCGAATCTCGAGGCAGAGAGCACGCCCATCAGTGGGGCTGATGAAGCTGCACTCACATTAAAACATGTGACACATGCGAAAGAGCTTACGAATCAGCGTGCAAGCAGATGATCTAGTATTTTCTACGTGTCAGGTACATTGTGGTTGAAGGACCTGTGTGCAGGTTGGTCACGTGACAATACATTACAATCAATTCGGACAGTCGGCTTTGCTTTGGAAGTAGGATGGGATACTTAACTTTCTTGAGTGATTGGTGCATTATGCAGCCTGCTGCCCACCCTAACACCACCCTTAGACACAGTGATTATGGGTAGTGCACAACTCAGTTTTCCGTGACTTGCCAATGGAATGAGGTAACTTTTGAAAAATTGCTCTCGTTTTTAGATCCATGACATGACTCTCTGAAGTCCAGAAAAGGAAGATGATTTCTGCAACAAGCCGAAAGGGTCATCGGAGTTCTGCATCTGATTGGTGTTGGCCACCAAGACATTGAACGTCACTGGTTTAACTTCGGGAAGAGTTACTCTCTCGCAAGAATGCTGCACAGGCCAGTTTTCATGAGGTTGCAACAGCCAATGCTGTCCTGAAAATTATATTGTGTTCACCAAGTAGTCTGAAAGACAGCCACGTCAAGCGACATCAGCAGGATTATGATTCGACAGAACATGCCTCCAGGAACTAGGTGGTGCAATAGACTGGATCTCTGCAACTCGGTTAGTGACAAAGGTTTTTTAAACTGTATGGTGACAATCGTAACCAGGCCAACACTACTGGGGAGTCTCTCTATGCGTACAATGCCACGTTAACAACTTTTTAATCAGTCTTACAACACATTGCCAAAGTTTACATAGCAAAACTGCTGCACAAAGCTCTAACCTTGGAACAGACAGAGTCTTGAGTGGCGCCACCCTGGACTTGGTGACAAGCAAGTGAACTTCAGTGGCATCACCAGCTGTAATACAATGAGCATAAACGACTGCAGCGTATGCCTTCTCGCTGGCATTGGAAAACCCATGAAACTACACATTATGTTCTTGGACTGGAACAAATCTGCTCACATTAACCTCAAACAAAGATGGTAGAGAGTCCTTTAAATGTCTCCACACTCTCAATATCTTTTCTCCAACTGGCTCATCCCAACCTAGGCCTTGAGTCCACAAGGTCTGTAACATCATCTTACTGGATGTGACCACTGGTGCTACCCATCCACATGGGTCATGAAGACAAGCAACAGTTGAGAATATACCACGTTTTGTCACTGGTAAGTCAGGGACAGTCACTTTGTACAAAGGGTGGTCGTGTACTAGGTCCCAGCGTAGGCCTAACACCAAATATACAGTCATACAAGATGAGTTCTCAGATTCATGGTGATGGTCATCCAAGAGCTCTTCATGGCTAGAACACCACTTAGTTTGAACCCTCCTACTGCCAAGGGTCCGATGAGCTGAGTCTTTAGTAGCCGAGCATCGGCAACAGTTGCAGCTCCTGTAACTATATCATCAATAACAAGACATTGAGTATAGAATGAGCAGCCAGTGGAAACTTGTTGCCTTCATCTGTTGCAAGTTGCTGCAGGGTGCGGAGGGCTTTAAAAGGCGAAGAAGTCAGCCCATACGCGACTGTTCAACTCGTACACGCTAACTGGGTTGTCCACTACATTTCTCCAGAGAATACCCTGGTACTTCCTATCAATGGAATCAACAACTATTTGTATGAACATCTTGCATATATCCGCAGTCACAGCAACTGGAAATGTTAGGAAGCTATAAACTATATCAAAAATTTTGTTCTGTAATTTCGGACCAGAAAGCAGATCATTCAGTGATTGTCAAGTAGTGGTCTGACAGGATGCATTAAAAACTACCCTCACTTTTGTGGAAACGCTTTCCACCTTGACTACTGCTTGGTGAGGATTAAAGTATGCTGGCTGAGCAAACTTACTTGTAAGAGATACTTCGTAGCCAAAACTTGTGGGTGTTAACTGTTCAATACGCGTCATGTGACCCAAGTGTTCATAATCCTCCATTAAGTCTTGGTAGTGCTGCTTGAGTTCTGGCATCTTTGTAAGTCGACAATCTAGTCCACAGAGTCTATGTGCTGCTGTTAAAGATAAGTTACCCAAATTACACATGGATAATCAGACTGGAAGACTGACTCACCTTTAGTTACCCATGGAGCATTACCAGCAACTACCCCATCAAATGCTGTATGTATTGCATGTGGTTTTCCTTCGATCTTGCGGCCAGTCATCATATCATCCACTACATCTGCTGCCAGCAACATGTCAACACAACCAGGTGAGGCAAATTCGGGATCATGTAAGGAAATATCTTTCTGATGTGAAACTTTTTTGTAACAATCTCAGCTGAAACCAAGTCACCAGTAATGTTGAATCAACGCTCGTGTAGTAAGATGCAACTCTGGCATGTGAAGTGAAGTAACATCTCATACTACAGCCCCTCTCAAGTCCGTCCTAGCATGCCCTATACCAGAATCGTTCACCCTTGCCTGATGTCGCTTAAGTTCCAAGCGTTTCACACACCTTTCGGTTATAAATGATGACTGGGATGCACTATCCAATATTGCACACACAACCAGGTATTGGCCACTGCTGTCTTTTACATTGATACGAGCAGTCTTAAACAAAACAGTAGTCGGAGGACCATCCTCCTCTCTAAGACACGACGAACACACTGCGTCAGTGCTACTATTACCTTCCTCTTGACCAACAGTGTCTGTAGTATCTTGGTCTTTCTCGTCAGAACTTGTATCTCGTGACAAGTGAAACAAGGTGTGATGTGTGCGTTGGCACTGCTGACAGCGAAACCTTGAATAACCATTTACTGCTTCATGTCCTGATCTTAGGCAGTTAAAACACAACTTGTGGGTTAGAACGCACTCCCTTCTCTCATCTTTCGACTTTGAAAGAAATGTCTGCCATATGTGTAGGGCATGAACTGCACCACAAACTGGACACATCTGCTTACGTGTATTTCCTGTGCTGAAACAGGGGTTGTCTTTAAATCATTATCTTGGCTACTGTTCCCATGGCTCATCTACCAAAATTAGTTCTGGGAGGAAAGTTTTCTCTGAGAGGGTGGACTCTTACAGATGTAGCGAGCAGGAAGTTGTTAGCAGCAAGCTGAACATGCTCTGCAGCTCTAGCATTCCGTTCCAAATAATTGAGTAGCTTGGAATATGATGGCACATCTCTTCATGGGAAAATTCAAATGCCTGCCTGAGTGGTGCATCCAACTTCTTGAGCAATATGTTTAGATGTAGGAAATCCCACTGAGCCACTGGAGATTTCTGAGCGTCCAACGCACTCAAATTTTCTTCCACTGCCGTAACATACTTGGTTAAACCGCCTTCCTTGTTACTGTAAACTTTTTGTAGATGCAAGATCTTCTAGACATATAGTGTCGCTGTGAATCTCAAACACTTAAACCTCTTCTCTAATATTTTCCAAATTACCAAGTAATTGCTTTTGGTAACCGGTATATTGTGTACCAACTCTTTTGCCTCCCATTGTAAGGAACCTAACATGTAATGAATTTTCTGGACTTGGGTAAGGTGTGGAGCTTGACCAAATTGAATTAGATAACTCTGTGAAGCCTATGCACTTAGCTCTGTTGCCACTGAATTCTGGCAATGCCAGAGGTGGTAGCACTGCTGTCTGGATTTCTAGCCTTTCCGAACCATCACTGCGGGTCATGTAGTCACAAGTGTTCTTCAGTCTACTTTTCACCTTTTTTAGTTCACGGAAAACTGTTTCGGAAGTCGCAAACTGTTCCTTGCACTCGTCTAATACCCTCTGGTGTTCTTGAGGTGGCTGGGTGCAGATAGCAAAAAAATTCACCAGTAGTTCATCTCTCTTCAACATAACCTCTTCGAAGACCAGCTTGAAGTCTTCCACCTTCAATTCATCTTCGCTAGATGCTTTGTACAGTTCTCTGGCAATTGTCCGCCTGGGCTGGCAAATAATTGAAAATGACAAATTGTAGCTCAGGCATTACTGCAGCTGCCATTTTACTTAACGATGTAAATAACTGTCTATCCCAACAATGAGTTGCACTGATGTATGAAGAGGCCTGTATAATAAAGGGCAGAATAATCACATGCTCGTACACGAGCGAGAAACATGGCTTAAAATAAATTCCTCTGGCATGCAGATTGTTATTACAGCATGTTTATTGACAGCGAGTTTCTGTGTGGTGTGCCTTAAACAAAACCAGTCAATAACTGCCTAAACTTTCCCGTTCGCTATCACCGGACCATTAAATGTGTATATTACACTTCTAGCCTACATTTAAAAAAAAAAGTTGTATTTCTCGTAAATAATCCGGTCCAGGAGGACCAAAATGTTTAGGTCAAGCAGTCGTGCTCATCCGTCATTTCAGTCATCTTGTGACACTACTGTCTTCTCATGATAAACAAAGCATCTAGCATGTGCCTGAGTACAACAATGGTACAAGTCACATATGGAGGACACCACCACATCTTGGAAGCTTTTTCGGTTTGTAAACACCGCCTGTAGAAAAAGGTTTTACTTGGTGAACTCTTTTCGCAAGGTCGTCACCCATCAGTGGAGACAAATGTACATGCTTGGGCCAGAAACACCATGACATGAATGCGAGACACGTTTCACTGCTCGTTTGTCACCCAATATTCAAAATCTGGCCCTGAGAATCCTCTGTAACATTTGAATGCCAGGATGCTTATTCAGGTTATGTTCATACTGAATCAGCAAATTGGTGCACCAAAGTACAGCACTTGCCATAAAATGTTTTGTTTGTAACATGAAAAATTGAAAACTGACCATTTGTCACTCGTGTATATGGGACATCACACAGGAAGTGACTTTGATGATCTTCTCTGCATATATGCTACTGCGATTGTTACACTGTAATTTAAAAACTATTTACTATAGTAAAGTTAGTTTGAGGAAATATTGTAGCTTATAATTTTTTAAGATGTTTTAATAGGAGTGTATTTTGAACAGCAGTGAAGAGCATGAGAACAAATGGTTAAATCAAATTAAATATCTGTGGGTTTAATTGTCAGTCGCTTGTGTACTCATGTTCTGTTTATATATAGTCAGATGATTTTTATGAACTTTTGGCACACGTACACACCTGTTGGGGTGCTTCTGTGTCTTGCTAGGTTGACTTTCTGCACGTTGTAGCCTCCGAAAGTAAGCCCGAGCAGGAAGAAGACGACACTGACGTGAGCAAACAACTGGCATCGCTAATGGCTCAACTGCCCCTCGGTACAACCATGAATGGCCATGCTGGTCAAAGCAGGGGTAGTCCCAAACCTGCAGCTCATGGGGTAACACGCAAGACATCTAACCTCTTGGGAAAAGGTAAGAGATTCATTTTTCATTAAGGTTCGTGTACAATGAATATTTTGCTTTATTTAGCCCTTTTCGTTAAAAGCTACTGAATGTGCTGCTAGCTGGAGATGTAAATGTAGGTGAGTATGAGAAGCAAAAATTAATTCTTTAAAGTACACAAACCACTGCCACAGGATTAAAATGGTTGGTGAAGTATATGGACCTGAAGAGGTTGGCAGAAGACAGGAGAGCATGGAGATATGCCACGTGAAAACCTGCCTCTGGGCAGAACACAAATGATGGTGATGGGATCGTTGTAGTTCCTTGTATGTTTCTAGTGTTTTGTTAGTTAAATAGTGAAGTTGGTTAAATTTTAGCAAGGGAATCAAAAATAGCTGCTAAAATATAGAATACTGTAGACACTATAAATATTTCGAGTTTGTTGTTAATTCACTTACCTTTCATGTGAACTATAAGTTTGCAGAGGCAGTAGTGTTAGGCTAGTAGTGCAATAGATTCTTGTTACAATTTTTTTTAAATGGTGGGGGGAATAATTTTTATGTTAAGTTATATAGCAGGAATTAAATTTATGAAAACCTCTTTTTACTTTGTAAATATAAAGTAATTTCATGTTAGTCTGTAAAAAATGCACAAAAATTCAATGTCCTTTAAATTTTGTTTTACAGCAGTTTTACTATTATTAACTGCAAAGGATTTGGCCATGTTACACCTTACGGTGTTTCAGTGTAGCAGTGGGAAGATAAGAGACAGCTGTAGCAAAGTATTTGAGTGTTGGGTAACTTTTTATTTGCAGTGGGTAAGCAGAGAGCCTTGGGTACTGCATCATCCCCCCTGCTGTCATCTGTTGGCAGCAGTGATGGGAGCCATAGTGCTGAGGAGAACCCTGGCCAGGAGGAAGACGGGTCTAACAAGGTTGCACACAATGTGCTCATCATACCGTTCTCCCCTGTCAAAGGCGAAAGTGTTGGCATGTTAGCTGAACACAAGGTTAATTATCTCTCCTTTCTAAATTTTGATTTGTGATTTTTGTTATTATTATTATATTATTGTTATTAATCATTAATTATCTAAAACTATACTCCTTCAACAATTCTGACTTCATGCACAATTGCAGTGGTTAAGTGCAAAACATGTTGAATTAGAGTGGATTCTCTATATACCAAAAATGCATGTACTGAAAGACTGTATCCATAAGAAATGTTCAGTGGTCCCATCAAATTTCAAATGTAAGTATCATTTATTAAATATTGCATTGATCAAACTATCCTCAAATCCCGTAACTTATCATTTTGTGCAGTGTTTATACATGTAGCATACAATATAACTATAACTAAACATGTGATTTTGATGTATAATGACACACAGTTGTCAAAATACTTTGCACCACACAGAGTTCAAGAGCTCTGCATCGGTAATCTGTTACGATACTGTGGCATTCTTACATGTTTCTAACTCTTATCTCAGATTGCAGAAATTTCGCCCAAATTTGTCACTCAAATTAGTTGCACATATCAAAGTGTATTATTTTGTGTTACACAACACTTTGTTTTCTCCATAAAGTTTGTTTTTGTCTTTAGCTTAAAAACCAACATTATTTGTAAAATAAATATTAATTGAACTTGAGCAGCATCTGCCTAGTAAAATTAAACCCCCAGAAGTGTATACAGTCGACTCTCTATCTATCATTATCACAAGTATCGATAAATCACATCCACCAACTATTTTTGTGGTCCCAGTGAAATCCCTATGGAAATAGTTGCACATATTGTCGCTTGTATTTAAAAGCAAATGGTTTTCAACTGTTGGAGTGGCAACAGGCTTGTCGGGGTTGGAGTACCTGTCTTACCAGTGGTTACTTGAGTCAATGAAGGTGGAGCTGGTGCTGGCTTGCTGGAACCGGCAACTCTTGCAGGAGGGTGGTGGATGTTGGTACCGTACTGACCAACACAGTACCGTTTATTCCACTCCACAGACGCAGACTCTTGGCTTCAGAACCAGGGGTTAGCTGCTCTGTACCATACCTCAGTACCCTGTATCGGACCATGTACCACAGGGTGGTGCTCTCGGGTGATGTGAATGTGTGCAGGGAAATAGATATAAGTAAATACAGAAGAGGAAGGTCTCTCCAGATGTCGGGCGGACTGAGCTCTGTCCCGGTCTGCTTGCCTACTATAAGTAGGCGGGTCTAATATGCACACTCGCTTGGCGGAGGAATAGGCCACCTTTTGTTCCTACCAGTGTGAGCCGTGCCTTTTGTCAAAAGGCATAGCAGTTAGGTTGACACTGAGATACTTTCTGATCATCGTGAACACGAGACAGTTCCCTATCTAAGTGTACTTCCAGTAGTGGGTGCCGGTATGAGTCCAGTGCTCTAATCAGTCCTCCGTCACTGGCACGCAGACCTACAGCGTTGAGCCATGTGGGCCGCCTTCCTACCACTATTGTGTAAGGGTCGCACCAGGGGTTAGGCCTTCTGTCCCAAGCAAATATCCCTTCCAGCACCATAATCACTCTGGGATCCAACTTGTGATTACTCTCTCGTCCCTGGTGTATGAGTTGCTAGTGGTCAGGACTGTACCATTCTATCCCCGGGGGTTTAGAATGGTTGGCTGCAGCAGAATTCTCCGGTGACAGCAATGGAGCTTCTGGTAGGGTCTGCAGGAGCCTCTGGTAACGTCAATGATAGCAGCATCTGATGGCTGCCGAAGACTGTTGATCAGTAGAATGCCCCAGCACAATAAGTGTTAAAGGGAGCTACTGAAGAAAGGAATTACTCCCGAGCCTGGGCGTAACATCGCCGTATGACGTCCCTCTCGTGCAAGGCCGGGGTGGGGGTAGCTACCCTCTGCCTGGCGCTCGGCTTCACCCCGAGATGGGTAATGCCTTGTTTTGTTTCTCAGCGTGGGGGGTGCTGCGTGCTTGCTGGCTTGCGGAAGTTTATTTTCCACGTGTTATAGAATTGCTCTCCAGGATTGTGGCGATCTCTCATTGAATCTGTTGCTGGGTTTGACTCTCTCGCGGGTTACATAGAATTATGTGAGGCAGAGGAGTCATAGTCGTTTAGTAGTAGAACAGGAAAGTGGTACAAGTCAGGTTGGTGTTTCATTGTATATGGCATAAAAGTAACGTGATTTGGAAAAGTAATATTTATTTAATTCAAGGGGCATCATCTTTGCTAGTAAAATTATATACTTGACCCCCCCCCCCCCCCCCTACCTCCTTCTCATCCCAAGACTGCTTGAACATCGAGCAACTTTTATTATAAGTTCATTTTCAGTAACTTCTTGCAGGGAAATCGGTGGATTTATATTGATATATTTCAATAGATACAAGTCTTTTTAATAAACTGATAAATTGTATGGCCCTATTTGACACCTTTTGTCATCTAGTAATGGGTAATTAAGCACTGAGCCAAGTGCAATGTAACTCACGACAGGGATAATTGGATAACGTGGTTTTGAATGATTAATTATTAAATACAGTGAAGGAATCAATTATAATTATAAGACAGGCATTTGCCACGGGCGCAATGTGTCGCATGTCGGTACTCGGCAGGAAGTAGCGACATGGAGGGGGTAATTCTGCCGCCTCCCCTTGTCCACCCTCCGCCTGGAACACACTGACCAATTGTTAACTTCTTCGTGCCCTCATAGCTGAACGAGTGTGCGCTGGACATTCAAAATCTGATTTGCATTCTGTGTCATTATTTTCATTTTCAGAAGGTTTGAAAGTTTTAGGTCAGCTTGCATTTGGTGACGGAGTCCAATCAGTTATGGTAGACTCTCAATGTATCATTATCGTATGTATCATTAAACCGCATCTACAAATTGACATATGACATCTTCTTCAAAAATAATAAACGACTGCTATTCCTCAGTGCAAATGCATCCCTGGCAGTTTGTCTACTGAGTCACGATGCCGCCGCCTACAAGATTGTTGTATCTACCGGGTCGGGACAGACGTCCCAATAATAATTTATTATTTCGCCTAATGAGCCACAGAGACTGAAAGAGTTCCAGGACGAGTACAGCAGTGTACTGCGGGATGCCGCCACATGCAAGATGCCTAGATCCCACCGCTCTCCTCTACGCCCCACATACAAAGGATCTAAGCGCTGGGCTTGCACTTGCTAACTCCCGCTCTAGACTCCCTATGCCAGTGTAGGAAGGGTATAGCCGAGGAGTATATAAGGAGATGCATCCCAGCCTCCAGATCTGCAGTGCTGCTTCGGTTCTCGATCGCCTCTCCTGAGCTCTCAACGCTCCAGCTATTTGTGCAGAGGCTCAAACCTCTCCTTGTTCCTCACCGCTTACCTCGTAGGGCCGAAGATCCCCTCTGATGCAACCGAAGGAAGAACCACTGGCGTCGATAGCTACACACTTAGAAACGTACTGTCCCTTACGGACACCCTAAGAGTAAAGCTCGCCCCGAGGTTTAACATTACGCTACATGCATCAGCAACTGCCTTTCCTAATAGTTTTGGACAGAGACACTTTCCCTGTTTTAAGATAGTGTGTTTTACCTTCTGCCTAGCTGGTGGGGAATTAGGAGATAGCAGGTGGGGAATTAGGAGATAGCACCTCTGCCATCTGTGTTTATTTCCTTAGGGTCAATAAACACCAATCTTACCAGATCTCTTGACTTTTACTCTGAGCTTCTTCCTTGTGTCATATTGGAGCTGAAGGACTCAGCAGGAGACCGGGTTTTGCTGTTCCAAACTTACACGCACAACACACTAGTACATTCTTGGAAGGCCACCCATTCTCTGCCCCGTCAGTGAACGGTAGAGCCATGACACTAGGATACCGTCCCCTGGAAGTTGGCTTGCCTGCTCAAAGTCGCCCCCACCTCACCGCGCACTTTGTGGTGCAGAGGAGGGGATTTCCTCTGAGTCCAGGGAGACCAGTGACCACTGGACTCTAACCTCACCTATATTGGAAAGCCACTCGTTCCTTGCACCAAGGAGGAGGAACGGTAGTGTCACAACACTAGGTACGCTCCCGTTGGGATAGGCTTGCTGGCCAGGGTGCTCAACTCTCATCGCTCACTGGTGGTACTAAGAGGATTGCATTCTGGTGCAGGGAAGCCTACCCTCACAGGGCAAGACGGCGTGGATACTGCAACCATCACCCCGCAGCTCACACCTTCTCTACCTGGTAGAGTCGAGAGTGAGGCTGTGTTGGCAGCAGTAATTTGCAGCTACACGTGGACACGTACACGTCAACTGCCTGCGTCCTGCAGCCTTGATTTTTTTGCCTAATGCCTTACACCTGTAGGGGTGGAGTTGAGAGAATAGCCAAGAAGGCAAATGCTATCTCCAAAATCCCCAGGGGCTACATATCCATCCTAGCGGGTTCGGACTGCTTAGTCCATGTGAGCAAGTTGCATTACTGAGACATCTCACCATACCAGCATGCACCATCATGCCCGTGGACTTGTTCAAGTTAACCACCATGGTCGGGGAAGGATACCACCCTACAGTGCAGGAGGTACTGTTTGGCGTAAGGTTCGCCAATGTACCAGAACTGCAGCCAAGTACCACACCAGCACATACCGCCCCTCAGTCGAGTGCTACCCCGGTAGAGGGAACAGAGACAGTACCGGCATGTACCGAACCACCTTGCCGCCCTACTGCACCCCAACCTAAACCTGCACCACACCACTTAAGGATTGTCCAGCCCGACTTCGTACGGAGTTGCCGACCTGCTAGTCCCGTGTTGTACACCAGGTGAACCCCCATGCCCAGACCTAAATAAACCGTGTTGAGATGCGACTTGCCTAGCGTCGAGTAAGACGCCCCGGACAGGGACCGTCACCCGTCACAACAATTTTTTGTGGTCCCGGCGAAATCCCTACGTAAATAATGTTAACATAAACCACTTGTTCACATTATTGCATGGAGTATCGATCAACGTATTTTTCAGGTCATTTTCGCTAATAAAATGATATGCCCGGAAACACATACTTGAACTCCCCTTGTCACCAGAAATTGTTTGAACATCAAGCGACTTGTATTGTAAGTGTAAAATTCATTTTTAGTAACTTCTGTAGGGAAATCGGATTTATATTAATTTCAATAGACACGTATCTTTTGAATAAACTGTTAAAATTGAAATTACCTATTCAACACATTCTGCTGTTTAATATTGGGTATATAAGCATCGAGCCGAGTGCAGTGTAACTTGACAGGGAAAATCAGAGGATGTAATTTTGAATGACTAATTATTAGACTGTGAATTAATCAATTATAATTGCCTTTCTTATTACTCACAATTACAATTTTTCTTTGCAGTAAAATATAATTAATTAGTTTTTAAGACAGACATATGTCTCATGCTCAAGGTGTCGGCACTCAGCAATATGTTGCGGCGTGGAGCAGTAATCCTACCGCCGCCACTCCTCCCACCATCCTCAGCCACTGTGAGCACACTGCCTGATCGCTAACTTCTCCGCGCCCTCTTAGCTGAAAGAGTGCTTGCGGGTCATTCAAAATTTTAACTTGCATTCAATCTCATATTATTTTCATGTTTAGAAGGTTAGCTTGCATTTAGTGTCTGATTACAATCAATTTTATATGCGTACAGGATCACTCTAACCCTAGTGGGCAATCCTAGCATGTAAAACAAGTACTTTTCTAAGTGGCTGCGGAACACGCAAACCTCCCCAAAGCACCTGCTAGATAGTGTTGCCAATATTTCCGATATGGCCGAGAGCCCGAGGCCATATAGCTGAGCGCGAGGGTAGTTCTCGCACCCTGCTCGCTCCAGGCCGGGCCGAGCGCACAATACAAGGCAGTGCGCACTTAACACTTCGGTACAGGGGCTTTCTACTAACTAGGCCTCACGGTCCTCCCTAAGAGCTTCCAGTTCTTCAGCGTCCGCCAGTGGCTGCTGCCACCAACGACCAGGAGTTCCAGAGGCCTCTACCTCTTCTACCAAGTTTCATCTTGTTGGCTCTCCCAGAAGCAGGGGCTCTTTGGGCACCCCTTTCTCATCGGCATGGCTGGGCTCCACCTCCCAGTTGGGAGGTGTTGCTAAGGTTGTTTCGCCGCCATTCAGTGTTGAAACATGGTGGCGTGGCACATCCTCTAGGTGGACACTGCAGGATAGCTGTCTGAAGCAGGGGCTCTTCTGGCACCCCTGCCTTGTCGGAGTGGCTGGCTCCATCCTTCTCCTGGATGGGGATGGGTTATCGTCGTCGGGGCTCCCTGTCCAAGGGGCTTCGTCACAACAGTTCAGACCCAGTCGAGCTCATGCGGCCGAACTTGGTGGCCACTTGCCGTCTAAAAGCTGTCGGAGAGGAGGGCAGCGTCCTAACAGGTGCTATTCTCCGAAGTTCTTGTGGTGCCTCCTTTGTGGTACGGTCGGGTCATGGGTCCTGGAAGGTTGGTGGTAAGTTCGGCGGGTGTAGGTGACGGGGGCTAATTTTCCATCTCCTCTGTTTCTTCTTCCTCGTCTTCGGGGTGTTGGGTATTGGCTAGACAAGGGTCTCATTGTTTCTTTTCCTGAGATTGAAGAGAATGTTGGGCAGATGCTTATCCTCCCAGTGACGGTCATCTTCGCCCTAACTGAGGTGGATGCTCTTATTCAGCTCTTGGTTTCTCGTTCAGTGGGGTTAGCTTGTGGGTGGTATGTAAAGGTAGCCCACATCTCTGCCCCTCAATGCATTGCAAGCCATTTGCCACTTGTGGCTGGTAAATTAAGTACCGCTATCAGTCATTATGGCCTGTGAGTACTCCCAGCGGGGAAAAACTTCAGTCAGATTTTCTGATAATGTTTTGGGTCTCATGGCTGGGTAGGGCAAATGCTTCCACCCAGTGGGAAAACTGGTCTATGACTAGCGGTAGGTATCAGTTTCCTTTTGTACTTCTGGGATATGGCCACATTAAATTGGCCGCCAAGTGGGACCATGCGGTATGAGGATTATGGGGTTTTCCGGCGGGTTGGGGCATTGGGTAGACTTTGCCATGACAGCACACCTCACAGTTGTTGACGTACTGTTGCACGTCTCTGCTTACCCTGTCCCATGTGTAGCATTCTGCTATGTCCCGAAGCATCTCCAATATACCAGTATGACCAGTTTGTGGGTGATCATGATGGTGGTGGAATAACTCTGCCCTCAGGTTTTGTGGTTTCCAGATCTTCCACGGGGTTCCAGGTTATCCACTTCAAGACCAGATAACGTCTCGAATCACTGGGGTTGGTTCTAGAAGATACACTGGGTGTCTGGGCCTTTTGTTGGTGGTAGCTGATTTGGTATCAGCTTAGTCGTAGCGGAAAGAGTGAGATGTGTTCCTCGAGACTTCTCTTAGGAGCAGAAGGAGGGGTCAATCTCTCCCATTCTTCATCTCTTCTTTCACCTCCACCCCCCTCCATCCTTCCTTTTTTAAGTATCTGGTTGGTGTGATAAGGCATCCAGCAAATCATTTGACTTGCCCTAGCAGTACTGCACCTCAAAGTTAAATTCCATTAGGAACATTTCCCATCTTCCTAACTTGTTTTTGGTGTTACTTGACTCGCGCAACCATTGGAAGGGTCTCGTTTTCTCTGCGGAGTATGAAATACTTCCCCTCTACATGATATTGGTACTTCTTTGTTGCCCAGATCATGGCGAGGCACTCTTGTTCATTAATATGATATCTATCTTCTGTCGCATTCAAACAGATGCTGGCAGGAGTCCTTCTGGTATAGGACTACCTCCAGCCTTTACTAGCAGGCGTCTGTTTGTATTATGAGGGGGCTCTTCCCTTCGGGTCTGTGGAGTTTTTCCAGGTGCTGGAAATTTCTCTTCAGGTTGCAAAATGTGTTGAGTTCTTCCCCCCACTGCCAACATGTCCCCTTCTTTAGTAGGGGGTTGAGAGGTGCCGTTTGGCAGGCAATATCTGGTACATAGTAACGCAACCAGTTGCAGAGGCCCAAGAAGCAATGTATTAATTTCTTATTAGTGGGGTCGTCTACCTGCTCTATAGTCCTTTGCCTGGTGGTAGTTCCCTTCAGGGGTAATTACGTGGCCCAGGTAATGTATGCTGGTTTTCCTAAAATGGCTCTTAGATAATTTGCAGGGTAAGTCATGCAATTCTAGCCTTTCAAGTATCTTTTGAAGGTGTCCACAGTGTTCTTCCCAGGGCTTGAGTACACGATTATGTCGTCAAGGTAGGCAAAACAAATTTGGCCTATGATGCCAGTGAGGACCTCCGCTGACATTAGTCTCTGGAAGGTGGTAGGGGCATTCTTTGATCCACAAGACTTTACTCGGAACTGTAAGGTTTCTCCTTATGGGGTGATGAAATCTCTATACTTTGACTGCCTGGGTACACTGAAATCTGCCAGTACTCCGATTGCATGTCTTAGGGTATTGAAAATATTTATCTCCCCTATATCCCGGAAAGTATGCGCAAGGTTGATTGCCGATGGTGCTATAGGGTGTGTGACATCATTCAAGTCTTTGTAGTTGATGCGAAATTTGAGTTGCCAGTTTTTAGTGGCCAATTGTAAGGTTGGTTAGTGGGTTCCACAATCCTCTGTTCTTTCATAGCTTTCGCCTGTTCCATAATCATATGTCGCCTTCTGGCAGGCATGCAGTATAGTCGATTGTAAACTGGCATATTGGTGGTGGGCCAAATCTCATGCTGGATGCTACGCGACTGGCGTAGCAAACCTGCTTTGCCCGAAACTGCAGCATGGCCGTCCAATATTTGATGAAGCTGGGTGAATTCTGGTTCAGTGAGTTCTTTGTTAATATCTTTGGGTGCGATTGGGGGGCAATTGCCGCATCCAGACTTTGTTCCCAGTCGACTGTCACCCTGTTTTTATTACCAATATAGATACGTTTCTGACCATGTTCCATGAAGGACTGTTGTTGATGTAGCCATGGCTAACCTGATATTACCGCCTCAGTAATATTCGGCGAGGCTATGAATTCGGATGAGTGGTCTTGACGGTATACCCCTACTGTCAGAATAACCTGGCCTTTGACCTTAAGGGTCTGATTGTGTTGTGCCATGTGCACCAACCGGTTTTGTGGGCGAATTGAAGCTAGTTGTGCAGGGGTGAGCCAGTCACTTCTTATTTAGTTCTCCGTAGCAGTGAAATATAGTAGGATGAGTGTCCTATGTCCATTGATTTCCACCCCTAAGTGCGGGGATTTGAGTGGGTCGCTTTCTTCAGCTAATCTGTGAAGGAAGACAGGCTCTTGGTTCCCGGTGGTGGTGGCCTGCTTCGCACCCTGGCTGCGGCATTTCCTTCCTGATTGGGGCCTTTAACCTCTGTTCATCTCTGTGGGTGGTCAGACGTCCTTGTTGTCCCCCCTTCCCGTGCTCACCCCCCTTTGCTTGGGCTGCTTATCAATCTCCTGGTTTTTACTGGCACCTGTCATGTCTAGCAGGTCCTGTGCCTTGTCATTTCTTTGTGTTTCACATGCCTTTTCCACTCTCTCCTCGACTGTTTGCTGTTTCAGGATTTCTAATCAATTTTCCAATTTCGAAAGTACCATGTGTGTAATGTGGCCCAAGCAGCTTTCCTCATTTCCCTCGAAGAAAATTTTTATACAACTGCACTTATCGCCTGACGAAAATCTCAGCCTCTTCATCTGCGGCCTGGGTTCGGCTATGAAATCCAGTTCTTAAGTGGACTATTACCTCTTCACCTGAAAACTGAGTGGCAAGGTGTGAACATGCTCCCCTACTCAGTAATAAACTCACTGTATTTATTACACCAGTCTAGGGCTTTTCCCCTTAATTGCGTCAGGGTCCTCCCAACCCGTGGCCTAATTGGAACCTTGTTACCACGCAGTTCCTTTTCGTAGTTAGGGTAAACATTATCGGGTCTTCGTGTGGTCCTTCTGCGAACTCCGGAAGTTGAGGCTCGTCGCCATCCCGGAAGGGTGGTTGTTATGCTACGGCGAATGCCAAGATTATCAGGTTGGTATTCCTCCGCACATCGGCAAACCTCACGCCTATATAGGAAACCCGGTCTTATGATTCACTCATCTGGCCATCCTATGCATGTGATAAGTCTGTGCACAGACAATTCACCATACTGTATTAATTCCTCTCCCGTCTGTATACCTAGGCGTGTGTCCATCGCAAACAGAGGTAATGGAAGCAGTGTTGGCAGTGTCCACATATGATAGTATTTACAACTAGTCCCAGGGCAAGTAGCTATATTTCACCTTTCTGGTTGTTCAGTAGTGGCCTCAGCTATGGTGTTTCTTGCGTCTCCTTGGTCAGCTATGCTAGCTTCCACACCTGACATCTCGACTAGTCACAATTGAACGCCACGGGGTGTTTTCAGACTCCCTGAAGTCTGGCAGGTTTTCGGTTGGACGCCAAGCTAGTTTAACAGGATCTCAGGGTTGTGCTGGCCTAGTTCTGCTTGATTATACTAGTTAATTAGTGCTGTGGACACTACAATGGGCACCACGAAAACTCTTTCTGTGATTGATTAGGGACGTCACAACAGGACTAATTTTAGTTGTCTGTCAGAGACATGTGCCAAATGACATTATGTATTACCGGACTACACACCATAAGTGGTTTACCTTTGACTGGCATCGCCTGGGGTAGCTCCTGGCTCTGATTCAGCTGGGGTTGGCTCCTACTGGAGTTGGTGCCCAAGCTAGAGGCGAAGGTGGTGCTGTGGTGGGTGATGAAGGTTAGAGACCCAAGAAGGGCTGAGGTGGCACCACGGGTTTGTGAGACCCAGTGGTACATTGAGTCCTTGGCGGAATGGGGGCTGATATGAGGATTGAACTGAGGGGTGACACCTCTCCAACTGTCAAGCAGCTTGAGCTCGTTTCCGGGGTATTGTGCTGCAAAGTGCAGTAAGGGCTGGGTTACAGTCCAATTTAATCTTAGAGTTGGTAGCTACCTTTCTAATACGCAACCCGGTACCACTCCTACGGGTGTAGGAATTGTAGATATTTTCTACGCTTGGCCATGCAAGAGAGGAGCAATTGCTAAGTACCATAACTAAGTGTTGAGCCAAGCCGAGGCCGAGCCAACCAGAGTTATACCCAAGTACTCTAACCGGCAACAGTACAGAGCAGTGTTTAGAGGTGTAGGTTTACTCTGCGAGGCCGACGTGGATGTGGACCAAAGGGGCCATACTTCCAGACTCAGTCTTTCAGTTCAGAACAGTTGATGATTGAATGTGCACTGAACTGACTGGCTGACCGCCTTGTGGTTGTGACCTAATGGGTGGGGTCAACCCTACTGCACACCAAGTGCGTGGTTTGGGTGGCCGTCTAATGTGTGTTGTTTTGACTTACGTGCACCCAGTTAGGGAATCCGCAGTCCTACACTAGGTTCGGAAAATAGTTTGGGAACGCCGTGGTTTCCTGCTCTTCCCTGGTCGGATGACGTCTACCGAAGTTGGAGTTAGTCACCCGTAGCTATGAGTTTTCTGAAGTTAATACAAGACGTGTTTATTCTAAGAGGAATTACACTGTGGTCCG
This sequence comes from Dryococelus australis, assembly GCA_029891345.1. Classification (NCBI taxonomy): domain Eukaryota; kingdom Metazoa; phylum Arthropoda; class Insecta; order Phasmatodea; family Phasmatidae; genus Dryococelus; species Dryococelus australis. The sequence continues at coordinate 145,141,196 of CM057000.1, forward strand.
TACTAACTGCTAATATACCAATAACTGTATCGGAAGTTAGCCTACCCAAACCAGGTGAAGGGGGCTTGTGTGTGAACTAACAAAGCAGATGCATCTAAGTAGCTATGATACTGGCTAACATTAACTAACTCGTTGCTTGTTGTCCAGAAGGGTAGTGGATGTTAGAAAATGGCTGTTTACTTCTTCCGGGGCTTCTGTTGAAGGTCTTGAAGAGCGTCTCATAGGTCGCGGAGATGTTGTTGGTAGCAGAGACCTCCAGCACTGGAAGAGGTAGAGAGAGCTGCTGAGAATGAACTGCCATTGTGCGCTGTGCATGGACATATATTCCTCCTCCCGTGGGTGGAGCTTAGCTCTCTGGTACCCTGGTGCCATCTGTCGGTCCGTGGCAAAAAGAGGTGTCTGTGTCTTGTGGGGTTGCATCTGCTGCATGAGCTTAGGTGCTTATCTGGCATGCTAGGCTGGCTTCTATTACATGAGAGTAGTTGGATTGACGTCTGATAATAAGGCAAACTAACTTGGCTGCCTTTATCCATGAATGCCCCCCGCATTGAGGTTCACACCCCATCTGGGTTACGTAATTCCATGTGCAGATGAGGCAAAGTCGTGTTTATGTTTACTTATCAAAGAGCGTCACGTGTCAAGTATTTGCTAATGTCTACTTTTGTATTCAAGGTTTTTATGTAGAGTAATCGTCCGTTTAGAAGTTTCTGAAGGGGCTAAATAATTTAGACTTCTTAAAAGGATATAAATACTTGTTGTGTAATAAACTATAAACCTGATGCAAAATTGTGTATACTTCGTAGTTCAGAAAACTTTTGAAAAGGAAACTTTTCAATCTGTTTTTAATGTTGTTAAATGTTTGAAGATGAGAGATTAAAACAGTTTTCATTGTGATGTACTTACAGGTGCTGTGTATCAATAGCCAGAATAGCAGTGTGCAAGTAAACATCCCTTCAAGTCATGATGGGGATGGTATGGGAGAACGAGCAGAGAGTCATGAGAAGCGGACAAGATTCTCCCTTTCCCACGATGATGGCTCTATTGGTTAGTTGTTTATGCATTATGTGGGATTAGATGTAAGCATAATCATAGCATCCTTATAATTTACTATAGTTGTTCCAATGTCACTTCTTTCAATACTGTAGCTGATACCAATGTTCAGTTTATACATCCTCTGAAAGATGCAAGTGCGCCATGGCTTTCTATTTTAGTCCATTTAGCCAGAAATAGACAAAATGGGAAAATATAGTAGCAAGCCACAAACATACAGAAAATAAAATTCGACAAAAACCAAAACCTTGAAAGTCAGTGAAAACTCGGGAACATTCTCTTTGTCAGAAAGGCACAGAACGGCTTGGCATCAATGATACCAGTCCTTTAAATCTGAACCCCACACTTTCTGGTAGTTACAAAACTGCATACGTTTGATTTTCTATGCATTGTTTCTCAGGGGACTGACAATAAGTACATGGTGACTTTCAATGAATGTGGGCTTTAAATACAGATAAATGAAAAATGGGACTGCAGGATAAGTTCCATGGATGCGGACTTTCAATCCTTCTGGGTTCAGTACACAGAGTTACCGCTGTATCACTTTGTTGAATATTCCCATGTTTTCCTAAACCCTTTCCCTGATTCAGTTTAAATTATTATTCAAGACACAAGGAAATATCAACTGCATACTGATGCGAGACGTATTTCTGCGCATTGGGCATGCACACTCTACTCATGACTTTGCCCCATCACCGAGCACCAGTACAATAAATCACGTGTCTAAAGGGTCAGTAAACGTCACGACGCGAGTGACTACAGATACGTGGTTGGAGGAATTGTACTGTCTACTCAAAAGTCGTCACGAGATTGCCCTCACCCCAGCATGGGATTTTACTGTTCGACGAGCCATCAACATCTTTTCCCAAAGATAAGCAAGTTCCAGCAGCACCTAGTCCTCTAGATTGTCACAGTCTCCAGCGCCTCGTGCCGAAGCGATAAGATATATCAATGCCACCAGCACAAGAGATGAGAAAAGGGTTGCGCTGCCACCAAGCTCCATTAAACAGCGCCTGCGGAGAGAGGTTGGCCACCCCCGCACTCCTCTGGAAGCCTACAAGATGAAAATTTGAGTATAAATAGGAGCCGCCATCACTGTCCCTCCAGTCTGCAAGGGCTGAAGAACATTCTTAAGGGTGCGAAGACCACTAGGCCAATGGCAAGTGGCAGCCTTTCCTTCCTTCCAGCGTGAAAAGGCTGAATACATTCAAAGGACATAGCTGACCAGTAGACCATGCTCTGTGTGCGGGAATAAGAAGAAGTCACAAGAAGTAAACTGCTGTTGGTGACTCCGAAGACTCTGGCACCGTCTAGCAAAATCCGCCTTCCCAAAGCTACTGAAGACTTCTTCCATTCCTACCACCCACCCTCTGGTAATGCTCCAGTGTCCCATTTGGTAACAGGTCATTATGACGTTTAATACATCTTAGGTTACTTCAGAACGATCTCCATTAAGTTAGGAATATCATAGTAAAAACTTGACGCACTCTCCTCTTCCTTAGGCCTACTCCCCGTTGGGGATGGGGAAGGCCTCGTTTGTTGCCCTACTCTGGTCTCTTATCTCCTCTAAGGTTGGGTAAAGAAGAATAAGTGCTGATTTCTCTCTGGGGTATAACTATTTGGCCCTTCAGCAGTGGAAGAATTTTTGTCGGGGTTTTCGCCTGGCGGATAGGGGATTTTCCCACATTGGGGGACCTTATGGGATACCACCTGGTAGAAGTGTTGTGACTGGTTGGAGGGGAATCAAAACCCAGGGTGAGTTTGGTCGTTTATGTCTCCCTCCCAGGCAGCTTGACCTTGCTCACCGTTAATGCCGTCAGAATCAGGATGCCAGCTGTCACCAAAGAAAGAATGAAATTATGTTAAATGGAAATGAAAATAACTAAATGGGGGTGAATAGCATACTGCCTTGGATAGTACCCTACTTGGATCTGCCGCTCGCTTCCGGGGCATCTATATGAGGCTGGTCTCGTGGCCTTACGAGCGGGTATAAAATTGAGGTTAGTGGATACTGGCTTGGGTTTACACGCGTGTTTTCGGTGAACGACTATGTTGAGTACTTCCTCGGCGGTGGTATGGATTCTACACGTGGTAAGGTGTGGTTTTACTACAGATCCAGATGTTGGATGGATTAAGTTGTAATTAGGCCACAACCATAAATCCCTAATAATGGGTTCAGGTAAGTGTTGTTCTCGTTGATTGAAGGAACTTACCTCAGGCTGGGGTGGAAGTGGTACGGGCTCACTAGTGAGTTCGACAGAAGGAATACCACCTGACTGTGGTAGTTCTCGCTGTAGAGCCCGTCGGACTAGGCGTCCAATGCGGCAATTGTGATCAACTCCTTTCTTATGTATCTGGACTCTTTACTAATGAAATATCACAACAACAAAAAAATTGAGAACTTATTAATAGAGTTGTTCCGATACCATGTTTTCCGATACCGATAACCCGATGCCACCTCCGATACCAAAAACAGATATCAATACCCTTTGCACTGAATTTTAGAAAAAGTGTTACTGAGCTCACTATCAGCTAAGAGCGCTCTGAGAAATGATAGATAATGCAGAGTTATGTCTGTACGTTTACGGGTGGAGGGGGGAGGATGACCTCTCCACGCCACTACCTTTGGCCACACCGAGCTTGCATGGCAAATGTCCCTCTCTTAAAGTAATCAATAATATTTTACTGCAAAGGAAACTTGTAATTTTGAGACACAAATGAGGCAATTATATTTGATTTCTTCACCGTCTTTAATAATTAAATATTCAAAACCACGTCCTCTGATTTTCTAGGTCATGAATTACACTGCACTCGGCTCTGTGCTTACCTACCCATTATTAGATGGCAAAAGGTGTCGGTTAGGCACTTACATATTATCAGTTTATTCAAAGATTCGTGTCTATTGAAATAAATTAATATAAATCCTCCAATTTCCACGCAAGAAGTTACTGACTATGAACACTTACAATACAAGTCGCTCAATTTTCAAAAAAAATTTCCTGACAAGTGGTAGAGTATATGCTTTTGGGCATAAAATTTTATTCGCGAAGATGCCCTTTGCGAGTTAAATAAATATTAATTTTTAAAATCACGTTAATTTTACATCAGACTCAATGAAACGTCAACCTTACAGGATAAAACAACCTTTAAACAGAAAAGAAAACATCTTTACAAATAATAATTCCTCGCTAAAATGTTTTGCATAACATTTTCAGGTGAAACCATTTGCTTTGAAAGACAAGTGTTGTTAGGTGCAACTATTTTGAGCGATGCATACCGTATTTACTCGTGTATAATGCGCACAATGATTTTTGCAACAGTTATGGAGAAAATATTTTTAAAATAAAATTGCACCAAAACTTTGTGCCACTTTGTTAGTAAGTATGGAGCAAATTATTCGTTTTTACATTAATGTGTGGCGATTGTGATATGTTTGGAAAATACTTTTAATTAAAGAACTTGTGAGCAAGAATCCAAAATAAAAATAAAAAATCCAGAAATCTTCTGCTTCTACTACTCAAAATTTCCATCTTCGTTTTTCTTCTTTCTCCTTTTAGAGCAGTGACCGGCTCTCTTTTTTTTCATTCCTTTTTGCCATACAATGTCTCCTCCCTATCTCTCTCCCCCCCCCCCCTTTACCAAACCCCTCTCGCTCTCCAGATGTGGCTGGCTAGCCTCTGCCATGGAAACAAAGAGGACTCGGGGGAATTTTGGAGCAGCAACTTTTGGGTGTTATTTTAGGGGGATGGGGGGCATAAACACATTGCAGCTCTAGTTTGCGGAGGAGGGTGTCTTGAAGGAGGCAGCAAAGCAGTTCAATTTTTCCTTTAGTGCCACTGCCTGTGATAATTTAAGGCCATTTCAGAATTCAGATACATACTTGCATCCTTAACATACTTTGCTTACTCTTGGCACCAAACTTGATGAATTTGGACAAGCAGTCTTGTTGGTTTCGACAACATCTATTAGCCAGCTGATCACATTTAATACATATGTATTCGTACAAATATCTTGATAATTCCAAAAGTTATAGGGTTTAATATAGGATTAAATATTTCAATTTAATTGGTTGTCTAGCTGATTGTATGCGAGTTTGCAATTTTGAGTGCTTGCTTTACCGTAACTTTTATATATTATGAACATAGGCCTAGTGCAAGGTTTTGTTTACACCCTTCTTTAAGGAGCACCTTATAACTTTTTTACTCTGTTCAAAATTGTAAGCTACAAAGCTGTAATATTGTCCAATCAAAATTTAAATAAAATAATTACAGCTGTAATATTGTCCTACTAAAATTGAAATGAAATAATTACATTGAAAATCAAGTGTGACTTGCAAATTGTTTCTCAAAATGGCGGCACATATACCACAAGTACGCGAGAAGTATAGAAGTAAACATCTTCATATACTTTCATACTTCACTGGAAATTCGAACAGCACTTGTGATGTTGCTTCCAGAAACAGGTACGCACAAGTATGTATTTCAGGCGAATTCGGACACAGCTCAAAATTGTGACAAAATTATTGCAGTTTATGATCCTTTCCTAATGTTATTATTTGCCAAAAATGTTACTTTGCCACGTCCTAAAAACATGAAACATGTTAGGTCTATTCAGTTTTATATATAGATATATATATATATATAGATATATATATATATATATATATATATATACACACACACACACACACACACACACGTGTGTGCCAATTTCATTAATACAAAGGCCTGAATTTCAGGTCCCCACAGGTTTGTATTAATGAGATTCAACTGTATTATTAAACCATTTCTTTGCTACTGAAGAAATTTAAAACCTATAAATTTTATATTTTTTATAACTTTTGCACAAAACTTTAAAATAAGAATAATTTTTTAGTCTTGGCTTATTAAAGAATTGATAGTATTGATAGGTCAAATGCACTACTGTATCTGCAGGTGCAAGTCAGTCTTCTCTGTTTTTGGCTCGTAGGTAACACCAGTGACAACTTGGAAGCTGTTTCTGAGGCAGCTTCAAATCACAGTGTAGCATCTTCTCTTGAGATGGAAACTGAAGACCAGAATGATAATCTCTCAGACATGGTGTCTGCAAATGTATCTGGGAGAGGAACACCTAACATTTCAGGTATGTGCCATATGAAATAAGTTCAAAAAAGTTCAGAAGTCTCCAACATTAAATAGTATAGTGAAGATGTGTGTTAGGCCATAAGTTTGATGAGAAATATGGGGGAGCGATGGGACCCTACTGGACTTTACCAACATGTAAGGAGCCCCCCCCCCCCCCCCCTTCTAACTCTGTTAGAGATGCTGGAACCCACACAAGATGACCACCATCAACCAACCATCACCCTCTGTTCTGCCAAGGGATTATGACAGCAAAAGTATCCGTAGTTAGCTAAGACATAACTATAAATCTTAGTACAAAGTATTGAAAGACTGATTACAAGTTGTGTTTCAGAAAAATAAATTCTTAGTTTTGGGTTTATCTTTTGCGAACGATGGATGGGAAAGTTGCACCTACTTATTTTCTCTACTTGTTGGTATCCCTCATAAATAGTAACTCATTTAACACCATCTCATCTCTGCTTATTTCACACGGGGGATTGTTTAGCAATACAAATACAGTAAAAATAAATACCCACATTCTAGTTATGTCGAGAACTGTACACCAAAGGGGCCGGGGGGGGTCTCCTCACATATGGTGCAGTATGCGGTATCTGTAGGTTGCTAATGACTGGCTCTGCCAAGCGTTTGGCTTTTAGTGAATTGATTTTTAAAACATGTTTAACAATTATGACACAGAATGTCGACATCTACAAACAGTGAACGTTTCCAGTCTTATCGAAGGGCGTTGTTCATGTGCTTGTTTTCTCATTGTGTTTTTATGAGTATCTTGTTGGTGTCGGAATATTATATCGGTAGTTAGTTATTTTGTTTATGTGCTTTCTTGAAGCATAGTCAGTAGTAGGTATCGTAGTGGTTTTTCTTCAGTTAAAATGTAATATTAAACTGCACGTGCTTACAGTTTCATAGAACTGCTCATTCCGCCGTTATCCTGAACAGCCGTCAGCAATGGAGTGACAAATATAATTTACGTGTTTTAAGTTTGTGGTTTCAAGAAACATGTGCAGTGTTGATCTTACAGAACGATCCTGCAAATAAATTATTTAATGCTAGTGACGAACAAACTTGATTTTAGTCAAGTAAACTTGTGAAGATTTCCATAGAAAACTCAAGAGGTCGCGAATTTTTACAAATGGTAAGTTTGCATATTTTGTAAATAATGTATTTGTGAACCGTTTATATAATTATTGAAAAGCACGTGGCCTGAAAAATTAGCACTTTCAACACTTTTGTAATGTGTAAATAATATTTGTTTACTTTGCCCATATCGTAAATTCAACTAGTGTAAGGTTAACTTAGTTCAATATGTGTGTGTGTGTGTGTATTGCTGCATCTGTATGAATGCAAACGACAACGTATGTATCTAGTTTTGTTTTTTCATTGAAGTTAAAACTTTCTGTAATAATTGGAATGTTATTTCCATACAAGCAAAAATGTTCCACTGCTTCATCATACAATATGAAACTCAAAATGCCACACACTTCTAAGAACCTCAAAACAATGCGTCTCACGAAGGCGTTAAACTGAAGCCCCCTCCCCATTTCCTTTATCGCTGGAAATAAAATTGCCAGAAACCCAACAAATTTTACTTGGCAATTACGAAAATAAAACAAGTAGTTGGCAAATACTACTAGTTCGAACACATTTTATTCATACGTTTGAGAAAACAAGAATATGCGTAGCTCTTAAAATAATAGAAGCTAACTTTGAAGCAGGCGAATGTGTACCTGACCTGCATAAAAGAAATAATAAAATTTATTTCTACTTTGGCTAATTAGAGTTTATGTGATTTTAATTTATTGCCAAAAAAGGGGAAGGGGGGCAGTCCAGAAGGGACATCGGCACAACCTGCTACTGCAGATGTGACGGAGATAGACTCTCCGGGTAGGGAACAGGTGGGAATATTGTGATACGCCTTGATGCTCTGTTTGCAGAGTTTCGGAGACTGGCTTACCCCGGCACGAGTGACTTAGTGGTCGGAAACCCTTTGTTGAATCAGCTCAAGTCTTTGTAGACTCTGAGATCAGGGTGACAGTCACTTCCCCTGCTGTTGCCCTCAGCCTTACGCAAGCTGGAGGGCCGGCGACTGTCCTGAGTTGAGGTTTGGCACCTTCTTATATACAAAAAGTTCTGGTATGTAGGTTGTCAATAGGGTGCGGGGGTGGGTAGCCTTGCTTCATGGGGTGGTTTTAATCATGCTTGTGGGCCAAGCTACCCTTTTCTTATCTCCCCCATCGGAGGCTGTTGACATATCTATCGCCTCTCCACAAGTCTGGCGGCTTGAGATTACTTTGTAGGCAGGGTGCTGCCATCTTACAGCATCCCTTGGAACTAACTTCTCTGTTAGCTGGATGTCGACGGCTCGTCGAACAGTACAATCTACAATCTCTTGGGTGGGAAATAGGCGATAGAATGGCGGCTTCGGGTGGGCAGTACAATTTTTAATTTCACCACATGTCTGTGATCTCTCACTAGGCTGGGAGCAATCCTGTAGGCACGTAATTAACTGAACTGCCGCTGTGTGACTTAGCCATCTAAGTGTAGCAACTCGAAGATGGGGCGATGTTGAAATGTAGTGTGTGCGTGCCCAAAGCGCAGGCGCGGCACAGTCAAACAGAGGCGTAACAGTGAGGTGTGTGTGGTGGCCTGGTGTGGCTGCTGATCAAGTTTCTGCGGCTGTTGTTGGTAGCTGGAGCCCCAACTTATTGGGCTGGCAGTGCTGTGGTTAGTCATGGGCAGGCTGCTGGTCCAGCATTCCTGGAACCAAGGATTAGCAATCCTTAATGGTACGTGCTGATCTTGGCGGAAGGTTGTCATGATCGGGTGCTGTCGTCCGGCTGTTTTGATCGGTGACTGAAATAGGGAGTGGGAGGGAGCTGGAAGGTGAAGTCTCTCCAGCTGGAGTGTGGCTTGAGCTCGTTCCCATGGTGTTGTACCGCAAAGTGCAGGAGGGGCAGTGTTGCAGCTCCCGTTGGAGTTGGTGTGTGTAGCTCCCTTCGTTTCTTGCCACTTGGTACCACTCTTCTGGGTTTACAGTATACAGGTTGGTACAAAAATAGCGACCTAGTAGGAGGGAAGGGGACCACGACGGTCACTAGCTATTTGTAGAATGAAGGCTGCAGCCAAGCCTACTCACAACCATACCTGTTACTCCAACCGGCTACAGTGGTCGGTAAGGTGGGTTTACTCTGATCATCCAACAGCATTTCAGTGTGGGTCCAAAGGTGGTCAGACCTCCAGAACCAGACTTGCACTTCTTCCAGTGACAGTTCAGCATGGTGGACAAAGTGCAGACTGGGCTGGTTGACTAGCCGCCTTGTAGATTGTGGTACTAATAGTTGGTGCTCTGCCTTACTGTGTATCAGGTGCACAGTATGGGTGCCCGTTGACCTGGAGTATTTTTGCGTTGTACGTGAGCCCGGTTAAGGGAGCTCGCAGTCCTTCATAGGGATGGGTCAATACTACATTTTCTCAGTTTCGATACCAAAACATTCTCACGATACTCAATACTGATACTTTCCTTGATACCAAATTCTAATTTTCATGAACACAAAACAACTTGGCCCAGGAAATATCTCGTTTTATTAGTGTCATTGACACACACTGAAACTATATAAAAATGCACATGACACTGAAAACAAATGGTTGATACCCTGTAACCTAAACGTCCTTAACCATTGATAAACCAACACAGTCTCCTTCAATTCTGTAGAATTACGTTTCCACAGTAAAAGCTGTGGTCAAAGTTTTGGGGAAAATTATAGCTCATTACACATGTTATTTTGCTATTTCCCAGTTTTTAAATTTTACTTTGCAACTTCAAAGAAATTACTATAACATTAAATAAATATAGTAATTTAGTGGTGTGCAGGAATGAAATTTTGCCATGTGGAAAAATTTCGGGCTTGAAAATTAAATTTCCCATGGGAATTCGTGAAAAATCAAGGAAAATATTTTAGGGTACGTAAAGAAGTTTGTGGGCCGCTTAACCTAGTGAATAACATTCTATCATGACTTACTCCATTAAAACTAAAATAATCATAGAATAATGACTGTATGTACTAAAAATTTGATTTGAGCTAGAATAGTCTTATTTTTATATTTTTATACACTTAGTTGTTGCACTACGAATTAATCCTCTGGGTTTGGAGCACTTCATTAAAATACTTGCTTCAATTTTAATAGGAAAATCCCTGATAATATTTTTAAATAATAAAAAAAATTGGTCTTATGACATGATAAAACAAAAATGTCATTTTAAATTTGTTTAAAAACATTGTTTTGATGTTTACTGTTAACTGTTGTTTTCTTTACAGTTTCATGACATCTACTAAAGTCACTTTTTTTGTTCCATTTTCGGTTGGAAAATGTATGTACATTAACACAAATTTACTCAAATTAACTTTCAGTGGAAGTTTTATCATCCGTGAACACACACGTTTCGAATCACGTAATGCCAAGTCGTATCGGGCAGGTTATGAATGCAACATTCTGTATTTGTATGCTAACAAAGCTAGTTCCTCTATCGATAATGCAATTAAAAGTAACTAAGTAAATTAATTATATTTTTATCATAGTAAATTTGCTACATTTGTAGTTTGCCAACGTCTTCAGTAACTATGAGTGAGCTCAGCACACAATTAAAAACAAACACATTCTGAATGAAAAACAAAGACAATTTGCTGGCGCATTATGAATCGTTTTAACCAAACCCACAATAAAAAACACCATATTAGAGTGTCAAACTAAATGTTCATCGTGCACTAGCTTATTTTTATATGAATGGTTATGTATCTGGAAACTCGAGTCTCACATCAACCAGCATTCGATACTTGCAACTTACAAATATTGCTCGCATATAAGACACATTGTGTGCGTTGTTCACCGTAACTTCATAATAGCTGGTTTTAGACTAATACAAATTAGTTAAAGTTAAACTGCTAAGTAAAAGGTGTCTATAGGAGACAAAGTGAAGTTAAATAAATATGTGATCGTGTTCGCTGGTCATCGACGTACGTAGTAAGTAGCCGCTGGGGCGTACTTGAAAGTAACAATATTCTCCGAAGATCCTGAGCACTGACTTAGTGCTGTGGAAGGTCACTAGAGAAGAATGTGTAAGAATGACTACGGAGCTAGGCAGTGTCCTGACTGATATAGTGGATGGAAGCTTGTAGGCTCCCGGCACAGGGTGTGGGGGATGCGTGACGTCCTCCTGCCCTGGTTGGGAGGGAATACTCTGGTCAGCGTTTCTGCTTAATGCCTCGTCGGTGGCTCTCGGCCTTGCCCGAGGTCTGGGCAGCTTGTTGGCTCTCAGAGCAGGGAAGGGGGCCGGTGTGTCCCAACTGAGCTGCGTATCCTCCAGGTGAAGAGTAGAATACGCTCATAAGTTCCCTTTGCCTGTTGGGTAGGCAACATGTCTCTCACTGTTGTGATGGAAGAGGTACTCGTGACGAGTCGTAATTGTATTAGATTAGATATATAAGCAGCACACGTTAACTGTTTGCGTGGTATGTAACTATATACACAGTGGTATGTATGTGGGCAAAATCTTGGATCTTAGTGAAGTAAGTTTTTCTCGTGGCAGGTCGGGACACACCTTCATCGCAGATCACGGAGGGAGAGGAAAGTACTGGTATCATGAGAGGTTCAGTTGGAGAGCCTCGTCAGTCGCTAGACTTCCCTCATACCACCAACAGCAAGCAGAGCCGTTCCGACATTGATGACAAGTTTGGAAAGTTTGAGATCAAGAAACTAATTGAAGGTGAGGTTCACTGATTGCCTTTTTAAAAGTGTGTTATGTGTTTTCAATTCATTGCATAATTAAGAGATACCTGCCGTACAACAAACTGTAGACTAGTAATACAGCAGTCCTACATGTTAACGCTAAATGAACTAGGTATTAAGCTTGTAATCGATAAGCAAGTTCTGCACTTAACTTATAAAGTTCAGTAAAATGCCTTTTGATAGTATTTATGTTTAAGGTATTTTTCTTGCCAGTGCAGTCTGTTACATTGACAGTAAGTTTATACTGTAGATATGAGTAATAAATATGACATAACTTAAGAACATCAAACATTGCATTTGTTTTGATCAACTATCACCCTTTTAACATTATAAGAAAATTTGTTCAGCAGGAGCCTCTCTGTATACTAAATTTAGAAAACATATTAACTACAATGGTTTCTCTGTGTACCAAACGATGTTACCCACAGAAAATCAGTGGTTACTATAAAAATAATTATAAAATTATTTGCTTTTAATTGTTTGTGAAATATTGATTCAACCAAAAAATATTCCAGTCCCTTCCATTAAAATTTCACTAAACAACTGTTTTGTACTGATGCGTGATGCATTTCTGCACATTGGGCATGCACACACTATTCCCGACTTTGCCCCATCATCGAGCACCAGCGCTCACTTGGGTAAGACATTCTCACAATTAGTACAATAAATCACGTGCCTACAGGGTCAGTAAACTTCACGATATGATTAACTACAGACACGTGGTTGGAGAAATTGTACTGTTCGACGAGCCATAGACACCTTTTCCCAAAGATAAGCAAGTTCCAGCAGCACCTAGTCCTCTAGATTGTCGCAGTCTCCAGCGCCTCGCGCCAAGGTGATAAGATATATTAATGCCACCAGCACAAGAGATGAGAAAAGGGTTGTGCTGCCACCAAGTACCATTAAACAGCCCCTGTGGAGAGAGGCTAGCCACCCCTGCACCCCTCTGGAGGCCTACCAGATTAAAATTTGAGTATAAATAGGAGCAGCATTCCCTGGCTCACAGAAGTCGCTGTTCCTCCAGTCTGAACAAGGCCCAGGGCAACAGTAGGAGTAAGTGGTCTTCCGTCCTCTCTTCCAGTCTGCAAGGGCTTAAGAACATTCTTAAGGTTGCGAAGACCACTAGGCCAATGGCAAGTAGCAGCTTATCCTTCCTTCCAGTTTGAAAGGCTGAAGACTATTTAAAGGACATAGCTGACCAGTGGACCACGCTTTGTGTGTGCAATTAAAAAGAATCAACCGCCAGCGCTGACCTGCAGACTACCACCATTGTGCAACACCCACCTTCCCGAAGCTTCTGATGACGTCCATTCCTACCACCCACCCTCTGGTAATCCTCCAGTGTCCCATTTGGTAGCAGCTCGCGACGGTTTTGAATACAGCTTAGGTTCTTTCAAAACGATACTGGTTAAGTTTGGTATGGCATAGTAAAAGCTGAGTGCTTATTTTCACGTTATTGAATCATAGTTTTGCCCAGGACGCCTTCGTCTAGAACAACGTAGGGCCAAGCTTCCTAACTTTATTTCATTATTACGTAAATTTTTTTGATGGCAGTTAGTGTAGGCTTACCCTGGTTTTCACTAAGTACATCATTATAGAACTTAGTTTAAATTCAATAGGAGAGGGTTATTTATTTTGTAGTAGTTTGAACCTGGTACTGTTTAGAGTTCAAAATAATTTGGATTTTATTCTCTTTATTAATCAGATAGAAGAAGAGCGAGTAAAGCACGACTATACCATTGAAGTGAGTACAACAACACTTTAGTAACGGCAAACAGAGGCCTGCCCCTGCATAGTTCATTGGCTTCGCCACTCACAAGGAACTCTAATCCACACCGTAGTTGGTCAGACCAAGTGTTCTACTTCTTCCCAGTCTGCAAAGGCCGGAAGGAAAATTGAGTACCTTGATGCGTGATGCCGTGGCTGTCTGGGAGAACACTACGTCAATCAGTGTAGGCTTTGTTGGATGCTAGGTAAGGCACGCCCTATTCTTGGGGATTCTGAGTTTATTAGTCCTGGAAATTATATTTTACTCTTCAAGTTGCAGACTACTGGTTTGGCACTTGATCAATGTGTGTATACTGTGGTAGGTCAGGCCGTAGGCTGTTCAGTGTCGTGTCCGGTGCTGCAGGTATTTGTGTATTCTGACTGGATGTTGGTATGTGCCGATGGGGGCAGAGCAACAATGTAGAGTCATAAATAGGCTACAGGACTGTTGGTAGTTGGTCCGCCTGACCGAGGTACTCGCTTAGCCATGGGTGTATTTCACTGCTGGGACGAGCCGGTACCTTATACAGTTCCTTCGGCATTGCTGGTGTGACAGGTACCAGGAGATAGCTCAGGACCTGTGCCAATTCTTGCGGTGCAGACAGGCAATGAACGTGTGTTTAACCTTCTCCCTAATTCCACTATGTTTGGATTGAGGTATCTGGAGACACACAAGACACGCTCACGCCTGTGTGGAGAAATGCAGGGAATGTGGTTCGTTGTGTAGTGTCAAGCCACATGGAGTTGCTGCTGACTGAAAGGTCACCCTATCCCAGTGCTCGGTGCCTAAACGCAGTGAATACTGCGAGTCAGGCCTTGTCTTCAACAGTATCGGCACATGGGTGTATGCCCCAGCCAAGTCTTCCCAATCCAGGGAACGTCCCCTCCGGCACTGCGAGTGCAGTGGAAAAGTCGAGCACGGAACTGACTATGTGGTCTAGAAGCAGAGTACGTGTGAGTGGGATCTACCTTTTGCGTACCAGGCTATGCAGAAATATTGGCCTTGGCGAGTGCGTGTGGGTTGAAAATTAGTGTGCTGGCTTGATTGATTATAATTCCCGGGTCACCTGCGTTTCTCTCAAAGGGTGAGGTAAACTAGGATAGGGGCATTGTCTGCAGGAATCTGGTACTCTAGAATCGGGCTAAACACAGACGTGTCCCTGTCTCGGGTGACTTACTCGACGCCAGGAGAGTCACGTCTCAATGTAGCTATTCGTCTCGGGGTACTGGGGCCCGCCTGGAGTACAGTACTAGCGTGGAGCGGGATTATGTTGTGGTGCTGTGGAGCGGCGTGACTGTTAGGTGGGTGGCTGTACTGCCCCTGTCCCCACTACATGGGTGGCACTCGACTGAAGAGTGGTGTGTGCATGTGAGTTGCTAGGTTGTGGTTCTGGTACACTGGTGGACCTCTCGCCAAACAGTGCCTCCTGCACTATGGAGTGATACCCTTCCGCAACTTTGGTAGGTGGCTCGAACAAATCCACTGGCGTGACGGTTGGTACAGGTATGGTGAGTCATCTCAGCAGTGCAGCCAGTTCACATGGATTCAGCAGTCCGAACTCGCTAGGAAGGATACGTAGCTCCTGTGGTTCTTTGAGATAGCCCTCGCCTTCTTTGCCTATCTCTCAACTCCACCCCTACAGGTGTAAGGCATCAGCCACAAAAGTTGGGGCTGCAGGAGATAGGCATTTGATGTGTGCATGTCCAAGTGTTGGTGCCAATTACTGCCGCCATCACCACGCCTCACTCTTGACTCTTCCACCAGGGTGGAGAAGGTTCGAGCTGCAAAGCGTTGGTTGCAGAAACTGTACGATGTTGTCCCACTGGAGTTGGCAACCCTCCCAGCACCACAAACTGAGCAGTGAGGCGTGGGCGATTTCGATCCGGCAAACCAACATCCAAGGGACGGTATCCTAATGTTGTGGCTCTACTGTTCGCTGCATGGGGCAGAGAATGGGTGACCTTCAAAGGATGTTCTGTTGTGTTGTTTGTGTAAGTGCGGTACTTCAAACCCAGTCTCCTCCTGATTCCTTCAGCTACGATAACGACACAACAAAGGAACTCTGAGCGAAAGTCAAGATATGTGGTAAGATCAGGGTTTAATTATTCTAAGGAAATACACAGATGGTAGAAGTACTATCTCCTAAATCCACACGGGCTAGGCGGAAGGTGAAACACCCTAACTCAAACAGGGGAAGCTATTGGAGAGGTAGTAGCTAGTGTGTGTTGCATACAATTAAACCTCGGGTGCACTCTATTGTCTGCTCGTAAGGGGCCGAACATGTCTCAGTGTGAAGCCGGTGACAATGCTGGTTCTTCCTTAGGAAGTGTAGGAGAGGATCTTTGGCCCCACGAGGTGAGCGGTTGAGTATTTGGAGAGGTGTGAGCCTTGGCACCAATAGCTGGAGCTATGAGAGTTCCGGAGAGGAGATCGAGAACTGGAGGCTGGGATGCATCTCCTTTCATACTCCTCGGCCATCCCTTCCTTCACTGGCATAGTGCATCTGCGGAGGGGTTAGCAGGTGCAAGCCCAGCACTTAGATCCTTACTGCGAGCGGCATCATGGATCTAGGTATCTTACTTGTGGCGCATCCCATCTCGACTCTCTAGACAAACTGCCAGGGATGCAGTTGCACTGATGAGTAGCAGTCGTCTATTAATATTGAAAAGGACATCTGCGGCAATACGCCCCCTCTCCCCTTGCGACGTAGACTTGTCTGGGCAATGAGTAGAGAAGAGAAGAAAAAAAAATTCTCATGCGGGAATGTAGAACTGGCCCCAGTTCAACAATTTATTCCCTTCTCGCTGGGCTTCTGTATGGGAGCCGGCTCTGTGCCGGTTGTGGCCCACTCTCACTGCTTGCAGACCTGTGGGTAGGCGGCCTGAGGCAGGTGCTGGCTGAAATGTATTTGTGCAGTAGCGGAGTCAGATAGACGAAACCATGTCTCGGAGTCACACACTAAGTGGTTTTCCTTCTCTCTCTCTCATCTCTTTCACAGCGGGCAGAGGTTGGAGCATCGTGCTGCACTATGGAGTCTAATGTGTCGTGAGGGGTATCCGGTGTCGGTGATAGTACGTAGTCTTCTGATTATTGTGTGCCGACCTACATCAACAGCTATGTGTCTTGGTTACTGACAATATGATTAGAATAAATCTGAGGAAAGAGCAAACACATTGGCCGGCACACATAATAAGTTTTGACCCTTGGGAGCTGGTTTTTATACATAATTATATTTTCAAAATTTAAAAGGCAATATGCTCAAAACCCCACACTTGAGGCGTATTATCTAGCTAATGGCTGTGGCCGCCTGGTGCGGTAGTGTGTTGTAGGCTCTGCCTTTGGCCTCCTATCTTAATCCACAGCAGAATTAGGTTGAAATGAACTATGGGGTTTTGCACATCTGAGACCTTCCGTCATCTCGTCTGCTCACTAAAGTGGGGAAGCAAGTGTATGGGCAAACGTGACAATCGCACTTGACCATTTTACATCAACAGAGAAAAAAGAGACAGAGCCCTGGTCACACAGCAAAGAAAACACTCAAATTTGTAACAAATTGAGTATAATAATTTTCTTCTCATCACATACTAACTGGCATTTAAATAGACTGAAAGTTTACATAAACAAATAAACAAGACCCAATTATTTACTACATGATTAATCTCCGACATTACCAAGCAGTGATACTGACATCAACAGTATTCTCAAAGCAAGTGAAGTTACTGACACACTTGATTTATGTAGATTCTCTAAACAAAGCTAGTTATTGACCATATTGCTAGGCAATGCTCAGCTGCAACGAGTTCATGTATTCCATGCTAGATAGCACTTGTAGGAGTATAGTTTGTCTTTGCTTTTTTTTTTCCCCCTACCAGCTGGTTGGTGACGTCACAGCCATCAGTCATGCATTCGTTACCCCCCCCCCCCCCTTTTTCTAGGCACTGCGTCTACACCTTGGCTTAGTGGTACCAGCCAATCAGCAGAGGGCAGCGCCCTGAATTAGTATTTAGTAATTAGGAGAGAGAGCCTGTATCTCTTGGCCAGTCTTCATTTCCATCCCCAGCGCCCATCGCTCAGGAAATGACCATATTGATGCCCATCTTCAGTTGTCTAGGACCCATTGCTGAGACGC
The DNA here is from genome assembly GCA_029891345.1 of Dryococelus australis. Lineage (NCBI taxonomy): Eukaryota > Metazoa > Arthropoda > Insecta > Phasmatodea > Phasmatidae > Dryococelus > Dryococelus australis. Next base: position 145,159,047 of record CM057000.1, read on the forward strand.
TGATAGCCTTTATGTCCAGTCTTAGTTTCTAGTGCTAGCTGCTCAGATTCTGACCAGATTGTTCCTTATGCATTTCCAGTGCTGGTCGCTCGGGTTCTGACCGCTCAACCTTCATTTACGATAGGGTTTGTTTCCAGTGCTTGCCACTTGGAAAGTTAAGTTACGTAGTTACGGACTCTCCCAAAGCTTCATACCTCGCTTACCCTTTCACCCCTGTAGTATACGCTCGCTGGCTCGCCAGCCACACAAGTCAGCAAGTTTTCGTTGGTCTGACCAGGACCTCCTCCTCGCCTGCACCTTGCAAAGGCTCTACCTCACCTGCAGTCTGAGAAGACTCTCCTGTACCAGCCAAACGCAAGTTCCTGCAAGACACTCAAGAGGTAACCCCAATAACCCAAATCTTCCACTCCTTTACCCCAGTCACTACTTTGACTCCGCGGTAGTAGGTTGTCGCAACGTCCTCTATGGACAACAACCTTTTGGGAGGCAAATGCTGTAAATTGTGTAAGCTGTAAATAATTCTCAGACTGCTGTATTTCATAACAAGTTCTTGTCCTGGCTCACTTTTGTCTGCGTAAAGTAATGTCGTAATATTATTAGAACTAACTAGTGTGTACGATTCACCGGGATTCCCCATTGTTTTCACAGACGTGATAATAAACATTACATCAAAGTTATTGTTCCCCTCACGTTTCTGTAATTGGAGTGTTGTGTGTTATCTAAATTAAGAACCCTGCTGCAGATTAAGTGTGAGCGTGCCAAACTCTACAGGAGATGGCCTGAAGAAGGCGTTAAGTCCGAAACAGACATACCGAATTTCCTGGGTGTTCGGTGCTCCCTCACCTACCAGCAGCGGTGCCTAAATTCTCATCCTGCACATCCCGTCGTCAGTGCCTCGGGCGTGTCTGAAGAAGACATACTCCCAGGGCTGTATGTTAGCAGGAAGGGAAGAGGATTGGTTCGAGTGAATAGTATGAGAGGCTGAGTTCCTAGCCGGAATAGGCGTAAAGAGCGGCAGGCTCTATAGAAACAAATACCCTACAGATTGAGGTAAAGACTACTTGGGAGGACGCACCCCTACTGGTGAATCCTGTTATCACCCCGCATCCAGTCTGACCTAGCATCCTGCACAATCACGTTTCTGAATTAGATGCTTATCTGGAGATCTGCTGGCCACAGCAAGACTTAGACCTCGTGAGCTATCCCCAGTCGGAAACGCCACGTGCAGTTTCCACCCCATTAAAGTTTGTTCCTGTTCGTAGAACCCATGAGATTGAACCAGATCGAGCTATCCTCTCCTATGGGATCTCCAACACCCATTATCGTAATAACCTAGTTAACATCTGCAGACCCTAACAGGGTACATAACAGCTGTCCTCCCACTTATAGGCAACCCTATCGGTAAGTAAGATTGCACGCCCTGGGTGGGAGTCAATTGCAGTTCAAATCACCGTGGGGTTTGATTCCCCTCCACTCTGAAGTAATCCCTCTACTAGGTGGTATCCCTGCAAACCAACCACGACCCACCAGGTCAAACAAGTATCGTAAATAGAGAATAACACAGATGCGAGCTCAGGAGTGCAATCGGCGCAACTAGCAAGAGCTAAGCTAAGAGTGAACGCACTTCAACATAAACAAAGCCTAAGTGGTACTTTGCGCATTGGCGTGAGTAGCGCATACTGGCATAAAACCATAGCCACGCCATTCACATTTTTGGCGCCATATAACAAAAAGCAGGATGATTTGTTAACGTTATGTTAATTTATCATGTAAGGGCTATTATAGTACATTACGATGGTACTGCTAGCAAAGATTTAGACCTCATTTTGCTCCAAAAATAAGAGTAAGCTACTACGTTAATACAAATGTGAAACTATCTAGTAGACAAGCTAAGGTTTGACTGATACAGAGAACTGTCTGTATAATCACCTCTGTTCCAGTTCGGTTCCTTCAAGAATCGGCGGTTCTAAGAAACCAATCATCCCATCACTACTTTTAAGCAATCTTTGTATTGTCACTTAGCTGTCTGATGATAACTGCATAGCACATTCACAAGTTATCAACAAAACTTTTTGCTGTAGCACAAGGAAACAGCATTTCCACAGTTTATAAACAAAACTGGGTAAAACCAGGAGCTAGGATAAGACTTTCTGAATGCTGTGAATTAGCATGATAATTCAACAGTCTGTGACACAGAAATCTGGAGCAAGTTCGGCCTTCAACATGCTAGTGGATTTATTAAGATTCCCTGTAATCGGGCCAATTTTAAACACATTTTGCTGCACCTTTAACATAACATTTTCAGGGTATCCATTCCACTCTGGATCTCAAATACAGTGAATGCAGCTCCTGTCACCATCTTGTAAAGAGTGATACATTGCTAATGACATGTGTTTTTTTTATTTTAGTTCTAAAAGGAGTCAAGTGACAGTATTTTTAATGTTTGTTTTTATACATTAGATCATATTTGTATGTTTCACAGCAACACACTTTCTTTTTGGTCTAGGTGATGAGACAGTGTCCATGGTTAGTGACACTTGGAGCACAGATGTTCTGGCCAGTGACAGCGAGACCTTGGAGCAGTCAGAACGCAACTACCCTCCGAGCATCACAGAAAGTGCTGTGCAGCAGTTGACTGAAGCCACCCAGGTTAGTTACATACCTTGTATTTATACTGTAAGCAATTTAATATAGTAGAACTTACTATGTGTAACTACAACAGACAATGAGGAGATAAATTATTGATATAGTGAATTAGCATTGTAACTAAAAATTACTGTGTACCATAATATCTTGAAAACTCGTAAGTTGACTGTTTATTCAATGTAGTGTATCTGACAGCTGTTTTTTCCATACTTGACAATTGCTTGTGTAAAGATTATTAAAATAAGACTGTATCATCGCTGACAACTAAGTAATTTTTTTTTTACACTCGCTCTTCAGTAAATGCGTACATGTAACAGACTAAAAATACACATAGCTTCTTCCTAAACCATTTAAACCATACAACTTGTAAATCTGATCAGAGTAATTGCAGATACTTACTTCCAAGAATAGTAGCAGTTTTTATTTATAATTGAAACGCTCACAACGTCGAAAGCTGAGGGCTGTGGTACACTGCAGATGATGAGCCTACTGCCAAGTCTAAAATCTACTTTCTCTTTCTGTTAAGTATATGTCTCGTTTTTACTAGGGGAGTGGGCACCCTCCCACTCTGTTCACTACCTCTCCTCTCCCGGCTACGTATGCGACCTATTCTTCTTTCCCCTTTTACCCACCTCGTTGCTTGCTACCTCCCATCTTCTTGCTGCTCCTGTGACCAATGCTTTCCTCCACCTGTCCTTGTTTCAGCAGAATGGAACTCCACCTAACAGGACAATAGGCAACCAAGGTGTAGAGGGGATGTGAATAAGCAGTACATTATTGAAGGAATAGAAAAGGATGCACCATCCTTTTTTCACTGGGAAGAGAAGTTTTTGGCATTCGTTTGACTTCTACTGGTTTGTTTGCAGACAAAATAAACATTTACATGTGTTTTATTTCTAAGAAAGAAAATTCTAGTTATAGTCAATTCACTGTGTCTTCGGATTTTTCTAAAGCCCTGCTGAATTTATACTTTTGGTTACTGATTACGTAATCTGCCGCTTCACCTTGACGTGTCGTCTTATGGAACTGTGACACGGTCAACGTGGTTTGTTTGCACTAGTTTAGGTATGCTCTGATTATTACCAAAGTTATTAATTATTAGTTCTGTGTGGGATCCCAAAATTTTGGAAAATTTTCATGAGGATTTGCACCTTATCCATTTGAGCTTTGAAAAAATTGTACCCAACTGTGATGAATTACAAATATCTAAGGTGTGTTTATTTGTTGTGTGCAGTAACTTAAGTGACATGCTGTGGTTTTGATGGGGAATTACATGGCTTTCACTTACATGTGGGATATGTTGCAGCTTTTGGATGTTTCCGAGACTGCATCCGAGGCATGGAGCACGGATGTACTCGCCTCCGACTCTGAGCGCCTGACAGAAGTGGACACCGATGACACTGGTAGCGTGGCCCGTTCCGACGACACAGCCAGATCCGAGATAGAGGCAGAAGTGAGAGGAGAACCAGAGGGAGGAGAGGTTACACCTCCATCAAGTGCACGTATGTCACATGTGATAACTCTTAAATTGAAGTCCTTTCATTCCCTGAAAATACATCATTAATAAAAGTTATTTACTTGCTACATTTTTTTTTGCTGGCATCTAATGAGTAAAAATACAATTTTTATGGTCAGAAGTTGGTTTTGGTATTTAGCTATAGGAGGACAGGGATTCAAAAATCCAAGTTGATCAAATAGCTTTTACCCGGCCCAGCACGACCATTTACACAAGCTTTTTAACTGAAGCATTTTTGTGGCATATCTAAATTCATAACTAGACGTTGCTGGCTCCTGGTAAACTTTTTAGGTAAACATTGAACGTGACTCATGACGTCTTTCTAACAATGAATTTTAACAACTTCGCCTCAAGTGAGCAAGCTTCGCCTTTCATGATTGCAACTGAGTTTTTATTGTTAACCCTGCATCAAGAGTAGTTAAAAGCGTTTACTGTCTACCATGGCAAGCAGTGGCGTGTAGGGAGTTTTTTTACAGGGTAAGCAATATAATAGCCCCACATATTTGAGTGTTTTAGATAACATTTGCTAGTGCCTGGCTGTGGTTCCATTTTTAGTTTCTACTAACAAACGCAACTTCCAACTTTTCTTACCCTCCACGTGTATTTACCGTTTTACAATGCCTAACATTAGTTATAAAACCGGGAACGAAGTGAATATAATAATAATTAAACCGAATATTATTTAGAGAGTATATTATAAATTACAAGAAAACTCTCATTTTCCCGAACACTTTCATCCACTTTCCAAGGGAAATGATGACTGGAGGACGCAAACAGAATGACTGCTTACCCTGCCAAAGGAATGCGGCAGGGTAACTCGCTTGCGAGTTGGATTCTTCGCTAGTCGCTTCTGTTTGTGGAAATAAATACTAGATAGCAGCACCATGCGTGTACAGTACGGGAGTTACGAAAACTCTGTTGCTCGAATTGGAAATGGGAAACATAGATTTAAATTTGTTTAAATTTAAAGTTAGGGCAAAAGCTATAAAGGATCAAACATTTCCAATATGTATAAGGTAAGCATTCTTGCTTCTCTGGAATAAATGCCACTGAAGGCAAAGGGGGGATATTCCAGTCTACAGATTATATTGTTCGCCAGCCGAGCCACCGATGTTGTGCATCCAAGTCATCAAGTACCCCTACCCACCGCTAGATGGCTCTACCAGTACGATTCACCGCATCTCAATTCTCAAAGCCGGCCGGTGACATCACACCCTGAGGAAGCTATGCTAAAGTCACCTCCCTCCCCATCGCCACCCGTGTCCAGCTGTCTGAAGGGGAAACACCAGCCAGAGTATAAATAGCAGGTCACAAGCCGACTAGTGACCAGTCTTTATTCCTTCACCGCATTCGTGCCGAAGGAACTACCCAGCCTGCGTATATCAAGCAACTCTACTACCCTTCCATCACTGCATTGGGGAGGAAGGAAACCCCTTTCCTTGGTCTCCACCTTGCCTCATTGTTGGAGCTATCCTTCTCACCCTACATAGTCTTCACTGTGGTAATGTTCACTGTTTGTCATAATATACACCCCGAGTGTGAGTTGAATAAGTTTGCTGCTGGTAACCACACTTCTCCATCACGCACATGCTCGCGCTAAGCAAAGCAAAATCAAAACAGATGTACAAGCCCACAACAAACAAAACAAGTATTGAATGCACACACCAGCGCATATACAGCCCAAAAGGACTACATTCTGAGTGTGCCGCTCCAGGCCAATGGTCCCACCATCGATAGTGTTGTCACAATGTGTCTGGAAATTGAAAATAGTTCGATTGGACCTATGGCCAAAATATAAGTACTCAGAAGTAAGTTAAGATCACGTGTATATTCCCTGAGCTTATGCACGGTGGCCCGTACTATCTTCTAAAACTAACCTGAATTGACACCGAAGGTAAAATACGCTCATCCAGGCAAAGGAGACTTGGTTCTAACGTGTTGGGGAAGGTGATAATGCTGCTAGGTAATTTACTACAACTTTCCCTAATTCTCTATCTTGTTGTCCAGAAGGGACCGTTGGTGGTGACTACCAGAAGGGTAGTGGTAAGGTAAGAGGTATGTCTGAAGGGACAGTCGACGACTATTACCACGGTGTGGTATGGAATGAGCTGTCTGCATGTTCAGGAACTGGTGGTGTTTAGTCTTCCAGTAGGTCTAGAGGGCATTGCTGCAGACGCAGAAGAAGCTTCTGGAAGGGTTGACGTCAATAGTAGGTGTCATCCAACCCTGAATAGAGGGGTGGAATCAGTAAGGCCTTGTACTAGAGAGCGCAAACCGCTGGTGGTTGCCTTCGGTCCTGTCCAGAGCTGTGGAGGAAACATGGACTAAAGATTTTGGGCCCCGCAGGGCCTTACATTCTGGTTGACTGCTGGACAAAAGGTGGCGAGGGGTGAAGAGGGAGATACGCTCGTCCCCTCGAGTCGTCTGCTAGTGTCTTCTGTTGCGGAGAGAATCGCTGATGCTGCGGTCTTCATCCCTTATCTGCCCGCAGGATGCGTGGTGGCGGCTCAATGGCTCAGCAGATAATACAGTCTCACTTTGGGGGGTTGGTGTAACGTCTGCTTAGAGTAGAGGGTAAACAGTACGAGCTGGATTGATATGTCTGTAGTATCATTCCTCATTTCAAGTACTTACCCGGTAGGCACGTGTCCAGCCTCTTCGAGAACTGTAGATGACTTGCCCAAGGCAAATGAAACACCGTTAAGATGGGGCAAAGTCGTGTGTATGTTATAGATGCATAGTGAGTCACACGTCAAAAGAAAGGATTTTATAATTTTGACGCATGTCGTATTTCATGATATTTATAAACGACTGCTACTCATCACTGCAACTACATCCCTAGCAGTTGTCTACAGAGTTGAGTTACCCCACCGCCGCCTACAAGATTGTTGTATCTACAGGGCCAGGACAGACGCCCCAATAATAATATTTACTTTTGCCCGGTGAGCCACCAGGACCATGCAAGAGGCCCGTGGCGAGTACAGCAGTGTGCCACGGGATGCCGCCACAAGTAAAAAGCCTAGATCCCACTGCTCTCCACTACACCACTTGCACCAAGGATCTAGGCGCTGAGCTTGCACATGCTAACCCCCCTCTCCAGACGTGCTATGCCAGTGAAGGAAGGGATGGCCGAGGATTATAAACGTATGTAGGTACTGGCCTCCGCATAGTCAGTTCTGCTTCAGTTCTCAATCTAGTCTTCTGACTCCTCTCCTGAGCTCTCACTGCTCCATCTATTGGTGCCGAGGCTCACACCTCTCCAGTTATTTCAGAGCTTCCTCGTGGAGCCAAAGATCCTCTACAACCTACAGTGAAGGAAGAACCAGCTACTGTCTTTTCCCGTAGCTTTGCACAGGTGGTCGTACTTCCACGATCTTAGTTTATTTCCTTAGATGTAAATTAACACTGCTCTCACCCGATTTCTTGAGTATAACTCCGACCTCCTTCCTCTTATCATCGGAGCTGACTAAGCGAGCAGGAGACCGGGTTTACTTGTTCCGAACTTAAACTCGCAACACACCAGAACATACTTGGAAGGCCACCCATTCTGTGCACCATGCAGTGAACGGTAGATCCACGACACTAGGATACCGTCGCCTGGAAATTGGCTATTCAGTTTGAAGTTGTCCCATGCCTCACCGCTCACATCGGGGGTCGAGAGGATTTACACTCCAGTGCACGGGAGACCAGCCCCATTGGACAAGACGTACTGTTCTTGCAACTAACACTTTGCAGCTCGAGTCTTCCTCACTTCTGGTGGGGAAGTCAATAGTGAGGTGCGGTGTTGGCAGCAACAATTGACACCTACACTTCGACTCTTGACACGTTGACTGCCTAACTCCTGCAGACCGTATCTTAAGATTAGCGCCTAGTGCCTTACCCGTAGGGGTGGTGTTGAGAGAAAGGCCATCTCTAAGAATCCACAAGGGCTTCGCATCCTTCCCAGCGGATTCGGGCTTCTGAGTCTGCATGAACAGACTGCTTTGCTACGACGGCTCACTGGACCGGTACCCACCGACCCGTGTTGCGAAAGGATACCATACTATATTCCATTCCCAATTGGAAGCGACATATGAAAATCAACCTTTGAGAAAACACTCCAGGCATAACATGTCACCTGTTTTTTCAATAACCTGTATTCCTATTCCACAAATATATAACACTATGGTTAACCTTAGAGTACTGTATTATTGAATAAATGAACCTTTACCTTAATATCTTCTATATCTTGTGCTATTTATTTCTTTTTTAAATATGAATTAACAACAGCGAATACAGTGACGTGTTGGCAATGACCGATAAATGGTTCACAGTTTAAATATTATTTTAACCTCGGTTTTTAGTATACTATTTGTAAATTAAACGGTGCCTATCGTAATATTTAAATATTTAAGTAGCCCCGATGGCAACTTATCTCATTTTTACAGTTTAAAATAAGAGCGGAAAATATTATGAGTAAGCTGTAATGGTACTGTATTGTTTTATCGAGCGAGAAAGCATTTGAAAAACTGTCTGCTAGCGAGGCTTGTCACACTCTTTCTCATTCTTAGTCTCTTTCACACTCGGGGAAATTTCACTTCTCGTATGCAAGGAAATTTTACGTTTTCAATCGTAGCATATTTCATACTTATTACAGCAAAATAATGAATTTCGAATTTGTAATTTTCAACTGAAAAGAGATTTTAATGTTTGTATATGTATTTTGATATATTTAGATATGATGGCGAGGCAGTTACCTAGTGAAGTTGGCAGACGTGGCAAGCCATGATATGGCGTGTTGCTTTTTGTCAAACGAAACGTAAAATATCCTTACTAAGAAAAATACTTCAAATGAATACATCACGTTTGTAGACGTTGTGCTTTTTAAACCTACCTAGGGAAGTTACGATATTGTGATAAATCTGTGTTTCCACGACAGTAATAAATATACTGTGACGTGTGTTTCGTTAATCATTGCGTCTGTGAAATGGCGTGCCTTTGTGCATCATTGTCTATACACTGGATCTGTGTGCGTGATTTCAAATATTTGATTAGCGTGAACTTTTTGTATGTCAAAGTTATTTATTTATAACCACGTCAGTTTATTTATCACAATGTTGTACCTTTGCACTAAGGGGTTTGAAACATAGTCGTGTAATGTAATTTGCCACAATCCCAGAAGAAAAATACTAAGCCCAGCCTGATAAATTTCCTTAAACCTAATAAACAGTAAGTAGCAAAACATAGAAATAGGAGCAGAATAAAAGTTATTGTAGGCTTATTTGTGTGCATGTTCACCGCTATCTTTTATAGTTTGTATGACAAAAATGAGCAATACGAGTTGCGTGCTTGAATTTAATGTGCCTTTTTCATTTGATTGGTTGTTCCTTCGTTTTATTATTTATTCCAACTGAGGCCGTCCTTATAGAGAAATGACCCAACACATGTCAATAACAAAAGGATAATTACAATTAGTACAGCCCTTTACCTCGCATTTGTAACAGTGTTAAACACAGTTGCGGCAAAATACTAACGTGCATTACATGTATTGAGCTACGTCGTGGAAAACAAATATGTTAATGTAAAATAACCATGAGAACTGTCTTCAATTCAGTCATTTTTAGAATGTCCTAAAGCTGACCTAAATAATGTTAGAGGCCTAAACTGTGAATATTCATACGGGACAGAATTCTTTAAAAGGTTGTAAAAAGTAAACAACACATTTGACAGGTATAAAAGTAGAAGTCACATTTCAGTGTTTGTTTTTAGGTGTAGCTAAAGTATACGAACGTACGTACACACAGTGGAATGTAGACATTGATTTTGACAGATGCTACGTGGCAGTCACATGGCAATGTTTGTTTACATTTGGCAGAAGGATACGAAACGGGCCTGCAGGTAGATATTTAGCTGGGCTCCAAGAAAGTTGCTTCCTATGGGGAATGGACTATATAGTGCAGGAAGTATGCCCCCCAGCGGCTTCTTACTACGTCTCGACGACCAACGAACATGAATATTGGTATTTAACTTCACTTTGTCTCCCCTAGACACCTTTTACTTAGCAGTTTAACTTTAAATAATTTGTTGACACGTGCCCAATTAGACTGACTTGGCACATTGGTCGAGGATTTTGTCTGGTAGACCAAAAGCAGGGTAGTTTGGTCGAGGCAATGAGTGTTGGTTAGCACTTACTTACTCCAGCTTCTTGGGCGTTGTGGTCGGAGTAGGTTTCATCTAGATGCGACAGATTCGGTCTACGCCGGATTGGAGATTCCACAGATGTACTTCGTTGGTCCAGAAGTTGAGGTTGTCCCAGCCAAGTTGCAGTTAAGTACTGGTCAGAAACCCTTTTAACACAGGATGACACGTAGGATGAGTGCGGATACAAAGTGGGAAGTAAATTACCAGAACAGGAGCAGGCGTGACTGCCTAACGTCTAAGTTTGGCGGCGCAGTTCCGTTCCACCTGCCTCTCCTGCGTAGGACGTGATAGTGCGGTCCACGGTTTGACAGCAGAGTGAGCCAGGTATTGTTCCCTACGTTTTCTACCACTCCTCTTCTCGTAAGGCATAGGGCCAACAGTTTGACAGCCTACGTGATGCACTTAGACAGGAAGGTTTGACAGTGTGTCCCAATAGTAATTTGCTGATGCCAGCTTGATAACAGTCCCCACTGATACCCCACAGTATGCGGGCTGATCAGGGATGTGGAGCCGTGGGGACCGCCAAGTGTCTATTAGGTACGTTCGCACTAGGTTGAACAGCAGAACTTCAGGCTACGGTCTCCGTGCACTGACTTAGTGCGAGTGGTAAGAAATAACGTGAGTCTGTTGCCTTTCCCGATGTGGAGGTGTTTCTAGGGGTTGTGACGTCGCTGTTTCTCCTCCACAAGCACTAACTTAGTGCTATTGTGTGACCGCGAAGAAACAGGTAGCCGTCGAATATGTATGTCTTCTTATGTGCAATCACCTGAAAGGGTTCCACTGTCATGCTAACACGGTTTAAATAAATCTCCCGATTCCTGTCGATAGTGCATGGCGTATTCTGTCTCCAACCGTTAATTGAAACAAATACCCTGGAAATGAAAAACAGGAAGGTAGAGAACAATGTGTGTTTATTGAATATTCAATAAACATGTGATCCATGCTACCTCCTACCAAAACGTGGAGGGATGAAGGTAACTGCGGTTCCAGGTTTAGGCAATCTGGTTCTAAGTTAAAAGGGGAATAAGTGGTTTTAAAGCGCCGCGTCTGGATGAAACCTACCCTGACCACAACGCCCAAGAAGCTGGAGTAAGGAGTGCTAACAAACACCCCTCACCTCATGCCGACTATATAAACCAAACTACCCTGCTTTTGGTCTAGCGGACATAATCCTCTACCAACATGCTAAGTCAGTCTAATCAAGCACGCATCAGTGTGTAATTATTTAGCCGGGTCTCTGCTAACGCACTGTTTTAAACGTAATAAAATATTACGTCACAAACCCCCCTTGTGTGTCTATTAACGAAATTTTAATTTGATATCCTGTGTCATTTTATTACTTTAATAATTCATTGTTGTATATTCATTCAGTGCACAATTATTTAACATCACGTCTTTATCCAGCCATGTAGTGTGCTGTATCCCCCAAGAGGCAGGGCCTGACAAAGGACCTAATACCTGAGGGTTCATACACCCACCACCGATACAAGGCACAAGGTTAGTTATTAGGGTTGCCCTTGTGAATGGCAGGTCCACGGGAGTGACTGTAAATTTTCCCTGACCAGAACTGCTCGTACGCAACCCCTATTAGCAACCTTTATTTTATTTGTTATCTTTCACTACTCAATGCACAAACAGCCTGGTGGTCGTCAGAGGCGACTCGAGAGACGTGCCTTATTGCAGAAAGCTTTATTTAGCAAGATAATTAATGACTCGCACTCCAATACACTGACCACTAGTGAATCCGAGAATGACCATATTGATTATAATATAATATTAGCTCCTGACCACGAAACTCCTTTAAAACACTTGTTAGGTTGGTGTGAGCCGGACAAGGAATCAGACTCAGAGAAAACCCCAGTTCAGCCAACCCAGATACAAACATCAAACTCAAATACCGACACACAGAGCCCCTCTAGTCGATCAAGCATTGTGAAACAAAAATCTGGCATGATACTTCGTGTTTGACACCCGAGTACATAAGTGCTCCCCAACTTCTGCACGATCACGTTGTCTTCCAGATAGACGATTAGGGTTCGAATCCCTCCCAAGGTAGTTCCCCACACGCAACCGGAGCAACCCGTTGCCAACTTCATCCCCGCTCGACAACCCACGAGGCCGCGGGGGATCAGTCCTGTCAATATAAGCCAGATTGCTCACCCTCACAATCACTCCTATCTCTTATCCAATTGAGCTCACTCGTCTATTTTGGGACAGCTGGCATCCTGAATATTGACGTTCCTTGTGGTACGGAAAGTAAGGCTGCCCGGAAGGGATAGCTTAATGCTCCGAATTACTCAGGGGTTTGACTCCCCACCACCCTGTAAGGAACTAGAGGGCAGTCAGCACCCTAACCACTTATCCGCAAACAGGAGCACACATCACTTCATAACCAAAAAGACTAGAATTCTTGCAACATTTGTACAAATTCCATCAAGTTTAATTTACAGGGCAACCTCGAGACCTCCAACAATTTAATAAATGTTCTCCACAATACCTAACATTATTTTCCTGTACTATATAACAGCTCTCACAATAGTTTTCAATAGTTTTCTTTTGAATAAAATTAATTTAATTTAATACTATCAAGAAGAGAAAGGAGTCCTTCTGGCACTTTCTCTTTCCCCTAACTCTCTGTTTGTGGTCTAGCTCAACCTTCTCACTGAAATTGCATTACTCTCCTTCACCCGCACTATCAATTCCTCCACCGTCTATGGTTTCGGGCATTGTAGGAAATTCCTAAGCTTTGGTTGCAGTTGTCTTGTAAAACTGCACACGCAATTCTTTTTGTTTCCATTTGGAAAGATGCGGCGTAACATTTCTACCGTGTGGCGTAATAATATCTCGGCCTCCTCGTTCAGGGTTTGTGTTTGGCTGTAGAAGTCTGTGATGAGGTTTGCTAGTACCTCTCCTCTTGTGAATTGGGTGGCAAGTCGGCTACTTAACTGACGCCATTCAGTTACAAACTCACCGTACTTGTTCCATGAATTTAATGCTTTGCCCTTGAGTTTTGCCTGAGCTCAGCTTACCCTTTGGTTGGGTGGGATGTCATTTTCTTTGAATTCCTTCTTGCATTCCGCTATGAATACAGCTAGATTCTCGTGTATGCGTGCCAAAAATTCAGGGATTTGGGGTTTCCCTTGACGCATGATACCTTAGGACAACAAGGATCATCACAGCGACAGGAGGTCTTTGTCAGGCACTAAGTCAAATGTGCCCTTTCTGGCGGGTTTACTGGTTTCAGTAATTAGTCTCTACGTGGTGCTGATGCATGTCCAGTGTAGATGACTGGCCTGGTAGCTTTGCGGCAGTACGAAATCGTGTTTGGCTAAATTGATCTTACGTTTTAGATTATTTGCTGTTGGTGAGATAACTGGATTGTGCGTAACCTCAGACATAGGCTTGACCTGAATGGTTTCTGTGTACATAAGCTGCAGGTAGGTTAAGGATATTGCTTCTGACGTTCGAACGCGCTTGCGGAGGCGAAGCAGCAGTTTCAAGTCTGAAGTAGGTGGTAGGAACTACTGAGGGTTGATCCATCTGACTGAGATACTTGGTGACCCAGGGGTGTCTCCTCGTTCAGACGAGTCTGTGCCTCGAAAATATCCTTGTGAATCCCCAGATTGACTGGTATCAGTAGAAGGCGCGCAGAGCCTGTGCTTGGTCCCTAGGTTCGAGCTGGTTGAGTGCAGTGATGAGGAAGGGGGTAAGATCCTGTAATTGGCCTAGGCTTTTAGCACCGGTTTTATCTTCTCGCCGATAACACTTCAACGTGAATAAGGCATCTGGAAGAAAGCGATGTTTCATGGTCATGAGGCGAATGGAGGTGATGTGTAGTCTTACTTGGTGTAGAACTACTTGGAACGTCTGCAGACTAAACGGTCGCCCTACCACAGTGCTCAGTGCCAAGACGCGGTGAACACTGGGTGTCAGCCCTCATTGTCAACAGTCCCTGCAGGTGGGTGTATGTCTCAAGTTCATGTCTTCCCAATTCAGGGAACGACCTCTCCGATGCCAAAACGTGGTAGAGAGGGCAAGCATCAAATCGACAAGCTGTCATAAAAGACTGAGTACCACAAGTTTGCTAGGTTGTATGTTGTATCTTAGCCTCTCAGGTAAGCTAAGAATACTAGTTGAATTATCCCGTCGAGTTTGGTGGATGGTGTGAAGAGAGCTGGTTCATAGTCAATTGAGGTTGGTCTCTCGAGTCGGAGGATGGATTCTGCTTGCTCCCGCGAGGTGAAATGAGCCAACCACAGGCCAACAAGTTAACCCCAAGGGGAAGAGTACCTAGTGTTGGGGCTCTACCGTTCTATACACCTGGATGCACAGAAATGGTGTCTGTCCAAGGATTGGGGGTGTGTTTCTATTGTTGTTGTGGTTTGAATAAATTTCCCGATCACCTGCTGTCCCTCTGACGGGATTGATGTTTACGAGGTGAGGTTGTATTACTACAGGAAAGATATCCTTAAGTGGAGTAAAACTTTGTTTATTCCATTACAGAAATAAACAAGGTGGGGTTGCAAAACGAGCGCTTATGGCGGAGCTTACTATGTTTAGACAAACTTGCTCCTAGGCTAACAGGGTGGGCAGAAAAGTGTCTATGAAAATAACTGCATCTTAACTAATGCTACAATGTTGTCCAGAAGGTACCGGAAAGTGTCTAAGTTGACGCTTGCCCGGTTAGACTAACTGGCACATTTGTCGAGGATTTTTCCGCTAGACCAAAAACGGGGTGGTTAACTCTGGTTAGAAGTTGTTAGGCGAGGGTGTTGGTCACCTATTACTTACATTGTTGGCTTAGGTGTTGTTGTTGATGCGGGTTTCACCCAATAGTGGCGAGCTCGGTCCACTCCGAAGCGGTGATTGTAGTTGTAGGCTTCACGGCTCCAGAAGTTCTGGTTTTGCACAGCCATGTCTTCCCTCAGTACAGTTTAACAACCCTCTTATCACAGGGTGGCATGATGAATGAGTACGAAAGCAAGGCGACAAGTAGATTACTAGGATCAGAGCAGGTGTTACTGCTTAGTGCCTAAGTTGGGTGGCGCGGTCCTGTTCCACCTGCCTTTCCTGTGCAGGAGGTGTTAATACCATCCACAGCTTGATAGCAACATGAACTAGGTATTGTTCCCTACGTCTTTTGCCACTCCTTACCTTGTAAGGCATAGAGTAAAATGGTTTCACAGTTTACTTAATGTACTTAGACAGGAACAGTTACTACAGTGTAACCCAACAGTCACTTGCTGGCACAAGCTCGATAGGAGTCCCCACTGATCCCCCACATATGCGGGTTGATCAGGGATGTGGAGCCATGTCGACCACCAAGCCTATACTGGTGGTGCGTTCGCACAGTGTTGAGCAGCAAACCCCAGTCTAATGTCACTTCAGCACTGAATTAGTGCTCAAGGCGAAAAATATCCTCCGCTTGTAGCCTCTTCCTCTGTGAAGATATTTCTAGTGGTTGTGGCATTACTGTTTCTCCTCCCCAGCACTAAATTAGTGCTCGGGTGGCTGGAAAGAAACAGGTAGCAGTCTAATGCGGATGTCAACAATCTCCCGGTTCCTGTCGGCAGTGCACGTTCTATTCTGTCTCTAACCGTTAACACACACAAGTACCCTGTAAATGATAATCGGAAGAGTAGTGAACAATGATTGTTTATTGAATACTCAATAAACATTTGACCCGTGCTACCTCCTACCAAACCGTGAAATGCTGAAGGTATCTGCAGTTTCAGGTGTAGGCGACCTGGTTCTAGGTTAAAAGGGGAATAGCTGGTTCTAGACAAATATAAAGTTAGTTAAAGTTAAACTGAGCTAAGTAAAAGGTGTCTAGAAGAGACCAAGTGAAGTTAAATATGTATGTACATGTTTGCTAGTCGTCGGGACGTGGTAAGTAGCCACTGGAGTCGTACTTGAAGCTTACAAGCTCTCGGGAGGTCCCAGCACTGAATTAGTGCTTTGGGATGTCACAAGAGAGGATTAGAAAGAATGACTCCCGAGCCCAGCAGCATCCGGACTTATAAAGGTGGAGCTTATTGGTTGCCAGTGTCGGCTGCGGGGAGGGCGAGCATCCTGCCCTGGTTTGGCGTGGGAGTCGAAAAACTCGGGTTAGCAGTAGTCAGCAGTTCTGCTTTGTGCCTCTTAGGTGGCGCTCTGCCTTGCCCGAGGTCCAGGCAGCTTGTGAGCTCTCTTGTCTGTCAATCAAATTCAATTTGGGTGTGTGGCTGAGTCATTCGCACTGATGAGCAGAAATGTATCACGCGTCAATATAAAGTTTGCCAAAAATCAGTGTAATAACATTTTACTACTAACTATTTCTTAGTAGCTTTTGCCAACACAGAACTTCTGACACTGTCTTTAATTCACTTTGACTACAAAGTAAATATTATACATTGTGTTGATGTTATATAAGTGAAAGTTTCATTTAATCCAAAATAGAATTCTTTAAATTACTAACAATATTAAATATTTGTTGTGTATAATTTATTTATAAGTGCAAGCAGGCATGTTACACATTGGATGATTTTTTTTTTCAAAAGTTTGATCCAAAAAATGTGGAGAATCCACAGTGGAGTACAGTAATTTTTATTACAGCAGTGCATTTTGAATTGTTTACAGGAAATTTTTATATGTTAAGATACTGATCAGTGTATTTATTTTCAGATGGCATTGCTATGAGCTTCCGCCCAATCAGAGAGGAAGCAGTGAGTCGAGCTTCCCTTGTAGTTCCAGCCTCTCCTACTAGAGTGGAGCCGATTGGGCATCCGTCTTGGAATGTGACTGGAAGGGGTGGGGGTAGAGCGGACTACAGGCGCCGCACTTTGGAATATATAGATAATAATGTTAACAACATAGTTCATCGCAGAGAGTATACCTTAGGTGCGTAACTGTGCCTACTATTGTCAAATTTTTCTCAGAAATTTTACTGTAATGCATTTCTAAATTAGTGTGTTCATAGTGTTATGTGGACTAAAATGGTCAGATTTTATAGTTTCTTTTTTCAGGCTGTCAGGAGGCTTGTTTTTTGATAATGCACTTTGGCTACACTTTGAATAGCACGTATAAGATAAAATGTAGACAGTGAATATATGCCAGTGATTTGGGCTAAGCAGTAAGATTTTAGGACTCACCCTCTACCTGCCACTTTCACTAGGGGTGAGCGACGAAGCCACACAGCAAATAGCATACGTATACCAGCATATCCTTCATTCTATCCATACGATATCTAGATGCCAGAATTGGGATAGGTAATTTTCACTTTATTCTACCTTACCTTGACACAGGTCCGGGTAAGTCTGAATGGCATGTTTGTCTAGGATTTTACTGCTAGACCAATAACGTGGTTTTGATTAGACTTAACAGTGTTTGGTGAGGGGTGTTGTTTATTGACTTACACCGTCGTCCTGGGTGGTGCTGGTGATGCTGTGTTAGTCTCACTCAGTGGTGGCTGGCTCGCCCCACTCTAAAGCGGCAATTCCAGGCTGACGACTCTCTGCTCCAGAAGTGTAGATTGGAGCAGCCGTAAGTAGCCTCTGTCTGATAAACTAACCCTCTCAACACTGGGTGGTACTCCTGGCAGTATGGAAGAATGGTGAAAAGTATAAAATTATGACTAAAGCAGCAGCAACTGCTTGGCATCTGAGTGTGGCAGCGTGGTCCAGTTCCGCCTGCCTTTCTTTCGTAGGAGGTGGTAGTGCAGACCACTGTTTGGCAGCAATGGAAGCATGGTATTGTTCCCTACGCTTGAGGCCACGCCTTACCTTATAAGGCATAGAGTAATGTGGGTAAAAGTCTCCACTGATCCCCTATGCTTGGCGGGCTGATCAGAGACAGGGAGCCGTTTAGACCACCAATGCCTCTACTGGTTGTGCGTTCAGGCAAGGTTGAGCAGCAAGTCTCGGGCTATGGTTACTTCAGCACTAACTTAGTGCTCAAAGCGAGGAAATAACCTGGGCTTATAGGCCCTCCTTGGATCAAGGTGTTACTAGTGATTGTGGCTCCGCTGTTTCTCCCCTTCAGCACTTTATTTAGTGCTCAGGTTACTGGAAAGAAACCGGTGGCAGTCTAATGTGTGTGTTTTTAGACTTACGGTCTCCTGAAGGGGGTCCATAGTCAGACTAATTCGGTTAACTTACAATCTCCTGGTTCCTGTCGCAGTGCACGTAATATCTTGTTTCTAGCCCGTGAAACAGAAAAATACTCTAAAGAAGAAAAAGCTTAAGGATAGAGAACAATAGATATTTATTGGGAACTCAATAAACATGTGACCCGTGCTACCTCCTACCAAACAGTGGAGTGCTGAAGGTAATTGCGTTATCCAGGTGTAGGCGACCTGGTTCTAGGTTACAAGGGAAAGAATATAGTTATAGACAAATACAAAGTGAATTAGTGTTAAACTCTACTAAGTAAACTGGTTTCTAGAAGGGACAAAGTTAATTTAATAAGTATTACCGTGTTCGCTAGTTGACTGGTCGTCGAGACGGGAAGTAGCCACTGGGGGCGTACTTAAAGCTTCCAAGATCTCAGGAGGTCCCAGGCCTGTTCAGTGCTCTGGGATGTTGCGAGAGAGGATAAAGAATGAACACTTGAGCCCCACTGCGCACAGACGTAAATAGTGCTCAAGTCTAGGCTGCCGCAGCGAGGTGCGGGAAAGGCGCATGACGACCTTCTGCCGTGGCATGGGAGTTGAAAATTTCTGATCAGCAGTAGTCAGCAATACTGCTTTGTTCATCTTCGGTAACGCTCTGCTTTGTCCGGTGACGGGCAACTTGTTGGCTCTCAGCGCAGGGGGAGATGCCGTGCCCGTTGGTTGCGTATTCTTATGGCTACATGCTCGGCCGCCCAGGAAATTTAAACGGCCCAGAAATGATGTCCAAAGTGTTGCGTGCACAACTCTCTCATGGGTGGTTGATGTAGACATCTCTTATGTAGGTTGAAGTAAGGGTATACTTCACGTAAAGAGCGATGAGTCATAATTGTAGTTGATTAGTAGTATTAGCAGCACATGTCAACCTCCTTACATTAGAGTTGGAATTGGTAGCTATTAAATAACTGATTTTCTAACCACAATCTTCTATAAGATCTCAAAATCAGTATCTAGTGGCATGTAGCAGAATGAAGCTGCTACTTCACTGGTGATTGCAGGTGTTAGCAACTTGGGAGTGGAAGAATCCCGCCTTATCCATGTCATAGAAGAGATAGACAAACCTCCTGACCTGAAACCAGCTGTGGTTGCTGCTAGTCAAGCCTCCATTAACATTGTTAGTGTACGCAGTAAGTATCAAATATGATGATTTTGCAGTTTCATTGTTCACTATTTGACATACAGCCTTGTCAAATATGCTTTGACACGTGCTGGGTTAAGGAGTAGCTGGCACTGTCGTCTTGGCTTTATGTTGCGCTCGACCAAGCACGCGGTATTAGGGATTTATTGGTTTAATTTTTCAATTTGTGGACCATTACCTTGACTGGACACATTGGCTGGTGGCTCGGTATGAAGTTTGCTATAGTTTGTTTTACCAGTGGCTTGCGGATGATTACCCGACGTACTTTGTTTCCTACTGTGGGTTTACTTGTCGAGGTACTCAACTGGCGGGAGGTGTGTGAGTTACCTGTCTTACTTATATTTGCTTTGGCCGTCGGTAGTCCTGCTGATGACTGCTAGCTGGAAGAGGTGGTCCAGTCTACTGGCTGCAGGTTGGTGATACAGTGTCTGCCAACACGGTATCTTACCCAGGCTGCTGCTTCCGGGCTCCAGAACCTGGGTTTGGAAACCCAGTGTCTTACCTCGGTCCCATATATCAGAGCATGCAGGACGGGATGGTACTTTTGATTTTCACGTGTGTGTGGTGGGAAACCAATATACTTGTATACAGATGAGGTCTGTCTCTCTAACAATCTGGTTAAAGCAGTGCTGTCTCGTTCCGCTTGTCTATCCAATGTAGGCGGGGCGAATACAGACCGCTGCTTGGCAGCGAGGTAAGCTGTCAAGCTGTCCTTTGTTCTTCTCTCTTTGAGCCGTGCCTTCTTCTTAAATGGCATAGATGTGAGGATGCCGCTTAACAGGATAGGTTGTGCACCACGGATGCGAAACAAATCCCTATATTAGTGTTCTGCCAGCAGTGGCTGCCGGCACGAGCTCGATGCCCAGAAGGCCCCTCGCCACCAACGGGCAGACCAGAAGTGTTGAGCCGTATGGGCCGTCTTTCTGCCACTACTGGGTGTAGGTCGCAACCAAGGTCAGTCCGTAACCCTCTAGTAAATACCTCCACCAGCATCTAGGCGCTCCGGTAGGGATACAACCCAAGTGTACTGTCTCACCTTAGTTGGATGAGTTGCTAGTTGTTGGGGCTCTGCTGTTCTATCCCCGGAGGTCTAGAACAGGTGACCATCGAATGGTTTGTTTGTTGGTGTGCATCCCTCCCCCCCTCCGGTCTGCAATGCACGACGTGTCCGGTTGCTAGCAGACCTGGTGAATGACTATATGAAGAATACTCCCAGCTAAAAGAAAACAAAGCTGTATTTATTAAGAACATAATAAATACAGTGACACGTACTATCTGCTAATCAAGTAGAAGGTATGTTGTAAGTAACCCACGCTGAACAGGTGTAGGTGACCTGATTGTACGCTAATCAAGAACATATAAGAAGTCAACAGCTAAATAAGAATATACGTAACATGGTTAATTAACTTCGGGATAGTTAGACGAGACAAATAAAAGGGATCCACTGCTCTAGTAGCAGGGAATGTAGTTGCCCCTACCAGCAAGTAGAGGCGGCTACTGTTCAAGAAGGAATCGGTAGCGAAGAGTTTTGATGATGTTAGCCTTCTTCTACCAGAAGCTTCGTCTGCTATCTCCGATGAAGAGCCTCGTGTAAGTGGTAGTAGTTGACGTCAATAAAGCCTCTGGTAACTGCTTTTGCAGAAGAGCTTCTGGTGACAGCAATAGCTGCAGTGTCTGGTGGCTGCTGAAGAGGAGGTCGTTGAAGGCCCCAGCACTAGAAGTGGTGGAGCGAGCTCGAGGATCAGAAAGGAATAATTCGCAAGCCCTGTTGTGCACATACTTACGTAGTCCAAAGGAAAGGTGCGACGGCAGGCCGCAGGGTTAGATGTGACTTTCCTCTAGCGCGAGGCCGGAATGGGGGTAGCTACCCTCCATCTGTCTCTCGGGTTCATGTGTGTTCAGTAGCACTCGGCTGTGCCCTGAGGCGGCTGACGGCTTGTCGGCTCTTGACGCGGAGTAGGGGAGGGTGACTTGCCGCTGGCTTGCACAACCGTAGTATCCACGTGTTCGGAAGCGCCCTCCACGATTGTGGCGCTCCGCAACATCCGTGTACAAGTTGATGTAGTTCGACTCTCAGTTGGGTGTAGTAGGTATACTGGCGTCATAAGAGATGAGTCGTAATCATTTGTAATAATAAAATAGAGCAACACGCATCAACTCTTTGCATTTGTTATACTAGAAAATATTTGTAGGATGAAGTTTTGAATTCAGGGACATTCTTGTAGTGATAAATAGCTCTCAATATTTTGAAAGTGAAAGAAGCAAGTATGGTATGTGCTGCTTACTATCACTGGTGTACCTACAATCCAACCCTGTGTTCACCCAAATGACACTGACACACCATGGGCGATGTCTTTTTGCTATTCTAGACCACGATTCTACCCTCCACAACAGCTCCTCCTGCCTCCCCCCTAAACCCATCAAGTGAGAACGGTTAGGCCGCACATGCCACTGAGTTTGACACAAGTTGATAGCCAGCCCGCGTGCTGGCGCAGTCTGTAAGCTGGCTACTTGCATCACACATGTGCCCACGTGGTGCTTCCTTACCTCCCTTTTGGCTGCTGGCCTCTGAGTGGTATCTCACATGCATCCTGGCCATGCAGGGGTGTTATTCCTCTCCTTCTGTACGTTTCCTTCCCCTTTCCTCTTCGTTTCACCCTAGTTTCGGGTATATACCCTTTGCAGTCCATGGTTCAAGGTTCTCTCAGCTACAGTGTTACACTACTTGTTTGTTGTCCGGTCTCAGTATATCATTACCTTCAACTCACCCTTGCGCTACCTCGTGCTACTGCAGTTCAGAGTCATGCCACACCCTGAGGTCACCTTCATCCCGTCCAAACAGCCATATTGACCACCGTACCCCCCTGTTTCTTGGTAGGTAACCTGGTCGGGGTACAGGCAGGGTGTGCTAGTTTTGTTGGTTTGCCAATAAAGACAATCATACAATCATATTCCATCATGTCATGTCTCTTTACTGCCAACTGACTTTCTCTCCAGCTACCTGTTCCTTCTATTTCCCTTCTCAACATGATCACCTATACCAAACTTCCAGGTGTATGCACACACTACTCTTACCTTTTTTACGTACATCAAGCTGCAGTTCGCAGCATCCCTCTTTGAGCTGGGAATCCGGGTATGACGATAATCCTGCCTGACTGATTATTGCCAAGGAGAAGTGCATGAACTGCTACCTGACCTTTCAGCAGGGCATTTGGTCGTGGGCAATAATCCAATCTCCCTGGGTGCTAGGGCTTCCGCTTACTCACAACTAAGCACTTTTCAGACCAGCCTGACTCGCATTGTTAAAACCTGCAAGTCAGGTTTTACTAGCTATTTTTTTAGTTTCACACTGATATAGTCATTAACTGCATCAAATCACACAGGAGTATTTCTCGCACTAAACAATACCATCTTTATAAACTCTTAACATGTTATTTTAATGCTTTCGTAAAATAAATAAATTTATAAAATTACATGTTTACTGTTTTCATGTTCGTTTCCAACAACACGTTACCACAACAATAAAATTACGTGGTTCTCATCTGGTAACCAAACAATATACAATGGAACCTCAATTTTACATTCCTCTCAATTACATTATCCCCTTAAATAAACCAATTTACTCATGTCCCACCGTTTTCCCCATGTTCACAATGTGTAAAATTCCTCCCATTTACACTGCAATTCAGTATGGTTTCCCTTGACCACATTGTGGTCTTTGTGTATAAAACACATCAATCCAGATATTGAGAGTTCAATAACATGCATACAACACATTTTCATTGGAAAGTAAAAGTATCACCCTGAAAATTTTTACACTGGAAAAAATTTATTTATCATATCTGCAGCAGGATTATAGACTATAGGATAATTTAAATTGAGATAAATATATTATTCTGTGATTTGGTTCTAACTAAACTGAAAATTCCACTGGGAATGTCAAAGAATAAAAAAGTTACCAGTTATGTACTGTTAGACCCAGTAAAGAAAACGAAATACTGCTCTTCAAGTTAGTAATACTTCTCTACTAAAACTGACCAAAATAGAAAACTGTGATTGGAACTATTGATTTGGCTTCTTAACATATTTAACTAAATCTTTTTCAATCCATTACTCTACATCAACATTAATTCTTCAACATATAGTGTTATAAAGTTAGATTGTTTCTTTTTTGTGTGTGTGTGTGTGTGTGTGTGTGCGTGCGCGTGCGTGCGCGCGCGTGCGTGCGTGCGTGCGTGTGTGTGTGAGAGAGAGAGAGAGAGAGACACACACACACACACACTCGCTTCCCCCATTTACACAATTTTTACACTCGTCCCCAGAAAAGTGTAAAATAGGAGTTCTACTGTAGTTAAAGCTAATCAATATGTACCAATCTGCCATCAGTAACACGCCTTATTAAAATTTGTCAGAGATGCGGGTTGTACCAATGACTATCTCCCAGGGTGCTTATTGCCACAAAGACAAAATAGACTAAACTCTAATTACTTCAGATGTTAAATTAAAACATAGATTGGAAGTGAGGCTGCCCAATTTAACACTACTCATCGCCATGATGCTTCACGAACAACTTACTGCTTCCTTTCTGAGGCTTAGGGTTGCCAAATCTGTGATCCAGCACTAGATGCAGGCCTACCAACTGTGAAAACCACAACAGGGGGCAGAGTGGGAAATTCAATATTGAATTTGTCCAAAACGTGGGAGGAAGTCGGCAGACACATCAAAATTGTCCAGTACACACACACAGTCACTAACACATGAAATGTAGTATTTACATATTTGCAAACCCAAACACCAAGTTTAATTATTGCGAATGGAGGCAATATTTATGTTAGAACTACAAATTTACAAATATTATAACTTATGTTTTCAGTTCTTAATTGACAAAACAAGTGTGTGTGTGTGTGTGTGTTTGGGTGGGTGGATGCGGGCATGTGTGCATGGGGAGGGGGGTTATGTGCACGCAGGTGTGTGCGCGCGCGCGGGGGGGGGGTTTCCAATATGGATGCAGAGTTATGACAGTCTCTTTATCTTTAACCATATCTATAGGATGGAATCATAAAATAATAATTATTACAATTACATTATAATGCACATGTTATTACAAAGCATCTGCTTCAGCAATATACGCCACAAGATGTTAGCTACTTAGCCCTTGAAAAATGATACATGTAGTTCAAACTTCCGTAGTAGGTAGCTGGTAATGTTGGAAAAAGAAAGAAACAGAATGGTTACAAAATGGACTTTAAGAATGACTGCAGAGTTGTACGTTGACTTTTGTCGATCACAGTCGTGTATACAAATAGTCTTACAGTTACCGTAAACATGTCAAAACTTTTTCACTGATGATTGGGCTTGTATATTATGTAATATTATAGTAGAAAGATAAAATTATTTTTTATAAAATTTAATAATCTCTTTCCGAGTCACAAATTTTTTGCTTGAGTTATAATTTTTAAACCAGTGAGTTGAATTTACTTGAAAACCTGTACATGTGGTGACTTGAAAACCTTCCCATGTGGACTCGGTGTGGTGGCTGTAATTCCGCCCTACCTTATTCCCTTGGAAGTAGCTAACAGCTGCTGGAGCACTGCTATCTGGAAGATGGTCCAGGACTCCCCCCCCCTCCCTCCCTTCATAACTCACCCGTATTCACCTTATTCCTTACCCCACATTGTTGAAGTAATTCGTGCCAACATCTGTGGGACATCTGCTTACTCCACTTCTCTTTCTCTCACGTATGCCACACCACCAGGCTGGGTGTTGAAAGGCAGCCAAAACGTTTGTAGCCATGGCCAGAGACCCAACTTCATATACTCTACTGAGAGAAGAGACTGTATAGTTGAGAAATGCTGTCATCAGTAATACGCTTTACTAAAATTTGTCGGAGATCCGGGTTGTACTGATGACTCTCCCAGGGTGCTTCCGAGTGCCTTTAATGCTCTTTCCTCTGCCACCCACTCCACTTAAACATCAGCCAGCAGTACCTCGCCCTGCCATCCTTGCAAGAGTAGTTCATCAAGAAGTGTCTACCCCTGGTAGTATTTGTCCATAAAGCTTTGCCCCAACGCAAACTTTCACACAACCACTCATATGTTCGGCTACCCCAAGGGAACAAAGGCAGATAAGTTGATTATCAGCCAAACGACCCACTACCACTTCTGCACACTCTGATGAAACTACACCTGCTTTCCCATCCTCTGAAGGGAAAGCTGCCAGATGCCCATGCTAGATAAACAGTAAACACCCATGTAAGTAAGCATCAACACTATCCGGTGAGTCAGCTTGATGCATCCACTGCATGGTTGCAATACTTCAGTCGTAATTTTGAAACAAAACGAGCAACAGTCAGCATCTTTACAGGGGAAATTGCATTTCTGAAGTTAATGTTATAATGTTGTAAACTGTTTTGTAATTACCCAAGCTGTTCATCACTTGTACATTCGGAAGTATTTAAATTTTTATTTTATTCTGCCTGTAGTTTTTGGAGAATAAATTGGAAATCGCTATGTTTATGCCTTTCATTCAAAATAGAATGAAACAGATAAGTCCTTTTACATTGAGCTCCAAGTCAGCAGTGAAGTAAATATAACATTTTAAAATAAACCATCTTCACTGGAGGTTTTTTGCGCACTGGTCAACCTGGCAGTCAAGCATTCTGCTGAATCACCGGGCTGGAAGTTTACTGCATAGTGATTAGCGGGTAAACATCCACATCCTCTGGCCAATCTACCAGTCAGATCAGTCAGGTGAAAATTAGCGTTGTGGGAAAGATGCCTAAACTGCTTCAAGGCACAACCAGGCAGCTGTTTACAGCTGGAGACGTCTTGCAGATGTGTTAACGTTCATTGTTATTAAAACTTGGTTGAGAGCTTATTTTATAAATTACATATCTAGAAGTCTGCTGCAGGTTTATTCCTGTATTACATCTTATGTACGGTGTTTACGATAAAATGAGCACTTTTGAAAGCCCTGCTTAAGATCTACTTGTATGCATGTTGTGTATTCTTCCACCTTATATAAAATTAACATTGCCATGGGTCTCATCACTTTAGTCATGCGTCGGTCAAGTAAAACTGTGCAATTATTAATAAAGTAAACATTTACAAATCTGCTCATTTTTACACGTTGAGGCGTTTAAAAAAATACATAAATCCTCCGAGATAATTTATATCATCACAAACATTTACCTAACACTTTTTATTTAATGTTAACATATGGAACTACATTTCATCCATCGTTGCCAACTTTACCAGGTGCATATCTTTCAGTGCCCTCGTTAAAATATATGCTGGCAGGGATAGTGAAATTTTTCTAATGTTGATTTCAAAATTGCTCAATATATCATGAACAGCCTTTAAGTAAGGTACACCTAAACTGAGACGTCAGGTTACTTCATATCTATACTGATGGTGGCAGGATTGCTTGGCCAAATAAATTGCTGCTGCGAGAATACGAACGAAGAAAGTAAAAATACAATGTGAAAAAATAAAATATGTTTGGCAATTCGTTCATAAATGTTGATGAATTAAAACAATACATATTTGGGATAACATAGACATACAACATAGCCATACATTCTACATTTTCACATTAATTAAGTTTGCATTGTAAACCAACTCAGCATGTTCTGGTTTAAAAGTGAGCAAACATGAACATTTTTGCAACATTTTCTGTCAGTAACACCTTTCTGTTAGGCATAACATGTCAGAACCATATTTAGCTGCATTTCAGGAAAATCAAATGATGTGGTATGTACGTATTCCCTCTAATACCAAAATATTCATATTATGGTAATAGTTCCATGAATTAGGGAACTATTGCTTTCCAAAGAATCAGATGTTTTCTGTTCCACAAAAATAAGTGGAATTGCGCAGTAAATGATTAATAGTTGGAAGGATGCATTAATTTCCATTCCAGGCTTAATAAGTTATTCTCTGCAAGTAACAACAATTACCTCATAAAGACAATTTTGTTGTCACTGTAAGTAAATGTGACATTCATGCCTTTTACTCTGCAGGTCCTTTGACAATGGTTGAGCTGCCCATTCTCCAGAATGGTCCAGTAAGTG
Source organism: Dryococelus australis (assembly GCA_029891345.1). Lineage (NCBI taxonomy): Eukaryota > Metazoa > Arthropoda > Insecta > Phasmatodea > Phasmatidae > Dryococelus > Dryococelus australis. The sequence goes on from CM057000.1 coordinate 145,186,744, forward strand.
TGGTACGGAATGGATCGGAAGTACTTCACTTGGCCAATCACAGGGATGAAGGCAGCCAGGACCCAACCAGAACTGTTGATACTGCCATGAAGGCAGAGGTAAGTCGAGGACCACTTCCATGTTTTAATTTACTATTCTTTTTAACAGGAATGTGAAAACAATTTATTCTAAGATGTAGATCATAATACAATATATACCCTGAATATACGATTGTAGCGTTCTTCGACGCTTCAAAATTAACGTATCTCGAATTGAATCTTTTATTATTTTATTTGTTTCTTGAATTCAGGTTTAAATATTTTTACCTCGCAAATATATTTTTTAGGAAGAGGTTGCCTTAGATTCACGGTTGCCTTCCTTTTGGGTAAATACGGTAATTAAAATTACCTGTAGTATAGTACTTCATTAATTAAATAAACAGCAAGAATATGTCGTCAACTTTTAAAATGAAATTACAAAAGCATCATGACATACCATAACATTCAATTGTTTACATACTCGACACAAGTCCGTAATCAAATACAACTGTAACCGTAATCTGTTGACCTTGGCGAAAAGTTGTTATTATTTTGGTGTTGTTACAATATGAGGCATTTAAATCGGTGACAGACAATGTCAAACAGGTAATGAAAATCCATAAAACCTGCTACAACTACATAATAAGGTTATCCAAATTTGGTCATTTTTCAATTGTTAAAAACTTTAAGAAAATTATTTGCGTCTTAATTTCGTCACTATCCGATAATTCTACATTCTTTATTTTCCTGTTAATAATGGCACAGATCTAAGTTTATTATATTACCGCATTAGCAAAAGTTGTAGTTACTTAGGCAAAGTTAATATTTTTCATTTCTGTGTAAGTAAAGCTTTGTTTTGGTTTTGGTTAATTTTAATATGTTTGTATCAAAATGATGTAAATTTTGTGCTGAAACTGTCGAAATTCTACCATATATTACATGTGAGTAGCTAATTACAAAATACATAAATGAAACAGAATATTACAGATTTTCCTGCAGATACATACAACCAAACAATGTGTTCTTTGTTTAAAGTAACTTAAAATTTATTCACGAAGTAAAGTTCACTAGTTAGGAAGTACTTTTAATTTCTTGACTGGGGGTAGCATTAGTTTATTATACCTCAAAAAAAAATTTCCATATAACACTTTTAAAAAATGATTCGACTTGTGTACGATTCATGATTCGTGAATCTTTTAAAATATAATTAGAGTTTTGATTCGTTCTCAAAAAGTCTGATTTGCAGAAGCCTAATAAGTTTTTATTTATTTATCTAATTATTGAGGGAAATTTTTAACATTTACTTATATTGTTTTATTAACTGGGTTCATTTTCGCATAAGAAAAACTTACTGAGATTTGTGTAGTGTAGAGTATAATATAGCTCACAGATTTTTTCTTCTTGTTACAATTTTCTAGTTTTGCTTTTTCTCTTCTGTTGCAGAGGAACAAGTACTCCCCACCTTCGCCCTTCTCCTCGTTTCCACCCCAGCTGACCCTCCTCGAACAAAACTTGTAGATGCATGCCTGCAGAGTGGCTGTGTAACATTGTGCAGGTGGCAGCAGATGACGACAGGGAGAGAGGGAACATGGCTGATGGAATTCCTGGTATGGTGCGCCTGAGCTCAGTCAGTTTGGCCTCCACCAGCAGCAGTGGCAGTGGGTCTGACCCTCGCCCCAAAACTGTCACGCCAGTACCAGGTACGTGTTTGCAGCTAAGCTTTGCTGGCTCTCTCCTGCTGTCAGTCAATATTCTTGCCTCATTCGTAATTTTTTCATCATTCACATTGACGCCACACTTGGCTAGAGTCTGTTCAGTTGGGGACATCACAAAATTTCTCCCCTGCAAGGCAAGGAAGCAGAGGCTCTCCTAACAGGGATTACTGTTGTAAATGACATGTGCCGCTCAACATACTAAATATTGATTACGACTCATCGCTAAATGTTCCTACTTCCATCACTGCAGAAGGGGAGAGAAGTATTTCTACGTGAATTCTCGATCGCCTACTCTACCAGGTAACAGGAACTTATCAGCGGATTCTCTTTACCTGAAGGTTGTGCAAACTGGCAGGCGCGTCGCTCCCCCTACCCCATGTTGAGAGCCTACAAGCCGCCCACTGCCGGGCAAGGCCAAGTGCCGCCGGCGAGGCACGAAGTAGAAACGCTGACCAGACAGGATACTCTCACTCCCCGCAGTCTGTGCCTGCAGCCTACAAGCTTCACCTATGTAAGACCGGATGCTGCCGGGCTCAGGCAGTTCATTCTTTTCAAACTCTCTCGTGACATCCCAGAGCACTAATTCACTGCTGGGACCTCCGGGAACTTCGGAAGCTTCGAGTACGCCCCCCAGTGGCTACACACCATGTGTCAATATCCATCAAACACATACACATATACTTAACTTCACCTCGTCTCCTCCAGACACGACTTTTCTTAGCCAATTTAACATTAAATACTTTTGCACTCGTCTAGAACCAGTTCCTTGCCATTTTTACTAGAACCAGGTCGCCTACACCTAGAACCGCAGTTACCTTCAGCTCTCCACGGATTAGCCTACCAATGTGAGAGATACAGATGAAAACACATCTCCCACTTTCGCAGATTCAAGCCTTCATACGGAGGAAGGAACAGATGTACAGACATGTTTTCCCCAGTGTTGGTGAAGCTACCGCCATTCGCGCCATCATTCGAATGCTTCTACCCAACCTTAGGAATGTCCTTCTTGCCACCAGATCGACGACCTTGGACGAACTGGCTAACCAAGCCTGTGAGGCTGTACAAAATTTTGCTGTGCAGGCCAGCCTCGAAAAGCCTGTGTCACCCAATACGCCAGAAGTTCGAGCTCCACCAGTGGCACCTCCTAACAGTGCCCATCTCCAACTCCCCGCCTGGCCTTCATGCTCAAATGCTGGTTCTGCCCAGAGAACCACTGGAACAATGACTACCCGCAAAAACCAGAGGGAGCTGCCTTTCCATCCAATCGAGTTGACAAAATGCCGTCAACAATTCCATCCAAACAGACTGGAAAACAAACTCCCAGTAGTAAGCCCGGAAACGCCGATGCGGGGGCACGAAACAGGCCACCAACCCCAGTACACAACGGCCCACCCTCCATGGACTAAATGAAGAAGTACCAATTCTGTAGCCCCTCACACAGAAGTGGAGGTAAACAGTGACACGGTGCTCTTCTTGCTGGACTCGGCGACCACAGTAGATTTTATCCGTAGCATATTGTTAACAGCAAGCCAACTTGCCGAAACAAGACCACAAACCAGGACAGTGCGAATGGTGCAACCCAACTCCACCCTAGTCGTAACCGGACGAATCATCTTGACAATGAAAATACGAAGTATTGTTACACCGCCAGAATTTATTTTCTCACCAACCCTGTCCGAATCGTTAATACTAGGGTATCCATAGCTTATCAGCAATCAATTTATTCTTGATCACAGACAACGGAGATCCTATCTGGGAGAAACCAACCGGATCACAGTAAACTGGGATCAAAACCCAGATGACCTTCCACCGATGACCATCGACCCGATGTACATTAACCACGAACTTGAAGAACCAGAATTCTACCAATTGAAAGCCGTATTAGATAAGCACGCCAGAGCATCCGGACCAGGAGGGCTAAACGCGTTCTATTTAGTACAAAATATGGCCGACCACCAACGTATCGGTTTACAACAGACCATACCGCGTGTCAGCCCAGCGGTGTAACCTCATTATGGAGCAGGTCAACGACTTGAAGAACCAGGGAATCGTTGAGCCATCAAATTCCCCATATAACACACGCGGTCCTCGTGCCGAAGAAAGACGGGATATTGTGATTCTGCGTAAATTACAAATCGCCAAATAAAGTATCCCACTCGATCGCTCCTCCAGCTATAGACTTGTCTCATACCCTACGAGACATTGGCAATGCCAAAATATTCAGTAGTCTCGACATGGAGTCGGGGTATTGGCAGATTGCAGTCCACTCGGACAGTCACAAATATACTGCCTTTACAATGCCAGAAGGCAAAACCCTGCAATTTTGAGTCGTGCCATTCGGCTTGAAAAATGCCCCAGCAATGTTCCAACGACTGATGTCTGCGGAAATGTTAACAGGTTACTTCGGCGAGTTCTGCTTTGCCTGCCTTGACGACATAATTTATTCCAATAGTTGGGAGGATCTCCTAGGCCATCTGCAAAGGATGTTGGAAAGACTCGTGTTACATGGAATGACTTGCAAGCTGTCGAAAAGCTAGTCATCAATAGATTATCTGAGACACATCATCTCACCGGAAGGAAACTTACCGCAATACAATTCAATACAAGTGATTGAAGAAGCTGAAGAACCTACGAATAAGCGGCAACTTCGATGGTACCTGGTTCTGTGTAATTGGTTATGTGACTTTGTTCCAAATATCGCAGATTACATTGCACCACTACACCCCCTCCTGGAGAAAGAGAAACAGTGGCGATGGGGCCCGAAACGACAAGAGTTTTCTGACTTGAAGAACAGCTTAATGAATATCCACCAAATCTACCGACCACAAGGAGACAAGCCATTAATATTGCAAACAGACGTGTGTCAGAACGGCCTGGGCACAGTACTGTACCAGCAAGACGTAGGACAACCACATGTGATAGCGTATGCGTCAACTCGCTTAAACAAAACCGAGCAGCGCTACCACATCAGTGAGTAGGAGAGTCTGGCCGTTATTTGCAGTCATTGAGATAGTCGATGCTGTCAACTACCCCTCATCTGGCACATCACCCGCAGTGGAGGTCGAAGGGATACTCCCTCCCACTGCATCACCCAAGGACCTGGCCACCGAGACTGTCGATGCTACCCACGACCTTGTCCCACGACGAGCTGTGCTGCCCTCACCCTCAGTCGAGGTTTTCCTCCCTCGCACTGCCCCATCAGAGAAACAGCCTGCCCTACAGGTAGGAACCCGTGCAGTCGGGGTGGAGGGCCTATCACTCCCCCACACTGCCTCAACATCCCTTGAACGAGTGTCCCGCAATCTGTTGCGGAAGAAGCAGAAGCCACTACGCCCCGAGCTGCTCCACGATGCTTGATGCCCCCACGTACCACCAAGGCCGCTCATTCGCCTGACTAGTTCCGGGAATCGCCATGGAGACCCACAGCAAGGTACATGTGGCCGCACCTTTCACACGCTGCCCTTCGTCCGAAGGGGAGACTTGCAAGAAGATCGCCAGTAAGTGCGCAATTGTTGCAGACAGTGCAGTACCCCTTAACCGCTACTTAGTGTGCATGGCCAAGGACTTGTTATAGACCTGTCATGTATGCTACCTTTACTTTAGCCGCAAATAAAGGACAGTGACTCACGTAAGCAGAACCATCACATTTAGGCTAAATGAAATTCAAAATATCCCATAAAAGTGCCTCACCCTAGTGTCACCAAGAGGGAAGGGGAAAGAAGTGTAAGGAACCAAAGAGGTAAATGCAACCGTAATTAGTCACTCAACTATGTGGTAATTAACTTTTAATTACAGCCATTAACCGCTGTACGTTAAACATAAACTTTTCATCACACTGCAATATAGACACTTGACGCCTCAAGGTTCCGTAATTGTCAGTGGCCGACAGCCCACTTAAGTAGGTAGAATCATGTAAAGACGCTCGCCACAGTACAGTGATAAGTTGAAGATAGACTTTGACGTAACAAGGATATTTTTAGCTTTTTCTATGTTTATAATTCTTCATTACTTAAATCTGACTTGATGTGTAGGTACACAACTAAATACAGTAGAGCACCACTTTAAGGAACTTCAAGTTAACGAACACTTCGCCATAATGAACTTATTATTTGGTCCCGCCAAAACACCATACATTTATATCAAATAACTTTCAGTTATTCAAAATTTTCGCTATAATTTTACGAGAGGTTTATTCAGTATTCACGTTAATGAACACTTTGTAATGGAAATAAAATGTAAAAGACTGCAAATTTTTTTTTTTTTTTTTTTTTTTTTCTCAATGTTAAAAACCTAAACAAACAAACCGCAACTGGTTTTTTTTTCTGTAGATAACTCTGTTACAATGATACAATACATTGGTGTGGCAATACGAGACAAAAATCGTAAAGCGCAGCGTTACTTGTGTTTATCGCTGCAACTAATGTGCTACATCGTTGTGTAGGCAGAGATAAGAAGCCTCTGACTTCGCCGAAGTTTTGCGTACAACAAAATGCTGTCACTATATCTCTGGTCTGTTCTTGCATCAGCCTATTTTACCGTGAATTGCAAATAAATTTTACCATCTTTTAATAAGTTCGTTCTTTATTATTTGCTATAATTAAAGCTGTAGATAATGGAAGGAAAAATGAAAAGAGATCGCCACGAATTCGGCATAGCGAAAGCTACATTGTCAACGATAATAGGTCATCGTTCTGAAATAGAGAAAATCAATTTTTTATCACCCGACCGAAAATGTGACACACCTCAAACAAAGTGACAAGTTCATAGGCAAATATTTAAAAATCCTGCCACTAGGTAAAACATACCATATGCATTTTGCTCACAAATGCCTTTAGTATCAAGATATACAGAAAAGTCCAGATTCCGAGATTTCATTTTTATGCTGCGAGCCTTTGACGTTCGCAATTTGAACACACAACTCGAATAACGTGCCGAGTTAATAGACGAATATTTAAAAATCAAGCCACTTAAGATAATACAAACAATAAACTTGTTGCTAACACGTGCCTATAGTATAAAGATATGCAAAAAATTCAGGGTTCCATGATTTCATTTTTATGCTTCGAGGCTTTGAATTTCGCAATTTGAAAACACATCTCGAACAAATTGCGAAATTCAGAGGCTCATAGTAGAAAAATGGAGGTTTGGAATCCGAACTTATCGGCATATCTTTATACTATAGGCACATGATAGCAACGTGTTTATTGTTAGTATTATCTTAAGTAGCTTGATCTATAAATATTCGCCTCTGAACTCGACACCACTCCATGTGTCACGCCTTTTCGCTTCGCCGGCCAAGCGACTGGAGTGCACAGAACACGTGCCTCTACAGCGGTCAAGCCACCCAAGCTTAAGGATCCCGCCTACCTGACTGGAAAATTTTTTTCCATGCTATCTGCATCACCACGTCAACCAACATCTACCAGACCTTTCTAGACCTTCCAGATGGGGGCCTACGCCTTTCTCCACCATCTATTCCACGATGAGTCTGCATCGCAATGGAGGGGGTCAAATTGACGTGTGCCGCTCAACATACTAAATAACGACGATTACGACTCATCGCTAAATTTTCCTACTTCCACCACTGCAGAAGGGGAAAGAAAATTTTCTGCATGAATTTCCAGCAACAGGAACTTGAGCGGATTCTCTTCCCCTGAAGGTTGCGCAACTCGGCCACCCCCCTATCTCCCTTTCCCCAAGCTGAGAACCTACAAGCCATTTGACACAGGGCAAGGCCAAGCGCCGCCGACAAGTCATAAAGCAGAAACACTGACCTTCCAGGATGCTCACCCTCCACGCAGCCCTCGCCAGCTGCCTTCAAGCTTCACCTATATAAAACCGGACACTGCCGCATTCGGGCAGTTCATTCTTTGCAAACTCTCTTGTAACATCCCATACCACAAATTCAGTGCTGGGACATCCTTGAACTTCGGAAGCTTCGGCTATGCCCCCAGTGGCTACCCACCACGCTTCGATATCCATCGAACACGTACACATATACTTAACTTCACTTTGTCTCCTCCAGACACCCTTTTCTTAGCCAGTTTAATTTTAAATACTTTTGCATTAGTCTAGAACCAGTTACTCCCCAATTTTTAGTAGAACCTGGTCGTTTATACCTAGAACCGCAGTTACCTTCCGCTCTTTCGCGGTCTGATAGGAGGTAGCACATGGTCACATGTTTATAAACACCCATTGTTCATTACCCTTCTGCTTTTAATTTACGGGGTACTTGTCTGTGAGACAGTCAGAAACAGAATACGACGTACACTGCCAACAGGAACCCAGAGTACTGACATCTACATTAGATTGCTACCGGTTTCTTCCCATCCCCAGAGCACCAAGTGAGTGCTGGTGGGGTGAAACAGCAATTCCCGGGTTGCTGCCCAACCCGATGCGAATGCTCAACCAGTTGAGGCTTGGTGGCCCACACAGCTCCACATCCCTGATTAGCCCGCATGTGTTGTGGATGAGTGGGGACTCCTATCGAGCTCGTGCCGGCAAGTCACTATTGGTCTACACTTTAATTACAGTTCCTGTTTAAGTGCACTGCTTCACTGTCAGACCAGTGTGTGCCCAATGCCTTACAAGGTGAGGAGTGGCATGAGGCATAGAGAGCGATACCTGGCTCACGCTGCTATCAAACCGTGGATAGTACTATCTCATCCTAGGCAGGACAGGTAGGTGGAATGGGACCGTGCTGCCCAACTTAGACAACAAGCAGTAGCGCCTGCTTCGGTACCAGTAATCTTTTAGTTACTTTGCATTTGCATTCACCCTTAGTGCCACCCAGTGGTACGAGGTTGCTAAACTGGACAGAGACTAGATACGGCTCTGCAAACCCCAACTTCTGGAGCTGTGAAGCCTACAACTGGAATCGCTGCTTCAGAGTAGATCAAGCTCGCCTCTAGTGGGTGAGACCATCTGCAACCGCAACACTCAAAATACTGAATAAGTAAGCAATAGCCAACACCCCTCACCTCGTACGGTAGAACCAGAGTAAACAACATTGCTTTTGGTCTAGCGTAAAAACCTTGACATACATTTCAGACATACTTAACCGGCACGCGTCATAACAAACAAAAAATTGTGGACTGTAAACAAACAAAGATACAGTATTTAGCCGAAAGGAAGACAACCCTGAATCTAAGTCGACCTCTACCTGAAAAAATATTTAAACCTGAATTCAAGACTACCCCTCTGTGCTAAAAAAATGTTTAGGTTGAAGGTATTTTGCCATGAGTTTATGTCCCTTCAAGAAGAAATGCTATTAAATTAATAATATGATATATTTTATTTATTTTCAAAGAAAATCTAATCACAATGAAATAGGTGTGTCTAACCTGGCTGTATGGTAGCAGCATCTTTCTTACACTGTAAAACTTTTGTGGGTGTTATATACCTATTTTTGACTTGAGCCATTTTGCTTCCCAGTAAATCGCTTCCTCTTTACCACTGGGTGACATCAGATAAGGGGACCCTTGTCAAAGTTGACAGGTACAGACTCAGCACTACAAAAATACCTACAACCATAGGACACACTATTTAAGCATAAAAAGCCTTTGCCAAAATCCTGTCTCATGGCATGCCAATTTTGGAGGACGAACTGCTACCTGAGTAAAAAATTATGAATAGAAGCGCGTAGTAATTTTGTGCGTGTAACACAAACTTAAATACTGAACTAGCAGTGTCGCACATTCATGAGATTTGTGCCTAGATTTTGAACTGAAGATGAACCCGAATTGTAGACGACCCCTTATTTTTTCTATTCTTTTTCTGTTAAAAAAATCTCGTCTTCCTTTCGGGGAAAATACAGTATTTATTCATTCGACACATGCTGTATTCCACGTAAATGCATTATATAGTTCTGAAGAGTCCCTGTTCTGTTTCTACCTCATCCAATGCATTACTACAAGTCATGGAGTGCTCGTGGCCAATTGCCTTGCCACCCCCAAGGAAATTGTTATGCTACCTGCAGAATGCATCTTCTGGCAGACTGTCTGCTGCATGTTCCCCAGCTACCCAATATCATAACCATTGCACCTACACATGGGTAGGACATTGTTTCACCTCTCCCTTTGCCTTGCTCACACCTGGGTTTCTCCTATGTAAGCCACCATGTCCCACAGATCTAGAGGTCAATCTTGTACAGTGTTTGTGAGTTTGTAAATGGCTTTCAATGAAACTGCCCTGCCAAGATTGTCTCCTAGTTCTCTCCGCAAGACACCTTAACTTAAGGCAGTTTCATTCCATCTGCTGCTAGATGCCTACTAGAACTAGATTCTCATCCACATTCACTTGGTCCTTTTCAGACAGCCACAGTGTACGCCTCTCTTGCGGTAAAAATGTCTCCTAGGTGTAAGACTATTGGGGGGGGGGGAGTGGGTGGTCGCTCCTTCACCTTTTAGCCTTCTGTGTTGATAAACAGTGATTGGTCACTATTTCAATTTGCAATATTTTTATATATGTACATAACCAAAAAACAGCAGTATTTTAGTACAAATATTTAAAACCCTGGTTTATATGAAATACCGTGTTACATACATATGTGCATAACCACATGCACAAACATACAATGTACAGTATCAGAAAGGGGAGAGTTGGGAGGGAGAAACGGGTAAGCTGTAAATGAACATGGGTACTGTCACAAAATGTTTTAAGATTTCCTTCCCTTCTGTAAATAAGTCTGTGCGTATGATATGTCTAGTCTTGTGCGATGCTTCATCAAAATGTGATGCATATTTTTGTACTCTTCATAAAGGATTTTTTTTACCCCATTTCAGTGTTATTTATTATTAGCATGGTACAATGAAGGTGGATATTTTTTCACTTAGTCTGCATATAAATAAAAGGGGTGTTTTAAACAGATATCCCTTCTGCTCCAAATGTGGTGATTCCCAATGGCCACATCGTTATCCCAGAAGATGAGCCGGCGCCTATTAAGTCTTTGCCACAGGTGTCTGCTATGGGAGCCATTCCAAAGAGCATCAGCTTTGACAAAACTGCAGAGCGAGGGGACAAGGTAATTAACATAACAACAGGACATTTGAGAGAATAGTTAGTAAGGATTAGATTTTTGTATCTGGCAATGTGCATTATTTTGTATGTATTAAACTGGATCAGTGGGAATTAACTCCTTTCTTGTACAGTTAATAATTTTTAATTCCATATTGTAGGAACAAGGTTTGCAAGTAGGCTACTAAAAATATATAAAAGGACAGGAATTCAAGTACTCACAGTGTAGTATTTGTCGACAGGCACACACACACACACACACAAAGGATGACGACACATTTTCCACGCTGTTGCGTGATTGCAACTTCATCAAGCGGCGAGTTGTAGGACACTGCAGTATGGTCCTACAACTCGCTGCCTGATGAAGCTGGCTCAGCCAATGAAACGTCGCGATCAGGCAACTTTAGTGGAAAATGTGTCGTCCTTTGTGTGCGTGTCCCTGTCGACAAGTAGTACACTGTGAGTACTTGAATGCATGTCCTTTTAAATATATTGCAGGAATAGTAAGTTTTTATGTTCATTCTGTAAATAAATTTTGTGAAACTATTAAATATCTGATTTTATATACTCTGTAATTGCTTTATCTTTAAACGTAACATTTTTCTTTTTTCTTCTTTTTTTTTATTTCTTTCTTTCTTGATATGCCCTTGTATCTCAAATATGTAATATTCTAAAGGAATTTGAATCTCTTACATAAGCATCATCGTCTTCAGATAGTTCATCCACAAATGGTTTAATATTATTGCAATCACCAAATCTGTTGTACGTAGACTCTGTTGTGAAAAGAGGTTATGTTTTGATAGCAAAATATGTACCATTGTAATTTTTTTATTTTGTTTGTGTATTATTTGATGTTTAATTGTATTTTTAATTTGAAAGAAATGTTTTAAATTAAAATATTTTGCAAATCTGGCACCATGAATTGAAAACAATACTTAAGCTTGATGCATGACGCTCTGAGCAACTGTGATGCACACTTTTCACCCCATCTGGAAGCTGTTTCATTTTGCCTGGGCAAGTCATTAACAATATTAGCAGAGCCTGATCATGTGCCTACATGGTACCCTCTTGCAATGAGATGTAGATAACGTATTTTGGCGTGTTTAGGTCGCACATTTTTAAGAATAAATTACTGCAAATGGTAGGGTGCGTCTTATTTCGATATACTGGCATTTAAAAAAATATTTCCCTCAAAACATGTTCAGAAATTTGTCAACATACAGTACATTTTAATGTTTTAACTTTGGTTCTAAAGAAGTAAAAAAAAAAAAAAAAAAAAGAACAAAATGATAGCTTACTTGTGTTTGATTGCTTAAACAGCCAATGCTTAAGGGCCATCCTGTGGAGGCCCAGCTATGTCACTTTCTTCTTTTTCCTTCTACCTCTCGCTCCCTCCTTTCCTCTCTTTCTCCCCCCCCCCCCCCCCCCCCCCATCTTGTCAGTTTACTCCTTACTTCCATTATTTTCTCTCTCTCTCTCTCTCACACACACTCACTCTCTCTCACACTCACTCTCTCTCACACTCTCACTCTCTCACACTCACTCTCTCTCTCTCTCTCTCTCTCTCTCTCACACACACACACACACACACTTGGCATCCCTGTCTTTCTTCCACTGCTCCACCCCTCTATCATGACCGGTTTCTATGCGCCCCCCCCCCCTCTTTTATACTCCTAGGTGTGTCTTCCCCCCTTCACACTTGCCTTGCCACAGGCCACTTGGCTATTTTTAGATTGCCCCCTTCACCACCTCTCTTGTTTCTCATGCTTTTTTTTGGGGGGAGGGGGGGGGGATGAGATAGTCTGCACTGCAAGAACACAACCGACATCAAACTAACTGGCAAACTAATTAGTTTGACACCGCCTTAGTTTTCTGTTACTGATAAAAATTCAGTGAAGTCTATACTTGAAATATTAATTATCCCTAATTTTTCATAAACTTCTGGTGCATCCTACACGCCTAAATACGGTATTGCAGACACGTGAATCCAGTTTTAACTGTTCACTCCACTCGTGAAGCAGACGTCACGTCAATTCCCCAAAGGGAGATTGTACTATCGGCTGAGACACACAGCCCGCTACCCAAGGTCACATAGTTCTACGGCGTGCCAAGGGAGGGCACCACCCATACTAAGAAGCGATAAGTAACTAAGCGCACCGCAGCAGAAAATGCCAGCAGACGACACAGGCAAGGAGTGTCTCTCTGTCTTCACCCCTCGCTTCCACCCATCCATCGGTCAACCAGTTAATAATGCCCTGTGTTGTCCGAAAATTTCAATCCATGCATCCTCCACTGCTCCGAACTGGGCCGGAGGAAGCCAACACCCACAACTCATTCACAGTCTATGCTTCTTCCACTGCTCCGGACAGGATCAGAAGAAGACAGTCGTGCACTGTCTAGTTCACCTTGCTGATTCCACCGCTCTCTTCAGGGCCGCATGAAGTCGACTATTGACAACAACACCACCAGTAGCATCTTCTGTGCATGCTGCAATGTCCTCTAAATCTTCTGGAAGACTACACCAACAGCTCCTGAAGACGTCAGCAACTCCCTCCTTACCGAACTGTAGTGGCAATCCTTACCGCTACCCTTCTGTTAGCGGCCTCTCACGGTCCTTTTAGGACAACAGGCAGATAGTTAGGGAATGTTGTAGTAAACTATCTAGCAGCATTATTGCTTTCCCCATTAGGTTAGAACCAGGTCTCCTTCACCTGACTGTACGTAGATTAACTTCAGTCTCAATTGAGGATACCACACCTACGCATCGTTGCAGTACAGCTTGAGGGAACCCACCACTCTGTCCACCGCTTTTCACGAGTCTGTATAAAAGGAGTATAGGGTATAACTCTTGCTTATGCAGTTGCGTCCCTTGGCAGAACACAGTAGGGACCCAAGTAACCTTTTTCGCAAGGTGGAACTTATACCTTCTCCTATGCCTCACACCCTGAAAGGTGGTGCCCAGAGGAAATATATAAGGACAGCTTATGCCTCGAGAAAAAAACTTGAATTGCAAACCAGCCTCACCACCTGCACTTTGCAGTACACCTCCACGGGGCAGAGTTCATACCGTCCGCTCACTGGAGAGGCCTCACTCTTCTCCTACAACCACTCTTCCCGCTTCTCATCAAGACAGCTCCTCACTCCCACAGGTTGAGGCTATCTGCAGAGGAGAGGAACCATCTCAGGGTATAGCCAACCCCTGGTTCGGGGTCAACCGCCAGCCTACACTGGGTTACAACCAAGTCAACTGTGCATCACGTCCTGGTGGGACCCACAGCAATCAGCAACCTTCACAGTAACTGGAGCAGCAGCCTCCGCAGGATGTCAACCAGCAAGGTAAACCCATTGCTAAGGGCCAACCCGTCCATCGGGCCATGACAGTAGCACTTGACTTTGTCCCAACTAGCCAGGTCACACGCCCTGTTCTATTTACCGTATTTACCCAAAAGGAAGACGAGGTTTTTAGACAGAAAAGCAATATAAAAAATGAGTCTACAATTTGTGGTTGTCTTTTAAGTCGTCTATATTTGGCGTGCCATGAGACAAGAGGATTTTGACAAAGGCTTTTTATTCTTAAATACAGTGTCTCCTTTGGTTGTAGATATATTTGTAGTGCTGAGACTGTACTACTTGTCAACTTTGACAATGGTCCCCTTATCTGATTTGTCCAGTGGTAAACTGGAAGCGCTTTGCTGGGAAGCAAAATGGCTCAAGTCACGAATTAACACCCACAAAAGTTTTACAGTGTAAGAAAGATGCTGTTGCCATACAGCCAGGTTAGACACACCTATTTCATTGTGATTAGTTTTTCTTTAAAAGTAAATAAAATATATCATATTATTCATATCATAGCATTTCTTCTTGAAGGGTTTGTCATAAATTCATGCAAAAATACTTTCAAACTAAATAATTTTTTCAGCACTTCACAGGGGTAGTCTTGAATTCAGGTTTAAATATTTTTTTAGAAGGGGTCGTCTTCCTTTCGGGTAAATACGCTACCTGCTGAGCACCAGACAAACACTAGGCCTGTCAAAATATTTTCTCGAACCGAAGCTATAATATTGACCATGTCAACCTCCTCTTAACTTAAGACGTCACATAACAAAGGTTATTGTTGCACCCACCTTAAGGTGTCATGCGTCAAGCTCAAATACTTAAATTTTCATACATGTGTACAGGAATTGTACATGAATTTCAAGTTACTGTATAGGTAAATTGAAACAAAAATTTTAACATATTAATTTGCTATGAAAAGTAACATGTAGTATATACACTCAAAGTATCATTGACAGTGAGCTTGAGGTATGTGGTAATGTGGATGATAAGAGAATAAATTAAATAGTATTGGCGAAATATTTCATTTATGCTACCGGTACTATTGGTGTCTGCCAATACCAGTGGGTATCTGTATCGGCCCAGCCTAATTTTTATATTGTGAATTAGTTGTACTATTTATAAATTATCACTAAAACTAAATTAAGAGTAAGGTACTTGTTTTTTGTAGATATCAATCTTAATTATTTTATTTTTTTCTCTAGGACCTGATGGATGATGACCAGAAACACAAAAGAAGTTTCTTTCGCAACTTCAAGCTGCCATTCAAGAGCAGACGTGTCAAATCTTTACGAGGTGTTGACGACATCAGTGCTCGCTGGTAACTAGGATAATTACATCCACTATACAGTGATGCAAATTGCAGGCTTTTATTTACATGCTCTGTGCATGTTTGTGTGCACAGTTATGAGTCTGGGCTGGTGGGCGGAGATGGTGATGTAATTCCAAGGCTCAGGAGAGGGATGTCCGAAGAGCTCAGAGTTCCGAATGGTTAGTCATCCAGTCTTGGCTACTTTTTTGTGACCTTAAGTTGTTGATGTGTAATTGTTGTGTGCAAAAGTAGTGTATTTATTTGGTATCAATATATGTGCATGATCTGTGTTATTTCATTCTTTTATCGGTATGTTTCCCAATGTTATATTGCCAAGTTATTTTAAAGAGAAAGTTTGTATATTATTGAATGGAAGTGAATATATGTAATTCTAAAGTTAAATTGTTTGTGGTGGAGGAAATGGGAGTTGTAGCATGCAAGAATTTCATTTTTGTGAACTCAAGGATGACAGTAGCTCAGCAGTTGGTTTTCAGCAGCCATGCTACCCTGACAGTGATATTCCTAGTAGTTTATAATAACCCAACACATGTGAATACCAACTATTTTTTGCTGGGAGGGGAACTTAAGACGATACCATCTACTTTACAGGTGTACTTAGAATAACAAAATTGGGAAATTTGACATAATTATTCATGGAAAAAAATAAATGTTTTCATTATTTTACCACTCTGCTCAGCTTTTAAAATGGAGATAATCCTGGCTGAAATTTAGTTAAAGAAGCTGTACTAATTAAAACATAACATATATAAGTATAGTAATTCAAGTACTCACAGTGTAGTACTTGTCGAGAGAGAGAGACACACACACACGCGACAACACATTTTTCATGCAGTTGCACAATCGCATGGAAACTGTCTCGTCCTTTGTGCATGTGTGCCGGTTGACAAGTACTACACTGTGAGTACTTGAATTCCTATCCTTCTATATATTTTTGGTAGACTAGCGGCATACTTTCAAACCTAAAACATAACATGAGAGGTTTTAGCTAGCTCATAACAGTCTTGATCACTGCTGAGGATAAAATGAGGTGAAGATGAAGCAGTGACACAATTAAAAGGTGGAGGAAACATTACTTTGGCACTCTGGTCATAGTAGCCAACGTGAAAAGCTCAGTGAGTAGCAGCAGTAGCAATGAAACAAAGATGTTGATGAAGATGGTTACATGTTTGTTCGTTGCCAGAAACAATCTGCATCTGATTAATTAATTTTATAGACAAAACAGCAAAAAAAATTGGAACTTGCAATTCAATTTCTGCTAAAGTTGCCCCAAAAAAGTACCATAGAGCAGGCCTGCCGTTGTAACGAGAGGTGTGCGGGATCCTGATGGTCGGGAAAATTTCAGAGAAAATTTTTCTATTTTCTCTCCGGGCGGGGAAAATTTTTTCCCGATAATCTAGGGTTGGATATTTTACAATTAAACATAAATTTGACACAAACTTTGAAGCAGTAAACATAAACGAAAAAGAAACATTTCAATATAAGTTACGAATATATCCGAATAGCACATGAGACAAGGTTAAGTCAATGTAGAATCACACACTTGCAAGAAGTAAAGTACATAACTTTAAAACATTAAGCCACCTGAAGCTTTACATGTACCGGTGTTAAAGTAAATTCACATTAAGGACGATAAATAATTTGTTATATTTTCTAGTCACTTAGACACACTTTCCATAAGTTATAAAAGTGGTTTACGTGCATAAACATAAATAAAAAAAGTAAACATCATGTTACAGAGTCACCAACCTCTGTATTACCTACTGCAGCCTATAAAATGGGATACTTTCCCATTTACACTTACAAGTGAGATATCGCAAGGTGGTTAAAATCGAGGCAACTTAAAACACTTGAAAATGGTGCCGTTTGTATTTTTATTATTTTGGTGAACTCTTACGATGAGCCGATGATGCATTATACGTCCGTCATCAGTCAGCTATTTTTTCATTCTTAACCTAAAATTCTCTGTCAAAATTTAGCGTTTCGGTTGCAACAAGTCAGTCAACTTGTAATTTTTGTATCCATGTTTGTCATATGTCATGCCTTTTTCCTTTGCAGTACAAGCATTATCTTTATTGCCTCGTGCTTGTTTCTTGTGTGTCAAACTATAAATACAAATTGATTACTTTTGTAATTTAGTAAGCGAAAATAATTTTCATGTTTCTTCTCAATTTCCCAAATGAAAAATTTTTCCCGGAGGGTGATTTTTCTTCCCCGCACACCCCTGGTTGTAATGGATTTTATCAATTTTTACGGATTTTTTGCTCTATAGAAACAAAAATAAAAAGTCAAACATTTTTTCCCCTGAGCACATGCAGTACTAGTAGCGCCCACGGCGATGTGTGTCAGTTTCATTAACGTATTTATCTGAAATATTCTTACAACAGAGGTGAATAATTAAACGAAATACATATTTTGGACATATGCTATTGGCTACTTCAATAGTGTAGGTCCAATTTTGCTTAATTATTCACTGGTGCTGGTATACAGTTATCTACATATTTCTGTTCCTGGCTGTAAGATCACATGCAAAGACCAAGGCCATTATTGAAAAGAACCTTTGCAGCGACTTGCTGTTTTTACGCATGCAATCCGTGTGACTGTATTTGGCATTGATATCACAATGGTGAGGAAACAAATATTACCACCGATATGGTCCTTGTGTAAACCGAAGTATTAGTGTGATTGGAGAAAAGAATTTCCATGGTTTATATATTCCAAACAAAAACAACTACATTAAATATGTTAGCGTCCGTATCCAATCTTTTTTCTGTAATTTGCTATTTTTTAAATTCCAAGGATTTTACAAGATTTGACTCAATGATTCCAGGATTTTACAGGATTTTTATTTACAGGAACCAGGATTTCTGCTTCAGGGCTGGTGGCAGCCCTGCCATAGAGACAAAGACAGCATTTGTTATTCTGTTTGATCCAAAGGTCACACAAGAGGAATGAATGTATTAATTATATGGGAAATAAATGTCAACTGTCCCAGAGTAAATTGTCTAAAAACTAACTGGTAGCGAAGGAAACGTGATTGCACGTCCTGGAGTGACTGGTGTGCTGGATCTTGCCTTTGCATCCCAGTGCCACCTGCTGGTTGCATGCTGGTGCGAGTGAGTGCTAGATCATGAAGAAGTGAATCCTGGAGCCAGGTGTGGGGCATCCTAGGCTTAGATAGGAAATGCCGCAACCGGATTGTACTTGTGCATTCTGGGTCGAGTGGCATACTCGATTGTGAAGAACACTCCTCGGAGCAGAGGTAGGCCTGACATATTGTTATGATGGCCTGTGAAATTTGGTGACTGGAATAAATGCATCTTCTCCCATAGAAGTGTATTGTGGCCAGTGGGAAGCAAAATTCTTCCATAACTGGGTGTCCAAATCTGCCTGCAGCTTCAAACTAAAATGGGGGTATCGTGGTACAATATTAGTTAAGTAACCATAAATAAAGTATAGGCCCATAGATAAGACTGATGCAGGGATGGTTTAGGTTCCCAAGTGTGTACATGATCATGCATTGGTGACACCACCAGCATAATGACCATACCTGGAGCACAAATACCCTTTTGGAAATAATACTCGTAGTTTAGATGAAACACGTAGATGCGTGACGTCCTATGGCTGCTAGAGGTATGTCACAGTGCCTGTTGTTTTTTGGGGGACACTAGGACACACACACCCGGTCTGAACATGGACTCTAGTCCTTTCGCGTCACTGTAACTCGTCCAGAATATAAAACTGGCAGTTTGACCTTTCTGCAAGGCACAAAATCTTGTGTGGCGAGGACTATGTTTGTGTTTTGCTGGGATCCTTTTTACTAGTATATCTTGGTGACATTTAACCAGTTGAGCTTGCGGGGTTTCTGATCGTGGTACTCTGGAGTGAGCTTCGGTTTCTGGTGTGTTACTTCGCTAGTGCTCGTAGGTGTTGATTGTGAGAGTGGGGTTCCCCAAAACCACAAATTGGCTGGGACCGTGTGCTGTGTCTCGGCCACTCAGATAGGCAAACAATACTGGATGTGTGTAGCCGTCAAGTTTGGTGGTAGGATTGAAGAGGTGTAGCTTGTAGTCGGATGTGGTTGGTCTCCAGCGAAGGGCTGCAGCTTACTCCTGGGGACTGAGGGGGTTAAGAGTCCGGTGGAGACTGGGCTAGGGTCTGACTGGTATTTATAGATTGTCTCGGCCCGTTTTACCGTCTTATGGATACCTTTACTGTAGGATTATGGCGAGAGGTTTGAGAGAGAGAACTCTATCGAAACTCGCGGAAGTGCAGTAGGTGGCACAGTGGCCCTACTCTGGTGTAAAACCACATACCGCCTCCGCCAACCCAATGTGGTATCCCTATCTCAGCATTAAGCACCAGAAGTGCAGTGGATACTGAGAGTCACGTCTCACTGGCTGATGGTCTCAATACGTGGGCGAGTTCACAGGCTTCCCAACTCAGGAAATACTGGTTGTGGCACCAGAAGTGCGGTGGAAATAGTAAGCACCAAGCCAACAAGCTGACTCAGAGGAAGAGTTCCTAGTGTCGGAGCCCTGCCGTTCTGTACACTATGGTGCACAGTAAGGGTGGCAATCCAAGGTGTGTGTGTGTACTCTACAAACGTGTGTGGCAGTTATAGCAAATTTTCCGGTCACCTGCCATTCCTCTGATGGGGCTGATGTTTACAGGGTAAGGTACAATGACTACGGAAAAGATACAGATAAGTGTATAAAATTTGTTTATTCCAATGAAGGAAATAAACAATGGTGGTGTTGCACTACCTCCTAACATCTAGAGCATATGAAAGCTGATGTAAGTGATACGGGTGAAGGCGACCAGTTCCTAGGCTAATGGGGTTAGGTAGATGAAGTGCAATGAAATTTACTTAAACTTGCCTAAGCTACTGTGTTGCCCTGAAGAGGCCAGAAGAGTCGTAAGTGTTTAACGACCTAGATGATGACTGGTGAGGACTGGTAACAGTAGGAATCTTTGGCACCATGAGTGCGGTGAAGACATAGACTGGCGCTACAAGGGACGTGAATTGCTATTTATACTCTGACCAGCACACCCTCGCTGGAGTTGTTGAGGGGGTAGACGTGGCATAGATCCTCTGGCTGGGCGTGTGACGTCACTGACTGGCGCTGGATCCAGATTCATGTCTCTGCGATCGTGCTAGCAGGGCCATCTGGTGACCCGAAGAAGTACTTGGATGATCTCGAAGCATAGCCTCAGTGACTCGGCCAGTGAACAGTACAATCTGGCATGGAGCATCCATTTTTTGCAGTGGGTAGATAGTATAAGTTCTGACGTGTTGTGATGGGTGGCAACAATCAAACTCCATGGAATTTAGAGGCAAAGTCATGCATATTGATGAGTAGACGTCAATTGATCATTGTTGGAAAAGGCGTCGTGCTTCAACGTGTTTATTCCGGTAGAAATAAACCCGGTGGCACGTACTACCTCCTAATCAAACAAGAGTCGACCAGAAGTATTCTAAGGTTAACGGGTGAAGGTGAACTGGTTCTAAGCTGGACAAGGTGGTTTTGACTAGGTGGCTATGAAAACAACTCTCCCTTACTATACTAACACTGTTGTCCAGGAGGGACGTGTGGAGACTACTACCAGAAGGGCAGTAGGCATGTTAAGTACTACCAGAATGGCAGTTTTGGTTGCTGTCACCAAAAGGGTGGGCACCTGAAAGGGGTCTGAGATTCCTAGGCTGCAGAGTCTCTGGTAAGGCTAGAAGACTTTGGTGTAGCCGCTGAAGACCACTGGTAGTTCGTTGAGATATGGATGCCAGTAGAGAGCCCCAGCACATGTGGTAATAGTTCCTTCTCACCGGAAACATTGTGGTGAAGGAGTATAGACTTGCCTTTGGAGCTCCGCGCAGGTATATATACTCTGCCGGCTCGCCCTCATCTGGGGTGGTGGGTGGTGTGACATCTGCTGGCCGGAGTTCCTGCTTAGGCAGTATGCTTCAGCGTTAATACTTGTGGTGTCATCCCTTAGCGCGCTGTAGTACTACGTGGCCTTGAAATTAGTCTCTGTGGCTTGGTCGACAACTCACTCATTGTTATTGCCACTACTGCAAAATGGACTGTATTCGAAAATTACTTAGGATGCAAAATTAAAACACAGATAGAAGTGAGGCTGCCCGAATGGCACTACTCACCACCATGATGCTTCACGAACATACTGACTGTCTCCTCTTGACAGTCCAGGGTTGCCAACTCTGTGGTCCAGCACTGGATGCAGGTCTGTCAACTTCAAAAACCACGAGAGGTGGCAGAGCGGGAAATTCAAAACTCGAATGTGTGTAGTACACACACAGTCACTAACACATGAAAAATTAAATATTCACATTTTACAGGACCAAACACTCTTACTTCAGGGTTGTGAGAGTGCGTTTTTATCGTCGGATGAACAGTACACAGTACGACTAGGGGCATATCTTGTAGGCACTCTGGTAGATTGTACTTCAGTTCTAACCTCACCGGATGCGACAGGAATGTTTGCACTGGTGACGCGAAGTTGTATTAGGTTAATACAGACGTCACACAGTATTGTTCTTTAGTGCCTCCTTTGCTATGCTAAAATTTATTGTACCATGAAACCTCTTCAATACAAATTCCAAGGTTCCTGAATTTTTGCAGTTGGTGATATATGTAATGAGGTTTGTGTTAACAGGTGTTGCAATAAGTGTAAACAATTTAAAGAAATTAAAATATAGGCTCTTGTGATTCAGCATATTGGTAAATGACATTTTTACTATCACCCTGTCTTTGGCTCAGTGGACTAGACATAACATTGTGGTGCAAATTTAAAAAAAATTAACATACAAATTATTAGTATTAGTATATTCCATATCTCACTCCAAGGAGACTGAATACAGCATTGTATTAAAGAGGTTTTATTAAATAATTTTCACTACTAGTAAAATAGGTTTTGTGTGTGTAAATATTTTACTGTTATACATTTACCATTTGTGTGTTGAATAATTTGGTTTTATGTTTGATGTCCACATAGCAGATACATCTGACGACATACTGGCAAAGTATCGCAGAAAGCCAAGTGGTGGAGGGGATGCCATAACATCTGATGTAGCCATTCCTGAAGTGCCAGCCAGCCAAATTAAGGTGAAGCCACCCTCTGATGAGCGGCTCAACATCGACCCATCAAATGTGGAATCTTCGTATGCGTTCATAGATGCAAATCGTAAACTGCGGTTGGTCCTCAGTACTGCAGATCTTCAGCATGTACCGTGGGGTCAACGTCGTGTAGGAGCCAGCATGGTAATTGTCTCAACAACCACAGTGGCAACTGATGTCTATTTCAAAATGAGTTGTTAGGATTTCAAAAAGTAAAATTCAGTCACGTATATGGTACATTTTCACAACTGAAGGAATTTTGGTTTAAATTCATCTGTATAACTATAATATATAAAAGGACAGAAGCTCAAGTACTCAAAAATCTGGTACTTGTCAACGGGTGCATGCGTTCATTCTTGCACACACACATGTACGCGCGCACACACACAAAAAGAGGGAGAGATAAGGGCAACACATTTTTCACACTGTGTGAAACATGTCTCCTCTGTGAGAGTGCGTGTTAAGTACTATACTGTTCTGTCCTCTTATGTTATTGGTAGCCTAGCGTCCTACTTGTAACCTTTACTCAAGTATTTAGTTCCTAGATATGATTAATTAACATTTTGGTGTTAACTATAGTAACTGATATTTTTTCTTTATAAGAAATAGTTTTTAAGGCTTTAAAGTAGATACAGTACTTCTGTATGTTATGTATAGCTTCATTGAATCTAATTAGATTTTGGTTTTAAGACAGTATTAGAGTAAATATCTGCCAATCAGGTTGTCTAATTTTGTATTATCTAGCAAGCTGATAATTTTTCTGAGAAGAGTTCCTATAGAAGAGTAACCATTCAGATCAGTGTGTATACAGTCGACTCTCTATCTATCGTTATTCAGGGGACTGCCAAAAAATGACCCCATACATACAGGATTTCAGTAGATGAGGGTTCTGACATGTACATCAATAAAATACAACTTCTAACCTTATAAAACTTTGTTGAATATAGTAAGAGCTGTACACTATCTGTAAATAAAGTTTAGTTAATAAACGCAATAAAAATGGGAATTTTAGAAAAATCATTATTGTAAATAATACATAAAAAAGCATTTCACATAAACTCTTTTAAATAATGAAAATGTCTCAGACTACTGTATATAATTGATTGTAATCCAACAGCAAATGCAAGCTGTCCTAAAACTTTCAAACCCTGTGAAAATAAAAATAATATGAGACCAAACGCAAGTCAAATTTTAAATTTCCTGTGAGCACCATCAGCTAAGAGCGTGTGGAGAAGTTATCAATCTGTCAGTGTCACGGTGGATGTTTGATTGTGACGGCAGGGGAGGGGGTAGTTTACCTCTCAATGTCGCTACTTGTTACCTGCGAAGCAGGCGTGGCAGAGAGAGAGAGAGAGAGGACGTGCTTCATCTTTTGCATAACAACTTCTCTCTGCAGTTAGGCTTGTGAGGGGAGGAAGGAAGGTGCGTAGCTGAGAGAGGCAGAATGAAAAGAGAGAGAGGATGCAAGTTCACCACGCTCTGAAGCGTGTAGGAGAAGTAGTAAGCCATACTTGCTTGCCTCATCACGCTGCAGTGTTGACAGACATGTTGGGGAGACAAGACACTTGTCAGCACGCCACTGAGCAAGTTATAAACTGTGGTACACGTGACGTATTTCACATCCAGTTACTAGACGTTTGCATAAACAACCAGCTTAAAAATGATAGTTGCAGTTAATATTAGGTGAAGGGATGCGAAATGTACTTAGATCGATGCTTCATGCGATAAACAATACAAGCAGTTTATGTTAACATTATTTCCATAGGGATTTTGCCGGGATCACAAAAAATTTATGGTGAATGCGGTTTATCGATAAATGCGATAACGATACATCGAGAGTCGACTGAAATAACACCCTAACTGTATTAGTTTATACTGTACCCTTTGGGCAGTTTGCATGTTCAAGGCCCAAGTGCTATGGTAAAACAAGTGAGCATATCAATTGTCTCATTAAATCTTGCTGCAGGGCACTAAATGAGTATATAGTCCCAAAGTTGGCAATGCAGCTTAATTGAGGCAGTTAGCTTTGGCCACATAAATAAACATTTGGTGCTTTTCCCTGTACTAGTTTTAAAGCTGAATGTTTTCCAGTACATGGTAAAAATATTTTAGCAGTTTTTTACTCTAAATTATTAAATATCACATCTACCAGGGATTTAAAATACAGTGAAAGCTTTTTACGGCGAGAGTTGACAGTGGCAGCAAAAGTTGTTGTATTAACAGATTCTGATCTTAAGGTTGCAAATAGGCCGCTAGGCTACCAAAATTATATAAAAAGATAGGAATTCGAGTACTCGCAGAGTAGTACTCGTCGACAGGTGTACGCACGCACACACACACAGAGTAGAAAGACACATTTTTGACGTGGTTGTGCGATTGCAACGTTTCTCTGGCTAAGCCAGCTTCATCAGGCTGGAAATGTGTCGTCCTACTTTGTGTGTGTGTGCCTGTCGATGAGTACTGCTCTGTGAGTACTCAAATTCCTATCTTTTTCTATAATTTTAGAGTCTCATCTTACTGATATTGCCACTAATTAGCATCATCACAGATCCCCTTAATGTTGAAACATGTTGAATTTTAAAGAATTTTACTTTTAAGCCATCCAGTACAGGGGGAGACCTTTCCTTGTACCTGTAATGTTTGTGCAAATTGTACCAGTTAGGGGCGGTCATGTGAGGGTTAAAACCTTGCTTGCCAACATGTGAATATCATAGGATGGACATCAATAACAAATAGTTCATCTGCGGAGTCACCTGAGAGGTTGCACACAAGTCCCTGGCTAGCGAGTCAGTGGGTACTTCCCACGTTGAATGGTGAGATTATGAGATGAAGCATCTTATGGAGAGTTAGATCTAGGTGGCTTGGGGATAGTAACCCCGACAAACAATTTGAATTTGCGTTTGTACATGGTACGTGTACGAGCGGATGGGTGGCCTTCAAACATTTGAATGCGAGTGTCGCATAAATCATACCTTGGGGAGGTTACTCCCTCTTAGGCAAGAAACTATCATAAATCATGGGATGTGTGGGTTTGCGTGATGGGACAAAATCAGATACACAGGACAACACTCCATGCCGGTGCTTTACCTGTGGTCTCACAGGTAGCGGAGCTCTCCTCTGCTCCATTGGTTGTGCTAGGGCAGCTGGCTGAGGAACAGCGGCCGACTCTGGTTGTGGCGGTGTGGTGCTAGTGCTGCTTGACGAGATGTTGGAAGGGCGTAGAGGGAAGTGACATCTTCTGGTGATGATGGCCTCTGGAAAGATGGCGTCGCAGTCAACTATCAACGTGGATGCAGGATGTCCAGTCCTTAGGATACCCTGGTCTTCACAGCCAAGAGGGCATAGCAAGACTTTATCACAGCCGCAGGTGTCGACTCCAGCCTTCACGTCCTAGGAGAGGGCGAGTGACTCCAATGAGCCACTCAGAGCAACTCTATCGAGGCCTGGTTGGGTCAGCCTTTTATAGTGATCTCCAGCAACCTTTGGCGCTCCGAGGGGTGTGGGCCAGATTGGCCCCGCGTCTTAGGGGTGGAGCTTGCAATGTTACATGCATGGACCATGGATATTTACCTTGCCTGTCGCTCGGCACCTGGTGTGAAGATCAGGGCAATCGAGTAGGCCGTGACTCTTCTGTGATTGGCCCGCTTCCGTCTGTGGCGCCAAATTCAAGTGGTGCGTTGTTCAGTTAGCAGGCACGGTGAAGTAAAATAACGTTGCTTCGGGGAGGGCGTTGACGTGACAACTTTCTGTTGAGTGTGGTGAACAATACGAGCTTGGAACACGGGGTTAAGGTGTGTTGATGCGCTGTCAATGTCTGGAAGTTCCCAGTGTCGTGCCTTCATTACTGTCAGGAGACTTGCCCATGTGGCTTGCAATATTCACACGGGGTGAAGTTGTGTTTCTTCTAAACTCAAAATACGTTGTGCGTCAATTGCCTCCCCTCTATCGACTGAGACCCATCTGGCCATAGAAAGTTGAAAAGTAGGTTGGGTTCGTCCAGGGCAGGTCTATGTGGCTATACACAGCTTTGGTTCTGTAAGGGTGGCTATTCTGTGCTATGTTAGTGACAGGATGGGAGTGTCTCATAAAAGGTGCAGTTACTTCCCCTTCCACTGCTCGCGAAGGTGGCTTCTGCCTTTCATCTGTCAGCATGGCAGGTTGTGCTGTCTCTTTCATGTACGCGTTCCTTCTCTAGCTCACTTCCCCATCTTTTTTCCCTGCGGCGTGTCTCGGGCATCAGCTGTAGCGGCGCTTCACTTCTCACTTGCTGCTTGGTGAGACAGGCATGAGTGAGTGGAGAGGGAGGTGAAGGGCAAAGTCATGTCACATGAAAGGGAGACTTGTTTACTGGTGTAGGGTGACTGTTACTATCAGCTGGGGTATCGCGTGCCTTCTTTTCCAGTCGCCGTGTCAGTGTACAGCATTAGCAAAGGAGATGTGTATTGTTACAATTTTCTCATTATTTAACCTTTAAAAAGGGGAGCAAAAATGTATTTAAATATAAAGATCCAACTCGACACGGAGAGGGTTTGATGTGTTCCCCTCACACATATGAACTGGACTAAAAAGCTGCAGTTTGCCGCTGGCGAATAATCTAAACATTTGTTTGGCCTCTTGGCCTGTAGTGTGAATGGAAACTTGTCTTATTTTGTAGTTCCTTCCTTTATTCCACATTTTCAACCATATATTACATCCAACAAATAGTATTTAAAAAAAAGAAATAAGAAGTGTGTGTATATAGTCAATAATAATATATGGTACCAACAGTTAAAAACTAAGTATGCTAGGTAATAACAGAAAGTTGCATACGCAAGTGTGGGCAATGTACCTTTTGGAATTCATAGTTATGTGCCTTTCATGAGAACATCTATACTGTATTCTTACACAGCTAAACACATTTACACTAAAAAAAAAAAAAAAACTTTCATAACATGACAGTGTTGCATTTTGTTGACATTTACGAAAACACGCAATTGTTCTTACCTAAACACATCAACACTGACGCGTGACAGACCCGGCTGATTGGCTGCCCGCATCCCTGGGTGACTTGTGCGACGCGAGGCGAGTAGCATCTTTGAATGGCTAGTTGTCTCTTTGCACTGGTGCCCGACTGGAATACAATACTGGCCTAGTAGGCCGCCAGCTTGGTATGAAGTCCGACTCTGGCAATACAACTCCGCATAGGGTCTGGGACGGAGTTCAAGCAAGCGGGACAGTGAGTCTGTCCCGTGGTCTGTTTCGGTTGTGTTGGTTGCACGTGACTGGAGCTTGGGGTGTGCGTATGAGGTACTAGGGTTTTCCACTGGCATAGAGCCACTAGGTACTGCCGGAGAGTAGGTGGACCCCTCGCTGAACAGGATCTCCTGCACCACTGGATGGTATCTTTCCGCTATACGGGTGGGTGGCTCGAACAATGCTGTAGGAGTGACGGATTGTACTGGTATGGTGAGTCATCGCAGCACAGCAGCTTGTTCACGTGGACTCATCAGTAGACCAAACCCACTGGAAAGGATGCTAAGCCCTTGTGGATCTTTAGAGATAGCCCTCGCCTTCTTAACCTTCTTCTGAAGACCATCCGTATTGGTGTAAGACTTGTGGCTCTAAACTAGGATCAGGCCTGCAGGAGTTAGGTAGTCAACGTGTTGTAGTGCAAGTGTAGGGGTGGATTGCTACTGCCAACACCGCACCTGACTCTTGACTTCCCCACCGGAGGTGTAGAAGTGTCGGGCTGCAAAGTGTTGGTTGCAGAAATGCACGGTGTTGTCCCAATGGGGTTGGTCTACCCTGCACCGGGGTGTAAACCCAGCCAGCAAGCCGATCCCTCCAGTAGCGTACCTTGTATTGTGGCTGTACTGTTCCACCTGGGTACAAGGAACGAGTGGCCTTCCAATAGTGGTGAGGTGATTGTCCCAAGGTCACTGATCTCCCCAGGCCCAAATAAATTCCCCTCCTTGACACTGCTGAGTGTGCGGTGAGGCAGGGATGACTTCAAGCTGGCAAGCCACCTTCCAGGGGACGGTATCCTAGTGTCGTGGCTGTACCGTCACTGCGCTGGGCAGAGAATGGATGGCCTTCCAAGGATGTTTTGATCTGTTGTCAGTGTGGATTCGGAAAGAGCAAACCTGATTTCCCCGTCCCCGACTGCGTTGAGTGATGATTCGGCCAGCAGGGTGGCTGAGCGATCCGGGGTGATCGCGGCCGATAGTACCAGCTGAATGGCAGCCTTGAGAAATGCCCCGTGTGGACTGGTATTTCTAGCAGGCATCTTGCTCATGGGAGGTAGTGTCTCGGCGGCTGCTGTGACGACGTCCAGTGCTGCAGTCTTTTCGCTGAGTTGGCTCATAGAAGCCGGTGGTGTAGACATTGCTTGTCAAGGTTAATGGCTTCTGGAGTGCTGTTGATTCTGCAGAACTGGAGTCTGGAATCCTCTTGGGGATGGAGCTGGAATGAGGCCGTCTGAGGCTTGTATCTCTATCCAGTGAATTTCACTCATTTTAAGAGGTCCACTTTCCGAGTATATTGGCTAATTTTCTCTTAAAGTTTGACTGAGTGGAAGGCAGCATCCGTACAGATTCTTTGGCTTGTGGTTTAGGAAATTCCACCTGTGTAGGCATGGAGTAGGTAGTTCCCTAGCTGTTTTGCTTCCTATCCGCTCGTTCCCTAGGCTGCATTCTCCATCCTTTCATTTATTGGCGTAGATACCTGGCTCTTCCACGTCCTGCGGCGTTTCAGAAATAATTGAGGCGGCTGTGTGTACTTCAGATGCAGGGGCTTCTCTGTGGTAGGATCTCATCTGTCCCCTGGTGGCATTGCATTTTTGCCGGCAACAATCTTTGGTCCAGTGCACATCTCCTGGTGTCCGATAACTTTATAGGGGCCTTCCCATTTTCCGGCGAGTCCCACAGTGAACTCATTGTTGCTTCGGCTCGGGGTGGCTGCGGAGTATGACTGCTTCTCCCATTTCAAAAGCTTGTAGTCCAGTACGTGGTTTAGGATATTTCCTCTCAATGTAATCAGCTTGGATGTCTCTTGCTTTATCCATCCGGACCAGAGTGGCTAATCAAAAGTCTTCAGGACAAGGCATTTCGGTCGGTTCATGTTCTCATTGCCAATCCCCTGTGCACCGGAGGATATCGCCCAGTAGGAGTTGCCTGAGGCTGGAGTTGATCGCCTCGTTCGTGCATCACAGAGCGAATAGAATCTTGGCAATGTGCGATCTCAGACCTTTGATCATCCCCCACACTGAGCCGCCAGGTCTCAGCTCCCCATTCTTGGCAAACTAGCAGTCACTTCTTGCTAGCATACTTCATCCTTTTGTCAGTAAGTATACTCTGTGGGTAGCTCCAGCGTCGGAAAACTTGATGCACGTTGCTTTCTGAAGCCTCAACTGAGATATGGTCCATGTGGTTTTGGTTTCTCTAGGCCAGGCACGTTGGATCAAGATTACGGGTTACTGTCGGAATACCGGTTCCTTGGATTATGCGGAGTAGGTCGAGTTGGCATCTAGCTTGGCACAAAGTCTGAGACTGCAAGCACACCTTACTTACTCAGTCAGGCTTCCTCATCTTGCCCACCTGACTTGTAACCTGTTTCTCCAACTGCAGGGGTGGTTGGGTATCACTGGTGCTGGTGTCTTACTGCTGCTGTCGACTGCTGGAATACTGGGTTCTGCGCTAGGCAGGCTGGCTGCTTATCGACGTGTGGTGCAAGTTGAAAATACACCTCTTGAATAAAAACATATGGGTAGGGAACAATACTTTTTTTTTTACGTACTAATAAGCAAGGTTCTGCATACTATCTGCTACCAAGCAAAACATGGTCAGAAGTAACTTACTGTAAAACAGGTGGAGGTAACCTGTTCCTAAACTAACTTGGCATAGAATTACTTTAAAAGGCTATAAAAACAACTCAGTCCAAGCTACTCTAACTCGGGATGTCTTGAAGAGAACAGTGCCACTTTTAATGGCAGTGTTTGTAGGTACTACTACCCGAAAATGGTGGCGGTTGTCGAACCGGGAGGAACGACAACATAGAGTGTGGTATTGTGTCTGCGAGCTTACTTTTGAGGAGCTGGTATTAGATGCGGCAGAACCTTTGGAGCTGGTGATAGCTGTTGACGTAGCCTCTGGAGCTGCTGCTGGCTGGTGGTAGGAGCCACTGGAACTCCTGGTGGCTGTTGAGAGAAGCCTCTGGAACTTCTGGTTGTTGGTTGTGGCAGCCTCTGGAGCTGCTGGTAGGCTTGGCTGAAGCCTCCGGAGTTCTTGGAGAGGGCCATAAGGACCACCTAATCTTCAGTAGTGAGCCCCAGCACACACAGTGTTGAGGCGAGCTACTGGAGAAAACTACTCCCGTTTTCAGCTGTGCACTGCTCACATCCGTGCCGGGACCAGAGTGGGAGGTGTGACGTCGCCTCGTGACATCCCTCTAGTGCAAGACCATGTGGTGGTAACTCCCTCTCTGCCCGGCACTCAGCTTTGACAGGATTCTGCCGCCCTTGGGCTACTTTGTGACAGGTGGTGGCTTGGCGACTCTCGGGACGATGCGGTAAGGGGGGTGCATTTCTTGGCCGCTTGCGTAACGTCTCATTCAAATGTCTAGAATCACCGTCCAAGTTACAGGCAATCTAAACTGCATTTGTGAATGGCATTGCCGGTTATGACCCTTCCTTGTGTTACGTGGAAATACGCGAGTTTGATGAGTCATAGTCGATTAGTGATAATACTGGAAAGCGGCACGCGTCATCTTAATTGTTTTATTTTCCGATGATTTGGTGGGTCTCTTGGCTTGGCAGAGAGAAGGCTTCTACCCACCTGGAGAATAGGTCCATCACGACCAACAGGTACCAGTTTCCCTTGGTACTTCAAGGATAGGGTCCCATCAAATAGGCAGCTATATGTGTCTACGGGATACGCAGTCTGTTTTATAAATTATTTTCTTTATAAATAAAATAAAATGGAATCTTTGCTCAAGAAGTTAAACAATTCGTTTGAGTTGACTAAACTACAAGATCTAGGGAAATATATATGTTTTGCTGCTACAGATTTTGAAATTTATGATTCTAAGTTTGGTGAAAATATTAATTGTATTCTAGATGGTAAGTATAAAATTTCATTACCAGATTGCTATGGAAAAATATTTGATAATACTTTTAAACTAATAACCGCAACCAACGGTCAGATTTTCAGCTTGTTTTCATGGAGTCCGTTATCATATAACACAATATTTTTATGCTATGCTGGTTTGAACACAAGTTAAAAGCAATTTTAGGGTGATTTTGAAGTAGTAGGGCCTACTGGGGATTGAAAGCTGTTTAATTTGGGGACAGCAAGGACATTCTTATAGCGAGGATCGAACCTGGAAACGTGATATCTCACTATAACAGGACTACTGTACTTTCCATTGGCCATGGTCCGCAATGCATTGTTGCTGCTTGAGCTAAGCATTGCTTAGTATAAGTTCTTCCTGGATGTCAGGTGACTCCACGAATTCAGCTTGTGTCTTGATTTTGTGATGCTCATCGAGTGTCGTACGACTAGACATTGAGCATACAGTCTGGTTTAGCCAATGCTACTGTCGTGGTTTAAGGCTATAGTGATGTCCTTTGTTCTTTCATGAAGTTGTCGCTTTGAACATAGATGCCAGATGCAACTGAGTCAAGCAGTGCTAATATGTTTTTCCCATTAACTCAAACTTCTATTTGTGGGGCTACGGGTGAATCAGTCTCTTCATCGAAGAGCTTTACTGTTTGCCCTTCTGGTCCAACAGGGTAGCTCCTTTTGGCTTGCCGGCAGTGTTTCCCTTCTGCTGAAAGCTTTTGTTGCGGTACAGGTTGGTTTGTATGTGTCGTACGGTTTGCGCCCCTTCTTCCACTCGTACATGTAATGCTTGCCGCTGTGGGCAATCCTTATTGAAATGGTATGCAAGTCAGTACTAACCTTTTGGTAAGCTAGCAGCGGGTGGTGGGGGTGGCTGCGTTTTGTTACGTCATTTAGACAGTTTGTCTGGCTTTGAGCGGTCGTGAATAGCTTGCGCATTAAAGTTACTCACCGCTTCCCGCACACATTCAACTAGTTAATTTACTGTGATTGGCTTAGGGATGAGTAGAATGTTTCCTAGTTTGGGTAACAACATGAGAGTTACATGTCGCACACAACTTTATCGCCGGCTGGAAAGATACGAGGATACATCTGTACCTTTCGGTGGGCAAAGATTTTTGGCTTCCTCGTACGGTGTTTGCGTACGGCTGTAGAACTCTGTAGTGAGGAGCGCCAGTACCTCTTCACCAGTGATTTGTTGCGTAAGACGGCAACTCAGTTGGCTCTACTCTGAGATAAATTCCCCATACTTATGCCACCATTCGAGAACTTTTCCCTTAAGTTGGGACTATGCTCGTGAGACCCATTCCTTTTCAGGTACTTTGTGCATGTGAAATTCCATTCACAGTCAGCTGTAATTACTAGCAGGTCCTCGTGAGGATGTCCCACAAAATCTGGTAATTGTGGCTCCCATGTGCATCGGGCAGTGCTTGTGTGGGATGACGTCCCTGAATTGTGTGTTTTGTACTCGGCGGCCCAACGACAAACTTTTCATTGATATACCATTCCTGGTTGTGTAATACGCTCATGTGGCCAACCTATACACCCATGGTGGTATGTCTCCCCCACACTGTGTACAGTGATCTGTGTAGGTACCACGCCCTGGACATGTTATCCAATTGCAGAATGCTTTCTAACGTGTCGTGCAGTCGTCACATCTGTATTAGAGGCCATTGGTATAGCGTTCGTCTACCCAGCCTAGGCAGGTATAGTGGAACCATTGTTGACAACAAAGTCTGTGTTGTGATGACTAGGGTCTGGCGGGCCTGATTGAACTGCCTAGTCGTTACTATTTCAGTTATGCCCCACATTGGCCACCAGAAAAACCTCCTCTTTCTCTCGATGCGTGACAATCTAGGACTGGTGGAGGAACGTCACCAAATCAAATGGGTTTTTGTTGAGTGCTAGGTCAGGCGCACTCGCTGGGGGAAGGGGGGGTTCTGATTTGATCTATTCTTTACGTGATACTGGCACCCGTCCAGTGTAAAGAACTGGCCTGTTAGCTTTTCAACAGGGCACAAAGTCATGTTCCGTGATGGTGATCTTACGTTCCAGCAGATTGGCACTATACTCCATTCCCGATTGGAAACGACTTACGAAAATCAACCTTTGAAAAAACACTCTAGGCATAACATGTCATCCTGTTTTTTCAATACCTTGTATTCCACAAATATATAACACTGTGGTTAACCTTAGAGTACTGTAGTATTGAATAAATGAACCTTTACCTTAATATCTTCTATGAATTGTAATATTTATTTCTTTTTTAAATATGAATTAACAACAGCGAGAGCAGCGACGTGTTGGCAACAACTGGTAAGAAATTGTTCACAGTTAAAATATTATATTAACCTAGTTTCTTAGTATACTATTTGTAAATGAAACAGTGCCTGTTGAAATATTTATATATTTAGGTAGCCCCCCTATTAACATATCTCATTTTTACAGTTTAAAATAAGAGCGGAAAATATTGTGAGTAGGCCATAATGGTACGGTGTTGTTTTATCGAGCGAGAAAGCAACTGAATAACTGTGTGCTGGGCAAGGCTCGTCACTCTCTTTCTCTCTCTCTTTCTTTCTCTCTTTCACACTTGGGAAATGTCACTTCGCTAGTAAGCAGTGAAATATACATGTTTTCAATTGTAGCATATTTCATACTTATTGCAGCTAAATAATGATTTTTGAATTTGTAATTTACAACTGCAAAGAGATTTTATTGTTTGAATGCTTATTTTAATATATTTAGATATGATGGCAGGGCAGTTACCAAGTGAAGTTGGCAGACGTGTCGAGTAATGACATGGCGTGTTGCTTTTTGCCAAACGAAGCGTAAATTATTTTTACTCCGAAAAATACTTCAAATTAGCACATCACATTTGTAGATGTGTTTTTTAAACCTACCTAGGCAACTTACAATGATGTGATAAATCTGTGTTTCCATGGCAGTAATAAATATACTGTGACGTGTTTCGTTAATCATTGCATCTTTGAAATGGCGTGCCTTTGCGCATCACGGTTGATACGCTGGCCCTGTGTGTGTGTGATTTCAAATATTTGATTAGCACTATTTATACGTTTTATCTGTCAACTGTTTTTATGACTGACACGTGACAATCTCGGCTGCCAGACTGCCCCCGCCCCTAGGTAACTTGGGCAGCGCTAGGCGAGTCACATCTTATTTACTGTATTCTGCCTGGGGCGCAGGTGCCCGCACGGTGTACAGTATGGGCGTCGTGGGTCGACGGCTGGGCATGAAGTCAGGCCCTATGACCTTGACTGCCCTACAAGGTACTGGCTAGGGTAGTGGCACAGCAGTTCGACGAGGTGGCGTGGGGTTGGCAGTACCCGTGTATTCACACTGACTGGTTTTCGCTCGACTGAGGTGTTATCTGCTCTGGTACATGTGCTTCTGGCTGTGGTTCGGGTTCGTCTGGCTGTTTGATGCCAAAGAATGCCTCCTGCACTATCGGATTATATCCCTCCGCGACCCTGGTGGGTGGTTCGAACAATCCGATGGGAATGATGTCTGGAACTGGTATGCTGAGGCGTTGTTGAAGTGCAGCTTAACATGGCACTGCACTTTATTTTGTTTTGGGATCCGGTAAATTAAAACAATGTATCAGCAGTGTGAATTGTTAATACTTTTGTTCCAATCTGAAGCTGAACATTAATGGTAACATGATATAGAATGATTATGTAACAATCTTGCAAAAAAATTGGAACCAAAAGGTTTTTGCGAGTAACAAAAGATAAAGAAATGCCATGTTTCAGAACTGAAGAATCAAATCAACGCATCCCCAGTTTTTATGTTGTTTGTGTAACCCAAATAATAGTAAATGGTTTGGTGTATTTAATTTGTGTAATTTAAACACTTTGGAACTATAAAGTTGTTAATTTTTCTGGGCTTGGCATCACATGTCATGTTGAGAAGTGCCTCATAAGTAGGTATGGGCCGATACTAACAATACAGATTCTCAGCTGCCAATGTCAAAGATTACAGCGCTGCCGATACCAGTTTTGATGAACACAATCATAATTCCCAATATTTGGAAATACTTTTTTATTATTTAGATTTAAATCTTCAATTTTGTAGCACTTGAAGCACGTTGTACTAGACGTTAACAGCATATAAATGAAATACAACACTAATTTTAATAATAAATAAGATAGACAGTTTAATTGGGCAGACAATACAGCATTCATTACAAACGGAGATCCTTAAAGAGAACCAAAACTTTAGGCAATCTGATGTGGACTTCTATTTTAGACCTGAGAAATTACGTACAAAACGTCAAAATACATGTTTGTTTAAACCAACAGGCTAAAGATGTTGTTAAAAAAAACTTATTGAAATCAATTTTATATTAAATATTCACTTGAAATTGAGCGAATTTCGGTTATGTTAATATTTTCCCTTCGTATTCCTTCGTCGGCCAAGCCATACTCAATCCCTTGGTTAAAATGACAGTTAATTTATTTGCGACAATTTTTGCCAATTATTACTTGCCGAGTCTTATTCAGACATTTTACATGCTAACCAAAACCGTAGTGGACAGTTTCCAATAAGAATTACATTCATAAAATTACAACCACGTAACCTTTAACTTGCCATTTACAATAACATAACATATAGTTGAATAGTGTGCAATAGTTTTCACTGTCGCCTACCTACTAATGCAATAAAATAATAGAAAACAAAAAACTCTTGCGGGATGTCACCAATACTATCGATAGCACCGGTTATCTATTATCTTTGTTGTGCATTCACGTAGTGTCCAAAAACGAATGATGCACACACACTTATATGGCGAATGCACCAACAGGAAATACAGTAAAATGTAAACAACTGGAACAATTCATTGAAAAACAATTGTTCTGAATATATTTTGGGTTTCGGACAGAATATCTGATTGATGGATGCAGTAAATTAGTTACGTAGTTCTGATGTATCTGTATAAGGTATGGTATCGGGCAGATACTTTAGTATCATTTGTAGACAATGAAGTCAGGTTATTACTTTCTTCAGGCATAAAAATTATTACCATAATTTGGTTTGTATACACCGAATACCGTATTTGTTCGTGTGTAGCGTGCCCCCCTCTCCCCCCCCCCCCCCCCTTCAGTTATGTGTAGGTCGGAAACCCCCCCTCCCTCCATCTTATGACATTATTTCATGTCACAAAACCAGAGTTTCCAAGTGTTTACGGCCCCCACCTCCTTGTAGGGACATCCAGATGTTGCCCCTAGACAATTCCAATAATTCCACCATCCCTCTTTATTTCCATGGCAGTGGCTAGCGAGCCATGTTCGCGGGGGGGGGGGGGGAGAGAAGGGACGGGGAGAAAAAAGGTAAGGGTATAATGGTAGTGTGACATTCTAGCACCGTAAAAAAAAATAGCCAGTTACTGTTAAAAAGAGAAACGAGAAAAAAGAAAATTGAAGCTGGAAATGTTTAGCAGGAGCATGAGGTTTCTGGAATTTTTTTTTTTATTTTGGCTTTTTTTTTTTGCACCTAAGTTATTTAATTAAAGTATTTTCCAAACATATCAAAATCACCACACATTAATGTAAAAAAGAGAAATTTGTTCCATGCTTACTAACAGCTGCCACAAATTTTTGGTGCAATTTTAATTGTAAAAAGTTGTGCCCTGTAACTTGGTGCAAAAATCATGGTGCGCACTATACACAAGTGCAAGCTATACATGAGTAAATACAGTATGCGTCGTCGCTCAAACTAGTTTCACCTGAAAATGTTACGCAAAACATTTTAACGAGGAATCATTATTTGTAAAGATAATTTCTATTGTGTTTAAAAAGGTTGTTTTATCTGGTAAAGTTGTGTTTCATTGTATCTGGCGTAAAATTAACATGACTTTAAAACTTAATATTTATTTAACCCAAAGGGCAACATCTTCGTGAATAAAATTATACACCCAAAAGCATATACTCTACAGCAAAAAATTATTTGAACATCAAGCGACTTGTATTATAAGTGTTCATTTTCAGTAACTTCTTGCGGGGAAATCTGAGGATTTATATTAATTTATTTCAATAGACGCGTCTGTGTGAATAAACTGATAATAAGTAAGTGCCTATTCAACTCCTTTTGCAGTCTAATAATGGTTAGGTAAGCATCGAGCTGAGTGTGCAGTGTAACTCATCACAGGGAAAATCAGATGATGTGGTTTTGAATGATTAATTATTAAAGACAGTGAAGAGATATATTATAATCGCGTAATTTGTGTCTCAAAATTACAAGTTTTCTTTGCAGTAAAATGTTATTAATTACTTTAAAAGACAGACATTTGCCATGCGTGCAAGGGGCTCCCCACAAGGATGGCGGTGTGGAGAGGTCATCCTGCTGACACCCCCCCCCCCCCCCCCCCCCCTCTTCGTAAACCAGCAGACATGACACTGCCCAATCGATAACTTCTCCGTGCGCTCTTAGCTGATATTGCGCGCGGTACATTTAAAATTTGACTTGCATTTGGTGTCGTATTATTTACATTTTTAGAGGGTTTGAAAGTTTTAGGTCAGCTTGCATTTTGTGTCGGATTACAATAAATTATATACAATATTGTATGACATTATTTTCTTTATTTAAATGAGTCTGGGATTAATTTTTTCAATGTATTATCAACAGTAACACTTTTTCTAAAATTCCGTGCAAAGGGCATTGGTATCGGAACAATTCTAAAATTAATCGTTTACGAGATTTAGTATGCTGGTTTATTTAACATTGTGTTAAATAAATTAGTGTTACTAATCGGCAAATAATTAGGGATGGGATCCTCAATACCGCGATACCCTCAATACTTTATAGTATTGAGTATCACATGAAAATATCTAAAAGTATTGAATTTTAACACCCTTTCCTCGTGATATAATTATGTTATGAGTGTATCATATTTGTGTTATGGGCATACCATAACTTTTGTAATGTGTAGGATAATTTCGAAATGTGTACCATAATTTAATCTCTGTCCTTTAGGTATTCCAATGCACACATAAAATTTGACGTATGTTGAACGGTTTACTATATATTAACAGCAATTTTTCGATGTGTACCATAATTATCTCTGCTGGCAGCGAGCATTCCAAAGCTTACTACAAGCGTTCCAAAAAGCCTTAGCAGATTGAGATCGGATGAATAGTTTACAAGTTATTAAATGTTAATAAAAGTACAGGTGTACCATAATATACCATATTTTATTCATAGCATAATATTCACACAGCTGTGAGCACCTTGAGTTGTTTTTAGGCAACCCATACATACCACAATTACGATTTTTGACATAATTTGCTTTTATGGGTTATAACTGCAGTACAATAAAAACAGGTTGAGAGTTGCGAGCGAGCGGCGACAGGCATGAGTGAGCAACTGAGTAGTTATTGTACACCCAATACATACCACAATTAAATGCTGCACCGAAATTTTTCAGTTAATTCATTTTTATCTCTACTAATCACTTTTATGGTATCTATTTCAAGTATAATGAAAGCAGGTAAAGAGTTGCGAGCAAGCGCCTATAGGCACGAGCAATCAAACTGAATAGTTATTGTATATCCCATACGTGCAATAATTATCTGATGCAACTGCATTATTAAATATTCACAAAAAAATTACCATAATTATCTGATACACTTGTCGTGGCCTAGTCTTTGTATTCCATGGGCTAGGCCACAGCGGGTGTATCAGATATTTATTTAACGTTACATTAATTTCTTGAAGTCGCAAAATAAGATTTTAAAAACTGTGAATTTGCAAAAATACAAGTGTGTACTGAGCTTTCATTTTCCTCAAAGTTTGATTACAGCTTTTACTGTGGAAATGTGATTCTATAGAATCGAAGGTGATGGTGTTTCTTTATCATTGTTTAAGGTTGTTTGGGTTACAGGCCGTCCACCATTTGTTTCCAGTGTAATGTGGGTTTTTATATAATTACAGTGTGTGTCAACAACACTATTAAAATTAGCAATTTTGTTGGTCAAGTTTATTTGTGTTCATGATAATTTTAATTTGGTGTCGAGAAAAGTATCAGTATTGAGTATCGTAAGAATGTTTTGGTATCAAAATTGGTATCGAGTATCCAAAAAATGTATCGACCCATCCCTACAAATAATGTTCAGATGCCGATTGTCGTGGTATCGGCCGGTTAATCTGCATCGGCTTCGGCCCATCTCTACTCATAAATGAGGGAATGTACATAGTAAGGTATATACAAGTAGAGATTTTGCTTGTGATGTTGCAGAGGGATTCTCAGTCTCAGAGCCAGATGGACACTGAGCTGGTATCGTTTCTACAACTGCAGCTTGCTGAGGCCATAAACCTGCAGGACCGCTCCCTCATAGCTCACCTGCACGAGACCCTTCGCTGCATCAGGCTCTTTGACAATGAGGGGTGGGTGTGTGTGTGTGCTTGTACATCTACATCAATGTGTTTATTCTGTACATAGTTTGGTGTGTAGGCATTTACAACTAAGGATGCTAGGTAGGTAGGTAGGACATTGTCTCGTCAACAGTGAGCTAATTAGAGATGGAGCAAGTTGCTCAGAAAGCAGGAATGGGGAAGGAATCGGCCATGGAGTGTATTAAGGAAGGACCCCAACATGTGTCTGGAGTGATTTTGGAAAGCCATGGAAACTGTAATCAGGATGGTCAGACCATACATCAAACTTGGTTCCAAATGAATGCAAGTCCAATGTTCCGACGGCGACTGCGTCTGCTGGTTGACTAGTGAGATGCTGGCTCCGTAGTAGGAGGCAGGTGTCTGGCTCGCTGTCGGTGGCTGGCTGGGCTGGTCCGGCTGTGTCCACTGGCTCGACGCCCAGTAGCAGAGGGTAGGCCCAGGTGGAAGTACTCGACGGGATGAGCAGCTTCGGGAGTTTTTACTAAGGGGCCAAACGAGTTACAGGAGGGGGGCGGGGGGACTGCGAGAGAAGGCCTCAATAGTTGGTGGGCGGCATTAGCTTGTTCCCAGGCATCTAAATGTAGGTAGTTCTTTAAACGTTATTTAAATATTTTTCCAATTGTTGTTGATCAATACCTCCTCCTCTACTTTTCAATACAATGATCGGCTACACGTTTTAGTATTAATCTCGTTCAAAATGACAACAGGAACCACAACAATTTCACAGGGCATTGTAGTTCTACACAAGACATTAAAATATTCATATTCTTGTTGCATAAGCAAGCCTGAAAGAGAACTGGGAGCATTATTCTTTGCTGGTTAACAGCTGGTTATGTCTTGTTGAATGAGTTATTTAAGGACAACAATATCTGGTCTGGGATTTTAAAATGTAGCTTTGTGGCCTGTTGAAATTGTAACTGCTTCGTGTAAATAAATATCTGAAAGTGTGTGTTTCTTACTAACAGATTTAATTTTAAATGGATATCGTCCTAGTTCGTTGCAACATTTCCTACCATATTTAAAATATAACAATTTTATGCCATCAATTTTTTGGTGGTTTCTTTGCCCACCCATTTCTTTTCCCGCGTTTCAATTTTACGCATACCACTCTACTGCGCAGCAAGCATGTGCACTCTAATCTACGACTTTGTCCCATCATCAGGTATAATAGCAATTTGGGGAAAGTCACACGCCGGCAGGCAATGAATCTCGTGGCTACAGGGTTGATCCACAACTACAGATGCGCTAATAATAAATGGAAATTGTACTGCCCACTCATATGCGGATATGCAGTCACCACCCCCGAAGTCGAAGCTTGTTTTACCCATGGAGCAGAGAGGAAGAAGCTAGTTAGCAGGGATGCTGAAAGAGAGCAGCTACCTGTGGCAGATGTCGTCACTGCTGCCTGAGCCTCGTGGAGAGGCGGTAAATATGTCAACAGCTTTCAGGCGGGGAGATAAGAAATGTGTAGCTCTGCCCACTGCCCTTTTTCAAAACATCCTCTGCGATATGAGGCTAGCAACACCTGCACCACTGGGGCAGCCAAAAAACTGCAATTTTCACTATATAGGGAGAAGCGACACCACTCTCACCAGTCATCAGCCCGCTGACCTGAGTAAGGTCGGAGAGCTCTCCTCAGTCTGCGGGAGACTGTCCCAGCCTGTGAAGGCCCTTCAGTCTGAAATGACTGTCCAACATTCTGAAGAAGGTTCTCCTACCAATTCCAAGCTACTAGGATACTTTAAAGCGTGCGCTAACAAAACCATTATTAAATATAAATTGAAACAATGTTAGAACACTGCAGCACGGAGGAAACCAACCGAGATTCAGGGGAATGTCCAGTGATGCTGTAAATACATCAACGCTCCAGGTATCTCAATGTCCCTGCACCAGCTTAGATGAAGGGACAGTATATCCTACCTGCTACTGCGGAGTGCAGAGGATTGACTCAGGTAATGAGGCAGATACAGGTAGTTGCGGCTAGTCGCAGTTAGTCACGGGTAATTGCAGATTGTCACGGGTAGTCGCTGGTAGTCATGGGGTATTCACAAGTAGTCACGAGTAGTTGCATATATAGGTATGTGTTTCAATAACTCCATAAAACCTGAGCGAAGCGATGGCGGGCTACTAGTACTATATATAGTTATTACGGCGACGTTTAAATGATTGTGCACAACAAAACATGCACGACGCCATATTGTGTACAACTAGCTCCATTTTGTTAATTCGTCTGTTTAGTTAATATGGCGGACAAGATGGTGCCTTAAAAAGTGGGTGGGGAAAAACAAATTTAAAAGTTTGTCTATAATGCACGCCACACAAAATTCGCAAGTCTAAACAATCATCGTGTACCCTGACCAGTGCCTGAAGCTCAAATCCTGGGTTGTTGAGACGAGAAGAGGAGGTGCAAGCATCTAGCTATGGATGCTTGGGTAAGTGGTGACCCCGTTGCTGTTTGATATGACAACCAAGGTGAGTGAGCCAATGCTAACAGGTGCAAGGTACCACATTTGTTGTAACGGAGGTGTAACTGTATAACTGAAGCAAATGAACACAGCAGGTACAATGTGCACTGCAAATGTAGCTTGTAGACCTGCTCAAGGACAAATCTCAAGTTAAAGGTGACTGTAAGAATGCTATAGTTGCAGCTGAGACACTAGATTAACAACTACTTGTTGCTAAAGGAGAAAAAGTGGAAGCATTGGAGTTACAGCCATGAGACCCACTGGAGGCTGGAGAACAGTTGAGGAAAAAGGTGCAGTGTGTCTTTTGCAGAAGCCAGGAGGGGGGTAAGCATAAGATACCCTTACTGTTTGCATGCCTCCAGCAGTGACGCCAGAGGGAAAAAAGTGGTTAACTTAATTCTGCATCATGCACAACCAGTCCAGAGGAACGTAGGAACATTTGTCATCAGTAGAGACCTGCAAAGTTTGGGTTATCTCTGGGTGACAGGATAAACTCCATTGTCTTTTACATAAGTGAGCACAGTCAGTGGTTTTATTGGCAGCTAACATCTAAGTGGAGTCGAGTCGCCTACCTGTTTGACTTTGTTAAAGAATATTGGCCTGTCAGCCGCTGAAGTTATGCTACTTTCTCAAGATTCGTGCATAGCGTGTCGGACACTTTGCTGGCCTGTGGCAGAAGTTTGTCAAATGTACAGTAACTTGGAGTTCAGTCTGACTAAATTATCATGCAAATTTTGCAGGTCTCTAGTCATCAGTATTAGGAAAATTTCTAATACTTTTTTAAAAAAATACCCTACTCTTTTTTGATGATTGTCTACGTACATGCCTCTTCTCCTGACTGACAGTCATGCATTCTAGGCAGTAAATAATCCCGTATTAGTGTTTGCTTGTGGTTTTTCCCCATCTCATGTCATGATTGTCCAGTTTTGCTTTACTCGTAGGTGAACAGTTAATCTGTCTCTTAACAGCAAAATAGTTAACTCCAGATGAATACATGTTAATATGAGCTAACATAAAATTATTTTTAATGCAGTAAAGTAAAAGTAAAATGCTAGAAAAGTGGTGCATATTGTGGGAACTTTAAAAAATTTAATGTGAAGTAGAAAATTATTAACATTGATAGCAAAGATCCTTATTTTTGGGGGTTGTAAAAAAGTGAACAAGTTAATGTTCTGTATGATGTGCTTTGAGTGCTGTTGTTTACTTCATCTTATCGGTTGCAGATGTAAGAAGTTGTTCCAGTCTCTCAAGAATGACTACCAGAAGCGCTCCCCATATATAGCATACCTGGTGCGCTGCAGGAAGGGTCTGCTGTCAACCCTCGCCCACCTTGATAGGTGATTTTTTTTTCTATCATAGCCATTGTTAATGTGTGTACATTGTTACTGTGGGGTATTTTTGAATGGGGAAATTATGCATTTATATGGTGGTTAGTGATTCGCCTCTCCCTCCCAGTAGTGCAGTTCTGTTATTGTTCCATAAAGGTCATTTCACACAATTAAATATTTATTGAATTCAATTTATCGAACTAAAAAATTACTTCATTTGCCTTTCAATGGATTGCGTGGAACAAGCTTTCAAGTTTCCACATGAAAATTTAACACAAACTCTTAATGAAACCAATTTTAAAATCCTTGAAGTAAATTTTTAGAAGTATCTGTTTCATGCATGACATAAAAATTATTTCTTAAAATCCAACTAATTTTTATCAATTGACACAAAAATAATTGGTTGAAAACCTGCTAATTTTCTTAATTTTATTGTACATTTTCATGCATTCATATTTTGTAAACAAAATGACGCATGTTGCTTTCCTGCGCGCATAGGGCATGCACACACTACTTGTCAACTTCACCCCATCATCGAGCCAATAAACGCATAGGGACAAGTTACACTCATGGGTAGTTCATGACCACTAAGCCTTACATGCAGAAGTCATACTTCACACTAGTCACTCACAATGGTCTCCAGCGACGCCAGTCGACACCGTCTGCAGCAGAGGATGCCATCATCACATCAGCCAGAGGTATCTCGACGTCCCACATGTTTCCTACCTGCCTAACTATGGTAATCCTTATAAACTCTGTGTTAGCAAGTCGTGCCAACGTCCCTTCTGGACTGCCCCCTCCTTCCATCAGGAGAATTTACGTAAATTAAAATAATTGCACTCTTCTTTTATCATAGCAGTTTCGCCTTCACCTGCCATAACAATTAACTTAATTTTTTATCAGTGTAAAGATCTACGAATTCCCCATTGAATTTCAAACACATGAAA
Organism: Dryococelus australis; assembly: GCA_029891345.1. Taxonomy (NCBI): domain Eukaryota; kingdom Metazoa; phylum Arthropoda; class Insecta; order Phasmatodea; family Phasmatidae; genus Dryococelus; species Dryococelus australis. Next base: position 145,231,531 of record CM057000.1, read on the forward strand.
TTAAATACATTAAATTGTGATTTGAATCCATTTTATTTCAAACCCCCTAGAAGTCACTTGCACAAGTATAATTTTCTAATTGGCTCATTATTACTTAAGCAGTCAGCTATTGGCAGGAGTCGACAACTCGAACATATTTGTTTATCCTCAGCTTGAACAAAGCCAGGATAATCTTCCTTAGTCTGCACAAGACTATGGGAATACCCCTAATATTGTCCGAAGTGCCCGCACCTCCAGTGGGATTCACCCTCAGTTATCCAGTCTAACCCATACTCATTACCTCAGTCCCAATCTGCATTAAAGACTGAACTTAGGAGGACTTGGTATCTCATGGATACATTGAGAGTGTGCACTTCAATATTTCTGCATGAACCACAGATCCAATGCATTCCAACCACTAGGGGCTCTCGAAACCAGTCGTTCTTTCACTCTCTCGAGATAGTATTCCCTTCATCTGAACAAGACCAGGAATACTTAAGGAACAAACCAGGTCGATTGACCTGCTGCCGAATACAAACCCCGGACTCCATGTCATCTATCTACTCATTACTTCTGTCCCAGTGTGCATTAAAGACAGGACTTAAGAGAGCTTGAGTATACACCTGGCATTAAGGGGAGTACGCTCCTCTGTATACTGTACTACAGTGAGATGCCATTTAATTAAAAAGGAAAAGCTAGTTAGTTATGCAGATTAACCAGTCAGGCATTACAAAGAGAGCTAGATGCAATAAATGTTTTTGTCAACCCTCCAGACAACAGTGACATGGTAAAAACTACAGGAACATCAAATAAATTGGTGGTAACACCAGAACTCGAACTAAGCTACTCGTATAAGAGGTCAGAATGGGACGCCTTACTTGGCATAGACTGGCCCTGGCATGTTCTAGACTCAGCCTTTACGGTGAGCTGGACCAAACTCCCTGAGAGGAAGCCATTTGTGGTCAAGCTCACCCTGGGGTGATTCCCCTCCTCCCATTGTGGTCCCTCCACCCAAACCGTGTCAACCCAGATCTTCTGATGTGGGGGAAGATCCACGACCCAGCCAGGCAACCCACTCAATAAATATGTAGACTCTTGAAGGGGGAACCAGAGTTAGAAACCATCTGGAGCAAATTAGCACCTACCCATCATAATGTGATTCCACCTCGTAGTTGTGAGAATCCAGAGTAGTATAACAAGACAAGGAATTCCTATTTCCCTTGCGGAGCGCAAAAGTTTCAAGTTAGGAAATATTAAGTAAGGTAGGTATGCGTCAAATACATATTTAATGTCCACACAACTCTGTTATTATGCTATTACTTTGTTAGAAAAGCTGTGATAAATTGGAATTTTGTATTCAAGAAAATATATAACATGTTCTAAAATCTTGAAGGAAAACGAGACATTCGAGAAATTGGAAGAGAAAATGGCCACAATTATGAAGTTTCTAAGATGTCATATAGCATTCAATGAATTGAATTCATAAAAATTTAAGGTAATTTGAAGAAAAATTTGATGGTATGAAAAGTCCTTAAGCAATTGGGTATTGCGACACCTATCCAGCCAGTATGCAAGTCTTTTGACTGTGCGAAACTTTGCGAGTTTCGTATAAAGGAGTGTGCATGGTCTTCCAGATATTACCTGTTAAAACTTTATGCAGGGAATTGTTTTATTTATTTCCCCATTACCACGTAGAACACAAAGGCAAGAAGGTGACTTCTAAGTTCTAAACATGGCCCTTTGGGCCAGATCATTGTGAGCAGTATGTGATTCAAGTCACTTTACAACATTTATTGGCTATCTTGGTCTTTCGCAACATGGGACAACAAACATTTCCCCATTACCACGTAGAACACAAAGGTAAGAAGGTGACTTCTAAGTTCTAAACATGGCCCTTTGGGCCAGATCATTGTGAGCAGTATGTGATTCAAGTCACTTTACAACATTTATTGGCTATCTTGGTCTTTTGCAACATGGGACAACAAACATTTCCCCATTACCACGTAGAACACAAAGGCAAGAAGGTGACTTCTAAGTTCTAAACATGGCCCTTTGGGCCAGATCATTGTGAGCAGTATGTGATTCAAGTCACTTTACAACATTTATTGGCTATCTTGGTCTTTCGCAACATGGGACAACAAACATTTCCCCATTACCACGTAGAACACAAAGGTAAGAAGGTGACTTCTAAGTTCTAAACATGGCCCTTTGGGCCAGATCATTGTGAGCAGTATGTGATTCAAGTCACTTTACAACATATATTGGCTATCTTGGTCTTTCGCAACATGGGACAACAAACATTTCCCCATTACCACGTAGAACACAAAGGTAAGAAGGTGACTTCTAAGTTCTAAACATGGCCCTTTGGGCCAGATCATTGTGAGCAGTATGTGATTCAAGTCACTTTACAACATTTATTGGCTATCTTGGTCTTTCGCAACATGGGACAACAAACATTTCCCCATTACCACGTAGAACACAAAGGTAAGAAGGTGACTTCTAAGTTCTAAACATGGCCCTTTGGGCCAGATCATTGTGAGCAGTATGTGATTCAAGTCACTTTACAACATTTATTGGCTATCTTGGTCTTTCGCAACATGGGACAACAAACATTTCCCCATTACCACGTAGAACACAAAGGTAAGAAGGTGACTTCTAAGTTCTAAACATGGCCCTTTGGGCCAGATCATTGTGAGCAGTATGTGATTCAAGTCACTTTACAACATTTATTGGCTATCTTGGTCTTTCGCAACATGGGACAACAAACATTTCCCCATTACCACGTAGAACACAAAGGTAAGAAGGTGACTTCTAAGTTCTAAACATGGCCCTTTGGGCCAGATCATTGTGAGCAGTATGTGATTCAAGTCACTTTACAACATTTATTGGCTATCTTGGTCTTTCGCAACATGGGACAACAAACATTTTTTGTAACGGCATTGTATTGATGCGTGTTGCCTTAGAGAACTACAGACACTGTCAATGTGGTTTGTGTGTGCTAGGTCAGGCACGCTCATGTTATAACTACTTATGCTTTTGGGTTAGATTTTCGACTTGCTACTTGTACTGGTTGGGTCGGTTGATGACTGGATACAAAGTTAACCGCTGCTGGAACTACGATATGTCTGGTTGGGACATTGGCTCGCTTTGGTATATCTCTCACCAGGGATTACCTCGGTCGCTGCAGTGGAAGTTGTTGCGGCTGGCTGGAACTGGCGACTCTCGGAGAGGAGTGGGGTGTTGTTCTACTCTGCTGCTTCTCTGCTCCGGAACACTGAGTTGGCTATTTCGTACCTGACTTCTGTGCCCGCTAACAGAGCACAGACAATGGGATAGTAATCGTGGGCTAGGTAAATGTGTGTAGATACTGGAGAGGAAGGCCTCTCCAGTTGACAGGCCGTCTGAGCTCTCTCCTGTGCAGCGAGGTCAGATATATGTACTTGCTTGGCGGCGGTATAGGCTGCCTTTTTTTCCTCCCTCTGTGAGCCGTGCCTTTTCCCAAAAGGCATAGAAGTCTTGTCAACACTTAAATACACTTTTGATGTATGTGAACTCGAGACAGATCCCTAGCTAGGTGTAAAGCCAATAGTGGTTGACTGTGTGAGCTTGGTGCTCTGATCAGTTCCGCTCCACTGACACACAAACCTAGGGCGGTGAGCCGTGTGGACCATCTTCCTACCACTATTGGGTGAAGTTGAGGTCGCAACAGTGGTTAGGCCTTCAGACCCCAACAAGTACTCCGTCCAGCACCATAAGCACTCCGGTAGCAGTACAATCTGAGCTGACTGTCTCGCCCCTCTTGGATGTTTTTCTAGTGGTTGGGACTCTGCCTTTCTATCCACCAAAGTGTCTAGAATGGGTGGTCGTCAAATGGTGTGTGTGTTGATGCTGTCAGGTGAGACACGAGACGAACGATGACACAAATACTTACTGGAATTTGGGTGCCAGCGGTGCTTTCCAATCACCACACTATTGAGACTCAGGGTTCTCAGGGATGTTGTGGGTTCTGTGTGTCCATCTCACCCGTGCATAATTACAAGCACTTCTAATAAAATCACTGAAATAAACAATTTATTAAACATATGTGGCTAGGACACTGTCACTACTGAATAAAAAATTGAGTTCACTGTAGACTTGCTGTTATTGATATTGTTCATATACATAAACGTGCCAATTAAATGGTTATCTCAGTCATGACTAGCCAATTCCGCTTGGGTGCTCCCCAGCCCGTAATTAAACTAGTGCACACCTAAATGGATGATCTCACCGAGGTGCGTGAAAGCACAGCCTTCACAAGGGAAGGGGGCCGACAGCTGCTAGGGTGGACTAACGGTTTTCCCAGGACACAGTATATTACAAATGAAAACCCTTAATACACATTAACACGCGTGATTACTCGGCATCACTAATGCAAACTCGTCGGGGCTCGCCCTCCAGCACGTGGGCAGTGTGGTGATGGCCTATACACAGAGCCGGCTAGGACGGGAATAATTGCACCGTACACTAATTACACAATTACATAGACCCTTGAATGATACATGAAATAAGATGGGACACGAGACGAATATTCACAATAAACACACGCGTGCGAAAACAAGCTTAGGTGGTGCGGATGCCGCTGAATGAAGTTCGTAACGGACCACATGGTGCAGGTGAAATTGCAATATTTCTGCGTGGAAGCGGCAAACTAAATTCAGATAAATTATTATTCGTGTTGAGCAAGTGGTTCTCTTTACGATTAGCGTTGTTACAGGCTTGTAACATGCCTGATGGCGTGAAATCAAACATTACTGTGACCACGTGGTCAAGTACAAAAAGTATCAATTTACGGAAAAATACATAGAACCCTGAAATAAAAGATTGCACATACAATGTTCTATAAATGAGCTCTTAAAACTCAATGATGGCATATACAAAGACTTGGCTTCAGTCGGCCACGTTGTTATACGTAATGTTGCAGTATAATATTCAAACACAATAATTACCCTCAAATATTATCATAAAAATAAAGCTCTTAAAATTGTGTGTAGTAATTATGCAGAAGTTACAATAAAATGCCATAAACATAGGCAGATGACGTCTGATTCAAAATGTGCGGGTCACGTGACCTCTCCGACATCTTTCTCCTCGATTAAGTTAAAAATGCCACAAGGGCGTAAGAATGAGTAAAGCAAAAGCATATTGCTGGGGAAAATGTCTTGTCAAAAACATACGCAAGCAAAGATACGCATTACAAAGTGTTCATTAACGTGAATACTGAACAAAAGTTGTAGTGCATACGTTAGTGTCTTACCTCGCCACCTACACTGTAAAGACAATATAACACATTTTACTCTGAAATTAACATTTATATGAAAGTTCAAAATTATCGCCCGCATTGCGCACATGTGGAACACGTGACACGTGAACGCCGGCATGGGCTCTAGCGCCGCTGGCTGTTAGCCGGAGTCAGCGTATGGCGTACAGTTTCCTGAAGGGAATCTGCAGTCCTTCTGTAACAACACCCAGTCTCGGTTGACGTATGGTGGTATAATTTCTAGTGATCGTAGGAAATACCTCTAGAATAGAAATCCTCAGTGAAAGGAAAAGATATATTTATTATAAATATTAAATACAGTGAAGCTTGCTACCTCCTAACCAAGTAGAGTGTGATATGGAAGTAACCTACGATAAACAGGTGTAGACGACCTGCTCGTAGACTAACGAAGATGGTGGATGACTTTGATGGCTATGAAAATAACTCTGTCGCAGCTACTCTAACCAAGGGGCATCTATAAGAGACTTTACAAAAAGGGGACCACTACTTTTAAGGGCAGTTGGTGTAGTTGCCTCTACCAGCAAGTAGAGGCAGCTGCTGAACCAGGAATAACAGCAGCGGAAGGGGTGATGGGGTCTGCAGGCTTTGACTGAAGGAGAGCATCTGCAAGATGGTGATGGCAGTAGACGTCAATGGAGATTCTGGTAGCTAGTGTTGACAGCTACTGGTGGTAGAGAGCCCCAGCACACGAAGTGTTGAGGCGAGCTACTGGAGAAGGAAATAACTCCTGAGCCCGGGCGTGCACATCCTTATGTAACCCGCTGGACAGGTGCACATTGGGCCGGGGTTGGAGGACGTCCCTCTAGTGCGAGGCCAGGGTGGAAGAATGTACCCTTTGCTCTGCGTTTGGCTTCATGCATTCTCGGGCGAGCTCAGCTTGCCCCTAGGAAGGCTTATATTCATGTGTTTTGAATCGTCCTCTGGGGTACTGGCTATCTAAGGACACTCGTGACAGATGTTGCAGTGTTTGACTTTTCTTCAGGTTACGTAGAAATATGTGAGGTTGATGATTCGTAATTGTTTAGTAAATAAACTGGAAAATGGCATGCGTCAGTACTTTGTTCTTATGTGCTGGTGTTTGTAAACACATAACAACAATCTATATCTCGAAAATTGCTTCTACACTATGATCGTATCCATGTAGTGCATCTAGCGTGATATACAAATTTCATCAAATAGTCATTTAATAAATATAAATATGCTTGCAACTTGTAAAGAGCAGGAGAATCATTTGGTAGTACTTTCTGGTAAAATTTAAAATAACCAAGGACATGTGGAATTGTTAGAGCCCATTTCCAAGATATAGGTAGTAACTAAAATCAAACTTTGAAGGTCGTCAATAAATGAAAAACACGAAACAGAAAACCAAAACTATGATTGAAATTGTAATCCAATAAATGTGGCAACATCCGGTTGTCAGTAACTAGTACAGTGTCAATACAAAACAAAGCCTTATTAACTGCAGTAATATAAAATGTCTCCGAAAGCTAAAGATCACAAAAACTTACAATAACAGTATGTCATGGTCACAAGACTAAGGAAGACTGTTGAGGGTAAAAAGCTAGATGTGTAACTCACATTATTGCTCTTGCTGTGCATGCATGATTGAAACAGGAATTTGAACAATGAAAAGTGGATGAGTAATATGTGGGAGATAACACAGAATCCCTTTGTGACATCACATATTGCGCGAGGCCTGCCAATACAATGGGAAGGGACAAACGGTACTCTGTTATACTCCAGCCATAGTGCTGGAAAATTGTAGTTTTGCTCTGGAATTGTAATTGTTGTTGCTCTATAATTTATTGGGGTAGTAAATGTAATAATAATGAATTTTTTTTTTTGTGTTTAAATGCTATGTTGTTTCCCACCCATGAAATTTTGGTCAGGAGGAGGTTACAATGTACTGTGTAATAGAAAGTTCTCAATACAAAGTAGTCTTTTTCTCCTTGGTGTGAGATATTCAATTTTTTTTTTAATGTGTATTCTTAATAAAATAAATACAGTATGTTAGTTTTATTACCATGTAATGTCAAGTCCATTGCTAACAAGAAGTCATTCTGGGAATAATGAAGGTCTTATTTTCCAATATGCTGAATAACAAAGTCAACATTTTACATTTTTTTAAATTTTTAATAGTTATCGTAAATAAAAGAAAACAAAATATACAAAATTGTAATATATCTAAATGAACCTCATTATTATAATCTGCAAAAATCCATGTCCCTTGGGGTTTGTGTTCGATGTTTCACTGTGCCCTTGCTCCTCCCGATTCCTGTACCCCTGGAGACTACAGTGGCTGTTTAACTGACACAGGTTGACGGAGAGAGTAAAGTGTGACCGGCAAGTGTGCAGTCGCTTTCTGGTTGCACTGTGTGTAGCCATGTTCCTGGAGAAGAGGGAGCAGCTGCTGCTGAGTTTTATGTCAGAGTTCCAGCAGCTCACCCTAGCTGACGAGAAGAATGATCTGCTTGACTCCTTTCTGCGCAATCTCGCCCTTGACATGGACCGTGACCTCACCTGGCAAGGTTTGTTAGCCGACGACATTTCCTTGGCTGTTATAAAGTAATTTTGTTTATTACAAGTTGTTGCTTTTTCACTTATCCTTAGTGGAATTTCCTGTTGGAGGGTAAGGTCAAGGTACTTCCCATCTCGGAACGACAGTGAAACGGTGGTCGTCTCTAGAATGGGGTTTTTCCTGGTGCCTGAGTTGTTGGCTTTGGCCACGTCAATAATTGTGCATTGAGCTTTGGGTGGCGTGGAGACAAGCGATGGGCAATTGGGTGCCCTGGTTGGTATGTAAGTTGGTGTGACGTTAAATGCCCTGACTACCGTGGTAATGTTAGCTGGCCGGATGAAGGTAGGTGTCTTCTTCTGTGGCGTAGGTGGTAGCGGAGATATGTATTGTGCATGGTACGTGCCAGAAGAGGTTAGAAGTGGAGCTTGCTGAGCTGGTGGTTGAACCTCTTTAACATGCAGCCTACTCTTTCATCCAGGAGTATATGTGGTTGTCAACTGGACCACTTTCCCTTAGTACTCCAGCCTGAGCTAACCCTAGCTTGGCAGCTTTGCCCGGCCCAACCCAATAATAAAGGCATAAACTTAACGCGTGGTGCCCTGTCGACTAATCGTATGTCAAGGGCGAGGTTCTGGCTGACTGTATGTGAGGTTGATCCTGAGTTTGGAGTTTGCTGAATGTGATACGTTGTTCATGTTGGTGGTGACAGAGCAACATGCGTAAGATAGGCCACAGGTACTATTGGTCGCTGTGCTGGTTGACTAATTCCACGAGCCACGGGTGTACTTCGTTACTCAGGCATGTTGGTGGCTGGAATAAGTCTCGTACTTCCGGTGTGACTGGAATGAGTAGGCGTCTTGAGCGCTTGAGCTTGGTCCTTAGGCGTGAGCTATCCTAATGTGACTACAAGGGCGGGGGTCAGCTCTTGCAAACACCCAGGAAAATGAGCACCGGTTTTACCTTCTCCTTAAGACCACTGCATCTGGAGTGACACACACACACACACACACATTCACATCTGCGAGATGATAAAAAGCGGGGTTTGTGGTTCTCTACTGTGTAGAGCCATGTGGTCAGCTGCCAACGAGCGGATACCCAATCTCGGTGATCTGCGCTTAGGCACTGTGAGTAGAGAAAATTAGGCCACACGGTCTGCAGTTTCACACGTGGGTGTTGGGTTTGTCCACGTCTTCCCAGTCTAGGGAAAGCCGCCTCCGGCACAAATATGAGATGGATAGGATAAGCACCAGACCGACAAGCGAGTTCAAAAACTGTGTACCTGTGTAGGCTCTGCCGTTCTACCTACCGAAGTATGTAGAAATGTTGGCCTGGCGAGTGCATGTGGGGAAGCAAGATGTGTACTGGTTCATTTTGAGTCACTGTTCCCGAGATCACGTGCATTTCACTCAAGGGTGAGGTCAACTGGGAAAGGTGCAATGTCTATAGGAAGGTGGAACTCAAGGATAGGTTTCAATAATGGTTTATTCTGATTTACGGGAATTAAACATGTGGGGTGACATACTCTAGTGCGTTTGTCAAGAGCTTGGCGTGAAGCCAAGCTACACAGTCCGAGTAGAGGCAACCTGTTTCTAGGCTAGCAGGGGTTGGCGCTGAATAGTGCTGTGAGAACAACTTTGAAACAAACTGACTCCTTATTACATTGTTACCCAGTTAGGGCCACAGTGTCTAGTGTGGAACAATGGAGCTTAGGAAAGGTTTTCCTTCTGGCACAAAGGTGCGGTGAAGGGAAGGTGGGTGTAGCGAGGAATGAAGCTCGCGAGTACTTTGGCGGCTAGCGCGGTGAAGACTGTAAGGTACGGCTGGTTAGTTCCGGCAGCAAGTCCGGTGGATGACTGAAGACTGGTCTCGAGTCGAATTTTAGTTATACTTTTATACAAATCCAGGCGGCTGCCTCTCTGCTCATTGGCTGGCATCTTCATGACAAGAGGTGGTCGTTGAGCGGGGGTAGCGAAAAGCATAGCTCTGTGGTGTGTCACTGGCCGGCTGGAAGAATGAGACAGACGAACTATGAAACTTACTAGTGATGCCATCTAGCGGTGGTTAGTAGTACTCTTGCCTTGAGGAGCATAGCTTCACCGGGCAGGTGAATAATAAAATCTCCACTGGCTGGAACATCCATTCTTGCAGGGTAGATAGTACAATCGTCTGACTTCACATATGGTCACCGGCAATGCAAACACAGTAGAAATCACATGCGCTGCTGCTGCTGGCTATGCAGATTAGCTGAAGTCATCTAATTACCATTGTTGAAAAAAGCATCATGCATCAAGGTGGTGGGGTTAACCAATTTTGTTTATAGTGGCTGGCTAGTAAGGGGTAGACACAGCATGTTGGAATGAGGGCTGTGGAGCTCAGGTTATGTGGGACGTCTGTACTACTGGTCTTCAACCCAGAGACTTTGGGGCTGAACGTCGCGATCTGACTCAAGGTCCAAGCTGGAAGTTACAGTAGATGGCAAAGGGTGTCCACTCCCATGACTCCTGGCATATGGAATGTCAGAATCTAACCCAGGTGTCACAAAGAGCAGGACTCCTGTTTAGAGTAGGGCTATAGTTTACAAGTAAGAAACCTGGTGTGTGGAATGTCGCAATCTGACCCAGGCACTTTCTGGAATGTCGCTAGTCCAAGAGACAACTGCTCTAATGAGGCCCAGGAAGGCAAGTTTCTTAAATTGCACTTCAAGGCAGCTATGAATAGGAGAGGTAAGGTGCAAGGCAGTGGCTTGTGGCTAACCCTAGAAGAGTCTTGCTAGGACAGATGACGAACCGGAAAGAGAAAGGACTAGGTGTAAGGAATACTGAGCGCTGAAGAGACAACTCGGCCAAGTCCAATTTATGCCTGTTTTATTAATTACTCAAATCACACATAAACCAGCCTGTACCCTGACTGAGGCGTGAAGGGCCGGTTCGAAGTTGCTAACTGGTATAGTTTCCTAAGTCTCGGAAGACACATGGCAGTGTGGAGTGCGAGGGCAATCCCAACACTGCAGTACTCACACTCGGGATAGCCGAGAGTAAGCTACAAGTTAGCTGGAAGCACGGAGGCTTCAGTATGCTGACGGGCAGAGCGGTAGTGTCGTGCTGAGCAGAGCTCTCGACTGAACAGCGTAAGACTGTCAGGACTTGGAAAAGTCGGTAATTCTTTGGGCAGCGTGACATTCAGCAAAGGTAAGACACGAAGTCTGGTGGCTCTCGGACAGAGTAACACTGGGCAAGTGGACTGGAGCGAGACAGCCTCAAACTGACGACTAGGGGTCGTATTTATACTTGGCTCACAGGGCCAGTGCTGGGGTTGGTGGGCGTGAACAAAGAGAGAGAGGTGAACGAGAGAATAGAGTAACTGAGAGAGGACGAGACTTCCTCTCACATCCCAGGCGCTGGAGAGGTAAGCAGCAACATGATGCGAAGCGGGTTGCAGCGTAGCAGGCGACAACAGCCGAGCAAACCACCCTGGCTTGGAAGGCGTGCCCTGTGGTGTGTACGGCGTAACTGCTCTTCTTAGGAGGGGGTCATTGCTGTAGGGAGACTAGATAAGTGAATGACGTCGCTCGTGGTGTATCAAAGTAAATGCACTTTCAAATTTCACCAGGTAGTCACAGTAGTCTTCTATCAGTTATTCAGGACAATCCAAAACCCATCGATACTCCTGTATGGTATATTTTCACTCTGACAACTGCATGTCTCTATCCGCGACCTTTCTTAGTTATAGAAATATTTGGAGAGGAGAAAAATTGCTAGTTGCAATCCATGCTTTTTCCTCCATGGTGTTTACATTCTTTCATTCCTCCATCAATCATAAGTAAAAGCTTGGTCAACATTTGATGGACAGACAATCAAGGAAAAATTACCCTGCTATTGGCTTAAGGTCATATATATGACTGCCGGATGCAAATCCAGCATAATAAATTTTTTTGCAATTTACATCAGCAACTGTGAATGCTATTTATTGCTTTGAGTTCATGACAACTAAAGTATTATAGTAATGCATGACGTCTTTTCATCAATGGTATAAACGACTTTGCCTCATCAGTGAGCTAGCCTTGCGCATGATAGCAAGGGAGTTTTATTGTTGACCACGCAACAATATGTTAAAAATTTTACTGTCTACCCTGGCAGGAATAGACGTTCTAGTCGAATATTGTATTATTCACTGGCCACCGAGACTATGCATCCAAGGAACCGAGTACCACTGCACGCTACTATAGTCCATTCCCGATGGAAGTGACTTATGAAAATCAACCTTTGAAAAAACACTCTAGGCATGACATGTCATCCTGTTTTTTCAATAACGTGTATTCCACAAATATATAACACTGTGGTTAACTTTAGAGTACTGTATTATTGAATAAATGAAACTTTACTTTAATATCTTCTATAACTTGAAATATTTATTTCTTTTTGAAATATGAATTAACAACAGCGAGTGCAGCGACGTGTTGGCAACGACCGGTACGAAATAGTTCACAGTTAAAATATTATTTTAACCTCGTTTTTTAGTATACTATTTGTCAATTAAACGGTGCCTATTGAAATATTGAAATATATAGGTACCCCGATGGCAACATCTCACATTTCTACAGTTTAAAATAACAGCGGAAAATATTGTGAGTAGGCCGTAATGGTGTGTTCTTCTTTGAGCAAGAGCAGCTTTGAAGTAACTGTCTGCTGAGCGAAGCTTCCCTCCCTCCCTCCCTCCCTCCCTCCCTCCCTCCCTCCCTCCCCCCTCCCTTCCTCCCTCCCCCGCATTTTGTGATTGCCACCTGTGCAAGGACGTAGCTGCCATTTCTGTCTATGGTGGCTGTGTTGTAATCGTTGCGCAGGCCAGATGTATTTGGATTTCAAATATGTGCAAAGTTTATACATTTTAACCATGAACTAATGCCTAATGTTCTGGCAAAGTTAATTATTTATATTCACGTCTGTTTGTCACAACATTGTACCTTCACGCTAGGTGTTTGAAACACAGTTGTATAACGAGCGTACGATTCTGTGATTTGAATGTCTGCCACAATCCCAAAAAATTACTAAGCTCAACCAGTTAAATTTTAATAAATAATAAAATAAACCTACAAACCAGTAAGTACCAATGCATGTAAATATTAGCGGAATAGATGTTATGGTAGGCCTATGTGTTTGCATGTTCATCACTATCTTTTACGTTTGTTGATGTACAGTAAATAAGCGACACAAGTTGCATGCTTGAATTTACTGTCGTTTCATTGGACTGGTTGTCCCTTGATTTTAATTTTTATTCCAAACACATATTAATAACAACACTTTATATACTAGTGTTGTTTCCACCACCGTTGTAACAAATATTGTTGTGGCTAAATATTAATGTGTATTATGTGTAACGTGCTATATCGTGTGTAACAAATAGTTATAAAGCCGACCTAAATATTGTTATAGACCTAAATTGTGAACATTCATAGGAAATACGACAGCATTCTTTGAACAGCTGTATATAGCAACCAATGCATTTGACAGATATAAAAGTAGAAGTCACATTGCAGTGTTTATGTTTTACGTGTAGCGGAATGATACGTAATCAGTAACCAAAAATAGAAATTTGGCAGGACTTCAGAAAAGGCCAAAGTTATTGTGAATCAACTATATCCTGTCATTGTTAGCTTAGAATCAGCTCACGTGTACCTGGATTACTTAGGATTATGCTTCCCTAAGGTCTTGCCAACATTAGGAGGTAGTGCGGCACCACTTGATTATATCCTGACAGAAGGAATAAACATCAATTTTATTGACTCGTGGAGTAGTATAAAAATGCTAATTTGAGCGCAGCCCCCAGTTATCATAAAAACAACGGTAAATTAAATGCTCGAGCTATCAGAAAACAATCAGAAAAAATTCCTCTTAATTTTCTGATCCAAAACATCAAATGCCAATTTGAGCGCAACCGCAAAAAAGTGGCTCAAAAAGTTGCGTTTGGGAGTAGTTGCAAAAAAGTGACTCAAAAAGTTGCATTTGAGTGTAGTTGCAAAAATACACGTAAAAAGTTGTATATAATAAATGGGCGCAAATAAAAATCAACTGATGTCTAATAAGATGACAACCATGGCAATGAAAAAGGTTAATGCAACTGGTAATGTTTGGAAAGAATATAAATTTAAGAAAGATGTTTTTGTGAAAGAAAGAAGAAGAAATCTCAAGAAAAGTATGTCAAGTGTGAAACTTGTACATCACGTTTACAAACCATCTCTCATAAGAAGTCATCTTAAAAGTAGATTGCACAAAGGTCTTCACCAATACATAATAAATCACATGAACCAACAAATGCATGGGAAATTTTTAAAATATCACAACATTTAATATCTGAACAGAAGTTCCCATGAGAGAAACCAGTGAAATGTGAAGCGTGTAGTCACTATTACAAACCGTCTCTCATAAGAAGTCACTGGAGAAGTAAAATTCATAAGTACACACCCAGATTCAGTGTAGAAGAAATCGAAACAGCATTTCAAAGTAGGATCAAGACTTATGCTGTAAAGAATGTGAATGCATACAAAGACCCAAATCATTTCCTAAACTATGTAAAAGAAACTGTCTCTGGACTAATTAGTAAACATTTAAAATCACTCAAAGTGAACATGAAACTCTTCATTGAGTACAAAAGGGGAATTGGTGAGAATATTGAATATGTAGAAAGCTCCTTTAAAACAAAGAACGAAATTATACTGAAATTGACTAATCTGGAAAAATATTATACCAACAGCATATCGAAAATCTGCAATGCATATTAAATGTAAGCTTGGCTGGGGAATTAAAATAAAATGATAAAATGTTTGTTATAATAAACGTATAAAAAACATTGTATTTCAAGTTCCTAACGAGGAGTTGAAGGGTTTGAATATTGATTCTTTCCTAACGAAAGACCAACTGGATCGTAAAAACAAGAAACTAAAGGAGGACAAAGGGATAGCTATCACAATTTCAGATCCACAGCTTAAGAAAATGTCCAAAGAAATAAAAACTGGAAATGGTTTGACAGTTCACAAGGGTAGATTTTTACCCTTAATTTTCGCAGCATTGGTAGCTCTAGGAGCGTTAACTGGTGGTGCATCATCTATCACTACATGAGTAATTAATGCAAAGAAGAAAAACCAAGAATTGGAAGAACAACACAGACATAATTTAGCTATGGAGAAATACGGCAAGGGATTGAAGAACGTTAAGTGGGGTATGAATGTTAAGAAAAAGTAACTCCACTCAGTATCTTTGACATTGATAAAATGGTTAAAAAAATTAAACTTTAAAAATTTTCAAGGTATATTTATGATCGATGAGCTACTTAACACACTACTCTATAATGAATGTGGGATTGTTTTACGTATTCACATTTTTTGAATCACTTTTTTTGCAACTGCTTTCTAATGCAACTTTTTACGTGTATTTTTGCAGATGCACTTAAATGCAAAGTTTAACACAACTTTTTTTCTAAAGACTACGATCTAACCGAACGCAACTTTTTGAGCCACTTTTTTGCAACTGCTCCCAAACGTAATTTTTTAATCCATTTTTTTTTGCAACTGCTCCCAAACGCAACTTTTTGCACGTATTTTTGCAGATGCACCCAAACGCAACTTTTTGAGCCACTTTTTTGCGGTTGCGCTCGAATCGGCATTTGATATTTTGGATCAGAAAATTAAGAGGAATTTTTTCTGATGGTTTTCTGATGGCTCGAGCATTTAATTTACCGTTGTTTTTCTGATAACAGGGGGCTGCGCTCGAATCGGAATATTTATACTACTTCGAGGGTATCATTTTCCATGGACATAGCACCTTTCCCAGTGTACCTCACGCTGCTAAGGGAATTGCAGGTGACCCGGAGAAATTATTCACACGAGCCACCTTGGACCGCCACCCATTCTGAGCTCCATGGAGTCCAGAACGATAGAGTACCGACACTAGGTACTCTTGTCTTTGGAGGCCAGCTTGCCTGCTCAGTAGTCCTCTCTCTCCACTGTGTTTAGGCGCCAAAGTTAGTGTACTCTTGAGTGGGGAGACCGCCCCCTCATACGACCCTAACCCACGTGCAGGGTCTGTCAACGACGAGGCCTGACTCTCAGTGCTCACTGCGTTTAGACGCTGAGTACTGAGAGTGTATCCGTTGAGTCGGCAGACATTTCACGTGGTTTACACCAGGTAGGACTACACATCACCTGTGGTCAACTCGTGGACATGTGTGTTTTTCAATCCAGATGCTTTACTCCTGTCGGAGTGGTACCCAGGAGAAAGTAAAACAGGTGCTAACTGCACCTGGGTGCTTGCAAGAGCTTACCCCCTCCCTCATCACCTCGCTCAACCAGCTCTTGCCAAAGTATCAAGCAGTCTTTGCACCATTTATATATATACCCATCACACCCAAGGATCTTTTCAAGGCTCCCACATCTCTGAACGGGGAGACACACCTATGGATCGCAGTCAGCGTGATCAGCACTTGGGAATTCCGACCTCCAACTTCATAACCGAATCTACAGTTTGACTCCAACAGCTCACACAAACTTCGAACAACGGATCGCTAACCCACCTGTAGCTCACATACACCCTTCAAAGACGGACCAGGTCAAACCACCGTCTGAGGTTACACGTCGCCCAGGTTTACGCTAACAATCAATAATTTGAAGACCTTCCCCATACTGTAGTGTTCTACAACATGCCGCCTGATGCTGGCTTAGCCAGCAAAACATTGCAATTGTGCAACTGCGTGGAAAATGTGTCTTCCTACTTTGTGTGTGTGTGTGCCTGTCGACGAGTACTACACTGTGAGTACTTTAATTCCTGGCCTCTTGTATATTTTTGGTAGCTTAGCAGCCTACTTCCAATCTTAACTAACATTATTTCATTGAAAGTATGACGTGCTAGGAGTCTACTTAGTGTTTGTATGCTATGTGAACTCGGGTAACCTAACTCTTATAGGTTATTGTGTTTTGAAAGAGTAACGTTAGGATGTTGTGTGTTTCAGTTGCTAGTGAGAGTCAGCTAGAACAGGCACGCACAGCAGTGGAACGGGCTGTGATGAGCCGAGTGTATCTGCATGGTCTTTATCCCAATGGAGATGGGGATGTTTCCAGAGATCAGTGAGTACTATGCAACTATATAGGATTTGTCTCTTGTCTTAAACAATTTTTACTGGATTTTGCAGTAGCAAATTCTGAAAACTGATCTTTTTGCCTGATTGTAGGGTCCTGCATGAGCATATGAAGAAATTGTCAGAGGTCATCACACCCAACCATAAGGATCTTCGCATTCCAAAGGTACGGTTTTGAGCAACTGTTAGTATTTTGAAATGTGTCGAAGCATGAGAGTATTAAAATAAATTATACCTTGCACAGAACTTCTTGGCTGCTCAGTGTTAGCCTATTGGCAAGCATTGCCAAGGCCTGTTACCACATTTGTCAAGCACCTGTCCCATTATAATACGTGTGTCGTAAATTATGAATCATAGTAATAAAAATTTCAATTCTATACATAGAGAAAAACATTTGAATATAGGAGAAACAAATGTGTAGAAAGCACAGTAGACTCCCAATGTAGCGTTTTTCAGGCGACTGTCAAAAATTTTGATACATCCAGAATTTTAGTAGATGTACATTAATAAAATTAAATTTCATGTTCAGTATAACGAGAGCTGAACCATTATTTGTGAATAAAGTTTGACGCATGCCAACATGCTGCGCAGCACAGATTCGTGCTCTACGGGCAACTTTGCCTCATCTACGAGTGACCAAAGCTTGGGGAAAGTCATTAACAATGGCAAAGTAATTTCACGTATCAAGCAAGGAGACTCTACACGTTGGACAACCGCATACATAAAAGTAATGAATGCACTTATTTATGAAATGTACGGCCCGCCCAAAATCCCGCATGCAAGCGCCACCCCGACAATTAACTAAAATATTTTTGACAAACCACTACCCTGCAGTTTAACTGCGGAAGAAGTTCCTGCAAATCCACAAGATGGCAGCCTTGTGCTGGCGACCTTGTGACTTCATAACCCGCCAGCCTCAGAAAGAGGTGTTTTAATTTGTCGTTGCCTCCAAGTAGGGAGATAAGAAATGAGCAGCGCCGCGCTACCCTGATAAATCTACCCCTGTGTTGGAAGGCTACTCTACCCCGCACCCCCAGAAGATCGCTGATCAAGGGATTTTTCTGTATATAAGAAAGTCCATAACCACGCTCCAGCAGAGACTCCGGGCTCACCGGCCACGTTTGTCAGTGAGCTCTCCCTGGTCTGCAAGAAGAGCTCCTCAGCGTGAGAACGGCTTCAAACTCCAGTCCAGCAGCTTAAGAAGGCAGTATCCACACCATCGCAGCAGCTTGTGAAGGCTCAACCACACCAGTTGACTGCAAGGGCACATATATATATATATATATATCCCCTCCCCCCCCCCCCTTTCATAGGTAATCCGGCGCTCTGTACCCAACAACCATTTACCCCAGGATACGCTGTGAATTGCGTAAATTAGAGAATTGGGATTTAAATTTTTTTAATTAATTTATCAGCCTGACCTTTGCCTGTTGCGAGTGCGTAAAATATTTATAATTAATATTCTAACTAGTTTACATATGTATAAGTCAGCCGGGACTTTGCATCCCTTTCCTTTAGCATAATAAATATTACATGAAATTGAATCTGTTCGCCTACCGTAATTTTGGTATTAGAGTCTTTTTCACTAAGTTATTTAATTGTGGTTTTTTCATGAATCTGTGCAATTAAACCACATGTTAAGGAATAACCTTGAGGCACACCGAACTCCACAGGTGATGGAGCTTGCAAATGTTTTGAGTCCACAAGGACATACCGCTGCTCCTGTGTTTCCTGTGACGCGTGCCAGGTTAAAGAATACCTGGCTTGGTTGTCGTGGCTTTGATTGCGCTAGACCAAGCACGCTGCGATGGGGATTTACTGGTTGACTTGACGTTTGCAGCCTGTTACCTTAATTGGGCATGTTGGTTGGTGAGTTGGTACAAAGTTGTCGATAGTCTGGCTGACTAGTGATTTGCGGATGGATAACTTATTTCCCACTAGGGGTTTACGTGTTGATGTATTCAATTGGCAGAAGGTGTCGGGAATTACCTGGCTGACTTTGCTTTTCTTCGGCCGTCAGTTGAACTGCTTCTGGTTGCTGACTAGAACAGACAGTGCAGTCCACGGGCTGAAGGTCACTGATACCGTGTCTGCCAACACGATATCGTCGATTCCAGGTTGTGGCTTATGGGCTCCAGAACCTGGGGTCGGAAACCCAGAGTCTCACCTCGGTCCTGTGTACCAGACCGTGCGGGACGGGATGGTAGTCTTGTTGCTTACGGGTGTTCGGAGGAAAACCAATATATGTAAATATGGAAGAGTTTGGTTTCTCCAAGAGTCTGACTAAGGAAGTCGCATTCCGCCTGTCTTTCCAAAGTCGATGAGGTCAATACAGACTGCTGCTTGGCAGCGAAGTGAGCTGTCCTTTGCTCTTCTCTCCGACAGCCATGCTTTACCTTGAAAGGCATAGTGTGTGGTCCACCGCTGAACGATACAAGTCATGCACCACTGAAGTGAAACAATTCCCTAGAATAGTGTGCTTCCAGTAGTAGTAGCCGGCACGAGCTCTGTGCTCCAGACTACCCCCCACCACTGGCGGGCAGATCAGAAGCGTTGAGCTGTATAGGCCGCCTTCCTGCTGCTACTGGGTGTGGATCGCAACCAAGGCCAGGCTGTAACACTCGAGCAAATAGCCCCGCCTGCACCTAGATGCTCTGGTAGATATACAACCCAAGCATACGGTCTCTTCCTGGTTGGGTGAGTTGCTATTGGTTGGGGCTTTGCTGTTCTATCCCCGGAGGTCTAGCACAGGTGGCCGTCGAATGGTGTGTGTATCTGGCTGGTGGATTCTTGAAGGGAATCTCCAGTCCTTGTCTAATTTGAATTCAGTACCTGGTCTCGGTCGGCAGTGCACATCGTGAAATATTCCTAGCGGCGTAGTGAAGGACTCTGTATTAAAGGATACTCTCGGCTAAAAGGCTAAAGCTGTATTTAGTAAGGACATAATAAATACGGTGACATGTGCTATCTCCTAACCAAGCAGACAGTATGCTAGAAGTAACCTACGCTGAACAAGTGTAAGTGACCTGGTTCTAGGCTAGTCAGGAATATAAAGTAGTCTTCGGCTAAATAAGAATAACTTAATGTTGGCTAACTAACTTCAGGATGTCTAGACGAGACTATTAAATAAAAGGTCCACTGCTCTAGTAGCAAGGAGGCAATTGCCCCTACTAGCAAATAGAGGCAGCTACTGTTCAGGAAGGAATCAGTAGCGGAGGTGTTAGGTGATAATAGCAGAAGAAGTTTCTGGTAGAAGGCTATCAGCAATGAAGAGCATCTGGTAAATGGTAGTAGTTGACATCAACGAAGCCTGTGGTAGCTACTGCTGCGGAAACATCTGGTGACTGCTATGGTGGTAGCCGCTGGTGGCTGCGGAAGACTGTTGTCGACAATGGGAGCAGACTCTGGTAAGCTGCTGAAGACTAGGAGTCGATGACTCCATCACATGAAGTGGTGGAGCGAGTTCGAGGGTCAGAAAAATAACTTGCGAGCCCTGCCCGCGCACTGACGTATATAATCCGAAGGATTGGTGCGACGACAGGTCGCGGAGGGGGGTAGTGATACGTCCCTCTAGCGTGAGGCCAGAGTTGGGGTAGCAACCCTCTGGTCATCTCTCGACTTTGTGCGTATTCGGTGGCGCTCGGCTGTGCCCCGAGGCAGCTGACAGCTTGTAGGCGCTCAGCGCTGGGGAGTAGAGGGCGACCTGGCACTGGCTTACGCAACCTTCGTATCCACGTGTTTGGAAGCGCTCTCCAGGGTTGTGGCGCTTCCGCTACATCTGTGTACAAGTTGGCAGAGTTAGACTTTCATTTGGGTGTAGTCATAATCATTTGTAGTAGTACAATAAAGCAGCACGCTTCACCAGTGTTCCCTCAATTATCCTCAACGTAGTTCCAATACCGGACCGCAATTTTGTACGACGTGGCCTTGGGCGCGACTGCCAAAGTCATACCCCCAGAATTGTTCGTCAGCGTAAAGGCAGACTGCTTTACTCATGTGCAGCAAACAGGGTGACATTAAGAGCCGCATAAGGCATCGAGAACGCCGTATCTTACAACAGCAAGTTACTGCCGAGATAAACATTTCAACCCTTAGTAAGGTAGAACCTCCGCTTACGGAACCAGAGGTCTTACTCCTGAATTACTCAACTATCTTACCACCCACACAAGAATCCCCGCTAGACTTTCTGTTAGGTGTTCGTTGGCCACAAAGTGGATCAGAACCACCAAGTCCGAATCAAACAGAGGCTCCCCCACCGGTAGCAAGTGTAACTGCTCCCCAGGTAGCTCCTAGGGAGGACCATTCAACCATACAGGTTGGACTCCCACCTAAGGTTGTTTCCAAACCTCGGGCACACCCCTCCCCAGCCAACTATATTCGTGCACGCCAACTGATGAGACCTCTGCGGATAGCCCCTATATCACTGGCCAGATCGCCCATTGTCAACATCACCCACGCTTAAATATAATTTTATTCTTTTGTCCCCCATACACAAGGGACAACTAGTTTCCTGCCTGTTGGCAACCCTGGTTGTGTGCGAGGTCGAACTCCCTGGGCGGGAAACAACCTCATTTTGCCTCACTCTGAAGTGTGATTCCCCTCTCTTCCGACAAACCTGAGAGGGTGGTCAGCGTAATTACCTCTTTCCCACTAAAAGCCAAAAGGGGCCATGTCAAGTTTAACAAACTAACACTGAAGTTTGGCTTACCATGCTTACATACCAAGGTTGACTCAAGGTGGCAAATATTCTACTGTCTAACTAAATTTAACAGTGAATGCACTTCCTTGGATGCCATTAATTGAAGTAAGACTTCTCACTTAAAATACGGAAATAATGAGCGTTGGGGTCGAATGCAAGCACTGGGGATTAAGGTATATTAAAGACCTTGACTGGGCATGTTACTTAACATACTGATGCATGCCGCTTCTACATCTAATGTAATACGATTACGACTCATCACCTAGAACATCTCTTCCATCTCTACAGACGTGAGCCACACGTTGCTTACCCTACAGGCAACGGGAACTTAAAAGCAATTCTTTCTCACTTCAAAGATATGCAACCTGGCAGGCACACACACACACACACCCCCCCCCCCCCCGCCACCCCGGGTTTCACGCGCTTGAAGTCTACAAGCTGCCCAGACCTCGGGCAAGGCCGAGCGTCTCCGACAAGGCACGAAGCAGAATCGCTGACAGGAGGATTCTCGTGCCACGCGGGGCCAGAGGACGTCACGCCTCCCCTGCACCCCACGCCAGCAGCCTACAAGCTTCCACTATATGACTCCGGACACAGCCGGCTCTGCAGTGATTCTTTCACATCTCTAGCAACCTCCCACAGCACTACTAGTGCTCAAGATCTTCGGAGAAGTTTGTTGCCCTACAAGTACGCCCCCAGGCTACTTACTACGTACGCCGACAACATACGAACACGGACATTTTCTTTTAACTTCACTTTGTCTCCTCGAGGCACCTTTTATTAACAAGTTAACTTTAACTCACTTATATTCGTCTAGAACCAGCTTTCCCTTTTACTTAGAACCAGGTCATCTACACCAGGAACCATGCAGTTACCTTCAGCTATCCTCAACTTAGTAAGAGGTAGCACAGGTTACGTGTTTATTGAACTTTCAATAAACACACATTGCTCTCTACCTTTCTGCTTTTATTTCCAGTGTATTTGTTTGTATCCACAGTTGAAGGTAGACTATGCTCTGCAGTGTCGACAGAAACCGGGAATTTCATTAAACCAAATGAAGACATGCATTTTAGACTGCTACCTGTTTCTTTCCAGCTACACAGCAGCACTTAGTGCTCATGGGAGAGAAACAGTGATGCCATAACCACTAGAAACACCTTCACACCAGGAGGCACGACAGACTCGGGTTGCTTCTCACCATCCGTACTAGTTAGTGCACAGTGACTGTGGCCTGTAGTTTTGCCAGGCATTTTAGTGCAAATGTACAACCAGTAGAAGCTTGGCGATCCACACAGCTTCACGTCCCTGATCAGCCTGCCTACGGTGGGGGATCAGTGGGGACTTACCGAGCTCGAGCCGGCAAGTCACTATTGGTTTACACTGTTATTCTTTCTGTCTAAGGTGCACTACGTAAGCTAGAGAACTGTACCCTATGCCTCACGAGAGGAGGAGTGGTAGAAAACGCAGGGAACAACACCTGGCTCATCTCACTCTCAGGCTGAGGATAGAATTACCCCATTCTACGCAGGATAGACAGGTGGAACAGGACCGTGCCGCCGAACTGAGACTACAAGCAGTCACGCCTGCTCCGGTTCTAGTAATGGACTTTCCATCGTGTCCACAACTAAAGCTGTCTAATGCGGGTCTCTGTAGGAGTCAAAAGAAGTTAAAGTTTAAATTGCAAGGTATATTCGTGTTCATTGGGGATGAACACTGATGTCGCAGATGGTAGTTGTGATGGCTATAAAAGACTCGAGGTTTCACTGGAGGCCCCAGTACTAAGGAGTGCTCCTGGTGAAATCAAGAGAAGAATATGAATAACTGCTGGAGCCCCGCTGCGCCCGGACTTATATAGTCAGAAGTCTATGCTGCCGCAGCATGGTGCGGGGAAGGCGCGTGACGTCCTTCTGCCGTGGAGACTGACGTAGGAGGTGGGAATCGTCTTGTCAGTGTTCCTTGGTTCGTGTATCTTCGGCAGCGCTCCGCTGCATCTGAAGTGGCTGATAGCTTGTAGGCACTCAACGCGGGGGAGGGTGGGAGCTGCGTGCTTGCTGGTTGCGTCACCTTATAGCCACGTGTTCGGCTGTCCAGCAGATTCTCGGCGGCCAAAAACTTATGTGCAAAGTGTTGCGTGCACAACTTTCATGTGGGTAGTTGAGGTAGACAACTCTAGCGTAGGTTGAAGTAAGGGTATACTTCACGTAAAGAGCAATGAGTCGTAATCGTAGTGTATTAGTAGTATAAGAGCGGCACGCTTCAACCTCTTATGGGTTACACTTACGTAGGGGTATCATTGCCTGCCACCCCGGTACATATGTGAACTATAATATCTTTCCCTTGTGAATGTCATTCACCCACAGAAGGGGAAGTAGGTAAGTGGAGTGACAGAAGAGCAGCTGTTATCCTCGCCGAGAAACAAGCACTGCTTAATCCGCTTTCCCCAGCCTTCAGCAGTTCAACCCCCTGGGAACAAACTCACACTGCGCATCAACTGTAGAGGCCTCACGTCTCAGTTCCCCATCCCCTTACCCCCCCATAATTTGTTTGGCCCCTTGGTGAAAACCCCCTGAGTTCCTCACCCCGTCGTCCAGTACCTCCCCTGGTTGTGCCCCTGGTACTGCGCATCAAACCCACCGACGACGCTAGACCATCCCAGTCAGCCAGCAACAGAGGGCCAGACGCCTGCCTGCACCTGTGAAGCTAGCCACTCACTGGAGTCAACCAGCAGATGCCATCATCGTCAGCCGGCCGGGTCAGGAGACCTCAATCAGGACCCACGCCGACGATCACTCGACCCAGGTCAGTGAGTTACATCAGAGGTAAACCTGTGACCCCGCCAACTTCAAACAACCGTCTAGACCATACTTGTCAACTATACCAGAAAATATTCAATTTTTTTGCCTGTAGCCTTTTTTGCCACCTGGCCTCTATGTTTACTACCAACAGCGCCTTTCCACTATATTGAAATTTTATAAAAATATAGGAATTCGAGTACTCACAATGTATTGCTCATCGCGACAGGCACACACACAGTAGGTGGACACATTTTTCACGTGGTTGCGCGATAGTGACTGCTGGTCTAGCCAGCAAAATGTCACTTGAAAAATGTGTTGTCCTTGTTTGTATGGATGTGTGCCTGTCAACAAGTACTAGACTGTGAGTACCAGAATTCCTGTCCTTTTATAAATCTTCAGGTAAAGTATAAAACCTGTTAAAAACAAATTTTTATCATATTTAAAAATAAAGATAAGTATTGATTTAGTTGTTAAAACTATGTTTTTGCATGATTAATTCAGCTGACTTTTTAAATATTTTTCCAGTAAAGCGGTATTATTACATTTATAGTTTCTTGTCTGTGTATTACAGGAGGACTAGTTTTGCTTCATGAACATTCTGAGAAGGGTACCTAACAATAAATTATTTTTCTTAAAGAAAGTGTTATTGTTATAATTAACCAGTTTGTCATTTGATGCAATCACTTCTCGTGACATCATCTTCAGTCAAGTGCTCCAAACACACTTACGTTATCGCCTTTTGTACAGTTTTTTTGTACATTAACTACATACATATTTTTTCTCATTAAACACATTTTTCCTTTAAATATTTCCTTTGTACCCATAAGCTACGTGCAGAATAAAATCCGACAAAGTCGCTGAAAACAAAACTAACCACACATTTTCTATTGCCTAACATGGAAAATGCCATTAATCAAGTATGTAAAAAAAAAATTTATCATCATTCCAGCCATCTGCTAGACGCAAGTGTGCTGCTCTTAGTATTACTTTGCATCTCCCATTAAACATATTATAAATATTAAATGTGAAGTGTGTTTGTTATATAAAGTATATGTCAGTATTTTGTAACAGAAAAGTTTTTATTATTTCTTAGGTTGCAGATTGTTCTGTGTCTATGTATTGTAGAATAGCTTAGTTAAATTAATCCTTTTCCTAATTTGTTTGCTTGTTCCATTTGTGTGTCTGTTTTCTTACATATGAGTGTATTGTATAATGGGCCTTATTAATAGTTAATTTCTTGTGGTGTTTCAGTTGTATTACACAGTACAGTTGCCATACTAGCAATGCAGACTTGCAAGAAGCTGATTTGAATATGTTATACTTTCTGACTTGTACAGATGTTCCACTATGAGTGCCCGTGGCCTTCTGCCCAAGCGGAGATTACAGCCATCTCTGCATACAAAACCCCTAGGGACAAGTTGCAATGTGTGTTTCGCTGCGCTACCACAATCATGAATCTATTAGCAATGGCATGTGAGCGTGGTGTCCCGGCAGCAGATGACTTTGTGCCTGTTTTGGTCTACGTGCTCATTAAGGTACTAAGTTTTTAATTTTTCTAATGGGGTTGGATTTTGATTTTTGAATAATTTTTGCTGTGAGGTTAATTGATTGTGTGAACAATATTATGGATGTATGCCAGTAGTGAGAAAAAGGTGGTTCTACTACATCTGGCGTCCTGGCAAGGATTGCGGATGCATGGCGGCTTTCTTGGATTTTGTCACTCTGGAAAATTTCCCTTTTGGTTGAAAAATGAAAAAAGTTCTCTCAAAAATGCCCTTGTTTGGGATGGCCATGTTGGCAGCCAGTACTATGGTGGTCATTTTGTCAGCCAGTACACTGACAGCTGCCGTCTTTTGTTTCCCTCATCACCTCAAAGTTCAAAATCGCTGTAATTTCCCCCAAAATTGTCAGAATTTTGTATCGAATGTGTCTACTTCATGCTCTTGCATTCCACCCTACCTCCTGAACCCATGATGCTATCCTTGCTCAATCTGAAGGCTGTTGCACAATGCTCAAAAATCCAGCAGAAACTGAGAAATTCCATCCAGATTGTGCAATCATTACTCTCGATTGAGAAATAATGCCTGGCTGCTATCTTGACGGCTCCCACCCGCAGTCTTTTTATCCTATCGAATGTCCCCTGTTGCATCGAACATCTTGATGGACTATTACACGAACGTTTGTTAATATGAAAACTGGCGGGCATTACCAAACACCATTTCTCCCGAACGAATTGCGAACAACTGACCATCTAAATATACTAGTTCCTAGAAGCACTACAAGCGCGCCACTGATACCAATGGCAGAAGTTCAAATCTGTACACAGTAATATTTACAATGACATCTATACACGCAGTATCAAACATCACCGCCCACCTTGAAATATTAATTTCAACCCTTAAAGGGAAGTGGGCACAGTTTAACGGTGAGGCGTTTAACAGTTCCGTCCACTGTGCGGACAGTGACTACTCTAGGCACTTTATCATGACCAGGGTTTAGCTCAACGATGCGTTCAAAGCGCCACTGCAGCGGAGGAAGCCTGTCCTCTTTTACTAATACAAGCTGCTGAGGGTGAAGAGGTTGATTTTCTTCCTGCCACTTTGGATGCTGCTGTAAGGTGTGAAGATATTCCTGATGCCAGCGTTTCCATAAATCTTGCTGAAGCTTCTCCATGAGCTGCCAGCGCTGTATATGATTCAGCTGGATGTCTTACAGGTTTGGCTCTGGAACTATGA
Source organism: Dryococelus australis (assembly GCA_029891345.1). Taxonomy (NCBI): domain Eukaryota; kingdom Metazoa; phylum Arthropoda; class Insecta; order Phasmatodea; family Phasmatidae; genus Dryococelus; species Dryococelus australis. The sequence goes on from CM057000.1 coordinate 145,258,697, forward strand.
CAAGTGGCTCAAGTGTCAAAAAATGACCAGAAGGAAGCGCGGACAAGACATTCGGGTCTGAGCTCAGTGGGCAAAGAGGCCTGGAGTTGAGTTTGGCTTCGATTTGCACTAGAACAGTATTCAGTTCCTCGTAAGAATTAGCTCTCCAATAACACACCTCATATGGGACTTGACCGACTTAACTCCGACTTCCCATAATCCATGGAAGTGAGGTGCTGGGGGGGGATTAAAATGCCAAGTCACCCCAAGGGTGGTCAAGGAGCTTGCCGTGGTCTGTTGGTGGTTGGGAGAAGCAAGCAGCTATCTCAGCTCATTGAGATGGTTATTAGCACCCACAAAGTTGGTTCCACAGTCACAATATAGGTCAGATGACCTGCCACAATGTGCAAGAAAGCATTTGTATGCACAGAGAAATACATCGATAGAAAGGTCAGATGCCAACTCCAGGTGCACTGCTTTTGTTACATAACAAACAAATATGCAAAGATAAGCTTTTAACAACACTGGAAAACAAACTCGGACCAGCGTAATAGTAAACAGACCAGCATAGTCCACCCCAGCCTTTGCAAAGGGTTTCACCTGCTGAATCCTCATGGCAGGAAGGTCTTCCATTAATGATGCCGAAGAGACGGGTCTTGTCTTAAAGCACTTGAGGCAGTAACGGAGACAGCAACGAATGGTAGACCTGTCTGCAAGTATCCAAAATTGTGTCCTGAGGATACTCCGAAGAGTTTAACACCTGGGTGCTGATTGACTTCATGATAGTGACTGATTACTAAGCCTGTAAAACAGTGCAATTTGGGAAGTAAAGCCGGGTATTTTACTCAAATGGTAAGTTTGTCTGAGGCAGCCTACTGCCCACTCTGACCACTCCACAGGGATCAATAAATGGAACCAATTTCCAGATCTGAGGTGATACACACTGCTGCTTCTTTAGATCATCAATATCAGCTTCAAACAAAGAAGCTTGGACATACCTCAGCCAAATGTACAAGTCTTTGTCTAGTTCATTGGGTAGTAAGGCATCAGTGGCCTTGTTTTGTGGCACTCGACAATTGTGAATAAAACGTACAACATATGCTGTTACACGGGTAAGCTTATTCAACTTGCTGCACCTTTCAAGTAATAACTCCAAGGGTCTTGTGTCTACAAAGTTGCCGAATGAGCGAGTTTTCTGTTCAGGAATGATGGAGGCTGATGCCGAGGTCTCTTCTGTGAACATATAGCAAGGCCAATGATCACTGGTTTCCTTCAACCATCATGGTCCAGCCCACCATAAATGATGTATGCTGAAGCTGTGCTGTCATCAAACCATGTGAGACACAGTCAGGAGGATTTTCCTCTGACCGAACATGATCCCACCATTCAGTTGGTGTAATCTTGAATTTCACTGATACCGTTGGCCACAAAGGTCTTCCAGAGGTGAGGTGATGATGTAATCCAAGATAAAACTACCCTGGAATCTGTCCAGGCGTAAGCAGCCTTGAATCATAGTTGTTGATGACGAGACGAAGAAACGGAGCTAGCAAGAGAGCCGCACTGAGTTCTGAGCGCGATAACGACACCTTCACAGGCGCAACCATAGATTTGGCCACCAACAGGTGGAACTATTGTTGGACCCTGCCATGGTGTCACACGAAGGTATACAACAGCAGCATAACCAATTTCGGAACTGTCAGAAAATCCCGGAACTTGATATGTGCACCCTTGCAGATTCACTAGTGTGTGGGCCACAGCGATGGACAACAAAAATGATAGTTCAGATCTGACACGTTCCCACTTTTCACACACTTCCAGGGTGGTTCAGTATCGCAGTCCACACCTTTCATCCACAGCATCTGAATCAAGTGTTTGCCAAACAAAGTTAAGGGAGCTAGCCAACCAAGCGGGTCAAACACTCGAGCCAAATCTGACGGGATGATGCATTTTGTAGGCGGTTTGGAGTTGGGATCGATTACATACGAAAATGAGTCAATGGAAGGGTACCATTGCAGGCCTAGGACTTTAATAACCAAGTCATGGTCAAGATCAAACGAGTGAGATGATGTTGCATGAATGTCCTCTGGTGGGAGCCAATCCAACAAGGCCATATCAGTTGCTCATAAACTTTCTCAATTGAAATCCACCCACCTTCAGTTATGCTGAGCTCCTGCTGTAGACTGAGTGCAGCCTCAATACTGCAAGAGCCAGTGGTTACATTATCTACATACATGTCTGACGATAAAATCTTCTCTGCAACAGGAAATCTGCTCTTCTCATCCTCTGCGAGTTGATGGAGAGTGCGTATGGTAAGATATGATGCAGATGACACCACATAAGTAACTGTGTTCAGTCTGTATCCCGCGATGGGTTCATCATCCGAGAACCTCCACACAGTCCTCTGATAATCTTGTCGCTGGGATGAATGGATATTTGCCGAAAAATTTGCTTGATATCTGCAGTGAACACAATAGGGTACATACGAAACTGAAGCAACACATCAACAATGCTGCTTTGGAGTTTTGGCCCTAAGAAGTATGTTATTGAGTGATTGGCAATGTGTGGTTCTTGCCGATGCATCGAACACCACTCGCAACTTAGTGGTGGTGCTATCAGGTTTTACTACAAAGTGGTGAGGAATGTAGTAGGCCTCATTTACAGAGATTTCTCCCTCTGGAATCCTTTACATGTGTCCAGATAACAGGTAGTCGTCCATAAAATCTGTATACCGGTCTCTTACTGAAGATTTCAGTTTCAGTTGCCTCTCGAGATGAAGAAGCTTAAGTATTGCTTGGCTCTTAGATTCACCTAACTGTGGTCTTGGTTGACAAAAGGGCCAAACAACACTGTAGCGCCCTGTTTGGTTCCTTGTATTAGCATTTGCAAACATCTCTTCACAGAGTGCTTCCAGAGGAGAGTGATGTGTTTTCTCAGGAACTTCTTCTAATTCCCAGAACTTTTTGACAACATATTCAAGCGATGGGGACAATGTAAACAATGAAGTACAACATGATGTTATTGGTTGCGATGGAACAGCAGTTTTAACCCTTCCCATGAAGATCCATCCAAACACAGTCTCCAATGCGATGGGTATTTCCTTACTTTCATCCCTTTTACGACCAGTCATCAAGTGCGGAAACAACTCTGCACCTATCAGCAAGTCGACTGGGTCTGGATGGGCAAAGGTAAGATCTGTGAGTTTCAGGTGTGTTATAGCATCACAAATGCTAGAGGGTAGCTGAGCGTTAGGGAGATCACTTGAAATGTGCAATAGAACAAAGGAATTCAGACTGAATGATGGTGAGGTTTGTCCTAAAGGACTGATTAGGTAAGTCGTGGTTGACTTGGAAACACTGACTGGCACAGTGGATAGATAATCCATGGTTCGGGAGCTGGATCTTCTGTCGGGACAGTCCCAATCACTGTAGGCAGGCCTCGGTTATGAAACTAGCCTGACTAGCAGAGTCTAAAGGGCATGTACTTGTTGGGGAGCTCCAAATGCATCCTGGATTTCTACTAGAGCAGTAGATAGCAAAACAGTGATGGTAGCTGTCATGGTATGAGCTGCAAGTGTGGATAGAATTTTAGTTTGGCCATCTCTTGTATTTTCTTCTGTTGTGATATCTGAGGGGTCATCTATTTCAGGGGCCAATGCATCCTGTGATTCAGCAAAGTGTAGCAATGTGTGATGCCTGGCACCACAGTGTCAACAAGTGAATTTGGAGTTACAGTTTCTAGCTCGATGTGATGATCTGAGGCAGTTCAAACACAAATTCAACCTTTTGGTAAGAGCGTAACTTTCCTTTGGGCCTATACTCTACAACTGGGAGCACTGGGAAGGAATATGGTCTGCCTTACATAGGTTACAATTAGCAGTATCTGTTTGTGTCATGTTCACCATGGAAGTAGTTGAACTGTACAAATTATGTTGGCTGGATTTGGACACAATTGAAGTCTTTGACATAAGAGGTCTTGACATGTTACAAACCGACTGCTTCGGCTGATTTACACTTATTTTCTAAGGACTCTATGAATTCTGTTCGCTTTGGTAGCGATGAATCACTTACTGTCATCTCCCACTGGTGGCGCAGGTAAGGGTCCAGTTTCTTCTCCATCAAGTGAAGCAACAAGGTCCAGTGATCCACAGGAATTTTCAATGCTCGCAGAGCACCCATATTTTTGGCTAGGGCTCAATAGCGCAACAGCGTAATTTACCTCCCAGAGTGGTAGGGACTAGATTAACGACAATGTGTGTGCAGTTACACGACTTCAGGTATGTGAAACGATCCACCTGATATAAGCTATCATTGGTGGTTACCGTGGACTGAAATAGGTTTGCAAAGTTCGATCTTTACTTCGGGTCATCATTGAAACTGGGGATCTGAATAGTGGGTAACTTGACATGTTGTGTGTTTGAATGTGACTGAGTGGCTCCTTTGTCATTCCTACAATTGCTCGCTATGACACGGTCATGTATGGCCATTACAGCGTAATACTCATCATCAAACTTGATAAACTGTTGGGCATGGAACTGGGTGTCAAACTCACTACTGCCTTTGAACGCAACTTCCAGTGGGATGTGGTCATCATCAAAACCGTTCCGGATTTGACCTAAGTCCCGGCAAGTAGAAAGGAAGAGGCGTGCGTCAGTACTGTCACCTAGCACAGAAGCTGACAATGTAAATGCACGGTGTAGTCAATTTTCTGCTCTATCGAGACGTCTTTGAAGTGCCAGGTGTTTATCAGCCATGTTCACCACTATTGCGCCAAAAAGCAAACGGCGCATGAAGCTTGCGTACGCTGATAATTTTATTTGTAATAGTGATTAACTAACTGTGGTCAGTAACAGTTATTTTAGCATAGTTCATAAAATTATCAGTGATTTATGCCCTGACAACGTGGTGGGACCAAATTCCAACACAACTTCTGAAAACTCTTGATGAAATACGAGTCACGAAAGAGGTAGCATGAGTCGGGACCGAAGTAGCACTGCCCGAACAAATACACAAAACAGCGATGCGGTAGATAATCAACTATGTCGGAACAATATCCGGCGCAGTTTGACCAATAAATGTTGCATCGAACATCGTGATGGGATGTATTACTCAAATGTTTGTTGATATGAGAACTGGCAGGCAATACCAAGCACCATTTCTCCCGATCGAATTGCAAACTACTGACTGTCTAAGTATACTAGTTCCTAGAAGCACTTTGAGTGCGCCACTGATGGCAATGGCGGAAGTTCAAATCTGTACACAGTAATATTAACAAAGACATCTATACAGACAGTAGCAAACAAACTCCATGTCTGTTTTGGAAAAGATTTTCACTATGGCCGAAACTTTAATTATCTTACAAAAGAAATGCCATCCAGCCAGCCATGTTGGATTTTGCATTTTATTATTTTAATTGCTTTACGCTCACAAAACCCCAATTGATTTTCATGATCTCGTTCTCAGGTTTGGTGTGTTTTTCAGTAATAACCAACTTAGTAATTTAACAAGATATTTTCGGCAGACTTTTTAAGATTACGATTAAGCTGAATACTGGCATGGGCAATCTCAGTTGCGGCCACGTAACTTTCGTAAGATTAGTTCTAGTATATAATTTAGTGCAATGCTAATATTTCAATGTTAGACCAATTAGTCAATGTGGGTTTGCATAGTTTTTTGAATATCCCAGTTGTAAATATTAAAAATTGTTATCCATTCTGTGTGTGAACTTAAATACTGGTTATCCCTATGTGATTGCATCCTATTGCAATGTGTTTCACAAATTTCAGTTTTACACAAGTATAATAAAATTAAATCCGTGAAACCTAAGGGGAATTAAGTGTCATCTATGACCTACGTATGGTAAAGGTTATCTCTCCTATGGTACTATGGTAAGCCTTTTGAGGAGAGCAATGCTCAATGTACTCTACTGTAAGCTGAGTTCCTGCTGCTGGGAACATGTGTCCAGGAGGTGTAAGTTATCACAATTCTGGTCCATATAAGCTAATACCTACCCCAGGCAAAAGTATCTCAATCTGCATTTTTTTGTTTTACTCGCATCATTTACATACATGTGGCAATTTGACTACGGTTGTACACGTCACACTATTTATGCTTATAAGCAGACATAGGGTCTACTGGATCTTCTACCCTTCTCGTAGTCATGGGTGATGCTATTTTATGAATTTGGTAGTTGTATCTCAAACGGTTAGGAAATTACGACCAACTATGCTTATAAGTAAGCAAAGTATCTACTTGTCCCTTCTGTCCTCATCATTGTGGGTGTTACCTATATTATGAATTTGACAACTATATCTTAAATGGTTCGGAAATTACATCCAACTATGCTGATAAGTAGACATAGGATATACTTTCAGGCTGGCCTTGTGGTGGAAGCCCCTGTGTCATGGCAGAGATCAAAGATCCAAAATGGCCACCATCAGTGTGGAATGCAGGAGGGAGACATTCGAAAGGACAAAAAAATTATGGGTGGGAGCCACCAAGATGGCTGCCTGGAGTTATTTCTCAATTGGGCATAATAATCGCACAATCCGTATTGAATTTCTCAATATTTCCACGCAATTCATCTGCATTGTGCAAACAGCCTGCTGGATTGTGCAAGGCTAACATCATGGGTTCAAAGCTGGTGTCATGGTGTGGATTCAGGAGGCACGGTGGAATGCAAGAGTATTAAGTATAGACATTCTGTACGAAATCAAGATCATTTTGCGGAAAATTATAGCAATTTTAAATGTTTTTGAGGTAATGAGGAAACTAAATATGGCCGCCGTCGGTGTACAGGCTGACAAAATGGCCGCCCAAAGAAAGAGGAATGTGTGAGGATAATTTTCTTGTTTTTCAACCAGAAAAAGAAATTTTACTAGCGTGACAAAATCCAAGATGGCTGCCATGCATCCCGCAATCCTTGCCAGGTTGCCAGGTGTAGTAGAACCACCTTTTTCTAACTACTTATGCCATTGCAAACACTTTGTTGTAGTCTCAGAAAATGTACTAGGTACAATAAAATAACTTAGATTAAAAAGTAACTTAGATTTTTTTAAATATGAATAAATTAAATAAAAATGAACAAGTATGAGTTAGCTGTTGTCAACAAATAAATATGTCGTACCTGTTGTAGTCTAAGGAAGCTTGCTAGTTTTATCTGTTTTGTTGTTAGTCATATTCCATACTTGTTTGTCTGTTTGACCACCAGTTCTGGTTGTGTTGTGTTTTTCTGGCTTCATCTGACTACATTCCTTCAAGGAATTATATGTATGTCATATTTTCATTGTGTTGATGTCTTTTGATTTCTGAATTATCATAGGTACATATAATTCCATGAACAAATTATTAATGGTGTAAAATCAGAGGGTGAAAATGGTTTCTACTGTAATTGTAGTTTTGTGTGTAGATAATTTATTATTGTGTTTCGTGTATTATTTGCAGGCCAACCCACCCTCCTTACTGTCTACAGTGCAGTATGTAAATAGTTTCTATGGAAACAGACTGGAAGGTGAGCAGCAATATTGGTGGATACAGTTCTGTTCAGCTATAGAGTTCATCAAGACCATGGACTACAACGACTGAGCTTGCTGGTAAAATAGTACACTTTATGTTGTAACTGTAAAATTGTGCTTTTATGGCATAGTGTGCTAAAGCCTCTTTTCTCTTCTCATGTGACTTTTATGACAATACTGTGACGCGTGCCACTTTATCATACTACTAAATACGATTACGACTCATCTCACATCACGCCAAGTATATCTTCTTCAACCCACGTGAGAGTTGAACCCCGCCAACCTGTACACGGACGTTGCGGGCCGCCAAAATCCTGGAGGGCGCCGGAACACGTGGATACGAAAGTTGCGCAAGCCAGCGGACACGTCACCCTCCCCTACCCCCACGCTAAGAGCCTACAAGCCATCAGCCGCCTCAGGGCATGGCCTAGTGCCACCAAACATTCACCGAGAGATGACTAGAGGGTTGCTACTCCTACTCCAACCTCGCACCAGAGGGACATCACGAACACACCCCCCCCCCCCTACTACTAGCCCATTGTCGTGCCTGTCCTTCGAATTATATAAGTCAATGCATGGCAGGGCTCGCGAGTTATTTCTTGCAGTTCCTTGAGCTTGCTCCACCACTTCTATTGCTGGGGCCTCCAGCGGCTTCCAAGTCTTCAGCAGCTTACCAGAGGCTGCTCCCATTGTCGACAACAGTCTTCAGCCACCACCAATGGCTTCTACCATTGCCGTCACCAGAGGGTTCAGTGATACCAATAACTACCACTACCAGAAGCTTTTTCTGCAACCATCTTGAAAAATAAACACTTCCTGCTACTAAAGAGGTAGACATTAACCTCTTTGTCTCGTCTAAACATCGCATGAATTAGTTAGCATCGTTAAGTTTTTATTTAAGCAGTCAGCTAGTTAACATCCAGCTTAGCCTAGAACCAGGTCACCTACACCTGGCCAGCATAGGTTACTTCCAGCTTACCGTCTCCTTGGTAGGAGATAGCACGTGTCACTGTGTTTATTGAGCTCTCAATAAATATAGCTTTATTCTTTTAACCACGAGTATTATTTATAGAGTAATATTTACTATGCCTGCTAGGAACAATACACATTGTGCAATGCTGACCGAGACTAGGTATTTCACTACAAACTAGACTACGACTGGGGACTCCTTTCTAAAATTCACCAGTCCCATACATACACCATTCGACGACCACCTATTCTAGACCTCCGGGGATAGAAGAGCTGAGCCACAACCACTAGAAACTCCTCCAACCTGGGAGAGACAGTATGCTTGGGTTGTATCCCTACAGGAGCACCTAGGTGCTGGGGGGGGGGGGGGGGGTATTTGCTAGAGTGCTACGGCTTGGCCTTGGTTGCGATACCACACCCATTAGTAGCAGGAAGGCGGCCCATATGGCTCAACGCTTCTGATCTGTCTGCCAGTGGTGGGGGGAGTCTTCTGGAGCACAGAGCTCGTGCCTGGCAGCTGCTACTGGAAGTACGCTAGTCTAGGGAATTGTTTCACTTCCGTAGTGTTTGGCTTTTAATTAAAATTACTTGTAATTTTATAAATTACTGGTATTTATTTCACTTGAGTTTAGAAACTTGGCAACATTTCTGCATGTCAAAATTTCACGAAATACGTTGGTTAGATTCTATTTTTAGCTTAAGCTTATTGCTACACCCTTTCTGTTGTCATCTAGCCAACAACTGAGGGTTTCTTATAGTGCTGGACTGATACCAATGCATCAGCCGATAAACAGAAAATCAATATCGGATACAATTGGCCATGGTCCAACAAAATGATTTCATCAACCCAAATTATTTAATAATCATGGAAATTACAGCACTTGGTTATCTTGCGGGACATGTTTTCACAAACAAACCATTTTATTTTTGTCTTTTAGTAACAGGCAATTTGAAATTAAACGGACACTGATATCGCTGGCTTTGGTATTGCTATGTATTCAACTCTATACAAGCCATAGCTGGTGAAATTTGTAAAATTAAATGTAATTAAGCTTATAATAGTGGTATCTGCTTTTGAGGTAGTTAAAATTCATTCTTAAAAAATCGAACATTTTCTACCACGTAAACGTCAACTGAATATTCATATTTATAAATATATTAGTAGCAAGGTCGATTGTTTACTGTTTTATGTACGAAACGAATTTGATTTGAGTGAGCTGTGTATTTTATTTATAAACAAACATCTCTAACCAAGAATGTTGGCGATATGACGAGAGAGAGAGAGAGAGAGAGAGAGGAGAGTGTGTGTGTGTGTGTGTGCGTGCGTGCGTGCGTGCGTGTGTGCGTGCGTGCGTGTGTGTGTGTGCGCGTGCGTGCGTGCGTGTGTGAGAGAGAATGTAATTTACGCACTGAACTTGCATGTTGTACATATTTATAAACACTTTCCCTTGACTCATCATATGTGTTTTGAAGTTAGGTTCTTGACAAACACAGTATTTACAGCTATTGGGTGAGGTTGGTGATTGTAGCCAGTTGCGTACGTCGAAAACTGGTTAAGTGTGCCAAAAATAGTTACTATTTTAGATTGTGCCCCGGAGTTTGAAAAATTGAGATTTTTTATAGACTGGTGCTTAAATGCTGCTGTCTCGTATGCACAATGATTTTTAGTGTATATATTATGTATGGAATTGTACGTTACTTTTATGTATTTTACTTGTTTTTCCACATCCTGGAGACTTTGTGCTCATTCTAAGTTACTCAGACACAATATAAACAAACTACAAATGAAATTATTTGTATCGGCACTATCTGCGAGATCGGCCACAAAGTATCAGTATCGGTAATATCGGCAAAATGGGGTTTAGACACACCTCTAGATTCTGATGATGTAAACATTAATTCAAGGGGCCGTGGTGGCTGAGCAGTTAAGACTGCCCGCCTCCCACCGAGGTGAACCGGGTTCAATCCCCGGTCAGGCCACTCCCGGATTTTCGCAAGTGGGAATGGGAATCATGCTGGAGGATGCCATTGTTCTGTGGGTTGTCTCCGAGATCTCCTGTTTTCTCCACCCTTGCATTCCAGTGCTGCTCCATTCTCGTCACATTTCACCCTCATTGGCTCTCAAGACCTCGTTATTAAGAGTCACCCAAATCTCCCTCAACTCAACATTTGGTGATTCAAAGCTTCAGACCTGCTCTTGCTATTATTGTTGTCATAATTATTATATCTGTTGGCTCAGCACAATATTTGGCCTAGACATCAAGGGACTCCCTAGTAAAGTATAGTGTTTTATATTGCAGGAAAGGTTTTAAAAAATTGTTTTCTACAGCTTTCTTTTTATCCTGTAAAATATATTCAAGAACAAAAAATGTATTGAAAATTTTCATAAGCAGTTTTTTTATAGCTTCCCTCCACAATTTCCTCCTGCGAAAGGAGGAAAGTACAAAGTGGCATCTGTAATATAATCTATGGGCTTTCATTACATACAATAACAACGTATTGTTACAGATCTGATGTGAGAGGTACTGAATGTCCCAGAAATACATATCGCAACTTTGGGAGAGCCCGTCACAAGTTTACCTTACGGCCAAATGTAACCTTGAGCTGTTAAAATATTTTTACTAGGGATTCCCATTGCTTGAATAGCTGTGCCTGTGTCTTGTGAAACTCCTTTTTGTTTTTTTCTCCACAGTATTTCTCTGCAAGAAAGTTAGATGGAAGCACTGCAGATTATCCAGTGTAGTACAGCGTGATGGCATTTCATATGCAAGCCGTCCTCAGCTTTATTTTGTGTGTATGTAGTATCGTCTGTTCTGCTGTGTGTTGCATTAAACTAGAGAGTGAAGATTGAACTGCTCGTAGATGATGAAGAGTATATTTTGTAATATAAGATTACGCACAGTATATATATACAATGTCTGTGAAGAGTTATATTTATTGCACTGAGATTACACTTGTGATTTTCAGTGATCATGACTGTCTTACATTCCTAGCAATTGGCGAGAAATAATCTGTGATCTGGTAGCACCTCTCATTCTGGTTTCCGCTACGTTTTACGTATCTGGAAGCTGCGTACGAACATGGTTGTGCACATACGTAATGTTGCATTTAGAGCAGCTTTCAAGTGTTGATGTAGAAACTCTGTAACATGATACTAGCTAGCATCAGTAGTTCTATTCTGCTTTTTGGATTGAAATGGGCTCAGGGGAAAATAAATAAATATTTTCTAAGATCATATTTTAATGGTCATAATACATGGGTGCTGTGTTTGAAATGTGAAAGCAATATTTTACGAGGTAGTAATAATGCTATTTAAACACTTTTGAAACAATTTGTGTACATTTTTGTATTTGCGATAACAAACCAGAGAGCTATCAAACGTACATAATTTTTTTTGTGGTGTTAAGGATATAACTGTATAGAGTGTACAATAATAGTTTTAAATTGTAGTTGATTTAACAGTATTTTTCAAAAATATTTGGAATTATCCAATTTGATGCAGTTACTCTACTAAATGATCAGTTGCCTGTATCATGAATACTATTATTCACTGGGAGGAAAAGAAGCTATAATGTAACAAATAGACTTTTGCATTGCAGTATGTAAAAGTTTTGTCTCGACAGCTACGCAGAATTTGTGCTGTGTTTGTACAAGCAAATAATTCTGTATAAAATATTATTATAGTTCTTTGTGTAATATTTGTTTTGTGTGCTGACAGAGGAAAGTATTTTTGTAGGCTAAGAGCATTGTAAATGCCAAAACATTGTACAAATGTAAATGTATTAAATGATATTAGTAATTACACATTGCATGTTATATTGCATTATAAATGTATCGATAATTGAGATATAGTGTACTACTTAAGAGGCATATTTTTCTGTAATTGTTGTCTGAAGTTCCTTACTTGCTGTTAACTTATATGTTTTGCGCTGTGTGGACGTATGTATTACAATTGTGTTAGTTAGCTCTTTACACGGTGATGTGTGTATAGAAGGGAATAGTGGGAGAAGGGCGCTTGCCTACCTGGAGTATTTGAAATTCACGTTTTGCCACCGAACTATTAAACGTGTGTCCAATGTGCTGGTCTACAAAACAGCAACACACGCCATGGTTGCCGTTCATCTGGAAAGCGTGGAAAACAGAAAAATATGAGGGAATTTCAAACACTTTGGCTAAGTTATAAGTATGCTAGTTTGGCAGTTCTATTATCTGTTGTCTACTGCTACCAGAATTGTATAAAATTGTTTTGATAAGTGTGTACAAAATGCTTAGGGGTCTTTCTGTACATTTTTTTTTTAAGTTCAGGGAAGTATTTTGGTGTAAAAGTGTGTTATAATGCAAATTCATCAATCCTTGCAGAAAAAAATGTTAGCAGTAGGTCAGGGAAGAAAGATTATTTTTTTCTGGATATTTGGGAAATGTCAGGGGAATCTTCCAATGGAAAAAAGGCACACTTAAAATTGGGGCTTTTAAGTGCTTTCGAAATGTTACGCACATTAGAAACACCATTTCAATAGTACTCCAAAGTGGCTACGAACTGCTCTGTCAACATGGTGTATCTTGAAACATGTGCATCAGATGTGAAACAGAACTACTCAAGGGCTCTGCATTGAACTTTCATACAGACTTTACACCAATAAAAGAGGTGACTGCTGCAAGTGCTATAAGTACACAGAACACGATGAGAACACTGCACACCTAGTACTTAGTGATGATGGCACACTCGATGCACTTGTCAGTGTCACTTTTATTGCTCCTGTGCTTCTCGGTCACAAACAAGGAAAATAGTTCCAGGTAGGTGAGAGCGTTAATCATTCTTCACAAAGCAATCCGAAAAAACACATCGTACATTTTTGCTCAATTTTTTTATATAAATTTTTTGGCATACAATTTTATGTTTATTTTTGTAATATTTTGTGTAAATTGTAAAATTTATTTTAGATATAAACATTTAAAGAATTTCAATTCTAGCAATGTGTATCATTCTGTGAGGTGAAACATGATTTTGATTTTGCTGTTCAGAACAACCTTGATGTTCTGGTGTTCAGCATTACATTGATGATCTGCTGCATACATTTTGGTACCTATGTTATTTTGGGCAAAAGCAGTATAAAGATTCTTTTTTAAACATATGTGAATCTATCGTGGGAGATAATGTTGTTGTACTTGTTTCCTTTGTTTTTACTCTTCTCATTGTCAATTGACTTGTGTGGTTAATTATATTACTTACATTTACTAATGTTCATTGACTTGTTTTTCATCTTGTTTCCTTTTCATCACAGAGAACTTTAAATTTTACCCTATCTTTAATCCTGTCTCCAGCTTTATATATGTTTACAGCACACTCTTAGAAGCTGCTATGATAACAACCAAAATAACCAAATATACCGTATTTCAGCGTGTATAGGCCTCACAATTTTATTTTTAAAAATGACTACAAAGGTGGAGTGCAGCTTAATATTAGATATTGGCACAAAAAATGTTTTGGAGATTTTTTCTCTAAAACATGTTTAGATAGAAATTAGTCAACCTGACTGTACATTTTAATTCTGAAAAGGGAAGGAAGGAAGGAAGGGAACTAATTAAAAAAAAAAATTGTGCAGTTATTAATATGTTCACTCTCATTCATAAACAAAATACCTCCATCCCGCACGTGTAAAATGTAAACATGTTGGAGCTTGCCCATAGATGTCATAAATGTGAAAATAATTTCTCTACTTTACAAGAGAAAGATATCTTACGTAGTTTGCAAGCCCGCCGTGGCTCTAAAAGTGCACATTGATAAGAGACCATTTTGTGTAACATGTTAGTAGTAGGATTTAGTATGTTTGGGCACAAGGGGATCGGGGATATGAGCAGGAGCCAGGGAGTCGCCATATTGGATGGCCCTTGACCTTGACCTGTGACCTCTGACACCAACAATCAAAAATATTTATAATGAAAAATTTAACTAAATTTTTTTTTTTTTTTTAATTTGTAAAAAAACCATTCAAAAATTTATTTTGATAAAATTTTATTTAAAAAATCTTTAACTCCGGCAGCCATTTTTCCCTTAAAATTTATCCTTTTTTCCCCTAAAATTTCCCTGAAGAAATTTTTTTACTAAAATTTCGTTGAAAAAAATGTGTTTATTAAAAAGCTGATAATCCCGGCGGCCATTTTTCCCTATTTTCCCTCGAAATCTCACCTTTTCCTTAAAAATTTGCCTCAAGAAATTTTTATTTTAAAAGCCCTAAACAATTTAATTTAAAAACTTATATTTCCGGCAGTCTCCCCCCAGACCACCAATCACTCACCTCTGTTCGAATCCAGCAGACTACTGACACCCTCGCCTCCACTCCCCTCACATATGCACTCCCCTCACATATGCTCATTCCGTCATCTTGATTTTTTATTCATCATTTGTTTACAAGCTACTCAAGGCAGCCATCTTTGTTTACATGCTACTGGAGACCGGCCATATTTGTTTTTTCGTACATCATTTGTTTATATATGTTACTGGAGGCAGCCATCTTGGTAGGTGCAGTCTTCCATGTTTTTTATTGTGATTTGTTTTGTAGTTTGTGTCGCACTTTTGTGTGACAACCCGATTATGCCACCTGATACAGGCCTGTATCGAATGGTGACATTGAAAAGATTACTGCAAAGTACTTAAATTTATTATTTTTTATTCTTATGTATAAAGCAGGAAAGGTTTTTTTGAAATAAAACACACATCTTTTTTTACATAAAATTTACTGTACACATAATAAAATATATACAAGTTTATTAATCTTCTTCGACGTTCACTGCTCGATGTCTGTCTCGTCGACCCAGGAATTGTTGCAGGCAGGGAAACACCACCATTTCATGTAGGCCTTTCCATTATGCTGTTTCAGTACCTTTTCCACCAAATACATGTCTGGAAACTTTGTTGGCCGTATCTCCTCTGTGTAGAAACTGCCATGGATAGGTACGTTGTTCAGATCTTGGAGATAGTAGGTCCTCAGAGCATAGTTACATATACGTCGCACACGAAACAGTTCGGCTTTCTCAAAGACACCTTTCTGTTTGGAGATGCGCACCTAGTCACCGATCTTGGCTTTAGGCTTGCGTGGGTCCTTCCTCTTCGGAATAGCATTAACAGTCCGAACCAGGGAGTCGTCCTTGACATCTTCGTGCTTCATGCGAGTGGTCAAGTGCACTGTAGAATCATACTCGCGTACAAGCTTCGGCAGGAGCTCAAGCCACTTGTAGCTACCTTTTGCTGCGAAATGTTTCCACATGTTACCCTTCAGAGTCCTTTTGAACGTCTCAACAATTGAAGCTTTGAGATTACTGTACGTGGAATAATGATTTATATTATGTTTCTTCATCAGAGCCTTGAACTTTGCGTTGTAGAATTCCTTGCCCTGGTCGGTTTGCAAATTGGCTGTGATGTGTCCTTCGCTCAACACATCTGCGATAGCCTCTGTGACGTCCCATGCATTCTTCGACTTGACCGGCCTGGCCCAGGCGAATTTGCTATAGGCGTCGATGACTGTCAACATGTATTTGTAGCCTTTGTTGACTTGAGCATACGGTATCATCTCGATGAGGTAGGCTTGAAACCGATTGTTCACCCCACAAATCATAACCTTGCGACTGCGGTTCTTGCGTCTGGCAGCCGCATGTAGTTCATTGGCAATATCCAGTCGATTCATTGTATGTAGCCCGCCTCCTTAAGTTCTTCTATTATTGAAACTATCATGTTGGTGTGGGAGTAATTTCCAACACTTTGCAAAGCAAGCAGTAGCTGCAGCCTATCGATTAGCTCGTTCGGATAGTCCCAAAACACGTAATCAATGTTCTTGCCGTTGTCTATCTTCAGACCTTCACCACTTTTTAGTGCCAGACTGCTGAAGAGGTCTGCAAGTGTCGATTTTTTCGTGATCTTCATCCTTATATACACGGGTCTCGGGATCGTTGTCTTGGTAAATTGCATGCGTGAGTTCGAGCAAAGTCTTGTATTCCAGCAGGTCGGATTCTGTAAAGTCCCTGGTCTCCTTGCAAAAAAAAAGTTTGTATAGTCCGAGGGTTCCACGTACCGTATAATTGCCAACTCGGATGTTCCCAACTGGTAGAAACTTTGTATGTATAAAAGGGCCGTATTTCTACTTTTCTTGCTCAGTTCACAACAACGTCTTGAAGAGGTAAGACCGTAGCTGGAACCATGGTCGTCGATATGCTGATCAACAATCTATCATTCGAGCTGCATATTCCCGGATACAGGTTCTGTGGGCCAGGAACCAAGCTAGCTAAAAGGCTGTCACGCAAGGAGACAGACATAAACGCCCTGGGCGAGGCATGCAAGCAGTACGACATTGCCTATTCCCAGCACAAGGATCTGCAAACCAGACACCGAGCAGACAAGATACTTGCACAGAAGGCGGACGAAATAAGAAAATCATCAGATGCCAGGCTCTGAGAAAAAATAGCAGCGTGGGGTGTTTCCAACTTGATGAATGCCAAAGTGAAGACGGGCATGGGTGATAAGAGCAAATTAAAGGCACAAGTGAAATTAAAATCTATTACAAAAAGAAGAAAATGCGCCAAGTCTAAGAAAATATCTACTGGTGGATTTTTCCATTGCTTTTGCCTGCATTCGCAGCCCTTGGAGGCCTAATCCGAGCTACGAGTGGTATCGCCCTTGCCGTCAGCACAGCATCAAATGAACGGAAGCAATTGATAGCGGCCCAAAGACACAATGCAAGTAAGGAAGCTATCGCCGTGGGTAAAAAAAAACGGCAAGGCCTCTACCTACGACCATACCGAGTAGGAGACGGAAGTGTGCAAAAGCTACGCAACAGGATGAAACAATAATGAAATCCCTACCGAAACGAGCAATCGCGAACATGGATTTGGAACTATTTACACGCAAATTGAAAATACCTCATTTTTGCGGATTGTTTATGAGAGATGGTTTGCCCACTAATCCCAAGAGAGAAGACTGTGCCATAATTCATCTGGATTCGACAGCAGGGCCCAGCATGCACTGGGGAGTCCTACGTAAAACAGGGTAAGCACTAGGGGTGCCGAAGTCGATTCCTTGATACCTCGGTACCCTTGATTATTACAGGTATGGAAGAATCGAGAATAAAACAGTTAATTGTTATAAATCCTCGTCCACCTTAACATGAATTTTTGAGGTTATGTTGCACAGCAACAGGTCTTAGGGTTTTTCAAATAGGCTGAATCTGTACCGAACTCGCATGCCTTGACCGGAATTAACGTATACTTTTCCCGGCCCCAGCAAAATTGCTATTTATTAAAGTTGAAAATGTCTGCTACTATCAATTTTCAAATTATTTTTTTTTTTTTACTGTCTGTCGTAAATTTATTCATTCCCTTCACGAAATTGCATTCACTGATGGCACAGCTATGAAAGAATTAAGATAATACAGTAGAACTTCTATTATCTGTGATAATGTAGAGGAAGAGAGAGTCGGAGTATCTAAACTCGGGATTAAATGAGTCGTTTTTACCTTAATTGGCTGCCATGTGGCAGACTTCTATTATCGGTATGTTGCTGCCTCACTTCACTCCCGCATCACTACAGTGTGTGCTGTGCGATGGTGCTTTAATGGGAAAAATTAACTTTTATTTTTTGCGCACTTTCTGAAATTACACAGTACTACGTGTATAGTGCTGCAAGAATGCTACAAATGCACGTGGAAATCTACTGCACAATATCTAAACCTGTAAATGTCCGCGTAGACGAAACACTAAAACAAACAGGCAGTAAGGGATGAAAGACCACCGCTGCACATGCTGATTCTGTTTGAGATAGCACGTTGTTGCATGTAAGTGTTGCGATCAGCGTTAGTTGATAAGCCGCCTGTCAGTCGGTCTGCAACCAGATGTAGTTTGTAGGTAAGAACCCTCGTTAGCGGCATGCTCATAGAGTTACGGGTCGCTGACGCGGAAAATGCATTGGCTTTTAGTCTGTTACGCGATAGTTATGATAGCGGGAGCATAAGGATCCTGGCATTGGTTCCCCCCCCCCCCCCCTACTAAAAGTGGGTAGTGTTAAAGTTTTCAATGTACTGAGGATTTTATTTACTTATATTCGAAGAAAATGTCTAGTGATGTTTCGAATTATTTTTCAGTCAATGTAAATGACGCAAATTAAGCATTTTGCAGTTTGTGCCCGGCAAAAATTTCACAAGGTGGGGTGAGTCGCTCAACTAGTAACGTGAGAACAATGAGTAAAGAAAATTGTCAATAATGATGTTTCGGAAGTCTTTTGGGCAAAGATGCATGTAGTAGCAAGTCATCCAGTGTGTCTGCAACTTAAAATGTCTGGTAAAAGCATTTTCATTTAGCAATGCTAAATGAAAGGTTACTTGTATTTCAGTTACAGTACTGAATAGTATGAATATTTGTGTACATATTGGTTAGCTTTATAAGTTGACCTAAAATATTGCATTGAGTAGTTGAGAACTTCTGTTTGTAACTTTTTTGTACAATATTTTGTCTATATTCATTTCAAATAAATCATAGATTTGTAAAAAATACTGATATAAACTTGTTAGGCCTAATTATAATTAGGTAAGTCTGAATGTTACATAAATATAGGAAATTAACTTCACTTAGCAGACCAGAATGTTTTCCCTGTAATTGTCTTCATATTTGTGTCTGATTTGACCTATAAAACCAAATTTCAAAAGGATACATGTTGATAATCACTATATACTAATTTATATTATCGGAATCGGGGTGGAATCGAGTGAAAGGATTTGCTGTTGGAATGGAGGATCGGAGTCGAGAAAAATTGATATTTTGACATCCCTAGTAAAAACGCAAACTATTGTGATATTTTTGGGAATTTGCGTCCACCCGAATTGCACGAGTACTTGAAAAATTGTAATCTAACTTAGAATTACGAAACGGAGCAGCTGCTTAACACGTGGAACTGCAGACATTTGTGCCTTCACTTCCTGGTTCGCTCATACAAGTAATTGTATAAAAAGGTTATACACCGCAAGGAAATCATTAGTTATGTCTAACGTTTACCTTGGCGGGTCGTAGCTCCGAGCATTGCGTGCAGTACATTTTCCACCACTCGACCTGGAGAGGGAGTGGAGCATAGGCCTTGTCGATTTTCAAACTTACAATGCGATATCGAACTTTGATGGAAAAAAAACGGCAATCTGTACCTCGTAAAACAATGGCAATGTTTCCCACGCAGTTTCGCTGCCCGTTGGCTCTTATGAAAGAGACAATATTGTACGGCACATTGAAGATTTGCTGCCCCCCACCCCCGACACTGAATTCTATCTACATGGGAACCCCAATACTCTGAAGAGTGTCATCAGATGCAACGAAGATAACGGTTATAAAACCGGATACCATCAGACCGATGATAGGGTTCAAGCCGATCTATGAAGCTGGAAAACACACATGTCGTCGCAACCTGTAAATATTTTGCCAGTCAATGTGATACAAATAACCTGCAATTTGGCGAGAGGCACATACCTCAACGATGGGCCGAGCAATACTCTGCATGAATTTTCGCCTATGGTTCCTGCAGGTTATAAACTGGTCGTGGCACTGTAAAGCATCATTTACTTTTCGATCGTCGTGAAGAGCGCACACGAGGTGGTCTTGACAGTAATTGACCAGCGCGGAGAGTTGGTGAACTTTCGAAATGAAATCACCATACGCCTGTATTTAAGAATATGGGTATAAGATTTACGCCGACCAGAAGCTATAAAAAAAACGTGTAGTGCAAAACCTACCATAGTACGTTACAGTTTTCCAAGGAGTTAATATGTGCTAGCAAGGTTAACCTATGCAGTCTCGGCTGCGAGGTCGATAGTCATGAAAGATTTCCTAAACTACGAAGTGCCAACCATTTTCGAAGACATAACGAAGGTGAAATTTAATGTGTACCAGCCGTTCCTGATTGGGCCGTACGCACTACCATCGGAGGTTCGGATAGCAGTCTAACACCAAGATATCTGCGCTCTTCCTGCCAGTCTTACCTGCGAATAAAGGGGACTGTTGAAAGAAAATGGGACCAATCCAGCATTGACGAAAATAATTAGCAATGGAATTCTTCACCTGATCGATCGCATCACCTACTTTCTCAACGAGGCCGAGGTGGACCAGTTGCGAGATGTGGGCATAACTTCAACGATAAAAAATTACCTTTTACTCGCCCCGAATGAGCTGCCAGCAGCGAAGAGGACTACAGTGTTCCCATTGCTGCCGAAGGAAGGTTCAAAGTATGTGTTCCTCTCCATGCTGTTGGGATTTGCCGAAGACTACAAATGAATTATCTTCAGTTCGAAGCAGGAGCTGGTGATAATGCTCATCAATACGCATTTGGAAACCATAGTGGATACGGGAGGAAAGCTGGAGGCAGTGGACCTGAACCTACAGTCTATCGAATGGATGCTGCCTCACATGTAGTTGAGCACTGGAGAATGCCTACACATGTTGCAGAATGTGGAATATGGTAAAAACATTGATGTGGCTTTCAGGTCGTGGAGTCTGGAGACGTACCCCGGATTGCCAGCAAGCCAGTGCATTGACTGGATGGTGAAGACCAACTTTGCTGCTGAGAAATCGAGGTACATCATTGTTGGGTTACAGACCAGAAGACAGCACAATGTAAGAGTGAGCTGTTCGCAGTTCAACACATGCTAAATAGAAAATGTCAAAATATTTCTGAATAGCGAAAGCTACCCGTACGTAGCCATGAACACAAATTTTATAAATGGCCAGTACCTGCTGGCATATCAGATGTACACTCAATTCCAAACTGCATATTATGGATGCTCCCAATCCCCGATATTGAGCCGTGATATGTTCAAGAGTTTGGCCCCGCTCATGGTATTCGATTTGAGTAAACAGGACGAGCATATTACCGCCAATGTGATTGACTGCAGGATAGAATTCACTACACATGGAAATATTCTTGCCAACACATACACATTTTGCCTGATACTTCACTTGTATCTTACAATTACCGAGATAGAACCGTCAGAATATTTTAATGAACACAACTGACTGTTCGCACAGCGTAACAGTTTACTCGTGTTCGAGCATCGCCAGCTTCAAGTGGATATATTTTATTATGTATACACTAAATTTTATGTAAAAAAGATGTATTTTATTTCAAAAAAATATTTCCCGCTTTATATATATAAGAATAAAAAATAATTAATAAATGTAAGTAATTTGCAGGAATGGTCAATGTCATCATTCAGTACAGGCCTACATCAAGTGTCATAATCGGGTTGTCGCACAAAGGTGAGACACAAACTATAAAACGAATGACGATAAAAAACGGAGGACTGCACTTAGCAAGAGGGCTGCCTCCCAACATGACAGCCTCCAGTAACATATACACAAAGATGGCGGTCTCCAATAACATGTAAACAAATGAATGAAAAAATCAAGATGGCAAAATGAGTATGTGAGGCGAGTCAGTCGTCTGCTGGATTCGAACAGAGGTGAGTAATTGGTGGTGCAAGGGGAAGACCTCCAAATAATCTAAGTTTTAAATTTAAAATGTTTTTTTTTTTTTTTTTTTTAATTAAAATTTTTGAGTTGAAAATGGCAAACGGGGTTGATGACTTCTTAATAAAAAAAAAATTTTAACGAAGTTTTATTTTTAAAATTTCTTGATAAAAATTTCAAGTGGAAAAGGGGGGAATGGCCGCCAAGGTTAAAGACTTTTAAGAGATTTGTGTATAAATGTTTTTAGATATATTGTTAATGATTTTTTTTTATTATTAAATTTTTGGTTGTACTTTTTTTTTTTTTTTTTCCCTGTATTTGGGGTCCGAGTTTAAGGTGGCGGGTTTAGGGTCAAGGTCATCCAAGATGGCAATCGAGTGATGTAACCAGATGGCGGCACCCGGCTTCCTGCTCCAATCCCCTTGTGCCCAAACATACTAAATCCTACTACTCATGTTGGTATGGTTTTGCTTTTTGAAGTGACGTTACCAGCTGTGGAATAGTAATCACGCAATGTATTTTCGTAAACATTGCTGCATAACACAAATTTTCTGTCTCGGATGTTTTGTAGAGGAGAAATTAAGTCTGAATTTATTATGTTTGTGTGGAATTGTGACTTCACAATATTTACAGGAAAATAAAAATTCTGTGCAGCCTATATTTGAAATATTAATTATCCCTAGTTTTTCATTAAAAACGACTCGTGCGGCCTATACACGCCAAAATACGGTATACTATATTTTCTCGATTCTGAGCCTTACATGTTTTCCCAGAATTATTTTTACTAAGCAATGGTACGGTTAAATACAGTAAAATTGTTACAATATTTCAGAAGGGAATGAAGCTTGGGCCCTGCTCGAACTAAATATCCCAGGCTCTCAGACCTCTAGCAGCAATTGCTCACGTAGATGCGCGATGCCACGTGGTTAGCGAGACGGACATCACGTAAGAAGGTTTTTGGTGGGTGCTAGGTCAGTCGCATCCGGGGCAGTGGTGATTAGGACTCTAGTTTCTACATGCACCGGAGCACATCCGGTGTAAAGTACAGGCCTGGTATCTTTGCGGCATGGCACAAAGTCTGGCACGACGAGTGCCACTTTACGTTTTGGTGGATTAGCTTTAGCCAGTATGCCTGGGTAACGCGTAACCTGCTTAGGTTGTCTGACCTGTGGTGATTCGGACTTCTGCAAGTTAGAATGTGGTTGGCTGGTGGTCAGGTGCTCACTAGGGTGTAAAGTTGCCGGAGCTAGCTCTGCTATCTGTATTCCCCACCTGTGAGAGTTGGTGATTGCTTTGGGATTTGTCTTGTCCATTCAAATAGACGGCGAACATGGGTCTCTCTTTGCTGAGGCGGACGGGTGCTGTAAAGAGATCTGTCGGAATTTCCAATGTGGTTGGTCTCTGCAGGTACGTAATGCCTGGGCTCGCTCCCTCTGTTAGATGTGTGCGAGTACTGCAAGGACGGGGTTAAGTTTCTGGTGATGACCAGAGGCAGCATGTGCCCTTTTAACCCTGTCTTGGACACCACTCCGACAGGAGTAAGACGTGAGTACAGACTCACTACAATCAAGTTTGCGGAAGGGGAGCAGGTGAAGTGTCCTATAGGAGTGTACAACCTCGTACTGTATCTGCCAACCGAGTGCGGTATCCCTACCCCAGTACTCGGTGTAAAAAGCACTGTGTATACTGAGAGTCAGGTCTCACAGTGCAAGAAGCACTGTGAATACTGAGAGTCAGGTCTCACTGGCAGACAGTCCCAGCACGGGGATATGTCTCAGTAGGACCAGTCTTCCCAACTCAGGGACTACCCTTTCTGGCGCAATGAAAAGGGTATGCACCCAGCTGACAAGCTGACCTCGGAACACTGAGTACCTGGGGCTCTACTGTTACATACATTGTGGTGCACAGAAAGGGTGGCCATCCAGAATGCATTTGGGTACTTCACTGGTGTATAGTGGTATTGAGTAAATTCACCCGTCACTTGCTATCCCTCAGACAGGCCCGATGTCTACTGGGAAAGGAGTTACACTACGGGGAAGACACCCTCGAGTTGGTTAAATATCTGTTTATTTCAGTGACTGAAATTAACACGGTGGTGTCCCACTACCTCCTAACTCCAGCAGAAGCTTAATCCTATGCTGAGACAGGTGAAGGCGACCTGTTCCTAGGTTAACAATGGCAGGGTATACGAGCGTTACGATACTAACTTTTGGACTACTCTAATGTGTTGCCCTGAATGGGCCGGTAAGTGTGTCACGTATGACGACATAGCCGATGATAGGAAGTCTTCGGCACAGAATGCAATTAAGACAAGGGAAGGTGCGGGTAGGAGAGGATCCTCGGCACAAGGAGTGCGGTGAGAACCAGGGAGCTGATGGTTCCTTCAGCATGAACGTGCAATGAAGGTACAGGACTGACTGGCATTGCAAGGTTAGCGGCCCACCATTTATACTGTGGCCAGCACACCCTGGCTGGTGTTGTGGAGGAGGTAAGTGTGGCATAGATCCTCTTGGCGTGCGACTTCAGTGGCTGGTGCTGGATCCAGGTTCATGTCTCGGCGGTCGTACTAGCAGTGGCATCTGGTGGCATGCTGGAATAATTAGATGATCTCGATGCATAACTTTAATGGCTCAGCCGGTGTATAATACAATCTGGCATGCCGCAACCATCCTTTACCTTGGGTAGACGGACGCGTGCCGCTTATACAACTAATCTAATACGATTACGACTCATCGCCTAGAGTACTTCCACCACTACAGACATTAGGAAACGTTGCCTACCCTACAGGGAATGGGAACTTTTGAGCTTATTCTCTTCACCTGGCGGATACGCAACCCAACAGGCACGCTGTCCCCCCTACCCTGCGCTAAGAACTTACAAGCTGCCCAGACCTCGGGCAAGGCCAAGTGCCGCCGACGAGGCACAAAGCAGAAACGCTGACCAGAGTTTTCCCACACCCACCAGGGCAGGAGGACGTCACGCCTCCCCCGCACCCCGAACTGGCAGCCTACAAGCTTCTACTATATAAGTCAAGACGCTGCTGAGCTGGAGAATCATTCTTGTTCTCTCGCGACTTCCCGCATTACTGCTCAGTGTTTGGACCTCTAGAGAACTTTGAAGCATTGATTATTGAGGCATTGATTACGCCCCCTGCAGCTACTTCACCGTCGACAATCGGACAACCAGCGAACACGCTCACTAACATGTTAAATTCACTTTGTCTCCTCAAGACACCGTTCTTATACCAGTTTAGAAGTATTATATATTTTCTTGTTTAGATATTTCTTTCCCGGTTTATCCAATAGAAGCAGGTCACCTACACCTGGCCAGCGTAGTAACCTTTAGCACTCAATTGCCTGGTAGGAGGTAGTATGCGCAATGATGAGTTGAAGTTTATTATTCATTGTTGAAAAGGTGTGATGTTTCAACGTTATTTGCAGAATTTAATAATAGCTTTGATGTGCGACTCTCTCCGGATATATATGCAACCGACTTCGTCTCATCTGCTGAAACATGACATGTTCCGCATCTTTGATGCGCACTCTACAAAATGACTTTGCCCCATCTTGAGAGCAATGTTCAAACAGGAGCAGGTCAATTAACCCTATCAATACTGAAGCGGCAGGATACACACCTACAGGGTACGATAGCGCAATGTCAGAAGCTATTAAAGACATTTTATTCTAGCTTGTACTGTTCACCCAGCAACTCCAAGAAGCAGTCATGTCAAAACCCCCTTCGCAAGATTGTATTGTTGGCTGAGCTGATGTTCCTTCCAACCTGGTCATGCTAGTTCCAGAGTGTGATGAAAGAGGGTAGCACTCAGTCTACTTCCATCATCATAGATTTTTCAACCCCATATGGCCGAAGCTATCTTTCCACGCATTCATCACCTCTGAGTGCTTATATAAGATAAGTATAAAAGGTCTGGCATGACCAGAAAACTTAAGTCTCTGATCCTCCCCTGCCTTCATATAGGGCCAGATGTAGCCATTGGGATGCATGATCACTGATACATTCGCAGATTCCACCGCTACCAAGGGCTGGGATCTCTACCAGTAGAAGACATCCCCACAACGCTGCAGCCACCGCAGATCCTGCTACTTCTGGGAGACTACCCCCTCGAGAGGTTCCCGAAGATGTCTCAGTTTCCTTACCATCCTCTGGTGTTGAACCCAGACCCTTCTGGTAACAGGTCATGACGACGTCCCTTCAGGACCTCCATCCTGCCCCCCGGATAGTGTTGGCAACATTGGTTCTACCCTTTAGGTAGTAATCCACCCTGCTTGTTCCTTCAGAACAACCGACAAGAAATAGTTGAAAACGGATTATAACTAACACCAATTATCACCTTTCTCTAATTAGATTAAATTACCAGGTGGCCTTCACCTGGATGCCTAGGGAACTTCCATAAGAAAGTTAATCTAGTGTAGGAGATAACACAGTGCTATCGTGTTTTATTACTCATGTAACAAAATAAGCATGACTTAACTATTCTCTGTATACTAACTTTCTTTGTGTTAAACGTCGTAGATACATAGTTCAGACCTCAAAAGTGAAGCTGGCGATACAAGCAAGGCAACAAGCCGGATACCTACTTATTTAAAGGCCACCCGAGCTTTGCGATACTGATAGAATTCGGTGGAGCCCAAAGTATTAGAAACTCCTCCGCCAGGCGAATCAGTGATGCAGGTTGTTTCGTACTCCGCCATCGCTCTCCTGCAGGACTGGAATCACAGTCTGATTAACTGACCTCTTGCGGATACCAAAACTGGGTATTCCGGTCAGGTGGTAACTTTAGCTATCCGATGTTCTGTCTCGAGTTCCGATACCGATACTAAGTATCGGTATTGGCCGATACTCGCCTTTTTCTGATGTATCTGTATCGGGTATAATATCGGGCCGATACTTTAGTATTGATTGTTGACAATGAAGTCAGGTTATTACTCTCTTTAGGCACTAAAATGACCATATTTCCGTTTGTGTACGTCGCACATTGAAATAAAAAGACAAGAACAAATTCCGTATTTACTCGTGAATAGTGAACCCTGTTTCCCAAAATATTGGGGGGAAATTCTGGGATGCTCCCTATACACGAAAAAAAAGAGGATGGGGAATGTTAGCCATAAATGTTTCAGGGATGTCGAGGGAAGTGGCGGAACAGTCGGAACTGTCGTCTCATCTCTCGCTCTTACATCACTCTTCTCCCTTCTCTTCCTTTCTCACTCAGTGACCCTTCAGTTATGTGTAGATCGATACCCCCCCCCCCCCACCACTTCTGGAATTCTATCATGCCGCAAAACCAGAGTTGCTACATGTTTACGGCCCCCACCCCCTTGTAATAACACCCAGAGGGTTGCCAGTCGATAATTTTGCCATCCCTGTTTGTTTCCATGACAGATGCTAACGAGCCATGTTCGGGGATGGAGGGAGTGCGAGAAGGGAAAAGGAAAATGTTTTTTATAATGGTATTGCGACATTCTAGCACGGCAAAAAAAGGAGAAAAAATAAAAACTAAGCTGGAAAGGCTGAGTAGTAGGAGCAGAAGGTTTCCGATTTTTTTTATTTTGGGTTTTTTGCACCCAAGGTATTTAATTATACAATCGCCACAAATTTTTGATGCAATTTTATTTTGAAACAAATTTTCCCTGAACTTGTTGCAAAAGTAACTGTGCTCGCTATACACGAGTGCGCACTATACTCAATTAAATACGGTATAAGACAGACATTTGCCATGTGTGCAAGGTGTCACCAACAGGTAGCGGCATGGAGAGGTCATTGCCCTGCCTGGCCAACAGACATGACACTGCCTGATCGTTAACTTCTCTGTGCGCTCTTGGCTGATAGTGTGAGTGGGACATCTAAAATTTAACTTACATTTGGTGTCATGTTATTTGCATTTTGAGTGAGTTTGAAAGTTTTAGATCAGCTGGCATTTTGTGTTTACAATAAATTATATACAGTATTTTAAGGAATTATTTATTTATTTTAATGATTCTATGAAAAGTGTTTTTAATATGTTATTAACAGTAATAATTTTTCTAGAATTCAGTGTGAAGGGAATTGGTATTGGGGTATCTGTATCGGAAAACATGGTATTGAAACAGCTCTAGTTCTGTCCATCGTTCTCCTGCAGGGCCAGACAAAAGGAACACAGGGTGATGTCTCTCGTTACAAGACTAGTTACTCAAGTATGCGCTAGGGAGTTGAAAGCACCAGCTTTACTTTCGTTGGTCTCAGTTGTACCCTTGCTTCCCACACCTTACAACTGGAAAGGAGGTAGACAGAGAATGTTGAAGCGAGCAGCTGCTGTCCTTAAAACAAGACTGCTTTGTGGCCCTAAATCAAGTTGCACTTTACACTTCCACCAAGGAACCTCACTCCTCATCACTGCAGACAGTTATTTCCACCACTGATTAAGCTTGAAGGCCCTCCTCATCTCATACTAGAACCCCTTCTGAGGAGTGGAGAGCCTCCCATTGGTATCGCCAAACCTTTGGTTGTGCGCTCCCAATTCCCTCAAAATGCCACAGAACCAGAGAATGTCACCGTCCGAGAGTCACCAAGGTGACATACAACACACTTCACCCCACGACAAGGTAATAAGAGTCTCCAGCCGGCAGCAGCACCACTACCTAAGAACAACCCTAATCTTCCAGGTAAATGTATAACCAAGGGTCAGCTGACTCGTAAGACTGTGACAGTGGTTCTGGATTTTGTTCCCCCTGAGACAGGCCACACGATCTGTACTCTACACAAGCCATCTGCCAGTCCATCATTAAGGCGCTCAGCTTCTGGTGTCACGTAATAAAACCGTGAAAGTGACCAAGACCTCCGCAGTATCCTTTAAACGTTGTGTGACCAAGGCCACAATAACTTTAAACCCCCAAAGGTCTTGGATCATTCTTTGTCGTAGCCAGTCCTCCTAAATAATTGTTGTTTCAATTATTCTCCCATTGGGCATGCGCCATTGCGTATCTCCTTGGTGTACCAGGCAGAGTCTGAACCAATATAAAGACTACCAGTGCGAGTACAGGTTACATCCCTTGTCATGGGCAGTAATGCAAACATGTCAGTTTTGCACTGTTTGCTGCAGTCTGAGAACCACGCCAACACCCCCTCCCTCCCCCTTTTCTCAGAAGATGAGTGAGCCAAGCCACCCTCTACAGTCAAGTAGTTCAAGAGCACTCTGAGGGATGGCGCCACCAGCAAATGCCGCAGCAGATACCCCTTGGCTCCATCTCCTAGTAGATGACTTGAACCCCTGTAGTCTGGACGAGGGCAGGCTGGCATATACTTACACCTGCGCACGGCCCAGAAATGTAATTTGTTTGTCTCCTCTTCTTAGAGCCACACAGCCCCAACAGCTCGCTCCACCACCGCGTGTGCTAGAGCTTTGTGTCCACTCTTCGTCTACCAGATAACCCCAAAGCTCTTCAGCTCCAAAGTCTTTCAGACCTTCCTGGTGATCTCCCACTCCAGACTGGTCAGCTTGAGGTAGTACGGGCCACCGTGCGTATTCCTACCAGGAATAAAACATGAGTTCTCTCTTACTTGTGATTTTCCTTCCCTTAGGCGACTGTATGCTCCCAAGTAAACACCATGCCCACCAGAGTGGAGCAGGAGACTGGGTTTTTCAACTAAATTTACCGTAACTAGTGTAGGACTGTGAGCTTCCCCTCGGATACTCGTACGTCAAACAAACACACTCTCGACAACCACCCATTCGGTGCACCTCGCTATACCGAAAGGCAGAGTCACAACCACTAGAAAGACAACCTGTAAGGAGGCTATTCAACGAGCCCAGTTTGTACTTCGTCGACCGCGCCGTTGTGTTGCCGGAGGGAGTATTTGACTGGTCCTGCAGGTCTCACCGCCTTTAGGCCCACACCCACAGTTGTAGGACGACTTGGAGAAAACCCATCTATCCAACCATCATACCTTTGGTGTCGCTGGTTGTGGAAAGGGTACAGCTCTGCGTCGGCTCGGCTCCGACTGTGGCCGAACACTATAGCTAGGGACTGCCATCATCTGCTCCCCTCTTGCGAGGCCAGTTGTAGTACCCCATCCATGCCTTACACCAAAAAGGGTGGGAAGGAGTCGCAGGAAAGAGCGGCTGCAGCTGCCTACAAATCTACCTGGATCTGCACCCCAACCTCATCTGCATTCTGTCACGATAACTCCCGGGACCGAACTCACGCTGCCCGTCAGCTGGAGAGGCCCCACCTCCCTCTCCTTCTCTGTTTGCAGCCCCGAAGACACCAGGGACACCATACCCGATCGTCTCGGCCATTCGACTAGGAGAAGAGGTTCCTTTGGGGATAACCAATCCTTGGTTTCGAGGGCCAAGGAGCACCAGCCCGGCGAGTTATTACTCCAGCTTCAACAATCGTAGCATAGCAGGGACACCAAACTTCACCAGCAAGCCCAGCAACCGTCAACCACAGCCACCGCTGGGGCAGCAGTCCGACCAAAACAACACCTGTACAGGTGAACCCATGGCCGCAAGTCACACAACCCGCCGGACCGCCCAGCCAATCATTGACTTTGTGCCCAGCCGACAAGTGACCCGCCATACGTTGTACACTGGTCAGGCCCCCACCTGTTAGTAATGAGAACGGTAGTTTGAAAGCTCGTGCGAATGATTTGCTCACCCAAAATTATTCCCGACCGCGATGTCGCCATCAGCTGTTTCTGAGCCTGTGACATTTCAGCTTCTTGAAAATAGTTTACAGATTATCTGTAAATTAATGTAATCCATGAATTGTATAGCTTAAAAATTTTAATTACAGTTACAATATTCTTTTTTAAAAATACTGAAAATGATATTGTAAAATAAATAGCAGTCATCTACACTGTGATTCAGTTCTCATTGCAAAAACATTGGCGGTGATTAACATTTCATGCATCATCCATGCCGTATTTCTTGAACAGTGGGATTAAAATGCAGTGTTTCATTTAAAGCGACAGATAAAGTGTGCAATAATTTTGTTTCTTTGAAAGATATGTGATTACTTCTTTTGATTATGATGACAATACAGCATCCGGGAAGCTATTTGAAATTGATGGATCGAACCTAAGCCCCTGGAGAGAAGCACGTAATGCAATCATTTGCTTCCAAAAGCACAATATTCTCTTTTTACAGAGTGAAATATATGAGTTTCAATAAAAAGAACATATCTATTGGAAACTAAATTAAACTTGCTACAGAAATTAAATTTCGTACTGAAGTGTTGGTGCAACCTGTGGCTGTGATAGTTTGTCTATTCCACACTAAGTTGCAACCAATATTTATGTATATTTGGTGAAAACATGAAACTACATTTACCCATTTGGATACTGTAATTACTATTTACATGTATGCCACTCACTTATTTTATTTAAGGGAAATTATTTTGAAAAACAGTGTCATTAATAGTTTGCTACTCTTTCAAGAGAACAGGTTCTTTAGATGGTAACAACATGAATTCCCTGCAAATGAATAAGTTTTTGCCATATGGGATGTCTGCCTCATCGTACTGCTCCTCACTCAAAAATGGATTACAGTGAAATCTCTTTAATACAAAATTCAAAAACCTTAATTGTGGCAGTTTGTAAAGGTAATTATTACAAACATGTGTTTGTAATAATTACAAAAAAATTAAAATTTCACTGCAACAATGTAGCTTATTGGAGAATAAGGTATTATTATTAATAGGGTGGTTTCTTTTCACCAGTGGTGTTGACATCATATTGTAGCGTATTTAAACAATATTTATTAAATATACATATTTATCATTTAATTCCCAAAATCACCAATGAGAAAGAAGACAACTTTTAATTGATGTGTTATGCATTCCTGCATGTTTATGATGCTCACTCTATGACTTCACTCCATCTTTGAATGCAATGTTTATACAGAGGCAGGTGTACCAATCACAGTGGTACTTGCAGAAAACAATCCTACAGGGTACATTTGCGCATGTCATGAGTGACTACAGACATGTGATCCTAGATTGTATTGTTTGCCCAGAAACTCCAAGAAGCCATCACTGCAACACCCACCTTTGGCATAGAATTATATTGTTGATTGAAACATTGGCACCCTCTAGTTAAGGCCAAGCTAGTCCCACAGCTTGCCACTGGAGGGCAGCACCCAGTCTACTCCAGCAGTTCCAGCCACCAAGCGCCTCACACACAGGCGATAAGTAATTAATAGCGCCACCTCGGCAGCAAGAAGTCTCAGCCCTCCAGACTGAGACTAGCTACGCCTGAACCCCTCACCAATGAGCCTCTCCTAGCACCTTACCAATATCGGTATAAAAGGGCTAACATCCCTAAGCTCTTAAGTCTCTACTCCTCCACAGCTCACAAAGGGAGGAGTTAGCCATCGGTGTGTGTGACCATTGGGGCATCTAGTGATCTCACCACGAGCCAGGGCTGGGGTCTCACCCAGCTGAAGACATCCCCGACCAGAAACTCAATACCTCTTCGGCAGCCGCTAACCCATCTTCTGCAGCCACCGCAGATTCCGCAGCTTCTGGGCGACTCCACCACACCAGAGGCTCCTGAAGACGTTGCTCCTCGCCTACCACTAACCCTCCTGGTTAACACCCAGAACCTCTTGGTAGCAAGTCACATCACGTCCCTTCTGGATCTTCCCTGCCCATCAGAGGGTGCGACACTGACAGCAACTACCTTTCTGGTAGCCATCATCCCTTGTTGCTTCAGAACAACCTAGTAGTTAGGCACTGTCAAATGCGTTAACTATGTAGAATCTTGGCACATGATGTCCTATGGACAACTGAGGTATGTCATGGCTCCAAGTGTTTTGGGGGGTGCTAGGGCAGGTGCACCTGGGGTGAGTTTAAATCTCTAGTCACTGTGCGGAACTGGAGCCCGACTAGTATAAAGGCCAGCAGTGTGGTTTCCCGGCAGGGCACAAAATTTGGGAAGGGCAAGTACGACTTTGTGTTTAGGTGGGAGCACTCTCATGGGAAGATCTGGGTGATGGGTGATCGGCGAGGGCTGCTGGACCTACGTTGGTTTGGACGGAGGAATGCTAGGGCTGGCTTTAGAACTGGGTGTGCAGGCAGGCAGTGGTTCATGTGTGCTGACTCACTGGGGCAGGCTCGGTGATAGGGATCCCCCAGAACCATGGATTATCAATCCCGTACAAGGTATCTTGACCACTCAATTAAGCAATGAAGAGTGGGTGAGTTTCTCCGTTGAGGTGCAAGAGTTCGGCGGGGAGGTAGTCAAGCTCCTGCTGGTACTTAGAGATAGTATCTGCCCTTTCAGTCTTCTTACAGATACCACTTCGATGGGAGAAGAGCATGAGAAAAGAGTAACTAAAACCAGACTCGTGGAGGTGGGGCAAGTAACGTAGTGGTCCTATCCGACACCAGAAGTGCAGTGGATACTGAGAGTCGGGTATCACTGGTTGATGGTCCCAACATGTGGGTATACCACACTCCACACTGAAGGATCAGTCTTCTCAAACCCGGGGGGAATACTCCTTCCAGCACCAGAAGCGTGGTGGAAAGAGTAAACCCCAGACTGATGGGCTAACACCAAGAGGAGGAATACCCAGTGTTGGGGTTCTACCATTATGTACACCGTGGTGCATGGAAAGAGTGGCCATCCAAGGTGTGTGTGTCTATTGGTAAGTTTGGCGGTTTGAGCAAATTTTCCAGTCACCTGCTATCCCTCGGACGGGACTGATGTCTATGAGGTGGGTTACTAGTGCTATGGGAAAGATACCCTTAAGTGGATTAAAACTTGTTTATTCCGGTAAGGAAATAAATAAGGTGGTTGTGCACCTACCTCCTACAGAAGCTTAGCAGAAGCTTACTGCGCTTGACAGGTAAAGGCGACCTGTTCCTAGGCTAATGGGTTAGGTAGATGAAGCACTATGAGAATAATTTAAACTTTGACTACGCTACGGTGTTTGCCATGAAGGGGCCAGAAGTGTCCAACTGTTCGAAGGGATCTTCTGCATCAGGAATGCGGTGAAGGAACAGGACAGACTGGCGGGCCGGGTCCCAGTATTTCTACTCTTCCTGGCTTGCCCTTGATCAGGCGTGGAGGGGGTGGCAGTGTTAGATCCTCTGGGCGTGTGACGTGACCGGCTGGCTGATTATCTAGGAGATACACGTCTCGGCTATTCATACTAGTAGTGCCACCTGGTGATGCGCTATAGTACTTTGTGACCTTGAGGCATAGTCTCGGGGCCCGGCCGGTAAACAATACAAATTCTGACATCTTGTAGGTTGTGCTACCCATCAGACTCCGTTGAAATGTGCGACTGAGTGATGCAGCGCTCTGATGAGTATAAGTCGATTTAATATAAGTAGAAAATACATCGTGCATCAATTTCTCCCTTCCCCCCCCCCCCCATACCGCCCCTCTGATGCGACGGAGACTCATCTGTGTGAATGAACAAGAAAATCTACATTAAGTTGTGGAGAGGGAGGGTGTTAAAGTCTTTAGATGGACAACAAACGAACCTGTTTTATTTTCTGTCTTTGTATGTACTTGCAATAATATTTATACTCTGCATCTTGATGATTTCACACATACGATGTCACCGAATGTTCAACTGAAACTCCTCACATGTCTCAAAGTTCACGTGTGTTTATAAGTCTGTAAGGCTAATCACAAGCCATGTTACACAATCACTTGCATAACTGAAGGAATTGAAGGGTAGCAAGCCTAGCTACCAATTAAGGTACTGGCCTTATCACTATCTTGATGAGAGAGAAATATGCAAAAGTGTCCAGAATAAAGTCTTACAATTACATAACTGCACTTGGGTTGACATCGCACATATGTGTGTGGTCAACTCTGGATAGTGTCTTGCGGCTATGTAGGTTCACCAAGTTCGTAGCACCAACACACACCATTGCGATGTTCGGGGATGCTTCACTGATCGTCCCCACTTCCTCGGAGGTGCATATGGTAGGTTCGGGCTGGCGGCCCCCATGGAGTTTCCTTGTAAAGGCTTGCCATCAAGTGTGCTCAGCTGGACCAGTTGTGGAAGCTGGGCTGGTTCTACTGCGATCTGCATCGCCGCTGGGGGTAGTGAGTGGGCTGCACAATCTAACCCCGCGGTCTCTGGGTTCTCTGTAGTTGGAGCTGGGTCAGCTGCATTAATGGGCACTGACAGCTGTTTGGCCTTAATGAACGATCCCTCTCTTCTTCCAAGGATAGAAATCTGGGCATCTGGCGGTGATCTCTGCAGAGGTGGCTGTGTGGGAGGTTCTCCTATACTGGGACTCAGGAGTCGTCAGCAATGGAACCGGGAGCGAAAGTGGGACCCAGGTTCGGCGATGACTTCGTGGCTCCTAATCTATCTGGCTGGCTGCGACATGCTACACATGCTCCTTTGGCAGGGAGGCAGAGCAGGTTCAGGCTCGGGCGGCGTTCAGGAGAAGGCGTAGTAGGCGCCCATCGGACTGTGTCTCTGCAAGGGCATTCTTCTGCGTGGTCAGGATGCCTTGTGGACAGGCCTCGGAATCAGGTGACATGAATGACCTGCAAACATTCGATGATATAGCAACAGAATTACACATTTTTACTTTTCCTATACTAGGCTCGGTGGAGTGTTTACTCTGCTGCTAGGGTTGCTGCGTGATCCTGGATGATCACGGCCGAAGGTACCAGCTAACTGGAGGTCTGGAGGTCGGCCTCAGTGGGGCTGGCCACTCTGGAGAAAGCTCCCGCAGATGAAGATGTCTTCTTTGAAGCTGCGGCGTCGTCGTCCGACATAGTAGGCATCGCACTGAGCTGGTTGGCCTGTGCGAGGGGCACAGGCTGAACTCGTCGGGAGGGGGCAGTGGTTTCGCTGGCTCTTCGACGATGCTGAAAGCAGAAGATCTCTGGACAGTGGCAGTCCGTGAAGACTGAAGACATCTCAGATGACGATCCAGTGGACTCCTCCAGGAGACTTCTCTGGTGTTGGGAGTCATCTTCCCAGGGTGGTCAGTGAACTTCGGTGGAACTCTGAAGGCGTCGTCGGTAGTGACAGTTCGGATTCCTTGGTTCTTGGCTTGGAGAAAGTGATCCTCGTAGGTGCAGAATACATACATAGATGCTATTGTCGGTTGCTCTATCCCATCTGTCTTCATAGGCTGCGAAATCCATGCTCCCTTATGAGTGGAGGGATCAGATGTCCGGTGTGTCAGAGCTCTGTGATGCTGGAGCGGGTTGGACAGGTTCCGAGGTAAAATCTGGGAAGGGTCGCATCTGTCCCCTGGTCACCTTGCGTATTCGACCTCGGCTGTCTTCTGTCCAGTAAACGTTGTCCTGTCGTCCGATAATCTTGTAGGGTCTCCCCATTTTCCAGCGAGTCTCGCGCTGAACTCATTGTTGCCTCAACATACGGGGTGGCTGCAGAGTAGGACTGCTTTTTCCATTTCGAAGGCTCGAACTCCAGTATATGGTGGCTGGTACTTCGTGGCGATATAAGCCTCTTGGCTTCCCTGGCCTTGTCTATCAGTTGAAGCGCAGCTAGATGCACGACTTCGCACTGAGATGTTTCTGTGAGCTCATACTCCCACTGCCAGTCTCCAGGGCATCGCAGTGTCTGGCCCAGGAGTAGTTGACCAGGGCTTGTGTTGATATTTGTTCGTGCGGCGTCGCAGAGCAAAGAGAATTCGTGTGATATGGTGGTCCCGGTGTGTCTGATCTTCTCCAATACTGAGGTGTAGGTTCTTCTGGAGTTCCTGGTTTCGGCGCTCATTAAGATTCACTTGGGTGAAATATGGCGGAGTTGTCCACATCTCTACTCCCCATTCTTGACGTTTTAGCAGCCACTTGTTGCTAGCGAACTGGGTCCCATTATCAGTTAAGATATTCTGCAGGTATCTCCTGCATGAGAAAATTCAGTAATTGAGTTTTCCAATTATGTGATGCATCTCCTGGCTTGGTAGCTGAAAGGCTTCTACCCAGCATGAGAAGAGATCGGTTACGACCAACAAGTACCTATTCCCCTTGGTGCTGTGGGGATAGGGCCCCATCAAGTCGGCCACTATTTGGATCCACGGAGTATGTGGCTTCCGTGACTTGACTTTAGGTCACCTGGCTGGATAGGCTTTGTGCTAACAGCACATAGTACATTCGCTGACATGCCTGCGGACATCTCGGCTCATGCCATCCCAGATGTATCTAGTGCTGATGTCCGCGAGTGTCTCTCTAGTTCCAGGATGTCTTGCATCGGGATGGTCGTGGAAGTGCCAGCTGATGTCATCATTTAGACCCTTCGGTATCCAGATCTTCCACTTGGCTTCCGGCTGGTTGTGTCAAAACCAAACGATGTCATGTAATTCAAGGCATTATTGGTATTTGCGCAGAAGCTTCTTCACTTCGTGGTCTTTTAGCTGGGGGTGTTCTATCTGATTTCGGCTTATTTAGAGCTGCAGGAGTCGAAGCTGTTCTTCGGGACTCTATTCCAGTAGTCCAGGTAGCAGGATGTGGTCCACGTCCTCATCTGGCTTCACCTTTTCGTTTAGATTCGGTTGCCAGGACAATGTGTCTGGGAAGTCATTATCCTTGCCAGGACAGTGTTGAACTTTGAAGTCGAACAGGTGTCGCACAGATGGAGAGTTTGAGACTCGTCCTTGCATAGATGCCAGGACGTTTGGTGAATGGATCACAAAAGGAGTAAACCCTGTTGGCATAGGACAACTTTGGTGGAATGATAGAGCATAAGACTCGGCACCTCGCCAGGTGAAAGGTACGGTGGAATGCTAGTGCATGAGACTTCGAATCCCTGCCAGGATGCCAGGTGAAAGGAAATCCGTGAGTATGCTAGCCCCATCCACTGCTTACAGTCAACTATGCTTATAAGTAGACATAAGCCATACTTGCCTTGCGAGTCTTCTCACCATCTGGGGATGATGCATATGTCCGGAAGTTACAGCCAACTATACCTATAATTAGACATAGGACATACTTGGCCCCCCAATGATTCTCACCATCTGGAGTGATACCTATGATAAGAATTCGACAACTGTGTCTTCAATGGTTCGGAAATTACAGCCAATTATGCTTATAAGTAGACATAGGTTAAACTTGGCTTTGTGAGACATCATCTAGGGTGGTTCCTATGTTATTAATATGACAACTATATGGTTCATTAATTACAGCCAACTAGGCTTATAAGTACACATAGATCAAACTTGACCTTTCAATTCTTCTTGTCTTCTGGGGTGATGCGTATGTCATGAGAATTTGACAATTATATCTTCAATGATTCGGAAATTACAGTCAACTATGCTTATAAATAGACATAGATCGTACTTGGCCTTGTGAGTCTTCTTGTAGTCGGGGGTGATGTCTATGTTATGAATTTGACAACTATTATACTAACCAGTTCGGAAATTACAGCCGACTATACTTATAAATAGACATAGGTCATACTTGACCCTTCTGTCCTTTTCCTTGCAGTGGGTGATGCCTATGTTATAATTTTTGGTAGTTGCAACTCAAACTGTTCTGAAATTACAGCTAACTATATCGGGAGAGAGACGTTACAGGGGGGCCATGAACTCAAACATTCTTCAGGCAAGATGAATGTTGCTGGTATGAAAGGGCATGACTGGCAGGGTTACCCCTGGACCCAGCAGGCTGCATTGGCCACCATTTTGCTAGAAAGTGCATTGGCAGCCATTTTGTTAGGCAGTGCCACTTCCAAGATGGCGGACCGGATTGACAGCGCAGGAAATTCTGTATTGGCAACCATTTTAGTAGACAGTTCATTGGCAGCAATTTTGCTAGACAGTGTCACCATTTCGCTGGTTAGAACCAAGGCCGCATTTTGGTAGTCAGGGCCAGCAGCAATTTTGCTAAACAGTATCATCAAAAAGCCTCTGGAACATACGCCAAGGTGACCGCAGCAAAATGCCCAGGGAACCCCTGTGCTGGAATGATAGAGCAGGAGGTTCGCTTCCAATATGGCCGTCAGGGAGTGGTTGCAAAATGATTGCACGATTTCCGACTGATTCAACCACATTCCGCAAACTTCAGACACATTGTGCAAAGGCACTTTCGGAGGGACAAAAAGGCAAATTTCGAAGGAAAAAAGGGAAATTTTGGTGGGAAAAGGGCCAGATTGGAGGGAAAGGGGGAATTTTTCTGCGAATTTAGCCGTTTTTGGGCGAAAATGACGTCTTCCAAGACGGCCGCTGGCTCCCCATCCCCAATCCCCCTGTGCTACAATCAGTTTTTTAAAACTACTTAAAGGATAATTCTTTCTTTTCTTTTATCATTTTTACTGTGTTTAATATTTTTATTCAGTTGATTTTTATTTTTTCTACCGAAAGTAGCTCTCCAATTTTAGGTTAGCTAACTAGATAGTTGTCGGAAATCGATGCTTCTGGGGAGGAACCTTTGAATGGACGATCGGCGAGATTTTCGCTGGGATTTCATCCTAGAAGTCCCCAGCGTCAGCGTAATGCTAGGATGAGAGTTAGGTCCCACAAGTTCTAGTTTAGGTGTTTGAGCCAGCCATGTTTAAGAAAAGGGCTGAGCCTCATATTTCAGTAAGATATTTTCAGTGGTTCCAGCTGACAACGAGACGCCGTTCGGCGAAGCGCAGGCGCCATGTCACAGGCTTGGAGATTGCCCTACACCCAGGTGACGTTATCGTCATTATAAAGTTTGAGATGCATATCAGTGACGTCAGGTGTTATGTTTGGAGACACCAAAGCGCCTAGTGTATTTTATGAAAGTTTTGAAGAAACTGATAAAGTGCAATTACATGTTGATTAGGGTATAAACCAGTGGTCCAGTTTTACCGCTGGGTTAATCTCCGGGGCATAATTCAAAGAACTTGATATATTTTATTTCAAATACTTTTGATTTCTATTAAAAGTTATTAAGTATTACGAGATTTAGTAAGAAAAATATATAAATGTTATTTGATCGTTGAGAAGTGAGAACTTATTTGCATTTATCTTGGAATGGAGCTCGATTAACTTTACACAAATTAAAGACACGTGTTGCATATTGTGCAATATGCAATCAGACTTGTGTATCCTTCCGTGGAGATCTACTTTCATCTACGGCAATGGTGTCGCCACCAGTTAATTCCTGACGCCAGTGTGATTCAAGATGGCGACGTGATAAGTTCGCCGCGGGCGTGTCCGGCAATATAAACGCGTAATTGTGTGTTATTTCTCAGTCTATGCTAAACAACACGTGAGGTAAACTACTTCTG
Source organism: Dryococelus australis (assembly GCA_029891345.1). Taxonomy (NCBI): domain Eukaryota; kingdom Metazoa; phylum Arthropoda; class Insecta; order Phasmatodea; family Phasmatidae; genus Dryococelus; species Dryococelus australis. Next base: position 145,298,842 of record CM057000.1, read on the forward strand.
GATTTTAAATACTTTATTTTCTTTTATTTCAGTCTCAATTTAAAGCAGCATTTATTTAATTATTTTTTTATTTTCTTAATTTTTACTATGGTAAATCCTGTGAGGATGGTGGTGTTTCCTAGGCACATGCTATCCTACTTGCAGTAAAGTTAATACGTTTCACACATAACTTAACCTCAATTTTTAATTTGTTTCCAAGCTTTCAGTTATTTTTATTTGCGAACAAGTGAATTCAATTACCTATCAATATCTTTCTTTTTCAATGTTGGTATTAATAAAAGATTTTCTCTTTGCCTACATTTTCTTTCAGTACTTTGCAAGTATCTTGTGCATGAGTGCCTGTCATCGAGATGGCAAGAATAAGGTAAAAGAGGTATTAAGGTATAAAGGTGTAAACACATACATTCTACACATCTCACTATATCACACGAAACACCATTCGTACTCAAATCTCACACACGAAATTTTAACAGAATTTGCATATAGCCCACGCAACAATATACTTCAATATGAAAAAGAGAATAGAAACGCCATTGAAAAAATTTACGTGGAACAGTATTGGTAAACTTAAAACACCATTTTCTTAATGTAATATTTTGTGAATAACTAATATTTTGTACTTAGGCCGTGTTCGAACATAGACTAAAGATGAGATAGACCGATCTCGCTGGCTGCGCACAACCAATCTCCGTGTCCCAACATTGAACTGCAACACTGCCAACACGTCTAGCGAAAATGGCGTGGTTTGTATTTTAGGTTATAAAACTGATTTATAAACAAATGCTTTGAAATAAATTTATACGTCCTCTTGACCGATTTGTAATGCGTTTGATTAAATTAAAACTGTTAAAAGTTTTTTATTAATATAATAGGGCTTGTCATTTAAATATTAATATATGAACAAACACGTTCATCACTGTTGACCATGTGACTTTGGCAGTTGTATATGATTGGGGTAGGTCAATGTTGGGTACATGCGCAAAAGACGAATAAGCGGTCTACCTCATCTTTAGGCCGCAGTTACACGGCAAGCAGAACTACTTCACTTAAACAAGTCCAGCTATTGAAGAGGTCACATTACCTACGAACGGGTTCCGATCGCAGTTGTTTCTCGTTCAAAGTGAACAGCTTTCACAAGTAGTTTCGAACGACTTCTCTTCTCTACTGCGCTCCTATTGGCTGCTTCCAAGTAAATAAGCAGTATGATAAATATTGTTGAATTTGGCGGGAATTCCTGCACTTGTTGAGTAAACTTTAGTTTAAGGTTGAATGCACTAATACCTACCCATTATGTCATTACAGTAAAAGTGTAAGTTTCATAAAAATTAAAAATATCAATAGTGATAACTGTTGGAGGCTATTATTAAATATCATACATTTTAAGCTCCATATTTGTTGAGGTTAGAATTTCCATTGATTTAATTCTGCTTTGGGTGTGTAACCGCGAAAACACGTTATGTTTAAACTTGTTCAGACGTGGCTACCGAATGTATTTAGCTGAATGTGTTTAAAGGCTGTTCACGATAAAGTGAGCACTTTTGAAATCAACCTTTAAAAAAGAGTCACCGCCCCTACCTGGATATATTGTAACTGGCGCACTGAGTAACATGCGCCCAGTAATGTTGGTAACGATGGATAGAAAGTAGTTCCGTATTTTTACGCCAAATAAAAAGTGTTTGGTAACCTTTTCGAATAACTTAAATTATTTCTTTCGCTTTTTTTTTTATGATTCGAAGAGTAAAAATTAGAATATTTGTAAAACATTTACTTTTCTAACAATTTCACGGTTTCACTTGACCGACGGATGAATATAGTTACGAGGCCCACGACAATGTCAATCCTACATACAGCGGAAGAATACACACCGTACATGGAAGCAGATCTTCAAAAGTGGTCACTTTGTCGCGAACAGCCTTTAACGGCGGCACTCGTGTAACCACGGCCTTAGTCTATGGTTTCGGACACGCGCACTTCAACAGGAACGTCCGGCTGTAGACATGCAGACACATGTATAGGCAGGCGATGTGGCTGTGCGAGCTTGACCACGCCCCTCACCGCGGCCATTTGCGGCAATTGCGGTCGGTCAGTTTTCTAGGAAGCCAGGGCTTGTGCGTGCGTGCTCGGCTCGGCTCGGCTAGGGCTAGCTGTCCTAGGGCAGTGAACCGCCCCAAATACCCGCGTGGCACGCATACGCCTGCTACAATCCCTCATCTGCCGCAATCACTGCTTATAAACTGCCCCAGTTATCGTCCTCGTACAGACACCACACAAGCTCGTCCAGCTATAGTCCACTCACGATTACTTCAGCCTTTTCTGAAGCCCCGCTAATGTTCTACATCCAGGATATTCCTCCGCCTCGTGCATACTAAGTCTGAAATATTACACCAGAGGGACAACGCACCTGATTCGTGCGCACTCAGTGTAACAGTATTTAGTGTAGGAACTATTTCTCACTAGGCGCTACCAACACACAGGTTTTCTCGCTGTTTTTAATTCAAATTGTTTATAAATGAAGCATTATAATGTATAGATAAGATATGAATGACACTTCAATTTAACAGAAAAAAAGTAACGTTTATGAACACAAGTATAAAACGTTTGTGATACAGGGCGTATTTAGTAAATAACTAACCACGTCATACATGGAAGATTTTTCAAAGGTTTGATTCAAAAAGGCCGAAGAAACCGTGAATTGACTATGTACGCTGTTCTCGGTTAAATGAGCATTTTTGAGGCCCTGGTTATTGTTTCCTTTCAGCAATTATTTGTCCTTAACCACCTTTAAAAAATAAATATTGCCATTTAAGTAATAAACACAGTGTGTATATTCCACCGCACTTAGAAGTTAACGTCTAAGGGTAAAATAATATATATTTTTGGACTGTTATTCCAAATGAGAGGGCTTTCAGAAGTGCTCACGTTACTGTGAATATCCTATACTTGTATGCACATTGTGTGTTAGTCCGCCTTATACAAAATTAATACTTTCACGAGCTTCATCACTTTATTCATAAGTTGGTCAAGTGAAACTATGAAATAATTTGAAAAGTAACTACTTTGCAAATCTGCTCATTTTTAAACTTTGATACATTAAAAAAAGAACTTAAAGAAAAATAAATAATTTAAGATATTACAAATGGTTACTTAGCACTTTTTATTTGACGTTGAGGTATGGAACTACTTTCCACCCATCGCTACCAACTTTACTGGGGGCATGTCACTCAGTGCGCCCGTTAAAATATAGGCTACGCAGGAGCAGTGACATTTTTCTAAGGTTCATTTCAGAAGTGCTCACTTTACCGTGAACAGCCTCTACCGCGACACCATCTGTAGTCCAGACGAGGTAACTTTCTACTTCCCTAAGTCCTGCTCGTTCTACAACCAGGATATTCCTCCGCCACGTGCAAGCAAAGCTTTACCAAATCCAGAAAACTACACCAAAGGCAGAACGCACCGCATTCGCGTTCACTCAGTTTAATAATAGTTTGCATGAGAATTATTTCTTACTAGGCATTGCCAACTCACCTACTTTAGTTTGTAATAGTTGCACTTCTCTGTGGGTAACAAAACTCGAGAAATTTGTTTATCTTATTTATCAATTTTATTAATTTACATTTTTAAATTATGTTGTATGTGAAGGTGTATATTTTCTATTGTCAGATTAAATATTCACAATTTTTACCATTTAAATTAGTTATTTCACATGAAAAAAGTTTTAAAAAGCATCGATTTCGTCCAAATAATCTAACGTGAGGAAATGTACAATAATAAGACCCTTTCTTATATTCTTAAAGGCGTGAATTTTCTTTCCCAAATTTTGCATATACTTGTGAGCAATTTAGTTAGATACATTAAGAGGAATGAAACTGAAAATTGACCGGAAAGGTGTAAGGAATAAACAATTTTTTCTTCTTCAGATAAGGAGTTTATATTTAAAAAAATTATAAAGGAAAATGTGTACATTCTGATTCATCTTATAGTTTATCCTTTTAAGATCATTATTTGGTTTTATAGGAGACAATAACAATGACATTTGCTGGAAATTTAGATATAAAGTAAATTTGTTCCGAAATGCATTCGATAATGTGTGTGTCATGCTGATGATAAAGGTGATATTACTAAAGATTATGTTGATTGTTGTACAGTTATTTTTTATAGATTATAAATAATATTTAATGTTATTGGATACAAAGTTAGTAAATATATTTGGTAAGTAAAGAGAAAATTCTATAAACATCCAAAGGTTCCTACGTATTTAATTACAGGTAGTTTTTAGGAAAAGATGTACCTACAGAGTCTGTTAGTTTTATTTCATATATTAAAGGTCCATTTAACAAAATTAATTATGACATGCATGATTATAAGATATTTCGAATCAAGAGAAAAAAATATATTAATTTGTACGTTGGTGCTTCGATGTTCCATAATTGTTGTGTTAGAAATATTCATGTTATAGTTCATAGAAAATAGGTATTTTCAAAATAAAGCAGGAACATAGATTGTGATAATGCGCATTGTTATAATAAAATTTATCTAGGTTTTAATAATTTTAGAGATTTGGAATATCAAATCGGTATTACTTATTGCAGTCATGAACTATGTTATAACTCTACATTAACTCATGACGATGGAACTAGTAATTACTCATTCTCTGCTATGAAATTATTATATTTAATAGATTGCTCCTATAGCAAAAACCACAATTGCAAAATATGACACTAATACGTGTTCACTTAAATAAAGTTGTTGAAGCGGGAAATATTTGCAATGTCGCTTGAAGAAATGTAATATATGATTACTTTAGGGAAAAATACATACGGAATTTCAAATGTGATCGTAATTTTGTTTGTAATTATTTTGAACATTAACATTCGACCAGAAAATCTTAATTATTAACTTTACTCCTGCATTGTAGAAGTTACGAAACCTAATATACTATTGTGCATTGCAGGTTGCATCAAATTAGGGGGAAACTTGGTTTCCAAATCGCTTGTCAGAATTTCAAAATCCCTATTTTTAAGGAAACTGCAATTCATATTTATATATTAAAAAGTACTTTAGTTTGATTTTTTGTAAATAATTTATTCTCTGCATTTAAAATGACGATATTTTGTAACATTCATGGCGAACAAGTACATGCTGATTCATTAACGAAACTTGTACCTATGCTATTGTTTTTATTTCCCCAATTCCTATAGAAAATATGGTAGTTAAATGGGATATTAATAATTATCAATGTTTTAATTATAAAATCAGCAAATTAAATCAAAATTTTCTTTTAATAAATTTCTTAAAATAAATTGTAACGAGCTTTCGAATTTAAGAAATCACAGAGTCAAATTGTTTTTATGAATTATTTATTAAAACTAATTTTCGCCTGTCAGTTTGAAAAGCCATACTTCTGTTGCAAACCACGAATGGTTGTCCAGTAGCATAGTTGGCCCTGCCCTAAGCTTTGAATGTAGAATGGCTGAATGTTCCAATATAATTTCGATGAATTTATCGAGGTATAGTAAATTCAGTTATGCATGTGATTGGGTTAAAGTTAAATGAAGTTTAGCATTTTGCATTTATATTAGTATTATTTTGTACTAAATAAAGAAAGGTAGAATTTTTATTATATTACATCGAAATAGATAGATGCTAATTTATTATATTCGAAAAACTTATTGCGATAGGAAAGTATTCTCGCATAAGAGGGCTAAGATACCAGAAGATGCATTATATTTGTACTGAAGCACACCCCGAAACACTCTTCTTACAAGAGGCAGTCTCGAATGTCTTCCTATTGTTGTAGGTACGCCGGAAATTACTTGTACAAGGCCGATATCTTGTACAGACCGTATACAAGAAGGCACTCTTTTGTCAGGTACAGCAGTCAGACACTTGACCCTCGGGTACGTCAAGATGGCCGAAAGGATTTCCTAACTGCCAGTGGCATTGGAACTGTTTCAAACGTTGTATTGGGAAGGGGAGATGCTTCATTACTATATGACTAGACGTGAATTAATTTTTTTTTCAGTAATAATACTAAATATTAAACTTAACTGTGCCCATTAGCGAAAGTGGAATCGTTTTTCACATATCCGAGTCACTTAAGATAAAGTTGAGTTGAGTTGAAACATTTGGGTGGCTCTTAACAGCGAGGTCTTGAGAGCCGATGAGGATGAAATAAGGTGAGAATGGAGCGGCGCCGGAATGCAAGGGCGGGGGGAAACGGGAGATCGCCGAGAAAACCCGCCGACCAGCGGCATCGTCCGGCACGATTCCCACTTGCGAAAATCCGGGAGTTGCCCGCTCGAGGATTGAACCCGGTCTGCCTTGGTGGGAGGCGAGTAGTCTAACCACTCAACCACCGCGGCCCCCACTTAAATCAAAATTACAGCAGTTCCAATATATACAATACTGCAGAGAATAGCTCATTATCACATGAACTAGCTGTGTTTGTATTAGAAGTAATTTCGCACCACGCAGATCCAAGATCCCGTGTTAATACACAGGTGTATTTTTTTTTTGTAAACTGCCGCATCCATTTCGAGATTTTAGATCTAGTGTACTAATTTATAAAATCTGTTCACGGTAAAATGAGCACTTTTGAAAGCCCTGCGTGAGATGTATTCTTCCACCTTACGTAAAATGAACACTGCCGTGGACCTAATCACTTTATTCATGCGTCGGTTAAGTGAAACTGTGAAATTATCACAAAAGTAAGTATTTTACAAATCAGGTTGTTTTTGCACTTCCGATGCATTAAGAAAACCGAAAGCGAAAAAAAAATAATTTAAGTTATCACGAAGGATTACCTAACACTTTTTATTCGACGTTAAATATGGAACTACTTTCCATCCATCGTTACCAACTTTACTAGACGCATGTCACCCACTGAGCCCGTTGAAATATACTCAGACAGGGGCAGCGATATTTTTCTAAGGTTGATTTCAAAAGTGCTCACTTTTTCGTAAACAACCTTTATTAATTTTACTTTATCACTTTATCACTTTAAGCCGGGTTTTAAAAAGTGCTCATTTTACCGTGAACAGTCTATACTGTCCTTGCTGTCACAAAAATGCAAACAAACTCTCGATCTGTATTTTCAAAAGAAAACAACAAAATGAGCGGCCAAACAAATATACCTATATGCAGTTGATTCACCAAGATATTTTGTTAACAGTGTTATTTATTTTGGTCCAACACCGAGGTTTTGTTTAATGAACGTGTATTTTGTTAGATGAACAAAATTTAATTTAATTTGTTCATTTTAAGTTTTGTTTAGTGAACGAAATATTTTGTTGGGGCAAATAAATATGTTTTTGGCCCTATACAAACAAATATTAGGTTGGATGTTCTCTCCGTGTACTTTGAAGTCGTAGATCGGTTTATATCACGGCATGTCGCACTAGCAGACCCAGGTTCATATCTGCGCACCCCCAGCTTGTTACGTGGGGAAACAAATGGACTGCAGTCCACGTTCACAAGTGTTCGTAAATTAAACGTGAAAATGGCGAGCAGCGTATCTATATACGTGTACAACAGGAAATGGAACAGTAAGTCCAATATATTTTGAAAATTATACTTGTCAACAAGTTTTCTTCATCATAAAGTTGAACAAATCCAGATTAATGCTAGCTCACAGACGAACATTTAAAAAGTAAAGTGAGAGTTGTTTCAAGATAAGATACGTGTCTCACCAGATTTCGAACATTTGGTAGCCAACAAGAGGCTACAAACTCCTAGTAGTACTTTAGGCTTTCCTAATTTTACAACTGCGTAGTGTCTTTTTTATTTGTTTTCATTATATGCATTAGTGTTGTAGCACTTCAGTAGTGTAAGGTTAAAATAGAATTATATTTAAACGGTATATATTATATATATATATATAGTTAGGCTACCCGTTATGCTCTCTTGATTACAATTTATGGGTCACACACCAGTTTGGGTTTGACACTTCTGATAAAGGCTGTACACGATAAAGTGAGCACTTTTGATATTAACCTTTAAAAAAAAAACACTGTCTATGCCTGCGTATACTTCAACGGGCGCACTGAGTGACATTCGCCCGGTAAAGTTGGTAACGATAGATGGAATGTAGTTCCATATCTTAACATCAAATAAAAAGTGTTAGATAACCATTTGTGATAATTCAAATTGTTTATTTTGCTTTCTGTTTTTTTTTTATGCATCAGTGTGTAACAATTAGCAGATTCATAAAATGTTTACTTCCCTAATAATTTCAAAGTTTCACTTGACCGACGCATGAACAAAGTGATGAGGCCCGTAGCAATGTTAGTTTTGCATAAGGCGGAGGAATACACAACGTGCATATGAGTAGATCCTAAGCAGGGCTTTCAAAAGTGCTCATATTAACGTGAACAGCCTATATATGTTGTCGGTAGCTTGAAAGCCGAAGTTAAAAATTCGTAAAAACTACAAAGCTAAAGTGGTTATCTAGAGTAGTTATTACGCCCCGCCAAGTTTCCTAGCAGTACTCTCGCGATAACTTGACAAAGTCAAGTAGGTTACCCTTGAGCTATCTAAGTATTCGGTGCAGGTTACGTACATGGGTTAACAACCTTTCAGAGCTGTGTCTTATCCATACCCAGCAGTACGTCTAGCTCTGACTACGTAAAACTCTGTTCCGAAAGTCAACTCCGCAACTTACCGTACTTGATCATTACCCCGTGGATATCGTAATACCGGACAGCTGACGTTTTACTGTGCGACAAGTGATTGCGCTGCGCTCTGCCGGCTTGACGTGGCGAAACATTTGTTTACATTTACCGTCGGGCGTTTTAGACTGGGGATTACTTATGTTTTATTTAGTTGTAATGATTTTAGTGATTCGCGATCATTGAATTACCATGGCAGGTGGCATTTGCGCCGTGTATTATGTTTCAGTTACACTATTAGTTCTGCCAAATCTAATCCATCATCGGATTTGCTTTTCCACTAACAAATATCTTTGTAATATTTTTATTTGTTATTTCCAGCATATAAAACACATCGGACACAAGTTTCCGAAGCTTGACATTTATGTTCTGGTATAAACACTTTACTAAAATAACTTAATTTAAAATTAGAAATAAAAAATTGGGTGCGGACAGACGCCAACTTCCCCCCCCCCCACACACACACACACACACAACCCCCCCGCGTATTTACGACCTAAAAAAAAGATGCCTAGATCCAACACTGGACAGTAAAACAAAAATATATGGCATTAATATGTCCTTGATTAAAAAAAAAAAAAGGGGGCAGTGATAAATATTTAGGATTGCTGTTTGGGACTACCAAGTTATGTGAATCACAAACACATAATCAGCACAATAGCGGCTTTCAATAAGCTCCAAAAATGTTTTACTGCGTGGGAACTAAAACTATTTGTTCGTTTTAAATTTTTGACACTCGTACGCTGGAGATGCGCATTAAATAGGAATTTAGCTAGAGAGACTACTCATGCTTGCTAAAGCAAAAAATTTGGTTTTATCACTTTTTATTTTTGTAATGAGGAATGTCACCAATGTTGCTTTTAGAAAATAATTCTTATACAAAAATTACCAACACAATAGCATTAATTCGCGATAAATTTTACGAAACATTAGTCAAAAACGGATATGTGTTGTAGGTTAGATATTAGTCTTAGCGAGGAAAAACAAGCATATATTTTTAATGTATTTCTGTAGCATACACACATGTACAAAAATTAAAACAAAGCATGTTTAATCACTGTGTGTTTCAGATCTTCATGTGTGTGCCGAACATTACAAGATCAATTTTACAAGATTGTAGAATTCACTTGTTATTCGAGATTTTTGGCATTAAATACCGCCTTTTTTTTTTATCTAAACTACTGTACACGCATTAAGACACCTGTACTACAACGTAAAATAAAAAGAAAAATGTTCTAGAAACAAAATTCTTTGTTGGAATACTGCATTTCGTGCACAAATGCAGTCGTTATGTCCACTGTGCGTATGCACAGATTCGAAATTCTCGAGTGTTTGCCACCTCAAGCCGCTAGGTTCGCTGCTGCTGCTGTTGTTCACACGCTCGCCCGTGTTGTTCGTATACAGCTGTCCGGTATTAGTCTCTAGTGTATTCGCTGTTATGTACTACAATGTCAGTGGGTCGCGGTGGTGCCTCGCCTCTATCCACGGCGAACCTGCGGCCAGGTCGCTCCCGTACTTTAACACGTGGGAATCGTGCCAGATGATGCTGCTGGTCGGCAGGTTTCCTCGGGGGTCTCCTGTTTTCCCCGACCTTGCATTCCGGCGCTGCTCCGTATTCACCTCGCTGCGCCCTCTTCGGCTGTCAGTACCTCGCTGTTAAAGGTCCTATGTTCTGACCTTGCTGCGTCCTAAACCAAGGGCGTGGCAAGGCAGGATTTGCATTAAAACTAGCAAAACAAATCAGAACACTAATAATGGACAAGGCCATGGAAAAAGAAACCATTTTCCTGTACAGTGTAAGGATAACTAATTGTTTGAAAAGATTTGTAATAGAAACAAAGAAGTGTGGTCGTTTTCTTTATTTTAAGTACGTCTTTCAATTTTTATTTTCATTCTCATTTCACAAATATTACACATGGAAAACTTCTTTGGTTGGCTTTCTTACATTTCATATTGAAGGGTAACATTATTATTTTCTTTTTCCATATATGACAATGTTATACTTAAAATTGTTTACATAAAACCCACGTTGCCAAAATATCGAGAAAAAAAAATGCAACCAAATTCAGGTACCAATACTTTCGCTGGTATTCAGCTAATACTTATACATTTTTCGTATAGGTTATACTTATGATCCTTACTGGCCATGTTAATAAGTAAATACAAACTGCAAAAGGCCATCACAAAATATATTGAGCAAGTGACCCCAAATTACCATGGTTTCAAAATGGCTGCTATTTTTCTGTCGCACCTACATTTCCCTTGACATTACTACGTAATTTTTAATTCCTACACCAGGAAAGAGTCCTTTTGGTAACACATTACTGGTCATCAAACAATAGTTTTGTCCTAATTGACTCGCAATCCCAAGTGGATGGGAACAACTGCTAAGCAATGCCAGCCTAACTCCAGCGAGAAAATATAATTTTTGCACAAGCCCTATACTTCATAAAGTTTCTCTTTAAAATGTCATTAAAACAAGGAGTTCCGCATTGCTCCTACTCGATACCAAAGGCTGAGACAATAATAAAAGATTATTGGCAAGTGTTTACAAAAGTTTACAAATGTTTACCAGGGTTTTCAATAGTTTGCGAGTGTTTTAAATTTGTTTGAACATTGTTACAAGTGGTTGCAAAAGTTTACTCATCGTTTCTAGTGGTTACCACCACTTTACGTCTTGGTGTCGACATTTAAAAACTTCGAACTATTTTCCGGCCATCATGGCCACTGCCTAACGTCAAAGTGACGTAAGTAACCTGTTCGCTTTAGGAGCCTACATTGGTGGTTCAAATAAAGTGTTACTTATCTCATGGTAGAAGCTTGCCCCCTCGAGGTCGCTGAACTCCCCGAGAGCAGCGCGTGCCGGAATTAAAAACACAGCTCCGCCCTCTTGCTCTACTAATCAAATAAATTTTCCCCTCAAATGACGTTTTTCTAAGAAATTGTGGGATTTTCAATTACTCCTGGGAGGGTTCAAGCGATTCACAGCCAATGACAGAAAACATTACCATTTATGATGACCGACGCAGTGGACATCAATCTCCCAATGAATTTTAAAACACCCCATCAGATTACAAATATGTCCTCAACTTCCGTCCTCTTGACCAAGATGCCGGAAATAACGTAACGAAACTTCACGTTTTCGGCGGTTTACGCACCATCCCAAGCTGGTTACCAAGCTTGTTGTCGACTGTGCTGCGCTCCCACGACGAATCACTGAAACATGAGTCCGCTGCACACTTCTTTGCCAGGCCTTGTCGCAGCGCGTTAAAAATAAGCACTGACATTTACAGTTATTTTCCCAGTACCTCATATATTTTAAAGTATTTTGTAGTGGCTTGAAGCTGGCAAGAACATCACAGTTTTATTTCATTAGTGTTTTAAACCGCATCGGAAAGTTATAAACCTCGAAACACATGTGCGAAAGTTCGTGCGTAATGGGTCGTACACTGCACAACTCAACAGGTTACGAGGAAGACACAGTAAGTACTTTTCGAGGACATGTGCTACATGTTCACAACCCACTAGTTTAAGAGTGTGTTTACTTTGTTTCGCAAGTTGAATATTATTCACAGCCGTGTGGTGACGTCACAATGTACTGAAACGTTTTCTGTGAAATCGTTGTTTGCGCGTAAACGCGTGTCTCGGTAAATAAATGTTCTGGAAATACGAAGTGTTACCAGAAAGGATACAAAACTATTGTTTATGTCTATATCTTTTTTATTTTATCATATTAAGTGTATCAATGGAGAAAAAATCGTGAAAGAGGTCAAATATCGCATTTTTAAAGCTTGCCTATGAAGTTTCTTTAAGTGGTAAGAGAAAAGTACGATTATACGCAGGCAGTTTGATCTGTGTACTTTGATCGCGTGTAAAAAAAAACCCCACTGTTACAGATCTAGTTCACACAGTAAAGCGTTAGGGCGGAAATACTGCACTGCACGCCTTGCGCATAGCTATATAGTCATCTAACAGCCATTGTTTGTAATGTTGCCATTATTTGTAATGCCTTTCACTCACGCATCCAGTCCAATAGTACAGCCTGCAGTCGCACTCTTCACTGCTTGATACTCGCAGTCACAGATTTCCCTTCCTGTGGTGACTTCTCTCGCCGCTCGTCTTCTATCGCTCGGAACTCAGCAACTCATTCATTCAACAACAACCGGCTTGGAGGCCTGTCACACTTTTATATCATTCGCCCTGCCCATCTGGAAGGTTCAACGCACCCCGAGTCACGCTGAGAGAAACGAGGTCAGTAATCCAGAACATTCTCCAAATAAACGCAGAAATCCTATACGCCGAAGGTCTGGAGTGGCGAGCCGCCAAAGGCCTATAGCGGCAGAATGCCTTCATAACTCAGAACGCTTGTAGGATTATCGCTCGTTTGTCATTCAAAACATCCATTGACTTGCCGCCCCGTTATCACTACTCTGTCCTACTCTTCCGCCCGCTCGCGCGAGGTGGGCCAAGGTCAGCAGCGCAGACCAGTGACAAATACGACTATGCATGATTATGTTATTTATAGAAATGTGACACGTGTGTACTTTTCACTTTCTAGTAATGTTTGAGTGTTTTACGCGTTGCTACTTGTTACAATTGTCGGGTGCTACTTATTTTTAGCCATTTTTCCGAAAGAAAGATAGGCTTATGTAATCACCTGGTTGTCTGCCTGGAATGTATGTCCCTCCTAATATCTTTTAAATCTGATAACCGAATTTAACCAAACTAAGTCCACATCTAGTATTTTGTAAGGAAATCAGTTTATTGTTTTCAATCACACCGGATACTTATTTTCAAAATGGAGGCAATTTTAAAATTTAGGTCACTGTGTTATATCTCAGGAACCAACTATCCGATTTAAACCAAATAAGGAACATTGACAGTGCATTGGTTTAGCATCGCATTTAGAAAGTGACAATGGTATTAACTCGCCATTTTCTAAGATAGCGTAAATTGAAAAAATATGCATTTTCCATTATATCTCGTTTACCATTAAACCGATTTAAACCAAATTTGGTACGTTGACAGAACATGATATAGGCACTGAATTAATAAACATAATGTTATTGGTAAACCATTTTGTAAGATAGTGCAAATTGAAAAAATAAAGCTCTTATGCTACATCTCGGTAACCATTTCGCAGATTTAAACCAAATTTGGTACGTTGACAGTGCATTATGTAAGCAATGGATAGTAATAATGGTACTAACTGGCTATTTTGGAAGATAATATAACACGAAAAATAATGCTTTTATGTTATGTCTCGGTAATTACACAAACAATTCCTGCCAAATTTGGCATATAAGTAATGCTGTTGTAGGCCATATTCATATATGCAAATTAAATTGATAGGGTGCTAATTTTTTTAATAGTAGCAATATAAATATTTCAGGTTTATTTGCAATATTTACACAACTGTATGTCCAATTTCGACCAATCTTGCTATACTGAAATTATATTTTACAAGCATCTAATGAGTCAAAACATAGCCCCTTTTGTACGCCAGTTTGTAAGATAGCGCCACATGAAAATAAAGTTTTAATGGTATATATCGGGGAAACGATCGCCCTATTCATACCACATATTCCTCTCAAGTAATAACCTAATACGATAGTTCATGTAAACTGACATTTTTTAGTAAGCTAGACTATTATTTTCAAAATAGCGGCTGTATTAACAATTTAGAATACTATGTTATATCTACGAAATAATATAACAAATTTCAGCTTAACTTTGTATGCTGGCAATATTTGTTACAATCATCAAATTTATCTAGTCAGCGCCTGTTTTTGCCCCATTTTGTAAAATAGTGCCACACGAATAAGTAAAGTTTCCTCTTATCTCGGGAAACAATCAACCAATTACTTCCATATTTGGCTAACAAGTAATACTGTGGCAGGCCATATAAATTGATAGGAAAAGTTTTAAGAGGGTCAGGCGCTTATTTAAAAAATAGCGCCCATATAAACATTTTAGCATAGCATGCGATATATACATGAAACAATGTAACTAATTTCAACCTAACTTTGTATGCTGATAGTATATATGCAAGCATCAAATAAGGAAATACATAAACACTATGTTCTGCCATTTTGGAAGACAGCGCCACATGAAAAAATTAAGTTTTCTTGTCTGTCTATTAACTTATACCCAAAAAATTCAGGCGACTAGTAGTATTTCTATAGTCTATATAAATGCATGACTTAGGAGACATTCACATGTTTTCCAAATCACAGAAATGTCAATATTTTTGTCAGAATGCCACATGTTTTGTCCTCCAATAATGAAGATAATGGTGCAGTATAAGCTAATTAAATATGTTGATCATGTGTATGAAATAATTTTGCATATTTAAGTATTTATATGAAGCATCTGATATGCCTATACAGAGCCTTGTTTAGGATGGTTTGTACGGTAGCGCTAAATGAGAAACAAAAGCTTTTATGCCATCTCTCGGAAAACGTTCAAACTATTCCCACCAAGTGGTTTCTAAGGCAATGTCCCAACTTGTGAGTCTCACTCTCCACTCTCACTGTAGAGAACTGAGACTTCTTGTGGCATCTGTATGCCTTCGGCATTATTTCTCTGACCGGAAAGGTACGAGAAATAAATAGTGAAAAATTAAATATTGCTTGCCTGTCACTTCCCTAGAATAGATTAAGATTGTTTGTGGAATAGCAACTTAATTTAATTTGCCATATTTTTGGGAGTTTAAAAACGTTACCTATTACAGATTGCAGTCTGTGCAAAGCAAAGTTCTTAACAATATGCTCGCAATTGACATAAAGAAACGTGAACAATACATTCGTAATTTTTTGTGTTTCATTTCGTACAGACTATTGTCAGTATCACGCATTTCTCAATCGTAATAATTAAGTGAAGTCGATAAAATTTTTCTAACACTGCTGTAGAGACAAAAAATATGTGTCGCAATATTCGAGGTTAGATTTGAAAACAACATGGCTGCCAGAGAGTGTGCTGTTAGTGAACATCGTCGTTCACTCTCCCTCTCGCACTCTCTCCTCCCAGTTGGGAGAGCAGAGAGGACTCTCTGGCGTCAAGAGTAGACGAGAGAGTACTCTTTCGGTGAATTGGGAGAAGGCCCAAGACCAGCTAAGGTGGATCCGTCTCCGCCATCTTGGATTTTCGGGATTTCCACTGTAAATTGCATTACAGATTTTTTATTTTATTTTGGGATTCGACAAAGCTTAAGACATTACATTGCACATGTACTACAACATGTATTCCTATATTACTGTGCCAGGGCCATTTCTTTAAGCGAAAGCAAGGGAAAATTATTTATTTCTTGCCTTCAATCACTAGTCGAACAACGATCAATTCTATATAGATGTGATAGTTTGATTAAAATTAAGGAGCTATTATTTATGCCATGTCATGTGACAGATCTCATTAAACGTTCTTCAATGGAACTTATGGCAAAAGTAGTGAAAATCCAAGATGGCTGTGGTGTCAGTTTTACGTACGGTGGAAAAATACTGTATGTGCTTACAAAAGTGGTCGTGGTACAACGACCCGTCACGTCCGTCCGTCCGTCATCCGTCCGTCAATCCCGTGACCAACAGCCAATCAGAGATGGCCATTATTTCCGTCCGTCCATCCGTCAAAACCTTGGCAAGCTTTAACTTTCGACGGACGAACGGATGAAATTGCAGTCTTCTAAACCTGAACATTTTGTTACTCGTTCATCCAGAGTTCTTTACAAGGCTGTGTAGTGTGTGCTGTGGTTTTTTTTTTATGTCTTTTGTTTTCACATGTTTGTTTATGTAAGAATATTTGATAATTACGTTCGGAAACACAAGCTCCTTTTTTGTTATAGTAAAAATAATAAAATTATGCTGCTGTGAAATTTTTTTTTACATCGGTTAATTTCCGTTACGTACGTGTATGTTTGTTTTTGGTACTTGAAACGCAATACCGCAAAAGATCTTCAATTTTTTGTGGAGATTTTTTTCCTATTTGGAAACAGTTTTGTTTTTATTAGTTTGCAGCAATGAATTTTCGACGGATATGCGAAGTTGGGTTGTAAATCGCTCTGCTGGGAGACGGACGGACGCGACGGGCTGTTGTAAATCCTGCTTGGTGTGTATTTATATAGCTTCACAGTGAAGATCTACAATCACCTGTCGTCGCGTCGCCTAGGTCAGGTACGAACTACAATAGTGGGTGATGAGTGTTTTGTTCACCGCGAACCCGGCAAGTTGGTCACTGTGGGGTGCCCCGGATAACGAACGATATCAGATAGCCAACGGAGCGCCACGCGGTAGAACCACTCACGGCGCGATACAGTACAGTTCCGGAAGGAAAACACACGTTGACAGAAACTACCGTATGTTGGAGATAAAGCCCATGAGCAGTGCAAAACTAAAATTTCCCTCAGCGATACGATTAGGAAGACGGTTGGGAAGGAAGTATGTTCGGTGCAGTAAGATCTAGCGAGGTGGTGCAGAGGTAGACATTTAGACTCGCGTGGGAGGACCTAGGTTGGATTATCGGTTCGGCCATCATCATTTCGGCTTTCCATGGTTCCCTGAAATCTCTCCAGGCGATTGCTGCAACTGTTCCTTACTATAGGCTATTCACGGCGAAGTGAGCACTTTTTAAGGTCCTGCAAGAATTTTGCTTTCAGCCAATTTTTATATTTCCGGCACTTTTTGATGTAAACGTTGCCTTGTGACTAATAAACACAGTATGTACGTTTCACCACCATCAAAAATAAACGCCTGAGGTTTCAATAAATAGGCATTTATTAGTGGTATTAGTGTATGTTGAGAGGGCCTTAAAAAAGTGCTCACTTTACCGTGAACAGCCTATACACACCATAGCCGATTCCATCCCTGTTCCCTCTTCTTTGAGCAACTTGCTCTGTCTCTAATGATGTTAAACCATACCTATCTATATTCCATCTACGGTTGCTTCCAACTTTTCTGAAGGCCTACTATAGTTCTACTTCCAGACTGTTCCTCCGCCTCGTGCAAAGAAAGGTTAACCGAATCTAGAAAATTACACCAAAAGGACAGCGCACCGCATTCGTGCGCAGCCTGTGTAATATTAGTTTACAAAAAAAAAAACTATTTCTTACTAGGTATTACCAATACCTATTTCCTCCCTATCTTTATTTGTATTAATTATAAACGAAATATTATAATTAAATATAAAATTATAAGGAGAACTTCACTTTGTACAAAAATAAGGTAGGTACTTTTTGCTAACACATGTATGAAACACTTGTGACATGACAAAATTAGAAAAGAATAAAGTACGCGATGCATGGGGTGATTTTTCAGAGATTTGATTTTAAAAAGTGTGAATTAACCGCGAGTAGACTATATCTACCCACAAGCCATAACCTTGCAATAAGAAGCAAAATACAATTTCGCCTATATGCAGTTCACGGTAAACTGAGCATTTTTTAAAGCTTTTCTTAAGATCTGCTTGAATGCACATTATGTATTCTTATCACTATGTGTAAAATAAACATTGCCAAGGGCGTGATTACGTATTCATGCGTCGGTTAATTATATGTAAATATTTTACAAATCCTCTCATTCTTTAATTTATGTTAATTAATAAACATGAAACTTAATATACCATTTTATTTTAATGCAGCGTTAAGAGTGGGATGGACGTTCGTGGGAACCCCGCGTTCAAGGTCGAGAAGCGAGGGAGCGATACGGGCGACATTAACACGCACGCCTAGCGCCTCATCGCTCCTACGAGCAAGGCGTGCAGTGTTTCCGCCGTGACGTACTGTGCAAGTCAGATCTGTAACAGTGAGGTTTTATTACACGCGATGAAAGACCACAGATTAAACTACGTCAGTATCTTTGTACTTTTCTCTTACCGCTTAAGGAAACAGCGTAGGCAGGCTTTCGAAATGCGAAATTTGACCATTTTCACAATTTTTTCTCCAAGAAGACACCTTATATGACAAAAGTAAAAAAATAGGGCGTAAATAATTGTTTTTTTTTTTTTATCTTCTCTGACAAAAAGTCGTATTTGCAGGACATTTATTTACCGAGATACGCGTATTCGCGCAAACAACTATTTCACAACATACCGTGCGGGTCCATCCCACACTTACGGCATTGGACGTATAGACTATCCACGGTAAAGTGAGCACTTTTGAACGCCCTCTCATTTTGAATAATAGTTAGTAAATATATTTTATTTTAGCTTTAGGCGTTAACTTCCGATAGTTGTGGAATATACACACTGCGTCTATTAAATAAGCAATATTTATCAAAAAAAAAAGTCGTTAACGGATCAAATATGGCTGAAAGGAAAAGGTAACTAGGGCGTCAATAAGTGCTCACTTTACCGTGAACAGCCTATACTTCTCCGTCGTTACCAACTTCACGGGGTGCATAATGTTATTGGGTTCGTTGAACTAAATGCAGGCAGGTGCAGTGATATTTCTTTAAGGGTTGTTTTCGTAAAGGCTTAATTAACCTCGAACAGCCTATAGCGTTTTTGAGTGATGTACATGATGTTTTATTAGAATGTAAACCGATAAGTCAAAGAAATTGCCCCGTGAAAAGCTCGACAAATAATTTTCACTATGGGATGTAAATTTATCTCCCCCCCCCCCCCCCCCCACCTCGCAGTTCTCAACCTCCACTTCCATGATATGTCTTAGGATGGCATTCTCAAACATTTCGTTTTGCAGTTCCGCAAACTTCTCGTGAATAACAGAGGAATGTGTCTTAAATATCTCGCGAACCAAGTTTGTGGCATCCCTCTTCTGCCGGGCGTTTGGCAGTCCGATGATTTTCTGAGCCCTGTGTGCGAGGCTAAAATTTCAAAACACCTTCCCAGCTATCGGCAACTAAGAACAAGATTTTAACTAAAATAGATTCGTCGAAGTGTACTTGCTGCTAAAAATTTGTAAATAAAATATATAAACTACTATATGTGTAAATAAATGTATATGCTACTAAAATATGTGTAAATAAATATATATACTACTACTATACGTGTAAATAAATATATATGCTACAAAAATATTTGTAAATAAATGTAGGTATATGCTACTAAAATATTTGTAAATAAATATATATGCTTCTAAAATATTTGTAAATAAATATATGCTTGTAAAATATTTGTAAATAAATACATGTGCTACTAAAATATTTGTAAATAAATGTATATGCTACTAAAATCGATAGTGATAAAAAAATGAAACAAATGTGCTTATGAAATATGAAACATATCGCAATTTTTTCTATGCATGCTGCGAAGGCGTTATTCTCTCTGTTATGGCGCAAAATTATAAAACTGATTGTTTAGAATTTGAAAACCTAACACAAAAAAAATCTACAAGCTGCAACACTTAAAAAAAAAAAATAGGAATCATAATCATATATAAATTTTGCTGCCTTCATAAAAGGTTTTCGGTAGTCGTGAGGTTATGGCCTCAAGTTTGTTAACTTTAATTTAATGCTTGTTCAAATCCCAATACTGGAAGTGATTTTTTTATATTTTAATATTTTATTCTTTACAGCTCTAATGCTATGAAAATGAAACTTATTTTCTTCCAAAGGACTTAATTAGCCAAACAACGAAAATCAATTAGAGATTTTACAATTATTTTCATGGAATTCATGGAAAGTTTCTTATTCGAAAAAAGAAAAAGTAGTGCGCATAAACATACAAAAATGCATGATACCAGTTCTACTTCTAATTTAAACGAGTAACATATTTATTTCATATTGATTAAAAATAAGACGTATGCTGTATCAAACTACGAGAGGACGAACGAGTAACAGATAAACATCAACCATACCTTATTCATCATGTTTTTGAGTAAAGCCTTTGAATTTTTCTGTATTATGTGATTCAAGAACAGCACGTCAGCACTGTAAAATTGTATCGGAGAGTGCACTATATCTAAGTTATCGGAAGTATGTAAGATATGCGCAACTTTTAAGAGTTCGAGGAGAGGTGAACGGAATGCGTGATGTATAGGGAGGTAACTTTGAGAGTGCCCGCTGCTGTAACCAAGACGCTAACTACGTGAGAATTGTTCAATAATCTCGTTTCCTTGCCAAAACAAGTTGCGTACCTAATGGCGCTCGCTCGCATTTCCATCGCAAAGGAAAAATGACTATGAATACCAGCTTTAAACATTTTTGAAGTAGTAGCACGTGTTCGCTATGCCCCTCGCCCTTTTTTTTAAATCGCGCCTTCTGGCGAGTAACCATCGCACTAATTAAATTTCGTTTGGATCAAACGGTTTCTTACTATCGGTTAAATAGTACAGCAATGAGCTTAGTGTTGACCTACACAGAAATTTCCGAAATAAAAGACGTACATGCAATTCATGATTTTACATTCCGTTCTACTTTCGGAATTTGAAGCCAGGTGAGGAAAATGGTGACCTTCGAACGGAAAACAAAATTCCCTCCATCTCACTCCTATCCCTCAGGTAATAACTTCAGAGATGTCGGCCTTAGAATCTGCGTATCCGGAGATAAAAGGCTGTTGTCACTTGTGTTCATGTACAAGGGCGAATGTTTCCAGTTTTTGCAAGGCGAAAAATGCGATGCTTAGAAAAGGTTCGTTCTGTCCAGGTTCTATGGAAGTTTCGCCAGGATATCCCGCATTTCCCAGTGCCAGCCGCCTCCCATCGCAGCAGCCGTAAGAGTGCTGCGGGAGCCGTGGTGGTGTAGTGGTTACACTACTCGCCTCCCACCTAGGCAAACCCGGTTCGATTACCGGTTGTCCGCACGCGAGAATCGTGCCGGACGATGCCGCTAGTCGGCGAGTTTTCTCGAGGGTCTCCCGTTTCCCCCGCCCATGCATTCCGGCGCCGGTCCATGCTCACCTCGATTCACACCCGTCGGCTCTCAAGACCTCGATTTTAAGAGCCACCCAAATCTCCACTAAGAGTGCGGTATTCGAGTAATCGTGAAAAATGTGTCGTAGGACGCAAAGGGCGGGGAGAAGTTACAGTGCTTTATCTTCTAAGGGAGTATATCAATCCAAGAGTCCGAGCTGTTCGATATCGTAAAAATTTAATATCAATATTTTTCCGAACAGTTACTCGGTATTTTCGATACATCGATGACACCGATTTCAATAATATCGAAATAATCGGTAATATCGAAATCATCGATGGTATCGAAATTATTGATAATACCGAAAATTTCGATAGTATTTTTCTAAGTTACATATCGTTCGATAAATTTCATATTGATAATTATTGATATATCGATATTTCGAACAGCCCGAGTCCCAAGATGTACAGGGGGTGTTAATTTAACATTACGTAATGCATGTGTGGAAGCAGTTCTTCAGTCAGCCTTTTAACTGTACTCTTCTAGATTCTTAAACGGAGTTAATGTTCTTCGTAATCTCATTACTGGCTATAAAGTAAACGTATTGAGTGTTAGTGGCGGAATGCAAGTAGGTCAGCGACGGTTTGACATGCACGTCAAGTGCGATGAACTCGGGGAAAGCATGGGCGTAGACGGACAGCGGAGGAAGAAGGAGGCGGCGCTGACGAACTGACTAATGAAGACGACAGACGAATGGGAAAGGGAGTGAGTAGGTTCGCGGACATGTGGAGTTGCACAATCGCCGAGGAAGTGGCAGGACTGTGTGCGGCGGGTGAAAGTGAGTCTCATTGCCTTCCCGGCTCGGAGTCTAGCACCGGCCGGTGTATACGCAGGGCGATAAGTAGTTAAGACATGGGGATCCTGGGCCAGCCACGTCTTCAATGAAAAATACATCATTCCACGACTCTAAAATGTTTTTAGAAATCATGTTTCATACTAAATATCTATAAATTCTTATTTAAGATTTATATGAAACCTAGTTTTAAAAAATGTAATACCAACATTAAAATTATTAAATTTTACTGAAATGAGCACTTCTGAACTCAACTTCATAAATATGTCACTGCACTTGCATGCATATACTATAAACGCGCACACTGGCTGCATGTGCTCAGTGAAGTTGGTAACGACGACCCTGATTGGAGGAGGGGGATGGGGTGGGCCATGTCTTAACGTTGAGTGAAAAGTTTTAAGTAAACACACCTGTGAATACTGAAATGTGTTTGCCCGTCTCGACGCTCGCAATTCAGCCACCGCCTCAAACGAAATGGTACAACAATAATGTCATTCACACAAGCCACAAAAGTTTTACTTTATTGAGTAAGTCAAATCATTAAATATAAATAAAATACCAACAAATATAAAATAAAGCTAATAATTAATTAATGAATTAATTAAATATTAGATAATGAATAACGTCAAATAATAACTTAAAGTAAAAAATACATTTTCAGACCCACAAGCTGATATTTTAATTACATTATTTATGTTAAATAAACTTAAATAAACATAGATATATGTGTGCGTATGTATGTGTATATATATATATATATATATATACACGTAGGGTAGGCTGTTCATGGTAAAGTGATCACTTTTGAAAGCCTTGCTTATGATCACCTTGTATGTACATTGTGTATTCTTCCACCTCTGTATTGCCATGGGCCTGATCACTATTCATGAGTCGGTGAAGCAAAACTGTTAAATTATCAGAAAAATAAATATTTTATAAATTTACTGGTTCTCAAACTTACGTGCATTAAAAATAAATAGAAAGGAAAATAAATAATTTCAGTATTCACAAATGTTTACGTACTACTTCCAATTCAATGCTTAGATATGGGACCAGTTTCTCTACATTCGTTACCAACTTGACAGGGCGTACGGCTGCCAATGTGCCCGATATAAATATACGCAGATAAGGTTACTTCTGCTGCAGGTTGGGAAGATCAATGTTAAAAGTTTGGTAAAGGGAACATTTTCGCAGCTGAGTTCGCAGTGTTCCAATTAGGTTACTTTTAATTGAAATTTTCACCTATATGAGTAATAAAAGAGAAAGATTTTATTTAGTTATGTTGTCTTTTTATATTTTATTTATGATTATTGCAATTATTTTGTTTTTTACATAGAAAACAGATACAATTCAGTACACATGCGACACTGGCGCTTACCTAGTGGCGAAAAACTTTAGTTTCCAAACTAAAAGCATGGAACTCTCCGACCTGAGTAGAATAAACCTTAGCGCTAGTATCGGCACGGTACCAGATTTTCTCTATTTTCTACGTTAAAAACCGTGATTGTTGCAATAATCATAATTAAGTATAAAATAACTTCGTTAATAAGTAAAATATCTCTCATTTATTATTCATGTAGCTTAAAATATTAGTTAAATGTTACCTCTATGAAAGGTGAAGGATTGGGTGCCAATTCTGTATGGTTTGGCTGAACCAATGGGATAAATATATTTTCCTTAATCGACACAGCTACCACGTTCGGGCCCAAATTCTGTTATGGTGCTCCTTATCTCGCGCACAACTTTTAATACGCACCACGATTGGTCATCGAGCTTAACTGTGTAGAAATAGTTAAATTAAAATTGAATTTGAATTCTCAAGTGAAATTGTGTATTATAAAATTATTTTACCAAATTGTCAAACGCAATCCTGCAATCAGTATAATAATAACAACGACTAATAAGATCATAACTTTTTCTTGAAATGGAAATTAATTTCACCACAAATTCATATGTAATTCACAAAAAGAAAATAGAACGAACATTAACTCTAAGTAATACTTAAACACAATGGCTAATAGATATTAATATTTTCCAACCAACTCTCCAACAAATGGTAATTTGTATTCATATGAATGTATAGGAAGGTCAACATGTTGAATTTTAATACTTTACCTTAACAAAATTTCCTTGTTAGTTGTACCGGGCTTCGGCACATTGAAATTCTATCTTGCATAACTTCTGAGTTATTATATTCCGATTGATTTAAAGTCAATTATTTCATTACCATTTATTGGTACTATCAGTTACTAAGAGCTTAACTGAAACTGGTCGTACCAGTACATCATTCCAACAAATTATAACACAATTCTTCTATAAAGAACTTCTGGAAGTATAGCTCAATTTATACAGTTTGCCATCAGCAGAATATTGAGACCTCTTCATATAGTCTAATTATAACTTACGGCCTTGCACATTGTTGGTATAACCCACATTTCTTCTAATAATGTATTATAGAAATTGTGATGTTTTATATTATATATATATATATATATATATATATATATATATATATATATATATATATATATATATATATATATATATATATATATATATATATATATATATATATGTATGTATGTATATATATATAAATTACAGATGATTCTCGAAATAATTCTCTACTAAACATCAAGAATAGAATCTTAATAATTCGTCTTCCTTGAACTTATTTTTTACATAGCAACCCTCTGCAAAAAATGTTCAGTTTGTTTAAATTAACATGGTATAGCATTCACTCTAAGCAGCAGCATAAACTAAAGAAACTAATTCAATAGCATACATAAATTTAAAAGTGTAGATTTCATTGCTATCTACACAATTATTTGGAATTTAAATTAAGCCATACCACGATTTATACAATAGTTTTATAATCGGTATGGGTCTGTATGATATCCATATTTAATTTTGCTTCACTCCTTACAGATGACCCCCTCCTAGTATTGACAATTTCTTTTATCATTTTTATAAATTCTCAATACTATTAAATTAAAACTACGTTTTACTAGTATAAAGTTGCGTGAGAAGTTATTCCTTAATGACTTATGTAATTACAGAATCTTTAAAATGTGTAACTATTTAGAGATCACAATGTAAATAGTTCCTTTGTAAGTTATTCCTATAAACTCTTTGATATGTAAGGTAGGAGAGAAAAAAAACTATATTAAACAACTTGATGAAGTTTAAATCTAGCAGGTGTTCAGGTTATTCTTTTCTCAAGTGGACAGCAGCCTCCATGCAGCTTGGGGTTCCTAGGCTGTCAGTAAACCATAGTAGATGCTGCTCCATGATGACATCTCTGTGTTGTCCTGAAGTGCTGTTGCTTCAGTAGATACCTCGTTCACCTGTGGTAGTCTATTCACAAACTCACTAACAGGATGAGAATCAGATACATTGTTTTGATTAACATTGCAGAGCAAACATATACGTTCACCGCAAGATCTTGATGCAATCAAACAAATAAAATTTTGCTCTCACTTTCACATATTCGCTTATCTATGGTTATATTTGACCTTGGCACCGATAATTTATTTTGGTTTCCTATCACTTTCTTGCAAAATGTCATTTGTTTCAAAGTTGTTGTTCATTTCTCTTGAAGTTGTTTCATTCAACACGTTATATTGACGAAATGTTTAGATTCCACTCACCAATGCATTAGGGTAGGATTTCTAACTAACACTTGATGCTTCCCTCTAAAATGAAATATTTAATGAAGACACTAACAAGCAGTTAAAGGGGCTTTGTTTTGTTCCAGGAGCTCATGCTCCACACCTAATAACAAAGAATAAAACTAGCTAACTAACCTACTAACAAAACATATATTAAATCATTATTCTGACAGTTAACAACTTAATTCTGAAGTGTATATCGTTATATAATGGCATTATATAACAAAATTATAACTGTTGGAATATCTCAACCATACTGTAGTTTCAATAATGATATCTCACACGAACCTAAGTGTTACAAATAGTGCTGTCATTGTGGTTTTCTATGGAGTGTCCCTGGAGAAAACGTTGAAGAATCTAGTTAATTCAACAGACTTTCGCCAGCCAGTAATAAAGCTTTAAGCAACTGGTCAATACAAGTGTTCATGAACTTGTAATATATCCCTTAGTTTTATTTTCGCTCTTCCACTTTTCTTTATCATATCATTATTTCTGGTGTGCAGCAGTTGCATGAATAATCATATTTACCCTCTCACATAGTCGTATAGTTTTTGCCCACTTACAGGCAGCTCCAGTTAACCAATACAAAACTTCCTAAGTTCCCAGTTATAATCGAGCAATTTAGCTCAACTTGATTTACATAGATGTGTAACCGACAGAGAGTTTGTCTATAAATACGTGGCTCATTTTTTTTAATGTCTTTAAAATATGGCAAAACACAAAAAGACATAATGACCCTAATAAACAAAGACACAGGACACAAAGACACTAGAGACATGGCCTAAAACTATGACTTAAAACCATTAAGAAAATGATTAATACTAACAACATAATACACTGGCTGTACTAATTAATAAAGACTATTCACGTCACTCAAACCTCTAATCAAAGTTCCAACCATGCACATAGTTTATCACTCGGATAAATTCTTTAGGAGCTATTGCAACAATTTAATTTAACTTTTGGTATTTTAAAATTGCATAAGTTTGAACTTAGGGAACTTGGATACTGAGCTCTTTGTAAGGCTTCAACTGCATTAAATTATGAGATCCAATGGATTTACCATCGAGGGTAGATAAATTGTAACAGTTTTCCCGTGTTTTTTTTACGGCATGACAGGGACCATCGAATAATAGAAATATTTTCTTCATTGTGGGCCCAAAAATCACTAATGGGATTAGGTCTCTGGAGAACAAAGTCTCCAATTTCCAAATTGACTCGTTTGCTTGTTCGGCAAATCTTCTTTTGGCTCTTGGCCGCAGCGAATAATCGTATTTTGACCAGATCTTCCAATTCTTGTCAAACTCTTTCCAGGTCTTCAGAAGGCATTAATATTTAAAGTTGGTGTAGCATATCTAGCATAATATCATCCGATCACTGGCTAGTTTAACTTTTCATTATACAGATGCTGGCCTCCTTCTGTTGCAGAAATGACTACTCTACTTCCGTCTTGTGAAAATAATTCAATGTGCCATCTCCTCACTTCAGTTTCTTGAAGTGGAATGGGCTCGTCTATATATGCCACTTCTATATGTTTTGGTTTTTGCATCATTAAGTATTGCCCTCCGGGGTCAGACGGGAATGATTCATCACGATCAGATGGCAGATAGTTGACCTGTCTAACAAGAAAAATATTTAACTGACAATCATGTCACATCTGACTTTGTCAGTCTGCTGTACACAAGAAGGGGTACTCAATGTCTGAGTTTCTGCTTGCATGAGAGTTATGTCTCTTGGTTTTTCGTCACAATGTACATGTGTGTGCTGCATTCACTGTGTTCAGTGAAGGGAAACATGGTTTTCAACTCTCTCAAGTGTTTAATGACTCTACCTTGTGCTGTATAGATGTGCTTGACAAATGTACAAGGGTGATTCCTGTCTTGGACATGGGTCTTTGTCGTGATCGTTAACCAGGAGATGATGGATTGAAGTATTTTATGCACCATCTGTTTTGCTCTGTGCAACTTGCCTGCCTTCTTGCCTGTCCTTCCAGTCTTTTCTCCCTGGCTAGGTGTTATGGCCTGATTTTCCACTACAGATACACTGGTATTAAGGTCAGTTAATTGTATTTCCATACCTTCCTGTGTATTTTTCCATTCAGTAAGTAAGTTTTGCGTGGTTATTTCCACTCTGATTTGTACAATGTCTAAGTTGGATTTGACTTTACTGATCTGCTTTTCTGTACTATCTAGTGAGTATGTAATTATTTCATCAACACCAATTTCAAGACTTTTAGAATCCTCTTGTAATCGTTCCATACGAGATGATTGTTCTGACTGCTTTGTTGTGATTTCTTCTATACCTGACTGCAAATTGGTTACAATATACTGCATATTCTCTAGGCTAATCTGCAACGAAGTTACGTTTGACTTAAGCTCTTTTCTAAGTGATTCAAAATTGAGGAAAAAATTCCGATTTGTTTGCTCAAAACTAAATTCCGTTTACTCAAAACGAGATTCCAATTGCTCAAAACGAGAGTCTGAAATGGTTCATTTGTTCAAAATGAGATTCAATTTGCTCAAATTTTTTATTACACTGAGACTGCATTGACTGCATCTGCAACATAAATAACTCTAGTGTCAACTGTTTACTAGTGTTATTATCACGCACAATATTGATGACATTAATCCTTGTGTTCACATTTGATGTCTTTTTAAGAAATTCACTAGGGGCAGAATAAGTTTCAATTTCCACCATGGCCGTGTTTTCTGTAGTGGTGATTATATCGTTAATAGTGTGAGATATTTCTGGTGTGTTTAATGTAGTATCGTTGTCCGTCATTCTATCTTCCTCTGCATTGCCAACCTCGTGAAGCGAGCTGCGAAGAAAGTATGCCTCTCTTATGTTTTAGTTGCTCATATCGTTTGAGAATGAATAATATGCATGCATGATTTACTTCATGACCCCACAATTTGGGTTGTCAAAATGCTATGATATTTGGTTTACCAATCATGATCGAAATCCTTCAATTAGTATTACGACCACTACGTTGATATGCCAAATGTTCTCTATGAAATATCTGGCTGTATATACATCGCTTTTTTTTTTATCGACCACCACGTTGGGATGCCAATGCTATGAAAGGTGGAAGCTTGGGCGCCAATCCTGTATGGTTTGGCTAACCAATGGGATAAATATATTTTCCTTAATCGACACAGCTACCACGTTTGTGCGCCAATTCCATTATTGTGCTCCTTATCTTACGCACCACTTTTAATACGCACCACGATTGGTCATCAGGGTTTACTGTGTGTGAATATTTAAATTCAAATTGGACTTGAATTCTCAAATTAAATTGTGTATCATAAAATTATATTACCAAATTATCGAACAGTCCTGCTATCAGTAGAATAATAACAACGAACCATGACTAATAAGATCATAAGATGTACTCGGAATGAAAAATAATTTCACCACAAATTCATATGCAATTAACAAAAAAAAATAGAACAATTAACTCTAAATGCTACTAAAATACAAAGGCGAATGGATATTCATATTTTCCTACCAAATTGCCAACAAAAGATAATTTGTATTCATATGAACGCATAGGAAGGTCAGCATGTTGAATATTAATACTTAATCTTAACAAAATTTCCTTGTTAATTGTACCTGGCTTCGGGACATTGAAATTCTATCTTGCGTAACTTCTGAGTTGTGTTATTCCGATTGATTTGAATTCACATAATAAATCATATTTTGTTCCTCACCTGAATAGAATAGATCCCTAACACCGGTATAGGCTGTTCATGGTAAACTGAGCACTTTTGAAATCCTAGTTACTTTTTGGCTATCAGCCATTTTTTGTCCTCCCACCACTTTTTAAAATAAATATTGTTATGTAATGAATAAATACAGTGTATATATTTCACAGGACTCGAAAGTTAACATCTAAGGCTACAATAAAATATATCTATTTACTATTACACCAAATTGACAGGGCTTCAAAGACTGCTTACTATAGGGACAGCGAAGTTTATTAAAGTTTGATTTCAAAAGTGCATAGTAAAATGTGTTGCGGTGGCTGTCTGGTTGAAGGAATTTTGCACGTCTGAGGACTAGAAGCATGGGAGCGCTAGGGGCGATCGAGACATGTGTATCAACTCTCTCATTGCCTCTACGCGCAAAGCACTGAACTGGCGTGCAGTCTTGCCGTCGATAACGGGCCTCTACAAGACTTTCAGCGGAGACCCTGCCATTTTATGATGTAATAATAAAAATAAAGGTTTGATGCGCATCTCTATTCATTTTTTAATATTTTGTACAGGAATGTTAAGAGGACTGTGTAACTGCACATCCAAGGTCTAGAAGCGAGGTATCGATACGGGCGCCATTTAAACGCACGCCGATTTTTCCGTCCATTAATACACTTAATATGATAAAAGTAAAAAAGATTGCGACATAGACAATAGTTTTCTATCCTTTCTGGCAAAATTTCGTGTTTCCAGAACATTTATTTACCGAGACACACGTTTACACGCAAACAACGATTTGACAGACAACGTTTCAGTACATAGGACCCTTAATACGTAAAACTGACCGCGAAAATACCCGTTAGATCCATTTTCACTACCACAAAAACATTCTTTAGAGAGAACTAGAGGAACTGAAAAACGTATACAGACGTGTAACGTTTCTTAAATGCTATTCGTAAGCAGATTTCAGTGAGACACGTCGGGCGGTTTTACCGTTCGGCGGTCTACCCAAGCGGCCACCTTAACAGACTGTGCAACAATGTCATTCACACGAGCCGAGCCGTAAAAACGTCCAAACCCCCGTCCTCGTCAGGGTTGCCTGTTATTTCTGTCTCCAAGCAGCTGGCAGTGGTGGGATGAGGATCCGGGAGTGGGGAGGGGTGGAAGGAGGCTGTGACGAATCAGTCGAAGGGAGGAAGGAACAGCGGATTATTTCCTGGCATGCGCAGACCGCGTCTTCGTTGCCTCCCCTCACTCGACAGGATTGTTCGACGTGCGCCTGGGAGTACAGAGCACTCACTACTCACTCGCGCCGCGCTGGCTCCGGCAGATGTTCCCAGCCTCCGTGTGGCTGGCTGGGGCCGCGGTGGCTTGGCGGCTAGACTACTCGCCTGCCAACCCCTGGCGGACCGGGTTCCTTTCCCGGCGGAGAATCGTGCCGGGCGATGCCGCTGGTTTTCTCGGGGATCTCCCGTTTCTCCCTCGCCCTTGAATTCCGGCGCTGCTCCTAACTCACGTCGCTACACCTTCATCGGCTCTCGAGACCTCGGGTTCGCACGTGCAAGCTTAACCGTAACCACAGAACATAGATCGCTTGCACAAGAATTAAACGCCATCGTAGGCGTTCGCACAGGCTGTCGCTGGTTGTGCCTGGCCGTATTTATTTTAGTCTATTCACCGTTAATTCCAACTCTTCTGAAGCCCTCCTAAGGTTCTACTTCCAGAATACTCCTCCGCCTCGCGCAAACAAAGCTTAACCGAGTCTATAAAATCACACAGGGACAACGCACCACATTCGTGAACTCTAACTATAATAATATTTTGCACGAGAACTATTTATTACTAGATATTACCAACACACCCACATTATCCCTGTTTTATTTATATTAATTATAAATAAAATATTTTAATTTATAGATAAAATATAAGTGAATATTAAATTTTGTTCTTAAAAAATAAGTAAAGGCTGTTCACGATGAAATGAGCACTTTTGAAACCAACCTTGGAAAAAAGTCTCTCCCGCTGCCTGCATATACTTTAACGCGCGCCCTGAGTGACATGCACCCAGTAAAGTTGGTAACAATGTAGGGAAAGTAGTTCCATATTTTAAAGTCAAATAAAAAGTGTTAGGTGACCGTTTGTAATTACTTAAATTATTTATTTCGCTTCCTGTTTTTTCTAATGCATCGATGTGTAATAATTAGCAGATTTGTGAAATTTTCCTTTACGTTTGAATAACGTGATGAAGCCAGTGGCAATGTTAATTTAACGTATGGTGGAAGAATACACAATGTACATACAAGTATATCGTAAGCAGGAATTTCAAAAATGCTTATTTTATCGTGGACATCTCCACGTTGGGCGCCAAATGAAATGTATGAAAGATTGCGAGTGGAAAGGCAATGACGTGACAATATGCAAAACTGATGCAAAACACTGCTTGGTATTCAAATTCCCCCACATATGGTATACTAAACGATGGTGACAATGAAACACAGCTCGCATACAGTACATAGGATATTGCACTTATAGTCCATGCACGGTTTCTTCGGCCTTTTTGAATCAAACCTTTGAAAAAACTCATCATGTATAGCGTGTTTCTTATTTTTTTTTTTTTAATACGCCCTGTATCACAAGCGTTTATACTTGTGTTCATAGAAGTTACTGTTTTCTCCTGTTAAATTGAAATGCTATTTATATTTTATCTATAAATTATAATGCTTCATTTATAAACAATTTGAATAAAAACAGGGAGAAAATAGGCATGTTGGTAGCACCTAGTGAGAAATAGTGCTTATACAAAATACTGTTACAGCTGAGTGCGCACGAATGTGGTGCGTTGTCCCTCTGGTGTAATTCTCCAGGCTTAGTTAGCACGAGGCGGAGGAATATCCTGGAAGTAGAACTTCAGCAGGGCTTCAGAAAAGCCTGAAGTAACCGTGAATGGATTATACCAGGATAGAATAGCAGTAGACTGTATTGCCTATGTTATCGCAAGGGAAAACTTTTCCTTGCTCCAGACTCCAACAGGCATGAAGAACGCTGACAATATATGGGCACTGAAGTAACAGAGGATGAACCAAACTACATACAACTCTGCCGATAAAAGTCATCCGTGGGCGAAGCGTTGAATTTAATAGGAAATAATTACTTTGATTCAAATAGAAAACTTTCACCTTAATATGGACCAAAATATTCAGCAGCTTAATAAAGATTATTGTTCATCTTTGTGTCTGTTACGAAGTAACAATCATACCCAAGGTACCCGGTAGATGGTGAAATAATCTTCTTAAAAGTGCCAATAAATAAAAATAATTGTTTTTCAGCGAAATAAAACAGTCCAGTAAATGCTTCAAATCTCACATACAATTACATGAATGACTTGTTGATCAGATCTAAAACTTAGCTTTGCCTGGTTAGATACAAATAATTATGTCAGTAGATGCGAGTTCTTAAAACTCAAATAATTCGTGGTAAAAACTGGGCAGGTGTTAAATGAGTCGTTCAAAAGTTTACTTGCACTTCATATCTTCACCGCTGGACAATTAACCACTTGCATATAGACGATGGAATACCTTCCATATTTCAGTATTTATTAAGCTGTACTTGCTCATAAGCCCTCTTATTAAAGCTTTCGTTCACTCGGGCGGCTATTGAAAACATTCTTAGCAATAATTTACTTGCCGATGAACTAATTACACACTCTAATTCTCCGATTACAAACGGAGCATCAGCATATCTGGCTGACCCTTTGAAAACAAGATGGAGACAAGTTCCATTCATTGCCATATAATTGTCAGTGATTATTCCAAATTTTAATTAATCTGGTAAGTATAGGGATTAAATATAAGGCACATTCATTAAAGCTACCTCGATTGTGACGTCATAAGTCACTGCCAACTTAGGTGAACAAAAACATTACGAATCCAACTTCAACACAATAAAATAAATAAAATTAAAAGGCTGCTGCATAAATAATAACGAAGAGAACGAAAATAAAATTACTGAATAATAAAAAACATAAATGTATCACACAATAAATATTACGTACAATCCTCAGTCAGATAAACAAATGTACGAAAATCACAGGAAATATTACGTGTTAAGGTATGCAAATAATATGCGCAAAAAATCATACGTTACAACAGCATACAAGATATACAAACTATGTAATTTACGGACCACACAACCAAAAAAATTAAATATTTACATCTTCGTAATTGCAGGTAAATTTCCATACAGTTGGCATTGCTGGCCCAAACTGTTAGTCCAGCCATTCAAACCTGGATATGAACATCGGAAGTTAACAAAATTATCTTGGTAGACATTACAGATGTACCTACTGTTAGTTGAATTGTTGATAAATAAATCCAGCTTTATATTTTTAAAATGTTTTAAGATTTATGTAAATTTGTTATATTACATTAAAGATGATATTAAAATGGTGAAGTCGTACTCAACATCTCAGGTGTTTCTATCATTAATTACATTGAAATTCGTTGATAAATGCGGTTCACGATAAAGTGAGCACTTCTGAAATCAACATTAGAAAAAGGTCACTGCTCGTACTTGCATAGGGCTATATTTTAACGAGTACACTTAGTGAAACGCGCCCAGTAAAGTTGGTAACAATGGAGGGAAAGTAGTTCCTCATCTTAACGTCGAATGAAAATTGTTAGGTAACCATTTATGATAATTCAAAGTATTTATTTTGCTTTCTGGTTTTTTCTTAATGCATCGAAGCGTTAAAACGAACAGATTTATAAAATATTTACTATTCTAATAATTTCACTTGATCGACGTATGAATAAAGTTGATGAAGCCCATGGCAATGTTAATTTTACATAAGGCGGAAGATTACACAGGGTGCCTACAAGTGGATCTTAAACAGGGCTTTCAAAAATGCTCAGTTTACCGCGAACAGCCTATAAATATTTTATGTTCTAGTTTTCTCGAACGAAGACTCGCGTGTGAATTATCATTGTGAATCCCCGGCCGGGTCACCACATTTTCGCATGTGGGAATCGTGCCGAACGATGCCGTTGGTCGGAGGGTTTTCTCGGGGATCTCCCGTTTCCCCCGCCCCTTCATTCCAGCGCCGCTCCATGCTCACCTCAATCACCCTCATCGGCTCTCAAGACCGCGCTGTTAAGAGTCGCCCAAATTTCTTCACTCACTCACCGTTGTGAATATAGCTCTGTGCAACCAAACGTATAACGAGTATGGTAATATTTTCGTTCATTTTAATTTTTTGCGTATTCTTGCGTAGAAAACTGCCCACGGTAAAGTGCGCACGTTTGACATCAACTTTTGAAAAATGCGCTGTCCGTAGCTACGTATATGCTACAGTACACACTGGCATAGTCCCCTAGTTAACTTAGCAGCGACCGAATCAATTAAAATAGTTCTCATACTTATTGTATTGAGAATGCAATACGTAAATTTATTCCTACTGAAGTCAAGGTTAATTATTTTACTCGCATAAAGCCCCTCTCACACTGTCAAATTTCCCCCTTCAACTATGTTTAACAATACAATTTGAGACAAAATACGGCCACCAAATTTTCCTTGCTACAAATTTTATCAACTTATCTTGAATGTGTTTGAAAATGTGTCACACTGTGAATTTTTGTTTTTCATGCGGTCCTTAACAGGAAGAAATATAACGAACGTTGTAATTTATTTTCGCTTCTTTGCTAAATTCAAATTATATTCGGAGATGTTTCCTACGCAATGAATTTTAATTGTTTGTTTTTTTGCGTCCGTAAGATTTTTTTTTTCAATACATAGCTGTACAAAGATATTGGGCAAGTCAAATTACAGTATACGAAGTTAATACACTGGATATAGTAAACACACACATATATAATGTCAGATTGCACGTACATAGATAATATATTTCTTCATAACGTGACTTATCTTCTTCCAACATGCTGTGGGACGTAATCGTTTTATTGAAACAGAAGAAAATAGGAACGAGAAAAACCGGGTCAAGAAATGCCTACAATGAAATGTTATACAGTAATTTCTTAATTTTTGTAGTTCAGATATTCATCTACGCTATAAAATGCACATTCAATAAAGAATTCATTCTGTTGTT
The DNA here is from genome assembly GCA_029891345.1 of Dryococelus australis. Taxonomy (NCBI): domain Eukaryota; kingdom Metazoa; phylum Arthropoda; class Insecta; order Phasmatodea; family Phasmatidae; genus Dryococelus; species Dryococelus australis. The sequence continues at coordinate 145,334,624 of CM057000.1, forward strand.
TTTTAAAGTGTTTTTGGTTAGAGAAGCAAATTTACTGAAGGTTATTGAAAAGTTGGCTACCAAGGTAGGACGGCCATTTCTGAATTAGTTTTAAGTTAACTGAAGCCACGTGTAAGTGGTTTTATTTATTCTAGTGTCATGCTTATGAAAGGGCTCATTTTTCTGAAAGAAATAACTGTTTTTGGATACGAATATAAGCAATGAAAACATGAAAACATGCAAATGTTGAAATCTGAGCTCTCGAAAAGAGGTCTACATGAGTCTTTCTTTTGCCATTAAGTATTCTTACAGCTCTCTTTTGCATTTGAAACATTTTTTTTTTTTTTTAGTGTCAGTGGAATTACCCAAAAAAAAAATACCATAACACGTGATGGAATGAAAATATGCTTAATATACCATGCTTCTGAGTTCATAATATTATGTGCAATATTCACTTAATATAGCCATCACTCCCAGACAGCTTCTACATAAATTAATTATTTTCATAACCTACTTCATTTCCAGCAATTGTACGTTATTTCGAAGTTTTTTGATGGCCAATTTTGTCGTGCACGATTCTGATTGGCTGCGTTTATGACATTTCGAAGACGTCACATAATTGTTCAACTTTATTTGACCAAACTTATTGGAAGCAGTTTGACGGAAAAATTTGACAGGGTGACAAGAGGCTTCAGGAAACAACCAAATGTGTCGTACATGGGGTGATTTTTCAAAGGTTTGATCCGAAAAGTGTGAGTACACCAGGAATATACTATGGTGGTATTACTGTACGGTTCACAACCGTAATTGGAACGTACGGAACTTCGTGGCGAAAACATAAAATCCGCACTACTTATGTGTGGAAGAAGGGGGGGAAAAATCGCATTTACCACTCGGAACTGCAGTTTGGTTAGGTGGAGGAGGGGGGGACTATATTTACAACGGTTCGTCAGAGGGGAGGGTTCCCGTAGTAACCTCCCCTCTTCTGCCTCCCCTTGCGTCCCCCGCGCGGTACCCCTCTCCCCCCGCGGCACCTACTGCTTGTATTCGGGAACACATAGAGGAGGCTATACTAGTGTGTGAGAGAGGGGTCAACGACTTCCCCGCAGCTCTCTCAACGAAACTGAACGCAAACGATTGCACATGGTGGGATCGCGCGGTGACTGTGCGCTGCGTACGTGATCAAGGACACACGCGACGCGAGCGTCTTCCGCACTTATCGATACTCTTCGGTCGATCAGTTAGTCGCGGACCTGGCGCGCTGTTCTTCATTAAAAAAAAAAAAGGCGCTTGCTTTGTCTGATACTTTTTTCGCAGTCACGTGTTTAAATTATTTCCCTACACGAAATATCTTGTCTTTAGTGTTAATGTATTTGCTTTACAAAATTTAAATTTATTAATATTCCTTTTTTTTTTTTTTTGTACTACTTGTTTATTTATTTTGCGTGTGCGTTGTTGCCGACCCTGACATTTTAAATTTTTCCCGTGTTGTGTTCTTTTTCATCTCCGCAGCGTTGTCGCTTTTCGCCTCTGTTTCTAACGGTCGTTTCTTGTCCTTGTGTGTGCGATGCTGTGCAGCTGTGACTGTTGTCGGGCCGGGTCGAAGGCAGAAAGTGCGGAAAAGTGAAAACGGAGATATCCTTTCGTCGCCGTCTCCTCCTACGTCCTCGCGGAAGGATTCGTATGAAAGTGCGTGTTCCACGACTTGGTTCGAAACTACTCGTGTATGTGCGCTGCCGCCAGTCAAATGCTCCTCCCCGCAGTTTAATGCGGCTTTTCCTGGGATATTTTATTTCCTGCGCGAGGAATTCTACCTGAACAAGTCTTAAAAATGTGAGTAGTAGATTTTTCTGCATGCATGCCACGTGCGTCGTTTTTTTTTTTTTTTTTTTTAATTCTAATCAACGTCTTTTTTTTTTTTTTTGCCACTTGGCTTTATGCGAATTACGTCCAGTTTTAAACGTGTCTGTGGATGTACCAATACACACTGCACACTAATGACAAATATATGCAAGTGGTAAAAACAATTGCGCTAAAACAATTGTTTCATAGGTTTTTTAATAAATCGATTGTTTGGAAGGTTGTATATAGACTATTGGATACTTTATATAACATTAATGATATTTTGAATTGGTTGTTGGGGGGGAAAAAAATGTGCAAGTAGTCTCTTTCCTTCATTGTTCCCTATATAAGAATGAGCGCATAATTACGACATCATTAGAATTTCTTCCGCATTTAACCACTGCTGGCAGAATTGACACTTAAAATATTTGATATTGTTAATTTCGTGGACGTTTAAAGCAACACTGCTTCTACAATAGTAGTACACTACGGCAAACAATTAATTGTAAATGAAAGCTAAATTTAGTTATTCCTCATTGATTTCGTTTAATATATATATTTATATATTTATTTATTTATTTTATGTAGGCCTAATGTTGTCGAGTATTCACAATGTCTTAATAAATGCACTTGGCTGTCGTGGTTTTTCCTTCTTTTTTTTTCTCTGCTGGATGTATTTTCTGCGCGGAAACATTTTCTTGGCGACGATTTGCCAGTGGGGCCAACATCAAAGAATAAATAAGCTGACAACATCAACTCGTAGCTCAATAAAATCAAACTTGCTAGTATTAGCTGTAGGTATACTGTAAGCCTTTACTGACAGCGATTTCCTGCGTCTATTTTAGTAAATGAGCAAGGGCGCGTTTACACAGCGTTAGTTGACACCACGATGGTTTGCTAACACGAAAGTGCGTGTGAAAATAATTGCCGCGATAGGTCCTGTTTACTCACACGATCGAGACATGCTGTCATAGTTAACTCAAAAGGGACATGTCCGACAACACTAGCGTAAATACATTGGTAGGCCCTGCATTTACATCCTTTTGTCAAGCGGTTGATATTTTTTGGAGTACTAAATGTCGTGACAGGATATTAATGACATGCAAACATATTGCTCCAGTGGTTTATTATATGACAATAAATAATATGCTGTCAAGTACTGTCCTGTCATACCTACACGATAATATACGGCCTGTCGTACCGCCACGTAGTGTAAGAACCGCGACAGATGTTAACATAATCAAAATAATTCGTCAGTGGTACTGTCAAAGTGAACACTACAAATTTGGGATCCGCTCAATAGTGATAGTGATGCTACGCGGTTTACACTACGATAGGAGGTGCATGTACTGTCACGACACTTACTATGAACTATCTAGCTCCAGCTGATATCGCGAAGGTAACTATCGTTAGTTCACACTGCGATAGTAATGCGAGAGTAGCTCTCGCGATCCACTATCGCCGTGTAAACGCTCCCTAAGTTTGGGATTTGTACTAACTTACGTAGTTTATTGTAAAACATTCTTCATATGAAATTGAAAAACTCTTTAGCCTGTAAAAATGTGTTGAGCTGCTTCGCATTGAGAATTTATTATATCTTATGACATTAAATAAACTCTACATTTTCCCTTCTTTTTTTCCCTATCTTTGCTACTGCATAAAGCGTGATATTACACGTTCAATACGCCAGCAAAAGTTGACTTGGTACCCCGCTACTGTTTTAGTTCAATCGTTTATTTACTCTGTGCACTTCGGCATCGCCGACGAATGTATCGTCTCGCATCAAGTTATACCAATCAGCTGTCGTGGATGAAGTGAACGTGTGAAACTCTGAAGGTCGTGAATCAATCGATATCGCACTCGTGTCACCGGCTATTTAAATGTTTTCCTAATTCCTTCCGGCATATTTTATCGTTCCTAGCGAAATACCCTTAAAAAAACCGTTAATGATTGAATCATTTTGGGCTTGTGGTTGGTTTATATACTATTACAACTGCATTACGATTACCGTATATGTTTTTTATGCAAACGTTATTCAGTCGTTTACACTTATTACTGATGGGAACTGTCAGTGCATTAAAACAAGCGAGCACCTCAAAGACAAATGAAAGTAATCTTTTCGCCAAACGCCGTGCTTCGGGTGGCAATTTTAGTTTATTAAATAGTCACGTGACCCAATTGAGTACAGGTACTAAAAATATGACGAATTTTGTTGGGTAGTTTATCATTTTTTAGTGCGTAACTAAACTTACTTAATACTAATTGATCAAATTCCAAATCGCCAGCATATTTGTTATGAAGTTGGTGGGGAAGAAAAAACTATGGAGACGGTTCCGTACTCTGCGTATAAGAATATTTTTAGGGAATTTATGTCGTTAAATAAATATATGCATAAGTTAAAAACTGTTTACATGACTTTAATTCGGGATTAGTGCAAAACCCGATTCCACAATGTTTACATGTATTTTATGACGTCACCAATATGCGCTCGATGACGTCATGTGTATTTTACTATTGCCACGTCCCTTACCTATGACAATCTAACGGGGCATCCACGGGAATTTATGGGTTTTCGGGCGGGGACAATTTCTGCATTTATAGACGTTGGAATCTGGAAGTACATTATCGTTCATCCGCTGTAGTGTACTACGCGATTCCACATATAGTATCGGGTAGTACACTTGAACCCATCCGCCCAAGTGTACTACGCGGTACCACATAGGGATCATACTCAATAAATTACTATTTTACCGCCAAAACTGGCGTATCCGTTTTGTAAACGACGATTCACTATTTTCGGTAGTTCAGCCACACCTTGTTTATCACGGGTCGCGTGTGGATTATTCACCGTAATGTTTCCTCCAAGGGGAACCGGGTTCAATCCCCGGCCGGGTCACCAGATTTTCGCAAGTTGGAATCGTGCCGGACGATGCCATTGGTCGGCATTTATTAATTTTCAGCTGGTAACTGTCGAGGCGAACCACGATATTATTTGATTATTTCTTGCGGACGATTACAAAAGCGACGATATCAACAATAATCAAGAAATACTGACCTCAGACGATGCACTAGACAATGCTCTGTCGTTCCAAAAAAAATCATGATACAAACCCGTATTTCCAGTTTGCGACAAAAATTCCATAAATCCAATATGGCGGGTGGGAATCTGCCTTAAGGCACGCGAGAACGTTTTTATGGGAAGTTCCTAACAGGAACTTAATGTTAACAGTCTGTAGCTGTAATTATTGTGACATTTTGCCAGCAAGTTGTTCGAGAATGTGTTCTATTATAAATGTTAAATTTTTTCGAAAACTTTTTTTTTTTCTTATTAAAGGGAAAATGTGTGTGGAGAGGGGGCTGGCAGCTTAGCTGTAGGAGAGGGGGCTGGCAGCTTAGCTGTAGGAGAGTGGGTGCGTACACGCGAACAACACACAAAATGACACACGTCCATGCTGTACCCTGGATTCGAACCTAGACCCATTCATGCCGGATTCAAATGGCTCTGACAAGACGACACTACGATTAAAACGGAAGAGCCAACCAAATGCAAAACACTTCTGACGTCGGCATGGCAAAAACTGTCGCATGGCCAACAGGTCATAATTAGAAACGATTTAATAAGCCACGCCGGGGGCCACGGTAGCTGAGCGGTTAGCCCAACCGCCTCCCACCAATGCGAACCGAGTTCAATCCCCGGCCGGGTCACCAGATTTTCGCAGGTGGGAATCCTGGCAATGCCGTTGGTCGGCGGGTTTTTCTCGGGGATCTTCCGTTTCCCCCGCCCCTTCATTCCGGAGCGCTGCTTCATACTCACCTCAATCACCCTCATCGGCTCTCAAGACCTCGCTGTTGAGAGCCGCCCAAATCTCTTCATCCACTCATTAAGCCGTACCGTAGAGTGCGGCAAACACCAAACACGGTGTACGACGTTGTAGAATGAAGTATAGGCTGTTCACGATAAAATGAGCACTTTTGAAAGCCCTGCTTAAGATCTACTTGTATACACATTCTGTGTTCTTCTACCTTATGTAAAATTAATATCACCATAGGCCTCATCGCTTATTCATACGTCGATCAAGTGAAATTGCAAAATTATTAGTAGATTAAATATACAGATCTGCTCATAAATAATACAGAAAGCGAGAGAAATATTTTGAATTTTCACACGTGTTTACGTAACATTAATTATTCACGTTAATATATGGCAATAGTTTCCCCTCCATCGTTACCAACTTTACTGGACATATGTAACTCATTGCGCCCGTTAAAATTCATGCAGGTAGGGGCAATGACTTTTATCTATGATTGATTTCAAAAGTGCTCACTTTGTCGTAAACAGCCTTTAGTTCGGCTAACTTTACCTACGTGTCAAATTTGCTTCTTACAAGGGAAAGATTAGTTGCCACTTTCCGGGTTAAACTCACAAAGTTACCATTCATACCTTGTAGTGCTTTAACGTGATATCTGCACGTTTTGTCGGCACCCTGTGTTCCAAATCTCCATTCTCTCCGCCGCCTTTGAACCTAATTTATCTTATAAGCTCCTTATAAATGGAGCCGAATATTCCCAACCTTCCTGCTAACTAGTCGTGCTATACGTTCAAGCAGCGAGTTGAAAAAGTTTTTATAGTGTCTTATCGTGGTTATGAGGCTCCAGCATTGCACAGTAAATTGGCGTCTCAACCAATTACGTTAAGGAAGTTGAAACAACTTTATGTGCATTTAATTTGTGTTGGTGTAAACCTGTGTAGGCCATATCTGGAATATTTCGGATGGTTTTGATTCCACGAAAAATTATTACAACAATTTTGAGTAGGTTTATCGTATATTGTAGATAAAGATAAATGTAAACACAGTCATATATATGATATACTTATCTCTACAGTAATGATGGTCTCACTTCAAATATGGTTGATTAATTCTGTCACTACAGTGTTTTAGAAATGGCCAGGTATTGGGTCTGCTTTGGAGATAAGTAGGCTGTCGATTTTCACGCATTTTCTCATGTTTTGAATTGGGCCTAAGATACGTTAAGGCCTCTATTAAAAGTAGTATTAATCCATTTTTATGTTAAGTTGGGTACAGCATACAGTGTTATTGCTCGTTCTTGTCTCTGATATCTTTAACAGATTTGTACAGTTAAGGTGGTCGCCTGGTTGAAGGAATTTTGCACGTCTGAGGTCTAAAAGCGTGGGAGCGCTAGGGGCGACCGAGACACGCTCATCTACTCTCTCATCACCTCTACGTGCAGTCTTGCCGTCGATAACGCGCCTCCATGATACTTTCAACGAATACTCCGCCATTTTATGACGTAATAAGAAAAATAAAGTTTTGACGCTCGTCCCTATTTCTTTTTTCATGTTTTGTACCGGAATGTCCATACCTAAAAATGAACGTGAAAACACCCGTTTGAGCCATTTTCACTATCACAGAAACATGCTTTAGAGAGAAATGGAGGAACTGAAAAACGTATAGTCTACAGGCGCGTAACGTTTCTTAAAATGCTATTCGTAAGCAGACCTCACTGAGACACGTTGGACGGTTTTTTGATAAAACGTTATCTGCTGGAGCTCTGCACACCGTTCGGCGGCCTACCCAGGCGACCTGCCATCTTAACCGATATAGGCTGTTCACTGTAAAGTGAGCACTTTTTAAGGCACTTCTAAATTTTTCCTTTCATCCGTTTTCCATCTTCCTGCTGCTTTTTAATGTAAACATTGCAATGTGATCAATAAACACAGTGTATGCATTTCACCACCCTCAAAATTCAATGCCTCAGGCTGCAATAAGATATACTTATTAGGGGTTAATGCCTGTTGGGAGGGCCTTAAAAAGTGCTCACTTTACCGTAAACAGCCTATAACACCAAACTGTTGTAGCAGTGAGACACAAATCTCGGCCACTGTCCATGGTAAATTTGTTGTTCGTAAGAGAAAAAAAAAAAAACCTATTTCGAGCAGTGGATTCTCAAAAGTCGAAAATAAGGAAATTATGCTTTTTTTTTTCTGGTATGTAATGACGTCTCCCACGCAATGCCCACCGCATACCGGATATTGTGCGACCGGACGGACCGATGATTCGAACAAGTAAACATGCCAACAACGATTTAACTGGCGTGTGCTTCCACTCCAGACACATTGTAACTTGTGTCTACCCACGAAAATAATGAAATTGTCTGAGGAATGAGTTTCAACATTGCCGAATTGAAATGTGACACACAGACACACAATGCGTTTACAGTAACAATTCCACCCGGACTGAACTCGGAGTGGACTGAAGTAGGAGTGGAGTCAGAATCCAGTCCACTGGCCAAGGTGGACGGGACTGTAGAATCCGGATCGAAAGTTTCAAGGGAACAGTGCCACTAGGAACGAACTGTAGCTGAAAGCAAAACATAAGGCGCCATTTTGAATACGGTCAAGATACAGCAACCTGTTTGTGGCATTTCCTGAAAGTGACTAAAATGTGCAGCACGAAAAGGGAGCAGAGAAATGCGTTGTCAGAGGGAGAGAGAGAGGTAGGGTATTTGCTGGCAATAATGTGCAGCACGAAAAGGGAGCAGAGAAATGCGTTGTCAGAGGGAGAGAGAGAAGTAGGGTATTTGCTGGCAATAATGTGCAGCACGAAAAGGGAGCAGAGAAATGCGTTGTCAGAGGAAGAGAGAGAGGTAGGATATTTGCTGGCAATAATGTGCAGCACGGAAAGGGAGCAGAGAAATGCGTTGTCAGAGGGAGAGAGAGAGGTAGGATATTTGCTGACAATAATGTGCAGCACGAAAAGGGAGCAGAGAAATGCGTTGTCAGAGGGAGAGAGAGAAGTAGGGTATTTGCTGGCAATAATGTGCAGCACGAAAAGGGAGCAGAGAAATGCGTTGTCAGAGGAAGAGAGAGAGGTAGGATATTTGCTGGCAATAATGTGCAGCACGGAAAGGGAGCAGAGAAATGCGTTGTCAGAGGGAGAGAGAGAGGTAGGATATTTGCTGACAATAATGTGCAGCACGAAAAGGGAGCAGAGAAATGCGTTGTCAGAGGGAGAGAGAGAGGTAGGGTATTTGCTGGCAATAATGCTAGACGTGCAGATGTGGAAGTTGTTGGGTGGGAAGTGCATTTCAAATAAGTGAACATTCATTATTTACACTTTTCATACTGGCAAGATGACGGTTGTTAAGTACTATAACAGTGTACATCAAATTATTTACTTACAAATATCTATGATCCACGACAGCTTGCAAAACTATTGATGGCCAGTTCTTCCGGTTAATAAAATCTTTATACCCATATACCGAGCGAGGTGGCGCAGTGGCAACTCACTGGATTCGCAATCGGGAGGACCCGGGTTCGATTCCGAGTCCGGCCATCCTGATTTCGGTTTTCCGTGGTTTTCCGAAATCACTCCAGGCGAATGCTGGGATGGGTCCCTAACAAATGCCATGGCCGATTCCTTCCTCAATCCCTCTTCCCTGTGCGACTTGCACCGTCCCTAATGACCTCGCTGTCGACGAGACGTTAAGCCCAATTACCTACCTACCTACCTACCTACCTTTATACCCATAACTTAGTTCCTTTTCAACCCTCGTTCTGTGTTGTGTACATTTTAGTCCACGTTCAAAACTTTACCATAAACGCTTACTTTCGTTACGAGTTCACTGATAGAGTTCGCTGCAAGCTGATTCCAATCAGAGTTTGGTCCAGTCCGAAATGTTACTCTAGAAACACTAACAGCCTGGAGTTTGTATTTTTGTCGTAGCTGAGCTCACCAGGCGCACGCCTGATAAATAGTTTCATTTAAAAAAAATGTATTTCAAAGAATCTGCGCCGCAGTCCGAAACCGGGTAGGTTGGTTTCTTAAACACTTGCCAAAACGTCTCGGAACTTTATTTGAGGTGAATGAGAAGACATTACTGACCCGGCGATATGTTAGCCGCTAGCGCGTGATGGTTAGAGAGACGTGTCGTTTCGTACTGTTCCACAGTCTTAAATGTTTGCAAGAGGGAGTGCTGATAACTTTGTCCCGTCGTGGTCGGTTTTCTCAGGGTATTCCGGTTGTGACAAGGGTGCCACTCCACTGAGATACCGTCTGCCAGGCAGAAGTTAGCGAGTGGGGAGATTTGATTGACTCTTAACATTGATGTCACATAGCCCCGACCAGCACGACCCCGCAAGCACGACACGACACTTAAAACTAAACAACCAATGAAATACAAGATGTATATGACGTAAACCCGACAATTCTGTCGTACGACCAGCAGTTTTGGATTCGAAATTATTTCTATTCTTCGTCGGGTCGTGTGGCAAGACGCTAAGTGTGTTCGACCTTGTAAAATGAAATTGTATGATAAACCTTCCCTACAACTGGATATACGTAGCTTAAAAGAAAACAAATTATGAAAATTATTGTATTTAACTCTAACAAATAATAATTTTGCCTTTGTATGTATTAGCTATAAAACTTTGTCACCACCATGTATTTCGAATTGTCTGCCCACCGCCTTTGAAACCAGCGTAGTTAATCAGCGCCTTCTAAATGGATCCGAAAAGTTCTATTCGTGTCGCGGCAGTAAACTGTCGAGCTGTAAATTCGAGCAGTCACATTGAAAATGGTCGTAGTTTCTGTCGTGTCGGGCTGTGCTCGTCGGGGCTATGTAATTCCGGCATTAGTCAGTGATGGTGAAGCGAGGTGAGCATGGACAAATGGCATCGTCCGGCACGATTCCCGCATAGCGACCCTGCCGGGAATCGAGCCCGGTTCTCCTGGGTGGGAGGCTAGTGGTCTGGCCACTAAACTACCGCGGCCCCCCGCCAGGCAGGAAGCAGGCACTGTCATTATTGCCGACCCGTGTCGACTAACTAGCTGGCTGTTAGCACATAGAGATTTCAACAACGTGTGATCGATCACCTCGTACTGAGTACGTGACCGATATTGGGCTCTGGTCCGGAACAGTAGTGCACTAAGGACTATACGTTATCCATTCCGAGGCGACAGTAATGATGACCCGTATAGAGGGGGAAATGGCGTATCCATTCACGGTTATTTCCACATTTCTTTGAAGCCCTGCTTCGAAGATATTCCTCCGCCTCATTCAAGCGAAGCTTAAGGTTGAAGTAAAGCAACTGTCTATGGAGCACTGCATCGACTATACAACGTGAAGAACTCGTGTACTACAGGCACTTTGAAAATTATCACAAAAGTGTCATTTTTGCTCTATATAAAGAAATAATCTATTGAAACATTGTAAAATACTTTACTAAATATACTTCTTAAATATAATCACTTAAAATAGTTCGCATTTTCAACAAAAAAATTTGGAAAGCGGAATATACAATAAAATGTTCAAGAAATATTTTTGTATTGTAAAGGGTATTTTAACGCCCCCCCCCCCCCCCCCCAGTTTTATGTTTGAAATCTTAGCCGCGGACGGCTTACAAAACTTAAATGAACACCCAGCCTTGCCCGGGAATCGAACCCATAGCCTCCCGCACCCCAGATCGGTGGCGCACCAACCGACTGCGTCACGGGAGGTCGACTTCAAGAAAATGGTCATAATATTTACTATGATTGCATGTAAGAAAATTGTAATAATAATGTAGGAAATAATTTTTGTAATTGGTTTTACGTGCGTATGTTTGTCGCAAACACTTATGGCTGAAAGTTGGAAGTGACTGTGAAATCTTGTTCAGTCGGGGAAGGAGCTACGCGGTAAGACCGCTCCCATATAGCGAGGACGACGGCCGGCCACGAGTGGAAGTAGGCCAGTATGCAAATGGCGGCGAGCACAGCCACGTCAGTTTCCCACGACGCTGCCCCAGGGACGTCGACGACCATAGCTCCTCATGGTGTGTGTGTGTTTTCGGCGTGACAAACGACCGTCCGGCTTCCCCGCGGGGATGTCCGTGTCATTGGGCCGAGGGACGTTCCTACCCCCCCCCCCCCCCTCATTCTCGCCGCGCGCCCCAGACGGGCCGAAAACTTTAATAACATTTCACTTTACGTTTACTTTCCGACATGTTGTTTCTTATGGAACTCGACACAATGGAACTGTCAAAGGTAAAGTCAAGCACTCTTGACTTTACGATTTCAAAAAGTTGAAATTTAAAGTCAAAGTCAAGCAGCCATTTTGCCGAGAATCTAACAGAGGTTATGTGGAAAGTGCGTTATTTTATTGTAGGGCGATTTTAATCTCGGTATATTAAACAAAGCTCGTCTTAAATAAAATAAATGGCAAACAAATATAATGTTAAGAGGAAATAATTGAATTGACATATTTTAATAAAGTGAACAAATTAATTTTTTGTTTTCAAAAACTTTTGATATAAATTTTAAGTATATTTTAAAAAAAGGTACGGAAAATGTATTCCCGGATATCAAAATTATTTACATAACAAGATGCACATTCTTACAAAGCTCGCAGAACCGATGTTCAATTGTCTTTCAACTCTGACTTTACAATATTGTATTGTGTATTGGTGGTTTCGTCGGGGGAAAGGAAACGTAAAGTGAAATGCTAAAGTTTTCTGTTGTGTAAGAAGCTGTAGCCCCGACTGGCTTCACCTGGAGGAATCGCTCACGAGTTAGTAGTTTTTGTTACGTCTCCCTCACGACAGCCACTCGGAGGCCACGCTTCACCAATTCAGGGCCGTTTTATAGGCACGTGAGGCCCGCCGGCAACATAAATCTCAGCTACAGGTTATATATTATAGTTTTAAACCATGACGCATTAATGAGAAAGTTCATTATCACATCATACAACGCCGACTTAGCCTTTTATTCTAAGTTAAGTTATGTTTTTTTTTTTGCGAATGCGTTTGTTAACTAAACTAGCTTACTACTTCAAATGAAAATAAGTTACTGTCGTGCTACTTATAATGAAAACATACCCTTCAATTAGTCATATCTGCAGCAACCCCTCATGGTGAGATGGTAATTTTAGAAAATTCAATTCATTGTAAATGATTTTCTTTTAATCCAAAAAAGTGGCCCCCATGGAATATGGGGCCTTTTAAACACCCCCCCCCCCCCCCGACGCAGCCCTGTTCATCATGCATCTGCGTATAAGGAATTAAATGCCAAATTCGGGCACAGATCTCTCAGTCGCCTTTTGTGGCAGGATTTTCAACTAAAGATTTTTTTGTTAGAGAATGAGCGCATCTAGATTTGTGAACCTTCCAAATTTTAATTATTTTTTAAATTTTAAATGCACTTTTTCAGTTTTCATAAAATTGTTGCATTTTATAAATAATTAAAAATAGTGAATTTAAAATTTAAAAAAAATTAAATTAAAACGGTTAAATCTGTAACAATGAATATTTAGTTGAAGATACTACCACAAAAAACAACTGTGGGATCCTTGTCCGAATTTAGCATTTAATTCCCTATACGCCCATGCATGGTGAAGCCTGATAGTTCCAATGCCAACTTTTGAAATGCAATGGACATACAAGGACCAGCCTACTGCTACAGCCTATTCACGTATTATTCACACTTTTCCAATCAAACCTTTGAAAAATCACCCCATGTACAGTATGGCGTGTTTGGTTGTTTACTAAATATGTCGCGTATACTTGTGTTAACGTACACTGTAAAAAATATATTTCCTTCATTTCACGGGAAATGACTGGTAAAAATTTATCCAGAGGTGTCCCTAAGCTCGCAGCAAAATTACGGACACGATGATTTTCGAAATGGACTTTCCGTTAATTTCCCAGTTAGTTTTCTGTACTTCCGGTTTAAAATACAAATAAATAATGGAAAAGTATTTAATTTTAGTTACAGTATGTGAGTGTTCTACTGTGTATAAAAATATACGTAAAGAAGTTTAAATATTTTAAATCCGAGCAAGACCACTCACCTACAACTATCCCATAATGCCTGTGGTATATGTTGTGTATTTCTATTAGAGTACCATAAGAAACTTATTCAGTTTATATTAAAGTTAGTGTATTTTAAGTGTTTCTGAATGTTACTTAACTGCCGCAGAAACGATAATTTTCTGGTTACAGTGGTGAAGAAATCTTTGTGTAGACTCGGCATTGTTCATCTCCGAAAGCCGAAGCTATGCGAAATACGGAGACTTTCCGTATTTTGTACTTACGGACTTGACTCCGTTTTCCATTACGGATTGAGTTTCCGTATATTTACTGAAGTTATCCGTAAATAATACCTTATTTTTGGTTAAACTGAACTTTAACATTTACTTTATCTTATTTCATTTATAATTAATATGAGGAAAAAAACTGGAAGAAAGTAGGTGTGTTAGTAATGTCTATAGGCTATTCACGGTAAAGTGAGCACTTTTAAAGTCCTTTCATTTGGAATAATAGTCGATAAATAATATTTTATTTATGACTTAGACGTTAACTTCCGAGTGCGATGGAATATATATACTGTGTTTATTGCTTACAAGGCAATATTTATTTTAAAAAGGTGGGCTTCAAAAGTGCTCACTTATATATATATATATATATATATATATATATATATATATATATATATATATATATATATATATATATATATATATATATATATATTATATATGTGTGTGTGTGTGTGTGTGTGTGTGTGTGTGTGTGTGTGTGTACACAATTGGTCCAGTGGTAGAGAAGGCAAATTATGCCTTAACTGCGCCCACAGACATAAGCAAAATAAATAAATAAACAAACAAAAGATGATTTCGTTTGGGAGAGTGAGTTAGACATTGGGAAAATTTCAGCCACTAGGTGCGCAGTTTTCCAAAAGGTAACTTTTAATTAAACACTTAAGCTACGTGAATAATAAAAGAGAGAGATTTTATTTAATTGCGAAGATATTTTATATTTTATTTGTGACTATTAAAGTCATAGTTGTTTTTTTTTAAGGTAGAGAATGGAGAGAATGTGGTATCTTGTAGACCCTAGCGCTAAACTAGTGGCGGAAATGTTCCCGTTGCCGAACCTTGAACACTGATTTTCCCAACATGAGTATAATGAATGTGAGAGCGAACGAGCTATGGCCGTGTCCCAATTCACAGAGAGAGTACTCTCTTGCTCACTCTTGACGTCACAGAGAGTCCTCTCTGCTATCCCAACTACGAGGAGAGAGCGCGAGAGGGAGAGTGATCGACGACATACACTCGGTGCTCACTCTCGCACCCTCTCTAGCAGTCATGTTGTTTCCAAGTCTAACCTCAACTATCGAGACATATATTTTGTTGTTTCTAAAGCAGTGTTAGAAGTATTTTATTGGCTTAACTTAATCATTACGATTGTGAAATGTGTATAGGCTGTTCACGGTAAAATGGGCACTTTTGAAAGCCCTACTTAAGATCTACTTTTATACATGTCGTGTATTCCCCCACATTACGTAAAATTAACATTGCCATGGCCCTCGCCACTGTATTCATGCCTTGGTCAAATGAAACACTGAAATTATTAAGAAAGTAAATACTTGACAAAATCTGCTAATTTTTACACTTCGATGCATTAAGAAAACAGAAAGCAAAATAAATAATTTTAAATAATCATAAATGGTTACCTAACACTTTTTATTCGACGGTAATATATGGAACTACTTTCCCCTCCATCGTTGCCAACTTTGCTGGGCGAATGTCACTCAATGCGCCCATTAAAATATCTGCATGCAGAGAACAGTGACTTTTTTCCAAAGTTCATTTCTAAAGTGCTCACATTATCGTGAACAGCCTTTAATAACAATAATATTCAGTTTGATATGGAACTTAACAAATTATGGTGTTATGTTCATGTTTCATTTAGGTTAATGGTGTATATTATTAAATACTGTGATTTGAACATAACAATTATATTATCAACCATGCAAAAATGTAACAAATTAAAATAAGTTACTATTTCATAAAATGCCGTACATTTATTCGAGGGAAGTGGAAGGCCAGAAGTATTTAATTTTTCACTATTTATTACCGTTACTGTCAGAGAAATAATGCCGAAGGCTTACGGAGGGCACAAGCCTCAATTCGCTGGAGTGAGAGTGGCGAGTGAGCGTGAGCACACTTTGGAGTTGAGACGTGGCCTAGACGAAGAGAGCGGTGGCGATGGCAGCGGCTTGTTTTCGCGGTGTGTGCCGGACCACGTGTGGCGATGTATAAACCGGTCAGTGACCCTGTCCAGGGGTTGGAGGTACAGCAGGGAAAGGGACAGAGAGTCACATTTGCCACGAACTGGTCCGGTGGGATGGGGGGAGGTCGCGCCTTCCTGTTTCACTACCTGGAGCTACGCGTAGGCCACCATCACATTGCAAGTCTCGTTCCCGTATCGGCCTTGCGTCCAGTTTGCCTAGGGCTGATGCCGGAATC
Organism: Dryococelus australis; assembly: GCA_029891345.1. Classification (NCBI taxonomy): domain Eukaryota; kingdom Metazoa; phylum Arthropoda; class Insecta; order Phasmatodea; family Phasmatidae; genus Dryococelus; species Dryococelus australis. The sequence continues at coordinate 145,350,749 of CM057000.1, forward strand.
ACATAGCCCCGACCAACCGACACTGCGCTCTCGGCATTTAACCTAACTATCTAGAAGGCGCTGATAGGCTACGTTAGTTTCTAAAGCGGTGAACAAGAGGGAAATTTGTAATACATAATGGCATAGACTGTTCACGGTAAAGTGATCACGTTTTAAGGCCCTCCCAAATGGCATTAACCACTAACATACAGGTTTCATTGCAGCTCCAAACGTTACCTTTTATTAGTAGTGAAATGTATACACTGTGTTCATTAGTCTGATAGCAATGTTTATATTAAAAAGTGTCAGGAAGGTAGAAATCTAATGAAAAGAAAAATTCAGCAAGGCCTTAAAAAGAGCTCACTTCACCGTGAATCGCCTGTACCAGTTGGTATCGCTAATGCATACAGAGGTAAAATTATTATTTTTAAGAGTTAGATACAATAAATTTCAATTTATTTTTCTTTTAAGTTGCGTATTTACCGTTGTAAGGAAATCTTGCAATACAATTTAATTTTGCAAGGTTGTACATTCTGTGCGTCGTGTCGCACGACACGACGATGAATAGAAATAATTTCTAATCGAAAATTGCTGCTCAGACGACAAAATCGGTCGAGCTTACGACGATCTATCTTGTATTTCATTGTCTGTTGGCCGTCGTGTCGTACTCATCGGGGCTATGTGATTCCGGCATGGCCCCTCACCTCCCCCTCTTCCCCTGCTTCACCCTTACTGATTCCTGGCAAAATGTATAGGCTATTCAGTGATTTTTCTCACTTTTTCTTAATCTGTGGTTATCTGCGAGAGCTTTCGAAATATGCCCCCTTAATGCAGTTGTTAGTTGTCAAATCATTATAACTTTCAAAATATAACACTCAAATTCCGACACAAGAGTGCTAGGCTGGTTCAAAGTATTGAATAAGAGTAAGCGCGGCATACTGCATTTGAGTTCGTTTCTCCGCGTCTCATTAACTTCCGCGTAATATAACTGTTGATTAGGAGAAGCTACGACGCTCGCTTAAGTTTCGATCGACAGCTCTCGTTAAGAACAATCGATTGCGCGTATAAAAAAATTTTGTGTGGCGTGGTTATGGTGAAATTGTATGAGTTAAGTGTAGAAAATTACGAAAATTTATCACAATGTCGTCCTATACTCGTCAAAAAGCCAAGTCAAAATACAGAAATCGTATACGGTTGGAAAGAGCATCTCAAAAGCAATCCAGTGATATCCATGAAACCCCATATGATCGAGTGAAGCGGTGCCGGGAACGTAAAATAAACATCAAGGCGTCCGAGCGCGTCAACGTAGACGTATTCACGCAAAACAAACGGCCGTGTTCCCAACACGGCCAAAACCAATATATATTTTTTATAATTATAATATCTTAAATTGCGTACAGTGAGACCTGTATGACGACTGAGCAGGCGCCTTAATAGATCACCTTTAAAATCCCTGCTTAGGATCTACTTTCATCTAGTGTTATATCCTTCCACTATAAGAAAAATTAACATGGACCCAATGTTTCAAGAAACCTGCTTAAGGCAATACTTAAAATATGTAGAAATTGTTTTGTATTTCCTTAATGAAGGCAAGTAATTTTGTCCTGTATTTTTATTTTATCGACCAAAACGTTTAATTTTTGGAGTTGAATTTGCGAGAGCATTTCTACAATTCTACGAAATTGTACTAACTGTTTGAAAACTGTTCATTGTCAAATTACATACGAAATTTTTTTAGATAAAAATAATACGTCTATATATGTATGACACATTAAAGACTGTATCGCATTTCATTACACCGTAACATAGGATTTAAACATACAGTACATATTTATGTATTTAACATTTCACATTATATGGACACAAACAAGTTGGTGAACAATAAGAATGGACGTATTTACAGGAGATATATTAAAGCAAAAATATTAAATACTTGAACATCAAAATAGACAATTAATAAATTGTCAAAGATCAGTGCGGAAACTAAAATTAACATAATAAATGACAAGTGTAGGATGTTGACGATCAGTTGAGCACTGTCTTGTGAAATCCTGGCCTAGAAGTTATTTTTTCTTCTAATTTTGTATAATTCCGCGGTGTGAATAATAAACGTCACTTCATTCGTCCGCCATCCATGTAAAACTTTGCAATTGATAGGGAAGTAAATGCGTTAAAGGCTGTTCACGATAAAGCGAGCACTTTATAAATCATTCGTAGAAAAAAGTCACTGCTCTTGCCTGCATGTATTATAACGGGCGCACTGAGTGGCATGCGTTGGTAACGATGGAGGAAAAAGTAGTTACATATCCTAACGTTAAATAAATAGTGTCAGGTAACCATTTGTGATAACTTAAATTATTTCTTTAGCTTTGTGCTCTTTTAATGCATCGAAGTGTAAAAATGAGCAGATTAGTAAAATATTAATTTCCTAATAATTTCACAGTTTCACTTGACCAACTCACGAATAAAGGAATTACATTACATTGCAATATATCAAGTTTAAACAACTGATTATCAATTCGCTGCCAACTAAACAGGTGTCTTCATGACAATGTGTAATGCAGCAATTGTTGAGAGAGAGAGAGAGAGAGAGAGAGAGAGAGATAGATAGATAGATAGATAGATAGATAGATAGAGTGTGTGTGTTTGTGTGTGTTACTGAGTTACTGAAAAGGGAGAGAGGGGAGTTATGGCCAGTGATTTTCTTTTTCAAAGGTTTCTTTCCGAATTGCTTACTTTACCGCAACAGCCTATAGTTGCAATGTTATAAATAAATAAAATTAATAATAATACATCCTCTTTATCTGGCGCAGTTGAGGCGCATCTGCCTCCTCTTACACTGAAGAACCAATTTTATAATTTACGCTTCCTTATTACTGTGACGGCGTTGCCAACACAAATAGGGCGAGGTCTTTGTTTCAACTGCTTCCTGAATGTAGGTGTTTTAAGGTGGAAAACAGCTCAGAGCCCCCCCATTATGTCAAAAAAGGGATTTGGGTTGGTTACAGTGAAAAGGTTTAATATTTCGTTGCCTTACTGTAAATCCTTTACAATATTCAACCCCCCCCCCCCCAAGATAACAAAGAATAAACTACATATAAAAATATACTTTTCCCACTGGTTACATTTAGTATAAAAAATGTATCAAAAATAATTATGTTTAAAAACTTCCCCCCCCCCCCCAAAAATTTTTTTTTTTTCATTTTTCCAAAATTACATATCTTTCTAGCTATATGCAGGGGTTACATTAAAGTATACTTAACTAAAACGGCAGCAAGAACCCCCCTCCCCTTTTTTTTTTAAATGTTGACGGAACAGCAGTTCCTGCCAAAGTGAAAACTCTGTGCTGTCTCCCCGAATCTGGGCGAGACACCTGTATTTATATTTTATTTGGAATCATCTAGAACATTACAAAATGATCTTCACTCCGTCGATATCTGAAGTCCTAGAAGGGCACCCTGGTGGTACGTGGCTGGCTGGCTGGCTGGCGTTACGTGGTTAAGGTAACGTACAAGGGAGGGGAAAGCAGTCCTACTTTTCGTGGGCGGTAGCAGCCCTGCGGCGCCCATACTTGCAGACCAGCAGGCCCACCCAGCGGACGTGAGGCGTGGAGCTCGTCAAAACACACCCCCGTCGCAGCGAAGGTAAGCCGTCCCAAATGGCCAACATTTTCTTAACTTGGTTTAGCTTGTTTTCGCAGGGATAGCCGTCACATTACGGTTTAGCATAAAATTAATAGTGCTTACAAATTAATAAACACTGCAGAAAATCAATAGCCGTTACTAGACATCGATTGAAAATGTAATTAATAGGTACTAAATAGTGACATGCATGTACAGAAAAATATTTAAATTTAAGTGGTGATTACTATCTTTAAACAAGTCCATAAATCACTGATAAACGGACAGGTATTAGGCCAAAATATTCACCGTATACACGCACGAATATAGTGCATTTGCACAAACGTATAAATGCACAGCTGGCCCACATGCTTACATCCGTAACGATAGGTTCCTGTAAATAAAATTAAACAAACATTAGTTAGTTACAACAAAATATAGCAGTATAATTATAGTCGATTACTATATCACATGACGATAAAACATGGTTTTACTTGAAGCATCCTAGGGTCACATTTCATGTCATGTTCAGGGATGAAGGGCACCTACGGGTCCCAGCTGGAAAGCCTGTCACTAGGAGGGTGATGCCTTGCCCTGGGTCCACCCCCTATACGCATTTATTTATACTTCAGCCATAAGCATATATATATATATAATATCTTAATATATACGAACTATATTTATATTATTTGAAAGTAAGGATTTCCAACTCTTTTAATGAAAACTTTTAGAGTTTTTTTCCCCATAAGTTGACATCCAAGTTGGGGTCCAGTTGTGTTTGGAGCTGCCCTCCTAACAGGAACACGGCAATCATTCACTTGCGACGTGGGAACGTTGGCAAACCTGTCGAACTGTATTACCTGTGCGGTCCCGTTGGGAGAGGCAAGGGCCAGGCCTAATGAACGCAACGTCGTAAAAGGTGGCGCGGAGGAGCATATAACGGTGCTTGGCTGTGGAAAATGCTTTGTTCGTGAAGTTGGCGTGTTTTTTTTTGTTCCGCTCATCCCCGGGTTGCGCCCCCCGTACCCTTGGTGGTTGTGGGGGTCCCGTTAGGTCCTCCTTGTGGGGGAGGGGCTGTACAACTCCCTGCCCTCCTGCACCTTGTATTGACGCCGCCACGCCACCTGGTGTCCGGAAACTGCTGGTCCACGGAGCCCGACATCCGCTCTATCTGGCCCTCTGTTTTCCGCACGTGTTTCTGCACGTGCATTGCCGATGTTCTTTTGCTTGTTTATTTTATTACGTCTATAAGATTCTTTTTTTTTTTTCAGTGCATAGCTATAAAAACTGTTCACGATAAAGTGAGCACTAATGAAATAAACCTTACAAAAAAGTCACTGCTCCTTGCCTCCATATATTTTAACGGGCGCACTGAGTGACATACGCCCAGTTAAGTTGGTAATAATGGATGGAAAGAAGTTCCATATCTTAACGTCGAATAAAAAGTGCGAGGTAACCATTTGTGGTAACTGAAATTATTTCTATCACTTTCTGCTTTTTTTTTCTAATGCATCGAGTGTAAAATTGACCATTTGTAACATATTTATTTTTCCAATAATTCTACAGTTTCACCTGACCGACGCATGAAAAAAGTGATGAGGCGCATGACAATGTTAATTTTACATAAGGCTGAGGAATACACAACGTGCATACAAGTAGGTCATAAGCAGGGCTTTCAAAAGTGCTCATTTTATCGTGAACAGCCTTTATTTCCTGTTTGCTGGGTTCGAGAATGTTGTAGATAGTGGTTTTTTTTAAACCGTTATCGGAGTCTGTTTATTTTCCGTAAAGGTAGAGTTCGTGTTCAATTATTGCTCTCGATGGAACTGCGCTCCACCTGTTGATCTGTACATTCACTTTAATCAATGTGTAATTTGTTGCTGTCGATTCGTCGATGTGTTTCAAGGAGTTGCTGCATTCGATTTTCATTGATCTGCAAGTGCTTATTTTACATCTGTTCATTTATTTTAATGAGTTCATATTCAAACTCTTATTTTCCTCTCGGGTACTTTGCATGTTCTGCAAATCTATATTTTTTGATTTGTAATGCCGATTATGAGACACATAAATGTGCTATTGTAGATCTATATTATTGAGCTGTTGTAATTTTTATTTCTTTAAGCTTTCCCTTGTCTCTATTCCTGATCAAGATATGTACATAATTAGAAACCACAAGTCATTTTTAGAGTTTAATATATTTGAGCTATCATATTTCTGTTTCGACTCTTGTTAATCTAAATATTTGAGTATTTTTCTTGCTCTTTATGTTTAAGTACGTGCACATTGTGTTATAGGCTGTTCACGGTAAAATGGGCACTTTTTAAGACCCATCTAAATTTTTCCTTTCATCGAATTTCCATCTTCTGGCTGCTTTTAAATATAAACATTGCAATGTGACCAATAAACACAGTGCATACATTTCTCCACCCTCGAAATTTAATGCCCGAGGCTGCAATAAGATATGTTGGGAGGGCCTTAAAAAGTGTTCACTTTACCTTGAAGAACCTATATACCTGGTTGAGTGTAAGAGAAGGCATTGAAGCCTTAACTTCGCCTGTGAAAATATTCGAAATAAATAAAATAAATAAGGTTCTATTCAGGGCGGTTACTCCCGGATTTTCGGATGTGGGAATAGTGCCGGACAATACCGCTGACAGGCGGGTTTTATTTATTTATTTAATTATTGTCAATTTTTTAAATTGCGAAGTTAAGGCGGTAAGTTTTTTCTTACACTTAACTATTTTAAACAAGAGTAAACATAAAAATTGATAGGCCCTGTACTTAACCTTTGAACTTAATCCTAAGTTATTAACAGAAAACTATTTTAATGTAAAACTTGGCTCACAACTATCCGTCACTTCCGTCAGTCAGTCATCCATCGATTTTGTTCGTCCGTGAATTGAAAGCGACTCACAACAGTCCGTCGTCTGTCGAGCCAGAAAATTTTCAGTGTTACCATCCAACAACATAAACTTTCTCGCGCACAGATAAGTGTTTTAATGAATGTGATAAATATAGTCTCTTTCGCTAACGTAATTTATCAACATTTCCTCCGGCAATCTACAAGTCATCTTCAGTTCAATTCAAAGGCAAAACGTAAAAAAGTTAACAACTTCACTGCCTTGTGTGTGTAAATAGAAAAATATTCAGACAAGTGACTGTTTCCCGACAGCCATGTTCAAGGAACGATATTACAAGGCGGTGCCCGTCCGTTCCTCCTTCGCAAGTTTAAGTATGAAATATATTTGACGGATTGATGGATAGATAAAGTTGCCTTGCGATTGGTTGAAGATCATGTGACCGACGGGCGACTGATGGATGAAACGGATGGTTGTGAGTCTAGCTTTACTAACAAACTGTGAAATTCAAAATAATAAATTATGGTTAAAGGCTGTTCACGACAAAGTGAGCACTTTTGAAATCAACCTTATAAAAAAGTCACCGCCTCCACCTGCATATATTTTAACCGACTCAATGAGTGACACGTGCCTAGTAGAGTTGGTAATAATGGATGGAAAGTAGTTCCATAGCTTAACGTTAAATAAAAAGTGTGAGGTAACCATTTGTGATAACTGAAATTATTTCTTTCTCTTTCTGTTTTTTTCTGATGGATCGAAGTTTAAAATTGACGATATTTGTAACGTAATTATTTTTCCAATAATTTCACAGTTTCACTTGACATACGCATGAATAAAGTGATGAGGCCAAGGCAATGTTAATTTTGCATAAGGCGGTAGAACACACAACGTGTATACAAGTAGATCTTAGGTAGGGCTTTAAAAGTGCTCATTTTACCGTGAACAGCCTATAGTTACTAATGAAATATGAATAACTATGCGAATAAAAATAAATGATGGGTAAAAACAGTAAAGTGTTTTTTGAATGGTGGGTGACTCATGATTATGGGTTAACCGACCCTTTCCGGGTGTGTTGCTGAGTTCGTACTCCAGTCTCGTGAAGGTAATATGACGAATGCGTTAGTAGCTTGATAAGGGGAATTATTCAGTGGCAGAGCGGGCCTAGAGCGAGTGTAGATTTTGTGGTTATCGTGCAGTGGCACCAGTCAGTCACCGTGGTAGTTCGGACCAGATTTATTTACAATTTTATAAACCAGCGACAGGCGTCTCCCATCAAGGCGTAGCCAGGTAAGCGTATTGTAATAACCTGAAAAATGATTTTATCTTTGAAGTTTAATGGCAATGGTGAGTTCATGTTATTGTAATGGTCTAATTGGACTGTGTTCAATGCCGACCATGAGACTAAATAAAAATCTCTCACGCACAGAACTCAGCACGACCAAAAAAATCCTTTAAAAACATCGCAGACAGATAATTAGGAAAAGCTGTATCCTTGTCAATGAAAAATAAATATATGTATATAATATAAACGATTGCTCTTCCAGTGTCTCGCGTGAAGAAGGGGATGGATTTCAGGCTCCGAAACGTCGTGAAGTCTTATTATTGGCGTGGTAAACATGAATACAGAAAACTAAAAACATGTACCTATCTTCGCGTTAAGTTAAAGCTGGTTGAACTACTCACATGGCAAGTTTTAACTGAAGTGTGATTTGTACCTGAACTTATCGCTAACACAAAGTTAACAAACCCAGACCCTTGTTAACATGAATCGGCCTTAACAGCTGTCGTAGATTTAAAAACAGTAATGTAAAAAAATAATACTTTTTGATATTTTGTGAAGGCCGAACTGAGAGAGTGATGTGTGTAAGAAGACAGCACCCCCCCCCCCCGGCTTAATTGGGTCTGACTACATAAGTTGCTTTCTACTAGAGGCTGTTAAAATGCTAGAATTTTTTTTTTTTTTTATAGATTTCAAGGTGATTTTACATTTTTAAAAATACATTTGATCAATAATTTTAATAAAATACAAATATTATTGAATTTCTTTTTTTAAATATTGCTTCAAAGTTAATAAAATACAGATGTTTGACGAAGTAAGAAATTAAGTTCGCCTGAGATCAGAGATTAAGTTATAAGTATTTAAGGTTTGAAATTTATCTGCAGATGAACCGCGTTATGAGTTTGCAAGAAATTTCTTTACGGCATCCTTAACATTTATATATTTCAGACGTACTTAAATAATTCACTTTATTACTTGATTTGACGCCACGTCACTTTACGTCTGTGAATAATTATCAACTTGCAACTACTAAAGACACTTGAAATTAATGGCGTGGACCACGTCGCTTGCTTGCTGTGCTTGCTTAGTTACCTGTTAAATTGAGCGGCGTACTGTCCAATACGCAAGAACGCTTTCACGCGTTGGTTTTGAGGTTTAAAAACCTCCGATGTTACTTGAAACACTAATAAAACTAACCTGTGAGGTACCCGCGAGCTTCACGTCACTGTAAAAAGATTTTGAAACATCTGAGGTACCGGGAAAAATAACTGTTAATGTCCGTGTTTATTTTCACGTGCAGCAGCAACTAGACCTGGCAGAGAAGTGTGCAGCGGACTGATGTTTCAGTGATTCGTCACCGGAGCGCAGCACAGTCGCCGGCAAGCTTGGTGACCAGCTTGCGATGGTGCGCGTGCCGCCCAAAAACGTGATGTCTCGTTACGTTGTTTCCGGAAACTTGATCAAGAGGACGGAAGTTGAGGGCATACTGCAATATTATTGGGATATTGTTGTCCGCTGCGTCGGTCACCATATTTGGTAATGTCGAGCATTATTGGTTGTGATTAGCTTGATCGCTCCCAGGAGTGATTGAAAACCCCAACGATTTCTTGGAAATTCGGTTTGTGAGGGGAAAATTAATTTGATTGGTAGCGCAGGAGGGCGTAGCTGTGTATTTAATTCTGGTACACGCTGCCATCGGGGTCAGTTCAACGACCTCGAGGGGGGCAAGCTTCTACCAGAGATAAGTAGCATTCTTATTGATTTACAAATGTAGGCTCATAAAGCAAACATGTCACTTACGTCATTTTGACGTTAGGCGAGGGCCATGCTGGCCGGAAATTTTTAAAGGTTTTTAAAGTTTTGCGAAATGTTGGCCTTTTAGCCATAATCCGATGTTACATTCTGTAACCAGTGACCATGTCGTCACCGAGAAATAGACACTTGTAACCACTTGCAAACATTCGTAAACACTTGCAAACAATGTAAACACTTGCAAACATTTTTAACCACTTGCAAACAATTGTAACCCAGGCATTAATTATGGTCTTAGATTTGTGTATCACGTAGGAGATATGCGAAACTCCTTATTTTTATGACATTTTTAAGGGAAAACTTTACGAAGTTTAGGACGTAATGCGAAAATCGCATTTACTCGCGGGAGTTAAAGCTGCCATTGCTTAGCAGTTGCTCCTATCCACTAGGGATCGCGAGTAAATAAGGAAATAACCATTGTGGTTATAATGTTTTGTTTTAATGAAAAGTAAGGTGTTACCAAAAAGGGTTTTTCCTGGTGTAGGAACTAAAAATTACTTTTTAATGTGAAGAATAAATGTAGGTGCGACAGAAATAAAGCTGCCATTTTGTAACGAAGGTAATTTGGGTTCACTTGCTCAATATATTTTGTGATGGCCTTTTGCATTTTGTATTTATTTGTTAAAATGGCCAGTAAGGGGCATAAATATAGCCTGTATGAAAAATTTGCAAGTATTAGCTGAATACCAGTGAATGTATTAGTATAGGTCGTTCACGATAACGTGAGCACTTTTGAAGCCCTAGTTACATTTTTCTTTTAACCAATTTATATTCTTCCACCACTTGTTAAAGTAAATCCTGCCATGTAACTAATAAACACAGTGTATACATTCACCATACCCAAAACCAAAAATCCGAGGCCACAATGAAATGTATTTATTGGTTATTATGTCTGATGAAACAGCTTCAAAAAGTGCTCACTTTACCGTGAACGGCCTATACCTGAAGAATTTGGTTGCATTTTACTTTTTCTACTTGTAATATTTATGTAATGTGAAAAAATAATTGAAAGAACATACTCAAAATAAAGAATAATACCATATTTATTTGTTTCTGTTATAAATCGTTTTATAACTATCAACTTACCCATACCCATGTACAGAAAAATAGTTTTTTGCATGACTTTTGCCATTCTGTTGTGGTCTGATGGTTTTGCTATGGCTTACGCAGCAAGCTCCGACTTTTAACACAAGAAACGACGTTAAAATGTGTATAATTCTGTCACTTCTCCCCCCTTTCCATCCATTTTACTAAATAGATACGTGATACATGCCTCGAGATACTGGGGCGTACGCAAGGGGGTAGCTGAAGGGGCTGCAAACACCCCCCCCCCCCAGAAATTAAAAAAAAAAAAAAAAACAATTATGAAAAAAATTTGTAATATTAACTGCAAATTGTGTACTGAAAATTGAAATTAACAATTGTAATAACTTTCCCTTGAGTGTACAATATACATTTAAAGAATATGTTACCTATGTGGAAAGATGGTATTCCAATTGTGGGAAGTTGTCATAACAGGAAGCGATGTTCCAGCCCCTCCCTAGATGGAATGCGGTGTGCGCGACTATGGTGTGGATCAGAAAAGGGGGGGGGGGGGTGTAACTCGGGGCTGGCAGTGACGTCATCACGGGGATCAGCAACCCCGACCGGCGCGGCACGCGGGTCGAGCGCGCCTTGCCAACCCTGAACATCCACCTTCCATCCCCCCCCCCCCTCACTCGCTGTGTTTTGGAAGGCGTCCCAGGGTCAGCGCGCTGAGCCTTCACCCCACCTGTCACCCCTGTATTTATACCGGCCTTGCTGAGAGCAGAGAGGATGGGGGTGGATGCCATCGCGGCTCGCTGGTTGACGTCGTGGCTGCGCGCGGGCTGTCCCCAACCCCCCCCCCCCCTCCCACAATCCAGGACAGGAATAGCTGTCGGCTGGCTGCCGCCGGGCCACACCGCGCCGATGACAACGTACAAGCTATCCCTGCTGTACTCAGCCTGCCTCCACCCACTCCCCCTCCACGGGGGGTGGGTTCACTACCCTCGTGTGAGGTGGGCAGAGATATTTGAGATTACGGGTGGTATCCATTCCATCTTATTCGATTTCTATTATAAAGTGCTCACTATAAAGTGAGCACTTTTGAAATGTACCTTCGGAAAAAGTCTCTGCCCATGCCTGCATTTACTTCACCGGGCGCACCGAGTGACATGCGCCTGGTTAAGTTGGTAACACGGAATGGAAAGTAGTTTCAAATGTTATTGTCGAATAAAATGTGTTAGGTAACCATTCCTGATATCTTAAATTATTTAGGTTACTGTTATTTTTTAATGCATCGACCAGTAACAATTAGCAGATCTCGAAGATATTTTCTTTTCTAATAATTTCACAGTTTCACTTGACCGACGCTTGAATAAAGTGATGAGGCCCATGACAATGTTAATCTTACATAATGCTGAATAATACACAACGTGCATACCAGTAGATCTTAAGCAGGGCTTTCAGAAGTGTTCTTGTACCGTTAATATCATAAACAAATCTTCATATTGAAAATATACGCCTAGACATAAAAAATAAAAGCTAGACATGACATAGGGGACTATTTGATGATTTATTTTTTAATTTATATGGTTTCAATTACAGCCATGTTTTATTGACATTATTAAATAATTCGGTAATATTAGATTACGGTTACACATATGAAACTAATCCTGTAATAAAAATAAGTTTGATTTCGAAAGACCTGCTTTTTAAATATTGACTCCGGTATAAGTTGTGGAGTAAAATAGCAAAATACGTAAGTCCTAATTGACAAGGATACGTCCCTCCCCCTCTTGAGAGCCGACGACGGTAAAATTAAGTGAGAATGAAGCAGCGCCGGAACGCAAGGGCGGGAGGTAACTGTGGATATACCCGAGAAAACCCCCGCCGACTAGTGGACCTTGCCCGTCACGATTCCCGCTTGCGAAAATCCGGGAGTGGCCCGGCCGGGGATTGAATCTATTACGCCTTGTTCGGAGGGGAGCAGTCTGACCACTAAACCACCGCGGCCCCGTGGGAGCTCTGCGCGACGACAGAGAAACTGCACGTCTGCAAAACCTTCAGAAAATCAAGGAATTTGAAAATGACCCCGCAAATCCTCAAGAAGTCAAGGAAGCTGCGAACAGCTGACCTTGGAAATTTAACGTAAAATACCTACACTTATAAGGTATAGGCTGTTCACGGTAAAGTGAGCACACTTTTTAAGGTCCTGCTAAATTTTTCCTTTCAGCCAATTTCTATATTTCTGCCACTTTTAAAATATAAACCTTGCTATCTGCCTAATAAACGCAATATATATTTTCATAACTCTCAAAAGTTAACGAGTGAGGCTTCAATAAAATAGATTTATTAGTGGTTAATGGCTGTTGGGTGGTACCTCAAAAAGTGCTCATTTTACCGTGAAAAGCCTATAGCACATTTTCTGTACAGTGAAAACATTCTCATGAGTACCCATATGTATATATTTCAATTATAACTATTGGTACCTAAAATGTATGCTGTGAGAGAAATCACCTTGCAAGTAAATAACTTTACTCATCTTGCTGTAAGTATATACTATTTTCTGGAACAGTAAGTTCTGCACGTTTCACTTTAACCACATTTTACCAAGCAGTACTTTTCTCACGGTAAAATGAGCACTTTAAAAGCTCTGTTTACAAGTTATTTGTATGCACGTTTTGTATTCTTCCGCCTTATGTAAGATTAACATTGCCATGGGCCTCATCACTTTATTCATGCGTCGGTCAAGTGAAACTGTGAAATTATAGGAAATGTAAATATTTAACAAATCTGCTCGTTTTAACACTTCGATGCATTAAAAAAAACAGAAAGCGAAAGAAATCGTTTAAATTATCAGAAATTGTCACCTAAAACTTTTTATTCGGCGTTAAGATACGGAACTACATGGGCGCATGTCACTCAGGGCGCCCGTTAAAATATATGCAGGTAGAGACAGTGACTTTATCATGAACAGCCTTTAATCTGCGGCAGCCCTGCTGAGAGAACAAAGGTACACATCTACAGCTGCACACTCCCGCAAAATGGCGCCAGTAGCCAGCAAAATGTTTGTAACGCTGTTCCCCAATCAGCACCTGGTAACCTACTCGCCCGCCAGCAGCCCCCAGCCAATAGCAGGGCTCGGAGCAAGTCACTGAAACTTACCAAAAGTCACTTCTTTTATGCTAAGTTACTAAGGTCCTTTTTGACGTCAATACGTCTTTAAATTAGCAACAATAGTGGGAGACAATCCAGAAAATCCGATGATAAAATCGGGGGATACAGTTTGGCATTGCAGATCCGAATATATCGTCTACATTCAAAATTCAATTACATCACTCGATTGCCAAATTATCAAAGAATATGTTACGTTGTGTGAGGCATGCGAACAGTCGCACACGTGATTTGGGGGAGGGGGGGTGGGAATTTTCAATTTTGAGTTCGTTTCGCCGCGTCTCATAAGTTCCGCGTAGTATAACTTTTGACTAGGAGAAGCTACGACGCTCGTTTAAGTTTCAATCGACAGCTCTTGCCAAGATCAATCGATCGCGTGTATAAAAACATTGTGTGGCGTGGTTATGGTGAAATTGTATGAGTTTTATGTTAAAAGAAAAAAAAATAAAATAAAACGTAACACAATGTCGGCCTATACTCGTCAAAAAGCAAAGTCGAAATACAGAAATCGTATACGGTTGGAAAGAGCATCTCAAAAGCAATCCAGTGATACCTATAAAACCCCATATGATCGAGTGAAGCGGTGCCGGGAACGTACAATAAACATCAAGGAGTCCGAGCGCGTCAACGTAGACGTATTCACACAAAACAAACGGCCGTGTCCCCAACACAGCCAAACCCAATTTTTTGTTCTATTGATAGCTGTATTTATACATGGGTCACGTGGTCGAAAGGTTAGACACTCCTAGGCACAGGGGCATGCTAGTTATGTCCCTCGGAGAGGGCTGGTGAGAAGAAAGCGCTCGGGGCACAAAGCCAGTGATGGATGGGAGAAACACAGCTACCTTCGCAATGACGATAACAGGGTCAGGCATTGCCCGGTCACATTTACAAATCACTCGCCCGTGGTCCTGGGTTACGTAACTTTTACTAAGGTTAATCATGCTCAGCTTAGGAACGATACAAGTTTTATTACGGGAGGATTTTTGCAGAGAAAACATTTGCGCATCTAGGTGCGCAGTGTTCCAAAGATGTTACTGTTGATTAAAATTTTACGATGCGTGATTAATAAAATAAAAATTTTTCTGATTTATCACTACTGCGATTATTTTGATTTTTAACGAAGGTAATAGAGAGAATCCGGTACACATGCGACACTAGCGCTTAAAGGCTGTTCACGATAAAGTGGGCACTTCAGAAATGAACCTTAGAAAAATGTCATTGCTCCTACCTGCATATGTTTTAACGGGCGCACTGAGTGACATTCGCCCAGTAAAGATGGTAACGATAGCTGAATAGTAGTCCCATATTTCAACGTCGAATAAAGGCGTTAGGTAACCATTTGTGATAACTTATAATTATTCCTTTCGCTTTCTCTATTTTTAACGCATCGAAGTGTAAAATTAAGCAAATTTGTAAAGTATTTACTTTCTTAATAATTTAACAGTTTCATTAGACCGACGCATGAATAAAGTGAAGAGGCCCATGGCAATGTTAGACATAAGGCGGAGGAATACACAACATGCGTACAGTAGATCATAAGCAGGGCTTTCAAAAGTGCTCATTTTACGGTGAACAGCCTATATCTACCGGTGAAAACTTTTCGTTGCCAAACGAAAAACATTGAATTTTCCCAACCTGAGTAGAATAAACCTTACTTTTACTAGAAGTTTGGAAATAAAAAATTATTGCTACTAGGTTAACGTTAGTGTCGACAGTGTACCAGATTTTCTCCATTACCTACGTTAGAAAACAGGATAATTGTAATAATCATAAATCAAATATTAAAAAAAACTATGTAAAATATTTTTATTTTATTTTTCACGTAGCTTAAAAAATATTAATGAAATGTTACCGTTTGGAACACTGCGCACATAGCGGTGGAAATTTTCCGTATTCAAAAATGTCCCACAGGAAATCTCGGTTTGCCAGCATTAAGCCTCTGTCACACCGCCCATTTTTTTGTCAGACTGCTTCCAGTGAGTTTGTTCAAATAAAGTTGAACAGTTATGACGTCATCGGAACGTCATAAACGCCTCAATATTTGTCTGAAAATGTTAAATGGCTCCAGTTTCCATCAAACATTTGAAAATTGGACCGGTTCTAAAACTTATTTGATGTTTGACGGTCTCAGAATCGTGCACGACAAAAATGGACGCCGAGAAAATTAAAATAACGAACAATTGCTGGAAACGAAGTAAGTTATGAAGAGAGTTAATTTGTGTAGATGCTGTCTGGGTATGAATGCTATTTTAAGTGAATATTGTACATAATATTCCGAGCTCAGTGGCATGAAATTTCATTGTGCAGGAAACATCTCTAATAAAAAAAATTGGAATTTAGTAAAGAAACAGATGAATTACAACTTTGCTTACATTTCTTCCTGTAACGGACT
Organism: Dryococelus australis; assembly: GCA_029891345.1. Lineage (NCBI taxonomy): Eukaryota > Metazoa > Arthropoda > Insecta > Phasmatodea > Phasmatidae > Dryococelus > Dryococelus australis. The sequence continues at coordinate 145,366,889 of CM057000.1, forward strand.
GCATGAAAAAAAAAATATTTTCACTATGAAAATAATTTTTAAATAATAATTCAAGTTAGATTCCCGCAGCAGAAAATTTGACAGTGTGACACATTTTCACACACATTCAAGATTATTCGATAAAATTTGTTGGAAGAAAAAATTTGATGGCCGTATTTTGTCCTCGAATTTTATTGTCAAATATAGTTGAAGGGAAAAATTTCATAGTGTGGCAGGGGCTTTACAGAGGCTACGTAATAAATAAAAGAAGTGAGTTGTGTGCGACTGAGAACGTTTCCCTTCTAAAGAAGAACGTGTGCCGCCACTGAGTTCCTGGTTCGCTGGCGTGACCTTTTTTTTTCTAAACTACCTTATTCTAAGTGTTACGTGAAGTTAAGACCCGAAGGTAGCGCGGGATTTTATTGCGTCTCAGAGCTAACCCCTTACGCCTACTAGGAAAAATCGCGCAAGGAGACATGCATCGCGGCAAAGAGGTATTTGGCAGCCATGGCCTGCACTTTGGGGCCACGACTACCTCCCTAAGTGTACTTAGAGCTAGTCTTAACTATGAAGAGCGAGGGAAAAACCGTCAAGAGAGACGTAAAAACCCTTGCGACAGAGAAGTAAAAATTCCAAAATTATTGCATGCGTTAAATTAAATAGAATGCTACAGGAGACAGAGTGTTTGGAAAACATGCTCTTACTTATAGGCTGTTCACGATAAAGTGAGCACTTTTTAAGGCCCTCCCAACAGGCATTAACCACTAATAAATATATCTTATTGCAGCCTCAGGCATTAAATTTTGATGATGGTAAAATGCATACACTGTGTTCATTGGTCACATAGCAATGTTTATATTAAAAAGCAGCAGGAAGAGGGAAATTGGATGAAAGGAAAAATTTACAAGGGCCTTAAACAGTGCTCACTTTACCCTGAACTGCCTATAATAGGGTTGGAAATACTAGTAGAGAGGGGGCGGTAGCTTTGTTTATTCTTAACTTGATGCCGGCAGTAGCCAGAGAGGTGTTTGGGCGTCTCTCTGGTGGGAGAAGTGACGCTATTGGGCCTCTTCCCCCAATCTCTTCTATGAACCTGAAAACTAAAGGAGAGAAAGTGAGCTGCCAGTAAGTGTCAGCAGGGCTGGCTCTTACTGGTTTTTACTGGAATGTTAAAAGACGATAAGGACCTGTGGATGAAAGATCAAATCAATCTAGCCTAATTGACCTATGATACTATCCTAAATATGACAAATAGTAGCATATGTCCTCAGGGACATATGTATCTAAAATAATGCTGTGTTACCTCACAGGCCAGTATCTGTAACCATGGGCTGTGACAAAGTATATCTACGGCCGTATGCTGTAAGTGCACGGAGCTTCGTAGTTTTTTTTTGGGAGGGGGGGGGGGGGGAGAGAATGACTTATAATTACGGCGAGGTCACTTACCAATTGAAGGATCGAACCACACGACGCTGCAAACCTCTACTTCTCGTCAGAGGCGGCTTTGGAATCAGCCGCAGCGCTGGGATGAGAGGTTGTTAACCTATAGTATCCTAAATAAAAATATTTAAAGGTGAAGTCGTAAAATTAATTAAGCTAGACTGAGCTATCCCTTCGGGGCTGATCAGGTTTACTTTTTAGATATGAGAGGCTGCGCAGGGTTTATAATGATTGGCAATGCAGTGTGGTACACGCAGGACTACTGGGGCCTGTGGGCTGCTGGTGTGGCCTCCCATTCCTCACAGAAAGGGGATCTCCTAGTGTTCACTTCCCTTCCTCTAGCTTAATCTGGCTAAACTGGCCATCGCTCCACTAACCTTACCACCAGGTTCGTCTTAATTGAAGCAGCGTCGTGTAAATGGCCCGCCGGGCCGGAAATACCAGTCCCGTGCAGACGCGAGCACACTGTCAAAATGTCAGTTTACACAATGGATTGTACAGTTAAGGGGCATGTCCGCCTGCCTGGAGTTTTTTTGGTGTGAATACGTCTTTAAATTTGCGACCATAGTGGGAGGCAATCCAGAAAATCGGGGGATACAGTTTGGCATTGCAGCTCCGAAGCTATCGTCTACATTCAAAATTAAATTACACCACTCGATTGCCAAAGGATCGAAGAACATGTTACGTAGAATGAGAACTACAAAACATTGTAGGCATGGGGGGGGGGGGAGGGCAATATCTAATTCGTTCCGCCGTCTCTCATATATTCTGCGTAGTATAACTTTTGACTAAGGAAAGCTACGACACTAGTTTGAGTTTCAGTTGACAGCTCTCGTCAAGATCAATCGATTGCGTGTATAAACATTTGCGTGGCGTGGTTATGGTGAAATTGTATGAGTTTAGTGTAAAAAATTAAGAAAACTTAATACAATGTCGACCTATACACGTCAAAAAGCAAAGTCGAAATACAGAAATCGTATACGGTTGGAAAGAGCATCTCAAAAGCAATCCAGTGATACCCATAAAACCCCATATGATCGAGTGAAGCGGTGTGAGGAACGTACAATAAACATCAAGGTGTCCGAGCGCGTCAACGTAGACGTATTCACACAAAACACACGGCCGTGTCCCCAACTCAGCCACGCCCCATTTTTCCCCCTGGTTTGAGGCCGAGAAGCGTGCGCGCAATAAGGGCTATACTACCACGCGATACAAGAGAGCCATCGCCGCTACGCGCAGGGCTCTGAACTGGCGTGCAGTGTTCTCGTAGTGCTGCGTGTACCTATAGTACTTTCAGCGGCGACCCTGTCATTTTATTGGCGGAAAGTCTGTAGCAGAGTTCAATGCATGCCCCTCGATTACTTCAGTGTGTATAGTATATAACGCGTGTATTTTGACATATAGCACTTTGAAAAAACCGTTTTTGCCTTTGCTCGAGTGCTCCGAAATGGTGTTTCTAAGGGCCTGTCTACAATTGCGCTATCCCAACCTGTGTCTTAGGACAAGGATTCGCTTATTGGTGCACGTGACCCTCTGACGTCATGGCGCTGTCCGAAGCTGCCGTGTCCCAAGTTGAAGCATACGGCAAACTGAACTTTTGTCCCAAGTTATGCCCTTAGCTGATAGAAAAAGAAGACGACTTCGCATACTTCCCCACACATTCGTGGAATGTTTACGTTATTAATGTAAACAATAGGTGTGCAAGGTGGGCTTTCTCAAAACAAATATGATGAGATGCTAATAAATAATTAGTGATGTCTTCGTTCGGTCTGAACAATTTTATTTGAAGGCTAAAACTTTTAAAACGAAAGTTTAAAAAATAAAATTTGGATGTCCCTTGGCGAACTTATTAAAATTACAACATATAAGGCGTATACTGTAAATAAATATTCAGAACACCTATTTCGTAAAGATTAAATAATCAATAATTCAGCCAATTTTAACATCACTACGCAACAACAAATAATGTGCCGAATTTACTGCGATCTAGTGTCAGATTCTGAAATCTCACTTCAGACAATGCATTTGTAGACTATATTCTGACTACGTCAACGTGACGTCACTTGATGCCAGTTTCGGACACGCCCACGTCCACAGGAACGGCTGATTGTAGACAGGTGTTAATGTGAGTGACATCTTGGAAGTAACCGACAGGCGTAGTCCAATGTGCACAGTTTCTTATAAAAAAAAAAACTTTGATGTCGAACACACTACAGTGCAGTTGGCGCGCTGTGCGGGTAGGTAGACAGGGACCTTAATGTACAGTTTCGTAGTGCGCAATTTTACACCAAAGGGACAACACACCGCACTTGTATAACACCAACCATTTGAGTAGGCGCTAGTTGGTGGTCTGTTTTTCGCTGAGAATAACAAATCATACAATATAGTGTACAGCGATGTATTAGAGTAATAAAGAATAACAATTATGCTAGAGCACTTGGTCATATAATTAATGTTTGATTTTTGCACGCGTGTAAAACCGCGGGTAACAGCTAGTAATTTATAAATAAGAAATAATCAAAAGTTTAATTTAAAATGAAGTAATATACTTTCATGTTAACGGAAGTATGAATCGCTTGTGATACATGGATTATTTAGGAAATAAACAAACACTTCATACATGGAAACGATTTTTTGGAGGGTTTTTTTTTTTTTAAAGCGTAAGTGCGGAAAGACCACGTGTACTCGAAGCTTTGTTTATTTATTTATTTCGCCTTATTTTTCTGAGGGTGCAGTTAGGCATAATTTGCCTTCTCTACAAATGAACCCATTGTACAGATGCATACATCCTATTTGTAAAAGCAACAATTAAAGTAAAAAAGAAAAGAAAATTACGTAAATCAGTATACCTAGCTGGCCATTATAACCGGAAATTATCATCTCTGAGACGAGTATGATATCCACGTCACTTAGAGCTATTCCTTCAAACATCATAAAGTGGCATCAGACATCTTGAACAGTTGGCGACACTCAAAATACTGAAACATTAATGAAAACGGCAAAAAGTCGCATATGCCACAGTGCCATAAGTAATATTTTGTACCCCATTTTGTCATAATAAGATCGTAGGCGAGTGGTAAGAATCGCAATAAACTAAATTTTTGATTCCTGTTCAATTATCGCTCCCAGAATAAAATACTTCAACGTCTTTAAATTTTTTGTTCACGATAATTACACGCTCACAACGAAAATTGACGATTTTTTTCATAATCTCTCTCTCTCTCGTCCCCTCTCTTTTCCCTCCACCCCCTCTATTCTCTCTCCTTCCCTTCCTCTTTTGTAAACGGAAGTACAGAAAAACTAACTAGTAAATTTAAGAAGAGTTTTCATGAAACACGAAGTCCGTTATTGAAAAAGTAATGTGTCAATTTTACAGAGCCCTGTAGAACTTTTCCGAAAAATTGCTAAAAAATTTTAACAGTGTAGTCGGTATGTAAGGATTCCACACTTAGTATCTCGCATGTGATATTAAACGCGACTTTGCTTCAAATTCTGTGCTGTATATTGTTTCTGATAAGAAAGTAGTTTGTAGCCGTCAAAAGTTCTTGAGCGAAGTGTACAGCAACCTTACCTGTAGTGTATTTCCGGCCTGGTATTTTTAGAAATGTAGAAATGTACACATTTGCGCTTGTCTTTTCTGTCTTTATTCTTTTTCGTATAGAAAACGTTTCACACGAATTTGAGCGTTACCTACTAATAGTGCAAATTCATGAATTTCGAATTTGTTGCGGCCAGCGGTAGAATTTTAATACGTTGAACGCAGATGGCTGTATGTATACTTATTACAGTTTGTTTGGGAGGTTAAAATTAAGGAAAACAATGTAACGTATTTTTCGGGCAGGTTACAACTTCTTGAGGGTGGCTTAAAGGATATAATTAATGTATTTCGCAAAGAATCTTTTCCGGCGATGATTATAACAGCGCGAAGTTTAATATTATAATCGTGGTAGTTGGGGCGAGTGCAGGGCAGTGTAGGAAGGTGCAGATAGAGAGTGCAGTAACCTTGCGCAGCTGGACACTCGCGAGTGAGCGAGCTGGGCTGTCTCGCGCGCTCTGATCACTGACCTATATTCCTGGGGCCGGGGTGAATGACCTGACTTGCTGGCGCGGAGCGAGCTACACCCGCCTCAACAAGTTTTCGCCGGAGCAGGGCCGCACTCACTTTCTATACCGCACGCGCGTGCTAACGGCCAACCTTGACTCGTCACGCGTGTGTTGCCGTGCGGGCCGACGACACGTCACTCACGCATCCAGTGGCGTAGCCAAACATTCGTCGTCGGGGGGGGGGGGGGGGGGGGGGGATTACACCGACGTTACGCAAGTATTAATCAGGGGAAACTTTAGGAAAAAAAATCACATCGCGTTATAGTGAAATACGTCATGGTTAACCGAAACTGCATATTTTATCATAATTAAAGGTTTAATAATATATTATATTCGCTGTTTATTCGCCCTTTTCGAATCAACCCTTGGAAAAATCTCTCCATCATGTATGATGTGTTTAGTTATTTCCAACATATGCCATATATCGCAAGCGCTTTATACTTGTGTTCATAAAATCTTCCTTTTTTTCCTGTTAAATTGAAACATTGTTCATATTTTATGTATATATTATAATGCTTAATTTGGAAAAAAAAAAAAAAAAAAGTGAAAACCTGTGTGTTGGTAGCGCCTAGTAAGAAATAGTCTTTATACAAAATACTGTTACACTCAGTACGCACGAATGTGGTGCGTTGTCCCTCTGGTGTAATTCTCCAGGCTTAGTTTGCACGAGGCGGAGGAATATCCTGGAAGTAGAACTTTAGCAGGGCTTCAGAAAAGGCTGAAGTAACCGTGAATGGATTATAATTGCAATGCTAATTGTTGGCAGCAGCGCTGAACAGGGGAGGGTTAGACGCCAGCCCGCTCCACACTCGTTCTTGCAGCAACACTTGTTTTCGTGATTTGGCTTTGTAATGCTCATTTTTCTCGTTATCTGTAGCACGAACACAGCATTATCAGACCAACTTGAAAATCACTAATGCGATGTAAAAAGCTTTTGCTGTGCCACAGGAAGGTTTTGAAGTTCCTGGAGCATTCACAGAAAGAAAGGTCTTGTTTTTATCGGGAACGCGTAACCAAGTTCTTACGAACAAGGGCGGATTGGACACATTAACCGTGAAGAACGTTTCAAACTGGGCGACGAAAGACACTAACTGTTGTGCTTGTGTTTTTTTTTTTACATGTAGCATCCGAAGTGCTTAATCAAGCTGTACACTAAATTTAAAAAAAAGGGGGTGGAGGGGAGAAAAACTCATTTCCGGCGAGTTTTCGCTTGTTAATCTAAAGTATCTGGATGCATTTAGATCTTCCAGGAGACCTGCTACCCGAGCCTGCATGCAAGCAGTTATGGGGCGTTCTTGAAATAGCCTATCCAACAACACTCGTTGCCGCACAAGTAAATACGACTGTTTTTTTTGTTATGATTTTACGTCTGCAACTGTGGTTCAGGAATAGTCTTTACTTAAGACTTCAGCGTCACGTGTTTATGCACAGTGTCTAATCGTTTTGTTGGTACAACTGGAACGTTTGTGTTATGTCTACCATAATTTTACGTCTGCAACTGTGGTTCAGGAATAGTCTTTACTTACGACTTCAGCGTCACGTGTTTATGCACAGTGTCTAATCGTTTTGTTGGTACAACTGGAACGTTTGTGTTATGTCTACCATAATTTTTGAATCGGTTAACATTTTCGCGGTATTTTAATTGACTATTTATTCGTGTTTAATAGTCTTTCGTTCTTTCTCAGAGTAAAATAAACAAAATTACTCTGCCACCCTCTCTCTGATTGGCTATAGGCCTCTTTCGCGTTAAAGCGAGCACTTTTTAGAACCCTTTCATTTGGAATAATAGTCAATAAATATAATTTATTTTAACTTTAGACACTAACTTCAGAGGGCAGTGGAATGTGCATACTATGTTTATTACTTACATGACAATATTTATTTTAAAATGTGGTTAAAGGATTAAATATGGCTGAAAGGAAAAAGTAACTAGGACCTCAACATTTCAACCTTCCATCGAAAATTGCACACGGCCAATTATGAAAACTGCCTGCGGATGGCCACATTTTCCATCTTCCATCGTGACATACAGGGTTAAAACGTAGCGGGGTGCTGTTAGTATGGTAATCAGGAAGTAGTCGGGAATTGATAATGACCGGGGTACTACTGAAAGCCTTCTATTTCCTTGTGCTAGCTGTTCAGAATGACTTGCGTGAAATACGAACATCTAGAATTAAATGGAGCATGTGAACAACATTATGTAGCTTTATCGCCCGTTACAGATTACACTAGCTCACATTTCTTTGATAAGTGGTGTCTTTAACCTGCTCGACACTTTACGTTGGTTTTCAGTCGCTGTCAGCGTACAGACGGAATGCCCACACAGTTGGTAATAAAGTCTAGAGGAGAGATTTGTACAGTTATTAACATCGATGTATTGAGAGCCTACGAGGGTGAAGTGAGGTGCGTATGGAATAACGCTGGAATAGAAGGGCATCCCCGAGAAAACCCGCCGACCAGCGGCTTCATCCGGCACGATTCCTACGTGCGAAAATCCGGGAGCGAACCAGCCGGGAATCGAACCCTGTTCCCCTTGGCGGTGAGAGGAGAGTAGTCTAACCACTAGACCACAGTCCGGTTGGTAGTAAAATTATTTGCTTTGTGATGTTACTGCCTTGTTTACCAGCCAGGGCGATGTCCTAGGAATAACGAGAAAGTCAAATGTGATAGAGGCTGTTCACGATCAAATGAGCACTTTTGAAATAAACCTTGGAAAGAAGTGACTGTCCGTACCTGCATATATTTTAACGGACACACTAAGTGACATGCGTCCAGTAAAGTTGGTAAGGATGGATGGAAAGTAGTTCCGTATCTGAAAGTCGAATAAAAAGTGTTAGGTAACCATTTATGATAGATTATATCATTTTTTCCGCTTCCTATTCTTTTAACGCACCGATGTTTTTAACTGGGCAGATTTGTAAAATATTTACTTTTTATAATTTCACAGTTCCACTTGACCAACGCATGAATAATGTGACGAAGACCATGGCGATGTTAATTTTATATAAGGCAGAAGAATACACAACGTGCACACAAACAGATTCTAAGCATGGCTTTCAAAAGTTCATTTTACCGTGAATAGCCTATGCCAACTTTAGTGGGCGCAAACCAATCAGCATAACCATTGCGATATATGCACTTAGGGGCAGCGACATTTTTCAATGGTTGGTTTCAAAAGCGCTCAGTTAACCTTGGACAGACTATGCTAGGTAATCCCGTCATTGCCGAGTACTGGCAGCGAGCAGGTCATAAACCTTTGTTGGAAGACGCTTGTTGATGGCGGTGTGTAGAGTTGCGTGTCAACAGTGCACGACCCCCCCCCCCCCGGGGGTGGCGCGGGGGGGGGGGGGGGGATGTTGAGGGTTGTCAGTAAAGGGTTGGGGGAGGTTTGCGGAGGGTAAGTGGTGATGGTGGGCAACCCCAGGCCTTACCCAAGCCTAGGTAATAGCCCGGCATGTCTTCCCGCCACAGTTATACCCCTCCCCGTTTCCTGTCTCTGGAGTGGTATTCACTAGGGCTGTTCGAAATATCGATAATTATCGATATGGAAAATAATTTTTCGAACGATATGTAAAGTTGAAAAATGTCGGTATATCGATGTTTCGATACTATCGAAATTTCCGGTTTTATCGATAATTTCGGTATAATCGAGATTTTCAGTATTATCGATATATCGAAAATACCAAGTAACTGTTTGAAAAAATATCGATATTAAAGTTTTATGATATCGAACAGCCCTAGTTATAGCAGAGTGCTGCGACGCAATTTAGGCGCGTCAAGGACGTGAATTAGAATGAAAGGAAGGCGCAGGTCGCTGCGGAGTCATCACCGCCAGAAACTGTGCCAGCAGTGGCGGAGCTGGCGGCGAGACGTTAGACAATCCCAATCGAGCGACACAACGTAGAAGACAGTCGTCGTCGCACACTGCGCTCTTAGGTGCCATTTTGTTCTTTTATACTGCCGACTTCAAGTTTGTAACTCTTATTCTCGTCATAAACATTTCCTGTAAATTTCTAATAAAATATTAAATGAAAATTTACAAAATAAAAATGGACGCTGCTATTTGTTTATTTCATACACACAAGACGAAAAATCCTACAAACTTATCACATTTCGCGAAAGTATACATCATGATGCGTAAAATGTATTTTATATTAATAATAACAAAGCATTTATCTTTCATACTGTTAACCGATTAGAATTAATCACATATCTGCGATGGTGTAGTAGTCAGACTACTTGCCTCCTACTCGATTCCGGTGGGGTCGATCCCGGATTTTTGCGTGTGGGAATCGTGCCGTATGATGTCGCTGGTCGGCGGGTTTTCTCGGGGATCTCCCGTTTCCCCCGTCCATGTATTACGGCGCTGCTCAATACTCGCCATACCTCCACTATCCACAATAATGTTTACATAACGTTCCTTTTTCTTCTCTTCGACGTCTGTAGCCGTGGAAACTAACGGCGTGTCTGATTGGCTAATGCCGCGGCGGTGTTATGCACTGTGAATACTAGGGCTGTTCGAGTTCATAAGAGTTTAACATCGATATTGTTACGTACAGTTACTTGGTATTTTCGATATATCGATAGTACCGAAAATCTCGATAAAACCGAAATTATGTTTAGTAGCGAAATTATCAATAGTACCAAAATTATCGGTAATACCGAACATTTTGATAATACCGTAAATTTAAATAGTATTGAAATATCAATATACCGATATTTTTCAAAGTTACATATCATTCGATAAATTATTTTTCATATCGATAGTTATAGATATATCGATATTTCGCACAGTCCTAACCAAAATACGTCTCGGAAACTGATAAAATTTTACACTGTAGACTCGTGAAACTTGCTCAGTGGTGTGCATAATAACTCCATGCAGGAAAATTACCTAATTGCCAATCAGTAGACTATGTTTCTATTAACGACTACGGTAAAAATAATCGTAGATTTTTTTCATGAGTAATCGAATTAACTGTTTATCCGGCATTTCCCGTATTTTTTTTCTATAAATAATGGTGCGATTGTTTCATCAGGAGAAAGTTACAATCTTAATAAATATTTTCCTTGTTTTTTCCCCACACTGCCCTCTCTGAAGTTTTTGAGAGAAACTATTTTTACAAAGGCATTCTACTCCTAAAGATGAATAAAATTCGGGGACAAGATGATAACGAGCCGGTGAACTAAACATATTGCAAGGGGGGGGGGGGATGACGATAGCCGCTAGTGTTCAAATCCTTGATTGTGACACCCGCAGTCGACGCCAAACAATATAGTCTATTCACGGCTACTTCAAATTTTTCTTAAGCCCTGCTAAAGTTATATTTCCAGGATATTCCTCCGCCTAATGCAAATGAAGCTTAACCGAGTGTAGAAAATTTCACCAAAGGACAACGCACAGAATTCGTGCGCACTCTGTTGTGATGATATTTTGCATGAGAACTATTTCTCACTAGGCGCTACCAACACACGTGTTTTCTCAATGTTTTTCTTGATATTTATTATAAATGAATTATTATAATTTATAAATAAAGAACGGAATAACTTTTAATTTAACGATAAAATGATGTACTTTTATGTTAACAGAGGTATAAAAAGCTTGTGCTACATGGCATATTTAGAAAATAACTAAACACATCATACATAGGGTAATTTCTTTAAGGTTTGGTTAGTGTGAAGAAACCACGAATAGACTATAGCCGCTATACCACAGGACGAGGTCGACGATTTGTCGAGAGTCGGCGACCAGAAAGCGATAGTCACAGATGCTCTCGACGTAGACTGTCCGTGGAACTGGGTCGTCCCAGGCACGCACGCTGCCTTCACTCACTCCTTGGGCTGGATTTACAACTCGCCGCGTCACGTGACCAACAGCCAATCAGAGGTGTTCATTAATTCTATCCGTTCGTCCGTCAAAACCTTGGCAAGATCTGAACTTTTCACGGACGGATGGATGGAATTACAGCCTTCTAAAAGATACCCCTTCATTCCAAGTTCATCAGAAGGCTCTGTAGAGTGTGCAGTGTTTTGTTTTGCTCGTTTTTTGTTTTCGTATTGTTTTCGTATCTGAGTTCGTGAGGGATAGCGGAATTAATTAATAGAAACTTAATTTGTTTTTTTTTTATTTAACTGCAATGTTATTTACAGCCTTAAGTTATCTGTCTTTACTTTTACTCTCTTTACTTAACAGTAAGCGCAATATTTATTGTCTATTTCAACTCTAATTCCCGCCATTCTTAATCGTCTCTGTTGGTTGCATTGAATTAACTCATACTCATTATCAACACGTGTTCAGTCTATCTGTTGCCATCATTTATAATGTATTCCACTCAGGCGTCTAGTACAATAGTCCAGCCTTTCAGCCGCACCCTTCACTGCTTGATACTCGCAGTCGCAGACTTCCCTTCCGCTGGTTACGCGTTCTTATATCGTTCGGAACTCAGCCACTCATTCATTCATCAACTCCAACTCCACTGCCGGCCCGGAGGCATATCGCAATATTTATAGTGTTAAGTTAAACGCACCCCGAGTCACGCTGAGAGAACGAGGTCAATAATCAAGAGCATTCTTCAGATAAACGCACAAAACAATACCCCCAGGGTCAGCGGCGCGCGTCTGTAATTTGACGCCCGGCCGTCATTGACTTGCCTCCGCTCGCCGTTGCTATCATATCATATAACCGGGCCGGGGGGGGGGGGGTTGAATAGTGTCCATTCGGATGGAAATTTTGCATCCATACTTGCTCAAAAAAATTCAGAATGTTAACCATTCACATTTTACTAGCAAAGCACTGTGTTATAGTGAATCCTGAAAAGTATCCATTGTAGGAATGGTTACCATTACGGATTTCTGTACCAACATTCACTTCCCAAATATCCTGAAAAGTTCCCTCAGTCGGAATTTCAGATAAAATACTTGAAAACGAGAGCTGTCAGAACATAGAGCATATCGTAACAGATATTTTTAACTGCGCAATATTTTGTTCACGGTATTTTAGTGGCACATGTAGCCGCAATGAAGATATATATATATATATATATATACATACATACACGTACATAAAATACATACACACATAGTTTAGCTTTGTATGCCATGTATGCGAAGCCATGGCCTTGGTTTCAAGAGTGCTCTTAAACACATTCAGCTAAATACATTCGTGTTTTCACGGTCACACGCCCAAAGCAGAAATTCTAACCTCCACAAACATTGAACTTAAAATGTATGATATTTAATTATAATAGCCTCCAACATTTATCGCTATTGATGTTTTTAATTGTTATGAAACTTACACTATTACTGTAATGGCATAATGGGTGGGTATTAGTATATTCAACCTTAAACTTAAGTTAATTCAACAAGTGCGGGAATTCCCGCCAAATTCAGTAATATTTAATACCTTGCTTGTTTACTTGGAAGCAGCCAATAGGAGCGCAGCAGAGAAGAGAAGTCGTGTTCGAAACTACTTGTGAAAACTGTTCACTTTGAAGGAGAAACAACTGCGATCGGAACTCGTTTGAAGGTAATGTGACCTCTTCAATAGCTGGACTTGTTTCAGTGAAGTAGTTCTGCTTGCCATGTAACTACGGCCCATGCCCGCAAATTCAACGTATCTTCGTATGCTTGCGATATCTATTACAACAACCCAAAAAAATAATGTGTCTACAGGGAGCTTATTTTCCCCTCCGTTAGTAAGAAAGCGCCATATGAAGCAATCAATTTTTTATTTCGCATCTCAGGAAGCACTCAAACTAAATGTTGTAAACAATTATGTCTAATACTACAACAGGAAATGTAAAGTTAGGCCTAAGTGGTATAAATGTGTCGGGCAGAGTTCTGAGTGGGCTTTCAGAAGTGCTCAGTTTACCGTGAAAGCCTGTAACAATAGAACTCGCGGATATTTGGGTTACAAGGTGAGCTTCCGGGTCGCTGGAAGTTAGGAGGGAAACCCCCGGATCGATGAACCAGAGGGTGGACAGCGCATGTCACGTGAGTTGCTATGGACGGCGATTGGTACTTCGAGAGGCAATTGCGCCGCCCATCTGACGTGAATACATCTTTCAAATCAGGCCGATATAGCCTGTTCACTATAAAGTGAGCACTTTTGAGGCCCTGGTTACGTTTATCCTTCCGCCACTTTTTAAAAAAAATATTGACATGTAAGTAATACACACTGTGTACATTTCACCGGACTCGAAAGTTAATGTCTAAGGTTGCAATAAAATTTACTTATTCACTATCATTCCAAATGAGAAGACTTCATTAAGTGCTCACTTTACCGTGAATAGCCTATACGTGACGTACCGGGACGGAAACTGCGATCTAACGTTTGCAGGGTGTTCCATTCCGAAACCATACCTTCATGACTATAATCCATTCACGATTACTTAACACTGTCCTGAAGCCCTGCTGAAGTTCTACTTCCATGATATCCCTCCGCCTCGAGAAAACTAAGCTTAACTACGTCTAGAAACTTACACTAAAGGACGACGCACCGGATCCGTGAGCACTCAGGTGTAATGATAGTTTGCATGAGAACTATTCCTTACTAGGCGCTACCAACACACATGTTTTCCTTCGTATTTACTGTAAATGAATGATTAAAATGTATAAATACGATGCAAGTAAAACTTCATACGAAGGAAAAATAAGACACTTTCAAGTTAACAGAGGTATAAAACGATTGTGATACTTGGCATACTTTGGAAATACCTAAACACGTCATACACTGGGCGATTTTTCGAAGGTTTGATTTATAAGACTATACCTTTGATTTGCCACCGCGCATGCGCGAGGTGCGAGTGGGGGACCCGGGGCGACCAACGGACATTTCCTGGCAGTAATATCTCGCGACTGCGATGTGCCAGTACGCTGTTCTTGGTAAAGGCTATTCACGATAATGTGACCATTTTTAAAATCAACCTTAGAAAAAAGTCACTTTCCCTACCTGCATGTATTTCAACGGGCGCCTAGAGTGACAAGCGCCCAGTAAAGTTGGTATTGATGGATGGAAAGTGGTTCCATATCTTAACGCAGAATAAAAAGTTTTAGGTAATCATTTGTGATATAACTTAAAATTAATTTTTTCACTTTCTGTTTTTTTTTTTAATGCATCGAAGTGTAAAAATGAGCAGATTTGTAAAATATTTACGTTCTTAGTAATTTCACAGTTTTATTTGACCTACTCATGAATACAGTTATGAGGCCCATAGTAATGTTAATTTTACATAAGGCGGAGGAATACACAACGCGTTTACAAGTAGATCTTAAGCAGGGCTTTTCAAAAGAGCCTTTTTTTTTTTACCGTGAACAGCCTATACCAAATGAAAGATCTCTTCTAGATCTGTCGAGTTAAACCGCAGAAGTCGAGTAGAGAATATTACCAGCCGACGTAGGCGTGAACGTAAAACCCACCATCGTATCTCCATCACTGCAGGGTCCACGGTGGCTGAGCGGTTAGCCTGCTCGCCTTCCACCAAGGAGAACCCGGTTCAACGCCCAGCTGTGTCGCTCCCGGATTTCCGCATGTGGGAATCGTAACGGACGATGCCTCTGGTCGGAGGGTTTCCTCGGGGATCTCCCGTTTCCCCCAACCTTTCATTCCGGCGCCGCTCCATACTCACCTCAATCACCCACGTTGGCTCTCAAGACCTCGCTGTTAAGAGCCGCCCAAATCTCTTCACTCACTCACAACACTGCACAGCCCGGTTTTTAAGACGGTCGTGCTACAAATGGATTAGCGTTGTGTCAGGTACACTGTTAATAAAAATGTCCTTAATTTTACAGAAAAGTTTTGGAAAAAATTTATTTAGAAGTGTCTGCAAACTCTACGTAAAATTACGGGCATATTGATTTTCAAAAACGGACTTTCCTTAAATTTCATAGAAAAAAACGTGCTCCATGGCAGTTTTCGTGAAGATATGTTGGGGATGGTTTGGTTACATCATAAACTACCTTCTGATGAATAATTTTAATGTTGGCACTCTACACCCCGTTGGGTTTCATTTCTATGACTATCAAAATTGCTGCCTCAAAAAAGTTAAAAATGATAAGTCCTTTATTTGCGGGTGGATTTTAACTTGCAAGGTCTCGTTTTAAAGAATATTTTGAGGTTCATAAAAATTGCTGTTATGCATTTTACACTAAAACTAGAAGTTGCTAAGATAACATAAGAAATAAAGAATTCCACCAAAATTTCGTCATCTTAGAAGAAACCATAACTTAGTGGCAGATTTTGTGGAGAAATAGCGATACTGGATTTTAACAACCCTGCATTACTTGTAGATCAATAAGACTTACTATTGTGGTGACACCTAATTCAGAGTGGAGTAGATCTATGGTTTTGGCGGTGTCATGAAGATGACACCATTTCAATGAGTAATTGCATAATGGTACGTAACTATAAACACTTATGTTATTTATTAACCAATTTCAAAACTGTAGATTTCAATTTAAAGTACTGTTAATTTAAAGCAAAAAAATAAATTATATTGTAAATAAATAGTAGTACTTAGTATGCAGTCAAATCTCATTGTATATTTTTGAAAGAAAAAATGGTATTCAATAGCTGTAAGCAAAATAATAGTTTGTTCTTGATATAACCACTCCCAAAAGTTATATAAAATAAATAAGTCTATACATATATAATTACTATTTTAGTTATCGTATGTGAAATATTCGTCACTGTCAAGATTTAATAATTTCTGGAAAACTTAGTCATTGCTTAACGCCCATGAAAATAGGGTTTTTATTGCATACAATTAACTCATATTATTTTTTCTGTTCTTGTTGCTACACATATTGTCATGCAAGAGATAATGTAATATTTTTCACACATGTCACTTACATGATTTCAACTGCCTATGTAAATTTTATTTATTTTTATTAATTATATTTTTCTTAACACGTAAGATTTTTAAAATTTAGATGTATGGTGGCAATAATAATTATGTGTAATTTTGATATGCTAGTTCATTTTTCATTGTGTATTTAATTTTATAACATTAATATTCATTTTGGTGTGATCTCAATTTTGTAAGTCTTTCTACTTTTTATTGTATTATATCTCAGTTCCGAGATCACGTAATCTGTGGTTTTTCTTCATTTAGGTCGTTAGAAGTGGTTCATGTGGGTGGTTTGAATAGTTTTGTTCCTCATTGGCCCTCAGGTTTAAATCCTGATTGTTGATTGGCTGGCGCTGTAGGCCGCCTTAAACTAGCGTCAGCCTGCAGAGACTAACGCTCTCTTCGCTAGCAGCCTCCAACGACGTCAGACGTAAGGCGTCAGATGTCAGACGGGAGGTCCTCCCGTCTGAAGTGGACGGCAAGGTAGGACTTTAAATTAGTTTTAGGGTGCGTAGACGTGTCCCTGGACCAACTTTCAAGTAAACTTGAAACCAGCAATGGTCGCCCATTCGTGAGGTTAAGTGGTCAGTAGCTAGATAGTTTAAACACGCCTTCTACTTACGTGTAGAGCGGAGCTCCACGTATCTCCAACTTAATCCTGCAAGAGCATCCTACCTTCAATCCGCTTGGTGATCAAAAGATAAGTTCTGCCAAAATATCTGGTATTTTCATCTGGACCTAATTTTATTTACAGTTTGATTCAGCTCGATG
The DNA here is from genome assembly GCA_029891345.1 of Dryococelus australis. Lineage (NCBI taxonomy): Eukaryota > Metazoa > Arthropoda > Insecta > Phasmatodea > Phasmatidae > Dryococelus > Dryococelus australis. The sequence continues at coordinate 145,384,030 of CM057000.1, forward strand.
TCCGTTAGAATCAGTTGTCCGTTAGAATCAGTACACAAGCGACTCTATCTTGACTTTTATAAGTACGTCAATTTCCAACACACATACGCCCACTGCAAAACCTGTGATAAGGGTAGTTTTTACCAGAGCTAGAATGTTTAGTGAGAACACTATTTGTTTTAACGTAATATTTACTACAGAGAACAGTTTAATTAATTTGATTTTGAAACCAGTATATTCAGACTCTGGCAAGCTATGTCACGTAACCGTAAAAGGGTTCAAGTAGGCCAGGCATGGCCACTTCTAGCGTTGTTAGGATAGTGTGTTGTCTTTATAGTTATTCTTATATTGCCATCAGGTTTTTTTTTTATTATTTCTTATTTAAACAATTACAATACAAAAGGAAATGAAAAGTTAAATTAATTAAATATATTCAAAGTGCGTATCTGTTTTGTCGTTTTCTCTACTGTAGTGTCAAGTTAACCCAATTCTTACCCAGGGTCTTACATATGTGTTTACTAGAGTTTTCAGTTGTCTGGCATATTTTGACGCACGTACATAAATGGTGTACATGCTAAATGCTAGTTTCTATAGGGTGCTAATGGTAATAAACTTGTTCGCCTACCGGCCCAGGACTGCACCGGGCAATTATACAGAGGCAGCCTAGGTAAGATCACATCCTTTCCCACTGATTTATTGCAAGTCAGCTGTGAAGCCTGGTCACTCAAGTATTATATGTGTTGCCCCATTGTTACGTATGCTAATTCTACACCATACACAGCACACATATATATATATATATATATATATATATATATATATATATTTGAATATAATATGATTATATCCCATATTGGCTATCGCTACGAGGAGGCCTTGTGTGTGTTCTTCGCAGCTCCCTACACACTATATTACAATTTATATTAAATATAAGCTATATTTCATATTAGCGCCAATAACATGGTAGCCGAATAATGCTGGAAGGGAAGTATGGATGTAGTATATGAGTAGGCGAACACGAACACAGTACGACCTACGTACACTTACACCCGTAAACTGCAGAACTTTGCAGTATAATATTGATATGGAGGAAACAGTAGAGATTCGACAGGAAATGTCACTGACCAGCCATGTTGATAACACTGTATCTGCGTCAGACAATACAGTAGACACGGGCAGGGACAAAGGCGAGTGTTACATGTCCTACGGACACCAAACAACAGTTTGCTATGTTAATGCAGATGATGCAGGCACAGGCTACACAATTGCAAAATGTGCAAACGCAATTGCAGGAGGTGAAATGCAACGTGCAATCAGAGTTGCAGGAACATAGCGCACACATGCAAACCCAGTTGCAGGACGTACGAAATAAGCTGGAGAGCAGTGCGCAGGCGCAAACCACACAGCTGCAACCCCACAGCGACAAGTTACTGCGGATTTGGTTACAATCCGTCAGGATGTAGCAGAGACCAGGGAGGAGGTAGAAATAGTGAAGGCTAACTGCACGGCGCAGGCCTGCGAAGTAGAACGCCGCCTGAATGAAATCAGTTCCTCCATCTGATCGCACAGTAATAGAGGAAGCTGTCACTAGTAAATTTGAATAAGTAAACAGCTCAAGTAGAGGGAGCATTCGAGCATAGATTTTCCAGTGTGGAGGGCAAGTAATTACAGGTGTACAAAACTTGCAATTAGTTGCCAACGAAATCTCCAGGGAGGAAATTCAGCTACGGAATTCCAGCGCCACACAACCGGAAGTAGCTAATCCATTGCCCAGTACACTTGCCTCTGCAACTGCTTCAAATTCTCAGGCCCTGGCGACACCGCATTCAACATTATTACATCATCCTTCCAAGTTGTGGGCAGAGCAACTGCCAAAGTTTGAGGGACGCCTGGGAGAAAACCCTATAAATTTTCTCATTAAGTTCGGAGAGTACGCTTTATTATTTGGCCTGACAGACAGCGATATGTTGCGCTGCCTTAATTTATCCCTCACCTCAACAGCATATTACTGGTGGGAGGTGGTACGCAACAGTATTACCAATTTTTCAGAATTCAAAACAAAATTTGTGGAACATTTCTGGAGCACAAAAGTTCAGGGTAACTTAAGGGCCAAACTACACACGGAAAAGTTTCTTCCTGGTAAGGGCAAGAGCATAGAAACCCACCTTTCTGATATGTATGAAATATCTAGGCTTATAACACCTCCCCTGAGGAACGAAGAATTCATTGCAATGGTTTTAAACCAACTGCCATACTCTTACCAGGCGCATTGTACTGGGCGTACAGATAATGAGTTAGTGACTTTTCGAGAAGGTTTACTAGCTTTCGACAAAATAGACCGTTTGCAACGAACACACGGCGGCAGAAGAGGTGAGAAAGCTGCGCCTGTAGAACGAGCCTCGCCCCTTTATCAAGGTCACCCGCATCAAACTGTCCAGAGGTAATGGTAGACATGGTCAGCATCCGAGGGTGCAGTCTTATCAAGTAGACTATTATGAGACGTATCATATACATCGCTACTCCACTCGAAGGCATGAGCAACATGCATTCCGGTGACAGAAGTATTATTCCTGGCGAAAAGCAAGGTGGTATAGGCGATATCAAGACCGCCAGGAAAGCAATAATAGCTCGGAGGAAAGGCCACGAGAGGAACGTATCACAGAGTTGCCTGGGGCATCCGAACCACCGCAATCGGCGAGAGGTCGCCAAACACAGCCACGTGATATTGCCAAGCCCACAGAAGCAGGGACTTCCTAGCAATGCAAACAAGGAAGCACGACGCATAGGAGAGATGTAAACACGCTACAGTTGGTGTATTCGCCAACTTACACACAAGCGGTGTTCAATTCTACGCAAGCAGGCTATAGGGAGCAGCCAAGACTAGGCTATTTTGATAATCAGAGGCCACTCGACCCGCGCTTACCAGTATTTACGCCCAATCAACCGCCTAGCGCAGCTGGTCGAGACCGAGCTAATTGCCATACGTTAAACTAAGCAGGGCCAGGGAAGAACCCCGATCGCTGGCTCGAGTTGTTAGTAACCCTACCAAGGAGTCAGGCTGTGTGATTACCACATCCCAATTGCAATGAATGCCGAGCATAATAAATATACAGACGTGCTAGTAATAAACCCGGTCGTTTTGGGAGAAACAGACAGGGAATTTCTTTTGCACGACAAAGCTGATGATACTTCTTATATTCCAGAGACTTTGTGCCCTGAATTACGTTTGTTCGTTTGTGGATTATTAGTACCGTGTTTGCTCGACAGTGGTGCTGAGGTTTCATGTGTTTCACAAACACTCGTGGATGCAATTTTTGCCACAGGCTTCAAGTTCCCAATTGTTCCGGTACCAAGGCTACGTATTACTGGAGCGACGGCGAAATCAAGTCCAATAGTAAGTAAACAAGTGTTATTGACTACAGAGGGATTACGCAACACTAAAGAGATTTTGGCATTAGTGATAAAAGGCTTAACTAAAAAAGTCATTCTCGGAATCGAATTCTTAATCCGCTACAAAATTGGTTTAGATTTTGGGGGCTGGATGGTACGAGCCGCCGGTAAGGAGTCAAGCAGTGTAACCACACCAGACTGCTGGACGTGGTCGGACAACGTAGTACGCCAGATACAACTTGAAAAATGTCCAATAAATAAGTCCTCAACCACGAACACGTTCTCTACGCCGGAAGAAATTTTTAGGCACTGGAAGAAGTAACAGCTGTTAGCAATAATCAGAAGTGCGTACTAGAGCAGCTATTGTTTTCGCACCAGCAAGTTTTTTCGTAAAAGCCAGGCCGCAACAAGTTGTTTGAAGTAGAGCCAAGAAGTATGTTTCATTGCAAGAGCTACTCGACACCTGCAAAATATATGCAAGAAGCAGAGGCCTATCTAAATAATATGTTACTGTGGGAAATTATCCAGAGCTCGTAAAGTCCGTTCTGTAACCCAATGGTTTGCGTCAAAAAGAAAGACGGCTTAGTCAGGTTATGTTTGGACGCGCGCAAGCTGACTAACATAACAATAAAGTCGCTTGAAAGTTCTAGGCCTACCGAGGGGTTATTACGTTTGTACAGTGACGTAAAATACCTGACTTCAATAGATCTCGCACACGGCTACTGGCAGGTACCTCTCGCAGAGGAATCCCAGCAATATATCGCATTTTTGTTCCGTAATCAACAGTCCTGCCTTTTGGGTTATGTAAAGCAGTCGCGCAATTCAATCGCTGTATGAGCATCACACTAGGCGAAGAGTGTGCGCAGTTCGCGGGATGCTACGTAGACGACATACTTATTGCGTCAACACTTTCGAGGAGCACATAAGCATTTAAATTTAGTCCTTCACAAGTTAGCAGAGGCAGGAATGACGGTCAAGCTTAAGAAGACTTTTTCTGTAGGGAAAAAGTACCATTTCTGGGACATATCCTTACGCCGGAGGGAATAAGAACTGCTCCGGATAAGCTGGCTGCAATTACAAATTTTCCCGCACCCAGAAACGTCAAACAGCTCAGAGCCTTTCTTGGTGTCGTGGGATTTTATCGAAGTTATTCCGACAAGATAGCGAAAGATATAGCGTGGACCTGGACAGAAGATCAGAGGCTGTAAAAGCGCAATTTCTGTCAGATCATGTGATAAATCATCCTGTCCAGAATGCCATTTTTTACCTCTACAAGGACGCCTCTGGTTACGCCCTTGGCGCAAAAGTGGCACAGCTGGGTGAGAGGACAGAACAGAGAAAATCGTAGCAATGGCCAGTAGGACATTAAACAAGGCCGAAAAGAATCATACCGTAACGGAAAAAGATGTTTCTGAGTGTTGTGTAGGCACTACAGCACTTTCGGAATTTTTTGCTCGGGGAAAGAATAGTGTTGCAAACGGACTACCAAGCGCTACTCAGCCTTAGAACTAGCAAAATATTTAGTAGCAGGCTGACCCGATATTTTTTGTTAATCCAGGAATTCGACTTTGGATTTAAGCATATTAAGGGCTCAGATAAAGTAGTGGCGGATTATGTCAGCCGCATCCCCGACGAGGAACCAGAATGTGAAAATTAACGGCCAAATGAATTTTCCGTAGCTCCGGCCGGGAGGCAACTGGAACCGTCAGCTGTTGTGCAAATAATTTTTGCAAATATCTTTGAGGAGCAAAGAAAAGATACATTTTGCAGTACAGTGACAGGGAAATTTCAGAGCGCACCGAGTACACACCCGCTACATAATTCGTTTTGTTGTAACGCAGAAGGGGTGCTTTTACAGCACAGCTTACGGAAGAAAGAATTTGAGGGCGAATGATGGAAGCTGGTCGTTCCTACAAGTCTGACTATCGACACACGCGAACTAATTGGTCACGTCGGAATTATCAAAACATAAGGAAATTTTTCTGGAAGAAAATGCTGAAATCCGTAACCTCTATCGTAAGAACGCGTGACCTTTGTCAGAAATGTAAACACCTGCAACAAAATTTAATGGGAGAAATACAGCCAATTTTGCCCGACAATCCTTTGTATTTGGTTTGTGTGTATCTGTACGGTCCCCTCCCACGTTCCAAAGCCGGCGTTCTTTAAATATTTGTTATGATGGACGTATTCTCAAAGTTCACAAAACTTTATGCCATACCACAAGCAAATGCAAGGACCGTATTAAGCAAACTGGATTTATTTGTAAAGGAAGTGGGTGAGCCGAGATGTGTGTTATCGGATAGAGGCTCGCGATTCACGGAACGTATTTGGCAAGAAGGATTAAGAGCTCGTGCAATTATACCCACTACAACTACACCGAGACACCCACAATCGAGCCCCGTCGAGAGGATTATGCGAAGTCTGGATAATATGTTGCGTATATATTGCCACACTGCACAACAGGGATGGCGAGACAAAGTACCGCTTATTGAGTTAATTTTAAATCACACAGTACATGAGTCTGACTCCCTGGGAGGTTATTACTGGAAAACGATCAGCGATTTATGACCCGGAATTATTACCATTTATTCCGAGGATTTTGGCTGAAAACACCCTTAAACGCATAAGAGATACGCGAGGGATTGACAACAATTGTACGCCGGAGATTGCATATCGCAGCTGATAGAAGAGCGAGAAGCGCTAAGAAATCTAAAATTAGTAAGTTGGAACCAGGTCAACTAGTATTGGTACGGACTAATCCTTTAAGTAAACACTGGGATTTTGTCGCCGCCGAGCTTTTTACTTTATTTTCAGGACCATTCGAGGTAAAGCTATAAGTTTACGCAAATTGTTATGAGCTGGTTATGCCAGACACTGATATTATTGTAGGAAGATATAACCTCGCATCGCTACGTGTTTAACGTCCTAGCGAAACTATGTAACACACGAGAGCACAGAACAGCAGCATCTAGTAAGGCAGATAGAAGAGCATCTGTATGACGGTGATTTTTGAGGCGTTTAACTTCGTTAAGCAGGGTAGAGGATGTTTCGTTTACTACGTGAAGCGGCCAGGATGTGCGATGTTGCAGCCCCCGGACATGCCACGTTTATAATGTTGAAGAGCCTCCCAAAATTAATTTCATTTATTTATTTTACGCCGGACGCCGAGTACTGGGAAACAATGCTACGCTTACGGATTGCTACTGTCGGAGGGTGCGTAAGTTATGAAGCATAGCCAGGTAGTGGTTAAGTTAATTACACGTCAAAAGCGCCGAGGAAAGTCGCCTACTGCCCTACACTGCCTACCAGGGGTACGTAACCCGCAGTAAACTCACCTCGATCCAGCCATCAGCCATGTCTGAGGACCTGAAACAAGAGCAGACGGGGACACCCTGGATTTAACCACAAAGAAAAAGCTATTTCAATAACACACACACACAAACACTGTGATTGAAGTTTCACGTACCGTAATTCCAGGTATTCCATCCGGTGTGTTTACAGTTTCTATCCTGTTGTGGGCTGGTGTCTTTTCTGAAATAATCCATTAGAGCGGACTTGTCAATTCCATGGTTGTTTACATCTGGTTGTCTATTTTAATATCGTTGATGCCAGTCTCCTCGGAAGTCTGCTTTGTTGTACGTAGTTAGATATAGGTTTTGCTCTCAGAAATGGTTATGTAATGTAATTGTTGGTTGTTGTTACTCGTTGTGCTAATGAGAAATTTTGTTATTGTTTATCTGAGACGCCTTAGTTTCAGGCGTAGAGTTCTCAATGTTGTTGAGTGCGTAACATGTAAACAATAATATTGTTTGCTGGTCTAGCGCTAGCATTGTTCTTCAGTCAATGCTATACGATGGTAAAGTGGTCATATCATAAGCCTAGCTAACCCTACCGTAAAAGTGATTGTGTTTTAAGTGAGTGTGTTAAATTTAAGTGTGCAGAATAAAGTGTACCTATTGTTGATTCCGTTTGATGTGAACTCGCTTTTTTCGGGCGAGAAAGACGACTGTGAGCGCGCACTTCAATGACACAAGGACGGAATAAACGCACACGTGAAAGGCTGGAAGTGAGACGCAACTCAACAGCACATAGACGATCGAGGTAAATGTTTCAGTGCATTGACTGTTCATCCAGGTAACAGAGTGCAGAGGTAGTGTGAAGCCTCCGCGCTGTAGCACATACGTCCGCGTCCCTTAAAGTGCAGAAGAACCAGAGACACTCAACCACCCGCTCTCGTCTTACTGCAGAGCGAGTCGTTGCTCGCACAAGATACGAACTTCATCGTTCTTTGGACACGAAGATAGCCGGGCCAGGGGGAGCTGGCCTGTTATTCGCTGTAATATTGCACCGTCGCGGCCCGCCTGGTGGTGCCACGTGACAGTCGGCTGTCACAGACACAAGTAAAAAAAAAAAAAGCAGTTTCTAGCCGAGCATTTAAAAATAAAAAGAGTGAGACTTTTCTAAGCGCAACCCGCGCGAAATGATTCTCACTGCAGACATTTTATTTCTAAATATTCCTCTGTGTTTTGATGTAAATAAAGTTTATTTTTGTTCCCTAATATGAATGATTAATACATTCTTAATGAGAGTACAATAAGAGTAACAACATGTTGAGTAAGGACAGATAATAATCTGAATTCTGTAGACAGACATTTCATTGTTGCCAGATACTTTGTTTTCTTAACAATGCCTATTTTCACGTATATTACTTGTTAAGAGCTTCAATTCCATTTTATCTGTTATAATATGTCTTTGAAACTGAGGGTGCATCTGTAACGCCCATGAAAATAGGGTTTTTATGCATACAATTAACTTATATTATTTTTTCTGTTCTTATTGCTACGCATATTGTCATGCAAGAGTTAATGTAATATTTTCACACATGTCACTTATATGATTTCAACTGCCTCTGTAAATTGTATTAATTTTATTTTTCTTAACACATAAGATTTTTAAAACTTAGATGTATGGTGGCAATAATAATTATGTGTAATTTTGAAATGCTAGCTCATTTTTCATTGTGTATTTAATTTTATAAAATATTCATTTTTGGTGTGATCTCAATTTTGTAAGTCTTTTTACTTTTTATTGTATTATATCTCAGTTCCGAGATCACGTAATCTGTGGTTTTTCTTCATTTAGGTCGTTAGAAGTGGTTCATGTGGGTGGTTTGAATAGTTTTGTTCCTCATTGGCCCTCAGGTTTAAATCCTGATTGTTGATTGGCTGGCGCTGTAGGCCGCCTTAAACTAGCGTCAGCCTGCAGAGACTAACGCTATCTTCGCTAGCAGCCTCCAACGACGTCAGACGTAAGGCGTCAGATGTCAGACGGGAGGTCCTCCCGTCTGAAGTGGACGGCAAGGTAGGACTTTAAATTAGTTTTAGGGTGCGTAGACGTGTCCCTGGACCAACTTTCAAGTAAACTTGAAACCAGCAATGGTCGCCCATTCGTGAGGTTAAGTGGTCAGTAGCTAGATAGTTTAAACACGCCTTCTACTTACGTGTAGAGCGGAGCTCCACGTATCTCCAACTTAATCCTGCAAGAGCATCCTACCTTCAATCCGCTTGGTGATCAAAAGATAAGTTCTGCCAAAATATCTGGTATTTTCATCTGGACCTAATTTTATTTACAGTTTGATTCAGCTCGATGTCCGTTAGAATCAGTTGTCCGTTAGAATCAGTACACAAGCGACTCTATCTTGACTTTTATAAGTAAGTCAATTTCCAACACACATACGCCCACTGCAAAACCTGTGATAAGGGTAGTTTTTACCAGAGCTAGAATGTTTAGTGAGAACACTATTTGTTTTAACGTAATATTTACTACAGAGAACAGTTTAATTAATTTGATTTTGAAACCAGTATATTCAGACTCTGGCAAGCTATGTCACGTAACCGTAAAAGGGTTCAAGTAGGCCAGGCATGGCCACTTCTAGCGTTGTTAGGATAGTGTGTTGTCTTTATAGTTATTCTTATATTGCCATCAGGGTTTTTTTTTATTATTTCTTATTTAAACAATTACAATACAAAAGGAAATGAAAAGTTAAATTAATTAAATATATTCAAAGTGCGTATCTGTTTTGTCGTTTTCTCTACTGTAGTGTCAAGTTAACCCAATTCTTACCCAGGGTCTTACATATGTGTTTACTAGAGTTTTCAGTTGTCTGGCATATTTTGACGCACGTACATAAATGGTGTACATACTAAATGCTAGTTTCTATAAGGTGTTAATAATAATAAACTTGTTCGCCTACCGGCCCAGGACTGCACTGGGCAATTATACAGAGGCAGCCTAGGTAAGATCACATCCTTTCCCACTGATTTATTGCAAGTCAGTTATGCAGCCTGGTCACTCAAGTGTTATATGTGGTGTCCTATTGTTACGTATGCTAATTCTACACCATACACAGCATATTATATATATATTCATATATATAATCATATTCATATATATATTTTTTCATATTCATATATATATATATATATATATATATATATATATATATTCATATTCATATATATATATTTTTTCATATTCATATATATTTTTTCATATTCATATATATATTTTCATATATATATATATATATATATATATATATATATATATATATATATTCATATTCATATATATATTCATATATCTCATATTGACTATCGCAACAAGGAGGACTTTTGTGTGTTCTTCACAGTTCCCTACACACTACATTACATATTTATATGAAATATAAGCTATTTTTCAAAGTTGCTAAGATAACGTAAGAAATAAATATTTCTACTGAAATTTCGCTATCTTAGAAGAAACCATAAGTTAGTGGCAGATTTTGTGGAAAGAAATAGCGATACTGGATTTTAACAACACTGCGTTACTTGCAGATTAAGTAGGCTTACTACTGTGGTGATAATCAATTCAGAGTGGAGTAGGTCTATGAATTTGGCGGTGTCGATAAGATGACACCATTTCAATGAGTCATTGCATAATGGTACGTAACTATAAATATTTATGTTATTTATTAACCAATTGCAAAATTGTAGATTTCAATTTAAAGTACTGTTAATTTTGAAGCAAAAAAATAAATTATATTGTAAATAAATAGTAGTACTTAGTATGCAATCAAATGTCATTGCATATAAAAAAAAAGGCATTCAATAGCTGTAAGCAAAATAGTATTTAGTTCTTGATATAACGTCTCTCCAATGTTATATAATAATAAATAAGTCTATACATTTATATAAAATTATTATTTTAGTTAACATTTGTGAAATATTCGTCACTGTCAAGATTTAATAATTTCTGGAAAACTTGGTCATTGCTATAAGTTTGTCACTCTTGCTGTTGCAAATAGTGGCGCACAAGGGAGCGACCTCAACATTTCCACCAAGTTACTTTTTATTCAGACATATATGCAAACTACTGTGGATGTATCTTGCCGACACATGAGCCAGTAACTTTAACTCTACCTCTTTAAACTACTGTAAACAAGATGGCGGGGACACAACCGCCTCCTAGCAGACGATAAATAAACCATTACAAACAAGATGGCGGACACACAGCAGCGCATCCTAGCAGATGATGAAGGAACTACTGCAAACAAGATGTAGGACACTCGCCACCACTCCTAGCAGGAAAGCTACAAGATGGAATGACGGAGCATGAAAAAATGGATTGATAGAGCATAAAGTGGAAAAACAAGATGGCGGGTGGAAACAAGATGTTTAACGGAAATACGATGGCTGACGGAAACAAGATAGCAGCCTGAATCAAGATGGCGGCGGGTTTCTTAGATCCTCAGCCCTTGCCCTGGAAACCCCCTTTTCCATCTACTAATAAGATGTTAGGTTCACAGTTGAAATTCCCATAGGTACGACGAGAACACTGCACGCCAGTTCAGAACCTTGCGCTTAAGGGTGATGGCGCACGGGATGTGCGTGGTAGTATCGCCCTTTAATCGCTGCCGCACTGCTCAAGGTAGGCGTATATAGGGAGTTGTTGTTCGGTTGGTTTCCGGAGTCGAAGTTTCCGCATTGCTGCAGTCGTCTCAACAAATAAGTAGCCACTCGTCAACGTTCTTCCGGGGAGCGTGACCCCAGTTTCGAACGTCTTTACGACTACAGTACTCGTTACTTTGTCCTTTGCAATTTTTTTTTTTCGTTCCGGCAAAAGAAGAATTCTGACCACCCTACATAATGGTTTTCTCCGATGAAAGTTGTGCATGATTATAGCTGTCAAATGCTAGTGTTGTACGTAAGCTACTGCTTCATAGCAGATATTCTTTTGGAAGAAAATAACTCTTAAAAATTATTGCTGGTTGTGTTAAGTTAATCACTTCTAATTCTCATTGAAAAACCATGCATGTATGACCAGGGATTAATCTTACGATAAGCCAAATCGTGTATACTATAAGCGTAATTGAATGTTACTGATATGTGGTTTCTTTGCAAGGACTGGTCAAAACGACGTTGGTTATTTTACAAGCGATGAACCGACAAGGGGAATCTGTTATCGTGGCGCCGAAAATATTTTGTCTGCCTCCCCTCCCTAAAATGTATCTTGGGCCCCCTTCCACTAGATGTTAGCGTTTTGGATAATAATTCCAATCATTCATTTGTATAATTTTTATTCAAATGCCAACAAAAATTAAATTTTTGTTCACGAAAATAGTTTCTCCGTTATTAAATAACGGCTGAAATAAATGAACTGAATTAGTGAAATGTAAAGGAATACGTACTTTAAGAAATCCTAAATTACTTTTGTGCGGATGTGTTTATTATCTAAGACTGTGAGGTAGATATGCCGTCAGTAGACGCGAAGGGTTGAGGGGAGTCAGAAAGGACAACACAATGCCGGTAATGCGGTACATAAACTACTCGTTGCACGGCGAGTCACAAACAAAATTAAAAATAAGCACATATTAGACAAAATTAGCGGGTAGCCCAGCCTTTGAGGATCCCCCGCATTACGGGGTCTGCGCGGTTCTAAAGTTAACCTGGAGATCATTGCCTTAACTTTGCGTTGTGCTTATGTTCAAATACAGATTGCGCAGCAATGTATTTACACTGAATTAAGAGTGACGCAAAAGGTAAATTTTCCATGCGAGAAGTTGACCCTACTTAAACATAACGTAAAGGTATCCTAGTTTTAGCCAGTGAGATTCAAGGAACGATTTCTTACTTTTATTTTCTGCAGTCATTTTTATTCCTACCCACATCCGACTGTAAGTTTGTTTTGTAGTTACGTCATGATTGCAACAGACGTTTAAGTTAAGTTACTTTGGTGTGTCGGATTTTCGCAAGTGGGAATCGTACCGGACGATGCCGCTGGTCGTTGGGTTTTCTCGGGATATATCCCGTTTCCCCTGCCCTTGCATTCCGGTGCTGCTCCATTCTCACCTCATTTTCACCCTCATCGGCTCTCAAAACCTCGCTGTTAAGAGCCGCCCAAATCTCTTCACTCACTCTCTGCTCTTAACTCCAATGTGAACATACATACGAATTTTTAAAAATTTTCGACAGTGTTAATTCAAAGATTACATAACGAGCGCCATAATAATTTCAGTGTAAATCGGCCTTAAGGTGCCTGCCTAGTAATCAATATAAGACTCCTCAAGGTCCCGCCAGGCCACGCACTTGTTCCGTTCGGCTCAAAACGGGCCGGACCGATACGTCGTATATAGGCTGTTCACGGTAAAGCGAGCACTTTGGAGGTCCTAGTTACTTTTTTCTTTCAGCCATTTCTTTATCATTTAATCACCTTTAAAAAATATATATCTTCGTGTAAGTAAGGAACCCAGTTTGTATATTCCACCGCACTCGGAAGTTAACATCTTAAGTATAAAATAAATATTGACTATTATTCCAAATGAGAGGGCTTTCAAAAGTGCTCACTTTACTATGAATAGCCTACAGTCTGTTCGCTGGTTTTTTTTTTTTTTTGAAAACAAGTGTCTGAAAAATCACCCCATGTATGAAGTGTTTGGATGTCATTAAATATATCATGTATCATAAGTGTTTTATATTCATGTTAATATAAAAGTATCCTGTTTTTGGTAAAGTTGAACTTTTACTTATATTCTCTCTATAAGTTATATTAATGAGAGTAAAAACAGTGAGGCAATCGAAATGTTGTTAATGGCAAGTAAGAAATAGTTTTTTCAAAATAGTATTACTCTTGAGTGCGCACGAATGCGCATGGTGTAATTTGCTAAACTCGGTTAAGTTTTTTCTGCACGAGGCGGAAGAATATCCTGGAAGTAGAAATTTAGCAGGGCTTTTAGAAAATGTGGAAGTAACTGTGAATGGACTATATACAACGGGCCGTACCATGGATGGCCACTCCTCGTCCACCCGCCTCTCGCCACAAGATGGGAGGGGGACCACCCGCCTCTCGCCACAAGATGGGAGGGGGACCACCCGCCTCTCGCCACAAGATGGGAGGAGGGAAGATGGGGGGTGGAGGGGGGGGGTACATGCTCCTGCGTGTGACCTCACGAGCCCACCAGTTTCTACATTAGCCTCGGCCGTGCGCTTTGTTATGGTACGATTTATAGTTCATCTCCTCATAACGGGGCTATAGGGGCAATGCAAGTTATTGATAATAGTTGAGTAATGAACACTTATTAAAAGGGGTCTATTTAACATTAGGGTTGTACAATATTATCTCAATATAAACATAATGAAGTATGCGCGGGGGGAGCTGTACATATATACTGAAGTATTATTTTATATTTAATTATACATATTTGACCAGCCACATTCTGAGTAAAGTTAATTGGAGAGTCCCCACTTTGTTCATCATTCCGAAGGCTGATCGAGATTGCGGAAGTCGACGGCCGGACATACCCATCTTCAGTAATCTTCTCGCTCCAATGCCCTATATCGGCTGCGTTGTCCCCGTTTACTGGCCGGTGGAGAGGGTTTATGTGGTTTGCGATTTCGTAACTAATTTTCAACTATCACGGTCCGTGTCCTGGATAAATATGTGAAGGTGTGATCAGGCAGGCCACTCAGCTAAGGCCTGATCACTAGTCGAAACAGGTTCCTCTCAATGATCGTGACCAAGTACAATTCCTGTAGCCACCAGAACACAGCATCTCTAGTAGAAGAAACGAATGAAGGCTGTGCTATCATCCTAGACAATAAATAACGTGAACCAAGCACAAGTTCCTATAGAATCTAAAGAGAAAAACGGCGTGACTGCTTATTTGTGTTGACGCAATGTACAATACTTTACACGGCTAAGTGAGCATTTTCAAGGCTCCCTCCTACCTCGAGCTTTTACCCGCGTTTTGAGGCGAAGAAATGTGGGAGCTATAAGGACGACACTGCTACACACATGTAGTGCGCCGTCGCCGCTAAGTGAAAGACTCAACTGGCGTGCAGTGTTCTCGTCGCACTGCGTGTAGCTATGGGTCTTTCAGCGGTGACCCTATTATTTGTCAGTGGAAAGTCTGTAGGAAGGTTCAATGTAGGGCCGTTCAGTGGTTTTGTACGTATCTGTTGCGTGAATTCGAAACACAGCGCTATAGAAAATGCCATTTACAGCCGTTATGGAGTGCTCTGAAATAGTGTTACTCACGTGCGTAACGTTTTCAAAGTACTGAAAAGCCCTCGTCTCAATTGTGTGTTCCTTTCGCAGATCAGCACATTGCGCCGCAGTTCGAGCGTGCCAGGTAGGCGGGGGCCTTAATGTCCTCCTAACAGGCGTAATAATAAAGAAATAATATTTTATTGTGGTCTCAGACGTTAACTTTTGACAGCTTTAAAAAGTATACTCTGTGTTTATCAATCATATGACTTTTTATATTAACAATTAGCGACGAGATACAAATAAGCTGAAATTTTAAGCACGGCTTTGAAAAATGCTCTTTGCAGCATGATCAGCGTATAGTTGAGGATAGGAAAATTTCGCGAATTCATTTCAGGACAAGTTAGACGTCAAACTCGTGTACACTGAAGTCATCTTTGCAATTGGGCCAGGGTTTATTAGACACGCCCTGGACGACTCTGAGCCAATAGTATAATTGCAAGGAAAGTTGTAGCGAACCCCATTCTGCCAGGTGTGAGGTAACACTGGCTATTCTGTGGGGCAGCAGCAAATGAACAAACATCTGTCGTTTTATTATATACAGGACTGTGGAGTCTAGCGTACAGGTCATTGAACTCTCGAAATTTTCCTCTCTCTACCTATAGTGAATATTTTGTTTCGATATAGTTATATTTTTATACCGAATTTGTAAGGCCGAAGAACGTCAACTTTGGGTATATTTGGTATAGGCTGTTCACGGTAAAATGAGCACTTCTGAAAGCCCTGCTCAAGATCTACTTGTATGCACGTTGTGTATTCCTCCACATTATGTAAAATTAACATTGCCATGGAGCTCATCACTTTATTAATGCGTCGGTCAGGTGAAACTATGAAATAATTAGAGAAGTAAATATGTTACAAATCTGATAATTTATAAACTTCGATGAGTTAAAATAACAGAAAGCGAAAGAATTTAAGTTATCACAGTGGTCACCTAACATTTTTTAATCGGTGTTCAAATATGGAACTATTTTCCATCCATCAGTACCAACTTTACTGAGCGCATGTCACTCAGTGTGCCTGTTAAAATAAATGCAGGCATGGGCAGTGATTTTTTGCTAAGGTTGATTTCAAAAGTGCTCACTTGATCGTGAACAGTCTTTAAGGATTGTACTGCTAGCTGACTCCGCGCAGTGTGTGTCGCCGTCAGTAGACTATACTGACGTCACGGCGCGGAGGAATGCGCTGCCGGAGCGCGCACTCTGCAACCCGGAAGACGTTGGCAGACACGGAGGTTCCGCGCACGTGGCTTGTCGCGCTTGCTCGCAGAGATCGCAAGTTCTCCGGAACTACTCGCCTTCTCAGATCTGCTTCTGTTTTCTTCTTTCCCGTCGACGTGTCGCGCTCCTGGATTAGATGCAGTTATCAGGTTACATTATATAGGCTTGATTCATCAGGTTGTCCTACCACAAGGGAAACGGGGAAAATTCAGGGAATTTCATGTGACAGGAAAATTCAGGGAATTTCTTGTGACGGGGAAGTCAGGGGATTTCACGTGACTGGAAAAAGTCAGGGGATTTTATGTGACTGGGAAAATTCAGGGGATTTCATGTGGCTGTGAAACGTCAGGGGATTTCATGCGGCTGGGAAAATTCCGGGGGATTTCATGTGACTGGGAAAATTCCGGGTGATTTCATGTGACTGGGAAAATTCCGGGTGATTTCATGTGACTGGGAAAATTCCGGGGGGTTTCATGTGACTTGGGAAATTTCGGGGAATTTCATGTGACTGAAAAAGTCAGGAAATTTCACGTGACAGGGAAAATATCGGGGAATTTCATGTGACAGCGAAAATGTCGGGGGATGTCATGTGACAGGGAAAAGTCGGGGATGTCATGTGACAGGGAAAATGTCGGGGAATTTCGTGTGACTGGGAAATTTCAGAGGATTTCATATGACTGGGAAAATTCAGGGGATTTCATGTGACTGAAAAAAGTCGGGGAATTTCATGTGACAGGGAAAATGTCAGGGAAATGTCTGGGAATTTTTCACTTGTGTCGGGGAAAAAATTATTAATTGCTCTTCTGCAAACGTTGTTTGTTGTGTGAATATAGGTTCATGTAATAATGACCAGTTTTCAGTTTTTAAGTTAGTGAATTGGCAATAATAAATTTTTGTCAAGTGACGTAGGGTCTATACGTACAAACTAAGGCACTTGTATGTTTGAAGTGGGCACTCGTGTGAAGTCGAAAGTGTGTATTCGCGAGAAATATTGATATGCAGAGTAAAATGTTGGCCCTGCTTGCTTGATCTGTTGCAGTGTGATTTGATTCTGCACCACGGATAACATATTTGTTCTGTCAGCAGTGGAAAAAACGTGGTTTTGGAAGATTTTGGTCCTGAAAATAGGTGAGGGGAAAATGGTAAGATTCTTACTGGGAAATAGGGGAGATTCAGAGAATTCCAAAATGGAATCTCAGTTGACAGACACCCTGATAAAAGGTGTTTTGAAACACATGTCGAAAGTTTACATGTTATTCAAGAACACCTTTATTGCAGACGGCGCCGTCCCTAGCGAAAGCTAGAACTTTAGCGAGGCCCTTCCCTTCCCTTCCCTTCCGAACTAGTTAATCCACCATCACCACGACGCAATCAACTTTCAGACAATATGGTCATATCCCGAGCGCCCGTACCTTGTGCCTAACGTTGTTATGACAACATTTGACATTTTATAAATAAACATGTTTCAGTGAAACATTGTATCGTGAAATATACCGGGCGAGTTGCCCGCGTCTATATGCCCGTGTATATGCAACCCTCACACATGATACCCATCTAACATAACATCAACCGTAGCAGAACACCGCGTGCGAGTTGATTCGTTGTGAGTACAGTAAGAGGTGAACTGATGGCGTTATGTCGGCAGTGCTTTGAGGAGCAGTCACGTTTCAAAGAATGCACATACGTTTATTGAGATGAAACAGTCCTCCGAGCCATTGTGGTTCTTCATGTGACTGTATATATATAGTCACCACTTACTGTATTGACGGAAAGTAATCAACACGCACGTACTGTGTTGTAGGGATTCTCTATTTTCGCGTCGCTGATTGGTGCGGCCAGACGACGACGCCGAGTGTTCAGCTGACAGACGAGGCGCCGTAACGAGTGCGTACACAAGAGATAATTATGTTACAGCAGTGGAGATGTTTTGTAGACGGGTAGTATTGTGTGCGGGTTGCATAGATACGGATAAATATGCGCTGGCGACTTACTCGATATAATTCTGAATAAATCTATACTACTAAATAAAATAGAAGTGTCTGTGATTTTCGAATTTTCAACTTTTAATCATTTTTTCATATAGTATAATTGATAACAAAGCCATATCTAATGTTAATTTTTTTTTGTGTCTGTCTGTCTGTCCCACCGGATTTAACTCAAAAACCACTGAACGTATTGACATCAAATTTTCACAGTATATAGATAATAACCCCAGGACCAACTTAGCCTTTGTTTCATCGAGATATCTCAAACGGTTCCGGAAAAAAATTATGACCAGGGATGTAAATAGGTACTGGAGTAAGCTTTTCTTAGTATTACAGCATAATAAAATAAATTGCTAAAAGAAATTCCTGAATTTTTCTTTCTTTTTTCTTTCTTTTTTTCCATGGGCGTATACTCCTTCCCTTCCCAAGAGAAGAGGCTAGATCAATTCAAAGTCCAAAATATCATGCTGACGAAGTAGCACTGGCCTGCTAGTATTCTAATAATGTAAAGCTGCGAGAGACAGTCGTGATTTTTTTTTCACGTAATATTTATAATAGCAGTGAGACAAGACTGGTAGATCTGAACTATTACACTATAAGAAATTGTCCGCAAATATACCTACGACAACAGTATATACGTTGTGTGTGTGTGTGTGTGTGTGTGTGTGTGTGAGAGAGAGAGAGAGAGAGAGAGAGAGAGAGAGAGAGAGAGAGAGCACGGCTTGTAAGTTACGTCATTGGTTGTGCGGGGAGCCTTATACCTGTGCCTCACAGTTACACACGCTGTCGGTTCTTTTTCATTTTTCTTTATTATTTGTCGTCATTCACAGCTCTCCTGTTTCCTCTTTATTCCAATACATCCGTTTTTGTTCCTCTCTTGCGACTTTTTAAAATTATTTGTTTCATATTTGAGCTGTTAATTTACTCATCGTTTCTTCGTTTGTTTCAGTTTCATTATCTGCTGTTTCCTGATTTTTTTTCCTTTATGTGCAGAAGAGTGTATATTATTTTACGCTGGCACGCTGCAATTGTTTACTGTTCCTGGTTGTGTTTATGCATTCCCGTTTTGTAACTTATTCAATGTAACTAAAACACTTTATCACTCAATAGTAACATCCCTATATTTGCTCAGGAAAAAGTTACATGCATAGGGAAGTTACCAATTATGTATTGTAGTAGTGGTAAACATTACAGTGTTTGCAGCTTGATCTATGTTGATATTTCCATAGAGTGTGTAGGTCAAAAACTTCCATTAGAGTTTAGGAAGTTTACTAGGAAATTTTTTACAGTGTACGTAGAAGGGCTGCTTGATAATGGCGTGCACGGCTGCTATTGACATCAAAATCGGGTATGTTAGTCTTTATTTTAAAAATAAGGCGTCCCGCGTTTTCTTAAGTTTAAGTACTAAATGTTATAAACTTGAATTAATAATTTAGCCTAGACTACTGTGCACACTGAAGGTCACCGTGAATTCTCCGTGGTATGATATTTACGTAGTCTCTGAAAACATTCAGAATGTTTGTTACTTGTAGTGTGTGTGTTTATACGTGGATATTGCTTAGCGCTCTCAATTTCAAGGATACTATTAATTTTTATTGGTAAAAAATTTATAGTTTTGGATTTCTATTAATCTCACAACCATGCACCCAGTTAACTATGTGTTTTATAGATTTAGTAAAGGAAAAAAATATATTCACTGAGGCCAAAACCGTGGAATACGCGAGGTCACTTCTTGTCATTTGCTTCGTGCTATATCAGACATCAGCATTATTCCAAGAACAAAACCTAGAATCGACAAAGTGTTGTGCAGAACTCAGTCACTTCCTGGACGACAGAATAAAAAATGCTAAAGCTGTGAAGTAAATTGCAGAATTTTTTATTTATTTATTCAACTATATCAAATATTATAAAAACATTGAAAACCTTATTAAAGTCATTCTTTAAATATTCACGTTAAACCGTCTGTTTAAACTATGGAGGAATATCCTAAGTACGTACGATACTAAAATCTTTTGCATATGCAGCTGTTGTACCGAATATGTGATGTTATTTTTTCCATACTGTTTAAAAATTTTGTGTGCATATTTATATAGATTTGTAACACTTGCTTATGCAAAAATTTATCAGACTGTATACATATAATTGCATAAAAATTATATATTACACTGGTGAAAATTAAAGTAACAAACAGGCATCGGTCCCTCCCATTATCATTTTGCCACAACATATCGGGTGACAGTAAATTATAAAGCATAACATAATTTTTTAATGAACTAACAGGAAATATCAACACATGTTAGTCACTTTCATACACACCGAGAAAATGGTTACGTATGTTCAATATGGCGTTTGATCTCCTATTGCAGAATACAGGCCTGACAACGACGTGGCATGCTCCGAATAAGGTCATTAATTGCAGTTTGTGTTAGTAAAGTCCATTTTCTTGTAGAGCAGCTCGTAAGCCCTGGAGAGTTATTCGTGGATTCGGACGTTAGGCAACTTATCTCTCTAGTGCATCCCGGGTTCCCAAACTGTAGTTTATCAAACCTCCTTTCTGGAAAAAAAAAAAAAAAAAAAAAAAAAAACTAAGCCCCCCGTGTCAAAACTTCTTTATTAGAAGGGTAAAAAAATAACTAAGCCCCCCGTGTCAAAACTTCATTATTAGAAGGGTAAAAAAATAACCGAGCCCCCCGTGTCAAAACTTCTTTATTAGAAGGGTAAAAAAATAACTGAGCCCCCCGTGTCAAAACTTCATTATTAGAAGGGTAAAAAAATAACCGAGCCCCCCGTGTCAAAACTTCTTTATTAGAAGGGTAAAAAAATAACTGAGCCCCCCGTGTCAAAACTTCATTATTAGAAGGGTAAAAAAATAACCGAGCCCCCCGTGTCAAAACTTCTTTATTAGAATTTTAAAAAAATAACCAAGCCCCCCGTGTCAAAACTTCATTATTAGAAGGGTAAAAAAATAATTAAGCCCCCCGTGTCAAAACTTCTTTATTAGAAGGGTAAAAAAATAACTAAGCCCCCCGTGTCAAAACTTCTTTATTAGAAGGTTAAAAAAATAACTAAGCCCCCCGTGTCAAAACTTCTTTATTATAAGGGTAAAAAAATAACTAAGCCCCCCGTGTCAAAACTTCTTTATTAGAAGGTTAAAAAAATAACTGAGCCCCCCGTGTCAAAACTTCATTATTAGAAGGGTAAAAAAATAATTAAGCCCCCCGTGTCAAAACTTCTTTATTAGAAGGGTAAAAAAATAACTAAGCCCCCCGTGTCAAAACTTCTTTATTAGAAGGTTAAAAAAATAACTAAGTCCCCCGTGTCAAAACTTCTTTATTAGAAGGGTAAAAAAATAACTGAGCCCCCCGTGTCAAAACTTCATTATTAGAAGGGTAAAAAAATAACCGAGCCCCCCGTGTCAAAACTTCTTTATTAGAATTTTAAAAAAATAACCAAGCCCCCCGTGTCAAAACTTCATTATTAGAAGGGTAAAAAAATAACCAAGCCCCCCGTGTCAAAACTTCTTTATTAGAAGGGTAAAAAAATAACTAAGCCCCCCGTGTCAAAACTTCATTATTAGAAGGGTAAAAAAATAATTAAGCCCCCCGTGTCAAAACTTCTTTATTAGAAGGGTAAAAAAATAACTAAGCCCCCCGTGTCAAAACTTCTTTATTAGAAGGTTAAAAAAATAACTAAGCCCCCCGTGTCAAAACTTCTTTATTATAAGGGTAAAAAAATAACTAAGCCCCCCGTGTCAAAACTTCTTTATTAGAAGGTTAAAAAAATAACTGAGCCCCCCGTGTCAAAACTTCATTATTAGAAGGGTAAAAAAATAATTAAGCCCCCCGTGTCAAAACTTCTTTATTAGAAGGGTAAAAAAATAACTAAGCCCCCCGTGTCAAAACTTCATTATTAGAAGGGTAAAAAAATAACCAAGCCCCCCGTGTCAAAACTACTTTATTAGAAGGGTAAAAAAATAACTAAGCCCCCCGTGTCAAAACTTCTTTATTATAAGGGTAAAACAAAAACGAATAAAGTCTCAAAGGTTTTATTTAATCATTAAATTTCAATGTTTATTGAACACACGTGGTGGTTAACAAATCAATCAATGAGACGGATGAGCTTGCATATTTTTAACAAAATTCCCAATTCTTGGCTGAATAGAAGAAATTGCACAACGTAAATTTCTGGCAATATCGAGTTTGCTTCTGTACTGCATTGTTATTGCTACTACTGCTGAAAACGCCCTTGCACACAAATAGCTGCTTGAAAAAGGTAAATACAATCGCAGCGCTTGCTCTGCTATGTCGGGATAGACTTTGAAGTACTTGACCCAAAACAATGTTTTGTCAAGTGAACAACTCGCCCCTTCTTAGCATGTCGTCACGCCTCCGGGTACTGTACCTGCATCCGCCACATTATTTACTAGCTATTCATGCAGCTAATGGCTAGGATGTTGGACGGCGGGTTTTCTCGGGGATCTCCAGTTTCGCCCGCTCCTTCATTCCGGTGCCGCTCCATAGTCACTTAAATCGTCCTCATCGGCTTTCAAGACCTCGCTGTTAAGAGCCGCCCAAATCTCTTCACTCACTCAATCATCGTGGAACGAGTCCAATATAGAGGGAGATCAATAATGGTGTGGGGAGGCATTATGTTAACCACTCGGAACATCTCTCCATGACGTTGTATGGGTAAACCGACAAGGTATCGTGACGAGATCTTTGCACCCCGTGTTCAAAAGTTGATTTTCATAAGTCTGTTCCAGTCGTGAATGGACTATAGCTCTTTTATTCGATGTTGAAATATGGAACTAGTTTCCCTCCATTGTTACCAACTTTACTGGACGAGTGTCACTCAGTGCGCCTATTAAAACATATGCAGGCAGGAGCAGTGACTTTTTTCTAAGGTTTATTTAAAACGTTCTCATTTTATCATGAACAGCTTTTAGCAAAGACAGACAGTTTAATCTTGTAATGGAGAGATTTGGGTGGCTCTTAACAGCGAGGTCTTCGGCACCTATGAGGGTGATTAAGGCATGGAGCAGCGCCGGAATGAAGGGGTGGGGGAAACGGGAGATCCCCGAGAAAACCCGCCGACCAGCGGCATCGACCGGCACGATTCCCAGTTGCGAAACTCCGGGAGTCACCCGACCGGGGATTGAACCCGGTTCGCCTTGGCGGTAGGCGAGCAGGCTAACCGCTCAATGAAGGGGTGGGGGAAACGGGAGATCCCCGAAGAAGCCCGCCGACCAGCGGCATCGACCGGCACGATTCCCAGTTGCGAAACTCCGGGAGTCACCCGACCGGGGATTGAACGCGGTTCGCCTTGGCGGTAGGCGAGCAGGCTAACCGCTCAATGAAGGGGTGGGGGAAACGGGAGATCCCCGAAGAAGCCCGCCGACCAGCGGCATCGACCGGCACGATTCCCAGTTGCGAAACTCCGGGAGTCACCCGACCGGGGATTGAACCCGGTTCGCCTTGGCGGTAGGCGAGCAGGCTAACCGCTCAGCCACCGCAACCACATTTTAATCTTGTAAAATATAGCTGGTTGAATAAATTAAAAATCAAATGCAGTAATTTTATTTTTATTAAGATATTCATCCCTCAAGAACTCGAATACGCCTCTCTTGCGAGCCCTCTTGTGTCTTCTAAGAATAGTTTGCCAGTCGGGACACGTACAACGCTGTTGTAAGCGTCTCTATTATTTTTACTTTGTATTGTCATCCGGTTACAGGCTTCTGCTTATTTCCACCTCCTTCGGCGAGTTTGAATCCTATTTTAGTCCGTGTCCCAATTCGTCGAGAGAGTACTCTCTCGCTCACTCTTGACGTCACAGAGAGTCCTCTCTGCTGTCCCAACTCCAAGGAGAGAGCGCGAGAGGGAGAGTGAACAACGACATACACTCGGTGCTCACTTTCGCACCCTCTCTGGCAGCCATGTTGTTTCCAAGTCTAACCTCAACTATCGAGACATATGTTTTGTTGTTTCTAAAGCAGTGTTAGAAATATTTTATCGAATTAACTTAATCATTGCCATTGTGAAATGTGTAATAACAGCAATATTCCGTTTTATATGGAACATAAATTATGATGTTATTATGTTCACGTTTCATTTAGGTTAATTGTGTGCTTATTATTAAATACTGTGATTTGTACATAACAATTATGTTTTTAATCATGAAAAAGTAACAAATTAAAATTAGTTGTTATTTCATAAAAAATACTGTACATTTACTCGAGGAAAGTGAAAGGCCAACAATATTTAATTTTTCATTATTTATTTATTTTTCTGCCAGAGAAATAATGCCGAAGGCTTACAGAGGGCACAAGTCTCAATTCGCTAAAGTGAGCCAGAGTGAGAGTGAACATATTTTGGAGTTGAGACACGGCCTTAGATGCAAGAGAGCGATAAGGGCGACTGTAGCACGTACAGCAAGTGCTGCACTACCACTATGTGCAAAACGATGAACTGGCTGGCGTGTAGGCTTTAAGCGACGACTGTTCACTTTTCTTCGTAGAAAATAATTTCTATTACTGGTTCAGGTTTATTAAGCATTTTATAAATAAAACATTGAAACAAAGTCCTTCAGCTTCAAGCCGTTTTGTATCCTATTTTTTGTCTGGATTATGAAAATAGTGCATTATTTCGTCGGATGATATCGGCGAAAATTTGATAAAAATACCTAATCAATTGAAAAATAATATTCATCATGATTGTTAGCGTAAATATAAGAATTTTAACCTGAAATTCTAATTCGCGCAAATTAAAAAAAAAAAATTTTTTAATACGAAGTTTGGTTGCAGGCGAAGTGTTTCTAAAATTCAAGTTAGTGTCATGTTGAAATTTTTTTTGAAATCCAACAGTTGATTCATATGCGGCATATGTAACTATTTTGACTTAAAGGTTCATCTCAGAAGTTAAAGTTGAAGAACAGGTGAATGGCGTAACAAATTCCCGAGAAAATATTCTTCTTCGCATTCTGATGACATGGACAATAATTTTGAACTGTATGATACCATAATAGTTTTGTTTAACTTACTAAAAAAATTATATATATATATATATATATGGCCACCTGCAGTTTCCAAAATAACCACCCTTCGCAGCCTGGGCAGTAACTAGACGAGCTGGCAGTGACCCAGCCAGGTGCTGACACGTCTCCACGGGTATCTGGAGTCATACTGCCTGCAATGAAGGGTGCGTGGCAGAGAAGACAGACGGCGAACACGACGATCGAGGTGGTCCCACAGATGTTCAACCTGGTTTGAGATCGAGACTGTTTGGGGGTCAGGAAAGAACTTGGAAGTCTTGATCGTGCTCTTCCAGCCACGTGCGGACACTTCCAGCCGTGCGGCAAGGCGCACTATCGTGCTGGGAGATCCCATCCTCCCGAGGAAAGACAATCGACACGGACGGGTGGACGTGATCGCAGAGGATGGATTCGTAATCAAATCGTTCAAGAGTGTCGTCCACACGGATGATGGGATCTAGAGAATATCACGAGAACATTTCCCAGGCCTTAACACTGCCCCCACCGTCTTGTGTTCGTCCAGCGATGGATGCATGGTGTCTGTTCTCCGACGTTTCTTGGTGGACACGCTGACGTCCATCCGTTCTATGCAGCTGAAAACGCGACTCGTCGGAGAAGGCTACCCGTCGCCAATCAGCAGTGTTCCAGTCGCCATACCATTGGGCAAATTCCAGTCGTTTTCGTTGACGTTCCATGGGTGCAGTCACACTCCATCTACTCCGGAGCCCCATTCGCAGAAGTTCAGTGAACTGTTGCTGCAGACACGTGTATGGATGCGCGCTTGTTCATTAGGACGGCGAGCTGTTCCACTGTAGCCTGTCGGTTTGACATTCACGTACCATCCTAGTCGACGTTCACTTCGGACATCAATGGTGCGTGGAGCTCCGCAATTTTCACGACTGTTATTCCCATTGGTGTCATTCGTCCACTCACGATACACCTTTACAACAGAGGCACGTGAACAGTTCCCAAACGTCGCTGTTTCTGAAATGCTGTCCCCCTTTGCCGAAAGTCGATGATCATCCCGTTTTGCAACTCGGTTAAATCGTCTCCCTTACCCATGACAGCAAGATGCGCAATGTGTACAGTCTGTCTGTCGGTCGCATTATATACCTGCTTCACCAGCCCACGTCACGGGCTATAGTACGTCATGGTCTACGCGCTGCAGATGGCGCTTATAGCAGGTGGTCATAATAATGTGATTCGACTGTGTGTGTGTATATATTAGTTGCCATGACTTCTGAATCAGTACTCGTGTATGTGTGTGTGTCATATATATACATATCTATATATATCTATATGTATATATATGTTATGCATATATATATATATATATATACATATATATATATATATATATATATATATATATATATATATATATATATATATATATATATATATATATATATATATATTTGAATTTGAATTTGTATACATTTTTTGAAAAGTATTTTTCCACAATTATATATATATTTTTTTTTTAAAGATTGTTACTTACTTAATGTCATATAGAAAAATATGTAATATGCTAAAAATGTAGAAAAAAATTTGACTTTCATAGTGCTTTCAACTGCATTCATTTTAAATATACGCGTAGTATTTTTATTTGATTTCCGTGCTACTTGCCGTTTTTACTTACCGTTGATTCTTTCACGAGGAGTGACCCCACGTTCATGGCGAAGTTTGCAGCGGTTTGAGTTCGAACGTCCTTGTTCGCTCATATCTTGATGTTACGTCGGACCTGAGAGTTTCATTTGTCGTGGCAACGGAAGCTGTAGTTTTTTGAGCTCGTTCAAAGTTCGACGAGCATTTTTCCTGCCAGTAAAAAAAGGCACCGTGTTTTTCCTTGCGTCTATAAATATTACAAATCTTGCAGTATTATATTTTGACCTCAAAAAGTAAACAGATTGAAGGAGAAAAAAAAAAGGGTTATTATATATTTTTTTTGGTGCTGGTTATCTAACCACATCTTAACGTTGTGTGGGTAGGTGTCAAAACTAAATGAAAAGTAAACATCAATAGATGGCATATTTTGAGCATCGAAATACGATCATGGGTTTGAGAAGAATATTGAGGCAGGTGTCCTAAGCTTAGGTGAACATTCTAGGGCGTATGTGTGATGTGTGGGTGTCACTGCGAACTTGGACAGCGACACACAGTGGGCCAGACGACTGAAAAATTTGCCCAAAATCGCCTGAAATGGAACACTATCGGAACTTAAACTATATAATTTATTATTGAAGACGGGAGTCCTGGGGACTCTTCGACGCACTTATTTTCACCCCATGTATGTTTAAATACTTTGAACCCCGTGGCGAAGAAAAAGCTTTATGCCGCTGCTTGAGGCGCTGTGTTCGAAGAGCGTATTTGTTAATGCTATAAAAACAGTTGTGATCTTATTTGTTATGTCTTTCATTGCATTGCATCATATGTTCCTTAATTCATTTTCTAAGCTTACATTTCCTGCACTGAACATAATAAACGTATGTGAACTAATTAATCTGGGCGTAATTAGGGCCACGGTGGCTGAGCGGTTAGCCTGCTCGCCTCCCACCAAGGCGATCCGTGGTTCAATCACCGGCCGGGTCACTCCGGATTTCCACATGTGGGAGTCGTGCCGGACGATGCCATTGGTCGGCGGGTTTTCTCGGGGATCTCCCGTTTCCCCCGTCCGTTCATTCCGGCGCTGCTCCATACTCAACTCGATCACCCTCATCGGCTCCGAAGACCCCGATGTTAAGAGCCGCCCAAATCTCTTCACTCGCTCACATTATTGCGTTTTTTCGTTGTACTGAGACCTATATAACAGTCTTGGCCAGATCAAACTCTCATTCGACCTTTAAAAACAAAATTGTTAAAGTTTTAACTAAGTTCCGACAAAAATTACGTGCTCACATGTTCATACGTGCACTTTTCTGGGTACATAGAAATTTTACATGCTCATCACCTACTGTCCAAGAGGGCGAATTTCACAGCCACGATCAAAGGATACCGGTTTTATTAGTAGTGTGTAGACACGTGTCTATTAATGACGTTTGTTAGTCCATGTACATCATAATAGTGCACGTAAATCAATATTACATCCTGCGGAACATAGTGATTTTTCAGAGGTCCATTTCAGTTTTAATTCATGTAGCACACGTGTGGCAATCATGAGGGTAGCAACGCGAGATCTTGTTAGGCCTTTATTACAGAAATGAAAGGTTTCAAATAATGTCTCGTGCACAGTTGCGACGTCATATTGAAAGTATTTCCATGTAGTGATGCTGTTAAGTGCGGAGAGGTTCTTGAGCTTCGCATTATAAACGACGAAGATGAGCGTGCGGATTACAAGATGGCTTCCATTGCCAGCATCGGTACACAAAGTACTGCTACAGTGTGCAGATGTTTGTATCCATAGCTCTAAGATTTCCGGAGGTTCCGAGAAAATATATGTAGAAGAACCTCCCGGTTGGCAACAAATCAAGACTCGCTGAACTTATTTTTAGTTACATCCGACCATTCATCTCATTATTCTGTATTTACCAGCCAGAAAATAATTAAGCATGGAAATGGCTCAACTTCTATAGACTGTTGACTCGAATGACAGCAATGTCTATAATATAGATGGTGTAGTGTAAATAGTAGTTAAAATTTTATCAACTTAGTGGGATATTTTTTACTAGCTTTTGCCCGCGACTTTGTTCGCGCGGAATTCGTGCTTTCGTTACGATTTTTTTTTGTTTTTAAATAATAAGTATGTCTTCGAAATAGAATACATATTTTAAAATAGAAAGTGGAAGTAAATGCAAGTCCAAAAATAATATAATAGTTGCTGTCAGCATGTAGCCAAGTTGGACTCATTACAATACATCTTTGAGAACTATTAGACGGTATTACCAAAACTACCTTCAGGCTGAGGTGTGAACCTACACACGAGCACGTCACGTAGAACAGTCCTGCCTCAAGTCAACTCCTGCGAATGTGCGAGAGTGTGGGTGGTCCTGCGACTTACTTAGTGTTATCGCGAAAACACACTTTGAGAGGAAACTGCAGTCTCTAAGTCAGGTTACTAGTACAGACCATCAAAATTCCCTTTATTATTTCGGGACACGTTCAACTTCAAACATATGCACAAGTTTCTCATTCGACAGTACTTTATTTGTACACTGCGCCAGTAAATGAACACTTCACATTTGTTTTAGTCCAATCACGTGTAGTCACGTCAGAAAGGGCGTGACTTCATATCTACGCAGCAGCCAATGTAGAAATGACGTCAGCTCGAGTATATATAGTACTGTGAATTTTAGCCTGATGCAAAAAAATAACGCGAATCTTGCTGGTCTCCAGTTATTGGTATAGGCTGTTCACGATATAGTGAGCACTTTTTAAGGCCCTCCCAACAGGCATTAACAGCTAGTAAATATATATTATTGCAGCCTCAGGCATTACATTTTAATGGCGGTGAAATGTATACAATGTGTTCGTTGGTCACATTGCAATGTTTA
Organism: Dryococelus australis; assembly: GCA_029891345.1. Taxonomy (NCBI): domain Eukaryota; kingdom Metazoa; phylum Arthropoda; class Insecta; order Phasmatodea; family Phasmatidae; genus Dryococelus; species Dryococelus australis. Next base: position 145,413,703 of record CM057000.1, read on the forward strand.
TATTAAAAAGCAGCAGGAAGATGGAAATTGGACGAAAGGAAAAATTTAGAAGGGCCTTAAAAAGTGCTCACTTTACCGTGAACAGCTATAATCAGTGGAATACGCGGCACAAACACTGTTTCCCTTGAGCCGATCCAGTTAAATAGAGACCTCGACTACATCGCGATATAGAGCCTTTACTTGCAGCCTAGTACCATTACAGAGTTTCGGTGGCTTCAAATGACTCTCTAATATTTTTGCTCCATGTAAACTTTGAACCTCTATTTGATCCCTTAAGAAGGGGTTGAATTTTAAAACATTCTTCCTCAGTGGCTGTAAACATTACGTAATGAATATTTAGTGAAAATTGCATGTATCTAGGACCAGTGGTCGAGGCTGGGCGTTGGTATTTCAGTCAGTGCGTGTGCGTGTGTGTGTGTGTGTGTATATATATATATATATATATATATATATAATATATATATATATATATATATATATAAAGTGTATCCAGAGTTCATGCAATGGGGTGCGGTCTTCAAAAAACCAAAATATTAATGTTACTTTGCTGAGACTTTACTTAATAATAGGAACAAAAAAGACATTTGTATAGCATCTGTGCAAGAGGCCTACCTTGTCCGTTGCTTAAAATCGTAATAGATTCGTGATTTTTTAAATTGACATATTTAAATAATTAAATTAATTAATTCATTTGAGAGAAGTATTTAAACATATAATTCTGGCGTTGTTTTCTTGTAGTTTAAATCAAGCGAAACAAAAGTGAGCCTTATTTGAAGTCTCAAATATAATTTGTTTGGAACAACATAATGTCGCATTATTTTTAATTGCAATCAGTTACTAAATGTTTCTCGTCTGCTTTATTAAATATGAAAATCACATTTATCAGCAGTGGGTGTGCAGCTACACCGCCCAACTCCTTGCCTTAGACGATAATTTCATTTTTTTTGTATACTCTCGGAATCACGAACTCATAAACACGTCACAATATTAATTCTGATAGAATTTTGCATAATCAATATTGTGACATAAACGCGAGATCATAGTTAAGTCGTTGTGTATGTATTGCTGTGCAAGGTCAATATGTAGCCTAGTTGTGTACAGATATACTCTCGGAATTTTATCGGGAAAAAAAATGAACGAGCAAGAGAAACCGAGAATCCAACATAAATGGGTGTAGGGGGGGGGGGGGGGGAGTTTCCCATTTTTCACTTTGAAATTTTCACATTAGAAACGGAAAGGGAAAACTGAAAATAGTATTACAACGTGACAATTTTTTAAATGGTGTTGGTTAGCAGACACCGCTCTAGCTTGTTGAACAGTTTATGAATTACAAATAGCCTATACTATACGACTGAAGCTCTGCGAACGTGTGCACGATATGTTTGCACTAGAAAGCAAATGGCACTTCACACTAGGGCGGGATACAGCTGTCAATAGACGGCGCTTACTGCAAACACTATTTTGAAGCACTCCTACGAGGCCAAAAACTACATTTTCAGCCTGTTATAGCTTAAAGTTAGTGACGGGATAGTCGCATAATTGTGTAAATCGAATGAATCGATTACGATAATTTTTTAATCGAATAAATAATCAGTAAAAATAATTTATTGTCTTGTTATAATCCATACATAAAAATTCACCGCAAATACTATTTATTTCTATAAAATTGTTTAAAACTATTCTCACGAAATATTTTTCTGTTTATTTTAAATAATTCCTCTTATTTTGAAATCCTTGTTTCAAAATGATATTTTATAGTTCTAATAAATGTCAGATATTTAGGTATCTGCAGTGTTTCGTTTTAGTATAAACAGCTTAAAATAGTAAATAATCGAATTGTTAAAAAAAAAATCGATGAATCTATTATAATAAAAAATCATATAATATATTATTTTACAAGCGTTTATCCCACCACTACTTAAAATATAGAGGCACGAATTCCTGCAGAAATGAGGCCCTGCATCGAAATTCGCTACGAACTTCCAACCAATAAAATGATAGGGTGAACACTTTATAAATCTCACAGGTACAGTACAAAGAGAACGTTGCTTTCCAGTTCGGAGTCTTGCGCGTAGCGGTGACGGCGCAATTGATGCGCTTGACAGTATCGCCCTTATGGCCTCCGCGCTTCCAGACCTCGGACAGCTGCAGATAGGTGAGCCCCTTATGATAAGAAGCAAGTATGCGTGAATGTTGTGTGGCTGTGAACAGCAGGTGTTCCCAGATCAACCACCTAACAAGATAATTGTCTTATTAAAAATGATATATGACTACATGTTATATGTACAATATAACATAGTTGCTCTTAAGCAGTTGTGATACACAGTTAGCTATTAATTTACAGCATAATTTAAATTATCAGATACTTTTGCTACATCAGTAAATTTTAGCGAATATTTATGACCAAAAAAAGTCTGGATATGTGCATACCAGAATGAGAAAAGTCTGGTGCCAGGTGCCAGGAGAGGAAATCTGGTACAAATGCTGGAACTGTTACGTCTGGCAACACAGATTTGACTGAAAGGGTTAAATTGAGACGCGGCGCAAGTAAAGGCTGTTCACGATTATAGTGAGCGCTTTTGGAATCAACCTTAGGAAAATGTCACTGCTCCTGCCTGCATATATTTTTAACTTGCGCACTGATTGACATGCGCCCTTTAAAGTTAGCATTGATGGATGAAAAATAGTTCCATAACTTAACATCGAATAAAAAGTGTTTGGTAATCATTTGTGATAGCTTAAATTATTTATTTCAGTTTCTGTATTTTTTAATGCTTCGGTGTGTAAAAATGAGCATATTTATGAAATACTAGCTGATCCCGGCGAACGTTGCTCCGCCTCTATCACGTTCTATTTTGCCTTCTCTATGCGTCCTCTCTATTACGTCTGGTACGTCGACCGATGTTTGACCTTGGTATATCTGGCATTTTTCTCTTTTAGATCAACAAGCATTTCCTGCAAGTATGAGCAAAATCAGCCCATAAATATAGAAGTTAGACTCCAGCGCCACCTATCGGAATGAAACATAACTAAATACCTTGCCATCTCAATAACATATGGTGTGAATATGATCTCGATTGGTCCAGTGGTTTGTCAGTGATGATGTGGTTTAGTCACGCACTAAGGATTTTATATATAAAGATTTAAATTTCGTAATAATTTTCCAGTTTCACTTGACCGACGTATGGACGTAGTGATGAGTCCCTTGACAATGTTAATTTTACATAAGACGGAAGAATACACAACTTTCGTAAAGTAGATCTTAAGGGGGCCGCCTACCTGACGCGACGTGGCACGGGAGCGAGCGAACGCTAAGGGCGACACTGGCACGCGCATCAAGTGCTGCCACGCCACTATGCGCGAAGCACTAAACTAGCGCCCAAGTTCTTCGTCGTAACGTTTTTTCTATGGGACCTCAAGCGGTGACTATATTGTTTTACTGATGGGAAGTCGAATGCCTAGTTCAATGAAGGATTGCATCTGTGTTTCACGTAGATACGGTCATCACATTTTGACATACGGCAGTCCGAAAAGGCTGTTTTTAGCTATGTTGGAGGGCTTGGATATAGTCGTTCTAATATGCGTAATGTCATGAAAGCGACATTCCGTCATCGTCTGAAGTTAGTTTTCTTTTCGTAAATTAGCACATTGAGCGCACAAGGAATAGTTTCGTCAAACAAAAACTGATTAGCCAACATACTGTAAAACATTTCTAGCGCCTAGTAGGCGGTGGCTGAACTAGCACGCTCGCCTCCCACCAAGGCGAACCGGGTTCAATCCCCGGCCGAGTCACCGGATTTTCGCAAGCGGGAATCGTGCCGGACGATGCCTTTGATTTGCGGGTTTTTTCGGGGATCTCCCGTTTCCCCCGCCCCTGCATTCCGGCGCCGCTCCATATTCACTTCATTCACCCTCATCGGCTCTCAAGACCTCGCTGTTAAGAGCCTCCCAAATCTCTTCACTTCACTTAAACAGGGCTTTCAAAAGTGTTCATTTTACCGTGAACAGCCTTTACATGGCAATATTTATTTAAAAATGTGGTTAAAGGATAAAAATGCCTGAAAGACTGTATAGGCTGTTCACGTTAAAGTAAGCACTTTTTAAGGCCCGTCTAACTGTTTCCTTTCATCCAATTTCCATCTTCCTGCCGCTTTTTAATATAAACATTGTAATGTGACCAATAAACACAGTGTATACATTTCACCACCATAAAAATTTAATGCCTGAGGCTGCAATAAGATATATTTATTAGTGGTTAATACCTATTGGTAGGGTCTTAAAACGTGTTCACTTTACCGTGAACAGCCTATAGCCGTGGCCTCAAATGTGCTCACATGACCGTGAACAACCTATATGATGTTCGGGACGGCAGCGTGTTGTGTTGCGGAAGGCTCGCCAGGAGCGCGGAAGCCCTCGCCTGCTGGCCGCGTGTCTAGCCGGCGATAACACGTGCAGTCTTGAGTCTGCTGTGGAGCATCGTGGCAATGACCTCTCTCTCGCCCAGTTATCGGAGCAGTGGCAGTGGCGCTAAGGTCCGTGATCACGCGCTTATCTGCCTGCTTGTGTGACGCGAGCAGCTCGCGCTGATTAGCTGCCCCCCCCCCCAAACCTCTTTTGTCTGACGTCATCCCCCCTCCAGCCGTGACTCATCACGCTGCCTCGCCTCCTCTCACTACTCACAGTGTTGCCGCCTCGCTGCATTCTCCGCCACACGTGCTGGTTAACTCTTCCTATAGTACATTCTCGGTTTCTTCGGCTCTTTTGAATCAAACCTTTGGAAAATCTCCCCTTGTATGACGTGTTTAGTTATTTCCTAAATACGCCCTGTATCACAAGCGTTTTATACTTGTGTTAATAAAAGTTTTTTTTTCTGTTAAATTGAAATGTTATTCTTATTTTATCTATCAATTATAATGCTTCATTTACAAATAATCCAATGAAAAATCAGGGAGAAAATAGGTATGTTGGTAGCGCCTGGTGAGAACACAAAATACTGTTACACTTAGAGCGCACGAATGCGGTTCGTTGTCTACCTGGTGTAATTCTCCAGACTTAGTTAGTCTTAGTTTGCACGAGGCGGAGGAATATACTGGAAGTAGAACTTTAGCTGGGCTTCAGAAAAGGCTGAAGTAACTGCGAATGTACTATATAGGCTGTTCCCGATAAAGTGAGCACTGTTGAAATTAACCTTAGAAAATGTCACCGCTCCTACCTGCATATATTTTAACGGGCGCCCTATGAGCATGTATCCAGTAAAGTTGGTAACGATGGATGGAAAGTAGTTCCGTATGTTAACGTCAAATAAAAACTATTAGGTAACCATATATAATAACTTAAAATTATTTCTTTCGCTTCCTACTTTTTTATTGCATCGAAGTGTAAAAATGAGCAGATATATAAAGTATTTACTTTCTTAAAAATTTCACAATTTCGTCTGACCGATGCATGAATCAAATGATGAGGACCATGGCAATGTTAATTTTACATAAGACGGAGTACACAACGTGTACACAAGTAGTTTTTAGCAGGGCTTTCAAAGTGCTCATTTTACCGTGAACATCCTTGCATGACAATATTTATTTAAAAAAGTTGTTTAAGGGTAAAAAAAATGGCTGAAAGAAGACCGTAACTATGGCCAAAAAAATTGCTCACTCTACTTTGAACAGCCTATACATTAGTGGGCAAAATCTGTGCATTGTAATTAAAAGGTACTGTGTATATTTTTTGCAAAACCGAGGTTTTGACGTTGTTTTATTGTAATTTTACGCTTTTTGCTAGGGTAAAACCACTCTCCTACACGGGATAAGAGGCGATTTAGCCAGTAGATTGTATTGGAAAGGGCTTATCAACGTCCTCTGGGGTTATATCTATAGGCTTATCAGGGGACGAAATACAAACTTATTTATGACATGACAAACACCCATGCCTTGCCTAGGATTCGAACCCAGAACCTGCCGCACTGAGGACCAGTGGCCCACTAACCGACTGCGTCAGGGAAGGTCGGCCCAGCCAGTAGAAAAGGGTGCTATGTGCCACTATGGTATAGTGGTAAATAGTGCTCTCGTAAAGTTCCATATTAATTTCATAGTATCCTTTACAGCGATGCACAGTATTGTTGGCTTAGTAGTCGGTAGATAATCTACTGGATTTTTTAAATTGTAAGTTGTAAAGTAATATCTGCAGGATCGAAGTACGTAATTAAAATGTGTATGTGATGAAGTGGTAAATATTTCTAGCATATTTGCTTAATTTCGCTTTGTGAATCTGTATCATTATTTCATTATGCTTATATTTACAATTTTTTGTTGTTTGTTTCCCTTGTTATCTTTGTCGCGGCTAAAACTAACATGTGCATTTATATGAATTTAACAGTGTTAATAAAAATTAATATAAAATATGTTAAATAATAATTATTAGTTGAATTAAAAGTGAGTTATTCGACGATAATAATGTATATAATTATTATCTACCGGATTCTGGTGGATTTCACTGTGGCTTAGTGGAAATCTCTGTCAGAGTGCTGGTAGCACCGATCATAGACTTGCATGTGGGCCAGCCAATCGCAAGACAGCGATGGTGGCTTCGTTTGGATCACAGTTCTACTGAAGTGTTTCATCGTCAGGAACTTGTTAGTACTGCACCAGTCTTGGAAGCGTTTCATCGTCAGGAACTTGTTAGTACTGCACCAGTCTTGGAAGCGTCGCGTAGCGGTTGCTTGCACCCAGTAGTGTGGATGACGAGTATAAAAAAGCAAATTGTGAAGATAGTCACTGTGCCCTGCACGTTTTCTACTTCAAAATACATATCGGGGGGGGGGGGGGGGGCACACATGGTCGTCGCTAGTGTTTGCACGTGTGTCAAACCACACGAACAATGGGGGATTAACAATCGAGCTGTCAGAAGCGAGTGCATTTTATTTCCGACTACACACAAACAGCAGCATTTGGCGACATAGGGCCTGCACGAATTTTCATGGTGGGCTTAGTGCAGGTGGTGGCCGCATGGCGCGTCAGTTCCGTTCGCCTGTGTGATATGCAACTTGTCGAACTCCCAGCGCTGTTTTGCTAGCTCCAATTTCGATAAATAAAAAAAAATAGATGAGTGAGTGAAGTACGCGGAAGATAAATACAAGTTTTAATTCTTCAATCTTTAATCGCAAACCCACTTTAACCCTACTTGACCTTACGCCACTCCTGTCTCTGGAAGGATGAATGACTTGTAGCCAGTGTTCGAACTTTCTGGTCATCATCTCTGTCGGCGCGACTCGAGGTGCCAAGAAGCCTCTGGGCCAGGTCACCTCAGTATATAAGCCACATCGTGCCTCTGTTTCAGCAGTCTAGAATGGCCACTAGTGCCGCCGGGTGTGTGACATCATCGGGCAGTCGAGTGCAGTCTGCGACAATCGGGAGAGCAGATACCTATACTGACGGACAATTTGTAATTATTTAAATGTTTTTTAGCAGACTTCTGATAACGGCTGTTCACGATAAAGTGAGCACTTTTAAAATCAACCTTAGAAAATAGTCACTGCCCTAGACTACATATCCTTCAACAGGCGTTCTGAGTGACGCGCGCCCAGTAAAGTTGGTAACGATGAATGGAAAGTAGTTCCGTATCTTAACGCCGAGTAAAAAGTTTTAGGTAACCATTTGTGATAACTTAAATTATTACTTTCGCTTTCTGTTTTTTTTTTATTGCATCGTAGTGTGAAAAAGAACAGATTTGTAAAATATTTATTTTTCTAACAATTTTATAGTTTCACTTGACCTACGCATGAATAAAGTGACGAGGCCCATGGCAATGTTAATTTTACATAAGGAGGAAGAACACACAACGTGCTTACAAATAGATCTTATGCAGACCCTTCAAATATGCTCATTTTATCGTGAATAGCCTATAGCGAGTGAGTGAAGAGATTTGGGCGGCTCTCAAGGCCAAGGCCATTGGTGCATGAAAGCAGTATATTTATATAATGTATGCCATAAATTGTTTCACAGCGTATTTTTTAAAATATTTGCCACTTCAAGACGTAAATAACAACTTTTAGCACCTTCTTACGTTGTTAGATATTCACTGCCATTATTATTCTCGGAGCACTGATGGAAGACAAGAAAGAGTTTTTGTTTTCTTATCTGCAATCAGTTTCGAAAAATCCGCTGTGAAACAAGTTATGATACAAACTATATAAATATGCTGCTTTCATGCACCAATGGCCTTAACATCGAGGTTTTGAGAGCCGACGAGGGTGAAGCGAGGTGAGGATGGAGCAGCATCGGAATGCAAGATCGGGTGAAATGGGATATCATCCAGAAAACCCGCCGACCAGCGACATTGTCCGTGAACCAAACCCGGTTCGCCTTGGTGGGTGAGTTATCTAACCACTAGTCCACAGCGGCCCCCATTTCGATCGTATATGTATGTGTACGGTAACTACCAAGCGAAGATGAGGCGATTGTAAGTACGAGTATTATAAAGGTTAGTGATATTTTTTATGCCAGTCTCGAATTATAATTCTTTTATAATTCGAGACTGGCATAAAAAATGTCGTTCACTGATGGGAATGTGTTAGTATAGGATGTTCACGGTAAAGTGAGCACCCTTTAAGTGCCTCTCATTTGGAATAATAGTCAATAAATACATTTTATTGTAGTCTAGTATTAATGTTGAAGTCCAGTGAAACATATACTCAGTGTTTTTTACTTACATGGCAATATTTATTTAAAATAGTGGTGAAAGGATAACAAATGGCTGATAGAAAGTAACTAGGGCCTCAAAAGTTCTCACTTTATCGTGAATAGCCAATAGTGGGGATGGGCAGTTGTATTTTGTTAGGTATGCATTTTTATTTCATTGCAAATAAATATAAATAAATTAAAATAGTGATTTAATATTTATAGAGACCTTGATCCGCCAGGCAGGGACTTGGGTACGCCCGAGCCAGTGCCACGCGCCTGCCTCTCGAAAAGCCTTCGTGGGCGGGCGGCCTGTGGGCAGATTGGTTGATATGTCAAGGCCGTCGGCGCGGCGGTGGAGTGAAGATCGTAGTTGTCGGAGCCCCCCCCCCCCCAACCCCGCCTGGTTGCCGGGGGGGTAGGGGGGTTCCCTCACGGCCAGGAGGTGTTATCCGCCGACCTTCACAAAGAGTGCTCCTGCCGCGGGCTCCCCCAGCATCACCACACAACACCAACATCACTCTTCCCTTGCTGCGAGTTGCCTTCGCTTCCGGCTGCCTCTCTCTCTCTCTCTCTCTCTCTCATTATATATATAATATCTCACTCTCATACGCAATGGCGTTTATTCCATAGACGCAAGGTCAGCAATGCTTAACCTGCACATATTAGAAATGTTTGACCCTTTATAGTTTTCGCCTTAACTTTAGATTTAAATACATTTAATCCTGGGTTTCCTTATCCGATTCGAGAAGCAAAATTTTCGTAACCCCCGCGCTGTACACGTATAGTGCTGCTATCTAGTATTTATTTCCACAAACGGGAGCGACTGGCGATGAATCGAACTCGCAATCAACAACACGCCACACGCTCGACCGCATTCCTTCGGCAGGGTAAGCAGTCGTTCTGTTTGCTTCCTCCAGTCCTACATTTTTCCTTGGAAAACGGGAGTTTTATTATAATTTGTAATATGCTCGCTAAATAATATTCAGTTTAATTATTAGTACTTTAATTTCGTTTCCATTTTTATAACTTATGTTAGGTATTAGAAAACGGTAAATACATGTAGAGGGTAAGCAAAGTTGGAAGTTGCGTTTGTTAGTAAAATTTAAAAATAGAACCACAGCCTAACACTATCAAATGTTCTCTAAAACAATCAAACGTGTGGGGCTATTATACTGCTTGCCCTGTAAAAAAAAAACTCACTACATGCCACTGATCGCACGGGACACAGACCTACCTCACCCCAAACATATTAGGGGCCGCGGTGGCTGAGGGGGTAGCCTGCTCGTCTCCCACCAAGACAAACCGGGTTCAATCCCCGGCCGGGTACTCTGTGCCGGATTTTCGCACGTGGGAATCGTGCCGGACGATTCCGCTGGTCGGCGTGTTTTCTCGGGGATCTTCCGCCCCTCCCCGCGCTCTTGCATTCCGGCACTGTTCCCTACTCACCTCAACTAACCCCCATCGGCTCTCAAGACCTCGCTGCTAAGAGCCGCCAAAATCTCTTCACTCACTCGCTCTTCAAACAAGTTTTTTTTTTAGCATTGCACGTGGTTTCATTGGCTCCGCACTTGTTCCCATAGCAGTCTTTGAAAAATCACCCCATGTATGTCGGACTGTGTTGTTTCCGAAATATGTGACGTATCGCAAGCGTTTTATACTTCTGCAGGGTTGCCACAAGTCTGGAGAAATCTGGAAAACGGGGAAATGTCGGCGAATTTTGTGATATACATGCTATATTTGGCAGTTCTGTTATTATTCATGCACTGCTGCCAGAATAATATTAAATTACTTTAGTTAATTTGGACTAAATGCTTAAGCATTTTTATTTGCAATCTATGTGGTGAGCAATTTTTAAGATCAGAGAAGTATTTTGGGTGTTAAAGTGTGTTATAATTCGAAGGTGCGAGTCCTTACAGAAAAGAAAATGTTAGAAAAGGGTCAGGGAAAAAGATTATTTTTGTCTGGAAATCAGGGAAATGTCAGGGAATTTTCCAATAGAAAAAAGGTGGCAATCCTGTTCTGTTTACATAAATATAACTTATTTTTAAAATCGAGCTTTTAATAATATTTTATTTAAAAAATATATTTCCTTTATAATTAATATTAATAAAAACAGGAATAAAATATTCGTTTTGGTAATACCTAGTACGAAATAATTCTTATGCAAAATATTATTAAACTGAGCTCTCACGATTGCGGGGCGCCATCCTATTGGTGTAATTTTCAAGTCTCGGTTAAGCTATGTCTGCGTTAGACGGGGGATTATCGTGGAAGTAGAACTTAAACAGCGCTTCAGAAAAGTTGGAAGTAACCGTCAATGGACTGCATAGTGAATGATTTATGTTCAATTCAATTTTATACATAATGTCCCATTTATCTTGACCTGCCACAATAACTCCGTACCGGGGCTTCAAATGATTAAGTGTCTTACGCAAAGATTGTATAACTGGAAGAGGAAATAATACTGCTGGGGGTTCAGCCTTATAGTATTATTTATTAGCGAGATACGAGTACTAACATAAGTTTTTTTTTAATGCGCCGTGTATCTATTCGTTAAAAGTTCAATGAAGTTCTTCAAGACCTATTCAAAAATGTATCACAATGGACCAGTCTAGTAAACAGATCGTTAGAAAGAGCCATAGTCGTTGGGGCTCATAAGGGTTCATGAAGATCCGTGATGTGATTCCTTGCAGCACGATTGTGCTGTGTGGTGAAGTACTGTATGACATTGACATTCTGCATTCTATGTAGAGGTGACGTAAGCAGTGCAGGTATCCAGAGTTGCGTACAAAGGAACACACATGACGTGACAACTACTCAGTCAGTCATCCGTGTACAGTCGAATTATAGTACACTGCAAGGTCAGAGTTGTAACGAAAATGTACTACAACAACGAGAAGGTAGAAATGCTGCGCATCTATAAAGAATGTAAGTTAGCAGATTAATTGTGTTCGTATTATTTTACATTACCGTATAGTACGTTCGAGTGAGCTGTAGTGAAACATACACACATACACACAGTTCTGTCAGTACTATTATCAGTAGTTTGGTGAGCTCACTCGTCGTTCATTGTGTTGAATGTGGGCGCAATGCTAGTCAGGCGGAGCAACTCTGCGGAGAGCGATACCCCACCGTGCAGATGGATGTTTTCCCGCCTCGTTGTGCAGCTTTATGAAACGGGCAATTTGAACCCACAGCAACGCAGTCGTCGTAGAACACGCGCAGATGAAGCTGCTGTAGCAGTTAGTCCACACGTCAGTCCACACGTCAGTCCACACGTCAGTACACGCCAACTTGAAGTCGAAACCAGCATTCCGAAAACGAGCGCACGTCGCATTCTTAAGCGTCATACATTTCATCCCTATCATGTACAATTGCACGGGAATGATTTCTAAAGTCGTGTATAGAGTTATGTCAATGGGCACAGCATCAAATTGTCGCCCACTCGGAATTTTTTTGCGTATGTTATTTTCACCGATGAATTGTCATTTTCCAACTCAGGCGAAGTGAACACGAGGAACATTCATTATTGGGCCGTCGAGAACCCACAATAGCTTCGACATGTGGACCATCAGCGTCAACGGAGAGTTAACGTCTGGTGTGGGATGATTGGCATTAAGGTTACAGGACCTTATTTCGTGACTGGTAACCGAAACGGCAGGGAGTATGCCACCTTCATACAAACAATTCGTCCTGGTCTTCTGGAATAGATACCTCTAAGGAACGGAATGATAATATGGCACAACACGATGGATGTCCAGCACATAATGCCGTGTATGCACGTCGTCTTCTGGACCGAAGATATCCTTGTAGGTGGTTTGGTCGTGGAGTGCCAGTTCAGTGGCCTGCTCGGCTCGGTCCGGTCTCCTGACCTTAACTCCCTGGTGGACTTTTTTCTTTGGGGTTTCCTCAAAGGCGCTGTATATGGCGATATACCAACAACTCCACAGAACATGCAGAGACGTATTGTGCGTGCTTGTAATGTTCTTCAGTAGGAAACACTGGAGGAATCTGTGTTATCATTCACCCAGCGACTGAACTTGTGTATCGCTGCTGTCAATGGCCACTACTCTGAACAGACAATGTGAATGTTCTACCCCTCGTAGTAACCACATGGTTAGTGCTACAAACGGGCAGTAGAGATCCCACTTTCTGTGTCGTATTTAATGTTCATGTTATGAAAGTGTGCATCGTGTTACATGGTCTTGACGAGCTCCATTGAACTCTTGACCAATAGATGTGTGGTACCATAAAAAAAAACTATAAGGCTGACTCCCCAGCAGTATTATTTCCCACTTCAAGTTATACAATTTTTGAAAGAAACACTTTTTAATTTGAAGCCTCGGTACGGACTTGCTGTGGGTGGTCAAGATAAATGGGACATCCAGTATATAGGCTTTGTCTAATAGCTGCCGTCGTAACAGCAAGTACATACAAGGATAAAACAAAGTATTTTACGCATGTGAATATTACCACTGTGTTTGACATACTTTTTTTCCTCCAGAAGTAGTTTGCGGTTCTTTTGTGCATTCTTTACACTGTTTCCTCATCCTTAGGATAGTCCTTGGGCTAACGCCAGCATGGTTGTCTACTATTTAAGTTGCTTCGCTGATCGGTTTGTCCCAACATTTCTTGTAAGCCTCGCGGTCGCAACAATCGATCATGCGTTATACTACTTCCCTTTCACTGCTATAAATAACAATTTATATATCCTCAACGTTCACCGGCATCCATTGTAGATGACTTCTGCAATTAAAACTGCGTGTAAAGGGATAATGTTTTCAAGTCGGATACTACAGAGCTGGTTGCATCCTCTCTCTCCTGCAAACCCGCGCATCCCCTCTCAAGGAAGTGCCACTACGTCTGGCGCAGACATTAAGTAAATAAACATAAAGTTAATTTTATTCTGCAGCTTATTGCAAGGTTATGTATGACTGGTGGAGCAGAATGGTACGAATGCCAATTTCGAAAACAGTAACCATATTATTTATATTGGTTATTGATAAAAATATTGTTTCACGAAATGCTATATCGAAAGAAAAATATATGTTTTCGGTACATCCAAATCCGATATGTTATGTACTAAACGACTTGGCAAATATAAAGTTGCACATAATATTACATATTGAGGACACGAGGTAGTGCAGAAAGATGTGGCGCCTGTTTTTAGTGCGCGTTGCCTATGAGAATACAGATATTTTTAAATTCAGTTTCTGTATTCAAAACAGAGCTTATTAAAAAGCATTTTTAAATATATTTCCCATACAGGAAAATATATTGATTTCGATCGTCGAAATATGTCGACGATTTATATCGATATATCGTTGATATAATATCGTTGATATAATATCGTCATGTTGTTATATCGATACTTTTTCAACATGCCTGGCAACTGGCAAGGAAAATCATGCCTAACAGCACGTTCGTTTTTTTTTTTTTTTTTTTTCCCCCATTATTTTCCCCTCATTCACAACGTGTGAGCCCCCCCCCCCCCATTTTTTTCACAACTAATTTACAGTTTCTATACTCGTGCCTGATCGAGTATAATGTCTTCGCGCTAGGTAAAGCCATGCGAGTCGAGTTGTTGTTGTTGTTCGAGAGGCCGCTATCTTGGACGATAAACAGTCAGCTGTGCTGGCAGGTCAATCACATTAGCGGAACTGAAGATAAACAACGCAGTGGTGACAGGTTCACACTAACTTTATCGTAACTGTTGAAGGTCCTTACACAATTGAAAACTTTAACATTTGACTGTACGATATGACTTTACGTTTGCTTTCCCTACATGTTATTTCTTATGGAGTTTGACGCAATGGAACTGTCATAAGGGAAAGTCAAGCACTCTGGACTTCATGATTTCGAAAAGTTGAAATTTAAAGTCAAAGTCAAGCAGCCATTTTTCCGAGAATATAACAGAGGTCATGCGGAAAGTGCGTTATTTTATTGTAGGGCGATTTTAATCTCGGCATATTAAACAAAGCTCGTCTTAAATTAAATAACGAATATAATGTGAAGTGGAAATATATGAATTGACACATTTTTATATAGTAAACGAGTTTTTTGTTTTGAAATAAACTTTTACTATAAATGTTAAACCTATTTTTAAAAAGGTAGGTATGTAAAATGCACTCCTGGATAAAATCATAATACTTTTCATAACAAGATACGCATTTTTAAGACTCTCGCAGAACCGATGTTCAATTGTCTGAACTCTGGCTTAACAATTGTATTGTGTATTCGTGGTTTCGTCAGAGGGAAGAAAATGTAAAGTCAAATTCTTAAGTGTTCTATTGTGTAAGAAGTTTGAGAGACTTGGGCGGCACTTAACATCCAGGGTTTGAGAGCCGATGAAGTTGTTAGTGTGCGCGGCACGGTGTAGCGGGCAAGTCGATGACGTCACGGCGATGGCGCAGTGGAGACGGAAGTGAGCCAAGGCAGGCGAAAGTGCAGGCGGACCGCAAGGCTTCAAGGTCGACGGGGCACTTATACCCCGTCTGTTAGCGCGCGGGCGACTCACCAACGCTAACGTTCCTCTTACTGCGCTGCTCTAAGACGCCTTCACACCGGCGTCTCGCTGCACTAGTCTGCACGCTCTGTTGCAGCGCGTAGGAGCGCTAGGGGCGACCGAGACATGCGCATCAACTCTCTCATCGCTTCTACGCGCAGAGCACTGAACTGGCGTGCAGTTTTGCCGCCGATAACACGCCTCTATGAGACTTTCAGTGGAGACCCTACCATTTTATAACGCAATAATAAAAATAAACGTTTGATGCACGTCCCTGTTCCTTTTTTAATGTTAGTACCAGAATGTTCACACCTAAAAAATGACCGGGAAAATACCCGTTCGAGTCATTTACACTATCACAAACACATGCCTTAGAGAGAAATGGAGGAACTGGAACGTATGCTATTCGTAAGCAGACGTCACTGCTGGACTGTTCGGCGGCCTGCCACCCAACCACCTGAACCTTGGTCCAGAATAGGGATTTTTTCCTGGAATATCTATTACGTCTTTGTCGAGGTCATTAAAATAATTACCGTGTATAATACTGCCATGCAAAGTTTAATTCCCGTGCGCACTTTATTTTTCAAATTAACATGCTCTCAAAATATAAAATTTTTGAACTCATTTGTAAACAATCAAAACTGATTCCTATTGGCCGTGTGTGAGACTCTGATGCACATGTCGTGGTTTCGCCATCTTACCGCCAGCATGCGTGATAATGTATTTTGAAAATGGGATAAAATTGATTTTGGAAACTTATGTTTCTTGCGAAATTGCTGGTAGTTTTTTTTTTTAAATTTGATTTTGCTTAAACTGTCGCCACCTTTGTTGATGTTTAAAATGTAGTCGGCATTTCAAAACACCAGCCTATCGTCTGGCAGCTGCGAAATTTTTAAAATGCAATCCCATATTAAGGAAATTTCGCCTCATTGCGTTAATTTCAAAGATAGGCGTTTCAAACAGAATGTATTCTTCACAGATTTTTTTTTAAGGAAGATCTGCCCGAGCGAATATTTTCATTATAGATAGACAGTACGCTGTAGGGAACACCTCCTAAAAAATTCGTGACGAATACGTTTCTTTGAAACGCCTATCTTTGAAATTAACGCAATGAGGCGAAATCTCCTTAACACGGGACTTCCTATTATAATTTCGCAGCTGCCAGCCGGTAGGCAGGGGCCTTAAGAGGACTGTAGCTGCGCGTCCAAGGCCAAAGGGCGAGGAAGCGATACGGGCGACAGTTAAATGCACGCCTAACGCCTCATCGCTCCTACGCGCAAGGCGTGCAATGTTTACGTCGTGACGCTGTACTGTGCAAATTAGATCTGTATCATAAGGGTTTTATTATACGCGACGAAAGCCCACAGATTCGCATAATGATTCGTACTTATCTCATTTGCTCCGCCGAAATAGTTTGTTACTTTTATGCTCTTCGAGGAGGAATAAAAGTAATTAGTTCGGTAACCTATTTCAACGTCTCTTACAATTAAAAAATGTTTACTTCTTCGAAAATATGTATTTAAATACTCAGTATGCCCCCCCCCCAGACATTCGACCTGGCATATCAGTTACAAACAAGAAAAATATAAACGTCCCTTATACTACTCTTACACCAAAATTAACTCCTATATAAACAATTGCAACCGACTCCTCTAGTTAGTCGGTCCCAGGATCTCACAGAGTCCACACCGTACTTGCCAATATCACCCTTATGACATCAATAAATCAATAACATTCTTTGATCTCAAAGAATTCCATAATATAAAAAAACTGACATCAAAACATTCTTTATTAATCGAATTATTCAATTAATCGGTAAATTAATGTAATTAATTATTCAATCAATAGAACAATTATTCAATATAATTTGCATATCATAATTTGACACTTAGTTCACTCTTGCACCAAATACAACTTAGGCCAATCTTGTGCTAGGTTTCCCAGAATACATTTAATATGACAAAAGTAAAAAAAAAAAAAATGGGGCAATTCATAATTATTTTTTATATTTTCTGACAAAAAGTCATATTTCCAGAACTTTTATTTACCGAGATACGCGTTTACGCGCAAAAAAAACGATTTCATAGAAAACGTTTCAGTGCACAGAAATCTTAGAAGTGTGGAGCGGAGAAACTATGTCGGCGGTCAGCTGTGTGCAGTGATGTGACGCTGGTGTTCCACTGCAAGTGACTCACTACCACGTCTGCTGATACTTCTTATGGCGGTGCGAGGGATGGGGAGGGGAAGGGGGGAGGAATGGCCTCAGTCAGCAGCATTACTTCGCGCCGTGCTGGCGCAATGCATATTATTAGCCCACTAAGGCAAGGCAATACAAGTCCCGTCCTCTAGCTTCCGGGTCTTCGACTACACTACGCTGTTACCGACTACACGCCGTTCGCGATAAAGTGAGCACTTTTGAAGCCCTATCAACAGCCACTAATAAATATATCGTATTGCAGCCTCGGGCTTAAAATTTTGATGGCGGTGGAATGTATTCACCGTGTTTATTGGTCACAGTGCAATGTCTATATTAGAAAGCAGCAGGAAAATGGAAATCAGACGAAAGGAACAATTTAGAAGGGCATTAAAAAGTGCTCACTTTACCGGGAACAGCCTATACCTGAGGGCAATATTGTTTTTCCTAGCGGTCAGTGCGTAGTCTGGTCATGATTATCTCCGTTCGAACGCTACAGCCAGACACACACGTACAGGCTGTTCGCGGCAAAATGTGCTGAAGATCTACGTATAAGCGTGTTGTGTGTTCTTCCGCCTTATGTAAAATTAACATGGCCATGGACTTCATCACTTCATTCGTGCACATAACTGTATAACTGTGGAAATATTAGAAAGGTAAAATATGTTACAAATATCGTAATTTTTACACTTCAGTGCATTAAAATAAATAAATAAATAAATAATTGTATGTTATCACAAATGGTTACCCATCACTTCTTATTCGATGTTAAGATATGAAACTACTTTCCCTCCCTCGTTACCAACATTACTGGGCGTATGTCACTCAGTCAGTGCGCCCGTTAAAATATTATAAAGTCACTGCTCCTACCTGCGTATGAGGTTGATTTCAAAATTGCTAATTTTATTGTGAAGAGCGTTTATTAGCAGACAAGTTTGGGTATGTATGTAAACACGTATGTATTTGTGTGAATATTTATGTATACGCATACATGAATACTTAGTGATACAAAATAATATTGGGACAGTTTACTAGTATATGTTTCTACTTTAATCTGTAGCAATTTCGTACATAGAACAAGAATAAATAGTTCAAGGTGTTTATTTAAGAATGTTACCATGAATAGTTAACTACGTTTATTAAGTAAACATTAATGAAATCCCTCACAATTGTCAAGTAAAAGATATAATGGGACAGTTATGCATACATATGTTACAATTGGTCTAACTCAGAAGGTGGAACCAGTTTCCTTAAGGGATGGCGGCCTTAATTAAATAAGGGTTAACTATAATTTATTTATTAATTTACAATAATTACAAAGAAACTACTCGTCTCTTATATCAAATAAAATTGATAACTCTTGCTATTTAAGATTGGTAACTTCAATCAGCACAATTTACAATTACCTCAATTAATGTAATTAAATAACTAAAATCAGTCCCAATAACAGCGTATCTAATACTATTGAATTAATATATAAATTATATTTCCGTATGCGACAGTTCCAATATTTTCAATAAAATCCGTATCATGTTCATTTCAGAACCACCTCAGTTTTAGTCTGAGTGCTTATTTTTAAGTTTCGCAGGCAACTGCCCAAATACAAATGTACACATCTTATAAGGTTGCTTTTTTATATATATTTTTTAAATCTTGTTACCGCATATTACCACATAACTGTATTTCACATATT
This sequence comes from Dryococelus australis, assembly GCA_029891345.1. NCBI lineage: Eukaryota > Metazoa > Arthropoda > Insecta > Phasmatodea > Phasmatidae > Dryococelus > Dryococelus australis. The sequence continues at coordinate 145,432,770 of CM057000.1, forward strand.
TAAACAAAGTAAAAATTAAGCAGTGAGTGAGTTTCGATGTTAAGACTTAGAGATGCTCGTGTTATAGAAGCACGTAACTTAACCACTACACAATTTTTTTTTTTAACCTTCATTTGACGTTATTGTGACATTTTTGACGTTGACGAAGCTCTAAGATAATAGTAGTTTATTGAATAAACATTTACAATTGAGTATTTGTGCATTTGCGCGCTTGTAATAACATCCCACGCGTAAAATAGCCTGTATCACGCCGTGCACAATGTTTAAGGACAGACGTGTTTGATGCACGTTTGTGATAAGTTATAAACAATCTGTTCATGCTTATTCGTATAGTAAATGCACGTGTGGGAAAATTATAACTCCATACAATATAAACACGTGCTGCACTGACTCTATATGTTACTACACATTATTTATTTCCGTATCATTGAACTATACGGCCACATTTAGCACCGACGCCCGCCATATTGGTGTACCTACGAAATTCTAGCCTGCCAACTGCTCGTGAGCAGTTGAGAAATTCCGACTCCACTCGTGACGTCACTCGACCTTCGTTTCAAGCTTAGACAATTGTAAAGAATCTATTGTTTTTCGTCGGAAGGAGAGAGACTTAGAATAACCCCTCCAGGTTCCACCAGTCTGCAATGTTCTAGAGTTCTTCGGACGCCCTCGTGCACAGTATACTTCACTCGTCGAGTTTCGCGCCTTCTCGTCCGTTCACACCACAAACACCTCGTCCGCCGTCGTCTCGTAATCTCCCGTCGTCACCCGCCCTATTCTCCGATGTCCCTCGCTGCACTCGACCTTGCCCAGTTACCGCACTCAGCCAGAGAAACTAAATGTTGTTCACGCTAAACTGAGCACTTTTGAAATCAACATTAGAAAAATGTCACTGCCTTAGCCTGCACATATTTTAACGGGCTCACTTAGTGATATGCGCCCAGTAAAGTTGGTAAAGATGGATTGAAAGTAGTTCCACATCTTGACGTCGAATAAAAAGTGTTAGGTAACCACATGTGATAACTTAAATTATTTCTCTTGCTTTCTGTATTTTTTAAGGCATCGAAGTGTAAAAATGAGCAAGTTTGAAAAATATTTACTTTTCTTATTATATCACAGTTTCACTTGACCGTCGCATGAATAAAGTGATGAGGCCCGTGGCAACGTTAATTTTACATAATGTGGAAGAACACACAACGTGCATACAAATAGATCTTAATCAGGGCTCCCCAAAATTGCTCATTTTATCGTGAGCAGACTGTAACAATAATTGTACCGTTCCTTCTCCCGGAACTGAGAGTACTATCAACTGAAAGGAACTAAATATAAGATTTTTTTCCCTACCTGCCTGTGTGCATCTTTCTCCGAGTTCGGTAAAGCATTCGTTCAAAAAAGTGAAAAATTAACAAGAAGTTGAAAGAATGTGGTTTGCAGCAAAATATATCTGCACAGTAGCTCTGCCTGTTCATCTATGTATAGCACGCCACAGCTTGCCAGTTCGGAGATAGCTTAAAGGTCACGTACCTTTCTATTTATAGGTATCATTGCGGCATAAAAGTTTTTGCAGTTTTATCGCAGTGTTTCTTATCATTTACTCTCATGCACACTTCAACGAATAAATATACTGGACTCTGTAAAATATGGGAAATTGTCACGCGTGTTTAAAAAAAAATGACATGTAGATAGGTAACTGTGAAGTATAGAAAATGCGTCAATAGTCTGCTTGGCATGTAGGCGTAAGTCAACTAGAGTGCATTATTGAAATTATTTATGCAATCGGTGTTAATACTGGCATGCACTTCCATCTGAGTTAGATGCACTTACTGGACTTGAGGGAAGTTCTGTGCCGTTGTTTCCAAACTGGGGGAAATGACACACAGCTAGCAGAATAAGTTCAGTGGGCCAAACGCTAATAAGCTAATTATTTTCAGTTTTGGGTTGCTTACAAGTATTAGACATTTCTTCTGAATAAAATAATAAACAAAGAAAGGGAGTGGTTGAACATTTACCGTAGCATCGAACGAAGTGCAAGATGGGCGACCTTGACAGATGCACAGATAAGATCAATGTAGGTTAGGTAGAATTTACAGCAGTTCGCATCAGTCCGTCAATCACGTGACCAACAGCCAATCAGGGGTGTGCATTGTTTCTATCTTTCCGTCCATCAAAACCTACGCAACATTTTACTTCTGGCGTAGCATCGAATTACAGCCTTCTGAACTGTTTCTTTTTGTTACTCGTTCATTCCGAGTTCATTAGAATACTGCGTGGTGTGTGCAGTGTTTGTTTTGTTTGTTTTCTTGTTCCATGTGTTTGTTTATTTAGCTGTACAATTCAATGACCTTACATTCTTCCTGAAGAGTGGTTGGTAATTTCGTCAGCAACACGAGCGAGGGCTTTCAAAAGTGCTCACTTTACCGTGAAAAGATTATAATTTGAAATGTTTTGTTGCAAACTGCACTTTGAGCAGTATATGCTTTAAAAAAAAAAAAACCACCCGATAATAGTCTTTGATAATTTTTTTTATTTTTAATTTCCTTTTTTTGGGGCGCGCTCCGACAAGGTATTATTTGGTAATGGACAAATCGTTTTATACTAGGCTTGGCAACGCTGCAGCCAGCACCCAGCGGGCCCCATTCGGCTAGACAGCTGAGGAATCTTGGAGAGGGGTCCCAAAGAAACTGCTTGTCCATTGCTCAGCCTCCTCCCATCTCCTTTCCACTATGACTTTTTTTTTTGTTGCTGTTTGAGGTTCCCCCTTCTACACCTCCGCTCGTGTTGTTTTTGTCCCGCCGGCTCTTTGTGCACTGTATTTGCAGGTTGGGGGGGGGGGGGTAGTACCGTTACGTCCGCTCTCAAATGGATCACGAGAGGAGGCGTGTAGCGTAGGGCGAGTTAACATGGCGGCCCTCGGCTGCTTGCTTGCTGTCAAAGGTCACGATCACAGTCCTCCGCCTTCAAGGTCACGTGCCGAGTGCATTCTCACGCCTCGCACAACCAACATCAAACCGCTTTTCTGCCTATTGGCTGTTCACGGTAAAGTGAGCACTTTTGAGGTCCGTAAGGAGGGTTTACGATTGACTTAACAGAATAAGTTTATGTATTCAAGTGTATTAGTTTATGACTGTCGTGTGCGGGTCTTGATTGATCGTGTGCGTTCTTGGCGTCACTTAATATGTAGTTATATTTCATATCTTAAGTACAAGTCAAGACGAAGTAGCCAACCAGAGCACAGTGGCAGTTGTTGGCGGGAAACTGTATTTAGGTTATGCCGTATTGTGGAATCGTGTGAAAGTAATTTGTTAAATCGAGAGACAGTATCCTCTTAATTAATTTGAAGAATAGTTTATGGTCATGTTTTCTTTCGTGGAAGAGGTTATTGAAATCGCTTTAATTACCTTTTTCATATTTATTGATGTAAATACCTAATGTTGGCATCGGCTTCTCCTTCTAAAATATTTCACTAGTTTTTTTGAACTATCACACAAGCAATAACCACATATAATTAAAAATGTAAATTGTCCATTTTTCAAGGTTATTTCGGTTGCTTACAACTTCTCCGATTTTGATTGGCTAGACTTAACAATTGCTAATTCACTTATAAACTGCAAATCTTCTTATTTTTAATTTTCCGTGTGCTTATCGAGTCGTTAAGTACAATTCTTAATTCTTCAGTCTTTATTCGTAATCCCACCTTTAGTTATCCTTTCAACCATTTATTTTTATTCTTCAACCAACTTTCTAAAGAAATATTGCCATATAAGTAATAAACACAGTTTGCATATTCCATCACACGCTAAGTTAACGTCTAGGGCAAAAATAAAATATATTTATTGACCGTTATTCCAAATGAGAGGGCTTTAAAAAGTGCTCACTTTACTGTGAATAGCCTACAAGCTGTTCCGCGACCTAACCGGCATACTTCGGCAGCGTGTTATACAGATTATTGGCAACAAAAAAGTCATACATAAGTAGGTCCGGCAGCCCCATTTCAGAGTTACAAGGATGTAAATGCAATAAAACACTAATTGGAATTACATAATGTGTCTAATGTTACTGACTACATTCATGTTGAATGCCTCACACGAGCTGTTCAAAATGTGCACCATAATGCACTAGTGTATTTAAAGTCTAGCACACACGGGCATCTTTCTTGTACAAGAGAGTGAAAGTAAAGGTGAACGAGAAATTGAACACTTAAGTGCCTACAACCTAGTATGCACGGAACTGTGTGATCCATACACACGACACTAGCTGGTGAGCAAGAAAGTGGATGGTTGATGTCGACTATGTATGATTTGGAAGAAGGTTTTGGGGTTGTGGAGGTAATTTGTGCATTATCAATAGCATCTGCCATGAAAAAGAATAAAAGATTTAGTTCGATCAGACATATTTCAAGCACTAAATTTATAGAAATGTATCAAATGTATGATCACTCACCGAAAAAAAGACAAACCGCTCGTTTTTTGAAAATTCACACACAGAATTATTTACGATAGTGGGATTATTAAACATCGCATTAAAAACATTAACATATCTGCTTATTGCAAGCATAAACAAAATATGTGTTTTGTTTATATTCGTCTTGCACCAGAAATATGGTGGAAAATAGGATCGTCCCTATATGGCACAAGCTAGTATATAAGCTCTTGTGTGCTAGTAACTATCATACTCGGCGGCCGTTCACACGATGCAAGTCGGAGTGTACAAGATAGTGCTCACTTTCGTGTACAAGAAAGATGCTCGTGTGTACTAGGCTTAAGCATACTCCACTCGGCTCGATACTTGACACATTCCGACAGGCATACTTATTTATATCCGTTACAGCAACTAGCCAGCTGACAAAATTCTGAACAAGCGTTTTGACGGGCAATAGATACTGAATCTGTGCTGGAACATAAGCGCATAGATTGAAAATTATCAACCCATTAGGAGCTGTAGCTGGAAAGCACGTGACAATGAACGAAAGTGTTGCTATTAATCAGTCATAGATCTTTTTTCATGATAGGAATGAATAATTATTTGACGCAGTAAATGCAGTTATCTACAATTTATTATTACAACTTGTAAAATCTAGAGGTACATGTTATTGTAACCCTAATGATGGAATGAATAAAAATTAATTTTAAAATATTAATATAACTTTTACACTCATCCATGCCTTGTCTTGTAAACAATGGGCAGTGTTCTCACTGCTCTAGCTTTAAATTCATTGCCACGCCAGGTTTATAGCAATCACAAAGAAAACTGGTTATGTTTCTCTCTTGGCTCGTCTCGATCACTAAAAGTTAAAGAGTAGGTCTATACAGGTACATAATCTGTAATCAGGTAAATAGTCTTTAGTTGACTATCCCATCCATGATATCGTGTATTTTGTATGAAAATAATGCTGATTTCTTTCTGCACCCGGTATCTACAGATTTTATTATAATTTTTTTAGACGAACGTTTCCAAACTATACAACGTTCTAACAGCAAACATTAAGTATCCAGGGGCCACGCTGGCTGAGCGGTTAGCCTGCTCGCCCCCCACTAAGGCGATCCGGGTTCAATCCCCGGCCGCGTCACTCTGGATTTTCGCATGTGGGAATCGTGCCGGACGATGCCGTTGGTCGGCGGGTTTTCTTGTGGATCTCCCGTTTCCCCGCCCTTTAATTCCAGCGCTGCTCCATACTCACCCTCATCGGCTCTCAAGACCTCGATGTTAAGAGCCGTCCAAATCTCTTCACTCCCTCATTAAACATCCATTTCTGGAATACCGTGGGGTGTAGCGTATTGTTACGCCCTAGCTGCTTCGCATTCCTCTTGAGCGAGTGGAAGTGAAGGACACCAGTTATATGATAGCGGCGGCGGCAAGTGAAATATTGTTTTGAATGACGTCCATCCCTCACGAACTAAGATACGCCCCTCAGGCATTCTTGTGACAGTAATAACACAAGGCCACTATTTTTATTGCTACATTCTGCTTACGTCAACAGATAAATTGACACATATTCTGGAGGGTCACATTTTTCCACTTTTGAAATAAATCTTTGAAAAATATCTCTGCTCCAAATTTAAATATTCCGATACAATTACCGATCCCGTTAAATTGAAAGCGATGTAGCTAAAGTAATGTATTTACGTCCTATAAAATGATGTTAGAATTTGTACACAATGAATTTAATTTACTTTTTAATAGTTGATGCAAGCAAGAATAAATGTGCATCTCGCAAAATTTTTTTTTTTTTTTACATATCTTACGGATGGTACATGGTAAATTGAGCACTTTTGAAATCAACATGTGAAAAAAAAAAAAAAATCCACTGCCCCTAACAGAATGTATTTTTAACGGACTCATTGACTGGCGTGCTGCAAGTTAAGTTGGCAACGATTTGCGAAAAATAACCCCACGTCGTATTCAGAGCGTAACTTCTACATTAGTGGTCATCGCTATTATTAAAATTATTTTCTGTGTGTTTCACGCAGATTAGAATAAATATTAGCATATTGTTTATAAATTTACTTCATTGACAGTTTCACACATTTAAATTGATTGGTGAGCGAATAATATGCGAGGGTCAGGAGTAGTGTTAATTTTACATATGATGAAGGGATACAAAATGTGCGGAGAAATACTGTAGATCTTTAGCCCCTGTCACACTGTCAAATTTTCGCCTTCAATTATATTTGACAATAAAATTTTATTTGGAGACAAAATACGGCCATCAATTTTTTCCTTCCACCAAATTTTATCAAATAATCGTGAATGTGTTTGAAAATGAGCCACACTGTCAAATTTTCTTACTGGGAGGATCTAATTAGTATTATTTAAATATTATTTTCGTACTGAGATATTGCTTTTATTTTGTCAATGCATTCCATTACAGGAGGAAATGTAACGAATGTTGTAATTAATTTCCGCTTCTCTACAAAATTAAATTTTTATTTAACATTTGTGTTTCCTGCACAATGAAATTTAATGTCTCAGAGTTCGTAGCATTATGTGCAATATTCACTTAAAATAGTAATCGTGACCAGGCAGCTTCTACATAAATTAAAATTTGTTAATAACCTACTGCGTTTCCAGCAGTTGTTCGTTATTTTGAAGTTTCTTGGCGTGTATATTTGTCGTACACGATTCTGATTCGCTGAGACCGTCAAATATCGAAGCAATTCTAGAACCGGTCCAATTTTCAAAATATTTGATGGAATCTGAAGCCATTTAACTTTCTCGCGCAAATATGGCGGCTTTTATGACGTTTCGATGACGCCGTAAGTGTCCAATTTTATTTGACTAAACTTTTATTGGAAGGAGTTTGACGGGAAAATTTGATTTAGTCAGGGCTTTTATAAGTGCTCAGTTCAAAATTTTTTTTAACACATTTTAAATATAACTTTTGAAAAATCATCCGATGTATGACATGTTTGGTGGTTTTTTTTTTATATTTGTCATGTATCAGATGCGATTTATACTTTAGTTAACGCTAATTTGTCTTATTTTCCGTTGTATTAAACGTTTACTCGTATTTTACCCATAAATTATATTATTTAGGTTATAATTAATATGGGTGAAAACAGGGAGAATATATGTGTGTTGATAATACCTAGTAAGTGACATGGGCTTGTATGTCTCAGCCCAGTATATCCTAAAAAAAACGCCGCTTAAAACGACTCCCGAGGCGGTATTCGAATTCAAAACCTTTCTGTTAGTATCAAACTTCACGACGATTATTACAGTGAACATCAATCAAGTAAAAATTAAAGCTTTTAACCGTAAAATGATACCGGCATAACAGGGCAAGCAGAAGAATTGCCGAAAGAAATAACCTATAAAAACCTGGGACAGGCTTTGTTCAGCTAATGCATTTTTTTTTCGCAGCCCGACTAATAAAAAAGTTCCGTTAAAACACCTGCCGCTTGCCAGGGTAGACCTGCACGTAATTACAGCGTCTTGTATTGCCGTGACCCTAGTCTGGTATATTTCATGACGAAAAGACGCGTTCTACAAAATTTTTCATTCACAATTGATTTATAGAAAGTGCGATTTCAGAAAGTACATCATATAACTTATGTATAAAACATACATACGGTTTTTATTTAAGTTTATTAATTGTGTATGTATATTTTATAATTGTTACTAGATTACATCTTAAATACATCAATATGTACAGCAGTAAAAATAAAATATATCTTAAACCCAGTAATTTTATCTTAAATTTTTTAGCTGTAAATACTAAACATTTTTAAAAAATGCGGAGTCATATAAAAGGCAGCGTTAAAGAAATGTTAAATTTCGCGTGTGATGATAAAAAAAATACGTTAGCGACCTCTCAAAATAAAATAAAAATTCAGCAGCGTTCCGTTTTTATTTCGAGCGCTTTTCCTTTCCAACTGCGGCCCGCCGGTTCAACGGCCGTCCTTTAGTTCCGTTAGCCGGGCCGTGGCGGGGTGGCGTGGTGGGGCCGGGCCGTGCCGAGCCGGAGCGGTGGCGGCTGGCCCCGAGGTGAATGACCGCAGCCGGGCGGGCGACTGAGTCTCGTGAACAGACGCGGCCACGCTACTTCCGCGTTTCGCCGCAAGGGGGACGTAGGGGGAGCGACAGAGAACACCCCTCCCCTACTTCCCCCTCACGCGACGTCTCCGTTGCTCCCCCTTCCCCCGGCTATTGCCCCGCACAGTGTTGCAAAATTATTTTATTCCCCTTCGCCTTCCATGTAACTTCGTTTCGCCCGCGCCGCGTCGCGTCACGCGCTGAAAAGAAAATCGTATTTTCGCAAACTTGGACGCCTGGCAGAGCGAGGCGAACGCCGACACCCACCCGTCGGCTTCACGTCACCGCGCGCCCAGCCTTCTCGCTCGCTAGTGGCAAGACAGCGCTCTCGTAATTAGTACACTAAAATTATAACGTATTTGTAGGGATGCGCAAAATTCGCGTTATTATTAGAGACCCGAGAATTTCGCGGGTTCATTTCTAGACAAGTTGGAATTCACACACTTGTACGTTCATATTACTTTTGTAACTGCCTGAAGTGTTGTTTGACACCTCCCGGGGATAAACGAGCCAATAAAAAACATGCAATAAATTGTGCGTCCAACCACCGCCTTTTATTACCACAACAAACAACCAATAAACAGTTGATATGTGTATTAGAGGATATAAGACTGTAAAGTCTAGCCTACAGGGCTTTGAACTCGCGAATTTCTCAGGTCTCTAGTTATTATTTGACATCAGACTGAACTCCGCAGTACTCTGTGGAGTATTGCCGAAGTCGTTTCTCCACTGAATCCTGAATAAATGAGAATTCGCTCCCTTTCTGAGTGAACTTTGCGTGATTGGGGCACGCGATGAGGTATAGTTCATTAATTGGCGCTGACTTACCTGGGACGTGTCAAATAAAAGAAGATATTAACCAGTGACAACCTTACATTTATATGAATAGTCCATTTCCAAAGTGTCCCTTGTCCACAAATACGGCAGTTTCCAAAATGGCCCTGTTGTTTCCTTGCTAGCCTCTGCTATGGAAGACAAATGTTTTGTAGGTCGAAAACAGCGCGAAGGCCGTAAACGCGGGTTTAAAATTCATTCCATTTCCAAAGAAACCCTTGCTCACAAACATTAAATACAATTTATTTAATTTAAGGGGAAGGATTGGTTTCAGAAGGCTGTGACCAAAAGTATCATCCACATCAACAGTCATACAGTCACATTTAGAAATACACTTTATATACATTTTTCACTGTTTCCTGAAAATCAATGTACAAGGACAAGGATCCCTGTGGAATTGGACTACTCAGGGCTGTTCGCCGGTGACTCGGCACTCAATTGCCAAAACCTATATGTAAAATTTCCCGTATTCAGGGAGTGTTCAAATGGACCATTTAGTATACGTATTAGTATTTTAGTACGCCTAAACTTTCAATTCGGACACCGTTGAAGTCACTTGAAAGATGGTTGCGATTTGGTAATTTAGTTTTTTTTTAGTAAGTTTCGTTATATACTAAAAACTTAAGTACTAAAATACCAAATACGTCACCATTTTAGTCAACTACTTGTGGTCGCGTGACTTTTTAGTAAACTAAAAGTGCCAGTTCATAAGTGGCCTCACATGAAGTTTCCGTACCGATCATAACATTTGAGTACACATAATAAATAAAGTGCTATAAATATTTTTATCAGCATTAATTAAAAATCTAAATTTCACTTGTAATATTTTCTATCGTGATAGAAAGGCGTTAAACCCTTTTCATGCTCAGGAGACCATAACATTTTCTCCCACTAATTATTTATTAGTCGACAGTAAATACTGAATGCGTGAATATTTTATTAACTTTGCTTTACAGCATCTTTAATGTAAATTTTTTTAAATAATAATTTATACATGCGTGTATTTTCAACTATTTCGACTGCCCAAGCAAATATAATTATAATATTATCCCTACTTTTAGTGTATGGACCGTAGAGTCGTTATTCTTCCGTGCTTCTCTCCATGAAAAAAAAAAAAAAAAATTCCCTACACGTACGGACACTTTTAAAACCCAATCTGAGATCTACTTCTCCTCCTGTTTTCATATGTAAAATAAGCATTGCATTGGCTCTCTCACTTTATTCATTCGCCAGCCAAGTTAAACCTGAGAAATTGTGAAGAATGTAAATATGTAATCAATATCCTAATTATTACTGTATTCTGCGTAGAACGCACATAAACTATTTTAAATAAATTCAGTGACCATGAATGTTAAAGTTACGCTTTGGATACGACGTTAATCTGACATTTGCTAGCATTCTACGTTATTTTTCTGGTGTTCTTTAATGTCTACAAAAACATTAGGACAATTTTGCAACGTACTGAAAAATTCTGTGGTTTCGTCATTTTACACAATTCCTTGTATTGCGTTAGTTTTCTGCGGTTCACTCGGATCACCTACATTGGTCATACCGACAACATGCTCATACTACCCACTCTGAAAACATTGGTCACGCTACTGAAAATATGGCCATACTAAATTCTGAAAACATTAGCCATGCTACACATTCTTAAAACATTGGTCATGCTACACATTCCGAAAACATTGGCCATGCTTCACATTCCGAAAATATTGGCCATACTACCCATTTTTAAAACATTGGCCATGCTACCCATTTGTAAATCATTGTCAACTTAACAGGGAGCACGTCAGTCAATGTGTCCCTTAAAATACATGCTGTTAGGGGCAGTAATATTTTTGCAGGTCGATTTCAAAAGTGCTTAGTTTATCGTGAACCGTTAATAGTCATGTGGAAACAGATAATCTGGAATACTTTTTCGAGCGCCTCAGTACCACGTCTAGTGATATGGAAGCATTGCAACGGGCCTTCGCAAGGCTTTGATAGGCGAAAGCACGGATTTCACAGTCAAAATTTTAGGCAACTAGCGAGACGAAACTCTTCCTCAATGCACCCCCCATCTTAAAGATGACCGTTTCAAACAACGTTATTCATTCATCATGTTTGTTCAAAATATGTATCTTATGTTCAATTTAAAAAAATTACTGTAATCATAAATATTTACAAGGTTTTTTGAGGTACCAGTATTCCTCATGGGGGTAGTATCCATTCTATCTTCGTAATGAAAATCTATGACCAAACATAAAACAATCAGAGCTAGACGTGACTTAATTTATACAGATTCAATTGCACCTGTATTTTCCCATGTGAGACTGACGTCATCAAATAATGAGGCAATATTTAATTACGGTACAGATGTGAAATTAATCATGTAAGAAAATTTAGTTGGATTTCGAAATAACTTTCAAGGGGTTCCCTATGCCTTGACTAGCTTGGTTTTTAAATATTGACTTAGAAAATAAAATAATGGAGGAAAATATGTAAATCCAAGGTGTCACGTAGAATATAGTCTGTTCGTGGTTTCTTCACCTTTTAAAAATCACCTCATGCATGATGTGTTTAGTTATTTCCTAGGTATGGCATGTATCACAAGCTTTTTAAAGGCTGTTCATTGTAAAATGAGCACTTTTGAAAGACCTGCTTACGATCTACTTATATGCACGTTGTGTATTCTTCCGCCTTATGTAAAATTAACATTGCCACGGGCCTCATCACTTTATTCATACGTCGGTAAAGTAAAACTGTGAAATTATTAGTAAAGTAAATATTTTACAAATTCGCTAATGAAAGTATCTTGTTTTTCGTTAAATTGGAGTTTTACCTGTATTTTATTTATATATTGTAATATTTCATTTATAGTAAATTTGAATAAAAACAGTGAGGAAATACGTGTGTATGTAGCGCCTAGTGAGAAGTAGTTCTCACGCAAAATATTAATACAACTGATTGCGCACGAATTCGGTGCGTTGTCCTCTGGAGTAATTTACTAGACTGGGTTAAGCTTAGTTTGCACGAGGCGGAGGGATATTGTGTAAGAAGAACTATAGCAGCGCTTCAGAGAAGTGTGAAGTAACTGTGAATAGATTATTCTTCTTGTTTGAAACGCTCATCTTTAAACTTGGTTCAAGGAGAAAGTCAATTCTACTTTTAAACTCCGCGGCTGTTGGCTGGGTAGGCAGAGCCCTTAAAGAAGCGCTGATCACCAAAAAAAATTATTATTTTATATTTGTAAGAAGTATAAATACCGTTCAACCCGTAGACATTAATTATAAGTACTATATCTTCGCATAAAATATTTTAAGATCACGAATTTTTTACAATGGCATTAAAATCTCAATTGTCGGGGTTTTCGGAATATACAAAAATAAAAAATAAATCGTCAGAATGAGCTAGTTAACATTGAAATAAGATAATATACGTAACTTCAAGAATTCTTTAAAATTACGCTATGAAATGTTTTCCCAATAACAAAAAAAATTCAATACAATAAAAATGGTTTTGTATATTTTTTATCTAGAATAGTGTATTTTTTTGTAAAGTAAATTTTGCGACACAAGATACGATCTTTCAGTCATTCTTGTTGTATTTTCTTTAAATGTATTAATTTATTATACTTTTACGTCCGAAAAAAAATAACTGTGCGATTTATTATTTTTTTATGTGCGGAGAGAGCAGTTACATACAAGTAATGCGTGAAAGTGGAACGCATTTCCTACAAATTCAAAATAATGAATTTTTGGTGACGAACACTCTTAATCCATTCCGATCCTGTGCATGCACACTGTTACGTAACCCACGGGGAGGTTATTTTTGGCTGGACCTGTACAATGAGAGTATCGTGCAAAATGGTATTCCCTGTAAGTAGGTTGACTCGTAACCCGTTTTGCTGTCGTGATATTTAAACCAACGTTTTCCTATAACCGAACACATTGACTGTGATCAACAGAATAAGTGCCGTGTCCGGGTAAAGTACAGCACGAATCCAAAAATGTCTTTGAGTAAGAGAGTAAGTGAGTGAAGAGATGTGGGTGGCTCTTAACATCGAGGTCTTGTGAGCCGATGTAGGTGAAGCGAGGCGAGTATGGAGCAGCGCCGGAATGCAAGGGCGGGGGAAACCGGAGATCCCCGAGAAAACCCACCGACCTGCGGCATCGTCCGTCACGATTCCCACATGCGAAAATCCGGTGTCGACCTCGCCTGGAATCGAACCCGGTTAGCATTGGTGGGAGGCAAGTAGTCTAACCACTACACCACCACGGCTCCAATACACTTTGAGAATGTTGAATACCAAAAGTATATAATTTTACCAAATGTTGTTTAACTTGTATGCAGTGAATGTAATGATATTTTCAGTCAATAAAAAAAAGTTATACTTCATATTTTTCGATTATTTTGATGTAAAATCTAAAATTGCTCTGTTTTTCTACAAATATAATAACAAATACTAAGTAAGATGAACTGATGGGGGAAAAAAAAAAAGTTATCTAATGCAGTAGGCAACCGCTTGGCATATACGTAACCACAAACCACAGTTCATGCAATAAAAAACAGTTTAAAATATGTAAAAAGTTCTTCATGATCTTTTTCCTATTTACTACTTTTTGAGCTATCATATTTCTGTTTCGCTTCTTGTTAATGTAAGTATTTTTCTTGTTCTTTATGTATGCGTACACTGAGTTATCTCTGGTTAAGTGTAAGAGAAGGCATTGAAGCCTTAACTTCGCCAGTATAAATAAAGCGGAAATAAATAAATAAACAGGTAATAATATCGTTATATCCGTCCATGCCGGGAGACGGTTGGTAACATAACGGGACTGTTTCACGAGGACCTGTGCAGGTGCGTGGTAGGCTGCCATCTGTTGGCTACCCCCTCCCCCTCCACCTTCACCAATCTCCTTTTCCCGTGCTATAACATCTGCCAGTCGACAACAAAAGCCGTGCCTCGCCGAGGATACACAATCGCCTAGCCACGTGCCTACTCGACAGACATCCCAGATCAATGCGAGTCACAAAACCTCACGCAGTCTACGATAACATATTTAAAGCTTACTTACTTACTTACTTACTTACTTACACCCTCTTCATGGATAGGCTCTTGGCCTGTTCCGACCTCAGATTTCAGACCATCTCTTCATGGGTCGGCCAATATCTCTTCTTCCAGTAGGATGGTATTCCAGGGCAAGCTTCACCAATCTGTTGTTATCCGACTTTAGAACGTGGTCTTTGCAATTTACAATTTTTTGGGAAATTCTATCATTCAAAGAAAATATATTTAGTCGTTGTCTAATTTCTTCATTCCTTCTATCCTCCAGGGAATATTCTATCATTGATCTAAGGAATTTCATTTCGGATGTTTTTTTTTCCTGTACTATACTTTATTTAACCACGTAAAGCATTGAGAAAAATAATGTTTATTCTGCAATACTGGACACACAGGTTTTGTATACAAATAGTAGGTAGGGCATAGTAAATTTATAGGCAGTTCATAGTAAACTGAGCACTTTTGAAAGCCCTGCGTAAGATCTACTTGTATGCACGTTGTGCATTCTTCCGCTTATGTAAAATTAACATTGCCATGGGCCTCGTCACTTTATTCACGCATCAGTGAAGTGAAACTGAAATTATTATAAAGGTAAATATTTTACAAATGTGATCATTTTTACGCTTCTACGCATAAAAAAAAAGCGAAACAAATAATTAATTTATCACAGATGGTCACCTAACACTTTTTATTCGAAGTTCAGATATTGAACTAATTTCCCCCCATCGTTACCAACTTAACTAGTTGCATGTCACTCTGAGTGCCCGTTAAAATATATGCAGGTTATAGGCTGTTCACGGTAAAGTGAGAACTTTAGAAGCCCTAATTACTTTTTTCTTTCCATCAATTTATATCTTTCCACCACTTGTTAATGTAAACCCTACCATATGAGTAATAAACACAGTGTATACATTCACCATACCCAAAACCAAAAGTCTGAGGCCACAATGAAATGTATTTATTGGTTATTATGTCTGATAAAACAGCTTCTAAAAGTGCTCACTTCACCGTGAACGGTCTGTAGGAGCAGTGACTATTTTCTAAGGTCGCACACTTTATCGTGAACAGCCTTTACCATGTATGTTTTCGCGGCATTTTCTGGCTTGAATCGCAACAGTAAACATAATAAAAATGTCCAGTCACATTAAGCAACACGCAAGTAACAAAAACAAGTGCAGTCAAAATGTTTATATCAAAAGGGAAGAGGGACCACGATGGTTTAGTAGTTAAACTACTCGCCTCCCACCTATGCGAACCGTTTTCGATTCTCGGCGGGTTCACTCCTGGATATTCGCATGTGTGAATTGTGCCGGACGAAGCCTCTGGTCGGCGGGTTTTCTCGGGAGATCTCCAGTTTTCCCCACCCTTGCATTCCAGCGCTGCTCCATACGCACCTCACGTCACTCTTATTGGCTCTCAAGACCTCTCTGCTAAGAGCCGCCCAAATCTCTTCACTCACTCAAATATGAAGTGTCTCCATTCTTCTAGTTTTTTTTTGTATAAATCTTCGTAACATTAAAAATCTCAGTGAAACTTCGCGTAGAGGCAAACATAGACTACTTAACATAATTTTTGAAATTAGTACAGTTTCAGATATATCAATATATTCCCATGTGGTGCAGAAATTATTAAATTATGAGGGAAACCTTTGTTACAGATACATATGTGAAATGAATCACGTGGAAAAGAAGCCGGATTTCAAAAGTTGTTCCCTGTGCCTTGTCAAACTTAGTTTTTAAATATTGGATTTGAATGTCAAGTTATGAAGAGATATATGTAAATTAAACGTGGTGTGGATACTTCCTTTTTGAAGTATATTTTTTCATAACATCTCACTAAATCAGTAGGAATAATATAAAAATAACATCATATTTATATTTATTATGTATTATACATTTAACTAAAATGTATATAGTAAGAATGAAAACGAAAATTATATTTGTTTTGAGTGTCAAGAATTTTAAATACCATGTTGAACATATAGTTATAGCTTTAGCTCGAGTAATCTGTAAAATCTAAGTTAAAATATGTAATACACGATATCGACGTAATCGTGATAATGCGAATTAATTTAAACATATGAGCGAAATCAATAAAGGTCAAGTCGAAAACAAATAAGAATGCAAGCTATATATTCAATATTTATTGAAACCTCAGAGTTTGTGTTCACCAATACGCCCAGGAGAAAAATTACGTGGGGATGTGATGACACATTGAAACCATGTGTTAATCAGCAGACGGATTTGTCCCCTTCGCATTCAAGAGAACTCTTGTTCGAATCCCGGTTGGAATGCTAGTATGGTTCATGGTTCCTTCTCACTTCCTACTTCGCTGAGCAGCTTGGCCCGCTTCTACTGGCGCTAAGCCCAACCTAACTATAGGCCGGTCACGGTGAAGTGAGCACTTTTGAAGCACAAGTTACCTTTTTTCCTTTCAGCCGTATTTTATCCTATAACAACCCTTTTAAATAAATATTGTCATGTCAGTAATAAACACAGTGTGTATTTTCCACCGCCCTCGGAAGTTAACGTCTAAGCCTAAGATAAAATATATTTATTGATTACTAGCAGCCCGCCATCGCGTCGCTCAGGTGTTACGGAGTTACTGAAATATATACTGCGACAAACTGTGACGGGCGGGACTATGTCGCCTCACCCCTGTGAGAAATACTGTGAGGGAGGAACTTGGAGAGAGAGAGATATATAGTTTACGTATGCCCCACATATGAGTACTAGTCCCTTTAAGAAAACGGGTGAACCCTGCTATGGTTTTCTAGTCAAATGTAATTAATGTATACAGGCAGAACTGCATAATTAAAGTGCAACGACCCGGGAGAAACCCATAGCAATAACATTAACATCAAACATTAGCCAACTGGCAGTTATTTTGCATACCGCCAGCTATCGTCGAAGTTGCTGGTATTCCACGCCAACAGAATTTCAATTACCTGGATAGCCCTGCTCACAATCAGGTTCTGTGCAGCCTCCTGCATAGCTATACGATACCACAAAACACACCGGAAGACATACGAACCAACTATGTATTTATTTAAAGCAATGAAAGGCTTAAAATATTTTAAAGCAATAATTTAATGGGTAAAATATTATAGAAGTAAATTGCCTGAAAGTTTCATTCCTTGGTAATGTTAAAGATGCAAGGGATATTCACGCAGCAGCTGGACTAGGTCTATAAAGATATCTCATATTACGCCTGCTACAAATAACAACTAAGTGAATAGAGTATTTGAAAGTAAAAAAAAAAAAAAAAAAAAAACACCATTATCTAGATATCTTGAATGTTGTACACACTTAAGTTTTGCAGAGTAGATTTAATTCAGTTCAAAGTAAAAGTCGCTAATGTTCTCACACTTGGTTGGCCGTTACAATAAATTACGTGCCTGTATGATTACATATTTAAAATGCCCCTGGCTAGCACAGTTTATGTTGGTAGAGCAATCAGGTACTTATTCAAATCTCAGGCACTTTGCGACGACTGAAAAGTGTCGGGAAATGATGCTGCTTACTTTAAAAGTTTATTAAACACTCTCAAGTACGTGTAACGGTCATTGTACATTAAGGTGGGATCATACCTTATATAAATGTAGAGTTTCTCACACATATTTTATATGTAGACCTGTACCGTTGGCTTATCGCTCAAATTTTAATATACTTTTTTTGGGTCTATTAATCCTTAAAACATTTTATTTATACTTTTAACGTAGATCTAAGGCCTCACTGGCCTGCTGCCGTTGTGGCCCACTTAATTCAAGATGGAGTATGGAACATTCCGTCACCATCCATTATCGGCAGCGGTTAAATATTCAAATTAATACAGAGTACATAGGGCTTAACCCAGGGTGGTTTCCAATACCGTGACAATTAAACAAGGCGTTCCTAAATGTTGGCAACTTGCACACAATAAACAAGTTACTTGAAACCTGATAAAAAAATTACAACAATTCACATGTGGAAAATTAACTATTAAGCTGCTGCGCGTACATTAATATTGCGCAGAATTAAGGAAATAAAATTATGATATAACAATATTACATGTGAAACATATGACATTCATAATATTTGTTTACAAAATAAACGTGCGTGTGCTCTTATGATAGATTTGCATTCTAGCTTAAAGTGTGTTGAAATGCAAATAGTAAGTGTTAGATAATCAGACGTTACACCCCCTCGAATAATTGTTAATTACAACTAATTACACATAATAATAACCGTGTTAAAACAGTGGGCCGGACCACGTCGCCAGTCACCCATTTGAATAGTTACTGTCGTTCCTCACCTTACATTTTGTTCGGCGCAGTGCCGACACCATGAACATTTTAAACGCGTTTGTTTGGTGTTAAAAATCGTATAATAAGACTTAAAATACTAACCTGTCACGTGCTCGCCAGGATCACGTTACCTTAAAAAGACCTTGGAAGACCTGAGGTAACGAAGAACTTGTGTTGATTATACGTGCTAATTTCCACTTGCAGCAGCGGCCAGCCATGGAAGACTACTGTGTGCCAGACAGCGGTTTTGCCTGTTCGCCGCCCGAGAGCAGCACCGTCGGCAAGCTAATTGGTGCAGATTTGAATGTCATCAGTTTTCTGGAACTTGACTTTGGTTTTCAGGATTTTCTGATCTTATGTTTACATCTGTACCCATAAATTCCCTGCGATATCCCTTCATGTATTAAAATTATTACAAAATTTTTTTACAGGAATGTGACTGAGAAAAATTTGTAATGTTACCATTCACAAACTTACTTTGGCCATAACTGCTCCGCAGCTATCTTTACGTACCTTTTACATAATATTTTCTGGCACGAAGTGTTTTTCACATACTGCTTGTCCAGATTTCAACTAGAAATTATTTTGCGGTATCGTCGATTGCCACTTCGCTCTTTAAGTGGATAATTTGGAACAATAAAAAAACAAATAATTTGAGGGTTTGGTATAGCGGAAATATAAAAATACAGTTATCTTGAAACAATAAAATTATATCGGGACCACTATATGTTATAGGCCATTCACGGTAAAGTGAGCACTTTTGAAGCTCTAGTTACTTTTTTCTTTGAACCAATTTATATCCTTCCACCACTTGTTAATGTAAACCCTGCCATGTGAGTAATAAACACAGTGTATACATTCACCATACCCAAAGCCAAAAGTCCGAGGCCACAATGAAATTTATTTATTTGTTATTATGTCTGATGAAATAGCTTCAAAAAGTACTCACTTTACAATGAACGGCCTATACTAGTGAATTTAATAACTATTTTGTAAATATTGCCACTACTATAAAAATGGCAAATAATGATAATACATCCAAATAAAATAGTTACGCATCACACATACTAGTAGAAGTATTACAACCCCAATACCTTAAACCAGTGTATCATGGGTTGAGCAATGCATTATAATCATAATGGTATATTATTTTGGGGATCTGCGACTATGCTAACAAAATATTTGTAGCTAGAAAAAGGGCCATTAGAATAACCTCTAAAATAAATAGATATAATACAAGTTGCAGGCCTTTATTAAAAAAAAAAAAACTACAATTATCATTCACTTCAATCTACATTTTTGAACTTATTAATTTATTCACTCAAACAAAAACGAATATATATATAAAAAAAAAAAAAATTGATTTCCATCACTATTCCACAAGGAATATAAATAAGTACCTATAGAGAATATTATCACCAGATACATTTGTACAAGAGTTGAATTGAGTTGAAAGGAATACATATACACAATAAGCTACCAGACTCGATAACATCAATAAACTTAAATAACTTTAAGAAATATATTAAATATCTTCTGCCGAGTGTCTTCTATTGAACACTTAAAACACATTTTGTCATGTGCGGACGTGATGACAATGCAGTAATTTGTACTAGGTACACAATTGTAATTTTACTTTATACTAAAATATATTTTATACGCTATTTATTGACATGTCCTGTAATGCTGTGCTGCTAGGCACGATGTACGATATTGCTGAACAAAATAAACTTGGACTTTACGAACCATAACCTTCATTACAATAAACAAAAACATTAAACATGGTGCGAGAAAAAATGCGATGCAGAGGTTTTTACCAACTCCGTATACTGCGCCAGCAAAACGTTATCGTAAACGAAACCAACTTCAAACGCACCTAAATATATTACAATTCTTTATGCGGAACGGACATAAGAAAATAAAAAGGCGTTATTTAATATTATTCAAAAATCTCCGAAACTCCCATATAGCGCAATGTTAAAAGTGGGTCAGCCTGCACTAGCGCTATTAGTTCGCAAGTCGCCGTGAGATTCATTAAGTATACGTGTTACATCAAGGCAAAAGGATAGCAGTTGCCAGACCTATCTTTATGATCGTGGTTTAGGGTAATTCGCCCAGTTTGTATTGTGATGGCCTCTGTATTCTCTATATGGCCAAGGTATTTTACGTAAATATTACCTGGATTTTTAGTGGGAAAATCCAAGTATTAGCTGGGTGTCAGCATAATTATGTACATGCTATTTAATCGCATTTTACTCAATTTTTTGGGTAACTTGGTTACATGTTAATTCAATTGAAACTGAGGGAGAGGAAGTTGTTAGCTTTTCCACATGTAAGATTGATAACCATTGAAAGGAATGCATATAAACTTAGTAAAATAGAATTACCATACTTCTTTGTTTCTGTTATAAGTCGTTTGCCATCATGCTTAATGCAGCCTTACATTGCACAAATAACTGTTTTTTTTCATGGTTTTTTGCCATTTTTGTCTTCTGTTGGTTTTGCTAGGTTTTATGCAAATCCTGCCCTGCCACGCCCTTGGTTTAGGACGTAGCGCAGTCAGATAACCTTGACTACCCGCGACTACCCGCGAATAATGATTTTGCTAGCGCATGCTTAGAAAGCAGCCAAGTAACTCATTTTTTCTCCGACTTGGTTTATAAATGTTAAAAATTTCTCAAGGAATTTTTTTTCTGTTTGAACATAGCCTATGTCCATCTGGAAGAATGTAGCTTTTAAATAGTGAAATAATTATAAGAATTCGCCGTGTAGTTTCCGGGATTACCCGAGACATATAAACAAACAAACTCACATTACCTCTTTATAATATTAGTATAGATTATTCCAAATGAGAGGGCTTTCAAAAGTGCTCACTTTACCGTGAATAGCCTATATCTACCCTGTTATCAAGGATTCCTGTACGATTGCAAGCAATCCTGGGGCAGTTTGGAGTAACCAAGCGTTACCGAAGGCCGGCAATATAGGATCATGTTAACTGCATCCATTGGCATGAGTAAACAAAGGATATGTTAGGTCGCGGAAATGACCGGAATTGGTACGTTCTTAGCCCATCCAAACAAACATTAGAAAATAATAATAATTTTCATATAGCAACGTGTAATCTGGACTGTGTTGTTTAACACGTTCCGGAGTATCCTCGAGCTAGGTTCGAGCAACGCCAGTTTAAAAATTTCTTCGTCCTTGAAATTCAAACTCCCTTGGCTGTACAGCCATTGTCCCGCTAGTATTTCATAAGATCTTACAATAACAATACCTCCCAGCAGCTATGGTTTTCCTACTAAAATACACTTTTTGTTATACCCTTATAAAAATACACGTTTTACTGTAAACCTTTTATACAGTGAGAGACGTTTGATTGGAGCATAATCAGCTCTGCGACCCCAATGGCTAATGCCCAGCCAATGATGAACGTTGTAGGTCACAGTAAGCACACCCAGTGTGGTATGAACCAATAGAAGAGAGGTAAGTGGGAATACAGAAACCAACAGAATAGACGTGTTCCTGCAGTGGTGTAAACTATCGATTCACTTCTAACTTGTTTTCAATTATAGTAAATATGTGCAGACCTGATTGTGTTAAATATATATTGTTATATTAAACAAATGTACGATTTTTAGGCAACTTTCTGAAATAAAGAGATACTTATGAGGCTTCTCGTTCTCCCTGCATGTGTGCGTGTGCCTCATTAATTACATGTACTTACGAAAGTTCATATCTTTGAGAGGTATCTGAATGAGTATCCTAAATAGTTGCCAGTTTGCAAAAACATTTAAAGAGAAAAAATTTTGTTTGTGAATTTAGCTTTTTTCTTTCCGAAGTGCGTTTTGTGTTTGAAAATGGTTGAAATAAACGTGTTCGGAACTTCATTTTTACCGAAGTAAAACATTTTAAAATTGAAATTGTGGACTTAGTACAGACGGCATGCTCTAAGTGGTGTGATATTTG
Source organism: Dryococelus australis (assembly GCA_029891345.1). Classification (NCBI taxonomy): domain Eukaryota; kingdom Metazoa; phylum Arthropoda; class Insecta; order Phasmatodea; family Phasmatidae; genus Dryococelus; species Dryococelus australis. The sequence continues at coordinate 145,455,428 of CM057000.1, forward strand.
GCCTGCACGTAGTTGCTTTTGTTCTAATGTATTCCTCACATAAATAGCTTAAGTGGGTGGCATTGTTAATGCAATCACGTAAGCGTTTCTGTAACAATGAAAATAATACTAAGTTATTTTGAAGGGAAAACCACGGGAATATTTCCTTGGAATGCACATTTTAATATGCTCTCAGCTTTCATATTAGATAATTCCTATGCCCCTGAGGCATAATAAATCACGTATTTATGGAGTAACGTGGTGTGATTGGCTATTTACTATTTACAAGTGTCTGCTAATAGACTTGAATATTTGCTCGAACGCCTTGTAGTTTCCAAGCCGACAACCCGCTCGTCGCGGTGACGTCACATGAGTCGTGCGGCTGGCGTCCACAAGTATTGCAGGGACTACCGCTGTGGCAAGACGTGTGCGATATGTATAGGCTGTTCACGGTAAAGTGGGCACTTTTTAAGGCCCTCTCAACAAGTATTAACCACTAATAATTATATCTTATTGCAGCCTCAGGCATTCAATTTTGAGGGTGGTGAAATGAATACAATGTGTTTATTGGTCACATTACAATGTTTATATTAAAAAGCAGCAGGAATATGGAAACTGGATGAAAGGAATGATTTAGAAGGGCCTTAAAAAGCTTTCACTTTACCGTGAACAGCCTATACATACCCCCACGTGAGCTGGCTGTGGTGACATTGATATGCCTACCAATAGGGACGACCGGATTTCACGACCAGTTGTATTTCATGATACTTAAACTCAGATTCACTTTTGTGATTCAGCGATCTCGATGTTACGTGTCGTAAGTGACGGCCCTTCGCACGAATCAGAGACGTACAGTATCGGAGTAACTTAATTCTGATTGGCCAGTCAACTAAGGAAATGTCTTCTCACAGACACACGTCGCCAATAATCAAAAGGAAACTGCTGATACGCTAGTAGGATATTGAAATCTAGCATGTGCGAAAATATTTCGCGAAATTCGGATGTCCCTACTTATCAGTTACCTTATTATTTCTGTCTTAAAGATACCATTGGCATGTGTATATATACATACACATACATATACACACACACACAGCTGAAAAGCATCTAGCTATGGAATTTTAAGATAGCTACCTAAACATTCTATGGCATACGAATGAATGCAAATATATTTCCCATGTATGTGTTCTACTTAAAAAAAAAAAAGACCGCACAAATATAATGAGATATTGAAAACTCTTGACAAGCATACACCGTCAAAAATATTGAACAGGCGTTTTAACAAAATTGTTTTACTAAATCTGTGCGTACAATCTGGTGACTCGTAACAAATTCCCAAGAAATATTCTTCAAGACGCTCAGATAACATTTACAATTATTTTGAGCTGCAGCCTAATGCATTACTTTCGTACCATTTTGAGATTTTTACGAGGAAAAAATACAAATTTAAAATTCTTCTCCCTCTTTCCATTATAACTTTTTTTCCGTTCTCATAATTTTTAAACTATTTCATATCATAACGGAAAAGCAGGTAGTATGCTGAACACATAGAAAACTTTTCCGCGGCCTTATCCTAATATCATATAGATTTATTCAGTATTTTTCGAAGATGTGTCAATTTGCTAACGTAAGTTACACCACGTTGAGATGGCAGTAATACATTTTATTTATACCTTAATACTAGCACCATAGCTTCTTCACGCAGTGTTTGATGTCTACGAGGAAAACAGTTACAGCATTTTAACTTGTCTTCTCCTTGAAGCCGAGACAATCTTGGAACGGATACACTGAGAAAAAGGTTTTGTTGAATCAAACAAGATTTGTTTGGTGCAACCAAATTATTTGTTTGTATAGGGGAATGAAATATTTTGTTGCTGAAACCAAATTGTTTTGTTGTTCTCATTTGGTTGCCTCAAACAGTAAGATTTGGTTGGTGGAACTAAAGGTTTGTTTGGCTACACGTACATTAAACAGTTTGGGCCGATATAAAAAAAAATTTACAAGTTGGACCGAGTTTCGAACCCAGATCACCTGCGTCCGAGCGCTATGCATTAGTAACCTCAGCTAACGTAACAACTGATGACGTCGGAAAGCTTTTAAACAGATATACTGCAAATATTGGGCAACGTGTGCAAACAAATATTTCAAGTTTTACAGCTTTACTTGTCAGTTTATTGTCGCATTGTTTTATTATTGTGTTTATACGATTGTTAAGCATCAATAGACGCACTAACAAACACGGTTACTATCCTAATCGTCACAACAAATACAAACAAACTCTCGAGCTGTATTTTCGAACGAAGGCCGTAAAATGAGTGGCCAAACAAATATATATACTTGATTGAACAAAATATTTAGTTGGCAGTATATTTGCCCCAACAGAGAGATTTTGTTTATTCAAACATATATTTTGTTAGACGAACAAAAGTATTTTGTTGCTTTTCAAATATTGTTTGCTCAACAGTATATTTTATAAGGGTAACTAAATATATATTTGACGCTATACAACAAATATTTAGTTAGAATTTCTCTCATTGTATTGTTGTTCTTCGTCGCTGTGAGCTTACTGAAGTAATGTGACCACATTTGGCAATACACTGCTCACAAAAAGTTTAGCATATTCCCCATCGGGGTCCGTATCATGGACTGCACAGAGTATGTGTGGTCCTTCCTCAAACGAGCGATTTCAAACCGGGCATAACCACCAATGACCATTCAGACCTTATAAACAGCCGCAGGTTGATTTCAAAAGTACTCATTTTACCGTGAACAGCCTATATGTATGATGCCTAATGAAAATGGCTTAAAATAATTGGTTTTGAGATTTTTTTTCCATGATTGTTATATTTACATTTTCTATGCTCATGTTTTATTTCTAAGATTCATAGACATGCTTAGTAATAATCTGTGAAATAGCCTGATTTCAGATATATTTATTTATATGTATTATTTATTTAAACAAAATCTTGGATTGTAGTAAGTTATTCTGCAATAAGATTAGGAGAGATTGAGTTTAAGTTAATTAAATAATCTGATTTCATGTTTTTCATTAACGTGAATTTTTTTACAGGTTTTTTTCTCGAGACTGTAAGTTTTCGATAAAATGCTCGTTTTTAATTGGATAATCCATTCACGGTTACTTCACACATTTCTGAAGTCCTGATAAAGTTCTACTTCCAGGATATTCCTCCGCCTCGTGCAAACTAAGCTTAACTAAGTGTGGAAAATGGAAAATTACACCAGGGGACAACGCATCGCTTTCCTGCGCACTAAGTTGTAATACTATTTTGCATGAGAACTATTTATTTTAGGCGCTACCAACACAGAATTTTTCCCTTTTGTTTTATTCCTGTTTGTTATAAAATAAATATTATAATGTATAAATAAAATATAGGTAAAACTTCAGTTTATCGAAAATTAAGATACGTCTGTGTTTATAGAGGTATAAAACGCTTGATGCAGGGCATATTTAGGAAATAACTAAATACGTAATACATAGGATGATTTTTCAAAGGTTTGTGTTAAAACGTCCGAAGAAACAGCGAATGGACTATATATTCACATTGTTGGCGGTGAAGGCCTATTGACATGTGGAAGTAAACTTCGAAGTCTGCACTGGAAAGTGTTTAAAATGTCCACTCGAAGAAGTCGGAGTATCAAAACCAAACTCTTTCTGCCGAAAACTATTCTCGCGTGGTACTTTGCGCTGTCTTGCATTTCCGAGATTAAGGCCGAGGATGCCAGACAGATGCAGATTTAACCGTTTTAATCCTTTCAGACCCACTTGAATTTACGGTTTATAGCGTTCCCAATAAGAAATATCTTGATACATGCTGCACTTAAGTCGATACAGCAATCGTTTCTTTTCGTGACCACAGCCGATGTACTGTAGATTTGGTATTCGGCTTTAGTAATATGAACCAATAATGAAGAACTACACTGTAAAAAACATTTCTAGTAAACTTCCAAAACTGCAATGGAAATTATATGGGAGTAGCACCATATAGCAGGCTGCTAATATAGGAATGTGTTGCATTGCTAATATACGAGTGATACTATGGATGTATGGGAGTAGCACCATCTAGCAGGCTGCTAATATAGGAATGTGTTGCATTGCTAATATACGAGTGATACTATGGATGTATGGGAATAAACTTTACCATTCGCTCTTCCTCACTATACGTATACACTGATATGGTAAATTTGCGAATAATTTCTTACATTGCACGACAGTAGCACAGTTAACGAATCAGCTGTCCAGAGGAAAGAGCATTTGGCACCGAGACTCGTGGTATACCAGTAACCGTCTAAAATATCATTGTTGTACTTTATGTACACTGAGTCAATGCCTTGCTAACGAGGATTATAAAATACAGCCCACAGCACCAGTATAACAGGAGAAATGCCAAAATGTCAGCTGTCTTTGAACGAGACGTATTCAGAATACGCTCGCTTGTAAAGGATTTTCCACGTCCGACGCCTTATTTCATTGTCATGTGTGTGGGGTAGCGTTTCTCAAGTGGTGGGTCGCGACCCGGTACTGGGTCACGAAACAAAATTGCCGGGTCGCAAAGAAACAGCTTCACACTTCTCATTAATAATTTGATCTTGTTTTGATTTCATTTTTACAATTATTTTTGTAATACTTTCATGTAAGTAATTATTAAAGTACATGATAATTATATTGCCGTCAAAACAATGTTTTATTTTACCTACACATCTCGAAATAGAAAATACGTTTTTAGTGGGCCACGAAAAAGAATCCTAAAAATAACCGGGGTGACGGGAAAAAAAAAGTTTGGAAACGCTGGCATTGGCTATTCAAGATAAAGATGAGCAGTTTTGAAATCAAGCTTTGGAGTTACAACCCCTATATCGATCCTCCTGGCATCGCCACTGGTTTCTAGTAGGAACCAAATATCCAACCCATCCTGACTGTTAATTTAGGGACAACAATCAGGTAGGTTTTTGTTGCTATTCACATGTTGTCAACACAGATAGTAAGACCGACATAATTGTGTTGTGGTTCAGTGTGTGCTTGTATCTGCAGCTGAAAATGTAGTTCATATGGCACAGCCATCTGTTCGTACCACAGAACCGATGTTGCTTCACCAGGACTACTTCAGCATCTGGACTGTACCAGCAAACATAACTGTAACAAACTATTATTTTCTCATGCTACTGCACAAGGTGGGTTGCTTCTATTCTGAAACACCATTACACAACTGTTCTAATGTAATTTCTCTGGAATTTTTTCAGTGAATGGAATAAACTGAAATTGAAAGAATGTTTTTAAATTGTGAAATCGTATCTTGGAAAACTGTTTAAAATTTGGCTTACAGCGATCGTCTCACTTCCTTTTCCATTTCCCACGAAAATTTAGCGAGTATAATTTTATTTGGAACAACTTATAAGAATCTCTTAGCGTATCTCGAAAATCCGATACTTTCTCATGGAAACTTCAAGCGCATTGAAACCAGACGCGTTTGTTTGCTACAGACTCATCGTGTAGTTGAATACACGTAAAGGAATTACCGTACTGTGCAAGGTTTAGTGAATAATTGTATAAAGTATCGTTTCATTTTGTACGTCGAATTAATAACTATTCATTTACTTGTTTAATGCCTAAAGCTCCTTGGGAACCGTTAAATAGGGCCTTTTACAAGTATATATAGATTTTTCAAGACGACACAGGTATTATATAAAAAATAAAGATACAAACCAACTGTGCCAGGCATGTGGTTTAGCCTTCTATGTGTAGGCAGGGTCTGCAATCACTGTTTATTTTTGCTTGGCAGTAAGATAGTTCGGAGCTAGGTGATAACTGCACTATTTCGTAAAGTTTCCCCGTAGGCGAACGGTGTTCGTTGAGATAAATGGTTATCGACTAGTGGCGCACTTGCGAAATGGAGTAGCCAGCACACGTAGGTATGGCTGCGAGGTGGAGGTTTGTCCAATGCAGGACATTTTTGCTATTGTGTGACTTAGTTCTGGGTGCAATAGCCATTCAGCGGATAGGCATAGCTTTGATTGGGACGAATAAATTGGCGAGTTCGGTCGGCTCTTACAGCAATGGCACGTTGAATGTGACCGAGTACCCCGTGATGACGAAGGAGATGATGGTAGCCGAGGTAGAGAAGTCTGTTCCCAGCGTGCCTTTGGCTCGCGTACTCGAGAACCGAGGCAGACAGTTTCCGGACATACTCGACGTGTAGTTCAGCAACGTGTACTGGCAGACGGTGTCCGCTGCCGGCACCACAGTGAAGCTGTACGGCGCCTACTACGCCTGCTGGGCATGATGGACCGCTACCAGCCCGGCGTCGCGGCTCACTGCCAGCTCTGGTTCGACGACTACCGGCAGCCGGTCGTGGCGCTGGTCTCGGGGTGCGACTACCTCTGGAGCTGGGACAAGTTCGCGGACCGAGTCCCCGTGATGGCGTCGCTGGTCGAAAGGGAGTGCGACAAAGTGACGAACATCCTCAGCGTGACGTACAACTCCCCCGAGAAGAGGCAGGTGTTCGCGGTGTGCGTGAAAGGCCTGCAGCTTCTCGACGGCGCCTTCGCCTACCGCCTGGCGGAGTGGCTGGAGCTACTGAGGATCCTGGGCGCGCACAGGATGTCCATGTACCACGTCCACCCCTGCAAGCGAGTATCGAGAGGGTGTGAGCCTCTACGAGGCGCAGGGTATGGTGGTGCCATCCCACGTGATCATGTCCGACGGCAGGCTCAAGCACCCACTCCTGCAGGACATGTTCCTCGACGAGTACCGCCTCGGGGTGCTGCTCGACGAGATCGTCCACTACAACGACTGCCTGTACAGGAACCTTTACTCGTACATGTACGTCGCGTTGATGAGGTGATCATCCCCAGACGCAAGCACACGTGGAGGGAGCGCCTCGAGACGGCGATGCCGGAAGGCAGGCCCGCGGACTGTCTGTGCGCCGCCAACGTTTACTTCTTGGACGACGTGACAGGAGGGTCTGACGGAGATTTGGACGGCATACAACGCCACGTGCGAAGGAGCAGGCTGTTCAGTACTTGGTCAAGTGTTTCCACAACGTGTGGCGGGTGCTAGTCGTGCACAACCGCTACCCCATGCAGTGCGTGCAACCTCCGTGCCTCCACCACGACATGGAACACGAGGATGTGCAGCTGCAACGCTACCGTAAGGACTGCCAGACCGGGACACCGTCCCCCTGCGAGGACTACCTCTCCCACACAGTGTTCGACACCACGCTCTGGACCAGCTGGTCGCGACCCTGCGGCAAACTGGTCTCTCGACCTGCTAGGCCTGTACGCCCCACCATGCCTTGTCCTTCATGCTTGTTCATCTTCTATAATCTACTCACTTTTAAAAAGCCCTGCTTAGTATCTATTTGCGTGCACGTTGTGTAGCCTTCCGCCTTAACACTGTCATGGGCCTCATCACTTTATTCATGCGTCGGGCAAGTGAAACTGCGAAATTATTATAAAATAAACATGTTACAAATCTTCTCAATTTTACACTTCGATGCATTAATAAAAGCAGGAAGCGAACGAAATAATTTAAGTCATCATAAATGGTTACCTAACACTCTTTATTCGACTTAATATACGGAACTACTACCCATCCATCATTACCAACTTTACTGGGCGCGTGTCACTTAGGGCGTCCCTTATAATATATTCAGGTAAAGACAGTTCACGGTAAAGTGAGCACTTTTGAAATCAACCTTAGAAAAATGTCACTGCCCCTGCCTGCATATATTTTAACGGCGCTCTGAATGCCTTGCGCCCAGTAAAGTTGGTAACGATGGAGGGAAAGTAGTTCCCTATGTGAACGTCGAATAAAAAGTGTTAAAAAAACCATTTGTGATAACTTAAATTATTTCTTTCGCTTTCTGTTTATTTTTAATGCGTCGAAGTGTAGAAATGAGCAAGTTTGCAAAATATTTACTTACATAATAATTTGACAATTTCGCTTGACCGACGCATGAATAAAGTGATGAGGCCCATGGTAGTGTTAATTTTACACAAGGCGGAAGACTACACAAAGTGCACACAAGTAGATATTATGCAGGGCTACGAAAGCGCTCATTTTACCTTGAACAGCATATAGAAGCAGTGACTTTTTTTCTGAGGCTGATTTCAAAAGTGCTCACTTTATCGTGAACAGCCTTTAGCGGATAATACGTGCTATTGGGATCTGGCTGGCACTGCACAGCAATGCTTTGGACATACTATGGAAAGGTGACTGTTGTGACTTATGGAAAATAACAAGTGTTGGATGCTGTGCGTACTGTTGTGTTTATAGCTGTGAGAGTTGACGAGAGTTGACGTCTGTAATACCTAAGGATGGCAACAGGAGCCCCTCTCTGGTCCAACACCCTGAACCAAGGTCAGATTAACTTGTCCGAAGTACTGCCTATTCTTTCACTCGTGCCTCCGCCGATGTCGCTTTAAAAATCAAAAACACAGTATAAAATTTTTTCTGGTAAACTTCCTAAATTGTAATGGAAATTTTTAACCTATACACTGTATGGTAATAATACCACACATCAACATGCAAGTATAGTAATGTTTGGCAGCGCTACTATACGAAGTTGGGAATTGCCCTATACATTGACTGCTTCCTGAGCAAATGTAGGAACGCTGCAATGAATATATAGGGAAAAACATTACCCTTCCCGCTTTCTCACTAAGCATACACACTGGTTGTATGGTAAATTTCCGAACAATTTCTTAAGAGTGTAATTAGTACAGACACAGTTTTCATTTTGACAGCGACATCATATTGCACGTCTTGTCCCACCCTCTCTGCCTCACATATTTCACATGAAAACCACACAGAACGGGAGTTTTGCTACCACCAATTCTTACGGATATGAGCAGTAGATCCTCTTGGGAAGTACACGCTGGAATAGAAACATTGTTTTGTTGATACATAAACTAGGACTGCTAGTTGTGAATACCTCTGTAATTTGTGAATATGCATTCAATATATAATCTGTAACTAGTCTATGTAAAGTTTTTCGGCATGTTATTTTGATCGAATTTTTTTTTTCAATAAGTTAAGTTTAGTAAACTGGCGAGTTTGTGTTAATGCGAGCAAATTTACATACATTGAATTGCATTGCTTCTGTCACTTTACGGACACCTTGCGTTTTTTTTTTGTAAACACCGGCACGATGTGGCCGATCGTAAGGAATTTTTTTTTTGCAGTGTGAACACCACACTCCATAAATAACAGACGAAAACAGTTGTATGTTTATTTGCACCAATTTTAAAATTCGTCACGAAAAATAAGCTGATAAAAGGCATTTTAACTTAATAACTAAGTTATAGGCTGTTCACGCTATAATGAGCACTTTTAAAATCAACCTTAGAAAAATGTCGCTGCCCCTCCCTGCATATATTTTAACGGGAGCACTGAGTGACATGCACCAGGTAAAGTTGGTAACGATGTATGGAATGTAGTTCCTTTATTGAACGTCGAATAAAAAGTGTTAGGTAACCATTTGTGATAATTGAAATTGTTTCCTATGCTTTCTGTTTTTTTTAATCCCTCAGTGTGTAAAAATTAGTAGATTTATAAAATGTTTAATTTTCTAAGGATTTCACAGTTTCACTTGACCGACGCATGAACAAAGTGATGAGACCCATGGTATAGGCTGTTCACGGTAAAGTGAGCACTTTCGAAAGCCCTGCTTAAGATCTACTTGTATGCACGTTGTGTATTCTTCCGGGTTATGTAAAATTAACATTGTCATGGGCCTCATCACTTTATTCACGCGACGGTCAAGTGAAAATATGAAATTATTTGAGAAGTTTATATTTCAAAAATATGCTCATTTTTGTATTTCGATGCATTAAAAGAAACAGAAAGCGAAATAAATAATTTTACTTACAACAAATGGTTACCTAACATTTTTTATTTGAAGTTAAAATATGGAACTACTTTCTATCCATCGTTACCAACTTTACTGGGCGCATGTTACTCAGTGCGCCCATTAAAATATATGCAGACAGGGGCAAAGGCTTTTTCTATGGTTGATTTCAAAAGTGCTCACTTTATCGTGAACAGCCTTCAATGATAATTTTACATAAGGTGGAAGAATACACAACGTGCATACAAGTAGATATAAAGCAGGGCTTTCAGAAGTGCTCATTTTACCGTGAACATCCTTTACTTAGAAACATTCCGGGAGAATCGCAGATTAAAACATCATACAAGTGATTTTAATGTTGAAAATAAATAAATAACACTTATGTGAGGTATAATTATTTTTATTAGCTAATTACTGGGCTCAACGCCTTTAATTCAACAATCATAATCACTTAGGGGAAAGACCTTCCAACCTCAGGGCGAGTACTTAGGAGCTCTGTCTTCAGAATGGCACGAGTGAAGATGAGATTACCGACTGCTGGTCCAGGGAGAAACCTGGCTCGTGTGAGAATGCTTTGCGTTTGGAGCCTACGTCACGCTAATTTTTGGTATTTTACTTCATTTCTCTTAACTTTACTGTACGTGATTTGTTTATGAATTAGGGAATACTTACTACTGCATTTTGTATGGCTGTGGTGGATTGTGGTGGTGGCATGGAACTTGTACCATCAGCCTCGGGCTCGGTCGTCGTCATCTTCAATGATCTGATTTAAAAACCAACTCTACTTAACATGGCATGCTTCATATATATAGTCCATTCACGGTTTCTTCGGCCGTTTTGAATCAAACCATTGAAATATCACCCCATGTATGACGTGTTTGTATGTCATGCATCTAAATCATTTTATACTTGTGTTTACATAAAAGAACCTCATTTTTGGCTAAACTTAGCTTCTAAATATATTTTATCTATAAATTATAATATTTCATTTATAACTAATCCGAATAAAAACAGAAAGATAATAGGTGTGATTGTAATGCCCAGTAAGAAATAATTCTTATGCAAAATATTATTACACTGTGCGCGCAGAAATACGGCGCGTAGTTCCACTGAGGTAATTTTCTAGACACGGTTAAGCTTTGTTTGCATGAAGTGGAGGAATATCCTGGAAACAGAACTTTAACATGACTTCAGAAAAGCTGGAAGTAACCGCGAATGGACATTAAAGTATGTATAAGGTAGCGTATTTCTTTAAGAGATTTTTTCCTTGAGTGACGTAAACATATGAAAATTGTTATTTCAAACGTAATTACACACTAACAGTGTATCTACAAAAAAAATTATTGCCTATAAATATTGCTGAATTACATGGCTTCAAATTAAACGATAACTTGACCAGATGGTATGCTATACATTCAATTCAGGTTACTTCAAACTTTCCTGAAGTGCGGCTGAAGTTCTACTTGAAAGATATTCCTCCGCCTCATACAAAGCTTAGAAAATAACACCAGAGAGCCAACGCACTGCATTCGTGCGCACTCAGTGTAATAATGTTTTGCATAAGAACTATTTATTACTAAGCATCACCAATACACGTATTTTCTCTCTACCTTCGTCCGCAATAGTCACAGATGAAATATTATAATTTATAGATAAAATATATTTAGAAGTTAAGTTTACAAACAAAATGTTATACGTAAGGTGCTTTTAATAGGTTTGACTGAAAAAGTGTGAAGAAACCGCGAATACACTATATATAATATAAACTAAATGATCTCTTCGGACAGTCACGTGCAATGGTTAAAGTGGCTGTAACTACACACTCTTGTAAATGGCGTTGCCCGACGGCGATGGGGCTGTATGTACCTGCACGCAGATTGCGAAGATGTCGTCCAGTTCAGTTGAATGTCTTTTCCGATGTGTGGAAAATGGTACGCAAAACAAATAAAAAAGTCGTTCATAGCATTTGGACGCGCCAGGAGCCATAGCGTGAATGTAGTGGCTTATTTGCAGGTCTATCGAAGCGTACGGTCATGAGTGTTGCAATTTGCATCGGGCGTATCAGAACTCGTGAGGTATGCAATGTGTGATGTTAGAACTAAAGGTGATTCTGAGATATTTTGCTGGTATTTTGGTTACACGGAAAGGTGCCATTTGGCAGAGGCGACAAGAAAAAAACTTAGGAAAAAAATTTTCTTTGTAAACTTCGTAAACCGTAATAAAATTTCTTTAACTTAGCGTCATTACTAGAGACCTGAAGAATTCGCGGATCCATTTTGGGTCAAGCTAGAATTCAAAACACGTGTGTTTATATAACTTAAGCCATTGGTCCACACGGTGTTTAACACCTCCTGGAGAAGGCTGGCCCAATCGTCGCCTTCCACTGCGACAGCAGACAACCAATGCACAGTTGACATCGGCATATTTGTGCATAAGACTGCAGGTCATTGAACTCGCGAATTTCTCAGGTCTCTTAGTAATGAATATTCAGAGTTAGGGAACTTCCCTACGCACTGGGGCCGCGGTGGTGTAGTGGTTAGACTACTCGTCTCCCACCATGGCGAACCGAGTTCGATCACCAGCGGAGTCCCTACCCGGATTTTCGCACCGTGTCTAACGATACCGCTGGTCGGCGGGTTTTCTCGGCGATCTCCCGTTTCCTTCACCCCTTGCATTCCGGCGCAGCTCCATACTATCCTCACTTCACCGTCATCGGCTCTCAAGACCTAGATGTAAAGAGTCACCCAAATCTCTTTTTACTTCACTTACCCTGCCTGCTGGGAGGGGGAAGGGGAAAGTGAAACTAACAATTGCTACATTTAGGAAAAAACGCAGGGCTTTAGACGGAACCGCCACGAAGCCTACACTGTAAAAAACATTTCTGGTAAACTTCCTAAACTGTAATGGAAGTTTTTAACCTATAGGCTGTATGGTAATAATAAACAAGACACATCAAGGTGCAGATATAGGAATGCTTAGCATCGCTGCTATACAAAGTTGGAAACTTCCCTACTCATTTTACTGTTTCCTGAGCAAATGTAGGAACGCTACAATTAATGCACAGGGGGGAAATATTACCATTCTTGCTTTCTCACTAAGCGTATAAAGTATGTTCACAATTAAGTGAGCACTTTTGATGTCAACCTCAGAAAAAAGTCACTGTCCCTGATGCATATATTTTAACAGGTGCACTGAGTGACATGCGCCCAGTTAAGTTGGTAACGATGGAGGGAATATAGTTCCACGTCTTAACGTCGACTAAAAAGTATTAGGTAATTATTTGTGTTAATTTGAATAATTTCTCCCACTTTCTGGGTTTTTTAATGCATCGACGTGTAAAAATTATCAAGATTCGTAAAATATTTACTTTTGTAATTTTTCCACAGTTTCAATTGACCGACGAATTAATAAAGTGATGAGGCCCACGGCCATGTTAATTTCACGTAAGGTGGAAGACTACACAACGTGCATACAAGTAGATCTTAAGCAGGGCTTTCAAAAGTGTTAATTTTGCCGTGAACAGCCTATACACTTGTATGATAAATTTCCGAATAATTTGTCAGTGTGTAGAGAGCCCTATAAATGTTTTGGCTGTGTTTGCAATTATGCGCTGCTGTTTCACATTTGTATTCTGACATACTCTGTGTTCTGAAACTTGCGCTGTGTTTGCTTCTCTCGGCGGACACTCAGCTCTAATGGGGAATGGGGTCAGTGGCTATAAACTGTGACCTTAGTCAGCCCATAAGAAAAGTTATTGGGTTCCAAGCATCCGGGCCATTTGAAGGCCACTGGGTTGCAGTTCTCCGAGGCGAGGCGGCGCTTCAGGCCAGATGCGTACAAATCGTCGTTCGTGCACACTGTTAAAGTGGCCGAAGGAAATACCAGAAGGAAAGGAAACTAGTGGGAGCAGGGGGTACACTCTGTTTTGGAACACTCCTCGAGATTAGTCTGAAAAATGAGTATTATTTTTGAAAAATTAATTTAACATGTTTTGAAAATTTAGCGTTTCCTTTAATGTTTTTATTATTTGTAATTTTGAGTGTCCTTACACATCGACAATGCCTTAAAGTTACACTGTTTATTCAGGACTTGGGAAGGAATCATCCGTGGCATGTACACACTAAATAATTTTTTGTACTTTACCAAAAAAAAATCCTTGGAAACCCAGTTGCCAAGAAAATCCTTCGTAAATCTAAAAGAGTTGTCTTGTAAAATGTGCAAAACGTTTCTTTGTAATATTGCAAATGATAGCCTTGTTTTACAAATGACATTATTGAGAAGTGTACATAAAATTACTTTTTTCTTCTTCTAGAAAACAAATGTGATGAATTAGTAAGAGAACAACTAATTTTTTATTTTTTATTTTTTTTTTCAAAATTTAATTTACAAAAAAAAAAAAAAAAAGAACTACTCTTCACCAGCACGGGGGTTAGAACCAACCACCTTTGTATTACCAGCCCGCACCTCTGACCGCAAGCCCAACTTGACTAACGATATTACTGCTTGTTTATACTCTGAATATAGCTACAAGTACATACAAAATAATATTGAAGTTACACGGTTAAGAAGAATAGTTACATTTATTTCTTTTTAAGAGTTCAGTTGTTGAGTTGAGAGATTTGGACGCCTCTTAACAAAGGGGTATTAAGAGCCGATTCAAGGGGACTGGGAATGCTCTATCTTAGCAATGTTAAAACTAGAATCTTAATGTCCCATTATCTCAGGAACTATTGGTCACAGCTTGTTGAGATTTTCTCTCATGTTCATGAAACATTAATAATGAAATATACGCAGGGATATTGTATTGTGTTGAGTTACAATTGCAAAATTTTTTTTAAATTCTAAATTTTTTTTCCAATTTTTTATACAATTTTTTTCAAACTTGTAGTGATATAATACATTCTAATTAATTTATGAAAATAATCTCGAGTTAAAAGTTGCAAAATTATATAAGCAATTTACGTTCCAAGTTTCATTGTTATAGGTTCAATAGTTCCTGAAAAAATGGAGCATTTGCAGAAAAGAATCTTTGTTTTGAGAAAGATGTACATAAAGTAAACAATGCATACAGTACAGCACACCAAACATTCTAATACATTCCATCTCCATATGATGGCTCATCTTGGTCTCCTTGCTGCTGATAAAGATCCTCCAGCATCAGTTTTACTGCCTTCCTCTTCTGTCTGGCTTTCATTTCAATATTTTTCACCACACGCTTTGCTTCGTCTATTTGGTCGCCGTCCAGTCTCTTCATTGCTTGTACACAATTTCTACCAGGAGGGTAACCCAGTCTTTCAGACACATTACACATCACCAAATTCCCTTCGTTGAATGAGGCAACAGCATCCCACACTCCAAAATGTAAGGTACGGACTCCAATAAATGTAGTTTTGGGAAATCTGTTCCAAATAACACTGTTTACACTCTCATTTGGATTTTGTGTCCTGCCACGTAAACATTTCTTGAGCAACTCAGGCTCACTTAGGTCTCTAAATATGGGCTTCATTTCTTAAACCACATCACGAGGAAGATGAAAGTGATCAGCATGTTTATAACATTCACCCTTAGTCGCTAATATTTGCACCAACTTTCTGCACCCTTAGGGCAGAGTCCATGCTGTGGATCTTCATCGGATGATAGTAAATGGAAATACTCTTCCCATACACTCTCTCTCATTCCTTGAAGGTTGTTTGAATTTCTTCTTATTGCCAAACCATAATATTTTTGAATGTCAGCTACGGTTGAATCAGTCACACGTCTTCGGCTTCCAAAAGGTTTTCCGTCTTCAATTTTCTTTCCTTGCCATTTTGTTTTCAATTTTTTTAATTTGGTGCACATCCTCTTCTGTATATGTCCGAAGCGTTCTAGTTTTGACACTGTTTTATCACCACAAGGGATAGTCGGAAGAACAGCTTTGTGTCCCTTGCAATCATCATCACCTAAATAGTTTCTATATTGTACATTGTACTGTGGTATGGAGCGATTAAAAAAGTTTACAACATCAGAAACCTCCATGTTCCCACTAGTGCCTTTGTGGTTTGCACTGCATACTTCTTCGTGTTTACCTTTTAGTTCATCCTTACATGTACAGTGCTTCGATATAATGTCTACATCGATAACTTTTCCTGTATTGACACTTGCACATGTTACAACACCATATAATGAAACATGCCTCCTACGGTGCCACGACCCATCGAGGGCAACTGTCAAATCCCTGTCGTTAATATTTTGTGTGACAGTTTCTTCAGTAGCCGATTTCATTGAGTCTTTACACACATCCTCTACAGCAGAACCTAAAATACTTGCATAACGTTAAAACTTTGACGTAGGGTTGGGTAAGTTCAGGACACCACAAAGCTTCTCGCCAGCTCTTTCTCCTTTCCCAATACTACGTAGGCCATAAACAAGTCTGAAATTAATTTCATCGTAACTTACATTTTTATCTTCTATATTATAATCATGTTTGAAACAATTAGAAAAGGCAAGTTTCTCTTCACACACACTAAAGACTAATTCACAGGCCAGACCAACAACTCTCTTTGAACAAAGGGAAACATTGCCATGGCAACTTTTACAAACAACAAACTTCTGAATTGCTTCTTGTAATAAAGATAAATTAATCATTTCATTTGAGTCACAATTATTTTATAATATGTTGTAAGTATTTACACTGAGTTTCTTCTCAGAAGAACACTGAAGCACTTCAATGTTGGAACTAACCTCAACTTAATTTATAACCTCAACACAATGTTGCTCACACGCTACTTTAAACTTTGGTTTGCCTACATTTGTCCTTTTTTGAATATTCTCTTACTTTTAGTCATTATAACACTAAAATATGCTCCTTGTAACTACACACATAGTAAATACCTAGAAAAGTTGGAAATTTTTACTCAAAACACAACTATGTATTCAGTTGCTGTAAACAAACAGCAGTAACAGCATGGCTTCCAATACCAACATAGAAAAAGGCAGGTGGGGAGAAATGTCTCTTTAACACAAAAAGACCCACTGTTACAGCTTTTTTTTGGAAAAAATTATTCAACATTGAACGTAAGTTTTTTTTCTTTCAAAATTTCATACTTTTTCTTAAAATTACTACTTTAAAGAAATTTTATTAAACACAATTGTAAAATTTTCTACCATGAGTGTAATATATCATTTTAAAGCTAACATGTTAAAGAAAAATGATTTGCAATTTTTTTTTTATTTTTTATTCTCAGTCCCCTTAAAAAGTTCCGCGTAGGTAGGAAACACTAATAAAAAATTAATAATATGTTCACGCTTTATTGAAATTGTCGTTTTGTTATGATTATTTGAGTTGTTTGAAGTGTTTTACGTAATTCAAACTTGCAATACATTTATTTTTGCACGCAGTTACACTTTACATCACCAATAGTTTTAGCACAAACTGCTATATACTGTGTAACGCACGTTCAGGTACAGATTTCTGATTCGTAACATTGGAAGAGGGAACTGTTTTGTTGGTGGGTGGTTGGGGGGGGGGGCGGGTGGTATCATGTCATCTGTGACACTTTCTGTATCAACCCTTACCTGAGAATTAGCGTGAACTTAGTCGTACTGAAATGTGAGAATAATAAATAAATCTCATATCACAAAATTTTAAACTAATGAACTTAGCGGCCAGTAGCACACTCCGCGCGCATGCTTACGACTGCATGTAGAGACGAGGACATATTTCCGCGAGAATGATACGACCGTGATACGGTTCATTTGCAAATCAGCTCCGGCGCTTTACCGAAAAGGCCCAGAAGTTATTATTGTGGTGGCCGAATAATCCGTCTTAAATTTCCATCCGCTTTGTGAGCAGGCTTGACTAAATGCCATTGTTTGATGCTAGCGCCTGATTGGGCTCGCTGCCGCGATGCAGATGCAAATGCAGACTTCCGTGTGCGGGTATATCTCGCCTGTGCATGGTCGTTTTCCGCATCAGCGTCCTGTAGTCGCTTCATGCTATGACAACCTACAGGGCATGCGTGCTGACAAAGTCTCCCTCGTGTATCGAATATCGATATAAGGTCTCCAAATCATTTATATAGGCTGTTCACGGAAAAATGAGCACTTTTGAAAGCCCTGCTTGATATGTACTTGTATACACGTTGTGTATTCTTTGGTCTTATGTAAACTTAACATTACCATGGGCCTCATCACTTTATTCATGCGTCGGTCAAATGAAACTGTGAAATTATTAAGAAAGTAAATAATATACAGATATGCTTATTTTCACACTTCGATGCATTAAAAAAAAAAAAAACAGAATGCGAACGAAATAATTTTCAGCTATCACAAAACTTTTTATTTGACGTTAAGGTACCGAGCTACTTTCCATCCATTCTTACCAGCTTTTTGGGGCGACAGTCACTCAGTGCACCAATTAAAATATATGAATGCTGTAGATAAGGGGGGGGGGGGGATAAGATTTAAATGAACGTGGGTACTGTCACAGAAAGGTTCACGACTCCCCCTCCCCCTTCTCTGAGAAACAAGATGGTTCGCGCCAATGGCTGCATGTGCAATATATCTCTGAAGCAGACTGGAAATGTGTTTCTTTCGATACACTTCCCAATGTGAGACATATACAGTAGTCACACGGGTATGAGATGTGGCGAATGTGGGGGATATTCGAGCACAGGGATGCCTTGGTTTGCTTAAAAATTGCTCCACAGAAAGAGTTGTGATTGAGCGTATTGTCCTGGTGCAGAATCCTCGAGTTGTTCTAGATATCCAGTCTTTTCTTCCTGGGGCCGCGGTAGCTGAGTGGTTAGACTTTTTTTATATTTATTTATTTCATTAACCCTACTTAGCAGTACAGCCATCCAGGGTATTCAATTCCATCATGACTACTACAATTTAACAAACAGTATATTACAATTATTTTTGTGGGAGGGCGGCTGTTTTGTCTGGGCGCCTGTAATTTAAGCTACAAATTCTATTTCTATCCAAAAGCATCATTCAGACTTCCTAGGAAGGTGGTGAGCTATTCTGCCTCGACCGAGACAGTTACCCGACGGGTATCCTTTCGGCTGAGTGGTTAGACTGCTCGCCTACCACCAAGGAAAACCGGGTTCAATCCCCGGCTGGGTCACTCCTGGATTTTCGCAAGTGGGAATCACGATGCCGCTGGTTGGCGCGTTTTCTCGGGATCTCTGTTTCCTTCCGCCTTTGCATTCGGGCGCTGCTCCATTCTCGCCTCATTTCATCCCCATCTGCCCTCAAGACCTCGTTAAGAACCACCCAAATCTCTCAAATCAACTCAGTTCTATTGAATGAAGTTTTTGCATTTGGTGTATGACATGCTATGTCGCATTTCTGATGATATAATATTTTACTAGCAGAAAAGTATTGCATCTCAAGAAACCTTGTAACGACTATCTGTAAGTGGACACATCAGCCGTACCTAAATACGGTTTTACACGACGCAAAATGAATTTCGTATGAATCCTCACACGCAATCTCTCATCCGAGAATATCAAGCAAAATCGAGTTCACACACAGTGCGCACAGAAAACTTGTAGCAAAATGTATCTTTTGCAAAAAAGTAGATAATGGCCTTGACAAATATTTAATAGCTACGCTGTAAATATAAAAGTTGATTCACACTTAGTTGCGTTGTGATATCGTGGATATTAATTAACGTGAAGAAGTCTTCTTAGTCCCTCGCAAACGTCACTATAACTGCACTCCATTTATTCAAAACTATTGCAAATCATTCTTGATCGCAATATATCCCGGATTCCTCTTCGTATAAGTTAAATGTGGGGTTTTCTCCTATCTCTCTTTATGACATGGTGTTGGTCACGTGGCCAGCGACGAAGTACCAATAAAATAATTTGTTCCATGCAACTTGCGTAAAATAAACAGAGCATGTTCTACCTCCTGATCTCGTAAAAAAATCTTCTTGCGCTAGAAATGTTCATACGAAGTTTAGTGCAAGATCGGCATCTTGTATGCGCTTTGCGCCGTGTAAAGTCTTCTGCATTACAGCGTGTACTTATTTAAATAAGGCTTTAAATTATTTGTAAGCCCCCAAACAAAAATGTTTTGGATACAACCGTAATAGCTTAGCGCAAAGTCTTACATGAGGGTAGCTATAACTCGTGACTTTCGCTAGTGAGAACGTGTCCAGTGCTCAAGTAAAGCAGTAAAAAGAATTAAAATTATTCCTATATATATTTATGTGACTTACAGCCCTATTTCTTAAATATTCATATTGTGTATTGCTACACTTGTAAATTTCGAAACGTGAATGAGTGAAGAGATTTGGGCGGCTCATAACAGCGAGGTCTTGAGGACCGATGAAGGCGATTAGGTGAATATGGAGCGGCACTGGAATGAAGGGGCGGGGGAAATGGGAGATCCCCGAGAAAAACCGCCTACCAACGGCATCGTCCGGCACGATTCCCACATGCGAGAATCCGGCGACCCGGCCGGGGATTGAACCCGGTTCGCCTGGGTGGGAGGCGAGCAGGCTAACCGCTCAGCCACCGTGGCCCCACCTCTATTGTTAAGTTATCTGTAGAGACCTGAAAAATCCGCGAGTTCACCGACTTGTAGGCTAGACTCCACAGTCTTATTTACAATCGTGCGGGTATTCACTGCCCATTGGTTACTTGCTATCACAGTGGGTGGCAGTGATTGGGCGTACATTTTGTCGCCTGTTCATTATTGGCTCACAATTCAACACGAGGTATTAAAACACCGCATAGATCAATCTGAAAAAAATTAAAATGAACGTACGAGTTTTTGAATTCTAGCTTGTCTCGAAATGAACCCGCGAATTTTCCAGGTCTCTAGGTGGTAATGGCTGTTTACGGTGAACTGAGCACTTTTGAAAGCCCTACTTAAGACTTACTTGTACGTACGTTGTGTATTATTCCAACATATGTAAGATTAACATTGTCGCGTGCGTCGTCATTTTACTCATGCGTCGATCAAGTGAAACTGTCAAATTGTTGGAAAAGTAAAAAATAGTACACTTACCGTGCCTTAAAACAAAAGAAAACTAAATAAATAACTTACTTTTTTACGAACGTTTACCTGAAACTTTTAATTCCACGCTAAGGCGTGGAAGTACTTCACGTTCGTCCTTATAGGCCGTTCACGGTAAAGTAAGCGCTTTTTTTCTTTCAGCCAATTTATATCCTTCCATCACTTGTGTTTGTAAACCCTGCCATGTGAGTAATAAACACTCTGTATACATTCACCATACCTAAAACCAAAAGTCCGAGGCCGCAACGAAATGCATTGATTGGTTATTAAGTCTGATGAAACAGCTTCAAAAAGTACTCACTTGACCGTGAAAGGCCTATACCAATGTTACTGGTGCACGTCCTCGCCGGCGTGTCCGTTCAAATATATAGTCTATTCGCGGTTTATTCACACATTTTGAATCCAGCCGCGTTGAAAAATTACCCTATGTATGACGTGCTTGGTTATGTCCTAAATATGCCTTATATCGCAAGCGTTTATGCTTCTGTAAACATAGAAACTACCTTATTTTTGGTAAAATCGAATTTTTACTTATATATTTTTCTTATTAATTATAATATTTCCATTATAATTAATGTGAATGAAAACAGAGATAAATTGGGTGCGTTGGTAATGCCTAGTAAGAAATAGTTCTTACGCAAAGTATTATTACACTCGGTGCGCATGTATGCGGTGCGTTGGCCCTCTAGTGTAATTTTCTATAAGCTTTGCTTGCATGACGCGGAGGAATATTGTGGAAGTAGAACTTCAGCAGAGCTTCAGAGAAGTTGGAAGTAACAGTGAATGGATTATATGCAGTTATTGACAGAGATATTTTTCAAAGTTAAATTTTAAAAGTGATGAGATAGCCATGAACAGACTGGCGCATCGAGAGAGACTGTCTGATGTACTTCGTTCGATCTGGCCTGCTGTTTGATTGACCCGTTTAACTGGGCGAAGGGTGGGACAGAACATGTCGATTAGGAGCCAGTTGCCGACTTAATCGACCGACTGTTGCACTTACCTAACAAGCTACGAACCTCGTCTTGGTCGAAATCAATACCAATTGCGACTTTTCCAAATATCTGTGGCTTCCGTAGAAACGTTATCTTGTCAGAAATCCGGAATTTCGTTACGTGTTCTCAGTTCATTATTCTCGGAGAAATTGTTCGCGCCTATTTACTTCACCAGTGCATACGCGTTTGAGAAAGCACGAATTTGTTAAGAAAGAGTCAAATGCCTGCTGTATTTGAACTTTGTACGGAAGTATTTTCATTATCGTAGCTTGATGTGTTGTAAATTCCCCATACACCCCAAATATCTTCCGAATCGCTGAAGGTAACGAGATTTTTATTTCGAATTCGTAAATGATACTCCGGGGCTTATAAGACACCGTCTATGTATGTTCCGAGATGTAAATACTGAGATCTCGATATAAACTTGGGTTTTTTAAATGGCAATATACCAATTCCAATAACATAACATGTTATTAAGCGGCGAGTTCAGTGAAGTGGTTATTTTGAAAATCCGACAAGCACTTTTTGAGATATAAGGGGGTGTTCATAGGTGTGTGTATTTTACTGTAGCTGTAGCGGAAGGAGTTGGGATGTTCCAGCGTCCTAGTGATACAGTATCACAGGTATCGAATGCACGCGAAAAGGTTGTTTTTTTTTATGTTGTTGATGTTATAATTAAGTAAAATTTGTGTTTAATTTGTTATTCATAGCTTAATTACAATTAATTCACCGAGCAATCGTATCTGTTTCACAGTCTACAGCTATACATCATCTCGCAGTGTATGACACAACCTACCTCGCCACAGATATAGTCAAATGCATACACCTATGTACACTCCCTTACATCTCAATACTTGCTCGTCGGATTTTCAAAATAATCACTTCAGTGAACTCGTCACGTAATAACATGTTATGCTATTGGGAGAAATTAGTAAATTTCCATTTTAAAAACCAAAGTTGATATCGTTATCTCGGTAATTAATAACATCGTGGAACAAACATAGACGGTGTCTTGTGATCCCCGTAGTTGCATTTACGAATTCGAAATAAAAATTTCGATACCTTCAGTGATTTGGAAGATATTTGGGTGAACATCGTAGCTCAATAACTATCTATAGGGTAAAAACTTCCATTGCAGATTTGGAAGTTCACTGAAATACTTTTTACAGTGTACGCAGACGTTTTAATAACCATATGCCATGAGTGTTCCTTTTTTTTTTTTACTTACTTAGTATGTGTAAATTCTTTGCTGAATTTAAAATTTACGCCAGGAGTGTGTATTATCTCTAAGAATCGCAAAAAAAAAAATAAAAAAAAAAAATAATCCTGTAAAATCACCTAAAACGTAATCGTATTACCGAAACATGAAATATGCACAAAAATGTTTTTCCATTTTAAGCACACTGCCAAGAGGTATCGTTAAATAGTGCGGGGGGTTTATAATCTTTAATCTTTGCAGCGCATTCGCCATATTTTATTCTTAAGGGAATATCGTTTGTCGAAAGATCCAGTACGAAATTTCAAGTTTATTTATGAAGCAACAGGAAAGAACATGGGGTTGGGGGGGGGGGGGCACATTATGCAAGCCTTTCTTTACTATTCAGCAAACTACAAAGGAAAGGAAACGCTCTATTTCTCATTCAAGCGTACAACCTACAACAGAGTAAAAATATATAAATTATATTTCTCCTCTATAATTTTTTCATAGTGGGATATTACTAGAATTTAAAGTATTCACAGCTCAGTATTGACAACAGTTGTAAATTTTCTTTTTTATAAAACTTAGCTATCTTTATTTTTGCCTCCGCGTACACTAGTAAGATTTTATTTCCACAAAAGTTAAAACTTTGCTTTAAATTTTGAGAGTATTAGGTAAAAGTATTAATACATTGTAAAATACAAAGACTGCTAGGTATGAAGTGGTTGTTTAAGACGCATTCAGGGTGAAAAGGAATTCATATTCATAAAAGTGAGTAAATATCCTTTAATAAACTTATAAAATAATGTTTTTATATAGTTGAGGACTGCTTTCCACTACTGATCAATTCTCATTAAATTGTCTACTCATCGAGAGCCAATTAGGTGAGCATGGCTAGCTGGGCGTAGCGGAGTTGACAATATTATGATATAGTTCATTCACGATTACTTCCAACGTTTCTGAAGCTCTGCCAAGTTCTATTTTCATGCTACTCCTGTGCCTCGTGCAAACAAAGCTTAACCAAGTATAGAAAATTACACCAGAGATAACAACGCACCTCATTGGAGAGCACTCAGTTTAATAATATTTTACGTGAGAACTATTTATAACTAGCCGAGGTATTACCAACACACCTATTTCCCTTCTACTTTTATTTATATTAATTTTCTTATATTATTATAATACAATGATAAAAGTTCAGTTCAACTAAAAAATAAGATACTTCTGTGTTAACAGAGGTATAAACTTATTTTGTGGTACCTGACATATTTAGGAAACGAACCGAACACGTCATACATGGGGGGATTTTTTGAAGGTCGGATTCAAATAGTGAATATGAACTACTAGCTGTTACCCGCGGCTTTACCCGTGTACAAAAATCAAACCTTAATTATTAATCTTAATCGTTCTTCTTTATTACTCTTATATTCTGGATTAGAACACAGGGTACTTTTCATCCCGGAAAAACGAACATTTTCTTTGGGAATATAAAAAACAGACAACCAACCAGCGCCTGCTCAAATAGCTGGTGAATTTTTTTTAAATATATTCCCTAAGAAACTGTTTGTTTTTCCTGGATGAAAAGTACCCTATGTGCTAATACAGAATATAATCTGGCCCTGTACCAAATTTCATCCTAATCCGTCGAGCCGTTACGACGTGATTTGAGTAACTAACATACATACATACATACATACATAGCATTTCTAATATTATTAAGATAGGTCGGAGGCCAATATACTTCGTACCTACCTGGGCAGCTTCCACCCTGCTATAGGCTATTCATGGTAAAGTGAGGGCTTTTTGAAGCCCTCTCATTTATAATAATAGTCAATAAATATATTATATTGTAGCCATACACGTTAACTTCCGAGTGCGGAGGAATGTACGTACTGTGTTTATTATGATACATTCACATTTACTTCACACTATTCTGTAGCCCTGCTAAAGTTCTACTTCCAGGATATTTCTCCGCCTCATGCAAGCTAAGCTAAACCGAGCCAATAAAATTACACCACTCAGTGCTAATTCAGTTGTAATATTTTGCATGAGAACTATTTCTCACTAGGCGCTTTTCTCGCTGTTTTTATTCATACTTATTATGAATTAAATATTACAATTTATAAATACAATATAGTTAAAACTTTAATTTGACGAAATATAAGATACTTTCATGTTAACAGACGTATAAAACGCGCGCGATATATGGTATATCTAGGAAAAAACATTTCATGCAAGGGGTGATTTTTCAAAGGTTTGATTCAAGAAGTGTGATTAAACCTGGAATAGATTACACTTGCATGTCAATATTTATTTTATATAGTCGCGGAAGGATGCAAAATGGCTGATAGGAAAAAAGTAACTAGGGTCTGAGAAGTTCAAAAGTGCTCACTTTACCGTGAACAGCCTATACTTGTTTCCACGACGTAAGTTGTCTGCTGGTAAGCAGGAGAGCTGGAACTCGTAGACATGGCTACAGCTGAATTTACAACAGAAAAATTAAGCGTTAAATTATACGCTATGACGTGTACTGAAGAACTGAACATGTGTTATTTCATACGTTGGTTTCCAATTGAACTTAGCAGCTAGAGTGCGGGGTTGGGGGTGTCCATAACCGTTAAAAGAATTATTTTTGTTATATCCTAAGTAAAACTTGTGTGGCGACAACCAATCAGAACAGAGGAGCTGCGATCTTGGCGGGAAACTGATATCTACAGTACTATAAAAAACTAAGTCATTCTATAAATATGTTTAAGATTATGTGTGTTCACAAAATTAAGCCCGCCCCCCCCCCCCCGATAGAAAATGTCTGCTTTGAAGTATGAGTGAAGAGATTTGGGCGGCTCTTAATCTCGAGGTCTTGAGAGCCGATGAGGGTGAAGCGAGGCGAGTATGGGCGGGGAAAACGGGAGATCCCCGAGAAAATCCGCCGACCAGTAGCTTCGTCCGGCAGCGACTCCGTAGGGAATCGAGCCCGGTTCGCGCAGGTGGGGGTGAGTAGTCTAACCACTACACAACCGCGGCCTCCTTTGAAGTATGCACTGCTTAAAAGACTATGCCACTCCTTATAGAGAAATTACACATTTTAGTTTCATAACAGAAGATTCAGGGTTTCATTATAGAAGAATTACATTTCACATTCCTCTGCAAATTTTTGTATAGGCTGTTCACGGGGGGGGGGGGGGGAGCACTTTTGAAAGCCCTACTTAAGATCTACTTTATGCACGTTGTGTAGTCATTCACTTTATGTAAAATTAACATTGTCTTGGGCCTCATTACTTTATTCATAAGTTGATCAAGCGAGACTTTAAATTTATTATAAAAGTAAATATTTTACAAATCTGCTAATTTTTTACATTACGATGCATTAGAAAAACAGAAAACGAAATAAATAATTTAAGTCGTCACAAATGGTTATCTAACACTTTTTATACGATGTTAAGATATGGAACTACTTTCCCCTCCATCGTTACCAACTTTACTGGGCACATGTTACTCAGTGAGCCCGTTAAAATATATGCAGGGAGGGTAGTGACATTTTTCTAAGGTTAATTTCAAAAGTAATCACATTATCGTTAACAGTGTTTAGCTAAGCTTTTACTGTCGCATTTTTTAATAGAGTAAATCCTCCTAAATCTGAATTACGAAGAAATAAAAAATTATAAGACTATGGTGGGTGACACGGGGTCTTAAATTCGGTTGTGTGATACAAAGTCAGGGACTAAAGTAAATAGGACAGGCTTGTTTTCGTTGGCTGAACGTAAAGGCACTGCCTATGGGCTGGCAGCTGTGAAGTTTAAATAGAATATCTACCTCAGTGCGTTAATTTTAAAGATAGGCGTTTCAAGCGAAATGTATTCTTTGCGAATTTTTTTAGAAGATCCTTTCGAACGTATATTTTCAGTAGAGATATTCAGTATGTACTTTTTTGTAACATATCAATTTTGAAAATTCCTTGCAACGGGTTGTACATGTCATACTTCCCCTAACAAATTAATGAATAATACATTATGTTTGAAAAGTCTGTCTTCAAAATTAAAGCACTGAGGCGAAATTTCCTTAACATGGTAATTCCTATTTAAATTTCGCAGTCGCCAGCCGGTAGGCAGGGGCCTTAAGAATTATGAGGTGGATTGTGGATCGCAACTGCCAGCCGGTAGGCAGGGGCCTTAAGAATTATGAGGTGGATTGTGGATCGCAGCCGCCAGCCGGTAGGCAGGGGCCTTAAGAATTATGAGGTGGATTGTGGATCGCAACTGCCAGCCGGTAGGCAGGGGCCTTAAGAATTATGAGGTGGATTGTGGATCGCAACTGCCAGCCGGTAGGCAGGGGCCTTAAGAATTATGAGGTGGATTGTGGATCGCAACTGCCAGCCGGTAGGCAGGGGCCTTAAGAATTATGAGGTGGATTGTGGATCGCAACTGCCAGCCGGTAGGCAGGGGCCTTAAGAATTATGAGGTGGATTGTGGATCGCAACTGCCAGCCGGTAGGCAGGGGCCTTAAGAATTATGAGGTGGATTGTGGATCGCAGCCGCCAGCCGGTAGGCAGGGGCCTTAAGAATTATGAGGTGGATTGTGGATCGCAGCCGCCAGCCGGTAGGCAGGGGCCTTAAGAATTATGAGGTGGATTGTGGATCGCAACTGCCAGCCGGCAGGCAGGGGCCTTAAGAATTATGAGGTGGATTGTGGATTGCAACTGCAGAACACGCACAGTAGTTCTGTGGCCGGAAACAGTGGTCACTAAGTAATTCTCTGTAGTCCATTCGTGGTTTTTTCACACTTGTTGAATCAAACCTTTGAAATTAACACTTCATGTATGGCGCGTTTAATATTTTCTTAAATGTGTTATGTATTACAAGACTTCCATAGGCTACGCGTGTTAACATAAAATCACATTTTTTGTTAAATTGAACTTTGACTTATTTTTTATCTTTAGATTATTATATTTAATTTATAATTGATATGAATAAAAACAGGGAGAAAATAGGTGTTCTGGTAATGCTCAGTAGGAAATAGTTCTTATAGGAAATGTTACAGTGTGTCCACCCACAAGGAAAACAAGGAAAAGTCAGAGAATTTCATGTGACAAGGAAAAGTCAGGAAAATTTCAGGGAATTTTCACCTGAGTCAGGAAAAATATAAATAATTTGCAACTCTGTATAAGTTATTTGTTGTGTGAATACAAGGTAGTGTAATTATAAGAATGTGAGCTAAAATTTCAATTTTTAAGATAATGAATTGGCGGTAATGCATTTTTGCCAAGTCTCACAGACCTTACATGTAAAAAAATTAATTGCTTTATCTGAAGTCAATAGCGTGTACCGCGGGAAATATAGATAGACTGAATAAAATGTTGGCACTGCTTGTTTGGTCTATTTCAGTGTAATTTAAACCTGTTTCTTTTATAACATATTTGTTAGCAGTGGAAATATATGGCATTGAAAGGTCTGTGTCCTGAAAATATTTCAGGGAAAATTGTAAGATTCTGCGTGGAAAACAGGGGAAAGTAAGGGAATGGGATTTTGAGCACTTTTGAAAGCCCTGCTAAAGATCTACTTTTACGCACATTGTGTTTTCTTCCGCCTTATATAGAATCAACACTGGCATGGGCCTCGTCACCTTATTCATGCGTTGGTCAAGTGAAATTTTGAAATTATTAGAAAAGTAAATAGTTTACATATCTGCTCATTTCTACACTTCGATCCATTAAAAATAACCGAAAGCGAAACGAATAATATTTAGTTATCACAGAAGGTTACACAACACTGTTTATTCGGCGTTAAGATATGGAACTACTTTCCCTCGATCGTTGCCAACTTTACTGGGTCCATGTCACTCTGTGAGCCTTTTAAAATATATGCAGGTATGAGCAGTGATATTTTTCTACGGTTGATTTCAAAAGTGCTCACTATACCGTGAACAACCTTTAACACTAGTGTGCACAATAATGCGTGGCGCTGTGATGTGATGTAATTTTCCACACTCGTTTGCGCTTATCTTGCATGAGGTGTAGGAATATCCTGGAAGTAGGAGAACTTCAGCAGTGGAAGTAACTGTGAATGGGTGATAAGCGTAGTTTTGTGATAGTGGAGGCAGATGAAGTGTCATGTGCTAGGGAGGGGGGGGGGGGATTGCCACGTGTCGACCTCGCTGTGTTGTTGAGAGAAGGAAGGACGTGCGAGCTCTGCTGGCACGTGCGCTCGGCGGCGAATTGGGTCGCAGACGGCCTTCACCTGCTGTTAGCGCCTCGAAAATAGTTCGCGCTACACGCTGCGTTTTGC
Organism: Dryococelus australis; assembly: GCA_029891345.1. NCBI lineage: Eukaryota > Metazoa > Arthropoda > Insecta > Phasmatodea > Phasmatidae > Dryococelus > Dryococelus australis. The sequence continues at coordinate 145,484,757 of CM057000.1, forward strand.
CCGCCGATATCAATATTACCTTCTTGAAGGCTGTTCACGATAAACTGAGCACTTTTAAAAGCCCTGCTTAAGATCTACTTGCATGCACGTTGTGTATACTTCCGTCATATGTAATTTTTACTTTGCCATCGGCCTCATCACTTTATTCATGTGTCAGTCAAGGGAAAGTTTGAAATTTTTAGCGAAGTAAATATTAGACAAATTTGCTCATTCTTAAACTAATATGCATTTTTAAAAAAATGAAAAAGTCAAAGCAATCATCTTAGTAATCACAAATGTTTACCTTGTACTGACAATTCAACGCTAAGACGTGGAACTATTTTCCCCTCAATCGTTGCCAACATGACATGGGCTGATGACAGCCAGTGTGTCCGTTAAAATACACGCAGGTAGGGGCAGTGACATTTTCCAAAGGTTGATTTCGAAAGTGCTCACTTTATCGTCAACAGTCTTTATGTGCATGTGCATATATGCACGTGTGTATGTAACGTAATTGTTCATACAGGAACCACTATGCAGCACTCGCGAGACTGAAAAGTCTGTGTCAACGTCAAACGTACTCTCTATAGATTAACTTTCCTCTCAATCCGAAACGGATAGAATGCAAAACTTGGCATGTACGAATGTGATAATTCTTGTGCGTCTATCCTGCGAAGAAACGCAATGGAAGAAAAGAAATTGCCCTGGCCGTTTGTTTCTGAGAGGAGCTCCAGCGACCCTCGCAATCAAGATGGCGAGGTCATGCGCCTAACTTCCTCCGCCCAGGCTATAAAACTCTGAGCCGTGAACTGCACTTTGCACAGTTTTTATTTCCAAGATGGCGACAGCACGATTCTTGGGGGGGGGGGGGGAAGGATGCTTCTTTCTACTTCTATTGCCGGTTCCACGCATCCATCCTCCCTCTCTATTTCCGTCTCTCTTCTATCTCGTCCTTGTGTTGGCCGTCTGCATGGTTTTAACGTTCGCTGCGGTGCAGACCTACCCCAACATTTTATAACTTTATCACCCCCTCCCCTCTTCTTCTCTCTACCCGCCGCCAGCACACCCACGTTGGTCTAGGTCAGTTCAACGACCTCGCCTGGAAATGCAGTCCCCCCTTTGTCATGATTCTCTAATTCTACTCCGAACCCCATTTTACTTTTTCGAAAACTTGATAAAGACTGTTCACGATAAAATGGGCACTTTTTAAATCAACCTTAGAAGAAATTCACCGCTCCTACCTGCATATATTTCAACGGGCGCACTGAGTGACATGCGCCCAGTAAAGTTGGTAACTATAGATGGAAAGAAGTTCCATAGCTAAACGTCGGAAAAAAATTTTTAGATAACCATTTGTGATAACTTAAATTATTTAATTGGCTTTCTGTTTTTTTTTTATCCATCGAAGTGTAAAACTAAAAAAATGAGCAGATCTGTAAAATATTTACTTTTCTAATAATGTCGATGTTTCACTTGACCTACGCACGAATAAAGTGATGAGGCATATGGCAATGTTAATTTTACATAAGGCGGAATAATACACGACGTGCATTTAAGTATATCTTAAGCAGGACTTTCAAAAGTGCTCATTTTACCGTGAATAGCGTATAGCAACGAAACTCTGCACCTCTTCGCTCCTATTAACAGGCTAGGATGAATTTGTTTACTAGAACGACGTCAAACATTCTCAGCAATGGTCTGCTCTTCCCGTCAACATCTTGTTTGTGGTTTGTCTAAGGCAGTTCGCTCGTTAAGATAAAAACAAATCCCATTCGTCTTGGATTTTGATTACAAATCTTCACTTTGACGAATTATTCGCAAATTTACTTCACGAGTGTATTAGTAGGGTGAGAAAGGGCGAATGGTGCAAGTTATTTCTCACTAGCTCTTACTCGCGGTTCCAAACCAGTGCAAAATATAAAAAACAGACCACCAATCAGCGCCTGCTCAAATGGTTGGTGGCATATTTTATATATTCCCTAAGAAATTGTTTGTTTTTCCGGGATGAAAAGTACTCTATGTGCTAATCCCGAATATAATCTACCCCTGTAACACATTTCATCCAAATCCGTAGAGCCGTAACCATACAAACCTTCGCATTTATAATATTATTAATATGCTAGCGTTCCTACACTTGCTCAGGAAACAGTCAAATGCGCACGTAACTTCCCAGCTTTGTACAGTAACGACGCTAAACAATCCATATTTGTGCGTTTGGGGGGGGGGGGGGCGGTGTATGAGCGGTTATCCTGCTCGCCTCTCACCAAGGCGATCCGGGTTCAATCTGCGCCCGGGTCACTCCGGTTTTTCGCATGTGGGGATTATGCCGGACGATGCCGTTGGTAGGCGGGTTTTCTCGGGGATCTCCCGTTTCATTCCGGCGCTGCTCCATACTCACCTAAATCACCCTCATCAGCTCTCAAGACCTCGATTTTGAGCCGCCCAAATTTCTTCACTCACTCATTTTATATTTGTAGCCAGATGCGTGGTGTTATTTCCATACGATATGTGGGTTAATTAATAACTTCCAATTCGGTTTAGGAAGTTTACCAGAATTTTATTAGTGTGTTTGTAATCGATCGGACGAAAAAAAAAATCAAAGCTTGACACATAGCATAGAAGACTTGCGACTCCAGCGCTCTCACGTTAGTGTTTCTACCGCCATCTACTTTGCACGGCCCTGATCCCCTCCCTGTCCCTCCCCGTTCACCACCCTTGCCTTTTTGTCACCTTGACCCTTCTGTGTCACAATTTCTGATTGGCCAGGATAGTTTACTTAATTCCTAGCACGGCCGGGGCTCTGACTATTCTGCTCTACTTCACACCCGTCCCAAGTCTGCTACGTTAAACGTAACTTACACTGAGAGATCCTCGCTAGTACCTGATGACTCGACCACGTTCACCTTCGTCCAGCAGTGGTCAACGCCGACATTATGTTACTAAGCTGACGCAGTACACCAGTTCAGCTACTGAGCGATGGCGCAGTAAAACGGTCAATCGTGGAGAACACTAACTTTGCAGTTGGGTTTTAAATGTTTTTTGTAATTTATGTGGGGTAGTGGTGTATCCTGGGTGTGCAGTAAGGCTAGGCCATTTAAATATTTTGATTTCGATCGCCCTTCAGAATTACGTCCCTTTGCTGTGTCTCTTGTTTCAACGTGTCGTGTTTGTTCTTGTTAGTCGCCCAAGTATTTACGAGTATCCAATTTTTTGCTGTCTCCACGACTATATCGTTGAGGCGTGACATTTTTAATGGTCGGCACCGTACTGGGTGTTACGCGACTGCCTCTCTCCGTAATTATCTTGCTTACTTTATCAAATTGCTTTCAAAGTGTTTTATGGAATGGATGCTTCGCTGGGCAAGTCGATTGCTGCCTTCCTTCCTACGAGTTTTCATAGTCAAATGGGCGCTGTGGTCTAGTCAAAGAAAATGATATCGTTTCCAATCAGTTGTTAAACAAATTGAATTTTGAATTAAAATTTTTTAAATGTTTGTTGTTCTGGAGCTGAGATTATATTTCTGATTTTGTATTTTTCCCTTTTTGGTGCTCTAAGGCAAATACGAATTACTGTAATCAATGAAACAAATTATTAACAACTGTGATAATTGTTGCTGTGATATATATTTTATTTGTCGTTCTAAAGGTAGTTTGCGTATTCGAATTGCATTTATATATAATATTGAAACAGGTTTTCTACTGTACATTATTTGTGAATTGTGACAGACTAATTAACAGAATTTTTGAAGTTTGTATGGTTTTAGTAATATACGTATTTCCTCAGGTGGGGCAAAAACTGATAAATAATGAAGAGAACCTTTGATTGCTGTTATAGATGTAAACGAGTGTAGGGACCTACAAAATTAGCGTTATTTGTGGGCAGCATAGTATAATTCACCTTCCTATAGGCTACACGTTAGAGTCATTGTCATTTGTTTATTGGCTTCTGCAGCAGTGAATGCCCATTTTCTCTTTTGACGGGGTTGGACGTGATTGGTCCAGCTTCTATCAGTGGTTTCCTATTGGTTGAAAAGGCGTGTCCGGACAAACTGTACATTCCAGTGACAAACGCAGTCCAAAAGCACAGATGTTTGAAATTTTAGTTTCTCTTGAAATAATAACCCGAATTTTTCACGCCTCTAGTAATGGGAGAGAAATAAAAGTTTGACTAGGAAAAACTATCGGATGTTCCCTGTGCCTTGGCAAGCTTTGATTTTATATATCGATTCCGATACTGGTGGGCAGTATGAGAGTGTGAAATTTATTTATGTCTTGTGAATAATAATAACCATAGTAACTTATTTTATTTTTGCTTTTGAATTTGATAATGCGAGTTTCCAGTGTCACCGGCTGATCAGGCACGTGTCTGCCCATAGCTTGTGCCGAGTGAAATTTGGGAACTAATCCAGTTACTTAACATCTTCTGTAACAGTATGTAAGTTTGTTTCAGTTCGATAGTTGTTGCAGAGATAATGAAAATTTTCCTGATGTTTTATTGAGAGGACTGGTTTCTCCGTCGTAGAAAAAAGTGTTTGAGTTGGGAGTTACGCTTTTTCTTGCAGAAACAATCGTAGCCAGGCCCTGCAAAGTATCAGGCCCTGCAAAGTAACAGGTACTGCAAAGTACCTCCAGAAATAAATTGTACTGACAACTCAGTTGAGTGCTTTTCATATATTGACAGTAGTCGTTTGCATAAAATAATAACTTATTTCTTCCTAGCTATTACCTGTTAGAGATTAAGGAAGGCAATGAAACTGTAACAAATTCAAGAAGTTTGATCTGTCGCGCCAAAAATTTTTATACAACCTGTGGAACAGAAGGCTCAGTGAGAAAACTGCTAAATACAATATGGAATGTATCAATCCTCCTCAATATTTTAGCGCACTACTTTTGACCAAGTTGTGACGCAAATGCAATGTAACCAAGTTACGCAATTTTTTTTGTATAAACATAGGCTTGTGGTGAAACCAAATGTAAACAAACGGCACATCATCGTTGAAAAATACGAATTATACAGTTACTTTTGATAATTATTAAGCCGGTTATAGCAACAAATACGAAAATAAGCCCTCATCTTCATTCTTAAGTCTATAAATTAACACCATTGGGAGGTCTTAGGTTCCTAGATCTATTGTTTCTTTCTGTGAGTGTTATGGTCGTCATGAAACCCACACGACCATGAGAGTGAGCGAGTAGGTATTTAGGGCGCGCTAACCGACTGACAAACAAGTCAGTCTGAGGGCAAGACTGGCACGAGATTCAAGTGCCACATACGCTCTATGACTGGAGCTGAACTGGCAAACCAGCTGCTATACTCGTCATTGGCCGTCGAGAGCGGCGACGTTGACTTTTGACTAGTGAAGATTCTGTTGCAAAGTTCGGTGGGGCATTTCTTCACTTAGTAGATTTACATGCACACCACATCAAAATAACGTTTTTGTTATACTTGACGTAGCAATTATGTTTCCAAAACCTAAGATGCGCTGATTTTTTATTTATTTTTTTCAGTACATGATAATAGCAGATTATCCAGCTAAGATGTTCACCGCAAATATCTTCCGAACCGCTGATGGTATCGACATTTTTTATTTCGAATTCGTAAATGACACCACGGTCCTGATAAGCTACTATATTCCTGTTCCGAGCTGTAATGAATTACTTTGAAAACGATGACAATTTTGGGTTTTTAAATATAAATATGCTCATTCCTCCCAACAGCAAAGCGTGTTATTAAGTGGCGAATTCAGTGACGTGATTATTTAAAAAATCCAACGAGCACTTTTTGAGATACATGGTTTTTTTTTAATAGGTGTGTACATTTGACTGTAGCTGGGGCGGGATAGAGGTTGCAGCATCCGCTAGGAGATGTCCAGCAGAGAGTTCCTACACCTATCTCGCTGCACACACAGAGCGGGGAAAACGAAGGTATAAATAAACATCAGATTACAAATAATATAGAAATGCTACTGTACATAGTTGGAAACTTGACTACGAATTTGACTCTTTCCTGAAGAAATGTAGGAAAGTTACTATCGCGGATGTACGGGGATATATATATTATATTATTTATATTATATATATATATATATATATAGAGAGAGAGAGAGAGAGAGAGAGAGACACACACGCTTTCTCAATGCGCGTATACAATTATATAGTAATTTTGCGAAAAAATTTTGAGACTTTTTTTTTTTTTTTTTTTCAAAGTTATGTTTCTGAATTTTCTGTCGTGTGCTCTTTACGTAAAAGAACGCTAACAATAGGTTCTGTAATATATCTAACAAACAAATAAGAAACGTAAATCTGGTCAGCTGTTTCATTCATTCGTTATGTATATTATCAGCGTTGCAGGTTATAGTCGTTTCAGAAGCGCCGCAGAACTTACAGCATCTACTTACACTTGACGGTGAGAAGAATTACACTCGCGTAAAATCGTGAACGTGGGTTTTTTTTTTCTGTAAACACCCGAGATGTCAGTCGCAAGTGCTTGCCTTCCTCTGAGCCGCTCACGGATTGTGTAACGGTCTCGAGTCAAACGAGGAGCAGAGCTGTAAGTTGACCGAGCAGCCATTAAAAAAGACACAGTAAGAAAGTGAACGGAGTTAGAAGGTAGGTGCTGTAGGTATGTGTGTCGCGCTACAAGGCATTTAACGCAGCCATGTAGTTACGCAACAGCCTCTTCGCACAGAGTATACCGCCGCTATAAACAAACCCATTCACGTGCACACGCTTCCGGCTGCCGATGATTCATTGGTTTGCAAAGACATGAGGGATAAGCAAACGACTTGCTACGGAGCATTTAATTTGCTTTTAAATTTTACCTTCCTAATTATTGAAGGTTATTAAGGGTTGGCAATTTTTATACGTTGTTAAAGGTCGAAGGAAAGTGGGCTTCGCTCGAGAACTTTAACCGACTGTACACCAGTTGATGTAGAGGTAGTACACGCGCTTTCAAAATTGTCAAGAAAGTACGATTCATGTCGCATATGAGAGGAGAGTCGCGAGTTAGCTTACTATAGCAAACATGTCGTTCAAAGGCAGGTATACGTATGCATGCAAAACGGGCGCTGCGATGATAGTAATAGGCCATTCACTCTAAAATGAGCATTTTTGAAAGCCCTGCTTAAGATCTACTAGTATGCATGTTGTGTACTATTCCACCTTATCATTGCCATGGGTATAATCACTTTATTCGTGCGTCGGTCAAGTGAATCTGAGAATTTATTAGGAAAGTATATATTTTACAAATATGCTCACTTTAACACTTCGATGTATAAAAAAAAACTGAAAGCCAAAGTAATAAAATAAGCTATCACAAATTGTTTCTTAGCAATTTTTATTCGACGCTAAGCTATGAAACTACTTTTCATCCATAGTTACCAACTTTACTGGGCGCATGACACTCAGTGCGCCCGTTAAAATATACACAAGTAGGAGCGGCGACTTTTTTCTAAGGTTGGATTCAAAAGTGCTCACTTTATCGTGAACATCCTATAGAAGCTGGGGGAAAGAAGGGTGGTACCACATGAAAAAGAGGACCAGAATTAGCCTGCAAATGGTGCAGAAGACCACATGCGAATTTTCGAGTCGTAGAGTGAAGCTTTGCTGGTTCGAATCCACGACGTTGCTAATGTGAGCTCGGATGAATACCGCACAAGGAAACATGTTCAGGAAGGTCAGTGACAAGTAAAATATTCATTACTGCGTCCAATGATACTTTCATATATAACGAGTCAACAGTTTGAAGAAGGCTATAAGAAATATTTTTATGGAAGTTAATTCACTTTTCGTGATTTTGTCGCACGTGTCGCAAATTATAGTCCTTTCCAGTTTCTTCCAACGTTTTAACACAAACTTTTGAAAATCACCTCGTGTATTAGGTATTTAGTTGTTTCCTAAATATGCCATGTATTAAGCGTTTCATACCTTTGTAAACACAGACGTATCTTATTTTTCGTTAAATTGAATTTTTACATATATTGTATTAATACATTATAATATTTCTTTTGTAATAAACACGAACAAAAACAGTGAGAAAAAACCTATGTTGGTAGCGCCTAGTAGTAAACATTTCGCATGCAAAGTAATATACGCAGGAAAGTTTGCACGAGGCGGAGGAAGTAGAAGTTAAACAGGGCTTCCTAAAATGTGAAGTAACCGTGAATGGATTATACTGTCGCTGAACTCGAATTAAACGATTGGTGAACTGCTTAAGGGGTCCGCCTGCTTTATCCGCGTTCGAAGTTTAGAAGCGCGAGATCTGCAAGAATTAGACTGAGACATAATTGAACAAAAATATTTGTTTGTATAGTGCCAAATATATATTTATTTGTCCTAACAAAATATATAGTGAGCAAATTAAATTTGAAAAGAAACAAAATTAATTTTGTTCGTCAAAAAAAATATATGCTTGAATAATCAATTATACTGTCAACTAAATATTTTGTTGAATGAACTGTATATATTTGTTTGGCCACTCATTTGGCCACATTCGTTCGAAAATATAGCTCGAGAGTTTGTGTGCATTTTTGTGACGATTAGGATAGTAACCGTGTTTGTTAGTGGATCTATTGATGCTTAACAATTGTATAAACACATTAATAAAACAATGCAACAAGAAACTGACAAGTAAAGCTTTAAAACTTGAAATATTTGTTTTCGCACATTACCTAATACTTGCAGTATATCTGTTTAAAAGCTTTCCGGCGTCATCAGTTGTCACATTGGCTGAGATTACTAAGGCGTAATGCTTGGACTTAAGTGATCTGGGTTCGAAACTCGGTCCAACTTGTAACCATTTTTTTTATATCGGCCCAAGCTGTTTCATGTACGTGTAGCCAAACAAATATTTAGTTGCACCAACCAAATCTTACAGTTTGGGGCTACCGAATGAGAACAACAAAATATTTCACTGCCCCTATACAAACGAATGATTTGGTTGCACCAAACAAATCTTGATTGATTCAACAAAGCCTTTTTCTCAGTGTACAAGTGCGACATAGCTGCTACGCGCAGGGCTCTGAACTGGTGTGCAGAAAAACCCCAGAAAGAAAATTAAATAATTTAATTTATTACAAATTGTTACCTAACATTTTTAATTCGATCTTAAAACACGGAACTATAACCCCTCCATTGTTACCAACTTTACTGGGCGTATGCCACTCAGTGCACCTGTTCAAATATATGCAGGTAGGAGCAGTGACTATTTTCTAAGGTTGATATCAAAAGTGCTCCCTTTATCGTGAACTGCCTTTACCAGTGGGACTTGTCATGTTAGTGTTGGAAAGTCAGTAGCAAGATTCAGCGCTGACTCTTATCGTAATTTTGATCTTGTATGGTTAGTATATTTTCAAGATACAACAGCCTGAAAATGAGGTTTTTAGGATGTTGGAAGGCTACAAAGTAATATTTATAGCATGCATGATATATTTTAAAATACCATTCCGTCCTGGTCAGCGGTAAGGTTTCTTTACGCAGCTAAACATAATGGTGGCACGCGTTGTTTAAAAAAGGACGCGTGTTTCAAACGCGTTGCAACACTGTGCTAAAGGCTGTTCACGATAAAGTCAGCACTTTGGAAATCAACCTTAGAAAAAAGGCACTGCTCCTACCTGCACAATACACTATCTACCAAAAAGTAATTGGGCACCCGTGAAGATAGGTAATTCAGTACGTCAGTTGACTTGTGTTTCACGGCCTTCGGCGTAGGACCGCTGGTGTTTGTCCGTGGCAGCAAGAACACAGAGGTCTATTATAACATTCTGGATAATTAAATGCTCCCAATATTGTGGCGTGTTACTTCCAGGATGACAATACCAGCTGCCATGTTTCAAGGGCTACTATGCAGTGGTACGCCGACAACAATGTTCGCCGATTGGACTGGCCCGCCCAGAGCTCCGACCTCAACCCTATAGAACATCTTTGTAACGAATTGGATCGCCGGGTGAGGGCTTGTCAGACGCGGCCAAAATCCATTGCTCAACTCATGGAATGGTTGCAAGAGGAATGGCGACGAATCCCGTGGATGTCCTGTAAACACTCGTAGAGAGCATGCCAGACAGGGTGGCTGCTGTTATAGCCGCAAGAGGTGGCCCTATGAGATTCTAACGGGGTGACAACCACCGAGCAAACATTGTGGACAGGTGCCCAATTACTTTTTGGTAGATAGTGTATTTTAACGGGCGCACTGGGTGACGTGCGCCCAGTTAAATTGGTAACGATGGAGGGGAAAGTAGTTCCATATCTTAACGTCGAATAAAAAGTGGATGGCAACCATTTGTAATAACTTAAATTATATCTTTAGCTTCCTGTTTTTTTAACGCTTTGAAGTGTAAAAACTAACAGATATGTAACACATTTACTTCTTTAATAATTATACAGTTTTGCCTGACTGACGCATGAATAACGTGATGCGACCCATGGCAATGTTAATTTTACATAAGGTGGAGGAATACACAACGTGCGTACAAGTAGATCTTAAGCAGGGCTTTCAAAAGTGCTCATTTTACCGTGAACAGCCTATACTGCCGGGTAGACAAGCCCCTTAACATTGTCATAGAATTTGGCTAGTTTTGTGATAAATTTCCTACCTGCTATTCCTGTGACTTCATTCGCGTGGACTTTAGGATTTGTTTACATATTTTTAAAATGGAAATTACTCTCCACTTGGGTTTTTTTTGGAGATATACAATTCCTGGCCACCATCGCTTCGCTCAGGTTTTATGTTTAAAATAGAAATATCGCTTCGCCCAGGTTATATGGAGTTACTGAAATATTTATCTATATAATTGATTTGAAAAATTGTTACTTTATTATCGGAAATAGTTTTATCGTCGCGTGAGTATTGGTTGTTTGATAATATGTTATTAAGTTCCAAAAACTGATCTATCTTTTTCTATGATGCGTATTATATCAATGATTATTTTAAATACTGTTGGTGTTTCAACAATACTTTTTGCCAATAAGCTTATTGCAAAAAAGTAAGATATGAAACAAAGAAAATAATATGAAAAAGTTAATTTACTTCTTAACCATTTCAGATTTCGAAATGAAATAAAGAGCAGATATTAAATAGAAATAAACTCTACGATCTCTTGAAGTTTTATAAAAACCGATTCAGCTGTTTCGGAGCCTATTCTGGACATACATCCAGACAAACAGACAACAATTTTAAAAACATTTATTTATGATTTAACATCATTTAAATAGTATAATACGCTTATATGTTGGTACCGATTTTAAAATAACGTACATACTCTTAAATTTTATTTACTAGTATAGATATAGTTGTTGAAATAAAAAAACTGTAGATGCCAGCGTTTTACTGTCTGGTTCTCAAAAAGGTCACTTCTCTCCTTATACGGTTGTCTTAACTCTTAAACTTGAAGATATGTCGACATGGCAGGTGGATGCAGCAGGACGTTAGTACCTGCAGTGATAGACTTTTATCTGTAGGCGAAAATTTTTTAATGCTATCAGAATAACTATCAGAGTGGAAAGTCAAAAATATTGTAGACCTTTATTTGAAATTCTTACCTTGTATCACAGTAAATGCTTTTATTAGTTTTGTTGTAAAAATGAACATCTCTATAAGAAAAACAGTGATATGTAAATGTATGACACTAGAAATAAAAATAATCAACATTTGCCACTTAATAGGTTAAAACAATATCAGAAATATGTTCAATATTACGTGTTAAAACGCTTTAATAAATTGCTGCATAATTTGAATGTGTTACATCAATCTAATGTGGAATAGTTTAAGGGTAAATAAAACGGTGTTAGTTTTAAATCCGTTCTGTATTCTTGATAAGTATAATCAGTTTAAGTAAGCATATTTATTACGCTGAAAATAGTAGTTATTGGTTACATAGTTTCCAAGTGGGACAGCAGTGGCTCAGTGGATAGAACTATATTAAGTGGGGCCTTAATGGCTCAGTGGATAGATAAATATTAAATGGGACCGCAGTCGCTTCAATGTTGAGTAATTTCACATAATTTCATTATTACCTACACACATATATATGCAATATTTTTTTTTTAAGTCTTTGTATGATAATTATATTTTTTTTAACAAAAAAGGTCACTGGCTGGGTTCACTAGTTTATTTGTGTGTGTGTGTGTGTGTATATATAATGAGTGTTCGAAGTTTGTATGGAGGAAAAATATTAGATAGTCATTCGAAGCCACCGAAACTTTGTAATGGCTCTAGGCTGCAAGTAAAAGCTCTACATCGCTATGTATTCGAGGCCACTATTTGAACTGGATCTGCTCAGTAGGAAACAGGTGTCTCTGTGTCACTTAATTCCTTTTGAATTCAAGGTACAGCAATTTTTCTTCAAAGTGTGCTACGCGATGACGAGGCAAACTCTCAAATTCGCAGGAGCTGACTTGACGCAGGACTGTTTCGCCCTCGGTCAGTTGTAGGTGGCGTGCTCGTGTGTAAGATCACACCTCAGCCTGCGGGTTGTACTGAGGTGACACCCTCCAGAATAGTAAAGATCATTCATTGTCTGCAAAGAAGTATTGTAAAAATCCAACCTTGAATGTTGACGCGGCTTATTATTCATAACATCTCCCCACTTAACAGCCACAAGTCTCTTATTTTTGGACTTGCATTTCATTTTACTTTCTATTTTAAATACATACAATATTGTTTTTAATACATACAATATTGTTTTAAATACGTACAATACTGTTTTTAACAGTAAATAACGAAAACACGAATTGAACGCGGACAAATTCGCAGGCGAAAGCTAGTATAATGTAGAGCCAACTTTTCGTTGGGCATTGATTTATTTTGAAAATTGGAATCGCTCTAGCAACTAACTTGGGATCGCTTTAGCCACTGGGTTACTGCGGTCCCACTTGATGTACAGTGTTTCTATCCACTGAGCCATTGCGGCCCCACTTGAGCGTACTCTACTCATTGGGCCTCTGTGGCCCCACTTGATATATGTATGTAGCTATATGGAAGAATGTAGCTTGCTAACAATGAAATTATTATAACAATGGGCCCTGCAGTTTTGGTAGAGAATGCTTAGAAAGCACCAAAATAGCTCATTATTCCCGACTTGATTCACTAATACCGTTAATGCTCAGCTCCTATAAGTGCTACGGCAATTTTTTATACACATAAACTTTCCTCGATATATGAAGATCATAACAGTAAAGAATCGCATCCAAATCCGTTCAGTGGTTCTCGAGATTAGCGCAGTCATACAGACAGATGCGCGCCAGGGACCTTCCTTTTATATTACGTAGTTAAGTTTATACTATTGTAAATGTTTTGTTAATTTGCTTTTGTATTTGACATGTTTGACATCTCAAAGCAATACAGCTTATGTTGGAACCTCATAGAATATATAAATAAATATTTACGTATGTATTAACAAGAGGTCGTGTGTGTGTGTGTCTGTCTCTCTCTTTCTTTCTCTCTCTCTTTCTCTCTCTCTTTCTCTCTCTCTTTCTCTCTCTCTCTCTCTCTCTCTCTCTTTCTCTCTTTCTCTCTCTCTCTCTCTCTCTCTCTCTCTGTCTCTCTCTCTCTCTCGTGGCAGGCCTCTAGTCTTCGCGGACGCCGAACCTGACACGAAGCGAGAGCTACTACTTATTATACCAGTCAATCGCCCGTGAACCGGGCAAACAGTCACATGGCCGTTCAGCAGCGCGCTGCAAGGTTGAGGCAGGTCAGACACAACATGCCCAACCATATCCAATCCGCCGTAGCGCGCGGTCTTCGTCGCCTGCTAACCTCGATCCGCCGGAAAGTATTTAAAAAAATGTCGCCAGCTGTACATTCCTACAGCAAGTCATAAATAGCGAAAACGAAAATGTCCTTTCAAGACTGCCTGTTGTTTGTTCATTGCATCGCAAAACTTGACCAATGTGTGTGTTTGTGTAAATAATCCTTCTAGCGAGAGAAACGTGACAATCATTACCACAGTTTGTTTTTGTCAAAACTTCCTTGGCTGGCAATTTGTTGAATAAGTTACAATCCGTATCAAGTTAGTGTTAATATTTTGTGTTTTTTAAATAAACATCTCGTGTGTTAGTCATCACAACACTTTTTCTGTTACATCTAAACGGCAGAATTCATTCGGATATTAAAAATGATAGTTTTGAATCCTTTTTGGTAATAAAATACACAAGGGCACATTTTTAATCATTAAGAGCCCGTGTCACCCGCAATGATGCATTATTTATTTATTTATTTATTTATTCCTGATTCAAATTTAGGAAGATATATTGAGAAAAGGTGGCAATATAAGCTTAGCCTATCATTACGGACATAATATACGAACTGCTGACACTTATTTATGCAACAATTTACGTAATACAAAATTTCATATATTAATTTTTTCTCAACTTTGAAACAAAAAAACCTTTTCCACAAAACCATGAAATGTAACGCTCCTATGACGCAACATTTTCAGCAATGATCCTGAATATTATGTCACGACACATAAAAGATAATTTCTGTATAAGTGATGATAAAGCCTCATATGCGAAACTTATGTTGTGATACGGCCTACTGTTGCAGGCGAAAGAAGATAATTTAAAAAATCGTTTTATTCCGTATTCGTGTATTGTTATCAATGAAGGAAAATAATTGTTTTTACTATCGTTATATACTCTTGTAAAAATTTACGATAATTTACAAACTTCCTTGAAAATATTTTCGACACAAATGTGTTGAATGAGTTTGTTAGAGCAATCCAGAAACTCGTTTCAAAATGTTGGTCATTCGAATTTCTGAAGAATTCATAACTCTTTTCCTAATATTCAAAAGATATATAAAAAAAAAAAATCTGTATTGCGCATATGGGGCCCGTGCTGTTAAAAATTAACTTGTGACAACGTATGCACGAAAGGAGCTTGTTTAGGTAAACGTTTTCTTCTCAGAAAGCAGAAAAATAACATGGAAATTATAGGCTGATCACAATAAAGAGAGCACTATTGAAATCAACATTAGAAAAATGTCACTGCCCCTGCCTGCGTGTATTTTAACGGGCGCTCTGAGTAACATGCACCCGGTTAAATTGGTAACGTTGAATAGAATGTAACCATTTGTCATAATTTAAATTATATCTTTCGCTTTCTGGTTTTTATAACGCCACAGTGTGTAAAAATTAGCAGATTTATAAAATGTTTACTTTTATAATAATTTATCAGTTTCACTTGACCGACGCTTGAATAAAGTGCTGAGGCCCATGGCAATGTTCATTTTGCATAAGGAGAAAGAATACATAAAGTGCATAAAAGTAGATCTTAAGCAGGGCTTTCAAAAGCGCTCATTTAACCTGAACAGCCTATAAGCATATGTACGTACTTAAGTATATACAGAAAATTCGGAAGCGGCCTTAGTTGTGTTATCGCTATCCATGTCAAAGGTTTGGTTACAATACGATTTCGTTTCGTGTTTTCTTGGGGCCAAGTACGTATATTGATTTACTGTTTTTATTAGCATACTTTATACATCCACTGCACTTAGGATTAGAAATTGTCAGATTGTATATATCATACAAATTATACACATGGTAAAAGTACAATATTAACTTAGTAAAATTACATAATGTAGAGTAAATACATAATATAACTTTAATAGTAAAAAGGCGTAACACAGAGAATAGTCAAAACTGTATTAGACATAGAAGACATGTTCAAGTAAGTACAAGAAAGACAGGTTTATTTAAACAATTATGTAAATACACTATATTTAAATGGTTCGTACAATATTATGTAATAAGTATGGCGTACACTTGGAAAGTACTCGGACACGGCCTGAGTTACACCTCCATGTGCCGAATTGTGGTGGGTGCGGCCAGTGCTCTCCATAGCTGCCGCAGTGTCTCCCTCTGTAGGCGCAGTTATCAGTGAGAATGTGGAAGTGAAAGCTCCTCCCTCAATAATCTTTTTCTTCTAGCGTTTCAAACATCCTTTCATAAAAGATTATCCTTTCCGATCCTCTGTTCTAGTAGAACTGAGTTTATACTTCATAAATACCACGCAAGTTTGCGATTATTTTCTGTCGAGAGGTTTTTACGGTGCATATGTCGAATCTTCCCTTCGCTTTGTATTTCAGTTCAGATTAGCATTGGATGTAACCATGACCCCAATCGCGACCATGTTTGCCCAATCCCAGTAAAGCCGCGAGCATGATTTTCATATGCGTAGGTATATGGGGCTCAACCCTGAGATGCACTTAGGTTCCATCCCTACCAAGGACCTCCGACCCTTCTCTTAGTTTTAAGTTAGATTTAAAAAGAAAAGAGAATTCGGATGCAGCACGAGTTATACCTCCATGTAACGATGACGATGTGCGGGGCCAAATGCTCTCCATAGCGACCGCAGTGTCCTCCCCAGTAGACACGTTTGGTCGTAGATAGAATTCTAATGCTGTCTGAGTTCCACATCCGTTCTCGACTGGCGGTGGGCGGGGCCAAGTGATCTCCATAGCGACCACAGTGTCCTCCTGTGTAGACGCGGTTGGTCGTAGAGAGAATTCTAACACGGCGCGAGTTCCACATCCGTGTCTCGGTGGGCGGGGCCAAGTACTCTCCATAGCGGCCGCAGTGTCCTCCTCTATATCCGCGGTTGGTCGTTCTTGTCTTGGTCAACACGGCGCGACATTCTGCTTGACGTCACTGTTGCCGCGTGGCATTGGCGACACGCATAAAACTCCTTTATTGCGGTCTCGGCAAGTGAGGGGGGAAAGATGGAAGAAATGCCACGGCATGGCTCGTTATGAGCGCTTACCAGATGTTTACGTCCCGCAGACCAAGGTAACGGCGTGAAGCGTGTTGTTCTGATCGGCCGCCAGGGGCGCTGCAAGGCTACACTGGCCTACATGGTCGCGACACCGTTCAGTGCACCTGACTTTTAACGCGGACCAGGATGATTTTTTTATGCGCCAAGCTGATATATAGAGCGACTGATTAAGCGAATTGAGAGATTTTGACGGTCTCTTTAACAACGAGGTATTGAGAGACGAGAGTGTAGCTAGGTGAATATGGAGTAGCGCCGAAATGCACTTTTTTTTTTTACTAGCTATGTATGCAGCTAATGACTAGGGTTGATTTTTATAAGTCTGTTCCAGTCGTGAATGGGATTGGTCGGCGTGGTAGCAGGTGTAATGTCCGAGGACGGGTGTGCTCGAGCGACACTGTGGTGGCTTGCGTTGAAGAGGCTGTGCGGCGATAGTGAATACCCGCGTTGCCCAGCCGTTACTCGAACCCGAGACCTTCGGACAGACAATATCGGGCGCAGCGCAACTGGTGCGGTGCGACCTTCGCGGCACCGATTAACTCGCTGCCGAGGTCGATATACTGGCCTCTCGATTCTTTCCGCTTTTGCATAACAAATAAAAGACATCCAAGGCACGAAAGTTCGTTGTTTCCAAGAAGTCGCCGCCAATTTAATTAACTCCATCAGTTGCACAGGTTATTTGTTTGCGCTGTCCTCGGTTGGCTGGCGTAAATTGGCTGCCAGATTTCGGGAGCAAAATCAGATCAACGCATGGTAATGTTACTAAAGGCTGTTCACGATTAAGTGAGCACATCTGGAATTGACCTTGGAAAAAAGTAACTGCCCCTGCCTGCATATATTTTAACGGGCATCCTGAGAGACATGCACCCAGTAAAGTTGGTAACCATGGATGGGGAGTAGTTCCGCATCTTCAGTTAAATGAAAAGTGTTAGGTAATAATTTGTGAAAACTTTAGCTTCCTGTTTTTTATGCATCGAAGTGTAAAAATGAGCAGATTCGTTAAATGTTTACTTTTCTAATAAATTCACAGTTTCTCTTGCCCGACGTATGAATAAAGTGATGAGGCTCAAGACAATGTTAATCTTACATAAGGCGGAAGAATACACCACGTGCATGCAAGTAGATCTTAAGCAGGACTTTCAAAAAGTGCCCATTTTTTTCGCGAATATCCTATAAACTGCTGACCAATGACGGGATTCCCGGCGGGGTCGGTCCCGGGTTTTCTCAGGGATCTCCTGTCCCCCCTTCCTTTTTTCATTCACGCGCTGCTCCACCTCGCTTCGCCTCATCGTCTCTCAATACTCCGGTGTTAAGAGCCCCTAAATCCCGTCACTCACTCACCAATGACGGTACAACACATTCAGTTATGGAGTTCCAGGCTGCTCATCAGTGTTGCTGTAACCTTCTACACTACACAAATAACATTTTTTTTTAACGCTGTATACTTTTTCTAGTGAAAGCTGATGCTATTGCAAACGGACATGTGTGAAAGTCTGGGAGAAATTTTACCACAGAAATTATTTGAAGTGGAGAATTTCTCTGCCATCAAAAAAAAAACAAAATTCGCAAAGGATGCAGTTTCCTTGTTTCGCGAATGATTGTCCGGATCTTAAAATAACTTCATTTTTATTCACAGAAATTACTGTCGATGTGTTGTGAACAATCGAAGTGGACAATAAATATTGTATTACCTGTTAAAGGATTTTCACAGTAAACTGAGCACTTTTGAAATCCTCGTCCAAGATCAATTTGCATGCACACTGTTTTTTCTTATATTGTATATAAGGTTAACATTGATGTGGGCCTGATCACTTTGTTTATTCGGCGGTCATGAGAAACTGTGAAATAATCTGGAAAGTAAATCTTTTGCAAATTTCATTATTCTTACACTTAATGTATATGAATTTTAAAAAATCAGAAAGCAAAAAAAAAACAATTTTAGTATTCACAAATGTTTACCGAATGTTCAGCGACTAGACATGGAACCACTTTCTCTCTGCCATTACCAACTCTACTAGCTTCACGTGCCAGTGTGCCCGTTATAATTTACGCAGGTCGGGGCAGTGACATTTTTCAAAGGTTCAGCTCACCTAACCGTGAATAGCATGTACTTACAACAGGATATTTTGTTTGGGAGACTATCGACTGTTAGCTAACGGCCAGCCAGTGATAAACTTTGTTCACTGGAACAAGCGCGTCAAATTTTGTGCGAACCAATAGGAAGGCTTTTTAAGTGGGAAAGCAGAGGCCAACGTAAATGTCGTTCCTGTAACAGTGCAAACACTGTAAACATTTTTGTAATCTGTATCGAGAAATTATTTGTATTTTTACAAACGTTTGCAACGTACAAGAATTTCTCTCGTAAAAGTGCTCATTTGTATAAGTACAAGAGCTGTGTTTGTATAGCCAGTTTCATATATAACTTCAGTAAATTTTACAGTTCTCGAAAAGAAGTGCGGCCACCATGTATCCCTCTGCCACAGCTGTACTGCCAGTAAAGACGACATTTGTAAACAAACTACGAATCCAATGGCAGGATTTAAAGACCGACAACTTCTGTCCAGTACTTAAGCTACTATAGCTGGTTGCCATTCCCAATTGTTTTATTTTTGTTCTGATCACATAATAGGCCTACACTAGTTAGGGTTGTTTTAATTTATTGGTGGGGTGGGGAACTATAGATTAACGTCTTTCGTGAGACGTGATTTTTTTGTGGTTCTTCTTAAAAGATTGAAGATTGGAACTTACATTGTTTTGATGATGCAGTAGCAAATTTGTTTATACGGAAATACCATTCAATTAACCATAACTCAAAAGTTTTAACTTCATCGAAAGAACTAAATGCGATAAATGTGTCGGTGTTTGGACCGATGCGAGGAATGCTGAACAGATAAATATCATTGCATTTTTTATGTAACGAACTACATTAAAAGGGCGCTTAATTACGCCACGTACATTCGATAACATCCCGCAAGAACAAAACGCAATAATTACGTCACTGGTAATACTGATGTACGAAATGCACAATGTAAATATGTTCAACAAATTTAACTTTTACGTATAAAATCATTAAGAGCTTCAATGAAATAACAGTCCAAATACATTAAAAATATTCTAACAACAATTTAGGTAAACATTATTTACAAAACACACAAATTCACTTCGTTATTCCTAACATGTGCCGATCTTTGGATGATTCATTCTCTAAAAATCACTTGCCGGCTACAGATACGAAATAATTTATTTGCTGACTTATGCAACTGACAAAACACTTGAACTATTTCTTGAAACCAACAAATTTTGCAAATTCACAACGTAAATAATTTTTCGCTCGCGCTTCGCTATAGTTACAGAAAATGGCGGACCACAGCACACAACAAACTATTTTACAAAGCAGCAGACACGTGTTGACAGTTCATTTCGCTGAGGAGACTGTTCTAAAAAGGCACCTACGACGAACTACACTTAATGAAATACGTAAATGCAAGAATAATTAACTGCATATATAATATTCCGACGTCACCAGCTAGGGATTCTCGCATATAGACAAATTATGACGGAAGAGAGCACATTGACGACGGCTTTTCACCGGGCGGTGGAGACCATAGACAACAGACTCAACGGAGATTGGTGGAGACATTTCACATTACTGTGATGCTCGCATGCTCTACCATAATATTTCTAAATATTTTTAAAGCCCTTGTTCTATAATGCAGAACAATTCTGTAATAGTCTATGAGCGTAATTTTAACCATAAATATTGTAATTATATTAATTTTCCAGACTATAATTTTTAATTCCAAGTACTATTTTCTTTTGCAATCATCGCAAAGAGCACCAAGATAATAACACGCACCCTGCAACATCCAACAGCTGACACAGTACTTTGAAAATCAGTGTCTGTCAAATTTTATTGAAGTTATATAAAATATAGTATGATAGACCTCAAGAAATGTTTGTACTACACTGATCCCGTATCTACGGGCTCGGATAAAATAGCGCACACTCAACAACATAAAATCGCTATAGAAAAAATATCAGCACGGGAAGTTAATTTTAACACTGGCAACATGTCAGATGTGAACGAGTACATTCGGGATAGTATTTTTGGGTTAAAACAAATTTCCGTTATTTTGCGGAAAATTGCTGGTAAAATGTTTTTCAGAACTCCCGGTTTGCCTAGGTGGGAGGCGAGTAGTCAAACCACTACGCCACCACGGTCCCAGCCGCGACGGTGTCTGCTCCGATCCCCGCTAGCTGCCACGACCCATGGCAAACTCCGAGAGCAATTGGAGGAGGACTGGAGGAATGTGCCTAGGGACTACGCACGACATGTGAACGGCGCTCCAAAACACTCCGACTGTAAGTTGTTCACGTTTAACTGAGTACTTTAATCAACCTTCGAAAAGTATCACTGCCCGTACCTACGATTTAACGAGCTCGCTTGACTAGCTTGCGCCCAATAAAGTTGGTAACGATAGGGGGCTATGTATGGATTTTAAACGAACGGATAGATTGACAGATTTTCATGGCCCGAAGGCCGACATTCCCTCCGACCTCCCGCACTGTGTCTGTGCTCAGATGAGTAAAACATTGCGCTGCACTCTTTACTCATCTTGTCTTCGAGCCGTATACCGTTCACAGTTGGTCTCAACGGCCGAAGCCGATTTCCACAGTGAAAGCCTGTCCTCCCCTCCAATCAAGGTGCTCTGACTTTCCCTTAAGTCTTTACCCGAACACCCCCTCATGGGTCATCGGAATGCTCGGCCAGATTGACAGCTGGAATTACTGACCCCCCCCCCCCCCCCCTCTTCTTCACAGCTGGCGAAAATGGTCTGCGGGGCAGGATGTCGGTTACCGAAACCGGTCCAAGGACTGCTCCATTAACTGATGTGGGGGGGGGGGGAGCTCGTGGCAAATCAAGGAATTTACCTACCACGGTCTTTTTTAGATGGTCACAGAAGGGATATTCATGCGCGGCCGCGCTAGGCTTTCAAAATATAACCGAGCGTTTTTTAATGCGACTGTATGTTTCAATTGTATGCTGTGCTGTCAATTTTAAAAGAGTGATCTATGTATTTTAAAGTGTTTGCGTGTGTGTCTTTCGGCTCCATGTTCCGGGCCGTGCTCTTGTGACAACTAGGGGCAGCATTTTAGTATGTGTTGTGTTTAACACATGTCCGAGTCTAGCTCGGGCAAAGATTGTATGACGGTTCTTCTACCCTTCAAGACAAAACTCTCACATGTATGCTTCCATTACTTCACTAGTTTTTATGATGCTCTAATATGGACACTACAAAACATCAGTTTTAATTTCGTTGGCAAAAATGTAATTATTTTGTATTTATGAAAATGAGCATGATGGACTATACATCGTACAACACATGTCAAGTCGCTATAATTGGGACACAGTCAGCTCGCCTACTCAAGGGCTGACAGCTAGCCAATAATGGGACTTCTAAGTATGGTAAGGATGCGGTGTGTAATACGGACCAATAAGACGCTGGAAAATGCAGGAAATATATAAACCAGTAGAACAGGTGCTCTGATGGTGGGGTATATACACCATTTACGCCTAAACTTTGTTCACGATAAAGGGAGCACTTCTGAAATCAACCTTAAAAAAAAGTTACTGCTCCTCCCTGCATTTGTTTTAACGGGCGCACTGAGTGACATACGCCCAATAAAGTCGGTAACGATGGAGGGAAAATAGTTTCACGCATGAACTCTAATTAAAATGGTTAGGTAGCCATTTATGACAACTTAAATTATTTAATTCGCGTTCTGTTTTTTTAGTGCATTGGAAGAGTAAATATGAGCAGATTTGTAATTAATTTACTTTTATAATAATTTCACATTTTCACTTGACCGGCGCATGAATAAAGTGACGAGGCCCATGGCAATGTTAATTTTACATAAGGCGGAAAATACACACGTGCATACAAGTAGATCTTAAGCAGGGCTTTCGAAAGTGCTCAAGTTACCGTGAACAGCTTATAGCTAGTCGTGACTGATAGTAAAAATTCGCTGAGACCTTGCCGTGTTGAACTGAATATATCCTTACCACTGGTAATTGGCGACACTGGACCGGAGTTCCTCCGCCTCGTGATGTGTTGTCGTGGTGTGATTGGCTGATCAGGTCACGTCTCTCCAAGACGTCAGTATCTCGGCTCGCTCTGCAGTGTCGCCCTCAAGTTGCTCATGCCGACCTCTGACGTCGATGTGCCTTCGAAGTGGTACCAGCAGTGAGCCGGGGGGGGGGGGGGGTTGTGGGGGCGTCGTCAGGCCCCAGCGGTCTTTTATACTTTGTGACTGGACGACATACAGGGATGTCTACTGCCACCCTTGCTACTCCATAGCTCCCCTCACCGCAAGTGCGCCAGGACAGCGCTCCGTCAGCTCAGTGTGCGGGTTCGAGTCCTGTGCCCGCAACAGTATGCAACTACAACGCGCATTACTGATCGCGTTTCCTTACATAGACTGCACATTCTCGCATAAATGTCCTTGAATGACGACGAGAATATCGCCGAGGGCGCGTAGTGCCGGAGGGCAAACGATGACGTCGAAGGAGGAAGCGAGTACTCTGGCTGGGGGCGTCTTGTTTGGCCGCGCCCCACGGCCAGGGGTCAGCGGCAACCATCATGCCGTGACCTGGGACACCGCCCCTCTTCCCTCTCTCTCTCTCTGCCGTCGAGATAGCGTGGCGTGACCCCTGGTGGCAAGGACGACCGCAGCTCTAGGTCACTGGATCGCCCGCTGTCACGAGATGACGTTTATTCACGCCGCCACTGCACCTGCACGCACTTAGGCAGAATTTACAACCACAGACTAAAGATGTGGTAGACGGATCTCGCTGGCTGCACACAACCAATCTCCGTGTCCCAACATCGAACTGCAACACTTCCCACACGTCTAGCGAAATCGGCATGGTTTGGATTTTAGGTTATAAAACTGATTTTTAAGCAAATGCTTTGAGATGTATGTATACTTCGTCAAATGAATTTGTAATGTAGTTTGATCAAATTGAAACTGGTAAAAGTATTTTATTCGTATAATAGCGCTTGTCATTTAAAAACTATGATGTTAACAAACACTTTCATCACTGTTGACCATGTGACTTTGACAGCTGTGTTCCTTCGGGGTAGGTCAGTGTTGGGTACATGCGCAGAATACGAATAAGCGGCCTACCTCATCTTTAGTCCATGCTTACAACAACCCGTCGCGTCCGTCCTTCCGTCAATCCCGTGACCAACAGCCAATCAGATGTGGCCATGAATTCTATCCGTCCGTCCGTCGAAACCTTGGCAAGCTTTAACTTTTGACGGACGAACGGAGGAAATTACAGCCTTCTAAACTTGCACGTTTTGTTACTCGTTCATCCAGAGTTCTTTAGAAGGCTATGTAGTGTGAGCAGTGTTTTGTTTTGGCTTTCTTTTGTTTTCATGTGTTTGTTTATGTAACTGTAAAAATAAATTTAGTTACATTTTTTCGTGAGGATTAATTGATAATTACGTTTCGAAACACGAGCTCCTTTTTTTGCAATAGTAAACGTAATAAAATCATGCTTTATATGATATTACTTTTTTTTTGACATCGATTAATTTCCGTTACGTACGTATACGTGCGTTTCGGGTACTTAAAACACAATACAGCCAAAAGTTTTCACTTTTTTTGTATAATTTTTTCGTATTTGTAAACATTTTTGTTTGTATTAGTTTGCTGCAATGAACTTACGGCGGACGTACGAAGTTTGGTTGTAAATCGCTCGGCTGGGAGACGGACTGACGGACGGACGTGACAGGCTGTTGTAAATCCTGCCTTAAAGGGCGTTGGCCACTTGAAAATGTATTATTGTATATTTGAGCCATTTATTGTTTGTACTACCTTATCCTCAGATAAAATATTTTTATACTGCGTAGATTTTGCAAAATTATACGTCAAAGACAAAATAACAGCTACTTCAATACGTCTATGTTTATTCAGTTTTAAAAATAATTGCCGAAAATAAGGAAATTCTTGCGTATCTCTTATTTTTGGCTGCCCCTAAATTTTGTAGAACATAACTTTTGCTAAAGATGCCTTAAAATTAATTAAGACAAAATCTTTGAGACTCCCTTTTTTAATTTTCTGCTTTTCTGAAAATGGTTTGGTTTTATTATTTGTACATCACGAAAACAGTAAAATTTTAACTTTGATGTGTCATTTTGCAAACAACATGCAGTCTAAAAATATTTTGTCTGAGGATAAGGTAGTCACAGAAAATGCCTTCAAGTTGAACAATATATGGCTCAAATATAAAATAACATTTTCCCGTGGCCAACGCCGTTAAGGTGGACTCACAACCATCCGTCGCATCCGTCAGTCGCCCGTCCGTCAGGCGGTCACGTGGTCTTCAACCAATCACAGGGCAACCTTTTTTTTTTGTCTATCTTTCAATCCGTAAAATGTATCACAAACTTTTAACTTTCGACGGGCCGGCGGATGGGCCACCGCCTTCTGACGACATTACGTAGACGCGAATACGCACTTGGAAATGAAATTCAAGGCGGTGGATACATGTGTGTTCATTTTTGATGGTAAGTTCAGGAATTAAAAATTTAAACAATAATTCAGTATAAATTCTTATCACTCAAAGAAAATAATTCCCCAAGATGTCTTTCTCTTGAAAATACATTTCCTCCAACTAAAGATAGTTCACGATGTTATGTCGTCACACTGAAATGTTGTCTTACGTAAGGATTGACAGACGACGGATTGTTGTGAGTCACTTTCAACTGACGGATGACTGACTGACGGACGGATGCGAGTCCAGCGAGTCCCACGCGTAGTGTGTCACCGCGGTAGCCACCTGTGACCTTTAAACCTCGGGTTCACATTGTGCAGAAATTCTTCGTTTTCGTGTTATAATTTCAGTTTTAAAGATATTCTTTACTGGGAATGTTTTATTGTTAAGGCTGTTCACTATAAAGCGAGCACTTTAGAACTCAACCTTGGAAAAATAATTCACTGCCCCTGCCTGCATGTATTTTAACAGGCGCACTGAGTGACATTCGCCCAGTAAAAATGGTACTGAAGGTTGGAAAATAGTTCCATATTTAAACGTACGATTAAAGTGTTAGGTAACCATTTGTAATAACTTGAAATATTTCTTTCGCTTTGTACTGCTTAGGATCTACTTGTATGCACGTTGTGTGTTCTTCCGCCTTATGTAAAACTAACATTGCCATGGGTCTGATTACCTTTTTCATGCATCGGTGAAGTAAAACTGTACAGTTATTAGAAAAGTTAATACACTATTGTTTGTGAAAATTGCAAACACCCAGAAAGAATGGCCCGAACGTATCTAATCTCGGAGGATGTGTGGAACAGTGTACCAGCAATAAGTGATGACGATTGCAGAGAGATGGCGTACACGTAAGCCCAGCAGCGCCCTCTCTTGTGTGACCGGAAAGGTCAGTGTTACGTTAAGGTCAGTCAGTGAAGAGCCGTCAAACGAAGTGAAAGCAAGTGCCAGTATGCCTCGCTGACGTCAAAGGGCGCCATATAAGAATGCAAGTGAGTTCGAACGGGACAGAACGATCGGTCTCCGGGAAACAGGTTTGTCATACAGTGACATTTCGGCTCGTACAGGGCATTCTGCTACGACAGTGATGCGTGTGTGGAACCAGTGGATAGAAGAGAGTTGTACGCAGCGACGAGCGGGTACTGAACCACGCAATCTGATCACACCACGGGATGACAGCCATCTTGTCCGCATGGCCATAACTGACAATGCAGCCTCGTCCACAGTGTTGGCTCGACACTGATACACTGCAACGGGCATGGACCTGTCTGCGTCGACGGTTCGACGCCGTCTGCTGCGGGCTGGACTGGTGGCACGTATGCCATTGCGTCGGCTTCTATTGCCCAGAAACCACAAAAGCTTCAGACTGCAATGGACACGTGAACGCCGTCGCTGGCGTGCTGAGTGGCAAGATGAATTGTTTTCGGAAGAGTCCCGCTTCAACCTGTCCTACAGTTATGGCAGCATACGTGTTAGACACTACCGTGGTGACCGCAATCTAGCAGCCTGCATTGTGGAGCGGCATAGCGGACAAGCGCCATTGGATACAACATGCGATCTCGACTCCTACGTATTGAGAACAATATGAACAACAACAGCTACATCAGGGAGGTTCTAGAGCCCGAAGTACTGCCCCTCCTTCAGGCGACTCCACATGCCATATTTCAGCAGAACAATGCCCGGCCGCATGTGGCGAGGAATGTGAGAGCCTTCTTCAATGAACGACGGGTATCACTGCTTCCCTGGCCTGCACGTTCGCCTGACAGGTCGCCCAGCGAACATGTCTGGGATATGGTTGGTCGGCCACTTGTTCGTCACGGTCCTCCAGCAACGACTGTTGATGCTTTGTGGACTCGCATACAAACCGCGTGGAGGGAGATTCCCCAGGAACATATCCAGGTCCTCTTTGATTCCATGCCACGACGTTTAGAGACTCTGATTGCAACACGTGGGGGCTTTACACCATACTGAATTCTCAAGGACAGAGATCATGTACAGTTCTGTAATCCTTATCAATTGTGTATTGTCAAGTACCTAATCTGTGGCATAAAGATCATTTCAATCACATGTAGCCTTCTTGGTGTTTCGTTTTTCACAAATGTTTGTGTATTTTATACATTTGCTAACTCTTGAGCTTACAAGCACTTAAAAACCGGAAACCAAAATTAATTATTTCAGTATTTACCAAATGTTTATCTAACAATGTTAAATTGACGTAAAGACATGGAACTACTTCACCTCAATCGTTACCAACTTTACTGGGCGCAAGCTACTCAGTGAGCTCGTTAAAACATGTGTAGGTACGGGTAGTGATATTTTTCGAAGGTTGATTTAAGTGCTCTGTTAAACGTTAACAACTTATAATCGGAGTGTTTTGGAGCGCCGTTCACATGTCGTGCGTAGTCCCTAGGCACACTCCTCCAGTCCTCCTCCAATTGCTCTCGGAGTTCGCCATGGGTCGTGGCAGCTAGCGGGGATCGGAGCAGACACCGTCGCGGCTGGGACCGCGATGGTCTAGTCGTTAGACTACTCGCCTCCCACCAGGGGAAACTGGGTTCGATTCTCGGCGGGGTAGTCCCCGGATTTTCACATGTGGAAATCGTGGCGTACGTTGCCGCTTGTCGGCGGGTTGTCTCGGGGATCTCCCGTTTTCTCCGGCCCACCTCCATACTCGCCTCGCTTCACCCTCATCGGCTCTCAAAACTTCGATGTTTAGAGCCGCCCAAATGTGTTCACTCACTCGGAGCAGACACTGCCTTGGCTGGTCCCTTTCCTGCTCTACCGGTGTAAGATCTGGTGACCTCGCGGGCCAAGGCAGGACGGCAGCACTTTGCACAACCTGCTGTGTCACAACTGCGGTGTGCAGTCGGGCGTTGTGCTGCGCAATATCGTCCGGCATACACTCAAGATATTACACAAAATGGGTTTCAACCCTCTTTCTCAATACCACGCCCATACACCGCAATGGCAACGGTTTATTAGTGATTCCCGAGATTTAAAATACCATGCACGTACCTCTTCAACTTTTACTTTCTAGTTTGGTAAGCAAGAAGCGTGAAATAAAATATCTGGCCCTTAAAATATATTTCTCGGCCAAATAAATTCAAGATCGAGTTCTTGAGAGCCGACGCGGGTGAAACGAGGTGGGCATTGAGCAGTGCTGGAATGCACAGGCGTGGTAAACGGGATATCCCCGAGAAAATCCGCCGGCGAGCGGCATTCGCCTGGTACGATAAGAATCACACCACTTGATCCAGAGCAAAAATGGAGACGAAAATGTTAGTGGCAAAATGTCGTAAGATACCATTTGTCGTGCACAATGTGGCAACATAACTCGGAGTTATTCCACTCTTGCACTCCACTGATATCGTGCTATCACTGGCCTGGCAATCATATTATGGGTGTGGGTTCAAATATCCGACCAGTGTGCCAGATACCCGTGTATGTTAGTAGTTCGAAACAGTTCGTTTGTACGATGGCCCACTAGTTATGTACACAACGTTTCGAACAAATGTTGGGGCTAATCGGGATATCAGTGAAGCTCAAGAGGGGGACCAACCCCTGCTGTGCACAAGTGTCATCGTTAGAGACCTGCAAAATTCGCGTTGTTCTCTGGGGACACGTTAAACTTCAAAACCATGTATACCTTTTCAATAAGATTGTAATTGGACCATATTTTAGTTGACACGTCCTGAGTATGAACACTTAACAATTGCGTATTTCAATCATGCGCAGTCCAGTCAGAAAGAGAGTGACTTCATTTCTGTGCAGTAGCCAATGGAGAAACGACGCCGGCTCGAGTATGCAGGCTGATTCTCAATTAGACCGACAAACTTCGGGTGGTGTTTCTTCATGAAAAAGTAAAGAACATATGTGACACTTTATACCTAAACCTAATATTAAGGGAGGTATGAGCCCTTAAAAACGAGGTTTTAAACTGTATTTGTGTAAAATAGGGGTAACGAAGTAAAATACAACAACTCTCGGAACGTTATTGTATGTTATCGGGACCTTCAACATAAGAGCAATATTTTGCTCAAATATGGCTTAAAATCTCGTTTTTTTTTTTTAAAGGGCCCATAACTCCCTTAATATTCGGTTTAGGTATAAAGTGTCACATATGTTTTACTTTTACTTTTTCATGAAGAATCACCTCCCGAAGTTTGTAGGTATAATTGAGAACCATCCTGTATACATCACTATGAAGTTTAGTCTGATGCCAAATAATAACGTGAATTTTGCAGGTCCCTAGTCATCGTACGAAATTTTGCCACCAACATTTCCGTCTCCAATTTCGCTCAGGATTGACGTGGTGTGGTTGTTGTGACTGCATTCTGGGACATTTTGTATATCGTAGTATCGCAGAGCCGTAACGCAAGGGTAGTCGGCAGAAGCGATGCGCGGCTCTCGCTCAGCCAACCGGGCGGGCGCGGCGGTACAGATGGCTGGAAGCCAGGCTATTGGACGTGAATATCTGTGATGCGAAGTGCGACCTCGGAGCACTGGCCTCGCATTTAGGTTAGTCTAAAATAGTCACGCGAGCCGCCGCCATGCCACTACCGCCTCGAGGAAGACCCGGACACGGGCACTCGTCGCCGATCGGACTCAAGTCTTGCTCTTGCAGGTAGGCGGCGGGAAATTCCCACAAATTATTTTATACGAAGTTCTGTTCTTCAAACACATGTAAATCTCTGTTAATGTTTCCAATTGGACTAAAGTTCATTAGACACGACCAAGTGAGCTCCGAACCAACCACAGACCCGAGAAGAAGCAAGGACTGAATGCCGTGCAACCTGTTCTAGGGCCGACCTCCCTTGGCGCAGTCGGTTGGTGCGCCACTGATCAAGGGCGTGGGAGGCTCTGGGTTCGAATCCCGGGTAAGGTATGGGCGATAATTTCAGTTAGGTTATAAGATATTCTGTAAGCCGTCCCCTGCTAAGCTTTGAAGGATAAAAGCGGGGGACGTAAAATGTCCTATACAAAACAATACAATAGTCTACCTGTTCTACGATAAACTAAGTTACATTAAATGCTGTTAGCGATAAAGTGAACACTTTAGAAATAAACCTTAGAAAAAAGTGACTGCCTCTTCACACATATATTTTAATGGGCGCACTGAGTGACTTTCACCCAGTAAAGTTGGTAACGATGGATGGAGAAGAGTAACTGTTTTCTTTCTTAATAATTTCACAGTTTCATTTGACCGACCGAGGAATAAAGTGATGAGGCCCATGGTAATGTTAATTTTGCATAAGGCGGAGGAATACACAACTTGTATACAAGTAGATCTAAAGAAGTGCTTTCAAAAGTGCTCATTTTACCGTGAACAGCATATACTCACCAGGGTAACAGCCAATGAACAGAAATATGCACGACGGTGGCATCCAGCACACACTCGCGAAATTTTCCTGTCCGTCTCAGTAGGCCGTTCGCGGTGATATTGTATCCTTCCGCCGTATGTAAGTTTAACATTGCCATGGGCTTATTACTTTATTCATGCGCTATACAAGCGAAACCGTCGATAGTGTAAATGTGTCGTTACTACGCAAGTTGTTATATAAATATCATAAAACAAATACTGACGTCAGTTGCCACAGATTTATAGTCTATTCGCGGTTTATTAACACTTTTTGAATCAAACCTTTAAAAAAATCACACCATGTATGACCTGTTTAGTTATTATAGGCTGTTCACGCTAAAATGAGCACTTTTGGAAACCCTGCTTAAGATCTATTTTTATGTATGTTGTGTATTCTTTGGCCTTATGTAAAATTGCCATTGTCATGGGCCTCATCGCTTTATTCATGCGTTGGTCAAGTGAAACTGTAAAATTATTAGAAAAGTAAATATTTTAAAAAATCTGCTGATTGTACACTTCGGCGTATAAAAAAAAACAGAAAGCTATAGAAATAATTTAAATTGTCACTAATTGTTACATAACACTTTTCATTCGACGTTAAGATATGGAACTACTTACCCTCCATTGTTACCAACCTTACTGAGCGCATCTCACTCAGTGCGCCCGTTAAAATATGTGCAGGTAGGAGCAGTGACTTTTTTATAAGGTTGATTTCAAAAGTGCTCACTTTATCGTGAACAGTCTTTAGTAAAGTTGCCGTATGTTAAGGGGGATCAGGGGCTGCGTTAGTTGAGCGGTTAGACTACTCGCCTCCCACCAAGGTGAACCGCGTTCAATCTCCGGCCGAGTCACTCCCGGAATTTTCGAACGTGGGAATCGTGCCAGGCGCATGCCGCTGGTCTGGCGGGTTTTCTCGGAGATCTCCCGTTTCCCCCACCCCTCATTCCGGCGCTGCCCATACTCGCCTCAATCACCCTGAACGTCGCTCAAGATCTTGCTGTTAAGAGCCGCCCAAATATCTTCAGTTAAGTGGGTCATTTTCTGCCATCTTGAATTTCCAATAGGTTTTTTTTTTTTTTGCCATAAATTCCTTTAAAAATGTTGTTCGACATTTTTCGCACAGTACAATACATAAACAGCAGCTTCTGAGGCTTTGTCAAATTATTACAACTCTAATGCTTTTATTGATTTTGGAATAGTGACTGTCAGAAATGGTTTTGGGGGGGGGGGGGCAGTTACAGAAATAATACTAGCAACAGTAGTCGAAGTAATACATTTTTTTATCAAATCCACAAAGCAGTCTCCTACGCCTTGTCGGAGCTTTTAATAAAATACAAAATCTGTGATGTAGTGCGTCAGTAAGCGACTGCCTTAAGTTACGGTTATTGGTGTGTGGTGATATGTTATATTCAAGAGACATAATTTCTAAACTTTAAAAATGCATATTGTGAGTCCAGACAGTGTCTAGGGAGTTTTAAAATATACAGTAGTTCCAGGTACATTCATACGACAATCCTTGAGACGCCGAGAAGCTCACGGAAATTATCGCAATGTTCATTACGGAATAAGAGTTTTTATATCGCATCGTAGGCAATCAAAAAGGCAATTAAAACAACATCTCGTAATAGAGTGACCGGTATTTATGAACGCTTTTGCATAGCTTTAGTTACCACGACAAGCCAAAAGTAAGGCAGTTTTTAAAACATATTTGTAGAAAAATGATTTAGTTGTTAATCTAAGAAATACATTTCTAAATTAAGTTCCATAGTTCCAGCTATTACTAGTAGCAATCGTTTTAATTATCGTTAACATACGACCTTAATTTTTTTACTCTGTCTTATCTGGGGCGGACAAAGTTTTAAATTTGTGAAATGGCATTATACAACTTGAAATGTAATAAATGTTATGTACAATATTTAATTTGTTTTGAACATAAACACATAGTATGTGCCAATGCCTTTAATCCCTTTTACGCATCAGTCTGGTTTTCTTATGTAAAGCACTGTAAATCTGAATCAGTGAGAATTTCACTGTTTCAATCAGTCAAATGTACCTGACTGATTCAACGGTCACTTCAGTGAATTTAACTAATGAATCAGTGCAAAAATGCCAGATTTCCTTTACTTTCCACTGACTGGCGGATCAGTTAAACAACGTGTAAAAATGACGCTTAAAATGGCCGTTAAATAACTTGTATAAAGTGAAATAACAACCAATAAAACCAATACAATATTCTTTATAAAATATGTTTCGTCTTTCAAAACGCCATTTTATGAGGTAACAGGAACACACAGCCTTTCATTCCGTTTTTACGTCTTTCATTTCGTTTTCATGTAATCGTCACAGCGCTCTGTTTGAAGATTTAAACTGCATAAAATGTGGTGAAGAGAGTGCACTAATATATACTATTTGTTTTAACAATCCTAACGGTACTAATTAAACCAAAAACGAAGAGTAGAAGCATACAATTTAAATCTTCACGATTTCGCTGCGAAAGTATAAGAGGTTTGCGAGTTCAGTCCCGGCCACTTCCGAAATACTTTTACTTTTTTAAATTACAGTAAATTGTGCAATATAAATAGTAAACTATCGTAAATATGTTTACTTCACGTATTTATTTCGCTACATTCAATAAAAACAATATTTCATTCGCCACTGTAGTCGGCCGTCACTTATTCAATCAGTGAAATAATTTCATGTCACTTATTCAACGAGTCAAATTTTTTCACTGAAACAATCAGTGGTTTTACACTGATTCTAAGTGGAGCCATTTTCACTGATTCGAGTAGTTGGGTTTCTCTGCTGAATTAGTGTTTTCCCACTGATTCGAATGCAGAGTGAGGTTTATGTCCATCCGTGCACATGGGGCATGTTTCTAACTTCCTGCATACTCCATTTCATACAAGTTCGCTACATTTTGACAATTCTATAAATTTAGCGCGGCCACAATATATCCTTCGGCCACAGCTGTTATGCCTATGAAGAAAACGGCGTGTAAACAAACGCTATGTAGGTTACCGTTCCAACTTACTTTATGTTTGCTGTGGCGAAGTTGTACTACTGGAGTTCTGTTTCATTTATTGCGGGTGGATGGGGTTAGGAGCAACTTAAATTTAACGTCTTTCGTGAAAGGGCATTGTTTTGCAGCTCTTCTTATGAGACGGTATCATTTAGAACAACATAATGTTTTAATGACCCTGTGGAGACCTTTGTTCGTATAGAAGTAACAGTCAAATTATTATAACCTGAAAAAGGTTAACCTCCCCGAAAGAAAAAATCGCGATAAATATTATGCCGTTAGCACCGATGCGAATAATGAACATATTCCGTATGTACGTACATATTTTTGGCAATACATTGGCAATACATTATTTAAAAAATACTGACTTACGGTTCGTAATTCGTATGTGCAACTCCTGAACACGTGCTGCTCTATGGCAATCCTGGGACACGCACGTTTGTAATTCGTATGTGCAACTCCTGAACACATGCTGCTCTATGGCAATCCTGGGACACGCACGTTTGTAATTCGTATGTGCAAACTCCTGAACACGTGCTGCTCTATGGCAATCCTGGGACACGCACGTTTGTTCGCCGCTGATACGAAATAATTTTAGAATCATTTAGTAAATACGAGACTTCTCAGGTTTCACGAAACTAATGAGCTGGGGAACGAAAATACTTACACGTTGGCGCTTCATGACGGTACCAAGCCATACACGTGTCGACAGTATTACATTTTATATGCTGTTCACGGTAAAATGAGCACTATTGCTTAAGATCTACTTGTATGCACGTTGTGTATTCTTCCGCCTTATGTAAAATTTCCATTGCCATGGTCCTCATCACTTTATTCATGCTTCGGTCACGTGAAACTGTGAAATAATCGAGAAAGTAAATATTTTACAAAATATGCTAATTTTTACAATTATTACAAATGGTTACCTAACATTTACGGAACTATTTTACCTCCATCGTTACCAACTTCACTGGGCTCTTGTCACTCAGTGCGCCCTTTAAAATATTTGCAGATAGGAGCAGTGACTTTATTCTAAGGTTGATTTCGAAAGTGTTCACTTTATCATGTACATCCTATACGCAAGAAACCGTACTAAAAAGGCACCCCTACGAACAAGGCGATGGTAAATAGTTGTTCGGCAGCGCCGTCACACAGCACAGTGAAGACGGCTGCCTACCGACCAGGCGCTTGCAACATCTTCAGCGTTGGCTGTGTGATAGCTGTTTTTCTGTTCATGTTTACAACTTTGATGAAACTATCAGAATATAAAAGAAACACACCCCAGTGTTACAAATTTCACTGCACTAGGACAGTGCCAACTCCCAACGGATTTAATTTTTTTGTAGCATTGTTTTAATGGTTTCTCATTTTCGTCTAGTAACAGAATGTCCAGATTTTGTCTTGTCGTTTTCCAAATTGATTCAGACGTTTAAGACCCTTCTCTGAGGACGTGTATATCACCTAATAATCTTAAAGTTACGTGTTATATATAATATATTTTTTTTCGCATATTATCAGAAAGGAATACCGTGCTCCTGTGCTACTGTCATTACTTCATTACTCAAACTATATGCTTATATAATATGTAAATAGAGAAGGTTACAAACATTTCTAAACCTCAGGCGTACTGAATGTTGATTTAAACATAATAAAAAAGAATCTTTGGAAACATGGTTATTGAAAATAATAATGGCTAAACGATGTAATCCTTACTAAGACAGAATTTGCCAATAGAAGATGCTTATCGACTACAAGTGCTCATATTTATTCACACGGAAACACACATCAGAAATACCTGATCGTGGTCTGGTGTGTGCAGAAATCATTGACTTGCTGCTGTAACGCTCACACACATCTTTGCGCAGCCTAGAATGGACCGAAATTTTCTCTCCCCACATTTATAAATCCCTATTATTCGAACTAAGGACAAGTGAAAACCAGTCGATTAGATCTTCTAATTGCTATATTTGCCAGAAAATTCTGTTTGGTCCGTTCAGGTTTCATTGCAGTTTGTGACATTCGGGCTAAAAATATTTGCATGTGAAAGACGTGTGCTGTTAAAAAAATTTCAAGGCAAATGGTAAATAGGCGCTAGTTTTTGTTTGCCACCAATTATAGGCTGTCCACGGTAAAGTGAGCACTTTTGAGGCCCTGATAACTTTTTCCTTTCTGCCATGGTTTATCCTTCAGCATCCTTTTAAAATAAATATCGACATGCAAGCAATAAGCACAGTGTTTATATTCTACTGCAGTCGGAAGTTAACGTCTAAGGCTAAAATAAAATGCATTTATTGACTAATATTCTTAATGAGAAGGCTTTCAAAAGTGCTCACTTTACCATGAATAGTCTATACTCTGTTGAATTTCGTATGTAGTGGGTTGTAAAAACAGGAGAAGGTACTTTAAAGGTATATGATTCGAACTCAACATGTATATTGACTGTTACATTTATTTTTTTTAAACACGACTTTGATATTATTCCTATTGGAGAAATGCGGGACGGGTATTTGAGGTGGTGCTGGCATTTCAGTGTCTTGATATAGTGTATTGGTATATTAATTTTAAAAAAACTTTTTTATTGGGTTTCGACAGTGATATTCTTTCTTTCTACAGGTACGTACTCATCCTGAATCTTCTTTGCCAACAATGCTTGCGTAAATGCTTACGTAAATAGGAGAGAAAGGTGATCAACACGAAAACATTTGAGCAAGTTACGTGAAAGTGGCTGAAGGACCCGATGGAAGGCCGTAATAATTGGGTGAGTCCGCACCGGTTTTTGAATACTTAAAATTTTTTCTTTTGGAATTGCATCTCTTTTTACTCCCTTGAAAAGTGTGTATATCCTAAGGCGCTGGTGTTTTGTTTTCGTAGTTTCAAGTTAATAAGTGGCGAATTTATGTGGCAGCAGGCTAGGCTTTAGAGCCCTCTACACACTCGAGACACTATAGTTTGCTTATTGGTAGCTGCGGTCAAGTGAGGACTTTCACAGCAGTGTTCAAAGCTCAGTAATACTACTGCTTCCTGCTTATTTCTGGCTCACAGTTAAACGGGGCGTGTCTAAAGAATTGTCGTCCAATCACAGTAGCAGGAGAAAAGAACAAGTGTTTGAAGTCTACTTCGCCGCAGAATGAATTCGCGATTTATCGTGGCTCTAATTATAGGCTGAGTGTGTACGCACCTTGAAGAGTACACGCGACTGCAAGATTTATTGTCGTACAATCAAACGCGTGTCGATAGTGTGATGGTTTCGGTGACCATGTAGTTCGTAGAGAGACGAGCCTACAGGTAGGTCAGGGTACCTGGTGCGTAGAGGCGAACAGGCAGATGCGAGACCCCAGCAGAACTCTCGTGACCTATCCCCGGGGTTCGCCCCACGCCGCGGCGTGGTCGGGCAGGTCGCGGCCCGGACAGACTGTCTTTCTCTCCGCCCCGGCGATAGTTCTTGAACGCTGCAGTTATCGCGGTGACCTCTCGTGACCCCTGCGGGGATGCTGTATTTTGGTCCAGGGGAGGAGGCTAGACACTCGTCCCCCCCCCCCCCCGTCGCGCGGCGTTGCTAGACGTCTCCCCGCCCCGCGGTGCCTGGACCGACCCCAACCCGGTCGTAGTTAATGTAGCCCTCCCCGCCGTCTGGCACACCACTCCCGACTGCAGCCCTTCACCCCCCCCCCCCACTCACTGTCTGTCTGGACTATGTCATTAAACCTTCAGGAGAAACGTTTAATCAGCCTACAGCCTACTGCACCTCAGCACTCTTATCCGCCTCGGGAGAGAGCGAGTGTGTCGGTATTTGTCGTTAACCCGTTTCGACCTCAATTAACCTTTTTATTCCCAATAAATTTATAATTTCCGGTGTTGCAAATTAGAAATGTGTTTTGATGCGTGCTGTACTTTTTTGTTATCACAACCAATAAGCTGCAGTCTTTGTGTTCGGTGATCATTGCTAATAACCAGTCATAATGTAGCGTAGTAGCTTGGTTTAGGAATCAGTTAGCCAAAGGGAAGACCATTGAGCACCGAGCCTCGCATAGTACAGTACCGCTCAAATATACTCATCCTGCGCAACATGTTGGCAGTTGTCTACAGTGGGCATGGAAGGGTTAATTCACGAACTCAAGTTTTGCAGTGATTAAATTTTTTTGACGTGTGCTGTACATGTCTTGTGTGCTACTCGGAAGAACGTGCTGCTGTTCGATGTTAAAAGGTGTTCATGATAAAGTGAGCACTTTTTGAAATCAACCTTAGAAAAAAGTCACTGTCCCTTCCTGCATATATTTTAACGGACGCAATGAGTAACATTCACACAGTAAAGTTGGTAACGATGGAGGGAAAAGTAGTTCCACATATTAACGGAGAAAAAAAATTTGTTGGGTAACCATTTGTGATAACTTAAATATTTATCTTTCTGTATTTTTTAATGCACCGTAGTGTAAAAATGAGAAGATTTGTAAAATATTTACTTTTCTAATATTTTCACAGTTTCACTTGACCGACGCATGAATAAAGTGATAGGGCCCATGGCAATGTTAATTTTTCATAAGGAGAAAGAACACACAGCGTGTATATAAGTAGATCTTAAGCAGGGCTTTCAAAAGTGCTCATTTTACCGTGAACAGCCTATACCTAGGCCGCATTCCGGCCGTGTTCCAAGTAGTAAGAAATGCGCACACTCTCATGCACTCGCACTCGGCCGTGACGTGATATAGCGCTGTTCCAAATGTTCATCGAGAGCGAGTGCAAGTGAGAGAGCTAGTGTTTGTTTACGAGTGTGTGCACATGCATGCTCTATACGTGCTCGCTACAACCGCCATTCTTTTGTTTGTCTTCTAAATCAGGAAAAACAAATAAACCGTCTTCATTTCATCCTCCACCATGTGACTTTCGTAAACGAATATACTATAGGCCTATTTTTGGTTACGCATTACTATTTAGGAAATTATAAAGGAAGACTACATTACTGAAAAGAGTGGAATGGCGTAGGAACCAGTATTCTTTCAATGTATTTATTTTAATTTAATATTTAATATATTTATAAATTCGGAAAATAAACGGAGGTAAAATTCCGAGCTCAAACTGTTGATTTCCGATAACATTTACACCTGACTCTCTTCATACGTTACTATCATACCCATCATCATCCCTAATAATCATTCGATTGTTGTTTGAATGAAATAATATCGCAGAATTTTTTTTTTACGCAAATATTATATTGTTTATACAGTATAACAATTGATTGCAGACCGTATCGATTAATTGGAAGAGTGCGAGTGACGATAGTTCCATAAGGCGGGAGTGTAAGTGCGAGAGCGAGTGCTGGCTATTTGGAACACACCCTCTGTCACCTCTACAACGCGGGGAAGCGTTCCGATTGCAGTGGCGGCGCTGCATTAGTGTGCCTCTTGCATTCTACTCCCGGCAACCTTGAGCGCAGTGCTACGCTGGCGCGACTTGCTGGCGGGAAAACGTTTCGCAAGCTAGGTCAATAAATTACAAGATTTTTAACCCGGACGAATTATTACTGTAGCCGTGTATGGAAGTACAGGTTCTTCACGGTAAAGTGAGCACTTTTGAAATCAACCTTAGAAAAGAGTCACCACTGTCCCTGCGTGCATATATTTTAACTGGCGCACTGAGAGACATTCATTCGTCCAGTAAAGTTGGTAACGATGGATGGGAAGTAGTTCCGTGCCTTAACGTTGAATAAAAAGTGTTAGGTAACCATTTGCGATAATTTAAATTATTTCTTTCGCTTTCTGTTTTTTTTTTTTTTAACGCCTCGAAGTGTAAAATTGGGCCGACTTGTAAAGTATTTGTTTTTCTAATAATTTCACAATTTCACTTGACCGACGCATGAATAAATTGATGAGGCCCATGACAATGTTAATATTATATATGGCGGAAGAATACACAACGTGCATACAAGAAGATCTTAAGCAGGACTTCCAAAAGTGCTCATTTTACCGCGAACAACCTATAAAAATCTCTCCATGTCCGACATGTTTAGTTATTGCCTAAAAATGTCATTTATCACAAACGTTTTATACCTCTGTTAAAGGAAAATTGTTTTATTTTTCGGTAAATTTATAATTTAACTATATATTTTTTATAATTTATAATATTACATGTATAAGAAATACGATAAAAAACAGTGAGAAAACACGTGTGTTGGTAGCGCCTAGTAAACAAGCAGTTCTCATGCGAAATATTATTACAACCGAGCGCGCACGAATTCGGTGCTTTGTCCTTTGGTGTTATTTTCCAGACTTAGTAAAGCTTAGGCTGTGTCCGAATACGCCTGAAGTAGGCTCCGAATCGCAAGTGAACGAAGTTGTATACTTCTCGCATTCTTGCGGAATATGTGCAGCCATTTTGAGAAGCAATTTGTAGGTTAAAATTGATTTTCGACATAATTATTGTATTTAAAGTTTAATAGGGCAACATTACTACTTCGTAGACACAGAAATTTGAACTGAATAAATAATTATCGCAAGTTTCACCTTAAAAAATGTCTAAACAATAAATTCGCATTAGGCCTACGTTCCTAACCTGCAGAAACTAAGATAAAAAAGCAATTCAAACTGCACTTACATAGAATAATGCAGGCAATAAATGTTAACGTAAATCAAATTGAAATATTATTTAATACTTTATTTAACCCCTAAAACCTTCGGAAATTATCAAATTCTTAGTCGGAATACATGTACATTAAAAGTGTTAGCTGGCTAATAACTGGATCGAAGCCAACAAGACTGCGTGTCCAAATTCATCAAGTTTGGCGCGAAATATAAGTGAAGAAAGCAAGGAAGCAAGTACGCGAGTATACACCTGAATTCGGACACGGCCTTAGTTTGCACGAGGCGGAGGAATAATCTGGAAGTAGAACTTTAGCAGGGCTTCAGAAAAGGGAGAAGTAACAGTGAATGGACTATACGCGCAGCACGACGAGAACGCTACACGCCAGCCAGCAGCTTAGCCGAGCGTTTAGAGTTTCGGGGGGGGGGGGGGGTAACTTAGAAGCCCGACCTAGGTTCGAACCTATAGACGGGTTTCTCCCCATCACTTCACCCTAGCAACCTCGGCTAGTGTGTGTCTACTGATGTGATAGAAATGTTTTTATAGTCATTCATTTGGAACACCGGAAAACGTGCGCAAATAAATATTTCACTTTTTGAAACAATATATTTTTATTTTCCTGTTGAACTTGTTTTTGTGAAGTTGTGTATACAAATATTATGCATTAGTAATCGCACGAGTACTGTTAGTCTGCTAAATGTCACAAAAATGCAAACAAACTCTCGAGCTGTATTTTCGAAAGAAGACAACCAAATGAGTGAGTGAAGAGATTTGGACGGCTCTTAACATCGAGGTCTTGAGAGGCGATGAGGATGATCGAGGTGAGAATGGAGCAGCGCCGGAATGAAAGGACGGGGGAAACGGGAGATCCCCGAGAAAACCCACCGACCAACGGAATCGTACGGCACAATTCCCACATGCGAAAATCCAGAGTGACCCAGTCGGGGATTGAACCCGGATCGTATTGGTGGGAGGCGAGCAGGCTAACCGCTCAGCCGTGGCCCCAATCAAATGAGTGGCCAAACAAATATATACAGTTCATTAAACTAAATACTTAGTCGACAATCCAATTTCTTTCGTCCCAACACAGATTAGCGTTTTGTTAGATGGAAAAAAATTATTTCATTGCTTTTCAATTTA
Organism: Dryococelus australis; assembly: GCA_029891345.1. Taxonomy (NCBI): domain Eukaryota; kingdom Metazoa; phylum Arthropoda; class Insecta; order Phasmatodea; family Phasmatidae; genus Dryococelus; species Dryococelus australis. Next base: position 145,526,153 of record CM057000.1, read on the forward strand.
GGTTTACTCAAAACAATATTTTGTTGCGGTAACAAATCGTATTTTTGGCCCTACACGAACAATTATTTTGTTTGTTGGAATGAACCTTTCTTCCAGTGTAGGCATAGGTATTAATGTGTTGACAAATTGCAGCGCTATGTTTGCTCACACTAAATATTTGCTTAATATAATGAAACAGCGGAATATTAGTTTGGCACAAACAAAATTGTTTTAAATAAATAATTTGGTTTTGTGAACAAAGTCCATTCATTTGGAGGAACTGAGACTTGGTTGTACCAACAAAATATCGCTTAGCTGAAACAAATATATTTGGTTTACTAAAACAACTATTTTTCGTAGTGCATTTACTCACGGAGCACAGGAACAGTGTCTGAAGGATTTGCTGCCGGCCGCATCAATGAAGGGAACAGACTGTGTGAAGTTGTCTTTCGTACATGGAGATTATGGCAAACGTGCACTACTCTTATGGAGGTCGACATGACACATCATTGTGATACATGCCTCAAACGAGGCAGGTTCGATCCGCTAACGAAACTGTCATTTCCAGTAAGAAATAACTAATTCAGGAATTTTGTTCGTCGTTGTCAGGCAGTGAGTGACCTATAGTAGTGTAATGCAACCAAGGGTCCGCCAAGCGGAAAACCCTTTATTGTATTCTTTTTAAAATAACCTTGATATTGACGTGATAAATATTTCCTCCGCGCCGAGTACCATAACTGCATTTTCCACAGTTTACAATGTTTTAGTAGTGCTTTTGTTCCGTTTCGTGTTTTGCCATTGTTTTTGTATTATATTTTATAGAACGTAGATTGTATCACAATTGTTTACTTTCATACAAAAAAGGAATAATTAGAAATAATGAAATTATGAAAAAAGAGCAATTATTCTACTCCGAGGTCGTCTTTAAAGCATTCAATTACGTAGTTTCAGGCCACTGACTGCGTTACACTTAGTACAGTTTAGTCGCCATTTAGTCGCCATTTAAAATGTTAAAATCTATGGATATTACCACAACTACTGAAGGATCTAATGAACAGTGTGTAATAATAAACACGGAGTTACCAATATATGTACTGATTGACGCACTTTCCTCTACATATGTATACGAGTAAATTAGTTGTACGTCGTACTCTTAAAATTGAGAAGGAATATTGCTATTATTTTAAAAATAATTGTCCTGCCCGCTTAAAACACATCACTTTGCATGGCCTACTCTATTAATACTTGTAGGCCAAAATTAGGGGGGAACCCATTTATTGTTTTCTCAGATACGACGTGAAAGTTAAGATATCATACAACATGGGAGAAAAAACAGGCTCTATGTAATACATATCATGGTTGTAATACATATCATGGTTGTAATATAGGCTACTGCCAGCATATAGAGTTTGGTTGAACTTAGTTACATGGTTTCATAGATATGACATAGAAATAAAAAATGTTCATATAGCTGATTTTTTAAAATATCAGTGTGTGATCTACTTAAAAACATCAGTTTATACGGACCACCGTAGTATTTCTTATTTGCCAAATTTGGTAGGAATCAGTTGTTTCCCATAGATAAGAAACTAAAGCGCTAGTTTATGTGGTGCTATCTTACAAAATGCTGGGCAAAAGAGCCTATGTATTATTATATGTAATGCTTGTAGTTGATACTTTTAACATACCATAACATATGGTATATATGTAAACCAAATTAACCCAAAATATTTATATGGTCGCCAAGTCGAAAAAAGTTTTCTATCCACTTAAGTTATATATGGATGGTAACATGGCGTAACATAGTATTAGTCATCTGCGAAATTTGGATGGAATCTATTGGGTAGTTTCTGAAATGTGATGTAAAAGCCTAATTTTATATGTAGCGGTATTCTTCCAAAATGGCAGACCATTATCAATATACCTCCCCAAATGAAATACTTACACGATGAACTACCAAAGTACAAAATTTGGGTTAACGTAGTTAAATGGTTCCCGAGAAATGATAGGCGCCCTAAAATATTTTCAATGACCACCATTCTGAAAAGAAAAAAAAAACGCATTGTGGTACAAAACTATTTAAGTCAGATGCCCTTACTCAGTACTATCTGTTCAGAAATTCTAGTGAAATTCTGCTCATGACTTCAAAAGTTTAGGGCGGCGGCTTCCATCCCAGACAGGCATTCGCTTTATTGCATAAGCCTTACTTTCTGAGGAAAGCAATTTTGATCAATCTCTCTGTCGCGTAATATTTTATTCAAGTGAAAAAGCAACTTTGATTATTTTAGCAATAATCTTTTTTGATAATGAGTTTTGAAGAAATTCGATATTAGATTTATTTTCCCTAGCAAAGCCACATATTTTCTGAAACATCCACGGCATAGATTTGACCAATGTATACTTACGGCTGCAATGGAGCTGTATATGTGAATCGTAGCGATATTATTACATACCATAAAAGTGCCAACATATAAAAATGGCTATTTATTATTAGCAAAATAAAATAACAAACTCTATGTAGTTGCGATTATGGCTAGGATCCAAGTCGTAAATACATTGAAGATTATGCAATAATTTCTGTCAGTGGGAATGACGGAGTTCAGAAATTAATTCATTAAGTTTTTAAAAAAACTTCATCTTTACAAGAACAAAACTTTAAATTTAACATTATTTTTGAGTGCGCTGGTAAAATGTGTGTTTCTCTTGGCGTATTTTAAGAGATGACTGTGCATGATTGGACCATGTGTGCATTGCAATTTCTAATGTTTTTAGCAAGCAATAGGGGAGAAAAACATTGCTATAACATGCTTTCATATCATTGCGTGAATTAATATTGCAGTCGTGGAAAGTACAGTTATGTACGAAACTGAGACATGTTTTTTTCCCCCCCTTTTTAACAAGAGCTTGATTTTTGCAAAGTGGGAGGGGGAGTGCCGTAGTTTCCGCACTTATAAGTTAAACAAAGTCATAATGTCAAATAATGTTCACTTCCCTTGCTTTACAATCGCAAAATTTAAATTTTAAAGAAATGTTACAAAAAACTGCCCCGGTTGAAATATTGCGATTTTGGAATTAGTTAAAAAACTGAACGGTTCTCTTTTACGCGTTATTTGATGTAACGCCTGTGGACTGTTCGCTGGTAGCAGAGTACTTACGAAAGTCCCGCTTAGGATATAATTTTCGTATAATGTTGTACCTTCCCGCAAAATGCAATGTTAACGTTGTCAAGAACCGTGTTAATTGTATTAATGTGTCATCTAAGTGAAACGGTGTAAATCTCAAGGAAGTGAACGTGGTAATCATATGCTCTAACATCAGTAACTATTTACACGTTACAGTCTCAATAACACATCGTCTTGGAACCATTTTTTATTGTTCGCTGTGAACTTAAGGGCAATCAGTCGAATTATTTTTTTATGGATTTTCCGCCACAAATTCGATTTCACGAGGTGCATTACAATTTGTGGCACGACAAAGCAGGAATAATACCTTCCGTAATGTTCTTGAATTGTCGCAGCTTCTCTGCATTTGATATTTTCTAACTTGTAACTGTCGAGGTAAGATAATGGATTATTTTGTGGCATAGTAGCTACGCCAGTCGAACCGAACGGATTTCAGAAAACGCATCAAGTTACTTGCTGAGTCATGTCATCCAAATCCACGTTTGCGAGTGGCAACAGAAAGTAACAAATCCAAAATGGCGGTGCCTAAACCCCCTTAAATGGGGAGACTGCATGTCGGTGTGTACTCTAATACATACACAGTAAAATTATGTTGTAACTCTACAAGTTAAATATTATGTTTCCTACACAAAGATACGTGAAACATACTAAATTAATTAAACACACGTAAAAATAATTGGTTTTACACCACCAGGATTTTTGAGTTTCTTAGTTGTTCATACGGCCGAAGAGAAAGTATGGGATGAAATTCACTGTCCACGCCAGGTTCGACGAATGTATTTTTGTAATGTGCAGACTTCCCCAGTGAACATTTCTCCATGTGAACCCAATTACAGTTGGCGCAAAACTTATTTTCGAGGTGTATATACCTTCATGTTTTTAATTAACAGGAAGTCTACAGGACTTAGTTATTTAAATGCACAGAGGCTTTATATCTTCACATCACAAAGTGTAAAGGTTATTCACCGGTACTTTGGTTCTTTTGAAATCAATCCTTTGAAAAGTGCGAGTGTTCTTGCCTGCATGTATATCTTAACGGGAACATGGAGTGCTGGCTTGCACCCAGTCAAGTTGTTAGCGACGGAAGAAAGTAGTTCCACTTCTTAACATTCAATTAAAAGTGTTGTGAGTTTTGAAATTATTTATTTTATTTTTGACGTGACAACGTCTTACAACTCAGCCCCTTATGTTCAGAAAGTGAGTGTCTCGAAATGTTGCTCTCGGGTCCGTGGCAATTACTCGTTGAGAATGAGCAGTGCGTTAAATGTAAATGTACAATAGTATAGGTCGGTCCTATGGCTTCATGCTTCACACACTAAGGTATCGTTCTGACGTCATCAGGCAGCGGTGGGAGCCTCGTGACTTCGAGCAGTGTAGTATGCTTAAGACAGCTGTAGAGACCGGACGGCTCATCCTATCGGAGAAATTCTTGTCTCAGCGCGTAAAAATAAAGAGTAACCAAGAATCATAAATAATAAACACAAATAGTGACTTTCTAACAAATAATTATTTTCTTTGCAGCTTACATAACTAAAAGAGGTAAAAATTACGAGTTAAGGCGATATTTTTTAACGCATATAAATGTATAAATGAGTAAATGTGTAAAATAGGTACTGTTGTTTTATTTCCACGGTTTCACTAGACCGACACATGAATAAAGTGACTAGGCCCATGGCAATGTTAATTATACATATTGGAAGAATAAACAATGTGCATACAAGTAGACCTACAGTAGGGCTTTAAAAAGTGCTCAGTTTACCACAAACAGCCTATAGTAAAATTTGCTGCAGTACTATTGTATTAGGGGCCACGGTGGTGTAGTGGTTGGACTGCTCGACTCCCACCAAGGCGAACCGGGTTCGATTTCCAGTGGGGTCGGTCCCAGATTTTCGCGTGGCGGAATTGTGCCGAGAGATGCCGCTGGTCGGCAGGTTTTTTCGGTATATCCCCGGCCTTTTCATTCCGGCGCTGCTCCATACTCGCCTCGCTTCACCCTCATCGGCTCTCAAGACGTCGATGTTAAGAACCACCCAAATCTCTCCACTCACTCTCGCAGTATTAGAAAAATAACCTTGGCAGCTTGTTTCCATTTTTTTTTTGTAAATTTAAAAGTTTTTACTGTGTTAGTAGTCATGGGCAGAGGCACCTGTTTTTCACGAAATTATTTCAGGACAAGTTGTGTTGCAAAACACTTCCGTGAGTGAATCATTTCAATTGTTACGAGTATTATCATGGACGATGAGTATTGGAGAAACTTATTTCTGAGTGGCTCACTCATGTATAACCTGTTCACGTTTAAGTGAGCACTTTAAAGGCCCTAGTTAGTTTTGTCTTTCAGCTATTTTGTATCATCTAACCACCTGTTTAAATAACGCTTGCAATGTAAGTAGCCTAATAAACACAGTGTGTATATCCCACCGCACTTGGACTCTCATCTAATGTTAAAATAAAATATATTTATTGACTATTACTCCAAATGAGAGGGCTTTCAAAAGTGCTCACTTCACACAAAGACAAGCAGTCAACAGCGAAAGGAAGGCTGCAAGTGTGCACAGAGGATATTGAAATCGTGCCTCCGCGTAAATATTTTCGCGAGAAACACGTGGCGCTAGTTATGGGCAGTGATGTTTTCAAAGGTTGTTTTCAAAAGTGTGTACTGCACCGGGGAGAGCGGAATGCTACAGAGAAGCTGCACGCGACGCCGCTGGGGATGGCTGATTGCGCGCGCATGTGACGGAGGGCGCGAAAGGGCAGAGGGTGGATAGTGACCCACCGAGGGAGTGACCTCACGTGACCCGCTGCGCCCTTCTCTCTCTCTGCAGTCAGGACGTTCAACTGCCTCCAGCCCTCTTCTCGTGTAGCTGAGGGCACTTCCTGGTTCCTCGCCATCGCCGCGGCGCGGCAGCGCGTCCTGTCTGTCGCCAGCGAAAACAAATTAAGGCCATCTTCGCCATAACTTCTTATGTAATTGTATGTAAGATATATATGTAAGGACCGCATAAATGTACAATCTTAGAAACTACTTGCAAATGTACCACATCAGTGTATACGTACAAAGGCTGTTCACGATAAAGTGAGCACGTTAGAAATGAACCTTAGAAAAAAGTCACTTTCCCTGCATTCATATATTTTATTGGGCACACTGAGGTACATTCGCCCAGTAAAGTTGATAACGATGGATGAAATAATTATTTATTTGGCTTTCTGTTTTTTTTTTTTTTAAGCACAGAAGTGTAAAACTGAGCAGAATTGTAAAGTATTTCCGTTTCTAATAACTATACGGTTTCACTTGACCGACGCACGAATAAAGTGATGAGTCCCATGGCAATGTTAATTTTACATAAGGCGGAGGAATACATAACGTGCATACAAGTAGATCTTTAACAGGGCTTTCAAATGTGCTCAATTTACCGCCAACAGCCTATAGTGGGAAAGTGCTTATGGTAAAGTTATTTACCCTACATCCGTGGCAGCGTTCTTACATTTTATCAGGAAACAGTCAAATGGGTAGGAAAGTTCTGACCTTTGTATCATGGTGATACTGAACCTTCCTACATTTGTAGTTTGATGTGTAGTAATATCCCCATACAATGTGTAGTTTGATGTGTGGTAATATCCCCATACAATGTGTAGTTTGATGTGTAGTAATATCCCCATACAATGTGTAGGTGAAAAACTTCCAATACAGTTTGGGAAGTTTACCAGAATTTTGAAGTCAAATTATTACAGTTTTCAATATATAGAACCGGAAAGTTGATAATTTCGGAATGTTAGAGCATGCTCATAATTAACTTTACCAACTAAATCCCATGTCATGTGTGTGCTCTATATATTCAACATATTAATTAACCCATTCAACCCAGTGTACACATTTGTGTACATTAAGCACGTGTAGATAATTTCTGGTCTATTGCACACTGCGAAGATCAATGACCGTACCTATGAGTAAATTATTCTCAAACTGTCTTAGTAATAATTGGTTCATATTTCTGTAGCCGACATAGAGCCTACAGCTTATTGGTTGTGACAACGAAAAAAGTGTTGCCTACTTACCTAAGTAAAGCACGCATCATAACTTTGTTTGTTTACAACACCTGGAATTTGACAGGGTTAATTATCAAATATATTTAACACTCTGTAATAAGGTACTGGCATCCTGATTATATTTTAAAATAAGTATTGACATTTTTGCCAACACAATTTTATTCGTCCGAAAGAAAACAATACATATTAATATTTATTAGTTTCTCTTGGACGAATAAAAATGTGTTGGCTGAAACATAAATACCTATTTTATGAGAGACTGACACCATTAACCGAGTACGCATTTTTAAATGTCCCTGAAACTTAATTAATATGTCGCATATAACATATAGATCACATTACATGAGATTTACTTGACAAAGTTAATTAGGAGCATATAAACATCGGCTCCTATATTCCAAAATTTTCGACTTTTCGGAGCTATATTTTGAAAACTACATTCATTTGACTTCAAATATGTAAATTTATGTGGTCATCATATACATCTCTTACAGATAATGAAATTAACTATCATCGTGAACTATGGCCTTAACTTTCACGCTGGTTCTGCTGCCAGGCCTCTTATTCGAACATTTAACAGTCTAACCGCCGATGTACGCCGGACGTCCGAAAATTACTACTGTTCCGGTCGAGTCTGGTCAAACTAACTGAACTGCCAGGCCAGTTCAGCCGGCCTGAAAACTCTTAAGGATCTGGTGTATGTGCACCAAAATATCATCCTATGAATTTTTAGGCGTTCCAAAATATACCTATAGGCCTTTTACGATAAAGTGAGCACTTTTGAAAGCCCTGCTAAAGTTCTACTTTCTTGCCCATTATGTATCCTTCCGCCACATGTAAACAAATATTACCATGTGACTGCCATGTGATTGCCACATGTTAATAATCTTAATGTTTACATTTCAGGACTGCTAAATGTAACATATATATAAAACATGTGACATATATGATGTATATAACACATGAAATATATATGTGTATATATATATGTATGCATATGTGTGTATGTATATTTCATTTAAAATATACAATATATATATAAATTATGTAACATATATAATTGTTTGGGTCATGTCAAAGATCCGGTAGACAAAAGCTTTACACAACAAACAATTGATAAATGAACGCCCTAGCGATAAAGTCATGGAAACCGTGAAATAGCAAACACTAAACTTGGGTGGTGAACAAGGACCAACACGACACGTTAAAAAATGACACACATTAGTTAAGCCGAAAAATAATTTGGAAGGGCAGCCAAATACAGATTTAGAAATAGACTAGCACGGCATTCCCAAGGTTCGACACCACTTGTCACACAAATTACCAAACATTTAAAAATGACACCGCAAACTTAACGTTTCCCACGACTCACCGTTTTCTAAGTGCCCCATCGCTCTGTAGTGTGACAGCAAAATGATAATGTAAAGGACAAATTATAAAAGTAATAGTTACAGGCAAGTTACTTTTATCTAGTGTACGACCGACACACACAACAAAATTACATATTAATTTACAACTTAATTTCTAAGATGTAGAACTATCATGACACTTATATTAACAAGATTCCAAACATGTTAACATGTTGCAATGACATTTATGTTTACAAGATTCCAACATATTAACATGTTACAATAACATTTATGTTAACAAGTAACTCAATATAAATGACCTTATCGTACCATGCAATACACATTTAAACATTTAGAACAAATTTTGCAAAAAGCTGTATATATTATGTAAAAAAAAATATCGCTAATATTTGTTTTATACTATACACTAAAAACAAATAACACATTTTAACAAACAACATAACAAACACATAAACACATGTGGATTCCAGTAACAAATAGTACCCTTACATAACAGATATGTGTATACTACAAACAAGCAGCTGCAAAATGCAAATATCTTTACCTGGTCATACAAACCTTACCGCCACTGACCATCCAGCATCTACTGTGCAGTAGAACAGCCTGGTACCTCTGTCAGTGGCCATTGCCAATACTTCATCGCCACTGCCAGGATCATCTTCGTCAGTGGTGTCCAAATCCGGATCCAGGGAGATGATGAATGGAGGTATGCCAGAGGCTTCATGCACTTCCTTCTCCCAGTCCTCTGCAATCAGCTTCTCCACGTGGTCGACACACTTTGCCCATCTGAAGGGAAGTTTGTGCAAGGTACACTTAAGAACTGTGTGTTTAACATCTGGCACCAGAAACATTCATATTTTCATGTAAAAAAAAAAAAACTCCAAGAAATAATGCAAATAATTTATTATAATAAACAATCAGACCATGCATATATGCTACTAAGAAGCATTAAAGTTTTTCACAACATGTGGCATTTCAGTAAGTCTAAGAGTGAATTGTTAAGGTTTAAGAAAGGTTTCATGGCTAGCCCTAAATAGATACGTACAGACGTATTAAAGGTTATGTCTAAATTACAAAACAACACAGTAATTTACAAACGTGTAAAATTAACGTATAATTACTGCCGGCAAAATTTGCGCTTATGATCAAGACAGATTTGAAAGAAAGATTAAACAGATAGGCGTAGGTACATAGATACACATACCTGTTATATTATTTGTCAAACTTAGGATATAACATGTACTTCGCAAACTCACATGAATATATTGTCATGTTTCTACTTTCGTTCATTTACTTTCATTATTGTTATTTAACTTTCCGTTTATAATATCACGTTTCCAACTGTCGATTCCTACCTGTTCTTTTTCAACGATTTACTTCAATAACGTACTGAGGATAAGCGGGAAAAACATGTCGTAGAACCTGTTCGGGGAAACACGTCGTAAAAACACTTTTACACTTACCTCCGGACAGTTGCAGTTGAAATTTTCACCATTTCTGAAACTCGTTCGATGACTTTGCATGGCTTCATCTCTCCTCGACGAAGAATAGATACTTTCGGCGAGATTTATAATGTCTTCCTGACGCTGACTATTCGTACGTAGTTTGCTGGAACTCGTGACTTTACATAAAATCACTAGAACACAATTAAACACTATGCGACCTATAATAAAACAATGATGATTGCAGATAAGCTGAAAAATAAATGAGAAATATTAACTTCCAGCTTCCAAATTTGTAGTTTGCCTCGGAACCATTACATACAAGCAAAGCCAAGCAACAAGCATGAAGGAATCTCAACAATGGGCCGTTGGTTTTCACCGTTGCGCCGATCACGTGACACAATATAATTATGAGTTACAGTAAATACATTATCTTTACGCCAATAAGTACTTTAAACTGAATAAAATAAACTTCAAACAGCTTAAGTAGCCATAAATTTAAACATTACACTTGCAATACCGCGTTATTTCGTAGAACTACTTTTCACATTTCATTGCCAACATAACTGGGTGTGTTCATCCCCAGCCTGTACAGTAACACATATGGTTATACATACGTAGTTGCGGGCGGTGGTTTTTTTTTTTTCAAAGGTTGATTTCTAGAGTGCTTTATTTAACGTGAACGGCCTTTATAAGGGTTTTTCGAACGTAGCGGGCGATGGAAAGTGAATAATTTGCGCGTGTTTGCATTAATTTGCGTCTGGAAGTAGATACAAATAACGCAGAAAAGCCAACCTGATGTTCGAAAAATACCTAAACCGGTGCGCACGGGTGTTAGACCACTGGTGGATCCACCAATGAATTTCCGAATGCCCGGCAGACCTCGTTTGTGTTCGCTCCCGTACTTATTGCAATGTTATGTCTGAAGTTAGAGTGCAGAGTGTGTGTAACTATAAATAATATATCCGAAATTGTCCAACATCATCATTTATTATACTTTACACATCTGTAAATAATTCTTAAAACATCATTAATTATTCACGTTGCTGCACCAGTCAGGTTTAGGTAACCTATCAATCTACACGTTGTGCTTTGCTATAGTTAAGTTTTATTTGTGGGAAATAGACGTCACATTCCAAAGACAGATAAATAGAAAACAGCCACCCATTCGTTCCTTTCATCCTGCCAAAATGTTGGCACACGCGTGTATTGTCTTTAGACTTATTATTCAACTGATTATTATCTAAAGAAGTGTAATTTCAAGGTTCAAAAATATCGTGTTGAGTTTGTGTTAAACGACTGTTTGGCACTCATGAAATGCGGGAATCCGGCGAGAGAATTCGTATACGTGTCCTGTATCCTTTCAAAACTTTCGCTTCTTCGAACTGGAATGTCGGTTGTTAAGAGACTGAAACATCCTGTCTACGATCATTCTGACGTCCTCTCGTATGTTAATTTTATTTGGTAAACATACAACTGGGTTATTTAAACACACATACATAATATATTTAGAGATAGAATTTTTGTCAGTTGTAAAGAGTTCATGTAATCATGCTTATTTCGTTGTCTATTCTGAATTTTGAAAATACTTTTGTTTAATTTTCCACAGTATTGAAATTTGTAAAATTTCGTCTTAATTTTCTTGTAAATGTTATATTTTTATTTTTCATGTTTTGTTTTGTTTTGTTTTCTTTTTGTAAAGTTTCTCGTAGTCAGCTTCGATGAAAATCCAACAAATTTGCTAGTAACTGAAGTTCTCTGTTGCCGTGCAGGAATTAAGGTAGCAATATAAATCATGCCTGCTACCATACACCATGACCTCTGCTGTTTATAAATCACCTGCTGTAATCACTGTAAGAAATTTTCTTGGGAGGAACGTTTTTATATAAATAAGTAGTATTTGTAATTTAAAACGATTTTGTTTTCTATGTGATCATGCAAAACTCCTCAATGTAGGGATAGTGCTATTAGCCTGAAACCAATAAATGAATGTTATCCTTATCATTCAAACTTACGCTAGGGATTAGTCTTGTCTGCGAGGACAGGAGAGCAGTGTTGACTTTGTAAACCTACGTGACATCAGAGTAGCAGAGAAAATTACAATTTTACCGGCGCTGCCGAAGGTTGTTCCGAATGAGAACACGACGAAACAATTCGTTGCAGATGACATTGTGCAGCCATTTGTTCATGAAACGCCGTCATTACTCTACCTTGTTACTGCGTCTTAAATCTCTCTGAACTGGCTTGTGTGTGCGTGTGCCAGCAATTAGGAAATGGAGCTGAACATACATGCATTACCACGCGGCGAAACTGCTGCCTCCCCAAGTATATGGGTGCAGCAACGTGTTCCGTGTAATCCGGACTAATTTAATTTAGTCCGTCCTGATGCAGGAAATAAGATTAATAGACGGAGAAACAAGGAAGGAAAGATGTATAAAACACACAAACATGCATGCGAACAATGGTATTGAAATGATAAAGGCTGTTCACGATAAAGTGAGCACTTTTCAAATCAATCTTAGAAAAAAATCACTGCCCCTACCTGCATATATTTTAACGGCCGCAATGAGTGACGTGCGCCCAGTAAAGTTGGTAACAATGGATGACAATGTATCTCCATATATTAACGTCGAATAAAAATTGTTGGGTAACCATTTGTGATAACTTGAATTATTTTTCTAGCTTTCTGTTTTTTAACGCAAAGAAGTGTAAAGATGAGCAGATTTGTACAATATTTACTTTTATAATAATTTCACAATTTCACTTGATCGGCGCGTGAATAAAGTGATGAGGCCTATAGCAATTTTAATCTTACATAAGGCTGATGAAAGCACAACGTGTATACAAGTAGAACTTAGGCAGGGCTTTCAAATGTGCTCATTTTACAGTGAACAGCCTATAGCATAAAAGATAAACTATTTTATATAGTCCATTCACGGCTTCTAGTAGGCGATAATACGTAGGAAAAACGTGCTCCGCAGTAGTCTTAGTGAGGAAGTGTAGGGAATTGTTTCGTTTCATCATAAACTACCTTTGGATGAATAATTTCAATGGTGGCGTTTCATTTCTACATGATCAAAATGACTGCCTCAAAAAGTTAAAAAATGTTGCATTCTTCTGTCAGATCTTTGCACGTCTGTGTGTGATTTGGCTTTTCCACAACCTGAATATCTGCCATCCCATCAATAATAGCAACAGTAAAGTTGGCTTCTGATTTTTTTTTGTTGGTTACCATCTGTTGCTAATACTGGTGCAGGAGGCAGTGACCTCAATATTTCCAACTTTTGTTCAGGCACATCTGCAAACTACTGTGGATGTAGATTGCCGACCAGTGAGCCAGTAACTCCGCCTCTACCTCCTTCAATTGGATGCCATTTCCGACGGAAATAAAGAATAGAGGACATCCCTCCCTCCCTCCCTCCCTACCATAGTGGGGTGTTAGGAATATTTGAAGTTGAGTTTGCCAAGTGAAAGAGAGGGACACTTCCTGTTTGTTTGTATTTGTTTAGAATTCCCAATTGTAATATACAATACTGACCATCAACAGTCATCAGAAGCTGACACAAAAATCTTTAAAATGTTTTACAATAAATGTTTCACAAAAGTTGATTATATAGCATAGTGTCTAAAATTTACAAAAGTTTACATTAAAACCTCTCAGTTATAGCGCGAATTTGGTAGTTCATTTTCTGCCACCATTCTAACTTTTGTAACGTCAAACCGTATTTTTCAATAGCGTTTTGGAAGCTGTTACTCATTAAATGTGTCGTTGATACATTCCAAATTAGTAGCCGTCAATGGCCTGTCTAATTTAAAGTGTAATAAAATCTTATTTTCTGTATCAGCATTGCTGCTAAAGTGATTTTTGTATATTTTCAAAACCGGTTTGTATGGGAGTGTTTTCAATTTACTTCGCATTTTCAGTGGGAATGTGGGAATTCCTGGACTTATTTTGACGTTTGGTTTTGCATTTACTTGCGCCAAGATTAATCCAGTTATATTCCTCCGGGTACTTCGATGTAATCAATGTGTATCGGTGCAATATTATCGTAATATTAATAATTGAAAATTAAATAGATTTGGGAATTAATTACATATTTATGTCTTTGCCTTATTATCTGGTGTTTAAATAATTCACGGCAGAAATAGTAATTAAAAGGCGATAAAATACTTAAGACCACGAACCGTTGCCTTAATGCAAAATTAATTTGTATTTTTGACCGAAGCATAGCAATATTCGTCTAATTCATACTTGATTCACTGCTAATATATTTTTGTCGAGTATTTATTTGCCTTTACTTCGCTGCAAACATTCGTAAAGGCAACACGGTAGCTTACTGTTTGGTCTAGCACTGCGGTATCATCAGTACAAACAAGTTGACATCTTGTTCATATTCACGAATTTACCGTGTGTCAAAGTTGTTGTTCCCTTTTGGTTCAAAGTAGACACGGCCGTCATGGGAACAGACCCGAGAATTTCGCGGGTTCATTCTAGGCAAGATGGAATTCACACACATGTACGTTCACGTTCACTTTGTAATTAGTCCACGTGTTGTTTGGCACCTCCTGGAGATAAATGAGCCAATAAAAAATATGCAATAAATTGTGCTCCCAACCACCGCCTTTTACTACCACAACAATCAATCAATAAACATTTGGTATGTGTATTAGAGTATATAAGAATGTGAAGTCTAGCCTACAGGTCATCATTCGGGTCTCTAGTTATGGGCAAGATATTGGAATATGACGTATTTTCGGTGCAGTGAATGTCCAACTAATACATTTAATCAGACAGCGTGCCCAGTTTGGTATTTCTCGGCTTTCTTGGCCACGTTTCTACATCGCAGCGAGTCATTTAGCTCTCAATAGAACACTTAGTGTAATCCTCTGCTCTATTATCTGTCTAGGACAGTTCTAGAAGGCGTGTCGTCTCAATACACCCGTGCCTTATCGGAGTTTTAACTTCTATGCAATCTCCAGCAGGCAGATATTCAACCGTAGTCTAAATAATGTCGCTCCATACCTTAAACTGTCATGGTTGCGCTTGAATCGGCGAAGAGAACTTCATACATTGTTATTGCTTTGTAAAATCTTGAAGCACCATCGGCCATCAAATTTTCATCACAGTATTCTACTGCTGCATTCTCGCCGTAATATTAATTCTAGAACCCATAGTTTCGTCCTCACCATTCCATCCCGTAAGGTAGATTTACACTCCCTCCACTCTTTTTCTGTCGAATCTGTTCGGCCCTGGAACAAACTCTCAAATAATATTAAAAAGTTAAGCACAAATAATCAGCTTTAACTAGCTTTCACGGAAGCTTACATTATCAGGAAGTACCGAAGTCATCAGATTACATTTACCCCCCCCCCCCTCCACTACATACCCACTTTTACATTTGACACATCTATTCATGTTTGAATGTTTGTGTATGTATGTGTATGTGTGTTTATGTATGTAACGTATGCATGCATGTGATAAATAAATATGTAGGAATATTTGTCTTAAGTGGTAGACAAGGCGATCTGGCCTTAACTTCGCTATATTAATAAAGACGTTATTATTATAATTATTATTGAAGATGAGGTAGTAGGTCGATATTCGTCCTCTGCGCGTGTCCCCTCCACACTGACTCGCCCACACTCCCACAAAGTGATGAACGTGTTTATTGTACAAAAGGGATCTGTTGAGAAATCAAATGTACACAAATTGCTATGACTAACTTGAATATTTTTAGTTGCGTTATAACTTGTTGTAGGACGTGCACAGACATCCCAGTTACAACGATAAAAAATGTTCTAACCTCAAATCCTATTCACACTGTTTCCGACTGCACTGTTTGCAGAAAAGCAGCCCTGCTTTAGAGCACGGAGACTGGCTACTGCGCAGCTCTCGTGCTCACTCTACCCTTACTCCTGGTATAGTTTCAGCCACTGCAACCGTGAGTCCACTCTTATGCCCGGTTGTACCAACATCTTCCCTGATCCGAGACCGAATGATCCTAGTTTCGAACCAGGATCCAGTTTGATCTTGGTTCCAATGTAAAAGTGTTGCACCAACTAAATTTCATGATTCTGGATCTACGATTCATCCAAAGTCAGAGATCTAGATTAAGTATGTGACAAATTTTGCTATTGTTTCGTAATATATGACGTCATGGAAGTAGGCGTATTATTCACTATAGATAGAACTAGATGTGCGATGTTTTATCTGTTTTAAGTGAATTATTGCTGTACGAATTTTACTGAATAATATTCAAGTGCGTATAATGTTGTTTTAATTTCCTAAGAAAACAATCGAACGTAATTCTATCTGTTGGCGTATTTTCAAACTACATTTGTCGACGCTGGCTGCTGATCTCCGATCGATATTTCCAACCGCCAATTTGGGCGGTTCGAAATGAACTTCATCTCGATCTCCAGTCCAGCTCTTACCTAGAATGGTGCAACAGTTTTCTGTGTCGATCTTAGATCCGATCTCGGATCGAGTTTCGAACCACGATGGTGCAACTGGGCATCAGTCGGTAACCAGAGAGAATCTCTGGTGTAACCAACCTTCGCACTTTCACTTCTCAGCTTTCATTGCCAGTAAAGTGCAGATTTATAGCCAGTTAAGCCAACTGTCCGTTGCCAGGGCCTTCGCATTAATTAACTGTAATATTATCGTGCGCAACGACCTGAATAATTAAGAGTCCAAGACCCCACCCAAAGGTGAGAAGTGTTGGGCGTGGTTTGCCACAGTCGGCCCACTTAATCATTTGGATACTCCTTCCTTGGTAGCGAAGGGAACAATTCTCATTCAGAGTGGGATGGACCCTCGCGGTTTTTGTGAAATTGTTGTTTGCGCGAATACGCGTATCTCAGTAAATAAATGTTCTGCAAATACAACTTTTTGTCAGAAAAGATAAACAATTATCTATATCGCTATTTTACTTATTTTTTTTACTTTTGTCATATTAAGTGTACAATCTAATTTGCACAGCACAGCGTCACGATGGAAACCTGCACGCCTTGCGCGTAGGAGCGATGAGGCGCTAAGCATGCATGTTAGTGTCGCCCGTATCGCCCCCTCGCTTCTTGACCTTGGACGCCCACTTCCATCCCACTGTTAAGGGAACTATGTAGTTGCACGTCCAAGGTCAAGGGCGAGGAAGCTATAAGGGCGACACTAACGCTCACGGCTAGTGCCTCATCGCTCCTACGCGCAATGCGTGCTGTGTTTCCGTCGTGACGCTGTGCTGTGCAAATTAGATCTGTAACAGTGAGGTTTTATTACACGCGATGAAAGACCACAGATTAAACTACGCCCGTATATTTGTACTTTTCTCTTGCCGCTTAAGGAAACTGCATAGGCAAGTTTTAAAAATGCGATATTTGACCATTTTTATGAAATTTTTTCCCCAAGAATCCAATTAATATGACAAAAGTAAAAAAATATATATATGTAGGGCCATAGATTTTTTAATATATTTTTTTTTATCTTTTCAGACAAAAAGCCATATTTCCAGAATTATTTATCGAGATACGCGTTCACGCGCAAACAACGATTTCACAAAAAACGTTTCACTACATAAAACTCTTAAGGCCCCCGGCCGTCTGCCTAGAAATTTTTTGTGCGTTTGAGGCCAGGAAGCACGGGAGCGATAAGGACGACTCTGCCATGCGCCTCGAGTGCGCCATCGCCACTAAGCGCAAGGCTCAGAACTGGCCCACAGTGTTCTCGTCGCACTGCGTGTACCTATGGGACGTTCAGCGTTGACGCCATTATTTTACAGGTGGAAAGTCTGTAGGGATGTTCAGTACGGGGCCCTTGAGTAGTTTTATATGGAACTGACGCGTATCATTTTGAAATACGGCGCTTTGAAAAATCCGTTTTGTAGTATAGGCTGTTCACGGTAAAGTGAGCACTTCTTGAAGCTGTTTCACCAGACATAATAACCAATAAATACATTTCATCGTGGCCTCGGACTATTGGTTTTGGGTATGGTGAATGTATACACTCTGTTTATTACTCACATGGCAGGGTTCACATTAACAAGTGGCGAAAGGATATAAACTGGTTGAAAGAAAAAAGTAACTAGAGATTCAAAAGTACTCACTTTCCCGTGAACGGCCTATAGCTACTCTGAAATGGTGTTTGATAATGTGCGTGAAGTGTGTGCTCTTTTCGTAGATCAGCACACTGGACGCACGTTTAATGTTTTCGTAGTTGTGACGGTTGTTAGTAGTATATAAATGCCGGTTCGAGCGCAACCCGCGACCATCAGAAAACCAACAGCAAATTGAATGCCCAAACCATCAGAAAACCATCAGAAAAAATTACAGTTTGTTTTCCTGATCCAAAACATCAGCTGCCGATTCGAGCGCAGCCGCAAAAAAGTGACTGCAAAAAGTTGCGTTTGGGGCATCTGCAAAAAGTGACTGCAAAAGTTGCGTTTGGGGCATCCACAAAAAGTGACTACAAAATTTGCATTTGGGGCATCTGCAAAAAGTGACTACAAAATGTTGCAAAGAGCGGCTCAAGAAATTTGAATAGTTAAAAAATAAAATATTGTATATAATAAATGAGCGCAAATAAAAATCAACCGACGTCTAATATGATGACGACCATGGCAATGAAAAAGGTTAACGCAAGTGGCAATGTTTGGAAAGAATATAAGTGTAAGAAAGGCGTCTTTGCGGAAAGGAGGAAGAATAAACCTAAAGAGAAGTATGTCAAGTATGAAACTTGTAAACACTTTTACAAACCATCTCTCATAAGAAACAATCTTAAAAGTAGATTGCCCAAAGTTCTTACACCAATACGTAATAAATCACATGAACCAACAAATGCATAGGACATTTTTAAAGTGCCACAACACTTAATATCAAAACAGAAGTTCCCACGAGAGAAACCAGTGAAATGTGAAGCGTGTAGTCACTATTACAAACCGTCTCTCATAAGAAGTCACTGGAGAAGTAAAATTCATAAGTACACACCCATATTCAGTGTAGAAGAAATCGAAACAGCATTTCAAAGTAGGATCAAGACTTATGCTGTAAAGAATGTGAATGCATACAAAGACCCAAAGCATTTCCTTAACAATATAAAATAAACTGTCATGGGGCAAATTAATAAGCATTCAAAATCACTCAAAGGGAACATGAAATTCTTCACCGAGTACGAAAGGGGAATTGGTGAGAAAATTGAATATGTAGAAAGCTCCTTTAAAACAAAGAACGAAATTATACTGAAATCGACTAATCTGGAAGAATATTATACCAACAGCATATCGAAAATCATAGCTGAGATGGGGACATTCGAAGCAAAGGGATCTCAGTGGGTACTCAACAGAATATTTAAACTAGAAGTGCGAATAAATAAATATGTACCATTCAAGGGCAGTTCTTATGTTGATCTCCCAGAAAAAATCAAAACTAAGCAGGCTGTAATTAATGTTAAGAACGATGCTCAAAAATTTTTGTTGTGGTTTGTTCTATCTGCATTGCATCAAGTAAAGAAAGACCCTCAAAGAGTGAATAAATACGAAGCTTACGAACATGGATTTGATGATGCACTTAAGGGTTTGGAATTTCCAATGAAATTGGATGGCATACCAACCTTTGAGAAAAGAAGTGGAATTTCTAATAATGTATACGCATATGAAGAAGATGGTGGTAAGAAATATATAATCTGTCCATTAAAAACAACAAAAAATAAGACGGATAAGCACATAAGACTACTATCAAAGACGAAAAGAACGACCACTACTGCTGGGTAAATAGTCTTTCGAGACTTATCGCATCACAAGTAACAAATAATGGTCACAAAATATTTATATGTGATAGATGTTTGCAACATTTCTACTCTGTAAATAAGCTAAAATATGATCACGAACAAGACTGTCGAGATCACGATGGTGTTAGAGTTGAACGACCATTTAAAGGGAAAAATGACATATTAAGATTTAAAAACAAAAATCATTCTTTGAGAATTCCGTTTGTGATATATGCTGATTTTGAATGTTTGTTGACTAAAATAGAAACTTGCCAACCAAACCCTGACGAATGTTACACGAAACCATACCAAAAACACGAGCCTATTAGCTTCTGTTACTATGTAAAATACGAACATGGATACTATAAACCGCCAGTAACTTATGAAGGGTCTGATGCATCTACTGTGTTCGTTAAAATGCTAATGGAAGAAACAAAGTCTATTGGTGATATATACACAAATGAAAAACCAATGCTTCCACTAACTCAGAAATAACGAATTGTTTATTATACAGCTACCCATTGCCATATATGTGAAGAGCCTTTGAATGGTGATTCTGTGAGATATCATGATCATCTTATGGGGAAATTTAGGGGAGCTCCACACAGAGATTGTAACTTATCGTATAGAAATCCATGTTTTGTCCCAGTGTTTATACACAAACTATCTGGCTATGACACACATTTATGCATAAGAGATCTTGGCATCGATGAAAATAAGATTGATCTAATTCCCAACAACGAAGAAAAATATATTTCTTTTACGAAGCACGTATGTGGAAGTGTAAATCTTAGATTTATTGACTGATTTTAATTTATGGCTAGTAGTATGGATAAACTCTATAGCAACCTTTTCAGAAGCCAATTCCGAGAAACGTGTAAGCATTTTTCCAATGAACTTCTTGACTTTGTTACAAGAAAAGGTGTCTACCCATATGACTACTGAAAAATACCCATATGCTGAAAAATTTTGTGAGACATCGCTTCCATCCAAAGATGCATTTTACAACAAACTCAATAAATGCGGCATTACAGACGAAGATTACGAATTTGCGAGAGAGGTGTGGGAAAAATTCAACATAAAATCTCTAAGAAAGTACACAGAACTCTATAACAAATCTGATGAGTTGATATTGTCAGATATAATGGAAAATTTTAGAGATGTATGTCTCAAAACATATAAGCTAGATCCAGCATGGTATTTCACAGCACCAGGGTTAGCGTGGGATGCTATGCTCACACACACTAAAATAGAACTAGAATTATTAACAGATTACGCCATAATTTTGGCGATAGAAAAAGGTGTTCATGGTGGAATTTCACAATGTTGTAAGCGATATGCCAAAGCAAATAATAAATACATGAATGCTTAAGACAGCACAAAGGAAATCCTTTATCTTACATATCTGGACGCCAATAACTTATATGGATGGGCTATGAGCCAGTATTTGCCCTATGGTGGGTTTAAGTGGGCAAATAAAAATATAGGTGTAACAAAAATAGATGATGATGCTAGCAAAGGCTATATATTGGAAGTTACCCACATGAACTACACAATCTCCACAAAGATCTGCCATTGGCACCAGAGAATAAAATACCGGAAGGTTAAAAAAAACCCAAACTCTTGACTAGTCTGAATGGTAAAGAGAAATATGTATTACACTATGCAAATCTTAAGCAATATCTATCTCTCGGAATGATGTTGAAAAAGATCCATAGAGTTCTGTAGTTTGATCAATCAGATTGGCTCAAGTCCTATATTGATCTAAACACAAATATGCGGACAAAGTCTACCAATGACTTTGAAAAAGATTTCTACAAGCTAATGAACAATTCCGTTTTTGGAAAAACAATGGAGAATATTAGAAACAGAGTGGATATACGGCTGTGCACAAGTTCTAAGCAAATGGATAAACTAGTGGCTAAATCAAACTTTAAAGATATGACTATATTTACTAGCTCTTTGGTTGCAGTTCATATGAATAAAACAAAACTGTGCTTTAACAAACCCATTTATGTTAGCATGAGTATACTCGATCTATCGAAAGTCTTTATGTATGATTTTCACTATAATATAATGAAGCCAAAATATGGGGAAAATATTGAACTGTGCTACCAAGATACTGATTCGTACATCTATTATATAAAAACACCAGACTTCTACAGTGACATGAAAGAAATGGTCGACCATTTTGATACTTCTGACTAAAGAAAAGATAACCCATATGGTATACCATTAGTTAACAAAAAGATTATTGGTAAAATGAAAGATGAATGTGATGGAAAAATAGTGGAAGAATTTATTGGATTGAAATCGAAAATGTACGCAATAAATGTGGAAGGTGGTGTAAAAAAAAAGAGCAAAGGGTGTGGAAAATGCTGTAGTCAGAAATGAGATTAGTTTTGGTGACTACAAAAAGTGTTTTTTTGGTAAAACAGTGTTGTACAAAAGTATGAATCTTATTAGAAGTAAGAAACATGAACTATATTCGATTGAGATGAGGAAAAAAGCATTAAGCCCCAAAGTTGATAAAAGATTTATTCTTAAAGATGGCATTAATACACTACCACGGGGACAATACAAAATTGCTAGAGAGTGACTCTTTGAAAGAGCAGTTGGCCATCACGAAGCGTGAGTCGCCTTATAGCTGATATTGTACGCGTAAAATTGTTTGCGACAGACAGTTTGCAATCCCCGATCGACTTGGAGTAGTATTTCGAGACGACATGTCGTCTTGAAATTGTTTGCGTATCACGTTTAAGCCTGTGCGTGCCTACCAAAATGCAATCGCTCATCGACATCATAAACTGCAAACTCGTATATAGTGGCAAGACAGTGTATGTGATCATCGACAAAGAAGGCAATCCGTGGTTCAAAGGAAAAGGCGTTGCGGACATACTCGAGTATGCAAATACAAAACAGGCAATCATAGACCACGTTACAGATAAATATCGTAATATATATGAAAATTTAAAGGGTCACGAATCGCGACCCTTGCCGAGTGCACATGCTCATACCGTATTTATCAATGAACCGGGCCTTGAAGTCAAAGATGGCAGCGGCTGAAAAATTCCAGAACTGGGTCTTTGAAGAAGTGCTGCCATCCATTCGCAAGCACGGCTAATACAGGTTCGAGCAAAATTGCAATTCGCTACTGGTTGTTACAAACGCAATCATGGCCACGCAAAGTAGTATCCTCAACAATCACGCGCTACCGCCAACTGGCGATACTGGTAAGCATCACCAGTGTGTGTTCATCGGTATTGGTGTAAACCAATACTACGCCATCAGATGCCAAAAGCGTCTGGTGAGTGTACAATGCGCTTAGCCAAGAGTACCCAGAAATGCATGTGCTACTGTCTCTCGACTACGTTAATCCCATAACACTGTACAACCTAATGAAAGCGTTGCGCTTTCATTAGGTTGTACCCATCACGTCGATAGGTAACTGCTTCAGTACGACAATGTGTTGCCTCATCGCCGATATCGTATGCATAAAATCGTTCGGGACAGACATAATGCAACGACCGATCGAGTAGTGTTTCGAGACGACGTCTCGTCCCGAAATAAGAAGCCGTTGCCACAATTAAGAATGCACAACCACAAACGGTTTTTATTTCAGAGCCCATTTAAAACACTCTTATAGCGCTATTATATAACAGTAAATGTTTTCAATGGATAACCATACATGCTTGCATACTATTGGGCTTCGGTGATTCTTTCACTTTTAACGTCATAAATTAGGTTTCTTTGGCTTACGAGTACCACATTACAAATAGTTGAAGCCGATATTGGTTTATTAAAATCAACTGTAAGTTTCAGATTAGTTCGATCTTTTACAAAAGCGGTTTTTCTGTAAGAACAATCAATAACATATAATGGCCTTCTCCCAATAAATGACCCAGAGTTGATGCACAGTTCATTATTACGATAAGGGGTATCTAGTTTAGTCTTTGAATTTCTAAAATCGTTGTAAGCAATATACATCTTATCGGAAATTTTATTATCAATGTCTAAATTCCAATTCTCTTTGGGAAACACTTCATTCCGTCCATTCTTAATAGAAATATTTTTGACTGAACAAGAGTCAGACATTGAACCGTGTGTGGTTTGCTCAGAATGATCTTTTCTGTTTCGCTGAAAACCAACAATGACAAAGTCTGGCATATCGAATTGGATTGAATTGAACTGATATTTTATATCAAACTGAAATGAGTTTGCATTAGTAGGTACTGGTTTTTCAAGGCATTGCCAATAATTAAAACTAATTGGAATTTTGGGGTGTTTGTATAATTTTGCTTTAATTTCGTCTCCATAAATAGGATCGTATTCAACAATTGGCCACAGAATTTCTATTTTCTCAATTACAATTTTACCAGCATCTGGTGTATTGTCTTCATCAGATCCATCTGCTTTCTTTGGGGTCTTCTGTAAAAAGAAGCATCATTATTAGAATTTCGAATGAATGTGATCTTGTACCCACCTTTCCAGAATATTTCATTACAATCTCTCATAAACCCAAACAAATATCTTAATGGATAGGTAATTTCGTTACACTTATCTTTCCTAACATATGTACCTAGTTCTATCCCCGGCATTTGGAAGTATGCTGATTCTGATTCCTAACCTAGCAATGTATGCATCATTGTTGAAGTGATGCCAGGGTTGTCAATACTTTCGATTATACAACCATGCTTAGAGATCTCTTGAGAACTGGAATGGGAAGAAATTCTCTCAAAGATCAATAGTTGAAGTTTTTTCATAATTTGTATTTGTATCTCTTTTAGTTTTTACCGTTGGTATACATAAGCTTCATTCGGATGTGAAAATGCATCGCCAATAGGAATATTAAACTCAATGTGCTTGTTGTATTCATTCAAATTATTTCTTGTTTGGTCGTTTGGCGGAAACAACTGACGCTCATAACTTTCAATTTTTTGTTGATACATTTATTATATAGAAAAAAAAATTTCTTAAACAACTACGCTTTTCTTATCAACCCAAGAATTATGACTACTATCAAAACCTAGCCATTTAATTAGCAGCTTATTTTTATACATTTGAGATAGTATACATTGAAGTTATCATGTTCATTTTATATAATAAATGAGGCAAAAAAAATTGTAAACGATATAGAGAAGAATACAGAGAGAAGAAGACAGCTAATTGAAAAGTTTAACACTTTTAGAAAATTTCGCCAAGATGAATATGATAAAAATAAAAAACACGATCAACCATTGATAGATGCCATAGAAGATTTGGGGCAAAAAATCGGACATGTAACAAATGAGAATAAGAACTTAATAAAAGAACTTGTTCCAGTTGCTGTTAAGAATTTAGACTACCCACAGACACCAACAGAAACATCTTTTGAAAGAAAACTGTTTGATAAAACAGGCACCGATGAACGCTATGGTGATGAACGCTAAAATGATGGCGTTAAACGTATTGACGATGGCGATGAACGCTATGACGAAGCGTTGGGGCGTTTGAAAGCTGATATCCGACGGTTAACTAACTACAAAACAACTTTTTTTGATAAGAAAGTGGCCGATTTCTTAATTGACTGCAAATACGATGTTTTTGGGCTAAAGGCTGTTAAAGGTAGATTGTATATTGGTGATAGCGGAGTAACATTCAACAATGACAAATTTGCTGTAAAAGGTCGAACATACACTGCAACCAATGGTTTGATGAAATTGCTAACTATCAAGAAAGTAACAGAAAGTGACTACACTGCAACCGACTATGAACACTATTGTTATATCCTAGCAGATACAAACACAGTTTTTCAAAACAATGAGCCAAACTTGTGAACGCCAAAATCGAGTTAAGGGAATAAATGGAAAATTATTGTTAAACCTATTTACGATTCGATTATAAAGAAACGTCCCTCACTTAAAAAGAGGAAAGGTATAAAGAAGTATACAGACTACACTAAAGAATACATATGGGTGGCTGATGTTAGGATGCTTATTGATCGACTTCTCATTATTTATGGCGAAGAGAATGCTGGAAATGATTACTATTACAATGAAAAAATTGGAATAATGAATATGCTCAACAGTAAGTTTAGTGACTTTGTTGTGAATAATCCAAAAGGTATACCATATCTGATACGAATGTTAAACTCAATACCACATACTTTTTGGGAGTTGGAGCATCACGGAAAAGGGTTACTCAATGACATAATAAATTTGCTACCTTGTGAGTTGCACGCACCCGGTTAACAGTACTTAGGTCCGGGTACCAGACTAAAAGAGAGAATTGAGCGTGGTGATAAACCCATTCATCCACTAGATGAGGCTGCAATGGAACATGATATAGCTTATCATCATCACAATAAATATCTAGCTGAAAGACATGTAGCTGACAAAGAACTAGAAAAGGATGCGTTCAAAAGATTAAGTTCAGATGCTGGTCTCAATGAGAGATTGTGGTCTTGTGTTACTGGATCTGCGACACATATTAAATGTAAGCTTGGCTGGGGAATTAAAATGAAATGATAAAATATTTGTTATAATAAATGAAAGTAAAAAAACATCGTATTTCAAGTTCCTAACGAGGAGTTGAAGGGTTTGAATATTGATTCTTTCCTAACGAAAGACCAACTTGATCGTAAAAACAAGAAACTAAAGGAGGACAAAGGGATGGCTATCACAATTTCAGTTCCACAGCTTAAGAACATGTCCAAAGAAATGAAATCTGGAAATGATTTGACAGTTCACAAGGGTGGATTTTTACCCTTAAATTTTGCAGCTTTGGGGGCTCTAGGAGCTTTAGCTGGCGGTGCATCATCTATCGCTACATCAGTAATTAATGGCAAGAAGAAAAACCAAAACCGTCCAGCTGGCATGACTACTGTTCGACAAGTGTCGTTTGCAATACCTCCCCCTCCCCCTCTCCGTCTCCGTGACGACGTGACGCCAGGCCACTTCCGGAGGAGGAACATTCCTTAAACTTCTCGAAGCTTTTGAATAAAGTATAAATATTACTGTGGTACTGTTGTCTCACCCCAGTGCAGGGTGACACATTAGGGCCCATTATAGGGAGGAACTGCAGTTCCTAAGGTACCTTAAAGAGGTCGGGGGGGGGGGGGGTTCTACCAAAAGATATTGAAGATATTATTGTTATTAATTTAGTGTAACTTTGTGGGAAAAGATAACATTTTATCCTTAGTCTATATTTTTGATACTAAAGATTTATATGGTTTTGTGTGTGTATGTATGCGTGTGTGTGGTGGGGGAGGGGGCGAGCTGTAATAAAAGAAGTATATAACATAATTATTTGAATTGTGAGAACCTTTTTTTCACTGAAGTAAACCCAGCCTCTTTCGAACATATTGGGGAGGGTTTCGGGGTCTTTTCAATATTTTCAACTACATTGAGG
Source organism: Dryococelus australis (assembly GCA_029891345.1). Lineage (NCBI taxonomy): Eukaryota > Metazoa > Arthropoda > Insecta > Phasmatodea > Phasmatidae > Dryococelus > Dryococelus australis. The sequence continues at coordinate 145,553,316 of CM057000.1, forward strand.
AGACATTGAGACACAGGATCTCGTTATGTGTATGCTGGCCTAAATCGTCACATAGTAAAACGGATATTTCAAATACATTGAAACGCAGTTCAAGAGAGCACCATGTAGGCGGGGACCTTAACTTTTAATTTATAGCGGAACTGAACAACGCTATTAGGGTGTAGCGGAGTTGACGGCATTCTGATAAGCAAGTGAGCCCTGTACTACTTCATGCCAAGTCAACTTCCATCCCGCATATTGTTTCTATAGGTTATTCACGGTCAAGTGACCACTTTTGAAAGCCCTCTCATTTTTAATAATTGTCTATAAACATATTTTATTTTAGCCTTACACATGATCTTCCGAGTGCGGTGGAATACACACACTGTGTTTATTACTTATATGGCAATATTTATTGTAAATAGTTGGTTAAAGGATAAAAATGTCTGAAGGGGAAAAGTAAAAGGCTTCAAAATTGCTCATTTTCCCGTGAACAGTCTATAAGATCAAAATTTAAAACAGTCTATATATAGATTGTTAACGGAAAAGTGACCACTTTTTAAGGCCGCACTTTATAGTTTTTTCAGCTCATTTGTATCCTTTCGCCAACTGTTGATATAAAATTGCCACCTAACCAATAAACACAGTGTATCCGTTTTATAGCTCTCAGAAGTTAACGTCTGAGGCAGAAGGGAATTTTTTTTTTTTGTTTATACCAATCGGGAGGGACTTAAAAAATGCTCACTTTACTGTAAATAGCCTACAGTTGTGTATATGCTATTCACGGTAAAATGAGCACAATTAATATCCCTGCTTAAGATCTAATTGTTTACACGTCGTGTATTTCTCCACCTTATGTAACATACTGTGAAATTATCAAGAAAGCAAATAGATACTTTACAAATCTGCTCATTTCTACACTCTGATGAATTAAAGAAAAAATGAGTAAGAATTAATTTTGAGTTACCTCAAATGGTCACCTAACACTCTTTATTCGACGTTAAGATATGGAACTACTTTTCATCCATCGTTACCAACTTTACTGGGCGAATGTCACTGAGTGCGCCCGTTAAAATATATGCAGGCAGGGGCAGTGACTTTTTTCTAGGGTTAATTTCTAAAGTGCTCACTTTATCGTGGACAGCCTTTAGTAGAGTGAGTATCGCAATGTAGTGTGATAGCATGCGAGCCACTGTAGCCCTGGACATATATTGCAGTGTGTTACTCTCCTGCGCAGGGTGGAGGGGTATGACACTGGCTGTGTACGCGTGCCACATCCCCCCCCCCCCCCCACGGGGTCACAGTGGCCAGGATGTGGGGTAACGGGGGTGTTGGCCTCTCGCTGTTTTTCCCGTGTCGCCACCTCGTGAATGAAGGCGTTGCCCTATCGATCCCTGCTCGCCAGATACGTACAAACACCCCCCCTTCCCCCTTTGTCTTCATCTGAACTCCTCGCACTGGGCTAAGGGTCAACGTATCCCGCGACCGGCCCTCGAGCTTCCTTCCGTCTGTGGTCTTATTCGCCGTTTATTCCACAATTTTTTAAAAATCACTCCTTGCGCGAAGTGTTTGGTTGTATCACAAGCGGTTTATACTTCCGTAAACATAAAAGTGCCTCCGTTTTGATTGAATCGAACGTTTACTTATCAATACATAGTATAAAAGGAAGTCACTATCTGTATGTATGCATGTATGTATGTATGTAAGACTGCGCTAATCTCGAGAACCACTCAACGGATCTGGATGCTTTTTTTACTGTCATGATCTCCATTTATCGAGGAAGGTTTATGTGTTTTAAATATTGCCCTAGCGCTTATAGGAGCTGAGCATTAACGGTATTAGTGAATCTAGTCGGGAAAAAAGTTTGCCGCCAGCGAGCTCTTATGGAATATGTTGTCTAATCCTTTAAGAAATATAGCAAAATAATTTAAGATAGAATTGTGTGAAATTAAATGATCTACAAAAATGTCAGCGCTAGCATATGTCTATATTTAATAGATAAGTAGTAATATGCGTATTTACAATTTCAATTACGCAATAAAACAAACCTAAAATTGACTGTCTTCTCTAACCATAAAGACGGACTTTTATCGAAATTAATTAATTCATAATCGAAACTATTTAATGTAGATAAGATGTTACCTTTAAATCATACAATTATCGCCAGTAATTAAAAAATTATGAAAAGTTTTGTAAAAAAGTAATTTCTAAAATCGACACACGCGCACGGACCTGTACGAGGGCGGTGTTGGTGACGCGGTGTGTGGTGATGTAGTGGCTAGAGAGGTGCATGGGGGGGGGGGAGGAGGGTGTACGAGGCGAGCGCGCGGCTGGCAGAAAAAAACTAAATTGTACCCAGGCGAAGCCAGGCCGGATCACTAGTATATTATATATTAATTACATTTCATTTATAATTAATATTAATAAAAACAGATATAGGCTATTCGCGGTAAAATGAGCCCTTTTGAAACCCCTACTAAGATCCACTTTCATGCACGTTGTATATTCTTCTGGCTTATGTAAGGTTAACATTTCCATGGGCCTCATTTCTTTACTCATGCGTCGGTCAAGTGAAACTGTGAAATTATAGGAAAAATTATTTTTAACAAATATGCCAATTTTTACTCTTCTACGAATTAATAAAATACAGAAAGAGAGAAAAAAAATTTAAATCATCAGAAATGTTTACCTGACACTTCTTAGTCCACGTTAAGATACGGTACTGCATCTCATAAAGCCTTACCAACTTAACTGGGCGCATGCCACTCAGTGCGCCCATTAAAATATACGCCAGTAGGAGCCGTGACTTTTTTCTAAGGTTGATTTAAAAAGTGCTCATTCTATCGTGAACAGCCTTTAACCATATATACTGAGGATTATGTATTTATAATTGAAGAAATAGTGGGGAAAGATCTTGGATATTGTGCTCATGTACACGATTTTACCAATGAAAAAATAAACGGCTGGTCGAGATATATTCTACTTTAAATGAGAATAGCGTTCCCCGCACAGCATCTACCACGAACTCTGAGCGGAAAACATTCCAAACTACATTCCTACGTCTGACCGTTCTCCGAGAATAATTTGAACGTACAAGATCAGTCAATAGTGACAGGGAAACTATGTTGCTCACGAACGGTATTAAACGTTTTAATCGATAGAAGGTACACGCAGACAGGGCCGTTTCATTGTATAGAAAAACAATCACGTCAGTCCGAATATCTAATTCATTTATCTAGCCCATTTATTTAGGTAGTCAACATTTAATCCGGAGTATACGACAAAATTTGCCCTCGCGATTGTAATTCGTTAATGATTTTCAAATTAAATGCTTATTATCATTAGATGTTCGGCTAGTCAGGCATTATCATTAGATGTTCGGCTAGTCAGGCATTGTCATTAGATGTTCGGCTAGTCAGGCATTATCATTAGATGTTCGGCTAGTCAGGCATTGTCATGAGATGTTAGGCTAGTTAGGCATTATCATTAGATGTTCGGCTAGTCAGGCATTATCATTAGATGTTCGGCTAGTCAGGCATTGTCATGAGATGTTCGGCTAGTCAGGCATTATCATTAGATGTTCGGCTAGTCAGGCATTATCATTAGATGTTCGGCTAGTCAGGCATTATCATTAGATGTTCGGCTAGTCAGGCATTATCATTAGATTTTCGGCTAGTCAGGCATCATCTTGTCGCAGACCCTTGTTCCAGCTGAATTTAGTAGATTTATAAATGTGGATTCCAGATGTTGCTTAATGCATGCCCATCTTCCTTGTCTATGTCACGAGGGTACTATCGGAAAGTGTCGGATTGGTTGCAAATCAATTGCGGAGGCAACACAAATGCACGAGTGTCCCTGCCACACTGTCACATTTTCCCGCCAAACTGCCTGCAATAAATTTGGTCAAATAAAATTGGACAGTTATGGCGTCGTCGAAACGTCATAAACGCTGTCATTTTTTTCTGGAAAAGTTGGATGTCTTCAGTTCCCATCCAAAATTTGAGGATTGGACTGGTTGTAAAATTTATTTGATGTTAGACGGTCTCAGCCAATCAGAATCGTGCACGACAAAAATGGACGTCAAGAATCTTTAAAATAACGGACAATTACTGGAAACGAAGTAAGTTACTAAGATAGTTAGTTTATTAGAAGCTGTCTGGGCATGAATGCTATTTTAAGTGAATATTACACACAATATTATGAAATCGGAGGCATTAAATTTCATTGTGCAGGAAACATCTCCTATAAACAAAATTTGAGTTTCGTAAAGAAGCTAAAATAAATTAGAACATTCCTTGCACGTCTTCCTGTAATGGTCTGCATGAAAAAAAAATAGCAATATCCCACTCTGCAAACTATTCGTAAATTATAATTCAAATTAGACAATCTCAATAAAGAAATTTTACAGTGTGACACATTTTCAAACACGTTCAAGATAGTTTGATAAGATACGTTGGAAGGAAAAATTTGATGGCCAAATTTAGTCTTAAAATTTTATTGTAAAATATAGTTGAAGGCGAAAATTTTGACAGTGTGATAGGGGCTTTAGGAACCCGCTGGTTTTTAAGGTTCTTACGCATAAGTAAAGGCTGTTCAAGATAAAGTGAGCACTTTGGAAATCTACCTTAGAAAAATTCACAGCTCCTACATGCATATGTTTTAAGGGGCGCCCTGAGCGGCGAGATGCGCCCAGTTAAGTTGGTAATGATGAATGGGAAAGTAATTCCTTATCTTATCGTCGAATAAAAAGTGTTACGATACCATTTCTGTTAACTTAAATTTATTTATTTTGCTTTCTGTTTTTGTTTACGCATAGAAGTGTAAAAAGAACATATTTATAAAATATTAACTTTTCTAATAATTTCACAGTATCACCTGACCGACGTATGATTAAAGTAAGGAGCCCCATGGTAATGTTAATATTACATAAGGCGGAAAAATACACAACGTGTATACAAGTATATCTTAAGCAGGGCTTTCAAAAGTGCTCGTTTTATCGTTAGGGGTAGTGAAATATCGCGAAAAGATTTCAGGACAAGTTATATTACAAAACACTGTAGGGTCATTTACGTATCTTGATTGACTGAATGACAGTTTGACACGTGTTAAATGTCTCCAGACGAATTACGTAGGAACCGTGCCGATGAGGCCGAATTCTGAGAGGCCCGGTCAAATATGAAAACGCCTTCTCAAGCAGACGGCAACCTATAGCAACAGACAAACTGCTGTTGGGTTCTTATAGTATTGAAATCTACCGTGTACTTATATTTTTTCTTCGCAAAAAATCGCTAGCTCTATTTATCGTGAATAGCCTATACTACGTAGCTTAGTGCATCACTTGGATGCAGTCCAAGGCAGCAAGTGAATGCAACTGCAATTCCTGCCGTCGGGCATCCTCCCTTCCTCAGGTGTCCTTGGGCGCGGACTGGGGAGAAAGTTTAAGGACACTTCTCGTGAGAAACTGGGATCTGGGTCGGCCGTCGTCCAATGCCGCAGAATTGGCGGGGCTGGAATGAACTTGGTTTCATCGGCGCGGAGTTAATGTAAATGTCAAATTTATTGGGGGGGGGGGGGGAGTGGGGTTATAAAACTCTTCTCGGAGGAGGTAGCAAGGAAATGTTTTCACTAATGCCTGAAGTCGTGAGCCTACTGATTTGAAACCACTTCCTGCTTTACAATTCGAGAGTAACATGTAGGAATTTTTACGAAAATGTACAGTTAAAATAACCTGTTTTGAAAGATGTCTTGAAGTAACATTTGGTATCTCATTTCAGTGTGAATTACGTCGTTTCAATGTTAGTAAGTTTTTATTACTTGCACACCCTGAAAACATTAAAATTGTGATTTTGATACGCTGTTATGAAACAAATATGAGATCAAAATTTTTTAAATTTGAATAATAAAATAACGAATATTTTTGTTTACCAGCACCATATAACTAAAGTCTCGTTCGTGTGGTGTACCGGTAAAGAATTTTTCAAAGTGACACTGGAATAAAGGAAACCTCTTGCTCTGTCTCGGACATAAAATTCCCGATATAGTCCATTCACTGTTACTGCCAAAGTTTCTGAAGCCTCGCTGAAGTTCTACTCCCAGGGTATTCCTCCGCCTCGTGCAAATATAGCTTAACCGATTCTAGAAAATTACATCAAAGGGTTACCGAACCGCATTCGTGCGCACTTAGTGTTATGACATTTTGCATAAGAACTATTTATTTGTTAGCATTTAGCTGTTTTTAAATTTAATATAAAATATAAATGAAAATATTTGATTTAATCAATAACATAGTTTTACGTTAGCAGAAGTTAAAACTGTTTGTGATACAATGCATATCTAGGAAACGCCCAAACACGTCATGCATTGGGTGGATTTTTAATTTTCAAAGGTTTAACTCAAAAAGTGTGAAGAAACCACGAATAGACTAAAGCAGTAATTCAAAACTACTTTTGAGATGTCAAACAATGCTTTAAGTGCTTCAGTTTTGTTACGTATGAACGATTATCTTGATAATCGCCGTATTAAGTTTGAAGAGATAGGAAATAAAGGTGCTAATGGCTGTTCACGATAAAGTGAGCACTTTTGAAATCAACCTTAGAAAAATGTCATTGCCCCTGCATGCATATATTTTAACGGGCGCACTGAGTGACATGCGCCCAGTAAATTTGGTAACGATGTATGGGAAATAGTTTCATATCGTAACGTCGAATAAAAAGTGTTAGCAAACCATTTGTGTTGACTTAAATAATTTCTTTCGATTTCTGTCTTTTTTTTTTAATGCACCGAACTGTGGAAATGAGCAGATTTGTAAAATATATTAATTTTCTAATAATTTAAAATTTTCACTTGACCGATGCATGAATAAAGTGATGAGGCCCAACTCAATGATAATTTTACTCAAGGCGTAAGAATACACAACTTGTATACAGCAAGATCTTAAGCAGGGCTTTCAAAAGTGCTCATTTTACCGTGAACATCCTATAATAACGTGTACAGAAATTTTTTTAGCATCTAACCATTTACAGTTACAGAAATAGCTATTACTGTGGTAATAATCAATATCTTATGTTTAAAGGAAATGTTCGGTGTTCAGTTAAGAGATACTGCCATTTTTTAAGCATACTTTTCGAAGGAAAGAAAGTCTAATGGGATCACTTTCCTGTCCATGTGTGCGTCTGTCACTCTGTAGGTGTGTGTGTCTCCTCCTCCCCCTCCCCCTCTTTTTTCGCATTAGTCTTCAATTTTCCAACGCGTGAACCGAGTTTCACCAAACTCTGTACACATATATTACTAAGCAAGGAAACCTGACTTTTATAGTTTCCGACCACGCCGGGTACTTAATGGCGGTCATGTGAAAATTTAGGGCGATATGGCATATCTCGGTAACCATTCAACAAATGTTAACCAAATTTTGTATACTGGCAGCGCAAGTTGTAAGTATTAAATTAAGAGGCTACTATTGTTATTGGTTCACCATTTTGGAAGATAGTGCCACATGAAAAATAAAGCTTTTATGTTATGTCTGCGAAAACTACTCAACCATTTTTCGCCGAATTTGACACTTATGAAATACTATGATAGGCCAGGTAAAAATAAGTAATTAAACTTTATTAGTCACTTATTTTCAAAACGGTGGCCATAATAATATTCTAGGTTTATTTGGTATAACTACCATACCACTTTAGCCATTCCAACCACATTTTGTATGTTGACAGCATCTATTACAAGCATCAGATATGCGGAAAACAGCCACTTTAGTCCACCATTTTGTAAGATAGCTCTACATGAATTAGTCAAGCTTTTGTGTAATTTCTCGGGAAACAATTAACAGATTCCTACCAGACACTTATTTTTAAAATAGCGGCTATAAAGCTATTTCAGTTTTGTATGTTATGTCGTCGATACCATGTAATTAATTCCAATGAAACTTGGTATGATGGCTGTATATATTACAGTAATAAGATGTGTACACAAAATCTCTGTTTGCCACCATTTTGTAAAATAGTATCACTTGACAAAATAGAATTGTGATGTGATCTCCCTAGAAAACTACCGATTCCTACCAAATTTGGCTAACAAATAGTAAGTACTATGGTAGGCTATCTAAACTAATAAATTTTGAGAGGCCAGACACACATTTTCAAAATGGCGGCCATATAAATATTTTAGCTCCGAATTTTTATCTACGAAAAAAAAAAAAAAAAAAATCTAGTTATTTGTTTGCTGACAATATCAGTTATATCCATTTAAATGGTCAATGCAAAGCCTGATTTCTCCGCCATTTTGTAGGATGGCCCCACACGAAATAATATTGCGCAATTTTGAGTTCGTTTCGCTGCATCTCATAAATATAACTTTTGACTAGGAGAAGCTACGACGCTCGTTCACGTTTCAATAGCCAACTCTCGTCAAGATCAATCGATTGCGAGTACAAAAACATTTGTGTTGCGTGGTTATGGTGAAATTTTACGAGTTTAAAGTAAAAAAATTAAGAAAACTTAACACAATGTTGGCCTATTTTTTCATTAAAAAAAAAAAAAAAAAAAAGCCAAGTTGAAATACAGAAATTGTATACGGTTGGAAAGAGCATCTCGAAGCAATCCATCGATACCCATAAAACCCCATATGATCGAGTGAAGCGGTGCCGGGAACGTAAAATAAACATCAAGGCGTCCGAGCGCGTCAACGTAGACGTATTCACGCAAAACAAACGGCCGTGTCCCCAACACAGCCACACCCAGTTTTTTTCAAAGCGCTGTATCTCAAAATATGCACGTCAGATCCTTACAAAACTGCTCAAGGGCCCTGCAGTAGACCTTCATAAGGTTTTCCACCAATAAAATAACAGTGTCACCGCTGAAAGTCCCATAGTTCGCGCAGTGTGAAGAGAACACTACACGTCGGTTCAGAGCCCTGGGCTTAGCGGCGATGGCGCATTTGATGTGCGTGGCATTGCCGCCCTTATCTGCCTCAAACGTGGGAGGCAGCTATATGCCGTTCACGATAAAGTGAGCACTTTTTGAAGCTGTTTCATTAGACATAATAACCAATAAATACATTTAATTGTGGCCTCGGACTTTTGGTTTTGCTTATACTGGATGTATACACTGCGTTTTTTACTCGCATGGCAGGGTTTACAAGTGGTGGAAGGATTTAAATTGATTGAAATGAAAAAGTAACTAGGGCTTCAAAAGTGCTCACTTTATCGTAAATGGCGTATACAGGCAGGCGGCAGCCTTGATCTGTAGACGTGAGCAGAAGAGGAGGTGTTGTAGCGTGCAATAGCAGCGGCGGATGTGAACTATGCATGGACGGGGGAGGGGGCGGGGGTGTCCTCTCTGGAAGGTCACTGCCCTGATCGATCGCGTGCCCTCAGTCGGAGATGATTGATGAGGCGCCCTCGGCAACTTCCTCTTCCGTCCTGGCGCCACCGCGTCACAGCCCAGAACTGTCCACGTCACGTGCAGATCACTAACGTGGGCTTCCAGTTTCTCATCGAGAAGAATGTGATACTGAGTACAGGCGCTTCGCGGTTCATTAAGAGTAGCATGGACCCGCGCGTCCAAGGTCAGGAAGCGAGGGAGCGATACGGGCGACACTAACACGTACGCCTAGCGCCTCATCGCTCCTACGCGCAAGGCATACAGTGTTTCCGTCCTAATGCTGTACTGTGTAAATTAGATCTGTAACATAGGGGTTTTATTACACGCGATGAAAGCCCACAGATTAAACTAAGTTCGTATATTTGTACTTTTCTCTTGCCGTTTAGCGAAACTGAATAGGGAAGCTTTAAAAATGTTACAATTGACTATTTTTACGATTTGTTTTCTCCAAGACACTTAATATGGAAAAAGTAAAAAATAGGGGCAGAAATTTTTTTTTTATCTTCTCTGACAAAAAGTCTTACTTGCAGGACATTTTTTTTAAACCGAAATACGCGTATTCAGGTAGACAACTATTTTACAATAAACGCAGGGGTCCACCCTACTGTTGAGCACTTTTTAATTAACCTTCGAGTGGAGGTGAGTCGTGGTATATGTACGGACTTTTCCACGTGTGAAAATCCGTCTCGCCTTGACGGAAGGCGAGCAGTCTGTCCATTACACCACCGCGACCTCCTCTAGGCGTTTTCAGAAGATTTCTTAACAGATTTAGAGGGCTGCGGTGGTTCAGTGGTTAGATTGCTTGCCTGCTACGAAGGCGAACCGGGTTCAATCCTCGGCCGAGTCACTCCTGGATATTCGCTAGTGGGAATCGTGCCGGATTATGTCGCTGGTCAGCGGATTTTCTCGGGGACCTCCCGTTCGCCCCCTCCTTCCCTGCTTTTGCATTCCGGTGCTGCTCCGTTTTCGCCTCGCTTCACCCTCATCGGCTCTCAAGACCTCATTGTTAAGAACCTAGTCCCCATGTCCACCCTGAGAAAAAGGTTTAACTGAATCAAACAAAGTTTGTTCGGCGCAACCAATATTGTTTATTTGAGGACAATGAAAAATTTTATTGTAACCAAATAATTTTGTGTTATTCTTATTTGGTTGCCCCAAACAAAGATTTAGTTATCGCAACTAGAGGTTTGCTTAGCTCACGTACACTTAACAGTTTCGTTTTATATCAAAGAAGTGGATGTCTGGCAGAAACTTAAACCATGATCCGAGCGCTAGGCCTTAGGCCAGTGGTGCACGAAAGCAGTATATATATATATATATATATATATATATATATATATATATATATATATATACATGTATATATATGTATATGCATATATATGTATATATATATGTGTATATATATGTGTATATACTTTATATGTAGATATATTATATGTATGTGTATTTATATATGTGTAGTTGTGCCAATATTTTTGAAAAATTCTCTGAATAACATCTTTTGGCCAAAATTAAGGTAAATACACCGCTTTCGTGCATCATTCCCCTTAAATTGTGTTTCTAATTTACGTGACGTCTTAAAAACAATGAACAGCCCTCGGTTCAAGTGTGTGTTCTTCTCGTATATCAGCATATTGCACACACGTTTAATAGTTAAGTAGAAAAACGAATATTTCAAACACGCAGCTACGCATGTCAAGCGCTAGGTAGGCGATGGCCGGCAATGCGCGTCTGATATCGGAGTCACATAGCCCCGGCAAGCCCGACAATAAATTGTAGTCCGACCGGCAATTTTGGATTGGAAATTATTTCTATTTTCGTCGTGTCGCGCGGCACAGTGTATAAAGGCTGTTCACGATAAAAGTATGTACTTTTTAAGATCAACCTTAGAAAAATGTCACTGCTCCTGCCTGCATATACTTAACGGGCGCACTGAGTGTCATGCACCTGGTAAAGTTGGTAACTATAGACGGAAAGTGGTTCCATATCTTAATGTCAAGTAAAAAGTGTTAGCTAATAATCTGTGATAATTAAAATTATTTCGTTCGCTTTGTTTTTTTTAAATGCAGCGGTGAAAAAATTAGCAAATTTGTAAAAAATTTACTTTTCTAAAACTTTCATATTTTCACTAGACCAACGCATGAATAAAGTGATGAGGCTCATGGCAATGTTTATTATTCATAAGGCGGAAGAATACACAACGTGCATTCAAGTAGATCTTAAGCAGGGCCTTCAAAAGTGCTTATTTTACTGTGAACAGCCTTCACAACCTTGTAAAATGAAATTGAATGGCATGCTTTCCTTACAATGGCAAATACGCAGCTTAAAATAAAATAAATCTAAAAATTTCTGTATTTAACTCGTAAAAATAATAATTTTACCTTTGTATGCATTGGCGATAACACTTTGGCACCATCGTGTATTCCTAATTCCCCGTATGTTCACCACCTTTGAAACTAGCGTAGTTAATCAGTGCCTTATGAATGGTTCCGAAAAATTCTACTCATCGTTTGGCGTCAGTAAACTGCCGGGCTGTAAATTCGAGCAGTCAGTATTGAAAATATAAATGTCGTGTGGTGGTTGCGGTTTTTGTCGTGTCGTGCTGTGTTTGTCGGGCTGTGTGACTCCCACACGAGGAAGCTTGACGGCGAGACAGCTGGCGTCGCCCGGTACGACGGTCGCGGGTACGATCAAGTTCGTTGCCCCCTCCGCCCTACATCAGTACTTACTCCATGTCGCTGCTGGCAACACTCGCAGGACTTCATTTTTGTCCGTTAGCGAGGAGTGGTAGAGGAAGGTCAATGTATACAGCCATGTTAATTAATGAGGAAAAGCGGATGATGTATTTTTCATTAGAGCCCAGAGGGCAGCGTGTTACCGTCCTGCCTCCTCTATGAGACAGGTAGAAGGAAATGGCCGATGTGGCCTACTTTCATGCAAGGCCCTGTGTTAAGCCGTAAGGAAATTTACTCACATGAATCTGTTAAATATGCGATACAACTGTTACCTGTTCTGTCGGGCATTTTCTTTGTATTTAGTCTAGGCTTGATAAACCTCCCTGACGACCAAGGCAAGATTGCAGAGGCTGTTCACGATAAATTAAGCACTTTTGAAATCAACTATAAAAGAGGTCACTGCTCCTAACATCATATATTTTAACGGGCGCACTGAGTGGCATGTGCCCAGTAAAGTCGGTAACAATGAAGCGAAAGAAGTTTCATATCTTAACGTCAAATAAAAAGTGCTAGGTAACCATTTGTGATAACAAATTATTTCCTTCGCTTTGTTGTTCTTTTAATTACTATATTCAAAAAATATTTTCTTATTCAATAATTTCATTTTCTTCTGACTGATGAATGAATAAAGTGATGAGGCCCATGGTAATGTTAATTTTCCATAAGGCGGAAGAATACACAATGTGCATACAAGTAGATCTTAAGCAGGTCTTTCAAAAGTGCTCATTTTACCGTGAACAGCCTCTAGCTCGGGTTAACTATAGTCGCAGAGTAGGTAAGTTTACAGACGAAATGGCATGGCGATTCCTTTGATGTATGCTTGTAGTTCACTCATGATAACTTCCAAATTGGCCGAAACACTGTTAAAGTTATACTTCCAGGCTATCCCTCTGCCTCGTACAAACAAAACTTTAGTCTAGAAAATTATACCAAAGTGATAACACTCCGCATTCATGGGCAACAATTTACTTAGGAACTATTTTCTACTAGGCATTGCTAACACACACACATATTTTCTCTCAATTTTTACAAGCTTTTATTTAACTTGCATTGTTTGTATGTACAGTGTCTGTCCGACCTCTATGCAATGAACTGGCGTGTAGTCTGCCTGCAGCGTAGTACTGTTCATCAGGTTGCAGCTCGAGCTGTGGAAGGGGTCACCAGTGTTTAACAGCACATATTTAATCTTTTTAGTCTTATGAATGTATAAATAGTTTACATATGTAATAATAAAAAAGTTGTAGAGACTAAAACGTGAAAATTAAATAAACTGTAAAAGAAACCATTTAAAACCAACCTTTTATTTACAAATGCACTAAGAGGAGAAATATAATTACAGTAGTTAATATATAAAAGCCTGGCCCAATATAGAACGTATACCTCATTTTTGCAATCTTAGTAAGCATATATCGTGCGTAAGGCTGTTAACTATTCGATGGTGGGATTTATTTTAATAACTTCATAAAACATAAGTGAAGTGAAATTTCTATTTAGAAAATAAGAAAACAAGTCCTAAATTTCATGCGAACTAAGTCACAAGGTCAGCACATATCTTGCGTAAGGCTCTGACTATTCGCGTCAAGCTTTTATATACTAACATAGTGTTTTAAAGATTGCTTGAAGTAACTGTGCTACTTTAATTTTTTGGCACACCTTGTTTAGTAATAATTACTGTTACAATTTTCTCTCAAAGTCAGTGTGCGAAACCAAGTTCGTTAAGGGATGGAGGTATTATTGTTATTCATATTTATTACTTATAATTCAAGTGTTTTATTACATCATCTTGACTGAAGATTGTTCTATTGGTTGCTTGAGTCGTTGTAATTTTTAGGTAATTTGAATAAAATTACCTCAGCCGAAGATAAACGCTTTTGTTGTTTGTTTTAAATTGCACCCTGTTTGTAAACTTTACGTAAACTTCGTTTCTTTTACATATTGTGAGAATCCAGAAATTTTTTGGCTCGCCCAATGCTCTTAAAATTTTTTTAAGCCCATCTAGGTAATCAAGGATTAACGCCTAGGCCCTCGCCCTGCCCGCGAAATTGTGATGGCGCAGGACGTCTTAAAACAGAAATTTCTCATATTTTTTCTTGTCTATCTTAGGATGTATGATAGTACAGGTGCCTGTGTAGGGTGGCGCATAACCCATAGCATCTAATTTCGATGTGAGTTATCTAATTGTTGTGTATTATTTGTTATTATTTGCATGTTTAATAAACACCCAAATCGAAATTTTTACATGTCAGAATGCAAAAAAAAAAAATGGGGTTTGGCTGTGTTGGGGGACACGGCCGTTTGTTTTGCGTGAATACGTTTGCGTCAACGCGCTCGGACGCCTTGATGTTTATTTTATATTCTCGGCACCGCTTTACTCGATCATATCGGGTTTTATGGTTATCACTGGATTGCTTTTGAGATGCTCTTTCCAACCGTTACGATTTCTGTATTTCGACTTGGCTTATTGACGAGTATAGGCCGAAATTGTGTTAAGTTTTCTTAATTTTTTACATTAAACGCATATAATTTCACCATAACCACGCCACACAAATGTTTCTATACACTCGATTTATTGATCTTGACGAGAGCGGTCGATTGAAACCTAAACGAGCGTCGTAGCTTCTCTAAGCAGGTCAAAAATTTTTACGCGGAAGTTAGGAGACGCGGCGAAACGAACTCAAAATGCCCCCCCCCCCCCCTCACGCACGATACTTCGCAGTCCTCTCTCAACGTAACATGTTCTTTGATCCTTTGGAAATCGAGCGGTATAATTGAATTTTGAATGTAGACGCTAGATTCGGAGCTGCAATGCCAAACCCTATCCCCCGAATTGTCGCAAATTTAAAGACTTGTCCACGTCAAAACATGCGATATACATTTCCTACAGAGAGGAAATAGTTCCGTTAATTGTAAGTAATGTCTATCAGTTGGGCGTTATATAGCGTACGAATATAAAATCAATTTTTTTTTTGTGACTAGCACACTTAAGTACCGACTCGCAGTTTCACCACTCCGGCTATGCCCTTCTTTAAATTGTCAAGAGGAAACGATAGCCACGACAGTCGGTATCTTTATAGCCTGTCCTAGTTGCAGGTTCCTTTATGTACGTACTTCTGAGAACACTCCTCCAATGCCACTATCGGCAGTCCAGCCGACTGACAAGGCTCGCCACGTCGCAGCGAACTCCGACCATAGGCTATAAAGATGAGGTAGACGCGCGTGTACCGCTCGCTGACCTACCCCAAACCAACACAACTCTCAGTCACTTGGTCAACAGTGATGAACGTGTTTGTTTATGTCTTAATTTTCAAAAGACAAACACTTTTATTTAATTACTTTTACCAATTTGAATTTAAACAAACTGCGTTACAAATTCGTAAGCGGAAGTATACAAACAACTCAAAGCAATTTGTTTATATAGCATATTCACGGTAACGTGAGCACTTTCGAAAGCCCTCTCATTTGGAATAATAGTCCATAAATATATTTTATTTTATCCTTAGACGTTAACTTCCGAGTGCGGTGGAGTGTGTATGCTATGTTTATTACTTACATGGTAATATTTATTTGAGAAGGTGGTTAAAGGATGAACAATAGCTGAAAGGAAAAAGCAACTAGGGTCTCAAAAGTGCTCACTTTACCTTGGACAGCCTATATCAACAGTGTTCTAACCACGAATCCTAACCACATCGTCTACGATAGTCGTATTTTTAGAAGAGCAGTTATGTTATAGATGGTTCACGTTGAAATGAGCACTTCTGAAAGCCCTACTTACTATCTACTTGTGTGCATGTTGTGTATTATTCCGCCTTATGTAAAATTAACATTGGCATGGGCCTCATCGCTTTATTCCTGCGTGCCGATCAAATGAAAATGTGAAGTTTTTAGTAAAGTAAATATTTTTCAAATCTACTTCGGTGCATTAAGAAAACAGAAAGCGAAATAAATAATTTAAGTAATCAGAAGTGGTTACCTTAACACTTTATATTCAACGTTAAGATGAACTACTTTTCATCGATCGTTACCAACTTTACTGGGCGTAAGTGCACCCATTAAAATATACGCAGGCAACGGTAGTAACTTATTTTAAAAGTTGATTTCTAGCAAAAGTGCTCACTTTATCGTGAACAGCCTTTAAGTGCCGGGACACGGAGACTGACCTGCGCAGCCAGCGAGCTCGCGCTACCTCGTGTCCACTCGACGAATTCGACAGCGTCTTGCTGAAAGAGCTGCTAGACGAATAGACTTCGGCGAGGAGTGAAATGTAAATACACGGGACGACCTGCTCGATCGCTCGCCAAACACTTCTGTACGCGTAAAACAAAGTCAGTGCGAACCCAGAAGACTGAACGCATATTCTTGCAAGGTTTGGTAAGTGCACTGATATAAACCGTCGATACAATACAGTCACTGCAAATACGTACCGGACGGGTAGGGCCTCCGTTGGAAACAGTTGTGGATACAAACAACAGATTTTTTCCCATGAAATTGATGGATGGTAAAGGCTGTTCACAATAAAGTGAGCACTTTTGAGGCCCTAGTTACTTTCTCCTTTCAGCCATTTGTTATCCTTTTTAAAATTATTTTAGATAAACATTGCCACATAAGTAATAAACATAGTGTGAATATTCCACCACACTCTGAAGTTAACGTGTAGGACTAAAATAAAATTTGCATATTGTCTGTTATTCCGAATGAGAGGGTTTTCAAAAGTGCTCACATTACCGTGGATAGCCTATCGGTTAGACAACCAGGAGTTCTGATAGCCGGCAGCCGCGAACTTCAAATGGGGAATCGATGTTAAACGATATTCCTTCTCATTACGTCAATTTTAAAGATAACTATGTAAAACAAAAATCATTTTGACGGGGCTTTCTCAGAGAATATTACCATACAAAATTATTTTTGAAAAATAAGATTTTTAAAACAATCGGCAAGATATATTAACGTAGCAACACTTCTTGATACCTTTCACGCCTAAACCTTTCTATTTGAAATAGTTATCTTTAAAACTGACTCATTGAGAAGGGACTTCGTTTAACATTGATTCCCCATTTGTAGTTCGCGGCTGCCGGCTTGGTAGGGCTGTTAAGGGCAACCAGCGTCCGCCATATTGAGTTATTATTTCTAGCTTGTTTATATTTTTGAAAATCGTGAAAGTACACTTGCACCCAACTAGCAAGTGACCTTGCACAGTCATTATGACTGAACTACGAACTTGAATTTATGTCACATTGATTTTACTATAATTTTTGCAAAATTAATATTGTAATGTAATGATGAGTTCGTAGTTGCCTTATCTTCCCTGCAGTGTAAGGGGCCAAAAGCTAGTTCGTTAAAGGGTACTTTGGAATTTTCTTCTTGAAAACACACACACAATCTAGAAACACAAAGATTCGTAGTTTATCCAGGGCGTCTAAAAATAAGTTAAATAATTAAAAAGTTTAACCTTACTTTACATATTATTTTTCTTCTTCCTTCTCCACATCTCTGTTATCCCAACTCCTAGGGACTTTTTTTTTTTTAGCATTTCCTTTTAATTATCTCCTTTCTTTTATTCATGAAGTAGCAAGGGAGGGCCTTCTGGCCCTAAGGACCTCGCCGGGATTTCCAATCTCCCAACTTTGGCCTGTCCGCCACTTTCAATGAGTGAGCAAGAATTGTTTACTCGGCAATGAATCTTCGTGGAAAACAAAGGAAAGTTGCATGTAGCGCACCTGCAGATGGAGGCAGCTTCAGATTCAGCGTCTCTTAGAACAATGCGTATTAAGATCGACTACACGCGACTATACAACATGAAGAACTCATAATAAAGTAGTACAGACACCATACAAATTGTCAGAATAGTGCGATTTATGGTGTATATAAAAGAAGAATGTATATATTTTACAACATAAAATATTTTACTGAAATATACTTTTTAAATGTAAAGAAAAATAGTCTGTATTTTTAACAAAATATAAGCGCATTTCCATTCCGGATACTTCGGAAGGCAGAATTTGCAAAAAAAAATCTTCTAGGAAGACGGTCATAATATTTACTGTGATCATGTGTAATAAAATCATAGTAATAATGTTTTATATCAACTTTATAATTAACTTAATTTATGTCAGTTTCAGCCATAAATGTTTGTGAAAAATGCATGCACATAAAAATAAGTATCACATTATTTCTTACATTATTATTACGATTTTCTTACACACAATCATAGTAAACGTTATGACGATATTCCATGCTTTATTCGACACGCCCCGGGAAACTCTGCGCCAATAAATGAACACTTGACAATTGTGTAGTCCAATCACGTGCATTTAAGTCGACAAGGGAGTGACTTCACATCTATGCAGCAGCCAATGGAGAAACGACGCTGACTGCATTATATACAGTGCACTGAAATGTAGTCTGATGGCAAATAATAAGGAAATTTTGCAGGTCTCTCAACTATAAGTCTGTAAAGTCTATTCTCGGTTTCTTCACGCTTTTTGAATAAACCTTTGAAAAGCCACCCGATGTATGACGTGTTTAGTTATTTGCCAAATACATCACGTATCACAAGTACGTTAATATTTAATTTATAACTAATATGGATTAAATAGAGAAAATACTTGTATTTTATGGTCATACCTCGTAAGAAATAGTTCTCATGCAAAATATTATTGCACTGAGAGTGCACGAATGCGGTGCGTTGCCGCTTTGGCGTAATTAAGCTTTGCTTGTACGGGGCGGAGGAATATCATAGAAGACAAACTTTAGTAGTCCTCAGGGAAGTAGGAAGTAACCACGAGTGAACTATTCATCATACGTCATTCTACTTCCGGCGAATCCCGTGCTGATGCCATAAATTAGTATAAAGACTGTTCGAGTAAAGTGAGCAATTTTGAAATCAACCTTGGAAAAATGTCACTGCCATTAACCTGCGCATATTTCTAACAGGCATATAGCGTGTCATGCGTCTAGTATAGCTGCTAACAACCGAGGGAATGTAGTTCCTCATCTTAGCGTTGAATTTAAGGAATTAGCTAAACTTTTTTTAAAAATACTGTAACGGTTTATTTTACTGGCTTTCTTTTTCTCGATGCATTTAAGTGTAAGAATGAGAAAATTTGTAATATATCTATTTTGCAAATTATTTCAGAGTTTTACTTGACCGACGCATGAATAAAGTGATCAAGTACATGGTAATGCTAATTGTACAAGTGGTGGAAGAATACGCAACTTGCATACAAGTAGATCTTAAGCAGGGCTTTCAAAAGTGCTCACTTTACCGTGAACGGCCTATAAGCAATAGGGAAATATAAGAGCAGGGTTGTTGTTCCGCCGCCTTGCGCAGTTGCAATCTTGGAATGTGTTTGACAACGGGATAACATTGCTAGAGTTTCCTATCAGCTGCAGTCTTGGAGTGTGTTTGACAACGGGATAACATTGCTAGTTTCCTATCAGCTGCAGTCTTGGAGTGTGTTTGACAACAGGATAACGTTGCTAGAGTTTCCTATCAGCTGCAGTCTTAGAATGTGTTTGACAACGGGATAACATTGCTAGAGTTTCCTATCAGCTGCAGTCTTGGAGTGTGTTTGACAACAGGATAACATTGCTAGTTTCCTATCAGCTGCAGTCTTGGAGTGTGTTTGACAACAGGATAACATTGCTAGAGTTTCCTATCAGCTGCAGTCTTGGAATGTGTTTGACAACGGGATAACATTGCTAGAGTTTCCTATCAGCTGCAGTCTTAGAATGTGTTTGACAACGGGATAACATTGCTAGAGTTTCCTATCAGCTGCAGTCTTGGAGTGTGTTTGACAACAGGATAACATTGCTAGAGTTTCCTATCAGCTGCAGTCTTGGAATGTGTTTGACAACGGGATAACATTGCTAGAGTTTCCTATCAGCTGCAGTCTTGGAGTGTGTTTGACAACGGGATAACGTTGCTAGAGTTTCCTATCAGCTGCAGTCTTAGAATGTGTTTGACAACGGGATAACATTGCTAGAGTTTCCTATCAGCTGCAGTCTTGGAGTGTGTTTGACAACAGGATAACGTTGCTAGAGTTTCCTATCAGCTGCAGTCTTGGAGTGTGTTTGACAACAGGATAACATTGCTAGTTTCCTATCAGCTGCAGTCTTGGAGTGTGTTTGACAACGGGATAACATTGCTAGTTTCCTATCAGCTGCAGTCTTGGAGTGTGTTTGACAACGGGATAACATTGCTAGTTTCCTATCAGCTGCAGTCTTGGAGTGTGTTTGACAACAGGATAACGTTGCTAGAGTTTCCTATCAGCTGCAGTCTTAGAATGTGTTTGACAACGGGATAACATTGCTAGAGTTTCCTATCAGCTGCAGTCTTGGAGTGTGTTTGACAACAGGATAACATTGCTAGTTTCCTATCAGCTGCAGTCTTGGAGTGTGTTTGACAACGGGATAACATTGCTAGAGTTTCCTATCAGCTGCAGTCTTGGAGTGTGTTTGACAACGGGATAACATTGCTAGAGTTTCCTATCAGCTGCAGTCTTAGAATGTGTTTGACAACGGGATAACATTGCTAGAGTTTCCTATCAGCTGCAGTCTTGGAGTGTGTTTGACAACAGGATAACATTGCTAGAGTTTCCTATCAGCTGCAGTCTTGGAGTGTGTTTGACAACAGGATAACATTGCTAGAGTTTCCTATCAGCTGCAGTCTTGGAATGTGTTTGACAACGGGATAACATTGCTAGAGTTTCCTATCAGCTGCAGTCTTAGAATGTGTTTGACAACGGGATAACATTGCTAGAGTTTCCTATCAGCTGCAGTCTTGGAGTGTGTTTGACAACAGGATAACATTGCTAGAGTTTCCTATCAGCTGCAGTCTTGGAATGTGTTTGACAACGGGATAACATTGCTAGAGTTTCCTATCAGCTGCAGTCTTGGAGTGTGTTTGACAACGGGATAACATTGCTAGAGTTTCCTATCAGCTGCAGTCTTGGAATGTGTTTGACAACGGGATAACATTGCTAGAGTTTCCTATCAGCTGCAGTCTTGGAGTGTGTTTGACAACGGGATAACATTGCTAGTTTCCTATCAGCTGCAGTCTTGGAGTGTGTTTGACAACGGGATAACATTGCTAGAGTTTCCTATCAGCTGCAGTCTTGGAATGTGTTTGACAACGGGATAACATTGCTAGAGTTTCCTATCAGCTGCAGTCTTGGAGTGTGTTTGACAACGGGATAACATTGCTAGTTTCCTATCAGCTGCAGTCTTGGAGTGTGTTTGACAACGGGATAACATTGCTAGAGTTTCCTATCAGCTGCAGTCTTGGAGTGTGTTTGACAACAGGATAACGTTGCTAGAGTTTCCTATCAGCTGCAGTCTTGGAGTGTGTTTGACAACGGGATAACATTGCTAATTTCCTATCAGCTGCAGTCTTGGAGTGTGTTTGACAACGGGATAACATTGCTAGAGTTTCCTATCAGCTGCAGTCTTGGAATGTGTTTGACAACGGGATAACATTGCTAGAGTTTCCTATCATTTGCAGTCTTGGAATGTGTTTGACAACGGGATAACATTGCTAGAGTTTCCTATCAGTTGCAGTCTTGGAGTGTGTTTGACAACGGGATAACATTGCTAGAGTTTCCTATCAGCTGCAGTCTTGGAGTGTGTTTGACAGCGGGATAACATTGCTAGAGTTTCCTATCAGTTGCAGTCTTGGAATGTGTTTGACAATGGGATAACATTGCTAGAGTTTCCTATCAGCTGCAGTCTTGGAGTGTGTTTGACAACGGGATAACATTGCTAGAGTTTCCTATCAGTTGCAGTCTTAGAATGTGTTTGACAACGGGATAACATTGCTAGAGTTTCCTATCAGCTGCAGGCAACGGGACGCGATCCATCATGTCCGGCATCAGTCTGTGTGACTTGGTGATAGTCAGGGGCTGGAGATTACAGGGGACATGAACCCAGAGCCCTCACGTTGACCTGAAACTGTCCAGTAAATGTTTTAAAACTGAAACTAAACAGTGTCAGAATTTTTATAAGATACTGGTTTTATTTTATTTATTTTTTCTGAAATTATGGTGTGACAACCAGATAGTCCCGACCAAATTTATTCAATTAGCGGCTCGTCAGACAAATATTATTTGCCTGCAGTGTAACGCGTTCCCATACAGTTGTTCCTCACCTATAATCTCACTCATTATTCATTTATCTTACTTGTTTCATCATAAAATATCGTATCCTTAAAATGGCCATCCATGTATGTTTTCAATTTAAAACATGATTATATTAAGGCTATGTCAGGAATGGAACTTCGTTGTAAGATGTTTATGTGAAACTGCAGAGTGTATCCACACTGTACCGTGTGTTTTTAACTAAATGTTTGATTTGTTTGCAACGCACATACAAGCTGATGAATGCCTATTAAATTTCTCACACACTTCATGTCCACATGGAGAACAATTTTATGACCATCTAAAAAGCCGATCTCACGAATGGTTGCTAAGTGTAGCTTTTGTCACTGAGTTGGTGTGGAACATTTTGAGTAGAACGTTTTGGCTGGAGAAGTAAAAAAGTTATTACGTTCTGGAGATGCTGGCTCCACGACTGGACGAGGTAGTTTCCACGAAGGATAAGGAGAGCTACAAACTGATAAAGGATGATATCTCATCGGCCTGGAGTTCCGTTTCACTGCTGAGAACGGCTTCTACTTAGATGGCGACGAGATGGACCGGGGAGTCGCCTGAATCCTATTCAGAACTGCTCTGGTTCCCTGCGCTTCGAAGGCATCGAGAACTAGTCTACTAGTCGTCGCCAATTAATGTAAGATTGCCATATCCTATTTTGCATGCTGTATTAGCTTAAAGCCAAGAATGTGTCAAAGTACAGTAGTAAGCTAATGATATACCTAGAGGCTAGAGACTTGGGACAAAATATCGTGAATCTAAAAAGGACTGAGCTATGACTGGTCGGACACTTACATATTTAATTTATTAGCAATTTCCAAGAAACAGTGCAAGGTTATTAAAATGACGATTTCACAATCACGTATACCGACGAAAGAATTTTTGGGAAATATAGTAAATGGTTTTCAAGCCATTAAAACTAAACTCATTTAATTAATTTTACATAACTGGCAGCAGAGTTATAATCATCGCTTTGCGCGTTTAATCATTGAATATTATTTGAATGTGAAACCTGTCATTGTTCAATAGATGTCGTTTGTTTCATCGTATTAAAAATGGTAGAATATTTGAATCGTCTGATGTTCTTTGTATGTAGAGTGCTTAGTTGAGATGCACTAGTTATTCAGTATAATACAATTGAATGACCGTTAGTTTTAAAGAGGTTGTTTAACATGAGTCCTTATCATTACTTATTTTTGCTTGAAAACATTACTGATTTTAATATTCTCCATCTATTCATCTGTAAAGCCGCCCAAAACATATTTAAATAGCTATAATTTAATTTGTTTGTACATTCACCTTTGTTATGTTTTCACACTATCATTTTACATCACAATAATTTTTTATTTCATCACCCCTTACTCTCCCTACAGCGGACAAAATTTTTTGTCAGCAAATTTTCTTGTAACATATACATCTCTTCTGAATACAATTAATTACCTCGTTTAACATTGACTGTTACTATCACTAACGTTAAACTTGTAATAAAAGTATATATTTAATTGCTTTTACTACATATCCGCAATGAACCAAGTATCTATAAGTGAGTGAAGAGATTTGGGCGGCTCGATTAACATCGAGGTGTTGAGAGCCGATGAGGGTGAAGCGAGGTGAGTATATAGCAGCGCTGTAATCGAAGGGCGGGGGAAACGGGAGATCCCGGAGAAAACCTCCGCCGACCAGCGGCATCGTCCGACACGATTCCCACTCGCCCAGCCGAGGGTTTAACTAGGTTCGCCTTGGCGGGAGGCGAGCGGGCTAACCACTCAGCCACCACCAGCCCCGAAGTATGTGTAGGCATAAGTGAATCACGACTTCGTAATTAGTAAATGAGTCCCGTCAAGTTTTCTAATTATTTGTTTAGGCTGTTCACGGTAAACTGACCACTTTTGAACCCTGCTTAAGATATAATTGTGTAAAAATTAGTATTCTTCCTCAACGTTGAAAATTAGCGTTTTCACGGGCCTGATCGCTTTATTCATGCGTCGCATCGGTTAAGCGAGATTGTGAAATGATTAGGAAAGTAAATATTTTGCAAATTCGGTAATTCTTACACTTAAATGAATTTTAAAAAGACAGAAAGCAAAAGAAGTCATTTCGGTATTTAAAAATGTTACCTGGCGCTTTTAATTCGAAGATGAGACACGGAACTACTTCCATTCCGTCATTGCCAACTTTACTGGACGCTTGACCGTCATGTGTGCCCGATAAAATATATTTTTCAAAGGTTGGTTATAAAATTGCTTAGTTGATCGTGATCGGTCTATAAGTGTCTCCATGGGAAAACTTGTCGAATGTATGTAGTCTAGACCTTCGTCCGTATAGGCTGTTCACTGTAAAATGAACAATTTCGAAGCCCTAGCTACTCATTCCTTTAAACCATTTTTTTTTACTCGTATTGTTTAACCACCTTTTAAAACAAATATTGCCATGTAAGCAATAGCCACATTGTGCATATTCCACGGGACTCGGAAACTAACGTCTAAGGCTAAAATAAAATATATTTATTGGCTATTATTCCAAATGGGAGGACTTACAAAAGTGCTCACTTTACCGTGAATAGCGTATACCTATACAAAGGAAAAGTGACAGCAGCACAAACATAAATAGAGAGTAGGTCCGCTCCTGGCTAGATAGTGTAAGTGATTTGAGGATCACGCGTGAGGGTGTGTGGGGGGAAGTGTTAATACGAGTCAGCAGCAGCTTTTTGTGCGAGATGCGCCACGCAGAAGGAACGCCATCTTGCGCCCGCGGCGTCTGCCTTCTCCCTTTCACTTCGCCCCCTCCCCTCCCCATCCTAGGCTCGCACTACCTCGGCAGTAGGTCACGCTGTGACGTAACTACTGGCGGTCACTCACACCGCCCTCCAAGTAGGTCGCCCGCGCACAGGGGTGTCCACGGCCCGCCCCGCACGTGCCTGCCTACCAACCCTCTCTCCCTACACCCTCTTTTCACCATACAGAAGCCAGTTGCTTCTGGATATAGAACTAGTCATATATATCTTTAACATTATTTACAAATAACTATACACTGAAATTATATATATATATATATATAAAACACTATCATTTCTGATAATTTCAACATAACACATTTACTATATAATGAGACGATCTCTGTCTGTCCGTCTTTAATACCCGAAGTCCCTTGAAACTCAACAGAAGTTCTTCAAATTTTGCAGAGCGAATTCTCAGGGTAAAATACAGGTAAAGTTCGAATTTCAGCAGATCAGATTACACGATCGTGATTAATTACATTAAAAACTCGTTTTTTAAATTACCTTTTTCCTATGAAAAGTTTTGTATTAATGCATAGAGAATATTGCATAGACACATGAAGGTAATGGAATGTCATTTTTGTTTACATTAAATGTCTCGCTTCAATGTCGAATTAATTAAGTGGGGCCTCAGTGGATAGAGTGATTCCAAGTGGGGCCTTAGTGGCTCAGTGAATAGAACTACGTTAATTGGGGCCGCAGTGGCCTAGTGGATAGACATATATATCAAATGGGGCCTTAGTAGCACAATGGATATAGAGATTCCAAGTGGGGCCGCAGTGGCTTAGTGGATAGAACTATATGAAGTGGGGCCTTAGTGTTTCAGTGGATAGAGAGATTACAAGTGAGGCCGCAGTGGCTCAGTGGATAGAGAAATATTAAATGGGACCGCAGTCGCATCAATGTTTAGTTATTTTCACATATTTTCATTATTACCTACATATATTTATGCAGTATTTTTTTTAAGCCTTTGTATGATAACCTAATTTTTTAACATGGCAACTGTTCTAGCCCCGTGACAATACAAAAAAAAGTCTCAACACAATTATATCAAAAGCAAAACAAGCAAAAATTAAATAAAGAATTTTTCAAGATATTTCTGATTTATAATATTCTTGTAAAGTATAAAAACCTTTAAATGTTTTAATTTTTTAAGGTGTTTCTTAAAAAGTTTTGGAGATTTTTTTACTTTATTCCTACATTGCTTCTGATAAGTTATTAAAAAGTTTTATGTCAGCATAATATGCTCCTATTTGATAAAATCGAGAGCTGTTTGAGATAAAATGAATAACCTCTTTAATTATAGTATTATAATGATGAAAACTACTATTTTTATCAAATAAATGCATGTCAGATGTTACATATATAATCAAGGAGTAGATATACTGACATGTAAGAGTTAAAATTCCAAGGTTTTTGACAAATGGCCTACAAGATTCTCTTTTGGTACATCAAATTAAAATTCTAGTAAAGCGAGCATTTTTTGAACTACACCTTTGAAAATTCGCCGCATGTATGACATACTTGGTTGTGCTACTAAGGCAGGATTTACAACAGCCCGTCGCGTCTGTTCGTCGTCCATCCGTCCGTCAGTCCGTCTCTCAGCCGAGCGATTTACAATCAAACTTCGTACGTCCGTCGTAAGTTAATTGCTGCAAACCAATAAAAACAAAACTGTTTACAAATAGGAAAAAAATCTGTCCGTCCATCAAAACTTAAAGCTTACCAGGTTTTTGACGGACGGACGGATAGAATTAATGGTCACTTCTGATTCGCTGTTGGTCACGTGATTGACGGATGGACGTGATGGGTCGTTGTAGATCATGCCTAACTATGTCACGTATCACAAATGTCTTATTCTTATAATAACACGAAGTTACCTAATGTTTGTTTACATTGGAAATTTACTAAAAATTAATTTATAAATTATAATATTTCATTTATAGTTAATACGAATATAAACATGGCAGTGTTTATATAAAGGAGTGACGTAAACCTGCAAATGGATCGTGGATAGAGTGAGCGAGTGAAGATATTTGGACGGCTCTTAACATCGAGTTCTTGAGAGCCGATGAGGGTGATTGAGGTGAGTATGGAGCAGCGCCATAATGGAGAGGGGGAAACGGGAGAACCCCGAGAAAATCCGCTGACCAACGGCATCGTCCGGCACGATTTCCACATGCGAAAATCCAGAGTGACCCGGCCGGGGATTGAACCCGGATCGCCTTGGTGGGAGGCGAGCAGGCTAACCGCTTATCCACCGTGGCCCCGTCGTGGATAGATATTTAGCAGCCCTGGAGTGGAGAGTTTTGAGGCGGCTGTGAACATTGTTGTCCTGTGAGACGATGAGGGTGAAGCGACGTGGGTATGGAACAGCACAGATTGCAAGAGCGTGGTTAAATTGAAGATCCCCGAGGAAACTTATCGTCCGGCGAAATTACCACGCGTGAAAATCCGGGAGCAACCTAGCCGGGAATCGAACTCGATTCGCTTAGATAGGTGGTGAGAATGCTAACCGCTGCGCCATCCAGAGTTTGTCACGGGAGACATGACTCTCTCCCTCCCCCTCAATAAAAAAATTCTCACATAGACAAAACCTGTCTTGCTGATGTTTTAACCCTTTGATACATAATGTTTCATATATACGATACATCTGGAGTGTTCGATTTTTATTCGTATGTAAATTAATTAAATTATAATAATTTAAAAACTTTTAATGTAGACATTATAAAAATTTAATGTAAGCAAAAACCGACCTCATTTTCACAACGATAGGGTAGAGTAATGGTTAGCGTTCTAGACTCACGATCCAAGGGTCGTACGCTCGAATCATATACACTTTCAATATAAAAAAAAAAAGTGTACATGCCGTGAATTTCTCGATCACCCTTCGTCGTCGGGGATAGTAAAATATGGTGACGATGTACTGGAACTGCGAACCGATGGATTAACAAGTCATTCGATGCTCGTACGATGGAGACAATTTCGAGTTTGTCCAAACTGTTACGAAATCTTTACCACTGAAAATTGTACGACGAAACAAACGTCAAACGAGTTTGTTCGCTTGACGTTTGTTTCGTAGCGTGTATATGGTCGAAAATCGTAACTCTTGGATCTCTGTTAAGAGTGATAAAGGATAGCTGAAATGAAATAAAAATACTGATTTTACATTATTAATTTAGTATTATTCCCTAAAATTATGATATTTCATTTCCTCCATCCCACGCCAAGAATCGAAAGCCTAGACGTGCACCTGCACAATGGGCAAACACCCCCCCCCCCCCATTTTTTTTAGACAACTTTCCTAAGGAAAGAAAGTCTTATGAGATCACTTTCCTGGGTGTCTGTACGTCTCTCCCTTTTCAATTTTTTAACGCGTTGGCCTAATTTCACACAACTTGGTACACATACAGTACTTAGTAAGGACACCTGACTGACTTACAGTTTTAGACCACGTCGGGCATTTTCTTTCGAAATGGCTGCCATTTTTTTTAAATTTAGGGTGATATGTCATCTCAGGAACTATTCAGCTAATTTAAACCAAATTTTGTATGCCGGTAGACCATTATGTAAGCACTAAATTTTTACATGGATATTGTTGTTGGTCATTTATTTTGTAAGCTAGCACCACTTGAAAATATTTGTTTTGACCGATCACCATGTCAATAGTCAATTTGGAGGGGGTATCATTATTCTTCCGCCATTTTGGAAAGAGCACTACATAAAGAAATGTTTTTACGTAACATATTGGAAACTACTCAATATATTCCCGCCAAATTCCGCACGCATCTAATGCTATGGTAGACCGTATTACTGAAAGCTATTTAAATCGATGACACTTCCTTTCAGCATGCCGTTCTTATAATTATTTTAGGCTAATTTGGAATATATATAATACTGTTTGACCAGTTTAGATCAAACTTG
The DNA here is from genome assembly GCA_029891345.1 of Dryococelus australis. Taxonomy (NCBI): domain Eukaryota; kingdom Metazoa; phylum Arthropoda; class Insecta; order Phasmatodea; family Phasmatidae; genus Dryococelus; species Dryococelus australis. The sequence continues at coordinate 145,582,255 of CM057000.1, forward strand.
GTACGCTGAAATTATCGAATACAGGCATGAAATCGGCAAGATAGCGCCACATGAAAAATAGAGTTTTTGTGTCGTATCTCGGGAAACACTCTACCGAATTTGGCAGACAAACACTACGACACGCTATGTAAACTTATTTTAAAAATGGCTGCCATATAAAATTGTTCGATTACTACCCTATATCTACCAAACCATGTAACAAATTTCAATTAAACTTCTTATGTTGGCAGATATCTAATACAATGGTGGGCCATGTTAACTTTTAAACAATTAAAATGGATAAGACCCTTATTTTCAATATGGCGGCTATATCAGTGTTTTAGGATATTGATACATTTACCGAGATATTTAAACTATTACTACCAAACTTTGTATGCTGAAGGTATAAATTACCAGCATCATGCAAGCTAATATGTATAATTTTTGTCCACCATTTTGTAAGACAGTGCTACTTCCGTTATATCTCGGGAAACGACCGAATCCCGCCAAATTAGGTAAACGAGTAGTTATTTTACTACAAAGTGAATCAGGCGCTGCTTATTTTCAGACTGATGGGAATATAAATATTTTATTTCAACACACATGTTACTTTTACCTAATTCTTAGAGTATGACCTACGTCATCAGGTTTACTCACGTACAGGAAAGTAGGCTAATCATCTATAATGGCAATTTTCTTATTTGTTTGGAAGCGATGTATTTAAAGGTGGCCAAGATAACCCTAAAATTATTCTTCTATGTGTGATATTCTAACCTTCCACTGAGTCGGTGCCGCACTAGTCAACTGTCGTTGTCCAACGGGTTCTCGTAAACAGTTGCGACTCTTAAAGTGTGGGATAGAGTCAAGGTCAAGAAGGTAGGGAGCGATACGGGCGACACTAACACTCACTACTAGCGCCTCATCGCTCCTACGCGCAAGGCGTGCAGTGTTTCCTGTCCTAACGCTTTACTGTGCAAATTAAATCTGTAACAGTGGCACTTTATTACACGCTATGAAAGACCACAGATTAAACTACTTCTGTGTCTTTGTAATGTTTCGCTTGCCGCTTAAGGACACTGCATAGGCAAGCTTTAAAAATGCGATATTCGGGCAAACAACTATTTCACAAAAAAACGCGGGGGTCCATCCCACTTGTAATTTAAGAAAGTATGTAATATTTAAATGTAAATAATTTTTATGACAGAAATTAAAACCGATATTTTGTTGTCCATCCATAAGTGTGATCGTTGAAAACGGCTAATTAAAAGTCAGCAAACATATCTGTAAGTAACACTCCGTTCAAGATATTTCTTCTTCTACAAAAGGGCTTTCTAAACTGGATCGAAAACGCTGTATATTTTCTGAACAGATTGCTGTTTTAAAACCCTATAGTCGACCGATTAAAATGTAGAGGGAATAGAACACACGCAGCGCTTGTTTATGCTATACATCTCACAGAAAGTTTGGAATATTGTGCGAAAAGTAGAGACCTGAAAAATTCGCGAGTTCAATGACCTGCAGGCTAGACTCTAAGTCTTATGTACAAATATGCCGATATCAACTGCACGTTGGTTGTCTGCTGTCGCAGTGCAAGCCGACAATTCGACACCGTTCTCCAGGAGGTGTCAAACACCGTGTGGACCAATGGCTAAAGTTATATAAACATAACTGTTTTGAATTCTAGCTTGTCCGAAAATGAAACCGCGAATTCTTCAGGTCTCTAGCGATAAGGCATTTGGTGTGATAGATGTTATGTAGTTTTGCTGTGATCAACAGAGGGCGCACTAACGCATTGAACATGCCTTGGTCAAGTTGCAAACAGCAGTGTTTATAATGGTCCACGACCTCCAGAAACCCTTCCAGAATTCATATGAGCTCCTCCCAGATGCAGTAGGACCTTCTTCCGGAAGATGGCATCAACAAACTAATTACAAGCATGCCACGGCGTGTTAGGGACATGTGCGATGCGCATGGATGCCATACACGGTACTAAGGCCGTGTCCGAACTCAGGTATATACTTGCATCCTTGCCTACTTCGCACTTCATCTACCCTCGGCACCAAACTTGATGAATTCGGACAGGCAGTCTTGTTGGCTTCGGTTACTGTTATTAGCCAGCTAACCAATTTTAATGTACACTTATTCCGACTAATAATTTGATAATTGCAGGTAGTTTTAGATGTGCTTTTGGTTAACCTTGCCATAATTATATGCTCAGTTCAAAATTCTAGGTCTACGAAGTAGTAATGTTGCTCTATTAAACTTTAAAGAAAATAATTATGTCGGAAATCAATTGTAACATACAAATTGCTTCTCAAAATGACGGCACATATTCCGCAAGTACGCGACAAGTATACATCTTCGTTTACTTGTATACTTGCACACTTCACTTGCAATTCGGACAGCTCTTACGACGTCACTTCGGGGACTTGTACGCATAAGTATACTTACTTTAGGCGAATTCGGACACAGCCTAAGCTGCAGTGGAAAGAAAGAAAACCCCTCTAGTCAGACACACAATCACGTAAAGTTTGTTGTCCTATCGTGTTTATTTGTCTGAGATATTGGCACAAAATTGTTTTGCCTTAAACACTTTGCTTTTCACGTTTTGTATAGGTACCTTTGGTAAGGTGTGTGCTTCCTATATATATATATATATATATATATATATATATATATATATATATATATATATATATATATATATATATATATTCCATACGGTTTTGCTTCCTTAAGGGAGATAAGTCCCGCCATCTTGGGATTTAAAATTTTCGCAAAAACCGGCGTTATAGATTTTGTATTTAATTTTTCTGAACTACAAGACAGAGGAAATTCCTTTCTACATTTTCTGAAGTTGGTATTGCTTGACTATTGTGGTTCGTTTGGATGCAATAGTCGCCCGCAGGAAAATTCACTCACTTTTTCTCAGCTGTTACTAGTTAAAAATTAATGATGGCAGTGAGAACGTAACAACTTGATAAAGCTTGGGAAGTTATTATTTATGCAATGTCGTGCGAAAAAATTCGTTAAACCATCTTAAATGTAAGCAACGGGGAAAAACAATGGATAAATTCAAGATGGCGGGAACTGATTCCCCTTAATGTATATTCCGAACTTTACGTGAGGTGTTTATTTTCCGTTGCCGTGGCAATGTTTTCTTACGGCCGAACGTGACATTTATTTCCTTGCCAGGTAGGCGGGGGCCTTAAGTAAAGACGGCACGATTCCATAAAGCCACGGAACGTGTGCTCCGGACTAGAATGCCAATGTCTCTCGCCGTCTTCCTGAAGCATCGCCGCAGCCAATGACGGGATGGCATCGTGTTCTGGCGAGGCCTCTTCGTGACGCGCTGCACGCGGCCTTGGAGCAGATTCTCTCTCTCTCTGTCTGTCTGTCTGTCTCTCTCCCCTTACACTTTGCAGCTAGGCCAGATCTCGGCCACAGAGCAGACTAGTATTGTCAGCTTTGCATGAAATCCCCTTTCCTTCAGGCGTAAGGGACGCAGCCCTCAGATGCAATTAGAATCCGACCCTACCTTCGGATTTACTCTTAACACTTAAGAGTAATGTAGTTAAAAAAAAAAAAATCAGTCAGCTCGTGGTTTTTTCACATTTTTTCAATCAAACTTTGAAAATCACCCCCTGTATGACGTGTTTGATTGTTTCCTAAAAATATCACGTATTAAAGGATGTTCACGATAAAGTGAGCACTTTAGAAATTAACCTCAGAAAAAATTCACTGCCTCTGCATGCATATATTTCAATAAGATGACTATGTACTGAAACGTTTTCAGTGAAATCGTAGTTTGCGCTCAAACGCGTGTCTCGGTAAATAAAAGTTCTAGAAATACGAATTTCTGCCAGAAAGGATAAAAAAAACTAATGTATATATCTCTATCTTTTTACTTTTATCAAATTAAGTGTATTAATGGAGAAAAAAAATTCGTGCAAGTGGTCGTGGTCAAATATCGCTATTTGAAAGCTTGCCTATGCAGTTTCCTTAAGCGGCAAGAGAAAAGTACGAAGATATGAACGTATTTTAATCTGTGGTCTTTCATCGCGTGTAATAAAGTGCCACTGTTACAGATCTAATTTGCACAGTACAACGTCACGCCGGAAACATGGCACGCCTTGCGCGTAGGAGCGACGAGGCACTAAACGTGCGTGTTAGTGTCGCTCTTATAGCGCCCTCGCTTCCTGACCTTGGACGCGCAGCTACGCAATACCCTTAATCAGGTCTTTCAAAAGTGCTTATTTAACCGAGAACAGCCTATAGCTGGACGAGTGAGCGGGGTGGCTGTGTGAGGACGACTACCGGGGTAGACTGTCTGTCAGTTTATGACTGTTAACGGTATCAATGCCTAAACAAAATGTGATAAATAACAAACTTTGTGTTCCGCCAACAAGTTGTTGTGTTGAATCTGCATTCAAAGTATTTGTTTTAAGACTGATCTTAATCAGTTTTTGAACGAGGCTGGCTTCGACTCCCGTACCGGAGGTCGGCTGCACCAATTCGGGCTGTACGATATGTAGGCGTACGTGGCAATTTCAATTTCGGAACGTGCACATTATATTGATAGTAGAGCCATTAACTACACTTTAAATATAGGCTGTTGTGGCACTGGGAATTGTAATGTCGCACATGTTGCCATCGTGAGTGTGCAAAGACCTCAGTAGGCGGAATCTGAATTGTATGTATATCATTATCGGGTCTATTAAACTGTTACTTAAAATATTTCGACTTGGATTTTTTTTTTCAGGGTATCTCAGATATACGTTTATTTAAACTATACCGTATTTATTTTGAGATACAGTGGTTTGAAAAAAATGGGGTGTGGCTGTGTTGGGGACACAGCCGTTTGTTTTGCGTGAATACGTCTACGTTGACGCGCTCGGACGCCTTGATGTTTATTTTACTTTCCCGGGACCGCTTCACTCGATCATATGGGGTTTTATGGCATCACTCGATTGCTTTCGAGATGATCTTTCCAACCGTATACGATTTCTGTATTTCGACTTGGCTTTTTGACGACTATAGACCGACATTGTGTTAAGGTTTCTTAATGTTTTACATTAAACGCATACAGTTTCACCATAACCACGCCACACAGATGTTTTTATACACACATTCGATTGATCTTGACGAGAGCTATCGATTTAAACTTAAACGAGCGTCGTAGCTTCTCCTAGTCAAAAGTTATACTACGCGGAAGTTATGAGACGCGGCGAACGAACTCAAAATTTCGGCTCCAACACTCCCCCCTCCCCCCTTCCCCCTCACCCACCTTGTTCTCGTGGATGCTTCGCAGTCCTCACTCAACGTAACGTATTCTTTGATCCTTTGGCAATCGAGTGATGTAATTGAATTTTGAATGTAGACGATAGATTCGGAGCTGCAATGCCTAACTCTATCCCCCGATTTTGTCATCGGATTTCCTGGATTGCCTCCCAGTATGATTGCAGATTTAAAGACGTATTCACATTAAAAAAAAAAACTCCGGTTTTCGCTATGTTGACTGTGCTTCGAAACGGTGTTTGTGATGCGTGCGACTTCTTGAAAGCACTCAACAGAATTGCCTGAAGCATGGGTTTATTTCCGCAGAGGCGCACACTGGGCGTGCGATCGTAATAGGCAGGATTTACAATGACCCGTCGCGTCCGTTCATTCGTCGTCTGTCCGTCAATCACGTGACCAACCACCAATCAGAGGTGGCCATTAATTCTATTCGTCCGACCGTCAAAACCTTGGCAAGCTTTAACTTTTGACGGACGGACGAACGGATGAATTTACAGCCTTCTGAACTTGCACGTTTTGTTACTCGTTCATCCCGAGTTCTTTACAAGGCTGTGTAGTGTGTGCAGTGTTTTGTTACTCGTTCATCCCGAGTTCTTTACAAGGCTGTGTAGTGTGTGCAGTGTTTTGTTACTCGTTCATCCCGAGTTCTTTACAAGGCTATGTAGTGTGTGCAGTGTTTTGTTACTCGTTCATCCCGAGTTCTTTACAAGGCTATGTAGTGTGTGCAGTGTTTTGTCACTCGTTCATCCCGAGTTCTTTACAAGGCTATGTAGTGTGTGCAATGATTTGTTACTCGTTCATCCCGAGTTCTTTACAAGGCTGTGTAGTGTGTGCAGTGTTTTGTTACTCGTTCATCCCGAGTTCTTTACAAGGCTGTGTAGTGTGAGCAGTGTTTTGTTACTCGTTCATCCCGAGTTCTTTACAAGGCTGTGTAGTGTGTGCAGTGTTTTGTCACTCGTTCATCCCGAGTTCTTTACAAGGCTGTGTTGTGTGAGCAGTGTTTTGTTACTCGTTCATCCCGAGTTCTTTACAAGGCTGTGTAGTGTGTGCAGTGTTTTGTCACTCGTTCATCCCGAGTTCTTTACAAGGCTGTGTAGTGTGAGCAGTGTTTTGTTTTGTCTGTCTTTTGTTTTCATGTGTTTGTATATGTTACTGTAAAACGTTATTAAGTTACATGTTTCCTAAAGATTAATTGATAATTACGTTTGGAATCACTATCTCCTTTTGTGAAATAGTAAAGATAGTACAATTATTCTTTATATACTATTAATTTTTTTTTACATGGATTAATTTCCGTTCCGTACGTGTATAGTTATTTTGGGTTCTTAGATACACAGTACCGTAAAAATTTTCCACTTTTTATGGAATATTTTTGTCTATTTGTAAACAGTATTGTTTGTGTTAGTTTGCAACAATGAACTTAAATGCGGATGTGCGAAGTTTGGTTGTAAATCGCTCGGCTGGGAGACGGACGAACGTATGATGGACGGACGCGACGGGCCATTGTATTGTAAATCCTGCCATAGTGTCGTGGGAAAACGTGTATATCAAACACTCTACGGCGCAGTTCAAATGCCAGTTGTGTAGGCAAGGCGCCTTAACCACGGGTTGCGGGCCCGCGCCCTTGGTGCGGAGTGAGCTCCTTCCGCGCCGCGTTAAGGCTGTGTTGCACAAGAGGACGTCGGTTTCGAAGGCGGGGTTTCGCGTTCGTGTTTGGGAGTCAAGGCTACCGATGCGTGTTTTCTAGGACTCGCAAACAAGTTGAGCAACCGGCCAAGATCTGCTCACACTCCGCTGATAAAAGCTGTTGACCCAGATTATAGCTGGCGGTGCTAGAGCTGCCTCTCGACACCAATATATAGTCCATTCACGGTTACTTCCACCTTTTCTGAAGCCCTGCTATAGGTTCTACTTTCAGGAGATTCCTCCGCCAAAGCTTAAGTAAGTCTAGAAAATCAGACCAAAGGGACGGCGCACCTCATTCACACGCAGTCAGTGTAGTACTATTTTACATAAGAACTATTTCTTACTGGGTATTACCAACCTACCTATTTCTCCCCTGTTTTTATTCACATTAATTACAAATGAAATATTATAATTTGTAAATAGAATACAAGTGTAAATTAATTTCATAAAAAATGAAGTCATTCTTATCTTTACGTAAGTATAAAACGTTTGTAAAACATGAAAAATGTACGAAAACACGTCATACATGGTATGATTTCTTAAGTTTTGTTTCAAAAAGTGTGAGGAAACCGTGAATACATTATAGTTGTTATTTTTATTACTATTCTTGTTAGACATCTCTTCTTCCCCCTCCCTTTCTAGCGAGGGGGCTACGGTGGTATAGTGGTTAGACTACTCGCCTCCCACCTAGACGAACTGGGTTCGATTCCCGGCGGGTTTGCTCCCCCTGGACATCGCATGTGAGGATTGTACCAGACAATGCCACTGGTTGTTGGGTTTTCTCGGAGATATCCCGTCTTTCCTTCCCTTGCATTCCGGCTCTGCTCCATACTAGCTTTACTCTCATCGGCTCTCCAGACCGCGACGTTAAGAGAGGCCCAAATATCTTCATTCTTTCACTCACCCGTCGAACTAGGGCCACGAACATAAAACGTTGTTTGATGAAGAGGGTGCGATGACCAGACACTGGAGACAATCTTAATTACTTAGGAAGTTAAAAATGTTATAGGCTGTTCACGGTACAGTGAGCACTTTTGAAATCAACCCATGATCGAGTTCGAATTGACAGTTTAGTACATTGGATATTTCAGTATTTAGTAGCGTTCAGCTCGAACGCCGTCGGTAGTTACTTGTTGAGAAATGGTTGTAATTTTTTAATTTAGTAGTTCAGTAAGTTTCGTTGGGTACTAAAAATTAAATATTAAAATACAATATACGTCATTATTCTAGTCGAAAAATTATGGTCACGTGAACATTGAATAAACTATAAGTGTCAATTTAAACACGGCCTTTGTGAAAAAAAAAAAAAAACTCTTTTAAAATGGTGGTATCTTGTCACCTTATGTTTATTAGTATTGTGACGGCTGTCCCTGCACACAGATCGACAGCTAAACCGACGGTGCCATATGAAGTTGAGAAAATGTTGGCCATTTGTGTCTGCTTACCTTCGCTGCGATGGGGGTGTCTTTGAAGAGCTCCACGCCTCACGTCCGCAGTGTGGGCCTGCTGGTCTGCAAGTATGGGCGCCGCAGGGTTGTTACCACCCACGAAAAGTAGGACTGCTTCCCCCTCCCTTGTACGTCACCTTGACCATGTGACGCCAGCCACGTACCACTAGGGTGCCCTTCCAGGTTTTCCGGATATCGACGGAGTGAAGATCATTTTGTAATGTTCTCGATGGTATTGAATTATATAGAGGTGTCACGCCCAGGTTCGGGGAGACAGCACAGGGTATTCACTTAGGCAGGAACTGCTGTTCCGTAAACATTTTTAAATGACAGGAAAAAAAAAGGGGGGGGGGGGTTGTTGCCATTGTAAGTTAAGTATTATGCAAAAGAAAAATATTTAATGTAGCCTGCATATAGTTTGAAATATCGTATTTATATAAAATGTAACTGTGGGGAACCTTTTAAAATGAATTATATTTTTGATACTACCTATTTATTGTGATATTGGGGGGAAAGCAATTGTAAATTAAATGAATACTTTATAAAGGAAGGAAATAACAGGATTTCAAACCTTTTCACTGGAACCAACCCAAATCCCTTTTTTGACACTATTGGGGGGGGGGGGGTGTCTCTCAGCTGCTTTCAAACTTTAACACCTACATTAAGGCAGCACTGATACCGAGTCCATAACCGTCACAGTATCTATAGTTAACTTACTGTTAAAATTAACTATTAAAATTAATACATTATTATTACACACAGAACTACTTAATATAATTCTTAAAATCAGAATGGACTGTTTCACACTGTATTTCATCATGTAAACCTGAAAAATAAGGAATCATTACTACGATTACATATCTAACAAAAAAATTGTAGAATTAAAATAATCATTTTACTAGCGACCCGCCCGGCCTTGCTCGGGTGCGATGTACAAATTTGGCGTAGTTTAGGTTTACAGCAAGTAGACTAAGGTAACTATAACGTATGATTTATACCGTGTTATTCAAAAGTCATCGTAAGTGAACCCCTATTTTTAATAAAATTTTAAAAGACAAACATTTTTACCGTGGATCATTATTAAAAGATAAACACATGCTGCTGTGGACTTTTTTGTAGACCTTTTTGACATTTACGATTGTGTAGTACATTAGTTTTGTGTTTTTCTTACTGTTTAGTCAGCGTAAGCCATGTAAGCGCCCGAAAAGCTGCTTTTCCGACTTGATTATAAAACGTCGACATTTCTCTACCGTCCTTACATTGAATATTAATGTATTGTAAACCTAAACCTCCCTCAAGAAATTCCCTAAATGATGGTGATAACCGCATTAAAATCCATAAAGCAGTTTAGAAGCCTTAGCCGAATACACGGGCACACGTGGCCGGGCGATTTTGTTTATACGCTATCTACCAACAAGTAATTGGGACCCGTGAAGTACGTCAGTTGACTTGTGTTTCACGGCCTTCGGCGTAGGACCACTGGTGTTTGTCCGTGGTAGCATGAACACAGAGGTCTATTGAAACATTCTGGATAATGAAATGCTCCCAGCGTTCTGGGGTTTTTACGGAATAGACTCGTGTTACTTCCAGGATGACAATGCCAGCTGCCATGTTTCAAGGGCTACTGTGCAGTGGTACGCCGACAACAATGTTCGCCGATTGGATTGGCCCGCCCAGAGCCCCGACCTCAACCCAATAGAACATATTTGGGACGAATTGGATCGCCGGGTGAGGGCTCGTCAGGCGCGGCCAAAATCCATTGCTCAACTCATGGAATGGTTGCGAGAGGAATGGCGACGAATCCCCGTGGATGTCCTGCAAACACTCGTAGAGAGCATGCCAGACAGGGTGGCTGCTGTTATAGCCGCAAGAGGTGGCCCTACGAGATTATAACGGGGTGACAACCACCGAGCAAACATTGTGGACAGATGTCCAATTTCCTTTTTGCTAGATAGTGTACTATGTATAGATGATATGACCTACCTCTGACAGCCGTCGTTTCGAAATATTTGATCTGAAAAGTAAGCTCCGGCGAAAAAAAATAAAAGTCCGAGATGAAAGTGGCAGTATTTCCTTAACGGAGTAGCGCCATTTCCATCTTGGAATTCATCTTATCAATCTTCGTAACCCAAACTTCATGTTCGGACATTGAAACTCTATACTTGACATGGTATAGAGGACTACTTGATAGAAATTTAGAAGTTTGTGCGATTTCATATATAGTATATTCGCGATTTCTTCACCATTTTTGCGTTAAACCTTTAAAAATTCACCCCATAAATGAAGTGCTTGGTTGTCTCCTAAATATATCTGCATGTATCACAAGTTTTTTTTAATACTTGTGCTAACTTAAAAGTGCCTTATTTTTTTGTTAAATTCAACGTATATATGTATATTAATTATAAACTACAATATCTGGTATTTAATTATTATGTAATGCGGTTCTTCAACCTAAAAGCACTCCTTCATTGATGCATATCTAGCACCGTAATGAAAACAGCAGGGGTGGCCGGCCAACCTCTTATTACGTACCACTTTCTTACTGTCAGAAACGATGAACGTTTGATACTGGTTTATGAAGCAGTATGATCAGACCAACAAAAATGGTTCTCTTTCTGTAGCTGTCCAGGAGCACCGTTTTCGTGTAAAACGCATATAAACCTCTCGGCGGCAGGAAACAGTTAAGGCACGTAGACAGTATAGACTGTTCACGGTAAAGTGAGCACTTTTTAAGGCCCTTCCAAAAGTTAGTAACCCCTAATATATATAATGTATTGCATTCTCAGACGTTAACTATTGAGAGTGATGAAATATATACACTGTGTTTATTATTCATATTGCAATGTTTACATTAAAGAGTGGCGGAAAGGTAGAAATCAATTGAAAGGAAAAATTTAGCAGGGCCTTAAAAAGTGCTCACTTTACCGTGAATGGCCTATACCAGAAAGAACTACCTGCAGGTAATCTCTCATCCTCTCTTGCCTGAAATAGCATGCAGCTTCAGTACTGTAAGCCAATTAATGTACGGTACATGTTGTTTATAGTGCGTGTTAAAAATGCATGTCACCATCGTCTGTTCAGTGGACACAGCACCATATTACCTCGCATTGCCTACGTACCAGGCGCTGTATCGCTGCAGGCCAAGTTTACACGAAAACAGTGGGTCCTGGGCAGTTGTGACAAGATAGCCATTTTTGTTGATTAGACCGTACTGCACAATTAACCGGTATCAGACAATCATGACGATAAAAAGTTGTACACAATAATAGGGTGGTTACCCGTGTTTTCATTTCAGTTGGCGATATTAATGAGAGTTTGCTTCTAGGTTGAACAACCAGATAACACAAAACACTTTTCGGGGAATTTGCAATTTAATTTAACTTCGTTTCCGATATTTTGCAAAATAAAGTTTAAAAATTAGATTTTTAAGGATCTATACCTCCTGTATAATTAAGTTTATATAAAAAGTGTCCCATATATTTTCTAGTTGGTTTTGCGTAAGGATAGCCTAATTTTTCGGTCGAATTTAGCCCCATTCTGTATATAGAGTTGACAGGTGTGATTTTTCTTTCGAAGGATGATTTCAAAAGTATTCACTTTACTGTGAAAAACCCTTAATAATTAATTTTTCTTTTAAACTGTATAGTGATATTTACACAGTCTATTGGTGTACAAATACACCCCTTTCCTTAACCTATGCTATGTATCGGATACACAGGAGTAGCCTACGTTTCGAATGCTTTTTCACCTCTTTTCGGAAGTAACCGAACTCAATTATAACGTGGGATTTCAAGCAGTGACCATCGTTTTGTGGCGTATAAAAGAGAAGAGTGCTCCTCGTACTTTGAAAACTCAAAAATATATATATATATATTTAAAAATAACCCTTAAGTAATTTTGATTAACTACTAGCTGTTAGTCGAGGCTGCGCCCACATGCAAAATATAAAATAAAGACAAACAACCAGCGTCTACTCAAATGGTTGGTAAATTTTTTTTTTTATATATTCCCTAAGAAACTGCTCGTTTTTCCGGAATGAAAAGTACCCTATGTGCTAATCCAGAATATAATCTACCCCTGTACCACATTTCATCAAAATCCGTCGAATCGTTATGACGCGTGTCATTAGCAATATTATAAATGCGAAAGTTTGTATGTTTGTTTATTAAGATTGAGGACCATCAAGTATTACGCTCTAAATAAATTAACCAAAAATATTTTTAAATTTCTTAAATGATATTTTAACAGATCGACCTGTAAATACTGAACTGTTTTTAAAACGCATTTGGGCAGTGTATTATTTATTTGGTCAGCAAGTGTTCACAAATTTCGTATCAGATGTAAGTATTTTTGTGGTGGTGTTGTCAGATATAGGTGGCCGTGATACGGCGGCCTGACTGCCCCGCCAGGTTCACAAGTGTCACCGTTATTATAGATAGATATGCATCTAGAACAGGCGAGGAGCACATTATGTAACATCCGGAACGGCGCACGACTGCCGTGTGTAACTGTACACATTATCTGTACGCAGATCTGTAAACCAGCGACTGTTATTTTGTCGCCAAGAGCATTAACCTTGTGCGAGGTCAACAAACCAAATACTGCGTGTCCAGTATTTACGTGGGACTTGGATACAAGGCTTGTTAACCTTTTGGTGATCACCTTTTTGCTCACAAAAGATGCTCGTCTGTGTCAGGCTTAGATGTTATTAACCACTGAGAACAAAGATCCACTGCTCGTTTGTTAACAATTATTATGTACGTTCATCTAATATTTTCGTCATAGCTCACGTGCATTGACCAACGAGTTTTGCTACATCAATGAATCAATCTGATTGCAGCAACATTTACTTTTCCCAGCAAATTCCCACTATACTGGGCAGATGCGTTGAGGCTTCATACCATGTAAACAAAGCTTTTGTAAATGGAGTCGCGCCCTTCGTTATACATTTCCAAAGGAACCAGGTAAAATCTGTTTAACGATGCATAAAATTATTATGAGTGAAATTAAGTATTGGCTGTTCACGGTCAAATGAGCACTTTTGAAAGCCCTGCTTAAGACATACTTGTATGCACGTTGTGTATTCTGCCACCTTATGTAAAATTAATATTAACCATGGGCCTCATCACTTTAATCATGCGCCGATCAAGTGAAACTGTGAAATTATTAGAAAAGTAAACACTTTATAAATCTGTTAATTTTTACACATTGAGGTGTTAATGAAACAGGAAGCGTAAGAAATAATTAGAATTACCACAAATGTTTACTTAACACTTTTTTATTCGACGTTAACATATGTAACTACTTTACATCCATCGTTACCAACTTTACCGCGTGCATGTTACTCAGTGCACCCGTTAAAATATATGCCGGTAGGGGCAGTGAAATTTTTCTAATGTTGATTTCAAAAGTGCTCACTTTATCTTGAATAGTCTTTATACTCAAATACTTTTAACTGATTGTATTTTAGTTATTAGTTACCGTAGAAAGTAACCATGACAGAAACAGTATGTAGTACTATTTTTTTTTTTGCTGGAATGTCTGAATACAATGTATAACTACATATTAAGGGAATTATAAAGAAGTCAAGTACTAATTACCATATACATAAAAATTTTGAAGTTTAGATTTTTGACATTTAGAGGACTATGTAGCTGCGCGTCCAAGGTCAAGAAGCGAGGGAGCGATACGGGCGACAGTTACACGCACGCCTAGCGCCTCATCGCTCCTACGCGAAAAGCGTGCAGTATTTCCGTCCTGACGCTGTATTGTGTAAACTAGATCTGTAACTGTGGGGTTTTATTACAGGCAATGTAAGTACACAGATCAAACTACCTACATATAATCGTACTTTCTCATTACCTCTTAAAGAAACTTCATAGGCAAGCTTTAAATATGCGATATTTGATCACTTTCGCGACATTTTTTTCTCCATTTATACACTTAATACGGTAAAAGTAAATAGATAGCGACATAGTCAGTAGTAGGAGGTGATGGTTCGAGGCCACTTTTGATTAATCGGATTATCAATTTGATACCAAAGGGTTAATTAAATTGATTGAAAGGGTTAATCCTTAATCCGATCCTAATCCGATCAAAAATTTAACGGGCTAGTCCTTAATCTAATCTTAATTCGATCAAAAATTGAAAGGGTTAAATTTAGCGAAAGGGTTCACTTTATTGAAAGGGTTAAATGTATTGAAAGGGTTAATTTTTTTTGTTGTACTTATTTCTGTCTTTCCTTGTGGGCAACTCTGTACGATGTTGACGCTATTGTGTCTGGAGGCGATTGACCAGAGTGGTGGGTTGCAATGTGTTGTATAGGGGCTGAGTTAAGTGCAAGAGTGTGCTAAGGGTAATTTTTCTTATTTTTTTCTTTCAAATTTTGGTGTGTTCGTAGGCATATTGGTGGTAGATAGGCGATCTTTACGAATACATTTAACACACGAGAGAATTTCAGCATTTGGTACATTAAAATAGATTGATGTTTTAGTATTCTGAAATTAGTCGAACGTAGCCCTTATAAAATGTACGATCTTTTATTTTTATATTTATTTCTATTTTTACTATAGAATGTTGTAACATTTCGTATGAGAACATGCATTAATTGATGTTTAAACCGTTCTGCTCACATCTAATACCTTAAAGGTTGGGGAAAAAAAAAAAAAAAAAAAAAAACAGTATATCAATCTCTAATACAAATTAACATCGACAAACTCCAGCAAGTGATTCCTCACAAAAAAAAAAACTGATATGTCTATATTCCGTACGATCTATCGTGCTTTCCAGTGATGATATACGCCCTTAATACGTCACTGGAATCAGACCGACACCCTGGGAAGGGAACTGCGATGTGACGTCTGCAGGGTGATCTATCCCGGCACTGTATCTCTGTGACTAATGATACGTTTGAAATGAGTGTGGTCTAGTTCGACCTGGTACATGACTACAATGCGAACATGACCTTGAGTTGACGCCGCGCATGTGAGGGCCGGCGGCGACTACTGGCGGCTACCTTGGGCGCGGGTGAAAATTTCCTGCCAGTATATCTCGCGACCATGATATTGTAAAGGTCCCAATTGGGGCCGTTCAATTTAAGTGATGGGAAGCGAACTCGGAAGAAGAACACCGTGTCAAGGCACTACGTCAGTGTATTAAAAACTGTTACACATGCAACGTTTACATTATGAGTTACAATACATTTTTCATTACATTACATTAATTACTCCGGGGGAGCCTGACTTGAGTTAGTTATTATTAGTTTAATACTAACACTTTAATATTTACTTAATTATTGTTTTATAGAATTTCAGCCACACTTCTCTACACTGTAAAAAATAATGGGAAAACTGGAAAATTACCTGTCAAGTGTTAGGTAATATTCGCAGACTTGTGGGGGAAATATAGTTTTCGTACGGGTAGGGCAAAATTACCACACTCAGGAGTAAAATTCACATAGGCCCTACATAGCGGTGGAAAATTCCATAAATGGATGGGCTAATTACCTCAAGACACGAGCATCTCTTCAGCATTGTTTCAACAACTAAGTGGGGGCAGAAGAAACAATAATTTAACGAGCGAATATTCACTGAGGCGGCCATGCTGTCATAGTGTAATGGATAGCGTATCGGCCTATCGTGATAGAGGACAATGGTTCGCGCCCACCCGCCAGCAAGAGTCGAAGATTTTAGTGTTGATGTTTTGGTTACTATTCGTCAGAGGATATAGGTAATAACAAATTTAACAGTTCTAGTACTCCGGGATATTTTTAAATATAATTCTATTATACAATATTCTCAATTTTCCCTTACTTTTATGGGCTTTATCCCCCATTATTGTCAGGTACTTTTCCCATACGATTAGGGAATAGTACTTTACTTGTCATGTAAATTTACTTAACATTTGAGGACAATTTTACCTTACATGTAGAGGTAATTAGCTTCCCTTACATTTAAGGGAATTTTACAAAAATTAATTTACAGTCTAAATAGTCTATAAGGAACGTCGTCGCCTTAATGTTGCCGAAGGCTGATCATCTTTGTGGCTACGGCAGGTGTACCACCCATCGTCGCCCCATCTCGACCCGACGACGACTCGCTGTGGTAAGACTTCTTTCGTTGCTCCGCAGCGTGTTTCCTAGACTCTGTGCGTATTATTAACACTCTATAGACTATGCTCGAGTGTAGCTCGAGTAAAGTTAATTTGAAAATTTCTTTGTAATTCAGAGCAAAACTCGCATGGATGTGCAGTCCTTGTTCTGCTAGTATTTAACATGACCTCACAAGAACATCCACACCGCAGTAACAATGATATTGCCAACGATATAATTTATTTTTATTATAGCCTTTCAAAAGGACATGGTTGATCGTAAATCCTTTTATACGATAAAGGACATTCGATTGGGTCAATATCAGCTCGGCTCTCCACTTGTTAATGATTGACCAATAATGAACGCTGTAAAGTACTGGTTAGTGTCTGGTGTGGTATAGAACAATAGGACGATGGTGAGTTCTAGCACAGACACCAACAGAACCGGTGTTCTTCAAGTAGAGATATAGGAGACTCACTTCTGATTTGTCTTAAGTGCCAATAAATGTGTGCAGACCTCAGTGTGTGTGAAACGCCCGCGGCTCGTGGCCTACTTTGCAGCGGCGCTATGCCGGCGTTACAATATGCAAGCATGCTGATTTTTGTGCCAAATAGAATATCTCCTCTATATATGTATATTTTAGCCATAAAAGCCATACTAAAGACTGTTCACGATCAAGTGAGCACTTTTGAAAAAATGCCACTGTCCTTACCTGCGTGTATTTTTTACGGGTTCGTGTAGTGGCAGGCCTAGTAAAGTTGATAACGACAGAGGGAAAGTAGTTCCATATCTCAGTGTTGAATCAAAAGTGTTCGGTAAACATTAAGTCAACACTACAATAATTTATAATGCGTATAAGTGTATGGATTAAAAAATTGTAAAATTTTTACTTTAATAATAATTTTAAAGTTTCCCCTTACTGAAAAGTACGAATAAGTGATCAGATCCACGGCAATGTTGATTTTACATATGGCCGAATGATACACAACATGCTCCCAAGTATATCTTAGGCAGGGCTTTCAAATGTGCTCATTTTACCGTGAACAACCTATATACATTACGTTACTTACATTTCCATCTCCCGAAGAAAATATTACCCTCTAAAGCAGGCGTATTTACGTAAGACTCACTGCTGTATCCCCAACACAGCCACACGTCAACATTTTTTTTCTAGCAGAGCCATGAATCCGTACCACGTACTCGAGAAAGCTTCGCGGCGAACAGCGTGCCGTACCACGTACTCGAGAAAGCTTCGCGGTGTACAGCGTGCCGTACCACGTACTCGAGAAAGCTTCGCGGTGAACAGCGTGCCGTACCACGTACTCGAGAAAGCTTCGCGGCGAACAGCGTGCCGTACGACGTACTCGAGAAAGCTTCGCGGCGAACAGCGTGCCGTACGACGTACTCGAGAAAGCTTCGCGGCGAACAGCGTGCCGTACGACGTACTCGAGAAAGCTTCGCGGCGAACAGCGTGCCGTACCACGTACTCGAGAAAGCTTCGCGGCGAACAGCGTGCCGTACCACGTACTCGAGAAAGCTTCGCGGCGAACAGCGTGCCGTACGACGTACTCGAGAAAGCTTCGCGGCGAACAGCGTGCCGTACGACGTACTCGAGAAAGCTTCGCGGCGAACAGCGTGCCGTACGACGTACTCGAGAAAGCTTCGCGGCGAACAGCGTGCCGTACCACGTACTCGAGAAAGCTTCGCGGCGAACAGCGTGCCGTACGACGTACTCGAGAAAGCTTCGCGGCGAACAGCGTGCCGTACGACGTACTCGAGAAAGCTTCGCGGCGAACAGCGTGCCGTACCACGTACTCGAGAAAGCTTCGCGGCGAACAGCGTGCCGTACCACGTACTCGAGAAAGCTTCGCGGCGAACAGCGTGCCGTACCACGTACTCGAGAAAGAAAGCTTCGCGGTGAACAGCGTGCCGTACCACGTACTCGAGAAAGCTTCGCGGTGTACAGCGTGCCGTACCACGTACTCGAGAAAGCTTCGCGGTGAACAGCGTGCCGTACCACGTACTCGAGAAAGAAAGCTTCGCGGTGAACAGCGTGCCGTACCACGTACTCGAGAAAGCTTCGCGGTGAACAGCGTGCCGTACCACGTACTCGAGAAAGCTTCGCGGTGTACAGCGTGCCGTACCACGAAGTAATCTGTGGTCCGCTCATGATTACTTCCAACTTTTTTGAAGCAGTGGGGCCGCGGTGGTTTAGTGGTCAGACAACTCGCCTCCCACCTGGGCGAACCGGGTTGTAGTTCCTAGCGGGGTCGCTCCCGGATCTTCCCACGTGGGAATCGTGCCGGACTATGCCGCTGGTTAGTGGGTTTTCTTGCATTCTCGCCTCGCTTCACCCTGATAGGCTGTCAAGACCTCGATGTTAAGAGCCGCTCAGATCTCTCCACTCCACTTTAACACCCAGCTCAAGTTATACGTTCTGGCTAATTCACCTCGTGTAAACAAAGCTTAACCAAGTCTAGAATATTACCCCAGGGTCAACACACCGTATTCGTGCTCACTCAGTGTAATATTACCTTATATAAGAACTATTTCTTACTAAGCATTACCAACACACATATTTTCTCTCTGTCTTTATTCGTATTAGTCATAAACTATATATTATAATTTATAGGTAAAATATAAGTAAAAACTAAGTTTAACGAAAAATAGATTACTTTTGTGTTAACACAAATATAAAACGCTTGTGACACACGGCATATTTGGGAAACAAACAAACACGTTATATGGGGTGTGTTTTTTCAAAGGTTTGATTCAAAAAGTATGAAGAAACCTCGGATATACATATATAGTCCATTCACTGTTTCTTCGGACGTTTTATCACAAACCTTCGAAAAATTACCCCATGTAATACGTATTAAGTTATTTCCTAAATATGCCATGTATCAAGCGTTTTATACCTCTGTAAACACAGACGTATCTTATTTTTCGTTAAATTGAAGTTTTACCTATATTTTATTGATACATTATAATATTTTTGATATAATAAACAGGAATAAAAACTGTGAAAAAAATTCTGTATTGGTAGCGCCTAGTAATAAATAGTTCTCATGCAAAATAATATTACAACTGAGTGCGCAGGAAATCGGTGCGTTATCATCTGGCGTAATTTTCCATTTTCCAGACTTCGTTAAGCTTAGCTTGCACGAGGTGGAGGAATATCCTGGAAGTAGAACTTTAGCAGGGCTTCAGAAAAGTGTGAAGTAACCGCGAATGGATTATAACAGAAGTATAAAATGTTTGTGATGACTGATATGCATAGGAAACAACCAGACGGGTAATACATGGGGTTGATTTCTCAAAGGTTTGATAAAAAAAAAAAAAAAAAAAGTGAAAATGCAGCAAGCAGACGACTGTAGCAGGATGCGGAGCAGACAGCCGGCGGCAGCGGTATGACCTCCAAGTGCCGCATGTTGTCCTATGTCCGGATTCACAAGCGGCTTCCACTCTACCCGCCAAGTTAAAGGTAACTAGCAGGCCTTCCTCTCTACGGCGCTCCGCTGGTTTACGAGACACTGGCCTTACAAATCCAAACTAAATAGCGCTCTGGCGAGTGAAAGTGACAGCAGACCTCGAGCCAGCGTGGCCGTGTTATTTACCATCCGAGAATCGTGTTTACTCTGCGCCGCTTGCTGGCACATTGAAGACTATTTTATTGTACCACTGGGACTGTTGCCACTAATGAGTCCAACATTTACAGAACACAGTTGCTTTAAATGTGTTCTAAAGTATGTTCGCTGGCGGACAGAGATAGGAATAGAATCCTTTTCCACCAACGGATCATGCTGAGAGAATAAACGTTTTAAGGGTGTGGCTTGTTTCATTTAATTCCTTATAGAATTGTCTACAAAAACAGCCCAAACCCGAAAAAATGGTTTTCACAATAAGGTACCTTTTTTTCTGAGAATGGGCCACATATATTTTGAGCCCGCTCACACTAAACTTTAGTGTGTTTTTGTATAATAAATGCGTTAAATTCTTCTTTTATCAGAATGTCAGAAAAAATTTAATTTAATTTAGCGAAAATAATTTTTCCTTAACTAAATATAACAAACAATAAATTGAACGAACCAATGAAAAAGAAATGTATAAATGAAATAAATACATTTGTACATGAGCGACTAGAACTAGTACGTACACAATAATAATATTGTAGGTAATAATTAATAATGTAATATTTATCTCAAAAATAAAATAAATATAACAATAAACAACAACCTGGATTCAGGAAGTTAAGAAATATTTGGAAAGAAACAATACAAGTGAAGAAGAAGCAACAGAGAGAGAAATTTTTAAGAAAAAAAGTGTTAAAAATAGAAGAATTCTAAGGCAGGAAGAAAAAGAAAACAGGCTCGAAATGGTCCGAGTAGAGGAAAAAGATACATAGTGAGAAAATGGAGTGCTGGAGGAAGAAGGAACAACAAAGGACGAAAGATTGAAATTGGCTCGTGGTCCCTAGAAGATCCTAACGGGAAAAAGAAAAGAAAGAAATATAAAAACATGTTTCGTGAGTCATTGTCATGTTGATCCTATTAGTCACTGTGTAGTACTGTTGTAGTTCGAATATTTTTATTACCTAAGACTGCCAGGCAATTATGACTTCAGTAATTGTGAGTTGATCAGGGGCGGTCAGAAAAGAGGATAACGGTGGCAAAGTTGGTACAGCACACTGCATGGTATGTCATGTTCTCTATGTTCTGCGCACATTTTACAAGAAGCGCACACAATACATACTCAGCCAACATTAGCGCTCTGCCCGCTTGCATCATTGCGCGATCTGTGGGAATGTTAGTTACCCCCTTGGTGCAATTTCTCAATATTCTCAAGTGTGTGGCCCAGAATTGTCAGATATTTGACGTACACACTAAGCATTCACGTGTCACATAACGTTGAAAAGGCGATTCATTATTTTTTAAATGCAAGTGTAAGGAAATCCTAGTAGAGTTAATACAGCGAAGATGATCAATCAATTCACTGTAAACACAGAGAACTACATCTCTCTATTATAGGTCAACTTCAATGTCCACAGAGCAATTAATTAGAGAGAGTGTATTGTGTCGCTCTCTTATTTTGTGCTACAAATTTTAAACATGTCAAGTTTTTGTTGCCAATGTAAAAACATCCGCCCAAATACCCTGTAAACTGACCGGAAACGAAAGAATACGCACTTTAACGAACCCAGGGAACCAATCTTGACCGAGATTTACGTTGACTAGGTGAAGTTTTTATAATATTTTTGCCTGTTGTTCATCCTAGGTAAAATTGGCATACATGGTTTTAGGGGTTGAATTCAAACACTTTTTACAACTAGGTTCTAAAAGCTGGCAGCGCCTCTTGTTCTCAAACTTTTTTGTATTTTTTTCTCGTCCTTGTATACAAACCAATTTGAGAATTAACAAGCTGCAAGTGGATCAGGGCAGGATGGCGAATATCCAACGACTGCGTGAAGTCATAAAACCGTCATTGTATGATCAGCTAAATATTGCAAGTGAAATTATTTTTCTAAGCCTGTAGCAAAGAGATTTCGGTTGTTCCTAAGTTAAATATATTTTGCACGAATACATTTACATTTTATTTTTCGATGTTGGTAACGCGACTGTGACGTGAAAAACCAGTGACTCGATAGGGCCTGTAGTAGAAATGTTAATATAAAATATATCGATATTATTTATATTGGTTGTTAATAAAAATGTCGTTTTACGAAATTATATATTGAAATGGAAAATGTCGGATTTTCGGTACATCTGAATACGATGTATTGTGTATCAAAGGACTTCACAAGTGTAAAATTTCTTGGAATATTAGGTACGTATTGAGGACACGAAGCATTGCAGAACGACGTGGCGCCTGTTTTTTTTTAAAGGGCTCTTTAACGTCCCCTGGTTTAATGCTTGAATGCTTAGCAGGGGACGGCTTACAGACTACCTTATAACCTAACTTAAATTAACACCCATGCCTTACCCGGGATTCGAACCCAGAGCGTCCCGCACCCCATATCGGCGGCGCACCAACCGACTATAGGCGGTTCACAGTAAAGTGAGCACTTTTGAGGCCCTAGTTACTTTTTTCTTTCCGTCATTTTATATAATTTAACCACCTTTTTAAATCAATATTGCCACGTAAGTAATAAACACAGTGTGTATATTCCACCGCACTCGGACGTTAACGCAAAAGGCTAGAATTAAATATATTTATTAACTATTACTCGAAATGAGAGAACATTCAAAAGTGCTCACTTTACCGTGAACAGCCTACGCCACGGAAGGTCAGCCTGTTTTTAGTATGTTGCCAAAGTAAACGCAGTAAATTTTTAATTCCACTTTTGTATTCAAAACATAACTTATTAAATGCGCATTTCAAAAAGTATTTATTCACAATACCTAGAAGAATATATCGATTTCGATAAAATATTGTTGACGTGTATCGACGATCTATATCGTATCAATATCATAATTTCTATATGTCTATATTTTTTCATCATCTCTGGTTTGTATAGGGGCCACGGTGGCTGATGCGGGAATCGTGTTGGACGATGCCGTTGGTCAGCGGATTTTCTCGGGGATATCCCGTTTTCTCCCCCCTTTCGTTCCGGCGCTGCTCCATACTCACCCCAATCACCCTTCATCGGCTCTCAAGACCTCGATGTTAAGAGAAGTCTGTATAGTGTCACCCTCGTGGCAGGGTCGGCTGGTGGTCGGGCAGGACCCGCGTGCGGTGTGGCGAGGCAGCTGCGTGCTCTATGGAGGGGACCCTGATGGCCTCACCGGCCTCCAGTCTCAGTGCAGACAAGGTCGCCAAGGAGCGAGTGCCGGTGTAGTTGCAAGATCCCAGTCGCCTGTGTGAATGACGATCCTCCCTACCTCTCCACCTCCAACCCTGTAGTTCCCTCACTTTCACCTAGAGCTGCTCGGTGCCCGTCTACAACCTACTGCACATGCCGTGTTCACACACACACACACACGCCACTTGAACTCACAACCATCCGTTTCATCCGTCAGTCGCCCGTAGGTCACGTCATCTTCAACCAATCGCAGGGTAACTTTTTTTTCTATCCGCCAACCCGTCAAATATACCACAAACTTTAACTTTGGACGGACGGTCCACCGTCTTGTAATATCGGTCCTTGAACATGGCTGACGGAAAACAGTCACTTGTTTGTCCGAGTATTATTCTTTTTAAATACACAAGGCAGTGAAGTTGATTACTTTTTTTTTTTACGACTTGTAGGTTTTCAGAGGAAATGCTGATAAATTATGTTAGGGAAAGACAGTATATTTGTGACATTCATTAAAAACATTTCTATCTGCGCGAGAAAGTTCGTGTTGTTGGGTGGGTAACACTGAACATTTTCTGGCCAGACGGATG
Organism: Dryococelus australis; assembly: GCA_029891345.1. Classification (NCBI taxonomy): domain Eukaryota; kingdom Metazoa; phylum Arthropoda; class Insecta; order Phasmatodea; family Phasmatidae; genus Dryococelus; species Dryococelus australis. The sequence goes on from CM057000.1 coordinate 145,606,138, forward strand.
ACGGACTGTTGGGGTTGTGGTAGGTAGATAGTTGGGCTTAACGTCTCGTCGACAGCGAGGTCATTAGAGACGGTGCAAGCTAGTTGCACAGGGAGGAGGGATTGGGGAAGGAATCGGCCATGGCCGTTTGTTAGGGACCCATACCAGCATTCGCCTGGAGTGATTTCGGAAAACCATTGAAAACCGAAATAAGGATGGCCGGACCGGGAATCGAACCCGGGTCCTCCCGAATGCGAGTCCAGAGTGTTACTATTGCGCCACCTCGCTCGGTGGACCTTTTGTGAGTCGCTTCCAATTGACGGACCAAAAAACCGACGGATGGCTGACTGGCGCCAAACTTTGCTAGTAGTAAATCCTTCACGTGTAGTGGCCTGCGTTCAGCTGTCAAATCAATCTCATTGTAGCAGACTTGTCTATAATAATTAACAAAAAAAAGTATGGGATATTTTAATGTAAAGTTTCCCTCAGAACAAAAAACTGTTGTCCATCCATAAATAGTGTGCTCATTGCAAAGTATCGGAACTCGCCAAAATCGTTGTGAGTAGCAGTCTGTTTACGATATGTTTTCTTCTGTAAAACAGCGTCTTAAACTGTAATGCCGGAATCACATACCCCCGATGAACACAGCACGACACGACAAAAACCGCAACAACGACCATTTTTAATGTGACTGCTCGAATTTACAGCCCGACAGTTTACTGACGCGACACGACGAGTAGAATTTTTCAGATCCATTTAGAAGGCGCTGGTTAACTAAGCTAGTTTCGAAGGCGGTGGGCAGACGAGAAACTTGGAATACATGATGGTTACAAAGTTTGATATCTAATGCATACAAAGGCAAAATTATTATTTATAAGGATTAAATAAAATAATTTTCATAATTTGTTTTCTTTTAAGCCACGTATATCCCAGTGTAGGGAAAGCTTATCATACAATTTCATTTTACAAGGTTGTACACCCTGTGCGTCGTGCTGCACGACACGATGAAGAATATAAATAATTTATAATCCAAAACTGCTGGTCGTACGACAGAATTTTCGGGCTTATGTCAGATCTATCTTGTATTTCTTTGGTTGTTTAGTTTTAAGTGTCGTGTCGTGCTTGCGGTAAATTGCTGATCGGGGCTATGTGATTCCGGCATTACGACAATGCTGTATCTTTTCTGAATATATTACTATATTAAATCTCTACAATTACAGAACACGCAGGAAGCTTGTTTATGCCGTTACTCTACATCGCTGTTGCAATGCTTGCGTATGAGCTGATGTGTTTGACCTTGAAGCATTCATGACTAAGTGCACAGTGGCTGGTAGTATTGCCACCAACGAGGAAAAGTAAAAAAAAAAAATGGGGAGTCTTATCACAAATTTCCAAATTCGCTCGTCTGCACCTTTTTGTAATCTACACCAGGACCTCCTTTCTGTATCTGTTTTGCAATATTTTTCCAAACCTCAATGTTCAACACGTAATCCATTTGATACGCGTTCTTACAAGTCTGTAAATATAACAAAAAAAGCTAATTTATTTGTAATAAAATAAAAAAGTAATATTTAAAAAATTATTTGAAAATCGAATAGATATACGCTGATAGAATAACATAATAACTTAATTGTAAGAATTTAAAGAAATAAATACATTATTTATTGTATGCTAATGAGGTTAATGGATCAATGATAATACTCTGTAATAATAAGCAAATTTTTTTTTTAACTGCATATGTACTGTTTTTCGATTTTTCATTAACTTAAAATATAAAAAATAAAAAATAAAGAAGAAAAGTTGGCGAAACGGCACACCCAACTATCTTCCATGGAACCCCCCTCCCCCCTCGTTATACAGCAGCGTATTTTTTAGGCTATTCAAGGTAGTCAATAAAATATGTTTTTTATTTTAGCCTTAGACTGTAACTTCCGAGTACTGTGGAATATGCATCCTGCATGTTTATTACTTACATGGCAATTTTTATTTAGAAAGGTGGTTAAAGATAAAAAAAAAACAAATGGCTGAAATAAAAATATAACTAGGACCTCAAAAGTGCTCACTTTACTGTGAAACAGCCCTGTACATGTACACGCAGCTGTCTGTGCAAACTGAGTTATATTGACTGCTATACCATCGCGAGCACCTGTCCTCGCCAATACTGTCCTCGCCAATACACACGGGTCATTAATTCTGCTTTGCTGCAGGTTATAAGGAAGGCAATACAGCTCAAGATAAATTAAGTCGTTATAAAAAAAAAAAAAACCAGTGCACACATTTGGATTACCCCTACCAGATCGTTTACAGGTAAAGGCTGCTCGCGGTAAAGCGAGGACTATTAAAAGCAACCTTTGAAAAAAAAAAAAACATATTTGCTAGCTGTATTGGCAGAAAAGCAGTTCAATGTTGTGACACGGAGATTGATTGTGCGCAGCCAGCGATATCAGTCTACCTCGTCTTTAATCTATGCCTTACCCCTGGTAGTTGGCTTTTGCGATACTAACGAATAGGGACATGCAAAACTCACGTTATTATTTTGAATCACGCTGAACTTCACAGTACTGTATGCACTTGAGCCGACGTCTTTTCTCCATTCGCTGCTGCATAAATGTGATTTCGCTTCCTTTCTGACTGATATGCTCGTGATCGAGGCATGCGATTGCGATGTGTTCATTTATTGGCGCGGAGTTACCCGGGGTGGGTTACGCAATGTATGGCCCAATGACAAACGTGTTGAAAAGGTACACGCGTTTGAAGTGTAACGTGTCCCCAAATAACACCGCGAATTTCGCAGGTCTCTACAGGTATGCTGGTATGTAGACCAGATAGATGGAACTTAAAAAGATGGAAAAGAAGTTCTGAGGCCCTCCTTTCCGCTAGATGTCGACACAGAGGGATTGAATGGAAAGTAGAATGTCAGTTAGTCGAGTAGTTAGTGCCTCCATACAGTGGCATAGATATAAAGTTGGATATATTCCGGGAAGTGTGTGGAACTGGGTCCACACCATTGCTCCTCCACACCACCTGGAGGTAGACTTAGTAGTAGAATAAAATCAAAGACGTGGATAAACTACTTGATTCCGATAGCAAGTCAAAGACCAAGAGACAGAAAGGGACGATAACCAGTGACTAAAAGTATTACTCCAATGTTCCTGCAGTATATGGGAGGGCACGGTTTGCGTTGGATACAAGAAGTCAAGGCTGTTCACGGTACACTGAGCACTTTCGAAAGCCCTGCTTAACATCTACTTGTATAAACAATATGTGTTCGTCCGCCATATGTGAAGGGTCTCATCACTTTATACATACGTCGGTCAAGTAAAATTGTGTGACATTATTAGAAAAGCAAATACTTTAAAAATTTGCTCATTTCTACACTCCGGCGCATTAAAAAAAAAACTTAAAAAGGAAACAAATAATTTAAGTTATCACAAATGGTTACCTATAACTTTTTATTCGATGTTAAGATATGGAACTATTTTCCACCCATCGTTACCAACTTTTCTGGGCTCATGTGGCTCAGTGAACCCGTTAAAATATATGCAGACAGGGCAGTGACTTTTTCTAAGATTGATTTCAAAAGTGCTCACTTTATCGTGATCAGCCTTTATCTATTTGCGAAATTTACCGTAATTAAAAAAAGTAAAAAAGTAAAAAATTCGGAGGTGGCCGGTATTGAATTCACGCACCTTTTCCACTTCTCTTTTAGGCCGCTACCTTGCCATCTGAGCTACGAAGTCAATTTGAAAAAACGAGAGGAAAATATGCATGTTATAGTTCTCGTCAAAATCTTGAAGTTTTCAATTCTGTGGCCTTATTTTCCGGTTTTGGTCTAATTGGTATCGTCATGATTGTTAAAACGAATAGAGCGTGTTAACGATTACATAAAAACGAAATGAAAGACGTAAAAACGGAATGAAAGGCTGAATGCTCATATTACGTCGTAAAATGGTATTTTGAGAGACGAAACACATTTTAGAAAGTATATTGTATTAGTTTTATTAGTTTATTCGTTGTTACTTCACTTGCAGACATTTATCAACTTTATTCGACGGCCATTTTTACACACTGTTTGACTGATCCATCAGTCAAACATATCACTGAAAAAGAGTGACAAGAAATTGCTTATGAATCATTGGAAAATGTGCTTGAAACAATAACTGAAGGCAATTGCGCCTTTTTTTTTTTTTACTGATTCATCAGCTAAATTCAGTAAAGTGACTGTTGACTGACTGAAACAGTGAAATTATCAGTGATTCAAATTTAACAATCGAGAGTGATTTTGGGAGAACGTGGATGGCCGAAATCAGGATGGCCGGACCGTGCATTCGAACCCAGGACCTCACGAATGCAAGTCCAATACGCGACCACGCTCCGTTTCTGCAAACAAAAAACGCCGCCGTGCGCAGGTGAAAATTCATTTACGACATAAGTGGATTCACAGTACTTCAATTACGACACAAGTGGATTCACAGTACTTCAATTACGACACAAGTGGATTCACAGTACTTCAATTAACGTATATAAAATAATCTCGAATTACTCAATTGACGTAGGAACATGCCTGACTTTCTCCATCGCCGAGGATGACCACGAGAAAAGAAACAAAAACGAAACATACAAAATAAAACGGAATATATACACAAAAAACTGATTTTTTGTGTACACCTACTGCATTTTATCTTGTATGTTTCACTTTTCCATTTATTGATTGCTTTATCGTAATTATCTTCTGGAATTGAGAAAGTCAGGCATTTTTCTAAGTCTAATTCAACTATACCTTTGTCACGAAACTTTAAAAACATAATTTACGAATGTTCGTTTGCTATGAATATTTAAGTTAACCTAAGCTTATCATGCTTTTGTTAGTACAGAATAATACTGTTACAAGCAGCCTTCTGTGTATCCAAACTCGTGAGGGACGTAAGTCTCGGCAACAATAAAAGAGCTTTATTAAATTTCTTATTTTATTTACCGTGTTACAAAATACACGGAGCAGTTATTAACACTATTGAATTACCTGTCACTATTGTTCCCTTATCCTGTCAGCTAGTGCAATATTTAATGCCAATCTCAATTCGGATTTAACTCTTTGTACGTATGTACTCTGCGATACAGGCAAAGGGCTTTTGAAATCCCTGCTTAACATTTACTTTTCTTCCCATTTTGTACGATTCCGTCGAATATGAAATTTACATTACTATGGGCCTAGGAAAAGTACATTACTTAGGCTATACCATAGTCAAATGAAAACATAAAATTGGTATTGACCTATACATGCGTTCCTAATATATCACTTCGTAAACTAACGTGTAGAAAGCGAAGAAAAACACGAACTTGATTTGCCATAAATTTACATACTACGTCGACTAGAGAACGTCAGCACGTAGAACTATTTTAATTATTGCACTCGTTAAAAAATACTTATTTATGGACCTAATGCTTTCTATATACCCTCAGTAACCACTGCCCTGGGCTTAGTGGCACGTAATGCGAAACATATATTGTATTTCATTTATCATTTTAAAAAGAAAAGTAAAAATACAAACTGATGCCTGTAAAATAATTGGTCGATAGTTGGGAAAAACAAGGAAAATACATCGGAACTGTTGCTGTGGAAACAAAAATTGAATTTAAAATTCCAACTCTATGCTTTAAGGAGATAAAATTATGAAAATATTTTCCACTCAGAGAAAACTTCGAATTTTCATAGCACACTGATCACTTTGAGTTTTCCTAAAAGAATCATATAGTTCCTACACAAGAAGACGTTTCTCCTGTTGCCCCTAGGCTGTAGCACACACCTGTTGCTATATCTTAGTGAGCTATGTAAGAGACACTTCTCCTACTGTAGCCTATGTCAGGTCACTGAGGTCAACTAATATGAACAAACAAAAAACAGCACAAGGGCGCAGGGCGCAAGATATGGGATTGGGTAGCCGCTTCAAGTGGCATGTTGATCGTTGCATTATTGCTAGATCCCTCGCCAGCCTTGGGCGTAGAGGCGATGAAGCATCTGATGTGTGCAGCACTATCGCCCTTGGTGCTTGTCCCCTTGCTTCAGTGCATCCAACACGCAAAATGGTTTCAGGTAACTAATTTTTGTTTGCTGTATTTTCCGTTTCGATAATAAAGGTATAAAAAACGTGGCATTGGTGATATAAATGTTAGCTTTTGCCCGCAACATAGGCTAATCAAAAACCACCACCAATGGGAAAAATTACTGAATTTAAAACAGAGCTCCAAAATAATTGGGGCGTTGTCTCGGAGAAACAGCTGTTGGTTTTACGTTAATATGTACGTCTGTGTTAGATGAACAGTTCTCGAGACATGTTTAACCATTAAGAGTGAACTTTCAGTGTCTTTTTTTATGCGTTCTATGCCTTGTACGGAAAATATTTCGTACTGAAAATATGCCTATTTTAGAATTGTGAGACGCTTACTGAAAGGCGCATAAATAAATAGTACGCACATTGCGATATAATTTTATTTTGCAGATGAAGCTAATGCTAACTTGCTTTCATGTTAAAAACATTGAATTAACTTTGGAAAATTGATTCATTTTATAAGTAAAATCGATTCTCAAGGTATCTGCATTATGAATTCAAAATTACAAAGTTTGCAATTTTTTTTGCAGTGTAGCATGTTTTTTGTTTTTAAAAACTAGTTTGATGAAATCAGCAAGTCTTTTTATCTGGGGAAAATATTTCGTCGCAGATGAATGCTGCTATTGTAGATTGTATCATTTGGTAACATCAGTAGGCCTATCATATATTGTATGAAGATTTTTTAAGTATTCCTAACCAGGCGGTGTAAATATCGATGAAAATCTAAAAATTTCAAAAACTTTGTCCACCTATGCCATGTGGCTTAGCAATATTTTTTCTTCGAAATCTTAAGTGGAAGTAGTTGCTGAAAATTAATAAATCTTAGAAGATGGAGGTGTAGATCTAGTCAACGTTTTCTATGTGCGAATCAGACTGAAGGCTCTGGAACTTTAGGGTGAAATACATAGTTATGACCTGAGAACAAAATTAATACTAGTACAAAATTAAAACCCATACGTGGATCACACATGGAGCATATTTACTGAGACGAGGCGAGCGCTAATCACAGCCGGCTGTCCTACCCGAGGTAGGGACCTGTCGCTACTGCCAGCCTGAAGAATGGATGAGGTGAGACGAGATGGGGTGAAGACGCAGTGGAATGGAGACGGAAGAGGAAATGGGAGAACCCCGAGAAAACCCAAGTACCACGCCAATGTCCACCACACTTACAACACGAGAGCCCGCAGTCCGAAAATTCGCCGGGACGTGTCATCTAACCGAGGACCTCAGAAGTGGGGAGATCAGTCACTAACCAACTGAGCCTACCGAATGCCAGTAACATATGTTTTTTTTCCCCCCACTAGTAAAGATATTTTAATGGGCTGTACTGCCTTAAGAAAGACGTTTGTAACGGGCTGTAGTACTTTCTCTGCAAGGGGCCCGCGGCACGTTGCGGGTTGCGGTTCGCTGTTGTCGCAGGCGCCAACGGCCAGGCGAATGCCCGGTCTGGCTGTCAGGGACACGAACCAACCAGTTCGTTCAAAGACACCGCCTCACCGCGGCTCGTTGTTATTTGTGTTTGTCGCGTTCGTAATCGTAGGTTCCTCTCGAAAGAACTATGAGTCATGTTGAAAAATCCTATCTGAACTACAATTTATAACACGTTGGCGTTGTATTTCGACTTCAGGTTTGTTATTTGGTTATTTATTGTTGTAACTTTCAGCTGTTGAAATTTTATTTGTTTGCATTGCAAAATTTACAGTTTTCCCTGATAAGCGCGTGAATCATTTTGACACGCGTCTTTAAAATCAGATCTACATACGGACGGGGTGCGGAGACGGCGATGTATTCCGACACTACAGCGGTGTAACCAATAACGCGACTATAATAAACGTGATCTCATTCGCTCGGGTATACGACTGCGGTACGAACTTTTTTTTTTTGGTTCGCTACTGGCTGCATTTTTGTGCGTAGGCGAGAATTTCTGAGTTTTATATTTGGGAAACTCGATGTGCTAGCACGCTGATTTTGGTGCCAAACAAAATATATCGTCTACATGTGTAAATCTGAGGCATAAAGTCATACTGTATTCTATTCGCGGTTACTACACGCTTTTTGAATCAAACCATTGAAAAATCACCTCATTTACGACTGTTTAATTATTTCCTGAATATGTCGTGTATCACAGCGTTTTATACCTTTGTTAACGTAAAAGTATATTTTTTCTCGTTAAATTAAAGTTTTGCCTATATTTTATCTATACATTATTATATTTAATTTATAATAAGTATTAATACAAACCGTGAGAAAACTCGTGTGTTGGTAGCGCCTTGTAAGAAATAGTTCTATTACAAAATATTACTACATTTGAGTGCACATGAATTCGGTGCGTTGTCCTTTAGTGTCATTTTCTAGACTAAGCTTTGGTTGTATGAGGCGGAGGAATATCCTGGAAGTAGAACTTTAGCAGGGCTTCAGAAAAGTGTCAAGTAACCGTGAGAAGATTATATCAATTTAATTGCTTTCATTGTATCCTCATATACAAATATGCAATTGCCTGCTAACACAGTCATACATGTTGACGTAAAACCCACGATTGTTCTCCTATACAGCCACATCTCAATTATTTCTGAACTCTCTTTCAAATTCAGTAATTTTTCTCATTGGTGGTGGGTTTTTGATTAGCCTATGTTGCGGGCAAAAGCTAACATTTATATCACCAATGCCACGTTTTTTATACCTTTATTATCGAAACGGAAAATACAGCAAACAAAAATTAGTTACCTGAAACCATTTTGCGTATTGGATGCACTGAAGCAAGGGACAAGCACCAAGGGCGATAGTGCTGCACACATCAGATGCTTCATCGCCTCTACGCCCAAGGCTGGCGAGGGATCTAGCAATAATGCAACGATCAACATGCCACTTGAAGCGGCTACCCAATCCCATATCTTGCGCCCTGCGCCCTTGTGCTGTTTTTTGTTTGTTCATATTAGTTGACCTCAGTGGCCTGACATAGGCTACAGTAGGAGAAGTGTCTCTTACATAGCTCACTAAGATATAGCAACAGGTGTGTGCTACAGCCTAGGGGCAACAGGAGAAACGTCTTCTTGCGTAGGAACTATATGATTCTTTTAGGAAAACTCAAAGTGATCAGAATATTCTGTTTATGCTACGAAAATTTGAAGTTTTCTCTGCGAGGAAAATATTTTCCGAATTTTATCTCCTTGAAGTATAGAACTGGGGTATTAAATAAAACTATTATTTTCACGGCAACATTCCCAATGTATTTTGCTTGTATTTGTCAAATATTCTTCAATTATTTTACAAACGTCATTTTGTAATTTAACTTTTGTTTTCTTAATGATAACCTAATAACAATATATGTTTTGCACCAGGCACCACTAGCCCAGAACATTTGTTACTGCGGGTATATAGAAAGCATTAGGTTCAATTATTTTTTAACGTGTGCGATACCAGTTACACTTCTCCTAAGAACATAACTAAACGATACTGTGTGTTGCGCCTTAGGCCAACACAAATGTAAATTTTATGACTAAAAAGTATTGATATCGGATTTCCCGTTTACATGTGTATACAATAATATTCCTGCACCACTCGCACATATATTTAAAGGAGTATTTAACTCGTCGAGTATCGGTGTTAAAATTTTTGGTTCGAAATATGGGGGCGATTTATTGTATTTAAGACAGGTGATAATTTCAAGGTCATGGGGTCAACGTCAAGGTCGCCTGCACCCAATATGGTGGTAGTATTCTTTAATGTAACATTATTGTTGACTTTATTGTATGTTCCTCTAGTTTTTGTTTCCAAGGTCATTCAAGGTCACGGGGTCAAGATCATGGTCACCTACGTATATGGTGTAGTAATTTGTAACGTATTATGCGTCTTGACTTATGTATTTTTCTCAAATGTATTTTTCTCAAGTTTTGGTTTTAAAGGTCAATTGGTCATGGGGTCAAGGTCGCCTGCATATAATAAGGTGACAGTAGTCTTATGTAATATGCTTCTTGACTTTTGTGTATTTTTTCTCAAGAGTAGGTATTCGTCATTCAAGGTCATGGGGTCAAGGTCACAGTCACCTGCATCTAATATAGTGGTAGTAGTCTGTAACATAATATGCTTGCTGACTTTTATGCATTTTTCTTAAGCTTTGGTTTTCAAGGCCGTGGGGTCAAGGTCAAGGTCCCCTGCTTCCAATATGGCTGCTATGATGGCTAACAGCACCAAGAGGGCTGATTGGGTATGGGAGAGAGGTGCGGAGGCCTGCTGACTAATTTGTTAGGTGCGGGCGGTGAGGGGGAAACCTTAGGAAATTAATTTTTTTATATAAATGTTTTAATGATTTTTAATAATATTTTTGGTGTTATTTTTTAATTTTATTTTTATTTTCAAGGTCAAATATCATAGGCTCTGAATCCAGCTCTCCTGGGATCCTTTTTTAATTATTTCTAAATAATATATATTTTTTATTTTTAGAATTTTTTTCTGATTTTGGGGGCCAAAGGTCGCCGGGGTCAAGGTAAAAGGTCAAGGTCACATTTATTGAAGACGGTGGTCGGGTGACATCACAACATGGCGGTCCCAGGCTCCTACACTCCTGTCCCCCTACCCATGTATCCAACTCGCCATAATCATTCATTCTACTCGTGTAGCTTAAAATTTTAATTTCAAGCTTCATTTTGGATCTCTGCGTACCTAGCGGTGTAGATTTTCCATACGCCAAACTATTCCACAAGAAATTAGGTTTTGTTCTGAACCTGTAGTAGAACCCACCTTACTCTTGGTAAACACATGCGATGCAGTTGGAAGAAGTTTGCTCGGATCACGCTGGAATTGTTTGCAACAGTGCAGTAGCACAAGTCGCTGGTGCACAAAAAGAAAGTGATTGCAGCTGGTTCCCCTCGCCTCACTGGGATCCGCGGCGCGCCGAGGCAAGGTAAAGTAGGACATGAAAGGATTCTCGGAAACTGAATAATGCGTGGCCAGGAAACAGTTGGCCTTCGGCGCTCTGCTCGCGCGTGTGAATCAAGACGCTGAATGCCGATTCGATAAGATACGGGTGTAGCTGGATATCGGCACGAAGACCAGTAGCACCCTACCTAGCGTGTGTAGTCAACGTGTAGGAGCGATACATGGAGAAGGAAAATATTACCTCTAGAATACACAGACCAATAAAATAACATATGCATTGCTCACTATGAATCCCACGCTCATTTATTTATTTTATTTAACTCCGGAAGCCCTTTTAAAGGTTTAATATATAAACAAAAAGGTCATGAAGCACGTCGACTTAAAATCAGTATTAACTGTTAAGAATATAAAGGTATTTATTAAAATGTTAAACGTCATTAAACTACGCTGTGCAATTCTTACAGTTTTACTATTTCTGGTTTCGTAGTTCCAAGTACATGAAATTTTCAATTCATTTGTGAGTATCATCACCTTTCGTGTTTCTGCGTGGATTTAATTTTAGATATTAAGGTAATTATAATTAGCTTTTTGTTTCAGAATTATTAACAACACTGCCACTAGACGTTAGTAGGAAGAATAAAATTACCATTACAAGAATATGAACACGCTACCCAGCTCTGAGTTAACTGTGACTTGGCCTAATTCAGCATAATAGTTACAGCATAGATAATTACTTCAGTATTATTAATGTTATTATAATATAATTTGAAAGAAAATACATTTTTATTTGTTTCTAAGGGAAATTAGAATGACAGGATTATTATTCAAACAAAAATGTTCAAAAATAACGCAACATTTATGAATACCAACAGATGACAAGGACAGTATGGTTAAATTAAATCGCTTCGTTTGTCAGTACGTTTCAGAATTATTTTAAAATAAACAAGGCAGGGACTAAAATCACTATAAGTAACGGTTGCATTACGTATCCTTTTCGTTTGTGTAGGGCGTAAGTTCACCCACATTATCTTCGTATCACATACTGTTGTTTGTATCACGCATGTCTGCCGGTGAATTCTAACCAACACACGTTCAGGAGATGGTATCTTCTCTGTAAAAAAATATATGTAACAGCTGCAGTTGTGATTTTATCAGTGTGTTGTAGTTCCTTATTTGAAGACGTGTCCCGATTCACCACATATTCAGTAACGTACTCGCGTATCGTACAAAATGTGTAAAAGAAAAAAAAGTGTTATTACCATTGACTGTATAGTGTTTTCTTACATAACAAAATTAGTTTTTTAATTATTTCAATACATAATCCCAAACCACAATCTTAACTTATTTCCATACTTTTGCAATTTTCTGTTTTGCGAAATCCCTCCGGCTATATTTTGTGTTTAAGAATTTCTGAGACTTCTTCAAGCACCGCTAAACAGTATGAAGTGATTAGCAAATGTTTGGTACAGGCTATTCACGGTAAAGTGAGCACTTTTGAAAACTCTCATGGTTGTGGAATTGGGGCTGCGTTTTGTACACATCACATGTCAGAGGGGTCTGGTTGTCACTAAGAAACCTCTTTTGCATGTGTTTAACCAACTTTTAAAGAAATATTGCCATGTAAGAAGTAATAGAGGATAAAACTAGCCTAAAGCAAACAATATCTAGGCTCTCAAGAGTGCTCTCTTAACCGTGAACAGGTGAGCAAATCCCCCAAAATGCATCGTTTATGGTTCAAGTAAAGTTAATGCCTATGGAGCTATGCACCCGACTATACAATGTAAATAAGTAGTACAGACACCATACAAATTGTCAGAAAAGTGCGATTTATGCTGTATATGAAAGAAGAAAGTATGTATTTTGCAAAATTATAAAATATTTTTCTAAAATATACTTTTTAAATGTATAAAAATTATCTATTAAAATAGTCTGTATTTTTAACAAAATTTAAGCGTATTTCCATTCTGGATGCTTCGGAAAGCAGAATTTGCAAGAAAATCTTCTTCAAGAAAGATCGTCAAATTTTTCCGTGACCACGTGTAATAAAATTATAGTAATAACGTATCATATAAATTTTATAATTAACTTTATTTACGCCAGTTTCAGCCATAAATGTTTGTGACAAATATATGCACATAAAAATAATAATAACAATTATTTCCTACATTATTAGTACAATTTTCTTACACAAAATCATAGTAAATATTATGACGATCATTCGTGAAGAAGATTTTCTAGCACAATCTGCTTTCCGAAGCATCCATAATGGAAATGCGCTTAAATTTTTTTTAAAAATACAGACTGTTTTAGTCGATTATTTTTCTACGTTAAAAAAGTATATTTTATTAAAATATGTTATAATGTTGCAAAATATATATACCTTCTCCTTTCACATACAGCATAAATCGCCCTTTTCTGAAAATCTTTATGGTGTCTCTACTACTTTTCTTATGAGTTTCTCACGTTGTATAGTCTGGCGCAGTGCTTCATAGGCAGTTGCTTTACTTCAACCTTAAAGAGCTTGCCCAAATATCTTCACGTTGTATAGTCTGGCGCAGTGCTTCATAGGCAGTTGCTTTACTTCAACCTTAAAGAGCTTGCCCAAATATCTTCACGTTGTATAGTCTGGCGCAGTGCTTCATAGGCAGTTGCTTTACTTCAACCTTAAAGAGCTTGCCCAAATATCTTCACGTTGTATAGTCTGGCGCAGTGCTTCATAGGCAGTTGCTTTACTTCAACCTTAAAGAGCTTGCCCAAATATCTTCACGTTGTATAGTCTGGCGCAGTGCTTCATAGGCAGTTGCTTTACTTCAACCTTAAAGAGCTTGCCCAAATATCTTCACGTTGTATAGTCTGGCGCAGTGCTTCATAGGCAGTTGCTTTACTTCAACCTTAAAGAGCTTGCCCAAATATCTTCACGTTGTATAGTCTGGCGCAGTGCTTCATAGGCAGTTGCTTTACTTCAACCTTAAAGAGCTTGCCCAAATATCTTCACGTTGTATAGTCTGGCGCAGTGCTTCATAGGCAGTTGCTTTACTTCAACCTTAAAGAGCTTGCCCAAATATCTTCACGTTGTATAGTCTGGCGCAGTGCTTCATAGGCAGTTGCTTTACTTCAACCTTAAAGAGCTTGCCCAAATATCTTCACGTTGTATAGTCTGGCGCAGTGCTTCATAGGTAGTTGCTTTACTTCAACCTTAACGCCATACTGCACGAACGATAGGTGTGATGGTTTGGTGAGCAATAGTGTTTCGCAGGCGATCTCGGCGGCAACGAGTTATGTGCACACTCAACAACAACCCCTTGTGAAGGGTGAAATCGTACCTTTCTATCGGCGTGCTCTTCAAGCCATATTCAACCAAGACGACACCCTACCACATGGTGCCAGAAATGCCCAGGCCGTCTTCGAAGTAAGGCCTGCATATTCGCCCGATATGTCGTCTGGTGAACATGTCTATTCGCAGTTACTTTCAACTTATCTGGAGCCTGGCAGGAGTTCTACTTTCTGGCAATCACTCCGCCACGTGCAAACAAAGCCTAACTGAGTCTAGAAAATTACACCAGAGAGGAACGCACCGCATTCGTGCGCACTGAGTGTAATCATATTTCGCATAAGAACTATTTCCTATTAGGCATCACTAACACGCATATTCTCTCTTTGTTTTTATTTATATAAATTATAGAAGAAATATTGTAATTTATACATAAAACCCTTGTGATACATGGCTAATTTAGGAAACATCCAAACACATCACACATGGTGGGTTGTTTTTTCAAAAGTTTGATTCAAAAAATTGGGTTTGGCTGTGTTGGGGACACGGCCGTTTGTTTTGCGTGAATACGTCTACGTTGACGCGCTCGGACTCCTTGATGTTTATTTTACGTTCCCGGCACCGCTTCACTCGATCATATGGTGTTTTATGGGTATAACTGGATTGATTTTGAGATGCTCTTTCCAACCGTATACGATTTCGGTATTTCGTCGTGGCTTTTTGACGAGTAGAGGCTGAAATTGTGTTAAGTTTTCTTAATTTTTTACAGTAAACGCATACAATTTCACCATACTCACGCCACATAAATGTTTTTGTACACGCAATCGATTGATATTGACGAGAACTGTCAATGAAACTCAAGCGAGCGTCGTAGCTTCTCCTTGTCAAAAGTTATACTATGCGGAAGTTATGAGACCTGGCGAAATGAACTCAAAATTGCCCCCTCCCCCCCTGTCCATCTTCCCAAACACGAGGCTCGCCCACGCATGAGGCTTCGCAATCCTCTTTCAACGTAGCATATTGTTTGATCCTTTGGCAATTGAGTGGTGTAATAGAATTTCGAATGTAGACGCTAGATTCGGAGCTGCAACACCAAACTCTATCCCCCGATTTGTTGTTATCGGATTTTCTGGATTTCCTCCTGCTATGGTTGCAAATTTAAAGACGTATTCACGTCAAAAGTGTGAAGAAACCGCAAATAAACAATAGCCCGCTATTATTACCGAGTAAATGAACTGTGGACTCCGGTAGAAGCACCCTGGTAGACAAATCCCCAGGAACACATCCGAGGATTATTTGAAAGAGAGGAAGAAGGGGACGGCGTGACGTTATATTTTCCCGGTGCACATTTGTCTCGGCCGAGTCAGTATTTCCGGAGACGAGAGCTGTGGTCTGGGTAAGTGCCTAGTCAAGGGACTGCCTTCTGGTGGCGGATGCATGGACTACAGACGAGATATACTTGCTGCACACAACCAATCTCCGTGTCCCAACCTTGAACTGCAACACTGCCAACACGTCTAGCGAAAACGACATTATGTGGATTTAAGGTTAGAAAACTGATTTGTAAACAAATGCTTTGAGATGTATTCATACTTCCTCAGACCAATTTGTAATGCAGTTTGATTACATTGAAATTGGTAACGACTATTCACAGTACAGTGAGCACTTTTGAAATCAACCTTAGAAAAATGTTACTGCTCCTAGCTGCATATATTTTAACAGGCGTGCTGAGTGACATGCTCCCAGTAAAGTTGGTAACGATGGAGAGGAAAGTAGTTCCATATTCCTAACGTCGAATAAAAAGTGTTAGGTAACCATTTGTGATAACTTAAATAATTTCTTTCATAAGGCGGAAGTATACACAACGTGCATACAAGTAAATCTTAAGCAAGGCTTTTAAAAGTGCTCAGTTTAATGTGAGCAGCCTTTAAACGTATTTTATTCATTTACTAGTGCTTGTCATTTAAAAATTAAAATACAAACAGTAATCACTGTTGATCATGTGACTTTGGCAGTAATGTATTTTTGATGTAGGTCAATGTTGGGTACATGTGCAGAAGACGAATAAGCGGTCTAGCTCGTCTTATGCCCGGTTGTACCAACATCTTCCCCGATCCGAGATCGAATGATCCTAGTTCCGAACCAAGATCTAGTTTGATCTTGGTTCAAATGTAAAAGTGTTGCACCAACGAAATTTCATGATTCTGGATCTCCGATTCGTCTATCTTGGTCCCAAAGTGAGAGCTCGACATTAAGTATGAGACAAATTTTGCTGTTGGTTCCTAATGTATAACGTCATGGATGTAGACGTATTTTTCACTATAGATAGAACTAGATGTGCGGTGTTTTATCTGTTTTAAGTTAATTATTGCTGTACGAATTTTACTGAATAGTATTCAAGTGCTTATAATGTTGTTTTAATTTCTCAAGAAAACAATCTAACGTAGTTCTATCTGTTGGCGTATTTTCAAATTACATTTGTCAACAATGGCTGTTGATCTCGGATCGAGATTTCGAACCGCCAATTTCGACGGATCGAAATGAACTTCATATCGATCTCCAGTCCAGCTCTGAACTCGAATGGTGGTAACAGTTTATTGTGTAGATCTCGGATCCGATCTTGGATAGAGTTTCGAACCACGATAGTGCAATCGGACATTAGTGTATGGGACCCTCGTGCGCGACACCGGAACGACGCGACGCGGCGACGATGGCCGCAGCTCGCTCACAGTCTCAGCAGCTCGCGGGAAATGTCAAGGGGAACGAGAAGCTGTCTGCGATGCCTCTGTGTGAAGACACGGCCAGCACTGTGGCAGCGCGGCGCGGTGCGACGCCGCTATCTTATTCCAGTTAAGGAGCCCGTCTACCTGGCGCTTGAAGTGGGCTGCAGAGAGTCTTCGAAATACACGTTTTTCTACGAAACTATTAAACGAGCGTCCAGTGTACTGGCCTACGAAAAGAACACACAATTGACACGAGGGCTGTTGAGTGTTTCCGAGACCTCACGTTAATTAGAAACACTAGTTCAAAGCAGGCCGAAATGTCTAAAAACGGCTTTTTCAAAGCGCTGTATCACAAAATGTACGTGTCAGATACATACAAAACTAGACAAGGGGCATGCATTGAACATTCCTACACATTTTCCACCAATAAAATAATAGGGTCGCCGCTGAAAGTCCCATAGGTACACGCAGCACGACGAGAACACTGCACGTCAGTTCAGAGCCTTGCGCTTAGAGGCGATGTGGGACTTGATGCGCGTGGCAGTGTCGCCTTTATCGCTCCCTCGCCTCTCGGCTTCAAACGCGGGAAAAAGCTCTTAGGTAGTCGGCCGTCTTAAGGTGGCTCATTCTCCGCCATATTGGATTTTTATTATTTACCCAAACTCCAGCATTTCAGATATTCTATAGGCTATTCACGGTTAAATGAGCACTTCTGAAAGCCCCGCTTAAGTTCTACTTATATGCACGTTGTGTATTCTTCCGCTTTATGTAAGATTAACATTGTAGTGGGCCTTGCCACTTTATTCATGCGTCGAGTATGTGAAACTGTGAAATTATTTGAAAAGTAAATTCTTCCAAATCTGCTCATTTATTTATACTTCGATACATTAAAAATAAACAGAAAGTGAAAGAAAAAATATAATTTATCAAAAATGGTTAGCTGACACTTCTTATTCGACGTTTAGATAAGGAACTAATTTCCCAGCCATCGTTACCAAGTTTAGTGGGCGAATGTCACTCAGTGCGCCCATTAAAATATATGCAGGTAGTGACAGTGACTTTTTTCTTAGGTTGATTTCAAATGTGAACTGCCTTTACTGGATTTCACGGAACGACATGAGATAGGACATTCCTTTGTACACTTTCTGAAGTTGCTATTACTCGACTTCTGTGGTTGGTGTAGCAATTATTATATACGGCCACAGAAAATATCACCAATTTGTTCCCAGCTGTTACTAATAAACATTAATAAAGGCAGTGAAAACCTAACAACTTGATAACGCGCAAGAAGCTATTAATTGTGCTGATGCTGTGTAAAAAATGTCTTTAAACCAACTTCAACGTACGTTATGGCAAACTGTGGATTAATCGAAGCTAGCGGAGCTACCTGGAGCTGTGGGACTTTCAGCGATGACCTTATAATGTTACAGGTGTAAAGTCTGTATTACGGTTCAATGCAAGGCCGTTGAGTAGTTTTGTATGTCATTTGATTTGTATCGTTGCAAGACGCCAGAGGGGCGTAATTGTGTTGGTGAGGCATTGCAGGTGCAAAAAATTATAAAATAACAAAATTTGATTTTTTTTTTAAATTTGTTTGTATTATTGTGGATATCCACACAGCCTATTATTTACGGCATTAAACAAACTATCTCCAGTATTATTCTCAGCGAGTTCGATGTTTAATGTTTGTCTCGATTGTTGATTGAAAGTTATTGTCACTGGCTCTACATTGGTCTCAGTCATTCGTACTCGTTACGTACACATATTCAATATGTCTGTTGTCATCATACCTAAAGGTTGTTCACGATAAAGTAAGTACTTTAGAAATGAACCTTAGAAAAAATTACTGCCCCTGCACGTCTATATTTTTTAATGAGCGCACTGAGTGACAATCGCCTAGTAAAGTTAGTAACGATGGATGATAGGTAGTTCTATATCTTAACATCGAATAAAAAGTGTTAGGCAACCATTTGCGATAAATTAAAATTATTTCCTTCACTTTCAGTTTTTTTTAATACAGCCAAGTGTAAAAATGAGCAGATTTTTTTAAGTACTTACTTTCTTAATAATTTCACAGTTTCATTTGACCATCGGATGAATAAAGTTACGAGGCACATTGCAATGTTAATTTTACATAAGGCGGAAGAATACACATCGTGTAAGTAGATCTTAAGCAGGGCTTTCAAAATATTTCATTTTACCGTGAACAGCCAATGATGTCTGTCAGTTACGTATCCAGTTCACTATTCCCGCCCTGGGCCGTTGGAACATTTCGCTGTAGTCGCAGAAAACCTTTGATGTTATGGATGGAGGGGATGTGGCGGGGGGTCGGAACCCGCCATTTTGGATTTAACGATTTTCTGCGATAAGTTCGATCCAAGACTGTTTAATGAAAATTTTTGACACAGTGCACGGCAAAAATAATAACTTCTTAGGCCTTATCAAAATATTGCAACTGCACTGCCGTTAGTTTTTTAAAACGACTGCTGGTAAAAAAGGAGTAATTTTTCCTTGCCGGCGTTTACAAAAATGATGCCACCAACAGTAATGTAGAAAGCAACACTCTATGGTAGGTTGATGCCAAAAATAAAATACAAACTCTGCGATGCAGTTTGTGGTGAAAATTCTTCAAACCCATGGCGCCGGGGATTGATCAACCACAGGAACAAAATAATGGACGTAAAATAAAATAGGAATATATACAAGCCAGAGTTATTGTCTTTAGTCTCTGGTGTCGATCATAGATAAAAGATGCTAACTCCGCCTAGTTTCTTTTGTTCCTACCTGAAGGTAGATCAGAGAGGAAGAAATTAAATAAATAAATAAAGGGGTGAAGTATCACGATTGTTCAAGGAGGTGGTGGGGATGCAAAACAGAAAGTATTTGTATTGATAAAAGAGACTGTCTGAAACAGGCAAAACAAAGTTGCGTGTTCTCAAAAGTAAGCAAACGGCCAAATGAAATCAAAAGGAGAGCAGAGAAAACCAAAGGGAATCACTTATATACGGTTACTTACAAATTTTCTGAAGCCCTGTTGAAGTTCTACTCCCAGGATATTCCTCCGCCTCATGCAAACAAAGCTTGATAAAGAGTAAAAATTCGTGCGCACTCAGTGTGATACTATTTTGCATAAGTAATTATAAATGAAATATTATAATTTATGGACAAAAGAGTTGAATTAACCCACAAATAAGGTATTTTTATGTCAATAAAAGTATAAACGCTTGTGAAACATGACGTGTTTAGGAGACGACCAAGCACATCAAATATGGGATGATTTTTCAAAGGTTTGATTTAAAAAGTGTGAAGAAACCGCCAAAAGACTACAGCGTCGCATTACCAATATAGGGCACTGGTGCGGGGGTGACACGTAATAACGTAATTTTGGATATAAATGTTTATGTATATATACCGAACCGGGTTCAATTCCCGGCCGGGTCACGCCCGGATGTTCGTATGTGAGCATCGTGCCGGACAATGTCGATGGTCGGCGGGTTTTCTCGGGTGTTCTCCCGTTTGCCTTGCCATTTCATTCCGGCGCAGCTCCATACTCACCTCAATCAGCCTCATCGGCTCTAAAGACCTCGTTGTTACGTGCCGCCACACACTCTTCACGAATTTGGCGGGGACTCCCCGCTGAATTCCCCCGGGTGCGAAAAGGGTTGCCTACTCACTAGGCCATGCTATTGCTACCACTGTACCCTTCGTTTGCGGTCTAACCGGAAACGGTGGGTCATAAAGAGCTGCAACAAGCGTGGCTTATTTGCTACTTAGGTCGTCTTGCTTCATCCCATGGTATCCACAATCAATTTAATCTCATTGTGTATGTGTTGCATGCAATCAAAGGCTGCCAACCCCTATTATTTACATGAAGGGGGGTGTGTACGACGGACCATGTATCCAAGATCTTGGGTGACTTACCCCGTATACCAATTTGTGTTCTTATAACGCAAGTAAGTACTTTGCCTAACATCCCGCGTAATGCCCTTGTCGCCCGCCGCCTTTAGGGGCTGCTACAGCCCTTATTATTTGAGATGGACCATGGGTGTCATATATCAATCTACCTTTTTTCCGGTCACGAATAACGTGCCTGAGTTTGTACACGTGTTTCCTATACACGCTGTATAATGTTGAACAAAAGGCGTGCGGAAATGAACCTAGGAATAGGGGCCGCTACACGTAGCGTTTTAATATAGGAAGTGCGTGGTCTGCGAAGCCAGAATAGGCATAAACATTTAGGCAACCCGTGATATGTTTGTGGTTCACCTATCGTCCGCAAGGTAGCTCTGTTGTCCCTAGAGTGCCACAGTACGTGCTTGGTATAAGACGCCTTTGCTTCATTTGTAGAGTCGTACAGTACGATGGCGCAACACTGGCAGACGTACGTAGCAATGCTCTGGGTGCAGAAAGTTCGAGTAGAGGCTGTTCACGATAAAGTGAGCACTTTTGAAATCAACTTTAGAAAAAAAAATCACTGCTCATATCGGTATACATGTTAACGGAAGCAGTGAGGGTCATGCACCCAGTAAAGTTACTCACGATGGAGGAAAAGTAGTTCCACATCTTAACGTCGAATAAAGAGTGTTGGGTAACCATTTGTAATAACTTGAAATATTTATTTCGATTTGTTATTTTTTTTAATGCATCTAAAGTGTAAAACTGAGCAAATTTGTAAAATATTTACTTTTCTATTATTTTCGCAGTTTCACTTGACCGACGAATGAATAAAGTAATGCGCCCCATGACAATGTTAATTTTTCACAAGGCGGAAGGTTACAAAACTTACATACAAGTAAATCTTAATCAGGGCTTTGAAAAGTGCTCGTTATACTGTGAATAGTTTATACTTGTAGTGGGGTCCCCGCCAACGCGTGCCAGCACTTTCTCTTCACAACTGGGTGTACGGGTCGTCCTTGTGTTACCAGACCCCTGTCTTCGTGGCTGCAATGAACCTGTCTCTCGTAACAGCCGATCCACAGATATAAACACTTGTCGTGATGCCCATTGGGTAATCGTTCCCTGTACTGCATTGCTAAGTACCTCTCCATGCACGAGGTGTATGTCTGCGTACACAAATAACAGTTCAGTGGAATATTTTACTACCAAATTTTACTACCAATAGCGAATTATATGTGATAATGACATTTTTCACTCAAATGTTACTTGTTCATGCAGATTGCTTGACTAATTATAGTGTTTTAAAATTAGTACACTTTTGCGACGCATACTTTTTGATATAGGTTAATTCGATTATAAAGAAAAAACTGAAAATAATTTCTAAAATTACACAAAAATTCATTACTTTTGTTGTAATTAAGATGATTGGAAACTCTAAAATTTATGTTATGGATCTCGTCAAGACCTATCACTTAAAAATCCGTCAGGTATGGCGAAACATACGAAGGGTACGGGAGAAAAAGAATGATTGTCCATTGTTACAAAAAATGATGTTACGTTGTCATCTGATTGAGAATTTTCAGTACTGCTGGCATGCCACAGCATAATGTTTAAAGGAGATGAGAGAATACACAGAAGTAGCACCTACTTGAGTGTTTCAACAAGCCAGTCATACATTTCCACAACCCACGAAGATTTTTCAAACCTTAAAAATCAGTAATACGGAATTAAAATCTGTTTTATACTCTCAGATTAACCAACTCAGTACAAATAAATAAATGGGAACTACATAGACGTATAAAATGCAAATGTAAACAAACTACTTGCACAAGAAGGTGAACGAAAAATAGAACAGTCTCCAAATGATTCTATCTTGCTCGCTAGACACTTGTAAACAAGTTAGTCATTCACACGATGCAAGTTGACTTGTACAAGAAAGTGAACCGTGTGTAACATGAGGTCTGCACATATTTACTGGCACTTAAGAAATTAGAAGTGAGTCACCTATATCCACTACTGCAAGAACACCGGTTCTGTTGGTGGCTGTGTTAGAACTCACCATCGTCCTATTGGTCCATACCACACCGGACACTACCCTGTACTTTACAGTGTTCATTATTGGCCGGTCATCAACCAATGGAAATTATTGTATAAAATGATTTACAGTTAATCGTACCCAATTGAGTGACTACTAAAAGCGATATTCTATCGTTAGCAATATCATTGTTACTGCGATGCGGTGTTCTCGAGAGGTCATGTTAAACACTAGTCGGACAAAGACTGCACATAAATGCGAGTTTTGTTCTGAACAACAAATAAAATTTTCAAATTAGCTTTGCTCGACCTACACTCGATCATAGTCTACAAAGTGTTAAACTTTTGGTGGGATGTGTACAGTTATTGACACCTGTATAAAGCCTAGCACACACGGGCATATTTCTTGTACAAGAGAGTGAAAGTAAAGGTGAACGAGAAATTGAACACTTAAGTGCCTACAACCTAGTATGCACTGAACTGTGTGATCCATACACACGACACTAGCTGGTGAGCAAGAAAGTGGATGGTTGATGTCGACTATGTATGATTTGGAAGCAGTTTTTGGGGTCGTGGGGTTAAGTTGTATATTATCAATAACATCTGTGGTAAAAAAGAATAAAATATTTAGTCCAATCAGACATATTTCTAGCAATAAATATATACACATGTAGAATATCTACACTCACAGAAATAAGACAAACCTCTCTATTTTTTTTTTTTTTTAAATTCATACACTGATTTATTTACGATAGTGGGACTATAAAACATTTTATCGTATTAAAAACGTTAACATATATTTTGTTGATGCTGGCCATAAGCGGATATGTTTTGTTTATATTCGTCTTGCACCAGAAATATGGTGGAAAATAGGATCGTCCCTATATGGCACTAGCTAGTATATAAGCTTTTGTGTGCTAGTAACTAGTATAATGGCGGCCGTTCACACGATGCAAGTCGGTGTGTACAAGATAGAGCTCACTTTCTTGTACAAGGAAGATTCCCGTTTGCATATTCTGTTCGCGGTAAAGTGAACACTTTTTAAGGCCCTTAAAAATTCTTCCTTTCATCTTATTTCCATCTTCCTGCTACTTTTTAATATAAACATTGCAATGTTACCAATAAAAACAGTGTATACATTTCACCACCCTGAAAACGTAATGCCTGATGCTGCAATAAGATATATTTATTAGTGGTTAAAGACTGTCGGGAGGGCCTTAAAAAGTGCTCACTCTACCGTGAACAGCCTATCCTAGGCTTAACGCTACGGTGTCGACCAGCTGGGCATCAGGCGGACTGCAGAGGCTTGAAGAAGGCGTGGACGCCGTGCATCTGGGGGGGGGGGGCGGGGGGGCGCTCGGAGTATTCAGGCCAGTCGGTGGCGGCGAAAGTGCAGGCGGTCGGTTGCGAAACTCGACCCTCATTGGTCGCGGCGACGGCGGCCGGAAATGCCGCGCCGTGCCGACCCACGTCTACCGGAGCTGTCGTGCGCATGCGCAGTACACGCCCAGCAAGCACCTCTTCCCTCTCATATAGGTTGTTCACGGTCAAATGAGCACTTCAGAACGCCTTGATTAACATCTACTTGTGTGCACGTTTTGCATTCTTCCGCCTTATGTAAAATTAACTTTGCTATGTGCCTCATTACTTTACTCATGCGTCTGCCAAATGAAACTGTGCAATTACTAAGAAAGTAAAACCTTTCCAAATCTGCTCATTTTGACCCTTTGGTGCATTAAGTAAATATAAAGCGAAAGAACTAATTTTAAGTTGCCGCAATTGGTTACCTGGCAATTTTTATTCGACTTTAAGATATGAAACTCCTTTCCATCCATCGTTATCAACTTTACTGGGCGCATGTCACTCAGTGCGCCCATTAAAATATATGTATGTAGGCGCAGTGACTTTTTTCTAAGGTTGGTTTCCAAAGTGCTCACTTTATCGTGAACAGCCTTTACTTAATCAGTGCTCTAACATCAAATCCTGTCCGTTTTTGTTTGTGTCAGTGTTATTGGCAGAAAAGCAGTCCAATGTTGTCACACAGCTCGCATGCGCACTTTCCGTCATTTCGCCACTACGGCAGGGGTTGCCAACCTTCTCATCGTCGAGTACCACTCGGCAATATTATGATCATTAGGTGTAGGTACCACTTAAATACCAGGAGATATGCCAAGTTAGCATTATTTTGCACATTCCAGTGAACCTTGATAAGAGTTCTGAGGGAAGAGAAGAGAGAAAAATGCAGGTAGAAATTTCTTATTCTTTACATGATTATATATAAAAGAATCTTATATGTACATATTTATATACATTTATATACACAATTACCTAAAAATTACCGCGAAAACACAGTTTCAACCATTTTCACTATCACAAAAACATGCCTGAGAGAGAAATGGAATATCTGAAAAAGTTTACAGACTTGTAACCTTTCATACATGCTATTCGTATGCAAAGCTCAGTCAGACATGACTTGCCTCATTACTGCTGTTGCCTCGTCTGAAAGCAGTGAGAATCTGGTATAGGGAAATCACGTCAATGAAATTCGGTTTTTTGGCGTTCCTGTTAAATATAGATATATACCACCAGGGACTTTTTCAGCAGAAAAATTATGTTCAGCCTGTTGACTAGAAATATCAGAAAACTTAATAATTAAATAAAACATTTCTGAAAAACAAATTCTACCAAAACGAAAATATTTATTGGTGTAGAGTTACCGCTTCAGGTGTATGGCATTGCAGCTCCATAGTCTACATTCAAAATTCAATTACACCACTCGATTGCCAAAGGACGAAAGAATATGTTACGTTGAGCGAGGACTGCGAAGCATCGCGCGTGGTGGTATTGGTGGAGGGGGGGGGGGGGGGGGAGTGTGAGGAGAAGAGGCAGCAATTTTGAGTTCGTTTCGCCGCGTTTCATAACTTCCGCGTAGTATAACTTTTGACTAGGAGAAGCTACGACGCTCGTTTAAGTTTCAATCGACAGCTCTCGTCAAGATCAATCGATTGCGTGTATAAAAACTTTGTGTGGCGTGGTTGTGGTGGAATTGTATGCGTATAATGTAAAGAATTAAGAAAACTTAACACAATGTCGGACTATACTCGTCAAAAAGCCAAGTCGAAATACAGGAATCGTATACGGTTGGAAATATCATCTCAAAAGCAATCCAGTGATACCCATTAAACCCCATATGATCGAGTGAAGCGGTGTGAGGAACGTACAATAAACATCAAGGCGTCCGAGCGCCTCAACGTAGACGTATTCACGCAAAACAAACGGCCATGTCGCCAACACAGCCACACCCCATTTTTTTTTGACACGGTCGTGTACTCGCTAAATAGGTGGCGGTGATGTACGATTGCAGCCTGAAGGACAGGCGGAGAAGTCGCACGATGTGGGCGGTCAGGACAGCGCGCGCTGCCGGAGCCTGGTGGTGAAAGTGTGCACATGGGCGTATGCACCTGGGGGAGGGGGCTGCAGTTCCCAGGCAGGCGGTTGCCGGGTGAAAGATCCCAGCCCAGGCACACCCTCCCCATTGTCAAGTTGAAGGGCGGCAATGTCCACCCTCCCGTACACCCCCCCCCCCTCTCTCTCTCTCTCTACAACCTCCACAACTGACTATACACCGGCACACGAGCTACATAACCCTGCTAAAGCAGTTCCGCTTTCAGTCCACTGCATATCGATATATCGACGACTGTGCTTCGTGACAGTACTTAATGATTTGCACAAAAATTACATAAAAGTACATTCGTCTTGCTGTTCACCTGGAAGTGAGCACTTTCGAAAGCCTTGCTTGCACGCTGTGTGTTCTTCCTGCCATGTGTAAAATTAAAACCGCCACAGGCCCAGTCACTTTATACATCCGTTAGTCAAGTAAACTACCGTGTTATTAGAAAAGAAAATATTTTTCAGTTTTCTAAATTCTAGCTGTTATGTGAATTTTAAAACATAGAAAGCAAAATAAATAATTTCTGTATTCAAAATGTTTACCTAACACTTTTCGTTTCGATGTTAAGACATGGAACTCCTTTCCTCGGTCGTTACCAACCTTACTGGACACATACTATTCAGCGTGCAGGTTAAAATATGTGCCGATACGGGCAGTGACATTTTTCAAAGGTTGTTTTCAAAAGTGCTTATTTTACCGTAAATGGCCTGAAACTTAAAATCTCTATTCGAAGGGGGAAAAAATCATATGTTAACACACAGTTTAGTTTCATCTGTAGTTTTTTTTTTTTTTTATTGAAGTTGGAGTGGCGTGTTGAAATTTACCTGAAATCTGATTCGTCTGCGGTAATGGTTTAACTTCTAGTTTATTGATTTATTTATTTTTTTAAATATAATAGCACGCGTCCGCTTGTCTTCCTTCACCCGGCACTCTTTGACGTCAGCAGGTAACAAGAGTAGGGGGAGACTAGAAATTACAAAAGGGTCCCCGCGAATGCCGGGCGGAAAGGAGGGGGAAAACCCGCCGACCAGCGGCATCGTCCAGCACGATTCCCACATGCGAATATCCGGAGTGACTCGACAGGGAATTGAACCCGGATCATCTTGGTGGAATCTGACAGTAGTTGGAGTAGTTCTTGAGCTAATGTCGCGTAATGTGCATAGGACAAAACACTAAATTAAATATTCTCAACCTATTTATCATTATGCTAATTGATGCCACTTGCTTTCACCTAACTCAGATGATTGCTAACACGAGACATTACAGTATAGGCTGTTCACGGTAAAATGAGCACGTTTGAAAGCCCTGCATAAGGTATACTTGTATGCACGTTGTGCATTATTCCGCCTTATGTAAGATTAACATTGCCATGGGCCTCATTGCTTTATTCATGCGTTGGTCAATTGAAACTGTGAAATTATTTAAAAAATACAATGTTTTGCAAAAGTGAAGCAAATAATTTAATTTATCACAAATGGTTACCTGACACTTTTTTTTCGACGTAAACTTATGGAACTACTTTCCATTCATCGTTACCAAATTTACTGGGCGCTTGCCACTCAGTTGGCCCGTTAAAATATATGCAGGTAGGTATAGTGACATTTTTCAAAGGTTCATTTCAAAACTGCTCACTTTATCGTGAACAGTCTTTATATAGTTTACCCCAAGCTTCGGCAGTGACTATCTCACAATTTCAAGTTTTCAGACAGAAGTATTTCTTTAACTCATTCGTGTTGTGTATCGCTGCTTTTGATATGCTCTTACAATTTCCGTACTTATATTTTCGCCCGTCTTGCGTATAGCTCAGAGCCTTTGTGTTGTTATTCACATAGTGAAATCTTAGTTTCTAACCGAGCGAGGTGGCGCAGTGTTTAAATTTCGGACTCGCATTCGGGAAGGCCTGGGTTCGAATCCCTGTCCAGATGTCCTGCTTGTTTCCCGTGGTTCCCCGAGATCACTCCAGGCGAATGCTGGGATGGTGCCTTTGCTCTGAGAAATTATTCGGAAATTTACAATACCAGTATATACGTTTAGTGGAAAAGCGGGAATGGAAATTTTCTTCCCCCAATGCATTCATTGTTGCGTTCCAATATTTGCTCAGGAAACAGTCAAATGCGTAGGGAAATCCCCAATCTTGTATAGTAGCAACGCTAAACATCCCTATTTCTGCAGCTTGATGTAGGGTACGATTACCATACAGTGAATAGGTTAAAAACTTCCATTACAGTTTTGGAAGTTTACCAGAACATGTTTTACAGTGTTGATACGGGTCATGGCCTATTACTTCCCCGTTCCTGAATCTCTGAGAACATTGTCCCTTCTCTGATTCCCTTGCTGACGACGAGATGTTAAGCTCATACAAAGCCTGTTCACGATAAAGTGAGCAGTTTTGAAATCAACCTTAGAAAAAGTCACTGTTCTACCTGCGTATATTGTAACGGGCACGCTGCGTGACATACGCCCAGTAAAGTTGATATCGATGGATGAGAAAGTAGTTCCATATATTAACGCCGAACAAAAAGTGTTAAGTAACCATTTATTATAACTTAAATTATTTCTTCCACTTTTTTTTTTTTTTAATGCTCCGAAGTGTCAAAATGAGCAGATTTTTAGAATATTTACTTTTCTAATAATTTCACAGTTTCACTTGACCGGCGTATGAATAAAGTGATGAGGTCCATGGAAATGTTAAATTGACACAAGACGGGTGAATACATTACGTGCATATAAGTAGATCTTAAACAGGGCTTTCAAAAGTGCTCAGTTTACTGTGAACAGCCTATACCTACCTTAGTTACTAAATAACGTACTAAGTTAAAGACCTATAAATACTACTTCCTCATTCTGAAGCGTTTACAGTTTAATGTTACCGTAGTTGCGAGCTTCCTCTATTGTATTTTATTCTGCAGTGTATAAGAAATTGTAATGTCAAGTGTTTTATCACGCGAGTAAAGAGGAACTGTAAAAAACGAATATGAGCAACGTTTACCAGTAAAATTGCTAGATTGTTCAAACGGATCCTCGATTGCCAAAAACCTGAAATATTCGCGAGCTCAACGACCTACGGGCTAGACTCTACATATTTATGCACAAATATGCCTATATCATCTGTGCATTGGTTGTTTGCTGTCACAGTGGAAGGCGACGATTCGGCCACCATTCTTCACGAGGTGTTAAAAAACCTCATAGTCATGGGCCAATGGCTAAAGTTATATAAACACACGTGTTTTTTGCTCTAGCGTGTCCAAAAAATGTATCCGCGAATTCTTCATATCTCTATCGATTGTACCACTTAACCGCCATGGGGCCGCAGTGATGTGGTGATTAGACTACTCGCCTCCCATCTATGCAAACTGGGTTCGATTCCCGGTGGATCGGGCGATGCCGCTGGTCGGCGGGTTATCCTCAGGGTTCTCCCGTTTCCCCCCGATCCATCATTCCGGCGTTGTTCTGTATCCACTTCGCTTCTTTCTCATCGGCTCACGAGACCTCGATGTTACAAGCCGCGTAATCTCTTCTCTAATCTCTGGTCATGGCAGTAAGTGGAGTGAAGTTACAGATGGAACATTAGCAGACCGGAGCGAGGCCAAGCGGGTATTGTTTACTCAGGTCACAATATGGCGGCGTTTCTTTTCTAATTCAATCAGCATTTTCTCTGTTGACAACCGTAAATTATGTATTGAATAGCTTTTAGCAGGTTCGATGACTTTAATATCACCGCTACTATTATACTAGTACCTAATTCGGTAACTTGCCCCAAAACATATCGGCAATGCATTCCTTATTGAAAATTACGTGTTTATACAACGAGACTTTCTAAGCCCAAATACCTACTACTGGAGATATTCACACTTGAAAACGAACTAAGATAAATGTATTCTTGTAGAACCAATAACAAATTCGTGAAATTTTATGTTAACATAAGCAAAATACATAATTAAGAGAGGTGGCCACCTTATTGCATACAACTTGTTCCCTTCAGGTTTAGAGCATTTTGTTGGTTTTGTTGAATGATACGGACAAATTAACAAAAGTGGAAGTTCTGTGGCAACTACATTTTCCCATTAAAATGTCCAAAATTTCAGTAGCAGCAATGGAACGCCTGGCACATACACAATAGACCCCACTTTATGTACGTGGAGGTGAAATTTGCACGCAACTAACCGAGATGTAAAACGGTAGAGGGCTTAGGTAGCAATGTTCAGTAAGACAACACTTTTTTGTATTAATCTATAGAGACTGTTTTGTATTAGCCGTTATGTCAAACCTGGAGGCAAGAATGTTATACATCAGAGAATAACCACCACTTGCTATTTTTGGCAAAGGAGAGCGAATGGGGAGACAAGTTATTTATTGTGTCTTACGTGGTTGATAAAATTCACGTTGTCTCAAATTTTTTGATAAACGACAATTCACGATTTCCAAAAATATTTTACATTAATTTCGAATCTACCCAACTTAAAAACATAATTAGGAATTAATTATCTTTCAATAAACCAAATTTGTGGCAGAAGCCTGTATTGGTCATATTTCCACAAAAATATTTTAGTTTCCACAAATACTCAAATCTAGTCAGATTTGCATAGAGATTTATAGCAGATAACTTCAATGTTAACAGTAGGCCTATGCAAACAGTGTAAGAAGCCATGTCATTAAGATTTACCAGTATTAAATGTTTGCACATTCTTAGCAACGTTGTGTGTGTTCATCTGATGGTCCATTTCCAGCATCTACGAAAAGCAGTTTTGGTCTCCTGTACTGTACAACGCGAATGTCACTTTGTCTTCACGGACTGCTTATTGTAACTGCACGTTTGCTATTTTTGTGAATGACCTCACAAGTTACATACAGTCGAGGTGTGGAGGCTGATTGCCAAATACAAAAACCAACCTTTTAAGAGTGAATATATAAAGCACTCCTATACACTTTATTTTTCAATTATTAGTCTAAAACATCTGAATCCTTACCTGTCAATTGTAACACCAATCTACGATGACATGCATATTCAGACATTTCGCAGTATACTTTAGCATCTTCTAAATTTGTATTGTCGGCATTTTCAAGCGAATGGAAAATATTTTTTAACACTCCCACAAACCAGGGTTACTTTGCACCTGCAAAGTTTCTTTTTAAAATATGTTTGATTTCAAAATTGCAGTATATGTATATCAAATCTTATTCAATGTAGGCCTACCTTCACTTTTTAACCTTTGCTTGAAATACTGCAACCCAGCAGGTGCTTGTGGTAATTCTGCTGGAAATGCTATGTGCATTATGGAGGCACATCTGTCATGCTTGAAAGTCCACCGAAAATCTGTAGGACCTACTTATTAGGTAGTACTAGTAGTAGGTTACTATTTATGACATGGCCTAGCACAAGATACACGTAACACCATATACTCGAGACACTGCAGATCCATGCTTCAACCAGGAAGCTGTACTAGAATACCTGGTGGTGACTTTGAAAGAAAAACTATACATAAAATCATAGAATTTGACTTCCACCTTATTGCCTGTTGTAGGATGTCAAAACTACTCAATTGAAAGTGGTGACCAAATGTTTCATTTTGACGAGCTGAAAAGAAATCAGTATTGATTCTAAATTGTATGTATGTTTGTGAAAGTAGTTTAATACTCATAATGTTACTGTTACAGGCATACCTTTCTGCCTGTAAGTGGTATAATACTCATAATGCTACTGTTACAGGCATACCTTTCTGCCTGTAAGTGGTATAATACTTATAATGTTACTGTTACAGGCATACCTCTCTGCCTGTAAGTGGTATAATACTCATAATGTTACTGTTACAGGCATACCTCTCTGCCTGTAAGTGGTATAATACTCATAATGTTAGTGTTACAGGCATACCTTTCTGCCTGTAAGTGGTATAATACTCATAATGTTAGTGTTACAGGCATACCTTTCTGCCTGTAAGTGGTATAATACTCATAATGCTACTGTTACAGGCATACCTTTCTGCCTGTAAGTGGTATAATACTCATAATGTTACTGTTACAGGCATACCTTTCTGCCTGTAAGTGGTATAATACTCATAATGTTACTGTTACAGGCATACCTCTCTGCCTGTAAGTGGTATAATACTCATAATGTTAGTGTTACAGGCATACCTTTCTGCCTGTAAGTGGTATAATACTCATAATGTTACTGTTACAGGCATACCTCTCTGCCTGTAAGTGGTATAATACTCATAATGTTAGTGTTACAGGCATACCTTTCTGCCTGTAAGTGGTATAATACTCATAATGTTAGTGTTACAGGCATACCTTTCTGCCTGTAAGTGGTATAATACTCATAATGCTACTGTTACAGGCATACCTTTCTGCCTGTAAGTGGTATAATACTCATAATGTTACTGTTACAGGCATACCTTTCTGCCTGCAAGTGGCACTACCACCAGCTGGGATAGACTAAAGGACAAAAAGCACACTTAATAAAGAAAAAATGCTAGAGGGACATAAGGTTTATTCTTATACAGTAAATTGCTTGATTATACTCCATATCACATGTCATGTGTAAGTCATTAGTTAAATGTAGCGAAGTGGTTAGCCGTAATCTCATTCATCAATATGCATTCTAAAATTTAATCAGTTGAATCAGTAGAAGTTGGCAGGTATAATCCCAAGTACTTGTGAAAAAAGCAGTATTTACCATTTAACTTGGTCTAAAGATATTTAAATTAAGAGGGTAGAGGGGTTGATGTAAACTGTGGGCAGTATGTAGCCTAAAATCAAACATTTGTCACTTCAATAAAGATGTGGCAATTCACTACTATTTGCGCTATGCATAGAAATGCTGTAGGCCTATTAGATAACAGGATGGCAGAATACTGTATTTTGAGACAGTCTCATAAGATATTTCTTTCAACAAAATAGGCTAAGGAATTCCCCAATGTTATGTCACACCTTTTCCTTCCATGAAGTTGTGATTATTCCAGTCAAAATAAAATACTGGTTCATGCTCATATTTATGCCCTCACTGAACTATTTATAGTGTGGCTATAAAATATCCAGATTTCCACATGCCTTTGAATTCTTTCATTAGAAATTTAGAGATATGTATGTAACGACGTGTAGATGTCACACCTTGCAAACTATCTACATTGCATGAGAACCTTACTTAGCCTATAAGCAGACAAAGGAAGGATTTAATCATAAGCTTGTTGCATATTGTCTTTTTACGGCAGTTGTCTGCTAACGCAATTTCTCGGAGCTCAAGTTTACCTATTTTTTCTGTGGACACAACAGTTTTTTTTAAGGAAGTGGTTGGGTGTGTGTGTCTATAGATATGTAAGATTATGGTAAATGTTACTTTATCAGTATTGCACTGCAAAATGCCACAGTTGTAAGAACTATGAAATACTGTCTCAGCCTGCTACAATGTAGACCCTAGGCTTATGGATTATTAAAAAATGTATGTAATCTTTATCTTGAATTTACACTGGTCAAAATAACAAGGAAACAAGAAAAAGGTAACTTAATATTAAAATAGGCATTGTACTAAATAACTCCTTGCATAATGTTCATTGTAAATCTTTTCTTCGATAAAGTACAAGAATACAACACTCTGATTTACATACATCACCCTATAAAATACAACAGGAATAAAAAGAAATTCTAAAAGTACACACGAGACACAGCTGTGATGACATCAATGATAAATGGTAGGGCCTACACTGTAAACGAAAATTCAATTGTGGTGGATTCCATCTAAAAGCTTTTGATTGACAAACATAAAAAAATACCGAAATAGCAACAAGTACGGTACTATCTTGCCACTAGCACACTTACTAGAGCATTTACATCAAGTAATTTCACCAACAACAGTGGAAAAACCAAATCCAAAACTATTGCAGGAAAAATCCATCAAGTAAAAAAAAAAACAGCAATTTCACAGATTCACTATAACAAAATATTCAATTTAGATAAGTGAGATTACAAAGGCTATGTAATAAACCAAATATAAACTGTACTAAACAAAATGTGTAAATAAACTGTAGGTTACACTGAAAAAAAAAATACAACTAGGCCCACCCATAAGTGCATTAAAATAAAATTGTTACAACTGTATACACAAAAATGTCACTAGTCATACAGAATAAACACATTACAGATATTAAATCATGGCTTACTCGCAACATATCAGTAATATAACTTGAATAGGGAAACTATTCTAAAAAAAAAAATGTAACTTTCATTACATTTCTGTAAAAACAATTTTGAGTAACTAGTCACTCATACTTTCCTCTTATTTACACCAATTTTTCATTTGTCCCTAGAAAAGAGTGAAATAGGGGTTCTACTGTATTACACTATGATGCTGTTCACACACACAAAAACAAAGTAACTGTTTAAGAAAATATACATATTTTAGTATATCAGTGTATATATAAGTTTGTTCCAAACTTGCATTTTGCTTTCCGACCTTGCAACCAATTTCTTGCAAATATAATGTACGCTAATCTGAAAATAATTTTCAGCTACTGCATGAATCAAATGAATGCAGTTGTTGTTCAAAGGTTCCTGATCGTTTGAATGTTAATCCAGATGAGCAAAAAGATGACTTTTTAAAGTCATGTAGTGTTCCAATACAAAATACACTAGTCTAGACATTGTAAATTTCTTCAGTAGAAATTTCCCACCACTTTCTGCAAGTGCAGTTCGAATAACCTTCTCACATATTTTGCATACCTCAACGACATTATGGAAGGGTACAATAATCCACCCCTGTACTTTTAATGAATTAGTGAATTCAACAAATTTTCTGAATTTATAGACAGAGAGCTCAAACAATTTTCACATTTTATAACTTTACTCAGGCGGCGGACAACAAATCCAGAAATGTAAATAAGTATACGACGTGCAAATTCTGCAATTTCTTGTCAATGAAACTAATACAAATGGTATTTTTCCTGATTGATTATGAGAGCTACCTAGTGTGTAATAAATTAAACTTCCGGCTTGACACATAATTGTCACGTTTATGAAACAGTTTTTTTAAGGCTGACAATTTACACTTTTTTGCCTGTACAATAAGGGAAACTAGTATTATTTATGAAACATAGCATTGTCATGACATATTGACAAATTTGTCATATTTGACATAATTGTCGTAATGCCACACCTGTCATGTTTTATGAAATATGGCCCTGATGTGAGTGTCTGCTCGCTCTTAGCACTTCCACACATTGAGGTATCACACTAGCTAAATACCACCAGCCAGATAGTGCCCGTGTAGGTTTCATATTCGTTTCCACATGGACACATTGTTGTATGTAACCTACAACCTAAACAACTCCACAGTAGGGGGGGATGTGAATATTAGGTAAATTGCAGGGTAAAAACGTAAAAAGTAATCGCACAAGAAGCCTGTGGTTCCACATTCCTTACTAGTCATAACCTCACAATTCAGTCTGCACATTTCTGGAATAAAGAAAATCTGAAGTGCACATGAATATAAATAGCAAAAGTTATAAAATAGAGTCACTATCTACCTGCTGAAAGTGTGGTGGCTGTGCAGGAAATATTGTTGGGACAGCACTTTCTCGCAGTCGGACACAGCACAGAGATGTCATATATATAGGCCCACACGAATTTCGCGAAAAGATTTCACGACTAGTTGTATTTCATAACACCTTATCTCAGATATACGTTTGTGATACGGTGATCTATATGTTACTCGCCTTTAGTATCTGCCCACGAATCCGCGACGTACAGTATCGGAGCAACTTAATTCTGATTGGCCAGTCAACTAAGAAAACGACTTCTCACAGACACACGCCACCAATAAGTAAAAGGATACTTGTGGTACGCTCGTAGGATATTGAAGTCTAGCATGTGCGGATATATTTGCGCGAAATTCGTGTGTCCCTAGTCATATAGCAAGAATCTTTAATGAAGTGACACGATCAATGAGCACTTGCTATGCTCACTTTCTTGCATTCCTGTTGGTTCACCTATGCCCTACACAGGACGACATTTCTTTTTTACTTTCACAGGTGAATATTGAAACTGAAGTACATTTCCCTAGAGCACATTACACACGTGAAAAACTTCTATTCTAGAAGAAATTAGGCATCATATAATATTAGGATCGAAAACTGATAACCTGTTGTGTATCACATATATACTGCTCTCAGGCGTCAAGAATGTTCTTACTAGCGTCAACCGCTATACAACTCTTATGGGGGGGGGGGGGGGACTTTTCTCACGTCACAATATGGCGGACGTCTACTTCCCCCTTCCGTCTCATGACTTCAGTCCCCTCGCCTAAAAGTACACATCATGCTCCATCTGTACCTTCTCTAATCTCTGGCCATGACAGCCCATGAACAACTGACTGCTCAGGAAATGCAATCTTGCCAACAGCGGCCTCGAGTGCGCCAATCAGAATGTCAAGTCCAGTATACAAGTCTCACAAGGTCAGTATTCTGACGGCCCAACAATTCTTATACACGTCACGCAGAACAGCTTACTAATGTACACGAGCAAACACATAGTATTTTGAGCTCAAATTTGAATTTATACAAGGAGAAAAATTGTAATATGGCTAAAAAGTAACATTTGTGTATCTTTATACGTTGTTAGAGTGGAACATAGTGTTGTAATTTTACACCTAGTTAAATTTCGTAATGATTAATATATGTATTTTTATAACTTCTTTTCCGCAAGATGAATGATACATGCTGCCCACGAGGAGTAAACTGCTTTGGACCATCTCCGTACACCAATGGGTGCGTTACAACTCTCTGCATCTCCAGTTCGTAAAACAAATGGACAATAAGGAGCAGTGGGTTATTGCAAGCAGTACGCATCCAGTTCTAAGGCGAGGTGGCGCGACATCAGAAATTGGAGGCAAGGGAAGTATTAGTCCATCTGGCCCATAGCAATTGTATCGATTTAATTCGTTCATTAATTCAACAAACCCCATCGATTTTTTTTAAATACAGAAATTTTACTCTTAACAAACGTTTAAGTATTTCCAACCGATATTTATCGTCTACTTAGCGTGTAAAGTTAGTCTTTCTGCAAAATTTTATTCAAAACCACTTTTCCTTGTGTTTTTATATTTATGCAACGTCTTCTGAAACTTTCCAGATATCTTACAGATTTGGAAGAAAACAGGCCTCGATAATACTTTTCATATTGCAACATTCCTGATATATAAAACTTACACGTTAGCCATATATATCAGGCACAGCCTTTAAATATGAGCCACTCCCGTAAACGGCGTAGTTGTTCATATGTCGTTCTCAGTGTTCGCTATCGTGTTTTGGCTGTTCGCCCTAGTCCTTGTAAGGTCCATGAAGAGTTCCCGAGGAAAATTGATTTTTGTGTGTGTGTGTGTGTATGTATGTATATATATATATATATATATATATATATATATATATATATATATATATATATATATATATATATATATATACATATACATATACATATATATGGCAATCATTATATAGGGTATAAGTTATATGGAAATCATATAGATGACAATAATTATAATTCGCAATCATATATAATTGTATATATGGCAATTATTAAACACATATGTGGAAATCATTAAACATATAATATATATGAATAATTAAATACCTAATATGTTCGGTAATCAGTAAATTTATAATGTAGCTAGTAATTATATATATAATAAAATTATATGGGGAAATCATTTCTGGAATATTTATAATGTATCCTCTTTCTTTGTCCTGTATGCGATAACGAATGGCGAAGGCCTATTTCCGGGTCGTTGCGCGCCAAATAAAAGACTTAGCATATCCACATCAAAAGAACCGCTACGCCATTTCACTTCTATGTAGAATTTGTTCACAGCATCTTCACATTTCAGAATCAGATAACCCAATTTGTAACATGTTTGGTGTTTGCCTACATACAACGTACTTCCGTTAGTGGGTGTAGGATGGTAGGGCGGACATGGCATCCGGCAGAGGACGAGATGTGGCCTTGACCTTGACGTTTGACCTTGACCTTTGACCATGGAATACATTCAACATTTCTAGGATTTCCCTCGAAATTTCCCGAATTTCCCTCCAAATCTGCAAAATTCCCTGCAAAAAGTTTTCTTATCCAAATTTTCGTAAGTCATTCAGTTTAAAAATAGCATGAGCTTGTTCCAAGAATGTTTCATCTCATGGTATGTCATTCTGCCTTGATGGATAGGGTGGTGGGGTATAGGACGGCAAGATGGCCGCTATCTTGGGTGACCGTCACCTTTGACCTTGACCTACATTCACCATATCTGACCCCTCACAAGACTGGCTCCGAACTAATCTTGAAACATTTTCGCGTAAAACAGGTGACCCTACTTATATTGTGTGGCGTAGTGCGCTATTCTGATCTGAGAGCTGGTTTATGACGTGGTAACAATAAGCGTGGTGTAAGTTGCCTAGGCGCGAAGTTTAGTTGTGACCTGCGAGTCATAATATCGGCAACTCGACTACGGGTGGCTGGCCATGCCCAGGTATTCGAGCACCTGGTAAGTGTCGAAGAGAACGAGAATGACTCCTCTGCAGACTGCTGTGGTCTGCCTGCTAGCAGGAGCGGGCTAGCTCAGCTCGGTTGGCCCCAGGTCGGCGGCCCACGGCGCAGAAATGAGGTCAGCCAGCTGGCCCGGAGCTTCCGCCAGGACAGACTCGCCACGTGGCTGCGTAACTCTAGCCTCCGCCTTGACGTCTAGTTCTTTCCTTCTTTTACAGTCTAATAGTTTGTATCCTGCCACATATCGTAGGAATCTCATTTCTGATGGGAGCATTGGTAAGGCTATTATTTCCTACAACTTAAACAATGTTTCTCTCCTAACTTCGTGTTTTAGTTTTCTGCTTATTGTTCCTATCAATCTTCTATTTTTGTTAAGATTTCTGTAAACATCTTGATCTTCGTTATATGTGATTTGAGACCACAGATATGTAAGTTTTGAATTATTTTATTTTTTGCGATTTTAGTACTTATTGGGTTTATTCCCTTAAATGCTATAAGTTTGGTTTTCTCTGTTGAAATGTTCATATTAAATTCTTTAGATAATTGATTTAGTGTATATATTGCTTTTTGTACTTCATCTTCTGATCTTCCTATTGCTCTCTGGTCGTCAACAAACAATAATGTAGTAACATCTAGGACATTTGTCATAAAATTTTGTCCTAGTTTAGTTTGCCATCTTTTGATAATTGTGTCCATATTGTATATTGTCGGAGAAAGAGTAGTTTGATAAAAGTACAAAAACATGGAAAATTAATTTACAAAATTTAATTACGGAGGTTCGAATCATTTCTAATTAATGCATTTGGCTACATTTCAAATTAATTGTCGATGTCATTAATAAAAGATACACATTTAATGGGCGTTCAATTAATTCAGCCGTAATTATATCTTCAGTTTTACAATAAAATTTGAATTAAAAAGAGCTGGAAGTTAAAGTCTAATCGCCGGCGAACAATATGCCAGACTTCAAAGAAATTTCTTTGTGACGTTTCTCAGACTTCGGCAATCACTTCAGCTGAAATCAAATGTTACACTGGTATAGATTTTTGAAAATTTTTTGGC
The DNA here is from genome assembly GCA_029891345.1 of Dryococelus australis. Classification (NCBI taxonomy): domain Eukaryota; kingdom Metazoa; phylum Arthropoda; class Insecta; order Phasmatodea; family Phasmatidae; genus Dryococelus; species Dryococelus australis. Next base: position 145,646,056 of record CM057000.1, read on the forward strand.
AAAATATTTAAGGCTTAAACGTTTAAATTCTCCTTTTAAAATATCCAAAAGTTAATTTTCAAACTGATTTGGCGTTACCGGGGTTATCGATAGTGTATCACAAAATCGTGAAATATCTTTTAAACACAGAAAAAAAATGTTATCCACTAGAACAGTGTTACGGGTTCGGAGAGTACTAGATGCTACCGCAGTGAGCGTAGATGTGTGAGCATAAGATTACTGAAATTGGCACTGGGTCGCAGCATGGGCGCGACAGGATCTAGGTTCTACATTGTCCAGTAATACTCTGTTGAAGTCGACGTCATATCCTGTACCATTGCCTAGCAACTGTTGTGCTGTATGTAAACAAAAATGTGATCCATCAGTTTTCTAAGCTGTAGTAAAGTTTTCTTGTCTCTCGCAATATTTGCGTAATAGTAACCACGAATGAGCGACGGTAAATGGTTTTGCATTTGGTTGCAATTGCAATAAAGTAGAGAGGCATATAAATTATTTCGTTTCGCGAAATACAAAGTTGAATATTATCGATGTGCATTCGTATGTGTCGGTAAGAATTTGAGATTCTTTGAAGTAATTATATTTCAAGTGCAATAGTAAACCTCCTTATAAAAGCCAAAAAAATACACGTTTTTAAATAGCCTACCAGATATATGGTAAATTGAAATATGCCCATGTTATTTTTATTGTCTAAATTGGAGCTACAGAAAATACACGTTGCAGGTTAAGAAACGTTATAAACATTCTATGCAGGCTACCAGGCTTATCGTTAATAGTGGACTAAACTATTAGTGTGAATACTTTGTATTTTACTTTTAAAATACATAGATAAGATAGGAATCCAAACGAAGGCTGCGTCTTTGTAGCTGCCACTTTTACAGAAGGCCTGAAAGAGAATGGTCCTACAATTACTGAAGAAACAACGAAATTGTTTGTTTGCTTCCCCAGAGAAGTCGTAAAGGAGGTACGTTATATGTTATATTATGTGGCTACTAATGTTTAACATCTTTGTCATAGCATGATAATATAACACAAGACGCAGTTGAACATGCCCTATCCTGCTTACAGTGGGCACTGGGCAGTTCACAGGAAAGTCAAGTAACTTCGGACGAATTCTAGTCGACAGGAAATGCCCGAAAAATACAGTCAGCTGATTTTCTAGGACTTTTAATATATTTTATGTAATGCCAATTTGTGTAATATAATTGTATGTCAGTAGTCGTAGAACAAATGTATGCTGGAGAGTAAATAAATAGGCGTAATAATAAATAACGTAATGTTGTAGATATAGGGGCTTCCTTATTTGTCATATTGCGTGTATTAGCATGGAAATTGAAGGGCTTGCGTGCTGCAGGTACCTGCCTAGCTGTGTGAAATGTAGAGGACCTAACCAAGCTATTACTAAGTGAATTACAGGAGGTATGCTCTTATCACATTTCGTAAAAACAATAATGAATAACAGGAACCAGTGACTAATTAAATTGTGTCCTTCAACTGCATTATATCTAATAAGACCTAACCTAACTAAATATTTCACTAAAGGTGAATCACAAAGGCTGTCTGAGCAGATACGCTATCGTGCGTCGGAATACGGACAATGACAACTCGCAGAATAACATTTTATTTTGAGACAATTTAAATACTGTACCGTATATAACTCCTATTAGTCCTTATTGTACTTCGTACCATCCATCATGAAGTTAGGTTAGGTCAGGTCTTCATGAAATTAATGTTTTTAAACGACATAATATAGGAAATGCAGTTTTAATTAAACAGAAAGTCTGTTACTTTATGCATTTCTTTCTAGGGATACGGTAAGTTCTTAGTTACTGTTAATTTTATTAGGCATAGTACAAACCACACAGGAGTTTGGTCGCAATGGTGCAAATAAATTAGTATTTTATATACAAATTGGATAACTGAAATACAAAACTAGAAAAATACGTGTTAATACCTACAGCCACTGTCCATTATGAAACAAACGCAATAATTTTACCGTCAATAATGTGGTTCTTTGACATTATTTTTGCGTGGTAACCTTATCCAAGATATGTACACGAATTTGAGACTGCAGCTCTGTGTTTAAATTAAATTTTCAGGGAAAAACGCAGCAAATCATTAAAATATGTGTCACTACAGCAACACAAGTATTAACAGATTCACGCTTGGACATATAAAATACAAATTAAACAACGCAAATTGAGTAATAGCCATTTCGCTGTACTTCTTCCATAGCAACTGCCTAGCAACGAGTTGTTTGCAGCCAATATGGCGGCGCATAGGAATATCCATTGCAGACGACTTCAACAGCGCATAGGCAGGTGGAGTGGGTGGACGGGAAAAATGAAGCAGCGTGGTTTGTGAAGAGAGGTGCAAATGGAAACTTTGCTATAGGCTATTCGCCGTAAAGTGAGCACTTTTCAAGGTCCTCACAGCGGGCATTAAATACAGATAGTAATTATTGAGAGTGGTGAAACCTATGTTATAATATATTCACTGTTACATCACACTTTTCTGAAGCCCTTCTAGAGTTCTACTTCCAGGATATTCCTCCGCCTCGTGCAAGCTAAGCCTAACTCGGTATAGAAAGTTACACCAAAGGGCAACGCACCGAATTAGTGCGCACTCAGTTGAAATTTTGTGCGGGAACTATTTCTTACTAGGCGCTACCATCACACGTATTTTTTCACTGTTTTTATTCATATTTATTATAAATAAAATACCATAATTTATAAATAAAATACAGGTAAAACTTCAATGGCACGAACAATATTATACGTCGATGTTAACAGAGGTATAAAACGCTCGTGATACGCGACATGTTTAGGAAACAGCTAAACACGCCATACATACATGGGGTGATTTTTCAAAGATTTTTATTAAAAAGTGTGAAGAATCCGGGAATAGACTATATGCACTGTGTTTATTAGTCACAGGGTAGTGATTATATTAACAATTGGGTGAAAGAAAAAACCAAGGAAAGTCTTGATGAGTGCTCACTTTACCGTGAATAGCCTATATCTGCCGTCAAGCTGTATAAATGTTCAGCCTCGATATTCCATTCTCATGACGGGCTAGATCCTATAATAGAGTGGTTTTGTATGCCCGACAAGTAATTTACTGTTCTAGTGTGACGTGTATGAATTGTTGAATTAGGCTTAACGTTTTCAAAATTGTTACATAGAAATGCATAAACTAAATAAATATACTGACATGGCAAAGGAAGACTGAGAAGTGTTATCGACAAATGCGAATGTGCAGTACCTGCGAGTGAGTAATTATCACTGTAATCAAATCCCTATTTTGTAGTCTTCAGGAAGTATTAAATGTTCGAATTGAAGGAGAATAAGCCAGAGAATTTTCCCCCGTCGCGATTTTTTTCCTCCCAACTTCTGCATTCCTGTTTACACTTCCAACTGGGGAAAGTAACCTTTGAATATATGTTTCAATGCACTAAATTTTACTCCAATTTCTGCATTGCGGTATATTTTGCAGTGTGCTGGTACTGAACCGAGCTGCTAGTAGCAAGGTAAGGCATTGTACACTACAGCTCGTACACTACAACTACGACGTCAGAAGCTAAGCTTTCAGATGCTGATACTAGAGTGCACTCAAATCGGCGCGTAAATAAATTGTATTCGATAACTCATAAATATTTATATTCTTCTTCTTCCAAATTTGAGCTATGCGAGGGAGTACTTTTGGTTTTGCTTTAACTTAACTTCAATTGGATTTTTTTTTTTTGCTCGAGTCAGTTCATTTTCGTATTTTTATTTATTATGGTTTACTTTTTATTCATCACAGTTTCGTTTTCACAGCTGCGAGATTCAAGATTATGCCTTCTACAAATGTCGTATTTTATACTTTCAATCTTTACTCTTCGATATCAGTACAGCATTATTTACTTTTGCCGTTTCGCGCGATAAAATGTAAACAAAACAAACAGTTTGGAACATGTCCGCTCGTGAGTCCGCGGACGAAAGTTGAAGTTCGCGAATGATCTTGGGACATGGGACCTTGAGACATTGAGGGACGCGAGCTGTGACGTCAGAAGGTCACGTGCACCAATCAGCAGTTAGGCGTCCGTGGACCAGCTATGGTGGACAAGGCCTAACCAGTTATATGATCCGGCATTCATCGCTTTTATCAGTGAATAGCGTAGCGAATGATAAACATAACTTTCGTTATGTTTTATAATATTATTATGTCAAACTTAAGATAAAAGCCCTAAAATTTTACTTTCAATAATTTTATACTAAAACATTTTACAAAGTGTTTTCTCTTTAGAATCATGCCATAAAACTATACCATTGTTGTTTTAATAAATTTATGTTGATATTATTAAACTGATAATACAATTTTGTAACTGATTTGTGAAATATCTTGTACCTACTAAATCACAAGGCAGGGCCATAAATTAAAAATACAATAAAAATAATAGTATAAGCTGGTCATGGTAATCTGAGCACGACTGAAATTCTTGCTTAAGATCTACTTGTAAGCACAGTCTGTATTCTTCCGCCATTAAGTGGCAGACCCATTATAATGGGTCTGCCACTTTATTCGTGCGTCGATCTGTGAAATTATTATAAAAGTAGATATCTTACAAATTTGCTCATTCTTAAACTTATAAGCATAAGAAAACAGGAAGCAAAATAGTATATTTCAATATTTACAAATGTTAACGCAACACTTTTAATTCAACTTTAAGACATGAAAGAATTTCCTTTCCGTCGTTACCAACTTCACTAGGCGCATGCTAGTCGGCGTGAACATCAAAACATATGCATATAGGGGCAGTGATATTTTTCAAATGTTGGTTTTGAAAGTTCTCAATTAATCTTGAACAGTCTATAATGGTAAATGATTAGAGAAGTGCGGAACTCGCGTTATTAAACTCCAAGGCGTTGTACGCTCTACTGACGTCCGTCATTGGCTGAGAGTACTTGTGACACGACCTGAAAGACTCTTTTTTAACTAATGGTAGAAGTTCGACGGCAGGGTGACCAATCGCCTGTAACACAGCTACAGCCATCGGCCAGTGAATTCACGAAATGTGCTCAGATACTTATAGGTAGGGATAGGAAAAATTCGCGAGTTCAATAACCTGTAGGCTAGACTCCACAGTCGTGTGTATACTCGAGCCTGAGATGTTTGTTCATTGGCTGCTGCCCCATAGAGTAGCCAGTGTTACTTCACACCTGGCAGTATGGCACTCGCTACTTGTTTCCTTGCAAGTCTGCTATTGGCTCAGAGTCGTCCAGGGCGTGTCTAATAAACTGCGATCCAATTGCAAAGTCATCTTCAGTGTAAACGTTGTTTGACGTCTATCTTGTCGTGAAATGAACTCGCGAATTGTTCCTATCTCTATTTGTAGGACAATAACGTCTAGCTTGTCCCAAAATAATAACGCGAACTATGCAGGTCTCTATAAATGACAATAACAATGTATTTTAAAAACGTACAAGTAATAAATATAAAACAATAAATGGGGTGTGGCTGTGTTGGGAACTCTGCCGTGTGTTTTGCGCGAATACGTCTACGTTAACGGGTAATATTTTCTTTGAGACCATCGTAGTCGTATACCCGACCGGTTATCTCAAGCTGTTTTATAGTTTAGTTAGCGAATTATATGTATGTTGTAGTCATTCTTCTACATATGTTGTAGTCATTCTTCAACACTAACACGTCCTTTACATCTCCGTGTTTTATTTGTAATAGGAACATTTTTTATCGCAGGGATCAGGAAAGAAATCAAACACACAATTATTCTGTTATAATTTTATTAATGGTAGGTCTGCGATATAAAAAGTAGGATACAAATGGCATACAGGATACATCGATAATTCTGGTGAACGTTAAGTCAATTCAGGCATTCTCTAGCGTTGGTGGAGTAGTTTTTGTATAAGACAAATTGAACTCGCTGAGCTTGAAGTCTGGCAACGAACGAGCGGTCGTGCGAGGCATTAACATTGAAGTCTCCGACGACATGATAGGTGTAGTGAGATCTGGCTCGTATTCGGGTACTATCTTAATGATGTTTTTTTACGTTTCCGGTACCGCTTCATTCGATCATATGGGGTTTTATGGGTATAGGCCGTTCACGATAAAGTGAGCACTTTTTGAAGTTGTTTCATCAGACATAATAATCAATACGTACATTTCATTGTGGCCTGGAACTTTTGGTTTTGGGTATGGTGAATGTATACACTGTGCTCATTACTCGCATGGCAGGGTTTGCATTAAAAAGTGGCGGAAGGATATAAATTGGTTGAAATAAAAATGTAACTAGGACTTCAAAAGTGCTCACTTTACCGTGAACGGCATATATCACTGGATTGCTTTTGAGATGCTCTTTCCAACCGTATACGATTGATGTATTTCGACTTGGCTTTTTGACATAGGCCGACATTGTGTTAAGTTTTCTTACTTGTTTACATTAAACTCGTAAAATGTCATCATAACCAAGCCACACAAATGTTTTTACACACGCAATCGGTTGATCTTGACGAGAGCTGTCGACTGAAACTTAAACGAGCGTCGTAACTCCTCCTAGTCACACGTTATACTACTGTACGAAAGTTGTGAGACACGGCGAAACGGAACTCAAAATTGCTGCCTCCCATTCCCTTCCCCCCCCCCCCCCATGCAACACATGCGCGATGCTTCGTAGTCCTCACTCAACGTAACATATTCTTTGATCCTTTGGCAATCAAGTGGTGTAATTTAATTTTGAGCATAGACGATAGATTGGGAGCTGCAATGTCAAACAGTAGCCCCCGATTTTCTGGATTGCCTCCCACTATAGTTGCAAATTTAAAGACGTGTTCACGTCAAAAAATTCCGTTCTACATTTTGAGTAATTGGAACACTATGGAAATATCGCATTGGTTGGCAGCTAAAGGCGGTGTTTTGGTTTCCCAAGGCTGTGTGGGCGTGCTGTCGCTGTACGCGGGAAGCGAAGCCACTGTCCTGGTTTCCAGACGGGCGGCTGTTACGCAAGATGGCGGAGAAACAGGTGCGGGCCGTTCACCCGGCGACACCGCGGCGAAACAAGAAAAAGGAAGAAGGAAAAAGGAAGTCATGACTCTCGCCCGAGAGTTGGCAACGAGTTTCGCTTTCACACCGCGCCGCTAACAGACGCTTCACGCCAGACCGGGCACGCATGCGCCGCTAGCGGCCGTCCGCGGTACCTCTGCCCATGTACCCGATATTCACCTGCCCAGGAGAAACACGACTGTCACAGTCACATGGTCAACCGTGACGAACCTGTTTGTTTACATCTTAATTTTAAAAACACTAACCCTTTCATATGAACAAAATACTTTTATCAGTTTGAAGTTAATCGAACTGGTTATGGAGGCCACGGTGGCCATTCTCTCTCCAGGTTTACATAAAACCTAATGTTCTGCGACGAAACCGGCAAGCTTCGCCAACGTGTCATCGAGGTCATTAGCGACAAAAAGGAAGTAATTGTACACATGTAGGCTATGAAGTGAGTGAAGAGATTTGGGCGGCTCTTAACATCGAAGTCTTGAGACCCGATGAGGGTGATTGAGTTGAGTATGGAGCAGCGGTGGATTGAAACGGGAGATCCCCGAGAAAACCCGCCTACCAACGGCATCGTCCGGCACGACTCCCACTTGCGAAAATCCGGAGTGACCCGGCAGGGGATTCAACCGGGATCGCCTTGGTGGGAGGCGAGCAGGCTAACTGCTCAGCCACCGTGGCCCCTATGTAAGCTGCGAAGTTCCGTTTCAGAGTTATAGAGACGGAAATGCTATACATACAAATTTTCAGGAACGGATTTGAGTGAATGTGTAAGAGGATTACATGGCAGTCATCTTATTGGACCACATTGCATACAGGACAATCTCATTGCTCATTACTGGAAACTGACGTGCCACTCTTGTAGAATGATTTGGGGGACTTTGTGGCATAACGGATTTTTTAAGATTTTGTTTTGTTTTTAATGTCATCCAAGGTCACGCTTATAGGGTCAAGGTCACTGACATCTAACATGACTGCCGAAATGGACTCTGGTCGACCTGGCGAGGGCCGGTCATGTCGGGAGCTTAGTCGACCCACCTGTCATCGAACTCCGGACTTCTACATTTACATATTTAAAGAATTCTTTTAAAAAAATTTGATTTTTTTTTAATGTTTAAAAAAAATTTTATACATTCTTTTGCGATTTTTTTTTTTTTTGATTTTTTGGTTTCAAGGTTATTCAAGGTCATGGACACATGATCAAGGTCAAATATTAAGGTCACCCAGATCCAAGATGGCGGTTGGGGACGTCACGACATGGCGGCCGGCCGGCTCCTACACCGGAATCCGTAATGCCAAAGTCCTCCAAGTCATTCTACTCATTCTTATTGGAAGATGCGGTGCTTGTAGTAAGACGTGACATGTGGTTGCAGCATGATTGACAAAGGCTGTGACTGCATTCTTGACTGCAGGGTGTCCACGCAGGTGGACAGGGTATAGGAAGAAGTGGCTCAGTCCCATGGCCGCTGCGGTCCCCTCCTCTCCTCATTGGACTGTTTCTTCTGGGGCTGCGGGCGGCAACCAGACACACGAGACCAGTTGGCACGGGCGATCGCTGATGACACACTCAACTTGGAATGAATTTGTAGATATGCGGTGGCAGAGCGCCATAGTAGCCTGATTACAGTCAGGTGGGGCCCGGCTTGTATGAAACCTCCGGTATGTAGTCGGTGTGAATAATGATATTCGTTAATTACGCCAGGTTTTTGTGGCATTTACGCTACTGCAGCTCTGGAACGTGGCTTCGTAGCCTACATGTATATATAGATTTTTTTTTTGCTAATGACCTTGACAGAACGCTGGCGAAACTTGTCGGTTTCGTCGCAGAACATTCTGTAGATTTCGGCGAAATGAACAACTCTGAAGATGCAAAAAGTGTGAATCTGATAATAGGAAATATATCCAGCCTTCCTTCAAATCACCGATCCTGCCACCAGATTTTTTTTTGCAAATATGACACATGGTCACGAGGCCATCTTTTGAAATCACCAGATCTGGTGAGAAAATCCCCAAGTTGGCAACTTTGCGTGGGCTACTGTTCCACAAACTTGGTGTAAAAACCTGTAACCCAGTGAGCGCTGTGGTCGTCGCTTTCAGTGCGATATTCGTCGAGTTGCTTGGCCGAGAAGGGTAGTCCGTTTCATAAAATGTTCACGCATTTTGTACCAAACCTTTCAAAAAATTACCCCTTGTTTGACGTATTCGGTTGTTACCTACATGTGTCATGCACCGCGGGCTTTTTATACTTTGTTAAAATAAAAGTACTTTATTTTTGGTTGAATTGAATTTGTAACTAAATTTTAATATTTATTTTACAATTAATACTAATAACAACGAAGAACAAATCGATGTGGTGATAACGCTCGCCAAGAAATAGTTCTCATGGAAAATTATAGGAGTGCTGCTCACGAATGTTGTGCGTTGTACCTGTGGAGTAATTTGATGTGCATGAGGCGTAGGAATATCCTTAAAGTAGAACTTTAGCAGGACTTCAAAGTTAAAAGTAAATAATAGAAAGGTAGATAAGTGAAAAGTATTCTAGGGGAGGCAATGACCCCACCCCCTAAAAAAATTGCGTACTCATCTGTCTACCCTACACATTCTGAGAAGCATCGAAAAATTCGCCAGAACTCTTCGGAGAAAATTCGCTAGTTAATTTTTTTCTGCGCGTACGCTTTAATATATACATATAATTGTTATATATAATTAAAATTTAATAATAATATCGTTATATATAATTGTTATGCGGGTGTTACCACTACTAAAGAAAATATATTTATATAAAAAAAAAAGCATTTTTATTCTGGAGCGTAACTTGAGTACAAAACAAAATATTTGGATACCGTGATATTTACGACGCACCTATGACTATTTTGTGACGATGGTGTTTATAAATATATTATCTCTCTTCAGTTTTTATCAATGTTACGTACCTGTAGCGACACTTAAAACTCTGATACTTTTTGATATTTGAAGGACTACGTCTAGCTGAGCCCTGCGCGTAGAGGCGACGGTTCTCTTGTAGCGCGTGCCAGTGTGACCCTTATAGCTCCCGCGTTTCTCTGCCAGAAAGGAGAAAAACTATGCAGGCAGGCGGGACATCGGAGTCTCAAGGGTTGACAAGGGCGAAGCGAGGTGAGTATGGAGCAGCGCCGGAACGCATGGTGTTATGAACATCCTCGCATAAACCAGCCAGAACAACTTCGTAGTAAAACCGGGACGCCAGGGATTGCGTCAAGTATTGCAAAAGGGACAGTGGCAGAAATCCTCCTGCACTAACTAGGGAAAGCGGCCAGCTATGTCTAAATCCCAAACAACGGGCCGATATAGGCCGTCACGGAGCACGGCGTATTGTCTTTCCAACTCCGGCCATTTTCAGTGAAGGACCGAAGAATGTGTATGTACGGCCGCCGCTCTACAAGTTGGCACAGCCTCCGGCTTCAAGTTTAATGTGGCGACAGTCCAACATAGAATAACAGAAATCGGGCGTGAGGTGCTCGTGTCATTTATAATGTAATTATACTTAATACAGTTAATATTACAGTGTTGTATTGTCTATGTCACATAACATGATTAAACGCCTAAATTGACAGTGCGTTCACGGTAAACTGAGCACTTTTGAAAGCCCTGCTTAAGATCTATTTGTATACACGTGGTGTATTCTTACGTCAAGTGTAAATTTTGAATTTATTGAAAAGCAAATGTTTTACAAATCTGCTCATTTTTACATTTCGATGCATTAAAAAAAAAACGGAAAACGAAAGAAATAATTTACGTTATCACAAATGGTTTTCTAGAACTTTTTATTCGACGTTAAGATATTGAACTACTTTCCATCCATCGTTACCAACTTTACTAAGCGCATACCACTCAATGAGCCCGTTAAAATATATGCAGGTAGGGGCAGTGACTTTTTTCTATGGTTGATTTCAAAAGTGTTCACTTTATCGTGAACAACCTTTACCATCTATCATTCATCTACAAGCTGCGGCCGCTAAACCCCTTTATTTATGAATATGGAGGCAAGGCATATGTATAACAATGGACGGGGGAAACTGGAGATCCGCGACATCCTCCCTACGTGCGAAAATCTGTGAGAGAGCCGGCTGGAATCGAACCCGGTTTCGTCTCGGTCGGAGCTGTTGAGATCAGACGTTCGATGGCAGTGAAGAGTGTCCAGTGTCGTCTGTTCCCGGAGGTAGGTCAGTTCCGTGTTGTGTGTTTTAGCGAAAGGGGCGCGCCCAGGTTCGTGCTGTAAGCGTCGCGTGGCCTGGGACATTTCCGAGATAGCGTTAGGGTGCGCAGGTTTCAGACGGCCGACCTGCACTCAGCGACGTGGAACGAACATCGATGTCAGCTTTCTAGCCTCGTCGTCCTCGGAGACATCGAGAGTCGCAAGGAATTTTCGCGGTTCGCTGAGAACAATAATCGTAATTGGACGAACAATCGCGCACTATGGCACTCTAAGAAATCATTCGGAAATTTTCCCTACTACCATACCAGTATGCTATTCACGGTAAAGTGAGCACTTCTGAAAGCCCCCTCATTTTGAATGATACTCAATAAATACATTTTATTTCAACTTGAGACGTTAACTTCAGAGTGCAGTGGATTATACACACTGAACATGGTTAAAAGCTGCTTTCCCCAAGCGCCGTATTTTAACTCGCGAGTTGCGCAAGTGCACTGAGAAATCGGTTTTCTTAAATCAAACAATATTTGTTTGGTGGAACAAAATTATTGATTTGTACAGGAGCAATGGAATATTTTGTTGCTGAAACCAAATTATTTGGTTCTCACTTAGTTGCCCCAAACTCTACAGTGAACAGTTCGTGTAGCCATACAAATATTTACTTGCACCAACCAAATCTTACAGTTCGGGGCAACCAAATGAGAACAACAAAATAACTTGGTTTCAACAACAAAATATTTCATTGCCCCTGTACAAACAAATAATTTGGTTGCACCAAATAAATCTTGTTTGAATCAACAAAACCTTTTTTTCAGTGTACAGAAGACTGTACCGCTTATCCCGCAGGTCATTGAATCAGCGAATTATTCAAGTTTCTAAGTATGGGATTTTAAGCTGTGACACTGTAATTTTATTGATAGTGTAGCAAGGTTCAGTGCATGTCCGTACAGTACTTTTGTGTGCAATAGATGCACTAACAAACACGGTTACTATCCTAACTGTCACAAAAAATACAAACAAACACTCGAGCTGTATTTTCGAATGAAGACCAAACAAATGTATAAAGTCGATTCAACAAAATATTTAGTTTACAGTCTAATTTGTTATTGGCCCAACACAGAGATTTTGTTTATTCAAACAAATAATTTGTAAGACGAACACAAGTAATTTTGTTGCTTTTCAAATTTTGTTTGCTCGAAAAATATAATTTGTCAGGGTAATTAAATATATGTATATATATATATATATATATATATATATATATATATATATATATACATATATATATACCGATATATATATATATATATATATATATATATATATATATATATATATATATATATATATATATATACCGATATCAACTGCGCACTGGTTGTGTGTTGTCACAGTGGTCAGTGACGATTGGGCCAGCTTGTCCCAGGAGGAGTGAAACATCCGTGTGGACCAATGACTAAAGTTATATAAACACGTGTGTCTTGAACTCTGGCTTGTCTCGCAGTGGATTCGCGAATTCTTACAGTCGTTACGGCCATAGGTAGACGCAGCGAGACGAGAATACTGCGCCAGTTCAGAGCCCTGCGCATAGCGACGATGGCGCACTTGCAACGCGTGCCAGTGTAGCCCTTATAGCTCTGGCGCTTCTGGGCCTCGAACGTCGAAAGAAGCAGCCTCTTAAGGCGGATTCCCACCCGCCATATTGGATTTATCGCCAAGCTTCTGTTTTAGAAGGTGTATCGGAATTTCCCAGCCCGACAAATCCTAAAGAACAGCTTCCCAAACTTTATCGAACTGCCATAGCTTCACTAAGGAATTACACTCAGCCGCAGGTGAAAAGCCGCCAGAATACACTAGCTTATGAAAATACATATATAGGCTGTTCACGGTAAAATGAGCACTTTTGAAAGTCCTGCTTAAGATCTACTTGTATGCACATTGTGTATTCTTCCGCCTTATGGAAGATAACATTGCCATGAGCCTCGTCACTTATTAATGCGTCGGCCTAGTGAAACTGTCAAATTATTGCAAAACTAATTTTGTTGCAAATGTGTCTATTTTTACACTTCGGTGCATTAATAAAACAGAAAGCGAAAGAAATAATTTAAATGATCACAAATGGTTACCTGGCAATTTTTATTCAATGTTAAGATATGGAAATACTTTCCATTCATAGTTACCAACATTACGGGCGCATGCCACTCAGTTCAATTGGCGAGTTCTGATCGGGCGAGAAAATGGAGACGTGACGTAAACAGAGCACAACAGCCAATGAAGTGTTCGTGTCCTCACGTGCACACATGATTCACACCAAACCTCTCAGAAATAAAGATTTCAACACACACTTTGGTTTTGTGTATACATGTTAAATATATGTATATGTCAACTGTTACTAAAAACAAGAAGAGAATATTTCTTGCTTTTGTAAATGTTTCGGACAAATTAATCGATTGGGTAAACAAGTTATTTTAATTTTTGCGAAAACCAAATATAACTATTTCATTTTTTATAGATTTAATGTATATCTATATTACATTGTATAGTAAGATTCATTTTTATATATTTTAATGTATATCTATATTACATTGTATAGTAAGATTCATTTTTTAAATATATTTAATGTATATCTATATTACATTGTATAGTAAGATTCATTTTTTAAATATATTTAATGTATATCTATATTACATTGTATAGTAAGATTCATTTTTTAAATATATTTAATGTATATCTATATTACATTGTATAGTAAGATTCATTTTTTAAATATATTTCATGTATATCTATATTACATTGTATAGTAAGATTCATTTTTTTAATATATTTAATGTATATCTATATTACATTATATAGTAAGATTCATTTTTTAAATATATTTAATGTATATCTATATTACATTGTATAGTAAGATTCATTTTTTTAATATATTTAATGTATATCTATATTACATTGTATAGTAAGATTCATTTTTTATATATTTTTGTGAGTATTAATTTATTATATATTATTATCTAGTAGGTTATTTTATGACACGCACACTGAGTTTCTGTAACATTTCATTTATTGGGAAGGTTAATCATAGCAATAAAGAGCATCGGGAAAACTTAAATTCATGTCGTTTCTTTTCCACGGAACGGCATTAAGTCAAAGGAGTGTTCAAATTTGGACGTTGAGGTGTGACGTGAAGTAACGTAAGTACTAAAGCAGGTAGTAGTATGAAGGTACTCGCCTCGCACTCCTATCCAACCCGGTTGGAATGACAATCAACGTGTTGTGCAGACGAAATGCAGCTTTGACGTTTTGTGCGACAAGGAGGCAGATATGTTGCTATCGTTCCCTCTTTATTCTGCAACAACAAAAATGTTCTTACGAAAGTGACTTAAGTTTCAATATTTAATTCATATATCAAACAATACTTTACCTATGCACGATATAGATATTTTTACATTGATATTGTTGTGGGTTTTGTAATGTTTCAAATATAAATTTAATACTCAATGCTTTGTTTACTGTCTAGTAATGCTTTTTCATATTTATATTAGTGTGTACGGCGAAATGATAGATAAAAATAATGGAATGCAATTTGGAAATGAGGTGAGCTGTGGAAAGGTAAATAATATTTTTATTCGCACCATTTGTATTGGCGAATGAGAGGAGAACATTTGCTGCTTCATCAATATATTTCCCACCTTTACGTCATTCCTGACAGCGCTAATTATTATTTAATAGTTTTTATTTGCACGGCCCACTAGCGCTGTAAACATTTCACCACGAGTTTGCCCAGGGCTGATTGCCACTGACAACGGGAAACAAAATAATAAATTCAAATCGTAGTTCGGAACAGGATACGTGCGATAAATCCACGTGTTTCAGTGGCTGCTGTCAATTCGAATTTGATTTGCTCATACAACACCTGCCACGTATAGTAGATTTTTATTTGTTTGCCTCACTTCCTATCTTTCTCCCCCTCTCTGTGTTTTTTTCTTTCTTTTGTTAAATGAAGGAATTTGTTACTAACTCTGCATGCGTCTACGATGAATAATACGTTATTTGTTTCGCAAGTAATAATCGTAGTAATGTAAAAATACGCAATTATTTTAAGAATCGTGCTAATAAATTTTTTTTTCATTTTGTAACATTTAGAAATAACTATAAAAAATTTCAGATGCAAGAAAACGTAAATCAATTTCGGATAAACAGGACGACACAAACATGTGTTCAAAGAGTTAATATTGAAAGTGTTGATGTTTACCTCCTGAAGCAAATATGGCTGCTTAAGATCTACTTGTATACGCATTGTGTATTCTTCCACCATGTGTAAAACTTACATTACTATGAGCGTAATCATATTATTCATGCGTTGGTCAAGCTAAACTATTATAAAAGTAAATAATTTACAAGTTTTCAGATTCTTACACTTATATACATAAAAAAAAAACAAAGCAAAAAAATTATTATTTCAGTATTCACAAATTTACGCCTACACTATAAATCTGAATAGGTGAGAATTTCACTGTTTAAATCATAGCACCTGACTTATTTAACAGTCACTCCAGCCAGTTTAACTGATGAATAAGTGAAAATATGCTAATTTTTCTTCACTTATTGATTGAATGATATTTTTCACTGATTCGTTAACAATTTCATTTGCTGCTTTTCAGTTGGATCAGTTAAACAAGGCGTAGCAAATGAAATTACACTAAAGTATATATTTTAAAATGTGGAATTCGTCTTTTATAATACCATTTTACGAGATAACATGAACATTCTGCCTTCCATTTCGTTTCACGTTATCATCATAGCGCTCAGATTGAAGGTTTAAACTACATAATGTGATGAAGTTAGTGCATTCATACGACCTATTTATTTTAACAATCCTAATGCTAGCAATTAAAATAAAAACGAATGGAAAGTGCATTCAATTAAAAGTTCCATATTTTGGATAAATAAATATAATACTTTTCTCCTTAGATTCAACAATGGCTTGGTAGCTCGATTGGTAACTGTCTGAAAACGAGATACTGTGGGCTCAAATCTTAAACAAAGCAATTTTTATTTTTTTTACATTTTAAAAATACATTACATTGTAAAATGTAAACAGTGGCTATTATAGAAAATATTATTTTATTAATGATTTGGCTAAATTTAATAAAAAACAAACTTAATTTGCCACACGCAGTTGGTTGTCACTTATTCAATCAATGAATTTGTTTCACTGAAACAATCAGGGGTTTTGCACCGATTCTGTGGAGCTATTTTCACTGATTCGAGTGGTTGAATTTCACTGCGAATCGTGGTTTCCCAACAGATTCAAATTTAGAATGTAATATTTCTCATTTATCGTTAAGACATGGGATTGCGCACCTTCTTTCGTTACCAACTTTACAGTTCTCATCTCACTAAGTTTACTCGTTAAAATATACGCAGATAGGGGTAGTGACGTTATTCAAAGGTTGGTTTCTGTATGGCTCAATTAACCGTGAACATCTCGCAGTCCGGGATCACCGCTTGTAGCGGAGTTGGCATTATTCTCATTCGGCGGTTATCCGCTACATTTCTTAGTAGAGGTAGCAGGGCGGTTCTGGATCCGTGAGGAGCATCACAGGGCTGAGTGTCATAAGACTAACCTCAGAAGGGGTGGGAGAAGCCGTCAACCAACCACAACACACATCCCAGGGAGAGGGGGATGATCTGTTTCCGTGTTAAAGGCTGCCTCCAATTGATGTGCCTCTCGGAGCGACCCCTTTTCCAACGTTATTCTTATGATACTTATGCCCGGTTGCACCATCATCTTCCCCGATCCGAGATCGAATGATACTAATTCCGAACAAGGATCCAGTTTGATCTTGGTTCCAATGTAAAAGGGTTGCACCAACGAAATTTCATGATTCTGGATCTGCGACTCGTCGATCTTGGATCCAAAGTGAGAGATCGATATTAATTATATGACAAATTTTGCTATTGGTTCGCAATATGTGACGTCATGGAAGTAGGTGTATTTTTCACTATTAAACTATTAGATGTGCTATGTTTTATCTGTTTTAAGTAAATAATTTTTGTACTAATTTTACTGAATAATATTAAAGTGCGTATAATGTTGTTTTAATTTCCCAAGAAAATAATCGAACGTAGTTCTATCTGTTGGCGTATTTTCAAGCTACATTTATCGACGATGGCTGCTGATCTCGGATCGAGTTTTGGAACCGCCAATTTCAGCTGTTCGAAATTAATTTCATCTCGATCTCAGGTCGAGCTCTTAACTCGAATGGTGCAACAGTTTTCTGTGTTGATCTTTGATCCGATCTCGGATCGGGTTTTGACGATGGTGCAACCGGGCATTAACCCAGTGATGCTCTCCATGGATCCAGAACAGCCCTGTTACCCCTACTTTTCTTCATTTCGTGAGCTGTGCTTCGCTGACTGTGCTTCCATGGCCTGTTGTACCAGGCTATTTCCACTAGCGAACCAGGAAATAAACGATGCACTCGAAGGATTATCTTCGAGATTTTCCCTATGATCTAAAATTATTCATGCATTTAAGATTTCGTTACCCTGGGTATTACGAGAATTGACACACGGTAAAAAGCTCGAGAACCACAATTTCTTTAAAACTTCTAGTAGTTAAATAATTTATTCAAAAGAGATGGTTTCACATTTTTGTAAAATCTGAGGAAAGAGAACTGTATGCGTTAAAAGGTTGCAACAAACGCATATATCAGATAAAATGTTTCACCTCACAGCTCGGCGATTAAACAATGGGGGAAAACGTATTTGTGATTGAAGTCCTTATTATTGATGGTGCAAGTTAACGATTTGGGAATGGCGTGAGGCATGTTATTACTGCTGACAAGTAAGTTACAACGTGTAATTATATTAGTTTTAATGTAACATACTTATAGAAAGTCATTTAGCTACATCTATATGCACAAACTACGTCCCTCATACATTTTGAAAACCCAGTTTCCAAGAAAATCCTTTGTAAAACTACAAACAGTTTTCTTGTAACATTTGCAAAACATATATTTGTAATATTACAAATGATAGGCTTGTATACAACTTACAATATTGAGAAGTGTACATAAGATCTTTTTTCTTGTTCCAGAAAACAAATGTGATGAATTAATAACAGAGAATAACTCATTATACATATATATACATATACATATATATTATATATATTTATTTATTGCCAGCATGGGGACTAGAACCACACCCATTGTATTAGCCTATTAGCCCGCACCCTTAACCACAAGACACGCTTGAATTACGAACTTAACACTTATTTTATATTAAATATAGGTGCAAGTTCCAACCAAATATTAAGGAGGTTATTTGATTATTAAGAATACATTAATTTCATTTTAAGAGTATTGTTTTTGAGTTGAGGGATTTGGGCAGCTCTTAACGACGAGGTCTTGAGATATTCAATGTAGCTGGGGAACATTAACATTTACTAAGTAATATTGAAATTGCCGTTTTATTATGATTATTTGAGCTGTCTCTTAAAATTTGCACTTGCTATAGTTCTTAAAATTTGCAATACATTAATTTTTGCACTCGCTATTTCACTGAAGCTCGTTGATACGAGTCATAATAGTACCATCATTTCTTAAGTTCTGTTACGGACACAGACCTTTTAGTTTTACAAACGAGTAGTTGTATAAAAAGACCTTTGTACTGTTACATGGACAAGCATTTATATAATTATAAACAATTTCTCAGTAAAAATTCAATTTTTTTTGCAGTGTAGTTACCACACTCGCCTCACAATGACGCATTGCCACGGAAGCATGAAGACTGGGGCTCACGTGCACGATTGTCGACATGTTGCATATGAGTGTTACATATGACGGGTACTGTACACGCACTGTTAAAAAAAATTCCTTCCCATTTGATGGGAAAGTGCTGGCGAAAATTTATCCAGAAGTGTCCATAAAAGGTCCTTAAAATTACGGACATGATTTTTAAAAACAGACTTCCGTAAATTCCACAGAACCTCTCCGTTAATTACCTTGTTAATTGTTTTTACTTCAAGTTTGGAAAAAAAAGATATGATGGAAAATATATATTTTTCTTTACGTGGGTGCTCATTGCGTATAAAAAAGATGCTTAAAAAAATTAAAAAATTTTAAACCTGAACAAGAAAGTAAATATCTTACAAATCTCCTAATTTTTACACTTGAATGCATTAAAAAACCGAAAGCGAAATAAACAATCAGTTGCTACTAATCGTTACTTTACGCTTTTTATTCGACGTTAAGATATGGAACTACTTTCCATACACTGTTACCAACTGTACTTAGTGCATGTTACTCAGTGCGCCCTTTGAACTATGTATATGCATGTAGAAGCACTGACTTTTCTAAGGCCAGTAAAACATTGTTTTCATCCTAGACACAGTGCTGTCCAAAATGACCCCCAAAATAGGTGTTATGATAGTACTGAAAAATGGACACACTCAAAAACCTGAGGAACAAAAAACTATGAGATTTAGGATCCACATACCCTGTCAACCTTTCCCGCACCTTATAATGTCCTGCCTTACCGGCATATATGTCTGATTTTGTAGCTCTACATTCTGAATCTGTTCCCTGGTGCCACTTTTTTGCAACTACTCGCAAACGCAACTTTTTGAGACACTTTTTTGCGGTTGTGCCCTAATCGTCATTTGATGTTTTAGATTACAAAATTAAGAGAATTTTTTTCTGATGGTTTTCTGATTGCTCGAGCATTTAATTTACCGTTATGTTTCTGATAACTAGGGGCTGTGCTCGAATCGTCATTTTTATACTACTTAAATCTTCATTAATTATTTCTTTCAAATAATCGTAAGTAAGATTCCTTTGACTAATTTAAACAACATTACAATGATACCTGCTTCTTCAATCTTTTTATTAAAATCAACACTAATTTTTATATTTGTTTTTTCTTTGACAACAGTTGTTTTTCTGTATGAACAATCGATGACGTGTAAAGACCTTCGCCCCCAAAATGAATAGTAATTAATATCACCATCAAAGTTTACAGTTGGTTTATAGTAAAATTCATTATTTTTATAGCCGGTATCTAGTTTGGTTTTGGAATTTCTAAAATCATTATAAGGTAGAAATTGTTTAAAATAAACACCATTTTCAATGTCTAGATTCCAGTTTTCTTTAGGAAAAATTTCATTTCCACCATTTTCAACATAAATATTTCTTACACTTCAATGATCAAACATAGCAGCGTGTTTATGCTGTGCAGCACGATTTTATCTATTCAATTGAAAGCCCACAATTACAAAATCGGGCATTTCAAATTGTAAATTATTAAACTGATCTTTTATATCAAAGTTAAAAACAGTTGTCCCTTTAGGAACTTCTTTTTCTAAAAATTGCCAATAATCAAAACCAATAGGTATTTTTGGATCTTTGTATATTATTTCTTTAATTGCAATGACCGTGTTCGATTCATATTCAACAATAGGCCACATAATTTTTGATTTGTCAATGACAATTTTATCAGGATCAGGACGATGTTTCGTAACTTTATCATCTTTATCTAAAGTTTCATAAAGAAACATAATTTCTAACAAATGATCAAATTGAAAGAAAAAATATATAAAATTGAAAGAAGGGAAAAGTTTCAAATTAACTTTATCATTGCCAACAGTTAAAAAGATGGCCAAAGAAAAAACTGGCAGTGGTTTATATTGTGAAGGAAATGTACCAATTATATTGGCTGCATTAGGCGCACTTGGTGGTTTAGCTGGAGGAGCTAGTTCAATTTATAATTCTGCTGAACAAACTAATTTTTCATATTTTTCTGCATGTGATATTCGTTTTTTATCAACTCTGTTTTTTATATTTTCCATTGTTTTACCAAACACAGAATTATTCATCAGCTTATAAAAATCTTTCTCAAAGTTATTTTTAGCACTAGTTCTCATCTCTGTATTCAAATCTATATATTCCTTCAGCCAATCGGACAGATCAAACATCAATATTCTGTGTATTTTAGTAAGTTTTAAACCATTATTTAGACACTGTTTTAATGTATGATATTGAACTACATACTTTTATTTACTATGTAAAGTTGTTAATAATTTAGAATGCTTTGTTCCTGGAACTACCTTATTTTCTGGGCAAAATGGTAGATCTTAAGTAAATTTGCAGTTCTTGTGGATACTCAATATCAACTTTTAATATATAACCATACTCAGAATCATCATCCAAATCTAATATATTTTTCACTCCAGTAATCTAAATCAGACAATGAATAATATACCCAGTCAAAACGCCATATGGTAAATATTATGACATTACCCAACCATATAAATTATTAGCATCGAGATTTGGATTAAAATCTTCTAATTTGTTATTAGCTTTGACATATTGTTTACAACATTGTGATATTCCACCTCTAATTGCTTTTTCGATCATTAAAATCATATAGTCATGTAATAATTCTAGCAGTTAAGTCATTTTTAACATTACATCCCAAGATAATCTTGGTGCAGTGAAATACCACGCAGGATCTAAATCATATGCATTTATACACGTATTTCTGAAATTTTCAAATATATCTTCTAATAGTAATACATAACTTTTTAAATATAAGTCATGGTATTCACCAAGATTTTTAATATTAAATTGGTTCCATACAAGTTTTGCATGCTCAAAATCAGTGTCAGTTATGTCAGAATCATTTAATTTATTGTAAAAGTCACTTTTTGGTGGAAGTTCGGTTGCTTCGAATTTCTTTCAACTATCCATATAATGATATGGATAAACACCTTTTTTAATAACTAAATCTACTTGTTCTTCTGGGAAATGCTTTTGTGTGTGTTTCATTTGTTGTTTGGTTAAATTTGATAATAATTTAGCTAAACTACTGGCCGTAAATTTTAATGTGTGTATAAATTTAATTTTTAAATTTTCTGTGTTTTTTCACGAGTGATAAACTTTTGTTCATTATTTGAAATTAAATCAATATTTTTGTCATCATAGCCTTACACTTTAATAAATAAATGTGCATCATATCCAGCTAAATTGTGGAAATAAATTGGAACATAATTAGTTAATTTTAATTGTAGAGTACAATCATTACATACAGGATTAATGCATTTTCCACGTATATGATTATGATGGTGTACTTTTTTACTGTCATATGTATATTCATATCCACATACAGTACATTCATTTGAATATTTTTTCTTTTTGTTAGTAAATGCATTGGTTCAATTTGTGAATATATTTCCCCAATTTCTTCTACTTCTCTTTTTATTGATCGTATAAAAACTTAATGTGCATTTGGGCCTCGATACACTACTGGAGGCTTATAATCACCATAATTAGATGTATTATGAAACATAAATTACACGAAGCATCTGGTTTTTATTATTATATTGCATGATTCGTCGTTTAGCTTTAAATCGATGTTATTTATTTGTTAAAAAACGAAATAATCTTACTATTAAAGTATCTCCTTGTAAAAACCATTATCGATATCATCCTCTGTTAAAATTTGATATTTTTTGATAAGGTTAAATTTACGTAATTCTCGTGGATTTGGTTTAACTATTGATATTTTCTTTAATATTAATTCAAAACCTGCATATATTGTGAAAGGAATCTTCACTGTATGCTTATAATTTTTTAATTTTATTTGCTCTCTTTTCGAGGGTGAAGTGAATTTTACTGCTTCGTTTTTAGAGCAGTCTTCTGTATGTTTATTTAAATTCTCTTGCGAATAAAAGAATTGAAGACACACATCACATATATAAGTTTTACTATTATGATAATTTTTTTTGTGCAGAAAGCAGTTTCGATAAGTCTTTTATCCAGCAATAATGAGAATTTTCGTCATCTTTCAAATAAAGTACATTAATATATTTTTCCTTTTTTACTTTTTGTAAATTTTAGTAGATATACTGTAGATTCATCTTCAAGAGAGTAAACATTTATAGATGTATCAATTTGGTTTTCTATTTTTGGTATATTATCAATTTTAATAAGATATTCATATTTATCTATTGCTTTATCGATATCAAACCCCACATTTTTACATTTAGATACTCTTTGTGGATCTTTTTCTACTGGAAACAATGCAGATTTTATTTCCCAAAGAAAGCATTTTTGATCATTATGCTTCACATTTATGCATTTTTTTTAAATTTTTAATTGCTTCTGGTAGATCAATATATTATGCTCTATTTAATGGATTATACTTATTTATAGCTAATTGTATTCCAATTATTCTATCCAAAGTCCATCCTGAACCTCTTCTTTGAAATTCGGATAATTGTGTAAGTAATTCCAGATATATAATTTTACAAATCTTTGTAAATTCTCCTTCTTTTAGTATTCTATGATTAAATGATTGAAATGTAAATAATCCTACTTGATTATTTTCCTGGTTGCGACAATTGATATATAATTTAATGTTGGTTTTCAACCCTCTAAATGTTTTAAGTTTTTTGTGTGTTATCTCAAAAACTATAGTTTTTATATAACGTAAAAATTGGTTAGGCTCTACTAAATTTAAATAATTCTCAATGTTAAGTTGATAATCTACCTTTAAAAGCTTAATTAACTCTGTAATTTTTATTGGTTCTTCTACTGCTTTTGTTTACAAATAAATTATTTTAAAATGGAAATATTTCTGTTAATTCTTTTTATCTTTGGGATATAATTAATTGATATTTGTGTCAGCCAAAGGTAAATTTGTAAAAATATTCTTTGTTATCCCTTCATTTACTCGCTCGTTTCGCTTAAAATTTTTACAAATAGATTATTAGAAAATTGGAATATTTCTTTTAAATCCTTTTTCTATTGTTTTACAAATAGATTATTATTAGAGAACGGAAATTTTTTTTTCAATTTATTTCTATCTTTTGAATATAATTAATTGATATTAGCATTTAAAAAATTGTAAATTTGCAAAGTTTCTTTCTCTTTGCTTGTATATACTAAATGATATAATAGATATAATTATACCATCTTTAATTAGAGTATACCAATGTCTAGTTAAATCATTGTTCCTTAGATTATAGCTTTATAATTTTTTTAATCCCTACCTATAATTCTTAGCTCCTGCACTCTCCTCTCACCCAACTCAACTACAAGATTGTTCGCCTCCATTTTGATAGTTGTATTTAGGAGAAAACTAATTAAATTAGATTTTAATTTTTATAGGCTATTTTTTATCAAATATCACAAAGTTTTAGTTAGTATTAATATAAAAAGCAATACTTATTAATTATTTAACTTGTTAATATGGTTATGTTTCTTCGTGTATTTCTTCATATATTCATTATAACAAGCTTTATATTTTGTTATATTTTTGTCCTTAGTATTTTTATGTAGATAAAATAGTTTTATAGATTTATTCTCATTACACACTTTACATTTTTTTTAAAGATAATTATCGTGTTGAATTTCATTAAAAATCTAGTGCTGTACTGTGTAATTTAGAATTTATATGCATTTTGAGAGATGCATTAAAAACATATTTTGAACATTAAAATAATCCCTTCTCTTTATTTAATTCATAATGCAGTGTACCCTTTTCAATGCAGCATTTTTTTACAGATGTTATAAAGCTTATCTTTTGCGTATTCATTAAAGTAAAAATGTTCTATGTTTAATACTTCGCCACACTTTTTACATTGCTTAGATGTGGTATTATTTTCCGTTTCGTTTGCGCGCAGCGATTCCATTTCTATGTTTATTTAAAAGGGAAAATATTTCCAAAAAAAAAAATTAATAATAAAAATAATAAAATAAAAATAAAGTAGTAAATTAAAGTTAAAATAAAATAATCAAATTAAAATAGTAGAATTATTTTTTATTTTAATTTTTTTTTCCTTTTTAAATAAACTTAAAAATGGAATCGCTATGCGCCAAGTTTTTTACAACTCGTTCGAGTTGACAGAACTACAGGTCCTAGAAAAAATAAAAAGTATGTTACTACAGATTTTCAATTATTTTATTCTGAGTTTGGAAAAAAATTAGTTTTATTCTTGATTCAAAGTTTAAAATTATTCTACCAGATCGCCATGTAAGTCTGTTTGATAAAAATGCTTTAAAGTTAATAAACGAGAATCGAAATTTTATAATATATATAATGGCTTAAAAGAAATGAAAAATGGTAAATGATTTAGAGTTGTCTTAAAATATATAATGTATTAATTTGTATCTTTTCACTTGTTTTTAGCTTAAATTTGCTTGTTTTGATCGTTTTCCCATTGAATTTCAGATTTAGATTTTTTATTTTTTTCTTACACTTTCATTACAAATAGCAAGAAATAGTTAATGCTATTTTTCTTGTACTTTTGGTGCAAATTGCATGTTTTTATAGAATCAAAATTTCCTCACAGCCTTTGTGAAATATTGGAAAAATTTGTGTGATTTTAGGTTAAAATTGCTTGTTTTTTAATGGAAATTGCCTGCTTTTTTAAACAAAAAATTGTTGTTCCTAGCAATGTAAAAAAGCTGCTTGAAAACGATAAATTTGCTGGTCTTTAGTTTAAATTTTCTTGATTTTTTTAAAGCGTTTTTTCACTATATTTCAGACGAGTTTTTTATTTTTTCTTGTACTTTCGTTACAAATAACAAGAAAAAGTTGATGCTATTTTTAGTTGTATTTTTGGTTAAAATTATCAGAAAAATCATGCTGCGCCAGGATCCGCATTATACATCTACTGCTGCCAAAAATTTCGATAAGCCCTTTAGAAAACGACTTATATCGAAAATCAGGTAAAGATACTGCTTTCATGCAGCATTCCCCTTAAGTTTTATTTTCAACTATGTATCTTCAAAATGGACTTTTAAAAAAACCCGAATGCCATTAACATGCGTTTCCCTACAAAAAATTCTCACTGCTTTCAAACCAGGGTGCCGCGTACTTGGAGAGGTTTCTAGCGTGTTTGAGGCAGGGATGCGCGGGACCGATAAGGACTACACTGACATGCACGCCTCACGTCCCTTCGCCTCTACGCGCAAGGCGCTGAATTGGCGTGCAGTGTTCTCTTCCCTACTGCGGTAACCCTATCATTTTATTGGTGGAATGTCCGTAGCAAAGTTCAATGCACGTCCCTATAATAGTTCCCCATGTTTCCAACTAGTTATATTATGTGCTACAGTTGTGTGATAAAACCGTTTTTAGCTACGTTGGAGGGCTCGGAAATAGCATTTCTAATGTGTATTATGTATTGAGAGTATTATACGTATAGGCTGTTCACGGTAAAATGAGCACTTTTGAAAGCCCTGCTTAAGATCTACTTGTATGCACGTTGTGTATTCTTCCGCATTATGAAAAATTATCATTGCCATGAGCCTCATTACTTTGTTCGTGCGTCGATCAGGTGAAACTGTGAATTTATTAGAAAAGCAAATATTTTAACAAATCTGATTATCTTTACACGATGCATAAAAAAATCCGAAAACGAAAGAAATAATTTAAGTTATCATAAATTGTTACCTACCACTCTTTATTCGACGTTAAGATAAATAACTACTCTCCATCTATCATTACCAACTTTATTGGGCGCATGTCACTCAGCGTGACCGTTAAAATATATGTATAGGCTATTCACGGTAAAGTGAGCACTTTTTAAGGCCCTGCAAAATCTTTACTTTCAGCCAATTTCTATCTTCCCGGCATTTTTTGATGTAAAAATTGCCTCGTGACTAATAAATACAGTGTGTTATTTTACCACTATCAAAACCAAACGCCTGAGGTTGCAATAAAGTACATATATTAGTGGTTAATGTCTGTTGAGAGGACCTTAAAAAGTGCTCACTTTACTGTGAACAGCCTACAGGCAGGAGCAGTGACTTTTTTATAAGGATGATTTCAAAAGTGCTCACTTATCGTGAACAGACTTTAATATGATAGTACATCCAATATCACAGGGTTCTTCGATTTATCTCAATCTGACGTTATTGATTATTAAGTTGTGTGTGCAGGTTTGTGAGGATAAAATATAACATTTCAATCTAGAAATGTGCAAAGTGTCATTGTAATATTGTGCTTGAGTAGGTTCTGTTGAAAATTGCATTTTAAATTCAAGAGTAGATCAGTAGTTTGCTATAAAAACAGATGATCTAATGTGAAATAAGTAGACGTGGCAACACTGACGGAATGAGGTGTCGGCTAGCAAGTGCAGTAGCTATAGAGCGTCCCACTCTTAGAATGCAGTACAGTGTGAATGGCGCGCACTGTTGCCAGATTACTCTAGCTTTGTGACGTGACTGGCAGCCTGAGTAACAAATGGCTGGCGAAGCAAAGGCCTGATTAAGATAATTATATCTGTTTACCTCCCTGACAACTCTTAAGAGAATTCAATCCTACGACGCAAAGCTAGGCGGCTCCTTTGAGACTGAAACCTGTGAGAAACCCTGTCAATGTGACTGCATGGCGCGCAAGCAACGTAAATGGCATATTTTTTGAGGCTTCAAAAATATAACTTATCAGGCAACAGTGCACGCAGGAACAAGGACAGAGTTGACGACAGAAGTCATGTATTGGGAAGAGAGAGCGAATGTCCATTACTCCGCACGCTGCAATGTAAAGCCTAGTACATAAAGGCATCTTTCTTGTACAAGAAAGTGAGCACTCTCTTGTACACTCCGACTTGCATCGTGTGAACGGCCGCCATTATACTAGTTACTAGCACACAAGAGCTTATATACTAGCTAGTGCCATATAGGGACGATCCAATTTTCCACCATATTTCTGGTGCAAGACGAATATAAACAAAACACATATTTTGTTTATGCTTGCAATAAGCTGATATGTTAATGTTTTTAATACGATAAAATGTTTAATAGTCCCACTATCGTAAATAATTCTGTGTATGCATTTTAAAAACTAGAGAGGTTTATCTTTTTTTTGTGGGTTTACATTTTCTAAATTTCTATATATTTAGTGCATGAAATATGTCCGATTGGCCTAAATATTATAATTTTTTATGACAGATGCTATTGATAATGCACAAATTACCTCCACAAGCCCAAAACCTTCTTCCAAATAATACATAGTTGACATCAACCATCCACTTTCTTGCTCACCAGCTAGTGTCGTGTGTATGGATCACACAGTTTATTGCATACTAGCATGTAGGCACTTAAGTGTTCAATTTCTTGTTCACCTTTATTTTCACTTTCTTGCACGAGAAATATAGCCGTGTGTACCAGGCTTAAGAGTGAGACGCTGTGTAGGCATGGACGGAGGTGTGGCTGGGGTTGACGCAGCACGTGGAGGGGGAGGGGAGGGGGTGGGCCGGGCCGGGCCGGGCCGGGGTCTACGCCCTGGCGACGTCACAGGAGGGGCGACCTTGCCCTTGACAGTGCAGTTGGCAGGGAGGGGCAAGGCCTGGGTCCTCAGGATCGATACTCTCTGCTCCTCCGGGAGGCTGGGCCGGCCGTGTTGCCGCCTCTACTTCCTCTCTCTCCGTCTCCTACTCTCTCCAGCTTCTCGATGTACCTCCACGCTTTCTCTAGCAAACTTTTGAGAAATCACCCCATTTACGACTCGCCAGGTTTCTTCCGGAATATGTCACGTATTCACAACCTTACACATCTATTCACATACAGCTATCGTATTTTTAATTTAAACTGAATTTTTACTTGTATTTTATTTGTAAATTATAATATTTCATCTATAATAAGTACGGACGAAATACGGAGAAAAAATAGGTGTGTTGATAATTCCTAAAGACTGTTCACGATAAAGTGAGCACTTTTGAAATCAACCTTAGAACAAAGTTATTGCCCCTGCCTGCATATATTTTAACGGGCGCACCGAGTGGCATGCGCCCTGTAAAATTGGTAATGATGGATAGAAAGTAGTTCCATATCTTAACGTCGACTATAAAGTGTTACATAACTATTTATAATAACTTAAATTATTCCTTTAGCTTTATTTTTTTTTTTAAGTATGTAAGGTACAAATTAACCAGATTTGTAACATATTTACTTTTCTAATAATTTCACAATTTCACTTAACTGACGCATGAATAAAGTGATGAGGCCCATGGAAATGTTGATTTTACATAAGGCGGTAGAATAAACAATGTGCATTCAAGTAGATCTTAAGCAGGGCTTTCAGAAGTGTTCATTTGACCGTGAACAGCCTATAGTGAGAAATAGTTCTCATATTATCGTCTGTAGAGCGCGCGTTGTCCCTTTGATATAATTTTCTAGACTGGGTGTAGCTTTGTCCGAACGAAGCGCAGGACTCCAGTAGGGCTCTAGAAGAAATGAAAAGTAACCACAAGTGTATTATACAAAAACTGTGTGGTTCATAGTGAATGTACTCGTCTAATGATTAACCAATCACACACTACTATAAATTCATTTGGTTTTAGTTAATTACTAATTTACCAGCACACGGAATAATTTAGACGTATTTTTTAAATTAGTAAAAGAAAATTGAACTTAAAATTTTTTTTTTAGAAATGAGATTTAAAAAAAAATGCAACAGGCTACCTTTTGCTCCTTTTTTCTCGTGAGATTCTAATGGCTGAAGACTTTACGTACACGACACGAAATAAGACATCACAATTTCGAACACGTCGAGGGTTTTCTTACACGACACGTACACGATGACCTTGAACCATTGCGTAGAAATACTGTATTTTGTTCTGATACGTGCTCTTTCATTACGTACACGTGTTTAATTGAGAACCGCGTCTTTCCTAGCTCCCTGCGCGTGGTGGCTAGTGATGGGAGGAATTGAATATTTCCAGGAATCGACGTTAATATTATGCGTGTATTACTTTGGTCGCTTCTGGGTATTTACTTTTCCTTGTATCGTTTAAACGAGAATTAGTTTAAAATTTAGTTTAAAATTTACTTGGAATAATTGATTTTTTAAAGAGGCTATAGTGATTAATTGAATTTTACGCCTATAGTACAGTATGTTAAAAAAGTAGTTGCAGGATTATTCTTTTAACCCGAATGCGAACTTTTACATAAGGTTCTGAAATACGTTTGGATATTGTATCTATACTGAAATATATTTTATTGTGGTCGAATAGAACCAGCACGCTAACTTTAAAGGAACAAATCACGCCACGTAAGGCCCAATATTTCTCAAGACAAAGTAGGCTTCGCTGTTTTCATCTTTGGGCGAGCTGGAAGAAGTGCAGACATTTTTCAACAGACATGAGTGGGCGTCGGCGTGTAGACCGGCGCAGTAGAGTATGCGCATTTCCCTGCAGGATCATCTATCCTCTCTTGAGACGACCAAGAACAAGGCGGAGATATTATTGACCGTCAGCAGTCTGTCAGCTCGAGGGAAGGGCTGCAACATCGAGCATCCATTGTGATTTGTCATTTTGCACACGATTAAACCATGAATGACGACACGTTTTTACTGTCATGTTATAAACATTTTTCATATCCCCTCCCCCCTTTTTTTTTTTTTTTTTTCAATGTGTGATTGATTATATTGCGCAGCGACGCAAAAAAAAAGTCACAAAAAAAATTAAAACTCTGTTTAGCAGTGACTACTTAAACTTTGAAATAATAGTGGGGAGGTTCGTGCCATACTTCTATGCACGTTTCGAATTTTGAACATTCTAACTGAAAACTTACTTTTCACAGAACATATTATTTGCTGTGAAGATAGATCCTTAATGAATGTACTCTTGACTAAAAAGAATTGCCGCATAGTTAAATTGTTGTCTTGAGCATGTTCTTATATCTTCGCCGACCTCTGTACGAACTGTTTTTCATTTTTGGACGTTTCCAATACTTTGTGTAACTGTTCCTTTGCACGCGGGATATAACGATCAGTACACAATTATTTAGGGTACTTCCAAACAACTTATAACTTTTTTTTGTTACATAATTTACCTGTGCAGTGTTTTCCTCGATTTGCTACGTAATTTTACCCTTCTACGTGAAACAAATTGTCCCTAAGAATACTTCGTTACATTAAATTTTGTTCATAATATATTAACACAGCTATAAAAAAAATAGTGAGAACCAGGTATCTAAATTAGAAGTTAAGATTCCCTGCACAGAAAACATTGATAAATAGCAAACGGGAAAGCTGAAAATATGCATTTTGTCAATAATGAGTAACACGTAATACTTTGAGTCATTTAGTAATTCTCATACCTCGTATTGATTTTGCGCATGGTTTTAGCTCTCTCTCTCTCTCTCTCTCTCTCTATATATATATATATATATATATATATATATATATATAATGGGAATATGCTTGAAGTGTGATTGATTTATTCTAACATTTGAATAAGTAGGGTCTAAAACAAAATATTTTACAGTGTTGCAAAATATACATGTTTTCTCATTTCCAACATAAGTCGTACTTCTCTGACAATTTTGGCAATGTGTGTACTACTTTCCGATGAATTGTACAGTCGGGTGCACTCACTGGAGGCCTCTCTCTTTCTACCTTAATGACATCGAGTTGTTTGACAGATTCTCGCAGTGGGGGTGAATGATTAAGTGAAATGTTTTGACATACTCCATTGCCACACCGTATCGTCACAGGAAAACAACTTTGAGACGTGAAACAAACACGACTAATGAGCCAAGAGTGGATGTAATCAAAACAAATACATAAAGCGTATAATAATTCCCACAAGGGATTTTGCCAGATTTATAACAAGACTAGCAGCCCGTCATCGCTTCGCTCAGGTTTTATAGAGTTGTTGAGATTCATACCTATGTATGCGACTACCCGTGACTACCTGTGACTACCTGCAACTACCCGTGACTACCTATGACTACCCGTGACTACCCGTGAGTACCCGTGACTACTTGTGACTCATTGCGACTACTTGTGACTAATTGCGACTACCTGTGACAACCTGCGACAGCTTGCGACATTTTCTTGTAACATTGTTTCAATTTATCTTTAATAGTTTTCGTAGAGCATGCTTACAAAGCAGCCATGTAGCGCATTTTTCTCAGATTTGTTAAAAAAAATTCTGAAATTTCTCAAGGATTAAAAAAAAAAAATTAAACACAGCAATGTCCATATGGAAGACTGTAGCTTTCTAACAGTGAAAGTATTATAAAAATCGGCCGTGTCGTTTCCGAGATTAGCCGTTACATAAAAACAAAAAAACTCACGTCACATCTTTATAATATTATTAGTATTAGTAGAGGCAGAAAAAAAAATAGAATTACAGAACGAATTAAAAAACGAAGAAACTGAAAGGAAAAAAACCAAGGACAACACAACGATGACGGCACAAATGAACAGTTGGTTTCAATCACACGGAACAAGGAAGGACATCACGACTAAGGCAGCACAGACGAAGACACTGCTTCGCCCAAGACTGGAAGACACAACTGTTCGTCTGTTTCGTCATCGTTGTTCTTTCCTTAGTTTGTTTCTTCAGTTTTTTAGTTTGATAATTCGTTCAGTAATTACATAATTACTTTTGGAATTATTATACGTTTGACTTCACGACACAGTACGTTCAAAACATTTCACTTAATCTTAATGACAGCGTTTCATTCCGGGAAAGACGGATGAGCTCTGCCATATCCATTTTCAAGCCTACGCATTTGAAGAAACACAATTAGCAGATCTGCCGTGTTAGTGAGGTACTGTGCTGTGTTCCGTCGTTTGTCATCTGTCGCGCGTGGCAGGACGTTGATATATTATATAAACCCTGGCTCTGTCGCTTTCCTTCCTAATCGACTATTAATATTGTCTGGGTTTCTTTTCTTAGGGTGTTACGTAATGCCACTTAAACTTAGTCGACGGTAGAGACAGAATATGAAGTAGGCCCTCTACAATGAATTCCCCGTGGGCCAGATGAATAAGAAGACCTACTGTCACGAATTTGGCCACTTGCTATAAAATATTTATTCTAGTATCCAAAAAAAAAAAAAATTTAAAGCGGTTTGAGAAGTTGTAATGCCAAATAATATTCAGAGCATCCAAAACATCAAAAAATGATAAACAGCTCATCCAGGTGATAAATTAACGTATAAAAATCGCTTCTGAAAGCATTTCACCGTAAATTCTGAAAGCTTTGTGAGTTGCTCTCCTAACGTTATTTCGGCGTTAAATAGTCATTTATTAACGATCAACTCTGTAGGAAATACGTGGGTGTATTCGAAACACCTTTCGAGTGCAAAATGAAGAAAGTAAATTATAGAGAATTTTTTGTTTTCGTCTATTGGAAATTAAATACAATATCTATGATGTGTAATGGATATATAATTTAATATTATGTTTTATTTACTACTTATAACTAGTAATTCCTTTAAATTATCGTGTGTTTGCTAACGTAAAACGTGACCACAAGTTAGGAAAAACTGCGATACAAGCATCTTCTTCTTCGCTTGAAAATCGAAGACAGAACCTTCGTGGTTCGACGGTCATATCTGCCCCTACCAAAGAGAGTACGAAATTTAATATGGTGGTGTTTAGATTTTCAAGAACGAATTTTTGTGAAACTTGTAACTTAAAACTAGAGTCTCCCGAACGAAGTTCAACTTAACGTTTTGTTCTACACGACTGGGGAAGAAACTTGTAAGGATTATGAAGTCCTTGACATGTCTTCTACTTCGTTTCAGCATTCGCGGTTACTTCAGACTTCTCTGAAGCCTATCAGGTTGTTACTCTGCGTCATGCAAACTGAAGCCGTGTTCGAAATGACAAATTTGTTATACTATAATTTGTCATTTCGTAAGTTTCAGTTCGGATGTTGTCGACAGTCACTTGTTTAGTACTTTTGGCAACGCATTTTTACATTTAGCGTGAAAAATATTTTTGAATATTTCTATAATCATCACTGGGAGGCTGCGAATACGTTAATAAATAAAGAAAATTATACCATAATGACTTTTAAAAAAACTTGTTTGCGAAATTGATGTACAAAGCACAACACTTACTTGCTTTTTAATATATACGTAGTGTATTTTATGAACAGAGATTTGTTTTACAAAACATTGTATTTACGTATTCGCGCATGTGTTTTGAATTTACAAATCAATAAGGTGCTGATTTTGTTATTTTGATACAAAATAATAAGAAATACCAAATTACCGAATACGTCACAATTTTTGCTTACAAAATGGGGACAAGTGATCATTTTGTCAACAAAATCTGCCAGGCCTATGTTTAACTAAATATATAGGAAATCACATCAAAGTGAGAATGCACCGCATTTGTGAGCACTCAGTTGAATAATATTTTGCATTTGAAGTATTTCTTACTGGGCATTACCAACACACCTATTTTCACACTGTTTTGATTTATATCAGTTATATTATAACTATGCATTTTTTTATTATTTAATTTATAAGTAAAAGTTGAATTGGACCAAAAATAGGGCACTTTAACGTTAAACCCAAGTATGGAACGCATATTTAGGAACTAACATAAAGCCTCATACTTGGGGTGATTTTCCAAAGGTTGGAATCAGAAAAATATGAAGAAACCGGGCATTGACTAATAGCATGCAATAAAAACGTAGGGTCACCGCTTAAAGCCACGTTCAGGCGAGTCACTGACGGAAACGCTGCACGTTAGATGAGCGTCTGTACGCGTGGAGGCAACTGATGCGTGAGGAAGAGTCGACCAAACAGCCCACGTGTTCTGATACCTCGAACGCGCACAATAAGTGTAGACCTTTAATCCCAGCAGAGCGCCGCTTTTTACGGTGATAATCATGAACCCGTTTTATCGGACGAGGGATTAAAATACCGACTATTACAGGAGTGTAATCGGCACGTACTAACGAATAATAAGTGTTATAATTTATTCATTTGTTTTCAAATGGAATGGAATCAATGCAATATTTACGAAATGCTGTTCACCGTGTCGATATCTGATTTTTTTTTTTTTTTTTTTTTTTCCTTCGCGGAAAATGTATAACTAACAACTGTCATATGTTATGCTTACTGCTCGTATAGTATTTACGGGTGTAAACGATGAAACTTTTTTTCTCTCTGTGAATGTTGACAAGAAAAAAATGTCTAGCGATAAATTACCTTGGTTCATGAGCAAGGGCATTCATTTCACATGATAACTTGGCACGTTGGGTGATTTATTGTGGTCTGCGGAACGTAGGTGGATTTGTTCCCGTTCGTAAAATGGTAAGTGATTTTCAAGGCTGAATGTTGACTTTAATGAATAAAATGTATTGTGTAACGTAACCGCCGGTTGAGAAAAATGAATGTTATCAGGGTCATTTGAGGTTTCTCGGTCATAATTTTTATCATGTCATTTGAGGCCCCTTGACCATTATGCAACGTGCGCCACGCACTAGTGTAGCGGGTGGTCTCCCCACGCAAAGATAGGGTGTCTGCCGTTCTCAAGTCTCGCTACGTTACGTAACTGTCTTCTCCAGTTGTTTACGTGACGTAAACAACTGGAGACCTTATTTCCTGGTTTCTATTTCTACGCAGTTACGCGCAGCAGTTATTTAAGCACCGCCGTTATCTCCCGCTGCGCTTTCGCTTGCAGCGGCGATGTGAGATAATAGGGACACCCTTCAGTTGCGCATCCGGCTGCGAAGGTTTCCTCTTAAAAATGTCACGGACGTTCTGTTCTCTCTCTTTCTCTCGCCGCAAGCTGATTCACGGTCCAAGAAACGACCCGTAGTGGCCAGATTCTGGCTCGAGAATGACGACGAGGAAATTACCATGGTCCATTCATGGCTACTTGAAGCCCCCGTACAGTGGTCCATTCATGGCTACTTGAAGCCCCGTACAGTGCTTGCAATTGTTTTGGAAAATATTTGTGTATATACATTGGTTACCACATTGAGGTCTGCTCACATTTACTGGCACTTGAGTCAAATTAGAAGTGAGTCACCGATACCCTCCACTGCAAGAACACCGGTTCTGTTGGTGACTGTGTTAGAACTCACCATCGTTCTATTGGTCCATTTCACACCTGACACTACCCTGTACTTTACAGAGTTCATAATTTGCCGGTCATCTACCAATGGAGAGTCGAGCTAATACTAACCCAATCAAATTTCTTTTATCGTATACAAGGATTTACGATCAATAGATACGATGGTTTATCGCGGGAAAAGTTGACTGTTTGCTAGGATTCAACGTACCGTACATATGTCGGACAGTTTTCTGTCTTTATTGGCTGTCGTTAATGTACGAAGCCACTACCCTATTTCACTGGGCCAATGAGAGCGGTTAGCCTGCTCGCATCCCAACAAGGCGAACCGGGTTCAATCCCCGGCCGGGTCCCTCCCAGATTTTCGCAAGTGGGAATCATGCCGGACGATGCCTATAGTCGGGGTCTCCCGTTTCCCCCGTCCTTTCATTCCGGCTCTGTTCCAGTCTCGTCTTATTTCACCCTCATCGGCTCTCAAGATCTCGTTGTTAAGAGCCGCCTGAATTAATTCCTCCAAGTTGACATCTGGCCGTCTTCCGCAACAGGTCGGTACTAGTGCAGTGAATAACGCCTTCTTACGCATGCGTTACCGACGCATGAATTATAATTTGTAATCGAGCTGGATTGCTAGTTTATTGACAACGAACTTTTTTTAAAATTATACATGTCCTTGCTCAACTGGTCCATTGGCTTTGTTTTGAAAAGAGTAGCAAAGATAAGGCGACACTCCCAAGCATTTGGCTAAGGCCGTATTTCAAGCCATAAAATGTAAACATGTCGCTAGTACACTACCAACCTAAGAACGTAAGATAACACCAGAAACTAAACATTTTATAGACAACTAGTCTGACACATTATTTTTAATAACACTGCGACATATCTAATTTTTTTTTTTTTTTTAATGTGGCTTTTGAGGTAAAATTGTGTGGTGGTTTACTTTACATTGGTAGCAATAAAGGCTAACGGATTGGAACAGACTTTCTCGGAATCTTCACTACTCCCATTTTTAAGCAATAGATAAAAAAAAAAAACGTTAACACATTCAAACTATATTCTCTCTCCGCGCGGCCAGACTAACTGTACCCGAGCCTGTTACTGTTTGTATAGGCTGTTCACGTTAAAGTGAGCACTTTTGAAGCCCTAGTTACTTTTTATTTGAGCCATATTTTATTCTTTAACTGCCTTTTTACATAAACGTTGCAATTTAACTACTAAACACAGTATGCATATTCCACTGCACTCGGAAGTTAACGTACAAGGTTAAAATAAAATACATTTATCTACTATTATTCCGAATGATATGGCTTTCAAAAGTGCTCACTTTATCGTAAATAGACTATAGTAACGATACATGCGGCTGACAACTAAGGTTTTGTTCAAAAGTCTGTTCCAGTCGTGAACGGACTACAGGTAAAAAAAATTACTTCATTATAAAATCATGAATTCCAATGTCCAAAATCTTGTTTGTCTAAACATTTTATACCGACGTGCATTTCTCAACATTGGCCAAAAACAATACATTGAAAGCGATATAAGCAGAAATGGTTTTGAGGGAATGTCAGCTATAAGAAAAAAATACTCGTAGCACCTATATTATAAGGAAGAGATAATTAACATTGTGATAACTTGTGAATTACACAAAAATTACACTCAAAAGAAATTACACAAAATGTACACACACTAGCTGAGATTACACACATGTTGTGTAATTATAGATTGGCAACCCTGCTAGGCGTACCCCGCTAGACATCCCCCGAGATGAGACATGTGCTGGTGGAACTGTCGCGACAGAGATGCTGCTGGATGACCAGGAGGGGGGTGGAGAAGCGTCCTGCAGGTGGAGGAGAGCAGCTACGCCGCTGGAGGGGAACGTAGGGGTGGGCGTGGCCCATGTTGCCATGGCGACGGCCCGGGGGTCGACGGCCCGCGATGTAAACACTCGGTTCTCTCGCTCGGCGGGGAGGAAGCGGAAGTGCGTCGCAGGGGGGGGGGGGGGAAGAGCCGCGCTCCGAGTATCCGGGCGGTGGCAGCAGCATCGCCCGCGAATATGGCGGAGCTGATGCGTGCATCTCCCCCCCCCCCCCAGCCTTCTGCATCAAACAGCACTACGTCACGCGCTCGCCCGACGCGCGATCCATACTCCAGCCGTCTCGCATCACCTGTTCACAATAAAGTGAGCACTTTTGAATTGAAATCAACGTTAGAAAAAGTCACTGTACCTACCTACATGCATTTTAACGGGCACCCTGAGTGGCATGCACCCAGTAAAGTTGGTAACGATGGATGGGAAAAAGTTTCATATTGTAACGTCGAATACAAAGTGCCAGGTAACCATTTGTCATAAATTAAATTATTTCTTTCACTTCATGTTTTTTTTTATGCATCGAAGTTTAAAAATGAGCAGATTTGTTAAATATTATTTTTCTAATAGTTTCAGTTTCACTTCACTGACGCATACATAAAATGATGAGACCCATGACAATGTTAATGTTACATAGGGCGGAAGAATACACAACGTGCATAGAAATAGATCTTCAGCAGGGCTTCAAAAGTGCTCATTTTATCGTGAACTGTCCATACACTCTATACTCTTGCAAGACATCTCGCAAGAGATCGAGAGATATAGTGTTTGCTATTTCTTCACACTTTCCGAATCAAACCTTTGAAAAAACACCCCATGATGACGCGTTTGGTTGTTTCCTAAATATGTCATCACAAGCGTTTTATACTTGGGTCAACATTAAAGTACCTTATTTTTGTTTAAATTGTACTTTTACTTTTGCTTATATTTTATGTGTGAACGAAAATATTTCATTTATAACTAGTATGAATAAATGCAGAGAGAAAATTGGAGTGTTGGTAATGCCTGGTAAGAAATAGTTCTTAAGCAAAATTTTACTACAACGAGTGCGCACGAATGTGGTGCGTTGGCCATCTAGTGTAGTTTTCTAAGCTTTGTTTGAATTGGGCGGATAAATATCTTGGAAGTAGAACTTTAACAGGGCTTCAGAAAAGTTGGAAGTAATTGTGAATGGACTATAGAACATATTCCGTTTTTTTAATGCAAGTAGCTCGTAACAAGAAGTTATATATGTCTTCCTAAGCTGGTCATGTGACCAACTATGTATGAACCGGAAATGTGGCATTTAAAAGTAAAGGGAAACGTATTGCGGTTAAGAATGCTTCGTATTTTTAAGATGTGGATAAATTCATTCATCGGTGTCATCAACTAATCTCTTGAAAGGTCAAATTCTTTTTTTCCAAATTATCTGTGCGAACTATGTGTGAAAACGTTTCGTATGGAATTAGCTTGCTATTTTCGCAAGGAAGTTGACAGGTGTGGTTTTAAACAATATTGATCTACATCACTAGAACAATGTTATTTTGAACGGAATATGTCGCGGCGTACTTGGGAGTCAGGCGTCCTTGTTTTGCCTATTTCTTAGAAAGTCTTGACCAGTTGCGTGGTACTTTCATTCCAGGATGTACTTCACGTCCAATGCCTAACCTTCTCTGCTCTCGGACTCCGGTCTTTAAGATGTCGTCATTGTTCGGTGGCCCGTAACAAATCTAATCCTTTAATAAATAGCTGAGTTATGGTTCTTTG
The DNA here is from genome assembly GCA_029891345.1 of Dryococelus australis. Taxonomy (NCBI): domain Eukaryota; kingdom Metazoa; phylum Arthropoda; class Insecta; order Phasmatodea; family Phasmatidae; genus Dryococelus; species Dryococelus australis. The sequence goes on from CM057000.1 coordinate 145,685,742, forward strand.
TAAAGCTGGCAAAATACCTTTTTCAAAAACCAGTTGAAGAAGCCAGAATCGGGAATTAAGGGATTTATTCACTTGTTGATAAATTCAATATTCGTAAGGGATGTTCTGATGATCTTCCTCAATGCTTATTGCAGCAGGACGTACAAAGCTGATGCAATTTTTTTTATGCGTAAACCTTTTGGTAAATGATTTCACTTTTGAGTGCAGCCTCCGCCACTGAAGCTGTCAAAATCCCTGAGTTCTCCACAGGAATGCATTACCTTGACAGCCAGGCGTAGAAATTCTTACTCTATATGAAACGAGGAAAACATAACAAATATTTTCTCCCTATACTTTTCTGGCCATTCCACTGTACTGTCATTGCAAGAGCAAACAATGGCTGATCCATCCACATCACAGGGATTTGCCCGTACAGAATCCAGCCCATGGTATATCATAGAGACTGATAAGTGTGTGTTCTAAGTTGCGGATATGGAGAAGGCGGGGGGTTGTTAAAGCAATAAAATTATCATACAGATCATTAAAGTTTGTTGTCTACAGTTTTAAACATTTGCTTTATTGTTTCCCCATTTGATAAAGTGGTAAGCAAATGACAATAAAACTATCAACCTTTCATTCCTTTGAAAGCTATTTATTTTAAAGTAGGGGCGTGTACAGATACAATTAAAGTTCCTAAACCTTTAATTTTGAATTTGGCAAAAGCATTGAACAAGTTATGTCTTAATTGTAACATTAAAATGCACTTATCTGCTATGAATGGCAGAATTCTCATAAGTAGTTAGTTATGCTGAAAAAGGGCCGCCATTTTGAATCCTAAGGGAAAATTTTTGTGGCTCCACTTCTAGGTTTGTTCCTCTATCTGTCAGTAATAACTATGCCAAGTGGCCACGTGTGACTCAAAAGTGCAGTATGGTTTCACGTACGCCTAGAAAAGTCGTCTGTAGTTCATTCACAGTTACTTCCAACCTTGATGAAGCTCTGCTAAAGTTCTTCTTCCAGGATATTCCTCCAGCTCGTGCAAACAAAGCCTAGCGAAGTCTACTGCGTGTAGTCGTGCTCATGCAGGAAACGCGAAGCATAATACATTCACACTGAATTAAGAGCGACGCAAATGCAAATTTCTCCAAGCGAGAAGTTGACCCAGCTTAAATATAACTCGGTGGTAACGTATTCTTGAATAATCAGATTCAAGGAACGATTCTTTTCTTTTGTTTCGTGGATTAATTTTTATTCCTACCAACTTCCAACTGGATTGCGTATTACGTCAACATCGCAGCATGCGCTGAAGTTAACAGTTTCGTTTGTGTGTGTTTGAATGACAAACAAATTAACGATTTCAAAAACTCTTGGATTCAAGAAAATATTCAGGTTCAAATAGGCGTTAATTGTTTCTTGACGTGACAACGTCTTACAACTCAGCCCCTTATGTTGAGAAAATGAGCGTCTCGAAATGTTGCTCTCGGGTCCGTAGCAATTACTCGTTGAGAATGAGCAGCACGTTAAATGTAAATGTACGATAGTATAGGTCGATCCTATGGCTTCATGCTTCACACACTAAGGTATCGTTCTGACGTCATCAGGCAGCGGTGGGAGCCTCGTGACTTCGAGCAGCGTAGTATGCTTAAGACAGCTGTAGAGACCGGACGGCTCATCCTATCGGAGAAATTCTTGTGTCGGTTTGTGCGTTAAAAAAAAGAGTAACTAAAGACATAACCAAGAATCGTAAATAATAAACACACTTAGCCGTGTCCAAAATGGCAAATTTGGGGAATTAGGGTTTAGGAATCTAGGGTGGATGGTTTCGAACGGCTTGTAACAGCGCTACATGTTACAGAGTTGGAAACTACAGGCTTGTGTAATTTCGAGGTTATTTTGTTTGTCAGACTATCGTTAAATAACTTACTTCCAAACATTTTTCATGCCTTGTAAATAACTGATCATATTTCTTTCTAGCCAGTATCAATCTTCTCGTTATTTCTTCGCTGCCTGCAATTAGCACTCCATTTCAAATAACCTATCTTCCCCCCCCCCCCCCCCGTGACTGTATTGTGAAGTGTTTCAAGAACAGCAAATACCGATGTTTTCGCCAAAACGCGGGAAATAAAACATAAATAAACAACAGCAGACGAATTTGGGGATTTAGTGTGCTACTTCACCTCAGTAAATTTAAACCCTAATTCCCCAAATATTTAGGCCCTAAACTTGATCACGTGGTCGATTTAGTAACCTAAATAATCGTCACGTAGCCGTTTCGGACACGGGTTTAGTAACTTTCTACCCAATAATCATTTTCTTTGCAGATTGCAAACCAAAGTAGTTAACAATTACGGGTTAGGCAAAAGGACACTAATTATACTAGCAACATGAATAATACTCGACAAGGAAAATCTAATACTGAAAGGATGACTCAGCTACCGCAATTCATTCCGGAGTTATATGAAGAAGAAGTCGACAATTCTAAACAGAGAAATGCGGACGTGGCGATAGCGTCATCATCTCATGCCACATCACGTGACCAGACTAAGACTAAACGACACAATCAGCGCAAACGCAAAAAAACAAAGCACCAAGGTATACTGCAACAACTCGGAGAATTAAATGCAACACGAAGGAAGAAGTCAAAAGACACGTCTTCCAAGAAATACATTAATGACGTTTCAGTACTTGCCTGGATCTCACATTCGTCAGGCATATCACCGCTGAGACACTACGTTTCATATCGTACTTATCGTACCATCGCCCAATACTCAATCGTCTGTACACGGCCGCTGAACTCCCGTTGCGTGATAATAACAAATAATTGATTTACACACACACAGTCTATTTCATTCATTATTTAGTTTCTTCCCACCACCCACAGACGTCACGTAAAAATACCTACGACCTTGTATACGACACAGCCATCCCATTTTTAAACCCTTTTAGACCAACTTTAATTTTAGGTCTCAAATTTTGCAAACAAAAAATGTTATGATGCGTGCTGTACTTAAGTCGACACAACACTTGTTCCTTTGTCACAGCCAATGAGCTGTAGTATTTGTGTTCAGCTACAGTTACCAGTTACACGAACCACTTATGACCTAGACCAGTAAGACGGCTTGTGAATCATTTACCCACAGGTAAGATCATTGTTCATTGAGCTGCGTAGTGTGTAGTACAGAGTAAAAGTTAGCCACTCGTGCGCAATCTACACAATTGTGTACACTGGGTCTGAGTGGGTTAAAGATGCGGTTTTTATTGACATGTAGAGAAAATTGTTTTAAATAATATAACAACTCATGTGTGTGTTTTGTATACACAGACTTTTTTTTAAGCACTGTACCCAGATGCAACATGTTTGGTATAATACTGAATTACAACTTATCGAAGACGAGTCTTTCTTAACATAAATGTGGATTCAAGGGCGATTTGATATAAAAGATGACAGCGTTAACGCAAAAGTAACTTAACGAACCCAATATCTACTTCAATGTGACTCGGACTTACGGGCAACTCTAGGTATACGCCTGGAATCCTTTACGCTAAGGTGGCCGTAGTTTTATGACCCGAATTCGAGACACTCGTTTTGGCTCATAAATGGTCGATAGTGTGAAGGGGAGAGTAGTGGAGGGTGTGTGTGTGTGTGAGTTGGGGGGCGGGGCGGAATGGGCTGTTTACAGGGGGTGTTTTGTTTAAAAAAAAGTGAATACCATTGTTTTTTACAAATTATTTCTCATACGGCGTATGATTTATTGATTAAAGACACTAAATAAAAACAATGACATTCTTTGTTATTTTACTTTTATCGACAAATTGAGTTACAATAACTATTGACTCGTGCGTGGTATGGCCGGTATAACACTGTCAGGTTCCAACATTCGGGACAAACGGACGTCCTGAATGACCCTCTAAAAAATTCAGGACACGACCTCGAAAATCGGGACTGTCCCGGAAAAATCGGGACGTCTGGTCACCTTACTTTACGTTCAAGGTACTGAACTTGCATGCAGCTTTCCGCTCGTAAACTCGCCTCTATAGGACTTTTCAGTGGCGACACTTTCGTTTTATGGTGTAATAATAATGACAAAGATATGCCGGATGTCATTGTGCTATGTTAAGTAGACTGTGACGGGAGTTTATAGCTAAAATTGGTGGGGTCGCGGTGGGTTAGTGGTCAGACTACTCGCCTCACATCAATGTGAACCCGCGGTTCGATTCCCGGCGGGGTCGCTCCCGGATTTTCGCACGTGGGAACCGTGGCGGACGATGCCGCTGATCAGCGTGTTTCCTCGCGGATCTTCCGTTTCCCCCGCCCTTTGCATTCCGGCGCTGCTCGATACTCACCTCGCTTCACCATCTTCGGCTCTCAAGAGTTCGATGCCGTCCAAATATCTCCACCTGGTTGTCTAAAATTAGTTGTGAAATACTCATATTGAACCTTTTCATTTCGAAAGAAAGAAACACTCTAGAGACGGCAAATAGCATTCGGGCGTGAACATTTTCTTAAATACTATTAGTAAGCAGACATTGCTAAATGATATTGAACCTTTTTCAAATGACAACTATATGACTAGAGTATGCGCTCTGTTTAGAAACCTTGGTAAGTCGCCAGTTTTTACAGTTGCGGGGTCGCCAGTCAGTCGCGAAGCAATGTCTCTACCTTAGAAGGAGGCACAACTCTCGGCGACTACCTTAAGGTGGATTCCCACCCGCCGTTTTGGATTTATCGCCAAAGATTCTATTTCAGAAGGTGTATTCAAATCTCCCTTACGACATTTCCTAAATAACAGCTTCCCAAAATTCATCGAACTGCCACACCTTCGCCACATTTATTAGGTTTTAGCTGATAATTGTCAAAGCGAAACGCAAGATTATACATTGCGAACGATTACAAACACGACGATATAACAGTAATCAAGAAATACTGACCGTGGACAATGCACTAGGCAATGCTCTGTGCTATGTAGTTCCAAAAAACATTATACAAAACTGTATTTCCAGAGTATGGCAAAAATTCCATAAATCCAAGATGGTGGGTGGGTATCTGGCTTAATGCAATTTTACTTCTCTTTCAAATATAGTTTTCTTGCGAACAAAACCGAAATTACATGCTTGCGCAAATAGAGATAGAGGAAAGTTTATAAGAGAAGGTGTATAGAAGTTCCAGAAATATATTATAACAGTTCATTATACAAGAAGTAATTCGTAAGGGAGGTATCCACCCTTGAAAATCGGTATTTCAAATGATCCAACCGGAAAATAAAAGAAACCTGCACGAGTTGGAAAAGCCACTCTGTGAATAATGTTTTCTTTAACCAAGATCAGAGACCTGCGAACATTTGTGGCGTACTATCATCCCCTATATTGAGACACTAGGGGGTGGTATGTTGTTGTCCTACCAATGTGTGTGTAACCCTCGGGTATTTTGTAAAGACGTCATATTCGGACGTTACTGCACGGAAACGCGTTATCTTGACGTGACTCTCTCAGGTGAACAATGTTCGAGACAACTGGCAGAATTGGTATAGCCTATTCACGGTAAAGTGAGCACTTTTGACGCCCTAGTTACTTTTTTCTTTCATCCATTTTTATACTTGAACACCTTTTTAAATAAATATTGCCATGTAAGTAATAAACACAGTGTGTATATTCCATCGCACCCGGAAGTTATCATCAAAGGTTAAAATAAAATATATTTATTGACTATCATTCCAAATGAGAGGGTTTTCAAAAGTGCCCACTTTACCGGAAATAGCCTATATAATGTTTTCCATCCCGTTTTACGTTTGTAATCACCTCACTGCGTTTGTAACTGTAGTTCAACAGATCATTATGTAGTTTGTTTACAATGCAGTATGAGTGCCTATTTACACTCTCTGTCTTTGGTGCTCTTTACTAAATTTAGGGAGGGGCACTCGCCTAGTTTTTATGTCGCTGTTTCCAGTCGTTGGAGGGGGGTGCAGTGCGGAAGTACTACCCGACCAAGCCAAGTGTGCTGTCGAGGAGGGGGGGAGGGGAGGGGCGAGGCTTGAGTGCTAGAGGGGAATAACAACGGCGAGTACGGGAAACTAAATGCCCTTTGCTGTGTGCGCAAGTGCGCGTGCAAGGATATTCGCGTATTATTTCTCTTGAGGGGGATTCGCTGTTGATAATGCAACATGAACTTTTCACGCGTATATTCAAGCAACTTGTACAGACAGCGGGCCACAAAGCACCATCAACACGGCGACACGAATTAGTCAACACTGCGCCACAACACATTATCGCTGCAACAATTCACGCCCCGCAGCCGAGCGCATGATCTTACCCTGGAGGAGAAAGGGGTGCGCAAACGACACTTCACACTATCAGACGTTTATTGAACTAAAAAAAAAAAAAAACTCTTCTTTTGGCTTTCGATGAATTGCGTTCGAATAACCTTCAAGTCTCCATTTGAAAGTTTATCACAAACTCTTTAACGAAACTGGTTTTAAAAAATACCAAAAGAAATTTTTTTTAGAAGTATCTACAACTCATGCACGACACGAAAATAATTGGTTAAACCCCAACAAATTTTCTTCATTTTATTGTACATTTAATTTTTCATAATACGTGTCCTTATTCTGTAACAATTTTAAATGTGTGCACAAAACTATATTATTTTGAGATTACGTCCATTAATACTATCAGAAAAGCTGTGATAAGCGATTAAAATATTGGATTCATTGTAGAACATGATCTTAAGAGAACTTTTGAAGGAAAACGATACATTCAAGAAATTTATAAGAGAAAATGGCCTCTATTATGACGTTTTAATGATGTCATATACCATTCAATGAGTTGAATTCAATAAAAAAAAGGAGTGTGACTGTGTTGGGGACACAGCCGTTTGTTTTGCGTAAATAAGTCCACGTTGACGCTCAGAAGCCTTGGTGTTTTTTTTTTTTTTTTTTTTTACATTCCCGGCACCGCTTCACTCGATCATATGGGGCTTCATGGGTATCACTGGATTGCTTTTGATATGCTCTTTCCAACCGTATACGATTTATGTATTTCGAATTGGCTTTTGACGAGTATAGGCCGACATTGTCTTAAGTTTTCTTAATTTGTTACATAAAACCAATACAATTTCACCATAACCACGCCACACAAATGCGATCTATTGATCTTGCCGAGAGCTGTCGATTGAAACTTAGACGAGCGTCGTAGCTTCTCCTATTCTAAAGCTATGCTACGCGGAAGTTATGAGACGCGGCGAAACGAACTGTAAATTGCGCCTCCCCTCCCTTCTCAACATGTGATGCCACGCAGCCCTCACTCAAGGTATCATATTATTTGATCCTTTGGCATTCGAGTGGTGTAATTGAATTTTGAATTCAGACAATAGATTCGGAGCTGCAATGGCAAACTTTATCCCCCGATTTTATCATAGGATTTTTTGGATTGCCTCCCACTATAGTTGAGAATTTAAATACCTATTCACGTTAAAAATTGAAGGTAATTTGAAGAAAAATGTGGTGGTGTGAAAAGGCCTCGAGAGAGGAGGGAAATGCGAGATAACGTCGTGACCTTGTGTAGTTGACATACTCTCCAGTCGCAGCGCACTTAGTTTGGTCTGGTAGCGTGGACCCCGGCGCCAGGTGCTCGCGCGTGTAATGTGACGAGTGGCTGGTCGGCACGGCCTGGCTCGCGGTCCCATGCCGTGACCAGGGCGTGCTGGGTCACCCGTATTGATTGGCCATCCCTCCTAACTCGCGCAGGCTGTTGACCCCGCGAGCTGTGACGTCCCGTGACGTCACTCCTGGTTCCAGCCGCGTCCGCTGCGCGGCTCTGGGGGTGGGCCCCCTGTGACGTCATCCCGCCCGCCGCGCTTGACGCCCTCGCCATCTAGCGCCGGGTCACGGCACTAACCTTCCGTCTTCGATATATTTTTATTGAGTCGTAGCTCGACTTTTCAGGGCAAATATTTGAAAACGAGGTCTGCCAGGGCATAGTGCATATCTTTTAACATATATTTTAAGTCCACAATATTTTGCCCATGCTGTTTCCGTTGCATCTGCAATCGTAACGAAGATGAACTCGTTATTTATTCCTTTTCAGTCTCGCATGAGGAAATATAGACTCAGGCTGTGTTCGATTTGATCGTCTATGCACCCTTATCTAGCTTCGTGGCCTTGAAAAGTGCATCCCGGATGTGACGTCACTTTGTTGTTGTCCGAATTTACAACAAGGGCACAGTATGCATCCTAGAATGGGCACGGGAAACTTACCCTTCTCGAGCTCTAGCTAGTTTTCGATTCGCAACTGTTTGAAATACTTAATTTGTTTGTTTTTTTTTTTTGTGTGTTTACACCTCTGTGCATGGCCGTGGAAAACACGTACAAACGTCACAAAGACAAATGAAACTCTTATAGCACGAAACTCGACGTAGTAAAACTCAAGGCAGAAACGAACACAGGTGTCCGAATTCATTAACGAATATTTCTCATGATGGAAACAAGGGCTCGTTAGACGGGTAGGGATCAAGGGTGAGTGATCAAGGGCACATTCGGACTCCTGTGTTCGTTTCCACCTCTTTTATAGTTTGGGAATCCTGTAAAGAAGTTCTGCATGTAATAATAACGTTAGACGGGAAGGGATCAAGGGTGAGTGATCAAGGGCACATTCGGACTCCTGTGTTCGTTTCCACCTCTTTTATAGTTTGGGAATCCTGTAAAGAAGTTCTGCATGTAATAATAACGTTAGACGGGAAGGGATCAAGGGTGAGTGATCAAGGGCACATTCGGACTCCTGTGTTCGTTTCCACCTCTTTTATAGTTTGGGAATCCTGTAAAGAAGTTCTGCATGTAATAATAACGTTAGACGGGAAGGGATCAAGGGTGAGTGATCAAGGGCACATTCGGACTCCTGTGTTCGTTTCCACCTCTTTTATAGTTTGGGAATCCTGTAAAGAAGTTCTGCATGTAATAATAACGTTAGACGGGAAGGGATCAAGGGTGAGTGATCAAGGGCACATTCGGACTCCTGTGTTCGTTTCCACCTCTTTTATAGTTTGGGAATCCTGTAAAGAAGTTCTGCATGTAATAATAACGTTAGACGGGAAGGGATCAAGGGTGAGTGATCAAGGGCACATTCGGACTCCTGTGTTCGTTTCCACCTCTTTTATAGTTTGGGAATCCTGTAAAGAAGTTCTGCATGTAATAATAACGTTAGAATTTTAGTACTAAATATTAACAGTAAGTTGTAAATTCTATAAATAAACACAAGATGGCAAAGATGAAAATTTTAAACGCATTGAGCTCACGTTTGGACGTAATGATTTAAGTGTTGTGACGGCGATGGAAATATAAACAATCTGAACATGTGTTGTGTTTGCTCGGAATTTCCAGTAGTTACAATAGGGTTCTAATACAGCAATCTGTCCGGAAATGTACAGCATTATCGCTATAGTTTACAGCTATGTTTTTACAGATTTACAAATATCGTAAACAGATGGCTACGTATAGAGATTTTTGCTGACTAACACTTTTCAAAGACCACATTTAAAATTTTAAAACTATAAACTGGCAACAAAATATCGACTTCCATTTCTATCTTGGAAAAGGATTTAAATAAAAATTTTCGATAGATTTTTTTTTAAAATTATAATGGACACAATTGCTTACGTTAGGGTCCATTGAAACTTGCATGACCTCGAATGTGGATTATTGTATGGAAGATTGAGTCGATTGCTGATATTTTTCATATATACGTTTTTAATTGGTCGTGTGCAACTTTCGGCGGAAGGTTTCCTCTATGGGTACAAAACTTATACATTCCGAGAGAGGGTGATGGAGTTTAGTGTTATAAGGTGGGTTGTTGTTGTGTAATTTATTTGTGTATGTGTATATACACTCACAATGCCACCAAGTAGGGATAGCCAGTCTGTTATATCTGTGTCTGTAACTATGTATGTAAAACTCATAAACGTCAGACGTATTCAAATGACCCATATGCTGGTGCCAATATGAATAAATATGTAAATAGGCATAATATAGGTAGATACACAATGTACATTACACAGATAATATGGGCAGGTGTAGGTACAAGCCGATTAATGTGAACAATTAAAATACTTGTGCCGTGGTAGTAAATGAGAGAAGAAAAAAAAATGTAATGCCCTTTAAAATATTTTTCCTGTAGCTTACGTGTACGACCATTACCATTCCTTAGTTTCCAGTTACGAAAAATAAAACAGTAGGTAGCGAACCAGCATAAATACCTTGTAATTTATGCTCAACCAAGCGTGTTTAACCAATCCCAGAGTGTTTATTTGCCCGGTCTGTGGACTGGTCGGCAGGAACACAACTTACCATATGAATGCCATACGTCGGGATGGAACTCTGCTACGTACACATTTTGTGCACGATAACACCTCAAGAACTCTAGATACACAATTAAATGTAACCAGAAAATACTTTATGAACATGGAGACACATGGACAAACAACAGAAAATAATGTACACGACCACCAACATAAAATCATTTTTAACGTCCAGATTTCTTGAATAATATAAATTATTCTTTTTAAGTTCCCTTATTTTTATTATTTTCTTGTTTTATCTGGACTACTGCTAAGTAAAATCCTTGTGGCAATTAACAATGATCTTGTAAGGACACATAACATTCCGTACCTAGCTTAATAAAAATCCCCTAAACTTAATGTTGCCCTCAGAAGAAAAATAGATTGTATGTTTATTCAAAAAACATTATTCTTCAGTGTGCCTAGCTCCGAGGAGTAGATCCTTTGTCAAGTTAATTAATAGTGGACCAAGTTTTTAAAGCTGGTATCTCGTTACCCTTAAAATCAACATTGCGTCGCAGATAGCGGAGAAACCTGCGTATAACACATACAAGTAGTGGGATGTAGACTCATCTCACTGATGTTTTGTAGCTCTCAGCGCTCTTCCAGACTTTGATGTTGCAAACGAACTATGCCGTCAGGACTCACAGGTGCAGGGTTACAAATTAAGGATCCCGTAGTCATGGAGAAAATACGTCTCTAACACTGACGCGGTCTATCTTCGAATTCCTATATACTATCCTAGCAAAAGGGGCTTAAACGCACCCTCCCTCAACTTGCTGGAAACACTTAATATACAAAATTAAACCATAGAAGCTAAGACACCCTGGAATCTAATTAAAACCCTACTCGACACCCACCTTCAGGTGCGAGTCCTACCTTACACGTCTAGTTGGTTCGGAAGTCAGTCGGAGAGAGAGCTCAGCTCTCGAGCCCCATTCACGCGCCTTTGTACCTCCGATTAACATGGTCGAGTACACGTTTGCGGAATACGCAGGCATGATCCTTGTGTATGGCGCAGCTGAAGGTAATGGAAGAACAGTTCGTCGGCTGTATCAAGAGCGTTATACACAACGTGCGACACTATCGCATACCCTTTTTGCCACAGTTAGGCAACGGCTCCAAGAACAAGGTACCTTCACCACCTACAGGAACGACTGAGGTGCTGCAAAGAGACGCCGCACTCCCGAATTGGAAGAGGCTGTACTGCATCACGTTGAAGAGAGCCCGTCAGCGAGTACGCGATCAATATGCGCGTGCAATGGAGCTAGAGGCAGGGTAGATGTCGCGTGCCATCAGGTGGTCTGAAGTAATGTACTGCCTACCCGGTTGTATACCAACACAGGCGCATCCGAGACGTTGCCCTTTCCCTCAGCGGAAGTGGACGAGTGATACAGCTGATTTGAAATGATCGTAGTACGGAAACGGTACGTTTCCGTGCTTGGGTTCCTATTCAAAATATTGTCTACTCAGCCCCCTCTACAAATCCTAGGAGTTTGTAAGGGGAATTTCCGAGCATTCTGTATATCTATTTTTGCCTCAGGTGTTAACTTCCTAATGGAAAGGAATATACACACTGTGTTTATTACTTACATGACAATATTTATTAATTAAGGAGGTTGAAGGAAAACAAGTGGCCGAAAGTAAATAGTAACTAAGGCCTCAAAGGGCTCACTTTATCGTGAACGGTCAATATAGGTTATTAACTGTAAACTAGGTGATTTTAAATTAATTTAATCTACTATTATTATTAATTTGTTTTTTTTTTTTTTGTTGGCGACTGCTTCAATTTGCAAAACCATCACATACGTCAGTAGTAGATAAATTGTGTGGTTTTCGAATACCAAATAGTTCACTGTTTCTCGAATAATAACGTATATATCTATATCACAAAACCAGTACGTATTTAAACATAATTGTTTTATAATTTATGGAATTTTACTATGTTAAACTTTGTGATAGCAAATTTAAAAAAAAAAAAAAACATGATTTTAACTGAATTTCACTTTCGTAAAAGTTACTGTTAATATTGTCTTTTGTTTTTTCAATATACCGTATATAAATTTCAATACTATTGAGTTGTGTATAGAATTATTTTATTAATTCTAAGGACATGATTTTGGCATGTTTGCTGATTTTATAGTTTATTACCTTAATTGTTCCAGATAAGTTAGTAAATTTTAAATCGAAAACTATGGACTGTATAGGTTGTTCACAGTTAAGTGCGCATTTCTGAGGTCTTAGTTACTTTTTCCTTTCAGCCATTTTTTATCCTTTAACCACCTTTTTAAATAAATATTGCCACGTAAGTGATAAACACAGTGTATATATTCCACAGCACTCGGAATTTAACCTCTCAGGATAAAATAAAATACAATTATTGACTATTATTCCAAATGAGAGGCGAGGGGGGAGAGGGGGCGCTTTAAAAAATGATCACTTTACCATAAATAGCCTATATCAACAATTGCGGTATATGGTAGTGTGGTAGTAGGCAGCATTCAAACATCTTGCCAATATGTCTAATCCCATAAGAAGGTATTAAATACCACAGTTATGGCCTTGATTTTATGTTTCGATGATCTGGCTCTGTGAGACATTTCCATAATACTTAACGTGTCCGGTAGTTGGACCTTGGGGAGGGGGAGGGGGGGGGCGGTGGATGCTCTGTTTTTTGCTGCTCCATTTGAAGAGCTTGTTATTAAACGAATGTAAACGTATGCGCCTCCTCTCTTTCTTGTGAGAGAAGATTCGCCAGTGTTTATGGCCCAGTTTCAGCTGAGCGGCGGCGCCCCAAGGTAAACAACTCTACCTCCTTCCTGGAACGTTGTCACTGTGGCAACGCGGCGCGGCGCAGCGCAGAGGGTCCTACCGTACAGAAGTACCATTCATCTGCGATTTTTTTTACAAATCACCATAGTCAAACTTTATGACCGGACACCAAAAAAAAAAAAAAAGCATAGAGAAGTAGTAAAGAGAATTTTTGAAAACTGTGCTGTTTGATTTATAGCTATCCGTATTTTCCTATGTGTAGAGACCTGAAGAATTCGCGGATTAATTTTGGGACAAGCTAGAATGCAAAACACATGTGTTTATATAACTTCAGTAATTGGTCCACTCGGTGTTTGACAACGCCTGGAGACGGCTGGCCCTATTGTCGCCTTCCACTGTGACAGCAGATAATCAATGTGCAGTCGATATCGGCATATTTGTACATAAGACTAGATTCTAGCCTGCAGGTCATTGAACTCGCGAATTTTTCGTGTCTCTACCTAGGTGCGACAAAAATTATAAAATAATGAGGGAACCTTTAATCACTGTTACGTACGTAAAACGAGTAACGGAAAAAAAAAGTTGAACGTCGAAATAACTGTTGTGATGTTCCTTGTGCCTTGCAAAGCTTTTTTTTTTTTATATTGAATCCGGAAATTAAATTATGGAGGGATACACATAAATCCAAGATGATGGTAATTTCTCCACCTTAAGAGGCCCGCCTACCTGCAACTACACTGCTGGACATTAAAAATTGCGACTCCAAGAAGTACGTGAGCTATCACGACCAGATTTATTTGACGCAATGCCCATCTTACACAGATGGCATGGTTACTCTAGGAGCTCGGTAACACGTACATAACATGGTAAATCAGCACTGTGTGGCTCTACCACGGGCGTCAATAACCGCTGCTACACGAAGATAACTTGGATGTCCGTCTGGGGTATCTTCGCCCTTGCTGCGACGCAGTTTAAGCGTAAAGTAAGCGGTCGCCTTAATCTTACTTACTCGACTCAAATAAAGCTTTGTATCGCCTGCAATTGTTTGCTCATGAAGAATATTCGTTGCGACAGTCGGCATCCGACAACAAATACATTCATCACTGTACAGTGTGAATTGCATGTCATTCTTACTCTTGGGGACGCAAGTGGGAATCGTGCCGGACGATCCCGTTGGTCGGCGGGTTTTCTCAGGGATCTCCCGTTTACCCTGTCCCTTCATTCCGGCGCTGCTCCGTATTCACTTCACAATCACCGTCACCGGCTAAGACCTCGCTGTTAAGAACCGCCCAAATCTCTTCGCTCACTCACTCGCTTACTCTTCGGTTATATCCTACTTTTCTGAAGCCCTGATAAAGTTCTACTTCCATGATATTCCTTCGCCTCATGCAAACAAAGCTTGACCTAGTCTAGAAAATTACACCAAAGGGACAGCACACCGCATTCATGAGCACTAACTTTATCTTGTATAAGGACTATTTAGTAAAGGCTGTTCACGATAAAGTGAGCACTTTTGCAATCAACATTAGAAAAAAGCAACTTCTCGTGCCTGCATATATTCTAACGGGCACACTGAGTAACATACGCACACTAAAGTTAGTAACGATGGATTGAAAGTAGTTCCATATCTTAACGTCGAATAATAAAGAGTTAAGGTGACCGTTTGTGAAAACTTGAATTATTTTTTTCACTTTCTGTTTTTTAATGCATCGAAGTATAAAAAAATGAGCATGTTTGCAAAATATTTACTTTCCCACTAATTTCACGGTTTCACTGGACCGACGCATGGATAAAGTGATGATGCCAGTGTTAATTTTACATAAGACGGATGAATACGCAACGTGCATACAATAGATCTTAAGCAGGGCTCCCAAAGTTCTCAGTTTACCGTGAACAGCCAATACCCACACACACGTTTTCTCTCTAGTTTTAGTCGTATTAATTACAAACGAAATATTATAATTTCTGGATAAAATTTAAGTATAAGTTCAATTTAACCTAAAATTAGGTACGTTTATGTGAACACAAGTACGAAATGCTTGTAATGAATGGAGTTTTTAGGAAAACCATAGAAAACATACATGGTGTGATTTTTCGAATGTTATACTAAAAAGTGTGAAGAAACCGCGAATATACTATATGAATTTTTTAAGTGATGCAACCAGAGATTACAAACAGTTTCCTCTCTGGGAAAATGAGAATTTCCGGCTGCGCACTGTCAGCCGAGTTGGTTGGGCGACTTTTAGTTGCATCTCGCAGTCGTGTAGTTCAGTTCGCACGCCTCGCATCGCGAATGTGTTTGCCCGGCAGTGAAAGTGATGGGGTCATAGGTCACGAGATTCCCGCCACTTTCTCTTTTCGTCCTTTCCGGCCGTGATCTTTGCTTTCTTTTTTTTTTACCTCTCTTTTTATCGAAGAACTTGCAATCATGAACACGATACATCACAAGCTTTACGCAGCAAAACTTCACTCACAAATATCCTCCTATCTCCCTACAGTCTTTTCTATCCTCTTCTTCCTTCCAAATTACTGCCAAAGTCCTCGCGCTCGACGCTAGCGTCTTGTCCCTGATTGGCTGATGCTCGAGGCGATATGTCGCGTTGCTCTGTTGTGAATATCGCTTTATCATGGCGGTATTGTCCCTTTCATACAAGTGGTCTCAAATCTGACAGACAACGTGACCAACCTACACACTATGTAAACAGTAAATGCTCTCACTCCGACAGTATTGAATCAGCTGATTAACTGCTGCGGGATTCGTGTTGTTACGTTGGCTATTTTGTCGATGTCTTCGGAAGAAAATAGAACTCGGAACTAAAAGTTGTTGTAATTTAACATCTTAATCATACTTACAACATTTGTGGTGTGTATATATATATATATATATATATATATATTTCTAAAGCAATATTAGATTTTCTTGGCCAGTAGTAACGTGACTTTAAAAACATGTTCAGCACACATGACAGAGTATGTCGACACATACGAACAGTAAACGTTTCCAGCCAGTGGCTAGCCATGTTTATGTTTCCCGTTTCCAGCCCAGTGAAGGCAGTTGTGAGCGCGCTTTTTTTCTCATCGTGTTTATTATACGAATATCTTATTGGTGTTTTCGGAATATTTTTTATTTGCTTTTTCCAAACATTGTTGGTTGTAGGTGCCGTTGTAGGGCGTTTTGTTGAGTGAAATGTAATATTAATTGGTACGTAATTAAAACTGCTAGTTCCGTCATTTTCCTAACCGCCTTCCGCAATGAAGTGACGCGAATTTAATTTCCGTATATAAGTTTAAGTTTGTTTGTATGAGGAATGATTTTGCAAATAAATTATTTAATGCTATTGACGAACAAACGTGATTTTAGTGAAGTAAACTCGCAAGAATTGTCATAGCAAAACACGTGTTCAAGAGGTTACAACAGTAAGATTGCGTGTTTTGTAAATGTATTTGTAAATATTTAATATAATTATTGAAATGCATGTGGCCTTAAAAATGCCGCACTTTCCACGCTTTTGTAGTGCGTGAATAATATTTGTTTGTCTACAACGTAAATTCGAGTGTGGGGTTAATTTCGGTCAAAGTGTGAGCGTGTGTATATATTGCTGCATCTGTACGAATACGATTATACGAGCAGAATTTTCCACTGCGCCATCGAAACAATATGCAACTCAAAATGCCACACACTCATGCCGGAATCACATAGCCCCGAACAACACAGCACGACACGACCAAAAACGCTACCACGACACATTTCAATGTGACTACTTGAATTTAGAGCACGACCGACACTACGCTCTCGGCATTTAACCTAACTATTTAGAAGGCGCTGATAGGCTACGTTAGTCTCAAAGGCGGTGAACAAGAGGGAATTTGTAATACATAATGATGACATTAGTATCGCTAATGCATACAAAAGTAAAATTATTATTTTTAAGAGTTAGATACAGTAGTTTTCAATTTATTTTTCTTTTAATCTGCGTATAAACCATTTTAAGGAAATCTTGCAATACAATTTCATTTTTCAATGTTGTACATTCTGTGCATCGTGCCACACGACACGACGAATAATATTAATCATTGCTAATCCAAAATTGCTAATCGGTCAGGCTTACGACAATCTATCTTGTATTTAATTGGCTGTTGGCCGTTATGTCGTGCGCGTTGGGGTTATGTGATTCCGGAATCGTAAAAACATCAAAGTAATCCCGTCTCACGAAAGACGATAAACTAAAGCCCCTCCCTCCTTCCCAACTCAGCGTATTTTTTTTCCTTCATTTTTCCCTTGAAATAAAATAAAGATGATACCCTAATTGGGCCCACATTTCATTGTTATGAACATTTATCTGTGTTATTATTGATTGAAACTCTAACACTCTGCTTCTGGAGGGTTTTAAAATGTAAAGCTTATTGGCCATACAAACTTGTAAGTTGTATCATTTGTATTTCTTTAGAACGTATGTAAAATTTGTCAAGCTTGTTACGCAGGGATAGTTGTTAGCAAATATATTTAAAGGTTTTTCCTGTTTTTGAAAGTAACGTAATGGTATGTAGATTTCAACGTTGGAGTCTTCCATAAACGTTTTGAGCATTTTTGTTTTGCAAATTAAAAGCGCTCATATGTTTTTAACAAACTTTGTTAAGAATATTGTAAGAGTCTGAAGAATAATTCACATAAACAGGATTTACATTGGAAAGACAACTTTTTGACATCAAGTATATTAACAACATGCTTATCAAACTAAATTCTTTCAATTTAAGCACCCAACGAAGGTGCTCCAACATCATAAGTAAGTGTCTCATGCATCAGCAGGAACTGCGACATCCCAAAATTGATCGCTAAGGAAAATTTGCTTTATGATGTCTTCAATATTGGGTAGGTGGAGCATCGTTTTAGTGTGTAACATGTTCGTTTGATATATTGTTGCTGTAGGTCACGTCTGCTTCTCTAGAGCGCTTTGTAACATCTCTGAACTGAAATACAGATTTTCATTAAGTACTCGAGAACAAGCTTAGGGCTGTATTCACAATTTTGAGGAGGGAGGTTGTGCGACTGGACTTCAGTGTAAATATCAACTCTGAGTTAGTCAAAAATAAGTTTTTATTTGCAGCATGGCAATCTGAACACGTAAGTATTTGAAAGAAGTTATTTAAGTATTTTGTATGTAGACCTGCGATACTTAACATTTGAGTTACTAAGTGAGCGTTATTAAAATTACTGAAATTAAGTAACATTTGCTTAAATATTATTTTGGCTACCTACATACTTTAACATCCTGATAATTATAACAACCATAAACGTGTCAGGCTGCACAGAGTTGGTTATTATCATACCACAAAGCTGAATTGTGTACTTTTAATGCAATAGTAGGCATAGCCGGTATGTAAGAATATATACTGTCTTTGAAAAGAAGGTTTGGGAAGGAGGGGGGAGGGGGATCTTGGTATTTGGTGTTTGTGGAAACCATGCTAAATTTTTATGTTTACAAGAACTTACTTTAGGTAAGCGTGACAAGATTAGTTGTCATTATATAATTTAGTGTGTATTCAAAACCAGTAAAATATCTTTTATTCATTTGACAGTCAAAATACAATTTCATTTTCGTGCATCCTAGTTACAAATTTCTTGCAAGGTAAAAACTGTATCAATTTATAGACTTATTACATGGGCTGTTAGTCATTTACATAAAATATTTATAAACTAAAAAAAATAATGGGATTGTTGCCAACCTGCAACTGTTTGAACTACCCTTCACAGCTTTTAAAAGTCATTTGGGAGGAGGCACATGCAGTTTGTTTACAAAAACAGGCAGTCATGTGTTGTTTGTTTACAAATACTGGCAGTCACATGGTGTTTGTTTGCCAACAGTCACCTGCAATGACAGTTCAGCTGTGGCGGAAGGATACGTAGCCACCCAGAGGCCATTGGCACTACTTTCCTAGAACTGTCAAATTTCAGACCACTTATATGAAATGGACAATATACGAACGTCCCGCTCGTATTCCCACGATTGAGGCATTGCCATTTGCGAATTATACAAATGTGAAGCAATTGTTCTGCGGACTTTGGCTGCACATGCCAGCAAAATTGTGTCGTTAGCCAGTAAAACGTTCGAATGCCATCCGCCAATTAGCGCCTGGTAACCCGCACGCCAACCCGCAGCCCAGCAAGTTGGAAACCTTTCGCAGCATGCAGTAGCCAATCGGACGCAAAGCCCATTCCCATTTCATAAATATATAAAACACTGCGTAGTTTTTGAACCAATATTTAAGAACATTGCTCGAGTTTTAGTTACAAGTCTCCTGTAACTTCCGGCGTCCAATCTTTCGTCACTATTTTGTTTGTCAAATTTTCCACATTTTTTTTTCTAGTTTTGTTTTCATTAACATGGCTCTCCTACTGTTTGTGAATTATCCTTTAGGTGCTCTGTGTTAGTGGAAGATAAGGCAGTGTCGCCTTAACTCGCCTTACGTAAAGATACAATAAATAAATAAATGAAATCCATCTAAAATATCAAAATGGTTCGTAAGAAATATAAAGCAGGAGTCTCTTTGGCAGTGCAAAATCTGCGAGGACACCTACAGCCGTGAGCATGGTTGCAACTTGTCTGGAAAACCCGGAGCATCGGGAAATGTCTGGGAATTTTAAAACTGTCGGGGAAATCAGGGGATTCAATGATATGCATGTTATATTTGGCGGGTTCGTTCTATCATGAATCGTGCACTGCTACCGGAATCGTATAACATGGTTTTGATGATAGTTGACAAAACGTTTTGGCGTTATTCTTTGCAATTTACGTAGGGAGAAAATTTTGTAAGATCAGAGAAGTGTTTTAGTGTAAAAGTGTGTTATAATGCAAAGGTGGTAATCGCTATAAAAACAACTGTTAGCAGCCGTTTGTTGTGCGTGAATACGTTTACATTGACGCACTCGGATGCCTTGGGGGGGGGGGGGGGTTACGAACCCGGCACCGCTTCAATCGATCATATGGAGTTTCATGGGTATCACTGGATTTATTTTGAGATGCTCTTTCAAACTGTATACGATTTCTGTATTTCGACTCGGCTTTTTGCCGAGTATAGGCCGAAATATTGTGTTAAGTTTTCTTAATTTTTCACATTAAACTCATACAGTTTCGTCATAACCACGCCACACAAATGTTTTATACACGCAAACGATTGATCTTGACGAGAGCTGTCGATTGAAACCTAAACGAGCGTCGTAGCTTCTCCTAGTCAAAAATTATACTACGCGGAAGTTTTGAGACGCGGCGAAATGAACTCAAAATTGCGTCCTCCCCCCCCCCCCCTTGCATGATGCTTCGCAGTCATCACTTAATGAAACTTATTCTTTGATCCTTTGGCGATCGAGTGGTGTAAATTAATTTTGAGTGTAGACGGATAGATTTGGAGCTACAATGCCAAACTCTATCCCCCCGATTTTGTTATCATCGGATTTTATGGATTGCCTCCCACTATGGTCGCAAATTTAAAGACATATTCACGTCAAAAGGTGGCAGCCCTACATGAGGAACCTCGATAGTTTACGGCAGTCTTATCTCGAACGCAAGGCCCTGGCGGCCCGGTGTATTTGCCAACTGATAAGATTTCTTCACCTACTAAACACCCATGCTCTTCGGCATTCTCCAGTCTGGTGCTGTTCCCCTCGCATTTTGAACTGTTTCGTTTTTATCTTGGACGGTGAAATACACCGCAATTGAGCGTGGAAATTTCGCACTGTTTCCTAAAAGCTGATTGGGTATACTGATATACGGGCTGATCTTGAACTTCGTGAGATAGTCTTAATGTGGAAAATGAAGTACTATCAATTCACGGTTACTTTCGTGAAGCCCTGCTGAAGCTCTACTTTCAGACTATTCCTCCGCCTCATATAAACAAAGTCTAACTAATTGTAGAAAATTACACACCAAAGGGACAACGTACCTCATTTCTGAGCACTCACTTTTATAATATTTTACGTAAGAACTATTTATTACCCAACATTACCAACATCTTTATTGAAAATGAATTACTAAAGGCTGTTCACGATAAAGTGAGTACTTTAGAAATGAACCTTAGAAAAAGTCACTGCCACTACATGCATATATTTTAATGGGCGCATTGAGTGACATGCGCCCAGTAAAGTTGGTAACGATGGATGGAAAGTAGTTCCATATCTTAAAGTCGAATAATAAGTACTAGGTAACCACTTTTGAAAACTTAAAATTATTTCTTTCACTTTGTTTTCTTTTTCTTTTTTTAGTTAATTGAAGTGTAAAAATGAACATATTAGTTAAGTATTTACTTTCTTATGAATTTCACAGTTTCATTTGATCGACGCATGAATAAAGTGACGATGCTCATGACAATGTTAATTTAACATTATGGCGGGAGGATACAAGATGTGCATGCAAGTAGATCTTAAGCAGGACTTTCAAAAGTGCTCTGTATACCTTGAACAATCTATAGAAAATATAATTCCATGTTTGACGTAACGTGGTTATTGTGCGATATACGCCCTTCACAACTGGGAATTAAAAGTATTTAATTGCAATATATTGGTGTCATTACAGATAGCTTTATTTACAATCTGTGTTTGTGTTTATATGTTTGTTTATATTTCTGTTGGCATCAACATTTTATTTATTTTTGTATCCCCGAGTTTACAAATTGTATTTATGGTAATTTGAAATATGTGATTTTTTTTTATTTTCTTATTTATTCAAAGCAATTTAAAGATTTAACGAATAATTATTTTTTGTAATAATTATTTTTTTATCTATGTCGCGTACTTTTTTTGTCTTTGTCCCGTTGCGTTTTTTTTTTGTGTCTGCTTTGGTAGCACATTCAAATGTGTTTCAAACTAGGATAGTATGTTGATGTAAGCAATTTTGTCTATCTTTGAATTGACTACAAAACACCTTTTTCTGGAAAATTTTAATTGATATAGAACGTATCAACAATTTAAAAAAAGAAAGGTGAGATATTTTAAGTGAAATGGCAATGATTTGTTTCATGTGGCAGAATCAGCTGGATTTAGTTGGAAATATGTTCATCGGCGTGAGGTTTAAAAACTATGGATTATTGAGGAATGCAATATTTTCCTCTAACCATTACAGTTTCAAGTAAAATATCAAATTTGTTTTTAATGATTTCGACATGGACTTCCAGATGATTTCAAATACTCCAATTTTGGTATAAGGTCATTTTGTTACTAACGGGCCACTTAAAATGACCGTATGCAATTTAAATGATTGCATTTTATATTCAATTTTCCCATGAAGTGTTCGAAAATTGAAATTTGTTGACAGTTTCATCAAAACTTGCTTTTATGCCCAGTAGCCCGTTTTAGTTTTCGGACATTCATGCTCAAGTTTAATTTTGCTAGTCAGAGCGTATGTTCTTAATGTGTGTGTTAAAAAGTGATCTTACCTAAAGCTGAAAACTAAAGTGGAAACTTTACAAAGGATTGTAATTAAAAATATACATATCAGTTGTATTTCATGAATAAACTATATATATATATATTGCTCAACACAATTTTTCGACTGTAGAAAGAGAGAGTAGAAAATATGGAAGACAATTTTATTTTCATTTAACTGCGTCATTGTTTTCCATCCACGTATCGGCTCTCAAGACCTCGCTGTTAAGAACCGCCCAAATATTTTCATTAATTCATTCATTCATTCATTCATTCATTCATTCATCCACCCTCCCATTCCTTCTACCATTCATTCCTTCATCCATCCATCCATCCACTTAATTCCTTTTCTTGTCCCAATTTTTTTGCTTACCTAAATAATAATGGTCAGCATTAGGCATATAAATATTAAATAAGTAAATAGAACATCTCTATAATATGTTGTCTCTGGTATTTTGCATTATTTTCAGCTGATATTTATTTCTCTTGCAAAGTCGACTGGCAAGTGTCAGTGTCTTTGTCATGTTCTACTTTGACGTGTATTCTTTAGTTTCGCCCGTTGTCTAAGCGGTATTAGGCCAACCACAGTCTATTAATGGATCAGTACCGAGAGGACTGAAGAAGACAGCGACACTTACTGTATTGGATATGTTAATTCACACCCTTACTTACCTCATGCTGTGCATTCGCTTTCTAACTCATATATCCTCTTCCTCAAATAACCCACAGTTGATTAAAATTATAAGTGCGTGTGTGTAATTTTATGGCAGGTGTAGTATTTTCGAGTCGCTTACACATCCATACAACCAGATAGTCAAAGGGTTAAACACACACACACACACACACAGTAAAGTGTCATAAATTGAGACAAGAAATAGGTTATAGTGTTAGATTGATTTGATATCTGCCATCTGTAAACATTTTACAGGTAAACAAATCCGTGTCGTTAACAAATTAGGAGATGCCATTGGTAATAACCAACAAAAGAAAAGCGTGCTACTCACGGTGTTTTACATGTTATCACCCTCCAAATTTTCACAGATAATAGATATCATGTTGACTCATCTCACATTATTTCTGACATTTTGCAAATGACTACGTTTAGTTCCCAATTTTCAAAGGCGTGTTTTTCCCTTAATAATCACGCTAAGTAATAGGTAGTTTTATGTTTTCAGTTTTTTTATAATTTTTTTATTACAAATAATCGTCTCGCCAAGTTTTGTACCCACAGTTCAGCATCATCCTCTTTATTTTATTTCATTTGTGATTGAATTACCCAGGCCCTGAACATTTTTTACGCCTTTTGTAATGCAAAAATATACTTGGCGAATTTTGCGTAATGCAGTAACACAAAAAAATTGCTTTTGGTAATACGTTATTACTTTTTCAAACTCTACCCTTTAAATGCCAGAAAAGTAAAAAAATATTTACGTATAATACTTGTCACTTAATAATTGAAAGAACAGCATGAATTTACAGTCAACTTGTTATGCAAATTCACGACCTTCCGTTCTCGTAGTAAAGGCTGGCAATCTCTCACGAAGGACGAGGTCAGTAATAAATGATCGCAGTTTACACGGAAGGCTACGAAATCCTTTTCCTGTTCCATTCCAAGCGTCCGGTCATCGTTCGTTGCCGTATCTGGGATGATACATCCTTTCGGAGATGACGTATAGAATACTTGTTTATATACCATTCACGGTCAAGTGAGCACTTCTTAAGGACCTTCCAAAATACATTAACCCCTAATCAATATTTTTATTGCAACCTAAGACGTTAACTTTTGGGGGTGGTGAAATGTAGACACTCCGTTTGTTAGTCATATTGCAATGTTTATATTAAAAAGTGGCGGAAAGTTAGAAATTATTTGAAAGGAAAATTTTAGCAGGGCATTAAAAATGCTCACTTCACAGTGAATAGCCTATAGCTTGGAAGTCGTTCCCGTCTCTAGATCGTTGCAAGTACAAGCGAATGCTCGAGATAGACTCGATAAACGTGACGCTTCTCCAGTTAACGCTACATGTAATCTATTTTATGAACCATATTCCTTTGCAGTGCATGTCCGAGTTATTTTTGGAGCTCAATACAATTTTTTAAAAGTATCCGGGACCCGCCATTACTTGCAGACTCCTGGAAATCCATCAGGTATTGTTTTTATATTGAGTTCTATGGGCTTGGCTTCTATAGTCTATTCGCGGTTTGTTCGCCCTTTTTGAATCAAAGCTTTGGAAAATCACCCCACGTGTGACATGTTTAGTTATATCCTAAATATGCCGTGTAACACAAACGTTTTATAGCTCTGTTAACATAAAAATATCTCATTTTTTGTTAAATTGAAGTTGTACTTTTATTTTATTTATAAATTGTAATACAACGTTTATAATAAATACGGATAAGAATAGTAATAAAACACGTGTATTGGTAACGCCTAGTAAGAAATAGTTCTCATGCTAAATATCATTACAGTTGAGTGCGCTCGAGTTCCTTGCGTTGTCCTTGGCGTAATCTCCTAGACTTGGTTAAGCTTAGATTGTACGAGGCGGAAGAATATCCTGGAAGTAGAACTTTAGCAGGGATTGAGAAAAGTGCGAACTAACCGTGAATAGATTGTAAAAACAAACCGGTGGTATTGTGTTACTGGTCGATACTTCTCGGGCAGTTGCGATAACTCGATCTCTGGCTCTTCATTCACTCAGAATGCCCGTAGTACGAGTGTTGGCCAGGTTAGTGCTGGAGCTTTAACTTCGTCGGCAGGAGAATTTCCTTCCAGGAATGCTAGACGGGCGCTTCTTTACTGTTACCCTGTTTTCGCTCATAATTTATTGCTGATAAGAAAAAATAAATCATGAAAATTAATAAGTCATTCAAATTCACGGTTTGGCTTGTGCATTCCTATTAAGGCCAGGCTTCACCATGCATGGTCGTATAGGGAATCAAAGGCTAAATTCAAACAAAGATCTCTGTCATTTTTTGTGATAGTATTTTCAACTAAGGTTTTTATTGTTTAAAATTGAACCCATCGAAATTTGTAAACCATTGAATTTTTTTTTTTTTATTTTAAATTCACTTTTTAATTATTTATAAAATGTCACAATTTTATAAATGATGAAAACGTATATTTGAAATTAAGAAATTAAAATTTGGAAGGTTTTCAAATATAGATGAGTTCAATCTCTAACAAAAATCTGTAGTTGAAAATGCTACCACAAAAAAAAAAAAAGACTTGAGAGATATTTGTCCGAATTCAGCCTTTGATTCCCTATACGTCCATGCATGGTGAAGCCTGGCCTTAAAGCAGTGATTCGTCCGCGCAAGCAACAAAGAATTAAAACAACAACAACAACAACTGTTTGTTCGAATTACGTTCCGGTTATAAAATTTGCACATACAGTAATTTTATAAATGTGACTTCTTCATTTGTCTTCAACGGTTTATTATTAATGAGTAAACATGGATAAAACCGTCTTTTTAACTAACATTTCTAGGTAAGAACATTCCGGTGCATAACCGCTCAGATAACATACAACACACCTTCACCTCAATAATTACATTGTAAAATGAAAGTACCACTGGTGAAATTCTCATAAGGGTGCGTTACCGACGGAAAAAATTCCATGCACCACTACAGTGCAGTTTCCCTGCAAATCGCACTTATTTTTCTGCCGCATTTTCAGGTCTCGAACATGCAGAATTCCTCCACCTAGTACTCGGAGAAATGAGGTAGAATGTATACTCTGTTCGCAGTTTCTTCACACTTTTTTCATCAAACCTTTGAGAAATCACCCCATGTATGACATGTTTAGCTGTTTCCTAAACATGTCTTCTATTACAAGCATTTTATACTTAGTTAAGATTGAATTATTTAAAATGTGGTTAGTAGAATAAAATATAGAAAGGCGCAAAGGCTTCAGGAGTAAGCGCCAGGTGCCAGCTGGCATGTTAGGACGTCACCCAACTGCCGTCTTGAATCCATGTAACCTTTCACCTCCACCCTGTACCCGTGACATTAGATGACCTTGAACCCAAAAAATCCAAAACAAATTGCAGAAAAAATATAAGTTCCCCCCAAAAAAGATCAAATATATATATATATAAAAAAAAACAACATTATTTTAAATAATTTTTTAAAGATGTACATGTAGGAGATTCGGGGTTCGATAACAGGTGGATAGACTAAGCTCCTGACACAACCGATCCTCGCCAGGTCGACCAGTGTCCATTTCGTCAGCCATGATAGATGTTTATGACCTTGACCTTTAACCTTGATTTTGGATGACCTTAAAGCCAACAATTAAAATTTAAACAATAAATATAAAAACCTTTTAAATATTTGTTAAAAATTCCGAAAATGTATTAAAAATATTTTTTTTAATGGTTATAAAAATTGGTAAAAATTTGATTAAAGACTGTACATTTCTGGAGGCCCTACTATGCCGACATTCGTTAGTTTTTTTAATCGGTTATTTAATTGGTCAATCACTCACATTTGCTTGACCCCTTCCTCACCATGTCATATCTAAGGTCCATTTATTTTTAGTATCAGCCCACTAGAGCGCACTGGTAACTCATGTTTCAACCACCAGAGACAATTTACAATCGACAAGAGTGCTATCGATCGGTATCGAATGGTGACATCATGTAAATCATCATATTTAATTTTTTAAATTTTTTCTTAGATGTAGTTATTTTAATTAAATTTTTTTAAATATAAAGTGGTTTTTTTAAATAAATAAAATACAACATTTTTTTTACTCAAAATTTATTCAGTAAAGTACAACATGAGTAAATACATATACAAAGGTATATTAATTGCAATCTTCAGTTTTCACCGCCTAATGTCCGCATCAGCGACCCAGGAATTGTATGGGCTAGGAAACCCCACTACTTAATATACGACCTTCCATTACATCGTTTCAGCACCTACTCGACCAAATACACATCTGGAAACTTTGTAGGCAGGATCTCCTCTGCATAGAAACTTCCATGGATGGGAACGTAATTCAGATTCTGAAGAAAGTAGGTCCTCGGAACATGGTTGTTTATATGTCAAAAATGAAAGAGTTCGGGGCTCCGATTCGCTGTAAGTCCTTTCTCGAAGATACCTTTCTGTTTGGAGACGCGCACTAGGTGTCCAACTTTGGTTTTAGGCTTGCGTGGGTCCCTCCTCTGCATAATAGCATACACTGCTCGATGAATGGAGTTTTCCTTGATGTCTTCGGGCTTCATGCATGTGGCAGAGTGAACAGTAGAAATGTACTCGCATATGAGCTTTAGGAGTATATTCAACCACTTGTAGTTGCCATTCATAGCGAAATGCCTCCACAGCATGCCCTTCAGAGTCCTGTCGAACCTCTCGATAATAGAAGCTTTGAGATTGCTATATGTGGAATAATGATTTATGTTATATTTCTTCATTAGGGCCTCGAACATTGCATTCTAGAATTCCTTGCCCTGGTCGGTTTATATATTATTCGGGAGGTGTCCATCATGCAGAACATCAGCCATGGCCTCGGTAACATCATGGTCATCTTAGACTTGAGTGGCCTGACCCAGGCGAATTTGTTATATGCATCAATGCCGGTCAACATGTATTTTTTAGCCCTTGTTGGCCAGAGTATACTATATCATCTCGAACAAGTCGGCTTGAAATAGGTCGTTTATCATTACGACCTTACAGCGACTATAGTTATGTCTCACAAATGTGAGCAGTTCATTGGCGATTCCCAGCTGACTTATTCTATGTAGCCACCCTACTTCAATTCTTCTATGATAGAAATTATATTGTTAGTGTGGGAGTAATTTGAAACCCTTTGTGAAGCAAGCAGTAATCGTAGTCTATCAACCAGCTCGTTCAGGTCCTCCCAGAATACGTAGTTGGTGTTCTTGTCGACTATCTTCTTTAGACCAACACTTTTCAGTACTGGGCCACTGAAGAGGTTTGCAAGAATACCGATTTTTTGTGATCTTTGTATTTGTTAACACCTGCCTCAGGATTGTTATCTTGGTAAAGTGAATGCGCGAGTTCGAGCAATGTCTTGTATTCCAGCAGGTCGGAATCTGTAAACTCTTTGGGCACCTTGTGAAATAGAAATTTGTAAAGCCTGGGGGTTCCACATGTCTTGTAATCGCCTACTTGGAAGATCCCACCAGGCAGAAACTCTGTTTCTTTAGCACAGAGGAACCATTTATAATTATGCGTGTATATGCCGTATGTTGTATCATTATTGCGAGATGTGTACGATTGTAGGTAGTGACGAACCATAGCATTGGGTTTAAAGACTTTCCTCCATACCTTTGCCATGTGTGATAAATCTGCATTTAATACATTGCCTCGATCTGTTTGTACATCATCATGTGTCTGCTTCTTCACAGGCTCAGCAGTATCGTCGATTTCGGTATTCACGACTATGGATACTCCATTGCTCTCCCTGAGCACTTCCAGACGACGAGCAATGGGTTAATAATTTCATTTATAAGGTCCCATAAAATTTTAGCCCTCTTAGCGAGTAAATACTTCGGGTGGACAGACTGAATCGCCCGATGTAAATTGCTAGCAATGTCCGACATCGCACTGTATAAAAATAGTTACTGTAGCTCTGTTTTATAGGTTTAGCCAAGCATTACCATCAAAAGACTTTTAATCTAGCCCATGTGTTTGCTCCAAATATCCAGTATGTCCCTGCTGTGATTATGAATATCCATTTTCATGGCGAGACAGGAAATCGAGGTATCGAATATATGATCTATGGAATCTTTCAGCCCTTTCATATTCTCTTCATTTTTTGCAGATGCCACATTCAATCTGTCGGCAATTTTCCTTCGAACAGTCATCACGTGCTCGTCCATGGCAATCATATCGCAGACGATTTTGGTCTTCACATGCTCCATCTTTGCTCTGAGCTCGGACAGATAGTTGCAAAAGAATGTGTTTTGTTCCGTCAACATAGGGCGCAGTTCTGAGATGATGGCATTACTAGTTTGGAGGATTAAATATTTAGTAGCATCATCTGATCGTTCGGGTTCGCCAATATTTCGGATTATTCTTCTACCAGCATCACAGGTTCCATCCTTTCTTGGTACGAGACAACCTCCATCTTAATCTTTGTCAAGATGTAGCTTGAGGCTACTTTTCCCGAATTTCGATATGCTGTAACTTATTCTCGATAGTCGATGATGAACTGATCGAATACCTTCCAGTACCTTCCATTATATAGGAGCCAGTCATTAAGTATCATCAAAAATCTATACTTATCTTTCCACCACAAGGCACACAGACTCTTAAAATCTGATAGCATAATGTCTGTATTTACATGAGCTTTTTAAACATGCTACATATTCATATCGTCCATGTGAATCAACACCAACATGTTTGTATTGTGATGGAGCAGCTGTTTGGGTATGTGCGAATAAGTTTGGCCGAGGTACTGACAGGCAATGTCATCAAAGACAAATTTCGAATTTGGCAGTGCTTCACTCAGTGGTACGACTGCATCATTATCACTGCAAGGGAAATAACCGACACCTTCCACAGCTTGCAGTACTCATGGCAGTTGTTATTTAGAATTCTGAAGTCATTTTGATTATAGGTACATGTTCTCGACCTGAAGACCATTCTCTTCTTCAGCAGTCTCGATAGGATGCATGTCTTGCCACAGTTTTATGGTCTAGCGATGATGCACCGCATTGTATTCGGAAATAGGCTTGCATGTCGTGATTCGTGGGAGATATCACCATCTTCCGCCTGATTGCATAGTATAGGTAGAGTAACATCTTGCTTGATAATATGTATGATAATACTATCTTCTTGTGGCACATGAGGTGCTAAGTGCGATGCTGATTGTGGTTTTAAGTGTGGTGCTGATTGATGTGCTAAGTGCAGTGCTAATTGCAGTGTATGGAGTGCTAACTGCAGTGCTGATTGTAGGTGCAGAGACTCAGTGCTATAAGTTTCATGTCTATTCAGAATATCAGCCAGTGTAAACTGCCTCTGGCAGAGTTTGCACTGAAATGTCATACTCTAACTTTTCATGCTGCAAGTCGTTATTTCATGTCGATGCACGCTGCATAAAGCTGTAAATGCTTTACCTCAGAAGTGACATAGCAGATGCATCATTAGCACTTTACATTCGTACTGTTCAATTCTAGAATGAAACTGAAACAAAAAAAGTATAAAAGGAGTGTATTTATACTTTTCTCGCTCAGTTCACCACACTATCTCGAAGAGGTAAGATTGTAGCTGGAAGTGGGATCGTCGATATACTGATCAACAATCACCGTTCGAGCTCAACATTCCCAGATACAAGTTGTACAGGCCAGGAAGGAAGATAGCTGAAAGGCTCCACAGCCTGTGCTCCAAATTTACCTAAACTTCGAAGAGGAGGCCATTTTGTAGACAGCATAAGGAAGCTGGAACTTCATGCATACCAGTATTTCCTGATCGGACCATACAGACTACTACCATTGTAAGTTCAAATTGCGGTCCAACACCAAGATATCTGCTATTTTCCTTGCCAGTTTTTCCTGCGAATTAAGGGTACTTTAACGAAAGAAGATGGGCCAAACCCGGCATCGACGAAAATAACGAGAAATCGAATTCTTCGCCTTATCGATTGCATTACGTATTTTCTCAACGGTGTCAGGGTGGACCAGTCGCGAGATATCATAAATTTCCTTTCGTGCTCATGCCGAAGGAGCTGTTTGCAGCCAAGATGGGAGGCTGGGGACTCGAAGATGACTGCAGTGTTCATATATACTCTGGAGTCAAGTTCGAAGTGTGCATCCCTCTCTCTATGCTATTTGGATTTGTCAAAAACTACAAACGAATTCTCGTAAATTCGAAGCAGGAACTGGTGCTGCTTCTGGCTAATGTGCATGCAGACACCATCGTGGATACCGGAGAAAACCTAGAAACAGTGGAGCTGGAATGTGGAAGATCATAAAAACATCGATTTGCCTTCAGATCGTAGAGTCTTGAGATATACCCCTGATTGCCAGCAAGCTAGCACACGAACTGGATGGTGAAGTCCAGCTTTGCTTCTGACAAACCGAGGTACATCATCGTTGGGCTACAGACTGGAAGACAGAACAATGCGAGAGTGAGTTGTTCGTAGTTTAACACATGTCAAATAAAAAATGTGTAAATATGTTTGAATAGCGAAAGCTATCCATACATTAACATTAACATGAACTTTGAAAATGGGCAGTACCTGCTAGCATATGAGATGTGCGCTCGACTTCAAAATGTTTATTATGGAAGCTTCCAATCCATGATACTGAGCCCTGATACTTTCAAGAGTTTGACTCCGCTCATGATATTCGATGTGAGTAAACAGGACGAGTGTATTACCTCTAATGTTATAGACTGTAGGATCGAATTCACTACACGTGGAAATATTCCTTACAATACGTACACATTCTGCCTGGTACTTAACGACCAGTTTGTATTGTACAATTGCCGAGACAAGACCATCAAAATTCTGTCTTGAGCGCAGCGGAGAATATATAATAATAACTGTTTACAAACTTCATTCGTGTTCGAGCATCCTCAGCTTCAAGATGTACTGTAATCTACAGGGTTTCCAGAGTCAAAATGGCTTTGTGCTCAAGGAGATCGCAGATTCCTCTGACGATGATGGAAAAACGTATGCACCCGCTCCTTCCACTCCCTTATTCGTGAAAATGTTTGGATGAGAAGAGCAAGAAAACAAACGCCAGGATAACCAAGTACTACAATGGACTGGAATGGGATAAAGGCAAGGTTCCACACCATCAGGTGGGAAATATGTTGCGAGACTTGATGATGCATACCCGAAGGCTCTGATTTACGCAGCAGGACCTGAGCAGAAAAATGTCTTGGCGACTTGTGTAAATTTGAAGCGGAAATTATCCATGTGCAGACTGAGTATAGATGTCTTTCACTTCGCAAGCTTATGATACTTTACGGCGATTCGCATCGTCATGTCTGCGACAAGTCAGAACCTGACTGGGTTTGTGCACCAAAGAACATGCAGCTACTGCACAAATGGCGTGCCTCGTACTTGGACCAGGAATCGACTACCTACAACTAGACACCATATTTATGCAACCAGCAAGTCATACTCGGGTCTCAAGACCTCACTGTTAAGAGCCGCCGAAATTTCTTCACTCACCAAGCCATACTATGGTTCTATGGAATATAGTTTCATCGTGGAAGATGGATATCTGCACACCTACACCAATACCTATGATGGTAGCGTTATGCAGAACTGGCGATTCGTACATTTTCCAATCGTCTATGATTCACTGCAGTTTCAATTTGACTATCTGTGAGCATCGGCCTGCATCGTGTTACACCTGACGCCGCAGTTGCAGCTTCCCTACACCGTGGACCAACGGCACAGACTCGTGCTACCATACATGTGCCAGACTGTGCCACGGATTCTCTCCAGGTGGGGCACGAACCATCGGTCCACTCGCAGCAACCTGAGTCCAAGCAGGATGCCCCCAGCGAGGCGACCAGACACCGCCGGGTGCACTTATATCAGTACCCGTCATTAATGATTCTGCCTCTCGTTTCAGAGATGAACCTGCACCCACACGTCGACTTCCAGCAATGTGTACTCATAAGGCTGCTGATGCCAGTTCTGCTACCGACAGGCTTGGTGTCGATGAGACGGATGTTGGTACTAGCATCATAGAGCCTTCGATCAAAGAGGGGTCAGGTCTACACTGCAATGATAATGTGATAGATGGTAAATCGGTGACGAGTGCTGTTGCTGCTGCTTGTGTTGAAGGTCTTAATATCGACCCTGTGATTTGTACGGCCCTTCGTACAACACTGCTGCTTACCGCCATACATGAACTGCTCAGTCTTCTACAAGAAACACAAAAATCATAATTGAAGATCTGTAAATTAAAATATGAATTTTGGACTCTGTTCGAAGAAGATTACTAATAATTATTGATTTTTTGCTGAATATATATATTTTTTGTGTGCAATAAATTTTGTGTAATAAATATGCTGTGTTTTATTTATTTAAAACTATCCCTGCTGTATATAGAAAATAATTCTAAAAAATAGTTGCGTTTAAGAATAAAATAAATAAATATGACGATTTACATGACCTAGTTACCATCGGCACAGGTCGATAGCACTCTTTGTCGATAGTAAATTATCTTTGGTGGTTGAAACATGCGTTACCTGTTCAGTATAATGTGTGATTCTGGAACTAAATGAACAGAAGATATGACATGGTGCGGAAGGGGTCGAATGAACAGGAGTAATTGACCGATTAAATAGCCAATTTAGAAAAACTGACGATGGTAGGTCGTGGAGGAACCTCCAGAAATGTACATTTTTAAATGATAATTTTAATAATTGTCTATAAATTTTTTTAATGTATTTCTACTAATTTTTTTAGAATTTTTTTATAAATTTTTACCAGTTATATATTTTTATTTATTTTTGGCATCAAGGTCATATAAGTTCAAGGTTGAAGATCAAGGTTAAGTTCAACATCTAACATGGCTGACGAGATGGACACTGGTCGACCTGACGAGGGTCGGTTGTGTCGGGAACTTATTCGATCCACATGTTATCGAACCCCTAACCACCTACATGCACATCTTTAAACATGTTTTTTAAATAATAAAGATATATATATATATTTATTTATTGGGGATAATATTTTTGTGCAATTTGTTTTGGATACTATGTGTTCAAGGTCATCCAGTGTTACAGATACAGGGTCAATGTCATGAGTTAAGGTCAAACGTCAGCTGCATCCAAGATGGCAGTTGGGTGACGTCATAACATGGCAGCCGGCACCTGGCGCCTACTCCTGATTCATTTGCGCCGTACCTCTCTATTTTATTCTACTGTGATTAAATTGGACTTCTATTTACATTTTATCTATATATAAATTACAATAATTTTATAGTTAATATGAATGGAAACAGGGAGGAAATAGATGTGTTGGTAATGCCTATTAAGACGCCCGTCTCTACGTAGAGCTTTTTCCGCGTTTGAAGCCGAGAGGCGAGGGAGCGTTAAAGGCGACACTGCCACGCGCATCAATTACCCCATCACCTCTAAGCGCAAGGCTCTGAACTGCCGTGCAGTGTTCTCGTCGTGCTGTGTGTACCTATGGGACTTTCAGCGGCGACCCTATTATTTTGTTGGTGGAAAGTGTGTACGAAGGTTCAATGCATACCCCTTGACTAGTTTTGTATGTATCTGACACGTACATTTTGAGATACAGCTCTTTGAAAAAGCCGTTTTTAGCCATTTTGGTGTGCTCTGAAATGGTGTTTCTAATTAGCGTGAGGTCTCGAAAACACACTACAGCCCTCGTGTGAAATGTGTGTTCTTTTCGTAGGTCAGTACACTGGACTCGAGTTTAATAGTTTCGTAGAAAAACGTGAATTTCGAACACACTGCAACGCACTTCAAGCGCCAGGTAGACGTGCGCCTTAATAAATACTTCTTATGTAAACTACATTATATTACTACACACTGTGCGTACGAATGTGGTGCGTTGTACCTTCAGTTGAATTTTCTAGATTACCTTACTCATTGTTTGCATGAAGCTGAGGAATATCCTGGAAGTAGAACTTTAGCAGGGTTTCAGAAAAGTTGCAAGTAATCGTGAATGGAGTATAGTCGTGCAATTCTGGCCTAGTAACCCTATCCAAGTTTTTCCGGCCATTTTTTAAATGAAGGTTTTTCAACTTTTCGCCCTCTACCACCTCTAAGATTTTGTCACTGTGATTTACAGTCATTCTGTACGCGCTGGTGGGCCTTGATCCGAAGGCAAAGACTAAGTCTTGTGTATCACAGATAGTGCTCGGCGCGTTATCTTCACGAGCAAAGTCAATAATTCCGTCATGTTTGGCCACTAGTTACGCTAGTGATAACGAGTTACTACGATAGTAAAGAGTAGGTTTATTACCCGAAATAAGTTTCATCTTCTGCGGAATCGTGCCTCGTCTTTTGTTTCCTGTGTATTGCAACATACTCCTCCTCGGAAGACAACTCGCAGATGCTGCGAACCACAAACCCGAGCCGATCTTAACATGCAGATCCTTACGGCGCCTCAACGAACAATTGCGACAGCAATGGGAAATAACACAAACAAGCTTCGCGTAAGTTGTTTCCTCAACATTTTAAGCTGAGATTGCAGGGTTTAAATACAGCAGTATGTGCAGAAAAGATGCAAGCTCAATATCAAATTATCTTTCGCATAGGGAACTGATTCTTAATACACGTCGTCGAAGCTATGATTAGTTTATATCACTAGAGATCAACACGAAGTCTGCAGCTCATTATCTGTGGCAATGAGACGAGTGTTGTGTCGACTAAAGTACAGCCCGCATAACCATATGTCTTGTCTGTAACCGTAATTTAAAGTAGGTATGAAATGGTTAAAACAAGTATGTTCGGGGTTATTTGGCTGGAATGAAAACCTAAACAAATGCGCAGAGCTGAGATTAGGGATTTGATCTTTGTTGCATGTTTGTATTACTCAGTGATGTAGACAGCAGGTTCACTACTTTGTTCCTCTATGCGCGCCTGCACATCTGCATTCCAGTCCGTGCGTTGCGCGCTAAGGTCACGCGAGTATTCAAAGCGCGTGCTAACTTCGTCTCTGTGTCAGTAATACAGAGCAGCACTCTCACTACTGACTCACCTTGTAGTTACATAACACGCACTTCAACTTCTATCAGTGTAGTTTTTTTATATAAAATATTTATATTGTTATTAACGCCTTTTTACACACAATTATAGTGTATAACAATTTTTCTGAGTAGCCAGACTACGTTTTTTTCCTTAATTATTTGTCAGCAAACTGAGACAGTTAATAGTAACATACTTAATTATTTGTCAGCAAACTGAGACAGTTAATAGTAACAGACTCAATTTAAGGTTTTTGGAAGTCTAAGTTGGCAGTAACATTTGACCGCTTTTTAAATAAATATAAATGCTTGCTTCGCTTCTTTGATTTTATGATGTTTTTCGTGCAATAAA
Source organism: Dryococelus australis (assembly GCA_029891345.1). Classification (NCBI taxonomy): domain Eukaryota; kingdom Metazoa; phylum Arthropoda; class Insecta; order Phasmatodea; family Phasmatidae; genus Dryococelus; species Dryococelus australis. Next base: position 145,722,234 of record CM057000.1, read on the forward strand.
AAAATTACATTAAGCGTTACTTCAGCTACTCTCAACTGAAACCAGGGCTACATTTATCCTCAGATGTTACATTAAAAGTAAGCAATGCTTCTCTCAGTGCTTTCTTACTTGATGCTGTTTCCGCATCAAGGGATAGATAAGGGTGACATAGGAAAGCACATCAGTTGCTCAATCGTCTCTAAGTACGATAAACATCGAATTGGCGTGCAGACTTTTCATCTTGGTGCATATCGCCCAGCCAATCAGACAATGGGTACGCCCACATAAAAAAAACGCCACCCCATTTCGTCTCTGTTTACTCGTCTACTCTTTGGCCAAAGACAGCGAAGCACAAAACGAAAGTTGCGAATACGAACCGCCACGATGGTAATATTTTTACTATAGGCTATCCACGGTCAAGTGAACACTTTTGAAAACGTCTTCTCATGTGGAATAATAGTCAATAAACGTATTTTATGTTAGCCTTAGACGTAAACTTCCGAGTGCGGTAGAATATACATACTGTGTTTATTATTAACATGGAAATATTTATTTTAAAATGTGGCTAAAGGATAAAAAAAAAAAAAAAAAAAGGCTGAAAGTAAAAAGTAACTAGAGCCTCAAAAGTGCCCACTTTACCGTGAACAGCCTATACACAAAAGAGATCAAATGTTAATGATCTGCGAGTATATATTTTTTCTATGGAAAAGAATCTTATCCCATATAATCTGTGTCGCGGAAGACGCGCATAGCAAATACGTTGTTCACTAGGAGAAACAGTGCTATCACTATTATAGTCAATTCACAGGTACTTCCAACTGAAGCACTGCCAAAATTCTACTTCCAAGCTATTTCCTCCTCATATAAACAAAGTCTGGGAAATTACACAAAAGGGACCACGCACCGCGTTCGTACGCACTCAGTGTAAAGCGCGTGCGTCATCTTCAGGTCCTGCAATCGCTGAATTGAATAAATAAATAAACATGTCATTATATATAGTCGTTAACTACATGACTAATTAACTGACGTACTTTCAGTTCAATCCCTCTGTATCGATGTCCAGCGGAACGTAGGGCTTCGGACATTTTTCCGATCCTCCGCCAGTTGAGTGGTAGGCCGCGGCAGATATAAATATAAATATAAATAAATAAATATATATCCGAGGGGTCGCCGCGTGTTTCTCCAGGGTGTAATTAGGGCAGAGAGGGTAGTCGGTGCGGTGCCGTGCTGGGGTGCCAGTTGCAAGAAGCAGCGAGTGTACGGCGGCAGGAGCCGGAGAAAGTGATGACGTGGTGACCTCAATGCAAGAGGGTTGTAGTAGCCCGGGGCCCCGCGCGTCCACTCAGGGCTGTTTCACGGGCGGGCCGTGCCTGGGCCTGCTCTACCAGCTCCGCCACCTCCCAGCCTCTGCACCTTCCCTTCCTTAGTACAGGCGCGTCATACAGTCTGTCTGTTCGCGGTTTCTTCGTGCTTTTCCCAGCAAACATTTGGAAAACCATCCCATATATGATGTGTTTGGTTGTTTACTAAATAACTTTAACATTCCAAGCGTTTTATACTTGTGTTAACATAAAAGTAACTCGTTGACGTGAATACGTCTTTAAATTTTCAACCATGGTCGGAAATAATCCAAAAAATCCGATGATAATAAATCGGGAGATAGAGTTTGGCATTGCAGCTCCGAATCTATCGTCTACATTCAAAATTCAATTACACCACTCGATTGCCAAAGGATCAACTATCATGTTGCGTTGAGTGATGACTGTAAAGCATAGTGCGCAGCGGAGAGAGTGAGAAGGGGGGGGGGGGTGCAATTTCGAGTTCCGCGTCTCATAACTTTCGCGTAGTATAACTTTTGACTAGGAGAAGATACGGCTCCCGTTTAAGTTTCAATCGACAGCTCTCATCAAGATCAATCGATTGCGCGAATAACATCATTTGTGTGGTGTGGTTATCGTGAAATTGCATGCGTTTAATGTAAAAAATTAAGAAAACTGAACACAATGTCGGCCTATACTCGTCAAAAAACCAATTCGAAATACAGAAATCGTATACGGGTGGAAAGAGCATCTCAAAAGCAATCCAGTGATACCCATAAAACCCCATATGATCGAGTGAAGCTGTGCCGGGAACGTAAAAAAAAAACATCAAGGCGCTCGAGCGCGTCAACGTAGACGTATTCACGCAAAACAAACGATCGTGTTCCCAACACAGCCAACCCCATTTTTTTTAGTTAAATTTAACCTTTTTTTTTTTTTTATATTCTGTTTATAAACTATAATATTTCATTAATAATTTGAACGAATAAAAACCGAGCGGAAATAGCTGTGTTTGTAATGCCTAGTAAGTAATAGTTTTTATGCAAAATATTACCAACGGAGATTACACGCGAATGTTGTGCTGTGTCCCTTTGGTGTAATTTCCTATACTTGGTTATACTTTGCATGAGGTGGAGGAATATCCCGGAAGTAAAACTTTATTAGAGCTTCAGAAAAGCAGGAAATTCTCGCGAATGAACCGTACCTTCTTCAATTAAGAGGACTATATTTCCTTTCAAACAGGGTTTTTTTTTTTTTTGTTCGTGTACGCATGTTTCGCCAAAGAAATGTTCTGGGAACACGAATCGACGTTTTGCCGTAAAATTTTGCTTTTATCATAAGTGTAATAAAAAAAAAAACCGTAAAACAATAAAAAATATTCAAATTTTCAGAGCCTTCAGCGGAGTTTCCTTCAGTGGTAGGAGACGAATACAACCATGCATCTGTAGTGAGGTTTGCGCGGTTTCATCTCACGTATAAAAGTTCCACTCTTACGGATCTAATTTCCGCAATGCAGCGCAACCGCGGAAGTTCTGCAAGCCAGTTCATTGTCTTTCGCGTAAGGGCGATGGGACGTCAGGCCCGTATTACTCCCTCGCTTCTGGGCTTGGGGTGTACAAAACTACTTCAGTCTCATAAATGCGATCCTCGCCGTTTTCGATTTACATATATTCCCTCCATAACTTCATTTCAATATTCAATATTTACAAACCAAGCTTGTCAAGATACAGGGGACATCTTAACGGTTATTTCGAAATACTCCTTTTTCTCCAGAAACTCGTTTTAAGTCAACAACCGTACGGTAATCAAATGTTCATCATCATTTAGGCAATGTTTGTCCTACTAAGGGAAATATGGATATAACAGAAACCGTGCAGACTTCAAAAAATGTGCTCCATGTCGTGTCAAAGCTTTGGTTTGGACGGCTCTTAACATAGGATGAAGCGAGGTGAGTATGGAGTAGTGCCGGAATGCGAGCAAGGGGGAAACGGGAGATCCCCGAGAAAACCTGCCGACCGCGGCAACGTCGGACGCGATTCCTACATGCGAAAATCTGGAAGCGACCCCGCTGGAAATCGAACACGGGCCGCTTGATTTTTGATCTCCGGTCATAAAGTTTAATTACGAAGATTTGTAAGAAAAAAATCCGAAATGAATGGCATATCTGCGTCACCTTAAGGCGGCGAGATCTTTTAAAGCATGTGGCACTTCCGGTGCTACAAATTTACTTTGTAAATCAATTATACCAGTATTTACACACACGATACTTCCTAAAATTCTCATACGACTTTAAACGTCACCATTATTGTTAACAGTTTGAAGTCTGCAGACATTTACTGGCATTCACGACTAGTTAGAAGTGAATGAACTGTCGCCAGTACCTTAGGATCAAAGGTTTGATTGATTTTGCTGTTTTTTCCATTCACGAACATCCTACTGGTTCACGTGACGTCGGGCACGCCTACTGCACGCAACAACGTTACTTATTGGCTGGTCGTCGGCCAATGTGATGGCAAGTTTATTTCGCCCCAATCAAGTGTACTTCACTGAGTAAAAGGGTCTGCAGTCAAGCGTGTCTTTTTGAATCGGTATAAGAAAACATTGTTTTTTAGTCCGGAAAATCATTATTGCTGGGCTAAAACTTTCTTCTAGGCCTTGGTTACGTACAAGTGGAACAAAGGATCTACATCCGTGCCAGTTTAGTTTAGAAAAAATATATATCATAAAAAATTGTTTGCACTAGCTACACTCGGGCGAAGTCCTCAAAGTGTTAATCTTCACTTTTAATAAATATATTTAATGAAACCGAATCTATATTATCATCTTGTGCTGCCCGCTCCTGGAGTCTGTAGACCCCCTGTTGTAATCCGGTGGTGGGGGGAGCGAATTTTCGAATTTTTTCTTATTGTGTAGGATATTTTCCAAAATAGGAATTTGATACATGCTTGCTGGTTGGCGGCTGACACAGGTACTGAGCAGAATCTTGCCTGCTACTACGGGATGCATACGTATCAGAGATGCAGTTTTGCGTACTTCCTGCAACGACTAGGGCTATTCGATATCATAAAAATCTAATATCGATATTTTCCCGAATAGTTACTCGGTATTCTCGATACATATATAATACAAAAATGCTCAATAATACATAAATGATCAATAATACTGAAATTATCGATAATACCGAAATTATCGGTAATATTAGAATTATGTATAATACCGAAATTATCGATAATACCGAAAATTTCGATATTATCAAAACATTGATATACCGATATTTTTCAATGTTACATATCGTTCTATAAATAGTTTGTAATATCGATAATTATAGATATAGCTATATTTCGAACAGCCCTAGTAACGACTACCTACAAGTCAGGGAGAGGCAGCGGAACCCGCAGGCAGTAGTCACGGCCGACTCTCTCGACGTGATGGTAAGGGTCAAGATTCAGGAACGTGTCCTTGCCGCTCGCCTGCAGCGCACCTTCTCTGTTCCTTGAAGTACACGCCGTCAAGTACGCTCCTTCCACGTTCGGCGCGGTCAGGGATGTGGTCGGTTGTGAAATACTCTACCGCAGGTAACCAAGAGAGTATGGTGACTGTACCGGTCTGGCACTAGCTGTATTCGAAGAAATTACTTCTGATGACTGTCCATTTCTTACTTTTCGATACTTGTCTTTACTGTTGCAAGCCAAGATATTCCTTTCACCACGCATGTGTAGTGTGCGTATGCATGCAATCATGGAAAATGTAATATTTCTTTAAAAACATAATTTTAATCATAAATAATGTAAGTATAATTAAGATTTTAAATTACAACTTTTAGTTCTCAGTACTATTTTCTTCCAAAGCCATCTTCAAAATCGTCAACTTAACAACATGCATCCCGCAGCAATTCATCAGTTGATACAATATTTTTTAAACGAGAGCATTTAATGTTTACATAGTAAGTAGGTTGGTCACATTTCTTGTCAGATTTTACCCAACTTATATTAAATAGATTGTATGCGAGTAATAAACACAGTGTGTATATTCCACCGCACTCGGAATTTGACTTCGAATGCTAGAATAAAATATATTTATTGAATATTATTAAAAATAAAGCAGCTTTCAAAAGTGCTCACTTTTCCGTGAATACCATATATCGATGTATGTTTACACGCGTGAGTGTATTGATATGCTAGTGTGCATGCGTGTATGTAAGAATAAATACATGTAATCGTAAATGCATGTATGCATAAATGCATTTAGTTAGGCACGAATGCACGTCTGGTTGTCTTTATACGCAAGGCACTGAACTTGTGTGCAGTCTCTCTCTCTCGTTGACTCTATTCATATAACTTTCGACCGTGGGCCAAATAATGCACTGTAATCCTCACAACGGGATTGACGCAAAACGTCCATATGTACCTGTGAAGAGCTGAATAATGTATTGGCTGTTTCACTTCGCGTACGTCACGTTTCCCATATCCTTGCCCACTCAGATCTCGCCTGCTACCCACGAACGTCAATGGTTCACTGTGTTGGAGGGTGTGGCCAGCTTTCTATGTATAGCTTGGGACACCGGCATCTCGCGAAAAGAATTCACTACCCGTGCGCGTCTTAGGTGTCTGCCCACGAATCAGAGACGTACAGTATCGGGGTAACTTCATTCTGATTGGCCGGCCGGTCAACTAAGAGAATGTCTTCTCACAGACACACGCCGCCGATAAGCAATAGGGAACTGTTGGTACACTCGTAGGGTATTGAAATACAGCATGTGCGGAAATATTTTCGCGACAGTCGGGTGTCCCTATGTATGTATAGCACTAGTCATACGTGTGGCTATGTATGTATAGCACTAGTCATACGTGTGGCTAGGATTTGAAAGTTCGTCATGCTCACTGACGTGTTTTATTCTATCAAACAATATATTATGAAGGACAAATCGTTGATTTTTATGAACCTTGGTTACCAAGCTAGAAAAATAAATGAAAATCGGGTAATGATGTACGGGCATCCTGTTGAAAGTGAACATAGTTTTTAACTTGCCTGTGTGTGCGTGTGTGTGTGTGCGCGCTCGCGCCCGCCCGTACGGCCCGCGCGCTTGTTGTCCACGGTCTCTCAAAGCGGGTACCGAAATCTCGCTCCCGCATGTTTGGAAAGTTGACCCTAAACGAGTATTATCCCCGCTTCAGTTCCGCGAATCGCAGAAGACAAGTTCTTTTTTTTTTTTGCGAGTTACGCGTCACGAAGTCGAGAAGCGAAAGAAGGTCGGGGGGGGGGGGGGGGAGGGTAACCGCTCCTTGGCCCTGACATTAGGCAAACAAGCTCTCTCTCTCTTTTTTATTTGAATTTTTTTTTTCGTCTGTTTTTTTTGCAAGCGTGAGTGTGTTTGTCCCATGGCGGGCCTCTTACCCTGGTATCTGCTCCCTCCACGACAGCCACACGTGTTATCTAAGTGGGTCACGCACACAGCGCAGTCGTTATCAATCTAGGAAGTGACAGAGTGGCTGGCAAGGAGAATGTGTGGGCCAGGGAGGGGGCAGGGGCTAATTCCGCAAATATTTACTGCGTAGGGATTTTCTGCGGCGGGATTGTCGAGTGGCTTTTTGTTTTCTCCCGTAGCAGAGAGAGAGAGAGAGAGAGAGAGAGAGAGAGAGAGAGAGAGAGAGAGAGAGAGAGAGAGGGAGAGAGAGAGAGAGAGACACACAGACACACACTCAACGTGTATTCCCTAGCACGCAGTGTGGAGTGGAACGTGTTATTGTGTGTGTTCACCCCAAGTGTATCTCCAGGTCGTCAGTGCGTGCGATTTCCGCTCCCGAATGCTCGCCACTTCGTGTCCTGTGGCTGTGAGGTTGGCAGCTCGCCACTCGCTAGTAGACTCTCCTGAGTGAGTGTACCAATATTCCTCCAGGGCAGTGGCGCAACAGTTGGGGGAAGGCTGGGTATACATTTCCCCTCCCGAAATTTAGCCTAGGGCCCCGGAATGATAATAAGTGGCCACTAATTTTTTTTTTGTCGTTCCCCGAGATGGGTTGATATAATGTATACAGTCTGTGATTGATTTATTTTTGCTACAATGTATTTCTGATACTTACATACCACATTTTTTCTCTACCTCTTTTATGCAGCATGTAGTTTAGCTGTTGAGGTCACTCAAATGAAATTCTAAAGCCAACATATGTTAAGAGGGGTGCTTAGAGGTTGGTCTCCCCCCCCCCCCCCTTAGTTGAAGACGTTGTTTCGTCACTGCTCCAGGACTGTTAACTATTGGAAGTTAAAGAAACTAGTACACGTCTTTGAAAATTATTGCACGCGAACGAAAATTCTTTTGCAGGCCGCTTCTGATACTCTGTTTTTCATTGGCTTTCGAATTTTAAAATGTTAAGGATTTTTTTTTTGCGATGTTAGATTGAATTTAAAAGTGCTACTATAACACTCAACATCATAAGTGTTATATACAATTATTTATATTTCAGTTTATTCATAAAATCTTTATGTTAGTGTTGCCTTAAACGAATATTCCTAATATAAAGGTATGATGCACCATTGTGAGTAAACAGCCCTGTGCATCCAAAAGTTGAAAGTAATGAGATTATGAGTATAATAAGAGTGTGGTTCATTTTACATGATGGTATGGTTCACGTCCATGATTCTTGCGCTTGTTCTATAGTATCAAACATTATCTTCCAGATGTGTTAATGTACAGTTGTGATTGCCTTGCCAAGATTTTTGTCACACAACTTGTGTAAATATCTTACTTGAATATGCCAGCTAATGCTCTTCGCAGTGTGGTTGCCATGTTTGTTTCGTTCAACGATGTTTTGTATAGTAGAAAATCATCATTGTAGCTTATAAATACAGCCATGAGTATTTCGCGTACTCATTCGAAGGCGAGGTAGACTCGAAACACTTGTTCTTTTCTCCTGCTATTATGATTGGTCGACAGTTCTTTGGACACGCCCCGTTTAACTGCGAGCCAGTAATAATCAGGAAGCAGTAGTGTGAGTGAGTGTTTAACAGTCCTGTACAGAAACCTCACTTGATTACAGCAACCAATAAGCAAACGATAATGTCTCACGTGTATAGAGGGCTGCCCAGCCTAGCTAGCTGCCAACTCAATCCGCGAAATACTCGTAGCTCTACATATAAAACGTATCTAATCACTCCGGTTTGTGACGTTCTTAACATAAACGAAATATTTTGATAATAATTTTTGTAATATACTTAGTAACGTTATAAGTACAATAAAATAAAATTTAATGACTTGTGATTTTGAGTACATCCAATGTTTACTGCTTGTTTATGAAAGACTGATGACTTGAACTTGTCAGTTGTATCTCCAGTTTAACGCAATACTTCTTATCTACTTTGATTGTTATCGGTATCTAAGCATTACAGTATGTAAGTCAATACTGTCAGACACTGTGTTTTCCACGAACGCGAATCATTTACTAAAAAAAAAAAAAACCAGAAGTGCGTCATTCCTGTGAAAGCTATTTAGATAATCTAATTTTAATGGCGACTTGAATAATTATTTTCAAGTTTGTGAAGCTTCGTTGTGAGTGAAGATATTTGGGCGGCTCTTAACAGCGAGGTCTTGAGAGCCGATGAGGATGATTGAAACGAGTATGGAGCGGCGCCGGAATGAAGGGGCGGGGGAAACGGGAGATCCCGAGAAAACCCACCAACCATCGTCCGGCACGATTCCCACTTGCGAAAATCCGGTGACCCGGCCGGGGATTGAACCCGCTTCGCCCTGGTGGGAGGCGAGCGTGCTAATCGCTCAACCACCGCGGCCCCTAAGCTTCGTTGTAGCAATGCAGAAATAATTTTACTGTCAAATTTATTCCCGCTGTGATTCGTGAGAACGTAACCATGTAGCCATGTTAACAGTGGATTACATTATCGTACATCAATAACACGCTTTTAGCCTTTAAGTGTTGAAAAAATATTCATAGATTAAATTTAATGTCTTTTGACCCCGTTCGGTTAGAACTTCTTACGTCAGTTCGCTTAAGTTCACAGCCATGGATAATGTAAATAGCACGGGAGAAAAGCAACATACCAGAAGGGCTTCTTACGTCATTGATAAGGTGCACTTCAGCTTTCATGTATAGATGTTAGTCTATTTGCGGTTTCTTCACACTTTTTGAATCGAACATTTGAAAAACACCCCATGAATGTCATGTTTAGATGTTTCCTGAATGTCATGTATCACAAGCGTTTTGTACTTGTGCTAACATAAAAGAACCTTTCATGGTTAAATTAATATTTTACTAATATTATTATTAAAAATTATAATACTACATTTATGACTTATATAAATAAAAACAGGGAGAAAATATGTGTGTTCGTAATGGCTAGTAAGAAATAGTTCCTATGCAGAATATTATTAAACTGAGTGCATAAGAATCCGGTGCGTTGCCCCTCTGGTGTAATTGTATAGATTCGGTTAATCTTTGTTTGAACGAGGCGGAAGAATATCCTGGAAGTAGAACTTTAGCAGGGCTTCAGAAAAGTTCTAAGTAACTGTGCATGAACTATATTATGTTTAACTACCGGACATCTTCTTTACTACAATAGAACTTGCCCAGTGGAATGCTGCATAAACAAATAACACTTGAACACTGTATATGTGTTTGCTGACATAATGAGTCATCTGAGAGAGCTGTGTGCATTAAAAAATTAGCATGGTTATATCAATTTACGAAAATTCTTCCAAGCTTTGGTTAAATTCAAACTTGAGTGAGGAGTTGTAGCCAATGGTTCGAAGTGACTCTACTTCAATTATGAAATAAATATATATATTTTTTAACATTGAGTTATTTAATTACTACAGTCTAAAACCTGAATCGGTAAGTAGTAGGATAAAGGTAAGTTTGCGCAATGTATTTCAATGGAAGCTGTGTGGCTGGCGGTCTTCGGCTCGACTCGGGGGTGCTCGAAAGCCGTCGACTCGGGTTTGTCGAGTGTACCCGAAGATGCTCCGCAGTTACTCTTACTAATTCTTCAAGCATGTGTTTGTGTTTGGTAGCCATATTGGTTTTATAGACTTGAGGTGTGTCAAATTGTAAATTTGTATTTATTATCCGATTTTAAAAATTATTTTTTATTATAAATTATTAATTTTTTTATTCTGCGGAAATTATACATGGGGTATTGCGGAAACGTGCAAAAGTCTCTCTCACTCAATTACTACATTTTCAGTCCCCTCTCTGGAAGGCTGATTACATAATACACAATGCTAGAATATGCAAACTATTCACTACCTCTACTGTTTTGTAGGTATAAGTATACTACACAGATTTTTTTATGTATGCATATATGACTAAACCAATCCCATCATATTAATAGCGACCACAAGCACGAGTATGTTATAATCATGGTATGGATCAGCATCTACCAACTCTTATAGGATTAATTGGCGTTAATTTAAATGCCAATACTGCCAGGCCTTGGAGACTTGGAATATACGAGAGTGATAAACAGACTTAAACTTTCGTGCTCTTCTTGACCATCAATCCGTCAATCGTCCAATAATTCCATCGATATTTGTATCAATCCATTAATCTTCCAATCTTTCCGTCCATTTTGCGCAATCTTTCCATCAATATTTCGCAATCTTTCTACCACTCTTTTACAATATTTCGAACAGTCTTTCGCAATCTTTCCATCAATATTTTGCACTCTTTCTATCACTCTTTCGCAATATTTCCATAAATATTTCGCAATCTTTCCATCAATCTTTTGCAATCTCTCAATCAATCAGCACCGCACGCTCCGCAATCAGCACTGCACGCACTGCAATCATTATGTAATGTAACAATAAATAATAAGCAGTGTATGTCTCGTGAGAGATTCTTGCCCGGCTAACACTGCAGACAGATTAAGAGTAAATAAGGCCCAGCAGGTATGCGACCACCAATAACAACTTGCCAACCCTCAGCTTCTGCTATACAACATGGCAGATACTTACGAAACCGTTGTTAAGCTATCTTTAAGTCAACATACTAAAACAAAAAAAAATACAACAGCTAGCTACTGTAAATGAAATAGTGGCAGTTCTGATTCCCTCAAAAATGTAATGAAATGTATGAAGCAATGTTTGAGAATAGTAGGGTGGCGGGCAGGTTATATATTCGAATAGAACAGTGTATTAAAAAAATATAGTTATACTTTCAATTAATAACATACTTGGATAGGTTTAATTTACCAATCAACAACTTATATAGATATTAATGCCAACACTATATAGCCAATATTTACGTCTGAACATGGAAAATATGTCAATGAACATTTCTCAGTTATACAGGATATTCGTGGTAATGTTTTTGCACATTGAAAAAAAGGATAATTTAATAGTGGTGCAGAATAAAATATTTAATTAAAGAGAGATGCACGCTGTTGAGATTGTTCAGACTAATCTGTAAATGAAAATGCGGATCGTCGTTGACATAGCATCTAGTCGAAACAGCACATCGTAAAATAAAAAATGCAAACATTTTCACAGCTATAGTTGGTCCTCTTCTGTGTTTAAAGTTCGTCCCTAGACAAGAAGCTCACGGACAATATGTGCATACTATAGTCTTAGCACACTCACTTGATATGAATGCGGGAAGCGAACCATACGTAATATTTAAAACACTGCTGTCGTCCGAACACAAGCCTCTTCTAGACTTACAAATATTCCACGTATCCGGACCAACGTACATGCCTAGTTTTGTTGCGATTGGGACACTTTTAGCAACAAATTACATCAAATTCCTAGCTGGGTGATCACCTCAGATAACCACAGCCCTAGCGAAAAATTCATTATGGCTTGACCTTCTTTAATCAGTTAAAACATTCCCCGAGAAAATAAAATGTTCTACAATATCGCGTTAAAAAAAAAAGTATCTCTCGTAGATTAGCTAGTATCGCCTCACATAGCTACAAAATACAATTTTGCACATAGCAAAATATCGACAACTTTCTCTCTGAAGGAAAAGTTAATTTCTTTAAAAGCTCTAATTTAAAAATAATAACTCCCCATTACGTGTAAACAAATGTAACTGACAGTTCCGATGGCTGATAAACTTCTAATCTACATGAAAACATTGTCAAAGTAAATAAATAATTCTTACTGCATCAACACAGGTATGGTTTTCACGTTAGGTAAACAAATTTACCATCTAAAACTACACAGGACTGGTCTATACCATCAAATGATTAAAATAAATATATGTTTTTCCATGTGTTACGACGTAATGTAATTATAGTAAAACTGTTTTTGATCTTAGATTGTCAATTTTGAATACTGACTAAAACTGTGCAATGTTAGCAATACATTATACATAGGCTATATCAAGGAATTTTAGTCAAATGTAATTTTGTGAAAAAAAAAAAAAAAAAAAAAAAAAAATCATTTTTCACTAGTTTTAAATTAAGCTAGGGTCGAAACTCTATTTCATTCAAAATCTCGAACAGTCAAATAGTTAATAATTTATGCGTGGAATATTAACGTAGAGCTTTTAATTTTGTGTTGCAAATATATGGTGGGCACTAGAGTTCCATGTGATACACATTATTTTAATAGATATATTATTTTATTACCATTTACGCAATAATTCGTAGAACACACTGATGGAGTTGTAAAGACTGATAAACCTCGAATTAATACCATAATAAATCAATGATCTGAAATTGCAGAGTGAGTCCATAACCAAAACCTTCACAACTTGTGGAATAAAGTACCCTGGTGATCTTGGCAAGGTATGGGGATTATAGAGAAATTCGTAGACAGGTAGTTGTTGCGATGCAATCCGTCGCGGCTCTGCCTATTTACTTTAAAAATAATAAAGCCGTATTTAAACGCACGTATTGTTAAGCTAGTGTTATAGCGGTTGAGACGATGCTGAAGAGATTTTCCCATCCATTTATGGGATTTTCCACCGCTATGTACGTGAATTGTACTCCAGAGTGCTGTTATTATACCTTACATATAAATAGCCATGTTGGACAGCTTGTATGACTAGATAATAAAAATTAATTTAAAGGTAAATATATGTTATACAGTTATCAAATGGTTACAAATCGATTAGGAGATCCACACGTCATAAGGTAATTTTTCCATGGGATTTTTTAGCATCATGCACGTGAATTTTACTCCAAAGTGAGGTAATTTTACCTCACATGTAAGGAAAACTATGTTTCCCACACAAGTTTGCGAATATTACCTTACACTTGTCAAGTAATTTTACCTTTTTTTTTTTACAATGTATAACACTCCAAGTCTCTTCTTCAAGATCATATATACACGAATACAGTGCATCCTCTGCTAAAAATTTCGAGTAGTTACAGTAAGAGGCAAGTTCTTTTTGACATTTCTTCGCCAGTATTTGGAGCTAATTCCCAATTTTTCATTTTTAAAGTTAATCTGTTAGGATTCTTATTACGTGCTATTGCTGGCATACTGAAGAGTGACAAAATATATATTCTCAAATGTTTGCAGGAAAAACAAATGTGTAAAAACGACTGCAGATATGAAAGCCGTATTTCTTAGTAGTCGGCCTCAAACATCCGTGAAAGTGGCTTCAGCTGTCATCAGTGTATGAGTGAAGAGAATTGCCCGGCTCTTAACAGCGAGATCTTGAGAGCCGATGAGGGTGATTGAGGTGGGTATGGAGCAGCCTCGGAATTAAAGGGTGGAGAAACGGGAGATCTCTGAGAAAACCCGCCGACCAGCGGCATCGTCCGGCACGAATCCTACATGCGGGAGTGACCTGGCCGGGTATTGAACCTGGTTCGCCTTGGTGGGAGACGAGCGGGCTAACCGCTCAGCCACTTCGGGCCCTTGTGTTTCGGTCCAGAGATGGCCGGGGATGCTGCGGAACCGAAGAGGTGCGAGTGAGTGAGGGAGGGTTGGGAGGGAGGGATAACCAGGGGCTTCGCGGGGTGCGTCACAGCATTTCGTTGCGCAAGCGCGTCACAGATTCTGAAATAGACGGAACATGACATTAGGCCGCCGCCCCGCCTCGACGCAACTGCTGACCCCATTTCAGCGTCCCGACGCTCTCCCAGCTCCCCCTGGGCCTGCGAGGTGCCGGGCAACCTCTTCTCTCTCCGGGAGTTGTTTTTTCTCTCTCTCTCTGCCGCCTCGCACGTGTCAGCCGTATCAGCAGGGCAAATAATTTCATTACCTATAATTTTCTGAAAGTAATGTAAATCAAGTAATGACCTAGAAATAGTAGAAAATAACACGAAAGGTTAAAAAATAATATTTTTTTTGTTAAACATTTTATTTAATTATTAGATAGGTAATATGTGAGTATTATTATGCTTTAAAAATTATGCATATGTATACTCCATTCACGGTTACGTCGAACTTTATTGAAGCCCTGCTAAAGTTCTTCTGCCATGATATTCCACCGCCACATGCAAACAAAGCTTGGAAAATTACACCAGCGGGCCAACGCAGCGCATTCGTGCGCACTCAGTGTAATACTATTTTGCATAAGAACTATTACTTACTATGTATTACCAGCTCATCTATTTTCTCTCTGTCTTAATGCGTATTAATTTTAAATGATATTTTGTAATTTGTTATAGGTAAAATATAGGCCTCAGTAAAAGTTCACTTTAACCGAAAGTAAGGGACTTTTGTGTTAACACATGTATAAAACGCTTTTGGTACAGGACATGTTTATAAAGCAACCAAACACGTAATACTTGGTGTTTTTTAAAGAGGTTTGGTAAAAAAAGTGCGAAGAAACCACTAATAAACTATAACAGCAAGTTGTTTGAAAAGATGATGTTAGCTTGGATTGCATACTGAAAGACTTATTTCGGGTTATTTTCAAAACGAATGTAAATAACAGTAAATAATACACACTTGGCAGAAAGGCTCATATAAAAAATAATCGTCTATTGTCCGCTAGTAGCCTAAGGACTTAGCACATATTGTTAAACCGTTCTCTTCTATTTAACTCATACACCTTCTTTCACTTTTGTCATCTTACAGCCAATGTTATAGTCTACCCTACTTAGACGCAGTACTTTCTGCAGTCTTTCTGACGACAGCAGGTTTCCAGGCATTGTGGGCGAATCCATCATCCACATTCCTCCAGAAAATAAGGGTGGAAGATTGTGACAATTCACAAATAATGTACAGGTAGTCGCGTAGAACCCAGTACGGCTTCGACCGTTAAAAATTACAAAAAACAAACAACGTATTAAAACATTCACGCCCCAACGATATAGTCGCGGAGACAGCAAAAAATGGATACTCACAAATACTTGGGCGGCTAACAAGGACAAACACGACACGATAAAACAAGAGACACAGCAACGCGACACCATAGTTAAGCCGGAACGTAATTTTGAAGGGCGACCGAAACAAAAATTTTGAAATTGCCTAGCCTTACTGTAGAACCAAGATACAACACCACTATGCCACACAAACAAAAAACATTTAAAACCCAACCCCAAAGTTAGCGTTCTCCACGACTTGTCGTTTTACTGTCCCATCGCTTAACAGCGAGGTCTTGAGAGCCGATGAGGATGACATGAGGCGAGGATAGAGGAGCGCCGGAATGCAAGGGAGGAGGAAACGGGAGATCTCTGAGAGAAAACCCGCTGACCAGCGGCATCGTCCGGCACAATTCCTACATGCGGGAGCGACCCGGGCGGGGAATTGATCGTCCGGCACAAATCCTACATGCGGGAGCGACCCGGGCGGGGAATTGATCGTCCGGCACAATTCCTACATGCGGGAGCGACCCGGGCGGGGAATTGAACCAGGTTCGCCTTGATGGGAGGTGAGCAGTCTAACCGCTCAAGCCTTTCTAAACAGTTCAGTATAACTGTAAGTACAGTCTGATGGGTGCTTCATTGGAAACCACTCTGTCTTTAAGTACTGTTACATACTAGCTGATCTCCATCCCTATGTTACGCTTTCATATCGCCCCCACACCACTGCCCTTTCTGGGTAATGCAGGAGTATGAGAGATTCCTTTCCTGTTAATTTCACATTTCGTTCTATTGGCTTTTCTTTCGCTTGCTATTGAGACCATGTAATTTTTCCACCTCATTGATTTTATTCTATCGCATCTACACCCAGGTAGTGTGGAGAAGTGGCGTGGCGCGGTTAACCTGCCATCCACCCAGTTTTCCCTACACTTGCCGGAACCTATTAGGCTGTCCACGACAAAGTGAACACTTTTGAAATCAACCCTAGAGAAAAGTCACTGCCCGTGCGTGGCATATATTTTAACGGGTGCACTGAGTAACATGAGCCTAGTAAAGTTGGTAACGATGGACGGAAAGTAGTTCCACATCTTAACGTCGAATACAAAATGTTGGGTAAACATCTGTGATAACTTAGATACATAAAAAATAAAAAAGAAAGCGAGAAAAATAATGTAAGTGCAAAAATGAGCAGATTAATAGAATATTTACTTTTCTAATAATTCGAGAGTTTTACTCGACCGACGCATGAATAAAGCTACGAGGCCCATGGCAATGTTAATTTTGTATAAGGTGGAAGAGTACACAATATGCGTGCAAAGTAGACCCTAAGCAGGGCTTTCAAAAGTGCTAATTTTACCGTGAACAGCCTATAGAACACTGGATCGCAGCAGCACGACTGAACATTGTGCATTCGTATCGCTCGATTGCATTTGTCCAGGGCTGGTGTGACGGCCACTCACCTCGCCGAAGGCCGCCTGTCTGTCGATACGTAGCCGACATTCCCACTCCCCCACCGCGGCACGAGGGCCCCTCGCCAGACAGCTGCTGCCCCTGAAAAGTGTACTTGAGCCTGGCCTTCCCACTCCATAGCCGCCGCATACCCACCTCCATCAGAGTACGAAAAAACAGCGCTCGTGCACACGTAGGTGTGCCGATTATAAATCGATTAAATAGGCCCCAAAAATCGATTTTCGATTGAAATTAAGACTGCCGATTTTTCTTTGGAATCGATATTGCAAAATCGTTTTTCGATTCTACGAGACCTTTGCGTCATATAACGTAATGAATCTTCTTAAGTTTATTAGCTGAACTATCTATAGATAAATTTAATTTATTGAAATATCATATTTTGCCATTAATATTTTATTATTTTATGACTTTTTAACGAGAATACTTCTTTAAATTTGCAACCATGGTGGGAGGCAATCCAGAAAATCCGATGATAACAAAATCGGGGGATACAGTTTGGCATTGCAGCTCCGAATCTATTGTCTACATCCAAAATTCAATTACATTACTCGATTGCCAAAAGATAAAAGAATATGAAGAATGTGTTACGTTGAGTGAGAACTGCGAAGCATCGCGCTCGGCGAATTGTAGGTTTGGTGGGAAGGGGGAGGGGGGTATGGCCGCAATTTTGAGTTCCGTTTCACCGCGTCTCATAACTTCCGTGCAGTATAACTTTTGACTAGAATAAATTACGACGCTCGTTTAAGCTTCAATCGACAACTCTCGTCAAGATCAATCTATTGCGCGTATAAAAACATTTGTGTGGCGTGGTTATGGTGAAATTGTATGAGTTTAGTGCAACAAATTAAGAAAACTTAACACAGTGTCTGCCTATACACGTCAAAAAGCCAAGTCGAAATACAGAAATCGTATACGGTTGGAAAGGGCATCTAAAAATCAATTCAGTGATACCCATAAAACCGCATATGACATGTTCATAACTCGTAGAGTGAATATAGGGTAGGACGATCTCGTTGGATACGTATAGCTAGTCTTCCTGTCCCGACATTGAACTGATTTACTGCCAACAAGAGCGTCATAAACGACTTGAGGCTAGAACACTTGTCGTGCAAACAAAATGCTTTGAAATGTTTGTGTACTTCCTCTGGCCAGTTTTTTATGCGATTAGGTTAAATTTAATTTCTTAAAAATATTTTATTCATATAAGAGGGTTTGTATTTCAAAAATAAAGATATAAGCAAACAGATTTTATCAGTGTTGGCCACGTGACTTTGACAGTTGTGTTGCTTTGAGATAGGTCAGTGTTGGATATATCTACATGCGCAGAAGACGATACTCGATCTCCCTCACCTTTGATCTATAGTACAATAGACCCGAAAAAGACCGAAAAATATTTTTTGTCAGAATCGATTATTTCGTCCGCTTTCCTATGCGCTTCGATATTCTGTGCCTCTGTCTAGTTACTTTTTGCTATACCCCTTCCACCACCTTTTAAAATAAATATTGCCATATAAGTAATAAACACAGTGTGTGTATTTTACCGGACTCGAAAGTTAACGTATAAGACTTAAAACTGTTCACGATATTTCGAGCACATTCGAACTCAACCTTAGAAAAAAGTCACTGCCCCCGCATGCATGTACTTCAACGGGCGCACTGAGTGATATTCGCGTAGTAAAGTTGGTAACGATTGATGGAAAGTTTTTCCATATCGTAACGTCGAATGAAAAGTGTTAGGTAACCATTTGTGATAACTTCGATTTTTTTTTTTTTCCGGTTTATGTTTTTTAATGCATCGAAGTGTATAAATGAGCATATTTGCAAGGCTTTCAAAAGTGCTCATAACAACCTATAGGCAATGCAGGAGAAAGTGTTGGTGACTCGCCGCTGCTGGCAGTCTCACGAGGGTCACATAGACAAGCTACAGCTGGCTGGCCATGATAGGCGTCGGCCAGGCCAAGGTTTCTTACGTAGACCACAGATGAGGCAGACAGATTGTTGTATGTTCTGCGCACGTATCCAACACTGACCTACCCCACACCAGAACAACTGTCAGCCACGTGGTCAACACTGATGGACGTGTTTGTTTATATATTACTAGCGACAAGCTCCGGCCTCGCTCGGGTGAGATTTACAAATATGGCGTTGTTGTTTAGGTTTACAGCAAGTATGTACACTAAATTGTATTGTAGATGGCTTTTTAACGTCCCCCGGTTCTATGCTGTAAAGCTTAGCAGGGGACGGCTTACAGACTAACTTATAACGTAACTTAAATGAACACCCATGCCTACACGGGGTTCGAACCCAGAGCCTCCCGCACCCCAAATCGGTTGCACACCAACCGACTGCGCCATGGGAGGTCGGCTATACACTAAATGCTTAAGGAAACTAACATAGGATTAATACTGTGTTGTTCACATAGTCTTCGTAAGTGAACCCCTAAAAGACAAAACTGGTTATTGTGGGTCATCCTTAAAATATACACACACGCTGTCGCGGACTTTTTGTATACTTTTTTGAGATCTACAATTCTGTAGTTCGTTAATCTGGTGTATCGTTTATGATCTAGCCAGCGTAATCCACGTAAGCGCACGAAAAGCGGCTTTTTCCGACTTGTTTAGAAAACGTCGACATTTCTCTACTATCCTTACATTAAATGTTAATGTATTATGTACATAAACCTTCACAAAGAAATCCTCCAAATGATGTTGAAAACCTGGTCAAAGTGCAACTAGTTTAGAAGCCTTAGCCGAATACACACACATACGCGGCCGGGAGACTTCATTTTAAACTATGTATAGATTTAAAAAAAAAAACTAATTTATATGAATAAAATACCTTCGGCATTTCGAGCTTGATCGAATTGCAACAAAAACCGGTTAGAGGAAGTATACAAACATCTTACAGCACTTCTATAAACAAACATCTTACAGCACTTCTATAAACAAACATCTTACAGCACTTCTATAAATAAACAGTCGTTTATTACAGTCGTGTTGGTAGTAAAGCAGTTCTATGTTGGAACACAGAGGCTTTGCGCATCTCGGAGGCTCGCTCTACCTTATCTTACTTCTACGGTTTTAATATTCAGGTTTGCGGAGCTCAATTCTGTTAGTTTGGAAAATAACAATTTTCACCGCGAGATGGTAGTAGCGTTGCACATGTATCGTATTTCCACCATTTTGTATGTAAACAAATGGATTAGTTACAAGTATCGTAAAATAAACAGTACAAATCTGGCAAAATGTGTAATGTCGTAAAACAGAATTTAACGAAACGTTATTTACACAATTACTTTAAATGTATGTGCCACAGAATCTAAAAATTTATTTTGGTAACAGCCGCGTTTATTTAGTCAGTAGGTAGTTTTTTTCCCCTAAAATAACTGTATTTGTGAAAGCTTAGTGCTAAACACATTTGTATTTTTACCTTTTACCACTTTAAAAACACCATTGGAAAGGGTGCATTATGACGGATGTTCACGAACAAATGATAATAAACACCAGAGTGGGGGTAGACAAGTACAAATGGAGCATATTTCATCGAGGAACCAATAGTCTAAAGTCTGTTAATCTGCCAATGGCAGTGTGCAGGGGCGGGTATGCAACCTTCTGTGCGATGCATTGTAACCAGGCTGTGCGCAGATCTGCGTGCCTCGTAACTAGAGACCCGAGAAATTCGCGAGCTCAATTACCTGTAGATTAGACTTCACAGTCATATATACTCTAATACACATACCAACTGTTTATTGGTTGATTGTTGTTGTATTAAATGCGGTGGTTGGCCGCACAATTTATTGCGTGTTTGTTATTGCCTCATTTATCTCCAGGAAGTGTCAAACAACACATCGACTTATTACAAACGTGAACGTACATGTGTGTGAATTCCAACTTGTCTAGAAAAGAACCCGCGAAATTCTTGGGTCCCTACTCATAACACTGCTCAGTATCGCACGGACGCAGTCTCGGAGCTGCTACGTATCTTCAGTCACTGCAGGACGTGTTACCGGAAAACATAGAGGAAGTTCCTTTAGATGGTCGTGAGGCGATGTGGTTTCAGCAGGATGGGACCCTGCCTCATTTCATCATTGTTGTTTCCCGGCACCTTGACATGCACTTCCCGAACCAGCGGATAGGTAGGGGAGGGCCCATGGCATGGCCACCACGCTCACCTGACTTCTAGCTGCGGGGCCACACAAGTCGACCACTTGACACGAGGGATGAGTTCATCACTCAGGGAACCTTCGCACATGTGCGTCGCAACATGCTTCAGCGTTCAGCGCTGCACAGCCTCTGTTGCCGACACTTTGAACAGACATCGAACGGACACTCTGTCCCCATGCCTTCCGCCCAAATGTGTAAATAAAGTGTAATTCCATTGCACTGCGCGTAGTCTAGTATTTGTGATTGCCTACCCGTCCCTGCACATCTGCCACTGCCATTAGCGGGTTAACTATGGACTGCGTGTAGTCTAGTATTTGTGATTGCCTACCCGTCCCTGCACATTTGCCATTGCCATTAGCGGGTTAACTATGGACTGCGTGTAGTCTGGTATTTGTGATTGCCTACCCGTCCCTGCACATCTGCCACTGCCACTAGCGGGTTAACTATGGACTGCGTGTGGTCTAGTATTTGTGATTGCCTACCCGTCCCTGCACATCTGCCACTGCCATTAGCGGGTTAACTATGGACTGCGTGTAGTCTAGTATTTGTGATTGCCTACCCGTCCCTGCACATCTGCCACTGCCATTAGCGGGTTAACTATGGACTGCGTGTAGTCTGGTATTTGTGATTGCCTACCCGTCCCTGCACATCTGCCACTGCCACTAGCGGGTTAACTATGGACTGCGTGTGGTCTAGTATTTGTGATTGCCTACCCGTCCCTGCACATCTGCCACTGCCATTAGCGGGTTAACTATGGACTGCGTGTAGTCTAGTATTTGTGATTGCCTACCCGTCCCTGCACATCTGCCACTGCCATTAGCGGGTTAACTATGGACTGCGTGTAGTCTAGTATTTGTGATTGCCTACCCGTCCCTGCACATCTGCCACTGCCATTAGCGGGTTAACTATGGACTGCGTGTAGTCTAGTATTTGTGATTGCCTACCCGTCCCTGCACAACTGCCACTGCCATTAGCGGGTTAACTATGGACTGCGTGTAGTCTGGTATTTGTGATTGCCTACCCGTCCCTGCACATCTGCCACTGCCACTAGCCGGTTAACTATGGACTGCGTGTAGTCTGGTATTTGTGATTGCCTACCCGTCCCTGCACATCTGCCACTGCCACTAGCGGGTTAACTATGGACTGCGTGTAGTCTAGTATTTGTGATTGCCTACCCGTCCCTGCACATCTGCCACTGCCACTAGCGGGTTAACTATGGACTGCGTGTAGTCTGGTATTTGTGATTGCCTACCCGTCCCTGCACATTTGCCACTGCCATTAGCGGGTTAACTATGGACTGCGTGTAGTCTGGTATTTGTGATTGCCTACCCGTCCCTGCACATCTGCCACTGCCACTAGCGGGTTAACTATGGACTGCGTGTAGTCTAGTATTTGTGATTGCCTACCCGTCCCTGCACATCTGCCACTGCCATTAGCGGGTTAACTATGGACTGCGTGTAGTCTGGTATTTGTGATTGCCTACCCGTCCCTGCACATCTGCCACTGCCATTAGCGGGTTAACTATGGACTGCGTGTAGTCTGGTATTTGTGATTGCCTACCCGTCCCTGCACATCTGCCACTGCCATTAGCGGGTTAACTATGGACTGCGTGTAGTCTGGTATTTGTGATTGCCTACCCGTCCCTGCACATCTGCCACTGCCACTAGCGGGTTAACTATGGACTCTAGACTATTGATATTGAAAAATTGCAGTTACACAGTACAGTGAACAGATATTTTGTACATAATTATTATGTAATGTTGGTGTGCCACATTTATTTGCAGCTAGCATCTGTTTTTATTTATTGTATTCGAATTTAATCTTTCTGCGCCCTTTGTGAATTAAACCTTTGAAAAATCTCTCCATGTATGACATGTTTAGTTACTTCCAACATATGCCATGTATCACAAGCGTTTTATACTTATGTTCATAAAAGTTACATTTTTTTTGTTAAATTGAAATGTTATTCTTATTTTGTTTATAAATAATAATGATTTATTTAGAAATAATTTGAATAAAAAAACAGTGAGAAAACTTGTATGTTGATAGCACCTAGTGAGAAATAGTTCTTATACAAATACTGTTACACTGAGTGCGCACGAATGCAGTGCGTTGTCCCTCTGGTGTCATTCTCCAGACTTATTCTGCAGGAGGCGGAGGAATATCCTGGAAGTAGAACTTTAGCAGGGCTTCAGAAAAGGCTGAAGTAACCGTTAATGGATTTTAATAGCAGGTACCGACATATCCTCACGTACAAAAAAGTCCTTCCAGCTCACAAAGTCTGCAATATCAGTACTACGTTACCTTGCCAAATACTTGAGCGAATTATGCGAACGACCGGGAGAAAAGAGGGCGGGGGAAATCAGTTAAACCGCTACCCGTCGTTTACATAGTTTTCCTGAGCCTTCTCAAATGAGTTGTTACAATAGTATAATACCAGTAATCAACTACACTGTCGTAATACCGTGTCGCATTGTAGACATCACGTACACGCAAATATTTACACACTGGCAGTTGCTGGCTACAGCAGAGAAGTGTCGTACAAAGTACATTTAATCTAGGGTCAAGGGTCACCTCGAATATTGTCTGATTTCAAAGTAACCAACACTGCAAGGAAAATTTTCCTTGTCTTTTGTTCTTCATTCTTTGAGTTTAAAGAGAATTACTGAAATACTGTATGTCGGATGTGTTACGAGTATTAAAGACTGTTCACGATGAAGTGAGCACTTAAGAAATGAACCTTAAAAAAAAATGCCTGCACATCAGGCGAATCAGAACAGAGTAGTCAGTGTTCACAATAATAAACCTCTCTATCGGCTGTTCACGGTAAAGTGAGCACTTTTGAAAGTCCTCTCATTTGGAATAATAGTCAATAAATATATTTAATTTTAGCCGTAGACGTTGAAATTTTGAGTGCGGTGGAAAATATACAATGTGTTAATTACTTACATGGCAATATTTATTTTAAAAAATATTGCTAAAGGACACAAAATGACTGAAAGGAAAATGTAACTAGGACGTCAAAAGTGCTCACTTTACCGTGAATAACCTATAGTATAAAATGTCTGATTTTAGTAATTTTCTGCTTATATATGCCGTTGTTATACGATACGGGTTTAGGTTATGTTTTGTTTGGCTGGCCTTCAGAGTGTAGTGTGTAGAGATTTGGGCAGCTCTCAACATCGAGGTTTTGAGAGCCGAAGGGAGACGAGTACGGAGCAGCTCCATAATGAATGCAAAGGGTGGAGGAAATGGGAGATCTCCGAGAAAACCAGCGGCATCATCCGGTACGATTCCCACATGCGAAAGTCCGAGAGTCGAACCCGGTTCGCCTTTGGTGTGAGACGAGTGATCTCACCACTTGCCAACCACGGCCCCTCGGCTGGATTCGAGAGGAATGGTCGTGTGAATTGTGAATCGTAAATTCAGACGACGTAGTTCCGCGTCCGAGAAGTGTGGTTACTGCATAGTTGTTGATTCATGATTCCTCAGTTGTAAACCCATCTTGAGGTTGGAGCAGTGTCCAGTGACGTTACGCTGGTGTAGTGATTGGTCCTGGCGGAAGGGGAAGACATAAACAACTCTCAGCCCGCGGGTGTTATACCCCGGGGGCGTGTCGCCAGACACGTGGCTCGTGTTCATGTGAGCTGGCTGCATCTGGCCAGCAGATACCAGCCGCCGCGCCGGCCTCTAACATACATACGCGCACGCGCATATTTGCTACTCACGGTAAACTGAGCACTTTTGAAAGTCCTCTCGTTTGGAATAGCAGTCAATTTAATTTATTTTAGCCTTAGAAGTAAACTTGCAAGTGCGGTAGAATATACGCATTGTGTTCATTACTTACATGGCAATATCTATTTTAAAAGTCGGTTAAAAAAAATAAAAAAACTATCTGAGAGAAAAAATAATTCAAACAATAATGCAGTCAAAAACCGTCGCTGGATAAAAATACCCGCGAGGGGAGGGGGTTGGGGCTTTCTTGAATATTTCTATTGAATAGGTGAAAATGCTGTTAATCATGGTTCCTAAACAATTGCTACAGTCTGACGTTAATTAAATTAGTTTCTTTTATTTTACACGTTTTTGTTTCTGGCTTTATAGTTAGAGTCCAGGGCCACTAAGGTGTAGTACAGCACTACAGCACCTTAGCAGTGTTGAACTTTAAATGATAAGAAACTTAAAACACTGCATAATTTATGCACATCTGTCGAAGATTGCATCAGTGTGTGATTTACGTGCCATTATCATAAATACTAAAGCATCAGAGAAAATTTGAGGGGAATTTATCTCAGAAAGTGGGAATTTGAACCGTCGGGGAAATTTCGTACAACTGGCTAGTGTGGTAACATTGATATTTTGCCGGATGCCGGTAGCCAATGAAGTTTTCTAATTTCCTTTAGTCTGTGTGTTTTGTGTTGTGATACTGCAGCAATGCTACAACAGTATCGTCATCATGAATGCAGCGTACTAATGGTTGAGTTACGATACTGACATTAGTCATGGAGCACAAGAATAAAACTGTCACAAAACCAAATAAGAGGACGGCGAGTAATTTAAAAAATTGATTTCTTTTTTTAGAGAAGAAGAGTGGATACATCATGTAAGCAAAACAGGTTTAAATTACTCTGTAAAACGTTAGGTGAAGCCCAGATGTGATGCATGAACCCAAAGTCATCCTTTCACTGCAATAACTGCACTAAAATATCTTTCGGGCTTAAGTTGGATATCTTTAAAAATTTGGTCTTCCTAATGTTTTTGAAAAAAGATGCATTCAGTAACGCAATATCACAACAAATTTTAATAGGCCCCTATTGAATATTCATTACGTTCAATGTACATTATCTGTGCTCTAATGTCCGTACGTTTCAACTTTCAATTGTCCACATAGTTCATATCCACATCACTAGGTAGCAGCATACAAAATAAAAACTTAAAGTTTAGTTCCAGGGCAGCGTTCCAAAATATTACCCTGCGAGTAAAATTTTCTCTTGGGCTGTCGCAAAACATTAGGGTACACAGTATGCACTAACGACATCTGGTAAGTCCCGTAGTAACTAACTTTTTGAAATCCATCTCTGACCGTTTAATGATAAGTGTTATGCGCACCAAAAAGAGAGAAATGCAGTTTTTTTTTTGTTAATGAAAACAAGCATTGTTTTCATTATAATATTTATTTGACTTCTTCAGCCGAAAGTCGAGACATTGCGCCAAATACCGTCGGCAATTGTTATTGTTAGCGGAAATATGTTGATAAAATATATAACTTGTATTTAAATTGTTTGATTAAAAACTAGTGCTCTAAGGGTGCGCAAAGTCTTTATAAGCTACGCCACCGCCAGAATGCCAGAACCCAGAAACACAACATGCTAAAACTGAACACGTAAATTATCAAGTTATTTGGTTATGGTTTTCAAAACACACTCACTTCACAAATTAGAGGGCAAACATTCAAAACACATGATCGTAACTTCGTTACAGGAGATTAAAAATATAAATTTCATGTTTCACATTTACAATTTCAAAGTTCCAAAATGTATGGTTGGTAACATGTTGCTGTATACGATATTTATAAGCGGCTGCTATTTTGCTGCATTTACTGTCTGTTGCATTTCTTGCGTTCTTTATAAACCTGACCAAACGGATATAGGTTAAAGCATTTCTTTTAATTTCAGTAATTAATAGGGCATTTTCTATTAAACAAAACTATCCACAGCAGCGGCCATGGAAGCTTGTATAGAATATTCCAAGTAAACTTCCATCATGGCACAGGGCCTATTTTACAGTCAAGTCTCGGTGAAATTTTTTTTTACATTATACAATATATGCCAGTAAATAAACGTACTAACATTAACAGCCTAAAATTACAGACCGATTAATACAAAAAATGTACACAAATAATATTTTGGTTGTCTGTATTTTTGCACATTTTAATTTTATCTAGAAATATTTCAAGTGTTAATATGAAAAATCTAACTGAATTGTAACATTTCCCTTTCTAAGAGGCTGCATTACTTATTTACACTTTCGTCAGAGTTAACTCTTCACCTCGGCCGTAAATGAAACAGAATACTATGTAAAAATATTTTCACATTCCTTCAGTAATTTTTAACTTTGCAGTAAATTCGGAAGGGAAGGCAAATATAAAAATGGTTTTATAGTTTGTGGCAGCACACAACTATTTGCTTTTATCTTATTTCAGATCCATTCTCAAATTTCCAGCCTATACCGCCTACTGCAACTACTCATGACAAGATTAAAGCAGTATCAGAAGTCCAGTCTATACTTTCTGAAACTAACCATGGTGATAGTGGTGCTGTCACATGCGCTCAGCACATGATTACTGAAACAACACATGAGGATGCAGTTTCAGATGTCCTCCAGCCTCAAACTACATATGATGATGCAACCTCTGATATCCTGCAGTCCATACTGCCCAAATTTGCTCATACTGAGTATGTCGATAAACCACATCAGCCATTCAATATTCGACCATGGTATCTAGGCGGAAGGAAGCACAATTTCCAAAATTATTGGTACGCAGATTACCCTTGGCTTCATTTCGATGTGCAGGGCGAGAAAGTATTTAGCTTTTCATGTGAAAAACTCTAAAAAAGGCTCTAGTTGTCCATGAATCAAATGACACTTCACTAATTTCCGAGGGATATATGAATTGGAAGAAAGCAGTTAACAAGGAAAAGCATGATGCTTCCTCTCGTCACAAAGAATCAGTAGTGAAGTTGACTGCTCTCAAAAAAGGCGCACCAATAATCTCTCTTATTTGACAACAAGTAGGACTGATCAGGTCAACAACTGCGCTGCTTTGAAAGCAATAATCACTCCGGCTTTGTTTTTAGCACGCCAGGGACTAGCCTTTCGGGCTAACACAAGTGATGAAGGTAAATTTCTGTCAACTTCTTTTGTTGAGAGAAAATGACATTCCAGAAGTGAAAAATTTCACACAGAAGAATAAATTGTTCACTTAGAGCGATGTACAAAATGAAATCCTAAAAATAACTTCACATAAAATATTACGCAGCATTGTTGACGCAATTTAAACGAGAGGCGAGTTTTCCTTGATAGTTGACTAAACACGTGACATGAGTGGAAAGGAACAAGTGTCAATAAATATTCGAAGTGTGGATCATGAAATATTCAATATAGATGAGTTTTCATTGGGTTATACGAAACAGCATTAGTGACTGGAGAATCCTTGTTTAATGTAATAAAATATGCATTGCTTCGTCTGGACTTGAACTTAGATAAATTAGGTGGGCAATGTTACGATGGTGGCGCCAACTTGGCTGCTGTAAAAAAATGGAGTTAAATCTAGAATGTTAGCTGAGAAACCTCTAGCATTATGTATTCATTGCGCTGTGCATGCTCTCAATTTAGCATTACAAGATTCGTCAAAATCAACTCCCTTGATTCGTAACTGTTTGCAGTGGGTAAATGGCATTGGGGTGATTGTAAGTGGCTCCCAAGCGACGTGCAGTGATTTCTCAAATCGCAACAGATCACAGTTTGACTAGTTCTGGCCCACGACCACTGTATCCAACTCGTTGGACTGTGCGAGAAGCATCCTTGTCAGGTGTTTTAAACTTGTATACAGCTGTACTGAATTTTCTAGACACCTTAGCTTATGATCTTAGTGACATTGGCCGTAAGGCAAGAGGTCTTCTAGATCAACTTTTGCAAGGAAATGTCCTTTTTGGTATTAGGATAACCCAAATTGTGTTTTCATTGACTGAGAACCTTAGTAACATTTTGCAAAGTAAAATCCAGACAGTTGCTGGTGCTAAGGAAGCTGTCAATTTGTAATACAATGTCTAAAAATTAAGTCCCACACTAACAAGAATGAGAATACTTCCAAAAAGGTTTGCACAATTCGGCTGCTGTACACAAGTTTGAGTCAGTTAAACAATACTACAGTAAAGTTTGTTATGAGTTTCTAGATAATATTATTAATGAGATAGAAGATAGGTTTGAACAGCCTGGATTTTATAAATACCTCCACTTGGAAAAGAGTTTGCTATTGGCTCCTGAATCATTGGATGAGTCTACCTTTACAATCATATCTGCATTTGTAATTGACGTGGCTAAGCTTAAACAAGAAAAGGAATTTATCGCACAGTTTATTCAAACCCCAAAAAGCGTAGAAGATTATATGAATGGTTTCAAACAAATGCACTCATCATTAATTAATTTTCCTTAATCAATAATTGTTGTGATTTAAAGGAGTTAGGATTATGCAAGTTTTGAAGTGTGTTTTTCAATTAATTATGTTACATCTACATGAGTAGGCCTATGTGGCCATCTTTAACTACACTTCTTTTTCAGATATTAAGGTAGGCCTACTGTAGATTAAAACTTAAAATACTCCAATTAAAATTTCACGTTAAATGATCCAAATTCTTTTTAAAAGGTAATGCCCAATTGCCCCCCAGACCCCCCTAGTTCCGGCGCCACTGCACTCATATATACAAATCAAACCAAACACGAAAAGTATCAGCACACAACTTCAAACTACACAATTTAGCAGCGGAGCTATAAGACATATACTTTCCTTCTATAATTCAAACTTGGCGGGGTGGCTCAGATGGCAAGGCAACGGCCTAGAGGCAGAGGGTGCGCGAGTTCAATCCCGGTTACCTGCGAAGCGGTTTTTACTCTTTTAAATTACGTTATATTACACAATATAAATAGTAAACTCTCGTAAATATGTTTATTTCACGTAATTATTTGGCTACATCCAATAAAACCAATATTTAATTCGCCACTGCAGTCGGCCGTCACTTATTCAGTCATTGAAATTGTTTCACGTCACTAATTCAATCAGTGAAATTTTTTCAATGAAACAATCAGTGGTTTTCCACTGATTCTAAGTGGAGCCATTTTCATGCACAAATCATGCACAGATCTGTAATTCTAATCGTGTATTGTCATGTACTTAATCTGTGGTATACTGTTCATTTCAATCACATGTATACTACTTCGTGTTTCATTTTTTGCAAACGTTAGTGTATTGCAAAAGTAAATATTTTACAAATTTGATAACTCTTGGATTATAAAATCAGAAAGCCAGAGAAATAATTTTCAGTATTCTTAGAAGTTTAACTAACAGTTTTAATTCAACGTTAAGACATGGAACTACTTTTTACACTCGTTGGCGCCTTTACTAGCCGCATACAATTCAACGCAACCGTGGAATTACCTGCAGCAGGGGCAGTGACAGTTTTCAAAGGTTAATTAAAAAAGTGTTCAAATAACCGTGAACCGCGTATAACGAGTTGTGCTTTGTAAAGTCGGAAGTCACATGCTCTGTGATTGGTTGATCTCACTTGGGACCGCGGTGGCGCAGTAGCAGGCCGCTCGCCCCTCCCACCGAGGCAGGGTCGCTCCTGGTTTTGTCGCACGTGCGAATTGTGCGGGGCGATGCCGCTATTCGGCGGGTTTTTTCAAGGAGCTCCAGTTTTCCCCGCCCCTACATTCCGGCTCTGCTCCATACTCGCCTCGCTTCACCCTCATCGGCTCTCAGGTGCTCAAACTGCGTTATAGAGTATTTGAAATAGTAACTACTAAACATCCGCTCAATGTGCTGAACTACGAAAATAACACGCACTTCAGGCTATGCCTTTGGGTTAAATTCAAGACATCATACACGTAAAAAAACACCGTTTCACAACCCTCCAACATAGTTCGAAACGGTTTACATATAAAACTACTCAAGGGCCTGGCATTGGACCCTCCTACAGACTTAGTGCTAGTAAAATAATAGGGTCGCCACTGAAAGCCTCATAGGTATAGGCTGTTCACAGTAAAGTGAGCACTTTTTAAGGCCCTGCTAAAATTTTTTCCCTTTAATTAATTTCTACCTTTGCGCCACTTTCTAATGTAAACATTTCAATATGACTAATAAACACATTGTATACATTTCATCACACTCAAAAGTTGTGTCTTGAGACTGCAGTAAAATATATTTATTAGGTGTTAATGCCTTTTGGGAGGGCCTTAAAAAGTGTTCACTTTAACGTGAACAGCGTATACACGCAGTGCGACCGAGAACACTGCACGCCAATTCAGAGCCTTGCGCTTAGAGGCGATGGCGCATTTGATGTCCGTGGCGGTGCCGCACTTATCTCTCCCGCGCTTCTCAGTCTCAAGCGGGGGAAAAAAAAACTGTGGACTGGAGCCTGAAGAGCCGTCCAAATATCTAATGTCACTCGAGGACCACAAAGCAAGTGAGATAGAGGCGAAGCTCAATGCAATTTTGTTGGGCCCTTATTTTCCGCTATGTTTGGGTTGTTAGGTAGAATTTGCTGCCAACATACAACTCTTAAACATAATTATTTCAGTTTTCAGACGGACGTTTTAGTTTACTGCTAATAACAATTTTGTAAAAATGTTATAGTTTAATTCTGTATTTACAAACGTTAACACGTAACTAAGTATGTGGTTAACAATAAATGGTGTAGAATACATGGGTTGGCTATTCTGTTAACTATACAATCGTTTATTAAAATGCTATACATATATATTTCTTTTAAAAAGGCACTGTCGCTGATATCAGTAACTCTTCTACCATTTATTCTTAGACAATCAGCATTTGAAAATCCAATAAAGCTAAATTCCTGCAATCGATTGCAAACATCAACAACTCCTCCAGCAACGATCGTAACAACGAAAACAAAACAAGTGAACAACTCAACGCTCAGTCGCTGACAGTGCATGCCTACAACAAAACAAGTAAACAACTCAACGCTCAGTCGCTGACAGTGCATGCCTACAACAAAACAAGTAAACAATTCAACGCTCAGTCGCTGACAGTGCATGCCTACAACAAAACAAGTAAACAACTCAACGCTCAGTCGCTGACAGTGCATGCCTACATCAAAATTATATATTTTATGAATGATGATAATAATAATTAAACTTAATTTACTTGTGACTTAAGGGATTAAAAAAATATATATTGGTTATCAAATATACAGCATTCTTTATTAGTCAGCATTATTTTCATTTTTAAACAGTTGGCGAAGTCGTTCTACCTACAGGTTGTTCACGGTAAAATGAGCACTTTTGAAAGGACTGCTTACAATCTAGACGTTAAGACACGGAACTACTTCCCATCCATCGTTACCAACTTTACTGGGTACATGTCGCTCAGGATAGCGTTGAAATATATGCAGGTATGGGCAGTGACATTTTTCTAAGTTTGATTTCAAAAGTGCTCACTTTATCGTGAACAGTCTTTAAGATGCTCGTCTACTCTACCTTGAGCTTTTTTCCGCGTTTGAAGCCGAGAGGCGAGGGAGCGTTAAAGGCGAGACTGCCACGCGCATCAAGTACCCCATCACCTCTAAGCGCAAAGCTCTCAACTGACGTGCAGAGTTCTCGTCGTGCTGTGTGTACCTATGGGACTTTCAGCGGCGACCCTATTATTTTATTGGTGGAAAGTGTGTAGGAAGGTTCAATGCATGCCCCTTGACTAGTTTTATACGGATCTGACACGTACATTTTGACATACAGCGCTTTGAAAAGGCCGTTTTTAGACATTTTGGCGTGCTCTGAAATGGTGTTTCTAATTAACGTGAGGTCTTGAAAACACTCAACAGACGTCGTCTGAAATGTGTGTTCTTTTCGTAGGTCAGTACACTGGACGCGCGTTTAACAGTTTCGTAGAAAAACGTGTATTTCGAACACACTGCACCGCACTTCAAGCGCCAGGCAGACGGGCGCCTTAATAATTTAGTGGCCTACGAAATCCCCATAGAGCTTTGACCCCTCTCGAGGACTGTGGACCTGCCCAACAGGTCGTGAGAGCCTGGTATTGCAGAGTCGAGGCGGGGGAGTTGAGCTGGTCCTGGGCCGGGGTTGTCGACCTCACACTCACTCCAGCGAGGTGAAAATGTTCCCGCTACTCCAGCCCGTCCTGCTGTTCGCGCCGCAGAACAATGGCCCGCTGCTGGCTGGTTTCCATGTCTGCTACTTGCCTTACCTTGCCTCTACTTGCCTTACCTCACATCCCGCTCGCGGTGTACCTGCCCCACAACCTAACTGTTGCGTCTCTTCACACCGGCTATGGTCTGTTCGCAGTATATTCACACTTTTTAATCGAACCTTTGAAAAGTAATGTCACATATCACACGCGTATTATACAGGGCGAGTCCTTTAAAAGAGGCCCCGTGGGACATGTGTGTAAAACCACAGGCAGCCGATGCTTTGTGCAGTTATTTGCGTATTATTGCTTTTATACAAATGAATTCTAGAAATAAACGTTTTCTAACAAACATATACATTATAAATGATATATATATATATATATCCTCATTCTCTCACCCCGTTACACACATGTACCACGGGGCCTCTTTTAAAGGCCTCGCCCTGTACTTGTGCTAACATAAAATTACATTTTTCTTAAATTCTATCTATAAATTATGATATTTATTGCCACTAATAAAACAGAGAGAAAATAAGTGTGTTGGCGATGCTTAGTATGAAATTGTTCTTACGAAATATATTATTACAGTGACTGCGCAAGAATGTGGTGCGTGGTCCCTTTGGTGTAATTCTATAGACGTGTTTGCATGAGGCGGAGGAATATCCTGGAAATAGAACTTTAGCAGGGCTTCGAAAAAGTAGGAAGTCACCGCGAACGGAGTATAGTTAACCTATCCCATCCTTACTGGATTCTTTACTTGGCGGTCTTTAATTTTATAACGCGACAAATTTTACTTTCGACGAAATACAAATTGTCTTTTTGATAAATATAACTAAGACAAGTGATGACGTTCAGCCGGGGACTGGGGCCATTTTAATATAACTAAGACCAGTGATGACACTCAGCCGGGGACTGGTGCCATGTTAATATAAGTAAGACCAGTGATGACATTCAGCCGGGGACTGGTGCCATTTTAATATAACTAAGACCAGTGATGACCTTCAGCTGGGGACTGGTGCCATTTTAATATAACTAAGACCAGTGATGACCTTCAGCCGGGGACTGGTGCCATTTTAATATAACTAAGACCAGTGATGACCTTCGGCCGGGGACTGGTGCCATGTTAATATAAGTAAGACCAGTGATGACATTCAGCTGGGGACTGGGGCCATTTTAATATAACTAAGACCAGTGATGACATTCAGCCGGGGACTGGGGCCATTTTAATATAACTAAGACCAGTGATGACCTTCGGCCGGGGACTGGTGCCATTTTAATATAACTAAGACCAGTGATGACATTCAGCCGGGGACTGGTGCCATTTTAATATAACTAAGACCAGTGATGACCTTCGGCCGGGGACTGGTGCCATTTTAATATAACTAAGACCAGTGATGACCTTCGGCCGGGGACTGGTGCCATTTTAATATAACTAAGACCAGTGATGACATTCAGCCGGGGACTGGTGCCATTTTAATATAACTAAGACCAGTGGTGATATTCAGCCGGGGACTGGTGCCATTTTAATATAAGTAAGACCAGTGGTGACCTTCAGCCGGGGACTGGTGCCATTTTAATATAACTAAGACCAGTGATGACATTCAGCCGGGGACTGGTGCCATTTTAATATAACTAAGACCAGTGATGACCTTCAGCTGGGGACTGGTGCCATTTTAATATAACTAAGACCAGTGATGACCTTCAGCCGGGGACTGGTGCCATGTTAATATAAGTAAGACCAGTGATGACATTCAGCTGGGGACTGGGGCCATTTTAATATAACTAAGACCAGTGACGACTTTCAGCCGGGGACTGGTGCCATTTTAATATAACTAAGACCAGTGATGACCTTCAGCCGGGTACTGGTGCCATTTTAATATAACTAAGACAAGTGATGACCTTCAGCTGGGGACTGGTGCCATTTTAATATAACTAAGACCAGTGATGACCTTCGGCCGGGGACTGGTGCCATGTTAATATAAGTAAGACCAGTGATGACATTCAGCTGGGGACTGGGGCCATTTTAATATAACTAAGACCAGTGATGACATTCAGCCGGGGACTGGTGCCATTTTAATATAACTAAGACCAGTGATGACATTCAGCCGGGGACTGGTGCCATTTTAATATAACTAAGACCAGTGATGATATTCAGCCGGGGACTGGTGCCATTTTAATATAACTAAGACCAGTGATGACATTCAGCCGGGGACTGGTGCCATTTTAATATAACTAAGACCAGCGATGACCTTCGGCCGGGGACTGGTGCCATTTTAATATAACTAAGACCAGTGGTGATATTCAGCCGGGGACTGGTGCCATTTTAATATAACAAAGACCAGTGATGATCTTCAGCCTTGACTGGTGCCATTTTAATATAACTAAGACCAGTGATGACATTCAGCCGGGGACTGGTGCCATTTTAATATAACTAAGACCAGTGATGACATTCAGCCGGGGACTGGTGCCATTTTAATATAACAAAGACCAGTGACGATCTTCAGCCTTGACTGGTGCCATTTTAATATAACTAAGACCAGTGATGACATTCAGCCGGGGACTCGTGCCATTTTAATATAATTAAGACCAGTGGTGACATTCAGCCGGGGACTGGTGCCATTTTAATATAACTAATACCAGTGATGACCTTCAGCCAGGGACTGGTGCCATTTTAATGTATTCTGTTCTGTCTTGCAGCCTAGTACACGCGGTTTGCAGAGTTTGGTCTGGGAGTGACAGAGATCAGAGATGGAGTATATATATAGTGTTTGTGTCACGCTGGTAACGCGCCGACTCTCCCACGCAGCCGCCACGAAGAGCCACGAAAAAGGACTAGTACTATAGTCCATTCACGGTTACTTCAGCCTTTTCTGAAGTCCTGCTAAAGTTCTACATCCAGGATATTCCTCCGCCTCGTGCATACCAAGTCTGAAATATTACACCAGGAGGACAACGTACCGAATTCTCGCGCACTAAGTGTAACAGTATCTTGTGTAGGAACTATTTCTTACTAGGCGTCACCAACACACAAGTTCTCTCGCTGTTTTTATTCAAATTGTTTATAAATGAAGTATTATAATTTATAGATAAAATATGAATTACATTTCAATGTAACTGAAAGAAAAACCTGTTATGGTTACAACTATAAAATGCTTGTGATATATACGTGTCAAATGTTGGAAATAACTGAACACGTCATACATGGGGAAATTTTTCAAAGGTATAATTCAAAAAGGGTAAAGAAACTGCGAATATACTATAATATGCTGTTCATAACACGAACTACCGATTCTTACCTGCTGGAGTGGTCAGAAAATTTAACCTTGGGAAGTCCACTCAATTAGGCTGTTCACGGTAAAGTGAGCACTTTTGAAAGCCCTCTTATTTGGAAGGACCACGGTGGCTGAGCGGTTAGCCCGCTCGCCTCCCACCATGGCGATCCGGGTTCAATCCCCGGCCGAGTCACTCCGGATTTTCGCATGTGGGAATCGTGCCGGACGATGCCGTTGGTCGGCGGGTTTTTCTCGGGGATCTCCTGTTTCCCCCGCCCCCTTATTCTGGCGCTGCTCCATACTCACCTAAATCACCCTCATCGGCATTCAAGACCTCGATGTTAAGAGCCCTCCAAATTTCTTCTCTCTCTCTCATTTGGAATAATAGTCAATTAATATATTTTTTATTTTAGACTTAGACGTTAACTTCCGAGTTCTGTGGAATAGGTATACACACTGTGTTTATTACTTACATGGCAATATTTATTTTAAATGGTGGTTAAAGGCTAATAAATCGCTGAAAGAAAGAAGTAACTAGGGCTTCGAAAGTGCTCACTTTACCGTAAAAAGCCTGTAGGTATATCTGTACTCATTGCTTGAAGCTGCTATGACGATTCCGAGTCTGGGAAGCGTTGGAGTGATAAGGGCAACACCTACCCATGTATCTATCGCCCCGGCGCCTCTACTCGCAAGGTTCTGGAATGGCGTGCAGTTCCCCAAGTCCTGCTTCTCTCAGCAGTTTGCTCTAGTGACCTCGCTGTCGACGATACGGTAAGACCGAACTACTTGTAACGTGGCGCGGCACTTTGGGAATCGAGTTAGACACATGTATGTTTGGGTTCCCGCAGATAATTACGTAAGGAAACACCTAACAGACTGCGGCAAAATCTACACTCAGTCTGTATACTTTCCTAAGGTTTTAGTAAGTGTATCATTAAATCGTGACGCGTTATCAGCTCTGTAAATATGACTCTTTAAGCAAGATGAAAGCCCGGTGTTAATAGTAAACTATGAATGTTATGTCAATAAGGTCTCTTGTTGACGTCCTCATGTATCTCAAATCAAAGGACTCGCCACTTAGTAGCGAGGTCTTGAGAGCCGATGAGGATGAAGCGAGGTGAGTATGGAGCAGCGCCGGAATGTAAGGGCGAGGGGTAACCGGAAGATCCCCGAGGAAACCCGCCAGCCAGTGGCATCGTCCGGCACGATCCCCACGCGCGAAAATCCGGGGTCGACCCCGCCGGGACTGGAACCCGGTTCACATAGGCGGGAGGCCGCCGCGCCATCGCGGGCCCTGTGATTGGAGGCGCGTAGTCTGACTGCTAAACCACCGCGGCCCCCTCAAAGGACGGTGATGCGTCCTCGGATCACAGACATAGTGGACGAAGCACCCGAATAAACACAAGGCACAGCAGTTCTACATCTCACATCGCACGGTAGCTCAGTGGTGTACGTAGATCCTGTTCTATGTCGTGGTTACACGAGTGTTGTTAAACACATTCAGTTAAATACATTCGGTAGCCATGCCTGAACTCAAGGCACAGCAGTTCTACATCTCACATCGCACGGTAGTGACACACGACGGTAGCTCATGTTCCTTGCCAATAATAACTTCGTACGTTAATCTTTAATAAGAACACTGCGGCTTTACCTCTGTGTTAAATTGTGTAGGCAATGAATATTTAAGACGGTTGTAAATAGTAATTAAAAGTAGTCTCCGTGTGTATTATTCTACTAATATTTTGAACCTCACGGACACATAATCAAGTTGGAGGCGTCCTTCTTCACACTCTTTCGCGGCCTGGGCAGGAGCCACCTTCTTGCATTTAGAATTGCTTCACA
The DNA here is from genome assembly GCA_029891345.1 of Dryococelus australis. NCBI lineage: Eukaryota > Metazoa > Arthropoda > Insecta > Phasmatodea > Phasmatidae > Dryococelus > Dryococelus australis. Next base: position 145,760,431 of record CM057000.1, read on the forward strand.
CTCTTTCGCGGCCTGGGCGGGGGCCACCTTCTTGCATTTAGAATTGCTTCACACTCTTTCGCGGCCTGGGCAGGAGCCACCTTCTTGCATTTAGAATTGCTTCACACTCTTTCGCGGCCTGGGCAGGGGCCACCTTCTTGCATTTAGAATTGCTTCACACTCTTTCGCGGCCTGGGCAGGGACCACCTTCTTGCATTTAGAATTGCTTCACACGAAGCTGTTCACGATAAAGTGAGCACTTTTGAAATCAACCTTAGCTAAAAGTTACTGCTCCGACATGCGTATATTTTAACGGGCGCACTGAGTGGCATGCGCCCAGTAACGTCGAATAAAAACTTGTTAGGTAACCATTGCTGATAATTTAAATTATTTCTTTCGTTTTTTTATTGTATCGAAGTGTAAAAATGAGAATATTTGTAAAAGATTTACTTTTCTAACAATTTTACAGTATCACTTGGTCTACGCATGAATATAGTGACGAGGCCCGTGACAATGTTAATCTTACATAATGGAAGAATACACAACGTCCATACAAGTAGATCTTAAGCAGGGCTTTCAAAAGTGCTCATTTTACCGTGAATAGTCTATACGTACAATACTCTCAATACATAATGCACATTAGAAATGCTATTTCCGAACCCTCCGACGTAGCTAGAAACGGCTTTATCACACTGCTGTAGCACATACCAGTTGGAAACATGGGAAACTATAGGCCTAGTCCACAATAGCTCGTCCGCAGTTGAATGGTCCGCGGACTTACTTCGTCTACAATAACGACGTCCGAAGCCAAGCTGTGCGACACTGGCACCAGAGTGCGCCAAATTCGACGCCGTCCGACGCTAAGCTTTTAAACACTCCTATTAAAGTGCACTCCAATCGGCGTGTCAATAAATTGTATGCGATTACTCGTAAATATTGATCTTTCTAGCTTATTTTTATTTTGTTTTCTAATTTGAATTATGCGAATGAGTACGTTTTGATTTTTATTTAATTTGTTTTCATTTCGATATAGTTTCTTTTTTTTTTTGCTCTAGTCAGTGCATTTTTGTAATTTTATTTATTAAAGTTTCGTTTTCGCGATTACGAGATTGAAGGTTATTGCTTTCAACAAATAGCAAGTTTTAATAATAATAATAATAATAACTCACCCGCAATTTACTTTTGCCGTTTGCAAACAATAAAATGTAAACAAAACAAGCAATTTAGTACACGTCCGCGGACCTCTGCTCGCGACGAAAATTGAAGTTAGCGAATGATCTTGGGACATTGGGACGGCGAGCTATGACGTCAGAGGGTTACGATCCCCAATCAGCAGTTATGCGTCCGCGGTCCAGTTATTTTGGACTAGGCCTACCAAAGGCCATGGCCGATGCCTCCCCATTCCTTTCACAATCTCTCTACCCTGAGCAATTTTCTCTGTCTCTTGACGTCGCTGTCGACGAGAAGTTAGGCCCAACTAGCTACCTGCCATCTTCTGTGCGTTAACAATTTTTTAGGCAAGTGTACGAGAGCTGCCATCAACGCATGGGGGAAACCTTTATCTCGTTTGCACAAAACAATTTCCGTACGACCCGCACGCTTTTGACGTGAACACGTCTTTAATCCGATGATAGAAAAATCGGGAGATACAGTTTGACATTGAAGCTCCGAATCTATCGTCTACATTAAAAATTCAATTACACCACTCGATTGCCAAAGGATCAAAAATATGTTACGTTGAGTGAGGACTGCGAAGCAATACGTGCGGAAGGGGGTGTGGTTTGGGGGGGCAAGGTTTTTTGGGGGGGGGGAGCAATTTGAGTTCGCCGCGTCAAATAACTTGCGCATAGTATAACTTTTGACTAGGAGAAGCTACGACGCTCGTTTAAGTTTAAATCGACAGCTCTCGTCAAGATCATTCGATTGCGCGTATAAAAACATTTGTATGGCGTAGTTCTGGTGAAATTGTGTGCGTTTAATATAAAATATGAAGAAAACTTAACACAATTTCGTCCGATACTCGTCAAAAAGCCAAGTCGAAATACAGAAATCGTATACGGTTGGAAAGAGTGTCTCAAAAGCAATCCAGTGATACCCATAAAACCCCATATGATCGAGTGAAGCGGTGCCGGGAACGTACAATGAACATCAAGGTGTCCGAGCGCGTCAACGTAGACGTATTCACGCAAAACAAACGGTCGTGTCCCCAACACAGCTGCACCAACCCAACTGCAAGAAAAGCTACTTTCGCGCACGTTGACTTTGGGCAAGAAACTTTCCTACTCGTATATAAGCTGTGCGACCCGCAAGTGAGGTGAAACTAAGAACAAGCTTGCTGGCACGACTCCAAGACGATCAGATCATGTTTGTCGTATCGGCAATGTTGCGCTGAAATTTCTTCTGAAAATGAGCGTGGTTTGAACGGGCATCGCAGTATACACGAGCGACCCCCTATTGGCCAGCAGGGGGAGAAAGCTTACTCTCTCGTAGCTGCGAATACATGCTGTAGTCCACTCATGGACACTTCACACTTTTTCTGAAGCCTTCCTGAAGTGCTACTTCCAGGATATTCCTCCGCCTCGTGCAAACAAAGCTTAACCGAGTCTCGATTATAACACCAGAGGGACAACGTACCGCATTCATGTGCACTTAGTTTTATAATAGCTTGCATGAGAACTATTTCTTACTATAGGCCGTTCACGGTAAAGTGAGCACTTTTGAGGCCCTAATTACTTTTTTCTTTCGGCCATTTTTTATTCTTTGGCCACTTTTTCAAATAAATATTACCATGTAAGTAATAAACACAGTGTGTATATTCCACTGCACTCAGCAGTTAACGTCTAAGGCTAAAATAAAATACATTTATGGACTATTATTCCAAATGAGATGGCTTTAAAAGGTGCTCACTTTACCGTGAATAGCCTTTAGGCATTACCAATACACGTTATATTTTAACTGTTTTATTCATACTAATTATAAATGAAATATTATAGTTTAATAGATAAAATAAAAAAATAATTGAACCAAAATGCTATTTTGGAAATAACCAAACACGTCATACTTGAGGTGATTTTTCAAAGGTTTTATTCAAACAGTGTGAAGAAACCGCTATTTGACTATACCAAGAATGTGTCAGTCATGCGGAATTTGACTGGAACCAAACTTGAGTCACACGTGGCAAGACAAGCTTGTCGGCAAGGCAAATTCAAATAAAATGGCAGGTTTTCCACAAGTTAACACGCTACCTGTGTATTGTTTAGTTTGTCAGTTTAGTTAGTGCAAGACATAATTTTAGTATTAGTGACATTTTGTGTTCTCGCTGTGCTGACTGTAGTTTCTCTGTTTGTTTCAGGTGAGTAGGCCTATTCATTTTGCATCGTGCGCGGGTGGCTGTCAGTGGTAAGTCAAGTTAACATTTCATTCCAGGTTGGCTGAGTGGCCGGCGCATTTGCATGTCGCTTAAGCCGATATTACACGATACCAGATGCCGTAAAAGCCTGTGCAAAGTCCGCCCTAGCGGCCGGTATACGGGCTAGTGTGGCACTCGTCATGGCATTTCCCACCTTCTACGGCCAGATTTCGTACCTGGTTTGGTAATTGGACTAATCATATTTTTCGTGGCAGGTCCCGTACCAGGTTTCCTACCTGGCCAATCACATCGCAGTTTCAGTGCGTAGGGCGCTCCCCGTGGCTACTACTTGAAACGAGGTGATGAAAAAACCGAAAAGGACGCCTCCATGTCGATTTTACACCCGTGAGTTTGAAACTCTTTCAAATAGATTTAAAATACGACGACGACGAATAATATTGGCTATGACACTTTCAATTACTGTTTAAAATTTAAAACCGTTCTGAGTACATAAAACATTACCTGCTATATGAAAAAATCAATCCTAACTCTTACGATATCTACAGTATATAAACGCAGCACTTAACGTGACAACTGGTGGTACAGTAGTAAAGTCGCGGCGTTTGCTATTAACATGTAACTTTTGAGCGTGACTCCCTCGGACCCAAACTTGTTTGTTTTTATCATTAAATTGTACGTGCTGATAACATCCCGGTGCGTAAAATGTGAACAGTAATATAGCAATATTAAAATGTGCGAGCTAGTATTTTTATATGCCTACGCAAATTACTAACTGGTAGCAGTTCTACGAATAAGGTTCATATATTTACCACAAACCACACACTGCGCACCCACCGAGGGTGCAAAATGCTAGTACGCGAACTGCTGTCGTGTAATACGGATCTTCCATGGCGGCTCATATAGCGGCTGGCATACCGGCTCGTGCACCAGGGCTTGTACAAGAACCAAGTACTGCTGCAGGTATCGTGTAATATCGGCTTTGGCGTGATGGTCCATTCTGTCCGTGACACTGCAGTAGGCGTTTGTACACTCACTCGCCTTGAGCGAAGGATAGTGGTTGTGGTGGACAAGTGTGGGAAAAACTTCTTTTTGCCAACCATTTGTTACCGTTATTTCCTTCGCAGGCGCCTCTGTTAGTGTGCTGCAAGCAAAGCAATAAAGTAAACAACTCACTCTACTCCAGTTCCTTCTTTCTTCCTCTTCTTCAGTACGTACGAAGAACAGCATCGCATCTGTCGTCCACAATGGCAGCTGGAAAGCAGTGCGGTAAAACAACATCATAGTTAATGAGAGAGAGACAAGGGCACGATAGTTTACTGTGGTCCACTCAAGGTTACTTCACACTTTTCTGAACCCCTGCTAAAGTTCTATTTCCAGGATATTCCTCCGCCTCATCCAAAAAAATGCTTAACGGACTATAGAAAATGGCACCACAGATGCAACGCACCGCATTCGTGCGCACTCGGTGTAACAATATTGTGCATAAGGAATACTTCTTACTAGGCATTACCAACACACGTGTTTCGTCACTGTTTTTATTCGTATTAGTTATAAATGAAATATTATAATTTATAGGTAAATTATACATAAAATTTCAGTCTAACCAAAAATTCTGAAGTTTTATGTCAACACAAGTATAAAACGCGTGTGATACATAGTATATCTAGGAAACAACCCAACACGTCGTATGTGGGGTAGTTTTTCGAAGGTTTGATTCAAAAAGTGTGAAGAAACCGCCAATAGAGCATAGTGTGGAGTTATCCATTTTCGCCTCTCCAATTTTTTCACCACATATAAAGGTTTGTCCTGAACTCCCATGTACAGACTTTGTATGAAGTGTTATGTAAAATGAGGTAAGAAGCAATACGACTAGCACTGGATTTCCATATGTTTGCCTAATTATGCAAAAAGTATGAAGTTGGCTGTTTCGCTTTACTAGAAACTATACTACCTACAGTATCGAAATGACTAGCTGAAATACGTTTGACACAGTATGCTCTAGTAAATATGTGTTCTACAGCATTCTTAAGAACCAGTTTGTAGCTATAGGCTGTTCACGGTAAAGTAAGCACTTTTGAGGCCTTAGTTACTTTATCCTTTCAGCTATTTTATTTTATCCTTTTACCACCTTTTTAAATATATATTGCCATGAAAGTAATAAACACAGTATGTATATTTCACCGCACTAGGAAGTTAACGTCTGAAGCTACAATAAGATATATTTATTGACTACTATTTTTCTAAATGAGAGGGTTTTTAAAAGTGCTCTTTTTAAGGTGAATAGCCTATACTTTGCAGTGGTTTTTGTGTTCTTGCAAAGAAAACATGCGCCGTATTATTTAATGGCATTGAATTGAAGACTCGCGTGCGCCATGTTTGATGTTTTCAAGTTCCCCCGTGTATTTTTTGTATCTAAAATTCGTTTTTAAGACATCGAATTAAAGAGTACCAATTTAAATGACCATTTCTGACAAAAATAATGACTGGGATCTGATTAAATAACAACACACAAAGGTTTTATGTGTGCTTATGAAGAGGACTATGAACTAAAATATTTCTCTTTTCCCCACGAATACGTGTATCAAAGCGAATAAATGTTCTGGGAGTACGACTTTTTGCCATAAAAGCTAAAAACGATTAATCTAAGGCCTTTATAGTTTTTCTTTTGTCATATTAAGAGTAGCCAAAGACAAAAAGAAGGTACTGATATAATTAATGAGCCTACTTTTCTCAAGAAGAGCGTAATTAATTTTTAAATAATTTCGTAAAAGCTCAGTTGGTAGGTAGGACTTTTCGTCTCGTTGAAAGCAATATCATTAGAGATGAGACCAGAAACATTCATAACATTAGTGAGACAATTGCAAATACACACGTGCCTTACCTGGGACTCGAACCCAGAAAACTTTGTACCACAAGCTAGTGTGCAATCAACGGCATTACAGAGATCGTATTCGAGCATCAGCTTCGAATTTTATCAGTTTAATGTTACGAATGATAGGGTTTACTAACCTAAAATATTTACAGGGCCAACATTTTGAAAATAAGTGACCTAGAAAATTAAAACACGTAAGTTTACGTGGCCTACCATAGCGCTACTTGTGTGAAGAATTAGGTGGAAATCGGTTGATTGGTCCCTGAGATATGGAATAACACCTCAACATATTTAATGGACGAGAAAAAAATTACTTTGTATAGCATATTTTATTGTTGTATACTGCCAGTGTACAAAGTAAAGCTAAAATCAATTACATAGTTTCGTATATACAGATTGTTTCTCAATTAGGCCTACAAACTTCTTGAGGTGATTCCTTATGTAATAATTAGTAGAAAATGTGTAGGACACGTAATACCTAAATTTAATATTAAGGAATTTATAAACCCTTGAAAAGTGAGGTTTTGAAATGTATTTTTGCAATATATCAGGAAAAAAGTGAAATGAAATCACAATTTTCCGATTATTGAAGAAACTTATATTAATACCTTCTCCCGTACAGGACATGATAGGTATGCCCACCCTATGTTCTCTGGCCACTCTTTTGCAGTCAGTGATTTCAAACTTTTGATAGTGAATTTTTGAGCAGCATGGCCTAATGAACTAAATTTGTCCTCATGCCGCAATTCCCCAGGACCCACTGTTTACGTGTAAAATGCATACAAAGATTCGTCTGCAGCGATTCAGTGCCTACAACATAGGCAATACTATCTACAGTCGCGTACAAAACGCTGCGTGTCCACTGCACAGACGGCTGCCTATTTGTTTCTGGCTACAATTTGTATGTATTACATGTTTGAATGGCATTTTTGCAAATCGCAAGAGAAGTGAAATTAAATTACAATTATTCGAATTATGTGTTATGTGACCGGGAACGTCAAGGTAAGAACAAACTCGTATTACTACCCCCCCCCCCCTTCCTCGCGTAGTGAAGATAACATGAGTGGACACCCTCTTGTTGTTTACAACGTTTTTACCGTCATGAATTGTGAACGTGTGACGCTTGTTTATTGAACAGTAACACCTACGTAACAGAAATGGTCCTCTTGTTGCAACAACCAATGACCCACCGTTTTCAAGGTATCAGAAGGCAAAATTGATGGGGTGCGTGATAATGCCTGCTAGTTAGGCAACACGTATGTTAGAGCACTGCCCCTACCTGCATATGTTAACAGGTACATTAAGTTGCATGCGTCCAGTGGCGTTGGCAACGACAGACAAGTGCAGTGGACACGCAGCGTTTTGTACACGAATGTAGATAGTATTGCCTATGTTGTAGGCACTGAATCGCTGCAGACTAATCTTTGTGTGCGTTTTACACGTAAACAGTGGGTCCTGGGGAATTGCGACATGAGGACAAATTTAGTTCATTAGGCCATGCTGCTCAATAATTCATCATGAAAAGTTTGAAATCACTGACTGTAAAAGAGTTGCCAGGGAACATAAGGTGGCCAACCTTGTTATTTCCTGTACGGGAGAAGGTATTAATATAAGTTTCCTCTTAAATTGAAGATCCCATTAACATAGAACAATGATCGGAAAATTGTAATTTCGTTTCACTTTGTTTCCGATACATTGCAAAAATACATTTCGAAATCTCACTTTTTAAGGTCTTATAACTCCCTAATATTCAATTCAGGTAGCACATTTCCTTTATTATATTTGCTACATATTTTTAGATAAGCAATCACATCAAGAAGTTTGTCGGGCTGATTGAGAAACATCCTGTATAACATATTAAGCTAAAATGATTTTACAGCCGCCATTCTGAAAATACGTGTCTGTCACGCTAAATAATTCGTGTAGTTATATGGCCTACCGCAATAAGACTCCTCAGCCACATTTGGTAAGAATGTGTAGATTGTTTCCCGATATATGACATAAAAACTTCATTTATTCGTGTGGTGCTTATAAACAATACTTTAAGCATACAAAATGAGGTCGAAATTGGCGAAATTGTATAGTAGATATAGCAAATAAACATAAAATATTTGTATGGCCGCCATTTTGAAAATAAGTTCCCTATCAAGTTCAATCATTTACGTTTTCCCAACCTATAATATTATTACTTACATTCAAAATTGGGTGAGATTTTTTTTGTAGTTTTCTAGATACAATGCAAAAATCGATATTTTTTCATTTGACGTTATCTTTAGAAATGACAGATTTACAACAATGTCCATTTCAAACTTTAATGTTTACACGAGGATTCTATAATATAAGGGTTGAAAAGAATTAATGCTTGCAAAAGTTGCAGAAATGTGGGATCATGGCCTTAAGAGTTTTGAAGTCCTGTGAGGCTGATGTTGATGTTCCACCTTGCGGGAGCCCCCTGCGAAAACACGAGAGAAGGGGGAAAAATTCGCAACAAGGAGATTTTCACGGTCGGCGGGAGAAAGTGCAGGCTGCCCGCAGCTCTCTCTATCCTGGGGCGACGCCCCATCATTGTGGAGGGCCCCGGCGAAACGACTACCGGAAAGAAAGTGGCGAGTGAAAGTGAGGGCGTGGGTGTGCCCCACACTGCACACTGCACCCGAGTGACTAGGGGCACGTGTTCCTGTCGTGGAGGTCGCCCCCCTTCATATAGGCCGCAGTGTTCAGGGTCACGTGAGCACTGTTCAAGACTGGGATGGACCTCCGTGGGAACCCCGCGTCCATGGCCAAGGGAGCGATACGGGCTACACTAACACGCACGCCTAGTGCCTCATCGCTCCTACTTGCAAGGCGTGCAGCGTTTCCGTCGTGATGATGCACTGTGCAAATTGGTGAAGTTTAAATACACGCGATGAAAGAACTCAGATAAAACTACGCCCGTATTTTGGTAATTTTATCGTGCCGCTTAAGGAAACTGTACAGGCAAGCGTTATAAATGCGATATTTGACCATTTTCACGAATTTTTTTCTCCAATAATACACTGAATATGACAAAAGTAAAAACAAATAGAGATATAGGTAATTGTTATTTATATTTTCTGACAAAAAGTCGTATTTGCAGAACAGTTATTTACCGAGATACGCGTATTCGCGCAAACAACTATTTCACAAAAAATGCGGGGGTCCATCCCCTACTTAAGGTCCCCGTCTACCTGGAGCTTTCTTCCGCGTTTTGTGGCCGAGAAGCGTGGGAGCTATAAGGACGACGCTGCCACGCACATCAAGTGCGCAATCGCCCCTAAGCGCAAGCCTCTCAACTGGCGTGCAATGTTCTCGTAGCACTGAGAGGACCTATGGGACTTCCAACGCCGATCCTGTTATTTTATTAATGGGAAGTCTGTAGGAAGGTTCAGTACGGGGCCCTTGAATAGATTTGTATGTATTTGATGCGTATATTTCGAGATACAACGCTTTGAAAAAGCCGTTTTCAGCCGTTTCGGAGTACTCTGAAATTGTGTTTCTAATGTCTGTGATTTCTTGAAAGCCATCAACAGCCCTCGTCTAAAATGTGTATTCTTTTAGTAGATCAGCACAATGGACGCACGTGTAATATTTTCACGGGGAAAAAATACTTAAACCACACTGCACTGTCGTTCCAGCGACAGGTAGGCGGGAACCTTAAGGTCGTCGCAACAGTGATAATAACCAACTAGTGTTATCTTATTGTGGCCTCAGACGTTAAGCGTCCCACATGCCCGGCGCTTGAAGTGCTTGGAGAGGGTTTGAAATCCTGGTTTTTTGACAACGCTATTAAATGTGTCCTCGGCATGTTTACCTATACGAAAATACATCATAACTCAAACAAAAATGGATTGGTACTTAAAGTTTACCACGTATACAGTAACAATTAGCCTATTTTGAAGCCCTCCAATATATTTAAAACTGCTTTTTCAGACTTCCGTATATTTAAACATACTAGCCAGATACGAGTCTAGCTACGATAGCAGCCTGTATAGAATTTTGCCACATACTTGTCATCAATAAACTGATAGGCTGACCGTTGTTCTTATTTGCAATGAAATCTGTCGCAGGAGGGGGTTTGAAAAGGAGGGTAGATAAATAGTAAATATTGTACGATTGTAGTACGAGCCACACCACCCCATCACCCTCCCCCAAATTACTACGCTCATTTAAAAATTACACAAAGTTTTGTACTTAAGATTCATCTTGTAGGCCAGCTTTAAGCTTGCAAACCCATGGCTTCGAGATTTTACTTAAAGTTCTTTCCTGCCGATTTCCAGTCTAAAATATATTCCGCGAAAGTGTGTATGTCCAATATTTGTTGTATTTTTGAAAAATTATTGTGTAAAACTGGATGGAACCCTAGTTCTATGGAAACTGAAATAATTTTCTTAAAATCGTTGTTAAAACTTGTGTAATAGTTTTTCTACTGACTTACAAATACAAGAAATGTACAAAAGTGCACGGTCTTTGAGCTTTCTTTTATTAAGGAGCGTAAAAGGTTTGAAAAGTCGTGGATTCACGTAGGAAAGGGGGCTCAGTAAAATTATTTTCCCCGGGCCCTTTAGGGGTTGACGACGGCGACCCTGCTGTTCAGTCGTGGACACGAGCTTGCAGTCGCCTGTACCGACCTTCCCTCTCCTGTCAGCGGTTACTTTCCTCCCCTTCAGTCTCTGGCTCTCCTCTCTCTCTCTCTCTCTCTCTCTCTCTCTCTCTCTCTCTCTCTCTCTCTCTCTCTCTCTCTCTCTCTCTCTCTCTCTCTCGCGTATTCCTGGAGGGTTAAGGATCTCAAATCACATGCAAGCCGTGTGGACTGGGTCGGCACATGCCACCCTCCGCCCTCCACCACAGATAGACCAGTGTTGCCAGATAGGGGAAATCAAATTCTGGTACAATGCGCCTTAAAATTATATTTTCCATACAATTCTGGTACTCTAATAATAAAAAAAAGGAGCCCGCTAATTTTCCCAGGGAACCAGTCATTGCAATTACATTACAGCAATTTTAAGTCCCAAATAAAATTCGTCTAATTTTAAAATAACTGTTATTTTATATTGGATTGTTTGTTAGATTATATATATATATTTATATTTTTTAGGGTGCTCACAGATTACTTACCGCCATTCATTTTACAAAATAAAAATTTTTAATCCGCTTTGAATACATTTAGTCAGGTACTAAAAAATACGGAAATAATTTCAATTTTAAGGCCATATAATGTTATTTAACACTCCTTATTGCTACAAACTACAAGTACAATATTACATAAAAGAATCGTAAGCAGTTGTGATTTGCTGTTATGTTTATATTAGTTTACAAAATAATTTAAATAACAGATACTTTTGCTACATCAGTATATTTTAGCAATTTATTTTTACCTGATTAAATCTGGTATATGTGTACGAGAACGAGAAAAATCTGGTACGTGGTACCAAGACAGAAAACCTGGTGTAAATACCAGAACTCTGATACGTCTGGCAACACAGATGGACCGCTCTTACAGCGCTGCCTGATCGTGGAGTGCAATTCAAACGAGAAGATAGTGCGTAGAAGATCAGAACGCGTCGAGTGAGTCGGGAGAGTCCATTGCCGCAGCACGAAGGGGTGGGTGTTGTTCAGTTCAGTAGTGACAACGGCCGAGAGCGGGTGTGGCGAGAGCTGCTCCGCGCGCGAATATTACCTGTCGTAAAAACGTGGGTCGCGCAGTTTGGCAGTAGCGAGCGATGTAATCATGTTGATGTGTACAGCACCTGCAGTGTCACGTGGTTTCCCTCCCTCCAGCAGCGATCCCTCGGGAGAGCCTTCCCCTATGCTGCATCCCCTACCTTCCCTCTCTTCGAGCTGCGCGAAGATTACCTTCTCATTTGAAGCTTCACTATACACCGAAAGGAAAGACCTTACGAAATATACTAAAGGCTGTTCACGATAAAGTGAGCACTTTTGAAATCAACCTTAGAAAAAAGTCACTGCTTCTACCTGCATATATTTTAACGGGCGCATTGAGTGAGATGCGCCCAATAAAGTTGGTAACAATGGAGGGAAGGTAGTTCCATATCGTAACGTCGAGAAAAAGGGGCGGGTAACCATTAGTGATAGCTTAAATGATTCCTTTCGCTTCCTGTTTATTTTTAATCCATCGAAGTGTAAAAATGAGCAGATTTAGAAGATATTTAATTTTCTAATATTTCACAGGATCACGCGACCGACGCATGCATTAAGTGCTGAGGCCCTTGGCAATGTTAATTTTACATAAGACGGAAGGATATACAACATACATATAGTTAGATCTTAAGCAGGACTTTCGAATGTGTTCACTTTGTCGTGAACAACCTTTAAAAAAACTTTAAACAACTGCCGGATGCCCAAATTCCTTAGTAGTACTGAATGCTGCGCTTGAAAATAAATAGAGATCGTACGAAATACACAAAAAAATTAATAATAGCTTTAATAGCGAGACACTTCTCTAACGATCACACTGGCTCACAAATAAAATTCCTAACGCGGAAGAAATCATCAGGCAGCAATATCCAGCTAGATGTCCTTCGGCGGCGTCGTCCCATTTCATTTGATTCACAGAGAAGACGTGCAGTTACGGAACATCTGCCTACCTTTCCGAGCAAGCTAGTATAGGCTATTCTCGGTAAAATGAGCACTTTTGAAAGCCTTGCTTAAGATCTATTTGTATGCACGTTGTGAATTCTTCCGCTTTATATAAGATTAACATTGCCATGGGCCTCGCAATTTTATTCATGCGTCGGTCAAGTGGAACTGAAATTATTAGAAAAGAAAATATTTTACAAATCTGCTCATGTTTACACTTCGATGCATAAAAAAAAAAAACAGAAAGCGAAAGAAATAGTTTAAATTATCTGAAATGATTGCCTAGCACTTTTTATTCGACGTTAAGATACGGAACTACTTCCCATCCATCGTTACCAACTTTACTGAGCGCATGTTACTCAGTGTGCCCGTTAAGGTAGGGGCAGCGACTTTTTTCTAAAGTTGATTTCAAAAGTTCTCACTTTATCGTGAACAGGGTTTATCAATTATGAATCAAGATTGCTGCATGCCCAATTCCTTATCATTGGCTCATACTTATTAATGACAATCTTGCAGATGGCTTGAATTATGTTTTTAGCTTTGTTAGTGCGTGTAGTGTTTTATAAAGAGCTGTCCACGTGGTACAGTGGGGTGCAGTGGTGCCACTGGAGGGGGCCGCGGTGGTGTAGTGGGTAGACTGCTAGCTTCCCACCAAGGCGAACCGAGTTCGATTGTCGGCTGGGACCTTCCCGGATTCTCGCTCGCATGTCGTGGGAATCATACCGGACGATACCGCTGGTTGGCAAGTTTTCTCGGGGATCTCCCGTTTCCCCCACCCTTTCATTCCGGCGCTGCTCCGTACTGATCTCTCTTCACCCTCATCGGCTCTCAAGGCCTCGATGTTAAGCGCCGCCCAAACCTCTTCACTTACTACCAGTGGACGCCATTTGCCTTGTAGCTGTGTGTGAACTATTACCTGCTCAACCTTCGCTCTGCAGTTATCATGGTCGTCGAGAGCCCTTCACACAGCACGCAGCTTCAAGGAGAGCTCACTCAATAATATTCATTAGTAGTTTCCTCGATGATTTCCCACGTTGAAAAACGAAGCATAGCGGTACGAAATTCGTATAAAATAATTATACCGCCTAGCACGGCTATCTGCTTTCATCCACGAGCTACTTACGTAACACAGGCTGAAAATGTAATTATTTAGTACTGTGGCGGTTAAAATGTAGTTGGTCCGTTGTCTCATTTTCAAGCCCTCGCCATCATTTTTAATTTTTTTACCGCTTTCTGAAGGAAAGATAGGCATGTTTTATCATCTTCCTGTGTGTGAGTGCGCGCGTCTGTTCGTAACAGATATTGATCCCTTAGTTTATTGTCACCAATCTTGGTACATTTAGTTATTGGCTTTATACTTTCCGATACTGCCACAAACTTGTTTTCAAAATGGGGACCATTTGAATTTTTTTGGTAATATGCCATTTTTTTCTTAAGAAAATATTAGACCTGTTTATACCAAAGTCGATACACCGAAAGAACACGTTATCGATATAAAATGCAGAAGAATCATTTTCTTATTTGTTCGGCATTTTTGGTAGTTAACGCTATACGCAAAAATGAAGTTCTTAGGTCATATCTCAGGAACCACTCAACCGTTTACCGTCAAATTTGACGCACAAGTAAAATGCTCTAACTATTTTAGCATATCAGTCACTAATTTTAAAAATGTATGACATATAAATATTTTAAGTTAGTGTGTCCATCCTAGTGTCTTTGAAACATGTATAAAACAACTATTTTTGAGTTAAAAACTATTAAAGATAAAGGTATAAAATGTTAAACGACCAACAAATATTTGTGCTTTACCAAGTAATAAAAGTAAAGTAATTGAAAAAAATAGTTTTCTTCAATTTTGCACATGGCATCATCCACGTGTAAAAAAGTAATAATTTTGAACACATTCATGTTGACTAAAAACTCGAGCAAAAACAAAATTATTGCTACTTAAAAAATACCACAATATGCAAACTGATGATTCATATCGTTAATTACTAAAACGTTATCACTTGCATTATGATTCACGCAGAGGATAACCACCCGGATGTAATGGTAGTTTCCCATTTGTTCGGTTCGAAAAATGAACGAAATACTCTTCAAAATCATGACTCTTTACCAGTATGTCTTTCGTAACATCAGTTTTCCCTCAGGACTAGCGCGGAATGATATGTAGAGATAAGAAAATATCGCACAGCTACTGTGCAGCTGTAGTTAGTCATACAGCAAAATAACTTTACCGTGTTCTCATTTAAATAGATGCCTTTTTTCCCTTTGGTATAGTGGTGAAATTCCACGCTGTTGGAAGTACTTAATATTTTTCTTCATATTATACTTTTAAAAAACGTTTCGAAAGTTTATATAATTTAATTAAATTTTGAAAAATTTTGCGTGGCAAATCTTAAAGTTAGTGGTTCAGTTCTGTAGTTTGTAGTTTGGGGTGCCTTAAGAATGCTTATACATCATTGTAGATGGAAGTTTAAACGGTTAAATTATAGTTCACTGTTAAGTTTTCCTCAGCATTAATTGCCTGCTGTCAGTCGATTTGGCAACTAACAGATATAAACAGGACCATTGGACAAAGCCGAAGATAATATCTGGAGTAAGAATCAATGAATCGATCACTCACACTTACGAGTCCAATAAACATGGAAAATATATAACACTTATCGAAGATACTGCTTTCTCTATCAGCCACATTATCATCATTTCAATTTGAAGATCCTCTAACGACTTTCGGAAGCTCAAATTCCATAAAAGCAACTAATAATGCACATGCAAATAAATGGAGATCATACGAAATACACAAATAAAACACATTAGAAACGTGTCCAGCGAGACACGATATCTAACGACCAAATTGGTTCACAAATAAAATTGCCAACGCGGAAGAAATCATCAGACAGCAATCTTCAGCTTGATGTCCTTTGGCGGTGCCTGTTCCATTTCATGTGATTCACTGAGAGTAAGTGCGGAGTCGGCAGTTTCGTCATCTCGAACACGCACCAGGTCTGGAGTTCCACGATAAAAAACACCGAACATCTGGCTCAAATCACCAGATGACACGTAATCTTGCGGCAAGCGTGCTGTTCGACATGAATATTCCTTGCCGAGCAGGCTTGTTGTATCAAGTGTGAACCGAGGTTAAAGCAAGCCAAATTTCTCTTGTTTGGCGGGGCCACGGTGGTTGAGGGGTTAGCACGCTCGCCTCCCACCAAGGCGAACCGGGTTCAATCTCCCCGGCCGGGTCACTCCCGGATTTTCGCATGTGGGAATCGTGCTGGACGATGGCGTTGGTCGGCGGATTTTCTCGGGGATCTCCTTCATTCCATGCTCACCTAAAATCACCCTCATCAGCTCTCAAGACCTCGATGTTAAGAGCCGTCCAAATTTCTTCACTCACTCTTGTTTGGCACATACCCATCACGCTTGCAGGTGGCTGAATTACGACTTTTAGCTTGCCAAGACGAGCTTGAAGTAAGTTTTACTAATCAAGCTTCCCACAAGCTTGACATGTGGAGACTAGTTTGCTTGGTTCAAGCTTGATTCAAACTCGCTGACTTGCTGAGCAATGAGTGTGGAGTACGGAATGCAAGGGCGGAGGGAAACGGGAGATCCGGCATCGTCTGGCACGATTTACGCGTGCGAGAATCCGGAGTGACCCGGTCGGGGATTGAACCCGTATCGCCTTGGTGAAAAGGAGAAAATAATCTCACAGCATTTATGTTACAATAATTCGTTGAGAACTGTATTGGTTGACATATTATTTCTCGTGCACTGTTTCACAAGCGCATGCTGACTTTATTATTATTCTAACAGTTATTTCTTACTAACTGGCTACTTGATAAATATTTTCTGTTTCGACGAAGCGAAGCCGTCCATAATAAAACGCGGCTGCTAGTATAAGATGCCACATATTTTAGTTGGAGAAACATTTGCGACGTAACTGCCCTCATAAACGTCAGAATAGTGCCAAGGCATGCCGTAGAGAAGTACATAAACGTCAGTTCACTCAGCAGCAAGGTCACATCATGCGAAGGAAGCTGCAAAAGGGAATCTGTGCTTTCTAAACGTCATCAAGGCGACTTTTCATTAGAACACACCGACTCAAAACTGACTAATGTTAAGCCAGATATTGAAATTGTAACTCCTGCAGGGAATCTAGTCAAGGCCTTCCGGATTACACTAGATATAAAATGCCACCTTTTTGTGCAGTGACCTTTATAATACACTTAAATACAACCGTACGTCATAAATATTTATTGACTGCGGTAGATATATTAATTAATATAAACTTCCTAGTAATTCAAAGGTGCTTTTTATTTATTACAGTCATGGAACGTGCTACACATTAACTTTTTGTCCTCCATTTATGACGATCGTCACATGAACAATGGAGGCTTTATACCATACCTAGAGGATCAATCAGCATATTCATACCAAAATTTCACGCAAGTATTGCAACAGTAGGGTATGTAAATTAGCGTGTGTTGTGTGCGGCAAGCATGTTCTAATGAGGTTTATATAAATAATTTAGATTAATTTATTATATGTATGAAACGTTTCAACAAAATTCAACCAGTATTAATTACAAGCACCATTTATCCACACAGAGATCTCCTTTTTGCCGAATTTTGACAAAGTTGTGTCAGGTGAGTAAAAGGGACATTTTTCCATATTTCTGGAATAATTCAACTAATTTCCTCAAAATTTTGCACACCTACAGAAGGTCACATAAAGTTGCATGATTTAAATGAAACCAGACACTTTTTTTCAAAGTGGTGGCCATATAAATATTTTGATATGTTTGGCATCTATATTTAATAATTTAACCAGATTCAACTTAACTTTTTATGCTGACAGTATCTATTAGACGCTTAGTATAAAGAGCATTTTTAAGGTAGTTTATTAAGATAGCACTGATTAGAAAAGTAATGTTTTTATGTTTTATCTCGGGTACCAATCAACCGATTTCCACCAAATTTCTCACACTAGTGGAGTCGTGGTAGGCCGTGTAAACATGCACTTAATTTCAAAACATTAGACTGATTACTTCCGAAGTTGATGCCCAGAATCCTACATACTACCTCCGTGATGCAGTTGATTGGCAGTTAGCTTCATTTTACGAGTTTTCTGAATTCGAGTCCCGGTTAAGTTACTCGTGTATATTAACTGTCTTTGTACTGTTTCACGTGTATCTGGTTTCATCTCTAATGATATTGCTGTCAATGAGACGTCAACGCCTACCTACCATCCAGGCTTCCAAGAACTTCACTAAAATTTATTTACACCCATTTAGAGGAAAGTAGGCTCATTAAAGGCTACTTACGATAGTGAGCCCTACAGAAATGAACCTTAGAAAAAAGTCACTGACCCTGCATGCATATATTTTAATGGGCACACTTAGTGACATTCCCCCAGTAAAGTTGGTAACGATGGATGGAAAGTAATTCCATATCTTAAACGTCGAATAAAAAGTGTTAGGTAACCATTTGTGATAACTTGAAATATTTCTTTCGCTTTTTTTTTTTTTTTTTTTTTACGCATCGAGGTGTAAAAATAAACTGATTTGTAAAGTATTTACTTTCTTAATAATTTTACAGTTTTATTTGACCGACGCTTGAATAAAGTGATGAGGCCCACGACAATGTTAATTTTACATAAGGCGGAATAAAACACAACATGTATACAAGTAGATCTTAAGCAGGGCTTTCAAAAGTGCTCATTTCACCGTGAACAGCCTATAGTTATCAGTAACTTCTTATTCGCCCTTTCTTTATCGAGATTAGTTATAAATGAAGTATTATGATATATAAAAAAACCTGTAGGTTAAATTTAACCAAAAAGAAAGTATAAAACTCTTGTGATATACGACGTACACGGGAAAGAACGACACTTGTCAAATGGGGGGTGGTTTTTCGAAGGTTTGATAGAGAAAGAGTAAAGATACTGGGAACAGACTATAGTGGAGATTGACGAGTGTGTCGTGTGGATGATGTTACCCGTCGTGACGCGCGGCTCTCGCTGGGCGATGCGTGACGGCTGCCGCACGTTGCGTAAGGCGCGCCCCGTCCTCTCCCAGGGCCGGGAGAGAGAGAGAGAGAGAGATAGAGAGAGAGAGAGAGCGAGAGAGAGAGGTCGGGCGGTGGTCCACCCCCCGAGGGCGACCAAGGCCCGCAGCAGCAGAGTGACCTCCGGGGTCACTTGGTCACTCCTCTTCCTCGTGCAGTCCGCCGACCTTGTCCGACGTCGTGGAGAGCACTCGATTGTCGTGTCCACAGACTAAATATGAAGTTGACCGCTTATTCGTCTTCTGCGCATGTACCCAACATTGACCTATCTCAATCCTACACAACTGCCAAAGTCACATGTTCAACACCGATGAACGTGTTTGTTTATATCTTAATTTTTAAATGACAAGCACTCTTGTATTAATAAAATACTTTTACCAGTTTTAATTTGATCAAACTGCTTTACAAATTGGTTGTAGAAAGTATACATTCATCTCAAAGCATTTGTTTACAGATCAGTTTTCTAACATAAAATGCAAACCACGCCATTTTCGCTAGACGTGTTGGCAGTGTTGCAGTTCAATGTTGGGACGCGGAGATTGGTTGTGAGCAGCCAGCGAGATCGGTCTACCTCATCTTTAGTCTATGGTCGTGCCGCGTCTCCAGCAGTTTGAGCACCGCCTACAGTCCGTGGACATATTACGGAATACTAATACGTAATGAAGGTAACTACGCTAATCTTTGTACGTAAAAGTCAAAGTATGTGTGCTAGTATGTGTATGTATGAACGTATGTTTTGTATGTGTGTGAATGTATTTAAAGGCTGTTAACAATAAAGTGAGCACTTTTGAAATGAACCTTACGAAAAAGCCACCTCTCTTACCTGCATATACATTATCGACCAAAAAGTAATTGGGCACCTGTCCACAATGTTTGCTCGGTGGTTGTCACCCCGTTAGAATCTCGTAGGGCCACTTATCGCAGCTATAACAGCAGCCACCCTGTCTGGCATGCTCTCTACGAGTGTTTGCAGGACATCCACGGGGATTCGTCGCCATTTATCTTGCAACCATTCCATTAGTTGAGCAATGGATTTTGGCCGCGCCTGACGGGCCCTCACCCGGCGATCCAATCCGTCCCAAAGATGTTCTATAGGGCTGAGGTCGGGGCTCTGGGCGGGCCAGTCCAATCGGCGAACATTGTTGTCGGCGTACCACTGCATAGTAGCCCCTGAAACATGGCAGCTGGTATTGTCATCCTGGAAGTAACACGAGTCCATTCCGTAAAAACGCCAGAATTTTGGGAGCATTTCATTATACAAAATGTTACAATAGGCCTCTGTGTTCATGCTACCACGGACAAACACCAGCGGTCCTATGCCGAAGGCCGTGAAACACAAGTCAGCTAATGTACTGAATTACCTATCTTCACGGGTGCCTAATTACTTTTTGGTAGATAGTGTATTTTAACGGGCGCACTGAGTGACATGCACCCAGTAACGTCGGTAACGATGGAGGGGAAAGTAGTTCCATATCTTAACGTCCAATAAAAAATGTTAGGTGACCATTTATGATAAATTAAAATATTTCTATCACTTCCTGTTTTTTTTTATGCGCCGAAGTGTAAAAATGAGAAGTTTTTTTAAATAATTATTTTTCTAATAATTTTACATTTTCGCTTAACTGACGCATGAAAAACGCGATGAGGCCCATGGCAATGATAATTTTACATAAGGCGGAAGAACACACAACAAGCATACGAATAGATCATAAGCAGGGACGTGTAGAGGAGACTTAGTAGACTATCTTTTGAAATGATCGTCGTACGGAAACGTATCGTTTCCGTACGACGATCATTTCAAATCAGCTGTATCACTCGTCCACTTCCGTACTACGATCATTTCAAATCAGCTGTATCACTCGTCCACTTCCGCTGAGGGAAAGGGCAACGTCTCGGATGCGCCTGTGTTGGTATACAACCGGGTAGGCAGTACATTACTTCAGACCACCTGATGGCACGCGACATCTACCCTGCCTCTAGCTCCATTGCACGCTCATATTGATCGCGTACTCGCTGACGGGCTCTCTTCAACGTGATGCAGTACAGCCTCTTCCAATTCGGGAGTGCGGCGTCTCTTTGCAGCACCTCAGTCGTTCCTGTAGGTGGTGAAGGTACCTTGTTCTTGGAGCCGTTGCCTAACTGTGGCAAAAAGGGTATGCGATAGTGTCGCACGTTGTGTATAACGCTCTTGATACAGCCGACGAACTGTTCTTCCATTACCTTCAGCTGCGCCATACACAAGGATCATGCCTGCGTATTCCGCAAACGTGTACTCGACCATGTTAATCAGAGTGCCTGTGCTGGAATCGCAATAGCGCGATAGACGCCACGCGAAGAGCGCGACACGAATAAAATAAATCTCCAGCCAATCAGTTACGAGACATCTGTGACGTCAACGCGACAAAAATGGCGGACGCGAGAGGTTTTCAGAATAGAAAATATTTATAATTTCGTCGCGTCGCGTGCGCGTTAATACGATCATATTTTGATATTTTATGCGAAATCAGTAAGCTTGAAAATAAAGTGATGTCCAACAGCACCTTTTAAACAAATGTAAACATTGACGGCTGTCGTACAAGGAACTGGCAGCTAGTGGCAAGATGCGATTTACGTATAAAATTTTCGTATTTTTTTGTTCTCTCGTCGTGTCTGTCGAGCTATTGTGATTCTAGCATTATCGCTCCTACACGCAAGGTGTTGCAGTCTTTCCTGTACTCTGCAAATCAGATCTGTAACACTGTGACTTTATTACACGCGATGGAAGCCCACAGATAAACCACGTGCGTACCGTTGTACTTTCTTCTTACCGGTTAAGGAGACTGCACAGACAAACTTTAAATATGCGATATTCAAACATTTTCACGAATTCTTTTTCGTCACGAGTACACTTAATTTTATAAAAGTAAAAAGATGTGGACATAGATAATTGTTTTTTTTTTTACCGTTTCTGGTAGCAAGTCGTATTTTCAGAACATTTATTTACCGAGATAAGCGTATTAGCGCAAACAACGATTTCACAGAAAATGTTTTAGTACATAGTCCCCCTAACTATAGGCTGTTCACGGTAAAGTGAGCACTTTTGAGGCCCTAGTTACTTTTTACTTTCAGCCATACGTTATCCTTTAACCACCTCTTTTAATAAATATTGTCATGTAATAAATAAACAGAAACAGAATGTATAAAATATATTTATCGACTATTATTCCAAATGAGAGGGCATTCAAAAGTGCTTACTTTATTGTGAGTAGCCTATAGGAGCCTGTATGTGAATGCGTACTGTATCATACATGTAGTCTACGGGCAGTGCTATTATTTCCAGAGGTTGATTCCAAAAATGCTCTCTTAACCGTGAACAACCTATAGTAATCTTCAGATATTGTGCACAGCGTCTTCTTGAAAACACGAAATATATATTTCGCCCACACCTACAATATATAATTATGGAGAAATGTCTCTTATCATGCGGTATGCACGAACCGCTATCAATTAAATTTCTCTAGTAAACGAGCTATGATTGGCCAAGGAATACGCCATTGACCAAGATTACATCGAGACAAATATTTACAATAATTCAGTTTCTGGAATGACATCGTACACTCCGTAGTTGCTTTCTCTTCTCCTCCTTTGTTGTGATGGCGAATGGTTCAGGTTCATTATATTAATGCGCGTGAGTGAGCGTGCGTCTATTGTAAAGTGCGTGCGCACTCGTATGCAGCTACATATTGAGGTTATCGCGGCCCGAGACACAAAGTGTCGAGTAGACCTAATCGATGCGATAAGATCGAAACAATACTTTGAGGCCGGGGAGTCTTGAACTTTCTTCTGTTTCCGTGTTGGTTGGGGGAAAGACCGACGCGCAGAAGCTCAGCTCTGTTTACTCTTGCTGATAATGCCTTTGCAAGTATATTGATGGTCGACATTCGAGCTTTATGAGCGAGATAAGTCGGCGAAGAACCGATGACAGTTAACGTTTGCAGAGAAGAAAGGAGTTATCGAGGTGTTATCTAAGTGGGACGTCTGTCTGTAGATATCCGGGTTCAGGTGATGGGGTGTCTGTCATGAATTGCATTCATTGCGTCTGTCCTAGAGAAACTGCTTAGTAGGTCGTGATGGATGAAAATTTCCCAATTCACTGAATGTCGAAAAATGTATAAAGGGAATTTATTTCATCCTACAGTCTATCAAATGTTCTTTAGTGTCCACATATATCGCACACAAAATCTTATATATCGATAGCGCGATTCTGTACCAAGTTATGAATATTTTTTTCTATACCTACTTTGGTACCATAAATGAATAGCTGTCGTAGCCTTTCCTTCATTTTTTTGTAAAATGTAATTATTCATTTCATGTGAGTAGTTGCAGTTTGTAGGTATTGTTGTCTTTTAAAAGGAAAACAATTTTTTTTTTGTTGTAAACAATGCAAGCCTCTAAAACCTACCCTCAGAGTATGATTTCCTACTATGGTCTTTCTTCGAGTCATCCTCTCAATCGTAGGGAGAATGTTACCTGCAGTCACGATAGTTTGGACAGACGGATGTCAAACTGCGGCGGAATAGAAATGGAAAAGAGAAAGCTAACTTGAGGCTCAAGCGAGTAAACTCCTACTGCTGCTCTTAAATGCTGTTCACAGTAAATTGAGCACTTTTGAAAGCCCTGCTCAAGCCCTACTTGTATGCACGTTGTGTATTCTTCCACCATAGGTAAAATTACCTTAAGCATACACCTGATCACTATACTCATGCACCGGTCTGGCGAAACCTGTGGAACTATTGAGAGATTAAACGTGTAAATATTTGCTAGTTATTACAATTATATGAAAGTTGAGACATGAAACTACTTATGCATGCCAATCAGTGTTCCCGTTCAAATATACGTAGTTTGGGGCAGCGGCATTTTTCGTAGGTTGATTTGAGAAGCGCTCACTTTACCGTGAACAGCCGTTAAAACTGGTCATCGCGGATTGAAATCGTCGCGTGCTGTAAGAACGCCAATATGGAAGTATTCACTGAGTCCGAAGTGAATGCAAGCAAGTTTGCAGTTGGCACGATGACTGACTGACACCTTGTTTAAAAGTCTTGCTTAGTTCCTCATTTCTGCATTTCGTGTATTGCCACGTCGCGTCAGATCTTAAGAGGAGGATGTGCTGAAACATTTTCTGTGAAATAATTGTTTGCGCGAATAAATAAATGTTCTGCAAATATTTAATTTTTAGTCCGGGACCACTGTATACACGAATCGATATTACACGCATTAATCTGCAGCTATTTATTATTCTTTTGATGACATTTATAACTTATTTATTGGGCAAACAGAGTAGAATATAATTTTTTTTTGTAGTGGAAATGTTAACATTGTATTTGATAAGTAAAGGCCGGGCTACAACTGGTTTAGAACACACACAAAACGCACACGTTCACACAATACGCTAAAAACGCAGCAAATCTTTGCCATACACGCACAAAAGTTCCGGAAGTTCCTCGAAATTTGCAAGTTATCATCTTAGATACAATCTACTTGTTGTGTGGTTACAGGAAGCATCGGAAAACAATAAATATTTTTCTTTCTAACGTGGTTATTGTTCACGTGAGTGAAGAGAATTGGGTGGCCCTTAACATCGAGGTATTGAGAGCCGGGGGGGGGGGGGGTTGAAGTGACGTGAGCATGGAGCGGCGCCGGAATGAAAGGGCGGGGAACGGGAGATCCCCGAGAAAACCTGCCGACCAGTGACATGGTCCGGCACGATTCCAACGCGCGAAAATCTGGTAATCGAACCCGGTTCGCCATGACAGGAGACGAGTAGTCTAACCACTACGCTACCGTGGCCCTTATTGTTTTCGTAACGCGCTATGCTAAGTATCAAAATGGATAAAAGGTTGACATGTTAGTCAAACCATAATCCCCGAGAATATTCAATCAAAAACCATACCGTTCGTATACCTCGAATTTTTCGGTACCCTTGCCAGAGGTGGGAACTACAGGTAGCTTGTCTTCTACTTCATCTCGACACCTACACGATGAACAGTAACCCGTAGAACTAGTCACAGTACCCCGACGAATCCGACACGACAACCCCGACACGACGTAATTTGAGTAGTAGCCAATGGAAAGCAAGGTCACTGTGACGTCAGTCCGTTAAATCGCATCCCCGACAGCCCGACAAAATTAGATTATATTTCCACTTTCCATCCTGTCGGACTCGTCGGGGCGCGCGTAAAATGTAAATATGACATTAGATAAACTAATCGACGTGCGTATTTCCCTACTGTAGTAAATAGAAAACTGACTTGCCGCCGAAATAACGTTCCGAATTGTTTCTAAATACTTTTTATTTCTCGTATAAATTCAAATATTTTCAAAAGAAAAATAATAATTCACTTTATCGCCAGTTTGAAAAAGTAAATATTGGATATTATAAGGATAACTTGCCGTTTTAAAATTTTCCATCTGTCAACTAACATACTTGTCGGGCAGA
Source organism: Dryococelus australis (assembly GCA_029891345.1). NCBI lineage: Eukaryota > Metazoa > Arthropoda > Insecta > Phasmatodea > Phasmatidae > Dryococelus > Dryococelus australis. The sequence continues at coordinate 145,785,810 of CM057000.1, forward strand.
TTTCGCCGGGGTATTGTGAACACTGCATAAAATTTAAAATGAAATTCCGTCGAGCTCTGACGTCGTATCTGTGTGTCGTGTCGTGTTCGTCGGGCTGTCGTGACTCCAGCTTAATGCTGGTGGGCGAGTAACCCGTCATTAATTCCCATCTGCTTTATGCGCACGCCTGACTAAATGTCGGTTTTTTTGGCGTTAGCGCCTGGCTGGTCTCGCTGATCTGGTAACGGCGGGCTTTCTCCGGGTTTTCCTGCTGCCAGCACCGGTCCTTTCTCCAGCCAATCTCGAGAAGACAGCGCATCTCGCCACATCGTCACTTGTTCAACGTTCTCCTCGCCGGGAAGAAAGGAAACTGTACTACTTTGTGAAAGTGATGGTACATTTCTTCCACAACAATTAATTCGTAGGTATAAAAACTTTTCACGTGCCATTAATTTACGAAAACCTTCTTCTAGAGTTTTGTTCACAGTCCGATTGAAAGTAAGTTTTTTTTTTTTTGTACCGTTTACCTTACCTTTGAATGTTCTTTGCTTCTCGCTGCCTCTCGTCTTCACTTTATTTGTGGTGAAGTTTAGGACTTTCACCAGCTCTTCTTATATAATTTTGAAGAGATGATCAGTGGTGAATCTTGGCTGCAGCCGCAATGCAGCACAGTTCGAAACATCTCGTGGGTGTGTACACGACGCTCGCCGTAGTGCATTAAGGCGGATTACCACCCGCCATCTTTGATTTATCGATTTTTTCGCCAAAGCTTCTATCCTGAATAAGAGATTCCCAAACATTATCGAACTGCTACAACTTCGCTAAATTTATTAATTTTTAGCTAGTAACTGCGGAGGCGAAACGTGAGGTTATTTCTTGCGGACGATTACAAAGGCGACAATATCAACAGTAATAAAGAAATAATAACCTCAGGCAATGCACTAGGCAATGCTCTGTGCTCTGTCTGTCTGTCTGTCGAAAACCAGGTGATACAAAACTGTATTTCCAGAGTATGGCAGAGATTCCATAAATACAAGACGGCGAGTGGGAATCTGTCTTAACATGTGTTATTTTAGCTACTTATCGCTGATAGTGTATTGGCGGCTACAAATTTTTTGGATCACTTTGCGATTTCACCCTCTAGATGACATTATAAATTACCAACGAATAGTGCATTAACATTGCTAAAGAATTTTTCAAAAAAATCACGAGTCAGAGAAAAACTCTTACTTGCTTTCGATCTCAACATAAGTATGCAATATCTCAACATTAACAAGTATGCAATATCTCAACATTAACAAGTATGCAATATCTCTACGTTTATTGCAGTTAAGACTATGTATTTATCTTTGTGAAAAAAAAATTATCCATAGCGAAACTACTATTAATGAGTAATCTAAATTGATATTTTTGGAACCAAATAAACGTAGTTTTATAATAGGTACACTAATTCTGTGAACAACGTAAGACTTGAATATTTTAAAAATTTGCGCCTATTATTGATCGTCGTAATAAAAGTAGATAGGTAAATATTCTTGGAACTACCCTCTACAAGTTCATCCGCCCTCAGAACTGCGCTCTCCATGGACTAGACTTTGGTGCTAGATACACTGAGAGAAATCGAACAAAATACTTGTTTGTGTAGGGCCAAATTTATATTTAGCTGTCCTAACAAAATATATTGTTGAGCAAACAAAATTTGAAAAGCAACAAAATTACTTTTGTTCGTCTCACAAAATATATGCTTGAATAAACAAAATCCCCCGGTGTTGGGCCAAAAAAATTATACTGTCAGCTAAATATTTTGGTGAATCAACTGTATGTATTTGTTTGGCCACTCATTTGACTGCCTTCGTTCGAAAATACAGCTCGAGAGTTTGTTTGTATTTTTTGTGACGATTAGGATAGTAACCGTGTTTGTTAGTGCATCTATTGATGCTTAACAATAGTATAAACACACTAATAAAACAATGCTACCAGAAACTGCCAAGTAAAGCTGTAAAACTTGAAATATTTGTTTGCACACGTTGCCCAATATTTGCAGTATATCTGTTTAAAAGCTTTCCGGCATCATCAGTTGTTACGTTAGCTGAGGTTGCTATGGAATAGCGCTCGGACGCAGCTGATCTAGGTTCAAAACTCGGTCGAACTTGTAATTTTTTTTAATATCGGCCCAAACTGTTTAATGTACGTGTAGCGGAAGAAATCTTTAGTTTCACTAACCAAATCTTACAGTTTGGGGCAACCAAATGAGAACAACAAAATAACTTGGTTTCAGCAACATAATATGTTTAATTGCCCCTATAAAAACAAATAATTTAGTTGCACCAAACAATTCGTGTTTTATTCAACAAAACATTTTTCTCGGTGTACGTATACCGTGAAACACCTATTTTACACCTTTCAAGGGACTGGGGAAAATGTTGCAAAATGTAGGAAAGTGTAATAAGAGGGAAACTTATGTTGTAAAAACAGACATTGGGACCAAAAAAATTGTGAGGAAAATGCAGGAAAGTGTGAAATCAGGGGGTGTAATACTTGAGTTCAACTGTAGTTTATTCGCATGACGTATTTGGTTGTTCCTTAATTACGTCAGTGTATCACAAGAGTTTCGTACTTGTGTTAATACGAAAGTTCCTTATTTTTGGTTAAATTGAACTTCTTACTTTTATTTTACGTACAAATGATAATATTTTATCTATACATGATATAGACATAAAACAGGGAGAAAATATGTGTGTTGGTAATGCAAAGTGATAAATAGTTCTTGCGTAAAATATTATTATAGGCTATTCACAATTAAGTGAGCACTTTTTAAGGTCCATTGAACGGATATAAACCACTCATAACTGTATTTTATTGCAGCCTCAGACATTAACTTTTTATATATAGTCCATTCCCGATTGGAAGCGACTTATGAACCTTTGAAAATACACCCTAGCCATTAGCTGCATGCATAGATAGTAAAACAAGTTGCAGGTTCTGTTGCGGGTGCTGTACCCACACCAGAACATGCAACTTTTTTTTTACTAGCTATGCATGCAGCTAATGGCTAGAGCGTTTTTTTTTAAAGTTCGTAAGTCGCTTCCAATCGGGAATGGACTATAGGTAAAAAGTATACACTATGTTTATTAATAACATGGCAATATTTATATTAGCAAGTGGCAGAAAGATACAAATTTTTTAAAAGGAAAAAATTAGCAGAGCCTTAAAAAGTGCTCACTTTGCCGTGAACAGCTTATACACTGAGTGCACACAAACACGTTGTTGCCCTTTTGGTGTATTTTTTATAAACTCGGTGCAGTTTTTTTTTTGCATGAGGCGGAGGAATATGCTGGAGGTTGAAATTTAGCGGAGCTTCAGAAAAGTTGGAGTTAACCGTAAATGGACTATGTTGTAGGGCTTACGTCAGTTGTCCTTAAACTTGTTTTTGTTTATGTTTAATTCGTTGTTTATGCAGTTACGTATTCCCTCTCAGTAAATGCGTATTCGAAGAGTACTACTTTTTGCTAGAAAAGGTACAAATTAATTATAAAAGCCGGTTTTCTCTACTTTTATTGTATTAAGTGTGTTGAAAAAAAGCGAAAATGGTAAAAAAAGAAATAGCATAGTTAGAGTTTGCCTACTCGGGTAAGAAAAGTACAACCGTGCGGACGTATAGTATAATCTGTAAGCTTTAATCGTGTGCATAGTGCTCCTCGTTGCTTGGAGATACTAGGCTATCGTTCCAATATGGTGCAGTTACATAGCTGATTCACTGAGCATTAGTGCCGCCATACAGTCTCCATGTAGCCTTTTCAGGTGAAATGTCGCTAGGATCAGAAAATGAAAGCAAATACACTAAATATAATAGACTTCGCAGTACGCGTTATACTGTTAGTTTAACTAGCACTTTATTTACTATAATCCATCCGCGGTTACTTCACGCTTTTCTGAAGCCCTGCTAAAGTCCTACTTCCAGGATATTCCTCCGCCTCGTGCAAACAAAGCTTAACTAGGTCTATAAAATTACACCAGAGGACATCGCACTGAATTCGTGCGCACTCAGCTGTAATAATATTCTGCATGAAAATTATTTCTTACTAGACCCTACCAACCCACATGTTTTCTCACTTTCTCTATTCGTATTTATTATATATTAAATATTATGATTTATGAACTTCTATTCAACGAAAAATGACATACTTTTATGTTAACAGATGTATAAAACACTTGTGATATATGATATATTTGGGAAACAACCAAACACGTTATAGGGGTGAATTTCCAAAGGTTTGATTCAAAAAGTGTGAAGAAAACTGCGAATAGACTGTATTATGTCTTTATTCTTGACGATTATTGGCGAGTATTATGACGAGAGGTACTATCATAGTTAGTAGTTTCATTGACTGATTGGAGCCTTGAGTTGTAGGCAACCACGCATCACAACTGCGTTCAATAAGTTCGACTGAAGATTTTCTTGATGTCGTAGTAATGTTCACTTGGGAGTGGTTACTAGAATTATTTTCCTTATTGAAATGTAATCACTAATCAAATTAATACCCACCAATCTAATAATTGTTATTATATAATTTCCGAAACTAAATTAATAAATGTTCCTCTTGAGCCCTCAAAATACATAACATAGCATTATAAACAATAACATAATCTCATATATTGATGTCGTCCGACTCACAAAGACACCAATATTGCGAATACACACAAGAACAAATAAACTAAAGGAACAACACCAACACTGTACAACACCCTACACAAACAACATTACACTGACACTACCACAACACAGACACAAACATCAAACACACGACGGACACCTCACAAAACGACAACAATCGTCGACCCCTCTGTCTCCGGAGAGGATGGCGGGGTGAGGGTTCAAGGGTGGATGCAGAGGAATTTTAACTTTTGACATTTTAAAAATATAACGTGACCTTTTTTAAAAGATTATAACAAAATATAATTTTAAACCTCTGTAATTTTAAAATTTAACTTCTTGTCAATTTTTATAAGGCGACAAATTTTATGTTTCGACTATTTTCCAAATGTATTTTGAATTCTAGTAACTGAGACTAGTTACGGCCTTCAGCTGGGTACTGGTGCCATTTTGTTATGTTCTGTTCTGAGGTTGCAAATGTTTTAAAAAGTGGAAAAAATGGAAGCGTCCCCTTCTGTCAGTTTCCTCCAAGTTTTCCGCAGGCAGGAGGAAACACAGTAGTCTTAGCAGACGGGTTTAGGGAGGGGGAGGGGGTGATTGAAGCGGGGAAGGGATCCGGGACTAAGCTGGCTGGCGGTCATGCCCGTTGGCTGCTGCTGAAGAGAAAGTCCTGTAGTCGGCTCCATGGGAACCAGGAAGAGCAACAGCGCGAGGAGGAAGAGGAGGAGGGACGGGGGTGATGTACACGACACGCCGGCCTCCTTGGTCCAGACACAACCCGCGGATGCTGTGCTCTCTCCAGCCAGACTTCACGCTTCCGCGCTCGAAACTACAACACATCCCTGCCAATATTAACACCTACAAAAATCAATCCAAAGATAACCTGCCCCGGACTCTCTCTTCCTCGTAGGGCCGCGGTAGTGTAGCGGCTAGATCTCTCGCCTTGACGGAAGGCGAGCGATCTGTTCCTCGGTGGGGTAGCCCCCAAATTTTTTATTCGCGTTGGAATCCTGCCGGACGATGCCGCTGACCGAAGGATTTTTTTCAGGGATCTCCCGTTTCCTCAGCCCTTGCATTCCGGCACTGCTCCATTCTCAGTTCGCTTCACCATCATCGGCTTTCTATACCCCGATGTCAAGAGCCTCCCAATATTCTCCTTTTACCCTCGCTCATGTTCGAGCTAAATGAAACACCGTGAAGGAACCATCAGAATTAAAGGAACTTTATTACACAAATTATTAATATTATTACAAACAAACGATTACAGTGTCAGAGTAATGCAACATTACACACAAAAAATTTGGGTTTAAAATTTGGGTTTGGCTGTGTTGGGGACACGGCCGTTTGTTTTGCGTGAATACGTCTACGTAGACGCGCTCGGACGCCTTGATGTTTATTTTACGTTCCCGGCACCGCTTGACTCCATAATATGGGGTTTTATGGGTATCACTGGATTGCTTTTGAGATGCTCTTTCCAACTGTATACGATTCCTGTATTTCGACTTGGCTTTTTGACGAGTATAGGCCGACATTGTTTTAAGTTTTCTTAAATTTATACGTTTGACGCATACACTTTCCCCATAACCACGCCACACAAATGTTTCGAGACACGCAATCGATTGAAACTTAAACGAGCGTCCTAGCTTCTCCTAGTCAAAAGTTACACTACGCGAAAGTTATGAGACTCGGCGAAACGTATTCAAAATCGTGCCCCCCCTCATTTGCTCACCACGCGCGATGCTTCGCAGTCGTCACTCAACGTAACGTATTCTTAGATCCTTTGGCAATCGAGTGGTGTAACGTAATTAAATTTTGAATTTAGACGGTATATTCGGAGCTGCAATGCCAAAATGTGTCCCCCAATTTTATCATCATCGGATTTTCTGGATTGCCTCGCACTATGTTTGCAAATTTAAAGACGTATTCATGTCAAAATCAGTATGCTGTATACCTTCCTCTAGCTACAATACGTGCCATACACAGTGACATTGAATCCAACAGACCTTGGATGTGTTCCAGGGGAATAGTCTATCAGGTTACTTATATCCTAGTCCACAGTTCATTGGTTCTGGCTGCTGGATGAGAATAAGCGGGCTAGTTGTCAAGTTACCATATCCCAGACGTGTTCAACATGCAGGCGAACATGCTGGCAAGGGAGGAAGTGGTATCTGCCTTGCTTCGAAGGCGGTCTGGACCTTTCTGGCAACATGTTGTCGGGCGTCGTCTTGTCTGAATATAGCTACAGCAGTGTGCTGAAGGAAGGATACGACTTCCGTGATGTAGTGGTTGCTGTTCTACTTATGCCCGGTTGCACTATCGTGATCCGAGATCGGATCTAAGATCGACACAGAAAACTGTTGCACCATTCGAGTTCAGAGGACTGGAGATCGAGATGAAGTTCATTTCTAACAGCCCAAATTGGCGGTTGGAAATCTCGATCGGAGATCAGCAGCCATCGTCGACAAATGTAGTTTGAAAATACGCCAACAGATAGAACTACGTTCGATTGTCTTCTCGGGAAATTAAAACAATATTATACGCACTTGAATACTATTCAGTAAAATTCGTGCAACAATAATTCACTTAAAACAGATATAACATCGCACATCTAGTTCTATCTATAGCGAAAAATACGCCTACTTCCATGACGTCATATATTACGAACCGATAGCAAAAATTTGTCTCATACTTAATCTTGATCTCTCAGTTTGGAACCAAGATCGACGAATCGGAGATCCAGAATCATGAGATTTCGTTGGTGCAACTCTTTTACATTGGAACCAAGATCAAACTGGATCCCGGTTTGGAACTAGGATCATGTGATCTCGGATAGCGGAAGATGTTGGTACAACCGGGCATTACTGATGTCTGCAAACTCATTCCACAATAGCACCATTGTTTAATAGTACATTCCAGTGATATAGGCTGTTCACGGTAAAATAAGCACTTTTGAAAGCCCTGCTGAAGATCTACTTGTATGCACGTTGTGTATTCTTCCGCCTTATGTAAAATTAACATTATCGTGGGCATCACTTTATTCATGCGTCGGTCTATTGAAACTGTGAAATTATTAAGAATGTAAATACTTTACAGATCTGCTCATTTTTACACTTCGATGCATTAAAAAACCAGAACGTTGAAGAAATAATTTGAAGTTAAGATAAATGGTTATAGGCCGTTCACGTTAAAGTGAGCACTTTTGAAGCCCTAGTTACTTATTTCTTTCAACCAATTTATATCCTTTCCCCACTTGTTAATGTGAATCCTGCCTTGTGAGTAATAAACACAGTGTATACATTCACCATACCCAAAACCAAATGTCCGAGGCCACAATGAAATTTATTTATTGGTTATTACGCCTGATGAAACAGCTTCAAAAAGTGTTCACTTTACCGTGAACGGCCTATACCTAACGCTTATTCGACGTTAAGAGATGGAACTACTTTCCATCCATCGTTACCAACTTTACTTGCCCCTTGTCACTCAGTGCGCCCGTTAAAATATATGTAGGTATACGCTGTTCACGTTAAAGTGAGCAATTTTTAAGGCCTTCCCAAAATGCATTAACACCTAATAAATATATTTTACTGCAGTCTCAATACATAACTTTTGAGAGATATGAAATGCATACAAAGTGTTTATTAGTCATATTGCAACGTTTACATTAGAAAGTGGCGCAAAGGTAGAAACGTGAACAGCTTACTTTTTTTCTAACGTTGTTTTGAAAAGTGGTCACTTTATCGTGAACAGCGTCTAGTGTATTTGACTAGAGGAGCGTGGCAGGTAGGGCCAGGGCCCGCTGCCAGAAGTCATTGGCACGCGTGTATGCAACAGCTGTGTCGGCTGTGCTTAGCCTAGCGCGTGCTGACACGGTCGTTCACAGCAACTGATGTGTGTCACTCGGCGCATCCCGCCACCTACACGCCCTTACACAACTGAAAACTTTAACATTTCACTTTACGTTTACTTTCCGACATGTTGTTTCTTATGGAGCTTGACACAATGGAACTGTCAAAGGTAAAGTCAAGCACTCTTCACTTCACGATTTCAAAATGTTGAAATTTAAAGTAAGTGTCAAGCAGCCATTTTACCGAGAAGCTAACGGAGGTTATGTGGAAAGTGCGTTATTTTATTGTAGGGCGATTTAAATATCGGTATATTACACAATGTTCGTCTTAAATTAAATAAATTGCAAACGAATATAATGTGAAGTGGAAATATATGAATTGACATATTTTTATAAAGTAAACAAATGAGTTTTTTGTTTTGAAATAAACGTTTAGTATAAATGGTGAGCCTATTTTTAGAAAGATAGGTACGTAAAATGCACTCCTGGATAATATCATAATACTTTTCAAAGCAAGATACGCATTTTTACGGAGCTCCCAGAATCGATGTTCAATTGTCTAAACTTTGACTTTACTATAGTATTTTGTATTGGTGGTGTCGTCAGAGGAAAGAAAACTTAAAGTAAAATGCTAAAGTTTTCTATTGTGTAAAAAGCTCTAGTCTGCTCGCGGTGCCATCACCCCATACACATGTGACTTGTGTGGTTGTTTCTTAAGTATGTCGTGCAACTCAAGCACTTCTGTTAACATAGAAGTATCTTATCACTGATTAAATTCAACTTCTATAGGATGATTCGTAATTAGACCGACAAACTTCGGGAGGTGATTCTTCATGAAAAAGTAAAAGGAAAACGTATGTGACACTTTATACCTAAACTGAATATTAAGGGGGGGGGGGGGGTGTAGCTGCGCGTCCAAAGTCAAGAAGCGAGGTAGCGATACGGGCGGGCGACACAACACACACGCCTAGCGCCTCATACGCGCAAGGCGTGCAGTGTTTCCATCGTAACGCTGTACTGTGCAAATTAGATCTGTAACATAGGGGTTTTATTACACGCGATGAAAGACCACAGATTAAACTACACCTGTTTCTCTTGCCCTTAAGGAAACTGCATAGGCAAGTTTCGAAAATGCGACCTTTGTCTATTTTCACGAATTTTTTCTCCAAGAATACACTTAATATGACAAAAGTAAAAAAAAATAGGGCCATAGATAATTTTTTAAAAATATTTTCTGACAAAAAGTCAGATTTCCAAAACTTTTATTTACCGAGATACGCGTTTACGCGCAAACAACGATTTCACAGAAAAAGTTTCAGTACATAGGACCTTTAAGGGAGGTATGAGCCCTTAAAAAACGACGTTTTAAACCGTATTGTGCAAAATATCGGTAACTACGTAAAATACAATTGCAACTCTCGGAACATTATTGTATGCTATCGGGACCTTCTACGTAAGAGCCGATATTTTGCACAAATACGGCTTAAAATCGCGTTTTTTAAAGGGCTCATACCTCCCTTAATATTCGATTTAGGTATAAAGTGTCACGTGTGTTTTCCTGTTGATTTTTCATGAAGAATCGCCTCCCGAAATTTGTCGGTATAATTGAGAATGACCCTGTATAGGCTGTTCACCGTAAAGTGAGCACTTTTGAGGCCCTAGTTCCTTTATACTATCAACCATATTTTGTTGTTTAACCATATTTTCTAATGAATATTGCCATGTAAGTAATAAACACAGAATGTTTGTTCCACCGCACTCTGAAGTTAACGCCTAAGGCTAAAATAAAATATATTTATTTACTTTTATTCCAAATGAGGGCTTAAAAAAGTGCTCACTTTACCGTGAATATCCTGTACTTATATTTGATCTATACGTTATAATATTTCATTTATAATTAATATAAGTGAAAACAGAGAGAAGATAAGGTGTGTAGGTTATACCTAGTAAGAAATCGCTCACTTGCAAGATATTATTAAACAGAGTGCGCACACATTTAGTGTAATTTGCTAGACCTAGTTAAGTTTTGTTTGCATGAGGCGGAGGGATTGACAGGAAATAGAACTCAAGCAGGACTGCAGATAACTTGGAACTAACCATGAGAATATACTATAATCGCCTTCGTTTCGCTTTCCGGTAACCACGCCCTGTTCGCCCTTAACAGGGCGTGGGATATAAATTAATTCTATAGAGTTTATTTGTATTTAACAGTTTATGTAAGGAAAACCAAGAAAATGGGCTCATAGGCTATTTACGGTAAAGTGAGTACTTTTGAAATCAACCTTAGAAAAATGTCGCTGCCCTAGAGTGCATATATTTTAACGAGCGCACTGAGTGACGTGCGCTCAGTAAAGTTGGTAACGATGGATGGGAAGTAGTTCCGTATCTTAACGTCGAATAAAAAGTCTTAGGTAGAAGTTTACCACAATTTTTTTTACAATGGGTCTAATGATCTGCTAGTTTCAGCAGCGCTCTGTGATTGTCCAGAGGGCCCCTATTTGCAATTGTTCATCTCACCTTCTTGGTGTATTTTTTACATCTGGACAAAGGCAACGACCTCGCTGTGCTGAGCCGCCTGGTCGCCCAAGTCGCGCTACACTGAGCAAGGCTCACCTATGCCCGAGTAACCTCATTCGTTCAGCGCACGCTCTCTCAGAAAAATATTCTCTATTACTACAAACAATTCTTTGCTAACTACACTATAAAATCTAACTGTACGATTTAGAAAAATAAGTTTGGTAACCGCGCATTAAAAATATTTTCTACATTTAACAAAACATTCTTCGGCAACCGCACAACAAATAAAGGTTGTACGCTATAAACAGTTCTTTGGTAACCACACAGTAAAAAAATTGTACTCTTTACAAACGAATTCTTTGGCATTAACACACTAAAATATTTTTGTACACTTCAGAAACAATTCTTCGGTAACCAAGCAGTAAAATATTTTTGTACACTGCTTAGGAAGCCAGTAAACACACTTTGCAAACAATTATCTGGTAACCACACAGTAAAAAAAAATAGCACACATTGCAAATAATTCTTTGGAAACAACACAGTATAAAAATAAGAAAAGAAACTTTAATTTTCTTTATACTGGCATTTCACTGTGCATAAAAAAATTTAAATAGTTAAAGTATTTTATTTGTGGGTGAAATTTGAAAAATAAGGAAGTTTTGGGAGTCCGTGAATCCTACTACTCACCTTCTGGTGAATATGTTTTTCCTGAAAATTTGTGTCATAACAATTTTTTTGTACGTTTCTAGTAATGTTCGAGTAATGGTAACTATGGCGTGTCTGATGTTATCTTATGGGAATAAGTCTAATGCTCGGTTGCACCATCATCTTCCGCTATCCGAGATCACATGATCCTAGTTCCAAACCGGGATCCAGTTTGATCTTGGTTCCAATGTAAAAGAGTTGCACCAACGAAATCTCATGATTCTGGATCTCCGATTCGTCGATCTTGGTTCCAAACTGAGAGATCAAGATTAAGTATGAGACAAATTTTTGCTATCGGTTCGTAATATATGACGTCATGGAAGTAGGCGTATTTCTCACTATAGATAGAACTAGATGTGCGATGTTTGATCTGTTTTAAGTGAATTATTGTTGCACGAATTTTACTGAATAATATTCAAGTGCGTATAATATTGTTTTAATTTCCCGAGAAGACAATCGAACGTAGTTCTATCTGTTGGCGTATTTTCAAACTACATTTGTCGACGATGGCTGCTAATCTCGATTCGAGATTTCGAACCGCCAATTTCGGCGGTTCATTTCTATCTCCGGTCGAGCTCTTAACTCGAATGGTGCAACAGTTTTCTGTGTCGATCTTAGATCCTATCTCGGATCGAGTTTCGAAGCACAATGGTGCAACCGGGATTAAGTGGCGAGGCTATCCTAACTGGCGCAGAAACGAAAATTTTCTGGTTACAGCTTCATATATTCTCGACATAATTTTTTCGGGAATGTACAGGTATATATGGCAACGCAATCCCTAGTTTTGAAAAAAATACGGAGTAGCGCAGTAGGTGTAGCTTTAGCTTAGTCACGCAGATTTCTACATATACCAGTTAGCAGTATTCTGTACCTAAGTTGATGATGAAGGCTGTTCACGGTAAACTGAGCACTTTTGAAAGCCCTGCTTAACATCTACTTGTATGTAAGTTGTGTATTCTTCCGCCTTATGTGGAATTAACGTTGCCGTGGGCCTCGTCACTTTATTAATCCGTCGGACAAGTGAAAATGTGAAATTATTAGAAAAATTAGTAGCTTACAAATCTGCTCATTCTTACACTTTGTTGCATCGAAAATGAACAGGAGGCGAAAGAAATCATTTAAGTTGTCTTAAATAGATTTAGTGATTTTTTGCGGAAAAAAAAATTATCAGTACACGGTAGACTAAGCACCCAAAATCAATTTGTATACTGCAATTGGTTGCTGTCTGCTTGAGAAGGCGTTTTCATATTTGACCGGGCCACTCAGAATTCGGCAACATCGGCACGGTTCCTACGTGATTAGTGTGTAGACAGTAGCACGCGTGGGAAAGTATTTCATCTAATCCAGATGGCTAAACGACCCTACAGTGTTTTGAAATATAACTTTTCTTGAAATATTTTCGCGAAATTTCACTGCCCTAGTCATAAAACTTTACCTAACACTTTTTATTCGACGTTAAGATATGGAACTTCTTTCCCTCCATCGTTACCTACTTTACTGGGCTCATGTCACTCAGTGCGCCCGTCAAAGTATAATGCATGCAGGAGCAGTGTTTTTTTATAAGGTTGATTTCAAACGTGCCCACTTTATCGTGAACAGCCTTTAGAAACTGACAGCTGGCTAAAGAATTTTACAAAGCTTTTACTGACAGAAAAATGTTGAAACGTCGCACGTAAGTACGGTAAGTATATACTACGTGTTAAGTTATGAGACTTAAAACAAGGTAAATTATACCAAGCACGATAAATAAAACTTGATAACTGGCAAGACTGTACAGTAAATGAAACTTCGACGCCGTTGACAACGTTTCGTGATAAAGTGTTCACTGATACTTTTTTTTTTTCGTTTCTCCAGTTTGCGAGTTCTTCGCCGGCAGAATAGTTTATGTGAAGGAAACGTGTTATTGTATTGGTTGTTAAAAATGGCACTTAAACGTGTGCCTACAAAAGAATTCATTCTCCTAGAGCAAAAGACGTTCATGAGTAACAAGTGTATTTAACAAGTCGATTAATTGTCTTTATCGGTGGCTATAACTGCAGTTTCGCATTTCCAGATAACGGGTTACATTTGCTAGTCCCTTCCCTAGTTGTCTTGTGTCTCTCGTGGTTACCAGTTGTTGTCTACTCTAGTTTTAAAGAAAAAAATTGGCCAAAAAATGCGCCTTCCAGGCCGAAAAGAAGGTGAAATACGCACCCCTCCGATCTTTGCATCTCGTCGGAGAGGGGGGTGGGCAGCAGCGAATGGGGAGAGAGAATCGATAGCCGAAGGTCCAAAGGTATGCACAAATTTGGTTCCAGCCCTTCACCCCTCATGGGGTGGAGAATACACACGAACTAGAATATTGTGTTATTTTATATCAGTCAAAGCACTGGGAAATTTTTGCAATTTATTTAATTCTAAAGAATGTATGCCAACTGACTCTGAGTCAGACGGCAGACTATCTGCAGATGCCCTATTCTCCACCGGCACTAATACTTATGCGCAGTACATATGTGACAACGCATCAGCGACAGAATTATCGATCTCCTTGATATGTTACACAGTGAACATACAAGGGACGAACTGCACTAGTCAGCGTGCCAATCTACCAGCTGGATTCTCATTTTCTAATAACCAGCTAAGCGCTTGGTTATCCGTAAACAAGGAAAACGGCGCCTGGGCTAAATATTCTGCAAACTTTTCCATTGGCCATATACAACTTAAACACTCTTTTTCATCAATTGTATGTTTACGTTGTGCCCGAATTGATAATTTAGAAGTGGAAAATTACCGTCCTTCTTTTGGTTTAAACACGTCCCTGCAGCTACAGAACTTGCATCACAGTGCAAAAAAATATCCTGGGAAAAATTTGGCAAATGCAAGACAGGAGAATTAGCTAACATTTCCTTTAATTTTTCGAAAATATTTTCTTGTTCCAAATTCCATACAAATGGTACATATTTTCTTTTTATCTGGTTAAATGATTCTGTAAGATCAGAAAAATGCGGATTAAATTTACTGTAAAAGGGAACCATTCCTAAATCCTTTTTACACATCTTAAATTTTCAGGTTGTGGGAACTTTAAAACAGATTATACTTTTTCCGGATCAGTACGTAAATAACCTTCGAAAATGACAAACCATAAATATCGCACGTGTCGTGCCCAAGTAATTTTTTCTGGGTTCACCATCAGACCAGCATTTCTTAACGCGTCTAACACAAGTAGCAAGTGTTTAAGGTGTTTCTCTAACGGGTTTCTATACATGCACACGTTATCGTTGTACGTGAAGACTAACTCATAAGTACCACCCTAACAAGTGATTCAACACGCTAAGACATACATTGAAGTCCCGAATTTACCCCCATGGAAGCAGAGTCCACTGGTACAATCCCCCAGGAATAGAACATGCTAATAGCTCTTTACTGTCCGGATGTAATTCATACTGAAGAACAGCTGAATTTAAATATAAAAAATTGTGCAATATTTTGCTCTTTTCAAATGCTGAAAGACCATTTCCATGATGGGTACCGGATATGACTTTACGTACAGTTTTTTTATGAACTTTACAGTAATCGGAGATTAACCGATATTGAACAGGTTTTTTTTTTTTCAGAAGTGAAAAAGGATGTGCTAGCATACAAACTAGTGGATTCCTCAAATTCCCTATTCCTTCAAATATTTTATCAGTTGTTTAAAACCTTCTATTTCGGGAGCAGATACACGATATGGCACGCACACTATGGGCTAATTATCTTTTAATTTCAACATAACAGGTATTTCCTTACAGTGCCCTAACTTTGGCGTAAGCACATAACTATATTAAATTTTAAGCTGTTATAATGCCTGCTCTATTTCATCAGAATGCTGAAGAAACTGAATTTTTCTACAATGGGAAGGTTTCATTTGCAAATCTATTACAGTCTGAAGGGAAAAGCTAAATTTGAATGCTTTACTAGCTATGTCAATATATGCGTGGGTGCTACCCAAAAAATCAATACCCAATATCACGTTATGTAATAGTTTTAAAAAACATGGAATAGCATTATCCATGAAAATGGTTAAATTATAATTTTTACTATTGCTACACAACTTGAATTTTATCAATCCTGCGTCAGCCGAAGAAAACATCATAGACTCGTCTCGTTTTAACTGTACGGTTCCAAACGGCGCTTCGCGCATGGTTATATTACAGGTTTCTTGCTTTATGAGTGATGCAGAAGCTCCAGAGTCTACTAATGCAGACATAGTTAAATTTGCAATTATTAATAGAACATACAGCAAACCATACTTATTAACCAAGTTGGTGTTTGAAACAGCACCCTTTCCTACAGGCTTTCCACGCAACAGACATTTAAATTGCACGTGACCAGGATTACCACGTGTTAAACAAATTATTACTTTAATAGGTTTTTGACCTTCAGACTCTTCTTTTACGCCAGACTGGTGGTTCCCCCTTTCTAGCAGTACTACTTTCCCGTCACACTCAGATTTTATATAAAAACACTTTTATTTTGGATGAATACTCAGAAAACAAATCTCACACCTTTGTCTCGGCTTTATCTGCCCGGACTTTTCCTCTCCCCTTTGAGTTTTTTAAAAACATTTTGCCGTCGGATGATTTGACCGAAAACAAATTTGACACTGCCATTTTGAAGTTAGTTTTTAGGCCCTTTTTGCTTGCAATCACAAGCAGTCAATTCTACTTGGATTACTAATGCTAACAATTCTTGTAATGTCTGTGGCTTTGAGGCAAAATTAAAAAACGTACTATTTTCTGGCAATAAGTTGAAAAAAATGAGTTCTTCCAAATTATTTTCGGCACACGTCAATCCCAAGACTTCTACCAATCTAATGGCCTCACTTACAAATTACTGCATAGTTTCGCCTGGACTTTGAAATCTCTCCAAAATTTTCATTCGCTGGTGAGTGATACCTATGGGAGTGCCTGTTTGCTTTAACGTAGCCTGACAAGATTCTTTGAAGGATATACACTCATCTATAGCTTGCCCTACCACACTTTGTAAGGATTCGGGTACCTTGACCATGATGGCCGCATTTAACAAAGTTATTTCACAAATGTTAAGTGAAGCTACTCGGGCCAATTGAACAAGCAACTTTACTACTGTGTTCAGATTCAAACTATGCACTACCTCGAACCTATCACCCAGACTACTCGGTATATGCTTTAAATGTTTGAAAGCGCCAATTGCGATGGACTCACCCTCTTGTTGACCAGCAACATCTCCTTTTCTCACCAGCTCCTTCATGAGATGACTCAAGGTGTCCATTCCGTCGTCCGGTTTATACGTCACGCCAGCATCGGCAGGCGCCTTTTGCAGAGATTCTATACTCAGGTACTGGACCCAGGTGGTACGAGCTATTCCTGTAGAACTCATTATGTGGCTAAGTCTGATGCACAACTTTCAGGTTCATCCCTCTTGACCACTGCAGCAAACCCAATTGATCTTATATGAGATTTCAAATTTCCCATTTTGACGTCCCTTTTCAACTAATTGCATTTATGAAGCAGGGTGGCGCAGATTTCTCACTCCTTGTAACGGTTTGAACCAACACAAGCAGAAGGGTCTTTTTCTTTATGTTTACACAATGTAGATGTTATAATTGAAAAAAACAAGAGATCCCCTGAAAATGTCAGAAAAAGGACTGGGTTTATTTCAGTAAAAGAGTTCATAGTAAAAAATATATTTTATATGATTCCCATTGATTATTACGGCAATTCCCCTTAGTATATGGAGTATAAAAGGTATATAAAATTCTTAAAAGTTTTACATTTACAATCCCATTTTCCGACTACTTTATGATTACAATTGAATAAATAAATGCAAATATTAAAAATACAAAATATTTACATAACTTTACAAAATGACAACAAGCCCCCACCCCCTTTTTTAATTATTAGAATCAGGAACAGAGGTTCCTCCTCAATGAAAGTCCCTGGCCTGTCTCCCCGCACAAGGGGAAAAAACCAGCTTAGATACAATGCGCAGGAATCCGTCGCAATATATTACTGGATTATTATTTGAAAATGTCATTTGTTGAAAGAATCGACCATATGTGGTGGTTACTGCCTGCTACTCGCCGTTCAGCTTCTCTTCTAGTTGTACACAGCCACAGGTAGCAGAGTTCCATATCACCTCATACCTCGGACACTCCACTCCTGTAAACACACGTACACGTGACACATACACAGCATACTGTGTGTTAAGGTGGTGATATACTTGCCACCTTGCATCTCTTTATAACTTACTGATAATACGTAGTATTACAATTAAGACCTCTTTATGCCTGTGTAAAGAAAAATTATAAGTGAGTTAATGTTTATTATGGTTGCAGATGCAGCATAAACAAAATTGACAGAGTATTGTGGACTTTTTTAAATACGTCGTATGCCCTAACCACCCTCTTTTTTAAATATTTTATATGAAAATTTTCTTGCTCCGTTCGTTGATTGCAATTTTACGTGCATCTCAGTAAATAAGCATTCTGGGAATACGACTTTTCTCCAGAAAAGATTCAAAAATCTAGCCCGTTTGATATTACTATTACCATATTAAGTGTACCTATTTAAAGACAAAAAAAAATGGCATATTCAGAGCTTGCCTAAGCAGTTACCTAAGAGGTACCAGAAAAGTAAAACCATGTGGGCGTCGATAAACCTGTCATATTTGCATTTGTATATATAACAAACTTTTCTAATTAAAAAATGTACAAGTAATTCCTGTAAGACAGAGTTGTGAAATGTCAACTTTGCTGCCTAACTCGAACCGTGTTGAACCAAGAGTCGATATATTATTATCTTGGACTCCACTTAATAGTAACCATGTGAAAGTTTGCATTCTCATTTGTGTCACCTTTTATATTGTTGGCCTCCCTGCCCCACTGAGCATATTCTACTTTATTAGAAGAAAAATATATGTACCGCCTTCGCAATTTCTAAACCACCACTAGAACGTCTCCAAACTTCATCTGAAATTGTGGGTAATAGGACCCCAGAGAAGTGAACCCGTCTTACAAGCCCATGGGCTAAGCATTCACACACAGAGGACGGTCCACACATTGAAGGTAGACACTAACGTGTTGGAGGTCAGCCGGTACTCCTCCTTCCTTTCCGTGACAATGATGGATTTTCCTCAAGGAGTGGACTGATGACCCAAACTCTAGTCTAGTCTATTGCTATACATTTAAATATCTTTACAAACAAATTCCTGTTTTGGCCCCAGCAGTCTGTGTAACCGTACATAATTCGACAGGCCCACCACCATGCCGATACCATCGCCATTGCCTGAGATTCAAGCTCACCAACTTGCAAGGCAGATACTTCTTTTAGTAAACTGTTTTTGTTAACGTCATTGCTTCAGAGTTATCCTGCAGTACCAGTGAGAGTCGACAGGGAACAAATATGCCATCGCTACACTCGTGTACTTCTCAACGTAAGTGAATATACCTTACAGTTTGAAGATAATGGGCAGAGCCTCCCAGTCGCAGCACAAACACAAGGGTACACAACCAAATTCTGAGCAATGGACAAGGGCACCGAAGCTGCGAGCAGCCACACCGAAAGTCCTTCCATGTACAAAAAATGTTTCTTGGTTCCCCGCCCCTTTTGTTCTCTATTTACACCTTGTTCGCCATAAACATTCTTGAAGTTATCGCTTTGAAGACAACAACTATGGGGTAACACGTGGTTCTGATTACACAGAAAGAAGGGCACGAAACCATGTGAACAAGAATTTCAAGTGCAATGTTTTTGGAACTTCTGTACAGTTACTGACCACCGCTGCGAAACTGTCTCCGTGGTAATTCTGTGAGGAAGTGAGGTAGGACCAGCTCAAGGTTAGTTACCTACACATATACATGCCCAGTGATGCTTGGCAGGAAATAAGGCACACCTCTGACAAGATGACAGGTAATCCCAACCTTAACATAGGATACAACCCATCCTGAAATATGTATAGTGTTTTGGTTCCAATAAGGTACCTAAACAGGCGCATCTTCATATACTCTCTCTCTCTCTCTCTCTTGTTTCCTTTTTATTTCATAATAATATAACTTCTAAAGTCATAAAACAAACCACCTTACGTAATATTGAAATATCACCTAACTCCCTTTTGATTCATCTGCCCACACCCGTGTTCATAAATAATTGTATGTTCTCCAAACTCTGATACTCTTCTAAATTATCGAAAGAATCGTAATCTAATAACGAGAATTTCAGTGATTCACAGTAACGCGTGGTTACTTAGGTCTAAGCAGTTGGAAGTTTTTGAGACCTCAGTCCAAATGTATTATATAAGTTGAGTGAGTGCTGCTGTGTTCTTACCCTAGAAAATGACATAACAGCGAGGCATATTTGTAATCATGATCCTTGACACCACCCCAATGATGGACTTCCTGGCGATAATGTCTTGAACCTTACTTTCAATGTGCACGGCACCTGGAACATTATTTCCACAGTCATGTACAGTAATGTGTGAACACTATGAATACCTTCTATACTATGCTAGCACAGCAATGCCGGATAGGCGGGCATACTTTGGCCCTTAGGGATAACTTTGGCCCAAATATTGGAAAGTAGTTTTTACATTTGTTATTATTAAAAATAAAATATGTTTGTTGCTTACCTAAAATTTGGGCCAAAGTTACACATAAGGAAACATAAAATTTGTTTTTCTACTAGGAAACATGAATTTATTAAATTAACTGGATTGTACACCAATGCATAATCCCAAAGTAAATAAATATTTATAAGTCAAAATCATTATACTATTCTGTATTATTTTTTACATCAGAACAATCACTTTACGGGTAAGATATACATGATATGCATGTTGGATAAAGAACAAGAGTGCAATGGCGCATAACTCACAGCTCAACACGAAGGCCACATACAACAATCTGGAGTTGATACAGGCAGGCATTCGACAAGCAATGGAGACAGGCAGAGCGTGAATTAATGTTCTGAGGAACATTCTACGATTCCTGCTACCTCTGCTGTTGGGATGTGTAGATGAGTATCTTATAATTGAGTAGATGGTGCACAGCGTACCGTTTTCCTGAACAAGGCGGACAAAAATAAACAAGTTTAACGGGCAGAAGGCCGGCACACCCTCCATCCTTCCGCACTACAACTGTACTCAGTGGAGTAAGACAGTGCACGGCAAGTTCTCCTCTTCTGTCTTAGTGCTTCGTGCCTTCTCTCTTGGTCTCACACGGCTTTCTGACAGTTCTCTCAGTGAAACCTGCCTCCTCGCCAATCAGTTATGCCCTGACTTTGTACATTAAAGCCTTTACCCGAGCCGCTACCTCGTGGGTCATCGGAATGCTCCAGTTGCCACCGGCCAAACTCCTCAAGTTTTTTCCAACTCTTGTTGCAAATCTGTTCCACAGCTTGTGGAGTTCCTGATTTTACACTATTCCATAATAAACAATTGAAATTCCCTAATACTCCGAGCTACTGTGCGAGTTATAAAGCCTAATGGTTGGAGCATCTGTAATAAGTCTGAGAAGGTCCGCCAACTACCAGGGCTGCTAGCATACATATAGCTTGGAAAATCCAGCAAGTACTCACAATACTCGTTCATGTACTTCCGGGTACAAGAGTGTCTTCACCTGGATGTATTCAGTGGTTGTGATTTAGAGCGCATAATTATGGAGATAATGCATTTTAGGATATATTTTACACACAATTTTTCCGTATTCGTGTTTTGAACTTTGGAGCAACTGAAATGTACAAAAAGTATATTCCTATTTTCTGCATAAACGGAAATACCATACAACATTTAAATAAATAAAATGACTATAGGTTGTTCACGGTAAAGTGAGCACTTTTGAAAGCCCTCTCATTTGTAATAATAGTCAATAATTAAATTTTATTTTAGCTTTAGACGTCAACTTAGTGCTGTGGAATAACCGCATTGTGTTTAATACTTACATGGCAATAATTGTTTTAAAAAGTGGTGAAAGTATAAAATATGGCTAAAAGGAAAATGTAACTAGGGTCTTAAAAGTGCTCACTTTAACGTGAACAGCCTATACACTTGCGCCTCATTAAATATTGTACATTTTAAAAGAATAATACAATTTTTAATTCCAATTTCTTGTGTAAAGTGGCAACATTAGTCCTTTCAGTGCAGAATATCGTAGAACTGTGAATGTTTCCCCCTACAAGGTTCTCGGACCACAGTGTTTACAGTTTTACTAGTAGCTCGTTAGAAACTGGGGGAAATGCTACAAGTAGCTAGCGAGTCTGGGCCAATCTAGAATTGCAGACGTGAATAGGAATGTTTTTCTTCTCAATTAGCCTAATGTAAGTGGCAAGTATGCTTCCGAGGTAGGCGAGACAGGCTGTCTCATTTCCGTGAAAACTCTGTGCTTACCCCAGCTGAGTCGTCGCCTGCTGTTGCGACGTAGTTATTGATCGGCTATTATTTCAAGCCTAAAACCTCACAAATGCAATAAACTGTGTAAAGCCTTTTCACGATAAAGTGAGCACTTTTGAAATGAACCTCAGAAAAATGTCACTGCTCCTGTCTGGCATATATTTTAACGGGCGCACTGAGTGACGCGCCCAGCAAATCTGGTAACGATGGATGGAAAGTAGTTCCATATCTTAACGTCAACTTAAATTATTTCACTCGATTTCTGTTTTTTTTTTTAATACATCTAAGTGTAAAAATGAGCATATTTGTAAAATATTTACTTTTTTAATAATTTGTCACTTTCAGTTTACCGACGCGTGAGGGAAATGATGAGACCTATGGCAATGTTAATTTTACATAAGGCGGAAGAATACATGATGCGCATACAAGTAGATCTTAAGCAGGGCTTTTAAAAGTGCTCATTTTACCGTGAACAGCCTATAGAATATTTGTGTCTTACCTTAAAATCTGCAACTGGTGTGTGCTACGGCGATCGATAATGTTGTGTGACCTCGGACAATAATTTGTGTCTTGAGGTAGACTTGACATCCAGCCGCCAATCGCGGTGTTCCTCGTCCCACAAACAGCTGAGCCTCTGGTTCGCGGCCGTCCCGCTACGAGCGCTGCGGTCGCCGGCCAGCGTACGAGATGCGCGAGGTTCAAGCAAAGACAACGCCACATGTTCGTGAATTCCAAGAATTGTGCTATTGTTCCAGAATCACCTATGGTTCTGATTGGTTGTATATGGAACTAAATTGTTGCGCTCCACATGTGGAGGGGGCGAGACCTGAAAATACTGTAGTATAAATAACCCCAGGAGCCGATAGCTCGGGGGGAGTCGGTTGCTGTGGACCAAACTGAGATAAGTACGCATTGTATTGTAGCTAGGGCCCTTCAGGCCATAAACCGTAGAGATGGACATTAGCAAGTCCTTGTTGGTGTAGGCTATTTACAATAAAATGAGCAGTTTTGAAAGCCCTGTTTAAGATATACGTTGTGTATTCTTCCGTCTTATGTAAGATTAACATTGTCATGGGCCTCATCGCCTTGTTCATGCGTCACGCGAGTGAAACAGTGAAATTATTAGAAAAGTAAAGATTTAACAAACGTGCTCATTTTTACACTTCAATGCATAAAAAAAAAAACAGGAAGCGAAATAAATAATTTTAGTATAACAGTTGGTTACCTAACACATTTTATTCAACTTAAGATAAGGAACTACTTTCCATCCGTCGTTACCAACTGTACTAGCAGCGTGTCACTCAGTACGCCCATTAAAATAAATGCAGGCGGGGGCACGGACTTTTTTCTAAGGTTAGTTTCAGAAGTGCTCGCTTTATCGTGAACAGCATTTAGTCAATAATTATGGAAAATCATTCATTTACTGGAACAGATGGATGATCAATTTTTAAAGTCTCAAAAAGGCTGTTTGAAAATGCAAATATAAGTTTTCAGCTTTGGTCCCACAATACTTTGTCAAGTTTGGTAAAGTACGAGGGAAAAAGTATTTCACGTTAACGTAACTAGAAAGTGTAACGTAGAGTTACGAAATGTTTGACCACGTACAAAGTTTTATTGAACAGTCATTTTTATCCAAACGCTATTTTAAATTATAGAAAGTTTTTTTGCTTTCAATAAAAAATAAGAGTTCATATTTGAGAACGTCCATTGTGGACAAATCATAAACATATCGAGGTTCACAAACAAAATGAATGATTACGTAAAGTTGCGTGGCTGTACGTCGTCCGGCGTGAGGAAAATCCGGGAGCGACCCCGCCGGGAATCGAGCCCGGTTCTCCCAGGTGGGAGGCGAGCAGTCTGACCACTAGACCACCCCGTAAATGTCACATCGCCGTCTCCGTGACGTGGAGGCGTGGCCGTGACGTCCAGGAGGTTGCACTGTCCACATATCGACTCCGGATCAAACATTGCCTAGCACCACATGGTCTGCAGCAGACTAGAATCTGCATCAGAGACAAGGATATGGAACGAATCGCGTTTGGAAATTCCATCAGAATATTACCTTTCACTGTGTAACAGTCATCATGTCCAGAAAACTTTATTTGCTCGCTCTCAGCTCCTGGGAGTTAGAATGCTTTTTTTTTTTCCCCTCCAGTTTAGTATTATTATTTTTCCTGAGCTTATTTGAAAACAGTTTATAATTTTTCCTACTTTTGCCTTCGTGCCCCCCTCCCCCACCCCCCGTGAACACCTTTATTCACGGTCGTGTAGGAAGTGTGAAGTGCGGACGAGATTTATTTAACCAGACAAATCCAGAGATGTGAAATACGGCTCCAGATGTAGGTTCAGACACAATAACAACACGAGGCACAATGTAAGTATAGGCTGTTCACCGTAAAATGAGCACTTTTGAAAGCCCTGTCTAATATCTACTTGTATACTCGCTGTGTGTTCCTCCGCCTTCCGTATGTATGATATATGTAGAGCATCGTAGAGAAACAAAAGAAAAGAAATTTGCTCAGTATGGAATATCCGGCATATTATCTATATTCCGCCCGATAATTTGATTAGTTAATAAAAATATAAATTGGCGACTAGGGTAAAACAGTTTATAATATTGACTCAGCTGTTTCATATTTACGAAGGGCTGCTGTGGAGCCCACCAAGGTGAACCTGGTTCGAATCCCAGCGTAGTCTCTCCCGGATTTTGGCATGTGGGTATCATGCCGGACGATACCGCTAGACGGCGGGTTTGCTCGGGAGTCTCCCGTTCCTCCCACCACCTTTCCATTCCGCCGCCTCCCCACACTCACCTTCATCGGCTCTCGAGACCTCGATGTTGAAGGGCCGCCGAATCTCTTCACTCACTGACGCCTGCGCGTTGACGTGTGATCCAGCCGTATGTGGGCTGGTTCTCTCTGGGATACTCCAACTGGCCGCGCTCCCCTGACAGTTGGGCACAAATACCGCGAGTTGTAGTCGCCCCTAAGGCGATCTCGGCGTCCTAACAGAATGTTTTGCTTCAGCGCCATGTGTTTACAGAATGTGAGGAATGCCGCGGCAACGAGGAAGAGGGGAACGACGCTGGCTTAACTCCGCGTCGAGTGTACCTCGAAGCCCGCCATCTTGGTGACGTCATTCCGTGGACACGTGGTAGTCGGCGACACCAGTAACAGCGACCCGAGTACGCCACGGCAAACCACGAAGAATTTGTATAGAGAGTGTCCACACTAAAGTGAGCACTTTTGAAAGCATTTGGAATAATAGTCAATAAATATATTTGATTTTAGCCATAGAAGTTAACTTCAGAGTGCGGTGGAATATACACACTGTGTTTATTACATACATGGCAATATTTATTTAAAGATAGAAAATGGCTGAAAGGAAAAGTAACTAGTGCCTCAGAAGTGCTTACTTTACCGTGAACAGCCTATACCTACATATACCGGTTGTTAAAGAAAAGTATTGTAAATTTAGCGGAGAGGTAGTATGCGCCAAAACAAGAAAAAATGTCTAACAAACATGGGTCCTAGAACCCATACCTTAATAGCTATGAGCACTTGTTCGCCATCGCTACTGAGAAACTGCTTATCTCCTTAACGTGAGCAAGGATTATAATAACAAGTATGGGCTCGAGAAAATCCTCACGCATTTGAAGAAGCAAGGTATCAGCACTGATTTTCAATCAATGTATGGACAGGAACTATTGGCAATAGATTAATTGGACCTTATTTACTACCAAACAGATTGAATGGTGCAATGTATCATGATTCCATAGCAAACAAATCGCCAGTCTTGCTGGAGGATGTGCCATATCTTCAGAGGCTAGACATGTGGCTGTACGTCGTGCATGACGGAGCACCAGCCCATTTTTTCCGGAATGTCCGAGAACAACTAACACAGACATTTAATGAGCGATGGATTGGTCGGGGAGGTCCATTAATTTGGCCTTCGCGTTCCCCTGACCTTAATCCCTTGGATTTCTGGTTGTGGGGATACCTGAAGGGTTTGGTGTGTGTGACTCTCATCAAGCACAAAAGGAACACGTCATCAATGCCTACCAGTACATCCTAGACTATCCAGGAGTGTTTCAAAGGGTGCGTGATTCCCTACGACATAGGGCGCAAGGATACATTACTCTGAATGGACGTCAAATTGAGTATCTCCTGTAGCGATGTTGATCAAGTGCTCATAGCTCTTACGGTATGGGTTTTCGGATCCATATTTATTAGTCCCTTTTTTTTTTGTTTTGTTTTGGTACATACTACCTCCTCGCAAAATATGGAATTCTTTTCTTTGAACAACCTGTATTTTAACGGATACACATAACGGCATGTGTCCTGTAAAGTTGGTAACTACCGAGTGAAAGTAGTTCTGTGCTTGAACGTTGAATTAAAAATGTTAGATGAACTTTTGTGAAAACTGAAATTATTTTTTTTTGGCTTTCTGTTCTTAAATGCACTTAAGTGTAAAAAAATATATAGTAAATTTGTAAAAGATTTATTTTCTGATGAATAAAGAGATCAGGCGCACGCCAATGTTAGTTTCGCGTATGGTGGAAGAATACGCAATGTACATACAAGCAGATATTGAGCAGGGTTTTTGAAAAATGTTCGGTTTACCGTGAACATCCTTTAAACAGCCAATAGGAAGCAAGACCAGCGGCAAATTCGCAGTCCCGGCAGCAAAACAGAAGTACGTTTTGTCCCTAACCTGTAAAAAAATTTTCTGGTAAACTTCCTAAACTGCAATGCACGTTTTTTTTTAACGCATGCACTGCATGGTAATAATACCACACATCAAACTGCAGATATAGGAATGTTTAGCATTGCTACTATACAAAGTTGAGAAATTCCGTATGCATAAAGACGATAAGAATTGGCCGATTCCTTTTGGGACAAGTTAGAATTCAAAACACGCGTGTTCATGTAACTTTAGCCATTAGTCCACACGATGTTTGACACCTCGTGGAGAACACTGACCCAATCACCGCCTTCCACTGTGACAACAGACAACCAATGCACAGTTGACATCGACATATGTGTACACAAGACTGTAGAGTGCCCGCGAAGAATGCAAATGCAACATTACAAAACAAAATTTCCCGTATATTTCCCTAATGTATAAAATAATAAACAAAATTATTTAGCGCCGAAATCACATTCTGGCGTGTTTGAAAAATGCGTTTTTATTTTTTGGATTGGAAGTTTTTAAAGTTTGCCGAAAGAAAAGAATAATTCACTTAATTGTGATATTGTTGTCGGAAATGTTCCATATTAATTTGGGCAACTTGCCGTTTAGGGATTTTCCAACAACCACGTTCAAAACAGATATCGTCGGGCTGGCGTGAAAACTATGTAATATAAAATATTAGGCTGTGTCCGAATTCGCCTGAACGTACCTATCCCCGGAAGAAACATAGTAAGTGCTAACCGAATTTGCAAGTGAAGTACGCGAGTATACAAGTAAACTAAGATGTAGGCCTATACTTATTGCAAACTTTAGGAATATGTACCGCCATTTTCAGAAACAGTTTGTAGGTTACAATTGATTTTTGACGTAATTATTTTATTTAAATACTAATAGCGCAACATTAATACTTCGTAGGCATAGCATTTGACCTGCGTTAATAACTGTCACAAGGTTCACCTTAAAAAAAGACTACAACAATAAATTCGTAGTAAGCCTATGTTCATAACCTACAAAAGTTAAAGTAAAATAAGCAATCAAAATGACAAACCCACGTA
Organism: Dryococelus australis; assembly: GCA_029891345.1. Taxonomy (NCBI): domain Eukaryota; kingdom Metazoa; phylum Arthropoda; class Insecta; order Phasmatodea; family Phasmatidae; genus Dryococelus; species Dryococelus australis. Next base: position 145,813,639 of record CM057000.1, read on the forward strand.
GAATCAAGACAATAAATGTTACATAAATCAAATTGAAATATTATTTAATCCTTAATTTACCGTAATATCTTTGGTTAATTATCAAGTTCTTTATCCGAATACACGTTCATTAAAAGTGATTAGCTGGCTAATAGCTGTTGCCGAAGCCAACAAGACTGCCCGTCCGAATTCATCAAGTTTGGTGCCAAGGGTAAGTGAAGTATGCAAGGATGCAAGTACACCAGTATATACTTTAATTCGGACGCCGTATTGTGACTCCAGCATTATTTGAGCAGTCATCTCATGGTTATACGAACCTTAAGTGACGAGATGAGTGCAGTGAGGTGGGTAAGGAGCGGCGCCGGAATGCAAGGGCAGGGGGAAACAGGAGATCTCCGAGAAAACCCTCCGACCAACGGCGACGTCCGGCACGAATCCCACATGCGAAAATCCGGCGACCCGGCCCGGGATTGAACCCGGTTCGCAATGATGGGAGGCGAGCAGGCTAACCGCTCAGATACTGTGGCCCCAAGTGAGAAGTACTGTCGTACAGTGTTCCTAAATGAAGTTGCGATTTCGTCAGGTTATTAAACTTTGTTAGTCGTGGTATACGGCCTTGGACGTAAGTGTGTTTCCAGGCTTAAAGGTCTTTCTGCGTGTACATTTTTCTGATGCGCCGTTTTGATTACGCGCGACAATCCGCGGGGAAAAAAAAATGCAGTCATGCAGTTTCTCCGAATACCGTGTCACAATAAAGCTTTGGTAGGATGAAGAGGGGGGAGGGGCGTTGCGAAAATGCTAAGCGCTAAGGCGTCCGTCTGCCTGACACGCAACTGATTGCAGTGTGTTTGTAATACATGTTAAAAGCTGTTCACGATAAAGTGAGCACTTTTGAAATCAACCTTAGGAAATCACTGCTCCTGTCTGCATATATTCTAACGGGCGCAGTGTGTAACATGCGCCCTGTTAAGTTGGTAACGATGGTTGGAAAGGAGTTCCATATCTTAACTTCGAATAAAAATAGTTTGGGTGACCATTTGTGATTACTTAAATTATTTTTTTGTCTTTTTGTTATTTTATTTAGTGAAGTGTAAAAATGACAATGTTTGTAAAATATTTACTTTTCCTATAATTTCGCAGTTTCACTGGACCGCCGCGTGGATAAAGTGACGAGGCCCTCGCCAGTGTTAATTTTACATAAGGCGGAAGAATACGCTCATTTTGCGGTGAACAGCCTATAGAAAAAACACTATTAGGCTTACACGCGCGCACGATTTGCTTGTAAACGAATATATGTAACAGTTCAGACTAGTAGCGGAGTTCAACTTTCAAACGTAGATTTTCAGAAAGTTATAGCTTTAAATATTCTGGGTGCATTCTTATGTAATCAGTGAAGGACCCTGCATTTACGGTTACTTTCAACTACTAGGGTTAGGAACAAAACGAGTTACCTTATATAAGCTGTTCACAGTAAAATGAGAACTTTTGAAAGACCTGCTCAAGATCTTCTTGTTTGCACGTTGTGTAATCTTCCGCCTTACGAAAATGGACATTGTCATGGGCCTCGTCACTTTATTAATGCGTCGGTCACTTGAAACCATGGAAATAGTAGAAAAGTAAATATTGGACAAATATGATAATTCTTACACGTCGATGCATTAAAAAAAACAGAAAGTCAAATAAATAATTAAAATTATCACAAATCGTTACGTAACACTTTTCACTCGATGTTAAGATACGGAACTACTTTCTCATCCATCGTTACCAACTTAACAGGGCGCATGTCACTCGGTGTGCACGTTAAAATATACGCAGGCAGGAGCAGTGATTTCTTTCTAAGGTTGAGTTCAAAAATACTCACTTTATCGTGAACAGCCTTTAGAAGAGTTTCGCATAGGGAAAAATCTCGCTGCAAGGTGTGCAGTATTCCAACGCGTAACCTTTTAATAAAATCGTAAGCTATGTGAATAAGTGGTAAAATAGAAACATTTTACGTAATTACGAAGTTATTTAATATTTGATTTATTACTACTCCAATTATCATTTTTTTTAACGTAGAAAATAGAGAAAATCTGGCACCATTCCAGCACTAGCGCTTACCTAGTGGCGAAAATTTCCCCTTTCCCTAACTTTTAACATCGATCTTCCCAATCTGCCCGTGGGAAACCCGCGTCCAAGGTCAAGAAGCGAGGGAGCGATACGGGCGACAGTAACACGCACGCCTAGTGCCTCATCGCTCCTACGCGCAAGGCGTGCAGTGTTTCCGTCCTAACACTGTACCGTGCAAATCAGATCTGTAACAGTGGGATTCTATTACATGTACTGAAACCCCACAGTTTAAACTACGTCCTTATGATCGTACTATTCTCTTGCCGCTTAAGGAAACCGCATAGGCAAGCTTCAAAAATGCGATATTTGACCATTTTCGTGAATTTTTTTTTCTCCGCGAATATACTTAATATGCTAAAAGTAAAAACGTAGAGTCACAGTTAATAGGTTTTTTTTTTAAGCATAATATTGTGTTTACAGAACATATATTTACCGGGATACGCGAATACGCGCAAACAACGATTTCACAAAGAAATGTTTCACTTCACACTCCTCAACGAGACTAGACAATTATACCAAAGGGATAACGTACCGTATATTCGTGTGCACTCACTGTCATGATACTAGTCGTTACCAGCACATTATTTTTTCTCACGATGTTTATGCATACTATTTATAATTTTATTTTAATAAACTATAAAACGTTTATGGTACATGCCATACTTAGGAAACAATCGAACACTCATCCATGGGATAATTTTTCTATGGTTTGATTCTGAAAGTGTGAAGAACCCACGAGTAGACACTCGCTATAGGTAGGGATAGGATAATTTGCCGAGTTCAATGACCCGTTTGCTAGACTCCACAATCCGTTCTATAGTCGAACCTCAGATGTTTGTTCATTGGCTGTTGCCCCAGTGTTACTCTACATTTGACAGAACGGGATTCGCTTCTTGTTCCCTTGCAAGTCTGCTAGTGGCGCGGAGTCGTCCAGGGCGCCTGTAATAAATTCTTACCCAATTGCAAAGGTGACTTCAGTGTACACGCGTTTGAAATCTATCTTGTGCTGAAACGAAGTCGCGAATTTTTCCTATCTCTAACTATAGGTGAACGTTCCGCCAATGAATTGACTGCAGTGTCGCCGCTGAAAGTCCCACAGGCAGACAATGCACGCCTGTTCAGAGCCCTGCGCTTAGCGGTGATTGTACACTTGATGCGCGTGGCAGTGTCGCCCTTATCGCCCCCGGTGTCGTTCGTTCACAGACGCTGGAAACATCTGCAGGTCTGCGGGAGCCTTACACAATAGAGAACTTTAACATTTCACTGTGCATTTCCTTTACTTTGACGAAACGACCGATTCACAATACGATTGTAAAGTCAAAGTTCAGACGATTGAAAATCGGTTTTAGGAGCTTTGTAAAAATGCGTATCTTTTTATGTAAATCATTAATATATTATCCAGAATGCATATTACGTGCATTTTTTAAAATATGCTTAAAATTTATATTAGATGTTTATTTCCAAACTAAATACTCACTTGTTTACTATATTCAAAAATTAAAATTCATACATTTCCTCTTCACATTAAATTTGTTTGCCATTTATTTAATTTAGACGAGCTTGGTTTAATATACCGGCCTGAAAATCACCCTACAATAAAATAACACTCATTCCACATAATGTCTGTTAGATTCTCGGCAAAATGACTTTAAATTTCAACTTTTCGAAATCGTAAAGCCAATAGAACTTGACTTTACCTTTTACAGTTCAATTGTGTCGAGTTCCACAAGGAACGACATGTCGGGAAGCAGACGCAAAGTCAAATCGTGAAGTCAAAAGTTAAAAAGTTTTCAAATGCCTTTGAAACGTTGAGGCTGGTTAGGCCGCGACCCCGGCAAGCGGTCGGGCGCCGGGGTTGCGAAATCGGCAAGCAAAGCGAGTTCTTGGCCTGCCCCCCCCCCCCCCTCACCCTAGGGGAACACCTGGACGAGCGGTCAGTTTAGTCCAGGGGGGGTGTTGCAGTTGCAGACGAAGTACGGGCCAAGGCATTGTTCCCGTGAGGTCAGCAACCTACTCATTGTCCGCGCAGAGTTGGAGCCAAGCTACCGCCGTGTCAGCACGCTGAATCGCCGGGTCGCGAACTCTAGGGCCGCGGCCTCCAGCCAACCCTCCCTCCCTCCCTCCCTCCCTCCAGTTACGCGGAGACACGAGAGACACACACTATAAAGTGAGCACTTTCGAAACCAACCTTAGAAAACTGTTTGCCGGTATCATTTCTGTATTCGTCCGCAAAAAAAATATATATATATATTGCCAGCACAGAAATAATATTTGTTAAATCTTGAGGGACTGTTATTTATGCGGTGTCGTACAATCAGTTTCGTTATATTGTTTGAATAAAATTGATGACAAAAATTAGATAAATCAAATATGGCGGATATTGATCCCTCATAAACAGATATATCAGATACTCTAACGGTGTAAACAAATATAAACTTCTTACGTATGCTGGGGCCGTGGTGGCTTGGTGGTTAGACTACTCCCCTCCCACCAAGGCGTACCGAGTTCGATCCCCGGCCGGGTCACTCCCGCATGTGGGAATCGTGCCGGACGATGCTGCTGGTCGGCGGGTTTTATCGCGGGTCTTCCGTTTCTCCCGCCCCTTCATTTGCGCTGCTCCATGCCCACCTCAATCACCCTCATCGGCTCTCAAGACCTCGCTGTTAAGAGCCACTCAAATCTCTTCACTCAAGCTGGATTTATAATAACCCGACAGTCCGACAAAACAGCCCCCAGCCAACAGGAGCAAGGCCACTCTGACAGCCCGACAAAAGTAGTTCCACTTTCGTTGGCCGTCGGACCGGTCGAACTCGCTTGACAGCAGAAAAAAAAGCCTTACAAAAATTTTTTTGTGCGTTTTTAACTACTGTGTTAAATTTCACACGAAACGTATTTTATTTATGTGTAAATCCTATTTATCTTGTAACAGAAAGCTTTTGAATTGACGAACATAAATATTCGTGGAAAAATAACTGCTCGAAAATTAAAAAATACTTTGTTTACAAAGTTGTCAAAACAAAATAGTATACAATGATTTGTGATTTATTTGCATTCCATGGCAAGTTACTGGCCAGTCTAGGATTTCCCGAAAGCCACGCAACACTTACCGGATGGAGACTGTCGTATTGTAAACACTGAACTAATTTTGGTGGCGGAAATGGCCGGACTGAAAAGTCGTGTCGGCCTGTCGGGACGAGTTCGTCGTGGCATTGTAAATCCAGCATCACTCACCCATTCACATAAGGCCCTATTCCGTTTACTGCACTGATGCGGGCAGCTGCAGAACTGAACATCTGTTTCAAGAGTGTTGTATGAAAACATAGTTGGAGACTGCACAGCAGGTAAACAAACTTCGCACACATCGATCTTACTTTTCGTATTTGATTATAAATGTGCGTTGTAGGGGTAGCGGTGGCGCAGTGGCTAGGGCGCTCGCCTCCCACCACGGCGATCCGGGTTCGATCCCCGCCGGGCTCACTTCCGGATTTTCGCATGTGGGAATCGTGCTGAACGATGCCGCTTGCAGGAGGGTTTTTCTCGGGGTACTCCCATTTCCTCCGCCCTTTCATTCCAGTGCCGCTCCATCTTAGGGTCTCACTTCATATGTCTCGGTGAGTGTTGCCTCGCCCTGGGTTCACTCCCCACGCGAGTTTTTTTTAAACTTAACCACTGTGTACACGCACAAGGGTATCATGGAAGTTCTTATAGCGATTCGCGCCCAACGTGAGATCAGCGCACGAAGCACGGGTGCTCCAGACCACGTGCGGTTGATGCGCGACATTCGCCTGAAATAGAACGACGTAGAAGGTACAGTGATGCGCCACCGGCTAGGAATTGGAACACTGTACACGTAACAGAACCCGCCCTATATGTGGGATCGCGGGCGATGGAACTGACATCTAATGGTTTAAATAAACACAGCGATGTGTCGTACGGACCAAAAGTATTTCATTTGAACTGGAATGTTTCTAGTACCTAAGCTAAATAAGGTACACTTTGTAAATGACATGAAGTGACCAAAACTTGTAAAAGGACGCGAATCATATTTTAGATATGTTTCGTATACAGACTTCTCTCAGAAATGTGTAATATATTTTACCCTCTTCCGTCACGCAAACACGCACCATAAATAATGAAGTTCTTTACAACATTAGGCAACTGGGTTTATGCGAGTCGCAAGAATGGCCGCCTTCTTTACGCACACGAATTGCACTTTCGTGTTTATACTCTACGATACTGACGCACAGCAAATTGTTCTTCCTTAGGATTTAAAACGGAGACTAAATTTTATAGCGACAAAATAATTCAATGTTATACAACGATTTGTCACTGTTTTTTTGCTTTTTCAAACGAAGGTCCGTATTAAAAAAAAAAAAAAAAAAAAAAAAAAAACGCTTTCTGAACACTAATCCCGCGGTTTTTCCCGAGCAGTTACTACTCCCTTCTATACCTGGTGCATTTTTCCACGTTTGAGGCAGAGAAGCGAGGGAGCAGTAAGGACGACACTCCCACGCGCATCAAGTGCGCCATCGCCGCTATGCGCAAGGCTGTGCAGTGTTGTCGGCGTGGATCATCTACATATAGGACTATAAGCGGTGATCCTATCATTTTATAGGTGGAAAGTATGTAGCAAGGGTCCGGGCAGGTTTCTCGCATACGTTTGTATCTCACCCGAATATTTTAAAAAAGACGTTAGGTTTTTTATTATATATGATTTTATTATTTATTATATTATAAATTATTTATTGTATTTATTTATTGAAGCTTAGTGTGCCACCCTACAGTTAGTGCCAATTACTGGATGGCACATACATACAGTACAAAAACATAATCACAAATTACAAGACATAAAATAGACATACAAAAACAAACAGAACACACAAAATTAAACCCCTAAAATAACATCACATAATACATTAATAAAAAAAAATTGAACATTACATTAGTTTTGCAAAGAAATGATATGTTTGAGCAACTCTAAAAAAGTTAATTTTTTGCCATCGAACGGATCAAAATTGTGTAAATAGTTATTATAAGATGACTCACATCTTCTGACAATATCATTTTTGGATGCAGTAAATACAAAGGTGTTCATTATTCTTCGTTTATAACTAGGTATCCTTAAGCCTATACCATTAATTATAGCTGAACAATATATAAAACTAAGGAAAGTATTAACTAAAAACAGAGCACCAGAACTTTTTCTCCGAAACTTTAGGGTTTGAGAATTGAATCTTGATAATTCAGTCTCATAATTGAAATTTAGGTTTGTAGGAAATCTGGTAAACACAAGTTAGAATAGTTTTTTTTTCTTTTTCCAATCCTATTAGAATTAGCGGCTGTTGAAAAATCTCAAATGACGGAGCAATATTCCAGTTTAGATCTAATGACGGAGCAATATTCCAGTTTAGATCTAATGACGGAGCAATATTCCAGTTTAGATCTAATTAATGAGTAATATAAAATATAAACAAAGTAACGAATCAGAAGAATTTCATAATATAATTGTATAATATAATTATTTATAATATTTAAAATAATAATATATAATAATTATATAATATAGTATGTAATACAATATATAGTATATGATATAATAAAATAACATATAGACTACTATAATATAAGCCATAGTATATGATACGTTAACATAATATATATAATATAATAATTATAATATATTTATTACATATTATATATTTGTACATATATAATTTAATATATTTATAATATATATTTATTTACATATTATTATGTATTAAGTATGTTGGAGTGCTCGGTAATGATTTTTATAATGTGCGCGATTTATTGAAAGTAGTCGACAGGTAGGCCTATAGTCTGAAGTATGTTTTTTTTCGTAGATCAGCACATTAGACGCACGTTTAATAGTTTCGTGGAAAAGGCTGATTCCAAACATTTAGCCACAATTATTATGATTTTCATCATTGAAATTTATATGCATTCAACCAGTTATTAAAATAGGTGTATACAGTATTGCTAATTTTTATTACGTGCAATTAGAGTAATTATTACTGTAGTCTCGCTTAACCCTTCCATGCCCACTGTAGACAATTATCAACATGTTGCGCAGGATGAGTATATTTGAGCGGTACTGTACTATGCGAGGCTCGGTGCTCAATGATCTTCCCCGTGGCTAACTGATTCCTAAACCAAGCTACTACGCTACATTATGACTGGTTATTACCACTCAAGGTCTGTAAAAGGGTGGTAGGCCATATAGAAGAGTGGTGTTTGGGGTGGATGGGGGGGGGGGATGTAGAGGCGTGACGTAGCTCGCAACCCTCCGAGGCAGCCCGGACCCCATCCCGCGCCTTGCGTGCTATCCCACATATGCAGGGTGTTTCGTTTGCTTGTAGTTACATGCCGCGTGTTGTGTTATCATGTCCGCGTACACTCTTCGGTGCCTGGTAGAGGATGTGCTGTTGTAGAGTGCAATAACAGTTTAGATAAGACGAAAATTCATGCGAGTGCGATTTCATATCTAAGATTTCCGAAGGATGCATGGAAGAATGAATGGATCGTTAATTGTAGGAGAGGAGACCAGTTCAATCCAGATACGTCATACATCTGCTCTCAACATTTCAATGAAAATGATTTTAAAAGAAATTTGTAAGCAGAACTGTTGGGAATACCCGCGAAAATGATTCTGGTAAAAAAAATAAGGCGAATATAATTGGTATTATTGTTCAATAAATATAAAGTAATTAGGTAACACTCCCGTTTCAAAAAATTGGGTTTATATTATGATTTTGTTTCACCTGTTGCGCAGATAAAATTGTTGCCATACAAAGATGAAAATACGCCGACGACGTACAAAATGCAAAGACAAAACGTTTCTGCAAAAAGAAAGAGTAACAAACATTTTTATATCACATTAAAACAAGACAAGCCTTCTTCCTTTGTAAAAATAGCATATTTATTTCCTGTAATATTTTATAGAAATAATTTGTGATTTAAAATAAATGTGTAGTTACTAGAAATAGGAGACGAACTCATACTGTCACATTTCAAGTAAATTCCAAATCGTTTGTATAAACTTTGTTTTTCACATAACGAATATGCCAAGAAATATTAATAATTTTCAAAGCCTCCCAATAATAAATTTAGGTTTTGTGGTGCAAGTGGACCGTACAATGGTTTCTCGTCGTATATTTTTAATGGCCTTTGTCTAGGTCTTTTTTAACTATTCAGAGGAATTGTTCAATTATTAACACAAAATAAATTAAGTTACTGAGTATTTTTAATAAGCGAATTTGCATGAAATATCAACCACACTGCAATTTTTATTACATTTCATATGGAATTTTTTGAATTATTTTGCAAAGGATATTTTTGTAACACTAAAAATATATTACAGAAAATTTCTCAAAACATTATTGTGGAATGTCTAAAACTAACGTTGAATTTCAACAAACAATTACTGTTTACTTCAAGTTTATTATGAACATTGAGCTACATAAATAATTTTATAGTCTATGTTTACTAAATAAATGTAATGCAAATATACAATATTTTAGCTGTAGACTTACAAAAAAAATTTTGGCAACTAGATTTCAAATAATTCTTTGGAAAAAATACAGACTTTTTTTACTTTGCGTGAGTTCGTCTTAAGCACACCAATAGGCAGTTTGCTTACATGTTCAACTAAAAGAATGACAATTCCGTCATAAAACAATAATATTGCGCTATTTCTTAGGCTATGATTGTCCTGTGTATTTGTGTGTAACTAGAGACCTGAAAAATTCGCACATTCATTTAGGGACAAGCTAGAATTCAAAACACGTGTGTTTATATAACTTTAGATATTGGTCCACACGGAGTTTAACACCTCTTAGAGAACGCTGGCCCAATCGTCGCCTTCCACTGCGACAGCAGACAACCAATGCACAGTTGACATCGGCATATTGTACATAAGACTGTAGAGTCTTGCATGTAGGCTATTGAACTCGCGATTTTTTTCGGGTCTGCATACATAACATATTATTCGTTCAGAAAAGATACGGAATTTTTACTGTGCACTGTCGGTTAGGAACATAATGAAATTGCGGCTGAAGCAGAAATACAAGGTCTGGATTCTTCGAAGACTGAAGAGCAAAGTGGTCAGTGCAATGCTCTGTTAAAAGCCAATATAAAAATAGAAAAGCATGCCAAACAAATAGAAAAGCATGCCAAACAAATAGAAATGTTTAAATGATAACTGCAGTAAATTATTAAATGAGAAAAAAGATCTGAAAAGAAAGTTAAGTGAATTATCTACAAAAATAAAGAAAATTATAAGCTAAAAAGATGACGTAGTTAAAGTTTCTTTTAAAAAAGGAAGGAATAGGATGAGAATTATCATTTGCTGAACACAGTTTTTATACAACCAGTGAGCGGCGAAAACATGTACGATTTGCAGACACTGCAGATCTACTGACACGGATCAGATATTTGTTTTTAGATACTGGAACTGTTTTCCTCGATGAAGGACTTTGCGATAAAGACCCTATCGATTCCCTGCTTTCGATGACAAACTCGGAAATATGCTCTTGCCTTAAACTCGGCACACTTCACATGGAGTGCAAAGGGTTACAAAGACTCTGCCAATCTTACAAATGTAAGATTGGCAGATAACTTTTATCTCAGACCACTGCAACTGCACTCCTGCATTACAAACCAGGCTCAAATTACCAATTTGCAATAAATAAAGGAAATTGTTTTACATAAAATCAATTAGTGGTATGACATTATGAATTAATGTGCCATGCTTGTAAAACGCCTAAAAAACGCATATGGTGTTTTTATAGTTGAACAAGAATCAACAGTAAAGGAAATAATTGACATTTTTTCCGGGAATGATGTCCCCGAAAATAACCACGCTTTAGATTTTCCAAAAGATTCCAGAGAGAGGTACATTACAGTGGTACTGTAATAAACTTTTTCTTATACTACAACTTCAAAAATGTGTATTTCTCGTAGAATTAATTTTAGACCATATGTTGTATATTTATGTTTCCAACTTATTTTTTTCGTGATTAACCTACTCCCGAAGTTTTTCGATCGAATTTAGATACATACTGTATTTGTAAAATTTCAATTTAACCAGAAATAAGGTATTTTTATGTTACCAGAAGTATAAAACGCTTGAGATAAATGGCATGTTTATGAAACAATCCAACACGTCATATACGGAGTGATTTTTTTCAAAGGTTCGATTTAAAAAAGTGTGTAAAAACCAGGAATAAACTATATACCTGAACTTGTGAAAGTTCTCCACGTACGTGCGATCATGCTTGACCTCGCCAAGAGAAAAGGGAACTGGGCCTATTACTTCTTCGGCACGACTTAGATCGACACGACAATGTCCCGCGACGCAGTCTGATGGAGAGCAAAGAGGGCAATCCTGCTGTGTGGAGTAGCCAAGACTCCCGGAAGATCAGCCAGTTTTCCTACTACTCCAGCCCATTCAGATCCAGTGTACACAGTTATGTACACTCTAAATTATAATCAGTGGGAAACCACTGATTCGCAGTGAAATTCAACTACTATAATCTGTGAAATTGGCTCCACTCAGAATCAGAGGAAAACCACTGATTGTTTTGGTGAAAAATTTCACTGATTGAATAAATGACGGCTGACCTCAGTGGCGAATTAAATATTGCTATTATTGAATGGAGGCAAATAATTACATTACATAAACATATTTACGATAATTTACTATTTATATTGTGCAATTTACCGTTTAGAAAAGGAAAAAATCGTTTAACGGCCATTTAAACGATGTTCGACGGCGATTTTTCACATAGTTTCTCTGATACCAGTCAAAAATAATTAGAGACGGAGCAAGTTGCTCAGATGTTTCACTGGTCCATCAGTCGAAAAATAAACCACTGAAAAAACAGTGGAAAAAATGACTGACAAATCAGAGGGAAATGTGACTGAATCAATCAGTGAAGGAAATATGGCCTTTTTCACTGGTTCATCAGTTAAATTCACTGAAGTGACTGTTGTTGTATCAGTCAGTTACGCTTGACTGATTGAAACAGTGAAATTCTCACTGATTCAGATTTAGTGTGTACATCACGCACATGTAGGTAATTTTTGATCTGTACTGCAGACTCCGAAGCCCAATGACAAATGATGTTACCTGTGGGTAAATGATTCCTACTGATCTAGGTCATAATTGTTTCATATAACTGTAGCCGAACATATAGCCTACAGCTCGTTTGCTGTGACAGAAACAAGTGTTCTGTTGACTAAAGTACAGCACGCTTCACAAACATTTTTATTTGCAACACCTTAAACTGTAAATTAAAGTGGGTCTGAAAGGCCAACTTGCTGTCAACGTACGCAGTCAGCTATCATCAAATGGGAATTAACCCTACAACGTGTCTTCAGCAACTTTAAGTTTATGCGATACTTTCGAGAAGTACTATACTTTAAGTTTAAATTACCATCGGCTTCCAAAAATCACGTTTGTCAAAAAGTTTAGTACGTTTACCCAAGAGTCAAAAGTAATTGATAAGTTATTAGGAATTAGTAATGAATCTTCGTGTAATGACTATTATAAAAAAATACACGTTCCTTTCTCTTCTCATATCAGCAATTGTTTCTAAAGAAGGGCAGAGGGAAGAAAGAAAATAACTGTAATGGGCAGACTCCGTCCAACTTTCGATGTTACCAGATTTATATGTAAGTTTGCAATACTCTTAAAATAAACGCACTCTCGTGCATTGCTTTGTTTCCAATATTCCAAGCCGTGGCCTTTTCAAACGTGAAGTTAAATATGTAAAGTATACGCAGATATTTAAATCCAAATAAGTGAAGGGGTTTTTTTTTTTTTTTTTTTTTTTCGGAGTGTTGATAAATCTGACGGCACAATTTACATCTCTCAGAATTTTAAATTGACTTTTTCTTACTTTGGGAAACATCTGTGGCTATTGTTTGCCTTTGAGTTCTTGATAGCTAAGGAACCCGCTTCTCTCACTCTCCACTCTCGCTCTCTCTCTCTCGCTCTCTCTCTCTCTCTCTCTCTCTCTCTCTCTCTCTCTCAATGCTGTTCGCTTTAAACTAGGAACTGTTGACAGCCCTGCGTAAGATCTACTTGTACGCACATTAAGTATTCTTCCACAATATGTAAAATTAACACTGTCATCACTTTACTCATACATCGGTCAAAAGAAATTGTGGAATTCTTAGAAACGTAAATATTTAACCAATATCGTTATTCTTACAATTTTGTGTATAAAATAACAAAGCAAAATATCAAAATCCATTTAATAACAAAAGTTTGCCTAGCTCTTTTAATTCAACTTTAGAGCATGGAACTACTTTCTTCCCGTAGTTACCAACATAACAGGGAGCGTGGCAGTGTAGTATGGCCGTTAAATATACACAGGAGGGGAAGTTGATCACAGAAGTGCTCACTTTACAATGGTTAGCCTATAGCAACCTTTCTAGTCTACAATTGGCCGCAACTGTGGACATGGGACATGTCCCCAATTCCTTTGTTCAGTGAAGTCACATTGACGCAGTCCGTATACGGTCTACAATTGCGATGTCCGAAATTGCTTTTTCTCGAACTGCCACTTGAGCACACAGTGAACTTGACGTTTTTTTTCGTTTATAATTTTTAATTGAATGTTTGTTTTAAACCAGTTAACATGATACGAATTAGAATTGTAAAGTAATTCATGTTCATACACAGTTTCAGTGTGCTTCACGAAACCGATATTGTTTCAGTCGGATCCAATTTAATTTTATATAACAGTTAATAAAATATAATTAATTTGCAACAGCTGAGTATTTTTGATTTCGTAAGTTGCAAGGCTGTACGTTTGTTCGTATTGTGGAATGGTTGAAATTCATCCGGAGTCATCGGCTTGTTCCGTATGCTTACGTCTACGTGCTGCATTGCAGAAGCCCCTCTCATACTGTCAGATTTTCGCCTCCAAATATATTTGACAATAAAATTTGAAGACGAAAATCGGCCATCAAATTTTTCCTTTCAACAAGTTTTATTAAATAATCTTGAACGTGTTTGAAAATGTGCCACACTGTCAATTTTTTTTTTTTTTTTTTTACTGGGAGAATCTAATTTGAATTATTATTTAAAGCGTATTTTCATTGTCTCGAGTGTATAGAGGGCTGCCCAGCCTAGTTTACTGCCAACTCAATCAGCGAAATACTCGGTTCTACTTATACATAAATTATTCGTTTTAGTGTCATAACAGAAGTGTCAGGGTCATCACTGAAAATGTTTCATTGTAGAAGCAAACATTTCACGGTTTCGTGCTAACTTTTGTACTCTAGTTGTTAAAAGGTGTTCCCTGGTTGTCATTGAAAGGTAAGAATGAATTAATATATAAAATTTTGTATTGAGTTAATTGTTGCATAAATATGCGTTAGTAGATCATATTTAGGGGCAGTGATATTTCACGAAAAGATACACCACCAGCAGCTAAGGGAGGTATGACAACAGCCGGGGTGTATATATAGTATTGGAGTCTACTGTGTGCTCAGATTTATTCGCAAAAAAAAATAGTGGCTCTAATCATGTTTTATGTCTGTAATAATGTGTAAAGTAATTAACTATTTCAATAAATGCTGCTAAATTTGAAACCATTAGAAATAAATAAAAAATGCAATATGTAGGGTGGCATAGGTTCTTTTTTTCGTTCAGACGTACACAAACACGTTCATCAGTGTTGACCACGTGACTTAGACAGTTTTACCGGCGATTGTCGAGTCAATGTTTGGGACATACACATTAGACGCAAATTCGTCTACGTACCTCATCCACTAGCGCAACCAGAGAGGGTTGGAGGATAGGGTTATTGGGTTTTAATCTTCCTTTTTTTTATCATAAGATTGTAAACAATTAGTATTAAAATTATTAGTACAGGTTTTATTTTGGTAAACATATATAATAACTATGAACTGTGGTGCGTTTTGTTATATTGTGAATAGTTTTTTTTACACGTATTTTTGTTAATTATAGGCTGTTGACAGTAAAGTGAGCACTTTTGAAGCCCTGGTTACTTTTTTCTTTCAGCCAATTGATATCCTTCCACCACTAGTTAATGTAAACACGGCCATACTTGGAATAAACACAGTGTGTATGTACATCTCCCCACACTCAAAACCAAAAGTCCGAGGCCACATGAAATTTACCTGTAGGTAGAGACTTGAATAAATTCGCGAGTCCAATGACTTGCACGCTAGACTGTACAGCCTTATGTACGAATATACCGATATCAGCTGCACATTGGTTGTTTGCTGTCACAGTGTAAGGCGGCAATTGGACACCGTTCTCCACGAGGTGTCAAATACAGTGTGGACCAATGACAAGAGTTAGTGAAACGCACGTGTTATGAATTCTAGCTCGTTCCAAAATGAATCCGCGAATTTTTTAGGTCTCTGCTAATAGGTGGGGTCACGGTGGCTGAACGATTAGCACGCTCGCCTCCCACCAAGGCGAACCGGGTTCAATTCCTGTCCGGGTCACCGGTTTTTCGCAAGTGGGAATCGTGCCGGACGATGCCGTTCGTTGGTGGGTTTTCTCGGGGATCCCCGTTTCCTCCGCCCCTTCATTTCGGCGCCGCTCCATATTCACTTCAAACGCCCTCATCGGCTCTGAAGACTTCGGTGTTAAGATTCGCCAAAATCTCTTCTCTTCATTATACTTATAGGCAGAGACCTGAAGAATTCGCGGTTTCATTTTGAGACGAGCTAGAATTAAAAACACTAGCGTTTATATAACTTTAGCCATTGGTCCACACGGTGTTTGACACCTCCTGGAGAACGGTGTCGAATTGTCGGCTTGCACTGCGACAGCAGACATCCAATATGCAGTTGATATCAGCGTATTTGTACATAAGACTATAGAGTTTAGCCTGCAGGTCATTGAACTCGCAAATTTTTCAGGTCTCTACGTATAGGCGAGACTGCCGCAAGAAGTGCTCACTTTAGCGTAAACACTTGCGCCAGTATGGCGAATGTCGGTGTATCGTCCCTCCGCCGAGAAGTTGCCAGCCACGCCGAGTGCTTGGCGGCGAGAGTGGTCGAGTGTCGGGCGGCGACAGCGAGAGTGAGCTTGTTTAGGTGGGGGGAGGGGGGCATGCCGCCAGTGGAGAGAGCAACAGCACGAGGAAGTGCGAGCCCCGGCTGAGAGACCCCGCCGCCGCCGCCGGTGGAAAGCAGTCAGCCTGCCGGGTCGGAGAGAAAGTAGCGAGGCGGAGCCTGGCTCGCGGAGCCTCAGTCTGTGGCCTACTTTGCGGCGGGCAGGACGCCGAGGCTTGCTGGTGCTTCTCCGACGAACGTCGCTCGCGCGTTCAAGCTTCCCCTCCACACGGGGACAAAGGACACCGACATGGCGCCCGGCTGACAACGACGTCGCCGTCATGTGTCCCGCGGAGAGACTCCTCAAGACTGACGAGCGAGTGTGACCGCGTGTGTTGCGTGTGCGCGCGCGCACGTGCGTGTGTGAGCCCTCTCTTCCGGGAGGAGGATGCTCCGCTCATCCCTGTGATCTCCAGCAACTCCACTGCCGTCAACTGTAGTTACCAATCGCGTTACCATCACGCCACTAAGTCTGATTTTGTTACCGAGATTCTTTTTTACCACTTTTTGTGTATTTTGGAGACTCCAACGCTGGTGTAGGAACTGAACACTGCTTTTCATTTTTCTCCCAACGCAAGAATTATACTTTTTGTGATAGTTCCTGGTAGTAAGTGTATGACAAATGAATATTCTCCTTGTGCTCGGACGTTAACCCAGGAAGGATTTACCCGTGGATGGAGCTTGTTCGTGTGGCAAGTGAATTATGGGACTAGGCCTGCTGCGCCGAAATGACGTACCGTCGACTCAAAAGGTTAGTCAGTAGCACATAGAACGCGATATAATTAGTAGTTCTGTTTACTAAAAGGTCACGTGATCCGTATTAGTAAACCAAGATGATGACATATTTGGTATTTAAATATTTAGTATATCATAAGACCTACCAAAATAATAAGTTACCGAATTGCAGAGTTCTTTGAATGATACTTGCAATGGGATTAAATTATTAAATACATAATTGCTTCGCCTCAGTGTTAATCTGTGTAGTCTGCTTTGGGTCGCCTAGAGTTTTTGCGTGTATTTGTATATATTTTCCTATTCTTTGTTGCTTGTCCGTATGTTCCTCGTCTTGATTGTTTCGTTTAGTTGGGTGGTACTCCTGACTAAATCCCTTGTGGGATTATTTGTACGCCGTTTTAAATATCTGTTGACTACAGCTAGTCTCAGCTTGTTCTCATGTATGTCTTTGTCATTCTTTGCTTTTTCCTCGGCTTCCTCGTTCTGCGATGGTGTATGTCTAAAGTGATTATATGTGTCACAATCGGTGATTAAGTAGCCATCGACGGCTCCTGAGTTGAACGTTACGAAATACTAAAATATTGGTATATTAACCGATCAGTTCAAAGATCGCCGTAGTGGTAACTAACTACCCACGGGATAGCAGTAAGTTTTCTTATTTACAAATTTGTTCTCTATCTGTTGTTGTTTTCATCACTTTGTTTTCTGATAATTTTCTAAATAATATTTACTCAACAAATACAAAGTTGTGTTATTTATTTATCAGGTGCGTATATTTTTAAATACCCACGAAAACAAACTTTCAGTACAGGGAAATATTAGGCCATCAGTCTGGCCTGATAAGAATACAAAATACCAATTAGTTAATTAATTAATTAACTGGTTACCCTTATTTTCTATGTATGCTTAAACACTAGCTAGAAGGAAAACCTAAAATTTTCTATTGTAGAAGACAGCACTTGGATTGCATCATCAGACAGTTCACAACACAAGTGGAATATTTTTTATCTATAGTTTCCACAAGTAAAGCAATTATGTAAATTTGGTGTTCGCATTCTCGGGAATCTCTATATTTCCGAACATCTGTGGAAGGAACTTCAATACTACTCATTTATTAACCTTCGGTTAGGAGCAGACAACAACATCCTTATGCGTCCAAGGTGAAGAGTCTGGCTGGCCATGTCGGAGAGAAACCTTTACATAAAAACTCGTGCATTACATCCTGTATCTGGAGTCAGGTGAAGGCAGAGATTATCCAGTAGAACATGCGGTTATTATGGGACTATGCTTCTCAATAATCGAATTCCGGTGGATGAATATCGCCACAAACCCTGCGACAAGAGCTTGGCATCTGCCTACTTCAGAGTGCGTGTGTGGAGATGGTATATTTCAGAGATGAAAGTGAGTGTTTAACGTGTTGCGATCAAAGTTAAGTGAAATACTGATGTACGACACAATATAGCCGTGTCGAAACGTCTACGAGACCATTATTTAGGTTACTAAAGTGACCACGTGACCAAGTTTAGGGCCTATATATTTGGGGATTTAGGGTTGAAATTTTCTGAGGTGAAGTAGCACACTTAATCCCCAATAGGTCCGTAAAATCGTCTGCTGTTGTTTATTTACGTTTTATTTCCCGCGTTGTGGCTGAAACGTCGGTATTTACAGTCCTTGAAACACTGCACAATACAGACACGCGAAAAATGGAAAATCAGGGATCTTCATGGAGTTATTTTAAAATAAAGTTCGTATGTTGTATTGAAAAAAAAAAAGGTGATCGGTTGTTACTTGAAATGAAATGTTGATAACAGGGAGCGAAGAAATAACGAGACGATTCATATCGGCTAGAAATAACGAGAAGATTCATATCGGCTAGAAATAAACATGATCAATTATTCACAAGACAACGGGGTTACGTGAGAAAGTTATTTATTGATAGGGCGACAATCAAAATAACGTCGAAATTCCACAAGCCTGTAGTTTCCATAGTTTCCAACTGCGTGGCATGTAGCGCTTTTACAAGCCGTTCGAAACCATGCACCCTAAATTCCTAAACCCTAATTTTTCAAATTTCCCATTTCGGTCACGGCATTAACACTGCCGTGGGCCTCATCGCTTTATTCGTGTATTGGTATATTCAAACAGTGAAATTATTAGAAAAGTAAGTACTTAACAAATCTGCTCATTTTTATACTACAACATAATTAAAAAGAAACTGAAAGCAAAAGAAATAATTTTAAGTTATCACAAATTGTTACCTAACACTTTTTATTCTACGTTAAAATACGGAACTACCTACCCCTGTATCGTTACCAACTTTACTGGGCGAATGTCACTCAGTACGCTCATAAATATATACGCAGGTAGGGGCAGTGACTTTTTTCTACGGTTCATTTCAAAAGTGGTCATTTTATCGTGAACAGCCTTTTGTACTATAGCACAACGCAAAGCCTACAACTTATGCCGGAATCACATAGCCCCGACCAACACAGCACGACACGACAAAAAAACGTAACCACGACACATTTCAATGTGACTACTTGAATTTACAGCACGACCGACACCACGCTCTCGGCATGTAACCTAACTATTTAGAAGGCGCTGATAGGCTACGTTAGTCTCAAAGACGGTGAGAAAGAGGAAATTTGTAATACATAATGGTGACAAATCGGTATCGCTAATGCATACAAATGTAAAATTATTATTTTTAACAGTTGAATACAGTAGTCTTTAATTAATTTTTCTTTTATGCTACGTATTTTCCATTGTAGGGAAATGTTCCAATACAATTTCATTTTATAATGTTGTACATTCTGTGCATCGTGTCGCACGAGACACGACGAAGAATAGAAATCATTTCTTACCCAAAATTGCTGGTCGGACGACAGAATCGGCTGGGCTTACTACGATCTGTCTTGTATTTCATTGGTTGTTGGCCGTCGTGTCGTGCGAGTCGGGGCTATGTGATTCCGGCATAATTGGTTGTGAAAACGAAACAAATCTCTTGCCGTGTGACTGTGAGGGCTCTTTCTTACCTGGCTTCGTGCCCTTGAAAAGTGCATCCCGGATGTGACGTCACATCGTCGCTGTCCGAATTCACAGCAAGGGCACGTTATGCACCCTACAATGTCGCTTTCAACAAAGGGCACCACTCACTTGCCCTTCTTGAACCCTAGATTGTTTCCCGATGTGCAACTGTTTCAAATATCTCATTTGTTCGTGTTTGGTTGGTGTTCGCTACTCTGCACAAAGACAAATGAAACTCGCTCATGGTGAAATTCGACAGAATAAAACTTGAGGTGAAAACTAGCATGGGCGTTGCACTCACAAACGAATATTTCTCAATAAGGAAACAAGGGCTCAATGCAACGTATGAAACCATAAATTAACGTGGGTCTGAGATGTTAAAATAGTGGTATCGTTGCCATCTTGTTCATTTACGTATCTTCACAACTTACTGTTAATATTTAATATTACAATCCAAACATAATTACATACAGAACTCTTTTTTTTACAGAATTCATCAAACCAGAATGGATTACCTCGATCTGTATTTCCCCATGTGAGACTGAGAAATAATGAATGAGTTAATATTTATTAAGGTTACATGTGCAACAAAAACCTAGGTAAAACACTGTGGACTTAAAATATTAAGATATGCACTATGACCTGATATTTGACCAAATAGTTGATCTGATAAGTAAGCTATGATAATGCAAAAAAAGTTCCTAACGAAGAAATCCTGGTACGTCTGGAAAGACAGCTGGCAGCGCGGAGATAATTTTAATAAAATTCTTCCCGTTCAGCGTTGAAAATATACTATCTTCTGGGCAAAAAGACGCGTTCCTCATTTTCTGATATCACATCGTCGGAGCGATTCCGGCTGTATGAGAGTAGTTTACATGGTGGGGACAGCGCATGCGCGGAACAGCTGGCTTTGTCCTGGCAACGCGCCAGTAGGGAATTGAGTGGAGGAACCTCGACTTGTGATTCAGCAGACAACAATCTCCGTTGCGGGTATGTACCAGGCCTCGTCGTGGTTCGTCAGCCAAGCTACTGCTCTTCTGCTCTTGGAAGGTGTCTCCTACATTTTCAAATCCTTGTTGTATTTACTCTCTGGCCGAATCAGTTGTATAGGCTGTTCAAGGTAAAATGAGCACTTTTGAAAGCCTTGCTTAAGATCTTCTTGTATGCACGCTGCGTATTTTTCCGCCTTATGTAAAATTAACATCGTCATGGGCCTCGCGACTTTATTCATGCGTCGGTCAAGTGAAACTGGAATTACTGGGAAAGAAAACACTTTATAAATCTGGTCATTTCTATACTTCGATGCATTAACAAACAACAGAAAGCGAAAGGAATAATTTTAGTCGTGACAAATGGTTACCTTACACTTTTTATTTGACGTTAAGATATGGAACTACTTTCCATCCCTTGCTACCAACTGTACTGGGCGCATGTCACTCAGTGTGCCAGTTAAAATATATGCAGGTAGGAGCGATGACTTTTTTCTAAGGTTGATTTCAAAAGTGCTCATACTATTGTGAACAGCCTTTATTTACAGCGCCACTTTTTTTTTTTTTTTTTTTTTTTTTTTTTTTTGGCCTCGTGCCTGTGTGATAAGACACTTTATACTCTACTGGGCCAATCAGAATAAAGTTGCCCCGATACTGAACGTCCATGATTGGCTGGCAGACACTTATGACGCATGTAAGTTGAAATCATCGAACCGCGACGTGGGTTCTGAAATAATGGTTTTTAAAGTACAGCTCATCCTGGGATCTTTTCGCGAAAAACAGGTGGCTCTAGATGTTTGTCATGTTTGGAGATACATGAAACTTGCTTTAATTTTTTCTCGTTCACTCGTGCTTAAGATGGCGACTTTGATAATTTTGTATACAACAAATGAAATTAAAAGTAATTTTGTCGGTATTAACCATATAAATCTTATTTATAATGTACTAACTAACGCGACTTATTGAAGTGTGATAAGCAACAAAGTAAGTAAATATTACAGAAGCGCCAAACGATATCACCTCAGGAGCGGAAAAAGGGTTCGGGGGGGGGGGGGCGCTACTGTGTGGTACTACAAGTTTAGCTGCCGACAGTGTTTTGTATATACTTCTTGTTTACTTTCATTTACGGCACGTGGACTATAAGTCAGCTAACAAACACTAGTACGTAACTCCAAGGGTTTGCCTGATTGCAAAACGAACTCACAGGAACGTGATGCACGCAGTTTTAAAAATCATCCTTGTTAGGAAATTATATCGGTGTCCTTGAATTTCGGGAAATCCATTCGTCAACAGTGTAGACTTCTCGTTCCTTTAGAGCTTGGGCCACAATCGTTTATTCATTGATCGCTGTCATTTTGAGAGGTGGGAGCGTATGGAAAGGCTAGGGGATGGTGGGGGCTGAAGGGACAATCTCAATAAGTTTCCCTTGAGAAATTTGAAAACAAAATAGTTAACATTGTGATTTTTTTTAAATTTTTAATTGCCCAAAGTGCTAACTTGAGAAATCGAGTTTCAGCACCTCTCACAATAAAATCCCGTGCACGCAATTGGCGAGAGATTATGTTTGTATTTAACTCGGTTAGACGTGACACGGTATGTATAATTATTCCTTCTTGTTTGACCACCGTCGTCCAATAGTAAAAGGAAAACTAAGAGTATGAAGGTTTGAAGTTTAGCATGCCGCCGGAAGAATCTGCATGCTAAATCCACATACCCTAGTGGTCAACGACTAGCTTGCATGTTCAGTAGCTTTCAGGCTCTTGTCTTCGGCTACGACAACGGAGTTACTTGTGTAGCCTGAAACAACTACATTTGTTTAGCTGAAACCGACAGTGCTTCTTAACGACCTCGTTGCTCGCGATATCCAGTTGGGGTACCTTAAAAATTTTTCGGCTTGGTCAAAGTTCGGTACCGATACAAACCTTAATCTTAATTGATTTCTTCTATTCGTCAGAAAATAACGCTAACAGAACCTTCGTAGCTTCCCTTCCAACTTAACGACGAAAGTGGGTTAATTTGTATGTGAAGTCGGCCGGGACGTAAACCAAAAACAACTTAACGCGTTAGGTGTGGTAGCCTTGATTCCGCGCAAGCTTATTAGTTTACTAACGGTGCTCGCGTCGTGACAGACTATACATCAGGAAGCATAAGTTCCTCCCCCCCCCCCCGCCGTCAATACAACAACACCGTACTGAGCCTATGAGAGTTTGACTCTTTACTAGCACATCCCATCGTTGCATCAAGCTCGAAGATTGTTCTGTAGATCACAAGCAAGGAGTTGTGGAAGGAGTGGCATTAAACTGCTTGCATTGGTCGTACCGTGGACAGCCTAGTCCACGGTAAAATGAGCATTTTTGAAAGCCCTGCTTAAGATCTACTTGTATGCACGTTGTGTATTCTTCCGCCTTATGTAAAATTATAAAATTAACATTGCTATGGGTCTCATCACTTTATTCATGCGTCGTTCATATAAACCAGAATTATCGTGAATGAAAATATCTTACAAATCTGGTCATTTCGATACTTCGATGCATTAACAAAAAACAGAAAGCGAAAGGAATAATTTATGGTTATCACAAATGGTTACCTGACACTTTTTATTCGACGTTAATATATGAAACTACGTTCCATCCATCGTCACCAACTTGACTTGGCGCATGTCACTCTGTGCACTCGTTAAGATATATGCAGGTAGGAGCAGTGACTTTTTTCTTAGGTTGATTTCAAAAGTGCTCACTTTATCGTGAACAGTCTTTAAGTGGTTGTAAGATCACGTAACTGTGTGCTTTACGAATGCGACCCGCCCCGACCTCGCTTGTGTGCAATTTGCAAATATGGCGTTGTTTAGGTTTACATCGAGTATATGCACTAATTCCTTTAGGTAACTAACATAGTATTAATACTGTGTTGTTCACAAAGACTTCGTACGTAAACCCCTAATTTTAATCAAATTAAAAAAAAAAAATGGTTACTGTGGGTCATCCTTAAAAGATAAACATATGCTGTCGCGGTCTTTTTTGTAGACCTTTTTAGAGATCTACAATTTTGTAGAACGTTAATTTGGTGTACCTCTTGTGGTTTAGTCAGCGCAAACCCTCTAAGCGCCCGAAAAAAAGTCTTTTTCTGACTTTATTATAAAATGTCGACATTTCTCTAGTGTCCTTACATTAAATATTGATGTGTTGTATACCTAAAGGTTTCTCAAGAAATTCTCTAGACGATGGTGGAAACGGTATTAAAATCCATAAAGTAGTTTAGAAGCCTTATACACACACGCGCGCGGCCAGGCGACTTTGTTTTATGCTATGTATTTATATATTTATTTATCGCAATTCTCTGGGGGTGATTGGCAATTGCGAAAATGCAAGGTATTTATTTAAAATGTCAGAATTGATAATAGCGGAGGACCGGTTGACACATTCACGTAGGTGACCACGATGACTAATGTGTCACGCTGACGTGACAAGTAGACCACACGCGCTACGAACGACGAGTCAGTGACCACATCCTGGCGTAGTAAGAGCTGCGGTTCTTTGTTACATCTTACACTCTTATTTTGTTTGCGAATCCGGCAATAGTTGGGCTATTTACAAGCAACCTAACGACTTAAAATTTGCTTCCCCTAAAAAATAATGTAAAATATTTATCCCGAACTTTAAATGAAAAAGAGTAATTTTCGAGGAGTTATACTCTGAGTGCGAATTTATTGCAATTGTTTGTGGTGTTTAATATAAATCAAAAGTTACGTTTCTTTCAAAATAGTGTCAGGTAACCCTGCCGGGAGGGGTTTTACGTGCCTATACCAGTTTGTTTCCCTCCCCCTTTCTAGATGTAGCCTCAGCTATAGGTACACATAGGGAGGTAGTTATGGCCCAAATCGGCGGCCATGGATGCCCAATCCCTCCCTGCCGCGATGCACGCCCCCTTACACGCAAATCCCTCTCCTGCAGGCGTAAGGGGCTTAGCCTTGAGATGCATTTAGCACCTGTACACTGTAAAAAAATTTCTGGTAAACTTCCTAAACTGTAATGGAAGTTTTTAACCTATTCACTATATGGTAATAGTACCATACATCAAGCTGCAGATATAGGAAAGTTTAGCGTTGTTACTATACAAAGTTGGAAAATTCCCTATGCATTTGACTGTTTCCTAAGCAAATGTAGGAACGCCGCAATGAATGTATAGCGGAAAACATTACCATTCCTGCTTTCTCACTAAGCACATACATTGGTATGGTATATTTCCGAATAATTTCTTAGTGTGTACATACCTCGGACGTACACTTAATACTTAGCAATAAGCGAGGTTAGGAAAAAAACTAAAACGTAGACACGGCAGCCAGCTCAGTGATCTGACCAAAGTGTCTCGATTTGTAAATACACTTGACGAGTTATGGGAAGTTCGGTTCCTTGTCTCGTAACAGCACGGCCAACAGAGAACCTTTCGCAGCAGGCAGTAGCCAATCAGACAAGAGGACAGTTCCCAGAGCTTCGCGCAGCCATTCGGAGAATGGGAACTCCCACATCAAAGGAACCGCCTCGCCAGTCTCTGTGTGTCAGCGGCGTGTGGCGAAGTGTTGCAAGGTAAGCTGGTGCTTGCTCACTACTGTGCATTCTCTGTGCACGTAGCAGGAGCCAGTAACCACCGTGCAGCCCAGGGGAAACTGAGTGTATTCCGACCACTCGCAAGAGAGCAGAGAAGGATCCATTACACGCGTCCTGTGACGTCACCTGCCGAGCTACGTTCTATTGGTAGAAATGCAAACTAGCAAGCAACAGGGTACAGCACACAGATAACGCCAGTTTACCTTGCAACACTTTGCCACACGCCACTGCTGGCTATGTATAGGCTATTCACGGTAAAGTGAGCACTTTGGAAAGCCCTATCATTTGGAACAATATTCAACGAATGTTTTTTAATTTTACCCTTAGATGTTAACTTCCGAGTGCGGTGGAATACACACACTGTGTTCATTACTTAAATTGCAATATTTATTTTAAAAATCCGGTAAAAGACAAAAATTGGGCCAAGCGCTCACTTTACCGTGAACGGCCTGTATACTTGTGCAGACTGTAACTAAAGTGTATGTATACCGGGTTTGTCACAATTAAGACATCCGAAGGCTTCGCATCCTCTACATTATGAAAAATTACAGTAATATGCATTAAGTAGAGTTAAGCTTTCAGTTGAGAAATTTGCGTGGCTCTTAACGAGGCCTTGAGAGCCGATGTGGATGAAATGAGGTGAGAATGGAGTAGCGCTGGAATGCAAGGACTGGGAAACGGGAGATCCCCGAGAAAACCCACCGACCAGCGGCATCGTCCGGCACGATTCCCACTTGTGAAATTCGGATTAAACCCGGTTCGCCTTGGTGGGAGGCGAGCAGACTAACTGCTCAGCCCCCGCGGACCCTAATATATACATTAAGTATTGTGTGAATTTCCTTAACTTATTTGTATGAAGTTTGCCTTGTATGTTATTGTGGTGTACGTATGTCTAATTTTTACTTACATTTTCAGACTCGCACTAGTTTACGACTTTAGGTGTTGCACTGTGCTATATTTAAGTCGACAAAACACTTGTTTCGCTATCACAACCAATGGGCTGTAGGATTTGTGCTATGCTATAATAATGAGAACCAGTCACAACCTTGACCAATAACACGAGCTTACGAATAAGTTCCTCACAGGGAAGATCATTGACCATTGAGCCTCGCATCGTACAGAACCATGCAGATATAACCTTAATGTGCATTGTGTACAAAATTGTGTACACTGGGTCTGAATATGCTACATACTTGCATTCAGTAGGCTAAATTAAAGTTTGTTTATAAACTCGTTAGTTTTAAACAATTAGTTATCGTATTTTATTTTAGGTACCGGTGAAATCGGCTAAAAACAGAATGTTCGTCCATGGTTATGCCCATTTTGATTTTAGAATGCCAATGCCGTTGTGTTTACGTTTTTCACCCGTTTTCTTTACTGAATTTTCTTTTTCTATAAGATGCAGGGTTAACGGACAAAATTATAAAAAAATAACCGTACTTTAGTCATAGAACATAAAGAGGCCTGAAAAAAAACCAAAAAATAGGGGACAGTAGACACAAAGTCTTGGAGCAAGTCAGTTGTAGAGCTGTAAGCAGGGCTGCCAGCAATTTATTTTATGTTATACAACTTGAATCCTAAAATTATACAAAATCTGGTATAATAATACAAAACAACGCTACAAAAGGAATACCATAAGTAAAATACGATACTTTTTTTATAACTTACGCAAACGGCCAACGCCACGGTATTACCAACATTGACCAATAACATTGAAATTGCATTCACGACAAAAAAAATTACGTGCTGCAGGTTTGCTAATCTGAGAGATAGGTGGCAGCACTCGCATAACCGGTTACGCATCTCACACTAATCACTAAAGACTATCAATAGAACTGTTGACACACGCCACCTGTACATTACATAGGTAAATTGATTAAAATGGATGACTAGTACATTACTATGCAGTGCTTTACACTATAGAAATACAATACACAGGACGTTCAAATTATATCGATTTCGTATCTAACTGTACAGTCCGTTAGCCCTGGCTGTAAGCGACTGCTGGAAACAAATGACGGCGCAGCTCGCGAAGGTACGGCGTTCGTGTCCTTGCCGAGTGACGTCACAGCTCGCAGTCCTGGAGAGAGTCGCTGAGTCACTCGGATAAAACGAGCAGTGATGGACGGGAGATGGTTGCGGAAGTTACAGTTAGGACCACCTAACATGTGCTCCATCCCGAGCCCGAGGAGGAGGAGACACTGGTGGCTGCACGAACGTGACCCTCTGACGTCGCCTTGCTATCCAAGTCTCCCCGTCTCTCAAACTGGGTTTTTTTTTTAACACATTGAGTTCTCCGCACATTTACTGGCACATTACACAAATTAGAAGCGAATCTCCTGTATCCACTACCGCGAGAACACCAGTTCTGTTGGTATCTATGGTTGAACTCGCCATCGTCCTATTGGTCCATACCACACCGAACACTACCTTGTACTTTACAGCGTTCATTATTGGTCGGCCATCGGCCAATGGAGAGCGGAGTTTATATTGACCCAATCGTACAAAATGATTTAGAATCAACCATGTCCCTTTGAGTGGCTATAAAAAATTATCTTTGCAATATCATTGTTACTGCGCTGTCGTGTGCTTGTGAGGTCATGTTAAACACGAACCAAACAGACTGCACATATATGCGAGTTTTGTTCTGAACAACAAAGAAATGTTCAAATTAGCTTTTCTCGAGCTACACTCGAGTGTACTCTACAAAGTGTCAAAACAAACTATAGTTAATTCGCGGGTAGTTCCGATTTTTTTAAAGTCACGCTTAGCTTCTAATATAAGGCTATTCCTCTGCCTCATGAAAACAAAGCATTTAAGTCTAGAAAATCACGCCACTGGGACTAACGCACGAGTTAGTTCTCACTCTTTTTAATAATGTATTTCATGAAAACGGGTTTCTTAATAGCCGTCACCAACACACCCATTTTCTCCCTGGTTTTATTCATTTCAATCATAAATTAAATAACACAATTTGCAAATAAAATTTTGTAAAAGTTCAATATAAAAATAATAAGTACCAGAACGTTAACAGAATTGTGAAACCCTCGTGATTAATATATATTTAGGAAACAACCGCACGATATATGAGATGATTATTTACAGTTTATACATTTTCGTTTATAATTAGAAGTAGGAAAGAGATGCTTATATTTTTTTCTGCGGCGTCGCAGTGGCTAGAGCACTCGTCTCCCACACATGGGAACCGGGTTCAATTCCTGGTTCGGTTGCGGGAATCGTGCCGGATTAAGCCGGTGATCAGAGGATTTTCTCGGGGATCTCCCCGGTTCCCCCTGCCCTTGGATTCCGGCGCTGCTCCATATCAGCCTCGCCTCACCGGCTTTAGCTCTCAAGATCTCGCTGTTAAGAACCGCCTAAATCTCTCCACTCAAATTATTTTTTCCGTTTCATGTGTATTCATTCTCTATGCACGAAGAAGAGCATATGGGAATAGATATCATTGTTCTGCACAACAGTCCAGGTTAAAGCCCGACTGGCCCCATTTTATTTTCGCGAACGCGGACTTTGCCAATTGTTGTTATACTTTCCCAGCGAGGCACCTGTAGTTCAACGAAGGAAATCTGCATGTAAACTGTAGCGGCGTGAGAACTGCTTGAGCTCAGTGATCAAATCGTCTCATGGGAGCAGAGATTACCTGCCTCGCCCGGATTTACTTTCTCCATTTTCTCTTCCTCGCAAGCGTACGTACCATCTCCTGCAGTAATCGCCTCACAGCATTTCGGTCGCGTAATTTTTGCCTGTCTATGAGGTACGTGATAAAGCCAGCTTCGTCCGTCTGTTTGTTCAGTTCAGTTCAGTTGTTGAGTCGACGGCTTCCGAGCACCCCCTGAGTCGAGGCGAAGTTTGCCGAGCTCGTCCGAAACGAGCCGAAGACCATCAGCTGCCCAGCTGCGCAAGCCGCTGCGGCTGCCATTAAAAATACATAATACCAGACTCATCATAATCCGACTACTGTTAAGCTTTGTTTGCACGAGGCTGAGGAATATGCGGGAAGCAGAACTTTAGCGAGGCTTCATAAAAGTTGGAAGTAGCCGGAAAGTGACTATAGCTGCCTAATGACTGTTGTAGAAACCAACAAGCTCGGTGACGAGGGTCAGTAAAGTACGCAAGGGTGCAAATACACCAGTATATAGTTGAATTCGGACGGGGCGTCAGTTGGCCGCATATACTTCTGCTCATTCATTTTCTGCGCATGCACCCATCATTTACGTACCCCAAAGCAGCACAACTTTCAATGTCACATGGACTGCAATGATGAACGTGTTTGTTTGTATCGTAATTTTAAAATGACAAGCACTGTTATACTAATAAAATACTCTGAACCTCATCTCTTAGTGTGTATGGTTGGCCGCGGCTGTGATGTGCAGAGGGAGTGTTTACTAGAATTATTTTCCTTATTGAAATGTAATAACTAATCAAATTAATATCTACCAATCTAATAATTGTTATTCGTATAATTTCCGAAACTAAATAAATAAATGTTCCTCTTGAGCCCTCACAATACATAACATATCGTTATAAACAATAACATAATCTCATATATTGATGTCGTCCGACTCACAAAGACACCAATATTACAGATACACACAAGAACAAATAAACTAAAGGAACAACACATACACTGTACAACACCCTACACAAACAACATTACACTGACACTACCACAACACAGACACAAACATCAAACACACGACGGACACCTCACAAAACGACAACAACCGTCTCCGGAGCGGATGGCGGGGTGAGGGTTCAAGGGTGGAGGCAGAGGAATTTTAACTTTTGACATTTTTAAACTATAACGTAACCTTTATTTTTGTTATTTTTTTTAGATTATAACAAAATATAATTTTAAACCTCTGTAATTTTAAAATTTAACTTGTTTTTAATTTTTATAAGGCGACAAATTTTATGCTTCGAGTATTTTCCAAATTTATTTTAAATTCTAGTAACTGAGACTAGTTATGGCCTTCAGCTGGGTACTGGTGCAATTTTAATATGTTCTGTTCTGCAGCTAGTCCGATATACAAGCGTGGGTTCAATTTTTTATTGTTTATTCTTACGGTGATTGTAACCGTGGCGAAACACACGGCGGCGATGAAGCACGCCGATGATGTGGGGGGGGGGGAGGCGGGGGGCTGAACCCACGCCGCCGGTGCTGATGGAAATAGCGGCTTGCATCAGCAAGGCCAGTGCTAGGCCGTGACAGCGAGTGTCTGCCTGCGTGTGCGCTTGCCGACGTGCCACGCTGCGGCGCGCTGTTCAGAACCGGTCCGCGATCTCTCTAGCTGTTTCCGCGGTCAACTCTCCAGCCTGCACTGCCTTGAGCCAGACCCTCTCCGCCTCACAGTCATATACACCGAACACATCGAAATGGCAGCAGTATCCCGCTGAAGGCCATACCTGGTCTTAGTTACTAGAATTTCAAATAAATTTGGAAATTACTAGAAACATAAAATTTGTCGCCGTATAAAAATTAAAAACAAGTTAAATTTTAAAATTACAGAGGTTTAAAATTATATTTTGTTATAATCTTAAAAAAAATAAAAAAAATAAAGGTTACGTTATATTTTTAAAATGTCAAAAGTTAAAATTCCTCTGCCTCCACCCTTGAACCCTCACCCCGCCATCCTCTCCGGAGACAGAGGAGCCGACGGTTGGTGTCGTTTTGTGAGGTGTCCGTCCTGTGTTTGATATTTGTGTTTGGGTTGTGGTAGTGTCAGTGTAATGTTGTTTGTGTAGGGTGTTGTACAGTGTATGTGTTGTTCCTCTTTGTGTGTATCTGTAATATTGGTGTCTTTGTGAGTCGGACGACATCAATATACGAGATGATGTTATTGTTTACGACGATATGTTATGTATTGTTAGTGAGGGCTCAAGATGAACATTTATTAATTTAGTTTCGGAAACTATACTAATGACAATTATTAGATTGGTAGGTATTAATTTGATTAGTGATTACATTTCGATAAGGACAATAATTCTAGTAACCACTCCCAAGCTACAACACAACATAACGGCGTAAGAGGGCGTACTAACGGCGTAAAGAGGATTGAATATTTTCAATTCTCTTACGCCGAGTTCTACGCCGGCCAATCACGAGACATTTCCAGCCATGAGTGTCAGTGCAGTGCAAGCTTATAACAAAAAAGTATTTATTAAATTAACTTTGCTGTGCAGTTGCGATTTCCGTTTATTTAAATAGCCAACACAATTATTAACATGTACACCACAATTTAAATATCCCGAAACACGATTCCCCCGAAACTTTTTCAGCACATGAAAATAAACGACAGTAAATATCAGGTTATACAACACCCCCGTGTGAAGAAATTAGATTACATGATGCAGACATGACAACGTACAAAAATATGAAAGACGGAGAAAAAACGACCTGGACAAGTAACCAAGCTAATTCAGACTGTAAATACACGGACATGAAGATGAAACCTGGAACATGATAATTGAATGACGACAATACAGACTGGAGGAAGGTTAATGTGGGAGAAGTGGGTTAAAAATTGGGTCCACGGGCCTCTCTCCAGTCTGCTACTTAATTAGAGGACTGCATATAGTTAATATATTGGGCGACTATCGAAAGAGCAGACAGAACTGGTTAATAAAGTTCTTGTTTCGCGATTGACGGACATTCGGGTCAAGTAAATGCATTGCTGTGGCCATCTTGATAGTGCGTTTGTAGTTGAGTGAATATTAATAAGTGATTGTAATTAATATAGGATTGGTAATACTGACTTTAATTATGTGTAAGGTTGGTATAATAAATTGTGTTTTTTATTTAAAAAAATAACGTTTTAATAATAGACGAATATAGAGTTGCATATTGTAAATAATAGCTGGATGAATTTCGGCTATTGTACATAAATTGGGAAATTAAATTTAGTTACTCTATTTTATTTATTATGACCTCCATCTCTCGCGAACTTTGCAGTGCCCTGGGCAATTCGTTTTATCACAAAAATAACAGAGGCACAACACTAAAGGGCGAGTGTACTTCTGTTAAGGCATTCTGACCCATAACACTTACTGTAATTGTTTAAAGTACTATGCGGAAGAAATTAAAAAACCCAACTCAGCGACCGAGCGAGGTGGCGCAGTGGTAACTCACTGGACTCGCATTCGGGAGGACCCGGGTTCGATTCTCGGTCCGGCCATCCTGATTTCGGTTTTGCGTGGTTTTCCGAAATCCATCCAGGCGAATGATGGGATGGGTCCCTAACAAAGGCCATGGCTGATTCCTTCCCATTCCTTCCCCTCAACCACTCTTCCTCATGCAACTTGCACCGTCTCTAATGACATCGCTGTCGACCTTACCTCACCCAACTCAGCGGTGAATTTGCCGTCGTTTGATGCAAGTCCTTAGTCATCGTATTCGGGAGCAGGTGGTCTGCGTTGCCGGCTGCAACTCACACTGTAAGCACTTAGCTTTTTATTGTAAATGTGCAGGATAGCTGCGATGTATCTGGAAAGGTCATCTGGACTCGTGGTTTCAGCCTTGCTACAGCTGCCCGAGTGTAAAATGGCAAGGATTTCTTCAAACCAACCGCGGTCACGAACATTTAATCAAGACCGAGAAAGCCACTCATCTTGATCTACGGAGTTCTCTTATAGTAGAAACGAACATTTTAAGTCTTCTTTCTTATCGTTGCCACTTGGTTCGTAAGGAAATGCTACTTATGTGAAAGCGTTATAATATGATACGTAATGAGACCGGCGAGGTGGTGCAATGGATGAAGGTCCTTACACAATTGAAAACTTTGACATTTGACTGTACTGTTTGACTTTATGTTTGCTTTCTGGCATGTTGTTTCTTGTGGAACTTGACACAATGGAACTGTCAAAGGTAAAGTCAAGCTTTCTTGACTTCACGATTTCGAAAAGTTTAAGTTTACAGTCAAAGTCAAGCAGCCATTTTGCAGAGAATCTAGCAAAGGTTATGTGAAATGTGTTTTTATTGTAAGGTGACCTTAATCTCGGCATATTAAACGAAGCTGTTCTTAAATTATATAAATGTCAGCCGACTATAATGTGAAGAGGAAATATATGAATCGACATTTTTGAATAACGAAAACGAATGAGTTTTTGTTTTTAAATATGCTAAAAATTTATATTAAAAGTTTATGTTTAAAATAAAATTACGTAAAAGGCATTCCTGGATAATATGGTCATTATTAACATAACAAGATGCACATTCTTACGAAGCTCGCAGAACCGATATTCAATTGTCTGAACTCTGACTTTTACAGTTGTATTGTGTATTGGTGTTTTCGTCAAAGGAAACGATATGTAAAGTTAAATGTTAATGTTTTCTATTGTGCAAGGGCCTTTAACTATCGGAATCTCATTCGGGAAGTCGTAGGTTCGATTCCCGATTCGGTTATCCTGATCTCGTTCTCCTATGATCTCTCGGAATCACTCCAGACGAATGCTGGGACAGTTTCTCATTACAGGCCACGGTCGATCCCCTCCCTCCACCAACGACCCTGTTTCTCTGATCAACTTGCTCCGTCGCCTGTGACCTCGCTGCGGTATCAACTGTCCAAAAAGTATTGCGATGCTACCGTAAAACAGCCTTTGATCGACACGCATTAAAAAATTACACAGTGGCGTGTGCTGAAGTGTTGCAAAGTAAGCTGGTGCTTGCTCACTGCTGTACATTCTCGGTTCACGTAGCAGGAACCAATAACCACCGTGCAGCCTAGGGAAACAATGTTTTCTCGA
This sequence comes from Dryococelus australis, assembly GCA_029891345.1. Taxonomy (NCBI): domain Eukaryota; kingdom Metazoa; phylum Arthropoda; class Insecta; order Phasmatodea; family Phasmatidae; genus Dryococelus; species Dryococelus australis. Next base: position 145,847,960 of record CM057000.1, read on the forward strand.
CCACTCACAAGCGAGCAGCATGGGACCCATTACACGCGTCTCATGACGTCACCTGCCGAGCTACGTTCTATTGGTGGAAGTGTTGACTAGCAAGCAACAGTGTACAGCACACAGCTAATGCCAGCTTACCTTGCAACAGTTCACCACACGCCGCTGAAGTTACACCCATGACAAATGTGTTTGTGTCCTGAGGACACACATGTTTTCACGCACATGGGCTAGGCTGCTCAGACATTTCAGTGCCATTTTAATTACAAACGTTTGTGAAATTTCATTAGAAAATCTGCAAATTACACATTTTTCTGTAATTATCTTATTTTGACTTGTCATTACATATTACATGGATAAAAATTGCGGGAATGTAATGCATTATAAATGATATATAATAATCTGTGACATAGTTGCATGGAAACATTATAGTTAATCTCCATCTTAATTACTAAATAAAATATTTGCTACAAGTTGGTTTTTATGCAGCGATTAGTCCATTCAGATCCAGTGTACACAATTGTGTAGATTGCGCACGAGTGGCTAACTTTTACTCTGTACTACACACTACGAAGCTCAATGAACAATGAGCTTACCTGTGGGTAAATGATTCACAAGCCGTCTTACTGGTCTAGGTTATAAGTGATCCGTGTAACTGGTAAGTGTAGCTGAACACAAATACTACAGCTCATTGGCTGTGACAAAGTGACAAGTGTTGTGTCGACTTGTAGAGCACGCAACATAAAATTTTTGGTTTGCAAGATTTGAGACCGAAAATTAAAGTTGGTCTGAAAGGAGGTTAAAGCCTAAAGTATGAGTATGTAGAAACCACGTAAAAATGAGTGGTCGGTAGTTGTGAGAAATATACCAAATTAATAAAAATCTAGCAGCCTGTTACAGCCACGAATGCGTATTACTTAGTTTACTTATCTTAATGAACTCGATGAATTTAACCCACTGCTCTGGCCAGATAACGGTTGTTTTGATAGCACATCTGAACGTCATAAATTATAAGTTCAATGTTTCCTTTTGATACACCAAATCGTACTACAGCACCCTTTAACGAGTTCTGAGACCCTCGTATAGGCTTTTCACGGTAAACTGAGCACTTTTGAAAGCACTGCTTTAAGACATACTTTAAATCACATTGTTTATTATCCCGCCATATGTAACATTAATATTGAGCCTGGTCACTTTATTCAAGCGTTGGTCAAGTAAAAGTGTAGAATTATTGGAATAGAAAATGTTTACAAATTTGCTAATTCTAAAACTTACATGCATTAAAAAAAAAAAAAAACCGGAAGGCAAGCTAAATAATTTCAGTATTCACAAATGTTTGCTTAACACTTCTAATTCCATCTTTAGGCACGGATCAAAATAGTCTCCTTCGTTACCAACTTAACGGACCGCATGTCATTCAGGGTGTCCAGTAAAATGTACGTAGGTAGGGGTAGTGACGTTTGTCGAAGGTTTATTTCAAGAGCGCTAAATTCACCGTGGACAGCGTACACTCGTCACTAAGCACGAAGTTTGACGGGGGTAACATCCAACCTGCGTTCAGATTGAAGAAATTTCCCCTCATCGATTTTTTCCCGCCAACTTCTGTATTACTGCCTTTACTCCTCCCAGCCGTGGAGAGAAAATTTTTGGATACATAATATGATTTTTGTGATTGATTTGCGAAATATCTTGTACCTCGGAGTTGTAAAGTTGGATACAGAGAATTATCACCGAACCAGAAATTCTAAGTACTCTAACATCCGTTTTATTTACCTTGGTACGTGATAAAGAAGTAAGAATGATATATAACGTTATAACCATAAAATTCAAAAGTTAGTATGTTTATACCCTATAAACATACGTATCAACGAGATAATCTTCCTTCCCCCTTCTACATTCTTACCAATCCTAACACTGCGTCCAACCCCTTAGTTGAGTTGAGAGATTTGGGTGGCTCTTAAGAGTGGGATGGACCCCCGCGTCCAAGGTCAAGAAGCGAGGGAGCGATACGGGCGACACTAACACGCACTCCTAGCGCCTCATCGCTCCTACGAGCAAGGCGTGCAGTGTTTACGTCCTAACGCTGTACTGTGCAAATTAGATGTTTAACATATGGGTTTTATTACACGCGATAAAATACCACTGATTAAACGACGCCCGTATCTTTGTACTTTTCTCTTGCTATTAACGAAACTGAATATGTAAGCTTTAAAAAATGCGATATTTGACCATTTCCATGATTTTTTTTCTCCAAGAGTACTCTTAATACGACAAAAGTAAAAAAAAAAAAAAGATAGGGGCATCGATAATGGTTTTTTTTTTCTGACTAAAGTCGTATTTGCAGAAAATTCATTGACAGAGGTACGCGTATTCGCGCAAACAACTATTTCACAAAAAAAAAAAAAAATGTGGGGTTCCGTCCCACTCTTAACAACGAGGTCTTGAGAATCGATGCGGGTGAAATGAGGTGAGAATGGAGCAACGTCGGAATGATAGGGAGGGGAAGACGGGAGATCCGCCGAGAGAACCCACCGACCATCGGCGTTGTCCGGCGCGAGTCCCACTTACGACAATCCGGAAGTGACACGGGCGGGTCAATCCCCGTTCTTGTTAGCTTTGGTGGGAGGCGGGCAGTCTAACCGCACAGCCACCGCGGCGGCCCCTCTAACCCCTGACGTGTCTGACTAGGAAGTCACTGGAGTGTTGTCGTGGCTCAGAGCGTCGACCACCCCCTGGGAGAGTTCCTTCGACAACGTGTTTCCGCGGTGGACATTGACTAACAACGCCGGCCTAGATCCCTGCCGCGTGGCGTGTCCTCGCCACTGGGCCGTAGATCCTGCGCCGGGGCATTGCCTTCACTCCCTCACGTCACTGCGCAGACTAGTTGGGCGCCACTTATACATGTCAGGAGATACCTTGCAATTTTCTTGTAAGACGTAGTCGAGATCTTAAACCCTTTCAGACCTATTTTAATTTACGGTTTCGTGTGTTTCAAACAAACGATTTTATAATGCCTGCTGTACTTAAGTTTACACAACACTTGTTCCGTTGTCACAGCCAATGAGCTGAAGGCTGTATGTTCGGCATGCAGTTATATAAAACAATAATAACCTACATGAGTAAGACGGTTTGCGAATCATTAACCCACATGTAAGATCATTGGTCATTGAGATTCGCGGTGTGCAGTATAGACTAAAAATTACCTTCGCGTGCGTAATGTACACAATCGTGTACACTGGGTCTGAATTGATTAAAGGACTTTTCACTTCCTACTCTGTTTTATGTCATTTCGCAAGAATCCTCGCAGCAATTAAATATGCTGACAAGAACTTAACGCGTTCCTTCAGTATTTGTTTCCAACTGTAATTCGTCGTTTGAAAGATTGCCTACCAGAATCGTTTTGAGGAATAGCTAGGGACACCCGAATTTCGCGAAAAGATTTCACAACCAGTTGTATTTCATAACACTTTAGCTCAGATCCACTTTCATGATTGGATGGTTTCCGTGCTACGTTTCTTAGGTGAATGCCCGCGAATGAAGACGCGCAGTATTGAAGTTGCCTAATTCTGAGTGGCCAGTAAGTAGGAGATCATGGCACAAAAACACGCCGCCAATAAGCAAAAGAAAACAGCTGGTATGTCTGCGAGGTATTGAAATCTAGCATGTGCGGAAATCTTTTCGCGAAATTCGAGTGTCCCTAGGAATAGCAATTGAAGTGAAAAATTGTGAAATTGGCTAGATAAAGTAGTACATTATCCAAATTATCTTACAACATTTTTGGTAAATTATATATAAATACAGGGGAATTTCACGTTTTGAATGTCCTGTAGGCTAGACGCCACTGTCCTATGTAATTTCGAGCTTTAGCATTCTTTTAATTGGCTGCTAACCGAGTGTGTATAGGCTGTTCACGGTGAAATGAGCACTTTTGAGAGTTCTGCTTGAGATCTACTTATATGCACGCTGTGCTTTCTTCCGCCTTATGTAAAATTAACGCTACCATCACTTTATTCACGCGTCGGTCAAGTGAAAAATAAGAAATTATTACAAAAGTAAATATTTTGCAAATCTTTTCACTTTTACATTCCGATTCATTTAAAAAAAAATATATATATAGAAGTGAAGGAATAATTTAAGTATTTCACAGTTGCTTACGTGACACTTTTTATTCGACGTTAAGATATGGAACTACTTTCTATTCATCGTTACCAACTTTACTGGGCGCATGTCACCTAGTTCGCCCGTCAAAATATATGCAGGTATGAGGAGTAATATTTTTTTATGTTGATTTCAAAAGTGCTTAATTTTTCATGAACAGCCTTTACTCATTTACAACACACGTGTATTGCAATTTATAGGTACAATAAAACATTAAGTTAAATTTAACAAAAATAAGGTACTTTTATAACGCTTGTGATTCACGGCACGCAGAAATTTTTTTTTTTGTTCAGAAGTTTAATTCGAAAGTGTTAAGATACTGCGAATAGCCTGCAGTACTCGTAGTTGACAAACACCCGTAGCCATGACGGGATTAATGTGTTTGAAAAGTAATGGGCTCATGAGCGTCCAAGGTCTGTTCCGCGTTGCATATATGCTGCTCTCTAACCACATGCATTCCGTGGTTGTCTATGCACAAGGCGACTGGATAGGTGGAGTTGTTTCCTCTACTGTCAGTCATTTTTAGTTCTAATATAAGAACAGATGTTCAGGAGAACTTATTTGATAAATTACGCCTATTTAACCTACCCAGTTAGGTTAGTTGGCGTCGGGAGTTTGGCACGCTTATTCGTACAACCTTTTGTTGATGTTTTTTGTTGTTGTTGTGAGAATGGCTTTCAAAAAAACTATTACCGAATGGTATTATCTTTCTAAGAATGAAGATTTTTGATATAATAACTGCGTTGATTATATTTACGTATTCCCTTTCAATTTCGTGTTAAGCCAGATGAGAAGAAACTGTGAAATTTTCTCTTTGTGAAAATGGAAGCGTACAATTCGGTCTAATGTATTACGTGATGATATAGTAAATTATAAATTAAACCTATGCATACAGTCCATTTCTTTTTATTTCACGCAAGATGCTAGTCATTTGAAAATTCCGCGCAGGGGCAGTGCGACAATGGATCAGTAACTATGACAAAATGGCTGTTTTAAAATTAACAAGATAATATTATCCAGAACAATATTGTCCAGCTTTTTACTCCCCACCAAGAGTCGGAACACTTATTGTGGACTTTTCCGTGCGCTGAAAACGTAAAAATCACATCATCAAATACATAGATAAAAAATATTACTTATTATATGGTGCAGTTTTTTCATTAATACGACGTAATGTGAATTACAGAAAATTCCATATGTATCGAAAGAAGATTATATTTCTTTCAATGCATGGCGTAGTGTTTATATTTCACAAATAAGCCCGTGGGCTGGTCATCCCTCATCTAGAAATTAAATTAAAATTTATATACCGTAAAGAAAAAGTTTTTTTTTTTCAACTAAATTTTTTAACACGAGTTCTGAGCTTTAATAAAACTAAATTCTATTAACATTAAGGAGGATGGTTTTGTCTTAATATTGTTGTGATTAAGTTCTGCATAATACTTTTTATAGATTTAAAAAAAAAATATTGTTTTCCCATATGTGCTGATTTTTTCGTTTTTATGCGTTCATTATTCGAAAAATAGTCAATAGAAAAAGAGAAAAATTGTCAATTCAAACGCATCGTCAATAAAGCAAGCCCCATCGAAATATATCAGGTAGTTCTACTGAAATTCTTGGTTTTATATTTTGGAAATTTAGGCTCCGCGACACCTGTCCATAACCTTCACCCCATTTATGTACTATCCCGAGTCGAAGTCTTCGCTGTTGCTGTACAGGTGAAATCATGGTCGGTTCTTCGTAAGGCCAGAAGCTAGCGCCAATACAGATATAATCCATTCACAGTTACTTCACACTTTTCTGAAGCCCTGCTATAGTTCTACTTCCAGGATATCACTCCGCCTCATGCAACCAACCAGTCTAGCAAATTTACACCAAAGGGGAACGCACGGAATTTGTGGGCACTCAGTTGTAATAATATTTCTCACTAGGTGCTACCAACACACGTGTTTTCTCACTGTTTGTAATAATATTTCTCACTAGGTGCTACCAACACACGTGTTTTCTCACTGTTTGTAATAATATTTCTCACTAGGTGCTACCAACACACGTGTTTTCTCACTGTTTGTATTAATATTTCTCACTAGGTGCTACCAACATACGTGTTTTCTCACTGTTTGTATTAATATTTCTCACTAGGTGCTACCAACACACGTGTTTTCTCACTGTTTGTATTAATATTTCTCACTAGGTGCTACCAACACACGTGTTTTCTCACTGTTTGTAATAATATTTCTCACTAGGTGCTACCAACACACGTGTTTTCTCACTGTTTGTATTAATATTTCTCACTAGGTGCTACCAACACACGTGTTTTCTCACTGTTTGTAATAATATTTCTCACTAGGTGCTACCAACACACGTGTTTTCTCACTGTTTGTATTAATATTTCTCACTAGGTGCTACCAACACACGTGTTTTCTCACTGTTTGTATTAATATTTATTATAAATGTTATATTATAATTTATATATAAAATATAGGTAAACATTTAATTTAACGAAAACTAATATACTTTTTTGTTAACAGAGTCATAAAACGTTAGTGACACGTGTCATATTAAGGAAATAACTAAATGTGTCATACATGGGGTGATTTTTTTGAAAGGTTTCATTCAACATGTGTGAAGAAACCGCTAATAGACTGTAACGACTTTCTCCGGGCAACGCGATTGGCTGATGACGACACACAAACTATTTTATAATTGGTTGCTGAAACCCTTTCCATAGTTTCCAAAGCACCAGTTATAAAAAGTCGTAAATAATTTTCACACCAAAAATGTCCTCTTTTGCAACACTTGCAATGAAAAATGTGTGTGTACAAGAGGTTAAACGTTGCTCCAAGCGGTGTAAAACATGATTTTATTCGTCAGGGCTGAAACTTTGTTTCTCTTCGCGTGGTTGGGTGGCGTTAGTAGCTCAGAAAACGTTTCAAACCTCCTGGAACTCTTCGACTGCAGGCGCCACGCACGTGTTTGCGATTGCAATTAGCTGGAGAGGGGAAAGTTCGGGGTTCTCAATCCTAACCGGGGAGATCACAGCTGTGTCTACATTCACTGCCACACAAACACCGTAAAAAATTAATGTAAATTTATGCATACAAAACTTAGGTTATTTTACATATTTAATGAGTAATTTATAAAAACAAGTAGATCAAGAGTAATGTTACACACATGTTCGTAAGAATCCAGAGAATAACAAATATCTTTGGTGAAAATACATTAATGTATGGCCTACAGCAAACATATCGTTGATGATAATTTACAGATTTTGAAGTATGTATAAAGAGACACATAGCTACTCCTTGAACTGAAATATTAAATTGCCTTTTTACTGCTAAATTGCCGTCGTTTAAAAAATTAATGCTAATGTAGGTAAACTTGCATTACAATCTGGAGTATCTTTGAGTGTATAGTTACACATACGAATTTTTGGTAATTTTAAATTTGATGTGTTATTTTCCAACAATAGTACAGTTTACGTAATTTTACACTAAAGTTCCTAGTGTCCATCATAACACTAGGAATACAAAGATAACTAACTACAAGTATTTGTTTAAAACATGAGGTTTAGTGATTGGCAGTAGGCCTATAACTACTTCGAACTCGATTTGTGTGTTCAAAACAGTAATTTAGCTCCCGCTGATGGGACATACTTGCTGTTTGCATGTAAATACGTATTCTATATCTGAAATAAATTATTTTCCCCTCATTTTTAAAATAATGTTTTATAACTCTGTTTCACTAAGAAGTTACACATCGGACTACAATAACGTGAAAGCTGTACAAGGACGCATACATAGTATGCGAATTAACGTGACGCAATTGTAAAAAACTGATCATAAGGTCAAATCACTTTTTTAAAAAGCGAAAAATGTACAGAAATTGTGTATATTTACAAATAAAGTGAAATTGTTATTTTACTTTCGTGAAGGTGCAAAAAGAAAGTACACTGCCATTAGATTAGACTTGCGATGTCCGTGTATATTTACTTGCCATGGAAAACGAATTACGAATGTTAGATTATTTTCTGTTACATAGTAATTGTAATTTTACACTGTTCTATGTAAATTTTGCAGTACAGCGTACATATTATTTTACTAATTTCCGCGATAAATTGGCTTGGAGGCAGAGTAAAAATACATTGACATTTGTAGGCGTAAAAATGCACCGACTTGGGTGGAGAAACTTCTGCCACATACATTTGTGTAAAATTACACAGTTTGTTTACAGTGTACCCACAACTCCTCGGGTTCCCTTGACACCTTCGTGACGAGGTGGGTATAGTTTAGAACATCAGTCGTCGTTACACAGTTTGTTTACAGTGTACCCACAACTCCTCGGGTTCCCTTGACACCTTCGTGACGAGGTGGGTATAGTTTAGAACATCAGTCGTCGTTACACAGTTTGTTTACAGTGTACCCACAACTCCTCGGGTTCCCTTGACACCTTCGTGACGAGGTGGGTATAGTTTAGAACATCAGTCGTCGTTACACAGTTTGTTTACAGTGTACCCACAACTCCTCGGGTTCCCTTGACACCTTCGTGACGAGGTGGGTATAGTTTAGAACATCAGTCGTCGTTACACAGTTTGTTTACAGTGTACCCACAACTCCTCGGGTTCCCTTGACACCTTCGTGACGAGGTGGGTATAGTTTAGAACATCAGTCGTCGTTACACAGTTTGTTTACAGTGTACCCACAACTCCTCGGATTCCCTTTGTCACCTTCGTGACGAGGTGGGTATAGTTTAGAACATCAGTCGTCGTTACACAGTTTGTTTACAGTGTACCCACAACTCCTCGGGTTCCCTTGACACCTTCGTGACGAGGTATGTATAGTTTAGAACATCAGTCGTCGTTACACAGTTTGTTTACAGTGTACCCACAACTCCTCGGGTTCCCTTGACACCTTCGTGACGAGGTGGGTATAGTTTAGAACATCAGTCGTCGTTACACAGTTTGTTTACAGTGTACCCACAACTCCTCGGGTTCCCTTGACACCTTCGTGACGAGGTGGGTATAGTTTAGAACATCAGTCGTCGTTACACAGTTTGTTTACAGTGTACCCACAACTCCTCGGGTTCCCTTGACACCTTCATGACGAGGTGGGTATAGTTTAGAACATCAGTCGTCGTTACACAGTTGGTTTACAGTGTACCCACAACTCCTCGGGTTCCCTTTGTCACCTTCGTGACGAGGTGGGTATAGTTTAGAACATCAGTCGTCGTTACACAGTTTGTTTACAGTGTACCCACAACTCCTCGGGTTCCCTTGACACCTTCGTGACGAGGTGGGTATAGTTTAGAACATCATCGTCGCTTACACAGTTTGTTTACACTGTACCCACAACTCCTCGGGTTCCCTTGACTCCTTCGTGACGAGGTGGGTATAGTTTAGAACATCAGTCGTCGTTACACAGTTAGTTTACAGTGTACCCACAACTCCTCGGGTTCCCTTGACACCTTCGTGACGAGGTGGGTATAGTTTAGAACATCAGTCGTCGTTACACAGTTTGTTTACAGTGTACCCACAACTCCTCGGGTTCCCTTGACACCTTCGTGACGAGTTGGGTATAGTTTAGAACATCAGTCGTCGTTTCGCAGTTGTCACAACCTCTAACGCTATTGCGAGAAATAAAATCAATTATAGGCTGTTCACGGTAAAATGAGCACTTTTGAAAGTCCTGTTTAAGATCTACTTGTATATTCATTGTGTATTATTACGCCTTGTGTAAAATTAACATTGCCATGGGCCTCATCACTATATTCATGCGTCAGTCAAGTGAAACTGTGAAATTATTAAGAAAGTAAATGATTTACAAATATTTCATTTTTACACTTCGATGGATTAAAAAAAAAATAGAAAGCGAAAGAAATAATGTTAAGTTACCACAGAGGGTTACCTAGCACTTTTTATTCGACGTTAAGATGTGGAACTACTTTCCATCCATCGTTGCCAACTTTACTGCTCACATGTCACTTAGTGCACCTGTCAAAATATATGCTCCATTCCTCCTTCTCTTAGCAACATGCTCCGTCTTAATGACCTCGCTGTCGACGAGACGTTAAGACTACTTACCTTCGTTTATTACATTGACATGCTCCGGAAAAAGTCAACATTATAACATTTTATCTCTTTTACCGACTCAATCTTCTCAAACAACATTGTGCATATGCAAATTATTTTCTCTCTTTCTTCTCAACACAATTAAATCATAATAGCTCTTTCTTCTTAGTGAAAAAATTTCAAATCAAAACATATTTCAGCAACTTCAGCAATATTCATAATTAAAACTTGCACATTTTTATTATATTAAAAACCACACGACCATTTTCGGCTGAGATGAGAATTCCTTCTAAAGAAAAATTTTGTTCTATTTTACATCAGCTTTACTTATGTTGTCGCATGTCCTCTGATTGGCTGTGATATGGCAATGACACATCTTTCCGCCAATCAGTAATGGCGAGATTAGAGACAACCAAGATAATCTTACTTTTAATACACACTGTCTAGAAGCAAATGACTCTATTTAAATAACTATTAAAATTAACCATAGATTATACTGTTAACTCATTTATCAAAACATAATTAGGAAAGATATCAAAAGAAAGTGACAACATAGGAGGGTACTCTTTAATCATAAAAAAGTAATTTTAAATATAACCCAAAATCTGCAGTGTTACATCTTCACGTAAATAAACTATGAATAAGTGATTTTTAAGAGACGAGTGTGGCTTGTCAAGTATTGTAATTATTTGTAATTGGTCCGATGGGAAAACTAATTGAATAACCCAGTACACTGAGAGAAAATCGAACTAAATATTTATTTGTATAGAACCAAATATACATATTTAGTTGCCCTAACAAAATATATTGTTGAACAAACAAAATTTGAAAAGCAACAAAATTACTTTTGTTCGTCTAACAAAATATATGTTTGAATAAACAAAATCTCTGTGTTTCGAAAAAAAAAAAAGAGACTGTCAACTAAATATTTTGTTGAATAACCTGTATAGGCCTATATGTGTTTGGCCACTCATTTGACTGCCTTCGTTCGAAAATACAGCTCGGTAATTTGTTTGTATTTGTTGTGACAATTAGGATAGTAACCGTGTTTGTTAGTGCATATATTGATGCTTAACAATGTATAAACGCATCAATAAAACAATTCAACAATAAACTGAAGAGTAAAACTTGAAATACTTGTTTGCAAACGTTGCCCAATATTTGCAGTTTATCTATTTGAAAGCTCTCTAGCATCAGTTATCACATTAGCTGAGGTTACTAATGCATAGCGCTCGGACGCAGGTGATCTGGGTTCGAAACTCGGTCGAACTTATACAATTTTTTTATATCGGCCCAAACTGTTTTATGTACGTGTAGCCAAACAAATCTTTAGTTGCACCAACCAAATCTTACTGTTTGGGGCAACCAAATGAGAACAACAAAACAATTTGGTTTCAGCAACAAAATTTTTCATTGCCTCTATACAAACAAATACTTTGGTTGCACCAAACAAATCTTGTTTGATTCAACAAAACCTTTTTCTCAGTGTAGGGCGCGTCTGTGCCCAACCTTTGAATTCGGGCGTCGACAGCAGTGACGTCACAGCCCGGATGCACTTTAGTAGGGCGCGAAGCCAGGCGAGGGTCCTTGGTTGTGGAATTTGAACACATGCAGCTTGCGACAGTGGCGCGGGCAGTAACCCCTCCCCCCGGGAGGGGGGGGGGGTGAGTGAAAGTCGAGCTGCTCCAGGGGTGTGAAGGTTCAGCGGTCGCCATGTTGAAACCACCAGACGCGCCGTTCTATATTGCCGTCGGATATAAGTTTTTTTTAAGAACGTCGTACATAAATTAATGATTAATATGTTAATTGAGTAAAGCGGAGATATTTGGGTGGCTCTTAACATCGAGGTCTCGAGAGCTGATGAAGGTGAAATTAATGGAACAACGCCGGAATGCAAGGGCGGGTGAAACGGGAGATCCCCGAGAAAACCCGCCTAACCGCGGCATCGTCCGGCAAGATTTCCAAGTGCGAAAATCCGGGAGTGACCCGGCCGGGAATTGAACCCGGTTCGCCTTGGTCGGAGGCGAGCAGCCTAACCGCTCAGCCACCGCAGCCCTCTTCCCCCCCCCCCCAGGCCAATCAAAGAAATCAAAGTCGACATTTTGTTGTCAATTTATAAATTTTGTTATTGCAACATAAATTTATTTCGTTGAAAAGTGTTAAAAATCAGCAAAAAAAATCGCTGTTTACGGTGCTTATTCTCCTGTAAAACTGTGTTTGAAAATATAGCGACAACGCTGTATCCTTCCAGAATAGACTGCCGCATTAAAACCGTACAGTCGCCGCTTAAAACTGCAAGTGAACTGAGTACACGCACGCGGAGCTTGTTTATGCTGTTTTACGTACAGTCGCCGCTTAAAACTGCAAGTGAACAGAGTACACGCACGCGGAGCTTGTTTATGCTGTTTTGCGTACAGTCGCCGCTTAAAACTGCAAGTGAACAGAGTACACGCACGCGGAGCTTGTTTATGCTGTTTTACGTACAGTCGCCGCTTAAAACTGCAAGTGAACAGAGTACACGCACGCGGAGCTTGTTTATGCTGTTTTGCGTACAGTCGCCGCTTAAAACTGCAAGTGAACAGAGTACACGCACGCGGAGCTTGTTTATGCTGTTTTACGTACGTCGCCATGGAAATGCTTCCTTCCTTACGGCCAGACGCGACGGTGAGGCGTTTAAAATATTTTAAATGGTGTTCACTATCAAGTGAGCACTTTTGAAGCCCTAGAAATTTTTTTCTTTCAGCCAATTTATATCCTTCCGCCACTTGTTAATGTAAACCCTGCTATGCGAGTAATTAACACAGTGTATACGTTCACCATACCCAAAACCAAAATTCCAAGGCCACAATGAAATATATTTATTTTGTATTATGTCTGATGAAACAGCTTTAAAAAGAGCTCGCTTGACCGTGAACGGCCTATATCGAACGTTGTCTAACGTGGTTGAGGGGCGAGCTGGGCGGCGCGTGGCAGAACGAGGTTCGCACAGCAGCGGCGACCTCTGACCCACATACCGAGAGCGAGGCAATGACCACGCACAAGGCCGGATCCGTCGGTCGCGTGGCGTGGCTGGCGTGGCTCCCTGGGACACGCCCCCGCAGTCACACATTACCTCTGTCCGGATTCACTGCCACCTACCCTCCTTCACTTGTCCCTGATCCCTTTACTGTGCGCGGTTTGTTCGCTCATTTTTGAAAAATAACACTACGTATGGCACCTTTAGTTATTTCCTAAATATGCCATGTATCACTAGCGTTTTAAACCTTCCATAACATAAAAGTATGATATTTTTCGTTAAATTAAAGCTTTACCTGTATTTTATTTATTTAATTATAATATTTCATCTTTCTATATAAAATACTTTGTGCGTGACCAAACCGCATCATCACTGACAAACCACTGGACCAATTGAGACCATATTCACCTCATATGTTATTGAGGTAGCGTGTACAGTTTTTAGTTATGTTTCATTCCGATAGGTGGCGCTGGAGTATAACTTCTATATTTATGGGCCGATTTTGCTCATACTTGCAGGAAATGTTTGTTGATCTAAAAGAGAAAAATGCCAGATATACCAAGGTCAAACATCGGTCGACGTACCAGACGTAATAGAGAGGACGCATAGAGAAGGCGAAATAGAAGGTGAAAGAGGCGGAACAACGTTCGCCGGGATCAGCTAGTTTATAATAAATATGAACAAAAACATTGAGAAAACGTGTGCGGTGGTGGTGCCTATATGCTGTTCACGGTAAAGTGAGCACTTTTGGAAGCCCTCCCCTTGGGAATAATATTCAATAAATATACTTTATTTTGGCCTTAGTAGTTAACTTCTGAGAGCAGTGGAATATACACGCTGTGTTTATTACTCCCGTGGAAATATTTATTTTAAAAATAGCTAAAGGATGAAAAATGGCTGAAAGGAAAAAGTAACTTAGGGCTTCAAAAGTGCTCACCTTATCGTGAACAGCCTATAGTAAGAAATAGTTCTAATGCAATATATCATCACAACTGAGTGGGCACTAATTCGGTGCGTTGTCCTTTGGTGAAATTTTCTAGACTGAGTTAAACTTTGTTTGTATGAGGCGGAGGAATATCCTGGAAGTAGAATTTCAGTAATACTCCAGAAAAGTGTGAAGTAACTCTAAATGGTTTATAACATAAAAATATGTTGTGTTGGTTTAAATTGAAGTTTGATTCGTATATTACCTATAAATTATAATATTTCATTTGGATTGTATGGAAAGAGCTTATTGACGTAGTGCGGTGATATGCCTGAAGGCTTAACAGGAGAGAGATTACAAACTTACTTATTACCTCAATCAAACTAACACCCATGCCTTACCTGGGATTCGAGCCCAGAACCTACCGCACCGCTCACTGGCGCCTCAACAACCAACTGTGCCACGGGAGGTCGGCTATTTCATTTGTAATTAATATGAATAAAAATTGGGTTTGACTGTGTTGGGGGCAAGGCCGTTTGTTTTGCGTCAATACATCTACGTTGACGCGCTCGTTGATTTTACGTTCCCGGCACCGCATCACTCGATCATATGGGGTCTTATGGGTATCACTGGACTGCTTTTGAGATGCTCTTTCCAACCGTATACGATTTCTGTATTTCGACTAGGTTTTTTGACGAGTATAGGCCGACATTGTGTTAAGTTTTCTTAATTTTTTTACATTAAACTCGTACAATATTACCATTACCACGCCACACGCAAACGATTATTCTTGACGAGAGCTGTCGATTGAAACTCAAACGAGCGTCGTAGCTTCTCCTGGTCAAAAGTTATATAGGCCGTTCACGATAAAGTGAGCACTTTTGAAGCCCTAGTTACTTTTTTCTTTCAACCAATTTATATCCTTCCCCCACTTGCTAATGTAAACCCTACCGCGTGAGTAATAAACACAGTGTATTTATTCACCATACCCAAAACCAAAAGTCCGAGGCCACAATGAAATGTATTTATTGGTTATTACGCCTGATGAAACAGCTTCAAAAAGTGCTTACTTTACCGTGAACGGCCTACGCGGAAGTTATGAGACGTGGCGAAACAAACTCAAAATTGCGACCCCCTCTCCCCCCACGGCCGCGCTCGATGCATCGCAGTCCTCACTCAATGTAATATATTCTTAGATCCTTTGGCAATCGAGTGGTGTAGTTGAATTTTGAATGTAGACGATAGATTCGGAGCTGCAATGCCAAACTGTATCCCCCGATTTTGTTATCATCGGATTTTCTGTATTGTCTCCCACTGTGGTTGCAAATTTAAAGACGTATTCAGGCCAACAACATGGAGAAAAAAATGTGTTGGTAAATACCTAGTAAGAAATAGTTCTTACGCAGAATATTATGTTACTGAGTGCACACGAATGCGGTGGGTTGTTTCTCTGGTGTAATTTTCTATACTTGTTTAAGCTTTGCTTGCATGAGACGGAGGAATATCCTGCAAGTAGAATGGACTACACCCTCATTCCTTTCGAACACCATTCTTCATTTGCGAAAACATAACTAATAATTAATTACATTTAATGTTGCCTATGTTTGTGTATGAACAGTGTGTATTGCAAATGGAAGGAATAAGTTCCTAAACTGTTATAAACAATTGAAAAACGAAATTGTCTCTGAAGGGAATGTTAAGGGGACGTCGCCCGATACCTTAGTTAAATGCAACATTCTAGTGTGCATCCGTGCCCTTGCCGCGAATTTGTTCAGCAATAATGTGACGTCACAGCCTCCATGCACTTTTCTAGGCCACGAAACCATGTGAGGGCCCGGCCTTGGCTTGTGAATTCGAACACAGCTACTGAGAAAACCACTTACAAACCAGGGCTGTGAAATGTCAAGAAATTATATCGGGTGAGTTGCCTGCGCCTATTTATTCGTATATATGCAACCCGCCAAATTATAATATTACCCATATAACATAACATTGATCGTATCAGAACACCACGCGCTCGTTTATTCGTTGTCAGCACAGTAAGCGGATGGCGCTATGTCGACAATGCGTTCAGAAGCAGTCACTTATCAAAGAATGCACACCCGTTTATTGAATTGAAACAGATAATTGTGATGTTTACCGAATACGTTAGTGCTTGACGATTGCGTCTCTAGTAACACACATCCGCCTCGCTTAGAGCCATTTTGTTTCTTCATGTGACATATAAATACAGTCACCACTTACTGTATTGACGGAAAGTAATCAACACGCACGTACTGTGTTGTAGGGATTCTCTATTTTCGCGTCGCTGATTGGTGCGGGCAGACGACGACGTCTAGTGTTCAGCTGACAGACGAGGCGCCTTAACGATTACATACACAAGAGATAATTATGTTACAGCAGTGGAGATGTTTTGTAGACGGGTAGTATTGTGTGCGGGTTGCATAGATACGGATAAATATGCGCTGGCGACTCACCCAGTATAACCCACATGGGAGAAACTTACTTCTTTGGGCCATGATCCTATAGGTTATTCACTATAAACGGAGCCCTTTTGAAAGTGCTGCTTAAAATTCGCGTGTCTGTACACTGTGTATTTTTCTGCCATGTATCAAATAAATTCACATTGCCGTAGATCTGATAACTTTATTAGTGCGCTGTCCAAGTAGAGTCTTGGAATTTTAATAAAGATTTTACATTATTAGGTATTTTATATTTGTACGAAATATTTACTGTTTAACTTGTAGGCATTACTTACATGTACACATTTCCTAGAACAAAAAGTTTTATACCACTTTTTTTTTTCTTTGTAAAATGAATGCCATAATCACAATATTTCAAATAACTTAATTGTAAATTTGTTAATAGTTGAAACATATGTGAGTGTTTCTCAGATAACTTATTCAGTCAGCAGTTGTATGCATTTGTTATGTCTGTGTTACAACAGTATTACCGTATTTTATACTGATTGATGAGCTATGAAGTTAACAACAGAGAAGATCAATGTTACAGAACTGTGTTCTTGATGGCTTTCAACTCTTGCTTTATTTTTGTGTGTCGGACGGAAGTTTGAGTTCTACGTACACTTTGAAGAATGTGTGTATTTTGTAACACTGTAAAATATTTTTCTAGAATTTAGTTTTTTAAAAGTTAAAAAAATCAGTCGTTAACAGTCTATTTTGCTCAATTTTAATAAACTCGTTTTCATTCTGGATGCTTTAGAAAGTACGATTCTCCAAAATAAACCCGTTCGTAAAGTAGCGTAGTCATAATAATTTATTGTTTTGTATGTAACAAAAATGTTAATAGGCCTACCAATGTTTGAAATTTTAAAAATTGATTTTATATACATTTATTTTGGTTTTGAAAATTATAACTTTCCTGGCTGAAGCGTATGTGCATATATTCGTTTTAGGAAATAACTAAAGTTAATGGGTAGAGATGATGGAAAATTGCGAAAATTTTTGAGTCAACATTTATTCGATAACACTTTAGGCAGTTTCTTCTTTTATGATTGGGCGAACAAGGTTTCGATCCGGCTAAGTTGTTTGAATACCAGTCACTAACGATTTACCTTGTAGTATCAGAATCCTCATTGGCCCAGTGAAATGGGGCAGTAGCTTGATACATGCTTGACAGCCAATAAGTAAAGAAATACGGTTGGACATGTGTATAGTCAAATTGAATCATAGAAAACAGTCAACTTTTCCCGCGATAAACCATCATCTCTATTAATAGGGCGTTGGAAGACTTTCTTACTTGAAAATAATTCGGAAAGATTGCCTGTCGTCCCGGGCCGATATTCCAGCGAGCTCGCGGCTGGAAGAACAAGCCTCCACGAGCTCTGCAATGGCATTGAGTGGGAATCTCGTAAGCTCGGGTTAATCAAGGGCGAAGTCGCACCCGCCTTGAAGGCGGCCTTCTTGACTCACACTGAAAGGCTGTGGCCGTCAGGTGAGTGTAATGAAGCCGCGCGAACTTCAGTTCAGCCGCTAGCACGCTGTTTTCGAGTCGGAGGAACCTCGATTCAGAAAAATGCCTGTGTTACTGTGCCCGAGATCAGGAAACGCGTAGCTGCGAGAACGCTTTTGAATTCTCGAGACATTCCTGTCATTTGGAATCCCGAACTAATGATAATACATGTGCACAGTAAAGTTCGTAACGTCGAACAAAAAGTGTTGCGAATCCTTTTGTAATAACTTAAATTATTTATCTGGTTTTCTGTATTTCTTATTGCATCGAAGTGTAAAAAATGAGCAGATTTGTACAGTATTTACTTTTCAAATAATTTCAAAGTTTCACTTGACCGACGCATGAATAAAGTGATGAGGCCCATGGCAAAGTTAATTTTACATAAGGCGGAAGAACACACAAACACAACATGTATACAAGTAGATCTTAAGTATGGCTTTCAAAAGTGTCTATTTCACCGTGAACAGCCTATAGAAACAAAAATGTTTGTGTGTATACATATAACATTATTTTGTAGTTTAGTATGTTTTAAAGTTTGATTGCGTTGGAAATACAAAACAATGTACATGATAGGTTAATTTCAGCTTGGAATGTATAAAGTATAGTTACTGTGGAGACGGGCTCACGCGCTGACCGCTGTGTCTGGCAGCTGACGCGTATTTATACATACAAATGTCATGTTTACGCGTGTTGTGCGCCGTTGTGCGGGACAAGGCCGCGCTGCCTTTCTCCCCCCTCCCTCCCCCACTCTTGTCCACATCACAGTGTTGCCACGTACACAACCACGCGCATCCAGTGCTTCCGTCTTCTTGCCAACTGTCAACGTGGGGTAGAATGATCACGCCAGCTGCTCGGAGGGCTACCACGTTGTATTGTTCTATACGAGACTGGTATATTTTAACTGCCCTTTGTATCGGCTTTGTATAGTGTAAAACACGGTGAGTGTGGAAATGTGTCATCTTGTGTGTGCTCACTGTTAGTGCCACCTATCTCCGAGATTCGCAACTTGCGTTGCGTATTTTTTTTTGACGTGAATACTTCTTTAAATTTGCAACCATAGTGAAAGGCAATCCAGAAAATCCGATGATAACAAAATCGGGGGATACAGTTTGGCATTGCAGCTCCGAATATATCGTCTAAATTCAAAATTCAATTACACCACTCGATTGCCAAAGGATGAAAGAATATGTTAGGTTGAGTGAGGACTGCGAAGCATCACGCCCGAAAGGGGGGAGGGGGGGGGGGGCGGCGATTTGAGTTCGTTTCGCCGCGTCTTATAACTTCCGCGTAGTATAAATTTTAGCTAGGAGAAGCTACGACTCTCGTTTGAGTTTAAAACGACAGCTCTCGTCAAAATCAATCGATTGCGCGTATAAAAACATCTATGTAGCGTAGTTATGGTGAAATTGTATGAGTTTAATGTAAAACATTAAGAAAACTGAACACAATGTCGGCCTATACTCGTCAAAAAGCCAAGTCGAAATACAGAAATCGTATACGGTTGGAAAGAACATCTCAAAAGCAATCCAGTGATACCCATAAAACCCCATATGATCGAGTGAAGCGGTGCCTGGAACGTAAAATAAACATCAAGGCGTCCGAGTGCGTCAACATAGCCGTATTCACGCAAAATAAACGGCCGTGTCCCCAACACAGCCACACCCTATTTGTTGTTGTTGTTAACGAAATTACAATGTTATCAGTTGATGTTGGTTAAAATGAAAATTTGGTAAATTGCTCTGTAGAAAATAGTCTAATTAGTATTTTACTTATGTTATTAATTTTGTTGCATTATTTTGTATAATCGTTCCAGATTTTATGTAATTTCTGGATCCAAGTCGTGTAATCTAAAATAAATTGCTGGCAGCGCTGGTCTCCAAGCCTAAACGTTCAATTGCTCTTCTGCCAACACGGCTATCATGAACGACGGGTATAGAGAGCACTGTTCGTGTAGACAAGTTCTTACATATATTTTTATGATAAACACTCTAACAAAATTCTAATGCAGTTTGATCAAATTCAAATTCGTAAAAGTATTTCATTCAATGAAATGTTTGAAAAGTATGGTATAAACAAACACGTTCATCGCCTTTGGCAATGTGACTTTTGACAGTTGAATCTGTGCAGGGTAGTTCAATGTTGGGTGCACGCCCAAAACACGAAAGATTGGTCTACCTCAGCTTTAGTCTACGGGTCTATACGTATGCATACAGATATGCATGCAAATATGTGTAGAGTATGTTGAACAAAACGATTTGAATCAAGTTATTTCGACTGTTCAGAAGACACAGTTGCAAAGAAAACATAGAGCGTTGCGGTGATAATAATTACTCTGCTTTAATGTTATAAATTATTGGTAATAATGTTTACATCTAGTTCTGACCACGTTAGTAGTATATGTAGTAGTTTTTGTATACTTCTGCGTTTAGAACCTAGCTGAGCCCAGACAGTTGAAAAGGCCCGTTCACGATCATTTTCACGTACATTATAGCCGTCTGCAATATAAAGTTTGTTTACAAAATCGTGTGGTTCATAGTGGCTGTACACGTGTTGTGTTCAACCCATCACACATGACGGGAAATTAACTTGATTTTAGCGAAGAACACACATATCAGACGAGAACTGTTGAGTGCTTTCAAGACATCACGCACATGAGAAACTATCTCAAAATGTACCCATCAGATACACACACGACTACTAGAGGGCCCTGCATTGAACCTTCCTACACACTTTCCACCAATACAATAACAGGGTCGCCCCTGAAAGTCCCATAGGTACACACAGCACGACGAGAACACTGCACGCCAGTTTAGATGTTTGCGCTTAGAGGCGATGAGAGATTTGATGCTCATGTCTCGGTCGCCCCTAGTGCTCCCACGCTTCTAGGCCTCACATGTGTGAAATTTCTTCAACCAGCCTACCAAGCCGGCAGCCACGAACTTCAAATGAGAAATTCCTTCTCATTGCGCCAATTTTAAAGATAACTATTTCGAACAAAACGTATTCTACGTTAAATTTCTTAAGGAAAGATGCTACGTTAAAATATTTAGCAATTTTTTTGTTTGATATGTTTTTTTACAAAGCGTAAATATTGAAATTTACATATAACAAAAAAATATTGATAAATTATTATTTTTTAAACCAATTTTAATACCAATATTCTCTGAGAAAATCGCGTCATTGTGTTTTTTGTTTGAAGTAGTTATCTTTAAAATTGACGCAATGAGAAGGAATTTCGTTTAAACATTGATTCCCCATTTGAAGTTCGTGACTGCCAGCTTGGTAGGCAGGTCTGTTAAGGCTGATTCCCATCCGCCATCTTGTATTTATCGATTTTTCGCCAAAGCTTCTATTTCAGAAGGTGTACTGAAATTTCCCGCAAACTTTATCGAACTGCCACAATTTCGCTACATTTATTAATTTTTAGATGGAAACTGACGAGGCGAAACGCGAAATTATTTCTTTGCGGACGATTACAAAGGCGACGATATTAACAGTAATCAAGAAATAATAACCTCAGGCAATGCACTAGGAAATGCTCTGTGCTCTGTCGTTCCATAACACATGATACAAAACTGTATTTCCAGAGTATGGCTAAAAGTTTCATAGATCCAATATGGCGAGTGGGAATCTGCCTAAAGGTGGGTTTACGATTGACTTAGCAGAATAAGCGCTCCGTGTGTTATAGATATGATTGAAATGTGTTCAAGCGTATTAGTTTATGACTGTCGTGTGCGGGTCTTAACGGGTCGTGTGCGTTCTTGGCGTCACTTAAGATGTAGTTATATTTCATATCTTAAGTACAAGTCAAGACGAAGTAGCCAATCAGAGCACAGCGACAGTTGTTGTTGGCGGGAAACTGTATTTACAACTTGTATTTAGGTTATGTCGTATTGTGAAATCGAATGAAAGTAATTATTTTAATCGAGAGACAGTGTCCTCTTAATTTAAAGAATAGTTCATTGACATGTTTTCTTTTGTGGAAGACGTTATTGAATTCGCTTTAATGAACCTTTCCAGATATATTGATGTAAATGCCTAATGCTGGCATCGGCTTCCTATCCTATAAGAATTCGCGAGTTTTTTTCAAAACTATCACACAAGCATGTGGAGATAATTAAATATATGCAAATCGTCAATTTTTCCAGGTTATTTCGGTTGCTTACATCTCCTACGATTTTGATTGACTATGATTAACAGTCGCTAATTCAATCATAAACTGTAAATATTCTTTTAGTAGTTTTCTGTGTGCTTATAGAGTAATAAAGTATAATTCTTAATTCTTCAGTCTTTAATCGTAAACCCGCCTTAAAGCTGGTTCCACAATTGTGCGATGTGTTGTGATACGATAAGCGGTAGCCAATCAGGATGAAGCAGAATCCGTCGTAGCGCGTCGGCATCGAGTGCGTTGTGCGAAATTCTTGAGTTGCCATTGTCGGCGTCGGCATGCGACGGAGAAGAAGAAGAAGAATAATTGTTTGTTTACAAGGAGAATAAATAACATTAAAAAATATATATATAATTTTTTTTTACAATTTGAAAACGACGAGGGCGTTTACGCTGACGTTTGCGTATTTTTATTATTGCTGCGTGGATGTGCAAAATAGAAGACAAGGCTTCTTATAGATATGGACAGTGAAATAAAATTCTTTTATTAACATCAAAATAATTATCCTTCGTCTTATTATGTCTCGTTCCCGCTAGTTTTCGTCTCACATCGCGTTCATGCTATCCCGTGTTTATCTTCTACCACTTAGAACATACGGTTTCAACTTTCCAGCCGTCTTTTGCTACATTCGTGATATCTGAAAATGTAATTTCCACCCTGAAACTAGATAGCAGCACCATCTGAAACAGCGTTCGTCGCCGACAGGTCATCGCTTAGCAAGTATAAGTAGTCGCAATACTGTGGAGCCAGCTGACGTGTATGTGGGCACGGCGACCCCGCTAGCGTATAGACGGCGTGCAGTCAGTCGTTCCGGCAGGGACTGCTACGCTACTCCCTCAGCGCGGGGGTAGATCGCTCCCTTGTGGCGAGGGACCTCGCGCACACAGACGGTTTTCATATAGTATGTGGAGGCAAGGATAAACTACCTCCCACCCTCCACTTGCTGCTCAGCATACAAATTGTATAGTTACCCCAGGGTAGCGCCTGGGATCTGTGATTTCACCCGCCGTTCCCCTGCCTGTACGGGATAAAGGTAGATGTTGACATTCAGGACTAGTGAACGCTGTTGCTAGCCCCCTGTGGAGAGGGCCAGCGACAATTAAAAACAATGCAAGCGGAACTTACTGGCAAAAGAAGTTATAATAAACGATGAAAAGTTGCTTTCCGTGACTGGAGTGGCTTAGGTAGTTTATTTAATAAATATGTATGTGTTGTGGTGACGTACCCAGCAGGTGTGCTCGCGAGACTGGCAGGCCAGGTGGCCCGCCGCCAAGCGCCATCGCCATACTGAGAGTGGAGGTTGCCGCGGTTTATCAAGGGGAATACATAAACACACAGCTTCCGCAAGATACAGCTGCTTCACCTGCGATCTAGTACCACTCTGCCACTGCTGGGCGACACATTGAAACATTTTTAGTTTAATAGTTGTTTGCGCGAATACGCGTATCTCGGTCAATAAATGTTTTGCAAACGCGACTTCTTGTCAGAAAAAAAAAAAAAAAAACCTATGCCCCTATTTTCTTATTTTTGCTTTTGTCATATTTAATGTATTCGTGGACAGCCTAAATATTTATTTTGTGAAATTTGAAAATATCCGATTTTTGTACACGTGGAACGAAGAGAGTTCGGTACACACGCAACATTGTTTCTACGGCGGTGAAAATTTGTAGTTGTGAAACTATTATAATTGAGCTTCCAACCGGAGTAGAATAAAGGCTGGGAGTAGAAAATTGACGAGACCTTTTCTCGGCGCAGCTCGGAACCTCGCGGCTCGAAGGTTGGGCGGAAACAACCGTTATGTCTGAGGGAGGGGTGTGACATGTCCTTCGCTTTGACCTGGCGTCGTCAGGAAGTTGAGCTGTGTTCAAGTTCAAAGCCAAGCAGCCTCCTTTACTTACCTTTGTTCCCTTCACTAAAGGCTGTTCACGATAAAGTGACAACTTTTGAAATCAACCTTAGAAAAATGTTACTACTGCTCATACCTGCATATATTTTAACAGGCTGAGTGACATGCGCCCAGTAAAGTTGGTAACGATGAATGGAAAGTAGTTCCATATCTTAACGTCGAATAAAAAGTGCCACGTAACCATTTGTGATAACTTAAATTTACTTTTGTAATAATTTTGAATGTTCACTTGACCGACGCATGAATAACGTGAAGAGGCACATGGTAACGTTAATTTTACACAAGGCAGAAGAAGACACAGAGTGCGTACAAGTAAATCATAAGCAGGGCTTTCAAAAGTGCTCATTTTCCTACATATCTTCGTAATGAAAATTTATGACCAGACACAAAAAATAAAAGCTGGACATGACTTAGAAAACTACTTAACGAATATTTTTTTAATTTGTGCGGTTTCAATTATACCTGTGTGTTCCCACGTGGAATTGACATACTTAAATGATTAGGTAATATTTGATTACTGCTACAAATGTTAAAATAATCATGTAAGAAGAAATAAGTTGGATTTCGAAATGACTGTTAAGATGTTCCCTATGCCTTGACTAGTTTGGTTCTCAAGATTTCGATTCCATAAAATAAGTAATGAAGGAAAATACGCGAATCTAAGATGGCAAGGATACTCCGCCCTAACATCCGTCTCCGTTTCGCAGTTTGCAACGCACGTACGAAACAAAAATAAATAAATTGAACGTATTTTCTTATGACGCCTCGGTTTGTGTACGGACAGTGATAACTTATGTGAACGATTGAAAAACAAAGCTTACATTGTAGGGCATGTGAAGGAGGCGTTACTCGTGCCCATAGCAGGCGGAGATTTTCTAGGGCACATTCTGTTGTTAAACAAAGCTTACATTGTAGGGCATGTGAAGGAGGCGTTACTCGTGCCCTTAGCAGGCGGAGATTTTCTAGGGCACATTCTGTTGTTAAACAAAGCTTACATTGTAGGGCATGTGAAGGAGGCGTTACTAGTGGCCTTAGCAGGCGGAGATTTTCTAGGGCACATTCTGTTGTTAAACAAAGCTTACGTTGTAGGGCATGTGAAAGAGGCGTTACTCGTGGCCTTAGCAGGCGGAGATTTTCTAGGGCACATTCTGTTGTTAAACAAAGCTTACATTGTAGGGCATGTGAAGGAGGCGTTACTCGTGCCCATAGCAGGCGGAGATTTTCTAGCGCACATTCTGTTGTTAAACAAAGCTTACATTGTAGGCATGTGAAGGAGGAGTTACTCGTGCCCTTAGCAGGCGGAGATTTTCTAGGGCACATTCTGTTGTTAAACAAAGCTTACATTGTAGGGCATGTGAAGGAGGCGTTACTAGTGGCCTTAGCAGGCGGAGATTTTCTAGGGCACATTCTGTTGTTAAACAAAGCTTACATTGTAGGGCATGTGAAGGAGGCGTTACTAGTGGCCTTAGCAGGCGGAGATTTTCTAGGGCACATTCTGTTGTTAAACAAAGCTTACATTGTAGGGCATGTGAAGGAGGAGTTACTCGTGCCCTTAGCAGGCGGAGATTTTCTAGGGCACATTCTGTTGTTAAACAAAGCTTACATTGTAGGGCATGTGAAGGAGGAGTTACTCGTGCCCTTAGCAGGCGGAGATTTTCTAGGACACATTCTGTTGTTAAACAAAGCTTACATTGTAGGGCATGTGAAGGAGGCGTTACTCGTACCCTTAGCAGGCGGAGATTTTCTAGGGCACATTCTGTTGTTAAACAAAGCTTACATTGTAGGGCATGTGAAGGAGGCGTTACTAGTGGCCTTAGCAGGCGGAGATTTTCTAGGACACATTCTGTTGTTAAACAAAGCTTACATTGTAGGGCATGTGAAGGAGGCGTTACTCGTACCCTTAGCAGGCGGAGATTTCCTAGGACACATTCTGTTGTTAAACAAAGCTTACATTGTAGGGCATGTGAAGGAGGCGTTACTCGTGCCCTTAGCAGGCGGAGATTTTCTAGGGCACATTCTGTTGTTAAACAAAGCTTACATTGTAGGGCATGTGAAGGAGGCGTTACTCGTACCCTTAGCAGGCGGAGATTTTCTAGGGCACATTCTGTTGTTAAACAAAGCTTACATTGTAGGGCATGTGAAGGAGGCGTTACTAGTGGCCTTAGCAGGCGGAGATTTTCTAGGACACATTCTGTTGTTAAACAAAGCTTACATTGTAGGGCATGTGAAGGAGGCGTTACTAGTGGCCTTAGCAGGCGGAGATTTCCTAGGACACATTCTGTTGTTAAACAAAGCTTACATTGTAGGGCATGTGAAGGAGGCGTTACTAGTGGCCTTAGCAGGCGGAGATTTTCTAGGACACATTCTGTTGTTAAACAAAGCTTACATTGTAGGGCATGTGAAGGAGGCGTTACTCGTGCCCTTAGCAGGCGGAGATTTCCTAGGACACATTCTGTTGTTAAACAAAGCTTACATTGTAGGGCATGTGAAGGAGGCGTTACTAGTGGCCTTAGCAGGCGGAGATTTTCTAGGACACATTCTGTTGTTAAACAAAGCTTACATTGTAGGGCATGTGAAGGAGGCGTTACTCGTACCCTTAGCAGGCGGAGATTTCCTAGGACACATTCTGTTGTTAAACAAAGCTTACATTGTAGGGCATGTGAAGGAGGCGTTACTAGTGGCCTTAGCAGGCGGAGATTTTCTAGGACACATTCTGTTGTTAAACAAAGCTTACATTGTAGGGCATGTGAAGGAGGCGTTACTAGTGGCCTTAGCAGGCGGAGATTTTCTAGGGCACATTCTGTTGTTAAACAAAGCTTACATTGTAGGGCATGTGAAGGAGGCGTTACTCGTACCCTTAGCAGGCGGAGATTTTCTAGGACACATTCTGTTGTTAAACAAAGCTTACATTGTAGGGCATGTGAAGGAGGCGTTACTAGTGGCCTTAGCAGGCGGAGATTTCCTAGGACACATTCTGTTGTTAAACAAAGCTTACATTGTAGGGCATGTGAAGGAGGCGTTACTAGTGGCCTTAGCAGGCGGAGATTTTCTAGGACACATTCTGTTGTTAAACAAAGCTTACATTGTAGGGCATGTGAAGGAGGCGTTACTCGTGGCCTTAGCAGGCGGAGATTTTCTAGGGCACATTCTGTTGTTAAACAAAGCTTACATTGTAGGGCATGTGAAGGAGGCGTTACTCGTGCCCATAGCAGGCGGAGATTTTCTAGGGCACATTCTGTTGTTAAAACTATACTCTTACTGCTATTCTTAGGTTTCCAGAATTGTATCAGTATAACGTACCAAACACAGACAATTTACAGACATCAGCAAGTAATTTAAATGGATGTTTTAAATTTAATGATATATACTGCTATTACCTCTGCACTTTGCACGCAAAACTAGCAATACTAGCAGCGTTCTGCGGCTATTTCAACAACTAAATAAGTCAATAAGGATGACAGCTTTTTACTTCACTGCCAAGACCTGTCCATCTAAGATCGTGAACAAGGGTGCACACTATTGGCTATTCATGGTTAACACAATCATGTCTGCACATATTTACTATAATTAAAGACAAGTTAGAAGTGAATCGATAGTTTACACCACTGCAGGAACACGTCTATTCTGTTCATTTCTGTATTCCCACTTACCTCTCTTCTATTGGTTCATACCACACTGGGTGTGCTTACTGTGACCTACAACGTTCATCATTGGCTGATCATCAGTCACTGGGGTCGCAGAGCTGATTATGCTCCAATCAGATGTCTCTCACTGTGTAAAAGGTTTGCAGTAAAACGTGTTTTTTTATAAGGGTATAACGAAGAGTACATTTTTGTAGGAAAACCATAGCTGCTGGGTCGTATTGTTATTGTAAGATCCTATGAAATACTAGCGGGACAATGGCTGTACAGCCATGCGAGCTTGATTTTCAAGGACGCAGAAATTTTTAAACTGGCGTTGCTCGAACCTAGCTCGAGGATAGTCCGGAATGTGTTAATTGACGACTTTTGAAAGCCCGCGGCTCGGGATCTACTTTTACTTCTCATTTTGTATTCTTTCGCTATATTTAACATTAACATTGCCACTGGGCAGCTCACTTCGTTATCCTAGGAGAAACCGTGTAATTATTAGGGAAGTAAATGAGTTAGTAATATGCAAATTGTTTGTCTTATAAAACAAGAAATACTGTCGTTAGTATCCATAAATGTACGTATTACAATCTCAACTGAAGGTCAGAACTTAGAATTGCTGTTATTAACCCGCTGTGAACCTAACTGGGAGCATGACTATAGGCTATTCGCAGTCGCAGTATCTGAACCAAACCTTTGAAATATTACCCCAGGTATAACTTCTTTGGCTGTCTCGTAAATATTATTCCGCGTGTCACATGTGTTTTATGATTCTTTTACTTGGATTTTTGTTAATAAATTATAATATTTGATTTATATATATGTAATTAATATGAATAAAAAGAGAGAAAATATGTGTATTGGCAATACCTAGGAAGGAAAAGTTCTCATGAAGAATGTTATTAAACTGAATGCGCACGAATGCGGTGCGTTGTCCCTTTGGTGTAATTTTCTAGACTTGGTTAACTCTTTCATTCCTACATTAATTTATTATTTATAATGTTGCGAATCAGACATATTTTGATGTGTGCTGTATTTATGCTGAAATACAACTTGCTTCATTATCACAGTCAATAAGATGTAGTCTTTGTGCTCTGTGATCATTGATGTAAGTTGTTCACAGTAAATGAGCATTTTTGAAAGCCCTGCGTAAGAACTACTCGTATGCACGTTGTGTATTCTTCCGTCTTATGTAAGATTAACATTGTCATGGGCCTCATCACTTTATTTATGCTGAGTGAAACTGTAAAATTGTTAGAGAAGTAAATATTTTCAAATCTGATCACTTTTACACTTCGATGCCAAAAAAAGCGAAAGAAATAATTTCACTCATCACCAATGTTTACCAACACTTTTATTAGTCGACGTTAAGATATGGAACTACTTTCCGTTTATCGTTACCAACTTTACTGGGAGCATGTCACTCAGTGCGCCCATTAAAATATATGCAAGCGGCGGCAGTGAAATTTTTATAAGGTTCATTTCAAAAGTGCTCACTTTATCGTGAACAGCCTTTATTCAACATGTTGACGATTGTCTACAATGGCCATGAAAGGGTTAGGCTAGTTTTGCATGAGTGGAGTGGAGTAGAGAGATCTGGGCGGCTCCTAACATCGAGTGGTTTGAGAGCCTATGAGGGTGAAACGAGGTGAGTTTGGAGCAGCGCCGAAATGCAAGAGTGAGGGAAACGGGGAGATCCCCGAGAAAACCCGCCGACCAGCGGCATCGTATGGAATGATTCCCGCTTGCGAAAATTCGGGAGCGACCCGCTGGCAATCGAACCCCGGTTCGTCTTGGCGGGAGGCGAGTAGTCTAACCACTACAGCACCGCGGCTCCTTTGTTTGCACGAGGCGGAGGAATTACTTAAAAGTAGAACTTTGGAAGGAATTCAGAAAAGTTGGAAGTCACCAGAAATGGACAATAAAGACTGTTCACGGTAAAGTGAGCGCTATTGAAATCAACCTTATATAAAAGTCACTGATTCTAGATGCACATATTTTAACGGGCGCGCTGAATGACATGCGCCCAGTAAAGTTGGTAACGATGGAGGGGAAAGTAGTTCCGTATCTTAACGTCCAATAAAAAGTGTTAGGTAACTATTTATGATCACTTAAATTATTTATTTCGCTTCCTGTTTTTCTTTTTTTTCTTTTAATGCATCGAAGTGTAAAGACGAGCGTATTTGTGAAATATTTACCTTTGTAATAATTTCACAGTTTCACTTGGCCGACGCATGAATAAGGTGATGAGGCCCATGGCAATGTTATTTTTACATAATGCGGAATAATACACGACGTGCATACAATTAGATCTCATGCAGGGCTTTCAAAAGTGCTTATTTGACAGCGAACAGTCTATACCAGTGGGTATCGTAGCATGTATGTAGTTGTAGGCAGTGATCACACTTCAAAAGTGGCCACATTATTGTAAAGATTGGAAAGCAGACTTGTAGGCGACCGGAGGCGGCTTGGACACCCCTGGCGGCGTGTGGGAACGGTTCCCTTGCTGTCCTTGACCCGGAGCAAGTCCCCCGGGAGCAACAGGGAACAGTTAAAGCACTTCTATGTCCGTCCAGGATATAACGGGCCGCTCCTCTCTGGTTCCGAGAACTGCCGCGTGGAGCGCACCTCAGGATCACCGCGCAACACAGAACATTAAAGATGAAGTAGGCAGATTTCAGTCTTGTGCGTGTGTACCCGACGATGATTCACACAGCGCTGGTACAACGGTCCATGGTCAACACTGATGAAAGTGTTTGTTTATGTACTTTAATTTTCAAAAGGCCAGCATATTTCACTTTAATCTGCACTAAAAAAAATTGGTTAGAGGAAATATAATATTATCTCGAAGTTTTTGTCTACATAAACAGCGATGTAACCTAAAATCGTACACACGTCGTTTTAGGCAGTGAGGTCTTGAGAGCCGGTGAGGGTGAAGCGATACGAGTATGGAGAGGCTCCGGAATGCAAGGATGGGGGAAACGGGAGATCCCCGAGAAAACCCGCCGATCAGCGGCAACGTCCGGCACGATTCCCACATACGAAAATCAGGGGTTGACCCCGCCGGGAGTCGAACCCGGTTCGCCTTGGTGAGAGACGAGTAGTCTAACCACTACACCACCACGGCCCCCATTTTAGGCAGTGATATTGGCAGGAAAGTAGTCCAGTGTTGTGACAAGGAGATATTTACATTATCCCGTTTATGGTAGAGATCCCATCAGTAGAGATGATTGTTTGTCGCCGGAAAATTTTACTGTTTGCTAGGATTCAACAGTGCCCGACAGTTTTCTTTCCTTATTGGTTGTCATGGCATGTATGTGAAGAGACTATCCCATTTCACTGGGCCAGTGAGGATTCTGATACTTATAATGCAGAACGTTCGTGATTGGTCTGCAAACAACTTAGCCGAGTCAAAACCTTGTCTATCCCATCATCTACCATCATCTCTACCCATCAGACCCCAGCAACTCGAGCAGGGAAAATTAATATTTACCAAAGATACCGAAAGTAGTGGTTCTACTGAAGAGGAAAAATAGTTAGAGTGCTTCATACGAGCTGCACAGTACACACACTGTCTGTTCCAAGGTTGGAATGTTTTTCAGTCAACAACACTGTCAAAAACAACATGTTTAGGATTTGAGGTTAGAACAGTGTTCATACAAGTAATTTTCAACTGATTTGCTCTTTTACATGAAAAGAATACTATGACTAGAGACCCGGAAATTTAGCGGATTCATCTCAGAACAAGTTAAACTGCATTCACATGTACATATTTGTCTGTGCTTCCATTGGACCGTTGTTTGTTAGACACGCCCTGAACGAATTTCAACCAATAACTAACCTGCAATAATATTAGAACCGAATCCCGTGTAATCTGGTCTGGAGTTAAACTGGAGCAACAGCCAATGAATACTAACTGATGCCCGAATGCACAAAGGACTGTGGAGTGTAGCTTGTTGCCGAATGAATACGCGAAATTGCCTAACTTGAAAAGATTCTAATTACATCAAACCTGGGTTAGAGGAAGCGTACAAAACCCTGCTAAAGTCCTACTTGCTCTGTATTTTTTTCCGCGCCCCGTGCAAACAAAGCTCGACTAATACCTGGTTGCACCAAAATTTTCCCGATCCTAATTGAGAACCA
The DNA here is from genome assembly GCA_029891345.1 of Dryococelus australis. Taxonomy (NCBI): domain Eukaryota; kingdom Metazoa; phylum Arthropoda; class Insecta; order Phasmatodea; family Phasmatidae; genus Dryococelus; species Dryococelus australis. The sequence continues at coordinate 145,879,929 of CM057000.1, forward strand.
GGATCCAGTTTGATTGTGGTTCCAATGTAAAAGTGTTGCACCAACGAAATTTCATGATAGTAAATACGCTGAGACCTTAAAATGTTCAGATACAGAATATTTGTTTTCTTGCCACAACCAGTCAGCTGTAATATTTTTTGTTCAGCTATAGTAATAATATGAACAACTAGTAACTAAATACTGTTCACGATATAGTGAGCACTTTCGAAATCAACCTTAGAAAAAAGTCATTGCCCCTGCCTCCATATATTTCAACGGGCGCCCAATGAAGTTGGTAATGATAAATGGAAAATAATTCCATAATTTAAGGTTGAATAAGAATGGTTAGGCAACCATTTGTGATAACTTAAATTATTTATTTCGTTTTCTGTGCTTTTTAATGCATCACAGTGTACAAATGGCCAGATTTGTAATATATTTTCTTTTCTTATAATACCACAGTTTCACATGATATCTGCATAAAAAAGTGATGAGGTCCATGGCAATGTTAATTTTACATAAGGCGGAGGAATACACCGTACATACAAGTAGATCTTAAGCAGGGCTTTCAAAAGTGCTCATTTTGCAGTGAACAGCCTATAGCAAAGATATAACTGTTTATAGGTAAGACCACTGGACATAAGCCACGTAATATACAGAACCGGCCAAAAAATATTCTTGTGGTGCGTCATGTACACGATTCTGTATCCTGACGCTGAGTGGGTTAATACTCATTTTACTATTGTTGTGGATGGAAAGTCCCGTAGGCGTGTGAACTCTGGTTAATTTCTGCGCGCATCAGCCAGAACTCTTGTGCGGGCGTGTGCATTCTGCCAGTAAATAGAGTACAAACATTTGCATTGTTTTTCCACTGTTGTGGAATCTCGGTTTTAAAAAAATGCACTCTGCGCATTATGAACTTGCGCAACATTATTTTACACGCATTTTCTCTGACTGTCCGGTCGCGTTGCATACAGTTATCTCTGTAAAAAAATATGCGTTAAGATTAAATTCGCAAAATGTCTGCGTCCCCAGTAGATATGTTTTAAAAATTGTTTTTATTAAAAAAAACTTATACAATTGATTAGTTGGATTTTTACGCCCTATCTCTTAGACGGAAAATTTAGTACACTTTGACGCCTGCCAATGTCGGTCATCAGAGAATACATCAGAATTTGCACACTTTTTATGGAGACTGTTTACTGAACCACGAGTTAAGACAAATGTAAGCTTCTTTTTCTCGTACCAAACTTTCGAAGTATTAAAATAACAGTTTATGGATTGTAGTTGATAGTTTGTTTAGTAAACGCAGCATGCATCCCACACGACTAAAGGCTGTTCACGACAAACTGAGCACTTTTGAAATCAACTTCAGAAAAAAAGTCGCTGCCCCTACCTGCATATATTTTAACGGGCGCACTGGGTGACATGCGCCCGGTAATGTTGATAACGATGGAAGGGAAGTAGTTCCATATCTTAGCGTCGAATAAATAGTGTTAGGTAACAATTTGTGATAACATAAATTATATCTTTTACTTTCTTGTTTTTTTTTTTTTTAATGAGTCGAAGTGTAAAAATGAGCAGATTTGTAAAATATTTTCTTTCGTGACTATTTCACAGTTTCACTTAACCGACGCGCCAATAAAGTGATGAAGCCTATGGCGATGTTAATTTTGCATTAAAGTATAGAATACCCAATATGCACACAAGTAGATCATGGGTAGGGCTTTCGAAAGTGCTCATTCTACAGCCTGTATAACCGCCTAGTACTTAATGAGGGTTCCCTTGGTGTTTGAAATCCTAGTTTTGAGACGAAACTATTAAACGTCCTGCCAGTATGTTTATCTACGGAAATAATTCATACCCCAGACGAGGATGCGATGGTACTTTATAAAGTCACCACGGATGCTGTAAATATGATTTAGGAGCTCTCCAATATACAGCTAAAAATGGCCTTTTCAGACTACCGTATCTTAAAACATACTAGCCGGACGCGAGCCAAACTACAATACGAGCCTGTATTGGACTTTGCTACAGACTTTTCATCAATAATAGGGTCACCGCTGAAAGTGCCATAGGTACACGTCAGTTCAGAGCCCTGCGCGTAGCGGCGATGGCGCCCTTGCAGCCCTTGCCAATGTGACCCTTATAACTAGGGCCACCTGTTTTTCGCGAGAAAATATTTACGCGAAGGCTAAGATTCCAATGGCACAAGTGCAGTTTTGCTTTGGTTAATGGCCACGTGTCTTTGTCTGGTCGCAGCTCCTTACCTGACTGCACCAATCAGAATTAGGTAACTCCGACACTGAGTCCTCCGTGATTGGCGAGCAGACAGATGCTATGCGTAACATTTAAAATCATTCAATCACGAAAGTCAATCTGGGGGCTTATTCTGAGTTATTAATTTTTAGTTTTCGTTAAGTTTCGAAAGCTCTCTTAACGAATAAAATCTTCGAGAAAGGCAATGCGGTATTCTAAGTCATAATATGCTGCATCCTTCGAGATGCTACTGAAACTTCGGCAATGTTCGAGTTCTCGTTAGCGTTTTCCTCTCTTATTTATAATACCAAGATTATAAAATAAGTGATGTACAACAAACTAGAGGTTGTCGTGTTTCTTGTGGTTTATATGAATATCAATGTATGAATTTTCACTCAAATATTTTCAAGAGAAAGTATTTTGGTTGTAAAACGCCAAGAATTATTTACGCTTTAGCGCTACCTATCTTGTGAGTAACGAACTACATTGTCCAAAGCAAAATTTTTGAAAAAAATCAGATTTTATGCGCTTATCGTATACATAATAAGTAGACGATCTCTGTCTGTCTGTCTGTCCGTCTTTAATACCTCTGAGTCCCTTGGAACTAAATAAAAGTTCTTCATATTTTGCAGAGCGAATCCTCAGGATAAAATACAGGTCAGGTTCGAATTTCAGCAAGATCAGATTACGCAATCATTACCTTTTATCCTAAAAACTCATTTTTTAAATTACTTTTCCATATGAAACGTTTTGTATTAATGCATAGAGAATATTGCATAGAGATATGAACGTAATGGAATATCATTTTTGTTTACTTTAAATGTCTCGCTTCAATGTTAAGTTGATTAAGTAGGGCCACAGTGGCTCAGTGAATAGAGCGATTCCACAAGTGGGGTCTTAGTGGCTCAGTGGATAGAATTATGTTAAGTGGGGCCGCAGTGTCTAAGTGTATATATATATATATATATATAATATATATATATATATATATATATATATATATATATATATATATATATATATATATATATATATATATATCAGATGGGGCCGTAGTAGCTCATTGGGTAGAGATATTTCAAGTGAGGCCGCAGTGCCCAAGTGGATAGAGAAATATTCAATGGGACCACAGTTGCTTCAATGTTGAGTTATTTTCACATAATTTCATTATTACCTACATATATCTATGGAATATTTTTTTTCTGTCTTTGTATGATAACCAAATTTTTTAACATGGTAACGTTTCTAGCCCCGTGACAATACAAGATCACGGGCTAGGTCCCCTAGTTTTATTACGAACAACTGTAATAATCTAATAAATTCAAATTCCTCACAGTAGCTAACGTACACTGCTGCTTACATTCTTTACATATTAAAAGAGAAAGTTTAATTTATGTTTTTAAAACATTTTTTCTTAAATATGTTTTTATGTTCCTGTAAGGTATGAATGCACATTACTTCACGACGCTTTGCTTTTATAATCCCAAAAGAAATCTGTTTCACACACCAGCCAAGTTTTTATAATACAACTCGGTAACGAAGGCCGAAGGGCTTCGATTTCGTGTCGAGTTTCTTAACGAACATATAATGGGCTTAGAATAGCTCCTTTCGTTAGTAAACGAAAATTCGAGTAATAACGAATATTTTTGTCGAGAGGAAACGAAAGTAATAACTTAGAATTAGCCCCTGAGCTCTAGTGTTTCGGAGTACTAGAAGTCTTGAAATCTTTTCGCGAGAAACAGGTGGTCCTGCTTACAGCTTCCGGTATTCTCGGTTTAAAAATGAGACAGGCACCTTGATGTCGGAGTCACGTAGCCCCGTCAAGCACGACACGACACTTGAAACTTAACACCCAATGAAATACAAGATAGATCTGGCGTAAGACCGACGAATTCTGTCGTCCGAACAGCAATTTTGGATTAGAAATTATATTTATATTTTCGTTGCGTCGTGAGGCAGGACAGTGTGTACAACCTTGCAAAATGAAATTGTATATTTAGCTTCCCTACAACGGCAAATACGCAGCTCAAAAGAAAAGAAAAAAAATTGAAAATTACTGTAGTTAACTCTTAAAAATAATAATTTTTACCTTTGTATGCATTAGCAATAACACTTTTGTCACCATTATGCTTTCCAAATTTCCCGTCTGCCCACCGCTTTTGAAACTAGCGTAGTTAATAAGCGCTTTCTGAACGGTTCCCAAAAATTCTACTCTTCGGGCTGTAAATTCGCGCAGTCACATTGAAAATATAAGTGTTGTGTCGTGGTTGCGGTTTTTGTCGTGACTCTGTGATGCCCGCATAAAGCTGGATTTACAATAACCCGACAGTCCTATAAAACAGCTGCGACACCGACGAAAAATTTTCATCAGCCAATCAGGAGAAAGGTTACCCCGACAAAATCGCATCTCCGACAGCCCGACAAAAGTAGTTACTATTTCTACTTTCGTCGGGCGTAGGACCTGTTGGCCTCGCTTGGCAGTAGAAAAAAAAACATAAACCTAACTTTACGAAACGTCATGCGGATTTCACTACTGTAGTAAATTTAACATTAAACATAGGTTATTTACATGCGCTTCCTGTTTATCTTGTAACAGAAAGCTAATTAATTGACGAAAATTAATATTCGTGGAAAAATAACTGCTCCAAAATCCAAAATTACTTCGTTTAAAAAGGTACCAAAACAAAATAGTGTACAATAATTATTTGTGATTTCTTCACACTCCATAGCAAGTTACTGGCCATTCTATAATTTGCCGAAAGTTGGGCAACGCTTGTCGGGAGGAAACTGTCGGGGTATTCTAAACATTGATTGATATTGGTGTGGCGGAAATGGTTGAGCTGAAACGTCGTGTCTGACTGTCGGAACGACCTCGTCGGGCCATTGTAAATCCAGAAATCCAGCATATGAATACAAGGGTGAAAAATCTGCTTGCACCGCGAACTCCAGCCGTACACGCCAACAAAATAGTGGCACATGCCAGCGGAATCTTGGAACACCGTTGTCCAATCAGCGTGTGGTAACGTACCCGCCCGCCTGTAGCCCCGGCAAGTAAGGAATCTTCCGTAGCACGCAGGAACCAATCAGACGCGAGGTCCGTTCCTGACGCGCACGGGGCCATTCTGAGAATGGGCAGGCCGTTTCTTCTCTGTCTCCTCGCCTACTCTGTGTTACAACCGCGGGCGGGCTTTGTTTATGGGAGAGCGGGTTGTAAGTGTGGCCTTCACTCGTGTGTCAAATACACTTTCGCCTTTACAATTGCCTCGCACAATTCACGTCTGGCTGAGCAGGAAACGCCTCATGCCGTAGGGTCACTTGCAGTGTTTGACCTCGCTAGTACATGATATACTAATGAAGACTTTAGTCGGATTGTATTTATTTCTACCTTTATAAATTTATCTTAGACTTTAAATAGAGCCGCGAGTATTTCGCGTATTCATTCGGAGGCAAGGTAGACTTGAAACACTTGTTCTTCTCTCCTACTGTTCTGATTGGACGACAGTTCTCTAGACACGTCCCGTTTAATTTTGAGCCAGTAATAAGCAGGAAGCAGTAGTGTGAGTGAGTGTTAAAGAATTCTGTACAGAGGCCTCACTTGATCACAGCAACCAATAAGCAAACGATATTGTCTCGAGTGTATAGAGGACTGTCCAGCCTAGCTTGCTGCGAACTCAATCCGCGAAATACTCGTGGCTGTAACTACAAGTAGAGACTTGAAGAATTCACGGATTCATTTTGGGACAAGCTAGAATGGAAAACACGTGTGTTTATATAACCTTAGCAATTGGCCCAAGGCTGGCCTAATCGTCGTCTTCCACTGTGACAGCAAACTACCAATGTGCAGTTGATATCGGCATATTTGCACATACGACTGTAGAGTCTAGCCTGCAGATTAATGAACTCACGAATTTTTCAAGTATCTAACTATAAGATGTAGTTAAGACATAATAGTTTATTATCTTTCCTGACGTAATTTATCTGCATTTCCTCCGAAAATCCACAAGTCATCTTTAGTTCAATTCAAAGGTGAAACGCAAAAAGTAAAAAACTTCACTGCCTTGTGTGTTTAAGAAGAAAAATATTCAGACAATAAACAAGTGACTGTTTTCCGACAGCCATGTTCAAGGAACGATATTACAAGGCGGTGGACTATCCGTCCGTCCGTTGGAAGTTAAAATTTGAGATTTATTTGACGGGTTTACGGATAAAGTAGCCCTGCTATTGGTTGAAGATCACGTGACCGACGGACGGACGGGCGACTGATGGATGAAATGGACGGTTGTGAGTCCAGCTTTAATGCCTTTACACAACTGACAACTTTTAACATTTGACTTTCCGTTTGCTTTCCGACATGTTGTTTCTTATGGAGCTTGACACAATGGAACTGTCAAAGGTAAAGTCAAGCACCCGTGACTTCTGCGATTACGAACAATTGAAATTTAATGTCAAAGTCAAGCAGCCATTTTGTCGACAATCTAATAGAGGTTATGTGGAAAGTGCGTTATTTTATTGTAGGGCGATTTTAATCTCGGTTTATTAAACAAAGTTCGTCTTAAATTAAATAAATTGCAAATGAATATAATGTGAAGAGGAAATATATGAATTGACATATTTTTATAAAGTAAACAAATGAGTTTTTTGTTTTTAAATAAACTTTTTAATATAAATTTTAAGCCTATTACTAAAAAAAAGGTACTTAAAATGCATTCCTTGATAATATCATAATTATTTACACAGCAAGATACACATTTTTACAAAGCTTGCAGAACCGACGTTAAATTGTCTAAACTCTGACTTTACAATATTGTATTGTGTATTGGTGGTTTCGTCAGAGGAAAGGAAACGTAAAGTGAAATGCTAAAGTTTTCTATTGTGTAAGAAGCTTTGATTGTTGTATCGTAGCCCCAGCTTGACACGCCGGTGCACAGGGAAGAGAGAGAGAGAGAGAGAGAGAGAGAGAGAGAGAGAGAGAGAGAGAGAGAGAGAGTGTGTGTGTGTGTGTGTGTGTTTGGGGAGTCCACAGCCCGGTAAGTGTAGTTGCCGCCTGCGGCGGCAGGTGACGGTGTAACGTGACCAAACAGCTGTCACGTCACCTGCCTGCCTGCACCTAGCCGGCCATGCAACATCTCAACTACGGCACCGCACACTATTTAAAGTCTGTTCACCATCAAGTGAACACTTTTGAAATCAACCTTAGAAAAAAGAAGTCACTCCTCCTATAGGCTATTCGCGGTATAAAGAGCACTTTTGAAAGCCCTGCGTAAGATCCACTTGTATGCACGTTTTGTATTATTCCGCCTTATGTAAAATTAACATTGCCACTGGCCTCATCACTTGATTCAGGGGTCGGTCAAGTGAAACTGGAAAATTATTAGAAAAGTAAATATTTTAAAAAATTTGCTCAAATTTACACTCCGATGCATTAAAGAAACACAAAGCGAAAGAAATAATATAAGTTATCACAAATGATTACCTAACTTTTTATTCGACGTTAAGGTATGGAACTACTTCCCATCCATCGTTACCAACTTTACTGGGCAAATGTCGCTCAGGGCGCCCATTGAAATACATGCACGTAGAGGCAGTGACTTTTTTCTAAGGTTCATTTCTAAAGTGCTCACTTTATTGTGAACAGCCTTTACCTGCATATATTGTATCAGTTTATATTTAGTATGTAAAAGCTTGGCGCGAATAGTTAACAGCTTTACGCAAGATATGTGCTTACTACGCTTACGCAGATGTAGTATACGTTCTACATTGCGCCAAGCTTTTATATACTAAATATAAATTGATAGAAGCATATTAATTTATAGTAAAGTTTATTAGGGCTGTTTGACCACATCTTACAATTTATACAAATTGTGTAACTGTTATAATTATATTTTCTCTTTTTAGTGCACTTATAAATAAAAGGCTGGTTTTAAAGTTTTTCTTTTTTTTACATATATTTTTCATTCCATACACTCTCTTGGCCCTTCAGCAACCTACTAATATCTCAGGCCACCTTCCGTTACTCGCGGATTTCACTGCTCAGTAATTTCAATAACGCCAGCTATTGTTCCAATACTGCTGATGGCCACTGATAATCGCATCTGAGAGGTACCCTGTGCGAGGCTACCAACCGTTACTGAGATCGCGGATTTCACTGGCGTTTGAAACGTCAGTGTTGTCAGGTAAACCCTGGGTTTGGCGGGAAGTACGAGTCGTGTTCGAGGAAACTATACTCGCGGAAGGTACAGCTGCTGAGGCAATCACTTGTAACACTGTAGTGCCGTCAGAAGATGCCAAAAAAACAGTGGAAGGCGAGTAACACTTTAACGGTTTTAGTCCAAATGCTGTATGCAAATGAGTGAGTCCGCCATACTTGTTCATATTTTCCTGCACGCTAGAATACTACTGCCAGACGCTCCGAAACAATCAGTTTACTGACTAAGAGCAATATTTGCTGCTTACTGATGACTGTTCCCTTATTGCTGGCGAACATTGACAAACCATCAGTGATTTCAGTGCTCGTCAGCAGTAATGGAAGACGGCCCCAGAAATCCCAGCAGTGTAAAACTTCTTTTGAGGTGTGTATTGATCGGGCGAAAATGTGAGAACTATTACACTCCCCCGATATATTAAATTGGATATCAGACGCGACACAGGTGTAATAAATTGGCTGCCCTTGCCTTATATTTCAGGCGCAAAGTAGTAATGCTCCCACATCCGAACCTTGAAGACAGCCAGTGTTATATTATTACAGAATCTTTTTTTAACTCGAAGGACGCATTACAGGTGGATGTACATAGCCTTGGAGGCTGAATACTTGAGAAAGCGCTGCTACAACTGGTGTCTGGCTCGGGTTATTTCAGATAACACACATTGATAAACCGGCTCTTTATCGAACGCCAGATGTGTTTACTACAAACAGTCGACAGTGGAATTTAATTCCTTATCATAGATAACACGTTCGCGGAGAATTGTCTTATGACGATAGGGGAATTGGTAATTGTGTGACGACGAGTTTAAGGGTGTTCAAGATACGGCAACCGTTCTACATTTCAGCATATTACATTTTGTTTTCTTTCTGACATATCATAGTTCGAAAAAAATATTAAAATTGTATATATTTCTTTTTGTGAAAATTTCAAAGTTAAATAAAACCAAGGCGTTAGGATACAGCTAAAAATAACTGTCCATGCTATCATAATGCCATAAAAATATTTTTGTGGAAATTTTCTGTGCGTTTCGCTTGTATTACAAATTTAATTTCTGAGATAATATTTAAAGTCTAAATAGTTGGAAGTTAACCAAGTGTCAGATTTAAAAGAAATTGCGGTTTCAAGAAACACTTTAACTGAAACCATACTTCCCCGTAACGAAACGAGTGAGTGAGTGAGTGAAGAGATTTGGGTGGCTCTTAACAGCGAGGTCTCGAGAGCCGATGAGGGCGATTGAAGTGAGTATGGAGCGGTGCCGGAATGAAGGGGCGGGGGAAACGGGAGATCCCCGAGAAAACCCGCCGACCAACGACATCGTTCGGCACGATTCCTACTTGCGAAAGTCCGGTGACCCGGCCGGAGATTGAACCCGGTTCGCCTTGGTGGGAGGCGAGCGTGCTAATCGCTCAGCCAACGCGGCCCCAAAACGAAACGAAAAACGTAGAATAAACCCCTACGCAAAAATCGTGATATGAGGATACAGATGTAATTTTGTCTTCTGACATGACATGCACATTTGGTCATAATTCCAGCAGATCAGATGGTTTTCTCTCAGAGGATAATGTTTTTGGCTTACATTTGGTTCCAGTAGAACCTCTTGGACAGTTGTGGAAATACATACACATATCATCTCATCACGGTAAAAACTGACTAAAGAAATAATATCGTCACTACCAACGTCATGAAACGGCAATCTTACTCCCTGCAGTTGGTGACTCAAAGATGAACATATAAGGTGTGGAGGGACTACAGACACGTCAAACTGTCTTTCAAAACTTTTCGTCAACTCGTATATATTTTTACGTCACTCAACATCACACACGCCTGTGTGAAATTAATTAATACGTCAAATATTAGTGGCGATGTCTTCGTTGACAGAATATCTCCTTCCAATATGTTCTCTCTCTTACATAGATCTGTTATATACAAGCAAAACCAGGCTGTGGACAACTCGAAGAACGATGGGAAAAACACGTTTCAGCAAGGCCATTGTCCGCTTTAGCCTGAGACCTTGCAGTGCAAACCGGAACAAAATAAAACGACGTCATTTTTTGCACTTGGTTAATCTGTTTAAAAAACTGTGGCTTGTTTGTCTTAAACCAATCGATAAATAACAGCGGGCATTTTTTTCTGTTTAAGTTATGTTTTGTTTTGAATATCGCTTACCCAAGGAAAATTCTCCAATATGGGTCGGGGCAACGTTATGAAATGCGTATACACTCGGGCATTCAGGAAGCACTACAAGGCATGGATGTTAGTTTTATAAGTTTAATCCGGTAAGATGGCAATTTTCCGCTGTAAAGCCTCTTGTCACACTGGCAAATTTTTCCGTCAAACTGCTTCCAATAAGTTTGGTCAAATAAAGTTGGGCGGTTATGACGTCATCAAGACGTGATAAACGCCTCCATATTTGTCTGAAAAATTTGGTTGGCTTCAGTTTCCATCAAACATTTGTAAATTGGACCCATTGAAAAATTTATTTGATGTTTGATGGTTTCAGCCAATCAGAATCATGCACGACAAAAATTGACCACAAGAAACTTAAAATAACGAACAATTGCTGTAAATGAAGCAAGTTATGATGATAATTAATTTATGTAGAAGCTGTCTAGGCATGGATGTTATTTTAAGTGATTATTGCTCATAATACTACGAACTCAGAGGCAATAAAGTTCATTGTGCAGGAAACATATCTTATAAATAATACTTTAATTTAGTAAAGACGCGAAAATAAATTACAATATTACTTACATCTCTTCCTGTAATGGACTGCATGGAAAAACAAAAGCAATATCTCACTGTGAAAATAATTTTTAAATATTATTTCAAATCAGATTATCCGAATTAAAAATTTGACAGTGTGACACATTTTCAAACGCAATAAAGCTTATATGATAAACTTTGTTAGAAGGAAACATTTTATGGACGTATTTTATCCTCAAATTTTATCGTCAAATATAAATTAAGGTACAAATTTGACAGTGTGACACATTTTCAAACGCAATAAAGCTTATATGATAAACTTTGTTGGAAGGAAACATTTAATGGCCGTATTTTATCCTCAAATTTTATTGTCAAATATAAATTAAGGTACAAATTTGACAGTGTGACAGGGGCTTAAGGAAAGTTAAGTTGGATAATTTCATTTTACAGGGTTATGCACCCTGTTTGCAGTGCTGCACGACACAACAAAAATATTAATCGTTCATAACCCAAAATATGAATCGTTCATAACCCAAAACTGTTTCGTTGTGCTGACGTCAGAAGTGTTTTGGGTTTTATTAGTGTCACATGTTACAGCACTAATAACAAATGTATTGTGACCACGTAAAATAGAATATATTAATAATTGTCTAAGAACTCTTTCCTGTCCGCGTATTTCTCCGTGGTTTGGTGTACGCGGCCACGGTTGTCAGAATAGCCAACTTCATATCCATTTTTATTCATTCACGCATCAGCTGATACAGGATTTTGTATATGGTCCATTGTTACTTTAGTTTATGTCATGCTGCCACACCCCAGCTGTCAAAATCTTGCCTTTGTAGTTGGAATGGTGTTTATGTCGGAGCTGGGAGATTCGGCCATTGGTCTTTGTAAAGACAGCATGGTGGGAACACAGAGCTTCTGTTCAGGAGTGTAAAGGCTGTTCACGATAAAGTGATCACTTTTGAAATCAACCTTAGAAAAAAAATTACTGCTCCTACCTGCATATATTTTAACGAGCACACTGAGTGACATGCGCTCAGTAAAGTTGGTAACGATGTAACGATTTGGGGGGGGGGGGGGGGGAGTAGTTCCATGACTTAAGGCCCCTGCCCACCGGCTGGCAGCTGCGAAATTTAGATATAAAATCCCACGTTACGGAAATCTGGCCTCATTCCGTTAATTTTAAAGATAGGCGTTTCGGATAAATGTATTCTTCATGAATTTTTTAGGAGAAGATCGCTACAAGTGTATATTTTCAATATAAATCGGCAGTCTGTGTTTTTTTGTGAAACGTAAATTTTAAAAACTCCTTGCAAATTGGTTATGCATGTTATGGAAACATCTCCTCTGGGGTGAACTTATCCTTAAAAAATTACGAAGAATTGATATTGTTTGAAATGCCTATCTTTGAAATTAACGCACTCGAATGAAACTTCAACATGGGATTTCCTATTCAAACTTCGCAGCTGCCAGCTGATAAACAATGTCCTTAACGTTTAATTAAAAGTGTTAAGTAACTTTCACTTGACCAATGCATGAATAAAGTCATGATGTCCATGGCAGTGTTAATTTTACATAACGCGGAAGAATAAGCAATGTGCATACAAGTAGATCTTAAGACGCCCGTCTATTCTACGTAAAGCTATTTCCGCGTTTGAAGCCGAGAGGCGAGGGAGCGATAAAGGCGACACTGCCACGCGCATCAAGTCCCACATCGCCTCTAATAGCAAGGCTCTGAACTGCCGTGCAGTGTTCTCGTCGTGCTGTGTGTACCTATGGGACTTTCAGCGGCGACCCTATTATTTTATTGATGGAAAGTGTGTAGGAAGGTTCAATGCATGCCCCTTGACTAGTTTTGTATGGATCTGACAAGTGCATTTTGAGATACAGTGCTTTGAAAAGGACGTTTTTAGACATTTTGTCGTGCTCTGAAATGGTGTTTCTAATTAACGTGAGGTCTTGAAAACACTCTACAGCCCTCGTGCGAAATGTGTGTTCTTTTCGTAGGTCAGTACACTGGACGCACGTTTAACAGTTTCGTAGAAAAACGTGTATTTCGAACACACTACACCGCACTTCAAGCGCCAGGTAGACGGGCGCCTCAAGCAGGGTTTTGAAAAGTGCTCAGTTTACCGTGAATAGCCTATACGTGGATGTTTAAGTCTGTGATAGAGGTGGTAGGTCACCCAATTAAGAGTCAGTCACCCTGTGTGCTGAAAGACTTCTTACATCTAATGAGTATGTACAAACACTGCAGTTGGCATTCACGCTGCGTGCGCAGTGCGATTGTTGAGTAGGTCAGGGTTGAATCGCTGTAGTGTGCAGCGGCAGCGCCTGGATGGATAGGCAGCGCGCTGTTCGCTGCTGCTGTGCTGGTAAACATACTCCGAACCCCAGTTCTCGAGATTCAAGAATAGTTTCACACCTTTTGTTTGCTCAAACACGCACGTGCGTACTGCGAGAGATGAGTAAGTAAACAATAGACTTTTGCTTTCAACGCATGCGTTTCATTTCACGTGGTTAATTGTGGGATGTAATCAGATATTAGATAGGTTCTAAAATCAACACCTTTCATCAGATGTTATTTATGATTGTGAACTTTCCAGCTTAAGTAGGACCAAATATTTAAGCCCTATAAAAGAAAAAAGCTCCAGTACTTATGTAACAAATAAGGTTAGTGCATCAACTTTGGGCGAGATTTTGTGCTAGAGTTTCAAAGTATGCATCAATGCGTGTCCTGTGCTTTTTTTTTTAATTGCATCAATTTCTTGAGAATTTAAAACGCAGAGTCTTAAATTATATATAAAAAATCACTTTGCCGCAGTAGGTCATCTACAGTTTATTCTCCTATCTGTTTGTTGGCGTGTCAACTGGTGATAAAACGTTATCAGTGTGTCTGTTGTTTCCAGATGAGCGCAAGCTTAATAAAATACTCTTTTTAAGTCGAGCTCTCAACAAGCGACCTCGGCCTCTTACTAGACGATGAAAATGAGGGGGAGGGGAAATTAAATGGGAGGGGGGAGTAACTGCAATTTGTCTAAGGCCTCTGGTCCCCAGAGGTCGTTCCACGAGTTTAGACTTGGGAAGCTTTCCTTTTAAGTTAATGTCATTGTCATATGCCAGTACAAAAACCTATACTCATAAAATAATGCGTACAACGAAGAATACGATTATGCAGGGAATTAACAGGCCTGCAGTGCTGCCAACTCGGCAGCCGTGAACTTCAAATGGGGAATCAACGTTAAACGAAGTTCCTTCTCATTGCGCCAATTTTAAAGATAACTATTTTAAACAAAAAGTATTGTACGTGAAATTTCTTAAGGAATGATGCTACTTTAAATTATTTTGCCAATTTTTTTTTGTTTAATATGTTTTTGTAAAATGTAAATATTGAAATTTACATATAACAAAACATTGATGGCTAAATAATTTTTCTTTTTTTAAACAATTGTATGTTGCAATATTCTCTGACGAAAATCGCGTCAACATATTTTTAGTTTGAAATAGTTATCTTTAAAATTGGCACAAGGGGAAGGAATTTCGTTTAACATTGTATTCCCCATTTGAATATCGCGACTGCTGGCTTGGTAGGCAGACTCGTTAATTAGTGTGTGTAAGTATCTTGTCGGGAGTTTTTAAACTAGGTACACGCTATTTACGGAAAAATTGAGCATTTTTTGAAGCCCTCTCATTTGGAATAATAGTGTAAAAATATATTTTATTGTAGCCTTAGACGTTAACTTTCGAGTCCGGTGAAATATATACACTGTGTTTATTACTTACATGGCAATATATATTCAAAAAAGTGGTGGAATTTTACAAAATGGCTCATAGGAAAAAGTAACTAGAACCTCAAATGTGGTCACTTGACAGTGAACAGCCTATAATGCACTGGATCGGCTTGTCCCTGGAGTGTGCAGTACTGAACCTACGAGTTATGCATCTCGAAGTCCACTGGGTAGCACATTCTGGCCGATTCGACTGCATTATTAAACTACGTGCAGGATATACGAGAGCCGTTCACGACCCTACAAAACGCACAGGACGAGGGTCGATGGATGTTAGCGTCTAGCCACTGTAGTATGCACTATTTCAAAATACGCACCTTTAAAAGGGCCACGGTGGCTGTGCGGTTAGACTGCTCACTTCCCACCCAGGCGAACCGGGTTCAATCCCCGGCCGGTTCACTCCGGAATTTCGGAATCATGCCGGACGATGCCGCTGGTTGGCGGGTTTTCTCGGGGATCTCCAGTTTTCCCCGCCTTTGCACTCCGGCGCCGCTCCATAGCCTACTCCCCTCTTCGAGAACTCGATGTTAAGAAGCCTCTCTCTACTCCACCGTTTGGACAGTGCGATGTATCTCCGTGGCTTCAATTATTTGGTTCTCTGGCTGTTTGCTATTTCCAGCGTCCAGTTACAACATTTATACATAATATAAAACACAGTGACCCGCCGCGTGTGTCTGTGTATTCTGCTAAGGATTCTAAACTACTTGATGGAATTTGATGCGGTTTTCGCCATTATTTAGAGAATTTCTTGAGGAATGTTGAGGTATATAATACATTAATATTTAATTTTAGGATAGTTGAGAAATGTCTTAAGTTTTCTAATAAAGTCGGAAAAATCCGATTTTCGGTCCCTTACATGGCTTACGCTGACTAAACCATAAGAGCTAGGCCTACACCAAATTAATGTACTACAAGAAGTACTTGACAGCATACGTATGTTAGTCTTTTAAGAATGAACCACAGTAATTTTTTTTTTTTTTTTTTTTTTTTTTTTGTTTTTTTCAAATTTGTTTAAAAACAGAACCGCTTGAACAACACAGAATTAATACTTATAAGATTTAATGCGTTAGTTACACCATATCATTTTAGGAGCTAGCACAGATGTATGAATTACGCGCAACAAAATAATTACAGCGGTCGAGCGAGCTGATGAGGAAACAACTATGACGTTACATTGCTCACCGCGGCCGGCTCTATATATATATATATATATATATATATATATATATATATATATATATATATATATAAAATCACATTCGAGTGATGCCGGTGTGTTTTTTGCTAGTTGGTTGTAATGGGGACGGAAATGTACTAACCCATATTGTTATGCAGTATTATCCTGTCGTGAATTACAAGTACAAACTTTGAGGGAGGTTTTAGTTGTTGAAAATGAGCTAGAAAACATTACACAACCTATGATATAACTTGGTCAAGGGAAACACACACCCTCGAAAATTGGGAATTAAAGGTGGTTACTTAACTACGTGAAATGAAACACTAATTTCGTGCATAGTGTAAGCGGGGTTCATAATCCATTCCCGGTTACTTCATACTTTCTTGAAGTCCTGCTGAAGTTCTACTTCCAGGATATTCCTCCCGTCTCGCGCAGGCGAAACTGAACCAAGTATAGATCATTACACCAAAGGGACTGCGCACTGCATTATAGCGCACTCAGTGCAATAATATTTTGCATAAGAACTATTTCTTACCAACACACTTGTTTTCTATCTGTTTTATTCATATTAATTATAAATTAAAATTTACAGATTTAATATAAGTAGAAGTTCAATGTCGTCAAAAATAAGGTACTTTCAAAATAACACAAGTATAAATCGCTCGTAATGTGTGATATCACTTGAAAGTATTACACCTACGCGACATTTGTATATTTAGATATAAATGTCAATATAATGTCATAATCAATAAACACGGGGTAACACTTTTTTTTGTTGGTTAATAACAGCACCCCCTAATTTCCCAATGAAGGGCGGTATTGTTAGCTGCCATTGTTCGCGGATGGTGGATATCACATCAAACGAATACGACTCACGAATGTGTTTCATCTGCCGTAGTTTTTGACATTTTGCCAATAACTACTTTTAATTCCTAATTTTCAAGTGTGAGTGTGTGTGTGTGTGCGAGTGTGCGCGTGCGTGCGTGTTTGTATCTTCGAATGATCAAGTTAGGTCTTAGGACGAATTATGATATCTCATTTTCCGTAATGAATCATCTCATAAAGTTTGCACCTGCAGTTCAGCGTAATACTTTATAATGTAGATGAACTACGCTGAGAGAGAGAGAGGTTTGTTCCAGTCAACAAAATATGCATTTGTATAATGCCAAAAATATATTTAGTTGCCCCAACAAAATAGTTCGTTGAGTAACCAAAGTTTGAAATGCAACCAAATTAATTTGGCTGATCTAACAAAATGCAAGCTTGAATAAATGTGTTGGGCCAAAAGAAATTAGACGGTCAACAGAATATTTTATCGAATCGAGTGTATGTATTTGGTTGACCACTCTTTGATTAACTTTGTTCAGAATTGCAGCTCAAGAGTTTGTATGTTTCGTGACAATTAAGATAGTAACGGTGTTTGTTAGTGCATCTATTGATTCCTAGTAATTGTATAAACTCATTAATAAAACAAGTTCATCAGGAAACTAAAAAGTAAAACTGTAAAAACTTGATTTTCTTTTTTTGTTCACGCTGTCCAGTATTCGAAACGCATGTACTTAAAACCATTCATATTTCATCAATAGTGACCTTAGCTGAGTTTGCTAAATTGTAGCGCTCGGTGCAAACTATCTAGGTTCTAATCTCAGCTGGGCTTCCATTTTCTTAAATGAAAGAAAAAATTCTAATGTACGTAGGACCAAACAAATCTTTAGTTGCGGCAACCAAATCTTTGTTTGGCCTACAAAATAAAAACAACGAATTAATTTGGTTTTCAGTAACAAAATGTTTCATTGCCCCTATATAAACTATTAATTTGGTTGCGTCAAACAGACTTTGTTTGATTCAACAAAACCTTTCTCTTAGTGTTTGTTACTGTACACACTAGGAGTAGCAGACATGTTGCAAAGAAAACCATTTCTCTGTCGGATCACTGCAAAACGAGCAAAACTTTGTCCAGCGAGTACACGACTTTGTTACCTCGCACTGGCTGTGTAAATAAAACTATCTTCAGCACCAAGATGAAGTGACGCAACCGCTATGCCCAGACAAGTGGATTGATCCCTTCCGCTCGAGACTTCAATATCCACCGCTATAATTATATTGTCAGGTTTATAGCCATATAGCTAGTCAGTTTAAAAAAAAAGCTGATTAATACGACATAGCTAGATGAGTTATGAAATGTACGTTTTGCCCGTAATACGATTATCATAATCTGTGCTTGTAAATAAAAAAAAAGCATTAATTTATTACTGTTTCCAACTTTGCAGCAAATGAGAACCTATCAAAGGCAATAAAATTAAACCATGCGTGTTAACAGGCTAAGTGTCTAAGCGTATTTTCGATGAAGCATTTACTGAAAGATATCTACGAACCAAGAATGCAGGAATATATTCACCTTGGAAGGTGTTTGTACTTGGCTGTTGTCTTCGCATCAGTAATAACCGTTGAATATTAGTTAATATTAAATTAAAATGTCTTTGAAGCCTGTATCTTAACAAAGGTACATCGGTAGCCTATTTACCGTTTAAATGTAGTGTTTTTTAATAAAAGGAAAGGCGGTTTGGGATTCACTTTGACTTGTCTTCGATTACTTTTGTCATACCTAAGATCGTATCGAGAAGGTGCCGCCAATACTTAGACTGAGAATTTCAGTGGGTCACAAGAGAAATCAACCAAAATCTACCAGCTTAATGAAAATCTACATAATCGTCCTTCGAATAAATAAAAAAAAAAAAAAACCACTGCCGCTCGAATTAAAAATAATGGTTTAACACACGCACACATACACAAACACACAAGCACACGCGCGCGCACACACACACATACACAGTTCTACAGTTTAAAAACAAAGCATGTTAAAAAATACTCACCACTTTAACGTAAACAATTGTTAATGAATATTTAGAACACTTCAGTTAGCGATATACGTAAGAAAATTTCCACTACTAGATAGGAACTAGTATTATCCAAACCTGGTGGTAAATCCACGTAGTTGGCAACACGGAGAGACGGAAGGCCGTTGCGCCAGGAGTGTTGATGGGCGGCCGAGACTACAGCGCATGCGCGCGCCTTTTCAACTCAGTGCCCGAACATTGCAGGACCATTACACTGAAGATAAGGTGGACCGCTTATTCGTCTTCTCCGCATTTACCAACACTGACCTAACCCACACCAACAAAACTGTCAAAGTCACGTGGTCAGCAGTGGCGAACGCGTTTGTTTATATCCCAAATTTAAAAAAAACAAGCACTTTAATTTGAATAAAATACTTTATCAAGTAGAATTTAATGAAACTTCATTGTAAATTGGTTAGAGTGAGTGAGTGAAGAGATTAGGTGGCTCTTAACAGCGAGGTCTTGAGAGTCGATGAGGGTGATTAAAGTGAATATGGAGCGGCGCCGGAATGAAGGGGCGGGGAAAACGGGAGATCCCCGAGAAAACCCGCTGACCAACGGCATCGTCCGGCATTATACCCACTTACGAAAATCCTGTGACCCGGCCGGGGATTGAGCCCCGGTTCGCCTTGGTGGGAGGCGAGCGTGTTAATCGCTCAGCCACCGTGGCCCCGTAAATTGGTTAGAGGAAGTATATATACACGAACATCTCAAAGCACTTGTTTACTAAACAGTGTTCTAACCTCGAATCCGACCCACGCCGTGTTTTCTAGACGTGTAGGCAGAAAAGCAGTTCAAATGTTGGGACACGGGATACTGGTTGTGCGTGGCCAGTGAGATCGGCTGAGCGGTTAGCGTGCTCGCCTCCCACGAAGGCGAACTGGGTTCAATCCCCGGCCGGGACACTCCCGGATTTTCGCATGTGGGAATCGTGACGGACGATGTCTCTTCTGTTTGGCGGGTTTCCCCCGCTCTTTCATTCCGGCGCTGCTCCGTACTCACCTCAATCACCCTCATCGGCTCTCAAGACCTCGATGTTAAGATCCCCCTCTCCCTATCTCTTCACTCACTCACTCACCCACTCACTCACTCACTCACTCATCTTTAGTCTGTGAGTAGCTCGCAGTATGACCTAGATTGTCGACAGAATTGTATGCAGTGTCGCCAACCCTATCAAGAAATAAATCGGTAAATATTGCTGGAAAATTGACACGTTCAAGTAACAAATATCTCCAAGTGGAAATGGGTATACAATCCTTACGAAATGAGTAGGTATTCAATTCTTTGAGATTTTTGTCGTGTCTTAGTTGTTTACTTTTGTAATTTCTTCTACTCTTAACATCGGGGTATGTGAATTTTTTTTCACTATCACATGTACGCGTGTGTCAGTTAATAGCTAACAGGTGTGTGTGTGTTTTATATATATATATATATATAATGTTCCTATTTTAACATCGCAAATTCACAAATAAAACCACGGATGTTTTATAGACTACAAGGTGCATGCTTGCGATAGCCTTGTCAGACCAACCTTGCAGTTTACGACCTGCTTTATTGTTGTTTGATGGAAGGAGTAATTTCGATAAAAAATTACATTATTTCGATATATCGGTAGACAGAAGGTCGGTTTCTGTAGGTTCGCCGAAAAATCGGTAGGGCTGCCAACACTGTCCACAGCGTACAGGGAAAGAGGGGTAGACTACGGCCAATTTTTATAGTAGTTAGATAAAATTAAATTCGGTATAGGTAAAATGAGCACTTTTGAAATCCCTGCTTAAGATCTGCTTGTATGCACACTGCGTATTCTTACACCGTATGTAACATTAACATTGTTATGGGCCTCTTCACTTGATTCGTGCGTCGGTCAAGTGAAACTGAAATTATTATAAAATTAAATATTTAACTGATTTGCTCATTTTTACACTTCGATGTTTAAAGAAAAAAAAAACGGAAAGCGATAGCAATAATTCAAGTTATCAGAAATGGTTTTTTTATTCGACGTTAAGATACGGAACTACTTCCCGTCCATCGTTACCAACTTTACTGGGCGCATGTCACTCAGGATTATTGTTAAAATGAATGCAGGTAAAGGCTGTTCACGGTAAAGTGAACACTTTTGAAATCAACCTTAAAAAAATGTCACTGCCCCTACCAGCATATGTTTTAACGGGAACAATGAGGGATATGTGCCCAGTAACTTTGGTAACGATGGAGGGGAAAGTAGTTTCATATATTAACGTCGAATAAAATGTGTTGGGTAACCATTTGTGCTAACTTAAATTATTTCTCTCGCTTTCTGTTCTTTTTTTTTATGCATGAAAGTGTATTTGCATACATATTTACCTTTATAATAATTCCACAGTTTCACTTGACCGACGCATGAATAAAGTGATGAGGTCCATGGCAATGATAATTCTACATAAGGCGGAAGAACACACAACGTGTATACAAGTAGATCTAAAGCAGGGCTTTCAAAAGTGCTCAGTTTACCGTGCACAGCTTATATGGGGCAGTGACTTTTGTCTAAAATGATTTCAAAAGTGCAAAATAATTTTATTCATATAAAAGTGGTTGTCTTTTGAAAATCAAGGTGTAAACAAAGACGTTGGTCGGTGTTGACTTTGACAGTAGTGGTTGGAGTTGGGTAGGTCAGGACGTCGCGAGAGCGTGAGAAGATGAGAGGGTGGGGGGGGGGGGGGGGGGGGGGGAGTGGAGAGTATGTGCGACAGGCACTGTGGAGTGCAGATGGACAGCGGCACGAACTTGCGCAATGCTGCCCCGCGGCGCGGCGAGAAGGAGAAACTGCAACGATTCGCGCGGAGTTAGAGAGACACGCTCTCCAATCTCCAGTGACGCAACAGCAGAGGTAAGAACTGCTCATCTGCCCTCGCCCAGACCTGGGCCAGGGGTAGGGGCGCAGCCTGTTTGCTTGCGCAACAACCCGCCGCTATTGAAAGGGACAAGGTGCCCGCCCGCCCGTCCGCCCGCACGCCTGCGCCAGGGGAAACCGCAGTCTTGCCAACCCGCACTGTCTTCCCAACCACTTTCTGGTGTATCTTAAATTCACGGTTACTTCCAAACTGTTCTGAAGCCCGGATAAAGTTCTGCTTCCATGATATTCCTCCGCCTCGTGCAAACTAAGCTTAACCAAGTCTAGAAAATTACACCAAAGGACTACGCACCGAATTCGTACGCACTGTTGACAGTAAACTGAGCACTTTGGAAGCGCCCTGTTTACACGATCTATTTGTATGCACGTTTTGTATTGTCCCGCCTTATGTAAAACTAACATTGACATGGGCTTCATCACTTTATTCATGCATGAAGGGTCACTGACTTTTTTCTAAGGTTAATTTATAATATTCTCACTTAATCGAGAACAGCTTTTAACGGGCTTGCCTACCAAGCCGGCAGTCACGGATTTCAAATGGGGAATCAATGTTAAACGAAATTCCTTCTCATTGCGTCAGTTTTAAAGATAACTATTTCAAACAAAAAACACGTTGACGTGATTTCCCCAGAGGATATTGCTACATAAGTTTTTTGAAAGAAAAAAAAAAGGTAATTTTTATTATACGTAAATTTCAATATTAAATTATATAAGAAACACATTAAACAAAAAAATTGGCAAATATTTTAACTTAGCATCATTCCTTAAGAAATTTTATGTAGAATACTTTTTGTTCGAAATAGTTATCTTTAAAAATGGCGCAATGAGAAGGGATTTCGTTTAACATTTATTTCTCATTTGAAGTTCGTGGCTGCCGACTTGGTAGGTAGGCCCGTTAAGAAACATTTGATTTTTCCTGTTCCAAGTCGGCGTTATACAATGATCTGCCAAAAGTCTTGGGGTAGCAGTATGTAAAGGTAATAATCGGTGGCGCCAACATACCATACATTTTAGAAGTGCTCACACCTCTATAAGTTGTGTTGACATCGCGTGATTGAGGGTGCGCTGGTCATGGCATGGCATGGCATGGCATGGCATGGCATTTCAGCTCTCCAAGAGCTTCGTGTACTCCCATAACGATGAGATATGCCAGCAGGATAATGCGCCGTGTCACGGGCCCAAGTTGTCCAGAATTTGTTTGAGGAGCATTTTGGAGAGTTTGAACCTCGTTCGCCCGATATGAACACCTTCGAGCATTTATGAGATATGGCTAGGAGGTCCATTCGCATCAAATGTTCTGCATGTGAAAATAGCATGGAGCTGTGAATGGTTATCCAGACAACATGGGTGAACATCCTTCCACTGGTGTTGCTGCACTTGTCGCGGTAGAGGAGGGCCTACACAGCGTATCCCGTGGCTTTTGGCATGTCATTGTATTGGTAGAGAGCCGACCAGTTTTGAACGCTGCACAGTGTAGTAAAGGCTTTTCACGATAAAGTGAGCACTTTAGAAACGAACCCTAGAAAAAAAAGACACTGCCCCTGTATCCATATATTTTAATGAGCTCACTTAGTTATATTCACGCAGTAAAGTTGGTAACGATGAATAGAAAGTAGTTCCACATCTTAACGTCCAATAAAAAGTGTTAGGTAATGATTTGCGATAACTTAAAATTATTTCTTTCGCTTTACGTTTTTAATGCATGGAAGTGTAAAAATGAGCAGATTTGTAAAATATTTACATTATTAATAATTTCACAGATTCATTTGACCGACGCATGGGCAAAGCGATAAGGCCTGCGGCAATGTTAATTTTACGTAAGGTGGATGAATACACAACGTTTATACAAGTAGATCTTAAGCAGGGCTTTCAAAAGTGCTCACTTTACTGTGAACAGCCTATAAGCGTGTCCGATGTCGTGTGAATAACAAATAGGACGATTGTGTGTATATATATGTGTGTATATATATATATATATATATATATATATATATATATATATATATATATATATATATATACCGACAGAACTGATGGTCATGCGACCGTGGATACATGTAACACACTTCTAGCTTCCCGTAATTCTCAGTCATTGCTATCTTGAATCTACGGAATTTTCCGCCGTAACTTACATCACAGATTATATATTTTATTTTGGACGTCGACAAGGCACACGGCATCGCTTTGAACGTACTCTTAAAACATGACATTGCCAGACTACTGTTGCCGGAATCATTTCGTGACGGCCCACAAGGAAAAAAAATTGCTTATTTATTTGCCGGTAGTCACTAGTCAAAAATTAATAAACACAGAAGTGTTGAAAGTTTAAGTATATTTAATAATACAGCAAATAAGTACTAACTTAGTCACCCCAGTGGATGAGGGGATGAACTTGACATTTCGTGAAGTTGTGGTGTGTATATGTGAATTGTGAATGCGTGTGTAAGGAATGAGTGAGAAAGAAATTGCATTGCATCTTTGGTTTGTTTAGTATTAAGTTACATACTTATATTTTTTAATATATAATTTTAACCTTTGAATTTCTAGCAAGTGTAAGTGTATTATGTTATGGGTCCAGTGTAAGATAAGGCGGCTATGCCTTAACTGAGCCTTTAAGCTGTCGATAAATAAATAATAAATGGACAGGTGCATAAATCTTTAGGGATTAGTATTTATGTCGTTTCGTACGAAAAATTTCGTTAAACACTGTTAACATTTTCAGTCAAAAATTAAAATATAATTCCTGGTGTTGCAACAAACAAATCTTTTGTTCGGTACTGTACTGATATCCAGACGACGGTTTGTCTTACATCGGGAACAATAGAAAAAGTATGTGTGCTTTGTTACTGGCAGCAGTGGTTTATAAGACTACAGAACATAGTCTCAGCAGCGAATGATGTCTCTCACACGTAGGGAACCTTTCTCATTGGACGGTATGTTCTGCTGTGTTCAGTACAGACCATTCAAGCCACTTCATATGCAACGTCCCAGTTAGAGAACATTGTGGCTGAAAGGGTTAAATGGAAGTTACGACAAAAATAGCGGTAATGCAAGTTGGATGGCGAGTCCTTGAAGAAGCTCGGCAGTGCTAGTGGAGTGTCGTGTGCGAGTGTTGGCAGCGGCTGGAAAAGTGAAAGCTGGTGGCAGGCGGTGTGGCGTTGGTAGGAGCTGGGTTGTTGAACCCGCGCCTGAAAGGAGGGCAGTGAAAGCGAGTGTACCCCCAGGCAAGACCATGACCGTTAGTGTGGTAACAATCCCACGAACCTACCAACATGCAGTGCAAGCCTCCCCTTGGTCGGCCAGGGACAGGTGCTGCAGATCGCCCTCTCTTCACACCTAACCTTCCAAACATCACTTCACCTTCTTTCTTGAATACATCGTGTAAATGCTGTTCATGGTGAACTGACCACTTTTCAAAGCCCTGCTAAACATATACTCATTCATACATTTCCTATACTTCCGCCATATATAAAGTTAACATTGCCGTGGGTCTGATTGCATTATTCATGCGTCGGTTACGCAAACCTGTACAGTTATTAGAAAAGTAAATATTTTACAGTTTTGCCTATTCGTACACTATATTAAAAATAAAGAAAGTAAAATCAATAATTTCAGTGTTTTCAAATGTTTTCCTGACACTTTTAATTGAGTGTTAAGGCATGGAATTACTTTCTCACCGTCGTTTCCAACTTTAAAAGGCTCATGATAGTCAGTGTGCCCGTGAAATTACATGTAGGCAGGACCTGATACAGTTTTCAAAAGTTTATTTCAAAAGGACTCATTTTATTGTGAAAAACCTTAACTACAGGTACTATACACTTTTATTAACATAAAAGTGTCTAATTTTTTGGTTAAATTGAACTTTTACTTAATTTTTATCTATAAACTATAATATGTCATTCGAATAAAACAGAAAAAATATGTGTGTATTGATAATGCCTATACGCTGTTCAAGGTAAACTGAGCACATTTGAAACACCTGCTTGCGATCTACTTCTTGTATTACATTGTACATTTCCGCCATATGCAAATTTGAATTTGCAATGGACCTTACAACTTTATTCACGAGTCGGTCACGTAAAACTGTGAACTTATTACAAACGTAAATATTTTACAAATTCGCTCATTCTTACACTCAAAGCATAAAAAAACAGAAGAAGAAATAATTCCAGTATCAGGAAATGTTCACGTAACACTTCTCATTCAGCGCTAAGACATGGGAATATATTCTCACAGTCGTTACCAACTGTACAGGTCGCATGCCAGACATTGTGCCCGTTAAGATATACGTGCTGGTATAAAGTTGGTTTCAGAAGTGCTCACTTCGCCGCGAAAAGCCTTAAGATATACATTGTTTATTCCTGCCTTATGTAAAATTAACATTGCCATGGGCCTCATCATATTATCTATGCGTCGGTCAAGTCAAACTGTGAAATTATTAAATTAAGAGAATTTCACAAATTTACTTATTTTTGCTCTTCGATGCATTAAGAAAACAGAAAGCTAAAGCAATAATTTATCAGAAATGGTTTCCCAACACTTTTTATACAGCATTAAGATATGGAACTACTTTCCATCCATCATTACCAACTTTGCTGTGCGAATGTTACTCAGTACGATCGTGAACAGACTTTAAGAAACGGTTTTTATGAAGAATATTTCTCAAACTCAGTGCTGTGCGCTGTCCTCTTGGTTCGATATTTTGCAAGACTTAATCGAGCATTCTTTGCACGAGGCGGAGGAATGGCACGGAAGTGGATCTCTGGCAGGGCTTGAGTAAAGTTGGAAGGGACCCTCCAACGGACTACGCCGTGGAGGCGACTGGTCCTCTGTGACGGGTTACCAACTACCTGGACGAACAGTTAGGGACAGTGGTGGACGACTCTCGGAGGAGCCGAGCGAGATCACCACCCCCTGATCTAGATCTGCAGTCATATGGAGCTCAAGTACAGCACAGTACTGTTCCTTTGCAGTTTCTCTCAGCATCGCACATAGGCAGTGCACTGTCGTACATCTACGGACACTTTTACAGAAATGTGGTTGTCCCCTTTGGTGTAATTTTCTAGACTCGGTTAAGTTTTGTTTGCATGGGGCGGAGGAATGCACTGGAAGTAGAACTTTAGCAGGGCTCTATAAAAGTTGGAAGTAATCGCGAATGAACTAAAGTTTAATCCATTGGCTTACATAGTGTGTAATAATATCCTGCTCTTAAGCCCCTGTCTTCAAACTGCTTCCAATAAGTTTGGTCAAAAAAAGTTGGACAATTATGAGGTCATCGAAACGTCATAATCACCGCCATATTTGTCTGAGAGAGTTTGATGACTTCAGATTCCCATCAAACATTTGAATATTGGACCGGTTCTAAAATGTCTTTGATGTTTGACGATCTCAGCCAATCAGAATCGTGCACGAAAAAAAAAATGGACATCAAGAAACTTTAGAGTAACGAACAATTGCTGGATACGCAGTAGGTTATGAAGATAATTATTTTGTGTACAAGCTGTCTTGGCATGATGCTAGGTATTTTAAGTGAATATTGCCCATCGTGTTACGAACTCGGAGGAATTAAAATTCATTGTGCAGGAAACATCGGTTATAAATATCGAATTTTGTAAAGAAGCGAAAATAAATTACAACATTCCTTTATATTTCTTACTGTAATGGACAGTATGGAGAAACAAAAGCAATATCTCACTATGAAAATGATTTTTAAATAATAATTCAAATTATATTCTCCCAGTAAAAAACTTTGACAGCGTACACATTTTCAAACAAATTCAAGATTATTTGATAAAATTTGTTGTAAGGAAAAATTTGATGGCGTATTTTGTCTTCAAATCTTACTGTCAAATATAGTTGAAGGCGAAAATTTGACAGTGTGACAGGGGCTATACAGATATAATTTGCGAAAATTTCAGCTTCCCGGAAATGCGTAGCAATGCTTCTTTATGACGTAAGGCGCGACTTTGGGGCGTGGGGCGTATATATAGTCTATATATATAACACGCACGCGCACGCTACACACACACACCACACAACACACACACACACACAGAGGTTTCCCCGTAATAGAGCTCCCAACTTTTTGTCTG
Organism: Dryococelus australis; assembly: GCA_029891345.1. Classification (NCBI taxonomy): domain Eukaryota; kingdom Metazoa; phylum Arthropoda; class Insecta; order Phasmatodea; family Phasmatidae; genus Dryococelus; species Dryococelus australis. The sequence continues at coordinate 145,907,920 of CM057000.1, forward strand.
TTTCCATTTCATATGAGAGCGACATCCTCGTGACCTCCTTCGCAGATATGTTTTAGCGGAAAACAAGCATGGAGATAAGGCACCGCGTCAATACTTTCCCTAGAAGAGAAACTCCGATATATGGAACATATACTGCGAACGGCACTGCTGGTTGGTTAAGAACGCGTTCCCTGCAAGTTATACACTACACTATCAAGTCAACAGGTTAATTTAATAAAAAAATATCCAATAAACCTACTACCTATCACGGTTTAATCTCTCTCTAATATAAAATTTACTGAAAACGGGAAATTTACGTACAAGCAATTGTTTCCGCCACCTCAAAGTCATGGGATGGAGCATTTGTGGGGGAGGGGGGATGAGACCTCGAGTAATTCCCTTGAAATTGATAAAATACGAATATTCTTAAAATAAGGCATGTTAACAATACAGTATTAATATTTAACTTAATATAGTAACAGGAAACTATGAAAAGTAAATAGATAGCCTAACCACTACGTAATGGGGGCTGAGGTGGCTGAGCGGTTAGCCAGCTCGCCTCCCACCAAGGCGATCCGGGTTCAATCCCCGGCCGGGTCACTCCTGATTTTCGCATGTTTTGTTATGTGAATGTGTTGTAAAAAATAATAATTCATATGAAAGTGATTTTGTGTCACATTAATTTGCTAAATATATAATGTCAAAAGTAAAATGGTGATTGAAATCCCCTAAGCCCACCTACACTTATTAAGGTTACCTAATCAAATTTACCTAACCTAACTTAACATAAAGTAACCTAACCATTTGAAACTGTGCCTCCTGTTAACTAATAGACAAAAATTATGTATACAACTATACAATGTTCACAGTTATTTAAGCAGTTTTGAAATCATTTGAAAAATAACACTGCCCCTACGTGCATATATTTTAACGGGCTCACAGAGTGGCATGGGGCCTGTAATGTTGGTAACCATGGACGGAAAGTAGTGTTGTAGTTCCCTTATTGTCCGTATAAACAACAGTGCAGTCGTTTGTCTCGAGTTTCAGTTGCAAACAGCAGAGAACTTGTGTATAGCCTTTGTTTTGTGTTCCTGTACATATAATTTTTGTCTATGAATAAAAAGTTATTAAGTAGTTCCACGTCTTGGCGTTGAATAATAATTGTTAGTAAATATTTGCGATTACTGAAATATGGGGCAGCGGTGGCGCAGTGGCTAGGGCGCTCACCTCCCACCACGGCGATCCGGGTACGATACCCGGCGGGTTCACTCCCGGATTTTCGCATGTAGGAATCGTGCTGGACGATGCCGCTTGCCAGAGTTTTCTCAGCGTACTCCCGTTTCCCCTGCCCTTTCACTCCAGTGTCGCTCCGTCCTAGGGTCTCATTTCATGTCATGTCCGGGAATAACGGGCACTAGCTGGAAAGCCCGCCATTCGGCGAGTGTTGCCTAGCCCTGGGTTCACTCCCCACTCGAGGTTTTTTATTATTACTGGAATAGTTTCTTTTGCTCTGATTTTTTTTTAAATTCATATATGTGTAAGAATAAGCAAATTGGTAAAATATTTACATTCCTAATAATTTCGCAGTTTCACTTGACCGACGAATGAACAAAGTGAGTAGGCCCATGACAATGTTAATTTCATATAAAGCGGAATAATACGGAATGTGTATTCATGTATATCTTACCCAGGACTTTCAAAAGTTCTCAATTTACTGTGAGCAGCCTATAAACATGTTGTCTGGGCATAATGCACAATGCTCCACTCCTCAAGGAGCCTTCTCCGTGAATGAGTTTCTTTATTCGACAATGCATGAGGTCGTCAATCCCATCGCTATGAATGATCTTATTATAGATTATTCAAGGTAAAATGAGCAATTTTGAAAGCCTTGATTATGATCTACTTTCATGCACGTTGTGTATTCCTCCGCCCTATGTAAAATCAGCATTGCCATGGATCTCATCACTTTATTCATGCGTCGGTTAAGTGGAACTGTGATATTATTAAGAAATTAATACTTTATAAATCTGCTTATTTTTATACACTTGGATGCATTAAAAAACAGGAAGTGAAAAAAAATAATTTTAGGTTACCACAAATGGTTACCTAACACGTTTTATGCGAAGTTAAAATATGGAACTACTTTACAGCCATCGTTACTAACTATACTGTGTGACTGTCACTCAGTGCGCCCGTTAAAATATATTCAGATAGGGGAGTGACTTTTTATAAGGTTCATTTCTAAAGTGCTCACTTCATCGTGAACAGCCTTTATGAAGGAATACATATGTGAATGCATGTTGTGAAGAATATTCTAACTTGTGCTGAGGTAACCAAGAAGAGAGATATTGCCGTCGGTTTAGGTGGCCTCGCAGCATAGAGCGGCTCCGCTGCGTGTGTATACCGTTCCCTGAACGAGACGCGCTGTCGCACTCGCCAAGGACTTTCCGTTCCGTTCCGTCCCGTCCCGTCCTTCAGTGCGCGCGATCACTGCATCAACACAACGCCTTTCCTCGAGAGCTCGCTTGTTATTACGGTCTGCTGTTGCGCATTGCGCCGCGCCGCATCAAAACAATACACTGTATTCAAATGCTTTTGTATCCTAATTAACTACTGATGTGTTTTGCCAATCACTAGAGACCTGAAGAATTCGCGGATTCATTTTGGGACAAGCTAGAATTCAAAACACTTGCGTTGATATAACTTTAGCCATTGGTCCACACGGTTTTTGACACCTCCTGGAGAACGGTGTCGAACTGTCGTCTTCCACTGCGACAGCAGACAACCAACGTGCAGTTGATATCGGCATATTTGTCCATAAGACTGTAGAGTCTAGCCTGCAGGTCATTGAACTCGCGAATTTTTCAGGTCCCTGCCAATCACTCATTGCAATTTTTAATGAATAAGAATTATTATAATATTATTAATAATTATTTTACTATGAATGATTGCGCAAGTGTTGCACCTATATTTTTATTTTTGCGCAGTGGTGCTGGGGATAGCCCCTCTAGTTTTTTTTTTTTTTTTTTTTGTGGAGTCGTAAACACACAGTGCTTTAAATTTCCTTGCATTCCTGTTTTTTTTTTTTTTGGTTCTATTTTGATTCCATATCTCTATATTTTGGTACATGCATTGTCGTATGCAGAAATATTTTTTTTCGGAAGAAAAAAAAGGGGAAAAGAAGAGTGAGGAGTTTCCTTCATTGATAAAACAGCTCCCGTAAAAATTTTTGCTGAAAAAACAGTCAGCACATAAGGACACCTGCAATTTTTATTTTGCGTATTTTTAATGTTTTACAATACCGTTTTATACTACGTAATTCTCGTCTCACGTATTTTTTAATGTGTCCTGCATATTTCGAGGGAGGGGGTGAATGTGGAAGCCCTCTCCCCCCCTAACTACGCTCCTTGGGTGCAGTCGTTGCATTTCGTGTCACGGAATCCTTGGTAGCAACCTGACCTCTAATTATGAGCAGTTGAAATATCATCCCTTTGTATCATGCTTGGCTTCTGTTTTCCAATTCCAGTTAAGTTCATCGTTCTGAATCTACTTGTGGTCTTGTTGGTTGCATGTAAATATTCAGTTGTTTTCTTGTCTTTGTCAGTTCTATTGTGTAAATCTCTAGCTTTTAAGTAGTTTATGTTTAGTGCTACTTATTTCTGTTGTTTTGGTGGATGTCTCATATGACGTTTGTTTACAGGGACTCATTGCTGCTTTTAATAAAAACGAACTACTATTTTACTATGCTATTATGTCACAGTCTACATGGGCACAAACTGGCAGCAGAGTGCGGTTATTTTTAACGTCACTTGTGGTTCAGAACTAGTCGTTTATTTTACGTATCCAACAATTAAAAGATATAATTTATAATGTATGGAATTATTACAGAGGAAGGTTGTTTCAGATTCAGGTTCTTATGACCTTAAATCAGTGCATCAACTGATATAACTATGTTTTATTAATTCGTTCCAAACTTAATTCGGTACTTGCATTTTCGTGTGGTCTGAAGTATATTCCAGAGGTTAGTTAAAAATATATATTTACTTTATTTTCAGCAACATTTAACCCTTTCAGACTCGTTTTAATGTATGGCTTCAGGTGCTGCAAACAAAATATTTTATGACGCATGCTGTACTTAAGTCGACGCAACACTTGTTTCGTTGTCACAGCCAATGAGCTATAGGTTATACATTGGGCTCCAGTTAAACGAACCAATTACGACCGAGACCAATAAGACGATTTACGAATCGTTTACCCACAGGTAAGATCATTGGTCATCGAGCTTGCAGTGTGCAGCGTAGAGCAAAAATTACCTACCCGAGTGTAATGTTCACGATTGAGCACTTTTGAAACTAAACGAAGAAAAAAAAGCCATTGTAGCTGCCTGCATATAGTTTCACGGGCGCACTGAGAGATATACGTCCAGTAAAGTTGGTAACGATGGATGGGAAGTAGTTCCACATCTTAATGTCGAATAGAAAGTGCTAGGTAACCATTTGGGATAACTTATATTATTTCTTTCGTGTTTTTTTTTTTTTTAATCCATCAAGTGTGAAAATGAGCAAATTGGAAAAACATTTTCTTGTCTAATACTTTCGCAGTTTCACTTGGCCGACGCGTGGATAAAGTGATGAGACCATTACAATGTTAATTCTACATAACGCGAGACAATACACAACGTGCATTCAAGTAGATCTTATGCAGGGCTTTCAAAAGTGCTCATTTTACCGTGAATAACCTATAGTCCATTCACGGTTTCTTCGGCCTTTTTGACTCAAACCTTTGAAAAATCTCCTCACGTATTACGTGCTTGGTTTCCACCATACGCCATACGTCACATGCATTTCATACTTGTCTTCATAAAAGTTACTTTTTTTTTTCTGTTAAATTGAAATTATATTAATATTTTATGTATAAATTATAATGCTTCATATATAAATAGTTTAAATAAAAACAGCGAGAAAACATGTGTGTTGGTAGCGCCTAGTAAGAAATAGTCTTTATACAAAATACTGTTACCACAAAGTGCGCACGAATCCAGTGTTTTTGTCCCTCTGGTGTTATCTTCCAGACTTAGTTAAGCTTAGTTTGCACGAGGCGGAGAAATATCCTGGAAGTAGAACTTTAGCAAGGCATCAGAAAAGGCTGAAGTAACCGTGAATCAACTATATACACAATATTGTGTACACTGGGCCTGAGTGGCTTGACTTGCAGAAGTGAGAGTGTGTGGAAGCCAAGCAAGGCGGAGGGACATCAGCTGTCTCGGGTTGGCGGGAGGGGGGGAGTGGCGGATGGAGAAATCCGGAGTCGTGTTTACGTAACAACCCCCTGTCCCTAGGCGGGGAGAGAGAGCCGGGCCACTGCTGTGTCGTTCACCCGGGAAGTGAGCGGGATGAGAATGGCAGAATCGATGACCCACTCTCCAGGCACGCTCCTGCACCTGCCACCCTACCCCCCCCCCTCTTTTCTCATCACACCCATCCTCTCGTCTTCTTCCTCACCTGGGCCTGCTCGTCGCTATTTCTGGAGCCTTGCATTCGCAGAGCGGGCTGCTCCAGCACACAGCACTCTTCACAACGTTTCTCGTTTTTTTTTTTTTGCAACTATTTACTGTCGTTCAGTTACTTATGTCCGGTTGCACTATCGTAGTTCGAAACTCGACCCGACATCGGACCTCAGATCGGCACAGAAAAATGTTGCACCATTCGAGTTCAGAGCTGGACTGGAGATCGAGATGAAGTTTATTTCGAACCTCTTTTTTAGCTCAAATTTGCTTGCTTTTTGAGAGTTGAAAATTTGAGTCAAAAGATGCTTCTAGAAACTTGATAAAGTAGCTTGAATCTTAGTTGAATAGCTTGGTTTTTCGATGTAATGAGGGGGGGGGGGGGGTCCAATATCGGCATTATACCACTGCTGTAGTACTGTGGCTTTAAATTTTGTGTATAGTCTGTTCACGGAAAATTGAGCACGTTTGAAAGCCTTAATTCATACGTTGGTTAAGTGAGGAATCTCATATATTTCAACCCCCAAGGCGAGCCGGGTTCAATCCCCGGCCGGTTCACTCCGGATTTTCACAAGTGGAAATAGTGCCGGACGATGCTGTTGGTCGGCGGGTTTTTTCTCGGAGATCTCCCGTTTCCCCCGCTCCTTCATTCCGGCGCCGCTCCATACTCACCTTAATCACCCTCATCGTCTCTCAAGACCTCGCCGTTAAGTGCCATCTAAATCTCTTCACTCACATTTTTCAAGGGTTGGTTTCCAAATGCTCAGACGTGAACAGCCTGTTTGTAGTTGAACTCGCTCCGCTCGCAGGGTGAAGTAGACCAGGCGATGAACTGTGTTAATCGGCGCACATGACGCCGTCCGGTATCACACACATTACGCCAGGCGAAGGACGAACTCGGGTATCAGTCGTTATCGAGCTTCCGGAAATTAACATCGCGCAATGCATCGCGCGCGCCCCGGTGATGTGTCGGCCGTAGCGCGGGATACTCAGTTTTCCGTAGTCGATACCGCGGCCTGCACTCGCTCAAGAGACAAGCTACAGCCTCTACTCGAGTCTGTGTCGCATGCGTATAGGCGGTTCACGGTAAAATGAGCACTGTTGAAAGCCCTGCTTAAGATATACTTGTATACACGTTGTGTGTTATTCCACCTTATGTAAAATTAACATTGTCATGGGCCTCGTCACTTTATTCATGCGTCGGTCAAGTGAAACTGTGAAATTATTAGGAAAGTAAATATTTTACAAATCTGCTCATTTTTACACGTTGATACTTTACAAATGGTTACCTAACACATTTTGTTCGACATTAATACATGGAACTACCTACCCCTCCATCGTTACCAACTTTACTGGGCACATGCCACTCAGGGGCGCCCGTTAAAATATATGCCGGTATGGGTAGTGATTTTTTTCTAATGTTGATTTCAAAAGTGCTCAGTTTATCGTGAACAGCCTGTACCATATTTTCTCTATTTTATACGTTGAAAAACAGAATAATTACAATAAACATAAATAAGATATAGAAATAACTTCGTAACTAAGTAAATACTTGCTCTTTGACCATTCACGCAAATTAAAATTTTATTCTGATGAGACATCTTTGGAACACTAGCGCTTACCTAGAGGCGAAAATGTTCACTATACCAGTCTTTGCCAGTAAGAAAACTCGTTTTGATCCTAACACGAGTAGAACTAACCTTCACATTTGAAAATATTACTATTCCGAAAGATCAATACAATAAAATAAAATAAACGCAAATTCATGTGAACTTTTTAAAACCAATACTATTGTTTTAGAAACAAATAATTTAACAAAGAGGATAAATTTTAATAGTAAATATGATATGAAATATCAAGTATTTTAGGATTCGAGAAATAACAAATAACAAAAAATGAGATGAGTATAAAAAATCTAACGTTAACTCGCAAAAAATATTAATATTCATTGTAACTTGGCTTGTGGAAAGTTTGTAAAATATGGTGAGTTAAATAATTTAGAAATTGTTATCATAGCTAGTTTTGAGCCAAAAACAATGTTTGATTTTCGTGTTTCTATTGTTTATAAACCAGCTTATCCATTATTTTATAAAATGAATATTCAAAGGTGTAATCATATTGTTTTAAAAATTATGGACGAAAATAATAATCTAATTGATTTTGTAATGACGATGTCGAAGTACTTTTACAAATGAGAGATATTTTCATTTGTGATGTGTTTTTAAAGGGATATGCGAACCCCGGCCGCATACGTCACCAAAATGGCGTCGCTGATCAGTAGAAAGTTGAAACGTCCTGCTCCTGCTAGCCTGCTCGTCAGCCGACAGCTAATGCCAGCAGAGAACCTTCCATGACACGCGGTAGCCAATCAGACACGAGGCCGATTCTCAGAGGCTCGCGCAGCCAATCAGAGAACGGGTACTCCCACATCAAAGAAACCACGCCGCCCTGGCGCGCCATTCCGTCTACGTACACGTCTATACAGTCTATTCGCTGTTTCTTCACACTTTTTGAATTGAACCCTTAAATAAATCCCCCCCCCCCCCAGTATGACTTATTTGGTTATTTCTATAATATGTCTTGTATCACTCGCGTTTTAAACTGGTCTTAACATAACATTACCTTATTTTTAGTCAACTTAAACTTTTACCTATATTTTATCAATGGATTATAATATTTCCTTTATAATTAATATGGTTACAGAGAAAACAGGTGTATTGGTAATACCTAGTAGGGAATAGTTCTCATGAAAAACTTTATTGAGGTGGGTGCACATGAATACGGTGCGCTTTTTCTCCGGTGTAACTCTCTAGACTTGGTTAAGCTTTGTTTGCATGAGGCGGAGGAGCAATAGCCTAAAATTACTATATATTATATAAAATATGTACGTATATGTGTAAGTATATATATGTATATATGTAATGTATATATGTAATGTATATGTGTATATGTAATGTATATATGTAATGTATATGTGTATATGTAATGTATATATGTAATGTATATGTGTATATGTAAGTATATATGTATGTAAGTATATATATATGTATATGTGTGTGTATGAATCACATCAATCTGTGTATGTCCTATGGTTTAATGCACTATTAATAAAATATGTCCACCTTATAAGGATCACCCAAGAATAATTTTAGCAACCCTGCCAAACATATCGAATTTTATTTTCGTGTAAATATTATTAGCTACTTAATAATATAAAAGTACTATAAACTCAGACGGCTGAATCGCAAACACAAACAATTTTCAGATGGTACGAGTGTGTAATCAAAATGCGTTCTGTTTGAAGACTACGGGAACGTAACCCACAGCCATCACGCATACGAACTGCGCGCCGTCTGAGAGTCGCAGCAGAACTACCTACGTATGTGCGTCCAGCGTCTGTGTCGGTAGTTACAAGACGGGTTTCAACAATCTCAGAGGCCTTCTAAACGGCCCCAGGTTTTATGCCCGAAAGCTTAGCAGGGGACGGTTTACAGACTAACTTATAACCTAACTTAAATTAACACGCATGCCTTGCGCGGGATTCGGACCCGGATCCTCCCGCGCACCAACCGACTGCGCCACGGGAGGTTGGCGCAATGGTCAGAGAAGAGAAAAGCGGTAGCTTTGTTCTCCTGTGTTTCTGGTGGTGGTTCAAAGATTTCGACACCTTTGTTCAGAAGGTTAACTGCATTTTTTTGTGAACGTGATACTCTGAAGATAACAAATGTAATTGCGAAATTTCCTCATTGAATGGCTACGTTAAAGAGGAGGTGATTGTGGGTGGAGGAGGAGGAGGAGGGGGGGGGGGGTCCCACCTCTAGGCAAGCCTAGGCTTCCGACTCAAGAAGGCTCGCGAACTGATCGAGATAGTGTTCCTCGCTGCACACAATATACATTAGTTCAAAGGGCACGCCAACTTGGCTCGTGAACTACGTTGTAGGAAAGTTTGAATAACGGGTTTTTGCACGAAACCATTAAACGTGACCCTATTACACCCTATTACATTCACCCATGGAGAGAAAATATACACCAGCCGAGGACGGAATGGTGTTCCTTATATATCTCATGTTATAAATATTATATTTTAAAGCCCACCAACTTCGTTAAAAAACTGCTTCTCCAGATCGCCTACTACCTTCACATAAGGGAAAGTGAGGGAAGAGACTTGGGCGGCTCTTAACATCGAGGTCTTGGGAGCCGATGAGGGTGAAGCGAGGTGAGTATGGAAGCAGCGCCCATGAAAGGGGCGGCGGAGACGGGACATCCCGAGAAAACTCGCCGACCAGCGACGTATTCCGGCACGATTCCCACACGCGAATATCAAGGAGCGACTCCGCCGGGAATCGAACCCGGTTTGCCTTGGTGGGAGGCGAGTAGTCTAACCACTGCACCACTGCGGTCCGTTCACGCTAAAGTGAGCACAGGCCTAGGAGCTACTTCTCTGATTGTATCGTATCCTTCCACCATACGCAAAATTCTACATTGTCATGGGCCTGTACACTTTGTTCATACGTCAACCAATTGAAACTGTGAAATTATTAGGAAAGTAAAAGTTTTACAAATTTTGTTAGGTTACATTTATGAATATTACAAGATAGAAAGTAAATTAAATAGAGTATTCACAAATATTTACCAAACACGTTTACTTCGACCTTAAGAAATGAAACTATTTTCCTTCCGTCGTTACCAACTATACTTGCACAGGCCTGACATTTTGCCTTTAAAAATATATGCGATTAGGGGCAGCGATCATTTTTCAAAGGTTGATTTTAAACGTGGAGTAATAAGGTCGACACTACCCCGCGCATCAAGTGCTTTATCACCTCTACGCTCAAGTCCCTGAAGTGGCGTGCCGTGTTCTCGTCGCGCTGCGTGTACCCATGGGCCTAGAATGGTGGCCGTATCATTTTATGGTCGAGAAGTCTGTATAAAGTTAAATACAGGTTCCCATCGTAGTTCCGCTCGCCACGGTGGTGTAGTGGTTAGACAACTCGCCTCCACCTAGGAGAATCGGGTTCGATTCCCGGCGGGGTCGCTCCTTGATTTTCGCACGTGGGAATCGTGCCGGACGATGCCGCTGGTCGGCGGGTTTTCTCGGGGATGTCCCGTTTCCGCTGCCCTTTCATTCTGGCGCTGCTTCATCCTCACCTCGCTTCTCATGACCTCGGTTCTTCAATTCTACAGCTTTAGCGAGAATAAATTTTTTTGAACCCAAACGGGAGCCCATATTGTATTATTCTCTTACAATTTTGTTGCAAATTGTTTATATTATGTAGTTTAATTTTTCAACACAAAATCTTTAATTTTAACTAATTATTAAATAAACGACATTTCTTTAATTAATTAATTGGATAAAAGTATACCGTTTTTTGTGTTGAAAAGATTAGACTACATAATAAAAACAATTTGTAACAAAATTGTAAGAGGATTTTACAATATCGGCTACCTTTTTGGTTCAAAAAATTATTTCTTACCAAAGCTGTAGAAATGGGAGATCGTGGACTTTAAAGCCGCCCAAATCTTCCCACTCCACTTTACCGCGAGCAGACTCGGTTCGCCGTGTCCCTGAAGACGAGGCTCAGCGGCGGGACTCGAACCAGCGGCGGCCAAGTCGTCGACCCTGTTACATCGGCGAGGTAGTCGCGGGAGAAAGCGGCTGGTAAGGACGACGGCAATCTCGGCGACACGACGTGGGTATTGTCGTACCGTCTCGTTTCCGGGAGCCGACCGTCTGTACAGGATTCTGCTCACCTGTACAGAACAACATGACCGTATGCTCTTGGCTACCAACAATAATCCCAGGGAAAGAGCAGACGGTGACGAGGGGAGAAGTTCTACCTGGAGGATGCTAGAAGGAAGCCATCAAGACGTATGGAAGGCATACGTCCGATTATTGAAAACTTTTTTACCGGCTACAAAGTAGTACGGTCCTACGGCAGGCAATACATAGCAGAAAGAAACGAGAACAAGTACTTCTTCAGAGGGACTGTGCCCGGGGTGGGGGGGGGGGGGTCAACGTCGCCCCCGATAAGGAACTAAAGGGGGAGCTGAGGAAGGTGATCGTCTGGACCACTTGGAACGACACCAGAAATGGAACAACATAGACCAAGGACAGACTGGCTGAAGAGAGCCGTGAATGGATAGCTGGACGATGATTCACGGTGAGAAGGCCAACACTCACAGTGATCTAGAGACGAACGGAGAAGAAATATCACAGGACGACTGGTCTCCTACCTTGCTCGTATCAAGTAGAGTCCCACGTGGCGGGCTCACCGGAGGCAGTCTGTCTGTACGGTGGGTCTCGCGGATGTCTGTCACCCATGGCTTGAACTTTTTTTCTAAACTACCTTATTCTAATTGTTATGTGAAGTTAAGGCCCGAAGGTAGGGCGGGATTTTATTGCGTCTCAGGGCTAATCCCTTACACCTACTAGGAAAAATCGCGCAAGGAGACATGCATCGCGGCAAAGAGGTATTTGGCAGGCATGGCCTGCACTTTGGGGCCATGACTACCTCCCTAAGTGTACTTAAAGCGAGTCTTAACTATGAAGAGCAAGGGAAAAACCGTCAAGAGAGACGTAAAAACCCTTGCGACAGAGAAGTAAAAATTCCAAAATTATTGCATGCGTTAAATTAAATAGAATGCTACAGGAGACAGAGTGTTTGGAAAACATGCTCTTAGTTAATAGGGTTGGAAATACTAGTAGAGAGGGGGCGGGAACTTTGTTTATTCTTAACTTGATGCCGGCGGTAACCAGAGAGGTGTTTGGGCGCCTCTCTGGTGGGAGAAGTGACGCTATTGGGCCTCTTCCCCCGATATCTTCTATGAATCTGAAAACTAAAGGAGAGAAAGTGAGCTGCCAGTAAGTGTCAGCAGGGCTGACTATTACTGGTTTTTACTAGAACATTTAAAGACGGTAAGGACTTGTTGATGAAAAGACATATTAAGCTAGCCTAAATGACCTACAGTAATAATATCCTGAATATATCCTATAGTAGCAAATGTCCTCGGGGACATATGTATCTAAAATAATGCTATGTGAATACGTCTACGTTGACGCTCGGACACCTTGATGTTTATTTTACGTTCCCGGCACAGCTTCACTCGATCATATGGGGTTTCATGGGTATCACTGGATTGCTTTTGAGATGCTCTTTCCAACCGTATACGATTTCTTTATTTCGACCTAGCTTTTGACTAGTATAGGCCGACATTGTGTTACGTTTTCTTAATTTTTTTACATTAAACTCAAACAATTTCACCATAACCACGCCATACAAATGTTTCTATACACGCAATCCGTTGATCTTGACGAGAGCTGTCGATTGGAATTCAAACGAGCGTTGTAGCTTTTTCTAGTCAAAAGTTATACTACGCGGAAGTTATGAGACGCGGCGAAACGAACTCAAAATTGCGGCGCGCAATGCTTCGCAGTCCTTACTCAACGTAATATATTCTTTGATCCTTTGTTAATCGAGTGGTGTAACTGCATTTTGAATGTAGACGATAGATTCGGAGCTGCAGTGCCAAATTGTATCCCCCGTTTTTATCATCGGATTTCTGGATTGCCTCCCACTATGGTCGCCAATTTAAAGACGTAATTCTCGTGAAAAACTAATTTTCAAAAATTATCCACAGGACAACCACAAACATATTTAAGAAGTTTAAAACTATGAAAGTGAAGGTCGTGTGCCTGAGAAATGCCGTAGGTGATTTTCATCGTTGTTATTTCTCCACACGGCTGCTGTTGAGAAACGGAAGATAAATATGGCTGAATAATTTGAATCCTGATTTACCAACAGGTTACGAAAGTATCGTGGACTCGGGGCGGGGTTACCAAACGACGATGTTTTGAAACCTTGATTGGAGAGATGTGCATAATGCGGAGAACTTCATAACAACAGGGAGGTCGGTGGAGGTGGCAGGCGCACCTTCGTGGGTCTGTTCCGGGGTTCGTCGTGCCGACTGCCAAGAGTCTTCGAGAGCAGCCAGACAATCTCCCTGTGATCAGGAGGGCGGAGCAGATCATGCTCGCAGTTCGAATAACAGCCTCTCTATACTCTGTTCGCAGATTCTCACCACTTTTTGAATCCAACCTTTGAAAAATCACCCCATGTTTGACGTGTTTGGTTATTTCCTAAACTAGAGACCCATCCCGTGACATTTTTCTAGTATTGTCACGTGCCTACAATAGTTACGATGCTACAAAATTGTGTTATCAAACAAAGACTGAAAAAAAATTATGTGAAATTAACTCAGCATTGGATATAGTTCTATCCACTAAGCCACTGCGGTTCCACTTGGAAATCAACTCAAAGTTGAAGCGAGACATTTAAAGTAAACAAAAATGATATTCCATTACCTTCATATCTATATGCAATAATTTCTATGCATTAGTACAAAACTCCCATACAGGAAAAAAGTAATTAAAAAAATGAGTTTTTAGGGTAAAATGTAATGATTGCGAAATCTGATGTCTCTGAAATTCTAACTTCACCTGTATTTGACCCTGAGGATTCGCTCTGCAAAATATGAAGAACTTTTGTTCAGTTTCAAGGGACTTAGAAGTATTAAAGACGGACAGACAGACAGAGATGGTCTCATTATTAGATAGGATAGGATAATAGGATATGCCATGTATAGAGAGCTGGAAAATTCGCGAGTTCAATGACCTGCAGGCTAGACTCTACAGTCTTACGTACAAATACGCCGATATCAGATGCACATTGGTTGTCTGCTGTCACGTCGGACGCCAACAATTCGACGCCGTTCTCCAGTACGTGTCAAACACCGTGTGGACCAATGGCTAAAGTTATATAAACAAACGTGTTCTGAATTCTAGCTCGTCTCAAAAAGAAACCGCGAATTCTTCAGGTCTCTAGCTATGTACCACAAGTGCTTTGCACTTCTGTTATAGTCTATTCACGTTAAAATGAGCACTTTTGAAAGCCCCTCTTAAGATATACTTGTGTGCACGTTGTGAATTCTTCCGCCTTATGTAAGATTAACATTTTCGTGGGCATCTTTACTTTTTTCATGTGTCGGGCTAATTAAACTATGAAATTATTAGAAAAATAAAAATGTAACAAATCTTCTCATTTATACACTTCGATTCATAAAAAAAAAACAGGAAACAATAACTAATTTAAGTCATCACAAATGGTTACCTAACACTATTTATTAGACTTAAGCTACGTCCCATCCATCGTTAACGACTGTACTGGTCGCATGTCATGGCGCCCGTTATAATATGTGCAGGTAGGAGTAGTAACTATTTCTATAGGCGGTTCACGATAAAGTGAGCACTTTTGAGGCCCTAATTACTTTTTTCTTTCAGCTATTTCTTATCTTTTAACCACTTTCTTAAATACATATTGTTATGTAGGTACTAAACACAGTGAATATATTCAATCGCACTCGGAAGTTTACGTCTAAGGTAAATATAAAATATATTTTTTGACTGTTATTCCAAACGAGAGGACTTTCAAAAGTGCTCACTTTACCGTGAACAGTTTTTAACATAATAGAACCTTATTTTTTCGTTAAACTAAACTTTTAACTATATTTTCCTTGCAAATTAAAATGTTTAAAGAATAATTAATATGAGAAAACAGGTAAGTTGGTAACGCCGAATAAGAAATTGTTTTTACGCAAATTATTATTACACACTGAGTGCGCACGAATGTGGTGTGTTGTCTCTTTGGTGTCATTTTCTAGACTCGGTTAAGCATTGTTTGCACAAGGCGGAGGACTATAGCCCGTCTTCCCGTGCCGGCGAAGAATGTGTTCCCGAGCGAAAGAACGAAATGTAGGCCTGCGATAACAACCGTCTTGTCTGCGTGGTGCGTGTGCCAAATATGCGTGAGTGCGACTAGTTTACTGTGTTTGTATAGTGTCTCGGCAGTCTTAAAACTGCAGATACGGTATAGTCTTCCTTACATTCACGTGACGAATCATATTTCGTTCGTCCTCAATATATATATATATATATATATATATATATATATATATATATATCTGTATATATATATATATATATATATGTGTGTGTGTGTGTGTGTGTGTGTGTGTGTGTGTGTGTGTGTGTATCGTTTCCTACTTGTTTTGTAATAAAGCATGAATTCAAAAATACTCAAACTGTAGGTAGTAATTTTATACAGTCTGTTTCAGTAAAAGCGTTCAGAAATGAAACCGGGAACGGATGCCACACCACAGAACGTGAGACTGGGAGAACGTGAGGTCCACGAAGCTAGTGGAAGGAGATATGGGAGCAAACATTTCTAACACGAATACAGATGCCCGTATTGGTTATGTGTATTGTTGACATTGTGTGTGCACACTGTTGACAGGCAGTACTGCACAGGACCACACTGTCAAAAAAAAAAGACTTTATTTTACGAAAAAGTGCTGGTAAAATTGTATCCAGAAGTGTCCGTAAACTCTCCGTAAAATACGCACACATTGATCTTCAGAAATGGACTTTCCGTAAATTTCACGGAACCTCTCCGTTAATTTCCAAGTTAGTTTTCTGTACTTTCCGTTTAAAATTAAAAGAGATAATGATAATGTCTTTAATTTTCGTTATGTGAGTGACCTACCGTGTATAAAAAATGACATTAAAAAGGTAGAATATTTTGTACTCAAGCGAGGTTTGAACCCGGGTCAAAAAATTACCAGTCCACGACTCTAACTCTTTTTTTATTCAAAAATATGTATTTCAAAAAATAAGTTATGCAAAATAAATCACACTCTGGCAGTACGGGGACTAGAGTCCACACCCTTATATTATTAGTCTACACCCCTTATATTATTAGTCTACACCCTTAACAGCTTTTCCTTTTTTTCCTTCGTTTGACGTCGTTGTGACAATTAACGTTGACGAAGCTCTAGTGAAATCAACTTGCTGACAAATCTCCAGTGCGACAAGCGAACTGAAAAAATTTGCCGCTTCGGAGGGGCCGGGGCGCGAACCCTCCGACTACAAGCCGGCCACCCTACCTGTTTTTTTTTTAAATAAAAGAGTTTTAATATCACACACGATGTACAGAGGCGTTTACCCTTAACCTATTATATACAGTACACATTCAACCCACAATATAAAAAATAACAAAATACTCAATAAAATATCTACACAATTCTTACATAGGGGCACAAAACGATATGAACATTTGGTGAACTGGTTTTACTGACAAAGTCGATGAACACATAAAAAATTATTTAACGTGAGGGGCAGCGCATGGCGTACACCCCGACACGTGACACTGACTTATAACACTACCACCTTTTGAGGATTACAACTGGAACATTAAATTGTACACTTGTAAGGACCGCGGGGTGGGCAGTGCATGGCTAACACCCAACCTCGGTAATATACACGCACTTCCTGTAGGCGTGACCGTCAGAATGAAAATAAAAAATGGCCGTACCACTGACGCAATGTGCCATGCCGCGCCATGTTCTACCTATCTTGACGAAGAAGCTGGACAAAGTCTTGAACTGTCACCGGTTTCGAATGGTCCATCAAAAAACCGATCGCATTAAGTATATACCAGGCCGCAGCTCTTCGTCGAACTGAGGGGAAGGTGGAGAAATTGCAATGAAGCATGTGCGTGTCGCTGACATCTCTACGTTCATCGCGAATTATGTTTCGTACTCGTACGCGACACCACTGCCAGATGGGAGCTGCATAAACACAGGAAATTACCCTATGAAGGGCCGTGTCGGTGTTGCCACACAGCGGGCATGTAGGGTCAGCTGTCAGGTGAATGCTGTATTTACGCTGCTGAGTGCCACGATATTATTGTAGAAGCCGAATGCTGCAGCTCGAAGATCCGAGGAAAGGTTAGGATCTGCAAGTATTTTACATGGGCGCCTCCAGCGGATGGTGGGGGTGCGATTCACAACAGATGGTATGACAGCCGACGTTTTGGAAGCCCGAATGTACAAATATCTCGCTGATGCGACTGTCCCTTCCGGTAAGTGTTCTACTAGAGTTGCGAGTGCTTCCTTTGCCTGGCGGTATTGAAGTGACATGCGTCTAACTTTAGACCACATCATTTTCTGTAATGCTGCGTAAATGTCCTCTGGGCGCAAAATTGTTGCAATTGCTGAAGACTGATATAAGGCCTCGCTCTTCAAAACGTGATAAATTAGACTCGGGCCTCCGTCTTGCAAGGAAAGATAAAGTTGAGGCCTAGATAATTTAAATATATTAGATTTCCACAACATGCGGCCAACAATCTGTAGTATTTGTGCACTTTGTTGACGTGGTAGTGGGAATATATGTGACACATACCACAGCTTCGCAAGTAAGAATACATTTATTAAAGTAACCCTCTGTATCATATTTGTACGACGATAATTCATTTCTATTTGACGAGCACGGAGTTTATTTATTGTCATGTTCCAATTATAATGTAACATAAGAGTGGCGTCTGCGTGGAAGTATATGCCCAATATTTTCACAGTTTCGGCCCTCCGAAAGGGAAAAACGTCGTCAAATGGCTCGCTGGTCGCGTTGAGCTCCAGTACGGCAGTTTTGTTAGTATTCGCTCGCAGATTAGAGACACTGCGAAAAAGGTCTAGACATTCTGCCGTCTCTGTAATTTCCCGCTCTGAACGAACGACACATGTGATGTTATAAGCATAGGCATTTAATTTAAAGGACAGGTTCGCTACAGGGAATCCTTGCCATCTGGCACTGAGCATTCTGCACAGAGGTTCAATGGCGATAGTAAATAAAATCATGGATAGCGGGCATCCTTGTCGAACCGAATTCTCGATCTTAATAGGTGGGGTAAGGAATCCGTTAACCAACAGCCGTGACCAAATTCCGGTACACACCATCCGCACCCACTGCACTGCGTTGGCTGGAAAATCGAAATGATGCATAACATGAAGTAGAAATTTATGATCGACTCTATCGAATGCCTTATCCATATCAATACTCAAGATGGCCATTTTACTGTGTTGTATTGACGAAAGTAATTGAATGTCCCTTGGGGCAAGCACGCATTGTAAAATGGAACGTCGTGGAACAGTACATGTCTGGCCGGGACCAATAATATCTGACAGTCCCTCGGTTAATCTGGTCGCACAAGACCGATCAATTATTTTATAATAGGCACATAAAAGCGTAATTGGCCTATAATCTGCGGGTTTGAGTGGTTTTGGGTATAAGAACAATTATCCCTTCTTTATGAGACTTGCATAACTCCCCTCTTTCAAGCCCATCGCGAACAACTTCGCAGATGTCGGTACCAATAATATCCCAATAAGTTTTGTAAAATTCGTATGGAATACCGTCAATACCAGGAGATTTTTTTTGATGGCAATTGCTGTATTATTGTATTAACTTCCACATCTAAAAATGACGCCTCCATGCCCGTCTTGCTGTCACAGCTAACTCTGTTTTCACAACCCTGCAAAACCGACGGAAGCAGAGCATCGTCCGTGTCTTGTATCGAGTATAAATTTGCAAAGTAACTGCAAAGCGTTTGCAATATTTCCGGCCGGTCCCGAACAATATCGCCATCACTGTCAGTAAGCTGGTAGATAACCTTGCGTCGTATTTACTGTTGTTCCTTGCTTACAACTCTCACTTGAAAATTGTGGTATACCTTTTGTTATTTATATAGGAAAAGACAAAAGTAAAAATTCAGTTTCTATTAAATATAGTGTATTTTTAGTGTTGCCAAATGTTACAGACGCCTGATGCTATTTTTTAATGTTTGAAAGAATAGGCCATAGTCGCGTGGATAACCTCAACTGCCGCAGAAACGATAATTTTCTTGTTACAGTGGCGAAGAAAGCTTCGTGTAGAATCGGCATTGTTCGTCCCCGTAACTCGAAGCCAAAAGCAATACGGAGACTTTCCGTATTTTGTATTTACGGACTTAACTCCGTTTTTCGTCATTACGGAGTGCCTTTCCATATATACGCTGTACATTTCCGTAAAACATTCCGTAAATGTACGGAAATTTTTAACAGTGCACTCCCTTGACGGCACTCAGTTTGCGACTCGCAAGAGTTGCTCTAAGTCATAGACTGTAGATGAGGTGGACCGGTTAATCGTCTTCTGCTCATATACCCAACACTGACCCACCCCAATCATACACAACTGTCAAAGTCACATGGTCAAACAGTGATGAACGTGTTTGTTTACACCTTAGTATTTAAATGACAAGCACTACTATATTAACAAAATACCTTTTACCTTTTCGAATTTAATCAAAAAGTATTATAAACTGGTCAGAGGAAGTATAAAAACATCTCTAAGCACTTGTTTACAAATCAGTTTTCTATCCTAAAATCAAAACAACGTCGTTTTGGCTCGACGTGTTGGCAGAAAAGCAGTTGAATGTTGGGAGACGGAGAATGGTTCATAGCCAGCGAGATGGATCTACCTTTTCTTTAGTGTATGCTCAAAGTGACTGCTGCCAACCTCAGCGCAAGTCTGGCAACGGCGTACGAGATTCTGCCTCGTCCGTTCAAGTACGCCGCGAGTTTTGCGCCTGTCGTCGATATAGGTTGTTCACTGTATAATCAGCACTTTGCTTATGATCTACTTTTATGCACGTTGTGTATTATTCCGCCTTATGGAAAATTAACGTTGCCACGGGCCTCGTCACTTTATTCATGGGTCGGTCAAATGAAACACTGAAATTATCAAGAAAGAAATACTTTACAAATCTGCTCATTTTTGCTCTTCGACGCATTAAAAAAATCAGAAAGCGAAAGAAATAATTTTAAGTTACCGTAAATGGTTACTTAACACTTTATATTCGACGTTAGTCTATGGAACTACTTTACATCCACCGTTACCAACTTTACTGGGTGAATGTCACTCAGTGCGCACATTAAAATATATGAATGCAGGTGCAGTAATTTTTTTTCTAAGGTTCATTTCTAAAGTGCTCACTTAATCGTGAACAGCCTTTAATCGACCGGTTATTAAGAGGAGTTTACTTCCAGAGACCCCACCCCCACCCTTCTTCATGGCAGTCTGCAGTGGTACCAACACTATCATGACATATCAGGGAGGCGGGCCTACTTATCCTCATCGCCTCGCCTCGCGGGCTCGTCGCCCCTAGCGAATATATTTTTAGTCTGCCTGGTTGGCACGCCTCCAAGAGCAACACCTCGACACAGCTAGACACGTGTTGCCAACCACGCGGCACCAATACCTGTTGGTAAAGGTCGGTTCACGGTGAAACACGTGTACGTAATCAACATGTACTTGTCACAGTGAGAGAAGGTATTTTTACGAAACTGTTCAAGGTCATTGTGCACGAGTGTTGTATAAATGGTGTGCTATGAACTAGTCTTCATATAATTCAAATTCCCTTCAATAAATTCGCGTATTAAATATGTTATTATTAAATTTAAAAAAATTAAATTAAATTAAAATTAAATGGTGAATTAAAAATCTACAAGATATTGGGGGCACCCCGGTAAATTCAATATAATTACAACATAAATTAAACAATTTAATTAGGATTATAAAAAAAAAACTAACAAATCTACACATTTTTTTTTAAATTTAAATTTTGTTGTTACAATTTTATTAGTAAAATATTGAATAAGTGAAAAATTTTAATTATATAGAAAATGATTATCATCCTTGACGTGTAGAGGCGTAGGAAAAGGTGATAATTTATTTCGTGCCATGCACTTTAAGGCCTTCAGCTAATCGTATTAAATGGCAAATGAAGAATAAGGAATAATGTATTGTATTTAGTAGAATATTTTATTTCTAAAATAGAACGTACGTTTTAATTTTTCTTTACTCATTAAAGGCAATGTCTAGACTGTGTGAAATAATTAATTGTTATTTTGTTTGTGTTACCGGATCCCAGTTTGTGCTATATTTGATACAAAAATCCTGTGCATTAAGTACCGACACAATGATTCAAATAAAATGAAATGAATTTGCAAACAATCTCTACTTTACGAAAATGAAGTTAACTTGTAGCTGTGTGTGATTGGTTGAACATAAGATGAGTACTATGACTATGAACTTGTGTGAATGTTCGAGTCTCTGCCGTGTACAATGTTGTGAACCGACCTTAGGTCGCGGGCACTGGTAGCTTGCCCACTCGGACAGTTGTTGACCCGTCTGCCGAGAATACGCGCGGAGAGCGTTCACACCGTCTCTGCCGTGTACGCAGTTGTGAACCGACCTTAGGTCGCGGGCACTGGTAGCTTGCCCACTCGGACAGTTGTTGACCCGTCCGCCGAGAATACGCGCGGAGAGCGTTCACACCGTCTCTGCCTAGTACGAAGTTGTGAACCGACCTTAGGTCGCGGGCACTGGTAGCTTGCCCACTCGGACAGTTGTTGACCCGTCCGCCGAGAATACGCGCGGAGAGCGTTCACACCGTCTCTGCCTAGTACGAAGTTGTGAACCGACCTTAGGTCGCGGGCACTGGTAGCGTGCCCACTCGGACAGTTGTTGACCCGTCCGCCGAGAATACGCGCGGAGAGCGTTCACACCGTCTCTGCCGTACACGAAGTTGTGAACCGACCTTAGGTCGCGGGCACTGGTAGCTTGCCCACTCGGGCAGTTGTTGACCCGTCCGCCGAGAATACGCGCGGAGAGCGTTCACACCGTCTCTGCCTAGTACGAAGTTGTGAACCGACCTTAGGTCGCGGGCACTGGTAGCTTGCCCACTCGGACAGTTGTTGACCCGTCCGCCGAGAATACGCGCGGAGAGCGTTCACACCGTCTCTGCCTAGTACGAAGTTGTGAACCGACCTTAGGTCGCGGGCACTGGTAGCTTGCCCACTCGGACAGTTGTTGACCCGTCCGCCGAGAATACGCGCGGAGAGCGTTCACACCGTCTCTGCCTAGTACGAAGTTGTGAACCGACTTTAGGTCGCGGGCACTGGTAGCTTGCCCTCTCGGACAGTTGTTGACCCGTCCGCCGAGAATACGCGCGGAGAGCGTTCACACCGTCTCTGCCGTGTACGAAGTTGTGAACCGACCTTAGGTCGCGGGCTCTGGTAGCTTGCCCACTCGGACAGTTGTTGACCCGTCCGCCGAGAATACGCGCGGAGAGCGTTCACACCGTCTCTGCCTAGTACGAAGTTGTGAACCGACCTTAGGTCGCGGGCACTGGTAGCTTGCTCTCTCGGACAGTTGTTGACCCGTCCGCCGAGAATACGCGCGGAGAGCGTTCACACAGTCTCTGCCGTACACGAAGTTGTGAACCGACCTTAGGTCGCGGGCACTGGTAGCTTGCCCACTCGGGCAGTTGTTGACCCGTCCGCCGAGAATACGCGCGGAGAGCGTTCACACCGTCTCTGCCTAGTACGAAGTTGTGAACCGACCTTAGGTCGCGGGCACTGGTAGCTTGCCCACTCGGACAGTTGTTGACCCGTCCGCCGAGAATACGCGCGGAGAGCGTTCACACCGTCTCTGCCTAGTACGAAGTTGTGAACCGACCTTAGGTCGCGGGCACTGGTAGCTTGCCCACTCGGACAGTTGTTGACCCGTCCGCCGAGAATACGCGCGGAGAGCGTTCACACCGTCTCTGCCGTACACGAAGTTGTGAACCGACCTTAGGTCGCGGGCACTGGTAGCTTGCTCTCTCGGACAGTTGTTGACCCGTCCGCCGAGAATACGCGCGGAGAGCGTTCACACAGTCTCTGCCGTACACGAAGTTGTGAACCGACCTTAGGTCGCGGGCCCTGGTAGCTTGCCCACTCGGGCAGTTGTTGACCCGTCCGCCGAGAATACGCGCGGAGAGCGTTCACACCGTCTCTGCCTAGTACGAAGTTGTGAACCGACCTTAGGTCGCGGGCACTGGTAGCTTGCCCACTCGGACAGTTGTTGACCCGTCCGCCGAGAATACGCGCGGAGAGCGTTCACACCGTCTCTGCCTAGTACGAAGTTGTGAACCGACCTTAGGTCGCGGGCACTGGTAGCTTGCCCTCTCGGACAGTTGTTGACCCGTCCGCCGAGAATACGCGCGGAGAGCGTTCACACCGTCTCTGCCTAGTACGAAGTTGTGAACCGACCTTAGGTCGCGGGCACTGGTAGCTTGCCCACTCGGGCAGTTGTTGACCCGTCCGCCGAGAATACGCGCGGAGAGCGTTCACACCGTCTCTGCCGTGTACGAAGTTGTGAACCGACCTTAGGTCGCGGGCACTGGTAGCTTGCCCTCTCGGGCAGTTGTTGACCCGTCCACCGAGAATACGCGCGGAGAGCGTTCACACCGTCTCTGCCTAGTACGAAGTTGTGAACCGACCTTAGGTCGCGGGCACTGGTAGCTTGCCCACTCGGGCAGTTGTTGACCCGTCCGCCGAGAATACGCGCGGAGAGCGTTCACACTGTTCCGAAATGCTAATTATTGTTTTGAAACCGTTCGTTCAGGAACCAAGTATTTGTTTTCTAGGTTTTGAGGATATTTATAGTTTCATGACATGATACGGATAATAACTTGGTAAAAATACCAAATAATTTGGAGAAAAAAAAAAAATTTTTAAGCAAAAATACAAATATCGATTCACATGAGCTTCAAAAAGTTATTTTGTCAGAGTATTTGGTTTCAGCTAAAGTGCTTTGAAAGCCGACACTCGGTTTAACTGCTGAGGTAATGGTTTAACTTTGGAATACGTTACTTAAAATTTTATCTCAAAAGTTAAAACTGAAATACGGATGATCAACTAACAAGATAATTAATCACTTGGCGTTCTAATGGCACAGATAGTTATTTTTAAATGTAGCCTAATTTTTTTTTTCCAGTTGTTAGATTTGTACCAAAAATATATACATTTAAAATTCCTTTAGTTTCATTTATTAGTTTTACTAAAGAATTTCCTACAATTTCATACTTTTTCTAGGCAATGTATTTTATGTTACGGCGATAAAAATTGGTTAACTCATACGCTAAAGATGGATAAAATAATTCTCCTCTCATAAGCACTCTTAATTAGCGTCGCCGAGTGTTCTCCGTGATGGCAGTTCATGTGGAATGCCTTCACCAAGGCATTAATTAAGGCCAGTTTCCCACAAAGTCAAGTTGTGCATTTACTAGATCATGTCTTTGAAATTTTGTGGCACTGCTGTGAATTAATTAAACTCTGAAATTTCCGAAGCTAATCAAGGGATTGTGGGGGGGGGGGGCGGAGCAACCAAAGATAAAATAATTATACACATATGATGAAAGGTGAACTAAAAAATACATTTAAAATGCAACATTTATGCAAAGAAACGGTCGAATGAAACAGAGAAGAAAACAAATAAAAAAGTAATGGTTTTTTTTTCCCATCCCTCCATAATCAGCTTCGGCAGTAATACAAGTCTGACAAATTCCTCAGTTAACGTGTTAGATCGATATTTTTACATCACGGCTCCTATATAATACATTGAAGATCGTCAAGGTCGGCTGATACACTTTTCTACATTACGGAAGGACATTTTTATTGTTTTTAAGAATCTAGCTAAACGAGACAACTGATATACATTTATATGTATTTCTGTGCTTGAACACTTCAGGTGTTAAGCATCGTCCAAATTTGACATACTATTATTGCCTATTAGTGATTTTTTTATCATTCGGTATGAAAGAAAAAAAGTAATAAATGATCGAAGGCGATTCTTTCTAAAGGATTCTTTTAATAATAAACAAAGTTTTAAAGCTTCTCGGTGTAAAACTTCCTACTTAATACCCATCGTACAACTAGCGTACAGCCTGCAAGTTTTTAAAGCTTACTGTTATATGCTTTGCCAGTCGATTTTATTTGCACTTGCGTGTAAATATTTTTGACCACTGAAATCAAGTGATCATACGCATATTGTATACTCACCGTGAACTAAAACGGACAGATTATATACCAGCCGATATTTAATGCAATGTAACAATAAATTATTTTGCTAAACCACTAAAATTTAAGAAATATAAATATTATTGTTGTTTATTGGATAGGGCTTATCAACGTCCTCAGGGCGTTATGCCTGAAGGCTCATCAGTCGACGGCTTGCAAACTAACTTACGAAGTAACTTAAACTAACACCCATGCCTTAGCTGGGATTCCAACCCAGAACCCCCGCTGCCACCAACCGACTGCGCCGCGGGAGAGAAAATTATTATTTTCCCAGACAATAAATTCATGTGTATTCATTGTTTTAAACCAAGTATTTTTATAAAGTGGATTCAATAAATAATTCGCATCCAAATAAAATATTCAAATACCGCACAGGCGGTTTCAGAAATGTTTGTACAAACGATCAAATTACCTTGCGGCTAGAGACAATGATTTATTGCAGAAATCTAGGACTCCTTAGATTCCAACGAATTAAGCAGACATCTTCAACTTTTCATTCGCTAGTGTTTTCCGTCTGTATAAAAAACTGTATTATTTTTTTAGTTAAATTGACCTACTAAGAATGATGGTTCTGTTATACGGAATGTCCGTAATTCGCCAGGAAATAATTGCCCTGGGTTAAATTAAAATCACGAAACAAAAGATTTTCGTCGTAAGCCAAATCAATTTCGTAAATGCCACATTAATCCGAAATAAAATCTTTAAAGTCTTGATGGTTTTCTCGGGGATCTCCCGTTTCCTCCGCCCTTTAATTCCGGCGCTATCTCGTATCATTCTGTGTCTTAGTTTTCTACTCTAATTTTTCTCTGGTAACCTGCTGTTTTTCGCACGTAGTTGAAGCTTGTGTACCTTCGTAAAATAGAAAGGTATTTTTCAAATAAAGTATTTTCCATCTGCATTTCTGAATTTATAAAAGGGGCATCGTGTATATACCGGGTAAGTCGCCAGCGCATATTTATCCGTATCTATGCAACCCGTACACAATACTACCCGTCTACAAAACATCTCCACTGCTGTAACATAATTATCTCTTGTGTACGTACTCGTTACGGCGCCTCGTCTGTCAGCTGAACACTCGGCGTCGTCGTCTGGCCGCACCAATCAGCGACGCGAAAATAGAGAATCCCTACAACACAGTACGTGCGTGTTGATTACTTTCCGTCAATACAGTAAGTGGTGACTGTATTTATACAGTCACATGAAGAACCACAATGGCTCGGAGGACTGTTTCATCTCAATAAACGTATGTGCTTTGAAACGTGACTGCTCCTCAGCCCACTGGCGACATAACGCCATCAGTTCACCTCTTACTGTACTCACAACGAATCAACTCCCACGCGGTGTTCTGCTACGGTCGATGTTATGTTAAAGATGTTCACGATAAAGTGAGCACTTTTGAAATCAACCTTAGAGAAATGTCACTGCTCCTACTTGCATATATTTTAACAGGCGCACTGAGTGACATGCGCCCAGTAAAGTTGGTAACGATGTATGGAAAGTAGTTCCATGACCTATCGTCAAATTAAAAGTGTTAGGTAAACTTCTGCGCTAACGAAAATTATATATTTACCTTTCTGTTTTTTTTTTTTTTTACTGCATCTAAATGTAAGAATTAGCAGACGTGTAAAATACATACTTTTCTAATAATATTATAGCTTCACTTGACCGAAACATGAATAAAGTGACGAGGTCCACTGCAGTGCTAGTTTTACATAAGGCGGAACAATACAGGACGTGCATACAAGTATATCCTCAGCAGGGCTTTCAAAAGTGCTCATTTTACCGTGAACAGCCTATAGATAGGTGTTATTGTTGCTGGGTCGCATAGATACGGATAAATAGGCGCGGGCGACTCGCCCGGTATATGCGCATTTCAAGATAACCGGAGCATTCTCTTTCCCGCTCTCCGGAATTAGCACACGATGAAAATATAAACAAGTAGTTGCGTAAGATCCAGTCACAATTACCGTGGAAACTTTATCTGGGCAAGTGTGAGGCCACGCGCGCGCGCTCTTTTGTCAAGTTCCGTCGGCGCTCCAAAGTTTGCTAGTCCAAGGCCGCGCCGCTGCACGGGACCATCTGTTGGCGCTTCGGGCGCCTTCGGCCAAGTTCGTGGGCCGTCGGCTCCGCTGAAACTCGGTCACTTTCGATTACGTGCGGAGCTCGGCTCTGCATCAGTCGTTGACCGCGCGACCCACATACCGCTTCGCGCGCAACAACAGCACAAGCGACGTCCCCGTGCCACCGCGCCGCGCGCTGCGATAATTATCTATCGAGGGCAGAGCTGAGCTCCCGCGGCTTAGCTCACAGCGCCGGCCGTAAGCGAGCAGGAAAAACATGCTTATGTCTCGAGGAACTGAACACTGCGTCCCTGGCCCAGGGCTCCGTCGCGGGTTCGAGTCCCAGTGGCGCCGCTGCAGGGGAAATCCTGCCACGTGTCTGCTCGGCCGGCGACCTTGGGATCGCTCGGGACATGGGCGTCGTCTGCAGGGAGGGGGGGGGGCACGCCCTTCCCCTCAATAAACTGTTTTAATTATCATTTTCTACGGAACTTATTTAATAACATAACACACCAAATTTTCACACATCGAGATGTGACTAATCACATTCGTAGACCACACACGATCAAACTTCCTCATATCTGACTGAGCCTTGTGAAATATTCACGAACTATGTTATTAGTTAGTAAGTCATCTTGTTAACTCCAGTTAAATTGTACGTAGAGTGTATTCGTGGTTTCGTCACCTTTTTTGAATATAACCTTTGAACAATCACCTCTTGTAGGTATGACCTGCTTGGTTGTTTACTAAATATGCCATGTATCACAAGAGTTTTGTACTTGTGTTAACATTATACATATCTTATTTTTCTATTGAATTGAACTTCTGCTTACACTTAATTGATAAATTATAATATTTAATTTACAATCAATATGTATAAAAAGTGAGAAAATAATGTGTTGGCAATGCCTAATAGTAAATAGTTATTTTACGAATTATTACATTTATTGTGCTTGAATGCGGTGCGCTGCCCCTTTGGTGCAATATTCTACGCTCAGTTAAGCCTCGTTCGCATGAAGCGGAGGAATATTCTGGAAGTAGATCTTTAGCAGGGCTTCAGAAAAGTTGGAATTAACCGTCCTCCCGAAAATGTAGAGCTATAACGACGCTCATGCTTCGAGGAAGCTTTTTGCTCTGCGACAACTGCACATATCTGTGATAAAACTTGGAACCAGTTGGCGCGTGTCCCCACAGTGTATTCACAGTAACAGGAACACTTTCGAACTCAACCATGCAGGAGGAGAAACTGGTTTTACTTTCTCATGTTGTTGCATGTTCCCGCATTAAAAGTAATTTTTTTTTTTCAGTTACGTATGAATTGTTTCACGTAGTTATTTTTATTTTAGTAATATAATCTCAACTATAGAACTGATTAAAACCTAACAAACGCAAAAACTGGCGTCCACTGAGATTACGTTTGTTTATTTGATGTCCAACGGAATTAAGATATGGTATCAATGAGAAATATCTGCTTTCTAACCATTTCACAGGGTTAATTGACGAACGAATCACGACAAAATGTTGGGTCTACTATTAACATCACTTAGGTTGAAGTAATCTAGTAGTCGGAAAACTTGGAATATAGAGAATGCATTTTTTTGCGATCTTCAATTGGACACTGTGTGGCCGATATGGTGATATGCCAGGCGATTACAAGACTTCCGGTACGTAAAACGGAGGATAGACGATATAAAATGCGTACCAGGTGGTTCTGTAAGTTCACTTTGTTTAGATAAAAACTACCCTTGCTCAGCTCTTGGCTTAGACGTATGAATGGCGTGCAGTATTTCCGTAGTAACGATGCACTGTGCAAATTAGATCTGAAACACAGGGGGTTTATAACATGTCATGAAACACCACAGACTAAACTACGCCGTATCTTTGTGATTTTCTCTGCCGCTCAAGGAAAATGCATAGGCAAGCTTTAAAAATGCAGTATCTTATCCCTCCAAGAATTCACTTAATATGACCAAAGTAAAAAAATAATTTTTTTTTTTTTTTTTTTATCTTCTCTGACACAAAGTCGTATTTGCAGAACATTTATTTACCGAGATACGCGTATTCGCGCAAACAACTATTTCACAACATACCGTGCGGGTCCATCCCACACTTAAACATGAACAGAACTTTTCTTATAGGCTGTTCACGGTAAAATGAGCATTTTTTAAAGCCCTGCTTAAGATCTACTTGAATGCACGTTGTGTATTATTCCGACTTATGTAAAATTAACATTGTCATGAACCTCATCACTTTATTCATGCGACGGTCAAGTGAAACTGTAAAATTATTATAATAGTAAATATTTTACAAATCTACTAATTTTTACACTTCGATGCATTACAAAAAGTACAAAGCGAAAGAAATATTTTAAGTTATTACAAATTGTTACCTAACACTTTTAATCAGACGTTAAGATATGGGACTATTTGTCATCCATCGTTATCAAAATTACTGGGCGAATGTCACTCAGTGCGCCCGTTAAAATATACGCAGGCTGGGGCAGCGACAGTGACTTTTTTCTAAGGTTGAGTTCAAAAGTGCTCACTTGATCGTGAACAGCCTTCACGTACTGTGCGGTGTGTGTTGGGCATCTGGTAGCATGCTGTTCTGTGCTTGTGTGCGGGAAGAGGCCTGGGTATCAGGAAGAGGGGGCGAGAGGAAGCGGGTGGCAGCCAGGTGAGGTAACAGCGAGTGAAAGTGGTCTGCCTGCCTGCCTGCCTGCCTTCACCGCCCCGCGACGTCTGCACGAGCTGATCCTCCAGGCTGCGAGCGGCGCCTCTGTCGACTCCGAACCACGAGACTGTCCCGACCCGACGAGCCCTGACCGAGACACCAGCAGGGTTATAGTTCACTGCCACTTCAAAGGAAATGCTCGATAAAGTGAGCACCTTCGAGAAATATCGCCACTCCTACCCGCGTACATTTTAACGGGCGCCCAGTAAAGTTGGTAACGGCGGAGAGGAAATAGTTCAATATCCTAACGTTGAATTAATAGTGTCGGGTTAATATTTCTGACTATTGAAATTATTACTTTTGCTTTCTGTTTCTAGTATATTTGAAGTGTAAGATTTAGCAAATTTAAAAAATTTTAACTTTTATGATAATTCCTCAGTTTCACTTGACCGGCGCATTAATAACATGATGAGGTCCATGTCATTGCTAATATCACATATGGTGGAAGAATACTCAATGCTCATGCAAGTAGATCTTGCCCAGGGCTTTCAAAAGTGCTCAGATTATGGTGAACGGCCTTCAATCGTGTGGAAAAGTCTAGGCAGGCAACTTACCGAGGCAGTATGTGCTAAAGTTGTTTCCGCCTTCACATTTTTCACTCTCACCTTTGTATTGCCCCCCCCCCCTTTTACACCCTCCACCTTTTAAGTTAATAGGTAGGCCTATCCTGATTAAAAACAATTCTTAAATTTTCGGAAAAGTGCTAGAGAAAAAATTCTTTAAAACTCGCAATAAAATTACGGACGCGTTACTTGTTTCAACAACGGAATTTCCATATATGTCTCGGAACTGGGTATGTTTTGAGATTAGAACGCCGCCTACACAAGCAAGTGCTTTGAAATGTTTGTATATTTCCTGTAACCTAAGTTTAATGCAACTAGAAGAACATCCAAGGTAACCAAATTAGGTATTTTACTCATGTAAAAGGGAGGGTTAGTTGAACATACAAGCGTGAACGAACACGTTCATCTTTGACCACGTGACTTTGAAAATGATTGTGTTGGTCTGGGGTAGGTCAGTGCTGGATGCGCGCACAAAAGACAGACAATCGGCCCACGTCATGTTTAGTTTATGATCTCGGCTACGCCCCACGCCGCTCGGACACCTCACAGTGGCTGTTTATATTCTAGGAACAAGGCTGTGTGCACGCGTCTGTAAATAGTCCCTATAAGGGAAATGCTAACCTACATTAATTTTTATTATAACTTTAATAATATAGATTATTAAACTTATTTATACTGTTGATTTTGTATTAGCGTAATAAATAACCGTTAATTCACAATATGGACTAAACCGCTAAAATTGTTAAATAATGAATTTAGCGTACTACTGAGAAAAAAATTGAACAACACAAAAACATGACTTCGCTATTTTTGTTAATTGTATTTAGTAATACTCTCGGATTATTCCTGTTCCTATTAAGAAAAACACGCCAACATTAGCCCTTTCTTAATGAATTTTGAAATAATTTTGTAACTGGCAGGCCTATCGGTTGTCCTATTGTGGCAAGCCCTTCCTTTATTTTTCGTCAAGTATTACAGTCGACTTTTTGTTCCGACGAAAATAAAGCAAAGATTGCAGAAATTTTTACTTTAATTTACTCTGAGTAGTCTGTACAGTGTACACGTATTTCTGTGCTCCTACGTTATACTTAATAATAGTGTCACGCAATTCTGGTGCATATTTAGGGCTACGTTATCCTTGCCAGTTTATTTACAGAGTCCTGAAGATCACCGTTAAAACAAATGTTATTAATTAAGCAATTAGTAAATATTTGTTTCAGTAGTAACATTACTGACACAACTCTCTGCATTAAAAATATTCTCTAAGTTACTGCTAAAATGATTGTTTATGAAGTTGCATTATAATAAATGCCTTACTTGATTCCCGTAGCCATAACATCTGACAGCGGAAATAATCTGTTGTACCGTTTCGAAGGGCAAGACAGTTGTAGCGGCCTGTTCGAATAATCCAGTAGTACACACCAAACATATTTAATGTACCGATACGGGTTCATTATTAAGTTTTTCGGCATTTCCGTACATGCTCCTCTAAAATTAACTCACAACCCCGAGTTGACTCATGCGATTTTCGACAGTTGGTAGCCTTTTACTGAGACAAATATTCGCAGTACACTGAACACACATTTTTATTGTATAAATTCAGTAAGCGTTTAAACTGTCTGTGACATACAATAAAAATCGGTTTAAAAATAGATGGGCGTAGATACGAAATATTAAGGAAGGTCGTAATTTAAAAATGTGCTTAAAAATTCTAGAACGTCTCATTGTGCCCAACCTCCACCCAGATACGAACTTAACGAAATCGGTACAATTTCGATTAGAGGCTGTTCGCGGTAAATGAGCACTTTTGAAAGCCCTGCTTAAGATGTACTTTTATGCACATTGTGTATTCTTCCGCCTTATGTATAATTAACATTGCCATGGGCCTCATCACTTTATTCATGCGTCGGTCGAGTTTGTGAAATAATTAGATAAGTAAACATTTTATAAATCTGCTAATTCTTACACACTGTACCATTAAAACACCGGAAAGCGAATTAAATAATTTAAATGATCGCAAATGGTTAACTAACACTTTTTATTCGACGTTAAGAAAGGGAACTACTTCCCATCTGTCGTTACCAACTTTACCGGGCGCATGTCACTCAGTGCGCCCGTTGAAGTGTGTGCAGGAATGCGCAGTGAATTATTTCTAAGGTTGATTTCAAAAGTGCTCACTTTATCGTGAACAGCCTTTACCATAGCGTCTAATGTATGACATGACGGCACTTCCTGTACTTGCTGTCACCTTTCTTTCATTCCTACGCACATGCGTGTGTGCAGAAGTTTCGTTTGTTTTCCACGAGAATTCTACTTTCGCAAACACGCACGCAGAAATGTAAATAAATAAATGGAATGATTGAGGAGAGTCAGTGACGGGAGCAGTTTGGCAGAGCGGGAAACGTAAAAAGAAGTTTAAAATAAAATAATGGAAAGAGTTGGAGTTGGTGTTGGTATCGGTGAGGCTCGTAGCGAGATATAGTCGGGCGGGCTGGGCGCAAGAAGGGCACACGCGCCTCGCCCAAGGCCGCGCGGGGTTCATCACCTGCACAAGATGGCGGGCGGCGCGCGCGGGCCCGGCCCGGGGTGCTCAACCTCCCAGTGTGTCAAGGACTACTCGGTGTGTGACCCCTCTCTCCCCGCGTTGCAAGCCCTGAGCTGAGCCAGGGTAGCTTGGGGGGGGGGGGGGGGGAGGGGGATTTGGCACATGGTGGAGCGCGGTCAATGGCGGGCCGCCTCAGTCGGCAGTTGACTACGCGGCGAGCTCGGCGGAGGAGACTGGAGACTCTGTCGCGGCGGCATCTCCTTTAGCGACGCGCGTGTGGGGATGACAGCTTAGACCATGGGTGAGTGCCACCTACCTGCCCTCCCCCTCTCACCCAGCAGCGTAACTAGGTGACCGAAGAGCACGGATCGACGCCGGAATGCTATCGCGAGGGAAAACGGGAGATCCCCGGAACCCCCCCCCCCCCGACCAGGGACGATCCCACGTGCGAAAACCCGCGAGTGACTCCGCCGGGAGTCCAACTCGGTTCACCTTGTTGCGAGGCGAGTGCCCTAGCCGTTGCGCCACCGCGGCTCCTGTAGCGCAAGGGGGGGGGGGGAGATGTGTTTGTGGGTCCTCCCCCCTCGTTCAAATGTAATAAGTAGAGACCTGGAAATTTCGCGGATTCATTTGAGGACAAGTTAAACTGCATTCACATGTACATATTTGTCTGTGCTTCCATTGGACCATAGTTTGTTAGACACGCCCCAAACGAATTTCAACCAATAACTAACCTGCAATAATATTAGAACCGAATCCCGTGTAATCTGGTCTGGAGTTAAACTGGAGCAACAGCCAATGAATACTAACTGATGCCCGAATGCACAAAGGACTGTGGAGTGTAGCTTGTTGCTGAATGAATACGCGAAATTGCCGGGCCTCTTATTAATAAGCATCGCCCATGAGGGGAAATGTTTCCATAAGAAACGATGTGATTATTTTTTTTACCGCCGATTGACTCTGGTCTCTGAGGGATGATGGGCAGAGCCCCGAGTATTTAAGAGAAACGACGTGTCAACAGGTAGGCTAAGCCTTACAGTTCCCTACACACTCTATACACTATCGTCTGCTTATTGGTTGCTGCGATCAAGTGAGGCCTTCGTACAGGGCTGTTCAAAGCTCACTCGCGCTTCTCCTCCCTGCTTATTACTGGCTCGCAGTGAAAAGGGGGCGTGTACACACAACTGCTGTCCAATCACAGTAGCAGGAGAAAATAACAAGTGTTTGAAGTTTTCTTCGTCACGAAAGGAATTCACCACACCCTTACACCCCACGACGAGGGTTCCGGGTTCCATTCGTGGTTCCCCCGGCGAGACATTAAGTTCTGTAATCCATCTGCGAGGATGCCATCACTCTACAATATAGTTCCGAGTTCTAACTCCTTCCCCTTCTCAACCCTAGTCATTTCTTAAATTACCCCAATTTCCTAGCGTTCCCTCATAGTTCTGTTTCAGTTAGTTAGTCCGCGTGTTTATACTTCGCGAGGTCCATGGTTAAATTCCAAGCCTCGGCGAGAGGCTGGCTGTAGCGTGGAGAATGTGGCGGGCGTTGGGTTTTCTCCGGGTTCTCCAGTTTTCTCCCCCATCTTCATTCCGCTGCGCCTCCGCCCACATCTCGTCTCACCTCATGCATTCTTCGGGCTGGTCGGGACGACAGGCTTGCTCTCTTCCCATACACGACGAGTGGACTTTCATTTTCATTCCAACTACAGTCACGACGGAGGGCTGATTTACCTCCTCGAGATGTGGGCGGCTCTTAACAGCGAGGTCTTGAGAGCCGATGAGGGTGAAATAAGGTGAGAATGGAGTACCGCCGGAATGCAGAGGCGGGGCAAACGGGAGATCCCTGAGAAAGCCCGCCGACCAGCGGTATCGTCCGCCACGATTCCCACCTGCGAAAATCCGGGAGTGGCCAGGCCGGGGATTGAACCCGGTTCGCTTTGGTGAGAGGCGAGCAGTCTAACCGTTCGGCCACCGGGCCACACCTCAAATAGTCTCTCGTCGATGCTGCGGTATGGCTAGATGCTCCCTCAACTACGGATGTATAGTCCATTCACGGTTACTTCAGCCTTTTCTGAAGCCCTGCCAATTGTCTACTTCCAGGATATTCCTCCGCCTCGTGTAAACTAAGCTCAACTAAGCCTGGAGAATGACACCAGAGGGACAACGCGCCACATTCGTGCGCACTCAGTTGTAATGATATTTTGTATAAGAACTGTTTCTCACTAGGCGTTACCAACATACCTATTTTCTCCCTGTTTTTAATTCAAATTATTTATTAATGAAGCATTATAATTTATAGATGAGATATTAATAACATTTCAATTTAACAGGAAAAAAAGTAACTTTTATGAACACAAGTATAAAACGATTATGATACAGAGCGTATTTAGTAAATAACTAAACACGTCATACATGGGGAGATTTTTCAAAGATTTGATTCAAAAAGGCCGAAGAAACCGTGAATGGACTAGACACAATAACTCTTTGTCATTACTCGGGCTCGTTGCCGCGTCACTACCAGCTTTCTCTCGGGCGATTACGAGGTATCGCCTTGTGCCACCGAGAGTTCCGCCTGGTCGCCGTGTCGCAGTGTCGCAGCCGTCCACCATTTCTCCCACCAAAGGTACAAGGATCCGCTGTTTCCTCATGCGTTGTGCGTGAACTCGCCGCGAACAGGGTCGACAGACGATGACCCAGCGCGGATGAAACAAGTGGTTACACTACTCGCCTTCCCACCCATGCGAACCGGGTTCGAGTTCCGGCGAGGTCGCCCCCCCACCCTGGTTTTCGCACGTGGGAATCGTGACGGACGGTGCCGCTGGTCGGCGGGGTTTCCTCGGGGTTCTCCCTTTCCCCCCACCCTTGCATTCCGGGGTCGCTCCATACTCACCCACTTCACCTTCATCGGCTCGCAAGGCCTCGTAGTTAACAGCCGCCCAAATCTCATCACGCACTCAGAGACGAAATGTCGTGGCGGTTTCTTTGATGTCGGCGTACCCATTCTCTGATTGGCTGAGCGAGGCTCTGGGAACCTGCTTTGATTGGCTAGTGCGTGCTGCGAAAGGTTCCCTGTTGGTTGGCGGTGAAGGTTACCAGATGGTGATTTTCTAACGGTGTTCCAACATTTTGTTAGCCGGCAAACGGCGTAGGTTCGATTGCCCTCTGGGGCGAAGGTACAACAACGTAACAACATCAGTATTAACAACACAACACTGACACCAACACAACATAACACAACACGGACACCTAAAATGAACACCACCAGCTCTCTATCTCCGCTTAGGGAAGACATTATGGTAGGATGAGGTGTCCAAGGGATGGAGGCAGAGGCACAGTTTTTTAACATTTGAGTTTTTATAAATTAACGTAGTTTTTTTTTTTAAATTAACCAAAATTATCTTTTAACGTAATGTAATTTTTAAATACCATAACTATAAATTTTACGTATCGATAAATTTTATATTTCGACAAATATTAGAGGTTAAGTTGTTTAATTTTCATAACTGCGTCCAGTAATCGCCTTCAGCCGGGGACTGGTGACATTTTAATCAGCTCTGTTCTGTCCTGCAGCAAAGGTCTTGATCACGTGCCCTGGAGGCGATTGGTCTGGGCTAGCTTGTTAGCGAGCTAGTGCGCGGGACATTGGTGCAGTGAACTGCACGTAGGAAACGTCACGCGAAAGCCGAGTGTAACGGGTAGTTGTGTGACGTCACCACACCGTGCCACGACGTCGCAACAGGTGGTTGTCAGTGCACGTCCCGTCACCTTTATCGTCCAGCTACGTGCGCTCAACATCGGCTGTCCATGCAAGCGGTATTGTTTCTGCAACTACCGTTTACTTTTCCGTGTGTGGAAAAAAATTGGGCGTGGCTTTGTTGGGGAAACGACCCGTTGTTTTGCGTGAATACGTCTACGTTGACGCGCCCGAACGCCTTGATGTTTATTTTACGTTCCCGGCACAGCTTCACTCGATCATATGGGGCTTCATGGGTATCACTGGATTGCTTTTGAGATGTTCTTTCCAACCGTATACGATTTCTAAATTTCGACTCGACTTTTTGACGAGTATAGGCCGGATTTGTGTCAAGTTTTTTTTTTTTTTTTTTTTTCATTAAACGCGTACAATTCTACCATAACCACGCGGCACAAATTTTATTAAACACGCGATCGATTGATCGCGGAAGTTATGAGACGCGCGAAACGAACTCAAAATTGTGCCCCCCCCCCCCCCCCACCCGAGATGCTTCACAGTCCTCACTCAACGTAACATATTATATGATCCTTTGGCAATCGAGTGGTGTAATTGAATTCTGAATATAGACGATAAATTCGGAGCTGCAATGCCAAACTGTATCCCCCGATTTTGTTATCATGGGATTTTCTGGATTGCCTTCCAGTATGGTTGCAAATTAAAATACGTATTCACGTCAAAATTTCTCTCCGGTGATTTGTGGCAGGATTTATCTTTCATCTTCATACTGCAGTCGACGGGAAACAAGTTTCAGAATCGCCACGCCTTATGGCGTCCAAACCAACCTGCCAGCTGGGCGGCGATTCTTATTCTCTCTCCCGCTTATCTGCTGGAGCCGATTTACGTCGTGCAAACTACGATGGGGGTGGAATTTATCGTAGCACAAAGTGCAGCGCTCACCGACCTGTCGGAATACCCTTAGGGTCCTATGTACTTGCTCGTTCAAGGTCAAGAAGCGAGGGAGCGATACGGGCGACACTAACACGCACGCCTAGCGCCTCATCGCTCCTACGCGCAAGGCGTGAAGTGTTTCCGTCCTAACCCTTTACTGTGCAAACTAGATATGTAACTGTAGGGTTTTATTACACGCGATAAAAGTAAACAGATCAAACTACCTGCGCATAATTGTACTTTTCTCTTACCGCTTAAAGAAACTTCATATGCAAGCTTTAAAAATGCGATCTTTGACCACTTGCACAACTTATTTCCTTCATTAATACACTTTATATGTTAAAAGTAAAAATATAGCAATATAAACAATAGTTTTTGATCTTTTCTAGCAATACTTCGTATTTCCAGAACATTTATTTACCGAGAGACGCGTTTACGGCAAAAAGCGATTTCACAGAAAACGTTTCAGTACACAGGAGCCTTAACTCCGCTACTCCCGGCCACCGATGCTGACGTATTGGTAACACTGGACTTTGTAAACCCGGGTTTGATTCCCGGTCCGGCCATCCCGATTTCTGTTTTCCAGGGTCTTCCGAAATCTCTCCATGCGAATGCTGGTATAGTTCCTAACTGCAGGCCATGGCAGGTTACTTCTTCTCTCCTGCTTTCCTCTGAGCAAATTGCTACGTATTTAATGACCTCGCTGGCGACGAGGCCTTAAGGCGCTGCAGTGTGTTTGTTTTTAAATACACGTTTTTCTATGAATCTATAAAACGTTCTTCCGATGTGCTGATCTACGAAAATAGCACACACTTCAGTCGAAGGCCGTAGAGTGCTTTCAAGAAATCACGCGCATTAACCAACACCATCTCAGAGTACTCCAAAACGGCAAAAAATAAAAGGCTTATTCAAAGCGCAGTACCTCAAAACATACGCGTCAGTTCCTCAGGGTCACGCAGCACTGTGCCAAAAAAGAGTATTTTGTCGGCCTGCATTTGTAACTGATACGTGGCCACCGTTCGATCGCCTATGCTGTCACTCAAAACATTCCGTTCGGCGCGGTGCGGCGTTATAAATGCAAAACTACTCAAGGGCCCCGTACTGAATATTCCTACAGACTTTCCACCAGTAAAATAATGGCATCACCGCTGAACGTCCCATAGAGACATGCAGTGCGATGAGAACACTGCACGCCAGTTGAGAGAACCTTGTGCTTAGCGGCGATGACGCACTTGCTGTGCGTGGCAGCGTCGCCCTTATAAGCGGCCTCAAAACGCGGAAAATAGCTCGAGGTAAACGGAAGCCTTCCTCCCTCCCTCGCGTAATTGGGCTCCCGATAACCAGACAAAAAATGCGTATCGCGCCGTCGCCGGCCTGCCAGAGCCGCTCTCGCAGGCCGGCGCTGTGACCTTGAGGGGACCCGCCCATAGAGAAAGCGCCGCAGTGGGGCCAAGGTTCGAACTCCGTCATCCGTGGACGGTCTCCCGCTGTCATCGACGAGCTGCCTCGACCGACTAGCAGTTCCCCACCCTCCTCCTTACGATCGTTACTTCCCTTAGCACTTTGTGGACTATGCTAGTGTGTAGCTCGAGCAAAGCTAGTTTGAAAATTTCTTTATTGTTCAGAGCAAAACTCGCATGGACGCGCAGTCTTTGTTCTGCTAGTGCCTAACATGAGCTCACAAGAACACCACAGCGCAGTAACAATGATATTGCTAACGATATAATATATTTTTTTTAGCCACTCAAAAGGACATAATTGATTGTAAATCCTTTTATACGATGAAGGACATTTGATTGGGTAAATGTCAGCTCGGCTCTCCATTGGTTGACGACCGGCCAATAATGAACTCTGTAAAGTACACGGCAGTGTTCATGATGGTTAGCTTCTACCAGAACTACAGTAGCCGTCCGATCTAAAATAGTTTTCCACATTTTCAGCATATTAATTTTTTTTTCTTTTTGATATGAAATAATAACCTGAAAAAACCATGACAATGACCCACCCGCAGCTTCTACCAGCTGTTTTTCGCGAAAATATTTACGCTGAGGCTAGACTCCAATCTCCTATGGCATACGCGCAGCCTTCCTTTGCCTATTGTGCCACTAGTGTTTGTCGGTATACAGAATTAGGTCTCTCTAACAGTGAGTGTCCGTGATACGTGGGAAGACACCTGCAAAGCTTGACAGTTAAAACCCTCCAATCATGAAAGTGGATGTGAGCTGTAGTGTTTTGGAGTACAAGGCGTCCTGAATTCTTTTCGCGAAAAACAGGTGGCCCTAGTTATAGGATTATAGGAATTTAAAATGTACACCGTTTTTGGTACAGATCTCAAAGTTGACATAATTAATACGCTAGGCTACAGCTAAAAATAATATTCGTGTTGTTAAGATATCGTGAAGAATATTTCTTAGAAATTTGCTACGTGGTTCGCCCGCATTTTAAGTTTATCTTTTGTGATTAGATTAAAGTCAAAATAGCCAGAAGTTAAAACACGTGTGGTAGGTTAACCAAGTGTCATATTTAAAATAAATTGCGTCATGCAGCTCCTCTGACTTTAAAAAACACTTAAGCCGAAACCAAAATTTGTGTTAATGTTAACTATTTTGACATTCGTACGAATCAATATTTTAAATTAAAATTCGTATATTTACGCTACAGAAACGTGAAGAGTGTTATTTTTAAACGATTTCGCATTTTAATCAAATTATCATAAATGTATCACGAGCCCTTAAAATAGACTCAAAATGTACAAATAAGATTTCGCTCTTGAACATCAATGCCATTTAACTAAAGGCAGTTCTTTAATGCCCAATGATGCACAAATCATTAACATTAGAAGTAAACCGTCATATGAAAATTGTTTTACGCATAAAACAGAAATACAATCAGCTTATTTGAAGCAATATTACATAAATATGGGCTGATTTTCTTCTTATTTTCTCATACGTACACCTAGTATTGGGTCTTTGATTCAACAGAGCTGCTTTTTCGCCATTTTCATCTAGGTGTTAAAAGCAAGGCGATTCGCTGTAATGATTGCAGTGTTATTTTGTCACAATGTTAATTTAATTTTTTCATATTTTACCAGTTG
This sequence comes from Dryococelus australis, assembly GCA_029891345.1. Taxonomy (NCBI): domain Eukaryota; kingdom Metazoa; phylum Arthropoda; class Insecta; order Phasmatodea; family Phasmatidae; genus Dryococelus; species Dryococelus australis. Next base: position 145,948,871 of record CM057000.1, read on the forward strand.
TATAGGTTTTTGTGCTAGTAGGCAAGCTCTAAGTTACCAAACTAAAACAACAAAATTAAATTCCATGACTGCAGCTAGAATGTAAGTAGGAAGCTGATTTCAAATAAAAGCGTTTACTTATCAACTTTGTTTTCAACGGACAAGTAATTTTAACTTCTCGCTTGCCGACTGGTGTTGAGTAATTGAAAGTAGAAGTTGTTATAGGCTTAAAGAGTACGTTATACCATACCACAGCTAGGAGACATCTGACCGCGTATACAGTCTATGAGAAATATCACCGTATTTGGGAGTGGTACATGTGATAACCATCGAGAGCTGCTCTTAGACTCACCAATAGTGAGGTACAGAAGAATTTCGCGTTTTGAACGACGTGTAAGCTAGACTCCACGGTCATATTTGTTTTCGATCCTCAGCTATGTGACCATTGTTTGCTGCTCAGGATGTAGCTAATTTTATCTCTGACCAGGTGGCACGTGATTCGGTGCTTGATTCCTTGCAGTTCTGTTATTGGCTCAGAGTTAATCTGGGTCCCCACCAATAGTCAATCTTGACTCGTTTTGTTGGTCACACGTTTTACTTGTGTGATGAGCTTAGAACTTCAGTGTTCCCACAAAACGTTTCAAGTTGACGAATTAAAGGTCGACTAGGAACATAAAAATAAAAGAGCAAACAGTGACCTCAGCTGCGCATGCGTACATAGCCTGGCTTTCTCCTGGCCGACAGATCAAGGACTGCCGCTATCCCTCATAGCTACAGTGCCATGTCCAAGGAAACTGGAAGTGTTGAAATATGTTCGAAGGAGGTGGTTTTATAATCCTCCTTGTGCAAGCTGAAAATACTTTACTACAAAGTGGCACGTTTTGGTATTTTTCACTGACGCGAATAATAGCCGTTAAAGGATGCTTTTAAAAGTAATAGACGAAAACAAAGAAATGAGCTACGTGAGCCTGGAAAGAGATAATTTAATGGTCTTCCAGGCTTCGCAATTGTTCATGTCGACTTGTCCCGTCTGCACATAACAGATTCTCCCGCAGAAACTGTTTTAGTATGCATTATTTTCAGAAGAGGATTCTAAGAGTATTACTTTATCCCGAATGCACGTATCATTTTTGTTATACTTTCCTTACACTAGTCTCTACTTGTACAAGAAAATCAGAAAACGAACACAACGGCCTTCCAGATAGCATTGGCATATAGAGAAATCACCCTTATTCGGATGATTTTCGGATAGTATTGTAAATGGCCTTTTAACGTCCCCCGGTTTTATGCTTGAAAGCTCAGCAAGGGACGGTTTACAGACTAACTAGTAAAATAACTTAAATGAACACCCATGCCTTGCCCGGGATTCAAACCCAGAGCCTCCCGCAACCCAGATCGGTGGCGCACCAACCGACTGCGCCACGGGAGGTCGGCTTCTTCGGATGGTGTAAAAGAAATTGATGCTAGCACCTTTAGTCACGGACTTGGTTTACGGCCTAATTTGCCTGAATGGTCTTTACGGACCGCACGGCACCGTGCGTCAGGTCTGAAGTGCTCATGAAAGTCGACGAAATTGTCAAATTGGGCAAGGCCATTAAATCTGGATTATTGCATTCTTTGCCAAAGTTACCAATATCGATGTATACAAACCGGTAATTGGATTATCTGACTTCCATTAATACTACGAAATAGTATTCATTATAGCCGAAGAAATATTGAATCACTGTTGATCGACGATTGAATTACGAACTCGTATTTATGTTAAAATATTAATTTTGCAAGATTTTGGTATAATTACGTCATAGTTTTAATTCAAAGCTATTAGTTAGCTTGTCTGCTGTGTAAGTAAATTAACTAGTTGGGTTCTTTAAGATTTAAAAAAAATAAAAACACACTAGAAAAAACAATTATTATTGTGACGAGGGAAAATTTCCTTTAAGGGTTTTGTCTGTCTGTCGCTAGAACTGCGTTATAGTGTTTGAAATCCTGTTTTTTTTTTTTTTACGAAACTATATAACGTGCCCCCAATATGTTTACATATGAAAATACATCTAACCCCAGTCGAGGGCATCCTGTAATATCATTGCCCTCCAATATAGCTAGGGGAACACGAATTTCGCGAAAAGATTTCACGACTAGTTGTATTTCATAACACCTTATCTCAGATATACGTTTGTGATACGGTGATCTATATGTTACTCGCCTTTAGTATCTGCCCACGAATCCGCGACGTACAGTATCGGAGCAACTTAATTCTGATTGGCCAGTCAACTAAGAAAACGTCTTCTCACAGACACACGCCACCAATAAGTAAAAGGATACTGCTGGCACGCCCGTAGGATATTGAAATCTAGCATGTGCGGAAATTTTTTCGCGAAGTTCATGTGTCCCTGAATATAGCTAAGAACGGTTTCTCCAGACTGTCTATCTTAAAACATACTAGCCGGACGCGAGCCAAACTACGACGGGAGCCTGTATTGAACTTTACTACAGACTTTTCATCAATAAACTGATAAGGGTCGCCGCTGAAAGTCTCATAGAGGCGCGTTATCGAAGGTAAGACTGCACGCCAGTTCAGTGCTTTGCGCGTAGAGGCGATGTGGGACTTGATGTGCGTGGCAGTGTCGCCTTTATCGCTCCCTCGCCTCTCGGCTTCAAACGCGGGGAAAAAAACTGTAGGTAAACGGTGGTGTTAAGCGCCGACTGCGCTCTCTCGACTACAGGAAGACTCGTGCGTGTGCTGTGCGGCTAAGCGAGTGTGTCAAGAGTGACTGCAGGAGCAAGGGGCACCGAGGCAAGCGAGTGACCCCCCCCCCCCCTCCGCGACGTCGACGGGCCGTGTCGAGCTGGCGGCCGGCCTGTGGGAAGCGGACAAGACTGTCCTTGCTGTCCGCTGGTTCAGGGGCGGTCGACCTGCGCCATTGTTCCCCCTCGTCACACTGCCTAGTCCTCTGATACACACCATCCCTCCTCCCTACTCCGTAGAGGCTGTTCACGATAAAGTGAGCACTTTTGAAATCAACCTTAGAAAAATGTCACTGCCCTAGACTGCATATATTTTAACAATGGATGGAAAGTAGTTCCATTTCTTAACGTCGAATAAAAAGTGTTAGGTAACCATTTGTGATAATTTAAATTATTTCTTTCGGTTTATGTTTTTTTTATGCATAGAAGGCAAAAACAGTAATCGTGTAAAATATTTACCGTTTTAATAACTCCACAGTTTGACCCGACCGACGCATGAATGAAGTGATGAGGCCCATGGCAATGTTAATTTTACATATGGCGGAGGAATACACAACGCGCGTACAAGTAGATGTTAAGGATGACTTTCAAAAATGCTCATTTTACAGTGAACAGTCTATATCGTAGTTTGACTTCCTGTCCGGCTAGTATGTTTTAAAATACGGCAGTCTGAAAAAGCAGTTTTTAACTCTAAATTAGAGGGTTCCAAAATGATATTTACACATGCGAAAGTACCATTCCGTTCTCGTCTGGAGTGCGTGAAGAGGCAAGGTAATGTGCTACCTTGTAATGGCGGGAGCACAGAGCGAGTAAGGAGACAAGTGCGGACACCTCCGTGTTGTAACGATCTTCTTATTTTTCAGGGGTGGTGGCTGGGTGGTAGGTGCCTGGATTAATACCAACAGCAGACACGCACTACGAAAAATAATCACCTGGCTTAATAAAACAAAAATAATAGTTTTCAAATGACAATTTTGTAATAAACGCGCTCCATTGAAGTAGTTAATAACCACTCTGTGTTTAATGTATAATAAAATAGTTTATTTACAAAAATGAAATTATTAGTATTATTATTATTATTATTATTATTATTTTTTAATGTTATTGCCGGATAGCATTTTGTAGTATGTTAGCAGCTTGCATTATTCTTGAGAGGTCCCAGAACGAAGTTTTAAAATTGCTTTATTAGAACCTACTTTACTAACGCTGTTTTGCGCAATAATTAAATATGTCTGTACTGTTTGTGTTAGCTCTGTGTTTGAAATATTTACATTACCTCCAAATGTGACCAACAGAATAGAATAAATCGTGCACAAGCAGTGCAAAAAGCGCTTAAATATGTGTAATCATTTTGGTAAGTTATTAAATCAGCACCTGAAATATATGTAGGTTAAATCAGTAAGTTTGAGGTACAAAACACTCATAGTTTTGACTCAAAACCTATCTGTTCCCTAAAATCATTAATTCTAGTGGTAAAAAGTGTGTGTTGGTATTTCCACAGGCACTAACTTCAAATAACGCGATTGTAAGCCCTATATAGTGTCTTCTCCCCCCCCCCCCCCGTGCGGGAGTATAGCTGTGTGGTGGCAATGCGTATCTCCGTCGCGATGTTGCGTATTCTGCGTCGATTGGTTGGCAGAGCTGCGAAATAAGGTCAGCAGATAAACGGGCGTGTTTGTACAATGTTCCCTGGGCTCTTAGATAACCACGTGCGCGGTGAAGAGCAGCGGGTGGCCTAAACACACCATCTTCAGGCGCCGATGTCTGTTCCTCAGCGCTGTTGGTGCTCCGATCTGACGTCATTAACACTCGGTCTCATCAGCAATGTTCAATTTTACATTTATGAACTGTAACTTCATTTTCAGTGAGATAACTGAATGTTTCTTATCACCGCACGTTTACATTTTAAACACGCCTTCAAATGTAGTCACCAAAGTATATCCACGTGTTATCTGGAAATTGTGAAAATGCAAGCATCTATTGATAGTTAGAAAATGATGCTGCTCTGATTAAATCATGATTACTTAACGAAATTCCAGAACTTATGTGTGTTGTGCACCGTTAGACCGATGTAAAGGTCTCGCCGTATGTATATTTTCAAAATATAAAATTAAAACCTATATTTGAAATACATGATATATTTCGATGTGTTTTATTTTATTGACTATACGTTTGAATTAACATAACCATCACCTACTACCAAAATGTTTAGTTTTAGAATGAAAATGTGTTAATTTTTTTATAATAGCGTATATATACCGTAAAATCAATACATACGCGGAAATTTTTTTTTAAAATTTATACAATGTTGTCATGCGCATTTTTAATGATAAAATTAAGAAAGTATATACTCTAATTTTTTTTTTAAAGTTTCTGTTTGAAATTTTCACAAAAAATGTTTTTTTTTGCTCCTTTACGTTACACGCATTTTAATGTAATGGAGTTGTCGATAGTAATATTTTGTTAATTTTAAAACATTTGCGTGCATAATCTCTGATTTTTGTGGTTTGTATCTCGGATTTTTAGTAAAAAGTTTGTAATTTTTAAATCGAGAACTTACGACTGTATCATCCATTGGTGCATATGATATTCACCAGCATTCAAGTTGTCAATAAACCTATCGTCGTGAAAAGTTACCGAGTAATTCAAATTATGTTGTTGATTGTATGACTATGGAATTGACGCACGGCGAAAACTTTCCATGACACTTGGTGCGCAATAAATGCAATATTTCGTCAATATTAATATTACACTATTATTGATACCATGGTGAAACATCAGTGTTTCTAGTCGTCTGCGAAAAACAACAGAAGTACTGCATTAAGAAATACTGGTGTCAGACTATATCTCAAGTTGTGAACACAGAAAGCCCTATGCGTTCACTCTTGTCATGAGAGACTAGAATCGATGCGAATGGCCTTGCAGTGTTATACGAATCTGAAAGTGTCTCCTGATCGTGTTAGTAAAAATATTACGAATATCTATAAAACGCTTAAAATATATCTATGTATAGGGAATATTGTTTACAACATTTGAGAATATCCACAAATTGTCAATCAACACAATTTAAATAATTAATAATCCCATGCCTGTGTTCCAAAAAATAATCTCCGGAATGCGCATATATATTTTAAATACAATGGGAGCGAGGTGCCTCAGTAGTAACACACTGAGCTCACAATCGGGAGGACCCGAGTTAGATTCCTGGTCCATTCATTTTGATTTCGGTTATCCAGCGGTTTCCGAAATCTCGCGAGGCGAATGCTGGGATAATTTGTAACGACAGGCAATGGCTGATTTTTTCCCCATTTTTTCTGAATGTCTAGTGTTCCTCTATATAGGCCTTGTCGCTGTTCTGGGCCACTTAACACTCAATGAGTAAATAAAACAAGAATAAAATAAATGCCTCGTATCATCACATAGTAACAATTTTTTCACATCTATAAATAAACTTAATGTTTCGTTTAATAAATAAGTTCAGAAGTTTTGCTGATAAATGCTCTTTTGCAGGGTTTGGAGAAAATGACTTGCGTTAGATTTGAAATACTTGATATAAAAATAGTAACTAACGGTTGGATTAGTCTAAAGCAACGTATATTTAGTACAGGGAAATTAATGTTAGTGAAATTCGGTTTCCATTGAAGCCAATTTTGAAAATATAAACTTGAAACAAGCTCTGTATCGAGGAAAATATAACAATTTGTCTTCCAGTAATTTTTTATTTAATTATCAAGTATTTTGATTTTTCCAGGAAACACGAAGTAATGTTGCATACAGTTTCGCTAGCAAAGAAGCGAGTATTTTTATACTCGGATAAGGTCCTGGTGGAATATATCTATCTTTAACAGGAACCGGGGGGAGGGGGGGGGGGGGAAGGAATTTCATTAACATATATTTCCCTGTACCAAATTATCACTGCTTTCAAACCAGGCGAGAGTCTTGCCGACTAGTCTCAAACTTGTGAAGTCCCTGGCTCGATTGCAGACCCTAGCGGGTTGCGAATTTTTTAACAGCATTTCTCCTGTTGATGCATGGCGTGTGGTTTTCTCGGAGTACTGCTTCTTCTTCTTTGATTCATTCAACTGATAGTCGACACTCGCCCGTGTTATAAATGCTTTGGGTGAACAGTGAAGCGTGTTTTTAAGGCAAATTAAATTTTGTCATAATAGCAGGAAATACACTTTTAACAGTGAAATATAAAATAGCTGTTCATTAATATGTACTGTACTAGGTGTCACAGGGAGGTTTTATGGTCGTCTGTTGTGTTTCGATCAACAAGATTATTGTGTGCAGGCACAAAATCTTAAGGTAGTGTTTGTTTCTTCTGTTGCAGGAATTATGACCCTTACAAGCAGCCCGTGTGACTTGGACACGATGAGCCTGTTCCAAGACCTCAAGTTGAAGCGACGGAAGGTTGACTCCAGATGTAGCAGTGACGGTGAGTTCGCCTTTATGCTCGGACTTTCTTCCACGGGTTGTTTTTGAACCTTTTCTCAGCGACAGCATCTTAGAAATATACCCACAGTTGCCAAGTGGAATCATTAATAAATTCTATTGAACTCTCGTAGATGCCAGTTTTCTTAGCAGCTCTGGATTTTGGCTTTACTGTATCAATATTTAACCACATATTACTTACTATATTATGATGTCATGTAAAACAGTTTTACATGGTGCCAAAAAAAGTTTGACACTTAAAAGTTTTCAAAATGTCTTTGAGAATAAGAATCTGTGTATGTAATCTTGGTCCCCCTTATTTAATGGTGTGGTATGGAGAGGGTTAAGTATAACAATTAAAGAAAAATAGTGAATCTTTTTTAAAAAGCGTTTTAGGGCTTTCCCGCGCAGTTTTCTCCAAAAAAGGAAGGGAAGTACAAAGAGGCCTTTGCAGTCTAGTCCACTAGCTTAGGGGGCCGCGGTGGCTGAGTGATTAGCCTGTTCGCCTCCCACCAAGTTGAACCGGGTTAAATCCCCGGCCGGGCCACTCCCGGATTTTCGCAAGTGGGAATAGTGCCGGACGATGCCGCTGGTCGGCGGGTTTTCTCGGCGATCTCCCGTTCCCCCCCCCGCCCTTTCATTCCGGCGCTGCTCCATGCTCACCTCAGTCACCCTCATCGGCTTTCAAGACCTCCATTTTAAGAGCCGTCCAAATCTCTCCACTCTTCACTTACGCCACTGGCTTAGATTGCGTATGGTAAAGGTTGTTCAGTAAAAAGTGAGCACTTTTGAATTCAAACGTAGGAAAAAGTCACTGTCCCTACTTGCATATATATTAGTGACCGCACTGAGTGACATTCGCCCAGCACAGTTGCTAACGATTGATGGGAAGTAGTTCCGCATTTTAACGTCGAATATAAAGTGCTAGGTAACAATTTCTGATAACTTAAATTATTTATTTCACTTACTGGTTTTTTAATGCATTGAAGTGTAAAAATGAGCAGATTCGTTAGTTAATTTTCAAATAATTTCACAGTTTCACCTGACCGACGCATGAAGAAAGTGATGAGACCCATGACAATGTTAATCCTACATAAGGCGGAAGAATACACAATGTGCATACAAGTAGATCTCAAGCAGGGCTTTCAAAAATGCTCATTTAACCGTGAATAGCTTATAATTGACAATATCCCACTGTTACCCGGGAATACATATCACAGTCTTTGGTTGTCTGGCTATACGCCAGACGTGACGTTGAAGTTTTTACATTTGTATTATTAGGGATCCCCCTTGGTTGGTGGAATTGATCTTCATCGCTTGCGGAAACCCACATTGTCGTGTCTCTCTTCTTACGTCTTGCCTCCCAGTGGCGAGAGAATTGCTCGGAAGGATACGTTCGAGAACGGTGGGCCGATATAGGCTGTTCATAGTTTACCCTACATAGGATCTACTTACCTCTCACTTCGTCCTCTTCCGCGGTATGTAAGCTTCACTACCCTGCACCATATCAATTTTTTCATACGTTATCCAAGTAATTATTTTAGGGTGAATTTTAATAGCATGAAAATTTGCGCCATTAAAGTTTGTCCACGGAAAATTGAGCACTTTTGACATAAACTTTTGAAAAATGTCACTGATCCTACCTGCGTATATTTTAATTGCTACATTGGCTGTCACGCACATAGTAAAGTTGACAACTATGAAGAGAAAGTAGTTCCACGTTTTAATGTTGAATCAAACGTATTAGGTAAACATTTGTGAAAAGTGTAGGAATTATTAAATAATTAAAATATTTACTTGTGTAATAATTTTACAGTTTCACTTGACCGGTGCGGGAGTAAAGTGATGAGGCCCATGGAAATGTTATAGGTCGTTCACGGTAAAGTGAGCACTTTTTGAAGCTGTTTCATCAAACATAATAGCCAATCAATACATCACATTACGGCCTCGGACTTTTGGTTTTGGGTATGGTGAATGTATACACTGTGTTTATTACTCACATGGCAGGGTTTACATTAACAAGTAGTGGAAGGATATAAATTGGTTGAAAGAAAAAAGTAACTTAAGGCTTCAAAAGTGCTCACTTTACCGTGAACGGCCTATAATTTTATATATGGTGCAAGAATACACAATGTGCATACAAGTAGATATTCAACAGAGCCTATATGTCCGTGTATAAACAAAAAGAAAACAGACTTTAGTGGCCACAAGTTTACATATTACTCTCTCAATACGTGATGCATTGCCAACTTTGTGAGCCTGCGAGTCTGCAATACTGTCGCACGATGCTTGACGGGAGTCGCCGTGGAGATATGCTCCCCGCACAGCACCACTGCTGGGCGGGCTTGCATATGTCGCCGGGCGCAGGCGTACTTGTCGAGAGGGAAGCTGTGTGGTAACGGGACTGCAGTTCTACGCGCTTTGTGGGTGAAGGTCGTGCGTGTGACGCGATAGCCCGGGATGATGCTGAGTCACTTCACCTCAGCGAGCGGCATCACACAGAACATGGAAAAGCTGGCTTGCGCCGCAGAAATAAATCACTCATGTTCTGTTCTGAAGGACCATGGGAAGTTCTCGCAGTACGCTCATTCCCGAAACACAAAACAAAAACAGAAGTTCAACTACTTTACATATGTATTTTGCTCGGGTTAGATTGATTGGCAATGTATTTGATTGCTGGTAACTGTCATACCTAGCAATAGTCCATACAGTTTTTAGTTTTAGAGTTAAGATTTCAGAGCTTATTGTAAAAAATTTAAATAACAAAAATCAGTAAATTTACTAAAATAAGGGTCTTACAAAAAAGATCATGTGAGACTGTTTGATACTGAAATATTTATATCGGGAAGAACAAATGCTTTTTTATTATAACACGATTTTTTTAAACCAGGAGCTTTAAGATAAAAATCAGTTAAAGATTGAGAAGGTAGATTAAAAAAAAAATAATATAATAACATTTTGTAAATTTTAAAACAATTATTTTGCACGTGTACTGTTTTTGTAGTTTCTATACGTTCTTATCAGAAAACCAGACAATATTTTATACGAAAACTATACATCGAACGTAATGGATTTGTTAAAGAATATATATATATATATATATATATATATATATATATATATTCAATAAAATATCCCCATCTAAATAAATTAAGCACTTTAACTTCAATTCTTGATTATATATATTTCGGAAATTGACGGAAGCGTAACCTTTCCGTAACCTATAAACGATAGGCAAATGAAACATGCTATTAATTCTTGACTCGATATATGATCGTTGATAGCGCCTCTGTAGTTCAAAGTCTGGCAAGTCACTTCAAGTCTATTGTTCGCCATATCAAATAAAAAATGCACAACATATTTAATACCCGATTATTTCTTCAAGAGTTTTGAGACACATGGTAACGTATTAATTTATCCAGGTTCCAAGTGGCACTTTCATGTTGGTAATGGTTCGTTTTTAGTCTCCCCGACTTATGTTTTTAAAACTCTTCTTCCTAGCAAAGAGAGAAATGGCATAATACCTGCTGTGACCAAGAATGTTTTTTTTTACCGATGGAAGTTCATCATTCAGCAAGTACATCTCTGATAGATGTTGCTGAACTAGGAACGACTTTCCTTTATTTTTACCGTAACTGAACAATATCTGTGCTTACAGCCACTTTATGGTGTCTTTCTGAACACTAATTTTTTGTAATGATGATAGGATTCAGACTACTGCGACGTGAAACTACACACTCCTTTACTAAAGTTTTGGACTGACTCACGCGTGAATACTAGTTGCTTAGTTGAAGGAATTTCGCACTTCCGAGGCCTAAAAGTGTGGGAGCGCTAGGGGCGACCGAGACTTGCGCATCAACTCTCTCATCGCCTCTACGCGCAGAGCACTGAACTGGCGTGCAGTCTTGCCGTCGATAACACGCCTCTGTGACACTTTCAGTGGAGATCCTACCATTTCATGACGTAAATAAAAAATAAAGGTTTGATGCACGTCCCTATTTCTTCTCTAATGTTTTTTACCGGCATGTCCGCACCAAAAATTACCGCGAAAAAAAAAACCCGTATGAACCATTTTCACTATGACAAAAAAATATGCTTTAGAGAGAAATGGGGGGACTGAAAAACGTATACAGACGTGTAACGTTTCTTAAATGCTATTCGCAAGGCAGACCTCACTCAGGCACGTTGGACGGTTTTTTAATAAAAAGTTTTCTGCTGGAGCTGTGCATTCAGTTCCGCGGGCTACTCAGGCGGGTGTTGACCATCAAGCAAGCAGCCGGGGAGTTCAAATGGAGAAGCAGAAATTTTCAAAAATTTTTATTCATTCATAACTTTTGTGTAAAATGTAAATTTTTATGTCCAATTAAAAAAAACTATTATGTTAAAAATTTGCAAGATTTCTTAACGTGCCAGTATTCCTTGAAAAATGCCAATAGAGCAATTTTTTGTTTGAATCTGCGATCTTTAAAATTGATGCTAATGGAAGGAATGCTGTTAAGGCCCCCGCCAACCTGTTGTTTGAGCTGCGCTGCTGTGTGTTTGAGTTACACGTTTCCCCACGGAACTATCAAACGTGCGTACACGTGCTGTTGGGGGCCACGGTGGCAGAGTGGTTAGCCTGCTCGCATCCCAACAAGGCGAACCGGGTTCAATCACCGACCGGCCCACTGTCGGATTTTCGTAAGTGGGAATCGTGCCGGACGATGCCGTTGGTCGGCTGTCTCGGGGATCTCCCGTTTCCTCCGCCGGGGATCTCCCGTTTCCTCCGCCCCTTTCATTCAGGCGCCGTTACATTCCGCAATCACCCTCATCGGTTCTCAAGACCTCGTTGTTAAGAGCCTCCCAAATCTCTGCACTCGGTCTACATACTTCAGACGAGGGTTGTCGAGTGCTTTCAAATTGTCACGCCTGTTAGAAACGCCGATTCAGGAAACTACAAAACGGCTAAAAAAACGGATTTTTTTTTTAAAGCGCTGTATTTCAAAATATACGCCTCAGATATATATATATATATATATATATATATATATATATATATATATATATATATATAAACTACCCAATGGCCCTGCATTGAACCTTCCTAGAGACTTGTCAACTGTATAATAATATGTTCACCTTTGAAAGTCCCATACGTACACGCAGTGTGACGCGAGCACTGCACGCCAGTTCAGACCCTTTTTGATTACTGAAATTATTTATTTATTTATTATATTTATGGGTGTAACAACAAATTTGTAGCATATTTACTTTTATAATAATGTCACATTTTTCCTTGAGGACGAATGAATACAATGATGAGGGCAATGTCAATGTTGATTTTACATATGGCGGAAGAATACACAATGTGCATGCAAGCAGATGTTAAGCAGGGCTTTCAAAAGTGCTGAGTGTATCGTGAACATCCTATACACTATAGTACAGGTGGTTAGCTGGCGAGTCCTTTAAAATTCTCAAAAATTACTTTAGGAAGTCTTTAATAAAAATCCTTAAATATTTTCCTCCCAAAGGAGTTTGAATCCTGTTTAATGCAGGGCGATCTCCAACTGCAGCGTAACGGTGATCAGAAACTCGGCCAGTAACGTAAAATCGCGTTTATGCATGTGGTAGCACTGGCGTGTTGCGCAGTCGCCGTGACCTTCGAACACCTGGCAGGTTAACCCATTCAAGTTGCAACATTCGAAAGTGAACCATGAATTTTTCACAAGAGCAACGCGTGTTGGTTGCGAAACGAGGAGAGCGCACATGAATGTCGTTTAAGTTTGGTTTTCCGGATTACAGCCTTTCGAATGAAACGGCAACACTTCGCATAGCTGACCAGTTTTGCTTGAACTGCGTCGCAGAGTTTTTTTTAATCCTCGTTGTTTTATGAAACCACTAAACGTATCTCCGTTATACCAATGTACGAAAAGAAAACACACTTCAGGCGTGGTAAAGGCTGTTCAAGATAAAGTGAGCACTTTAGAAATCAACCTTCGAAAAATAGCCACTGTCCCTAACTGCGTATACTTTAACGGGCGCACTGAGTGACATGCGTCCGGTAAAGGTGGTAATAATATATGGAAAGTAGTTTCATATCTTAAACGTCAAATAAAAAGTGTTAGGTAACCACATGATTTCTTTCGATTTCTGTTTAATGCATCGAAACATAAAAATTAGCAGATCTGTAAAATATGTACTTTTCTAAAAAAATTTCCACATTTCCACTTGACTGACGCATGGATAAAGCGGTGATACCCATGTCAATGTTAATTATACACGTGGTATAAGAATACACAACGTCCATACAAGTAGATCTTAAGCAGGGCTTTCAAAAGTGCTCATTTTATCGTGAATAGTCTATACGTACAATACTCTCAATACATAATGCACATTAGAAATGCTATTTCCGAACCCTCCGACGTAGCTAGAAACGGCTTTATCACACTGCTGTAGCACATACCAGTTGGAAACATGGGAAACTATAGGCCTAGTCCACAATAGCTCGTCCGCAGTTGAATGGTCCGCGGACTTACTTCGTCTACAATAACGACGTCCGAAGCCAAGCTGTGCGACACTGGCACCAGAGTGCGCCAAATTCGACGCCGTCCGACGCTAAGCTTTTAAACACTCCTATTAAAGTGCACTCCAATCGGCGCGTCAATAAATTGTATGCGATTACTCGTAAATATTGATCTTTCTAGCTTATTTTTATTTTGTTTTCTAATTTGAATTATGCGAATGAGTTCGTTTTGATTTTTACTTAATTTAGCTTCATTTCGATATAGTTTCTTTTTTTTGCTCAAGTCAATGCATTTTCGTATTTTAATTTATTATAGTTTCATTTACAAGATTAAAGGTTATTGCTTTGCACAAATAGCGAGTTTCAATAATAATAATAATAATAATAATAATAATAATAATGAATAACTAACACAACCGGATTTTTTTTACGGTTTGCGCGCGAAAAATGTAAACAAAAACAATTTGGAACACGTCCGCGGACGAAAGTTGAAGTTGGCGAATGATCTTGGGACATGGGCCCTTGGAACATTGGGAGGGCGAGCTATGACGTCAGAGAATCACGTACACCAATCAACAGTTAGGGGCGAAGCAACGAGCATTATCCCTACGGAAAGAGAGGACACCGAATGTTATAAATTGGGCCCTGAAAGATTCTCACTTGTCTCTGCCCAGTGGCGCTGCAGTCTAACTACAGCGGACAGTGGAACAACAATCAACCACAGAGCGCATGCGCAGTTGTTTTTTTACTCTTCCGCCGTGACGTATGCATTGTTTTGTTTACTTGAATGGAAAATAAATAATACGGGCACGACAACTCTGAGGAGTTACAAATATTTTTAAAAAGTAAATAAACTCAACTATACTGTAGTATATCACTTCTTTATTCCAGCTGTTCTTTGGATGTTGTCTTGCGAGCTGCAAGGTAAAACATGTAACCTACGAAGTCGATGCAAAACGTGAAAGCTCTTATCGTAAATTTCTAAAGACATGCGAAAATTAATTCCTTAAAATATTCCGAATGTGCTTAAGTCGATAAATACACGCGTAAATTTTGTTACAGTTAAGGTAGGCTCGCAATCAAAATGATTAAACGTAACAATACAAATGCACAACATCCCTTGCCGCCATTAAAAATAATTTAATATAAACAAGGACAGGAGGATGTCGGGTACATGCTGCAATTTAGCTACGGACATTGAACGGAACAGAAAAGAAGGACCCCCAAGTTCTGTTAGAGTGTCGCCCGGCTAGGGCGAAGGGACTTGAGGCGCGCGTGTCAGTATAGTCCTTACCGCCGCCACGTTTCCCTGCCTGAAACACGCTAGAAACGTCTCCAAGTAGGAGGTTCAGCATCACGGAGGGACGGTCGGGATCCTGGACGAGCTGGTGTGACGACATGGAGGTGGCTGACAGGAATGCCGCTGTCCTTAAACTTCACGTCCCTGTCCGTACACCAATGGCAGGGAGCGCCCAACCTTGAAGCGTCGGCTCACGGTGCTGCCAACTGTCTTTCTCGCCCCGGCGCGCTTATTGATGTGGCACCAACGTGCGACCACTCGGCGCTTAATGCCCGGTTGCACCATCGTGATTCAAAACTTGATCCGAGATCGGGTCTAAGATCGACACAGAAAACTGTTGCACCATTCGAGTTCAGAGCTCGACTGGAGATCGAGATTGGCGGTTCGAAATCTCGATCCGAGATCAGCAGCCATAGTCGACAAATGTAGTTTGAAAACACGCTAACAGATAGAACTACGTTCGATTGTTTTCTTGGGAAATTAAAACAACATTATACGCACTTGAATATTATTCAGTAAAATTCGTATATCAATAATTCACTTAAAACAGACGAAACATCGCACATCTAGTTCTATCTATAGTGGAAAATACGCCTACTTCCATGACGTCATATATTACGAACCAAAATAGAAGTTGTCTCATACTTAATATCGATCTCTCAATTTGGAACCAAGATCGACGAATCAGGGATCCAGAACCATGAAATGTCGTTGGTGCAACACTCTTACATTGGAACCAAGATCAAACTGGATCCTGGTACGGAACTAGGATCATTTGATCTCTGATCGAGGTGCAACAGAGCATAAGTTGAGTTCAGAGTTGGGCGGCTCTTAACGAGAGCTGATAAAGGTGAAGTGTGGTGCGTATGGAGTAGCATCGAAATGCAAGGGAGGGGGGGGGGATATCCCCGAGAAAACCTGTCGACCGAGTGGCATCGTCCAAAGTGATCCCCACTTGCGAAAATCCGGATTGACCCGGCTGGGGATTGAACCAGGTTCGTCTTTGTGGGAGGCGAGCGAGCAGGCTAACCGCTTAGCCACCGTGGCCCTTTTGAATGTACGTATTTTGAAAACAAAGTAAAATGTTTACGTTTATGAAGTCTAGCTTGTCCTCAAACGAATTCGCTAAATTTTCGTATCTCTAATGTTGATATGTATTCCGCAATACGTCAGATGTGAACGAGTATACTTGCGATAATATGTTACTGGGTTAAGTGGTAACGGACAGAAAAGCGAGATGGCACACTAGTCAGATTTGTCCTCTAACTGTAACAAAAACAAAATTTAATAATATTTTAGGCTTTTAATTTTGCTTTAAAACACCTTTTGTTCCCCTTTAAATGAGAAGAATAACCGATATAGTTTTAATACATTTCATTTTTTAACTTTTTTATTATATGTTTAGATTATTGAATGATTTATAACAATTTTTAAAGACATACCCTAACGATTTTTTACACATCATGAATTAATATTCAACGAACATATTACTAAAATCAAGAAAGCTTATTAATGGAATGGTATGCAGTTCTTTTATCTTTCCTATAATTCATTTTAAAATATCTGACTTAAAATAAGGGTTCAATATTTTATTACATATTACAAAAAAGTTTAGTAAAAATTCGCAGTTCACAAGGCTCTAGCTCCATAATTGCGTTAAAAAATAACATCTTAAATTTTTCACGAAGTGTATATCAGTGCTCTCCCCCTCCCCCACCCTCTTCACTGAAGAGGCTTACAACACTTCTCAACCTAAAATTTATCCATTCCTATGTGACAGCAGAGATAAACAGTGACAAGGTCAAAGCTATTAGCTGGCTAGCTGACTCACATTACGATTTCGGTATATAATAGTCCCGATAGTATTTTCCATTAAGGTGGCTAGTCGCCTGGACAGGCCGCCGAACTGTGTGCAGAGCTCCAGCAGAAAAGGTTTTATTAAAAATACAGTCCAGCGTGCCTGAGTGACGTCTGCTCACGAATAGCATAAGTTCCAGTTCCTCCAGTTCTCTCTAAAGCATGTGTTTGTGATAGTGTAAATGGCTAGAACGGGTGTTTTCCTAGTCATTTTAAGGTATGGACATTCCAGTACAAAACATTCAAAAAGTAACAGGGACGTGTATCAAACCTTTATTTTTATTAATACGTCATAAAATGGTAGGATCTCCGCTGAAAGTCTCATAGAGGTGCTTTATCGACGGCAAGACTGCACGCCTGTTCTGTGCTTTGCGAGTAGAGGCGATGAGAGAGTTGATGCGCATGTCTCGGTCGCCCCTAGCGTTCCCACACTTTTAGGCCTCAGACGTGCGTAATTCCTTCAACCAGGTAGCCACCTAAATACACATTTCTTTGCTTTCTTCAATGCTCTATAATGTTACAGTACTATATGGGCGTGCAAGTGTAAAATCATTGTAGTATGAAACTATTCTAATTCGTTGCTTTGGTTTCGGGCCCAAAACGCATCAAGACACTCGTGTGGTGCAAGATGGTGGACGCGATGGTGACTTGCTACACCATAGACTAAAGATGAGGTAGACCGCTTATTCGTCTTCTGCGCATGTACCAAACATTGATGAACGTATTTGTTTATATCTCAATTTTTAAATGACAAACACTATTATATTAATAAAATACTTTTACCAATTTTAATGTAATCAAACTGTATTACAAATTGGTTAGAGGAAGTATACATTCATCTCAAAGTATTTGTTTACAAATCAGTTTTCTAATCTAAAATCCGAACTACGCCATTTTCGCTAGACGCGTTGGCAGAAAAGCAGTTCAATGTTGGAACACGGAGATTGGTTTTGCGCATCCAGCGAGATCGATGTGCCTCATTTTTAGTCTATGGGCTACTCAACCAATACCCGCGAAAAGGCGGATTAATACAAGCTGCCACCTCGGAATGGACAAAGTATACGTAGCTTACTGTTTGAAGGGCAGGGCAGGGTAGGGCAGGGCAGGCAATGGCATTGCTTTCCTTCATTCTGTGTCGGCTTCCAGATGATAGGAATCGCCCTTCGACTAGACGAAGTGATTGGAAAATACTCCCGCAGCAGAACGGAAAGGCACGATCTCTGAGGAAGACCAAGTCACGAAATACGGAACACATAGTGAATGACGTGGGTTGTCGAATGAACAAGGGCATAAAAGGGATTGGTGGAAAACGGGGTACGACAGAAAGTCGTGCTCGACCAAGACTTTTTTTAAATGTATGTACGTGGTTAATCGAGTGCTGTGGAAATCAACCTTCGGAGAATGTCGTACCTACATGCATACACAGTTGCTCCCATTAATATTTTATATTTTGGTGAGTTACCAAGTTTAGACGAGTTTGAAACTATGTAGTACAAATACAATAATTAATGCAATGTAATAACAATGCGTTTTTACGTATTTAGTATGTAACTATATGCACATTATCTCTTTGTTACATTAAATAAGCTACATACAAATAGCATTGCATTTGTTATTGCATATATTATGCCCCATTAATATTCGGTTTTGCTTTGTTTACTTCGCATGTGCCCAGGGTTATCACTTCAAGGCCAGAATAGGGCTGTGCACTCGCTCACTTTACCTTTGGGCGTCAACCATGCAAGCAAATGATTGAAACACACTGAAATAGCCACAATTGTAAACAATAGTAACACTGTAAAAATAATGGGAAAATTACCTGACAGGTGTAAGGTAATATTCCCAAACTTGCGGGGGAAACACAGTTTTCCTTACAGGTAAGGTAAAATTACCGCACTCTGGAGTAAAATCCTCGTACATGGTAGTGGAAAATGTCGTACATGGATGGGAAAATTACCTTACGACGCGTGCATCTCTTCAGCATTGTCAACAGCTAAGTGGAGGGACGGGCGAAAGAAACAATCATCTAACACACTAATATTCACAGATGCTGTCATCGTGGTGTAATGGATAGCGCATAGGAGAGCATGGTTCGCGTCCATCCACCAGCAAGTGCTGAGGATTTTAGTGTTGAAGTTTCGGTTATTATTAGTCAGAGGATATATGTAATAAAAATATAAACAATACTAATATTCCGGGATGATATTAAATATAACTTTATTATACAATATAGATAATTTTCCCTTACTTGTATGGGATTTTCCCCCCACTTTTGTCAGGTACTTTTCCCGTACGATTAGGGAATAGTACTTTACTTGTCAGGTAGATTTACTCTACATTTAAGAGGTAATTTAGCTTACATGTAGAGGTAATTAGCTTCCCTTACATGTAAGGTCATTTTGCCTCAAATTTGTTTACAGTGAAGAGCACGGTTAGCGACACAGTCCGAAGATACAAAAACGAAGACAGAATAGAGTCCAGACCGCCAAAAGGTAGGCCCAAAGGATTAACCGAATTAAAGAACGATCGATAATTTTGGAAAATGAAACAAAATCCTCGTTTAACAGCTCCACAGCTTAGAAGTTGTGTTTGTGAGGAATATGGCAAACAAGTGGGTGTGGAGACTATAAGGCGTGTTCTGAGAACAGAGGAGATGAATGGCCCAGCAGAATGGAAGAAACCACACGCAAGTGCTGTAAATAGGGGGGGGGGGAGGGGCTTCAGATCGCGAAATGCATTTAAAATTAATCGAACCTGTTGGGACGATGTTCTATTGCAGGCGAGAAAAGGAAGATGTGATATTTAAGAGGGATACCTAGTAAAGGCTGTTCACGGTAAAATCAGCACTTTTGAAAGCCCTGCTTAACATCTACTTGAATACACGTTGTGTATTACTCAGCCTTATGTAAAATTAACATTTCTATGGACCTCGTCACTTTATTCATACATTGGTCAAGTGAAACTGTGAAATTATTCAGAAAGTAAATACTTTACAAATTTGCTCATTTTTACACTTCGATGCAATAAAAAAAACAGAAAGTGGAAGAATTAATTTCAAGTTATCACAAAGAATTACGTAACACTTTTTATTCGACGTTAATATATGGGACTACTTTCCATCATCGTTACCGACTTTACTGGGCGAATTAAAATATATGCCGGCAGGGGCAGTGACTTTTTTCTAAGGTGCTCACTTTATCGCGAACAGTCTTTACCTTAATTGGTGAAGAGGAGAGTGTGTTAAAAGTTGTGGAATTGAAGTCGGGCATCCTTCAGTGACATCCGGGTTCACTCTGCCAGGCTGTCATGGGTGTCGCAGTCTCTCTCTCTCTCACACACACGCGACTGGCGAAGGCGTAAATACCGGGACTACGCTAAGCCTGGTTCACACGCATGCCAACCACACCGAACAGGCCGTGCTCAAAACTGGAGCAGCCAATCAGGAACCGTCCTCTTTTTCTTTAAGAACCACACAGAAAAGTCGAGCTCGCGGCGAAATTTTTGCTCCATGAAAAATCAGACTTCGCCGATATTCCACAGAGCTATACACACGGTTTAACATGTTTTGTACCAATATTCTCATGGATTATTACCACATACTGGTGTGTATAGTCTACGATGAAATGTATGTATTGATAATGAAATATTTAAGTCATATTATTAATTTTGCTCAAAAATGTATCAAACAGATGTAGTTTGGAAATGAACCGACAGATGGCACGAAACTATAATAATATTTTGGAAGTATAGAGCAAAATTATAAACGCTTACAAACTATTCAATAAAATTCGTACCGCATTAAGATTATTTAAGTCAAGAAAGAACATCGCAGCTTCTAGTATAGTAGCCATCACTGACTTCAGAAAGTTGGTATTAAAATTACTAACGTACCGGAGTGGTCGTAAATTGAGCTTCCAGTCAAACATGAAAACGACAGCACATAAAAAGTGCTTGTATGCTGTTCACGATAAACTAAGCAGTTTTGAGAGCCCTGCTGTTGTATGCGCATTGTGTGTCCTTACACCATGTGTAAAACCAGCCCTAGGCCTGGTCACATTCATGCGTCGGGCAAGTGAAACTGTGAAATTGATAAAAAAGTAAATATTTACAAATGTTTTGATTTTTCTTATACGCATTAAAAAAACAGAAATCATAAGGAATAGTTTCAGTGTCTACAGGTGTTAACCGAACGCCTTTACTTCTACGTTGAAACGTAGAACTACTTCTCCCTCCGGGTAACCAACGTTATTGGCAATCAGCGTTCCCGTTAAAATATGTGCTGAGGGGCATTATGTCGAAAGTTGACTTAAAGAAAGCTCTCAGTCAACCCTGAAAGGCCTTTATGTTCCGTTCGCGGTTACTTCCAACTTGTCTGGAGCTTCTACTTTCACTGTATTCCTCCGCCTCATGTGCACAAAGCTTAACAAAGTCTAGAAGAAGACCAGACCGAAAGGACAACGCTTTGCATTTGTGCACGCTCGGTTTAATAATATTTCGCATGAGAAGTATTTCTTATTAGGCATTACCAACACACCTATCTACCCCCTGCTTAATTCTTATTAAATATAAACGAAGTGTTATAACAAACAGATAAAGTATATTGGCTAGAAGTTAAATTTAACCAAAAATAAGATAGTTTAATGTTGACAGAAGTTTGTGATACATGACTCGAGATGAAAGTTGACTATTTGCTAGGATCCAACACACTGTACATAATTCTGACAGTTTTATTTTCACATTTGCCGTTATGCATGTATGAAACTAGTATCCCATTTAACTGGGTCAATGAGGATTCTGATACTCGAAGGCAGAACGTCTGTGATTGGCCAGCAAAGAACTTGGCGGTTTCAAAACCTTAGCCATCCAACCATAAAAGGATAAACTAGTTATAATGTTATCGAAGATATTTTGGCTCAAAATTTTTCGCGATTTCCCGTCATCACTAAACATGGCATAATCAGTCTGATCTTCTCATTATTTTATGCACTAGAGCCAACGGAGCTTCTCCATTGGCTGCTGCATAGATGTGCAGCCACGCCCGTTCTGACTGACATGCTCGTGATTGGGGCACACAGTTGCGATGCGTTCATCTATTGGCATAGAGTTACCCAGGGCGTGTCACATAAAGTATGTCACAATGAATAACTAGGGATAGAAAAATTTCGCTAATTCATTTCGGGACAAGATAGACGTCAAACACATATATAGCGAATTCACCTTTGCAATTGGATCACAGTTTATGATACACACCCAGGGCGCCTCTGAGCCAATACCTGACTTGCAAGGAAACAAGTAGCGAATCCCTTACTGCCAGGTGAGAGGTAACACTGAGGCAGCAGTCAATGGACAAACATCTGAGGCTCTGGCGTACACAGGGCTGTGGAGTCTAGCTTACAGGTCATTGAACTTTCGAAATTTTCCTATCCCTATGAATAACTTATTGTAAAGGTACGTACGTTTCAAGTTTTAACGCGTCGCCGAATAACAACGCGAATTCTGAAAGTCTCTACGCGTGGGGAGATATTCCGAAGGTTTGATTGGAGAAAGCGCGAGGGTACTGCGAATATACGAAACAAGTGAAGAACAATGAGTTGTGTCCTCTATGTGTGCGCCTGGCGTAGCTATAAGCTGTTCACGGTAAAATGAGCACTTGCGATAGCTCTGCTTAAGGTCTACTTGTATGCACGTTGTGTATTCTTCCGCCTTATGTAAGATCAACATTGCCGTGGGCTTCATCACTTTATTCATGCGTCGATCAAGTGAAACTGTGAAGTTATCTGAAAAGTAAATATCTAACAAATCGGCTCATTTTTACTCCTAAAAGCATTAAAAAATAAGCACAATTAGAAAGAAATAAAGTTATCAGAAATGGTTAGCTAATGTTTTTTATTCGACGTTAAGATACGGAACTACTTCCCATCCCTCGTTACCAACTTTACTGGGCGCATGTCGCTCAGTGCGCCCGTTAACCCGTTTAGACACAGTGTATACAATTGTGTTCATTACGCTCGTGTAGGTAATTTTTGGTCTGTATTGCACACTGCGAATCTCAATTACCAATAATCTTACCTGTGGGTAAATGATTCGCAATCCGTCTTACTGGTCTGGGTCATAACTGGTTCACATAACTGTAGCCTAACATATAGCCTACAGCTCATTGGCTGTGATAATGAAATAAGTGTTGTATGCTGAACTCAAGTCGAGGCATCATATTTTTTTTGTTTGCAACAACTGAAACAGCAAATTAAATTTGGGTTTGAAAGGGTTAAAATATATGCAGGTAGGGACGGTGACTTTTGTATAAGGCTGATTTCAAAAGTGCTCACTTTATCGTGAACAGCCTTTACACGTGAACGAGGCTTAGTAGTCTGTGAGTCGGCTGCGGTAACTACCTGGGATGCTGACCTTGCCGATCGTCTGTTCGGTTTCCGCGTTCTTCTCTCTCCCCCCCCCCCTTCCCCTCCACAATCACTTCAGCGAGCAACTTGCCACCTACCTTCATCCTCCTCCTGCTGCACTTCTCTGTTCCTTTCTCGTCTCTCCGCCTTTCTCATACGTGTCCTGTACCTCACGCCATTGCTCACATACACCAGTGTTGCCAGACGTACAAGAATTCTGGAATTTTTACCACATTTTCTATCTTGGTACCAGAATTTTCTCATTCTGGTGCGCATATATACTACATTTTTATTGGTCACAAAATTTTGTTAAAATTCACTGATGTAGCGAAATCATCTGTTAATTTAAATTATTTTGCAAACTAAAATAAACATAATTGTAAGTCACAACTTGTTAAGATTTTTATGTTGTAAAATATTTGTAGTTTGTAGCAATACATAGCGTTAAATAAAAATATATGACGATAAAAAATGTTGAAAATTATCTTCGTATTTTTAGTTTCTAAATGTATTCGAAGTGAATAAAAAATTTAATTTTGTAAAATGAGTACCGGTAAGTAATCTGAGTATCCTGAATATATATATATATTATATATATATATATATATATATATATATATATATATATATAATATATATATATATATAAAACAAATCACAATCCAATATCATAAAATAACAATTCTAACTGTAGTTTTAAAATTACGCAAATCTTATTTGAGACTTAAAATAACTGTAATGTTATTGCAATAACTGTAATGTTATTGCAATAACTGTTTTCCTATTAGTGGGAAGAGGAGTTGGGCTCTTTTTTTTTATTTATTAAAGTACCAGAATCTTATGGGAATTGCCAGAATTTTATGGCGCGTGGTACCAGAATTTGATTTCCCCTATCTGGCAACACTGACTTCAGAAGTGCTCACTTTATTGTGAACGGCCTATATCTATGTTGACCATATTGAGATGAGATGGTACGTACAACACATCATGTAGCTGTCCCTATTTTAACAGTCCAGACGGTTCTGACAGCGATATTTTCTTCTCGGTGTACCATTGTGCCTGCCCGGGTCACAAGTATATTAATTTGACTTTTTTTCTAACCTACCTTAAAACGAAGAGGAGAGTCGGAGGTCCAGGGTAGAGATAGGACCTAAGTGCGTCTCAGGTCTGAGCCCCTATCGCATAGACATGCAGGGAGGTTCCTTACTACAAGAGCACATGCTCGCGGCTTTACTGGGATTGGGAAAACTTGGCCGCGATTGGGGCCAAGTTTACATCCCATGTTAACTTAATCTGAACTACGATGGAGGGGGAAAAAACCGGCATAGGTGCCGTAAAAACCCCTCGACAGAAAATGATTGCAAGATTGCATGCAATTTGTGAAGTAGAATAAGATTTCTACTAGAACAGAGGATGGGAAATGACATTCTTTATTGAAAAGGTGTTTGAAACACTAGAAGAGAAAGGTTGGTAGGGGGGCTATCTTTTGTTTTGCTGGTCACGCTGGATTTAGTTTTAACCAGGGAGGTGGGGGGTACCAGTCCCCCAGGTGGAGGGGAAGATGCGCTATTGGGCATTACCCCTCCCGTGCCGGCCGCCAGTGTCGACACTTGAAACAGAAAAGGAGGAGGTAGTGGAGACTGCCTAGCTCCCCCTCAAGGGAGGCGCAACGACATGTTAACCGGGGGGGGGGGGGGGGGGGAGCCGAGCTGTTCACTTGTACGTACAGTTAGTAAATATAATTCAAACTTTTTATCGGACTCTAGTGATAATGACATTTATAGATTAGCGACGGATCATTTCTATGTTGGCATAGACTCGCTGCCAGAAACCCTCCAAGAGCAGGCGTTGGAAATAAAAAACGACTCTGCTGCGAAATACAATTTTGGGAAGATTGACAAAACATTGTTTTGGGTCAAGTACGTCAAAGTTTATCCCGACATAGCAGAGCAAGCGCTGCGATTGTATTTACCTTTTTCAAGCAGCTATTTGTGTGCAAGGGCGTTTTCAGCAGTAGTAGCAATAACAATACAGTACAGAAGCAAACTCGATATTGCCAGTAATTTACGTTGCGCAATTTCTTCTATACAATCAAGAATTGGGAATTTTGTTAAAAATATGCGAGCTCATCCGCCTCATTGATTGATTTGTTAACCACCATCTGTGTTCAATAAACATAAGAATTTAATGATTAAATAAAACCTTTGAGACTTATTGTTTTTGTTTTACCATTCTAATAATGAAGTTTTGACACGGGGGGCTTGGTTATTTTTTTACCCTTCTAATAATGAAGTTTTGACACGGGGAGCTTAGTTATTTTTTTTTTGCAGAAGGGAGGCGTGATAAACTAAAGTTTGGGAACCCCTGGCCTAGGTGGACAGCTTGCAAGCGGAACAGCATAGCGATAGAAATAGATCGGTGAAGGTAGAGAGTGGAGGTACGACGTGTAATTACACGCACAGTTCAGTTTATTACTAGTTGTAGTAACCCAGTGCGAGTGTTGCGTCAGCAAGACCAGGGCACTCGCGACGAACAGAGCCGCCTGCGTTGTCGGAGTGTGGAAAATACTACCCCCGGTTATAGGCTGTCCACGGTAAAGTGAGCACTTTTTAAGGCCCTGATAATTTTTTTCTTTCAGCCAATTTCTCTCTTTGCCCCACTTTTTAATGTGAACATTGCTATTTGACTAATAAACACAATGACTGTGTTCGATTTCGATGCAATGTGCCCTTGATCACTTACCCTTGATCCCTTCCCGTTTATAGAGCCCTTGATCCCTTCCCGTTTATAGAGCCCTTGTTCCCTTCCCGTTTATAGAGCCCTTGTTCCCTTCCATAGTTTATAGAGCCCTTGATCCCTTCCCGTTTATAGAGCCCTTGTTCCCTTCCATAGTTTATAGAGCAATTGAGCCCTTCCCGTTTATAGAGCCCTTGTTCCCTTCCCGTTTATAGAGCCCATGATCCCTTCCCGTTTATAGAGCCCTTGTTCCCTTCCCGTTTATAGAGCCCTTGTTCCCTTCCATAGTTTATAGAGCCCTTGGTCCCTTCCCGTTTATAGAGCCCTTGTTCCCTTCCCGTTTATAGAGCCCTTGTTCCCTTCCATAGTTTATAGAGCCCTTGTTCCCTTCCCGTTTATAGAGCCCTTGTTCCCTTCCATAGTTTATAGAGCCCTTTCCCTTTGTTGTCCCTTCCCGTTTATAGAGCCCTTGTCCTTTTTATCCCTTGCCTTCCCGTTTATAGAGCCCTTGTTTCCCTTCCCGTTTATAGAGCCCTTGTTCCCTTCCATAGTTTATAGAGCCCTTGATCCCTTCCCTTTTTATAGAGCCCTTTGTTCCCTTCCCGTTTATAGAGCCCTGTTCCCTCCTTTATAGACCCTTGATCCCTTCCATAGTTTATAGAGCCCTTGATCCCTTCCCGTTTATAGAGCCCTTGTTCCCTTCCCGTTTATAGAGCCCTTGATCCTTCCCGTTTATTAGAGCCCTTGTCCCTTCCGTTTATACCCTGTTCCCTTCCATTATAGAGCCCTTGATCCCTTCCGTTTATAGAGCCCTTGTTCCCTTCCCGTTTATAGTGCCCGTTTGTTCCCTTCCGTTTTTATAGAGCCCTTGTTCCCTTCCCGTTTATAGAGCCCTTGTTCCCTTCCCGTTTTATAGAGCCCTTGTTCCCTTCCGTTTATAGAGCCCTTGTTCCCTTCCCGTTTATAGAGCCCTTGTTCCCTTCCATGTTTATAGAGCCCTTGTTCCCTTCCCGTTTATAGAGCCCTTGTTCCCTTCCCGTTTATAGAGCCCTTGTATCCCTTCTCCCGTTTATAGAGCCCTTGTCCCTTCCCGTTTATAGAGCCCTTGATCCCTTCCCGTTATATAGAGCCCTTTCCTTCCATAGTTTATAGACCTTGATCCCTCCCGTTAAGCTTTCCCTTCCCGTTTTTTTTATAGAGCCCTCTTGTTCCCTTCCCATAGTTTATAGAGCCCTTGTTCCCTTCCCGTTTATAGAGCCCTTGTTCCCTTCCATAGTTTATAGAGCCCTTGATCCCTTCCCGTTTATAGAGCCCTTGTTCCCTTCCCGTTTATAGAGCCGTTGTTCCCTTCCATAGTTTATAGAGCCCTTGTTCCCTTCCCGTTTATAGAGCCCTTGATCCCTTCCCGTTTATAGAGCCCTTGTTCCCTTCCATAGTTTATAAAGCCCTTGTTCCCTTCCATAGTTTATAGAGCCCTTGTTCCCTTCCCGTTTATAGAGCCCTTGTTCCCTTCCCGTTTTATAGAGCCCTTGTTCCCTTCCCGTTTATAGAGCCCTTGTTCCCTTCCATAGTTTATAGAGCCCTTGTTCCCTTCCCGTTTATAGAGCCCTTGTTCCCTTCCCGTTTATAGAGCCCATGTTCCCTTCCCGTTTATAGAGCCCATGTTCCCTTCCCGTTTATAGAGCCCTTGTTCCCTGCCATAGTTTATAGAGCCCTTGTTCCCTTCCCGTTTATAGAGCCCTTGTTCCCTTCCCGTTTAAATAGAGCCCTTGTTCCCTTCCCGTTTATAGAGCCCTTGTTCCCTTCCATAGTTTATAGAGCCCTTGTTCCCTTCCATAGTTTATAGAGCCCTTGATCCCTTCCCGTTTATAGAGTCCTTGATCCCTTCCCGTTTATAGAGCCCTTGTTCCCTTCCCGTTTATAGAGCCCTGTTCCCTTCCCGTTTATAGAGACCCTTGATCCCTTCCCGTTTATAGAGCCCTTGATCCCTTCCCGTTTATAGAGCCCTTGATCCCTTCCCGTTTATAGAGCCCTTGATCCCTTCCCGTTTATAGAGCCCTTGTTCCCTTCCCGTTTATAGAGCCCTTGTTCCCTTCCCGTTTATAGAGCCCTTGTTCCCTTCCCAGTTTATAGAGCCCTTGTTCCCTTCCAGTTTATAGAGCCCTTGTTCCCTTCCCGTTTATAGAGCCCTTGTTCCCTTCCGTTTATAGAGCCCTTGTTCCCTTTCCTCCGTTTATAGAGCCCTTGTTCCCTTCCCGTTTATAGAGCCCTTGTTCCCTTCCCGTTTATAGAGCCCTTGTTCCCTTCCATAGTTTATAGAGCCTTGTTCCCTTCCCGTTTATAGAGCCCTTGTTCCCTTCCCGTTTATAGAGCCCTTGTTCCCTTCCGTTTATAGAGCCCTTGATTCCCTTCCAGTTTATAGAGCCCTTGTTCCCTTCCCGTTTATAGAGCCCTTGATCCCTTCCCGTTTATAGAGCCCTTGACCTTCGTTTATAGACCCTTGTTCCCTTCCGTTTATAGAGCCCTTGATCCTTCCCGTTTATAGAGCCCTTGTTCCCTTCCATAGTTTATAGAGCCCTTGTTCCCTTCCCGTTTATAGAGCCCTTGTTCCCTTCCCGTTTATAGAGCCCTTGATCCCTTCCCGTTTATAGAGCCCTTGTTCCCTTCCATAGTTTATAGAGCCCTTGTTCCCTTCCCGTTTATAGAGCCCTTGTTCCCTTCCCGTTTATAGAGACCTTGTTCCCTTCCCGTTTATAGAGCCCTTGTCCCTTCCATAGTTTATAGAGCCCTTGTTCCCTTCCCGTTTATAGAGCCCTTGTTCCCTTCCTGTTTATAGAGCCCTTGTTCCCTTCCCGTTTATAGAGCCCTTGTTCCCTTCCGTTTTATAGAGCCCTTGATCCCTTCCTTTATAGAGCCCTTTCCCTTCCGTTTATAGAGCCCTTGTTCCCTTCCCGTTTATAGAGCCCTTGTTCCCTTCCCGTTTATAGAGCCCTTGTTCCCTTCCATAGTTTATAGAGCCCCTTGTTCCCTTCCCGTTTATAGAGCCCTTGTTCCCTTCCCGTTTATAGAGCGTCCCTGTTTGGCCTTTCCCTTCCATAGTTTATAGAGCCTTGTTCCCTTCCCGTTTATAGAGCCCTTGTTCCCTTCCATAGTTTATAGAGCCCTTGTTCCCTTCCATAGTTTATAGAGCCCTTGTTCCCTTCCCGTTTATAGAGCCCTTGTTCCCTTCCCGTTTATAGAGCCTTGTTTCCCTTCATAGAGTGTTTTTCAGTAAGAGCCTTGTCCCTTCCCGTTTATAGAGCCCTTGTTCCCTTCCCGTTTATAGAGCCCTTGTTCCCTTCCATGTTTATAGAGCCCTTGTCCTTCCGTTTATAGAGCCCTTGTTCCCTTCCGTTTATAGAGCCCTTGTTCCCTTCCCGTTTATTTTACAGAGCCCTTGTTCCCTTCCAAGTTTATAGAGCCCTTGTCCCTTCCGTTTATAGAGCCCTTGTTCCCTTCCCGTTTATAGAGCCCTTGTTCCCTTCCCGTTTATAGAGCCCTTGTTCCCTTCCATAGTTTATAGAGCCCTTGTCCCTTCCCGTTTATAGAGCCCTTGTTCCCTTCCTGTTTATAGAGCCCTTGTTCCCTTCCCGTTTATAGAGCCCTTGTTCCCTTCCATAGTTTATAGAGCCCTTGTTCCCTTCCAAGTTTATAGAGCCCTTGATCCCTTCCCGTTTATAGAGCCCTTGTTCCCTTCCCGTTTATAGAGCCCTTGTTCCCTTCCATAGTTTATAGAGCCTTGATCCCTTCCCGTTTATAGAGCCCTTCTGTTTAGCCCTTGTTCCCTTCGTTTATAGAGCCCTTGTTCCCTTCCATAGTTTATAGAGCCCTTGTTTCCTTCCAGTTTATAGAGCCCTTGTCCCTTCCCGTTTATAGAGCCCTTGTTCCCTTCCGTTTATAGAGCCCTTGTTCCCTTCCATAGTTTATAGAGCCCTTGTCCCTTCCCGTTTATAGAGCCCTTGTTCCCTTCCCGTTTATAGAGCCCTTGTTCCCTTCCATAGTTTATAGAGCCCTTGTTTCCTTCCCGTTTATAGAGCCCTTGTTCCCTTCCCGTTTATAGAGCCCTTGTTCCCTTCCTTTTATAGAGCCCTTGTTCCCTGCCATTTTAGCCTGTTTTTATAGAGCCCTTGTTCCCTTCCGTTTATAGAGCCCTTGTTCCCTTCCATAGTTTATAGAGCTCCTTGTCCCTTCCCGTTTATAGAGCCCTTGTGTTCCCTTCCCGTTTATAGAGCCCTTGTTCCCTTCCCGTTTATACTGTGAAGTTAAGAGCCTGCCTGCGTTTTACCCTTTTCCCTAGTTTACTGATTTGTTATAGAGCCCTTGTTCCCTTCCATGTTTATAGAGCCCTGTCCCTTCCCGTTTATAGACCCCTGTTCCCTTCCCGTTATAGGCCCTTCTGTTTATAGAGCCCTGATCCCTTCCAGTTTATAGACCCTTGATCCCTTCCCGTTTATAGAGCCCTTGTTCCCTTCCAAGTTTAGACTGATCTCGTTATAGAGCCCTTGTTCCCTTCCATAGTTTATAGAGCCCTTGTTCCCTTCCATGTTATAGAGCCTTGTTCCCTTCCCGTTTTAGAGCCCTTGTTCCTTCCCGTTTTTAGAGCCCTTGTTCCCTTCCATAGTTTATAGAGCTCTTGATCCCTTCCCGTTTATAGAGCCCTTGTTCCCTTCCCGTTTATAGAGCCCTTGTTCCCTTCCATAGTTTATAGAGCCCTTGGTCCCTTCCCGTTTATAGAGCCCTTGTTCCCTTCCCGTTTATAGAGCCCTTGTTCCCTTCCCGTTTATAGAGCCCTTGTTCCCTTCCATAGTTTATAGAGCCCTTGGTCCCTTCCCGTTTATAGAGCCCTTGTTCCCTTCCCGTTTATAGAGCCCTTGTTCCCTTCCCGTTTATAGAGCCCTTGTTCCCTTCCATAGTTTATAGAGCCCTTGATCCCTTCCCGTTTATAGAGCCCTTGTTCCCTTCCCGTTTATAGAGCCCTTGTTCCCTTCCCGTTTATAGAGCCCTTGTTCCCTTCCATAGTTTATAGAGCCCTTGGTCCCTTCCCGTTTATAGAGCCCTTGTTCCCTTCCCGTTTATAGAGCCCTTGATCCCTTCCCGTTTATAGAGCCCTTGTTCCCTTCCATAGTTTATAGAGCCCTTGATCCCTTCCCGTTTATAGAGCCCTTGATCCCTTCCCGTTTATAGAGCCCTTGTTCCCTTCCCGTTTATAGAGCCCTTGTTCCCTTCCATAGTTTATAGAGCCCTTGTTCCCTTCCATAGTTTATAGAGGCCTTGTTCCCTTCCCGTTTATAGAGCTCTTGATCCCTTCCCGTTTATAGAGCCCTTGTTCCCTTCCCGTTTATAGAACCCTTGTTCCCTTCCATAGTTTATAGAGCCCTTGATCCCTTCCCGTTTATAGAGCCCTTGTTCCCTTCCGTTTATAGATCCCTTGTTCCCTTCCATAGTTTATAGAGCTCTTGATCCCTT
Source organism: Dryococelus australis (assembly GCA_029891345.1). Classification (NCBI taxonomy): domain Eukaryota; kingdom Metazoa; phylum Arthropoda; class Insecta; order Phasmatodea; family Phasmatidae; genus Dryococelus; species Dryococelus australis. Next base: position 145,980,327 of record CM057000.1, read on the forward strand.
CCCGTTTATAGAGCCCTTGTTCCCTTCCATAGTTTATAGAGCCCTTGATCCCTTCCCGTTTATAGAGCCCTTGTTCCCTTCCCGTTTATAGAGCCCTTGTTCCCTTCCATAGTTTATAGAGCTCTTGATCCCTTCCCGTTTATAGAGCCCTTGTTCCCTTCCCGTTTATAGAGCCCTTGTTCCCTTCCATAGTTTATAGAGCCCTTGTTCCCTTCCGTTTATAGAGCCCTTGTTCCCTTCCCGTTTATAGAGCCCTTGTTCCCTTCCATAGTTTATAGAGCCCTTGTTCCCTTCCATAGTTTATAGAGCCCTTGTTCCCTTCCCGTTTATAGAGCCCTTGATCCCTTCCCGTTTATAGAGCCCTTGTTCCCTTCCATAGTTTATAGAGCCCTTGATCCCTTCCCGTTTATAGAGCCCTTGATCCCTTCCCGTTTATAGAGCCCTTGTTCCCTTCCCGTTTATAGAGCCCTTGTTCCCTTTCATAGTTTATAGAGCCCTTGTTCCCTTCCATAGTTTATAGAGGCCTTGTTCCCTTCCCGTTTATAGAGCTCTTGATCCCTTCCCGTTTATAGAGCCCTTGTTCCCTTCCCGTTTATAGAGCCCTTGTTCCCTTTCATAGTTTATAGAGCCCTTGATCCCTTCCCGTTTATAGAGCCCTTGTTCCCTTCCATAGTTTATAGAGCAATTGAGCCCTTCCCGTTTATAGAGCCCTTGTTCCCTTCCCGTTTATAGAGCCCATGATCCCTTCCCGTTTATAGAGCCCTTGTTCCCTTCCATAGATTATATTCGTTAAGTGAATTTTGACGCTTGTATTCGTTTCCACCTCGAGTTTTATTCTGTCGAATTTCGCTCTACGCAAGTTTCATTTGTCTTCGTGGTGTTCGCAAGTGCTTTATGCGGCCGTGCACAGTTGTAAACACAAAACAAACACATGAAACATTTCAAACAATTGCGAATCGAAAACTATCGAGGGCTCCAGACGGGCAAGTTGCTCGTGCCCTTGGCTGAAGGCGACATTCTAGTGTGCATAATGTGCCCTTGTGCTGTGAATTCGGACAGCGGCAATGTGAAGTCACATCCGGGATGCACTTTTCAAGGACACGAAGCCAGATAAGGGCCCTTAGTTGGCGAATTCGAACACAACCAGTGTATACATTCCACCACTCTAAAAAGTTAACGTCTGAGATTGCAATATAATATATTTATTAATGCCTTTTGGAAGGGTCTTAAAAAGTGCTCACTTTACCGCGAATAGCCTATATCATCTATTTTCTGCCATCGCTATACGCCGCGGCGCCGGATATCTGCGAGCTCGACCGACCTCGCAAGAAGGATGGATACCACAATGAAGATTCCTGGAATACATCAGACAGAGCCCGAGGGGTCGCCTTCTATTGTCCATTCACGGCGACTTACAACTTTTCTGAAGCCCTGCTAAGTTCTACTTCGAGGATATTCCTCCGCCTCCTGCAAACAAAGCTTAACCAAGTCTAGAGAATTACACCACAAGGACGACGCACAGTATTCGTGCGCACTCGAGTGTAATCACATTTTTCGTAAGAACTATTTCCAACTAGGCATTGCCAATACGCATATTTTCTCCCTGTTTTATTCGTATAAGTTCACTGTAAAGTGAATACTTCTTAAGGCCCTTTCAACAGGCATTAATCACTAATAAACACATTTTATTGTAGCTTCAGACGTTAACGTTAATCAGTGGTGACGTGTATACCCTGTGTTTGTTTGCCTGATGGCAATGTTTATAATAAAAAGTGACAGGAATATATAAATATGATGAAAAGAAAAATTCAGCAAGGCCTTAAAAAGTGTTCACTTTACCGTGAATCGCGTATAAATTCAGGGAACAACGGAAGACGGCATATATGGAGAGTTTATTGTTTTATGTTTGATCAAAAAAAAGTGTGAAGAAACCACGAACAAGCTATAATAAAACGAATTAGAGCTTCGTCTCTTTGGTGTAGTTTCCTTGCGTTTGTTTACGCGGGGCGGAGGAATACCATGAAAGTAGAACTTTCAGCAGGGCTTCAGGAAAGTTGTGAGTCAAGGCCGGGCTACGATTGATTTATAACACGCACAGCACAGCTCGAATCTGAAAGCTACAATCAAAATCGCACACGCACAGAAACGGCGGATGTTTACAGAAAACAGACGTGAAAATTAAAGGAAACGATGATCGGTAAATTGTGGCGCGTGTGTTGGTCACATTGGAATGAAAAAATACTTTTGATAACTCTGTTTAGGTCTACTTTGATGCGCGTGTCGTAATTTGTAAAAATATAACACGTTATGACGTTTTTCTTAACATACATTGCTGGTACGATAAGAATTTCAATCAAAACAAACTTCTGTTTATACGGCGCCAAACACTTGAAGTACTATTTAAATTCACTACTTTTGTAGCCATTTTCATCGTCGCATGAACTCGGTGGTATTGACGTTCTGATTGGCCACGCACGTCGCACACGCACGATATAGCTCTACTTTATGTGCGCTTCCTCTGTGCTGTTTTTCTGTGCGTGTGCTCTGCGTGATTGTACCGAGTGCCGTGTATTCTACTTTTTGTGCCTGCGCTGTTTCCTGTGCTAAATCAATAGGGACACGAATTTCGCGAAAAGATTTCCGCACATGCTAGATTTCAATATCCTACGAGCGTACCAGGAGTATCCTTTTACTTACTGGTGGCGTGTGTCTGTGAGAAGACGTTTCCTCAGTTGACTGGCCCTTTCAGAATTAAGTTGCTCCGATACTGTACGTCGCGGATTCGTGGGCAGATACTAAAGACGAGTAACATATAGATCACCGTATCACAAACGTAGATACGAGATAAGGTGTTATGAAATACAACTAGTCATGAAATCTTTTCGCGAAATTCGTGTGCCCCTAAGTCCAATTGTAGCCCGGCCTTTACCGCGAGTGGACTGAAACACTGACGTTCGCGCGCTTTGTTCCCGTCGCAGGACGGCGGCCGCACACAAGTGGACAACACTCCAGGTTGATTTGGAAGGTGAGCGGCGAAGATGAAAGTACACACGTAGTCCCCTACCACGTCTTGCGTTCGCGTAACTGTCTCACTTTCCCCTCTCGCGCCGTCCGCTACTTCTGCCGGCCCGAGTCGCGACTACTCACCTCCCGGCAGGGTCGCCCCGTCCCCCCTTCACTTTCGGATTTACGCATGTGGGGTGAGCGAGTGAGTGAAGAGATTTGGGCGGCTCGTAACAGCGAGCTCTTGAGAGCCGATGTGGGTGATTGAAGTCAATATGGAGCGGCGCCAGAATGAAATGGTAGGGGAAACGGGAGATCCCCAAGAAAACCCGCCGACCAACGGCATCGTCCGGCACGATTCCCACTTGCGAAAATCCGTTGACCCGGCCGGGGATTGAACATACTTCGCCTTGGTGTGAGATAAGTGTGCTAATCGCTCAGCCACCGTGGCCCCTTTCGCATGTGGGAATCGTGCCGGACGATGCCGCTGGTCGGCGGTTTTTCTCGGGGATCTCCTGTTTCTCCCGCCCTTGCGTTCTGGCATTCCTCCATACTCACCTCGCTTCACCCCCCGTTGGACCCTCAACACCTCGATGTTAAGAGCCGCACAGATTTCTTCACTTACTCCAGTGGCTGATCTACAGATCAACTGATAGACTTCCCTAAGTTAAACCCATCAAGATCACGTCCGGCCGTATGCTGTGCTTCCTCAGTATTGTAAGCAGTGACTATACAGTTTTAATAAAGTAATCTATTGAGAAAATACACAACACAGCGTTGTCGCTATAGTTTATAACACAGTTTTACAGGAGAATACATGTATTGTAAACAGAGTTGTACTTACAGCAATTTTGGCTAACTTTGACACTTCACAACGACCGCACCAAAGTCTCAAGAAACATATGTTTGAACGGGCAACAAAATATGTACTCAAAACCTCTCTATTCAGTTCCAATAAAATCCTCCCATTTCGAACCCCTCAATGTGATATGAAATCCTGGGCATATTGTTAGTCTGTTAGTTAATCATTCTGATGTTATTATGTCTTAAGTCATTTTCCCTTCTGGTAACCGAGTTATTTGTTAGTTACCCGCCTGTTTGTTAATGATAGACAACGATGGCTGTTTTTTTTTACTCTTATCATTTTTGTGTATTAAGAATTTGATGAAGTAGAACCAGTTCTCTGTGCCTTAAAACAAAGTGTTGCAACAGCGTATGTCGACATAAATGGCTCAGTTAGTTAAACCACTGCAAGAATCATTCGAAAATGTCATGAACTCGCTGCTCTATCTAACCTTATTGCTGCCAGCGTCGCGTTGTGTCATGAGGCAGACAGGTGGGCACACAAGCCCCTACCTATCACACTGTCAAATGTTTCTGCAAAATAGATTCAAACAAAGTTGAATAGATACATTTGAGGTTATAATACTGTATATGTGAAGTCCTTTGAGATGTTATAATGCAACTAGCATACATTTAAGTTAATCAAAGTATTATATATGTAAGGGTATCTGTACGTTGAAAATTCTCATGTAAACAAACGTGTTGACCATGTGACCTTAACATTTGTTTTTGTGATGGAAATGTCAGTGTCGAGGTCATGCACACAAGATGACAGTCGGTCTGCCTCATGTTTGGCGCGTGTTTTGACGAGTGTGCATGTTGTGTGCTTGCAGGTGAAAGCGTAGCGGAAACAAGCACGTCGTCTCCAGACATGGTGGGCCCCGTGTCCCCCTGTAACAAGAGTGTGAGGTCGTCCCCCAGCCCGGCACACCGGGACAGGTCAGTAATGCACGCTCTGGCGTCCGTACCTCTGCTTCTTGCAGTACCACCTGGGCTATCTCATGATGTAGGCTACCTTCTCATGTTTACCTCCGCTTCTTGCACTACCACCTGAGCTATCTCATGATGTAGGCTACCTTCTCATGTTTACCTCCGCTTCTTGCACTACCACCTGAGCTATCTCATAATATAGGTTAACTTCTCATGTTTACGTTCACTGCATGTAGTACGACCTGGGCTATCTCATAATGCAGGCCACCATCTCATGCTGACCCATTCACCCGGTTGATGATTTTATTTTGTTACATGTTGATAAGATTAGTTATGCAGGGATGGAAATGAACTCTAGCGACAAATTTCGGCCGCATGTTATAGGACAAACTGCACAGATCAGTACGGAATGTAAGTCACAGTCTTAAATTTTGGGTCGTAATTCTCATTCACTTTTCCGCTTATCGGAGGCCAACTCACATCATGGAAACAATAAGCGAGTCGGAGTGGTTAACTAAGAACCTGCCCTGCATCCTTGTTCACGTTTGGCAGGAGGATGCCAGCAATCTATGGAGCAGTGTTCGTATTGTATTGTAAAGGGCTTTTTAACGTCCCCCGATTTTATGCTTGAAAGCTTAGCAGGGGACAGCTTACAGACTAACTTATAACCTAACTTAAATGAACACCCACACCAACCGACTGCGCCACGGGAGCTCGGCAGCAGTGTTCGTATCTGGCACTATTTCCCTACTAGGGCTCTTCTTTGACCCTCCCCCCACAAAGAGCGACCCCTTTAGCACCACAGAATTGTCAGAACTTATGTCCAGCATACCACACAACCTTGCACCCAGCAAAGGATTTTGTATGATCAAAAGGCCTGCCCCCATTTGTTCTAACAGTATTATTATACACAACATGGGGATCAAAGTCCAACCCCCTGCGACGGTGACATTCCTTCAACAAATCCAAAAATTCCTTAAGATTGACTGGTAAGCAGTTCTAGACGAAAAGCAGCCTGTCAGCAGTTTCCATTATAGGAAAACATACTTTATCCCCACCTTCCAGCGAGCAACTGAAGACATCAATTGCAACTGCCTGAATCGTTAATGCCATTAAGTGTCAACAATTTATGATTTCTTTCAAACTTCTTAAATATGGGATCTGGGTTGTACACCCCAAGAGCCACCCGAATAGGCGGATGAATCTGTACACCAATATACCTCATTTTACTATCCACCTCCGCCACAGGAACCGCAACTCCTTCACATTATTAGAGAGACACCTCTCTCTTCACTTCCGGTTCTCTCTCAGATGGCTGTTCTACCTCCATCACTTCACCTGTTGGTTTGTGTAGTTCCCCAGGATGCTCCCCTTCCTTCTATAGTTTTTTATGCAATTAATGCATAATTATTCATTTCTTGTCAGTTTCCAGTCTACTTCAACTCCTACTTTACCTAAAAGGCGAAGTCAAATTGTCCACCACATACACTACAGGCGACCAACAGAATGGCTAACTTGTTACCTCTCTCTTTTTTGTGACTATTGTTAGTCATGCCCTGGTCAACAGGGTTTCCTTCTAACCACACATCTGTGAGGTATGGGTTATGGACTCCCTAAATGAGTTCTCCATAGGCGAGGAAGGCATACGGGCACTAGATATGGTGTAGTACCATGCCATAGTTACCCAAGCCTGATAACCTGCACATGACTCTAGAAATAGTGGCTGAAGGGATAGACCTTTGAGTTATAAATAACATCTCGCCACCCATGGTGACCCAAGGTTCTTTATGCCAACTATTGGTTTAAGTAAATTATGAAAGAGAAGTTTGCCTGTGACATGGGCTGAATAGACGGTGCCATAGGCCCTATCACTTGATGGTGTTTGACTACTTGTCAGTCAGGCCGTTTGTGACCCAAGAGAGGGATATAAAAGTGAAGATATTCCAGTGTACGGTAGTGAGGACTGACGACAGTTCGGCTGCCCTGATTATCCGTGCTACATTCAGAGCTCAACCGGCCTGTGATGGGTGTAAGGCTTTGCCCGATGGAACTGACTTTGACTCTAGGGACAATATACATTTTACTCGGTCCATTTTTAGTGTGGCTGTGATGAGATAAGGGTAGTTTTGTGTTCCGATATGGGGAGGGTTGCATCTGTTGGCCCAGTAGTTGCTGATTAATTGTGGTCGAGCTGTCGATTCCTGACAAACCTCGCAAGTCCATGGAAGGTAAGTAGTACCATGGGCGATTATTTAGGCCCACCGAAGGTTCTCTTCAGTGACCAATCTATGGTGTCATATTCGTGGTGGCAGTGGTTATTTCTTCTTGTTAGAGCAGATCAGGAGGGATCTGCTTCCCAGAGAATGGTTGGATGTTGAACAGCTTTAATGATCTGGTGGTGTCCTGGAGGGATACAATTGGGTTTGGATGTTGTAGAGTACGAGCGCCTCAGTACTTGCGGAAGGGCATGACCTTGAGCAGCTGTGATTCAGGTTGGGGGTTTGGATCTGGTCAACTCGTGTGAGCTGGGCACACCTGCTGGGGAAGGACTTGAACCATTTCCCCAGCCAACTGGGCAATCGAGGTGGCGGCATGGCCTTACAGCTAAGAGCACCTCATAAAAATACCAAACATAACCACAGCTGTGTAAGATATACGTGTATGTAACCACACATCAAACTCCTCCAGCCTATGGCCCATGGCAACTACTAGTTTGTGCAGTGTCACCCCTAGGCCAGCCACTGGTAAGGAAATGAGAACTTTCTGGTCAGACCAGAGTTGTGTAAGGTATGTGCTGGTGTGTCTCAGTGCGAGCTCGACTCTTGTACTTGCAGGACGTCCCCGGACTCAATACTGGTGGAGGTGGCAGCGGCGCGGAGGGAGGAGGAGGTGGCGGCGAGGGCGGCGACACCAGCGATGCCGCACCACGACGCCGCTGAGCAGAGACTGCTGCTCAGCCCCCCTGCCATCTTCTACGACTTGCCTTCCAAGTGCAAGTGAGTACGCATCACAACTTCCCTCAGCCTTTCTGAACACCACCCCTCATGTTCCCAGCTGTCTTCTACAATAATGTGCACTCTTGTTTATTTTATTTTTTACACAGTGTTTGGCCAAATGAGAAGTAAACATAATGTTCAGTCAACACATCCACTACGGTGGGTGAATCCTTCTGCCATGAGATGAACCATAGCACTAATCTCCAAAGTAAAATTGCTTATTAATTTTTCAATAAGAAAGAAATTACATGTTAAAATTGTGTGAACATAAGATATCATGCTTTCTCTGAAATTACAGAGAAAAATTGCTAGGTAATTGATAATTGGAAATAAAATGTCTTAGTTTTAAAAGGGTACCATGAGAGATCACAGTTTCTGCTTCGCAGAGCATCGCCACCTCACACTGTGTTGTCCGATCTGAGGACGACAGACACGCCAGTGACGGAAGAAGAAGGTGGCGAGGCGAGGTGCGGCGGCCCGCAGGTGAAAGAAGGTGGCAATAGTGTGTTTGATGGCGGCGGTGGTGTAGCTAGCCTTGCGAGACAGTGGCACAGAGACTTGATCTTGGCTCACCAGCAACAGCAGCAGCAGCAGCAACTACAACAGCAGCAGCAGCTACAACAGCAGCAGCAGCAGCTACAACAGCAGCAACAGCAACAACAGCAGCAGCAGCAACAACAGCAGCAACAACAACAGCAGCAGCAACTACAACAGCAGCAGCTACAACAGCAACAGCAGCAGCAGCAACAACACCAGCAACAGCTGAGGCCCAACGTGGTGGTAAGCAGACACGACGTAGCCAGCCCGATCCCGCAGATCCGGCCGGGTGTTGTCGTGACCAGCCCCACCGCGATGGTGCCACCCCCGACCTTCTGGGTGCCGTCTCAAGCCAGTCCAGCGGCCGCCGCCGCTGCAGCCGCTGCGGCGTGTCGCATCAACGGCGTGCGGCCTGAGCTGATCGGTGGTGGCGGTGTGGCGCTCACGCACTACCACTACCACCAGCAGCAGGGTGAGATGAAGGCTCCCGTAGCGGCGGTGCGTGCCGCCCCCTCCTCCTTGGCGATGGTGCGCACCACGCCCACCGTCATCATGGGTGAGGCGGGCGGTGTGCGGACCATGATCTGGTCGCACCCTGCGCCCGAGCAGCAACAACAGCAACAACAACAACAACCGCCGCAGCAGATGGCATCAACGTCGGGCTCTGCTGCCTGCTGGTCCACGTCCTCGTCTTCGGTGTCGAGTGGCGAGGAGACGGCAGCGCAACTGCTGTTGAGCCTTGGGCAAGAGCAGCCGCCTCCACGGCCCCCAGCACCGCCCCTCAACATGGAGCGACTGTGGGCGGGCGACCTGACGCAGCTGCCCATGTCGCAGCAAGTGCACGCACTTAACCTCACGGCTGGCGTGCCGTGGCAGCACCGCAATGGGGGCGGCGCCGTGCCTGGCGAGGCGAGCGTCATCAAGCCCTCGCCACAGGAGGACCAGGAGGAGGACGAGCAACCCATGATCTGTATGATCTGTGAGGACAAGGCGACGGGCCTCCACTATGGCATCATAACCTGCGAGGGGTAAGTGTCAAGTGTCGTCGCTTTCTCCTTGAGTATTTCACTCTTCATCGTTCAGGCTACGTAAAGATTGCCAACTATCCTGTATTGTATGTGATTTCCTGTATCTTGGGGCTGAAAGAATTATTTCATATGGACATTGTACAGGACATCATATATCCCATATCTAAGACTTCTTTGAAAAATAAACTGAATATTAATAAACACACAGTCGATAATTCACCATTTCTGTGATTACACCTACATTTACTCTGATCTCTGAACCAATGGGCACGGATAGTTTCAGTTGACACTGGCAGGTAGCATTAGTCAACAAGTGCATTCGTGGAAGTAACACTTGCCAAGATGTATACAGTATCTTTTCATCCAATGTGAGTGTTGTCTGTTTTAAAGCCAATCAAATTATAAATGGAAATCGCACTGAGTTATGACAATAGTTGCAACTAAGATTTCGTTATTGTAGGTGCATATTTAAAGAAAATGTTGACATTATATGTGATATTTAAAATTGCTCTTTCTTATAAAAATTTTCCTTGATCGGAGTGAAACGTCATGTGCCATTTGTCAGAAGTCTCCCTTATTGGCAAATATGAAAAAGTTTGTAACCCTAGAGCTACAGAAAACACAAAATATGTTGGCTGTAGATAAAATAGCTTGGGAATCCCAAAGGAAATCCCAAAAGATTAATTTCAAAGTGAGAAAGGTGTCAAGTTAAGGGAGGGGGACAAATTAGAAACAAGCAATGAAAAATAATTGGGTTGAGTGATGGAAGGCGCACTCAAAAATTAATTCAAATTGCTGCTTTACCAGTTTAGAAAGAGCAGGGATGTTTTGTGGATTCCTGTCAGGTGTCGGAAGGTAACAAGTGAAGTGGGAATTTTATATATACATAACTTATGTTAATTGTGTATATATCATATGCATTTATATATTCCTAAAGAAAGTTTAAAATTTGGACATCGATAGGCAACAATCTGTAGGAAAAATACCTTACAAAGCACAGGTATCAAGACATTAGTAAAAAATTGAAATAAAAAAAGTTTTTGATGAGTATGTAGGGGTTCAGAAAATAGGAAGAAACAAATTGTGCACTAGTAGTATAGCAATAGGAAATGTGTTTGGGGAATGTGTGTATGAAATATTGTACCTGTAGTTCCACTGGATAAGGAATGGCAATCATTTAAATATAACACATTTTTCCAGCCTTCCTCCAGGACCTACTGGATGAAAATTTCGAGAAAAATGCTCTAGGGCCCATAATAATTCAAGGTATTGATGAAGACCAGAAACCAAAAAAAGACTTATACATATTTTGTAAAATAAAATTAATTTGAGGTGTTTTTAGAGGTGACCCTCAGCCAAAATTAAAATGTGTAACTCAGATTGTTCAGAAATGGCAATATGGTAAAATCGTAGACCCCCATAATGTAATCAATTAAAATACCAGTCGCCTTCTAGGACCTCAGAGGGAAAAAATCCTTAGTGCCTGTAGGGAAAAAAATGTTGGTGGGGGGGGGGGGGGGGTTGAAAGAAGATTGTTCATAAAATGTATCAATTTGGATTTGAAGTCGACCAACTCCACTAATTTTTTAATAGTAATTAAAAATATCTCGAAATTTAAAAATATAGCTTGTTACCTCATTTACCCAAAACAACTGTACCATAAAACAGGCGTTGAATCATGCTACACTGTAATACTACCATCTGGATTACGATGTGCAACTGTGTGTACTGGGATATGATGCTGATCTATTCACTGTGTAAACATAACTTGTTTCGCAGTTAGTGATGTAAATACATTTTCTCCTGGGCCTGTCTCTGTTCGATGGTTAATTATTTCTTGCATACTTGTCATATTTTCTCTGTGTTTACTTAAGTTCTTTTATTAGTTGTTACATAAATGATTGAATAATTTTTGTAACCTTTGACTGTGACTTTGAAAATACACTTCCGTAGGCCTACCTACAATCAATTGGATCCAGGTTTTTTTTTTTTTTTTTTTTTGCAAAAAATGATATGCAAAGTCAAAGATATGAACTGCAGACTTTGCAAATTTTCATATATTTTTATTAAAAAAGAGTATCGAGGAACATTTTAAAATTTTAGCAGTGTGAAAAAATGCATGTGAGATGCATTAAAAAAAATATATACTTAAAAATTTTAAATATATTTTGCTGCAGTATTTTGTTGTAATATTTAAAAACAGAAGAGTACATATTTCTCCTTTACATTAGGATAATTATATAAAAAAATATTTTGTTGGTGTAGTACACAGTTTTAAAATGAGTGTCTTTAAAAGAAAGATAGGCATATTTTAAAAGAATGAATAGTTCTCAGTATAATAAATATGGTATTTATCTAATACAATTATTCATGTTGGAAAATTTTTTGAAAATTATTCATGTTTGACAACTTTTCAAAATGTGTTTTTACGTTCAAAATAAACAGTGTCTTAACTGGTTGTGATAAGAATGTCTTACTATCCAATATGCTAAATCACAGTAAAAATTAAATTTTTTCCCAAGATTTTAAGTTGTATAATAATGGCAAAAACCTGTTAATGGAAATCTCATTACAAATTCCAGAAGTTTCGGTTTTTAGAAGTTTCACTGTAATAATTTAACTGTGTTCAGTTTTTGTGAAGTTCAAACTAATAATAAACTCTGCAGTGTTAGGTGCACACTAATAATTTCACACATCCATTGTTAAAACCATACTTGTTTCAACAATTTACTTTAAATAGTAAATATTCATGTATTAAATGTTTATCATGATAACTGTAGTTACTACTCTCTATAATTACAGTAGAAAGTTCGTTACCCGAATGTCAGTTATACAAATTACCAGTTGACCAGATTCGTTTTAAAAATAAAGAGAATAGAAAAAACACAAATGTATCTCTCATCAAATTGTTTCCCTTACCCACGCAGGAGAGGCACACACTTGTGTCAGCTCTTGTGATGTGCGCTTTCACATGTTGTTCACAGTAAACACATCCGGGAGGGGGGTGGTTACTTGTTATCTGATTTTATTTTTCTATTTTATGTACCGTTTCTGCTTTGGATAAATTTACTATTTCCCATGCATGTGTAATAAATTTCACATTGTGTGAAAATAATTTTTTACTAATAATTTTATCTTCATTTTTCAACATATTTCCATTATCCAGATTTCTGATTATATAAATTACTCTTGGTACCTATTAGGTTGGATAATTGACTTTCTATTGTACTTTTAGTTAAACTAAACTGAGAATTTTTGTGTTAAAGTTACTGTTAAGGTCGACTTTCTTCTGGATAAATAAACCAGATATGACACAAATAATGCCTATAAAGCTAAAAACATTAAAAAAGAAAATTCATACTGTTCTGTTGGCTAAGCAGACTGATGGATGCCATGGAGAAATATGGGTTCGGTTCTGTTTGTTTCTAGATGTAAGGGTTTCTTCAAACGCACAGTTCAGAACAGGAGAGTTTATACGTGCGTCGCAGATGGCACCTGTGAGATAACTAAAGCCCAACGAAATAGATGCCAGTACTGTCGCTTCAAGAAATGTATAGAGCAAGGCATGGTACTTCAAGGTTAGTTCCATGGTTTAACAAGCTTTGCTTTATATGCAATTTGGGGCATTACCAAACAGTCTTAGTGTATGTAAGTCTGTCTTAGGTACCTGTTCTACTTAATAGTGCTCTATTACAATAGTGTGTGAAGAGATTTGGACGGCTCTTGACAGCGAGGTCTCGAGAACTGATTAGAGTGATTGAAGTGAATATGGAGCGGAGCCGGAATGAAGGGGCAAGGGAAATCTGAGATCCCAGAGAGAACCCGTCGACCAGCGGCATCGTCCGACACGATTCTCATTTGCGGGAATCCGGCGACCCGGCCGGGGATTGAACCCGGTTCGCATAGGTGAGAGGCGAGCGTGCTAATCGCTCTGCCACCGCAGTCCCTTTGCAAATAATAGTAGAATAATGCATTCAATAATACATTCTCAAGTTGGCAACAGTTTACAGCAGTGACTTTCATATCTCAATAAGTACAATCATTCTCTTGCGTTACCTACATAATTCCTTTTCCCAACAACACAATTCAGCAAACAGCAGGACAGGCTGCTGTTGGAAACGGTAATCAGTCAAACCTATCATGCTGAAATTTGTCTGTGTACAAATTTTTTATTGTTGTTCTTTTGGTGAGAGATATTTTTTGAGCATGTTGTCACCATTTTGCCCCCTTGTTTTTATTTGTCAGTTGTTGGTAATGGATTATAATAGTTACTTGATCTAAATATTTTTGTTGTATGTTATTTATTTCATATTAAGAGTTTGTTTTCTTCAGACAACCAGATGACATTGCATTAATGCCTGCGCCATACTTGCAAATTGCATGTCTTTGCAAGTGTATTAGGTCTCCAGGATCTGAATCTTCAAAACAATTATGTTTTATTATTTATATATTTGTGTTCAAGATTTGTGACAATTTTATGTTGCAATGCAGTTTAATTGAAGAGTGCAAAACGAAAACACCACCACTCCCAGAAACAGCCAGTTGTCCAGGTGTATTATTTTATAGTTACTTTCCAAAAGTTACTTAACGTTGGATATTTTTTACCCTATTTCTGACATGGAATGAAAATATACTTAGAACTATATTGCATATTAGCTCTCACTTACCTCGCTAAATAAATACACAGTTTGATTTAAATGTTGGACAAATGCAATTTGCTTGAAATAGTTCAGGGCATGTCCGCTAGATGTCTGTCGGTCTGTTTTAGCTTTGTTTTGCTTCAATTGTCACAAAGGAAGATAGCTCTCTATAATTCTCCCTGCTCTGTTTTGAATGCTCATTAACTGGATGTTGCAGTTTCTGTCATTAAGGTATTCTGCTGTGGTGTAATAGCATTTCTGAATCAATAAATATAGTAGACTACATGTGTACACGTACTGTATTCACTTTCTTTTGGTTTGCAAAACAGTGTTTGACATGTGTTGTTTCAGCTGTCAGAGAAGACAGGATGCCAGGTGGGCGTAACTCCGGAGCCGTCTACAACCTATACAAGGTACACATACAATTACAGTGTACGTCTCTAATGAGTATAGTTTGGCACTTTGCAGCAAACAAATCTTGAACTTATGATCCCCAGAAATGAAAACAGCAATTACAATTTGTTACTGCAAGTATTCAATTAAAAAATTCTAAAAGGTTAATTTTACCAAAAAATAGTTGTAGTTTGTCTAAATGCTTCAGTTAAAACCAAAATTAAAAATTTTTTTCCTGTACCCCTGTGTTTATATGATGTCACATTTTTATACATCATATTTCCATTTCCAGATAAATGAATACAATAAAAATACTTTTATTTCATTTTGTTTAAAAAGTAGCTGTCCCTTTATACTTATTAAAACCTGGTACACTTTTTCCTTTTCCACAAATTCTGGGTTTTTTTTTTTTTTTCTTCCATTAAACTTAGACAGCAAACTTAGAGAAAAGAGAATATAAGTTATTGGAATATTCAGATGACTACAAATACTAAAAATGTGTCAAGTTTGTTTAATCTCATCCCCCCCCCCCCTCTCTCATACATAGAATTGAAAAAATTAAATAAATAAAATTAAAAAAAATGGGAGGTGTTATATAAAATAAGGGTTCTGCTGTCCATCAAAGAGGGGTTTTGACAATTCTAGCAAATCTTTTGAAGTTATGGACATAGGGACATTCACAAGAGGACACATGTTCACAATGAGTGGAGTGGAAAGGTTTCTGAGGCTCTTTAGGAGGCCTTGAGAGCTAATGTGGATGAAGCAGAGTGAGTATGGAGCAGTGCCAGAATGAATGGACAAGGGAAATGGGGAAACCTCTGAGAAAACTCTCCATCTCAGCAGCATTCTCCGGCACATTTCCCACATGCGAGAATCTGGAGTGAAGCTGCCTGGAATCAAACCTGGTTTACCTTGGTGGGAGGCGACCGTTCTAGCCACTGTGCCAACTGAGGCCCCGTGTATTCACACTGACTTTTTCCATTCTGAAGTCTGTAGACTGTTCACAATGAATTGAGCATTTTTGCAATAAACCTTTGAAAAATATTACTGCTCTTAAATGCATGTATTTTATTGGGAGCAGTGACTTAAATGTGATCAGTAAAGTTGGCAATGATGGAGGGAAAGTAGTTTCATATATGTTAACATTGAATTAAAAGTGTTGGGTAAATATACTTGTGGATACTGAAATGCCTATTTGTGCATTCTGTCTTTTTAATACATATGTGTACGTATGAGCAAATTTGTAAAATAATTACTTTCATAATATTTTTTACAGTTTCACTTGACCAGTGGTGTAGTGGTTAGACTCTTCACCTCCCACCTAGGCGAACCAGGCTCCATTCACAGCGAGGTCAACCCCAGATTTTCGCATGTGCAAATTGTGCGCTGGACGATACTGCTGCTCGGCGTGTATTCCCAGGGGTCGCCTGTTTCTCCCAAACTTTCAGCCTGGGGCTGCTCCATTCTCACTTCGCTTCACTCTCATCAGCTCTCAAGAGCTCGATGTTAAGAGCCGCCCAAATCTCTTCACTCACTCACTCACTTCACTTGACCGAAGCATGAATGCAGTGATCAGGCTCGTGGCAGTGTTAATTGTACATATGGTGGAAGAATACACAATGTTCGTACAGGTAGATCTTAAGCAGGGCTTACAAAGGTGCTCAGTTTCCCGTGAACAGCCTCTACTAGTCGCACCCCACAAACTCCTCATATCAGTGTGCTCCTACCATGTGTTCTTGTGGTGAGCAAGTTTGTGTTGTGCACCAGGTGAAGTACAAGAAACACAAGAAGAATCCAAAAAACGGGCAAGTGAAGGGCGGCTTGGAGAAGCACCCCCAGCACCAGTCGCCGTCACAGCAGAAGGGTGCAGGGATGATGATGGAGCACAGCATCCCGCCACACATTGTCAACGGCATTATCCTGAAGACTGCGCTCACCAACCCCAGCGAGGTAGCTCTTTGCGCTTTCATAGGGTCGTCGGTATGCATGGGCGTGACCAGGGTAGGGTAGGGAAGGACACTTGACCCCCCTCCCCCCGACTCAGATGAAAGATAATTAAAGTGTAGAAATTATAAAGTAAATAAAGTACCAGATGTACGTTCCACTAGATCTAAGTACATGTTCTGTATTAACAAACTACTGACAGAAAACTGCATTAGCAATGCTTTCTGAAGACAAATACTATAACTATTTTGATTAGGGATGGGCGGGTAGTACATTTTCTCGATACTAGATACCATTTTTGATACCAAAACATTCTCACGATACTCGATACCGATACTTTTCTCGATACCAAATTAAAATTGTCATGAATACAAAACAACTTGGCTAAGAAAATTGCTCATTTTACTAGTGTTGTTGACATACACTGTAAATATATAAAAACCCACATTACACTGGAAACAAATGCTGGGCGGCCTGTAACCCAAAGTTCTTAACCAATGATAAACCAACACAGTCTCCTTTGATTCTATAGAATCACTTTTCCACAGTAAAAACTGTAATCAAACTTTGAGGAAAATGATAGCTCAGTACACACTTGTTTTGCAATTTTGTAGTTTTTTAAATTTATTTTGTAACTTCATGGAAAATACTGTAACGTTGAAAAAATGCAGTAATTATCTGAAACACCTTACAGGCCTAGCCCGCAGAATACGCTGGCTAGGCCACGACCAGTGTATCAGATAATTGATGTTTATTTTTGTGAATATTTAATAATGCAGTTGCTCCAGTTATGGTATATGTGGGATGTACAATAACTACTCAATTTGCTCGCATGTTGTGCCTATCGGCGCTCGTTACCAACTCTCTACCTGCTATTATTGTTCCTGAAATATATACTATAAAAGTGATTAATGTGATGAAAATGAATGAAATGAAAAATTTCAGTGCAGCTTATAATTGCGGTATGTATTGGATGTACAGTAACTACTAAAGTTGCTCACTTGTGCCTATTGGCGCTCGCTCGCAACTCTCAACCCGTGTTTATTGCAGCTTAATTAAGTACCATAAAAGTTAATTTAAAAAAAATGATAATTGTGGTATGTATGGGTTGCCTAACAGCACCTGAAGGTACTTGCAGCTGTGTGCATATTATGCAATGAATAAAATATGGTTTATTGCGGTACACTTGTACAATTATCGTACACTTTTCAAAATTAAAGCACATTACAAAAATCACAGTACAATTTTCAAAATTATCGTACACATTCGAAAGGTTATGGTATGCTTGTACCACAATTATGACACAAGAAAATGGGTTTTAAAATTTGATACTTTTGGATATTCTCATGCGATACTCCATACTATAAAGTATCGAGGTATCACGGTATTGAGGATCCCATTCCTAATTTTGACACCGTAATGCAATGAAGTTATGACGTTTGTGTGTATTGAGAACACAGGGGTTGAACATGCAGATTTAAAACGAGGGCCCCAAAGTGCTGCAATTGTTCGCAAACATTCACGGAGTTACACGAACGACAGTTACAGGCTGTTCACGATAAAGTGAGCACTTTAGAAACGAACCTTAGGAAAAAGTCACTGCCCCTGCATGCATACATTTTAATGGGTGCACTGAGTGACATTCACCAAGTAAAGTTGGTAACGATGGATGGAAAGTAGTTCCATATCCTAACGTCGAACAAAAAGTGTTAGGTAACCATTTGTGAAAATTTAGAATTATTACTTTCGCTTTCTGCTCTTTTAATGCATTGAAGTGTAGAAAATTAGCAGATTTGTAAAGTATTTACTTTCTTAATAATTCCAGTGTTTCATTTGACCAACGCATGAATTAAGTGACGAGGCCCATGGCAATTTTAATTTTACATAAGGCGGGGGAATACACAATGTGTATACAAGTAGATCTTAAGCAGGGCTTTCAAAAGTGCTCATTTTACTGTGAACAGCCTTTAATCATACACACTCAGCTTCCCCAGTTGTTATTATAGTCTCGTCACGTGTGGTCATAGGTCTAACTATGTAGTGTTGCGCATCCAAAATTGATGTTATAAAATTATTTTGGAGGTAAGTTTTTGTGCAAAATTATTGCTGATATAATTTATTTATTTGCTATGTTTCAAATCGTTATGTTTTGCCCACAATGTCTCTTATACTTTTGCAATTTCTTCTACTAAGAACCAGTTTTGGCATTCATGATTATCACCTTGAATCATTTTTTCATTTTGTTAGGCTGAAAGCATATTGTACAAGCTCATGTGTCAACACTATCCAATGATCTTAGTCCAGTATTAGCTAACTGGTCATGGCGCACTTGAAAGCAGTTTCTGAAAGCCAAAAGGGTTGAGAGAGCTTTTAACATAGATGGGTGACTTTGATGATAATGTCAAGATGAGATATAAATACAGCGAAACCTCCATTAAGGAATAGCCCATACACCAAATTATTATTTTGGTCTCGCCAAATGTATGTAAAAACAGTATTTTTTTTTTACCTCCATGTAACAAAATGTAGTGTTTGAAACTGCAAAATTAAATGTTGCCAGTGGCGTGTAGTGAATTTTTAACAGGGTAAGCAGTATAATAGACCTACATATTTGCGTGTTTTAGATAACATTTAGTTAAATGCCATTAAAATATGATTAATTACACACTTTACAATACAATAAAAGAGCAGTTTCATTATTTCCCTGTTTTTCTTACCATTTCGTTGTGCTGTAAACCACGCATTTTCTTCTGTGTGTCTAATAAATAATCTATTCACATTTTCCCAAATGTTTTTTTCCTGAATGTTTGTGATGCAAATTTTCGTTTCAGAAGGTCGCATATTTTACACTCAGTCGCAGTAGTGCCTGGCTGTGGTTCCATTTTCAATTTCTACTAACAAACGCAACTTCCAACTTTGCTTATCCTCCACATGTATTTACAGTTTTATAATACCTAACATTAGTTATAAAAACGGAAACGAAACAAATGTAATAATAATTAAACTGAATATTATTTAGAAAGCATATTACAAATTATAAGAAAACTCCCATTTTCCCAAACACTTTCATCCACTTTCCAAGGAAAATGTAGGACTGGAGGACGCAAACAGAACGATGCTACCCTGCCACAGGAACGTGGCAGGATAACTCGCTTGAGAGTTCGATTCATCGCTAGTCACTCCTGTTTGTGGAAATTAATAATAGATAGCAGCACTATGCGTGCACAGTACGGGAGTTACACGAAAACTCTTGTTTCTTGAATTGGAAACAGGAAACTCAGATTGAAATATGTTTAAATTTAATGTTAAGGCGAAAACTATAAAGAGTTAAAACATTAACAACATGTGTAGGGTAAGCATTGCTGACCTTGTGTCTATGGAATAAACGCCACTGAATGGTGCACCTTCCTCCATTGAAATCCTAACTATGCCCATGGCGCTGTGACATTGTCTTCGTAGTGGGTGCATAGCTTGTTTTTACTTGTTTATTTGCTAGAAAAATAATTTGTTCTGATAAGGGAAAATCCAAATACTGTATTTACAATTTTTCTCTTAGGTAAAACTTTAGATATTCTAACAAAGCAGTAGCCTACAAACAAACACATCAAAGAGTTTATATTAGAAATATTATTGTGTATAAGTAGTGATTTTAGAGTTGAAGATGACTAAGATAACGGACATTAGCAGATGAGTGGACAAGCATCAAGAATGCAGCACTTAACTCATATGAAGATGTGCATTTGTTGATGATGCTTTCAAAATCAGATCACTGATACTTTTTCATCACATGATTCAGATGAAGATGATAAAGAACTTGAGGAATAAAAACAGTGCTTCGGTGGCAGCAAATAACACGATGAAAACAACAAATATTTTTTTAAATTTAGTGAATGATTACATTTTTAAGGAGTTCACTTCTTTTTTATTCTTGCAATACATGGTTAGTTTTTCTTGATTTACATTGTGGTAGTGAGTTATTTTAAACGAGTATATACTATAAAAAGTATTGAAATAATTATTGGCTGGCTGTTTACATAGAAAAGTTATTACATAACAGTTTTGTTTGCTTAATGTGTCCCTGCAGGTGTAATATTATTTCTTGCTTATAACATTTTATTTTATTGAATCTTAGAAAAATTTTATAACAGGGTTCTACTGCACTGTAGAAAATTTGTGGCAAACATAATATTTAAGCCTTGTGAAAGTGTGTCATCAATGAACATGCAAAGACATGTTGTTTCATGCAGGTGGTCCATTTACGGCAGAGGCTGGACAACACAGTGAGCTCGTCGCGAGACCGGACGTTCCCCATCGACTCGACGCTGGGGATGATCCAAACGCTCATTGACTGTGATGAGTTCCAGGACATTGCCACGTTGCGAGTGAGTACCACATTACGTAGAGGCTAGTATTCACCCTTGTGCTGTGACGAGGGGTTAGGTAGGGTTGTGCAAGTGTAACTTTTGGTTTAGTGAAATTTCAAGACCTCAACCTTAATGAAAGTTAAGCAAAAATTCTCAAATTTGTGTGGTACCAGTAATTCTCGTATAGTATAGCAAAACATTAAAAATATTTCTGTTATGGACATGTTAAAAAATAATTTACGTGAATGGACTGCTTAATGAATGAATAAAGGCTACAATAAAAAAACCCTTAAAAAAAAAAAAAAAAACCCAACAGTTCTGGGAACATTTCATGTTCAGTTTTGTTTGCTTGCTTTAGAAAAATGTATTAAAATAAAAACTAACACGTGGATGCTCAAACAAAAACTTTCCAATGTTAGTCAACGACGAGAACATTTGATAAGCATTCATATAATTTGTTAAACTTGAAATTTGTTTTGTTATGACTTCCAGCAACTAGTTCCCTTACAAAAACGAAAATTAAAGTTTTGACTTTTTGTTATAATTTTGGCAAACTGATTATATTTGCACATTCGGAGTGTTAGGCATAGCACATACTGTTGGTTGTTGTTACTATTCTTGGTGTCTCATTGGTTAACTTTAGTGGTCCAGCTCGAGCTGCAACGACAAGTATGTGCCTATGCATGGACATATACCAAAAGTAAACTGCCAAATTATATTAATATACAATATGTTAATCTGTACACCATCATGTAGTCTCTGAGCAGTGCGTGTAAAATGGCAACAATATAAATACACTTAACACTTTGGGTACAGTACAGACATTCAAGAAGAGTGACTCATTTACCTGTATCTAGTGCAGCACGAACAAATGTTCATCTGGGCTCTATACTCCCACATACCATTGCTCTTGTCAGATAATATGGTGGCAGTTTGTCAGTGGTCCAATGAAATGGTTTTTCCTAAGTAATACAGTATGCAATCTATTGTGTTGATTTGAGTAATTTACGTTTTAAGTACTGCCAAATTGGAATAACATTTCAGTGAACGTACTGGCGAGTTAACATGTTGCAGATGTCTTCAAGGTATTTGGATGTCGTTATATTACAGCAAACTTAATATTAATAAGTTAAATTAAGGTGACATAACTTTACTTCACCAACACTTTGTGTTAAACCAGTAAATCTTCATTTGTCAATTAGTGGATAGTTTTAACTTCTCAAATATGTTCTATAAGTTTATTTCTTTTTCATTTATAATTAAAAATAGAGAATGTGTAAAATATATTACAAAAAAGTAGTACAGTTAAGATTTTGAAGTAATTTTGTATTAATGTTGTGCAGAATCTGGATGAACTTCTGGATCATAAGTCTGATCTCTCGGAGAAGCTGTGCCAGATTGGCGACTCCATTGTTTACAAGCTGGTCCAGTGGACAAAGCGACTGCCTTTCTATCTGGAACTTCCTGTAGAGGTGAGAAACACTGTCCACACACCTCCGCATGTGGGATTGTCAACGGTTCCCGACAATACTGTCGCAGAATCTGAACTAACCAATTTTGAAACAAAGAAACTTTTAAATCATGCTTAAAGTGCATTTTTTACATGGTAGTCATGTTTAATCATCTCATGTTTTCATATGAAATATTCATTAAGTGTAGTAGGTAGATGTCTTTCACATAAAATGATACCAGAGAAGCAATACTTTACCCCCTCGTATTAAAAATATTTTGCAGCACGTTTTACCAAGCATCGTAAGTTACTGTTTAATTGTCTCTGACATAAAAGTAACGTGATTTATAAATAAAATATTAATTTTATTCACTAGTTAGATGTCTCTCTAACAAAATGATACTCCAGACCCAAGTACTTAACTCCCCTTGTCGTGAAAAAAATATAAATATTTAAATAATGTGGAGCACATATATTTTACCGAGGACAAAGTCCATTTTCAGTAGTTCCTAGCAGGAAAATTGGAGAATTTGTTTTTGAAATATTAATTTATTTCTTTAAAAATATAAATATACACAAAATTGCAGAAGTCTAAAGAGAACATTTTTTAACACAAGTCAGTGAATCTGATGATGCACAACTTTCATGGAGACTTATTTGCTTCTGCTGCAGGAAATGACGCGTGACGCCTTGGCTAACTGATGAGCACGAGATCAAGAAGGATTGGTTTTGTTGGGTGCTAAGTCAGGTGCACCTTTCTAACGGGGTTTACTTCAGTCTTTTCATGACACTGACGCATGTTCAGTGTAGAGGACTAGCTTGGTAGCTTTGCGGCAAGGTACGAAATCGGATTCGAGCAATGAGAGCTAACGTTTAAGAGTTTTACTCTTTGACGGGACACCTGGGTGACGCATAACCTGGTATGGTAGCTTGACCTGATTGTCTCTACGGGGCATATATGGACCACAGCAGATTAGTGTTTTGATTTCTGACGTTCAAACATGCTTGTGGGGATGGAGCAGCTGGTTAGAGTCTGAAATAAGCAGTGAGTACTACTAAGGGCTGATCTGGTTAACTGAGGTGTTCGGCGATCCAGGGGTGAATCTCCTCGCTTAGATGTGTCGGTGCCTCAAAGAGGTCATTGGGGATCTCTGGTGTGATGGGTATCAGTAGGTGGTGCAGTGCCTGGGCTTGATCATTCAGCGAGAGCTGGTTAAGAGCAGCAATGAGGGAGGGTAAGCTCCTGCAAGTGCCCAGAGGCAGTGAGCACCTATTTCGCCTTCTCTCAGATACCACTACGTTGGGAGTAAGGCATTGGAAGCAAAAAACACTCTCACGTCCAAGAGAGGGTTGCAGGGTACAGGTAATTCTACTAGGTGTAGAGCCACGTGGAACATCTGCTGACTTAACGGACACCCTATCAGAATGCTCAACGCGTATCTGGGAATCTGTTGGCCTTAACCCTATTTAAGGCACGTGAGGCACCAGCTAGCTAGACCCTCACCTCCTGTAACCGTGCCAACCCCCAACCCAGAGGACACGTGCCCACGCAATACAGGTTCTATCTGTACCGCAACAGGGAAGGTGGTAAAGATCAACTGACCCCCTATAACCACCCCAAAACCTGCATAATTACCACTCCCCTAAATTTAATTTGTAGTCGTAGATAGATGAGACCGAGTTCTTGGGGCCTACCCGGTAGTGAAAGTAGGCCCGAGTTAGCACCACCGACCGGATCAGGAGACCCACTTTCATTGTAAAGTAGCTTCCATCCATGGTCCCAATAGTGGCTTAGTAGCCTGGAACAGCTGACGTCCTGTTTATTGGCAGCCCTCTTGGTGACTAAAATTGCACTCCCTGGGCGGGAGACATTTGCCATTCGAATCACCTTGGGGTTTGATTTCCCTCCTCTCAGAAATAACCCTTCCACTAGGCGGCACTCATGAAATTACCCCAACGTGGACAAGCCACTACCTGCCGGGCAGAGACAAATATTATGTATACGGTACACACCATTGAAGGGCTAGAGACAGGACTCAGGAGGGTAATCGGCGCTTGCTCGTATCACAAGTCCGCAAGACTAAATATAGCAGCTTCATGTGCTAATAACAGTAGTACATGAAGCGCGTGTGTCAGTATGCTTAATAAAGAAAATTTTAGTTTTTATTACAATGTACAGTAAACACTCATTATGACAGATCCTATTAAATATGATATAAGCTTATAGCAGACGTGTGGTTGTGTCAGGGTTGTTACGCCATATGACTAATGCCTCCCACCATCCGAGTGACATTGTCTGGAATTCCATGAATTATGGCATTGTAGCCAGAGACAGTATCTTTAGTTCTATTTATATCATTATTTGTCAGATATTCGTCGCACATGCAGTGTAATTTATTAGTACTGTACAGTATTTTTAATTTTTTCACTGTATAAGCTTGCTTTTTTATTATTGCACATGCTCGTACAATATAAAATAAACATGTTTTTGTTGATGTAAATACAACCTCCCACGACTCATTTGTTATAAACCGGACTTTCATTAAAACAGACAACCTTCAGCCCTAATTAGTCCATTATAATGGGGGTGTGCTGTAATGTCAAGTCCACTGGTATAAAGAACTCATGCTGTTGATAAAAATGTCTTATTTCCAGTATGCTGAATGACAGTGTCAACATTAAAAATTTTTAAGATTGCTCAATCACCCCATAAACTTGTTAATATAAATCTCATCACAAACTGCAAAATACAGTATTAAGTATCTTGAGGTTTGTATTAAAGAAATTTCACTACTGACTTGAGAAAGTGTAAAATACTGACTGTATCATGCAGTGATGTGTGAGTGAGTGAAGAGATTGTTGTTAGGTTAGGGAAAAGGTTGGTCATATTAACACTTGACTCGTCTGAAAAACACTGCATTAATTAATTTCAACACCATTACATATCCACACCATTGAACATTCCTTTCTTTTATGTGAACATCTCATTTCATCTCTCTCTACCTTCAACTGATGCACATAGTTGCATGCTGGGTATAAAGTCATAGACAACACAAGCGTAGAAACATGCACTATGTGGATATAATAAGTTCAAACTTTTGTGCCTCACATCTATGTTTATTTACGTCCAACAGAGATTTGGGCGGCTCTTAACATTGAGGTCTTGAGAGCTGATGATGGTGAAGTGAGGTGAGTATGGAGCAGTGACGGAATGCAAGGAGCGCAGAAACGGGAGATCGCCGAGAAAACCTGCTGACAAGCAGCATTGTCCGGCACGAGTGCAGAGATGAGCCTTGGAAGGTAGCAGGTACACAACAATACAGTAAGGTGGTGGTAGGAAGGTAGACAGGCAGACTGAGTAGACATAAGCACAATGGTGTTGTTGTACAGGTACACACCAGGCTGCTCACACACAAGTGGCACGAGCTGCTAGTGCTGACGACATCGGCGTACCAGGCCATCCACGGGGCACACAAGCTGGGTAGCACCAGCTCCGATGGCACGGAGGCCGACTTCCCTCAGGAGGTGAGTGCAGTGTGTGTGCGCGAGACAAGCGCTTGTGACCGCGTGAGCAACACGAACAAACTTGCACATTTCTGTGCAAAAGAAGTTGTGCCATAATACAAACTTTATTTTTTGTTAAAACATTTTGCGTGCAAGTTGTCTAATTTTTCTTCAACCTTTCAAGAATTGCTGTAACATTTGGTCCCTCGTATGATTGTTACTAACACCAGTTTTGTCTCTAGAGGTTTGGGCTCCTCTGGCTTCAGTAATTTGTGAATTTTATAATTGATAATCTTGAGATTGTGTACTCATGCCAGCTTTGTAGGGTGTTTCTTGCCATTTAGAAATTTCATAAGATAATTTTTGCCATGGAACCACACTTCAGAAATGTTGTTCAGTCTTCAGCTGTGTGTGTGCACACCTAACATTGATTATAGCATATTACAGTATTGTTTTATTTTGAATAGTGATTACTTTTGATTATTATAATAATTCTTAATAATATGCTGCTATGGTGACAAATGTAGCTGGGCTAGTAATATTTCCCATTACAACACTGACATAGTAAATAGCAGCAGAACATCACCACAGCAAGTACGTAGTTTTGTTTTGTAATCGTACTGTGACCCATTGATAGAAAACATTAACTTAATTCTTATAAAGCTGTACATCTGTTACACTTACAGCGAACCTTGATTGTGCAGTCCCCTCAATTACATTTTCCCCTTAAATGCTTCAGTTTATTCAGTTTCTGCCATTTTTTCTATGTTAACAGTGTATTTAATTCCTGTTATTTACACTTCAATTTAATATGGTTTTCCCTCTTTTACATTTTTTAAAAATCCATATGGTCAACAAAATTAGGAAACTTATACATTGCAGTCATGTTTAGAAAACACATTCATACAGATATGAGAGTACAATAAAATATGTACAACACAGTTTTATTGGAAAGTAGGTATGTAACTCCTGAAAAATTTTACAGTGGAAAAATAAAATTTATCAGATTTGCAGCAGCGTTATACAGATCAAAGGATAACTTAAACTGAGTTAAATATATTATTTTGTGATTTGGTTCTAAAACTTGAAGCACATTGTTGCTTTAAACCCTTCCTTGGTACACCGACACTGGATCAGTGTACCAAGGAAGGGTTATAATGGTGCCCAGTTTGGCGTGGGCAAAGTGAGGAATAAAACCTCGGTATCCCTTCTAAAAGGTGTGGAGGTGAACAGAAAGCACCCTAGCTTCGACAGGAATTGCACACAAACCCTAGGTTAGCTCTAAGAAGGGGAGCGGGTATTCACCATACTGTGAGGATTTGTTTATCTTACCGTTTTTCGAGTGTTCTAATAGGTCAAGAGCTTGGGGAATGCAACCCTTGGGGTGAACTTCATTTCCAACGACCTGCGGTACATAGATCTTATGTTATCAGAGGAGGTAGTCTTCAAATAAACAAGCAACGTCAGTAGCACTGGGATCATGCTCCAAGGAGTAGCTACTCTCGCTTGGGCAGTTTGCCATTATATAACACTGGCCGGGTGGGTTTACCAGTGGGAACGTAGTGGAACAGGCAATGTAACTCTCTGCCTATTTACCTGTTGTCTGCTCGACCGTGCTTTATCTGCTGCTGGGGGGTGGTCGGTGGCTGAACAGCGGCGGAGCGGTGCTGGTGGCAGGTATTTGGGATGGGTGTGTAGGAATGGCAGTGTACGAGTCAGGTAGGAGATCTGTGTCAATCCTCATGACTGCGAGGTCTCAATGGAATATCAATTAGTATTCAAATGTGATATGCTGCCCTACACATGTGGGAGGTGTAAACAACCGATTCTCCGTGTTAGACTCTGTAAAGGTAGTGGCATTCATTTTAGCTTCAAGTTTCTTTAAATTTTGTCGCAATTTGTACCTTTTGCCATTCTTTTGTGGACGAGGCATAAGATCATGAATAAAAACAAGAAAGAAAGAAATTATAACAATTTAGATACACTTCTAATTCCCCGCAAGGGAAAGCAGGTGAAATAAACAAGGTAATTATTAAGCGGGCTAACGTGTACTTCTAAGAGCACACCTGGTCCATCACGTCACTTCCACTGTGTACCACTTGCTTAGCCTTTCGTCAGCCGAGCAGGAGTTACAGAGTATGGGAAGTTTGTGTGACCGACAATACCCCCAGGTGAGTTTCCACCGACGTTGAGTGAGAATGGTAGATGTTAAGTCAGGCGGAGTACCAATTCAGCCTGATTCCAAGGATGGAACAGTATTCTTAGTGCTTTGGGCTCTGCCGAAATTGATCTATCGACCAACCTCGGGTTTGCCTCTTAAGGTGTATGTGCTCTGCCTTTGTGGCGAATACGCAGGGCCAGTTTTACCTCATGTGACACAATAATAAACTCCAAATGAGAAAATGATTCTTAATATTAATAGCAAAGGGAATATTCAAAGCAAAAGAAGACGGCTTCTAACTACAGTTGTATGATTGTGTTTAAAGGCTGTTCACGATAAAGTGAGCACTTTCAAAACTAATCTTAGAGAAAAGTCGCTGCCCCTGCCTGCATATATTTAAACAGGCGTCCAGTAAAGTAGATAATGATGGATGGAAAATAGTTCCAGATCTTAATGTCGAAGTGTTAGGTAACCACTTGTGATAACTTAAATTATTTATTTTGTTTTCTGTTTTTGTTTATGCATAGGCATGTAAAAATTAGCAGATTTGTAAAATATTTACTTTTATAATTTCACAGTTTCGCTTGACCGACTGATTAATAACATTGCCATGGGCCTCATCACTTTAATTTTACGCAAGGCGGAAGAATACACAGTATGCACACAAGTAGATCTTAAGTAGGGCTTTCAAAAGTGCTCATTTATTCAAGAATAGTCTATATTAACATTTAATGCCACATTATAAGGTGTCTTCATTACATTACACAAGGATAAAAATTGATGATATGTAATAAAAAGATATTCTAACGTAACAATGACAAGATATCAGTGACAATTTAAATATAAAATAATTTAATATTTAA
The DNA here is from genome assembly GCA_029891345.1 of Dryococelus australis. Lineage (NCBI taxonomy): Eukaryota > Metazoa > Arthropoda > Insecta > Phasmatodea > Phasmatidae > Dryococelus > Dryococelus australis. The sequence goes on from CM057000.1 coordinate 146,008,983, forward strand.
ACTGCAGAAGCATGTCTCGTTACGGCCAGGTGAAGGCATCCTGCCGAAAATGAGAGTGCTGTATAATGACTTGAATTACTCAACAATTACTGGCCAGGACTTCCTAGCTGAAGTTAAGGGGGTTGTCCAGAAGGGATCTAGATGTGTGTTTACAAAAAAATAGTTTTTTTACCAGAGTGGTAATGGCATGGCAACGCCAAGGCCTTAAGGGGGGATCCGGAAGGGACTAGGTCGCCATGCCCTTCAATACCTGGTTAATGCTGCAGAAGGAAGGTATTTTGAGGAAGGTTAGGACATTGACGATTCTGCCCTCTGGTGGTCGATGGCGACTGCCTGGAGTAACTGGCGGAGGCCACAGTGGATGGCGGTTACTGTAGGCGGCCGAAAAGCTCTCTGGAGCTGCTGGCTTCGATGGCCATTGGTTCACTGTGCATTTGACAGTGCGACCGAGGGACTCAGCCCTTTCTGAATACTCCGGCTTTCACAGCCAGGAGGAGTGACGATTTTGTTGGTGTCCTCGGCCTTCACAGCCAAAGGGAACAGGGCTCTTCCGCAGCCCCGCACAGACTCTAGTGCCTTGAGCTGGGGTGCTTTTTATACTAATTTCTCTCACTTCTTGGTGCTCCGAGGACTGCGGGGGAGTTAGCCCTGCCTCTCGGGAGTGGAGCTTGTGGCATCACATGCATGAACTGTGGATACTTATCTGCGTGGCATGCGGCATTGACACATCCTGCACTGATGCTCTTGTGGAGGCAGTGACTTTCGACTCATCCTGCACTGATGCTTTCACGGAGGCAGCGACTTTCTAGTGATTGGGCCGCCTCTCTGCAGTGGTGCAAAATTCAAAGCGAGCACTTTTCTTCCAGCGGAAGCAGCAAAGTAGAATGGGCTTTCTTCAGGCAGGGGTGATGACGTGACATCTTGTAGAGTTCAGGTGCACGATAAAAGCAAGGAACACGTGGTAATTGGATGTGTTGATGTTCTGTCAACATAGGTTATTTACGAGTCCTGCCTCCATTACTTTGTTTAACTAGGATTGACTTGCCCGAATAAATAAAGTAACTTTTGGATGGGGCGAAGTCGCTTCTGTAATCCGCGCCTCTTCTAGGTGTGGGATGTGTCACGCGTCAGTTACATATTGTTTACAGACAGTAATGAAAAAACTATCCATGAAGTTAGTAAAATATCTTTACATTATTACAAAACTGACCTACATGCTGTAGTAAACTGTGCTTAAAATTTTCTTGATGTATGCTTTGGCAGTTTTAAATATTAAACTAGTATATGTGCTGCCCATTAATCTACATTAACACCAACTGCTCAAGATCGTCTTTGGGTTAGATAGTTTCAGCCAATTTACACTTTCCTTCACTTACCGTAAGCGGGGGTTATTTTGTGAGAGACAATAAATCACACTTAAATGTCACACTACTTCAGTGGGATGTTTCAGATATTCAGTGGTGCCAATTGAACCATTGAACATAACAAATTGTCTACTTTAAATGAAAGGAAATGTAAATAACAGTAAAAGATCCTGTATCACAGTTAACCCTGCATAAGGTAAAACATAGAAAAGTGTAAAATAGGGGTTCTACACTTTCGAAGTTCCCATATATGAATTAGTTTTCTTTAAAACAAATAATGATAGTGCGAAGATTGTCAAGGTATTTTTGCTTGGTTTGTTCAATAGGTTTCGAATAACCTGTGTACACTGCAGACCTGTCTTACCTCAATGATGGGTCGGCCAATCACGATGGATCAGCTACGGCAAGATGTTGGTCTCATGGTTGAGAAAATCACTCATGTCACACTTATGTTCAGGAGGATGAAACTGAATATGGAAGAGTATGTTTGCCTCAAGGTCATCACCATGTTGAATCAAGGTATGTATGTCTTTGTATAAAAGGTCACATTTGGGGAGACAGTTCAGCGTAGTTTTGTAAAAAAAAAGCTACATGCTCATTAAAGAAAGATTGAAGCCATTATTTATTTTTCATGTAGCTCGAGGAGCATCTGTGGAGCTGGAAACTATCCAGGATCGCTACATGACTTGTTTACGTGGATTTGTTGAGCACAACTTCCCACAACAGCCAACCCGTTTCCACGACCTGCTAGTCCGATTACCTGAGGTAAACCTTTAAACATGTTTTGTTTTCTCTGCCCTTTGTACGTATGCATGTATGTACATGTGTATGGATATAATGGGCAGATATGGATGGAGGCATGGGCGGATACAGAAGGGAGGGGGGGGGTATAACAGGGGACTTGACCTCCATCCAAACCCATCCACTGACATGAAACTATCCTGTAAATGTATTAAAACTGAAATGAAATATTATAATTGTTTGAAATATTAATTTTATTTAATTAATTTTATATTGTTTCCTAAAAGTATAATGAGATAGTGTCCTGCTCCCATGCCACTTGCAAAATGGTGACATAACCATACACTCACATATACCCCTTTACCAGATTGATGGATCCTCTTGGGACAGGGTCCAGGGGTACCGGCCGCCATGTTGATAGTCAGTACACCGTAATCTTGTTACATTCATTCAATCAATTAGTCACATTTGCTCCCCTGCCATCTTGGTAACCAGTATGTCGTTTTATTCATGCACTTGCATTATGAGGGTTTTATCAGAATGCTCCTACTTATTTCTCTCTTGCATTCTTTCCTTTATTTCTTCTCTTAATTTCCTTTCTCTCTCTCTGATGGTTTTCTCAGAGTTCTCCCATTTTTTCTCCTTTGCATTCTTTCTTTCCTTCTCTCTCCTGATTTACTTTCACTTTCTTTCCTTTCTCTTCCATTAGTTTACATTGGCTGTAACTGGAGATTGCCTCTCACTTCCGTTCGAATTGCCATATTGGTTTAAATTTATCTCTCCCCTCCATTTGACGGCATCTGTGTTTACATTTATCTCTCACATTAGTTCACTCAATAAGTCAGATACGCTCCACCATCATTTTTGTTTTTTTGTGTCATTTGTTTCCCACATTAATTCTGGCTTTAGTCACTAGGTAGCACACCAGTCGTTCGATCAGTCGATCTCTCATCTGTCGCATGCGCTCCACTAATTACTCTCTTTTTTCGACTGCCATATTGGTTCTGAAATTGGCAGTTATGGGCGCTGTTTTTTTAATAACTCAAATTCCATCTAGAATGGGTGCGGGCTAGAATTGCAGGACCTTGGGTCGCCAGACTAACGCCTTAGACCACTAAGATATCACAACATGTGCAGGGGAAAGAGTTTATAAGAAGTATATAACTTGAAGACGAATAAATAATATCTTGACTCTCATTAAAGACATTACATTTTAAAAATTTCTTATATACTTCTTAGTATTTTTTTTATACATCAATAATTATTAAAGTAATAATTTTTTTACTAGATGACCCGTGCAACGTATTTCACATGACATTTAGGACTGTGGCCCCACTATTGGGTTCTTTAGCCACTGAGCTACTGCAGCCTCACTATTGGGTTCTCTGCCCATTGAGCTACTGCAGCCCCACTATTGGGTTCTCTTCCCACTGAGCTACTGCAGCCCCACTGTTGGGTTCTCTGCCCATGGAGCTACTACAGTCCCACTGTTAGGTTCTCTACCAATGGAGCTACTGCAGCCCCACTATTGGGTTCTCTGCCCATGGAGCTACTGCAGCCCCCCTATTGCTTTCTTGGCCCACAGAGCTACTGCAGCCCCATTAATGGGTTCTCTGCCCATTGAGCTACTGAAGCCCCACTATTGGGTTCTCTGCCCACTGGGTTTCGGCAGACCCACTATTGGGTTCTCTGCCCATGGAACTACTGCAGCTCCACTATTGGGTTCTCTACCCATGGGGCTACTGCGGCCCCACTATTGGGTTCTTTGCCCACAGAGCTACTCAAGCCCCACTATTGGGATCTATGCCCATTGAGCTACTGCAGCCCCACTATTGGGTTCTCTGCCCATGGAGCTACTGCAGTCTTACTATTGGGTTCTCTGCCCATGGAGCCACTGCAGCCCCACTATTGGGTTCTCTGCCCATTGATCTACTGTGGCCTCACTATTGGGTTCTATGTCTATTGAGCTACTGCAGCCCCACTATTGGGTTCTCTGCCCATTGAGCTACTGCAGCCCCACTATTGGGTTCTCTGCCCACTGAGCTACTGCAGCCCCACTGTTGGGTTCTCTGCCCATGGAGCTACTGCAGCCCCACCATTGGGTTCTCTGCCCATGGAGCTACTCCAGCCCCACTATTGGGTTCCCTGCCCATGGAGCTACTGCAGCCCCACTATTGCGTTCTCTGCCCACAGAGCTACTGCAGCCCCATTAATGGGTTCTCTGCCCATTGAGCTACTGAAGCCCCACTATTGGGTTCTCTGCCCACTGAGTTTCGGCAGACCCACTATTGGGTTCTCTGCCCATGGAACTACTGCAGCTCCACTATTGGGTTCTCTACCCATGGGGCTACTGCGGCCCCACTATTGGGTTCTTTGCCCACAGAGCTACTCAAGCCCCACTATTGGGATCTATGCCCATTGAGCTACTGCAGCCCCACTATTGGGTTCTCTGCCCATGGAGCTACTGCAGTCTTACTATTGGGTTCTCTGCCCATGGAGCCACTGCAGCCCCACTATTGGGTTCTCTGCCCATTGATCTACTGTGGCCTCACTATTGGGTTCTATGTCTATTGAGCTACTGCAGCCCCACTATTGGGTTCTCTGCCCATTGAGCTACTGCAGCCCCACTATTGGGTTCTCTGCCCACTGAGCTACTGCAGCCCCACTGTTGGGTTCTCTGCCCATGGAGCTACTGCAGCCCCACCATTGGGTTCTCTGCCCATGGAGCTACTGCAGCCCCACTATTGGGTTCCCTGCCCATGGAGCTACTGCAGCCCCACTATTGCGTTCTCTGCCCACAGAGCTACTGCAGCCCCATTAATGGGTTCTCTGCCCATTGAGCTACTGCAGCCCCACTATTGGGTTCTCTGCCCATTGAGCTACTGCAACCCCACTATTTAGTTCTCTGCGTATTGAGCTACTGCAGCCCCACTATTGGGTTCTCTGCCCATGAAGCTACTGCAGCCCCACTATTGGGTTCTCTGCCCATGGAGCTACTGCAGCCCCACTATTGGGTTCTCTGTCCATGGAGTTACTGCATCCCCCTATGGATTCTCTGCCCATAGAGCATGTGCAGCCCCACTATTGGGTTCTCTGCCCATTGAGCTACTGCAGCCCCACTATTGGCTTCTCTGCCCATGGAACTCCTGCAGCCCCACTATTGGATTCTCTACCCACTGAGTTTCGGCGGCCTCACTATTGGGTTCTCTACCCATGGGGCTACTGCGGCCCCACTATTGGGGATCTCTGCCCACTGAGCTACTGCAGAGCCGCACTATTGGGTTCTCTGCCCATGGAGCTACTGCAGCCCCACTATTGGGTTCTCTGCCCATGGAGCTACTGCAGCCCCACTATTGGGTTCTCTGCCCATGGAGCTACTGCAGCGCCACTATTGGGTTCTCTGCCCATGGAGTTACTGCAGCCCCCTATGGATTCTCTTCCCATAGAGCATGTGCAGCCCCACTATTGGGTTCTCTGCCTATTGAGCTACTGCAGCCCCACTATTGGGTTCTCTGCCCATTGAGCTACTGCAGCCCCACTATTGGGTTCTCTGCCCATGGAGCTACAGCAGCCCCCACTATTGGGTTCTCTACCCACTGAGTTTCGGTGGTCCCACTATTGGGTTCTCTGCCCATGGAGCTACTGCAGTCTTACTATTGGGTTCTCTGCCCATGGAGCTACTGCAGTCTTACTATTGGGTACTCTGCCCATGGAGCTACTGCAGTCTTACTATTGGGTTCTCTTCCCATGGAGCTACTGCAGCAATACTATTGATTTCTCTGCCCATGGAGCTACTGCAGCCCCACTATTGGGTTCTCTGCCCATGGAGCTACTGCAGCCCCACTATTGGGTTCTCTGCCCACTGAGTTTTGGCGGCCCCACTATTGGGTTCTCTGCCCATGGAGCTACTGCAGCCCCACTATTGGGTTCTCTGCCCACTGAGTTTTGGCGGCCCCACTATTGGCTTCTCTGCCCATGGAGCTATAGCAGCCCCACTATTGGATTCTCTGCCCATGGAGCTACTGCAGCCCCACTACTGGGTTCTCTGCCCATGGAGCTACTGCAGCCCCACTATGGGTTCTCTGTCCGTGGAGCTACTGCAGCCCCACTATTGGGTTCTCTGCCCATGGATCTACTGCAGCCCCACTATTGGGTTCTCTGCCCATTGAGCTACTGCAGACCCACTATTGGCTTCTCTGCCCATTGAGCTACTGCAGCCACACCATTGGGTTCTCTACCCATGGGCTACTGCGGCCCCACTATTGGGTTCTCTGTCCACTGAGCTACTGCAGCCCCACTATTGGTTTCTCTGTCCACTGAGCTACTGCAGCCCCACTATTGGGTTCTATGCCCATGGAGCTACTGCAGCCCCGCTATTGGATTCTCTGCCCATGGAGCTACTGCAGCCCCACTATTGCTTTCTCTGCCCACAGAGCTACTGCAGCCCCATTAATTGGGTCTCTGCCCATTGAGCTACTGCAGCCCCACTATTGGGTTATCTGCCCATGGAGCTACTGCAGCCCCACTATTGGGTTATCTGCCCATGGATCTACTGCAGCTCCACTATTGGGTTCTCTACCCACTGAGTTGCTGCGGCCTCACTATTGGGTTCTCTACCCATGGGGCTACTGCGGCCCCACTATTGGGTTCTCTGCCCACAGAGCTACTGCAGCCCCACTATTGGGATCTATGCCCATTGAGCTACTGCAGCCCCACTATTGGGTTCTCTGCCCATGGAGCTACTGCAGTTTTACTATTGGGTTCTCTGCCCATGGAGCCACTGCAGCCCCACTATTGGGTTCTCTGCCCATTGATCTACTGTGGCCTCACTATTGGGTTCTATGTCTATTGAGCTACTGCAGCCCCACTATTGGGTTCTCTGCCCATTGAGCTACTGCAGCCCCACTATTGGGTTCTCTGCCCATTGAGCTACTGCAGCCCCACTATTGGGTTCTCTGCCCACTGAGCTACTGCAGCCCCACTGTTAGGTTCTCTGCCCATGGAGCTACTGCAGCCCCACCATTGGGTTCTCTGCCCATGGAGCTACTGCAGCCCCACTATTGGGTTCCCTGCCCATGGAGCTACTGCAGCCCCACTATTGCGTTCTCTGCCCACAGAGCTACTGCAGCCCCATTATTGGGTTCTCTGCCCATTGAGCTACTGCAGCCCCACTATTGGGTTCTCTGCCCATTGAGCTACTGCAACCCCACTATTTAGTTCTCTGCGTATTGAGCTACTGCAGCCCCACTATTGGGTTTTCTGCCCATGGAGCTACTGCAGCCCCACTATTGGGTTCTCTGCCCATGGAGCTACTGCAGCCCCACTATTGGGTTCTCTGTCCATGGAGTTACTGCATCCCCCTATGGATTCTCTGCCCATAGAGCATGTGCAGCCCCACTATTGGGTTCTCTGCCCATGAGCTACTGCAGCCCCACTATTGGGTTCTCTGCCCATGGAACTACTGCAGCCCCACTATTGGGTTCTCTGCCCATGGAGCTACTGCAGCCCCACTATTGGTTTCTCTGCCCACTGAGTTTTGGCGGCCCCACTATTGGCTTCTCTGCCCATGGAACTCCTGCAGCCCCACTATTGGATTCTCTGCCCATGGAGCTACTGCAGCCCCACTACTGGGTTCTCTGCCCACGGAGCTACTGCAGCCCACTATTGGGTTCTCTGTCCATGGAGATGTTACAGCCCCACTATTGGGTTCTCTGTCCATGGAGCTACTGCAGCCCCACTATTGGGTTCTCTGTCCATGGAGCTACTGGCAGCACCACTATTGGGTTCTCTGCCCATGGAGCTACTGCAGCCCCACTATAGGAGTCTCTACCCATGGAGCTACTGCAGCCCCACTATTGGGTTCTCTGCCCATTGAGCTACTGCAGACCCACTATTGGGTTATCTGCCCATTAAGCTACTGCAGCCCCACTATTGGTTTCTCTGCCCATGGAGCTACTGCAGCCCCACTATTGGGTTCTCCTCCCATGGAGCTACTGCAGCCCAACTACTGGGTTCTCTGTCCATGGAGATACTGCAGCCCCACTATTGGGTTCTCTGCCCACGGAACTACTGCAGCTCCACTATTGGGTTCTCTGCCCATTGAGCTACTGCAGCCCCACTATTGGGTTCTCTGCCCATGGAACTACTGCAGCCCCACTGTTAGGTTCTCTGCCCATGGAGCTACTGCAGCCCCACCATTGGGTTCTCTGCCCATGGAGCTACTGCAGCCCCACTATTGGGTTCCCTGCCCATGGAGCTACTGCAGCCCCACTATTGCGTTCTCTGCCCACAGAGCTACTGCAGCCCCATTAATGGGTTCTCTGCCCATTGAGCTACTGCAGCCCCACTATTGGGTTCTCTGCCCATGGAGCTACTGCAGCCCCACTATTGGGTTCTCTGCCCATGGAGCTACTGCAGCCCCACTATTGGGTTCTCTGCCCATGGAGCTACTGCAGCCCCACTATTGGTTCTCTGCCCACTGAGTATCTGCGCCCACTATGGGTTCTCTGCCCATGGAGCTACTGCAGCCCCACTATTGGGTTCTCTGCCCACTGAGCTCTGCAGACCCCACTATTGGTTCTCTGCATGAGCTACTGCAGCCCCACTATTGGTTCTCTGCCCATGAGCTATGCAGCCCCACTATTGGGTTCTCTGCCCATGGAGCTACTGCAGCCCCACTATTGGTTTCTCTCTCCATGGAGTTACTGCAGCCCCACTATTGGGTTCTCTGCCATGGATCTACTGCAGCCCCACTATGGGTTCTCTGCCCATGAGCTACTGCAGCCCACTATTGGGTTCTCTGCCCATGGAACTACTGCAGCCCCACTATTGGTTCTCTGTCCATGGAGCTACTGCAGCCCCACTATTGGTTCTCTGCCCATGAGCTACTGCAGCCCACTATTGGTCTCTCTGCCCATGGACTACTGCAGCCCCACTATTGGGTTCTCTGCCCATGGAGCTACTGCAGCCCCACTATTGGTTCTCTGCCCATGGAGCTACTGCAGCCCACTATTGGTTCTCTGCCCATGGAGCTACTGCAGCCCCACTATTGGTTCTCTGCCCATGGAGCTACTGCAGCCCCACTATTGGGTTCTCTGCCCATGGAGCTACTGCAGCCCCACTATTGGGTTCTCTGCCCATGGAGCTACTGCAGCCCACTATTGGGTTCTCTGCCCACTGAGCTACTGGCAGGCCCCACTATTGGGTTCTCTGCCCATGGAGCTACTGCAGCCCCACTATTGGGTTCTCCTGCCCACTGAGCTTCTGCAGCCCACTATTGGGTTCTCTGCCCATGGAGCTACTGCAGCCCCACTATTGGGTTCTCTGCCATGGAGCTACTGCAGCTCCACTATTGGGTTCTCTGCCCATGGAGCTACTGCAGCCCCACATTGGGTTCTCTGCCCATGAGCTACTGCAGCCCTTACTATTGGGTTCTCTGCCCATGGAGCTACTGCAGCCCCACTATTGGGTTCTCTGTCCATGAGCTACTGCAGCCCCACTATTGGGTTCTCTGTCCATGAGTCTACTGCAGCCCCACTATTGGGTTCTCTGCCCATGGAGCTACTGCAGCCCACTATTGGGTTCTCTGCCCATGGAGCTACTGCAGCCCCACTATTGGGTTCTCTGCCCATGGATCTACTGCAGCCCCACTATTGGGTTCTCTGCCCATGGAGCTACTGCAGCCCCACTATTGGGTTCTATGCCCATGGAGCTACTGCAGCCCCACTATTGGGTTCTCTGCCCATGGAGCTACTGCAGCCCCACTATTGGGTTCTCTGCCCATGATCACTGGGCCCACTATTGGGTTCTCTGCCATTGAGCTACTGCAGCCCCACTATTGGGTTCTCTGCCCATTGAGCTACTGCAGCCCCACTATTGGGTTCTCTTCCCACTGAGCTACTGCAGCCCCACTATTGGGTTCTCTCCCATGGAGCTACTGCAGCCCCACTATTGGTTTCTCTGCCCATGGAGCACTGCAGCCCCACTATTGGTTCTCTGCCCATGGAGCTACTGCAGCCCCACTATTGGTTCTCTGCCCATGAGCTACTGCAGCCCCACTATTGGTTCTCTGCCCATGGAGCTACTGCAGCCCCACTATTGGGTTCTCTGCCCATGAGCTACTGCAGCCCCACTATTGGGTTCTCTGCCCATGGAGCTACGCAGCCCCACTATTGGGTTCTCTGCCCATGGAGTCTACTGCAGCCCCACTATTGGGTTCTCTGCCCATGGAGCTACTGCAGCCCCACTATTGGGTTCTCTGCCCATGGAGCTACTGCAGCCCCACTATTGGGTTCTCTGCCCATGGAGCTACTGCAGCCCCACTATTGGGTTCTCTGCCCATGGAGCTACTGCAGCCCACTATTGGGTTCTCTGCCCATGGAGCTACTGCAGCCCCACTATTGGGTTCTCTGCCCATGGAGCTACTGCAGCCCCACTATTGGTTCTTGCCCACTGAGTCTGCGGCCCCACTATTGGGTTCTCTGCCCATGGAGCTACTGCAGCCCCACTATTGGGTTCTCTGCCCATGGAGCTACTGCAGCCCCACTATTGGGTTCTCTGCCCATGAGCTACTGCAGCCCACTATTGGGTTCTCTGCCCATGGAGCTACTGCAGTCTTACTATTGGGTTCTCTGCCCATGGAGCTACTGCAGCCCACTATTGGTTCTCTGCCCATGGAGCTACTGCGCCCCACATTGGTTCCTGCCATGATCTGCGCCCACTTGGGTTCTCTGCCATGGAGCTACTGCAGCCCCACTATTGGGTTCTCTGCCATGAGCTACTGCAGCCCCACTATTGGGTTCTCTGCCCATGGAGCTACTGCAGCCCACACTATTGGGTTCTCTGCCCATGGAGCTACTGCAGCCCCACTATTGGGTTCTCTGCCCATGGAGCTACTGCGCGCCCACTATTGGGTTCTCTGCCCATGGAGCTACTGCAGCCCCACTATTGGGTTCTCTGCCCATGGAGCTACTGCAGCCCCACTATTGGGTTCTCTGCCCATGGAGCTACTGCAGCCCCACTATTGGGTTCTCTGCCCATTGAGCTACTGCAGCCCCACTATTGGGTTCTCTGCCCATGAGCTACTGCAGCCCCACTATTGGGTTCTCTGCCCACTGAGCTACTGCAGCCCCACTATTGGGTTCTCTGCCCATGAGCTACTGCAGCCCACGGCTAGAGTCCCCACTATTGGGTTCTCTGCCCATGGAGCTACTGCAGCCCCACTATTGGGTTCTCTGCCCATGGAGCTACTGCGCCCCACTTATTGGGTTCTCTGCCCATGGAAGCTACTGCAGCCCCACTATTGGGTTCTCTGCCCATGAGCTACTGCAGCCCCACTATTCTTTCTCTGCCCATGAGCTACTGCAGCCCACTAATGGGTTCTCTGCCCATTGAGCTACTGCAGCCCCACTATTGGGTTCTCTGCCCACTGAGTTACGTGGCCCACTATTGGGTTCTCTGCCCATGGAGTTACTGCAGTCCTCACTATTGGGTTCTCTGCCCATGGAGCTACTGCAGCCCCACTATTGGGTTCTCTGCCCATGGAGCTACTGCAGCCCCACTATTGGGTTCTCTGCCCATGGAGCTACTGCAGCCCCACTATTGGGTTCTCTGCCCTGAGCTACTGCACCCACTATGGGTTCTCTGCCCATGAGCTACTGCAGCCCCACTATTGGGTTCTCTGCCCATGGACTACTGCAGCCCACTATTGGGTTCTCTACCCACTGAGTTGCGGCCCACTATTGGGTTCTCTACCCATGGGGCTACTGCGCCCCACTATTGGGTTCTCTGCCCACTGAGCTATGGGCTGCCCCCACTATTGGTCTTGCCCATGAGCTACTGCAGCCCCACTATTGGGTTCTCTGCCCATGGAGCTACTGCAGCACTATTGGTTCTCTGCCATGGAGCTACTGCAGCCCACTATTGGGTTCTCTGCCCATGATACTGGGCCCACTATTGGTTCTTGTCATTGAGCTACTGCAGCCCCACTATTGGGTTCTCTGCCATTGAGTACTGCAGCCCACTATTGGGTTCTCTGCCCATGAGCTACGCAGCCCCACTATTGGGTTCTCTGCCCATGAGCTACTGCAGCCCCACTATGGGTTCTCTGCCATGGAGCTACTGGCCCACTATTGGGTTCTCTGCCATGGAGCTACTGCAGCCCCACTATTGGGTTCTCTGCCATGGAGCTACTGCAGCCCCACTATTGGTTCTCTGCCCAGGAGCTACTGCAGCCCCACTATTGGGTTCTCTGCCATTGAGCTACTGCAGCCCACTATTGGGTTCTTGCCATGAGCTACTGCAGCCCCACTATTGTTCTCTGCCCATGAGCTACTGCAGCCCCACTATTGGTCTCTGCCATGAGCTCTGCAGCCCCACTATTGGGTTCTCTGCCCATGGAGCTACTGCAGCCCCACTATTGGGTTCTCTGCCCATGGAGCTACTGCAGCCCCCTATGGTTCTCTGCCCATGAGCTATGCAGCCCCACTATTGGGTTCTCTGCCCATGAGCTACTGCAGCCCCACTATTGGGTTCTCTGCCCAGGAGCTACTGCAGCCCCATATTGGGTTCTCTGCCCATGAGCTACTGCAGCCCCACTATTGGTTCTCTGCCCATGAGTTTCTGGCCCACTATTGGTTCTCTGCCCATGGATACTGCAGCCACTATTGGGTTCTTCCCATGGAGCTACTGCAGCCCCACTATTGGGTTCTCTGCCAGGAGCTACTGCAGCCCCACTATTGGGTTCTCTGCCATGAGTATGCAGCCCCACTATTGGGTTCTCTGCCCATGGAGCTACTGCAGCCCCACTATTGGGTTCTCTGCCCATGGAGCTACTGCGGCCCCACTATTGGGTTCTCTGTCCACTGAGCTACTGCAGCCCCACTATTGGGTTCTATGCCCATTGAGTTACTGCAGCCCCACTATTGGGTTCTCTGCCCATGGAGCTACTGCAGCCCCTTTATTGGGTTCTCTGCCCATGGAGCTACTGCAGCCCCACTATTGGGTTCTCTGCTCATTGATCTACTGTGGCCTCACTATTGGGTTCTATGTCCATTGAGCTACTGCAGCCCCACTATTGGGTTCTATGCCCATTGAGCTACTGCAGCCCCACTATTGGGTTCTCTGCCCAGGGAGCTACTGCAGCCCCACTATTGGGTTCTCTGCTCATTGATCTACTGTGGCCTCACTATTGGGTTCTATGTCCATTGAGCTACTGCAGCCCCACTATTTAGTTCTCTGCCCATTGAGCTACTACAGCCCCACTATTGGGTTCTCTTCCCACTGAGCTACTGCAGCCCCACTATTGGGTTCTCTTCCCATGGAGCTACTGCAGCCCCACTGTTGGGTTCTCTTCCATGGAGCTACTGCAGCCCCACTTTTGGGTTCTCTGCCCATGGAGCTACTGCAGCCCCACTATTGGGTTCTCTGCCCATAGAGCTACTGCAGCCCCACTATTGCTTTCTCTGCCCACAGAGCTACTGCAGCCTCATTAATGGGTTCTCTGCCCATTGAGCTACTGCAGCCCCACTATTGGGTTCTCTGCCCACTGAGTTTCGGTGGTCCCACTATTGGGTTCTCTGCCCATGGAGTTACTGCAGTCTTACTATTGGGTTCTCTGCCCATGGAGCTACTGCAGCCCCACTATTGGGTTCTCTGCCCATGGAGCTACTGCAGCCCCACTATTGGGTTCTCTGCCCATGGAGCTACTGCAGCCCCACTATTGGGTTCTCTGCCCATGGAGCTACTGCAGCCCCACTATTGGGTTCTCTGCCCATGGAGCTACTGCAGCCCCACTATTGGGTTCTCTGCCCATGGAACTACTGAAGCTCCACTATTGGGTTCTCTACCCACTGAGTTGCGGCTGCCTCACTATTGGGTTCTCTACCCATGGGGCTACTGCGGTCCCACTATTGGGTTCTCTGCCCACTGAGCTACTGCAGCCCCACTATTGGGTTCTATGCCCATTGAGCTACTGCAGCCCCACTATTGGGTTCTCTGCCCATGGAGCTACTGCAGTCTTACTATTGGGTTCTCTGCCCATGGAGCTACTGCAGCCTCACTATTGTGTTCTCTGCCCATTGATCTACTGTGGCCTCACTATTGGGTTCTATGTCTATTGAGCTACTGCAGCCCCACTATTGGGTTCTCTGACCATTGAGCTACTGCAGCCCCACTATTGGGTTCTCTGTCCATGGAGCTACTGCAGCCCCACTATTTTGTTCTCTGCCCATGGAGCTACTGCAACCCCACTATTGGGTTCTCTGCCCATGGAGCTACTGCAGCCCCACTATTGGGTTCTCTGCCCATGGAGCTACTGCAGCCCCACTACTGGGTTCTCTGTCCATGGAGCTACTGCAGCCCCACTATTGGGTTCTCTGCTCATGGAACTACTGCAGCCCCACTATTGGGTTATCTGCGAATTGAGCTACCGCAGCCCCACTATTGGGTTCTCTGCCCACTGAGCTACTGCAGCCCCACTATTGTGTTCTCTGCCCACTGAGCTACTGCAGCCCCACTATTGGGCTCTCTGCCCATGGAGCTACTGCAGCCCCACTATAGGGTTCTCTGCCCATGGAGCTACTGCAGCCCCACTATTGGGTTCTCTGCCCATTGAGCTACTGCGGCCTCTCTATAGGGTTGTTTGCCCATTGAGCTACTGCAGCCCCACTATTGGGTTCTCTGCCCATAGAGCTACTGCAGCCCCACTATTGCTTTCTCTGCCCACAGAGCTACTGCAGCCCCATTAATGGGTTCTCTGCCCATTGAGCTACTGCAGCCCCACTATTGTGTTCTCTGCCCACTGAGTTTCGGTGGTCCCACTATTGGGTTCTCTGCCCATGGAGTTACTGCAGTCTTACTATTGGGTTCTCTGCCCATGGAGCTACTGCAGCCCCACTATTGGGTTCTCTGCCCATGGAGCTACTGCAGCCCCACTATTGGGTTCTCTGCCCATGGAGCTACTGCAGCCCCACTATTGGGTTCTCTGCCCATGGAGCTACTGCAGCCCCACTATTGGGTTCTCTGCCCATGGAACTACTGAAGCTCCACTATTGGGTTCTCTACCCACTGAGTTGCGGCTGCCTCACTATTGGGTTCTCTACCCATGGGGCTACTGCGGTCCCACTATTGGGTTCTCTGCCCACTGAGCTACTGCAGCCCCACTATTGGGTTCTATGCCCATTGAGCTACTGCAGCCCCACTATTGGGTTCTCTGCCCATGGAGCTACTGCAGTCTTACTATTGGGTTCTCTGCCCATGGAGCTACTGCAGCCCCACTATTGTGTTCTCTGCCCATTGATCTACTGTGGCCTCACTATTGGGTTCTATGTCTATTGAGCTACTGCAGCCCCACTATTGGGTTCTCTGACCATTGAGCTACTGCAGCCCCACTATTGGGTTCTCTGTCCATGGAGCTACTGCAGCCCCACTATTTTGTTCTCTGCCCATGGAGCTACTGCAGCCCCACTATTGGGTTCTCTGCCCATGGAGCTACCGCAGCCCCACTATTGGGTTCTCTGCCCATGGAGCTACTGCAGCCCCACTACTGGGTTCTCTGTCCATGGAGCTACTGCAGCCCCACTATTGGGTTCTCTGCCCATGGAACTACTGCAGCCCCACTATTGGGTTATCTGCGAATTGAGCTACCGCAGCCCCACTATTGGGTTCTCTGCCCACTGAGCTACTGCAGCCCCACTATTGTGTTCTCTGCCCACTGAGCTACTGCAGCCCCACTATTGGGTTCTATGCCCACTGAGCTACTGCAGCCCCACTATTGGGTTCTCTGCCCATGGAGCTACTGCAGCCCCACTATTGGGCTCTCTGCCCATGGAGCTACTGCAGCCCCACTATAGGGTTCTCTGCCCATGGAGCTACTGCAGCCCCACTATTGGGTTCTCTGCCCATTGAGCTACTGCAGCCTCTCTATAGGGTTGTTTGCCCATTGAGCTACTGCAGCCCCACTATTGGGTTCTCTGCCCATGGAGCTACTGCAGCTCCACTATGGGTACTCTGACCATTGAGCTACTGCAGCGCCACTATTGGGTTCTCTACCCACTGAGTTTCGGCGGCCCCACTATTGGGTTTCTGTACCTACTGAGCTACTGCAGCTTTGGGAAGGAATGGTAGACAGCCCATAAACAAAAAGAAAGGAGAAATGATGGATCTTTTTTTAACAATGCTTTTTTATGCAGTAAAATTACAATAAAAATTTTTCTTAAGGAAATATATGTTCCTTTTTATCCCGAAAAAATATCTAGTCACTCTCCGACCCTCCAACTATATCTGTGCAAAAAATCACGTTCTGTTGCTCCATTTTGACGTGAAAGGAGGACACACACACTTTCCCACTTATATAGTAGTAGGGATTATATATCATTTTTATAATTAATATTTTTTAAGTTTTTTTATTATTTAGGGTTAACATACATATATACATTATTTAGATTTAACTTATATATTTTTTACTAAAACTTTTAAGTGTATTGAGCAGCATATCTACAGATTTGTATTTTCCACGCAGATAAGAATATGTCATAAGAAAAAATGATTGTGCAACTATGACCAGTACCATATTGGATTTTTTATAAGCATATATAAAAACTGTTTTAGTAACTACATGCCAAGTGTTATATATTATGAACGTTGATTATTTACACATTTTGGATTTTTATTTACATATAATAATTTTTTCTTAACATCCCAGACTAAGTGTTTACATGTAGGGACTTCTATGTTGAATGTTGAATATTCCCTACTTCTATGTAAAAAAGTATATAAGTTAAATCTAAATAATATATATGTAAGTTAACCCTAAATAATAAAAACTTAAATAAATATCATTTACAAGTTATATAATAAAAAAATTAATACTTAAGAAATTATTATATGTAAATAAAAACATTAAAAACTATATAAGAAATAAATCTTTAAAGAGAGGCAAGATATTATTTATTCAGCTCCAAGCTATATACTTCAGAAAGTGAAAGTAAGAAAGGAAATAAGGAGAGAGAAAGAAAGCAAAAGAGAAAAAGTATTGTAGGTCTTGGAGAAAAACCCTTGGAGAGAAAGAAAGGAAAGTGACGCGTGCTGCTTATACTTCTAATCTAATATGATTACATCTCATCGCCAAGAGTACCTCTTCCAACACTACAGACTTGAGTGACATGTTGCCTACCCTACAGGCAGCAGGAATCTATAGGCGTATTCTCTTCACCTGGAGGATACGCAAACTGGCAGGCAACCCCCCAAGCTGAGTGCCTACAAGCTACCCAGACCTCGGGCAATACCGAGCACCACCGAGAAGGCTCAAAGCAGAAACGCTGACTAGAGTATTCCTACGCCAACCAAGGCAGGAGGATGTCACGCCTTCCCCGCACCCGCAGCCTACAAGCTTCCACTATATAAGTCTGGACGCTGCTGAGCTCAAGAGTCATTCTTGTTCTTCTCTCACGACATCCCACCACACTGCTCAGTGCTGGTGGTCTCCTCAAGACACCTTTCTTAGACCAGTTTAGAAGTATTGTATCTTTTCTCGTTTGGATATTTCTATCCCACTTTTCCAGTAGAACCAGGTCGCCTACACCTGGTCAACGTAGTAACCTTCAGCACTCAATTGTCTGGTAGGAGGTATCATGCGTCGCATGTTTATCGAACCATCAATAAACATACTTTTTTTCCTACCTTTCAGCGTTTATTTATTACAGTATCTGTCTGTTTGCCTGCTAGATCCAGGTTGCTACGTACACCATTTACAAGAACTGGATATTTTTTATAACAGAATTAACTTCAACTACGGGCGCCCCTCAGGGGTCTGTCATATTTTCTTACACACCCATTAGACGGCCATCTGTTGCTTTCCAACTGTCACATCACTGTGCCAGTGGAGAGGAACAGAGGAGCCACAACCACTAGCAACACCTTCAACCAAGGAGAAGCGACAGTCTCGAGTTATTACTTTATCCCACAGCATTGTTAGTGCTGGGATATCTGTAGCTTGAGACCTGCAGCCCATCTCTATGTGAACGCACATCCAGTGACGGCATTGGTGACCCAAACAGCTACCCATCTCTGATCTGCCCGCATGCGTGGTGGATCAGTGGAGACTTAACAGAGCCTGGTCAGCAAGCCAAAACCAGACTGACACTATAAACTGTGTTTAGTTTGTTCAGGTCAAGATGTACCTAGCATACTGTAAGCAGAGACTTCATGCCTTACGACCATAGGCATGGCCGTAAACGTAGGGAACGAAACGCAGCGCTCCTTGCCGCCAGACAGTCGAGTGCACTTCCTCAACCCACTCCGGAGCGACAGGCGTAACGGGACCGCGCCACCCAACTCGGGCACGAGTCAGTATCGGCTGCTCCAGTAACCATCTTACTTGTACATCCGCGTATCCGAATTCATCCCTCGTGCCATCTCGTGGTGAAAGGACTGTTAACCGGCACTGCTACAGGATTCAGCTGGGATAACGTTCACTTCTGGGCAAACGAATCTCACTTGTGGAATTCCTAGTTCTGCGTAGGTCAAGCTCGCTATGCCTGGGTAAAACTCACTATGACCACGGCACCCAAGAAGCAATAATAAGTACGTGCTAGCCAACACTCCTTGTCTCTTGCCGTCTATTGATCTAGACCACCCCGCTTTTAGTCTAGCGGACAAAATCCTCGACCATTGTGCCTAGTAGCCTATCCGGGCATGCATCAAAAGGAAGAGAAGAAAGAAAGAGAAAGAAAGAATGCAAGAGAGAACAAAGTGGGAGCACTCTGAGAAAACCCCAGGAAAGCAAGAGCATGAAAAACGACACACTGGTTACCAAGATGGCGGTGGAGCGAATGTGACTAATCGATTGAACAAATGTGAGTAACAAGATGGAGTCGTACTGGCTTAAAATATGGCGACGTACTGATTACCAACATGGCGGTTCCGTGACATCATCCAACATGGCGGCCAGTACCTCTGGACCCTGACCCAGGAGGAACTATGCCGTACTATGATGGGTGGGTGGATGGATGGATGGATGGATGGAACATGCAGTACACCATATAAAAACTCTTCCTAAATCCTTTCATCTTTAATTCATCACATCTCATAGCCACAGTCGTTTTACTTTACCCATGGGCAGGTGCTGCACATGGTACGTGATCCCATGCTGTCCATGGGGAATGAGCATGTCCAATGGAGCACTGCACACAAATGTACAACATGCACCTCATTTAAAAGTAGTACACACACAACTAGAATTGCAAGAAAAGTACTTACTACTAATGTTGCATACAAAAGAAGAATGCGTATATTTTTGGTAGTGTGAAATATCTTGAAAGAATTTACTTATTTAAATGTTTTACAGTATTAATTAATAATAGTTTACTTTGAATTACAATTTAAGCATATTTTTATTGTGTGTGCTTCAGAAAGCACATTTTGTAAAAAAAACTTTCATTAAGGACAAATATCTTTAATAATAGATTTTATGCACACTTATTTACAAGCAAGTACAAACACCAGGTTGTGTGTGTTCCTCAGGTGCAGTCTGCAGCTGCCTTGCTTCTGGAAAGCAAGATGTTCTATGTTCCGTTCCTGCTAAATTCTGCCATTCAGAGGTAGTATAGTGACCGCTGGGGTAGCGACCTCTACCATACAGACGAGTGGACTGTGACAATCGTGTGCGGCACGGTGATGACGTGGCCACGCAACTGCCGAGCAATCCAGAGTGACGAATGCACGGCTGCCACCTGTAGCATTCTCTGGTTTGAAAGCAGTAATGCAATCGGTGATCCATTAGAGATTTCATACTCAGAATCTGAAAAAGAGGATACAGAATGGTGATTTTATTTTTTCTCATTTCAAGAGAGTTCAAGAAGTCTGCAAAAAAACAAACCCTTATGCTAAGTATTTTTTATTATTTTTTAAGTATTTTTTACTATAAAAATGCTGAAGAGTTACCATTGCCCACTGTATTAAGTTGAGGCAGTTCCATGAAATTGTGTGTAGAAAAAGTGACTTCATTTAGTTCATGCACAGCTGTCGTTTTTCTGGTTGTCATTCATAATATTAATCATGACCATTTTTGTTAAATTTTGAGAGTACGTTGTATCTGTGTCTCCATGACAAAGATAAGTTTGAGTTGACTTTTGAGTGTGATAAGGATTGGGTGAACGCGAGGCACTGGAGCACTCTACTCATATTCCTACGAAGCTGTTACCATATAATATTTGCAACCAAAGTATCCTTTTAACTGCCTTAAATAAAAAAAAAAATATAAAGTTACCAGAAGATGTGATTTTTTCCTCCATTTTATTGAGTTGAAGCATTTAAAAACAACTAAAGTGTTTTTTTGTTCGTTTTGTTTTTAATTCTGTACAAACTGCTTAATATGTGACGGGCACATCACGAAGAAGATATTGAAGATTATGTGCCCTTGGTTGGAGTAGAGCAACCACACTGTTAAGTGTTGCTGTATAGAACAATTGCTCACTCGCCAGAAAAACATTTTGAGCTAAATCAGTTTGATGAGTTACCACTGTTTACTACTACCCGAAGTGTTGGTTAAAAATGTTCCTTTTTTTAAACAATATTTTTTGACTTTTTAAGTGGAATATTTGTGACTACAAAAAATTCATCTAGTTCTCAAGACACAATGCTAAGAAAAATTCTTCCATGTCATGTAGCAACAAGAAGGGAAAGTTTCAAGACATTAAAAGAATAAAAGGGATGAACCCTTTGATTCATTGGTATTGTAACATTCTATCAATGTTAATTGATAAAAATTAGCAGGAAGTACAAAGTAAAAATATTTTCTGGTGGCACATAGGAAAAGTTTGTGTTCGTCCACAAAAGGTAAATTTATGATACATGACTTTTTGTATATTGTACATTTTCATAAGTTTTCAGTATTGTGTAAATTATCTTAGGGTTGTTTTTCTTTCATCTGATGTTAAGAAAGTTATTAAGAAATGTATTTCACTAAAACACATTATAAAAGTTAAATAACTGTTGAATAATGTTTCAGGACACAAAAGTCAATATACACTACAGATTTTATAACATGTTAACAAACATTTAAATTTAAGAAAAAAATAGCAGATTATAGTATGTTGACGAGCATTTTTTCAGTTGCTGGATGATATAAGCACTGCTTTGAAAGCACATATTGAATTTAGGGTTTTATAAGAATTATTACGACTGCTTGCGTGATCAAGCCAATGGTTAAGTGTTTTAATAAAAAAAACTGGATATGGTGCTAGGTTTCATAAGAAAACAGTAATTACTGCATAAAAAAAGTCCTAAAATGACTATAAAAGTTTGAAAATAAGAATTTTTTGAAGAAAAGTTTATATAGTCAACTGTAGCACAGTATGATTGTATATTTTGCAGAAAAAGAAATCTTGTGGAGCTCTCATTAGCTCACCACGTTGCCTTGTGGTGTTATTTAAAAAAAAAAAATAACAGTGTAAAACTGGATGTGTTAGTTGTTCACAACAGTGCATAAAATGTTTACAAAGACTGCTGGCATGTCTGTCTGTTTAGAGAATGTCCGGCACATTCGAAACATTGCTAGCATCCCTCGGGCAACCACGTTCTTAACTTTTATGCTGTTTGAGTTGACTCTCTTTGTACAAGTATGTTCACTTATCCACAGGTATGTGTCTGTGAGGACACAAAATGCCAGTCTGCAAGAAATAGGGTACATAATTTGCACAATCTGATGTACAAAATGATTTTTGCACTTTTAAAATTTACATTAAAAATAAAGGAACATGGATTTTTAATTCTAAGTATTAAACTTTGCAATGCAAGTAAATCTAAAGACAAATTTATAAGAAAAATTTATTAAAAAACTTAAACTCAATGCACTACATGTTTATAGTGTAGCGAAGCTAAATAACAGTTTAACTGAATCACAGCAGTAAAAATAGCACCCTATTCTCACAGAACAGATTTGAACATGTTACAAGCCCTGTATGTATTTAACTGTGTGTTTCTTTTTTAAGAGTAAATATGCATAATTTTTAAGTATTTTATGGCTGTGAATCTAATGTTTATTTGAATATTTAGAAGTATCTTAAACGAGACATGTGTACTTTAAAGAATTTCTGTGTAAAATGAGAACTAAATCTTATGATTGTTCTGCTAAGTGATTAATATTTTGTGTTGTGTGTATGTGTGCATGTGTGTCAATGAAAGTTGAGAAGAGTATAAATTATATTGTCTCAGTATAGTTCTCACTACTGTTGTACATTTTTTATTTTTTTTTTTAAATATTTTCTTATTGGAAGAGCATTATTAAAACACTGGACGTATCCAACTTGCACGAAGCAAAATTTATGCACCTATTACAAATATAATGAGTTTGTACAATACATGAAATACACCTCACATTAAAACGGACCATATTTTACAAATTTCTTGGAAACCCATGTTCTTTTGCCATACGACGACAACAACATTGAACTATTTTGTTGCTTTTCCTTCATCATCATACTTTCAGATATTCATGTATAAAATAGATGTTAATACACACATATATCACAGTTAAAACATTTTATGTGACTATGCAATAAATTTGTTCTGAAATTATTTTATGCATGAGCATATGAATGCTGGGAATACTTCCTAATCACCTATATTCCTCAAGCAGCTACATTTACTACATAGTAAATTAGTACTGTATTGTTGAAAAGTATTTTGTATAAAAATGACATAGTTTATTAATTAATTACAAAATGAAAAGTGATGAACGAAGCTTCAAGTCGCTTGTGTCCAGTGGTGATCTGCCCTTCTGTGTGTTTTTGTGTACGATAGTTCTGTGGTTATACTGAACCAAATGTCAAAACAATGCTGATCAATGCAATTATGTGTGAACACATTATACATACAACTTTTCAAATATAGCTTGAAATATTGCACTAAGTATGGTGACTGTTTCAGTCTAGTTTGGCTGGGAAAATTTTTTTACAAATATATATGCAGTGTGTTTTTTGAAAATCTCCCAATATTTTATGAATCAAAGCTTCTTATGAAAAGATTGTACATATGTTAATAACAAGAAAGCTTTATTTTTTGATTGTAAGCTGTAATGTAAAGTTCGGTATTGTCAATATGTATATATTATGTATATTAACAATAATAGAATTGTTGTTTGTGGTAGAATGGAGTGCATGGTTGCCCGAGTAAGATGACACTTCTACGAGATAAAATTTTTCTGGTACATCCAAGTGAGACTATGTATAGAATACTGCCTGCCTTTTCTGGTTGTTAAGTTTTTAATGTGTTTTTTGTGTTAGACTGCAGTATGCTGAATCCGCTAGTGGCGGTAATCACGCAGCTGGACTCGGCAGACTGCCGTTAGGGGTCTGAAGTATATCCTAGTGTAGAGATAAACGACATAATAAACTTCTTGTAAAGTCTTCACTTTTTTTTTAAATAAAATATGCACACCATCAAATATTCTTACACTTCCTCTATGGCCACGTGTTCCCAGTTTGCAGTCGCGATTCTTGGACCTCAAGGATATTGATGTTGCAGTTGAAGTTGCTTGCAATACCAGAGTTGTGGTGGTCAAATAATGTGTGTACATATGTGTGCGGTGGGGGGAGAATAAGAGATAGGGGGCATTTACCTGAAGTAAGCAAATTGGAAGGCACAGACAACTTTAACCAAACGTACTATTTCACATTAAGGGCCAGCTTCACCAAATATTCATTAAACTCAGCTTAACTAAATAAAGATAACATTTTAACTTTTCAATTACCGGCGTTTAAGATAGGAGCATTTCATCACGCACATCTAGCAGAAAATTAACCCACGTAGTACATATAAGTTTAGGGTCCGACATCCGCTTGAGTTCACTGCAGCAGCAGTGCCAGTGAGACAAGATATTGGCCATTGTGTCAAGTCGTCGTAGGTTTTCCGAGATATTTACAGATGTGCAGGTGGCGGTGGCACGGATTTTGCTCACTAATCTATGGAATCTGAGTTCTGTTGTCTTTGGAATCCTGGCAGAAAGAAATAAGTAAATTACATTACACAGTGATGGATACAGCGTGAGGACACTTTGATGTTGTAAAATATAACAGAACAAATAATGCCAGTAAATGGGAGATTGAAAAATTGAATAATTGCTGCTGATTTTAATTTAGGCAACATATAACATGATTTTTCGTGAATCATATTTCCATTGTCCTCGTGCATCTAATTGTTTGATAGTAGATAATCCAGCATATCACAGCAACAAACAATAGAATTACACTTCGCTGTCAAACATACTGTACTTGGCTCAAAGAGCCTACAAAATACAACAATTTAATGTAGGCTAATTGTTTTACATAACATACATAATATTAGTCATTAATTTAATATTAAAAATGTTTGACATGTGTAATTTGGATGGCCAATCTAACTTACATTTCTGTATGTATTCATATAACAAATATCAATCAAAACTACATCGCAGGGACTGCAGTTAGAATTGTGATCGCAACAAAGACGTCTGCCGAATTTGTTTATAATAACCTTCAAAGTATTGTAATATGTTTTGGCAGCCATATTTCTTTCGTAAGTGGAGTTTAAGAAGTTAAACGGTCAAAAATGGGCGTTTAATCACCTTTTGACAGTGGTGAAATGCAATTGACCAGTAATCCTAGTTAATTCATTCTTAAACTCGGCTTAGTAAGTAAAACTTGTGTGGTGAAACTGGCCCTAAAGAGTGTTTTGTCTAACATTTACAATTTAGTCTAACTTTTCTGACAGACTGTTTCCAGGCACCGCACTTTTATTTAGGTCAGAAAATTCAGGAGCAGCATCCAGTTACAATAGTAAGTGGTTCAGCGTTGTCTAAACTTAGATGATACAAAATGTTTACTGGCTTTTTGAAGGCACAAAGTCAGCTGGCCATGCAATTAAAAACATCTGAAGTGTGAATTTTGAAACTGTTACTTAGGTAACTTGAAAGGAGGAGGTAGGTTGAGCTTAATGTCTCGTCGACAGCGAGGTAATTAGAGATGAAGCTAGTTGCTCAGTGAAGAAGGAACCATCCCCGCATTCGCCTCGAGTGATTTCAAGGAATCATGGAAAATGAAATCAGAATAGCCGCTCCAGGAATAGAATCAAGAATCCTCCAGAATGCAAGCTCTATGGTTTAACACTGCAACATCTTGCTTAGGGAAAAAATTGTGTCCATGCAAAAATGTTGGATTTACCCTGAATGGGCACGCATACATTGGAGTCAAAGAAATCGTAATGAAGTGAAGAGATGCACAAATGTGTGCATTGCATACAGTAAGAGGTTCTTAAAAATATGTTTCTTTGAAATACAACTTGGACACCACAATGACTCAAATTTGTGCGTGCGCGTGTGCACACACATAGAGAAAAATTCATTTAAACGTACTCATAACCTGATGATAAAACATATCTTATCAATTTAACCACCTGTGAATATTTAAATTAATTAATTTTGTTTAAGCATACATTTGAGAGCTCTGCATCACACAGCCTTACAAATGTTGCATAGCTAATTAATAATTTATGCTAAAATATATAAAAGAACAGGAATTCAAATACTCAAAGTGGAGTACTTAACAGCCACACACAAAGGACGACACATTTTCCATGCTACGCCAGCTTCATCAGGTGGCAAGTTGTCTCTCATGCGCACACGCGCACGTGTGGGCACATGCACCTGTCAACAAGTACTACACTGTGAGTACTTGAATTCCTGTCCTTTTATCAATTTTTTGATAGCCTAGTGGTCTACTTGCAACCTTAACTCACATAACAATTTATGCAATAATATTATAATGAGGCTTACCAACTTGTACACAATACTGCAAAGAAATTTAAAAAAATTAATTTATATGTAAAAACATTTTAGTCAGTGTTAACTACCGGAAGGTACATGTATACTAGAAGTCACATGGACAATATTTGTTACAATTGTACTGTAAAGAAGCACTATCCTTTAGCCTATTGTGTCCACAAGTGCTGTAAACAGATGAACTTGTCAAATTTGCTACAATCACCTTCTGTCCACGTAGGCCTGCTGGTCGTACAGCTGAGAAGTGCATGTATTTTCAAGCGGCATATCCAGAACAGCATCTAGGGGTGCTATTGAAGAAGGCATATGCAGTCCTGCAATGTAGACAGGTGGTTTTACAATGTGGGTGATAATGTCCCATAATACTTGTCTCACTTGGCACTGAAGAGCACCTAGGGGTGGCCATTTGATTTTGCAACTCACTTCTTCCAATTGCACACAAGAACCTGTTCTCTCTTCATACCTAGCAGTACAAAACCACTCAAGGAGCACTGAACAATTTCATATTCCAAATACACACTATCAGCGACATATTCAACTTCAGAATGTCGCAGCACTACTATCACGTACATAATTTTGAAATGTGGAAATTTTTGTTCCAGTCTGTTGGTCTGCAAATGTTACACAAGTCATTGTCATCGCTTACAATAATGATTTCCTTTAAAAGACAAATTTTCACGAGTTCTACAATATTTTTACTTCACATGATCTTAACACCAAATTTATTATAATTTCCGGTTTAACACAAACAAAACATGTGGGAAACTTTGCCACGTGTTGAATTGAGATTAAAAAAAACCGATAGATCCAGAGACTGACGAGTGAGTGGAGAGATTTGGGCAGCTTTTAACAGCCAGATATTGAGAGCCGATAAGGGTTATTGGAATGAATGTGGAGTGGCACCGGAATGAAGGGGTGGGGAAAACAGGAGATCCCAGAGAAAACCCACCAACCAACGGCATCGTCCGGCACGATTCCCACTTGCGAAAATCCGGTGACCCGGCCAGGTATTGAGCCCGGTTCGCCTTGGTGGAAGGCGAGCGTGCTAATCGCTCAGCCGCCGTGGCCCCTCCAGAAACTGAAGGTTGAGAGCTGGGGAATATACAACTGAACTACATATATTAAATTTTTAAAAACAGTAACAATTGTAATTATCTTTTAATTTAACCATAGGAAATGTTTTATCTTTCAAAATTTCGAACATTAAACACAAATCTTTAAAATCCTACCAGAAAAATTGTTTTAAATACTTCATATTGAAATTTTTTAATACATATAATTAAATTTTTTGATTGATGGATTCGTTCTTATTTATACATGAAAAAATATTGTAAAATTTGAATAGAAGGTTGAAGGTAAACCTCATCAGCCCCTAGGAGAAAGTCCTATGCGATCTCCATGTAGTAATATTAGAAGAAAGGATGGGCGAGACGCTCCTCCTAGTGGAGGGATTACTTCAGAGTAGAGGGGAATCAAACAGTAGTTGACTCCAGCCCAGGGAGTGCACTCTTAGTCCTCGATAGGGACCACAGACGCTAATTAGGTTACAACAATAATGGAGGTTGGAGATTGTCAGAGGTGGTGGTTTGGTCTCGTCAGTCTATAACCAGGAATGAAATTTAACGGAGCAGAAACTACATTAGGTTTATAAGTGGTTTTAGGGGGGTAATTTGATCTGGATCACCTTCCCTGATGCGGTATGGATCATATACATATTTTGTGGGCTCGTACCCGTGTCTTTCCAAGGGGGTGATATGGTTGCGGAAAGCGAGGGAGTTTCCGGCTGAAGGTAGCTCACGTGGTCTAAGTCCTGCCACGACCAGCACATTCCCAGATAAGCGTCTAATTCAGATGTGTGGTTGAGCGGGATACTAGATGAGACTGGATGCGGGGTGATGTCCAGATTCGCCGGTGGGGGTACACCCTCACAACTAGTCTGCCTCAATCTGTATAGTAAGTTGTCTTTGTAGAGCCCGCCGCTCTTTACGCCTATTCCAGCTAGGAACTCCGCATCTCCTACTATTCATTCGGACCAACCCTCTTACACCCTGGGGGGTATGTCTTCTTCAGACATGCCCGAGGCACTGACAGCAGGATGTGCAGGAGAGAATTTGGGCGCTGCCACGGGTAGGCGAGGGAGTACCGGACACCCAGGAGATTCGGTATGTCCGTTTCGGACTAAACGCCTTCTTCAGGCCCCGTCTCCTGTATAGTTTGGCATGCTCACACCTGATCTGCAGTGGGGTTTTTATTTCAGATAATACACAACACCACTTCAATTACATAAATGTGAGGGGAACAATAACAAATATCATGTAGTCAACGAATATAAGATTTTACGCAAGGTTTAATGTCACATCATGAAAACAATGGGGAATCCCGGTTAATCGTACATACTAGTTAAATTTAATAATAATTACATGATTACTTTACGCAGGCGAAGGTGAGCCTGGACAAGAACTTATTATAATACTCTAGTCTGAGAATTACTTACGTTTATGCAATTAACAGCATTTGCCTTCCAAGGGGGGGGGGGGGGGGGGTTGCCTAGAGGGGACGTCGTGACGACCTGCTACCACGGAGTCAAAGGAGTGATTGGGGTACAAGGGATGCAGGGTTTTGGGATGTCGAGGTTATCTCTGGAGTATCTTGCGGGAGCTTGCGGTCGGCTGGTGCAGGAGAGTCTTCTCAGACTGCAGGTGAGGTAGAGCCTTTGCAAGCTGCAGGAGAGGAGGAGGTCTTGCTCAGACCAGGGAGAGTTCGCTGACCTATGTGGCCGGCGAGCAGGCGAACTCTGGCTAGAGGCGTTCCTGTGCCTCCTTGTATAGTCCAAGATCAGTGCTTCACTGCTCTTCCAGGGGTGCGGGGGATGATAGCCTTTTTCCGTAAGGGTTGGTTATTGTAGGGTTGCAGCTGCACCGCACATTCCTTACCATCCTGAGTTGAGGGTGGTGACAAGTTTAAAACCTCCATTCGAGGCTCGGCGGGTATAACGTCACGGGGCAGCAGAGTTGCTGCGATCCCGTGGTGTCTCTTGTAACTTACTTCTCTGTTATCTTTGGGCAGTGGCTCATCGGGCAATGCAATCTTGGTTCAAGGGGGTGGTGACCGCATGTTGGAATCTGGGTGGGAAGTACGATTTTATAATCAAACGCGTTGATTATAAATTTGTCAAAGGTTGTCCAACGCATGGAGTCAACTCTATCGGCACGTGGATGGTAGTCTGCCACTGTTATGACTTGCCCCGAGCTCTTCATAACTCGTTTATGGGGCAAAGTCACCCAAAGGGTGCACAGGCATGCTGCGCAGCAAAGTGGCCACCCCCTGAAGCGACTGAGACCCATTTCAAACGAGACCATTTTTTCTTCATGTGTGGGGGTGACTCACCAATTGAAGTACTGTGATTGTAGCTCTGAACTCCCTTTTCTGTGGCTTGCGTGGCCAGCTGGAGTAAGAGTGCGACCCGTACCTGGTCGGGTGGCATCTGGTAACAATCACTGGATTAATGACCTCTCTCCCTCTTCGGCTGTGATCGGGCTGGCGGCGGCATGGGGTTCCATCTCATCTGTCTGTCGTCCCTTCTTTACTCTTCACAGCAGGGAGGAGAGTTTTGAGGAAATGAAGTGTTACCTGACCTTCCTAGTTGGAGGGCAGTTCACATACCAAGAACTGAATAAAACATTTTATACAGTGTATATTACAATATTTGGTTTGCAAAAATTTTATATTTATTTACATCTTTATCTCTGTCCTCGAGAAATATGTAGCTAATGGAATTTTATTAAAAAACATCCCACTCGCAAGGATTAGCAACTGGGGAAATTTACAGTGGGCCTCATGGGACAATTTTAACTGGTCTGGTTCCCAGCCAGTGCTGTCACACGGTAAACCATTTACGTGTTCATAAGTGTGAGTTCATTAAACGCCCTACAAGACACCTGGGGGGGGGGGGGAAGGCGCACGCACGCGCACCCCCCCCCCCCCCCCCTCGCCTTTGCCAGAATAGAAAAATTCAAAAAGCTGTTATATATATATATATATATAAAAAAAAAAAAAAAAAAAAAGCAAAAAAAATAGGCGAAACTAGTCCGACACATATTGAAGACTTGTTATACTATAGAAGAAAATACAACCCACATGTGTTACATGCAGAATTCATTAGTATTGTTTGGAAATCTTTATTGCAGTCAATTGCAGACAAGATTATAGGGTTGCAGAACGATACTGTAGAGCAGCTAATAAATAACCTAAAGAGGGTAGAACTGGGTCTACACAGATATAATCAAGCACTCAGTAACACAACACATAACCTGGAAACAGAGAAATTACAGACAGAAATTTCAAAATTGAAAGAGGAATTAGCGAAGTTAACACTTCAAGCACAAAAAAAACGAAAGAGGTAGAAAAACAGAACACAACATCCAGTATGCAGGGTCGTAGAAGTCACAAGCCTGGTAATTATTATAGATGTGACAACAGACAGGGGGCTAAATACATGCAAAAACCCATCACAAAATAGGACACACCATATAGTGATCATACAGAGAGAATATGCTCCCATCACAAGGTGACAATATTATAAACCACCCCAGTATAGCCCAAGTAATTAAAAAGTTCAGCTATATAGGGAAACTGTCACACAGGAACCGAAGGGCAAAGACAGGAGATGGTCAAATTCCAACACACAAAGCCACCAAGGAGGCAGAAAGACCTATGAAAGGCAGTATAAGTGTAGTAAGTATTCAAAAAACTACATTACGAGGGGGCAAGATGCGTTACCCCCACGGAAATCAAATAAAAAAAAAACTCATGCAGAGCCATATTTAGCAAATGCATACCGGGCACATAATATGTAGACATAGCGCGCTTAAATGCAGTGAGTAATGAATGCAGTATGACGGTAGTCACACGGCCACCGCAAATACTTAAAAAAAACATGTAGGCAGGAACAAAAATAAAGTTCAGTCCAAAATATTCTTTGGTCGGGACAAAAACGTATAGGCAAAAACGCAATACAAGGACATCAGACAAGTATGCCATTTAAACCAAAACCCGGAAAAAATGTTGCGCAGTGACAAGGAAGTAGTCAGGGACAACGCGACCAAAAACAATGAAGCGAAACGTGAGGGCGAAAGACTGCAAGCTAACAAAACAGCTGATAGGAACACGCAAGTCGCAGCAAACTGTAGTTCATAGGACAGCAAAACAAAGCCCAGCAGACATGCGCTCTTTGTTTTTACAACGGCCAAAAGGTAAGAATTGTGATTTGTTCCCTAACAAGGAAATTGAATTCTATACCGACATCCCGGTCTGCTTTAAAAATTAAAAAAACAAATTTGGTATTGGTTACGCGAAACTCCGAATCAACACACAAGTAAACGAGGACGGTGCTTCATGCAACAATAACACAAACACGGAA
Source organism: Dryococelus australis (assembly GCA_029891345.1). NCBI lineage: Eukaryota > Metazoa > Arthropoda > Insecta > Phasmatodea > Phasmatidae > Dryococelus > Dryococelus australis. The sequence goes on from CM057000.1 coordinate 146,040,319, forward strand.
CCGCACCACCGGCTATGATGCCAGAAGCAAAACAAAAGAACTGAGCCAAAGTGGAGTCTTCAAACAAGTCAGAAAAACAAACACCACATGCTCAGTGCCATCATGCCACTATTTGAACGACGGGGTAAAGAATATTATGCTCTCTTAGACATGGAATGTTCACGCAGTTGTATAGCAAGTACATTGCTTACCAATCAACAACTAGTATCAGTAACGGAACAGTTTTTGCTAGTAGGGGCGACGGAAGAAATTGACACATTCAAATATTAAATTAAGTGTATCAGGCCACATATTTCCGCAGGACTAGGACTAGGTGTTGATTTTATAAAAAATATGACATCATACCATTTCTTAAATATAATATAATGTTTATTAATGGAAATGACTGTGATAAGGTGATACAAATTCCAATTCACACTAATTTAATAGAAAATGAACGCACCAACACAATTAAATACTGCTTTAATGGAACATAGAAGCAATTATTAGGTAAATTTAACAAAAGCTAGATGAGTATAAAAAACAAGGGATAGCAAAAATGATTAATGAAAATAAAGATAGGTTTTGCATATAGCATACTAGAGCTTACAGAAGCTAATAACTGCTAAATAAAAACTAGAAATGACTACAGATAAGGCAATTAGTAGGCCCTATAGAATTAGCCCAAAAATTTGTGAATAACTTTTGCAACAGATTAAAGATATGGAAACTGCAGGGATTGTGGAGCGATTGGATTCAGCTTATGCTGCCCCAAGTTCAGCTATACACAAAAAAAGAGGGCGGTATGCGATTCTTAACAGATTTTAGACAACTGAATCAATATTTAAAAAGATTGCAGTATCATCCCCCAAGAATGGAAGATATACTAAATACATTACAAAATTCCACATTTATTGCATCATTAGATTTATTTCTGGATTTTATGCCATACCAGTAAGGAAAGAACAACAACATAAGTTAGCATTCACAATAGATGGCGTAGGTTTTATCAATACAGGAGAATGCTGATGGAACTCAGTACAGCTCCACAATATTTTCAACAATTGACTGATAATCTGTTAAGTCCATTAAGATGGAATACAGCAGCAATCGCATACATAGATGACATTTTTATCATTGGAAATACATTTAGAGAGCATGTAGCTAATATTAGAAAAGTAATACAAAGACTGAGGAAATTTAACGTAAAAATAAATGAAATGTTCATTTGCCCAACAAACAAGATATTAAGATATTAGGTCATTACATCCCAAGGGATCGTTACAGACCCAGACAAGATAATAGCCATACAACAAATGTCACCCCAGAAAATTTAAAAGTTACGAACATTTTTTGCACATGACAACACACTACATATAAATGGGGAGAGAAAGAACATAGGGCGTACCTAGAGCTTAAGGTGATACAACCGCACCAATTTTGCAAAAGTTAAACACATCATATTAGCATGTGATGCATCAGACAGTGATAAGTGCAGTTCTAATGCAGCAGGAACCCGACAACAAAAACAGAAGTATCATAGCATTCGCATCAAAGAAATTTAATTTAAATGAAGCTAAATAGAGTACTACAGAACACGAGTTAGGAGCAATTAAATATTTCTGTAACTATTTCAGACAGTATCTCTATGGCAGAGTATTCACAATCGAAAACAACCATGCGAGACTGCGATATTTGAAAATCACGGTGGAACACAACCTCAGAATTCTAAAAATGGCAATAGCATTAGCAGAATATGATTTCCAAGCCAAAATAGTTAAGGGTAAACTAAACATGTTAGCAGATGAAATATGCCCCACATTGACCGTAGGTCAAGAGGAAACAAAAGTAATAGAAGTCAATTATACTAAAGTCAAAACAAACATGATGTGCTGCAACACTATATACAGGACGTTAACAGAAACTTTGTATCGAAACACACACAAACATTCTGAAATAAAACAAGTTATAGCAAAAAATATAACAAATAAGTGGGCAGACATAAGGAACTACCTCGACAAAATCAAAAACACGCGTGATAAGTCACACATAAGCAAAGCTATTTTTAACGAGGAAATTATTCCTCTCCCAGCCATAGCAAAAATTATATCAGATGTGTTTCTAGTCAATATTGAACTAACAATCTAAAATAACCCAACCAAAATCAAAGCCACAAGTGTGGATCCACTACTAAAATGTCTTATCATTATAGCAAAAATACAGAATGTAACAAATTATCTACCAGTATACCAACATGAACAGGAATACATAAAAATTGAAAACAACAATAAATTATTAATGTGCCCATTAGTTACACAAAATTCACTATTTTTAGGCGAATATGAAAGGGACCCCCAAATACAGAAATATAAAATTGCGCTGACAGATCCAACAAAAGCTGAACCAAAATATCAAAAATTAGCCAGGCAATACGGCATCGTGGCCAATGGGGAAATCTACTTAAATACACACACCAGTAGGAGACAAGAAACTCACCCTAGTAACAAATTATTACACAAATGAGATCATATTAGCACACCATGACTCACTACTAGGAGGTGGCCATTTTGGAACATTTAAAACACTGGGGGGGAAAAAAAACATATTTCTGGGAAAACATTAACAAAGATGTAAAGAATTACATTAAGAAATGCCCAATTCGTCAAAAGATCAAACCAACAGATCAAATAACAATAGGACAACTCCAACCAATATCTCCACCACCATTGCTGCTCCAATCATGGGCGCTAGATGTGAAAGGTCCATTACAAAGATCGAAAAAAAAGGCAATAAATATACATGTGCTAGTGATGACAGAATTTTTCAGCAGGTATGTAGTAGCAAAACCTATAAACTCGATTGATGCCCAAACATGTGCCGATTTCATTAAAGAAATAATACTAAAATATGGTGCCCGCAACAAATATTAACCGATGGAGGCATTTCATTCAATAATGAACTAGTCACTGAGTTACTCAAAAAATTACTAATTAAGAAATTGCAAACTACGGCATATAACCCAGCATGCAAAGAGCTTGTTGAGGCGATGAATAAAGTTCTTTGTCAGCAGTTAATGGCATACGCTGACAAAGACCCTGCTAGTTGGGGCGAGTATGCCGAATTTGTTATTTTAAATTATAACACTAGCATAAATGCAAGTGCACAATTCACGCCATTTTATTTATTACACTGTGTGGAGGCTACACAACCATCACACGTAATTGCTAACAAATACTTCCAAAGAGGTAACAATTGGTGCTAGAAATTGATACAAGACAGAGAGCAGGCTAGGTTAAATATACTCCAAGCGCAACAAAAACAAATAATGATATTTTATAGAAAATATCAACCCAATAATATTAAAATAGGAGATTGGGTTAGGGTCAAAAACAGAGCACATAGCAAAGCCTTGACGTTCAAATACAAGAGGCAGTTTAGAGTAACAGATATAATTGGCCCCTCAACACTACAAGTCCAAAACCAATAAACACGGCGAACTAAAATATATGGTCAACACACTGAATACTAAAATCGCCCATGTAAGAAATCATTTTAACTTTATGTTGCAGGTGACAGAAGAGAGCCTTGGCAATAGCTCTAAGAAGAATAGCAGCCATCGTCTGTATTAGCATTGCGTATTCAATAAGTTTTGTGACATACTGTACGCATGTTGGACCCTTCTGGAGAAGGATAGATACTGAATTCAATTATCAGGAGATCATTCCACTCACATATATCATACCCATTCGAAAACCTACCACACAAAGCACGTGAGAGAAATGCAACACCAGTGTGGCAGAACACCAAGGCAATACATGAAAGTAGTCAACAATGGTATTGTTCAGCAATTTCACAACGAAATCACAGTTAAAACAAAGCAAAAGTGAGGCATTCAAATTATTGGCGACATAGGTAATTGGTGATGCAATTTCCTTACGAACAAGCATTTGCATGCATTACTCGCAAACGACGAGCAAATTGAGACACAATTAAATGAGTTATCGAATATGGTCATGTTGTCCAAGCAGTTGCACAGATAAAAACGCAAGTGTAAAGTAAAATTAATAATTTGGCGCAAACAGTTAATTCCATTACACACACACTGAATGTGCAAAGAAAAACTATCGAGTTCATAGAGCCAACTATAATGTTACAACAGCTCATTACTTCTATCATGGTTCACGTAATAAATAACATTTTAAACAAACAGTAAATACTCACATATATTTCACATTGTCGACAAAATAATCTGGCAATGCAAACAGCACAGCGTGAGCAACTCACAGCAGATCTTCAAAGGCTTGAGACGAATATAAAAAAACTTCATTTAAAGCTCAGCATGCCAACTTCTGAAATCCTAGAATATTACTCAAATGAAATCATCCAGTGTACTATATCTAGTATTCAAATACTGATCAAGATATAAATACCACTGAAAACTGCAAATAATGAGTAGTACACAATTCCAAATACTTAGTGTACCTTATTCATTTGAAAACAAATTGCAAACAGTAAAACAAATGCCTGCCGGTGAATATGGAAAATATATTCTGTATCACTAAAGAAACTATTGATAGTGATAAACACAATTGCGTACAAGCGGCGAATGTATTAAACAACTTTCAGAAGTTAGTTAAGTCATGTAAATTTACGTGTACTAGTGGCAACACATTTGTTATCAACACCATATTTCCACATCAGTACATTCTCACGAACGCGCTGCACAATTTAATACTCGTGTGAGCAAATAAACTTTGAACAGAGATATCCACGACAATAACATTGGTAGTATTGAAATACAGCTACCGTGCGGTTGCCAACTAAGAGCAAATATACAAGTAAATTTTTAAGCAACACACGTTTGCGACGTATGCGCATCACGAGTGCCAAGTGCGCACACTGGTTATCAGTATATGATTTTGAAGTAAAACAACTCAGACTTGATGAGGGAATTCATTTTTATGTCACGAAAGCATTAAATACCAAGTGGAAAATTGAATACGCTTGACCCTCCTGGTGTTACCAACATACGACACATTGAACCACGTACCCATGAGCAAAAGTATCAAAGCTTTCATGTTTCTTGAACAAGAACATTACAACTATGCGTGTGGACTTGCTATTATAGTCTTTGTACTTGCATTGATAATGTTATATATTAAAATATTAAAAGTGTCAATTCTTTTAAGTCATGCAAAATGCATAAGAACATAAAGTTGAGGATCTTACCTGCTCCAGTAGAGGCCAAAATCACATCCATAAATCCTAGGACAGTTTGAAGAAACGCCGGCAAAACAAATAATGCACTGTGCAATATTTAATGACGATGCATAGCAGTGCGTTGCAAAATCAGCAGTACGATGTTCACAGCTCACGACAAGGGCAGCTGTTATATTGTAAAACGAAGCACGAAATATCATGAAGATAGCTCTAGCAATAATAATAGCAATACTCATAGAATAATATGTTCTTGGAGTATAAAATTCAACATGCACATTAAGCCGGCCAGCATATACATTTATCAAGTACACTGATGCATACAATAATTTCTGTTGAAACGGGGTATTTACGCAGATAATTACTGGTTTATATAAAATAATGTGCAATAGATAAATTTTGACTTAAAGCAAGCATTACCACGTCACGGTACAAAGTAAATGTTTTGATGCTATAAAGTTTTACACCGCACACATGGAAAATGCATGTAGACATGTCACCATGCCGTGAGCAAGCGCGAAAATGCTACCTAAGTCTTTTTTGCACGTAGTTGCAGTACTGCTACAGGGAGCGCAGCACTGTTCAGCAGAACTCCATGAGCCACATGTGAACAACATGCGATATTACAAAGAGAGGGGGCCCTCGTTTAATTTTATAAAGTTATCAGAAAATATTCATGTATAAAAGTTAAATCATTATAAATTATGAATAATTTTGTATTACCACTAGCTCAGAGATCAATGGTACATAAATCTAATATCGGTTCATAAGATACTAACAACAGCAACACTGTTGCCATGTAAGAAAAAAATTAAGCTAATAGGTAATAGTATGAACCATTTCATAGATTATGTTATTACTGAAATAAATCCAAGTTATACAATATCATTGTGGAGTGTTGCAACATACAGTGCACCAAAACCATCCTTCAGCCAAATTCCCTGTGATCGGCGCCGTACGAAACATAAAATATTCTTTAGGTAGCTACGTGATGACCACATTCCTCTATCCATGTTGCGACACAAAGCAACAAGATTAAAGATAGCAGAAAGTACAGTACAATGCAGAAATGTCAGTAAATTACAGGAAATAATGTACTATCCAAACGCCCAGGTTGGGTCAAACGCACTTTACACAAACTCACTAGCAGTGACACCTAGCCAGCAAGAATATAATAGAGATACGAAACTATAAATAGGGCCCCCTGAAAGTAGTAAATAAAATTTGTAAATTTCGTCATAAAAAACTGCTAAAAGCGGTGCAAAAATTCACTTAAAACATTAAGGCGGTAAATACAAACTTTATACCCTTCCATCACTAAAGTTTTAAAATCTGGTGCAAAAACTCGCTTAAAAACAATGAAATTGTGTCTTATAGGTAATTATTTTGGAAACAATTCAATGAAATGCAGAATTTCACAAACATGTTACTGGCTACTGAAAATTATATATTAATTCCCATCAAAAATACTATCTGATGATTACATTTTGACACAGCACTACAAAATATAATGATGCAGTTCAGGAAAATATGCATATAGTATAAGTTTTTGCACAGACAGAGTTCACTACAGGAACAAGTGTCAAACTGATAAATACCAATACATGTTTTTCTCTAAATGTGCCTCTACTAACAAGGTGTTCTCTAGCTCTGATAACGAGTGTAATTGGTAACATTGGATGTACGGTGAGCCCTCAAGTTTCACAATGTTCTCAATAAGTGCAGTGCAGTGTTCTACTAAAACAGTGCATAGCACTTCACAGTGGTGATATAGTTTGCAGCACTACCCTCAGATCTGTTTGCTGAAAGAATTCAAGCAAAGAAATAGTAAGCACCAGGAAAAATTATTATTTTTTAAATACCTACAAGGTTTTGAAAGTTTATTTGCATAAAATCATGTGCGCTACAATTTATTTCAGGGTTCTATGTATGTTTCATTCAGGGTTCAATGTATTTTTCGTGTAATTGATGCTTTTTGTACTCGACCACGCGGTCATGTTAATGTTAGATTTTACCGTCATCAGGCATGCTACACGCCTGCAATCACTTAAATAGTAAAGAGGATAATTTTCTCTCTTAGAATAATATTTTGTCTGAATTTAATTTTCCGTTTCAAGAAGAAATATTGCGATTTCATCTGCACCCACGTGGTCCGCTACGAACATTATCCAGCGGCATCCGCTCCACCTAAGTTTTTTTTCACACATGTGTGTGTTTATTGTGAATACTCATCTTGTGCCCCATCACCATTGAAGGGTCTTCATGTATTTTGTGTAATTTTGCAATTTGTGTATGGTGCAATTACTTCCGTCCTAGCCGGCTCTGTGTATAGGCAGTCACCACACTACCCACATGCTAGTGGGCGAGTCCAGACAAGTTTGCGTTAGTGATGCCAAGTAGTAACACGTGTTAAAATGTTTTCATCAAGTGTTTCATTTGTAATTCACAGTGTCCTGTCTTCAGGGTAAAACCGTCAGTCCACCCTAGCGGCTGTCGGTCCTCTTCCCTTGTGTGTTTTCATGCACCTTGGCGAGATCATCCATCTAGGCGTGCACTAGAGTAATTGCGGGCTGGGGAGCACCCAAGCAGAATTGGTAAGTCATGACCGAGATTATCATAATTTCATTGGCACGTTGATGTGTATGCATAGTAACAATAAAAACAAGTCTCACAGTGAACTTACCACTTTCATTTAGTAGTGACAGAGTTCTAGCCACATATATTTTATTAAGTGTTTATTTCCAGTGATGTTTAGTAAAAGTTTAGTATTGCCTATGTGTTTGTAAGTAAGCACGGGTGAGACTGACACAAGGAACCCACAGCATCCCTGAGAAATCTGAGTCTCAATAGTGCGGTGATTGGGAAGCACCACTGGCGCCCATATTACCAGTAAGTATTTGTGTCATAGTACGTCTCGTGTCTCACCCGACGGCGTAACACATTATGTTGGTTTTCAAGACTCTTCAGGGTTTCCATGTAAATAAAATAACTCTAGATGCATTTATTTATGAATGAAAAGTAGCTTTTTGTTTCTGTTTATGCTAGATTATGCAAGTGTTGCAATTTGAAATCTAAAAAAGCAGTATTCGAAAATTCTAACAAATTAGTATTCGTTCGAAAACTATTTGAAACACTAAAACCAGTATTTGCACACCCCTAAATATTATGTACTAAAAGCTAACTAGAGATATACTACTAAGTTAAAGTTCAATAAATATTGCTATAATATATTCAAAATGTACATAGGTTTTACAGGAAAAATGTCACATTGACATGACACAAACAAAATATTAAAAGTATTACTACTGTATTTATGATAGCTGTAACAGCATATTTAACGGCCAAACTAAAATGCAACCCCATCTTGCACCTAGTGGGTCAAAGTGATTAAGTTCGCAAGGATGCTGAAAGGGATTTTAGACCCCACTACACCGTAACACACGTCGTCTGCGTATGCGTGGAAGAAGGGCTCCGCCAGACAGGTACACAGCGGAGCCCGTTACCCGCAGCCGTTGACGCTCCCATTACAAGTTGCCACCCTTAACACCATCTCCACACCGCACCACAATCTGCTGGCGATCGGGACAATTGCTTTTCCAGAGAGGGGGGCCATGTCGTGGACGGAGCTTGGGCAGTGAGGTGTGCCAAGAAGGGCGAGAGCTAGAGCGGCGGCCTAGGTGCGCAGTAGGTGGTGTTTGGGAGAAATGGGTCAACAGGAGGTGGTAAGAAGGAGGCCAAGTGGCTAGGTGGGTATACGAGTGTGTACCGATGACGTACAGCCCCCCCCCCCCCCTTGAGGATTGATTACAAGACATCACGACGTCGAGGTGCTGCTGGAGTTCTGCGGAGTTGGCGAGAACCCCTGTAGACTGCTAAGCGAGCTGTGTCTACAGACAACTACAATAAAGTGGTGAGCATAACCCTCCTTAGGTGCTAGGTGGGTATATTGAGTTAATGATAGGCCCTCACGATTTCACTGATTGGTTAATTGCTCAGGTTAGCCTTTTGACTTCATACTCCTTTTAGCACAAAGTTAATGTCTTCTGTTATAGAAATTGTTTTAGTTTGCTTGATGCAAATATATTGTATAAATTGTGAGCAATAAAGTGGGTGTCATTGTAGAGTATTTGTGTTCTCCTCGTTTCTACATCTGAGTTACGCATCCCTGACTATTACTTTGTGTGGTAGCTCATACAACAACTTAAGGACCGCAATGTTATAACGTCGCAATATTTTAAGGCCACCACGCCCACTCGTACACGTACCATGCATGGCAGAACGTTCAAGTTCAAATTACTTATCGGGTTTTAATCCCAAGTCACCATCCAATAAATTTGCCACAAGACTCTCCACATGTAACCTCACCTACCTGTGCAAGAAGTGACCCACTATCGAGCTAAGCCAGGGACTTGCGACTCCTCTGGTGATTTCTAGGACAAGTAGTCTGTTGTTTGGTGTACCTTAGTGTTTACACACGTGTAGGCAACAGACGCTTCGAAGCCTCAAGTTACCGCCCCAGCTGGCGCGGTGTTCCGCCAACCCTCTGGATACAAGCACTGAGTAATAATAAAAGAATTTGACCAATATTCGTAATTTTATTTATAAAGAAACTCAACTACAGTACCTACTTAAATATACTTTTTTTTTGGTTAGTATTAAAAGTAATTGTCTTTAGTTATGTAAATGATATCTCTTTCCTTACCCTAAAAGTTTGATTAATTTTATTAAAGATAAAATTTGTCCTAATTGATGCACAATTAATTTAAATCATTTATTCCACACTCAAAAAATACATTAACGTTAGGAGATAGTGCCTCGTCCCCCCGCTCTGTAAAAAAGTATGTCTTTATTTTGGGCACGCTATTTTTAAAAGTTGTGCCATCGTTTGAGGCCAATAAAAATGGCTGCCTTTATGAAATTAACGTATTTACGTCAACCCTTATTCAGTATTTCTAACAATTTTTTTGTAATTATTTACAAATGTTATGTTGGTCTGCAGTTCATTGTCACACTTTTATTATAGACACCTTCACGTAGGTCATGAATGAAAGGCTGATGGAGAAGTTGCAATAATATTCTTGCGGGGATGTGTGAATAAGGTTTTGTTCAACAAATTCTTAAAGTGTGGTATTTTCATTAAGTCCTCTTTATTTTATTACATATGTATATACTAAAAACAAAGCAAAATATTGGTACATGAAAATCACGTAAATGTTACTTTTGTCTTAGTATTTCATTATAAAATCACAACAGTCAATATTCAAAATTCAATGTGTATAAAAATATATTCTATATTGTCTTTGTAATTTTAGATGATGGTTTATAAATGGTCACAAAAATGACATCTCTCAGAATTTTGTATAAAAATATTTTTGTATAACTTTACAGGGCATATAGTATGTATCATATACTTAGTACATGCGGCAAATTGTGTACACACTCAAAATGATAAAAATAACATAATTAGAGATTTAAAATGTACATTCTAACTGTTACAACACGTGATAATAGTACATACAGAATAACAGAGAGTTTATTTAATACCTAATTTCCATTGTTGTATTCAATAGAAAGTGGGACAATTAGAGTAGCTGATCTACTGAAAATAAGTACACCATGGGTAACAGATAGGAATAAAATTGTATGAAAAGAACACACCAACAAATTAATCTTCAAATATCCAAAATAAAATTAATCTACTTAAATAAAATGTTTATCTTATAATAAATTAATAGAATAACATATATACTTCTTCAGTAAACATTTTCTTCAGTCTTTTTTTTTCCTTTTAGGAATGGGTACATAAAAAACTGATCAAATCGGAAATCATTTGCCAGTTTTCATAATCTTGCACCAGTTAATCTTATTGTTTGCTACAATCCACGTATAACTATATCACTACACCCACGTAAAACACAGTAAAATGTATTTACAGTATGTTCTAACATGCGGAAAAACATAGCCTCCACCTCCTTCAATGTTTATTGCTAAAGGAAGTGAGGTATGCATACACAACACACTGCACAGCACTTCTCTTTCAGCCCGCTATGTGGAACTGACAAAAAACAGTGGACATGTATTCCACATACAAAGAACATCTTGGCTTGGCTCAATAAAATTTTGAACTGGGAGTCGCAGGGCGTCCAGGCATACTGCGAGATCTCTACTAGCGCAGCCTTTACTCCTGGGGCCAGAGAATGTCGTCCTGGCTAGCAAAGTGTATGCGCATGATGCTCTGCAGTGCGCAGCGAGCCTTCTTCTCGTCTTGTAGCTGCAGAGACAGCAGCGCTGTGGTCATGTTCAGCTCCTTCACTTGGTCTTTCAGAGCGTACACAGTGTCCACAAGACTCCTGAAAATGTCAACGGGGTACATTAATTCAAAACTCTAGATGCCGTTAACTACAGGTGGCATGGTTGTCACTTTCATCTTTGTTAATGTCTCTACTGTCCCTGACTTTCCGACAGGCATCGTGTTTTTCTTATTGCAGGTAGGATAAATTACTGGAAAGGAGACTCATATTAATGACTGCCTAATTGGTAGACCAGTAGAAATTATCCAATCTGAACAGCAAACAATCTGAAATACATGACTAGGTAGGCAGGTAGGGGAGCGTAACGTCTTGTCAACAGTGAAGTCATTAGAGACGGAGCAAGTTTCTCAGAGAAGAAAATCAAATTCCCACTGAACCTGTGACCAGTCTCATAGTGATTTTAATTGATAGCTTGGTTATATCAACGGTTTCATTAGTTCTGTAGCCATAAACATTTACATGCAACGCCTAAGTAAATTCCTCATAATAAGGAGCAAAGACTAACTTAGAAAAACACTACAGAAAACCAAGCATACAAATTAAATCAACGTAGATATGCAAAGCGGCTCACTTAAAATATCACTGCAGCCAGAAGATTCAGCTACAATACTCACTACACAGTCAGTAAAAGTAAAGACCACAATACAATGGAAAATCAAACCAGTCATTGTAACAGGCAAAAGATGAGTACACATTTGTAAAAGAAAAATGTAACTAAACAACGAACCATAACAGTGTGTACGAGATCCACATTTGCATGACGCTTACTGGATATTTGAATAAACAACTTTGGTTCATCTACACGCTTCATCAACAAACAACAATTAACAGGGTTGAAAAGCACAGAATTCCTACCGGAGTGCCTACAGGATTTTCCCTGGACCAGGGAGTATTACAGACATGTCAGAATTCTACATTTCAACAATGCCAACGGCCAGTGGACACTGCTAAGTGCCGCCTCTCCTCGAGAAAATGCCAATAATCAATTGTTAGTAATAGATGCTTAGCTCCAACCTCGAAGAAGTATAAGGGTGTGCAGAGAGATTTCGCATGGCAGCAATGGCCACCTTTAGCTTCGCCCAAGATGCGTGTGCATAGCACCCCCCACCCCTGGACCGGCAAAGACCTCAGCCGAAGCAGGATATATTCCCGTGCAGAGGCTGGAAATGCCAGTTGATCGTCGCCTCTTCTCAGAGCCACATTACCAGTTGGACAGATAGCTCCATAGCGCTCCTTCGCCACAGTCTCGACCAGCCACCATTACTGAATACAACTTCAGTTCACTGCTGCCTACAGCAGACATTCAGAAGCCCTCACCTGCGAAGTCTTCTAGAAGTCAACTGCCACCCTTAGTCGCTTTCCCCTGGCAACGGCTACTCCCATGCGCCCGACAGGATGTGGGATCCCTAAGTCATATCAGGACTCACTTACTCAGTTTGTCATTAGCTACCTAGTCAATACTGCCCCCAGCCAGATTTTATAACCTGGTCCCCTTCACCTGGACAGAGTAGTTTACTCCTTCCAGTCAATTCTGGGTAGACAGAAAATAGTACAGGCCACCATGTTGACGTGTACTGCTTATACCACTATTTAATACGATTACGACTCCTCGCTGATTACGTCAATTATCTATACTTCAACCCACGTGAGAGTCAATCCCGCAAACCTATACACGAACGTTGCGCGCTGCCTCCCCCCGCGCTGAGTGCCCACAAGCCGTCAGCCAACTCGGGGCGTGGCAGAGCGCCACAGAAGATCAAGGAAGTAGAATACTGAAGAGAGGGTTCTCACCTCCCATGCTGGCCTCACAGCAGAGGGACGTCACACGCCCTCCTTGCAACCCACCATCACAACCTACAGTTCTGACTATATAAGTCCGTGCGCGGCTGGGCTCCAGAGTCATTCGTCTTGCTATTCTCTAGAGTTAACCCTGAGCACTCTCCAGTGCTGGAGTCTCCAGCGAACCACAAGTCTTCAGTAGCCCCCAGCAGCTGCTCCCTGAGATGACTACAGTCTTCGACAACAAACTACAGGAAACTTCATCTGCAACAACAGTTAAACACAAACACACCTAGCTACTACAGCAAAGGAACTTTAACTTCTTTTTGTCTCTTCCAGACACCCGTTAATTACATTTTTAGTTCAGTAATAATTTTTATTCAGTCTTCTAGTTCAACCTTCTCTCTAGTATAGGACCAGGTCGCCTACACCTGACAAACGTAGGTTACTTTCCGAATTGTCTGCTTGGTAGGAGATAGCACTGGTCACTGTGTTTATTGAATCCTCAATAAATACAGCTTTGTTCTCTAGCCACACCGTTTTTATTTCTAGAGTAACATCTACTTCGCCAGCTAGGAACAATTCGCACCGTGCACTGCCGACGGAAACCAGGTACGTTTAAAACCGAACTAGAGTTGACTGAAGACCCCCTTCTGGAGTCCTCCAGTTGTAAAACACACCCATTAAATGGCTGCCTGTTGTTTCCTCACCCGAGCACCTAGGTGCTGGATGGAAAGAATAGAGGAGTCACAACCACTAGGAATACTTCCACCCAGGGAGAGACAGCAAGCCTAGGTTGTATCCCCTACCAGGTGCTGGAGGGGGGGTACCTGCTTGGGTGTTGCGGCCTGGCCTTGGCTGGATATCATATCCAGTAGAAGCAGTGGTGGCCCACACGGCTCAACATCTCTGATCTGCCCGCTAAGGAGGGGGATCTTCTGAGGCCCCGAGCTCATGCTGCCAAGCAGCTACTGGACTACACTATTATAGGGAATAGTTTTCGTCCGTGGTGCACGATGTGTATTGTTCAGCGGCGAACCAGGCTCTATGCCTTATAAGATAAGGAATGGCCGACGGCGTAGAGAGCAAAAGATAGCTCATCTTGCTGCCAAGCAGCGGTTTACCTTAGTCTCTCCTGCGAAGGAAAGACAGGCGGAATGGGACTGCGCCGCCTCAATAAGGCTATGAGCAATCCAGACTGCTCCCGTGGTGCGCTACATATCTTTTCCACCACACGTCCGTACAAGCCTAGACTACTATCCTGTACTGAGGGGTATAGTGTAAGGAACGGAAGTTAGGTACGGAACTGCCAACGCCAGGTTCTGGAGCCAGGAGTCAGTAGCCTGGAACCAACAGTACTGTGTGAGCCTGTCCAGTACAACCCAACTGAAACCAGAGGACTGCAACACCAGCTTCGCTCAGCCGCTAACTCCACTTCACCAATCGGCTGAAGATCTTAAGCGTAAGTCAGGTAACCCTAACACCTCCCGTCAGCCTCCGATACGACGACCCTCCACAGGGAATAAGCTATCAACCCCAAACTCCGTGCCAACTCGTAAACCAACACAACCCAGCAAACTCAGTGAAACGCGCACTTGGTCTAGCGCAATAAAACCACGACGATTGTGCTGAACAGTCAATAATAGGGCATGCATCAACGTCTTATTCCTCATGGAATAAACATATTCTGAACCTAACTACTCTCATTATCCGTCGAGTTCATCCAGACTACCATAGTAAACACAGAGTGGAGCATGAGACTGGGTTTGCCGCTTGGTGTAGGACTACGAGTTCCTCCGGACGGGGAATTCATATGTCAGAACACACACCATTCAACGGCCACACATTCGGTATACGAGTTGTATCAAACGGTAGAACCACAACCACTAGTCATACCCCTGCTAGAGAGGATAAGTTGCTAGACCAAATTGCACCTGTCCACCGCATTGGTTGCGTTGCTGGGAGTGCTTGATTCGCTCTCGGTCGGATCTGTCCGCTCAAGGGGCTCACCCATCAAAGCTATTGGAGCGACTCCGTTTGTGTTACTGGTTGAGGAATAAAGGATGTACTTGTCATTCTGGTATGCCTAGACAGCAGAACACGCTTAGATAGGGAACGCACATTACCTGCTCCTATCTCCTAGGACAAGGTTCTTGAACCTATTACCCTTCATCAAGAGAGGTGGGAAGGACAATAGGGAACGACAGACAACTACAGCCTACCAGTGTCTACCTAGGGTTGCACCCAACCCAGTATGGCACTCTGCCAATTAACCCCACGGAAACGAGCTCAAGCCGCCTGCAAGTTGGTGGGGCATAACTCCCCTTCTTTGTTTCAGCCTCTCCGGAAGCTTCATCCGTCCTTGCAGCCTTTAACAGAGGAGAGAAGATACCAATAGGAGCAGCCTGCACCTGGTTCAAGACCCAACAGTACCCCAGCAGTCCATAGGGACAGTCAGAAACTACCAGCAGATGCACCCCAGCACTGGATTGAGTAAGCCACCGGCTCTTAAGCCAAGTCGGCAGCCAATGCGACCCACTCTATATTCCAGTCGTGCCCCTGTCCGGCATTGAGATGCAGGTCACCCCAGTAAGTGCCTCCGACGAGCATATATCACTATATAACTCTGAACCAGAACCCATCATGCGTCACTATTAAAAAGTGGTTCTGGCATCTGGGTCGGTTCCACCTGACATCGGCACATATTTTGTGCCATGCCAAAGAAAAGTAATGGTTATGACTCAAACTGGTTTTGATGTGCACACGTTACATTCATCCATTCCTGCCCTTCAGTACTCGTATTCCTGTGCACAGTGTTAGAGGTTAGTTGTGTATTCTTCTGCTGCTGAATTTGCAGTAGTTCAAATAGTCGTGGAGCAGAATAAAGGTTCCACCACCAAATTCGAACCACTATACTTCTCTGCTTGTCACCACAGCTGTAGATTTTTCCTAAGAGCATAGCGTAAAAAAATGTATGCTGCTGCAGCCACTTGCATATCAACGTTGCTCTGCCGCACTCACGGTGGAATGCCTTGTGTTACATTCTGTTGATACAGTGACAAATATGTAGTAAAAATCTTTGCAGTAAAAGCAGGAGCATTCTGTATCATACCAGGTATGCTCTGTCTCATAAGCAGTTGTGTGTTTACAGTGATTTGAGGATTGCCTTGCTGTTAACACAGTGTACATATGTAGACATGAACGTACAAGTAGATGTAAAAGGGGAGTTCTAGCTCACCCCACATTTCATTGAAAAATTAAGCAATTTGAGGCCAAAATCAAGGTATTTTGCTCCAAAAATCATGGTTCGAAACTTAAGAAGTTGAGCATTCTAAAAACAAGCAAATTTACTCCAAAATCAAGCATCTTTACCCCACAATCAAGTAAATTCACCACTTTTTCAAAAATGCCCAAGCAGGATTTTCAATTAAAAACAAGCAATTTTAATCGAAAATCAAGCAATTTCACCCCAAAATCAAGCAAATTTCTCGATTTTCAAGCAAAATTGTCAAATTTTCTAGAAATAGCAATTTTGAAAGTGCGCAATCTGAATAAAGCAAAATAAGCAAAAATCATGTCAAAATATTAAAAAATATAATTGATAGAATATATACTTTTTTTTTTAAAGAGAATTCTAGATAATGGACAAATTTTCCATCTTTAATTTCTTTTAAACCTTTATACATTATAAAAAAAAAAAAACCCCCTTCTCATTTATTAGTTTCAAAGAATTTTTATCAAGTATCTTGACATAGCGCTCTAGCAATGAAATTTTAAGTTTGCCATCTAGATACCATTTATTTGTTTCTAGATCTTGCAGTTTGTTGAATTCAAGTGAATTGTTCAACTTGTTGAACAGAGATTCCATTTTGTGTGTTATTTACAAAGAAACAAATTATTAAAGAAAAACATTCTTTTCATTCTCTCAATAAATTATTTTTCTTATTAAATAAAAAATGGAAAATCAAGAAACGCAATGTAAAAAGTATGGCAAAGTATTAAACATTGCTTGTTTTTCGCCACATAAACACACAAAAGATAAACATATTAACACGTGTAAAAAATGTTCTTCAGAATATGTTAAAAATAACTGTGTGATAAAAAAAGGAGAAAATACTGTGCGAATGTGGAAAATATGTTAATAGTGCATATCTTAAAGAGCATAAAAATACTAAAGCACACAATACAACATTAGATATTCTAAATGAAATTCAAAATGGTAATTATCTGGCAAAAAAATGCACAGTATGTAATGAGAATAAATCATTAAAATTATTTTCTCCTCATAGAACCACTAAGGACAAACATGCATCAATATGCAAAAAATGTTATAATGAGAAAGATCACAACAAGAAGTTAGATAGAACAATTTCACTTATCAATAATTTAAACATTTTATAGACTTAATTTTCCAATATATTTACTATTTTTACAGCTCTTCATTTAATATAAAATTTGGAATTCTTCAATAATTTGTTTCCATACTAAACAAACAAAAAAAATGACCGTGCAATATCGCAGTTGAGTTGGGTGAGAAGAAATTGAGAGTTGAGAATTATAGGTAGAGATTTAAAAATTAAATATTGGTACAGACTACGGAGAGCTGATCTAATTGCATTTAATATACCATTTATTATACATCAACAAAGAAAAAGAAACTTTGCAAATTTACCATTTTCATATGCCAATGTTAGAGAAATATACAAAATGGATAAAAATGTATTGAAAGAAATATTTAAAAAAATTTAAAGAAATATTCCCCATTTCTACTAATATGTTTGTTAGCAAAAGAAATAAAAGAACCAATGAAGCTTACTTAGCTAATATAGCTTTTAAAAGTAGAATATCAACATATAACATTGAAAATTCTTTTAATTTAGTACAACCTATTCATTTTTTGGTTTCAATACAAATAAGGTATTTGAGAAAACAATGAAAATCTCATAAAATTTAAGGGGTTGAAAACCAGCATTAAATTATATATCAATTGTTGTAAGCAAGAAAATGATCACGTTGAATTATTTACATTTCAATCACCAAATTATACAATATTGAATGATGGAGATATTAAAAGAATTTATAAATGCATAATACAAGAAATAATTACAAATATTTTCTGAATTCCAAAAAAGAGGTTCGGGGTGGACTGTAGATAGAATAATGGGGATACAATTAGCAATAAATAAGTATAATCCATTAAAAGGATCAATATATATTGAATTACCTGAATTTATAAAGATTAAGAATGCATGTATAAATGTTAGAAACAATGATCAAAAGTGCTTTCTTTGGGCAATAAAATCTGCACTGTTTCCAGCAGACAGCCATTCAGATGGAGTAACCAAATATAACATTTTGAGCTTCATATTGATAAAGTAATAGATAAATTTGAATTTCAAATTAAAATTGATGATATACCAAAAATAGAAAATCAAATTGACATATCCATACATGCATACTCTATTGAGGATGAAAATAAGAAATGCATGGTATATTCACTAAAACTACCAAAAAGTAAAAAGGACAAGCACATAAATTTACTTTATTTGAAAGAAGATACAAACTCACATTATTGTTGGATTAAAGATTTATCAAGGTTAGTTTCAACACACAAAGATAATCATAAATGTAAAGTTTATGATTATCTTTGTGTTTATGTGATGTGTGTTTTAAATTCTTTTATTTTCAAGAAAAATTAAATAAACATACTGAAGATTGCTCTAAAAATGAAGCTGTAAAAATCACTTTACCCCCAAAATGAGAGCAAATAAAATTTAAAAATTATACACACACCACGAAAGTTCCATTCACAATATATGCAGATTTTGAATCAATTCTAAAGAAAAAATCAACAATTAAACCAAATCCAAAAGAAATTTACAAATTTAAACTAATAAAAAAATCAACAGTTTTAACAGAAGATCATATTGATAATGGTCTTTACAAGGCGTTACTCACATAAAGATATAATATTACTAATGATAAAATAAATAACATTGATTTAAAATTGAATGACTATTCACATACAATGAAATATCATTTACATGAAGCTTCTGGTTTTTGCCATTATATTGTATCTAATTATGGTGAGTATATGCCACCAGTTGTATTTCGTGGCCCAGATGCTCATAAAATATTTGTACTATCAATAAAAAGATAAGTAGATGAGATTAGACAACTTTATTCATAAATTGAGCCAATGCACCCACTATAAAAAGAAGAAAAAAATATTATATAGGAAATCAAAAAGATGTACTGTATGCGAATATGAATCTACAGAGGAAAATAAAAAAGTACATCATGATCACATAAGTGGAAAATTCATTAATCTAGTATGTAATAATTGTAATCTAAAATTAAAATTACCAAATTTTGTAGCAATTTATTTCTATAACTTAGCTGGATATGATGCTCATTTATTTATTAAAGAGTTAGGATATGATGATAAAAATATAGATTTAATAGCAAATAATGAAGAAAAGTTTATAACTTTTGGGAAATGAACAGAAAATTTAAAAATGAGATTTATAGACACATTTAAATTTATGGCCAGTAGTTTAGATAAATTATCATCTAATTTAAGTAAATATAAAATGAAACACACACAAAAACATTTTCCAGAAGATCAAGTTGATTTAGTTATTAGAAAAGGTGTTTACCCATATCATTATATGGATGGTTGGAAGAAATTTGAAGAAACTGAACTTCCACCAAAATGTGAATTTTACACTAAATGAAACGAAAATAGTATATCTGATGATGAATATGAACATGCAAAAAATATATGGAACCAATGTAATATAAAAAAATCTTGGTGAATACTATGATTTATATTTAAAAAGTGATGTATTATTGTTAGCAGATATATTCGAAAATTTTAGAAACACATGTATAAATTCATATGATTTAGACCCTGCATAGTATTTTACGGCACCAGGTTTATCATGGGATGCAATGTTAAAAATAACTAAACAACCATTAGATTTATTACACAACTACAATATGATTTAAATGATTGAAAAAGGAATTCGAGGCGGTATTTCACAATGTTGTATGCAATATATTAAAGCTAATAACAAATATTTAGAAGATTTTAATCCAAATCAAGAATCAAATTATTTAGCATATATTGATGTGAATAATTTATATGGTTGGGCAATGTCGCAGCATTTACCATATGGTGGTTTCGAGTGGGTGTACTATGAATGAAATGATTTAGATTATTGGAGTGAAAAAATATTAGATTTAGAGAATGATTCTGAGTATGGTTATATATTAGAATATCCACAAGAACTACATAATTTACATAAAGATCTTCCATTTTGCTCCCAGTAAATAAGGTAGTTCCAAAGACAAATCAAACAAAATGATTAACAACTTTAGATAACAAACAAAAGTATGTAATTCACTATCACAACTTGAAACAGTGTCTAAATAATGGATTAAAACTCACTAAAATACATAGAATATGAACATTTGATCAGTCCGATTGGTTGAAAAAATATATTGAATTGAATACAAAGATGAGAACTAATAAAAAAAAAAGATTTTGAAAAAGATTTTTATAAGCTCATAATGCAGTGTTTGGTAAAACTATGGAAAATATTAGAAACAGAGTTGATATAAAACTCTTGAAAAATGTAAAAAATTAGTAGCAAAACCAAATTTCAAAAGAAGTACTATATTTAATGAAAATCTTGCAGCTATACATATGATTAAAACAAATGTAAAATTTAATAAACCAATTTATATGGGTATGCCAATTTTAGATATTTCAAAAGAATTAATGTATGATTTCCATTATAAAGTGATGAGACCAAAATATGGTGATAAAATTGAATTATGTTAACAAGATACCAATAGCTATATTCATAACATAAAAACAGAAGATTTATTCAAAGACATGGAGACAATGTTCGATAAATTTGATACAAGTGATTATCCAAATGAGAATATTTATAACATGCCGTAAATAAAAAAGTTTTCCATAAAATGAAAGGTGAGTGTAATGGGAAAATAATGAATGAATTTGTCAGTTTAAGAGCAAAAATGTATGCATATAAAGTTGGCGATACAGAAAACAAAAATCTAAAGGTGTGAAAAAATGTGTAGTCAATAATAGAATTAATTATGATGACTATAAGAAATGTGTGTTTGATGAGAAAATTCAATATAGCACAATGAATTTGATGAGTGAGAAACACAAAATATATACAGTAGAAGTTAATAAAATAGCATCGAGTTCTTGTGATAACAAGAGAATTATAATAGAAAATAAAAGATACTTTGCCATATGGATAGAAAAATTTATAATTAATTATTTTACTCTCCACTACCGGTGTTTCAGCGCTAGTAATATATTCATAATTTTATTAATGTGAATAGACTCGGCAAAACGCTGAGTAACACATAATGAAAAAAATACAATTTTTATCACAGAATTTGGATACTAACTATTTCTGAAAGAAAAGTTTTATATTTTAAACTTCTTTAATTTCCAAAACAACATAAATATCACAACCATCAAAATCAATTAATTTTCTATTTTCGTCTCTAATTTATGGAACAATGTTATTAAATTACTCATTACTAATTTTATAAAAAATTGGATACGGGAGTTCGTTAAATAACATAGTCTCTAAAACCAAACATAGTTTTTGGTGGAAATCTAGCAATTATATTAGCCTCCAATTGGTTAGCCTAATCATATTTTTTAAACATGCCATATTACAATGAACATTGATTGTTTTATATGGAAAAAAATTAGGCAATTTTGTGCCCATGACAACTCTGTCTTTTTCAATAGTTAATTTTCTTTCAAAACCGAGAATATCAGACAATGTATAATCAAGTTTAATATCAATTTTAGTTTTAATTGTTATTATATTTTTCACATTGTCTATGTTATTTTCAATGTTGTTTATTGAAAATGGTTCAATCGAATTTAGCTTATTTTAATGATTCAACATCATACTGGCCTCTGGGAATATTTATAATGGTATTTTTATCAACAACAGGGCTCATTTTTTCAATTTTAGTTATAGAATTATTCTCTACATTTGGAGTTAAAAATTTTTTGCATGAAAACTAATTAATGCTATTGATTTATCTTTATGAATTATACCATAGTGAAGTTTCTTCTTAAGAATATAACTATTGTTTGTTAACTTGAAAACTTTATTATTATCCATTTATTACAAAAATTATTGTAATTAAATAACAAGAGTTGACTGGAATGTTGGTGTTTTAATTTCTGAAGAATCGTCTAAGAATAAGAAAAATTGTGAACTTTTGCCTGTTGATATTAGAGGTATGATAGTTGGTCCTAGTAATTGTGGGGGGGGGGGGGGGGGGGGGGTAATTGATGATAAATTTTATTTATAATGTGGGGTGGTTAAACTTTAATAAATGTCTTGTTTGCACTAAAAGTTTGAATCAACCAAAATATATTCAATTACAAGGCGATTTTGATGTGATATCCAAAAGAATTTAATGAACAAATGGCACATTTTAAAAATAACACTGAAGAAATGAATCCTTTAGATCAATGTGAAAACAAATATCTAATTGTATTTGACAATGTTATTTTAGATAATCAGGATATGATTCATAAATATTTTACAAGAGAATGAGACAAAAATATTGATGTTTTCTATTTGGCTCAAACTTATTGCAGAGTGCCTAAACAATTGGTAAGAGACAATACAAATTTTTTGTGTATATTTAGACAATATGATACTAACTTAAAACATATTTATAATGATTTTGTTGGTGGAGATATCCCTTAAGAAAAATTTAAAGAAATTTGTGCAAAATGTTGGGACGAAGATTATAGTTTTATTACAATAGATTTGAATAGAAACTTACTGTATATAAATTGAGACATATAAACAGAAATTTTATTGATAAAGAATTGGGCATTGTTCATTTCAAAATTGTTTTAAAAATCAATAAAAATTATTTAAGATCAAATAAATTTTCTGATTTTAAAGAAGATGTTTATGGTTTGGATTGTTGCGATGGTTGGGATTATGGCTTCAGTAATGGCTATGCTTCAGATTTTCTTTAATTTTGGCCTTTCAAAAATCTTATTGGTGTTTTACTTTTGTTGAATAAAATCTATCAATTCTATCAATTATATTTTAACATATTTTCACTTGATTTTTGCTTATTTTGTTTGATTTTATCTTAAATTTGCTTGCTTGCTTGCAAAATTGCTATTTCTAGAAAACATGAAAAATTTCTTGATTTTGTGGGGAAATTGCTCGAAATTAGAGGAAAAAATCACAAAATTTGGGTCAAAATTTTGTGTTCACTATTCATGAAGGATTTTTTGGGGACCGAAATTCAACGAAAAAAATCTTGATTTTGGGGTGAAATTGCTTGATTTTGTGGTAAAATTGCTTGATTTTCGATGAAAATTGTTTGTTTTTAAAATTGAAAATCCTGCTCGGGCATTTTTGATAAAGTGGTAAATTTACTTGATTTTGGGGTAAGTTTGATTTTGGAGTAAATTTGCTTGTTTTTACAATGCTTAATTTCTTAAATTTCAAACCATGATTTTGGAGCAAAAAACTCTGATTTTCGATGAAAATGTGGAGTGGTCCAGAACCCCTATTTTATATCTACTCGCACACATTACAAACAATACATTCCCCAACATTATCATAATGTCCACAAGGACATCCCTGTAATCTGTTGTCACCAGTTATTATGATATGTACACAATTTTTAGTAGAGGTGACATTTGAGAAACATCTGGTTTCTGAACATTCTGGTGAACAGTCCTAACAATTAAAAGAGCTGCAAACCTAATGTGTATTCCTGTTGCAGATCTTAGCAATAATATTGGGAAGGATAAAACAAGCCCCAAGTACAGAGAAATTCCTATTCTGACACATTTTCTTGGTAGATTAAATTCATATACACACAAGAACACTGTTTTGTATGTTAAAACTTTTAATAATTTTGGTAGACAGTGAAACTTTTAATTGCTGCATGGAAAATGCTTCATTGGTAAAGCTTTTAGACAAAATACATAAAGGTGCATAAATCCTTTATCTAAAATAAAAAAATCTGAAAACTTCCCAAAACTGAAATTTTTTAGGTGTTCACTCGATGCATTATTACTTCCACCGGTGCACATGGCAACAGCTGATGTGTTTGAGTCATGTGATGTGCGAGATGTGGCCACCAAAATGTTCGTTGAATCAGTGCTAGTTCGTGATGCTTGATTTGTTTATATGTTTTCATGTTAGCTTTATGTTGCAACTTTTGTTCAATTTTACACTGGAGATGTAAAAAGAGCAGCGGATAAACATGCAGGCAACATTAAGAGGGAGGGGAGGGGGGAAAAGAAAACTCACATTTATAGGCGAGTAAGAGGTTATGGCAGTTTACTCAATTAGGCAGACAATACCAATGTTGCTGAAACAGATGACACTAAAAGAAGCATTTAAAAATGCCTCCTCTCATGATGCTGGTTCATCTGTGGAAAATCCTGCTCCCGGAACATCATCCAACATCCTACTGCAGCCTGATGACAGCTATGCTGACATCTCATGAACAAAATGTTAAAGATATATGTTATGCACCTTAATTTTATGCTCCAGGTAGTTATAATGCAGGATATCCACAATGAAATGCCCAGATTTCATAAGGTTCTCAGGAGAAAACAAATAGAGATATGGCCAATTTGTCGATGCACATGAAAAGCACAACACCTCCGAGATTTTAATTAAAAATCAGTGGAATTTTAAGTGAGCCCCTTTGGTGACATGCAGGATGTCTAGTCTTTACTAGATTTCCATCCAGGTCTGCTGCAACATTCCCAGAGTAACAGTATGGATTGCTTCTACAATCCTGGTGGAAGGTCTTGCACTTCCGTGGCGTAAACTGTGTCCTTAACGTAGCCCCACAAAAATAAATCCAACGGAGTGATGTCTGGGGAACGTGGAGACTGTACAAAGAGTGACAAATGGGATGGAGCACCATCCTGTTGGAAAAGGACGTTTCTTTGATTCTCTTGTTGCTCGTTGTGCAGCGAACTCTGGATGCTAATTTGCAATGTTAAAACATATTATAAGATAAACAAATTTCAATAACAAAAACTAATTAACTGTTGACTTTTTTTGCACCAATCCTCTGTAATAATAATTTTCTATTTTGTGCGTGATATTCGTACATATTTTACTTTAATTTCAAGTTAGTTTTCCCTTAGGCTCAATAAGGCAGCTATACAAACCACTTCATATGTGGAAATTGCATTTAATACATCCACAAGTGAATTTTCAGTTGAATGGTATAAAGAAAATAATAACAGTGAAAAAATTATGTGGTTTGCCTCATTTCATCAATGGTAGACAACACAAAATCTTATTAAAGAAAACTTAGTACAAATGTGCTCACAAAAAATTCATGGAAAGGAGCTGTATAATGAGAACTAATCCAATCCATTTTGTTAGATTTACCGTGCACTACTATTACAAGCTAGGGTGCAGCCAGGTTTGTAACTGGATTGAAATGCTATTTTTCACTAATTAATACTCATTTCTCACCCTACACTTCCCGTAACTTTCTCAACGACTGGTGACTATCAACATCTGCACCAAAGAATCAAGTGGATTCCGCAAATGTTTAGACAGTTACGTTTTGTGTAAAATGATACACAATATGCTGGCTATAGTACCATACAAATATATGCTAACACGGAGTTTGGATACGAGTTCATTTCTATGCAGAAAACCTCTACTAATTATCAAATCAACATAGTAACTAGGACTTAATTTACAACAAAGGTACAAAGCTTTGACAATGATCCTGTGAATTAGCATGTGAGTAATGTCTAATAATCACAGAAATTCCTATACTACCAATAATTAACTTAACGCATTAATGATATACTCCATTGAAATGTAACTTGCACAAAAATTATTCACCTTGGAATTCATGTGCTGTTAATTCAAGTAGTACACAATAACACAAAAATAAACATCTGTGCAGAAATGATACTCACTTCTCCTCAACAATGGTTTGGTTCCCTGATGTTTCTTCAACAATTATCTTTTCTTCTTCAGCGATGAGTAGCTGAGGGCTATCAAGAACTGCAGCTGAAACAGTAAACACATCGCAGCTTGAGGAACACGACAAATTTCTCAAAATAGCAATGAAGTATTCCTTGAGAATGTTTCTCTCCTAATGTTGGATTTTACACTTTCTTGCCACAGACTGACAAAGGCGTGGGACAAAAACTTACAAACACGATACTCAAAATCAACATGTTTTTGGAATCATATATATATATATATATATAATTAATTAAAAAAGCAATTCAAAAACAACTTTTGCCAACTTTGTGAGCAAATATTATGCAGTGGTAGAGCATTTCTATGCTGCTATTTCTGATGCTGAAATGTTACACACTCCGTTATGGTACAGGATACTGTGCAAAAGGAATACAACACTGACAAAATTCTAATCATAAAACCAGTAAAATTTGTGGTGCAGATTTGCCCTTTTTTGTTTTTGTTTTTCTAAATTGGTCTCCAAAAACTTGCAGAACTTCAATATAACATTTATTTATGTCTCGCCCTCTTAAGTTTTTCCAATTATAAGCTGATATGTTATTAAAATATAATTTACTAAAATATAACATGTAGCTTTAAAAAAATATATTTAAACATTCACTTTGAAACTCTGTTTCATTACAATGTCATCAATAATTTGTTGCCCTTTTTTTATTACTATTAAGCACATCACTCATTACCAAACGCATAGCCAAGTGATGGGTCCGGGGGACACACATTTACTCTGCATTCATCGACGAAAATCCCCCTGCTTAATTTAAAGAATAATTTTCACAATAGAGCTTGTATTTCACTCAATACTTGCTTATCTTTCAATGGTTGTTTACACATTATTCTTGAGCTGTGATTCCACGTGTGTTGAGCTGTAGTAATTTTGTTATTGCAACCTCAAGTGACCTGAATTTTTGGAATTTGTAATAACGAGGTTTACATTTACAGTTTGTAATTTTATATATATATAAGTAAAATATTGACTCTGCGATTCAAAATATTAGGAATTAAGACATTATTACCCCCAGAATGACCTCTTTTCACCAGCGGACTTGGCATAACATTAACACAAACATAAATATTTTTAGTAAGAATACAAATAAACATTAAATTGCCTGTGTCATTTCAGCGGGGAAGAAAACATCTTTGAATTCATAAAGGTTTTTACTAATGAGAAGTGTAAATAACTGTCTACAAGCAGTTTTGCAAAAAGATATAGCGTAATCTTGCCTGCACTCGTACTACTACAGAAGGATATAAAGAAGTGAGAGTGCTTGTAAATGTAGTGGCACACAGAATGCCTGGCATCCCAGGCCAAGAAAATGTTTGCAGCTAATTCATGCTGCATGTTAGTCACGTCTCTGCACACGCTGACAATAGGAAGTGCAAAGATCACACTCCTCAGGAATGAGGCCTAGCTAGGCAAGAACACTGTTGCCTGGGCAAACTTCATATGGGCACACTGGTTGGACATCACTACAACATATCAATTTTTAGTGCACAATATATATGCAAGAGCTTGGATGAAGGTCACAAACAACCCTACTATCAGCCAGTAATACCTTAGAAGGGGGTATGGAGGATCACCTAGACTGAGAATACAGTGTGGAATTACAGTGAAACCCTGTTAACAAGTTCCCACTTAAGAAGTCTTCCTGGTTAATAAGCATTATTTTTTCAGTCCCTTCAGAAACGTCTTAACAGAGTTTTACTGTATTCTTACTAAACAATAGGAAAGTATTGACTCCATTAAGTTCAGCATTGTGAAATTTAAATTATTTTTCAAAGTTCAAAGTATCTGTACGAGCATGTGCGCATTACAGTTACAACCGGAATAGCTTAGTGTTTAAAGGGGGTTGTTCATTTGCAATGGTGTAGAATGGGTAGCATTTTGTTTCATTACTCATGTCGAAAGTGAAAATGGTTTAATTTCTAATGCTTTTGCAATATGTAAATGCCACTACACAAAGAGAGGTGATCATAATAGTAAAACAAGAAGGTAGTGATATATAAACCGTTCACGTTAAAATGTACACTTTTGAAAGCCCTGCTTAAGATTTACTTGTATGCCCGTTGTGTCTTCTGTCTTATGTAAGATTAACATTGCCATGGGTGTCATTCATGCGTCGGTCATGTGAAACTGTGAAATTATTTAAAAAAAGTAAATGATTTACAAATCTACTCATTTTAAATTTTGGTACCTCCAAAAAACACAGAAAGTGAAAGAAATAATTTAAGTTATCACATATGGTTACCTCACACTTATTGGACTTTAAGTTATGGAATTACTTTCCATCCTTCGTTACCAACTTCACTGGGCGCATGTCACTTAGTGCACCTGTTAAAATATATACAGGCAGGGGCAATTACTTTTTCATAAGGTTGATTTCAAAAGTGTTCACTTTATTGTGAACAGACTTGAACTAATAAGCCTACTTTCATCAACATGTGTGCAATAAATTTTTTAATAAGTTCTGAACAGTCAAGTTGTTAGGTATGACTCAACTTCTCATTAAAAGCAATAACATTGGAAATGAAACCAGAAACGTATGCAAAAGAAGTGAGGCAATTACAAATACATACCTCACCAGGACTCAAACCAAGAAAATCTCTTACCATAAGCTAGCGTGCAATCCTCTGCATTAGTTCAAATTCAGAGCATCAACTTCGGATTTAATCAATTTAATATTTAGAATGATAAAGTTCACTAACCTAAAATATTTAGAGAGCTACCATTTTGGAAATAAGTGACTGAGCCACTTAAAACATACAATACATGACCTACTGTGTGGCAAAACTGCAAAAAAAAAAAAAAATGCTCTGTATAAAATGCTTTTAATGTATACTGTCTCCATGCAAATTTTGGTTGAATTTGGTTGAATTTGGTTAAATTGTTTAATATATGTTGCAAACTTACCTAAATTACTTATGAAACCACAATTTAAGAATTGTTGTCAGACCCATTTAAATCATCAAAGTTTACATGGCCGTCTGTAGCATTTATGGTGGTTGCACAATTTGGTACAAATTAGTTCAAATGTTACAGTGTAACTTTGGTGGGAATTGGTTGAATGGTCCTCGAGATATGGCACAAAATCTCCATAATTTTCATGTGGGAATTTTCATAAATAGAGGACAAAATGCAATGTAGCAGCACATTTGATAATTGTACAGTGCCAATATACAAAGTTATAATAAAATAGATAACATTGTTTCATAGATATGACACACAAAACTAATATGGTTTTATAGTTGCTATTCTGGAAATAAGTGTGTCAAACTAAAAAAATTAATCTATTAATATGGCCTACCACAGTACATCATCTGTGCCAAATTTCGTAAAAATTGGTTGATTGTTTCCCCAAGATACAGACGAGATAAAAACTTTATTTTTTGTTGGTGGAGCTATCTTACAAAATGACAGTGAAATGAGGCCCTGTAAAAACAAATTTTATGGTTGTAATAGGCACTGACAGCATACAAAGTTAAGTTGGAATATATTTAGTTGATAAAATATAATGAGCTAAATAATATAGCCAACATTATGAAAATAGGTGCTTATCCTACCTAAAACATACCAATTTACATCACTTGCTGCAGCACTATTTGATAGGCATTTGTCAATTGTTTCACGAGCTATGACATAAAAACTTTATTTATTTGCATAGTGCTGTCTTACAAAATGGAGGACAAAATATGCTCAATATAGCTACAGTTGATAGTTGTTATATCTACTGCCAGCATGCAAAGTTAAGTTGAAATTGAGTATATGGTTTCAACTATAGAGCTTTTGATGCTAAAAGAGGCGATATGGCCACCATTTTGAAATTAAGTGTCGAACATGCTTAAAATATATTAGTTAACATTATCTGCATCAGTACAACTTGTTTGCTAAATTTGGTATGAATCTGTTAATTTTTTTACAGCAATATGACATAATAACTTTAAATTATTCGTATGGTTGCTATCCTACAAAATGACAGACCACTGCCACATCAGGTACGAATTGGTTTAATACTTCTTGATGTATTATGTAAAATCTCTATTTCTTCATTTGGACGCTATTTTCCAAAATGGCAGTCTAACAACAATATGCATTTCGAAATTTAATGCTTACTGTATGCTCTGCCAGGATACACAATTTGGTTTAAATTGCTTGACTGGTTCCCGATATATCAGATACCACCCAAAATTTTAACATGACCACCATTTTAAAAGTAAGTGCCTCATGTGGTCAAAAACTATAAAAGTCATATTTCCTTACTAAGTATTATATATTTAACATGTTTGGTGAAATTTGGAATATGCGTTTAAAAATTGAAAAGGAGCGCACACAGTCACACACAGACACACACACAAAGGTAGGAAGGTGATCTGATGTCTTTCTTTCCTTCAGAAAGTATGCTAGTAAGTGTTTGACATACCTAAAAATGATCATTTAACATCACCTACCACATCTTTATTTTGCCTTATTTGGTAGGAATAGGCTAATTGTTCCCAGAGATATTGCATTTAAAACTTTTATCTATTTGTCTGGCACTATCTTACAAACTGGAGAATAAAAGAGGCTCAGTGTAGACACTTTTGATGTTTGTTGTTTATACTCCCAACAATGTTAAGTTGGAATTGATGACATGGTTTCAAAGATATAGCATACTATGCTTTATGGGAGCCATTTTAAAAATAAGTGTCCGACATACTTGAAACATATTTGTATGTATCAACTGCGCAGTATTACTTGTTTGTCAAATTTGTTAGGAATCTGTCTACTGTTCCCAGAGATATCACACAAAAACTCTATTAATTCATGTAGTCCTGTGTTACAAAATGAGGTGCCAGCATACACAATTTGGTTTAAATTGGTTGAACTGTATGATAGTTATACCAAATAAACCTATAATATTTGAAGGCCACCACTTTGAAAATAATTCAGTTTAATTGCTTACATTTACCAGGCCTATCACAGTATTACTTAATACGAAATTGGGTGAAAATTGGTTGAGTAGTTATAGAGACAGCGTTTTATTTTTTCATGTGTCACTATCTTACAAAATGGCAAACCAACAATATTCACCTCTGAATTCAATGAATACTTACAGCTTGCTCTGTCTGCATACAAAATTTGGTTTATATAGATTGAATGGTTCCTGATAGGACATATAATCCTAAATTTTAAAATGGCCGCCATTTTGAAAGTAAGTGCCCTACGAGGTCGAAAATTATAAAAGTCACGTGTCCTAACTTAGTACTATGTGTGTACTGAGTTCGGGTGAAATTCGGTCAATGTGTTAAAAAATTTAAGAGGGTGACACGCACGCGTGCACATTACACCCCCCCCCCCCCCGATAAAGCCGTATACTAGCTACAAGAGGAAACCATAAGATCAATTACTCTTGAAAAGCTTTCTGTGGATGTACAGAGATGGCAAGACATTGTCTCCAGTCACCATGTGGACCGGACACAGTGACATGCCTCTAACTGTTAACAAAGACGAAGAAACTTCTTACAGCTCAGTTATATGGATCAGTCAAAAAATTTGTTTAGTGAAGTGTGCAGTTTGTCAGGCACGTCTTTTGTTTCCATCGTTTTGTACTTTGCCTGGAAGAGTAAGCGAGGGGATTCAAAAATTTTTTTGTCCCTCCCTGAGAATTTTGAGTAAAGCAATTTTGCTGCGGCAAAGTCCCGATTATTGCTTCACCTTATTCTATCTAGTATTTTTACTCTAACTGTCATTAATAATTAGTAATATAAATTATTTAAAAACTCAGAAATCCATAAATTACTGTATTTACATTTGTTTTGTACGTTTTTGTCATATAAAAAAATTAACAAGTCAAATGTAACATTTTTGTGATGCTCTACGACTCTTGTCGCAGTTTAGTGCCTATGTGCCTCGCTAGAGTGCTCTGAGGAGAAATTCGGAGATCAAATTGTGCAAAGAAATGCCAGTATTTAGTGTGAAATAATTATGGTCTAAAATTCTAGAAAGACTCTAGTAATGTTTTATAATAATAACAAAATATTGTGGAGAGAGACATAATATTTTTAAGGCATGAAAACAGTTTAAAGTAAAAAGTGTAATTCTAATTCTGTGTTTGTATTTCTATAGTACCCATGTTGTACTCTTGGGAGAGTCTTTTCAAGTTGATTCTTTGGAGCTGACCTGTTCTTGGTGATACAACATGTAAACAACTTCCTACAACTTTAAATATTCTAGTCCTGGAATTGAACTTTGAATATGTATAGTTAGTCCATCCGACTTGCCGCCGGTAAGTAAACTGTTGCATATTTTTGGTAAAGCTTAGAGAAAGTGTTTGTTTTGTGGATTTTGTATTTTAACGCCCTTCTTGTGTAATTTGTAGTGGGCAGTTCTCAGCATGGCCATGAAAAAGATGTCTTTGTACCTGTCCAGATGGAGCTGCCGGCGAGCCCTAACGATACTTTCCTGGTCCTGCAGAAATGACAGGAAAGATGCATGTTTAATTTACCTGTAAACTAAAAGTGCGGCCAGTCCATGGAAGTTTTTAACTAAGAAAGGACTCTTCAGCTTTAACAAGGAAATTTTCGTTTGGTCTCTTTTTTGAAATGTCGTGGAAAAGTTGTCTTTCAATGGATTTTTGAATCAAAATAAGAAGAAATAATGTAACCTAAAATTTGTATTCAGCCTAGACAAAATTTTATCTCGCAACAAAGTAATGTTGCTAAATATATATTTTTAAATACTGGGGCCCATATCAAAATCAGAAAAGTCATGAAAAGGAAAGTCTTTTTAATAATAAAATAAAAATTTGTTGTGAGATTGTTCAGATGATATTACAAAACAAAGGTGATATAATTTTGTTGAATTTTATTGTTATATGTTGAATTTTATTGGTGCAAGTAAACTGGGTGCCTAAACCTTTTTATTTTTTTGCTACCCTTTCTGAGCTTTATCTAAAGGTTATTGGAAAGTTTTGTAATTGCGTAAGACACTAAACAATTTTAATTATCAAAATAGTTAATTAACGCAATTTAAATAGAGGCATATCTAGTTGTATCTATATATACTTACAGTGTGAAGAGGCAGGCACTTCCAATTTTGCGGGGGCTCTGCCATTTTGTTGTATCAATATTTAAGAAGAGCACTCTACACACCAAGGAAATAATTTATTTTGATCCCAATTATTCTTGCACAAGGTGGTGCAGAAGCATGAACATGCATTAGTATGCTGTAACAAGGGTACTGCAATACTGATCTCCATCACAGGGGACAGGATGTCAATAATATTTGCAAACTGTAAATGTATGATTTTTCCGTTGTCTCATGAGCTGATGGAGGTACAGCAGAACAGGAGGTGAAGGCTGTGCACGGGAGGGTTTGTAGCATGCAAAGTGTGACTTGGCAGTGGTGTGTAATGAGTTTTTTTTACTAGCCCCACATATTTAATTGTTTTAGATAACTTTAGCTAAATGCCATTAAAATATGATACATTACACACTTTACAATACAATAAATGGTTGATATAAGCCGGGCAGAATGACTGCTTACCCTGCCCGTGTTGTTAATTGCGAGTTAGATTCATCACTAGCCGCTCCCGTTTGTGGAAATAAATACTAGATAGCAGCACTATGCGTTTACACGAAAACTCTGTTACTCGAATCGAACATGGGAAATTAAAGTTAAGGCGAAAACTATAAAGGGTCAAACATTTCCAATATGTATAGAGTAAGCATTGCTTACCTTGTGTCTATGGAATAAACGCCACTGCATTTTGGATGTGCCAGAGTTAATAGAGATAACACACAGTGTCATGGCAGAGTCAAAGGAAGAAGCACCACGTCAACCTAGCTGAACAGCGGTCGGTACATTGTGCCATCACACGGGCATGGGATCAAGGGTCGCCCAGAAGGCACTGATGAGCTGTAGGGGGAGGCAGCGACCTTGTGTGATACATTGTGCTGAAAACTTGCTGTACAGCTGCACCTACGTAAGATGTGCCCGGTGGCGTGACCTGGGGCCTGTTTCACAAAACTACATTTTTACAAGTTATTAGTTACAAGTAAGGAAGCCCGACAAATATACAAATGGGAGAATATTCGAGACTATGCTACGGCTTTTGGCCTTATATTTCGGGAAAGATATGTCACCTGCATACGGGATACATTTTAGTCGAATTTAAAAATAATTAACATGGTAAGAATAGAAAAAATACTATACTGCAACATTAGAGTTTTGTATGTTACATGCACCCAAAAATAAAATGACACTTGTTTTAGCTAATATGAGCGACTAACGTATAAAAGTCTTTTATTTTTCTCTCGCATCAAATTCGTCAGTTGACAATGAAATGGATTTGCGAATAACATAAACTGCAAATATAAAAAAAAATAATATAACTGTATTCAGGGTTTATCAGTTGTTAGTGAAGCCATTAGACTTTGTTGTCTGTTTGAGGAAAAATTAGACAATGCGGAGAAGACTTCTGAAAATGCTTATTAAATCCAACCACACACTCAAACTACACATTAGTTCATTACGCTGCTTCTGAATTGCTAATAAATATTTCTGTCTATAATTAACAAAAACAACGTATGAGAAATTCAATTTATATTGAATTATACACCAAACAAACCATTGTTAGTAACCTACAGAAATTTTTACAAAGCTCGCAATTCTTGTAAGAAATTGA
Organism: Dryococelus australis; assembly: GCA_029891345.1. NCBI lineage: Eukaryota > Metazoa > Arthropoda > Insecta > Phasmatodea > Phasmatidae > Dryococelus > Dryococelus australis. Next base: position 146,075,350 of record CM057000.1, read on the forward strand.
TATTTATTACACGTGATTACGGCAAGCTTGTAACCACAATACTTGTAACTTGTAAAAACTGACTTGTAGTTACAAAGCTTGTAATTTTGTAAAACAGAAATTTCTTACTACTCATGACCTACATGTCCATTCACTTGTAACTTGTAAACTTATAATAGTTTTGTTAAATGGGTCGGTCCCTGGTCACCTGAACTGTAGTGGAGTCGAGAGGTTTTGGTCTGCCCTTACCAGCGAGGTCACGAATGCAGGTGAGGTGAAGATGAAATAGTGGAGGAATGCAGGGATGGGGGAAACGGAAGTACCCTGAGAAAAAATGCCGGGCAATGGCAACTGAACGAGATTTGCTATGGTGGGAGGCAAGCAGTCCGACTAATACACCACTACCACAACGTGCAGAGAAGGTACGGGCCATTCACTGTAAAATGAGCACTTTTGAAAGCTCTGCTTAGTATCTACTTGCACGTACGTTCTGTATTCTTCCACCTTATGTAAGTTTAACATCGTCATGGGCCTCATTTCTTTATTTATGCGTCGGTCAAGTGAATCCACAAAATTATTAGAAAAGTAAATATTTTACAAATCTGATAATTTTTACTTTTTGATTCATTAAAAAAGAACAGAAAGTGAAATAAATAATTTAAGGTTGATTTCAAAAGTGCCTCACTTTATCGTGAACAGCATTTACTTGAAGGTATTCCACAAGGATACACAGTACTTCACACACTTCAGGTGCAGTTTAGTATATGTGTTCAGTCTTTGATTGTGAGGTGCATGGTGAATTTGCAAAATTTGTAACTCCACATTCATATGCCAAAGATACATCAGTTTTATTAAAGCTTGAAGAAAAAAATATATTAAAAAACTAACTGCTTTACAATGGTTGGTGTTTGCCTTGAAATGGTAAACTTGCATTTGTACAACAATGTGTATTGACAAAAAAATGTTACTAAATGAACATTGTATCCATCAAAAATTAAGGAAAAAAATAATAATTTTAATTGAAAGTAACTTTAAATAAATATATTTATTTAGGAAATAGTAATATTGATGCTGTAGTAACAATCACAAACTTATCATAGTCATTCTTTGGTTTGGCAACTTCATTTACAACAACTTACAGAAAATATACAAGTGCTTGTATGTCACACTCGTAGTGTTCAGTATAAAGTTTATTTATTCACATTATGAGTGTAGTTCATTAAAAAAAATACTAAACAATATTAAGGAATTAACATCAATACATATTAAAATTTCTGACAAAAATTCAAACATAATTTCTATGGTACTTTATGCATTCAATTGCATGCGCATGTAATATACACGTTATAAGAATATTAAAAAACAACATATATTTGTGAATTAGTGAAAGAAATGCTAGCCAGTGTTTAAAACTACATTTAAAAATGTTGATATAAATTTTATACAATAATATGTAGCTAACAAACAAACATTTATAGTTGAAAAAAAAACCAACTGGAGACTTAACGCTCGGATTCACCTCTTTTGCAGATATTCTTTGTTTTTGCGTCATAATTTTGGATTCATAGTAGTAATTACTGAGAATGTGTGATTATAGAAAATTTATGTTATATGAGTTGTTTAATATTTGTGTGCGTAATTTTTATTTTGTGTTATTTGATTGTTATAAAAAGTCTAGAACATACCGTATTTTGGCATGTATAGGACGCACATAAAAAAAAAGCGGGGTGCAGCTTATATACGAGATATTGGCATTAAAAATATATTTTCTCCGAAACATGTTATAAATTTGTCAACATAGAAAGCATTTAAATGTTTTAACTTAAAGGACAGAAGGCAGGAAGGAAGGGAAGAAAAGGGGAAAGGGGGAGGGGGAAAAAATTTCCCCCGTGCCATTATTTGTTCACTCGCGATCATAACTTTCATCTTGCACGTGTAAAATGTAAACATGTAGTCACGTTACCATGTGTGGAATAGTAATTGCACAACGTATATTTGTAAAAATTGCAACATAATACAAATTATCTGTCACCAATATTTTGTAGGGGAGAAATTAAGTCAGAATTTATTAAGTTTGTACAGAATTGTGACTTAACAATATTTACAGGAATACAAAAATTCAGTGTGGTCTATACTTGAAATATTAATTATCCCTAATTTTTCATTAAAAACTTCAGGTGCGGGCTATACATGCCAAAATACAGTATTCATATTTTATAGATAAGTTCCTGCCTTCTGCAAGCAGAAAATAACACACAATGAAAATGAGATAGAAAGGTATTAAACAACTAGTAAATTGTAAATTTTCTATAATCAAACATTTCCAATAATACCTCTGAAACTGAAATTATGACGTGAAAATGACAAATTTCTACAAGAAGGGTTGAAACAGAGCATTAAGTTGACTATCTGATAAGTAATTTGCTAATTACATTACACACAATCATCTGTGAAAATACAAATAACAATACAACTAACTATTCTGCATTCAACAAATGATCTGAAACTCTTCGCTCATGCTTCCTATGCTATAGAATAGTACATATACAGCAGTACATAAAAATATGAGGGGAAAAAAAAAAAAAAAAAAACAACAACATACATTGCACTAGTCATCCTTCACATCATAAATGAAATATATAACTTATGTCGTACTCCACTCACATTTTACACTGGCAATTTACTTTTTATGAGAAAAAATACTGTATGGTAACATGCGACACAGTCCAATACCTAGCAATATATCCTTGATGAATACCTATTCCTCTTACTTCATATATTTTTTAAAAATAAGTGATGGCACAAACACAAATATTTATGGGATATCAATTAACTACAAAATATCATACACATAGTGGAACCTCGTTTATCTGGGCTAACTATGGACTAAAATGTCATCTGGATTAATGATGATCTAGACAATCCATTACTAAGAGGACAAAATACACTGGGGTGCAAAAATTAAGGAAGAAGTGAAGGGATTAAATGGGAAAAGAACAGACAGGGCCAATCAAAAGGACAACCTGGAGATTGCCTAGGGTCCGGTACGGTAGGCCGTGTGCGTACATGCCATATGAGCATGATGTACTGTGGGCGTGTGTGAAGGGTATACAACATGGGCGTGGCGTACACTTAGCATTGTAGTAGGAGCTATTGCACAGTGCACACCAGGTTGAATAACTTGCAGCCTGACGTCTGATATGGTCCTGGAATTAAATACAATCAAAAACATGCTAGACATAGTTGGGAGATACTTGGGCTCTATTTCACAAAGTGAAAAGCAGGGGTATTTTTGTTTTTCAATGGACCAAGAGGGGCATTTCTGTTTCTCAACCATTTCCGCAAAACCTGTCAGTTTCATTCACAGTTCCGATTAGTTGACAAGCAAACAATGACTCAGCTTAAAAAAAAAAAAAATCAATGTTTGCATATACATAAGAAAACTGATAGTCTGGCCCACTTACCATCATGCAATTTATGGAATGATGGACCTGTCTGGCAACATAATCTAGTTCATTTTCATTAGGAATATGAATATATATTAATATCCCATCAATATAACAAATTACCAAACGCATATGCTATAAAATCTAAAACTGACCAACTACTTGAAGCAACCCCCTACATTTACTGCAATAACAACTTCTCAAATAGTTCTGCAAACACTAAGCCATGTATGTCTGCTGTATCACGATATTCAGCTCCAATCCCAAGCCAACGTAAGGCTACCTGGATCATCACATTTCCTGTCAAAGAATGACTTCTTGCTGCAGCATGCCTTAAGGTAAGTCTCCTCAAGTTTATTTCTTCATCTAACTTGTTTGAGGTTAAGCAAAATCTTTTTTTGAATTGGAAGACATTTTGAAATGGCTACACAATCCTGTTTCTTCATAACATATGTCTTCTCCATATGCTACTCATTAAAAGATTTTAAATATTATTCTTCCAAATCAGATACTGACCACATTTGATAGGAAAAACAACTTATTTACGAACTTATCACAGCACTGACCATGCTCACTACGCTTGTCGCAATAAAATCTTGTCTTTGACAAGTTAATTATTTTTGTGGAACAGAACACTTGTCAGAATGTAAAACTCCACTTGCCTGTAGATTGTCACTTGTTTTCTTTGGCACTAACTTTAGGAAACGGAATAGCTTCACTACTACCTACATGTCACTAGTTATACTTGTCACTTTGAGAAATATATTTTGAGCCCCTGGCAACATGTTGCCAGTCACCAGCAACTACTCCATCCCCCCCCCCCCCCTGATTTACGCTACAAGAGGAACGCGCTATGATGCCTCTCAAGCTCAACGACAACCTCATAATGAGTATGTTTAGATGTTGCACATCCTGAATTGCAGTCAGGAATGATTACATCTCCTACCGAGGACTGCATTTTTCTTGCTTGCCGCCTGTCACATGGGCGTTTCTGTCTTTTCTTGTGCTGTGCTCGGAACTCACTTTTGAATAAAGGTCCTTATTCTTCTGACATTTCCCATATGCTTACATCTCGACAACGTAATGGTATTAACACGTGATGATCTATGGGCAGTAACACGTCAGCACCTCAATGTGAGGTGTTTTTAGTTTGTGCTAGATCAGGCGCACAGGTAAAAGGGGTTTGCAGACAGTAATGCCGCAGAGTCTGTAAGAACTGGCGCTTAGCCTGTATGGTGCCTCTATAGTGTCGGGCAGGTAGGCCACCGGCTTGGCACGAAGTCTATCTGTGATAGAACTGGTGTGCGACTGCGGAGCCGCTGGCTTATCTCCCACTGCCGGTCGAGGGCTGCTCCAACGACAGGCTCCTGGCTCGGTTGGTTGGTGGCGACAGTATCTGCTGGATGGCTCAGCAGGGAGACGTGCTCGGCTGTAGCTGACAGGCTGTAGGCCCATTGGTGCTGGTTGGTGAAGCTACATCTAGGTCGTTGATGTGTTTGCAACCTAGGTGTAAGGGTAGGCCTAGGCGGAGGACCTTGATGACTGGGTGTACAGACCTGGGGAGTCTCACCAGGGGACCAAATAAACAACTGGGAGGGACTGTGAGGTGAGAACTCGACAGTTGGCGGGTGGCATGAGCTTGTTCCTGAGGGGTCAAAAAGCTGAAGGTAGGAGCAGATGGTTTAATCAAGGCTGGTTTACCAGACAGGATAAACAGCTGCCCTCCTGTCTCTCTACCCCTCCTGTGGGGGTGAATTGCATTTATCAGGGAATTAGATGCTATGGTTCACTTCTGTAACGGGGTGGCAGGCAACGATAACCCTAGCTAGAGTGTATACCAGAAGTGGTAGATCGTTCCTTAACAGATGTGGCACTCCCTCCAGTGAGTTTATACGCTGTGGAGGTAGTGGGTTAGCCGAGAAGGGGAAACTAGACTCTTCGTCGGGTGTCATACTAGGGGTTGTGGCTCTACCATATGTGCACCAGGCACTTTTACGTGCCTAGTCCACAGTATGGGTGGTCATCTAATGGGTTGTGTTAGATGACATACGTCCAGTCCTTTTTAGGGAACAGGCTGCAGTCCTACATTAAGATCTGGAAATAAGTTTTAATTCCACGCTTACCTACCTCACAGTTGTGGAGTGTCGCTTACAGGGGATGACTAAGAACAATTCACACAAGAGAGAGCAGACTGCGGTTAAACTGGAAACGTGTTTTATTCTCTCTAGAATAAGACACGGTGACCCGTACTCTCCTACCATAACCAATGCTCTGTTTAACTCTTTGGAAGGAAGCAAAGACAGGTGAAGGTGGCTGTTGGTTTGAAGAGCCTGGCCCAAAGGGCGAATATAAAGAGGCACACAGCAACAACTAGGTAGCAACAACTAACCCTAAATGAAGTTGAGGGTGTCCTGAAGGGATTTAGGGGGAGTATGGGGTGTGGGTGTTGACAGCAATGTCAAGTATTAGGGGGAACGACAACTCTTCTGGGGCTGCATCGCGTGCAGGAAGAAGTCCGGCATTGGTAGCTGAAGATGAACTGTTGGTCTCTCGTGAGGAGAGTGGTAGAGAGCAAACAGAGCAGAGAGCCTAGACAAGACTTCTGCGAAGGCGAGCTGCTGATGTGAACTGTTATTCTTTGGAGGTGGAGGGACATATATTCCCTGCGCTTGGGGGTAGCAGGGGTACCTTCTCCCTCTGTAGGCAGAGCTACTGTTGCCATATCTTGGGGCTTAGGAAGCACGTCTCCCTGCTATATGGGGTTGCGTCGGCTGCATGAGCTCAGGCGCAGTTTCACTGGCATGGTTTACTAGTACAGAATTCCCATTTCACTGGGTTTTATTTAAGGCGGGGATGATTTAATATATTCTTCCTTCGGGTGCATTACAGTCTCCAACATCCACCTTAATATAGGAGACATAATGTTGGCTTGGGTTGCTGCAGTTCAGGGTTACATCACTTGTAGGTACGTGGCATGCACGAGATGATGCGCAGTTGCAGCAAAAAAAAAGTGGTAGTCTTATATACATATCACACGTCAGTATACTTTGAACCTATCTGTTACACTGCTGCCTGGCATTACATGTGAAGACCTGTCCCATCCTTAATTTTTGCACACTGGTGTATAATACATACTGCTACACAAATTGCATACAGTGCACTAAATACAAAAAACTTACTTTATTTTTGGACAAACAAATCATAGCAAACATTTCATACACATAACTTTTTTTGTGCCACATTCGTACAATATTTACATGTAGCAAAATTATGCACGCACATTCACTACAACAATCAGTGCTCTTCAGTACAGTGGCCAATTTTTTTGGTGACAAAATTAAAGTAATGTGTATACAGTAAAAGATGGACAATCCCAATAAAAAGAAATCCCTATTAATAAGTGCCAGATAAACGGGGTTCTACCACACTGCTTGATAACCCAAACATTAACATACATATTAAATTCTATACCAAAATGCTAAAAGAATAACACAAACACTAATGGCATTTTTACACTGAGCAATGTACTATACACTCTCCAGATCACCCAAAATTCTCCTTGAGGTAGTTAATATACCCATACGAAGGTAGTTTCTACATTCAGTTACACACCAAATGATTAATAAGAAAAACCACATAAAGGTTGCGCCTTACAATCATGTAAATTAAAGTATGCTTCCAATTATTTTTCACTACAGAAGATGACACTGGAAAATCATTTCAGAAGATAATTTAAGTTTTGGCGATGAAAATTCCAAGCTAAAATATTTTAAGGCAGGTGCAACAAGGCGACAGCTGAAAATAGCATGCAATTTGTTGAACTTAAACAAAATTATAACCAGGACAGATAAGCAATTGGACGATATTTATAATAAATCAGTACATACATGGTATGCTTAATGATTATGAAACAAAATTTGCTCCAGCCCTATACAATACACACAATGGCAACTGGGATCTCCAAGAGAGCCATTCAACACATGTTACTATAATTTTATAAAGAACAAACTGTACTAGCCAACAAATACCTTTTACAAAATGTAACATGTATTGTTTAATAAGAAGTCACAGGTGATTCACTAATAACTTGACACATACGCATTGGGTAAAATAAAAACTGGCTATCAGGCTAGACTCGAGCATGTAACATTCCAATATGCAATAATCTAATACGTAGGCGTGCACCGAGTTAGGTAATGGGGGGTGAATACTGGAAAATGACTATCCACATTTACGAGATTACAAATATAATGTATCATAAATAATCTATGCTATTAAATAAAGATGACAAGTAGGCCACTAGGCTACCAAAGATAAAGGATGAATCACCTAAAAGTTGCACCACAACTATTTCGGAAATTAAACGTGCCATTGGTGTGTTGGTTTCACAAGACTAAAGTTTCGACAAGGAATCATGATTGCGACCCAGACACAGGTTTTAATTAGGGATGGGCCGATGCCAATACTGATTAACCAGCCGATACCACGACTATCGCCATTGGCGGCATCTGAACATAATTTGCCGATTATTATTCACAGATTAGTAGCACTAATTTAACACAATGTCAAATAAACCAGCATATTAAATCTCGTAAAGCATTAATTTACCACATCCATCAATCAGATATTCTGTCCAAAACCCAAAATATATTAGGAACAACTGTTTTTTGATAATTTGTTCCAGTTGTTTGTGTTTTACTGTATGGTACATTCACCAAAGATTGTGTGCATCATTCGTTTTTGGACACTGCATGAATGCAAAACAACACATATAATCTATAACTAGTGCTATTGATAGTATTGATTACATCCCACAAGAGTTTTTTGTTTTCTATTTTCTTCGTATGTTTTTACTGCATTCGTAGATCAGCGACAATGAGAAAACAACCTGTATTATTATTATTCTTATGCGTAATTGCATTCATCAGTTGGCGACAGTGAAAACGAATCGCACAACACTGACACTGTATTCAATTATCTTTGCCGTGGTTTCGTTATTGTCAATGGCAAGTTAAAGGTTATAACCATGGAAGTAATTTGAAGGAAATAGTTCTTATTGGAAACTGTCGACTGTGGTTTTAGTTAAAATGTTAAAGGTCTGAATAAGACTTGACAAGTAATAATACGAAAAAATTGTTGCAAATAAATCGTCATTTTAATCAAGGGATTGAGTATGGCTTGGTCGATGAAGGAATACTAAGCGAAAATATTAACATAAATTAAAAAAATTTCTCAACTTCAAGTGAATATTTAATATAAAATTGATTTCAATACATTTTTTAAAAATGTTTTCCTTAGGCTGTTGGTTTACACAAACATGTATTTTGAGGTTATGTATGTCATTTCTCAGGTCCAAAATAAAAGTCCGCATCAGATTGCCTAAGGTTTTGAAGTTTGTCTTTAAGGAACTCAGTTTGTAATGAATGCTGTCTTGTCTGGTAACAGTTTTTGCTTGACTGTTAAGTTACTTATTTGCCCAGTTAAATGATTTTATTTATTATTAGGGGTTAGCCCATGACCTTTTTTTTTGCACTGTCACGGGGCAAGAACAGTTGCCACGTTAAAAAATTTGGTTATCATACAAAGACTGAAAAAAATATTGCATAGATATATGTAGGTAATAATAAAATATTGCATAGATATATGTACGTAATAATAAAATATTGCATAGATATATGTACGTAATAATAAAATATTGCATAGATATATGTACGTAATAATAAAATATTGCATAGATATATGTAGGTAATAATAAAATATTGCATAGATATATGTAGGTAATAATATTGCATAGATATATGTAGGTAATAATAAAATGATACGAAATTAACTCAACAATGAGTGACTGCGGTCCCATTTGATATATATCTATCCACTTGGCCACTGCGGCCCCACTTAACATAGTTCTATCCACTGAGCCACTAAGGCTCCACTTGGAATCACTCTATCCACTGAGCCACTGTGGCCCCACTTAAATAATTCAGCATTGAAGCGAAACATTTAAAGTAAACAAAAATTATATTTCATTACCTTCATATCTCTATACAATATTCTCTATGCATTAATATAAAACTTTCATAGGAAAAAGTAATTTAAAAATTAGTTTTTAAGGTAAAAGGTAATGATTGTGTAATCTAATCTTGCTGAAATTCTAACTTGACCTGTATTTTACCCTGAGGATTCGCTCTGCAAAATTTGAAGAACTTCTGTTGAGTTTCAAGGGACAGACAGACAGACAATTGTCTACTTATTATAGTAGGATTAAAATTGGTGATATATTTCATTTCTATGCCATAAACACCTAATATAAAGGGCTAAAAGTGTTCACAAAACTAAAGACTTAAATTTAACTAATAAAAAAAATATTTCTGAATATTGAAAATTGGGAATTGTGATTTTGTTCATCAAAACTGGTATCAGCAAAGCAGTAATCGGCAACATCGGCCTTAGAATCTGTATAGTTGGTATCGGCCCATCCCTAATTTTAATATTTGTTAGAATGTTTCAAATGAAACAATGGCTATTTACACCAAGAAAACGAAACTAGAGGAAATTAGAACGCCAATGGGCTTTTTTTTTTTTTTTGCAGGGTTCCAGTACAAGTAGTTTATGTGCTATCATTTCTGACAATTTTAAATACTGCGTTGTCTGCTCCGTTTGACTGCTTAGTTACTAGGCTATAACATTCGTACATGCTGTTTTCTTTACACTGATTTTGTTGGGACCTCCTTATCAGTACTTTGTGATAGTTCATGTAGGACGTGCTAGAAGATAGCATTTACTAATGCTGAAGAAGCAGACATGCTCATGGTGTATGGCGAATGTAGGAAGAATACTGTTCATGCTTGTAATGTGTACACTGAATGATATCCTAATAGACGTCAACCACCTCAACAATTATTTGCGAACCTCTTTAACCAATTATGGGAAACTGGAAGTGCAAGGCGCCAAAAACGTAACAAACAAACGAGTGACCAGAGAAGAAGGTGAAATTAATACTCTAGCTACTGTTGCTGTAAATTCGCAAGTTAGCTCGTGTGCAATCACGAGTCAGACAAGTGTACTACACATTCTTCAACGTCGTAAGTTTCATCCGTATCATGTCTCTCCATCAAGAGCTACATGGAAACAATTTTGAGAACCATGTTAACTTTTGTACATGGGCATTAAGACATAATACACCAGATTTGTCATGTATCTTGTTTAGTGATGAAGCAACATTTACAAATCATGGGCAAGTCAACTTCCGAAACACGTGGTATTGGTCAGTAAACAACCCTCATTGGCTTCATCAAGTGGAACGTTGGCGGCCATTGAGTGTTAATGTGTGAACCATCATCTTATAGGCCCCCTTTTCATACAAGGAACACTGGATTCCCAAAAGTATGTCCATCTGCTAACAGGCAAACTTCCACAGACCTTCCACTGGAGACTTAGGAGAATCCTGTTGTTTCAGCATGAGATGGTTGCCCAGTGCATACTGCAAGATGTAATACAGCTTGTCTTCACAGATTCTTTCAAAATCAATGGATTGGACTAGAGAAACCTGTACACTGGCCTGCTCGTTCACCAAGCTGACCCCTTTAGATTGTTTTGGTCCATGGAGAATGCTAAAAGGCTGGCTACAAGGGCATACCGACTACACCAGAAGATATGAAACAACGTATTACAGCTGACTGTTCTGAAATTTCTGTTCAAACGCAACAACACTAGCAGCAATCTTTACATGACAAGACCGGAAGCTTCTACTGTAGCTGGTAGTCTTCATCTTGAACACAACCCGTAAAGAATAGTTTTCCATTTCGTCTTCAGAATTCACAGAATTTGTTTAATCAATTTTGTATATTTGTTCAAGAAATAGACATTATAATAAATATTAAAATCTGTGTCTGGGCAGCAATTATGAGCCCTTGTCTGAACATTGCTGCTGTGAGACCAGCACATCAGTAATACCTTTCATTTCAGAAATATTTGTGGTGCAAGTTTGAGGAGATTTACCCGGTCTATAAAAGAACAGAACCATAAGTACTTACAGTATAATATGTGTCACCAGGCACACACAATGAATGGCAACATATTTCTCAAGAGGTTGCGTGGCATTGCCCTACAACTCGTTGCCTGATGAAACTGGCCTAGCCAGCGAAACGTCACAAAGGTATAACCGCATGAAAAATGTGTCATCCTTTGTGTGTGTGTCTGTTGACAAGTACTATACTGTGAGTACTTATGCTTTTGTCCATTTATACATTATTTATAGTTCATGCTACAACAAACATATTTTTAATCCAGTAGTCTGTTTTGTTTTATTGCATCCGTCATAAACTCAGACTGTCTAGAGAAAAAGGGAAATTGGCAAGATTCTGTTTTATTTTCATAACGACATGATGCAATGGAGATGCAGCTGCACCCCTTGCACCCCCCTCCATGCATATCTGTGATCAAATATTGACCTGAGTTTATTTCAAAAGTTTGAATATGGTAGTAACTTTAGAAGATCCAAGGTTTGAGCCTGATAACTAAATATAAAATGGCCCTCTTTTTGTTGAGTATGCACAATATTCCATTTAAAGGGCAAAAAGAAATTTTGAGGGAATAATATGAATTCACTTCTTCCTCAAGAGGCTAAAACCTGTAATAATGTTGGATTCATAAGCAATGTAATACATGAATGACAATATGTGCAAATCTCACTTTCACCAGCAAATATTTTTTTAAAAATAATGTATAAAAAAAGGAAAATAACAAGGCAGAGCATTTGCTGCAATGTATCAGGGCCGTACGCATGGGAGATGTTTTGGGGGTTAAACCCCAGCAATTAAGTTCCCAAAAATAAAAAAGGAGAAAATTCTATTAAAAATTATTAACAAATGACGCTAATTTCAGTTTCAATTATCCTCTAAAAGAGTGATCCTACTTGGTTGTCCCTTGAATATTTTTATAAGTGGGCTATGCCAGAATATCATGTTCATTGTGAAACTTAAGACAAAGCTGACACAGCTGTGTTCCTACTAGAACACCTCCCATTTGCAAATCCCATGCACGCTCATGTAGTCAAAAAGAATGAACTCAGAATACAATGTACAATGTTCACCTGATAATATGCAACTGAAGAGACTTAAGCAATACAGTGTAATATTACAATTCAATTTATATGCACCTAATAATCTGACAGGTTCACATTGACAACATTGAAGGAAATACAGTATCTTTGATCTCTCTTTACTAGTTAACAATTGCAACTACAGGCCACTGCAATGTGCATACAACACTGAGACATGATGCAGTTCTCTAAGCAACATGAATTTTAAAACACTTCTACAAGAATACTAACTGTGTAGCCTATTTTACCAAAATATTCTCCATAAAAGCATTACAACAAAACGTATAATGCACATAATATTTACATTAACAAGAAATAACAATAGAAAACTGCAACGGTACGACAGTGATATTTACATATGGTATAAAATGAATTTAAAGGCAACACTGTATTTTCAACAGCTTTTAAAGGTATAAGGATTGTTTTACAAAACTATAAAAATTACAGAAAAAAATTGGCATTTCCACACTATTTTCATAACATTTACCCAAAACTTTGTACATAGTGTTGAAATAAAGCAGACAGTAAAATACCTTGGAGCAGAAAAATATGATTCACTGAATGACACAAATACTGATGATAAAAGAAAAAAATACAAAAGAAGTCAAATTGCTAAACTGTTTCCATTAAACTAAAACTCTGCTAATATATGCACTTTTCTATTGTCTGGCCGTAACTTGAACATCATTTCTCGAATACAACATTACTTACTTAAATCCATAAAGGAAACTTGTGCAATAATGCAGGCGAAGGCACATACAGCTTTGACATGAGTACGAGTATTGGAGATTGTGAAGTACACCAAGATATTGCCATAAACACTTCATTTTCCTCAAAAATTCTTCGCAAACATACAGACTACATTTTAAACGAGTACATTTACTAGTTGAGCTAGTGTGTTTCTTTAACATGTCGTCAGTGGAATCCAATATGTATAATTACAAAAACCTGTGTCAAGCGACTGTGACGACAGGTGGTCACCGTTATGATTCTAACAGCAAGCAAAATGGCGGTGATAAAACAACTGTACTTGCATTTGGGAGAGCACTAGTTCGATTCCCAGTCGAGCCAACCTGATTTTGATTTCCCATGGCTTCCTAGAATCACTCCAGGGGATGGTTCCTTATTACAATCAGTCGTAGATTCCTACACGCTCCTGCATGTCTGAGTAACTTGTTCCATATCTAATGACTTTGCTGTCAACAAGATGTTAAGGCCACCCTACCTACTTAAGTGATACATACCAACAGCATCAATATATTTATCAATGCACAAAGGACGACAAATTATGCAACAGAGAAAGAGTTGGTAAGAACGTTACTGTTTATAAACATTATTTAACATGATTAAACCCCGTACATGTATTAGTGTAAGAACTATTTCCGACCATAAAATGTACTTTTTGCTAAAAGTATGTTTGTGTGTTCTGAATGAAATGCAACTTTGCACCAGCTGTTGAAGAACCTAAATTTTTTTTTTGTAGATTCTGAGATTATTTTGTTTTACAATAAAATATCAACAATAAATTGATGGAAATACTGAATTGTTAGAAAAATAACATCCATGATTTTTTTTAGTATAAAAAAGACAAGTTTAACTTAATAAATTTTTATTTGTTTCAATTTGGAAAAAGTTACTTTAACACAATGTGTGGTTTCAGCTGAAATGTGATTGAAGTCACAGAAGTGGATGATGTAATTTCTTTGAAATCCAACACTTGGTTCAGCTGTGGTAAGTGTTATCTTCCAACTATTTTCACTTTAAATCTTATCTCAAAAGTTAGAATTGAAATGTAAGCCAACTACATTGCAAATTTTCAAGAAATATCATTTTCAACTGTATCCTAACATGCACACTAATTTTGTATGTACAAATTCAAGATTTGTGCAAAAAAATAATATTTTTAAACTATTACAATTTTGTTTTATTAATTGTCTTAATTGTCATACTTTTTTCAGGCTATTATTTCAATGTACGAAGAGAAAATATGTAATATGCTAAAAATGAAGAAAATTATTTTACACTCATGAATGCCTTTAAAATGCAAATAGTAATCCATACTGCCAACTTCACAGCCCACCATGCATATAGTGGTGCAGACATGCGACACAAGGATCCTTCACAGCAAAGCCAGACTAACCAGGCTGTAAGAGAAAACATGACTAACTGCATGTGGAATTCCTCAACAAACTTCTAAAATACAAAACCAGCTGGGTAAAAATGTTGAGACTGTCCTTATATTTCTTCCTCATTCCAACTCCTTTTTTCCATTCCACTAACCTCCTCCGTTTTGCCACTTACTATTCTTCATCTCTTTGTTGGTGCTATTTAAGGCCTCTTTCTCATATTCTTTGGATTATTTTTACTAAATTATCTTCCCTTCCTTCTACAGTACGTAGACATGTGGCCATTCTAATTTCCTGAATAATTTCATTAATAACTCTTGTAATTCTTCTCTTGCATGTATACTCTAGTCTCCTAGTGCCTTCCAATGTGCTTGCACGTAATTTCCATAATTCTCTTACCTCTTAGCTTTCTTAAATTTCACCTATCTACTGGCAACGTCTAAATAAAATATTTTACTAGCGGTACACAATCAACTTTGTAGAAAGAATTTTCGCACTTTAATATCACATCTTTACGACTTGCAGCCAATAGCTGCTCCCTCTTCTGTCAAACACTTTTGTAAACGTGAGGCATACTGTGTTTAATTCTACTGTTTTCTCTTTTTTTTTTTTTTGCTGAAATTGTTTTGCAGACAGTCCTCACATATTGTTTATTATCAATACATTAACTACATACTCACTATGCCTAGAGCCTCGAATATTCCACAAATTAATTTGTTGAACAGGCAGACTTCAAGCACTTATCATTTTGCTAAACTATTATGCCTGGATCACAGCTCTTTTGACACGTCCTGCACAAACACCATAAACTTCAGATATGGTAGACAGACTTTTTGTCTCCTATACAGGTACCCAACACTGACATACCTCACATCATACAAACCGTCAAAGCCACATGATCAACGGTGAGGAGCACGTTTGTTTATATCTTAGTTTTCAACAGACAAGCTCTTTTATATAGATAAAATACTTTTACCAATTTGAATTTAATCAAACTTCATATCAGATTGGTTAGAGAAAGTATAAAAAACATCTCAAGGCACTTGTTAACTGAACAGTGTTCAAAACCCAGATTCTCCATATCGTTTACGACAGTCGTACGCAGAGACTGGTTTTACACCACTAGCATGATCACACTCTCCCATAGTCCCTCTAAGGTAACTACAAGCCAGTAATAAATATAAAACATTAATGTCACAAAGATATGAACAATCCATACGGACACGCACCCAATTATTATGAAAACAGTTCCCGTCTAGTTGCACTTAAAAACAGACAACGTTAGATCACTTTTGCAGTTTCACTGTTTAAACTACTGTGTGTCTTTTATGCCCTCCTGCAAACGTTCAGTAGTAGCATAACCTACTTCTGACTGGTCCAGTAAAATATCACAATGTCCTGAAACACAGCTAATAACAAAGGAAACCTGCAGGTGTGTATTTAAAATACTGAAGTTTTAGCCTGTGTGGAACTCTCTTTGAAAATGACAAAGGTTCACACTATGGCAGCAGCAGGTAAGCCAATGAGAGTGGCTTGAGTAAACATAATATGGCTACATTTAATATTTCCTTGACTTTTCCAGCCCCCCCCCCCCCCCCCAAAAAAAAAATAAAAATAAAACATGCTACCTTAAAGCAATCTGAAGGTTTAGATTTCCAGGATTGGTAACCAGTTTCCCTGATTTTTCCACGACCATTTTTATAGTTTTTCAGACCTGGAGCAAACCTGAAGTAAGTGTCTGAAGGATAGCCTGCTGTCAAATCAATTCATGAAATACCCACAAATCTATTCACGTAGTACACACAAGCACGCATGAATGCACACTACACACACTCTCTGTCTATTTATTTATCTCCCTCTCTCTTTCCTCCCCTATTTGTATGTGTGTGTTTTCTGTCACTATAATATCTATCTTCTACATACATAACTAACATCACACCACAATTTTCATATTCATTCTGTCCCCAGCAATTGTTCTATAATAGAAATTAGGTTCAGGATAGACACGTTTGTGGACCACCACGTCCATGTTGTCAATGTTTCAAATTTCTTGACATTCATTTTCAATTTCTGGGAGTTCATAAACACTTTGCACAGAAGTGCTTTAATGTTATTCCCCTACAACTTGTTGTAAACATCTTTATCATGTGTCTTGAATCTTCACGTTATGGAGGTTTCAGACAGACAATCATAAAATGAAGTACAACGTGAGCTGCAGGAGAAGTAACAAACATGGGAACTGAGCATACATACAGAAATTTAATACTCTTCTTCTTCTATTTGTCAGGTACATTCTGGTGATTATAGTGCATTTCACTATTAGAATAATGTATAGAATAAATTGTGTGTGCTGCAGTTATACATGTTGGTGTTCAGGAGATGTGCTTTGCTGGATTAATTAAAGAACTTATCTCACACCTTACATAATACTGCCTCGACTCAAAAACCTACGTTCGATATAGTCATACTTTCTTGTATAAAAAGTATAAACAGTATGATGTAATCTTCTTTGTATGATACCATCAAAAGTTTGTTTTCTGGAAAATTTGGGTTCTTTTTTCCTTTGAAGTGTTACTTTAGCAGGTGCTCTTAAAGTTGTTAAGGGTGTAGTGGTTGACGTCCATGAGAGAACGTGTATGAAGATGGCATCAATGAGTGTACTTCCTTTGTATCATTCATAGCAAGATTTATAAATAAAAATGTAAATACAGTAATTCTTTCAAGACAGACCTGTTACTATGAAGCTTACTTTTTCTGCTATGTTTAAATGAATCCTAATAATATTATAATTGCGAAAGTTTGTATTTTTGTTTGTTACTCAATCATATTGTAACAGCTTTACGGATTTGGATGAAATTTGGTACAAGGGTAGATTATACTTTGGATTAGCACATAGGGTACTTTTCATCCAAGAAAAATGAACAGTTTCATAGGGAATATATAAAATATGCCACCAACCATTAAGATAGAGCACTCGGTCATTATAATTTAGATTTGATTTTTTCACGCGGGTGAAGCGGCTGATAACAGCTAGTACTCTTATATAAGTACTTGAAAAAATTTTAAATTATGCAGGTATTTATCATTCCCTCATTCACAGGTTTCAGTTTCCATAGTTTACTACACTGTGGCTCAAATGGAGTATTTAAATATGAACAATTAACATACAATCACTATTTATTATTACAGAATACAACATATTTTTATACTGAGGCATAAGTCTGTTGGTTGCATAAGAAATGTGTTGCTAACAAAATGGTATGAATAAGGAAGTTTCTATCAGTTTATATATTTACTTTCAACAGAAATGAACTGATCTTCAGGAAAGACAACTCCTTGCGACTACCTTTTGGCTAGTTTTGAGTGCATTGTACATTCTCCAATCTATAAGTTTACAGACACACATTGGTGAAAAAAATATTTTTTATTTACTTCATGTTGAGGCATTTGGACTACACATGTATTAACCGGCATCCAAAAAAATAGGTTTATTCATTGCAGATATTTCAATACTTTTTAAACATTGCTAGAGAAGTTGTGGAAAAGATTTAATGCAAAATTAATTTTATCAGAAGTTGCATTTCATGTTATGCAAAAGTACATATAAAAACAATAACAGTACAAATTGTACCTTGGAAACAAAGAAAAACTAACCATTACACTGCAATGTAAGAGTGAGGCAAACTATGGCAGTAAAATGACCAAGCTGATGGAAAGACTGCACTTCAGTTTTCAGTATCGTTCACAAGTGTACACTGCACAGATATAATTCATGTTGTGGTATTATCTTGCAAGCACTCAATGCTTTGTCAACAGAGTGGGCAGAAACTGCCTCTAGTGTGCACTATTTCTTGTCTCACTGAACCTGACAAGCCTACGTTATTGCAACAGGGAAGGATGACGCGGGTGCTATTGAGCAACTGTGATGAGCTGTTGCACTTATGGGCACAGTACCCAATCTGAAAAAGGAACACAAATCCACATTACTTTTTAAGCTACTAGAAACTGAAATATTACCAAAAAAAAAAAAAAAGGCATCCTAGCACAATACTTATCTTTGTTGTGGTAAATTAAAACTGTGTAGCACTTATTTGTTTAAAAAATTAAACAGCTATAACAAATAAGGGATTTTCATTAAATGTTTGTTTGATTCTCCACTAACTGTTGTTATTTTCCACAGAAACAACTAACGAAAATGCCAAAACACAAGTCACTTTCCACAGACTCACCTACATGTGTACTTTACTGAAATGAAATATGCAGCTCAAAATGAGATAATCTATTTTCCAGATACATTTTATTTACGGTAAAGTTTGGAACACAAATACATAAACTGTTTTAACTTTACAACCATGTATAGTATTTCAGACTAAAATTTTACAAACAGAACTGTGAAAATATTCATTTTACAGTTTATCAAATTTACTTCAGAAAACAAATGATTTACATCTAAGGCATCAATATTCATAAAAATCAGATTGTTTAATTTTACTTCATTTCCTAAAACATGTGAGTTGTTCTAAACTGCATTAACATAGGGCTAAATACAGTTCTCTTAGCTCAAAAAATAATTCTAGCCAAAAATAAAACTTTTAAATAAAATATTTTTAATATATTATTTTTTAAGACCGCAGTTCAAGCTAGTGTGGTTAAACATCACTTTTTATATACAAATAATTAAAAAGCCATCAAAAATTGTTCACAACAAACATTACAATTACAGCCTGGGAAAAAATTAGCCATTTGCTATTAATGCAATTTTTCTCCCCAAAATGCACTGAAACAGCTAGTAACTTCAAAAATGAATTACAAAATGCAAAAAGAAAAATGAAATGATTTATTGTTTGTGCACACCGACAGCTGTACGCCTTTCACAGGGCAACCACTGGGTCGGGAACTGGGAAGTGTACGTGTATGCAGGAACTGCATCAGTATTTGACTGAAGTGGGGGTGCGAAAACAACCAACAGTGCAGCCAACTGGGATTGAACCAATGATCTCCTAAATGCAAGTCAGACATACTCGGTTATGAAAATATGAGCATATGTTATAAAGAGATGTGGACAGCGAGACTTCTTTACAATTACAGTAATGTTGTAACAGACAAGATAGAGATACTCAAAATAATACTGAGCTTATTATGCACGTTTATTTCAGCACAATGGTTGTTAGTGTGTCTTTTTATCTTTAGATGATACAAAACTATTTTGTGGGCAGTTGTGCGTTTTTTTAGCGATAATTAGCACTTAGAAATTAGGCCATAGTTTCATGTTTTTCATTGTATCATTATGTATTTGTAATTTTAAAGCCTAAACGCCCATGATGTAGGTGTGATTGTGTGAGACTGTTTCAGCAAACAGTTTAATTGAAGTGCTCTTCTACAAAACAATTTAAAAGGCTGGAATGAGAAACTGCTAACTTCAATGCTAATTTTTCAAGCCATAGTTATAGCAAATTTAAAAAAAATATTGGTAGAATAAATATTTATTTCTATTGCTACAGTAAAAATACTGTGAACAATTGCAATTAAGAAGGTTGAAGAGTTCAAATAACAGAGTTTGATCAAAATGACAACCCTTGCACTAAAATTTAATGTCACACTACTAGTTTCAGTGAGGTTCAAGGTCTTACACAACAGTGACAAATATACAAAGGAGATGATGGGGAAGTAGAGAATACAGAGATGATGTTACTGATTAGATTATTCCTTTCCTTAGTGACTAGTACTCAAGCTTGCACTCTAAGCTTGAGCACTAGCTCATTTCTTTTATTCACCAAACTGATGTCTGACAATTACTACACTATAAGTACTTGAATTCCTGTCCTTTTATATATTTTTGGTAGCCTAGCAGCCTACGGTTCCACCTTCTTGCAACTCTTCCCCTCTCTCGGCATACTACCTGCTCCCCCCCTCCCCCGCCCACACCTATTTTCTTCTGTCTCGGGGAGTGCAGTAATAGTGAGGGATTTGCTAGGCATAGTGTCTCACTAAGTGTGCCTGTTACTCGTGGATTATATAACTTTCACCATCGCCGTATCATTGTGATGCCTCGTACCGCAGCAGCCGATGTAGCGGGAGTCCCCATATGAAGATGTTGCCAGGTGATGGAATATACATCCTGAGGTCAGTACATACTAGGGACGTACATATCTAGGATGGCCATACTGTCGTGTTTCTCTCCCCGTCTCCTTTCCCGCTTGTCGTAAAGTTTATGTCAAAACAAAATCAAATAAACTGATAACATTTATTAACCACAGAAACAATGAAACAAACTTTGTTGCAAGTTAGTTTTTCAATACTGTAGATAATTATTATTACCTAAAATAAAATACTACATGGAGTGCGGCTACAGATTTCAGTACAATTTTTTTTTAAAGGAAAACTAAGCAGTTAAAGCTTAATAAATGTAAAAAGTTTCCCTTTTTCTCAAACCCTATAAGCATTACCTGGCATTTTTGTTCTATTATGTGGTTCAGAACATAAAGGCAAACAATTGCACTCCACAAGCATATCAACTGTATAAACACTTTTAGTTGGTTGGTCAGTCAGTGAATCAAGTAGGGGGTATGTAATTCATGTTAACAATTATGCTAGAAAAATACACTTAAATACTCTTAGCATCTACAGGATGTCTAACAGTATTTAGTTCTATCTACACTACTGAGCACTAGCTACATAGTAGTTACAATATGTCTGCTACATACTTAAAGAAAATAATCACATAAACTTGAGTATTAATTGCAGAGCTCACTACAAGAAAGCCAGCAAAATATATGCTGAAAACTTTCCTAAAAATATGTAGATTTTTCTAACTAGCAAAATACTGTTCTACTTCACAAAAAATACATATTACAAATGTAACTTCTTGTGGCTGAATTGGTAGATCATTGGTCTTGTGCAGTACAATATTTTTTTTATAAGAATATAAACATAAACATACATGCAAACAAAACTGCTTGTAAAATAAGTTCAGGCATCCCAACAAAAAAAAAAAAAACTGACCATCAATAATCCTGATTTTGGTGACTGAAAAGATAAAAAAAATTCCTACTTACTGCACTGAAGCAGCAAAAATAATACTACCATAAATACTTTTTAAATTAGAAACAAAATATTATGTAAATTGAATGAAGAAAGCGCAGTTGCATCATCAGTTTCAGACCCACCGTCTCTGCAGTTATAAAAAATTGTTCACTGATCACATAATTACCCAGAGTTGTTGAACCAAAAATTAAACAGCAGTTAATAATTTAGACTGGGGTATATTTTGTGCATTGGAAATTAACATTTTCGAATAATAATACAAGTTTATATTTAAAAATAATAACACTGTGTCAGGGTTGCCACCTTTTTTCTATTGGAAAATTCCATGACATTTCCCTTTTACATCAAAATACTTCTCTGATCTTACAAAATCTGCAGCATGGTTATGTCTAAAGTTGTAGAAATTTTACAATCATCTTTTCAAATGTTAGCAATGTAGCCACACGCACTGCTGCCACTCTCAAATCACTGATCTGCATATTGTACTACCAATTCAGCTGCAAAAAATATGCTCACATATTTTGTAAGGCAAGATTATTATGGTACTTTTGATAAACTGTGAGTACTTTTATAAAAGGCAATACTATAAATGAATAATTACATTCACTCATTTACTACACCTTGAATACTAAAAGTACATTTTACTAATTAATTTCCACTTTTAAATTTGTTTCTGTGTATATGTACATACATGTTGTTAAAAATTGTAACAAATTCAAAACTTTATAATAACATGAGTTATTTCAATTAGAGTATAATAATTCCTCTTAACAATAAAACAGTGGATTCTCTATTCTTCGTTTTTCAGGGGACTGACAAAAAATCTCAATACATGTGGACTTTCAATCTCGAAATGCAGATAAATAAAAAATTGGACAACAGAATATGCTCCATGGATGTGGACTTTCAATCAATATGGGTTCAATACATAGAGGTTTCACTGCAGCGCACAACAGTATAAAAAAAATATGAAAATTACACCGGAAAACCACAGTAGTCATTACAAAAGAAATCTTCAAAAAACAAAAGTACACTGTAATGTTATTGAAACAGCTATTTTATAAATTTGAAATGAAAAAAACTTTAATGAAATATGTAGACTATATATTTTTCCTGTCAACTTTAAAAGGTTTTGACACTTCAGTCTAGAAAGTAAACAAACCTGGTGCCCTATTATTTAACTTTAAATGGCTTAAAGAATCTGTAAACATTGCGAGCATCTTTATAATCTTCATAAGAACAAAAGCTGAAATAACATTTACTCATAATTGCCTAAGTGTAAGTTATCTTAAGGCATATCTTTACGGTTGTCTTTGCGATGCCATATAGGTTTGGCAAAACTGTACACTCAATCAACTATCTGTTTGCTGAATTACACTTTTTGCAGTTATTACAGCATGTCTTGCATCACAAATTAAGTTAATATAGTAAATTTTCAATTATAATGGTATGTGTTTCTTACTATATTTCCGAATACTGACTTAAACATAAATTTAATTTGCGCTATGATACAAGTTATCAGATGAGCATAGTTAATTTTAAGCATCACGAAACAGAAGCACTAAACACATGGAAGAATCCATCTTTATCGTGGCTACATTAGAAGATATCATGAACAAAAAAAAAAATTCTTTATGTATTCCAGTGTGGAAACACAATAGAATCTAATATTTCTCCTCCTCGAAGTATTTATATGTTAATTTTTTAATTTGAATTGTGTCTTCTTGAAATAGCCTCAATACGTCAACCATTTTCTTTTCACTGTCGTTCGTAAAGAAACAGTTGACCTATCTTTACATAGACAGTCACAAGGTATTCAAAAGACCTTCAGGGTGAGATTTTGTATTAAAGAATACAATTTTGTCTTGTAAAAACAGTTACCTGGTAATTTCTCTTTATATACAGACAGTAAAAAGATAGAGAATAGGGTCCACGAGCTAATACACAAAATAACAGTGAAATCATAGAGCAAATTGTGGTAACAACACAGGACACACACACACAGAAAGCCAGGGGTCATGAGTGCACACAAAGCATGGTCAGGTGGGCAAAGAGAACAGGAGACAGAGAAGCAGTTTGAATCATGTCACAATGAGATCTATGCTTGTGAATAAATTCAGAAGTGGTGTTGGTGGAGACATGGCAAAAGGTAAGGAACCGTCAAAAAAAATTCTTTAAATTACTCTGTTAAAATGTACCAATTAGTATTAAACTGCCGTGGCAAATGTTTGGTCTCATTTCATGTGGACGTCTTTATACATCACTGTCATAATGGTTACTATTTGTTTCAAGATGTTCCAAACATGTCAATCATAGAAGAGCTACATATGTGGGCAGCACATTTTCTGAAAAGAAATTTTAAATTATTCAGGGATGTGACAACAAAGGATGAAGTGTAAAAAATATTCACTGGACATAACCCAAATACACATTCCAGACAGTTTCGAAAACTGCAAAATGAAACATTAAAGAAGTTTTACGAATAAGCCGATAAGGGTGAAGTGAGGTGAGTACAGAGCAGCACTGGAATGCAAGGCCGTGGGAAATGGGAGGCCGTGAGAAAACACGCCAACCAGCGGCATTGTCCGGCACAATTCCCATGTGCAATGCGATAAACACAAAATGTTTAAATATTCAGACACATAGGTACAAAGTTACAGAATTTTAGCTGGAAATAGCTGAACATAAACCAATGAAAGGGTGTCCATAAATTACATAGAAATATTTTTTTATTGCATTTAAACAACTTATACTACTTAATAATGTAAGGCTAAATAATACTTAACAACCTACTAATTGTTCTCCACCTCTCCAAAACGCATTAATGATTCAGGCTAATGCCTAAGGAAATGGAAATTATAAATTTAAAAGTTGGTAACACTTAGGATCTGAGAGTACTTGTCACTAACTCTTGAAGTTCTGTTTGCAAAGGAATTTGGACTTAGTAAGCAACCTTGAAAGCTTTGACAAGTACCGTGTCATATTTTTATACTTGAGTGGTAAACCAGATATAAGTATGTACCGTCATGAAAAATTAATCTTTCACTTATGAGTAAGTGGTATGACACTGGTTCAGTGAAAGCTGTACAAAACCTCAGTCTATGGAGAACTGTAGAAAATAAACTGTATTTATACGAATAAAAGCAGACCTCAATTCTAGGCCAACCCCAATATTTACAGACTTGCAATAGGACAAAACAAAATTAGAATTTACAGAATTGCTAAAAATTAACACAAAACTAATAACAATTAACAATTTTTAGGCAATGGGACACTCACGTACATTATTGTGGAACAAAAAACTTTTTAATGCTGTTTAATGGGTACAATTTTACACAATTAGCGAGAACTAAGTTAATATTTGTCTTGGAATAGTATTACAGATGTTGCAGTTTGTAGCACAAATGCAAAATCTCTGCTGATATTAGCGGGCCACCAACACATTTTTCCTATACAAATGTGATGAGAACTTTTACCATTGCATCAAATCATCCCTCTGCAGCTGTCAAATGGCTTCCTCAACTTTTCCAGTTATCTTGTTACTTTTCCCTAATCAACATAAATTGGGAAAATTATACACATTTTTATGTTTTTGTAAAAGATTACAAAATTTTTACAGGCAGTACTGACATAACCTTCCTCTACCGATGATTTTCTATGCAGTAAAGCCTGATTCACATTCATGCGCATCACGCCAAACAGACAGATCAGAGAGAAACTACGGTTGTTAGCATGTAAGAAGATATTCTGCACTACTGTTTTGTTTCTTGGTTGTAATCCGTTTACAACCAAGCTGTTGAATTTGTAAATTTTAAGACCAAGATTCAAAAATAAATTATGGACAAAAAACTAGCAGCTGTCATAATTTTACTCTTTTTTACTATTCCATTGTGGTATAGACTATTCAGAGTAAAGTGAGCACTTTTGAAAGTCCTCTCATCTGGATTAATAGTCAATAAATATTATTTATTTTAACATTAAATGTTAACTTCAGATTGTGATGGCACATACACACTGTTAATTACTTACATGACAATATTTATCTAAAAAGGTGGTTACAGGATAAAAAGGTAACTACTGTCACATCCCAAGTGGATGGATACGTACCTTCACACTTCAACACTTCTTAGGTAAGTGGAACGATTATAGGTAATAACCTAACCACAGTATGAATTACTGTTCATACTTACTTTTCATTTCTCGTACGTACAACATTAACCATCTTTACAGAAAAGTCTTACAACTTTGCAATACATAATATTAAATCGTGACCATACTGGTCACATATCACGTTGGATGCTCGGCTAAGTCTCAAATTTTACATACTTCCTATCCCTAGCACTTCAGCTCGGCAGCTACATGATACTCCCTCCCCTTCCTTCCTAGCTCTGTACCTATATTGAGTGACCAGAACTATCCCTTGCAGAACAACTTATTTTTTCTTACGAATAACTTGTTATTCCACTAGCTCCGGTGCGTCACGAGCATCTGGCTTGACTCACACTTACAATTTCCCAACATGAACTAACACTAAAAGAATATGCTTTCCTACCTTTTTCTAAAATTGAATTTTACAATATATCAAATTTAATATTTACAATTTTTACTTAATGGCTAGTATACTCACAATACTATGGCCTCAAAAGTGCTCACTTTACCGTGAACAGCTTACACAAATCTATACTAAATAATCTTGAAGAGACTGTAATTTTGTTTATTACTTCCAAAAATATTTTTAGTTTAGTACTGTCTATCAGTTAATTTCCAAACTACAATAAATACGAGCATTGAATAAAATACATGTTTATATTAAAGTATTTCATTAAAAATACAATATGTACATTGAACTATTCTGTTCTATTACATGAATGAAGGTAAATTATCAAACAAATTAATGCTGTAAAATATGTGAACCAACTGACTTCTGGTAAATATCTGCGTTCTGTTCGTCGTGTCGGCATTTGTGTGTGACCAGAGTGTAACAAATATTAACAAAATACTAAAAAAAAGTACTAAACACAAAGACAGTACAAGAAAAATGTCACACATGGGTGGAAAACTAGCAATCTCAGGGTCAGAAAAAAAAAACACACAATACAAAGACAAGATATGCCAGAATGTATCAATTCACTAGGAACTACTTAAAAGGAGTTCAAATTATTATTTGTTAGTATTTTATTATTTTCAAAATCTATGCTTGCACCAAATCACATTTTCTGCTATGTCAATGCTTGATATATCCACAAGGAAAAAGTTCAGCCATGTGTAATAATAGTAATGTTTATATATACAGTGAAATGACACCAGTCTTATAAATCTTCCAATAAACGTGGTAAAACTTAAACTCAAATACAATTTGTAGATGGCACGTAGCACAAGTGCTAAAATACAATGTTTATTTTCCTATTAAGTACATTTGTGTCTCCTTTTTCTACATTCCCTGACTTCCCCGATACTTCACGACTTTTCCAGAAATGTATAATTCCCTGATATTTCCTGGTTTTCTGTTTTCTCTGATGCTAGCCACCCTGAACTAGGTATGCCTATTATGCACACTCAGTGGAGATGTGACTATATCAATTAGTTGCTGCAAACAGTGTTGCAAAATTTGCATCAAGGCTATTCGTAGTAAACTAAGCAAATTTGGAAGTCCTGTTTTAAGATCTATTTGCATGCACATTGTGTATTCAGAAATGTATTAAAATTTCCATCAGTAACGTGCAGCATGCAAGCAAGGTCGTTGACCCAACAGCTGTTCTACAGCGCTGCCTCAGCTGGTGCAGTTCTCTTTCCCGCACTGTACTTGTTTGGAGAGATACACATGTGTAGCATAGCACATTACATGCCCTGCCCTGTGGCAGCAGGCGCCAGCCAATGTTGACACTGATGGGCGCGGCGCGGCAGGTGGGAAAGAAACAGAATGCCACCTTTTAACCTTTTTATTTTTACCCTGGCTCGCCTCTTCAACCCATTTTTGGTCCAGTTAATATTATTTACATGAAGTTCACCTGTTGTTACTTATGTTTTTGACTGTTTATTGTTGCAATAAGTTTAAATTATCACACACAACACTGACAAGTACTAGATTTTACAGTCACCCTTTACCAATCTTGTACTTTTTTGACTGAATTTACTTCTTTCATCAGCTCTAGACCTCATCGTTATGAAACCATGGCTATAATTATCATTGGCACCAAATTCACACGACATCAGAGAAAAACTTAAAATATGGAACTGTCAAGACCAAACAAAAATTGACAAGTAACAACAAATCTAATCAGAAAGAAAAATCTAAGAATAAGCTTCCTGATTTATACTTGTGTTTTGATGCTTATCACTTTGCAGGTGGGTGAATACACAAGTTATGTCAATAAATAAGTGAAGTCTTTGTAGCTAGAACTTATGGAGTCGCACTGATACAACTAACTCCTTTAATATACTCGAATGCCTACTTAGGAAATAATTAGTAACATATCCATTGTTACTAATCTAGTAGAGAGTCAAGCTGGTTATATTTAGAATAGAATTTTTTGTTTCTCACTTCATTGAAAATCAAACATTACCAAAGGCACATGTTTGTACACGATTGAGCAGGAATCACAAATTACATTCACAAGACATAACTGCAGCATACTTGGTTCAAAAGTGCATACAATAAAAAAGGCACTTCACATTCACTAGCGATGCAAAGTCTCCAACTTAGAAGATGGCAAGCTGTTAGTAACCCCCCTTAAGGCAATTAGCTTCGCTTATAAAATTCATTTTGGTGCAATCAAAACCAAAATTACATGCTACGCAAGTCATAAGAAAAGTCTATAACGCAGAAGCGATGATGTGTATTAGAAATGCATTATAGTCTATTCACAGTTTCTTCACAATTTGTTAATCAAACCTTTGAGAAATGGCCCAATGTACGACATGTATAGTTGTTTCCTAAATATGCCATGTATTATATAAGCGTTATATACTTCTGATAACATAAACATATCTTATCTCTGGTTAAATCTAACTTTTTTAATCATAAAATATACTATTTCATTTATAATTAATATGAAAAAAAAAACCGAGATAAAATAGGTATCTAGTAAGAAGCACGCAGTCCTTAGGCAACATATTATTACACTAAGTGCGCAAGAATGAGGTGCACTGTCCCTCTGGTGGAATTTCCTACACTCGGTTAAGCTTTTTGTGGATGAGGCGGAGGAATACAGCATCTTGGAAGTAGAACTTCAGCACGACTTCAGAAAAGTTGGAAGTAACTGTTAATGGACCTACTGCATAACAATTCAGTAGAGATTGTGTACGACATCTCTGTGAACACAAAAACAGCACGGGTGCCCATTAACTTTCATTCTGGGGTTCATTAATAAACTTGGAGTGGTGTAACGTACCCCTGCAACCTCCTAGTTGTTACACCACTGCATCCACAATTATTATTCAAGTCTCAGAACGTTGGCAGTTACTCGGAAGTCTGCACACGGTCGGGCGGAGCCCTTCTCTTTTCTCGCATCACTATGTAATTTATGGACAGTACCAAAAGGAAGCTACTCTGGTTCTTGGAAATACAAACTGAAAAATCACAAAGATTTTATATTCGCACTTCAACTCACTCTGATGGATAAGGACAACATGCATGAATGTTCTTTACAGAACCCTCTATGCAGTTGTTAAAGGATGTTAAAAAAGAAATCAGTCAATTTGAGGACAACCACGAAGAAGGAAGCACCACAGAGCTTGCAAAATGAAGTTCAGGGAAAGAAACTATGGATCAGCATGCATGTTTGCAGATGCAAAACTCTACTTTAAGGGAACAAAACAGAAAGAAAAATCAACCAATGTTATCATGTGTTTCAGATCAAAGGGTAAAGAAATGGAAATAAGGAAATAACGAGAGGTAAATGCTGATGAGTTTGCAACACAAAAGGAAATGGTGTAAACATTAAAATCATGAACTCGATAAGCTGAACCAACTAGAAAACAGGAATACTATGGAAACACATAAATGCAAATAAATCAGAAGCAACTGGCATACAATTTATACAAGAAATTGTCTCATTCATGCACAAACATCAAACTAACATGCCTAACTCAATTGTTATATGTATTAAAATTTTTGTTTGCAGTGATGGTACTGATGGGAAGAAAATATAGATGAACATTTTAGTCAAAGTGAGTTTTCCTGAGGGTGCGAATGACAAAGTGTCCGCAGCACCACGTAGATGCCCTGGCTTTGTGGTGGGGGCCATGGACCGCAGCTGGGCTGCGGGGAGGCGAGATATCACGCGACAGACGACCCAAGTCCACTGCATATGCAACAAGAGCAACATACACACAGCGCTGTTCAAGCGTCTCAGACACAGACAATCAACAAACACAGTAACTTCAAGACAAAGACTGCGTTACTGAATGTGTACTAACTGAGCAATAACAACTGCCCACATGTTACTATGTACAGCACAAACACAGGCAAGGACTAACATGAACAATCCGACCAACAAAGCAGAATCAAAGACAGGGAAGAGAATATAACAGTGCAGCCAAAACTTTATGCAGTAAATGAGCAGTAGTAACATTCATAACATTATGTAGCACAGCCATGCACAATACAATGCAGAAATTATGGCAGTGAATTTACCATCCACTCCTGAAACTGTCTTGTCAAATCTTCTTACTCCTAATACAAATGACTCTTCACTGTAACTAAATAGTTTTTGGTGCTTGTAATGTTTTTGGACATCGTTCTTTTACATGTATGTGTGAGTATCATATGGTTTAACAGTTTATGAGGACATTCTCCACTTTCTCCTCGCTCTACTGCAATGTTGGAATGTATTAAAAAAAACTCGAAGGTGAGAAACTACTGCCACAAATATGATTTAGCTGCTTGGATAACCAACACATATAGATATCATCAGGAAATTCTCAATCCCGCATAAAAATGTGGTGGCCATGCAAGATATGATATCCACACAGTGACAGAGAGTTCTGTTGATCAACTGCTTGCTTTTAAAATTTATAGTTTTTGTTTCCTGGCCACAGGGCATATAATCTGTGCAAATTTTATATATATATATTAAAAAACACAAAAAAAAAAAAATTTCATTTTACTTACATGACTGGATGTAAAGAATTTACTACAATTAACATTACATTTCTGTAATAACTCCCACCATTTATTAATGATTTATGAACTCTCGAAACTGCTAATTGACACTGCAAGATCACTACACCAACTATAGGCTGTTCACGGTAAAGTGAGCACTTTTGAAACCCCTCTCATTTGGAATAACAATCAATAAATATATTTTATTTTAATCTTAAGACGTTAACTTGCGAGTGTGGTGGAATATACACACTGTTTATTACTCACATGGCAATATTTATTTCTAAAGATACAAATTAATATGAACGGTTTTGTCATCTGTCAGATCGGTCTTGACTTAATGCATGCTATCTATTGAAGTAATCTTGACTCACATATGTGCCAACATTAAGAAGAGTCAATGATAAAACTTTATTCTATTAGTTTATTTTCATTACTTTTATCCGCTGAAAATCTTGCAGCACTGTAGTATGTTGCTGCACACTGGTTAGGGAATGCTGGTCTAAGTCTTGATTGCCTCTGCTACACCTCCATTCCTGTCTCCACGAGAGACAATCCTGCCAGCAGTGTCCCGGGAATTGGGATGCCCACACAGCACCGCGCACCAGTCCAGTGGCTAGTAGTGGGTGGTCATTCTGCCAGCGCGAGGTCATGAACCCCTACGCTGCTTCCCCCTCTTCCCCTCACCCTGTCTTGGGAGGATATATTGTCCTCGTGCCAGCTCTGAAACTCTGGCAGGAATGCGGCGTTCAAGGTCATGGAGTCAAGGTTGAGGTAGTTGCTGGTTGACCCGATATCCACGAAGAGCTTATACTAGGCCAACCCTGGTTTCAGCGGCAATAATGCATCATAGACCACGTGCAAAGGACCTGGATGGGGAGAGGATGCCACACTGTCGACTACTGTCACCCTCAATGTGACCGCTGCCCACTTGACAGAGCCATGTGTAAATGAGGTAAATGATTGTAGTGCAGATGTACTAATGCCCGTCGTTTTCAGGTCTGCCTCTGCGGTGATGTTGAGACCTGTGAATGAGGTAACGAGACAGCACCAGAGGATGCTGTCTCCGAACCACTGACTGAGTCCGCAGCCACCCCAACGCCCGGCTCCAGGAGAGACTACTTGCCACACCAACAGAGAGACACACACACACGCGAGGTCAGCGTTGAATCCGAGATCCAGACGCCGACTGCTGTTCCGGCGCTGACAGTCCAGGAGGTGGGTGCTACCACTGAACAACAGCCTCCACCGGGCTCGCTGTGGAAAGCCTTGACCTCAACCCTTGGGCAACGAAAGGGGTCACTGGATGCAGCCACAGCCTCACCCATACCAGTCATCAATGTGGATTCCGATCTAGTAGCAGCGGATCAGCAAACCGGCAGGGTGGGCCACTCATTGTACAGTCCACTCATGGCAGCAACGCAGAATGCCGGCGAGCTCAACGAACGTCCACGATGGATCCAGCCGCCTTACGCCGGCCAGGCTCACCTAACTGGGGGCCACTATAAGGAGACTCCATGGCGGCCACCAGCTCACTTTAACTGGCAGAACCCTCCTTACACACCTCCAAAACAAAGGGGATGACCACCTAAGACACCCAAAACGCCACAAAAGTGAGTGTTGTGAAACAGCAAGAGAAACAAAATGGCTACCAGATGCTATACCGTTGTACGAGTATCACTTTTTAAGGTGTATACCTCAGGTTATGTAATTTCAGACACTTTCTGAATGCTTTCGAGCATTATTTCAAACACAGGCACTTGCCTCTGTTTGCAGTTATTCGATGCACCTGCAATTCCTAAGTTACGTAACTGAGTATGCGGTGTTTTAAGAAGAAACTGGATAGTCAGGTTGCCATAGTGAGTGTTTATAATACATGGACACTGGGACATGTTAATTTGTGCCACATGCGACAGACATCAGTAAGGAGAAGTCATTCTAGTGTTTTCATCAAGATGCCAGTGTACATGTTGTAAATATGGACAGAGAAAGAACAGAAAATGAGAAAATGAAAATTCAGTATGCTGCCAGTTGAGACTTTAACATTCTATGTATCGAGTCACGACGACAACCAACTACTACCTTGCATTATATAACACTAAGTAAAAAACTTTGCTCTACAACAGCATTTTAAGTCATATTTAAAAGAACATTTTTGCAAATTTATTAAAGTGTTGTATGCTGTGTTAATAAGTTTTGCTACACTAGAGTATTATTGTAAATAATGTAAAAGTAATTTTTCTATGGAGTGTGTAAATTCACTTTAAAAACTTTGACGCGTGCCCGGTTAAACTGAATGCCACACTGGTCGAGAATTTTGTCGCTAGACCAATAGCAGGGTTTTTAAGTTAGGCTCGACGGGATTTGGCGAGGGGTGTTGGGTATTGACTTACACCGTCGTCCTGGTTGTTGCTGGTGATGCTGTCCGGGTCTTACTCAATGGCAGCGGGCTCGCCCCACTCTGAAGCGGTGGTTCCAGGCGACTGACTCGCTATTCCAAAAGTGCAGGTTTGACCAACCGTACCTAGCCTCAGACTTGTACACCAACCCTCTCACCATCGGGTGGTACTCTGGGCTGGTAAGAAGTGACGGAGGAAAAATATGCAATTACAACCGGAGCAGGTGCGACTGCTTAGCGTCTTGAGTTCGGCAGCGCAGTCACGTTCCACCTGCCTTTCCTTTGTGAGAGATGCGAGTGCACTCAACTGCTTGGCAGCAAGGAATGCTATGTCTTGCTCCCTACGCTTTTTGCCGTTCCTCACCTGGTAAGGCATACAATTGCTGCTTAACGAGATATGGAGTGCACATTGACAAGGAAACAACTTCACAGTGTATGTCCAGTATCGGCTTGCTGACACAGGCTTGGTAAAAGTCTCCACTGATCGCCTAAGCTTTGCGGGCTGATCAGAGACGTGGAGCTGTGTGGGCCACCAATAACTTTACTGGATGTGTGTTCATGCAAGGTCGAATGGCAAGTCTCAGGATACGGTTACCCCAGCACTAGTCGGTGCTCTCCGTGTGTACTGCAATCTACCAATAACCGGACTACATGTCCAGGGTACTAAAGATTTTCGCCTTGCCAATGTCATGCAGGGTATGCGTTAGGCCAATAGCTGGGGAGGAAATAGGGTGTGTTATTTCGTTTAGACCCTTATAATGGACACACAATCTACGTTTTCAATCTTTCTTCGGGACGAGGATTACATGGGAATTATACAGTGAATTCGAGGGTTCCACTATTCCTTGGTCCTTCATATCATTTATTTGTTCCATGATTAAGTCACGGCGGTGTGCTGACACCCTATAGGGTCTGTTGTACACAGGGATGTTGGTTGTCGTCCAGATCTCATGTTAGATTGACCTAGTATGGCGTAACAACCCCCCTTGTCCGAAGGCGCTAGCATGTTCATTTAATACTTGGTGTAGCTGGCTGAATTCCGTTTCACCAAGCTCATGATTGATTTGGTTGGGTTCAATAGGCGTAGGTACAATGTTGTCTGGACTGTAGTCCCAGTTTATGGTGACCCTATCCTTCTCGCCCATCTACACACGGCGTTGCCCATGGTCTATGATGCACTGTTGTTGCCGTAGCTATGGGCAACCTAGTATCACTGCTTCTGTAATTGCAGGTGATACTATAAATTTGGTAGACGCCGAGAGCCGATGCAGATTTACCTGTAAGGTAATTCGGCCATCAACCTGGAGAGTAATGTCATGCTGGGCCATTCACACCATTTTCCGTTGGGGGCCCATGTCCGCTAGTTGTTCTGCAGTCAGGAAGTTTCTTCGGATAAAGTTCCCTGTTGCTGCCTAGTCAAGTAGTGCCAGCACTCTGTTCCCGTTTATTTCGACTTCTATATGAGGGGCTATGGAGACTGATGGTTCCTCATTTAAACCCTGGATGATGATGGGCCTGTGGTGTCCGGTGGTGGTAGCCTGTTTCACACCCTGGCGCCGGCGTTTCCCGTCTTGCTATCGGGAGTCAGTTTTGCGGGGATAGTTGCTGGCGTTCAATTAACATTGTTGGGTGGAATGGCAGACCCCTCTTGTTTCCGGGGGGAGTTCTTATGCCAGTAGTTCTCTGGGCAGAAGCAGCATTTGGGTACAAATGCCATGTGAGTGGTTGAAGCTGGTGTACTTGTAAGAGGTGCAATTGGTAGAGCTCGAACTCCAAGGGCCTTGGTCAATACAGATTTTTCGAGACTAGCTTGCGCTACAAAGTTTTGTTCTGCTTCTCAGGCTCAGTCAACCAGTTCATCCAAGGTAGTAGGTTTAGCAATAAGGAGGACGTTCCTGAGACTAGGTAGTAACATCCGACTGATGGAATGAATGGCGGTAGCTTCATAGACTCCGGGGAACATGCGCCAAAAATCTGTTCCTTCCTTCATATGAAGATTTCAGCTTCGTCGTTGGGTACCTGAGTCTGGCTATAAAATTGAGTAGTCAGTCTGGCCAACACCTCCTCACCAGTAAATTCCGCAGCGAGCCAGTTACTGAACTGCTTCCAGTCCGTTAGGAATTCACGTATTGTTCCCACCAGGTGAGGACTAGGCCTTTCAAATGTAATTGGCTCGGTCGACCAACTGTTTAACTGTTTTGATGGCAGGCCCATTTCCCTGAACTCTTTTTCACATTCTTGCGTGAATGCTACCGGGTCCTCATGAGGTCGGCCTGCGAAGTCGGTAATCTGAATGTCGCCGTCTACCAGTTGCTGGATGGCCACGTGTTGTCCCCAGTTGTATATAGATACGAGACGGCTTGGATCTGTGAGAGTGAGAGGTATGCTTTCGTCGGCACCTCTCCCACTGGTAGGCCATCCCGGGCATAGAAACGTGTTCGACGGGCCACCCTGTACATAAGTGATGAGTTCGCTACATGTCGTGCACCTGATATGATTAATGCCTTGGCCGGGATATGTGATTTCATTGCAGAAGCTTGTGGGTTGCTGAAGGCAAGCAGAACAGCTGTATTCTAACCCTTCTGTATAATGTGCCTTTCTGGCCAGCTTAGGCATGCATAATGGAATATCTTAGCACAGTACGTGCATTCTATTCGTAGTGAGCCACTGCCTGGACAGTTGGCATGGCTACACTATGCATTGGGTATGTCATGCTCATTGTCGTTGTTTTTGCTTGTGGCGGCACTGACCTCCGAGACCAACATTTGAGTGGTTATGGGCACCATGGGGTGTTTCATGGAGTCCCCGAAGGCCATTTGGTTTCACCGGTCTGAACAAGGTAGAGGGCAACAGTAGGGGTAAGTGGTTGCCCGTCCTATCTTCCAGTCTGCAAGGGCTGAAGAACATTCTTAAGGGTGCGAGGACCACTAGGTCAAGGGTAAGTGGCAACCTATCCTTCCTTATAGTCCGAAAAGCAGAAAACTGTTTTTAAGGACAAAGCTGATCACTAGACCACTCGTGTGTGCGATTGAGAAGACACCACAAGAAGTCGACCGCCGTCGGACCATGTAGACTCCGCCCCCAATTGATTTTTCAATTAAATATGTTGTCTTTCATTACGTATTTCCTAATAATTTCATTTCACAGAAATACTATTCTTTGTTATTTTCAAATATGCCTTTCCGAACTCCGCTATAACCTCAGTCTATAATCAGATCGTTGCATGTGTCTTATCCCTCAGTCGCCTGCCAGAAGGTAAACAAACTCAATAACATAAAAAAAATTAATATTACACAACACCTATATATACCCCTTCCCCAACACATCACACCTCAGTACAATGCCAGAGCTCTGAGGGTAAGGACCTACCATGTCGCTCCCCAAAAAATAAAATAAATAAATAAAGAAAGACACTTAGCACACTCTTGCAACAAACTATACACTTATCAATTCAAACACAATTAAAAAATTAAAATAATAATAATTTATTAATCCAATTAAATTAATTTCACCGGCTTAAGATTAGCGGATTAAAACAAAATTCTTGATCAGATTAAGGATTAATCCAATCAATTAATATGATAAAATTGATAATCTGATTAATCAAAAGTGAAATGAATCTCCGCCGTCCTTACATCCGCCTTCCAGAAGATAAAGATGTCGTCCATTCCTACCCCACCCACCATCTGGTATTTTTCCAGTATCCCATTTGGTAGCAGCTCACAACAATGTTCTTAACAGCTTAGGTTCCTTCACAACAATCCCCTTTAAATTAGGTATAGCATATTCGGAGATGATTTATTATTATCACAGACATGTGTCGTTTTCCAGTATTATAACTAAATAACTAAGATTCATCAACCATTACGTATTTTACATAACCCGAGGAAGGGTCAAACCCAGAGTAATTCATGAGTGCCTACAGGATCGCTCCCAGCCTAGTAAGTGATGATAGATAAGTGAATAAAACCAAACGCCATTCCTGAGTGCCATTTAGAGATAGCCAGTATCTTGGAAGGTGATTCTAGACACATGAATGAGATGTGCAAAAGCCGCCAAGACACACGACCCTTCCCCCGCGCACTCCGAGAGCCACCAAGACATCATCTGTCACAAAGCATTCCGAGCACGACAGAAGTTTGCTGAAGCCGAGTGCCAGGCAGAGGGCAGCTACACCCCCCCCCCCCCGGCCAAGCACTAGAGGGATATGAGGCGACATCATACCTCCTACCCCAGTCCAGGAATAATCTTCTCCAGTATCTCACCTCAACACTGTGTGTTGGGCTCTTTAATGACTACCAGGTCTTCTACATCTTCAGCTGCCACCACCAGTTACCAGAGGCTTCTGCAGACTCTACCACTAGATACCAGAAGCTCCATTGGCTTCAAACCGCCTCTACTTACTGGTAGAGACAACTACACCCACTGCCCTTAATAGTAGTGGTCCCCTTTTTGTAAAGTCTCTTCTAGATGTTCCTTGGTTAGAGTGTTTACATAGCCGTCAAAGTCATTCATCCCTCTTGATTACTCTAGGAGCAGCTCACCTACACCTTGCGATGCCCTTATCTAAAGGACGTGGCAAAGGGGCATAAAACACTTGCCTAAAATACAACCAGAAAATATTCAAAACCTTAAAACAGTAAACTTCTTCAAAGGAGAGCAAAGCATTTATGCAAATCTACTACTAAAAAAATATAAAACTCATGGTTTAGTTAATAATAAATTTTTATGTAAAGATAATTCAAGAACATCAAGGTACAAATAGATCAGCATATATAAATTCAGTTTCTTTGAACAAACTTATAATGTGTGGACATGCAAACTTCATTAACCATTTAAAAATGTCCACAGAAACCATTCATTCTAGAAAACACCTACAAGATTCTAGATTTATTATAGTCCACATGACTATATAAACATATAAATAATTACTAAAAATTTCCACTCAAATGTGACTAGACAGAATTAGAATATTAGAATATTACAATATTATTGTTTCAAAATATTTGTGTTTAATTTTCAAGAGCCCCACGCATGGGCAAAGTTCACAAGATACTAATGAAATCAATCATTTAAGTTTAAGTTTTCTAAGGTCGCACGTGGACAACTTAATATTATACATGACAAGCTTCCTGATGCCCCACACGTGGGCAGCTTGAAAGTGAATAAAAACTTGAAAAAGTACTAATATTTTAAGTGTCTTACATCGCACGTGGACAATTTAATGTCTGACATGACCAGCTTCCTGATGCCCCACACTTGGACAACTTTACAGTTAATAACCAACATGCCAACATTTAATCTTTTAAATTTTCAACATCCCACCTGGACGGCTGGATTTTAAAATACATCCCAAATGGACAAGGATCTAAAAACAACTTTTTTAAAGTATAGCATTATTCTGTGTTTCTTAACTGTCGACTGACAGCTTGATTTTAAAGTAAACTCTAACAGACTCGAACATACATTGATTTAAAGTTTACTTTGATCATCATTTTACCCATTATAAAAAGTTTACGAGCTTTAATTCATTTCAAAGTACATATTTTCTTTCTTCAAAACTATTTTCGGCAAAAATAACATTCTAACATTTAAAATGCTGACAAATTATTTCTTTGGAAATGAACAAATTCCAATTTAAAATGCGCTATATTTTTAAGCGCCTACACCTCAGACATAAAGAATGCCCTTATCTCTGGCCTGATGGGCCATTACTGCTGGTTTCATAACATTACAATTTTGTGTCTACTTATCTTTTATGATACAGACGAGATCCAAGGCTGTCCTTGTCTGCTGACTGAACCAGCATGAAGTCTTTTTTTAAAGCTAAATTCAAAAATCCCCTATAGGGGTGGTGATCATTAAACCTCCAATCAGGAGGTAAGGATTATTCTACCACATTTCAAAGGTCTGTTGTGACTGTCCGCTGTAGGAAGTTACAGTTACAATACGCCGGCAACCACATCACCAACCAAAACCAGCGACCATGCGCCAGCAGCGTGAATCACAGGGTTTGAACTCACAGTACTGGGAAGACGTCCGAGCGAACATACCGTACATTTTTGACATGCAACCGCGTCGGACATCTTGTTTTCCTGCCGAAGCAGGAAACAATCTTCAAAGCAGAATCAGCATGGGATGATGTTTTTAGGTCAGTCTAAATAGTGTATACAGGTAAAATGATAAAGAGTCCATTTTTTCTAACTTATTTTTGCAGCAAACTTTTTCTTGAGTACACGTTTGTAGCATTGAAGCAGGTGAGCTTGGCTTGCAGCGACATCAAACGCAGTTAGCGTACCAAGTACACATGACGGAGGGGGGGGGGGGGGGAGATGGTAATTTTTGAGACTCCCATCTCAACCTGTTTACCGTAGGTTACTTCCATATCATACTTTCCTTGATTAGGAGAAGAGTATGTGTCACCGTGTTTATTATTCCTAATAAATATGTCTTGTTCCTATAACAAGAGTGTTTCTGTTCTAGAGGTAATACCTACGATCACTAGAAACTACATCTTCGTACGTCAACAGAGACCAGGTGTTACAAGTGCACGAACCATAGAGTAGGATTGCAGATTCCCTTCAGTCAGTCCAGGTTGTACTGGTACAGGAGCGTCGTTTATGGTGCTGGAAGGATTATATGCCTGGGTTTGAAGACCTAACCCCTGTTGCGATCACACCCAGTAGTGGTAGGAAGACGGCCATCATGGTTCACCACTCCAGGTTCATGTGCCAGAGGAGCAGAGCTGATTGGAGCACCGGGCTCGTGCCCGGTGCTCCACTACTGGAAGTACAGCTGGCTAAGGTTCTGTCTCAAGTTCACACTCATGGAGAGTATACTTAAGTATCAACGAGACCTCTATGCATTTTGGCAAAAGGCGGCGTATACCGCCGGCAAGCGAGTGCATTAGAACCGAGGTATACCGAGCCAAGCTAGTGTTCCAAACCAGCACATTGTTGCATCCGCTAATGCTGACTGTGTACCCAGCCACCAACCTACACGTCCGGTGCTAGTTTCTAGCCAGAAGATTACCAATAATTAATAACTTCGGTTATAATCAAAGCGTGCTTTACCTGGTGCAAACAAACCATGTTGACCCTGTCACAGTTAAATAAGACGACATGCGTCATCACTACCAGTAAAACATTTAGTTTTGCCCAGGATGTCTTCGCCTGAAATTAACTAAGATTGAGCTTCATATATATATATATATATTATTATTATATTTTTAATATTATGTAAAGATTTCATGACAGGGGCAAGTGAGGACTCGCTGTGCATTTTCCAAAGTACATCATTAAATAAAGTATTTTCCATCAATTTGGAGAGTATTCATTTGCCATAGTTTGAACCACTAACTCATTAAGAATTATGTTACTCTGACTTAATTATTCAGACAGAGTATTAGCAAGCAAACCGCATCAACACCACAAAGGTAAAACCCACAACACTTCCATCAGCTGCGCCACTCACTAGGAACTCTAATGCCCACGGTAGCTGGTCAGACCAAGTGTTCTAATTCTCCTTCCCAGTCTGCAAAGGTCAGAAAGAAAACTGAATACTTCTGCCACTAACTCGACTTTGTGTGGGTGCCACACCCAGAATCCAGATAGTTTTGCATCTCTCTCAGTCAGTCCCAGTTCGAAAAGGCCGGATGGTGGGTACTGAGATTGACGGTACTGTATCCTGGAAGTACACAATACGACCGCAGCTCTGCCTTGCTTCCCCACAAAGGTTGTCTGATCTGTCTTAATGCCTTATGCAAAGCATGGGAGCATAAGCAAACAATGCAGGAAAACTCTAGGGTAGTCGTGAAGACCATAAACTTATTTAATAACTCCAGCAGAAACCGAGAGCAGTAATTCTCAAACTACTAATCAACCTCAATTACCGGTCCCTCTATTTGGATTATTACTCAAATTATTAGGTAAGGCCCATTCGGCTATAGTGTTGATACTACACAAAGGGAATGCCCTCCTGGGATTACATCATCCACGATTCCATGCTAGTCCTGTTACCCCTGTAAAATATAATGGCCAGCCCCCCAAAACGGGACTATAAACCTGGCCAGTTCATAAGGTACATATTTCGACATGCATCAGAAGTTTTTTTTATGAGAAAATAGAGATAAATAATATTTCAAGTATAGGCCGTACTGAATTTTTGTATTCCTGTAAATATTGTTAAATCACAATTCCATACAAACATAATAAATTCTGACTTAATATCTCTCCTACAAAACATTTGCGACAGAAAATTTTAACTGCACTATTTTTTTTTTGATTCCTTCTCTTCCTTTAAGAGTTAAAACATTAAAATGTACTGTATGATGACACATTTATAGAAAAAGTTTGGGGCAAAAAATTTCAAATTTTTTTAAATGCAAATATCTTGTATATAAGCCGCACCCCACTTCTGTAGAAACTTTTTGTAAAAAAATGTGCGGCCTATATATGCTGAAATATGGTTATCACCCCGTATGCACCCTAAAAATCTGACATCCCAATTTGTATTGAAATATTTGAGAGTGTATTGAATCACAACTTCCCCCTCAGAAGAACACCTGGTTCAATTCACTCTAGGGTTTACCCTCCTCTTCCCTTCATTAAGATAAAGACACCCTAGAACTTTTTCCAACGTGGAGAACCTCACCCTAGCCAGACACCGACCCAAGTGCTTCCTTCTCATATTCCCATTAATCAAATCCTACCGAGCCACCAAGGAGATAGAGGACAAGGATTAAATGTATTCAATTTAAGTGAAACCCAATTAATCTCTCACTTCCCTAAATTTGTTTCAAAATAGCACCTAACATGGGAAGTTAATGGCACTAGTTTAGACTAGGCCGTTAATTGCGCCTTTGAATCACGCCTGGTAACAAATCCCCTGTCCTCGGGAAAGACTTCACACTAATACAATTAAATATAAGTTGCATTTCTGCCTCAGATTTTCCATAAAATCAGTAATACTAATTGATGTGTTAACATGACTGATTGTAGCGAACAATCATTGACAATTGTACATGAGCACTTCATAATATCTTTGTCGGAATGCGTCATGCGTCATTGTGAATGCTCAGGTTTTATCACAGCTGTAAATACAGATAATTACAAACATCAACCAAGTGTCAACGCATCTAACAGAGTTATTGTTGTCTTTCCAGTGCATCTTCAACGGTTAAGCAGTAACAAGTGAATCGTCACTTAAAAAATACAAGGTATGCAGCGATTCGTAATTTTGAATTGGGTGCTCGCTTATGAGTGGTTACTATGTTATTAAATGTACGGTTAGGCCGGCCAGCCATTTATAATGTGTTTTGTATTATACTTATATTTAGTATTTCTATTTTAGCATTGTGTAATATTTTAGAGTTTAGTTAGTAATTTTATAGAGTTTTTGTATCGTTACTGAATGCTTTAGAAAGCCAGCAGAGGATGCGCATGTCACCAGCGCTGCCACTCATGGTAGCGGCCGTGCGGGGCGGCGCGGCGAGAGTCTTGCAACAGCAGCAGAGGGGGTAACATGTGCATGTAGTTGTAGCACACCCAGCTCTGGTATGGCGTTGCCTAGTGAGCCTCACTATGAGCTTGGGTTTTTAAATACGTCTTTCGTTCAACATTGTATGCAACATGGTTGTTATGAAACTTGTGGAAATTAGTCTGCTTGCTCATTCTAAATGCTCACGTCTTGTGTGTTGAGCTTGGTTGGAAAATGCTGCAGAACATCTGTGGAGCCCTATTTTTCTGCTGTGGGTCATCACCACAAAATTTGCCTGGGAGCTGCGTGCGCAATCAACAGGGAGTTTCGCCGTAGCATTTTCTGGACAGCAGCTTGCAGTTTGTAAATGCCCGTGAACTGTGGACACTTGTGTGGAGGCGCGCTATGTCTGCAAAATTCTCGGCGTCCTCAAATTTGAAGGTACTGTCCAGCTGTTCTCTTATGTGGGGGGCAAGTTGCGCTCGATGCCCGTTACTACTTGGATAATGTTGGCGATAGTGGCGTTCAGCTGGCCAAAAGAATAGTGACATTATCATAATGTACTGACTTCTTGTGGCCAGAAAAACTGTTCATAGAAATTAAAATAAACAAACAATTTGCACATAATTTTTCTTTAATTAAATGAAATTCCTGGCCACAGGTTGAAGGGGGGGAAAGGAAAACTTGATTTATTGGGATTGTAAAACACCCTAGCTATGAGTGTAGGTCGCTTTGACCCTCCCCAGTCGCCTCACGCTTGGGGGTTTCAAAGCAACATACAAATTTTGGTTTGTAAAATACGAAAGGTGACTGTTAAGCAGGAATATTTATTTGTTTATAGTCTAAAAGCATAGTGACTCAACTTGTAGATTCAGATACTTTTCGAGGCTCGACCCATCACTAGTAAAAAAATGCAATTAAATATAGGCAGACAGCAAATATATGAACTGCAGTAGCAAGCTGTCTTGAGTGTAGTAATCAACAACTAGCCAAATATCACAAACTTATCACTCAAAGCTCACTAATGTACTGTGAAAATTGAAATAAGTTTGAATGCACGTTATGCATCACATAAGCCATACACTGTAGGCTACACAGTGTACAAACTGCAAAGCATTAACAAGCAATTTAATTTACAGGCCTGAAAGGATGCAGCACTATATGTGAGTAAGTGTTATAGTCTTACCAGAGTTGACAGTGTGGCGTGACTTCGCACTGGCACAGTATGCTTCAATGACACGTAAAATCTGAGCATCCTCTTCAAATGTCCTTTCACCTACAAAACACACCCATATTACATTACCATCAACATAATCTTGTTGCATCACAGTGTACTGAGATATACAGTAACCCAAAGCAAAATTGAATCCAGTATTCACATACTTCAATGTGTGTAAGATTTTTATTTTATCTCGTACGTAGGACAATTTTCTGATTAGACAATAAAACCCTCATAAGAAGTTTCCAATTTAAGAAGTTTCCTGCTTATTAAGTTCATTAATTTTACGCCTTGTCTATATACACATTTTCACATGATGCCTTGTCGACATAAGCGTGTGTCAGATGTAAGTGGGAGATATTTTTGTTCGAGTGCTAAGTCAGGCACACCCTTAATTCAGGCGGTTCATATTCAGTTAATCTCTACATGGGACCGGTGCCTTCCCTGTGTAGAGTACTGGTCTGGTAGCTTTACAGTAGAGCACAAAGTCTGGTTCTGCCAGAACAAGTTTCCATTTCAGGCTCTGCGCCTTAGGTGGTACACCTGGGTGATGGAGTTTGCTAGTGTTTGGACGAGGTTCTGGCTGGCTGACTGTGTGAGTAGATGATCCTGAGATGTGAGTTGGTTGACTGTCGAATGTGTTCGGTGTCGGTGGGGACAGAGCAACAGGCATCAGATAGGATACTGGTTCTGTCGGCAGCTGCTCCTGTTGATTGTAGTATTCCACAAGCTAAGGGTGTACTTCGTTACTCAGGCGGGGGTGGTTGGAATAGGTCTCGTGGATCTTCTGGTGTGACTGGAATGAGTAGGCAGCGGATGGCTTGAGCTTGATCCCTTGGAGTAAGCTGGCCTAGTTCTGCGATAAGGATGGG
Organism: Dryococelus australis; assembly: GCA_029891345.1. Classification (NCBI taxonomy): domain Eukaryota; kingdom Metazoa; phylum Arthropoda; class Insecta; order Phasmatodea; family Phasmatidae; genus Dryococelus; species Dryococelus australis. The sequence goes on from CM057000.1 coordinate 146,120,114, forward strand.
GGGTCAGCTCTGACAAACATCCAGAGGAAATAAGCACCTGCTTGATCTTCTCCTTAAGACTACTCCTTCTGAAGTAAGGCATCTGGAGTCACACACACCCTCACGTCTGTGAGGTGAGGTGAAACATACTGCCATAGAGCGGGTATCCAATCTCAGTGCTCGGTGCTAAGGCGCTGTGAGTAGAGAACATTAGGCTTCACAGATTGCAGCTTCAGCACATAGGTGAGGGTTTCGTCTGCATCTTCCCAGCCTACGGAACATCCTCCACTGGCTGGTCAGTTCCGGCAGCGAGTGCGGTGGATGACTGAAGACTGGTTTCGAAGTGAATTCTTGCTACGTATTTATACTCTGCTAGGCGGCTGCCTTGCGCTCACTGGCTGTTATCTTGAGGGTGAAGAGTGGTCACTGAGAAGAGGCTGGTGAAAGGCACAGCTCTCTGGCACGTCACCGGCCAGCTGGAAGAAAGAGACAAATGAACGATGAAACATACTAGTGGTGCCATATAGTGGTGGTTAGTACAGCTAAGTAGTACTCGTTGACTTGAGGAGCATTGCTTCACCGGGCTTGCGAATAATAAAATCTCCGCTGTCAGAAAGTCCATTTTTACCGGGCCGACAGTACAATCTTCTGATGTCACATGTGGTTGATGGTAATACAAACTCCGTAGAAATCAGATGTGGTGTTGGCTATGCTGATGAGCTGAAGTCATCTAATTACCATTGATGAAAATGCATGTCTCAACATGTAGAATTTAACCCTTTTAATAAGTTATCCAGGTTAATAAGCAGAATCTTTTTCAGTCCCTTCACAAATGTTGTAACAGGGTTTTATGGTACATGAAAATGGAAAGATACACAAACAGAAAAAAAATTGGGCGAGTATGTGTTGGGGGCACTACCATGCGTTTTTCCATAAATACACCTGCATTAGCTGGCAATATTTTCTTTGAGATAGGGGAACGAAATGAAAGTAACAAAATTAATACTTGGCCTTTATGGCTTAAATCAACAGATTGAGAAGAGATATTTTGTTTGGGTCCAAAATCAGCCATGCCGGCACATCAGAGGAGTGATATATGTTGCCCATGCACAAAATTTCTACCAGATTCAGTGGGCCCTTACCTGCACCTTATGTGTACAAGATGCCAGATCATGCTTGCATCATTGTCATATACCCAATCAAATGAGACCACATTAATTTCAATTGTGTTATTAGTCAAAAAGTGATAGTTTCAGAATGGATAACCCTTGTTTTTGTCCTGGTACCTCGTGTGTCTGATTTTTAAAACTTTATTTTGTCAAAAAACCCCAATATTTAGTACTTACATTTGAACATGCTGTACCTGAACCATCAATAAATACAGTAAAACCCTCTTACGAAGTTTTCTGTTAAGAACTTTTCCTACTTAATAAGCTTCAAAAAGTTTGCACTTTGTCTACTACAAATACATAATTTTACCCTTTTAAGAAGTTTTCCTGCTTAAACAGTACACATCGTCTTAACAAGGCTTCACTGTACTTCAAAAGTACTGTAACATCGTGGTTTTCCAGGCATTATATTTGTCTTTCGTTTCAGATTATTTGGTTATGGTGATGATTAATTAACAAAAATTCAAATTATGATTTATTATATGATTTAAACGAAGAGCAGTGTAAGTTTGGTTATGTCACGAGTTTATTGATGTAGAGGTAATTTAGAGATTATGGCTGTTGTTACTGTTATTATTCATTTTGTCCTTAGAGGTTATCAAGTTGACGTGGGACGGTCTATGGACAGGAAAACGTCAATGACTCAATAGAAGTTGTTTTTTAGTTTGTGCTACATCAGGCGCACAGGTAAAAGAGGTTTGCAGACCCTAATGCGACAGGGTCTGTAAAATCTGGCGCTTAGCCTTTAGTGCCTTTATAGTGATGGGCGGGTAGACCGCAGGCTTGGCACGAAGTCAATCTGTGCTAGAGCTGGTTTGCGAATGCGAGGTGTTGGTGGGGCCGCTGGCTTACCTCCCACTGCCAACCGATGGGTGCTTGTCGGTGATGCTCCAATGTTGGGTCTCCTGGCCCGACTGGTTGGTGGCGACGGCGTCTGTTGGACTGCCTAGCGGAGAGACTAATATAGTTGCAGCTGGCGGGCTTCCGGCCCACTGGTGCTGGTTGGTGCAGCTGGATCTGTGTCGTCCATGAGCTCACAGCCTGGTTCCAGCAGTAGACCTAGGCGGAGGATCTTTATGACCGGATGTACAGCCCTGGGGAGCTTCATCAGGGGACCAAATAGACGACTTGGGGGAACTGTGATGTGGGGCCTCGACAGTTGGCGGGAGGCGTGAGCTCGTTCTCATGGGGTGAGATAGCTGAAGACTGGGGCAGGTTGCTTATGTAGTGCGTGCTTGCTTGCCAGCTAGGATAGCAGCTGCCTTCCTGTTGCTCCACTTACAACCCCTCATGTGGGTGAACTGCATTTACCAGGGAACTAGGTGCTACCGTTCACTTCCCCAATACGGTAGCAGGCTACAATAACCCTAGCTAGAGTGCAATTCGGAAGGGGTGGATCCTTCCTTGCCAGGCTGGGCACTCCCTCCGGAGAGTACATATGCTGTGGAGGTAGTGGGTTAGCTGACAAGGGGACTCTAATCTCTTCGTTGTGTGTCTTGCTAGTGGTTGTGGCTCTACCGTACACGTGCACTAGGTACCTTTACATGCCTGGTCCAAAGTAAGGGTGGCAGTCTAATGGGTTGTGTCTTTACGACATAGGTCAGAGTCCTTTTTAGGAGACAGGCCGCAGTCCTACACTAAGATCGGCAAAATACAGTACTAAATCGTAGTTTCCTGCCTCTCAGCTGTGGAGTGATGCTTACAGGGGATAACTAAGTACAATACACACAAGAAAGAGCAGACGGTGGTTAAACTGGATGTGTGTTTTATTCATTCCAGAATACGACACTGTGACCCATACACTCCTACTGTAATCAAGGCACTGACTAGCTGTCCGAAGGTAAGCAAAGACAGGTGAAGACGCCTGTCGGCTTGAAGAGCCTGGCCTGAAGGGTGTGTTAAAAGAGCACAGAGCAATAATTAGATAGCCCTGATACCAACTAAACCCTAACTGAAGCTGAGGGTGTCCTGAAGAGACTTAGGGGGAAGTATGGGGTGTGGGTGTTGATGGTAATGTCAAGTGTTAGGGGAACAACAACTCTTCTGGGGTGGCAGCAGGTGCTGAAGAAGTTCGTATCTGGTACCTGAAGATCTGGTGGTCTCTTGTGACGAGAGCGGTAGAGAGCAAGAGAGCAGAGCGCCTTTGCACAACTTGTGCGAAGGCAAGCTGCTGATGTGAATTGCAGTTCTGCAGCTGTGCAGGGACAGATATTCTCCTGCGCTGGGGGTCATCTCGTGTGTCCTCGGGCTTTGGGTAGTTTCGATGGGGGTGGCTCCTCCCTGCTGGGCGTAGCTAAACTCTGCTGCCATTTCTCAGGGCAGCTGGAAGCAGACCTCCCTGCTTGCACAGCTGTGTCGGCTGCGTGAGCTCATGTGCAATTTCTTTGGCATGGTTTACTAGTGTATTCCCATTTCACTGTGTTTTACTTTAGGTAGGCGCAATTTAATATATTTTTCTTCTGTTTCGGACTGAACATTTTCTTCTATTAAATTATTTTCCGCACATGTACGTAGCCACTAGGGTGTAGGCAACATCGAGTTTGCCTTCTTCATAAATTTCTATGCAAGCAGTTCATCTATAATTGATGCAAGGTGTTTTATAGATTTCATCCTCGATAATGTAAAACAAGTGATTTTTGTCAAATTTGTTGAAGAATGAGACAATAAAAAAGGAGAACATAATTTCTGCCTTCTAAGTCTACTGAAATGTTACAGTACATATAAATTTTAATATTTACATGCATATTTTGGAACTAAGTAATATTCTAACTACCATCTTTCCTTATAGCCAGGCCCAACTACGTACATTAATTACAGTACATGCAACAACTATTTGACAGGAATCTAATAGAAAACAGCAACATAAAACCTGTACAACTACAAAATTACCGAAAATGTAGGTCTACAACAAACATACTTCACCCTTCTTCCAAAAAAATTTTCTCAACAGAATTAGCTGGACACACACTGTAATCATGAGATGTAAATTAACATAAAAGAACTTACTGTGCCTTCTGGCGTAGCTGCGCGACGACTTGCGGAAGTCGTCTCGGCCAAGAGCCAAGCAAGGGCGAATGGGAGGAGAGGGACGAAGGCAAGACATGCTCCAACCCTTGTTAGCTGGGCGAGGGGTGGGCTTGGCAGCTACACTCACACGAGGAGACACGGGCGTGCTCACCACAGACATCTGCAAGCAACACACGGCCTCACAATCACAATACAACCCTCCTTCTGCGTTTAACTAATATGGCATTAGCTAGCGCGCATGAGACATTTAGCTACACTGAAGACTTTTTTTTTTAAGTCAACAATTTTGCTTTGAATAGATAACTGCAAGTGATTGTCCAATTTTTTCAATACAACACAAGAAAAGTCAATAATATGAAGAACATTAACCAACAACTGATTTATAAAAAAAATGTAGAAATGGACAAAGAAAGAACAACTTCCTTATATGCATATATATTTGTGGAGTATTTCATACAAAGAATTTGGCCATGTAAGTGCCAAGATTAAATAACAATGCTATATTATAGAGTTGTTGCAATATATATTTTCCGATATCGATACCAAAAACTGATACCAATGCCCTTCACATAGAATTTTAGAAAAAGTGTTACTGTTAATAATACATTAAAAACATTTATCCTAGTCTCATTTAAATAAAGAAAATAATGTCTTAAAATACTGTATATAATTAAGTGTAATCCGACACAAAATGCAAGCTGACCTAAAACTTTCAAACCCTCTGAAAATGTAAATAATATGACACCAAATGCAAGTCAAATTTTAAATGTACTGCGCACTATCAGCTAAGAGTGCACGGAGAAGTTATTGATCGGACAGTGTCATATCTGTTGGTTTACGAGGGTGGGGAGGATGACCTCTTCACACTGCTACTTGTTGGCGAAACCTTACACGCATGGCAAATGTCTGTCTTTTAAAGTAATTAATCATATTTTACTGCAAAGAAATATTATAATTTTGAGACACAAATGAGGCGATTATAATGGATTTCTTCACTGTCTTTAATAATAATTCAAAACCACGTCCCCTGATTTTCCATCATGAATTACACTGCACTCGGCTCAGTGCCCATTAATAGACGGCAAAAGGTGTAGAATAGGCATTTACATATTATCACTTTATTCAAAGACGAGTGTCTATTTAAATAAACTAATATAAATCCTCCAATTTCCCTGCAAGAAGTTACTGAAAATGAACACTTACAATATAAGTCGCTCAATGATCCAACAATTTTTTGCTGACAAGTGGTAAAGTATATGCTTTTGGGCATATAATTTTATTCGCGAAGATGCTGCCTTTTGAGTTTAATAAATATTAAGTTTTAAAGTCATGTTAATTTTACGCCAGATACAATGAAACACCAACCTTACCGAATAAAACCTTTACACACAAAAGAAAACATCTTTACAAATAATAATTCCTCGTTAAAATGTTTTGCATAACATTTTCAGATGAAATCATTTGCTTTGAAATACAAGTGATGTTCGGTGCAACTATTTTAAGTAATGCATACCGTATTTAATCGTGTATAGCTCGTGCCATGATTTTTGCAACAAATTCCAGGGGATATTATTTTAAAAATAAAATTGCACCAAAAATTTGTGCATTCTGTTAGTATGGGACAAATTATTTTTTTTTTTTTACATTAATGTGTGGCGATTATGATATGTTTGGAAAATACTTTAATTAAATAACTTGGGGGGGAAACAAAAAACAGAAACCTCCTCCTACTCCTCAACATTTCCAGCATTGTTTTTCTTTTTTCTCCTTTTAGCAGTGACTGGCTCTCTCTTTTTTTGCAGTGCTAGAATGTAACACTACCCTTTTTATATAAAAAAAAAATTCCCTCCCCCCTGCCCCTGGGAACATGGCTCACTAGCCTCTGCCAAGGAATCAAAGAGGGCTTGGCGGAATTATAGACCAGTAACATCAGTGTGTTATTTGAAGGGGGGGGGGGGGGGGGGGCATAAACATGTCCCAGCTTTGGTTTGGGGAATGACAGGATGCCGTTAGGAGAGTGTAGGGAGAGGAGGAGGGGGAGAGAGGTTTCGACCTACACATAACTGAAGAGTCGCTGAGAGAGAAGGAAGAGGAGTGATGTAAGAGCGAGATGAGACAACAGACAGTCCGTCATTTCCCTCAACATCCCCGGACAATTTATGGCTACCACTCCTCTCCCTTCCTCTTTTTCTCTCAGTGTATAATAACTCGCACCCCTGAATTTTTTTCCTTTATTTTGGGAAAAAAGGATGCGCTATACACAAGTAAATATGGTGTGTGTGGCATATACAAACCAAAATAAAGTAATAACCTGACTTCATTGTCTACAACTGACACTAAAGTATCGGCCCGATACCATACCCGATACAGATACACATACATTGGGAAAAGGCGAAGTATCGGCTGATACCGATACCTAGTTTCTGTATTGGAACAACTCTAATGTAGTTACATAACCAAATAATTTATGGAGATGTGCATTTTTCCTATGGACCAAGTACAAATTTCAGGGTCATCTTATTGTTAACGCTGTCCTATATTCGGGTAATTATAGTATATTTTCATCTTCATCATCACCCAATCAAGCCATTTCAACAACTTCACAAGCTAGAAGTCACCTTGCTCATAACTCTCCTAACTATATTACTGGTTAATTGGGCTTAACGTCTCGTCGACAACATAAGGCATTAGAGACAGTAACTATATTACTGTATAACATTTACACTTACAACAAAATGTGTCTAACCAGTAAATAAATGTTAGTGCCCCTCTTTATTCTCCACTTAAAAAAAATTTAAAAACTGTTTTATTACTTGTACACACAAGAACACAGCAGAAAACTTACTACAACCAGCTGATCAAAGTAAACAAAACATCATGCAAAACACACAAGTAATTCACAACGTGTTACACACTACCCTATAGGATGTTAGTTACCGTTACGTATATGGCTTGGTTTCCTTCAAGGAGTAATAGATGCTTCTTTGAGAGATAGTAATAAAAACAATTTGTACACTCAAGTTTCACTATTGTTCAAAGACAAAATGACAAGTACACTATCTACCAAAAAGTAATTGGGCACCTGACCACAATGTTTGCTCGGTGGTTGCCACCCTGCTAGAATATAGTAGGGTCACCTCTTGCGGCTATGACAGCAGCCACCCTGTCTGGCATGCTCTCTACGAGTGTTTGCAGGACATCCACGGGGATTCGTCGCCATTCCTCTTGCAACCATTCCATGAGTTGAGCAATGAATTTTTGCTGCACCTGATGAGCCCTCACCCGGAGATCCATTTCGTCCCGAAGATGTTCTATAGGGTTGAGGTCGGGGCTCTGGACAGGCCAGTCCACTCAGCGAACATTGTTGTCGGTGTACCACTGCATAGTAGCCCTTGGAACATGACACCTGGCATTGTCATCCTGGAAGTAACACGGGTCCATTCCGTAAAAACGCCATAATGTTGGGAGCATTTCATTATCCAGAATGTTACAATAGGCCTCTGTGTTCATGCTGCCACGGACAAACACCAGCGGTCCTACGCCGAAGGCCACGAACTGATGTACTGAATTACCTATCTTCACGGGTACCTAATTACTTTTTGGTAGATAGTGTATAATACTGCTACATTTGCAAAAATTAACAGCTCTTCTAGGGTATATTCATACTACATTGCTTTTGCACTCTTCTAGTGATGATGTTGCTAAGCAACTACAGCTGTTGGTAATACATTCCCGATATGTTGGATAGATGCACCACAACGTGGTATAGCTGAAGAGGTCAACCACCTCTGAACACAACCACCCCGTACACAAGGAACACTGGGAGAGGCACAAACAGGCAAGGTAAAGAAACAAGGCACAAAATCACTGCAACCAACACTCCTAAGCAAACACGACAGTTAGTTGTTAATGGCAACACACACAGCAAGATTCTCCTACGTTTTTCTTATCTGCACCTTGCACCTTCACTGAGCAGTCCATTGAATAATTTAACAGCCATACTAAACCACAATTTTAAATTTCCATACATTTTCCATTCTATTAACGAATACTGTGAAGGTCTAACTCTTCTGTTGATTACAGCTTTTGAACTATTTGTAAACTACCAGAAGTAATATATAATATATTTATTGTTTACAGTTATTTATTTATTTTTAATATTGTTTTAACTCGCAGCGACACTCACTGCTGAAAAATTCTACTGTATCTTGTACCGTAAAACTCAATCCAGATGTTCTAAACGCCAATACAGAATTACTGCATGTGTATGAAGCGTAAGGCCAAAATATTGCAACTTTTTAATTGACCGTTACATAGTATTTATCATAATTAATATGGTATACATGTACTGTATATTGCTAAGTAAAAATGAAAAAAATTAGCAATATTTTTGAGTTTTTGGCAATTCAATTAGCAGTCCTTAATAAACACAAAGAATGGGGAGTTTATAATAAAGTAACTCATACTGCAACATGAATAGTGATATAATTTTATTAACATATACAGGTTGTACAAAATTAATGTTTACACCCTCTGAACCTGAATAACAGAGAAACTATGGGACTGCTGGTATTACACACATTAAGGAAAACATTGGGCATGTGCGAATGTTAATAACAGTTACAAATGTTCAAAATGTTAGCTATCAGCAGCAAGACATCATCTGCAACACTGCAGAACAGAATGACTCACTGTAGCTACACTTTCCATCAGAGTGGATTCACAGGCAGTCACAATCATATCTTTCATGGCATTGAGTGTCGATGGCTTTGTGGTGTACAAATTGTTCTTCAGAGTTCTTCACAGATAAACATCTAACCACGTTAAATCTGGACATGTGGGTGGCTACTCAACATTTCCTCGTCAGCCTATCCACCTCTCAACAAATGTTTTATCCAGTAGCAACAGTATGTTTAGAAGATGATGTGGCAGAGCACCACGCTGTCGTAAAAAGCAAATATCTAAGGAGAGTTGGTGAACAGCTGGTACACGGTTTTCTTGCAACATGGTACAGTAACTCTCATCACCTGTCACCATTCTGTCACAAGAAGAATAGCCCCACGCATCATCTGACAGATATACCAGGAGGATTACTGCTTGCTCTACCACAATGCGACAATTTTCATCAGCCCAGCACACAGTTGTGGCAGTTGACAGTTTCAAAGTTGCCACATTGGACCAAGCAATCACGTCAGTAAAATATCCTTTATTGTTCAACATGTTCAAAACCCACTCACAAGGTTCTACATGCCTAACTGGGATATCTTCATTCTTAGCGTGAAGTAACATTGAAATGACTTCTGGGGGAACCTGTGGATTAGTGCAACACCCCCCCCCCCCCTTTTTTTTCCACGTACTTCCTTGTCTGTTGTCCCTCTTCCTGCCGCACTGTCCTTTCTTCACATTACACAGAGTTCTGTCCCTCTCTAGCTTGTCATGTAACTGTGTCACTGTTGCACGTGACTGTGGTGTAGTATTGAATTCTGCCCTCTATTGTCTCTGCACATCAGTCATGTTCTCACGTTTCCAACAACACTTGAAAATTCACTTATTTTGCTCAAAAGAAAACCTTGTTACCTCCTCCATTTCTTCTACATTTGTAGTGCTGCTGCTCATGGCTGCAACTGAAACTTACAACAGCAGAATGGCTACATGTGCTCACATACACCCAACTACATTCTTATAGTGTCAAAAACACGAATTATCACCAAATTATCTTCAATAGTTTCTCTGTTATTAATGTAGAAAGAGTATAAAAATTAATTTGAGACACCCAATATTTGCTGTCAACAACTTATCGTAACACACTAATACCAAATTTAAACCAATTTGAAAAGTTATAAAGAAAATGTGACACTGAAAATATAAAATTCCAGCTTTATAATAAACCAAATTCCCGCAAATGAACTGCTCATGAAAGTAAGAAGTGTGCAGACATCTGGAATGGTTGAAAATGCCTTGCCTGTTTGTGGCTGTGAAACTTCACTCCTGATGGCAGAGGCTGGGATTTTTGCCTTCAGCCACCAATGAGCATACATTCCAGAACGGTAGATCTCTTGCTGATGCCGTGGAACTTCCCAGGGCTGTGGGGTAGATACAGGTGAAGAGTCCAAGCAGGACGACAACACTGATGGAACCACACCGTCATTGGACCCAACGAATACTTTCTCTGAAGTGAGGGATGGCTGTGCAGATGTACGGGGCGTCGAGCCAAACGGGGATGTGCATACACACTGGGCCTCAAAGTCAAAATCACTACTGTCGCCTCGCTCGATGGATGAGGGAGCAACGCCAAGGCTAGAGAGCTCCCCGCCAGGATCGAGCTCCGGCAACAGGCCAGATAGATCTGGTGAAGGGAGCGTCGAATTGCCTGCGATGTCTGCCAGGCCAGAGTCCGACGAACGGGAGCTACAAGACACATTCCCACAGCAGCAACAGCACCCTTGCCTGTGGTTACACGTTTTGCATCCAACGTTCACGTAATGGTAGCTATGGTGTATTCTGTGGTGGAATGCTTCGCTAACAGATGAGGGTGGTGGAAGATCTCTGTCCCTGACAGTCTGCACACTTTCTACACTGTGGTCGCTCGATGCACTCTCCTGCTGAACAAACTCCGGAGACGTTGCAGGCTCGGAGTTGTACAGCAACTCTGCCACCATGGCATTGGGCATGGGGATGATGTTGACTGGCATGTTAAACGTAGATGAGTGTGTGGTGGGTGGTGAACTAGCTTCTGGTAAAGCAGGCATGGAGTGTGAACACATTGACCTTGAGCTCAGCTGAATCATTTCCTGAGACTTGTACAACCTCTGCTGTGGTACCAGTGCTGCTGGCACTAACAACTTAGTAGGCAGACTTTGCCGGGTGTCGAAAGTGCTTTCTCTCGAAGGCAAACCAGTAGCTTTCATGGCAGCATCTTCATCAATGTGAGACAAATCTTCGCAAACAAGAAAAGGGAAAGGCTTTGACACCCTCTCAAAACTGGACTCGTCTGATTGAGAGCTGTCCTGTTTCATCAGTTGCTCAGCACAGTTCGTTTCAGGACACGTGAGGTTTAAAACTGCACTGCTCTTGTATTGCTCACTGCTACAGCCAACTTCACATCGAATATTTGAGGAACCATCGACAAACCCTTGACAACTAGCCACACTTCCTATGCACCTAGGTGGACTATAGTAACGAATGTAACCGAAAGGGTTGCTTGCGCAGCTGCCCCGTGAACAGTTGTCCTCATCTGTAGTGGCGAGATCCACCGCATCTTGTCTTCGCAAAGTTGGGGAATTACTCTTGGAGCTTCCAGAAGCAGCACTACTCGTCTCACTATCACTTTCACTTTCAGATTCAGTGTCTGTTTCAGTTGTGCTAGACTTGATGAATGTATGCTTTGCAAACATTGCACCCTCACTAACAGGTTTAGGGAAGATGACACATTCTACTCTGTGGTTCCGCCGCACCCGAACACTCAACAAGTTAATTTTCATGCTAAACTGTGGGTACAACAATTTTTTGAGGAACTGCCGTGTAATCAAACCTTTCTTGATGAGCTGCACAAAGTGAGTTGCAAGTTGGGCATAAGGACGATGAGAAGGGCGACTTACATGAGGTGGGGGTAAAGGCTGTGGCTTCCCTACAGTGGGGGATGTGGTTGGAGACTTGATCAAAGTACGTATCTGCTGCTTGAGAAGATCCACCCAGATTTGTTGATCCTCCTTAGTCTGACACACAGCTACAATACGTTCTATCATCGAACCTACAACATAAACATACAACAGTCAACTCAGATCAATACTACGTATTTAAAACAAATTACCGGTACCCTGCATCATTTCATGATTAAAAATATTAAGAAAGAGTAATTTATAAGGACTGTCGACAGACTGTGATGGCAAGTTCAGATAACGGCAGAGAGTACAAATGTCCATCAATGATAAAACAAACTTGTCGAAGAAAATTGAAAATATTAGAATTTCAAGACAAACTCAAAATCGCAATGGTTAATACTGGACAAATATGACAAAAAAAAGTAAATGGAAAGCTTTCATTAGCCTGTAGTACCCAGAAAGCATCACACTTTGAATAGTTTGTAATCACAGTAATTAAATTTGTTCTGTTGAAATTGAGAACATCTGTATGGCAGTATCATACATGACACACATTTTGGAAGCTGTGGGTTCAATACACATTGACTGCATTGGAAGTGATTTTCCAAGGCAACTTCAACTCCCATTCTATGCTAATTCACTTCACTTAAGAAAGTAACTGAAGGTCTTAAGTATTACTGGTAATTAAAAAGTGCTCCCACAATGTAGACATACCAATGATGAACAATTATGTGAAATTGGGTTAGACCATAAGTTTGGAAAAAGTTCCCACTCAGCAAAATTTGTTTGCGTCACGACCAGCCTCAGCATAATATCAAAGTGCAAAATGATAAAGAGGCACAAGAGGGACAGAGCACTTTGCCTGGTGACAATCGGACTTGCGTGCTACACAATTAAGAACAAGGAATTATGTTTTTGACAGTATATTTACACAATACTATTGCAAAACAAAGAATAAAAAAATGAAAACTTAATGATTTCCTCCAATTCTTATTTCCTATCAGTTTGTCTATTAGTAATAAACTACAGTACTAAGATTCAGTTTTCTGAAACCTGACAAGATATTTGGCTCTCCCTAAAATTATGCGATCAGCCAAGCTATCCTGTAAATATCACAACTTGCAAATAAAATAACTGGTCTTTCATTGTCTTATGGACCCAACAGGACACAAATGTCAACTTCAGGTAAGTACATACATATTACAGTAAAATAACTGGTCTTTCATTGTCTTATGGACCCAACATGACACAAATGTCAACTTCAGGTAAGTACATACATATTAGAGTAAAATAATTTTTTGATTTCAAAGAAACTCACCACATATTTCAAATGCATTTTTGTAAGTTTCTGTATCATCCAGCTTCGCAACACTTATTCCTGTCAAAGGCAATTTACCCTGGGGAAAAAAAAATTTGATTAAAAATATGACATAAAACTTGCATACTTACATTGTATCATTACTGTTTGTTGCCAATCATCCAAAAAAACATTCAATAACCACTCAAGTATTTTCTGAACATTTTTAGTTTTATATGGCTTATGGTATCACAATTTTAATCAGAGTTGAAATAGAAGTTTCAATTTCTCATCGATTTTGATACACAAAATATTTGCACATACACACAAAATTTGAGTTTATTATCCTGGAAAACTTCTTAAAAAAGTCATTCATGAAATTATATAAAAAGAGAAAATGATTACAACAGGTAGTTTATCATGGACAAATATTTCTAAACTAACGTTTCTGTTCTAAATCACTATTTTTAAGCCTAACGCTATATGTAGTTTAGACCAAAAATATAATGATGTAGAAGTTAAAAGATTACAAAATAAAAATAAGAAGATAGATAAGAAAAAATAAATATAACAATAAAGATATAAAATGAAAAAATGATACAGTAGGGTGTCAATAATTTGGACCGTCGATAATCTGGATTCCATTGTACTGTACATAAAATTAAAACAGTCTGTACATGCAATACTGTACATACAGTACAATATTTTTTCTGTAATTAAAACACGTAAAAATCTTACCACATTAATGGTTTTATTCATCCGATCCACTTCTGTAACCAACAGAGTGAACTATAAACAATTTTAGCAAGTTTTTTTACGTTTAAGACGTCTACCGGCCCTTTTATTGGTTCATTAAAAAAATCCGGACAATTTGATAATCCGGAGAGGGTCCGGTCCCAATTAATCCGGATTATCAACTCTCCACAGACAAGATAAAAATAAAATAAAAACAATAAAAAATGAAAACTCTCACATTTTCAACAACATAGAACAAATGCTATGATACGAGTAGTAAAGTGGCAGCATGTAGCTGGCTGACCTCGTAGATGAAGGCAGACATGCGGTGGCTGACACTGAGCATGAGGAGGGTGGCTGGGAAGAGAACGAGGTAGCGGTCACGGTGGTCTGGCCCCACGGCCACCGACCCCATGTGGATGATCTCTCCCAGGGTGGAGAGGTCCTCCCCCTCCCAGCCCCTCACACCACCCATCAACACCTCCAGCTCCAGCTCCTTCTGGCGGCGCGTCGCCGAACACACAGACTGCAACACACACCTGGCTTGCTGCACTCTCATTCAATGTGCTGCTCCCCTGGCAGTTGTGAATACTACATGCAGTATGTCACGCTATAGTCCATTCACGGTTACATCTAACTTTCCTGAAGTCCTGCTAAAGTTCTACTTCCAGGATATTCTTCCGCCTCATGCAAACAAAGAAGCTTAACTGAGTTTACAAACTTATACCAAAGGGACAATGCATTACATTCGTGCATACTTGGTGAAATAGTTTTTCGCATAAGAACTATCTATTATAGACTGTTCATGGTAAAATGAGCACTTTTGAAAGTCCTGCATAAGATCTACTTGTATGCATATTGTGTATTCTTCTGCATTTGTAAAATTAAGATTGCCATAGGCCTCATCACTATATTCATGCGTCGGTCAAATGAGACTGTGAAATGATTAAGAAAGTAAATACTTTACATATCTGCTCATTTTAACACCTCGATGCATTAAGAAAAAACAGAAAGCGAAAGAAATAATTTAAGTTGACAAAAATCGTTACCTAAAACTTTTTTTTGACGTTAAGATACAAAACTACTTGATCAAGTCTCCAACCAGCTCCCCCACTGTAGGGAAGCCACAGCCTTTACCCCCACCACATGTAAGTCGCCCTTCTCATCGTCCTTATGCCCAACTTGCAACTCACTTTGTGCAGCTCATAAAGAAAGGTTTGATTACACGGCAGTTCCTCAAAAAATTGTTGTATTCACAGTTTAGCATGAAAATTAACTTGTTGAGTGTTTGGGTGCGGAACTACTTTCCCATCCTTCGTTACCAACTTACCTGGACGCATGTTACTCAGTGCGTTCGTTAAAATATATGCAAGCCTGGGCAGTGACTCTTTTCTAAGGTTGATTTCGAAAGTGCTCACTTTATCGTGAACAGCCTTTACTAGAATTTACCATCACACCTATTTTCTTACAGTTTTTTATTTATATTGATCATAAATGAAATAGTATAATTTATAGACAAAATATATGTAAAAATTTAGTTTCACCAAAAATACGGTTGATGCGCGACATCCTTTTAGTGGCTGTGGAGTGTCACGGTCGGGGCTGTTTTGTGTGGTATTAGGACACACACACATGGGTGGTAGTTAAATTAGCCTAAATAGGCACACAAACAGGGACAGCCATTCCTACCTTGCGGATGGTTGGATGCACTAGCGCTTTATTACCTGGATGGGTGGTGACCTGTGGTGGCCACTGACCATGTTGCGGCACTTGTAGTTGGCGGCTGCTGCTGGCACTGCTGATTGCCCTGGGACGGCTGTGTTGTGACGGTTGCCCCTGAACCTGCGGTTCGATAGGCCATGAGGAACTTCATCCCTTAGGAAGGCTTGGACTATGGGATGAGATGTCCCTGCAGTCTTAAAGGAGGTTGTGAATATAGACGGGGTGGCAACTGGGAGGTGAGGCCTCGCCAGTTTTCGGGTGGCTTGAACTTGTTCTCGGGGACTAGGATTGCAAGGTGCAGTCAGCGATGGGTTATGTCCTTGTTGTATTTGGAGGTGGTATAGTCCATTCACGGTTTCTTTGGCCTCTTTGAAACAAACCCTTGGAAAGTCTCCCCATGTATGACGTGTTTAGTTATTTCCTAAATACGCCTTGTATCACAAGCGTTTTACACTTGTGTTCATAAAAGTTTTTTTTTTCTGTTAAATTTAAATGTTATTTACATTTTATCAATAAATTATAATGCTTCATTTATAAATAATCTGAATAAAAATCAGGGATAAAATAGGCATGTTGGTAGCGCCTGGTGAGAAATAGTTCTTGTACAAAATACTGTTACACTTAGTGCGTACGAATGTGGTGCATTGTCCCCCTGGTGTAATTCTCCAGGATTAGTTAAGATTAGTGTGCACGAGGCGGAGGAATATCCTGGAAGTACAACTTAAGCAGGGTTTCAGAAAAGGCTGAAGTAACCGTGAATGGACTATAGCTACCTTTTTACCACTCCTTTGAGTAACACTCCAACGGGAGTAAGGCATATGGATGAGGACAACTATCAGCCCCGTGAGGGTTAAGCAGGTGATGAAGGTTCCTAGCTAGTGTTCTGCCAAGTGTCAAAGTTGAACAGACCAAAGTGGCACCCCCTTGCTCCTTTTGTGTCCGGCATAATTAAGCACGGTGGACACAGAGCAATGGATATACAATGGCTGTCCATTTATGAAACTTGGGTGGGGGTCCAAAAGGGGTCAGACCCTCAGGACCAGGCAAATACTCCCTTCGGCACCAGAAACGTGGTGGAAGAAGTACAACCTGGGTTGACTGACTAGCTGCCCTTTGGATTGTCTTTATAGCGGTGGAGGTTTTACCTTTCTGTACACTAGGGTGTACAGAATGAGTGGCCGTCTAATATGTATGTATCAATGTATGTGCGTCCCTGAGGAGGAGCCTGCAGTTCTACACTACGGTTTGCAAATGGGTGAAATAATATTCCGTGGTCTTCTGCTTATCCCGGACGGATGTGGTGTCTACATAAGAAATAGTACAAACACACTTGCAAATAATATTTTGGGGTTAGATAAAATGTGTTTATTCCGGTAGGAATAAACCCAGTGGTACATACTACCTCCTATCAAACAGGAGTTGACCGGAAGTAAACTACGATAAACAGGT
This sequence comes from Dryococelus australis, assembly GCA_029891345.1. Classification (NCBI taxonomy): domain Eukaryota; kingdom Metazoa; phylum Arthropoda; class Insecta; order Phasmatodea; family Phasmatidae; genus Dryococelus; species Dryococelus australis. Next base: position 146,137,093 of record CM057000.1, read on the forward strand.
TAAGGTGACCTGGTTCTAGACTGCACAATGTAGAAAACACTGGTGACTATATAACAACTCAACCTAACTACCCTAAACTTGTTATCCAGAAGGGACTTCCGGGTACCACTGGCCAGAAGGGCAATGGTAAGTACTGCCGTTCCAGAAGGGAAGGCGATGTTGGTGGGGGGGGGGGGGGTGACGACTTCTCCAGGGGTAGATTTCAAAGATCCTGTAGAAGGTGTTGAAGACGTCTGCGAAGGCGCTGAAAAGCTCTTGGAGTCTTGGTAGATTGTGAAGGCCTGGGTGGCAGTAAAGAGCCCCAGTACACATGGTGATGGAGCGAGCTACTGCTGATGGTTCCTTCGACACCGCACAGTGCGGTGAAGAAGCATAGACTATTGGCGAAGTAGCTGAAGAGCTTCTGGGAGGTCTCTAGGACCCGATGGTTGAAGTAGTCGAAGAATGTTGGTAAGGTCGTGAGGACCTGGTGGCTTCCTCTGGCACAGTAGTGTGGTGGAGGAGTATGGACTGACAATCAAGGACCTGTACAGGTACTTATACCTGCTGGCTTGCCCTTGTCCAGGCAGTGGGAGGTGTGACTTCTGCAGGGCAAATGACATCATTGGCTGGCTGGAGTTCCTGCTGAGGCGGCACGAGTCAGCGTTAATACCTATGGTGCCATTCCCTACGTGGCGTTCAAATGCAGTCTCTGTGGCTCGGCCGACATCTCATTCATGCTTCGGGGTTGTGAGCGTGCATCTTTAACGTTGGGTGAACAGAACAATTTTTTGGCATCTGTAATAGCTCCCGTAACTAGGGGCATATCCTGTAGGCACACTGGAAGACTGTACTGCATTCTAACTCCGTCGCATGTGACAGGGAAGTTTGCACTGATGAGGCAAGTCATAGTAGTAGTTTAATAAAGACGTCATGCATCAGGTACTTTTATATCAACAGATGTATAAAATGCCTGTAATACACAACATATTGTCACATGACACATTTCCATGCATTGGGCATGTGCACTCTACTCGCGACTTCACCTCATCATCGAGCACCAGCGCTCATTGGAGAAGTCCTACTTTCAATAGGACAATAAATCACGTGCCTACAGAGTCTGTAAACTTCACGTCACTGAGCGACTACAGACACATGGTTGGAGAAATTATACTGCCTACTCAAAAGCTGTCACGCGGTCGCCCTAACCCCAGCACAAAAGTTACTTTTCTACGAGCTGTCGAGACCCTTCCCGAAGATAAGCGAGGCAATAAGATATGTCAATGCCTACAACACTGGAGATAAGAAAAGGATTGCGCTGCCACCAAGCACGAATAAACAACCCCTGCAGAGAGAGGTTAGCCACCCCTGCACCCCTCTGGAAGCCGACAAGTTGAACATTTTAGTATAAATTGATGGAGCCATCCCTGGATCGCAGAAGTTACTGTCCCTCCAGTATGAACAAGGCTGAGGGCAACAGTAGGGTAAGTGGTTGCCTGTCCCCTCTACCAATCTGCAAGGGCTGAAGAACATTCTTATGGGTGCGACGACCACTAGGCCAAGGGTAAATGGCAGCAACTCCTCTCTTCTACTCTGAGAAGGCTAAAGACTTTTTTGAAGGACAAAGCTTATCACTAGATCATGCTTGCGCGATTATAAGACGTCACAAGAAGTCAACCGCCATCCGTGACCCTGCAGACACTGCCACTGTTGTGCAACTCAACCTTCCAGAAAGCTACAGATGATGTTGTAACGGCAACCCCCACAACCCTTCAGGAAATGGGCCCTCAGGACACGGATACAGAGTAGATAGGGAGAGTTATCGGCTACCTAGCCGAATCTGCCTTCCTGTGTAGAACCAAGTCCCCTTCACCTGGCATTTGCGTAGTTTATACTTCCGGTCAGCACAAGGTAGTTAGGAGGGTCACAGTGTCTAGTCCTCTCAGGAATAAAACACTAGTTCTCTCTTTGACATTCCTTTCCTTAGGTGACTGTGAACTCCCAGTAAACATCACGCCCACCAGAGTGGAGCAGGAGACCGGGTTTTATCAATGACTTTACCAACCTAGGGTAGGACTGCGAGTTTCCCCTTAGGGGCGCATATCGTATAAACACACACGCTTGACAGCCACCCGTTCGGTGCCCCTTGGTGTACCGAAAGGCAGAGCCACAGCCATTAGAAAGACAACCCACAAGGAGAGTAGACAGCCAGGCTAGTTTGTACTCCATTCACTGCACAATTGTGTTGCGGGAGGGGGTCTTTGACTGGTTCTGGAGGCCTGACTGCCTTTGCACCCACAGCTGCTATCGGACGATTCAGAGAAAACCCACCCTTCAACCATCATGCAGTTTGTGTCGCCAGTTGAGGTAAGGGCACAGCTTGGCCGCGGCTGTGGCCTAACACTCCTAGTTAGAGACCATATGTCACCTCCTCCTCTCTTGCGAGACCCGTAGTAGCACCCCTCCATGTCTTACACCAAAAGGAGTAGGAAGGATCTGCAGAAGAGAAAGATCGCAGCCACCTACATATCTACCTGAGCTGCACCCCAACGAATAAGGCACTCTGCCCCAAACTCCTGGGATCGAGCTCACACCGCTCGTCAGCTGGAGAGGCCTCACTGTCCAGTTCCCTCCATGTCTCTATTTTCAGCTCAGAAGAAGACGCCTGGGACGCCTCACCCAGTAGTAGCAGCAATTTGACAAGGGGAGGAGGTCCCGCTAGGCATCGCCTGCCCCTGGTTCAGAGAGATCCCGGTGAAAGTATTTACCAACAGTTCTAACGGCACCTCCAGCAGCTATTACCCACCTGCACGACCAGGACAACAGTCTAACCAAGCCAGCACTGGTACAGGTATTGCAGTGACCACAAGTCACAAAGCCTGGCGTGTTACTCAACCAGTACTTGACTTTGTGCCCAGTCGCAAGGTGACACAACCCACCCTATAAACTGGTTGGGCCCCAGCCTGCAAGTAAATCTGAACAGCTACCATTAACCTCGTGTGTAACCGACCTGCACACTAAAAACCCGCATCAAACAATTTTTCCTCTCCTTAAGTATTCTTTTGCCGTATATAAAACTTATGTTGTCAAGGGTCTACTCAATTTATTTATGCACGAACCCAGTGAAAATGTCGAGCAGAGTCAAGAGATTTGAGCAGCTCTTAGCATCAAGGTCTTGAGAACCGATGAGGGTGAAGTGAGTTGAGTATGGAGCAGTGTCGGAATGCGACAGGGGAAAAGGGATATCCCCAAGAACACCCGTGACCAGCGGCATCATCTGGCACGATTCCCATCACACGCAGAAGTCTGGGAGCGTCCTTGCCGGGAATATAGCCGGGTTCGCCTATGTGAGAGGTAAATAGCCTGACCACTATACCATCGTGACCCCTATTGAAAAAGTGAAAATATTTTGAATATGAATGTTTCTACTATGCAGGTTCATTTTCTGATTTGTAAACAGAAAAAACAAACTAACTTGATTTGCCATAAATTTTAACATTACTCTCAGAACACTTTTGTCAAATCCTAGTACTGTTTTATGTAACAAATTGACAAAAAACTGGGAGGCTTCACATCAGTGTGTACAGAAGCAAATGCTACAGTGGAAAGTCAATCCATTAGAGCACGAGTGGATCAAAAGTCAGTGTCCACAGAAAATGTTCTGTGGCCATGACAAAATTCCTATGTAAAGAATGCTAAATAGTCTGTTTTCGCCAAACTCAAAATTTAATTTTTACCGTATTGACCAAACAAAAATTTCTGTAGTATCGCCGAAAATTTCATGCTCCGATCATTAAACAATGAAGTACAGTGGAACCGCATTATAATGATGGTCAACAATGGCAAAATAAATGACCGCTATAAAAAATTACTGTGCCCATAATTTTTGTAGAGTTTTTCAGATACTGATACTTGGCATCGGTATCAACCGATACCTAACCTTTTTCTGATGCATCTGTATTGGACATGGTAACAGGCCAATACATTAGTATCGGTTATAGACAATGAAATCGGGTTATTACTTCCTTTAAACACAAAAATTATATGGTGTAGCATTACATTATACAGTATTGATCACTCGTGCAATAATTTGTTCACTCACATTCATCAAATAACCATCCAGCACGCGTAAAATGTAAACAAGTTGGAAATCGGCAATATTAGCCGGACATGCGAAAATAATTTCTATTGTATTTGCCCTTGTACATCCTGTGTTAACGAATGACATAAAACTAGGTGTGTGTGGTGACAAGTTAATAAAAAAAAAATGAGACGTCAGACAGCGACATTATGAAATGACCAGCTGGCACGACCTTGCTTTCTCCTCCATTCCTCTCTCCCCCCCACACCAGGGCTATTTTTAGGAGACGTGAGAGAGTAAGCTGCCTACCAATGAGCATGCTGCTTCACACTTTGTCTCTGTCTCTCTCTCACACACACACAGCCTGGAGATTGCTGAACTTCCCTCCCCCTCCTACTTCACTACTCCTGTCTCTCTCCCTTCACACAATTCTCTTTCTCCTCCTGTCTCTCGGCCCTCTAACCGCTCCCCCTTCATAGTTGTTTTGCTGGCCTTTGTCGGCTTCCATTCCCCCCTGGCCCTAGACACTCTGCTCTTAGCTCGCCAACACCCATTTCTCTCTTGCGCACTCACAAAGCAAATAGCAGTTCCATGTGTAGACACAGTAAATTTTTGTAAAGGGAAGGACTGGCACCATGAACAGATGATACTTTCCCATTCTATTCCAACCTGTGGATAACACAGGTATCTGTTCAAACGTAAACAAATGTAGCTTTATGGTACGTTAGAAGAATATTCGGACAATCAGGAATAATATTTTGAAGGAAATGAAAAATATCAACATTGAAAACAGACAGTTAAAAATTTAAAAAACTTATGATTTTAACTCGTTTTACTATAGGAAAGTACTAATTACTGGCATATGTTTACAAGTTTACAATTTGTTTACTTAGGAACAAAATTTACAAAATTTATCCTACAAGGCAGTAGGTAGATAGCATCTTGCCACCTCCTCCTCGTCGATCCCTCCACAACGCTTCCTCCTCCCGATCAATCATCACCGGACGCTGCATCCCCCCCCCCCACCACATGAATTAGTAACCAACATCCTCCTCTGCCTTTTATTGTTGTCTAGCTCCCATTCGTACCTCTCCCCTTCATTCCCCTCCACCATTTCTCCCTCTACTACACCCGCACACACCTCTCTCGCGCTTCTAGATCTGATGTGAGTATCGCCATGGGACACAGACTAGCAAAGGCTGGCTCGGGCATGGCAAATGGGTGGATGTCACTTGGGATGCAATGTGTTTAAAAATTTTTTAAATATGAGTTTACAAATATTCCTGTTGGTGTAGTGAAAGGTTTGACGTGCACCCTACCTCGAGAGGTAGGTGGTTAAGACACTAACCACCCTCCCTAGTTCATAAGGTAAGCCTACCGCGGCATGTTGGCAAATGTACTGGCCCGGTGGGTCATAGCAAGTTCCATGGGAGGCCGCTCAGTGGGAGGGTATCTTCGGACGAGAGTGGAATCAAACCCCAGAGTGAGGCGGAACGAGATTGTTTCCTGACCAGGGAGTTCAATCTTCCTCACTACTAAGATTGTCAAGCGGCGGGACACCAGTTGTCCCGGGGCATATCAGATGCGAAGAGGTTTAAACGATCGTGTGCATGGGGGTCGATGATCTGGCTGGAGAGATCGGGTTATTCGTAGGGGCAACGTAGGTCGACGTGCGGGAATGTAATTCGTAGGAGACACTATGCGAGGCTTGGGGACTACCTTCGGTGGGAATCAAACCCAGACCTGTCTTCTCCGAAGACAACTTAATCAAGCACGTATTTGGTTCGTCCTTCGGAGGGACTACCTTGGCTGGGGTAACGCTTGCTACTGGAGGTGAAGTCTCCGGCTGAGTAGGGGGTGTCACTTCCTTTCCGGATCGTATTCCGGCCAACAGGATCCAATTATTTATTTAAGGGCAAACAGTGATTGATGGGAATGAGAGGTGATATCGGCCTTGGTACAACTTCAGATTCCGAAGGACGGGGTACAACCTTGCTCGTGGCTTTGTTAGTGGGGATGGAATTCAAAACTCTCTGTAAGGCACGGCGCTCCCTACGTCGTATACGACACTTGGTTCCACCCTTATTAGTGTGCATCTGTACTGTCTCCTGACCCTTCCACACACGTACAATCCTGGGGGCGTGACTTGTCCAGTCACACCCAAGGCCCTGAAGTATAGATGTGCAGTCCGGTATTGGGAAGCCACCAAAGGTAGGGGCGGAAACACCGAAAACCCAGGAGCAGCGGTATGTCTTGTGCAGACTAAGGAGCAGCGGTATGTCTTGTGCAGACTAAGGAGCAGCGGTATGTCTTGTGCAGACTAAGGAGCAATGGTATGTCTTGTGCAGACTAAGGCGCAGCAGTATGTCTTGCACAGACTAAAGCTTTCTGCAAGCTCAGTCTCCTGTAGAGTTCGGTGCACCTCACTGCTAGTCTTCAGCGAGGTTTTGTTATCACACCTGTCACAAGATTTACTAACACAAAATCAAAGAGTATTAAAGTTAATTGTGATCCAGGGACTAAAGTTAAAATGATGTTAAAGCAAAACAATTTAAATTCACATAAGTTTAATTCTGTTTTCTAGGAAGATGGGAAAGTCCAGGTGAAGGTGAGCCTGATAAAATAATAATAAAATTACTATTTTATAAATCTACGTAAAGTACGCTCGTTACAGCATCTCCAAATTTACAGGGTTTATCCAGAAGGGTAAATTACGTCGCTACGACCTGTTACCGCAGAGTTACGGAAGTTGACTGGGGTAAAGGGTTGCAGGGTACAGGACATTGGGTTACCTCCGGAGTGCGTGGTCGGCTGGTGCAGTTATGGATGAGCCTTCTTCAAGCTGCAGGGATGGTGCAGTCTTCGCAGTCTGCAGAGGTGGTTGAAGCTGTTGCAGGTTTCTGAAGAGGTTGGGCCATGTCGCAGGCTGAGGAGAGGAGAAAGAGGTCTTCCGCAGTTCAGGGAGTACTCACTAACCTACGTGGCCGGTGAGCCCGGCATCTCGGCCAGGGCGTGCTCTTGGACTTCCTTATTTAGTGAAAAACCTGTGATCAGCGGACTTCTGAAATAACTTGTTCATTTCGTCACAATGTCGCACTTAACTCGTACTTTGTAATAATATATAATAATAACAGATGTCTCACACACAACACATCATGCATTTAGCGAGTACTAAAAAAAACCCCCGTAAAATGTGAAAATACAGAACGTATGTGTAAAAAATATATACTGTAAAAGTTTTATTAGACGTTCACCACGTAATTCCAATGTTTACGGTGGCAGTCGTATTGGCAACAAATAGCAGAGCAACCACACGAAATAGCGGTACCATATTTTCGAGATATAGAATCGTGATGTGACTTTGCCAACAACATTTGCAAGTTTCTCACTTGAATATTTTTTCATGAAAATACAGAATGCAAATACATAATATGTATAAATGTAACTCTAATAATAATGCCCGGAAAGTTAACAAAAAAAAGGGCAACAAAAATTAAGGAAACCTTATTTACTGCACTTTATCAATCACAATATATTCAAGATATTTGTATTTCTTAGCTAGTAACAGTGACTGTTGTTAGTTGCTCTAGGGATAATACTTCCGCTACGTTGGCAGCTACTTCCTGCTCACATGGTTTCAAAAGAGGTGTTTAAATAAATTTTTTATTAAGTTTGAGTGTGAGGTCCGGAAAATATTAGAGTAGATTGTTTATTTGTAGTATTTTTAGATATCGGGTCAAAACTTTTGGTTCTCTTCAGAACTTTAGAACACGGTTCTACTGGACTAAGAACATTTTATTTAATAGTCAGTTAAAAGGCAGTGATATATATTTTTTTCAGTATTTTATTTCAAAAGTGCTCACTTTAACTTGAACAGCCCGAAACAAGCAAAACCACTCCACTAAAGTCACTAATGGTGAATGACAGTTTAACATTATTACTCACCGCTATGTCCTTGTAGACACTGACGGACCTCTGAGTGTCTCCGCGATCGGGATGGTTTTCTTCCACGTGCCTCTCCAACTCCTGCAACATGCCGGCGTATTTCTCCAGCCGCCTGAAAGGCTTGCTCAGGCCGGTCGTCAACACCAGGAGGCCTGGACTTGCTGCGCCTTGAGACTCCATGAACGTATTCAGTTCATCCCTGGAATCGAAACACTTGTAAAAGCACCAGAGCAGAGAAAGACATGTGAAATCAATAATACCGGAAATAATTAACACAGTTGCCTAGGGTGGAACCAACCAAGTGGAAGGATTGGGTTTTACATGTTAAGTGATTTTAGGCATGTCTCGGATACCTTTCACAACATATAACCTTCAAACAAAAAGTAATTTGTGCATCCTTGCCTGAATCACATTACTACAACATTTTGAGAACATTAAGATTTACAGACTCAACTGAAACACAAAAAACACACCCTCTCACTAATTTACTCCAATGTGTTCTGTTGTAGCATGGCTCTTCTATTCTATTTAATGGGCACAAGATGCTTTACGTTTGGAAGCGATGTAATGAAAGGCAGCAGAGACATGCCTAAACTTATTTAATATGTAAATTCTTATTCTTTCGATTGGTCAGTCCTTCACTAGGCAGTGCCTGTAACAAAGCAACACTGATCAGCATATTCTACAGGGTCAATTGTTGTCCACTGTCATTATCCCTGCAAATCTCTGGTGATAAGACGAAGTGTGGATAAACAAATTATTTACAACCATGCAGCATCATGGATACATTTATACTGCAGTACAAGTTGATGGCGGCACAACTGTGCACAGGCGTTTTGTTGCTGTGTGAATCACGAAGCGTTAATTTCTCTTGCACTGAAAAATACTTCAAATTACCACAACAAGTGTGTATACGTTGTGTTTTTATCTAGGCAAGTTACGATGTTGTGATAAATCTGCGTTCCCACGGCAGGAATAAATATACAGTTACGTTACGTGTGCCAACCATTGTGTGTGAAAGAGCGTGGCTGTTTCGTGATCGATAACGCTGGCCCAGTATGTGTGCAATTGCAAATATTGGACGTGCCAAATTTATACGTTTCAACGATGAACTCTTTTTATGACAAAGTTAATTATATGTCTGTTTATTTATCACAATGTAACTTTGCCCTAGGTGTTGGAAACACAATTGTGTAATGTGCCTACGTTTTTGTGATCTGAATGTTTGCCACAATCAAAACAAATTACTATGCCTCGCTAGGATTTTAAATAAGTAATTAAATAAATCAAGTAAAAAGTAAATACCTATGCAAACAAATATCAGCAGAATAAAATATATTGTAGGTCTATTTGTGTGCATGTTCACGACTATCTTTTAAGTTTGTCGTTGCTAAGTACAAAAAATTAGCAACACAAGTTGCATGTTTGAATTTACTGTACTTTTCATTGGACTGGCTGTTCCTTCGTTTCAATAGTTAGTCCAATTAAGGCCGTCCGTTTAACGAAATAACCCAACACTCATCAATAACAAGAGGTTAAACACTACTGCTCTTTCGACCACAATTGTAACAGAATTATTTGCACAGCTGTAAAACAGTAAGAAATCGTGAATGGACATGTTTACGATGGACAATTAAATGAACATAGTTTGTTAATTACCTAACTAAGTACCAAGTACAATGTATATTATTGCCCTAAGATGATGATAATGTTGGTTACCCTTGCTGTCGGACAGCATTATCTTATTTTTAATATTAAACATTTCTGGCTACACAGACAAAAATACAAGGTTAAGAAATCCTACAAGAAAAAGGAAAACGTGGTACTATTATATAAATAAATAATATAGTGACTTGTATAATAGGCATGTGCATGTACGAACCCACATACACAGAGTGGAATGTAAACATTGCTTTTGACAGATGCCACATGGCAATATTTGTTTATATTTGGCGGAAGGATACAAAATGGGCCTGCAATACATCTTTAGTGGGGTTCCACGAAAGTCTTTCAATCGTGAAAAGACTATACGTTTTTTCATTTGGATTATTTTACATGCAGAACTGAATTTAATAACATGACACTTGTATTTTGATTTGTAATAGTTGAGACCATGAGTCTCATGTACTGCGGAAAGTTACCAACTATGCCCCCAACTTGACTACAAGCGGCGCTACAACCAACGTCTCATGTGCTACCTTGACCACCTGCTTGCCTTACACTGCACGACGCAATATCGAACAAAGTTAATATTTCCTAGAATTGGAAATACGCAAAAGACTCATGTGCTACTGTGCTACGTAGTAAAAATATACCTTTTGCTATTGTTCATTGGAGCCCAAGCCGCCGCAGACAGTCATGCTGTAAGGCAACTGTTAATCTGAGCGGCCTGGAAAACATGGTTCATTGACTTGCCACATTGGGTGCTAGTGTAGTGGTAGGGAAATGTACCAGTGTGTAATGTGCATTATAGATGGTGCCACAAGGACCTTACTTCTGGGATATTAACAATTTCTTTAAGGTACAGAGGCTCACCATTGGTCAAAATTAAAAATTGACTGTTTGTCCCTAATATAGTGTTGTGGTCTCCCCAACCAACTTGTACTATAAATTAACCCACTTGTCTGCTGGTTTCCACACTCGTATTAAGCTAAGTATTTCTCATCATGTTGTAGGGCCCATAATGGCCAGGTTAAAAGTAGAAAAAATTGACATTTTGCCCGTCCATGTAGCTGGTAGAAATTATCCTGGTAGGCTAAGCAAATGATTGGAGATGGCTATTCAATTTATTAAAAATTAGTAACAAACGGTTGTTAATTTTAATAATGGTTTTGCTTCAGCCTTAGTTTTGTAACCAAAGGTGTGTCAAGAAAATGCATTTTCAGCCTTGGTGTAGATTAGTAATCAGTCATGTAATGGAATATTTATTTAAAAAATTTAGTCTTTTCTAGTTTTGCATTGTCCTGAAAAGAAGTAACCTTGTAAGTATAGGAAGTGCAAGGAATACTTAGTGTTATACTTAAAAGGAGAATGATCTCTTACACAATTTTAACAAATGCTAGTGAGAAAGAAAACAAATTGTAGCGGACACCAGCGGGCCGCACACAAGTTAACGTACTACAGGGTATAGATTCCTTTGCGAGCCCCTTGTTTATTTAACAAGCCTGGCTGACCCACTGACGCCAGAGTATAAATGATCAGAGTGAGTAACCCCCCCACCCCTCCAAGGTGGCAGTGAGAGCTTGTACTGTGACGTCAGTGCCAGAGTGGCACGAAGCACAAGGCTACAGGGTCTGGACGAGCTCCAGGCATTCTGCAATCAGCAACTCTAATATTGGTGAGCATAACTCCGGCTAGGCAGTAGGGTGTCATCCCCGATATTGAAGCCCTGTTATAATTACCGGATTAATACATTGGCAAGGTTAGGGTAATTTGCGTATGAGTATTCCTTGATATTTGTAATTAACTTGTTGTAACAAAGTAGAGTAATAGTAATCCTTATTTTATTGCATTAATGTAACGTAACTGCATTCAGGAAGATATTGTCATATTGTATTAATGTACTGTTAGTCATAACCAAGTTAATATAATAAATACTAGTAACCCCTCTCTTACTGAATAGCCATCAGCAGTAAGTTACACCCCCATATAGGCCCCTATCATACCGAGTTAATATTAAGCTGACTAGCAGCAACCAAAGGCTCAGGAGTACCAGGGAAGGACTTAATGAGAGTTAGGATAGGGACTACTCCAACATAATATACCTGTAATAAATGGCAAATTGTTAGAATTTTACACCATTTTAACAAATATTTTTGAGAGGTACCAATACACGTGAATTAATGGAAAAGGTAAATCTTCCTGCTGTGTCACGAGAGCCTTAAAAAGATGATGCATATCGCTTATACCATTTATCTAAAAACAATTATGACTCCTCTCATTGCAACCTTAGTGTATTACTTCTACACATGTGTGATTCAAACCTCTCTCCATCTCGTACACGGAAGTAACAGTCAGCCACAATCCTGGAGGGTGGGAGAAACACATGGATACGAGGGGTTGCGAAAGACAGTGGCGCATCACTTCCCCAGCTAGTCTAGGACCAGGTCACCTACACCTGGCTAACGTAGGATTACTTCCAACCACTGGGCTTCTTGGCAGGAGAGCACACGTCACCCTATTTAATAAATTTTTAATAAACACGGCTTTGTTTCTCTTAACCTCAAGTCTCATTCATAGAGTACTTCATCATCAACTACTGGGAGGACCTCGAACTGAGTACCGCAGACCGGAAACGTGAAGATATTATTATTACGAATTATCTACAACTGGAGACTCCCCCTCAGGCAGCTCCAAGTAGAATACACACCTATTAGATGGCCATCTATTTTATTCGTACCAAGTATACAGGTACTGGAGGAGTAGAATTGAGGAGCCATGACCAGTAGCAACACTTCTCAACTAGGGAGAGACAGTATATTTGAGTTGTATCCCTACTGGAGCACCTGGGTGTTGGTGGGGGTATTTGCTTAGGTGCTTAGGTATTTGCTTGGCCTTGTAATAGTCTTGGCAACGCATACGGCTCCAATGTTTCTGATCAGCCCGCAACCGTGGGGGATCTTCAGAAGCACCGGAGCTCGCATTGGTAAAACTGTTACCAGGCAACAATAATCTAGGGCTATCCGTGTCCGTGGTGCTCCTTTCGAGGTCTTCAGGCAGCCGGCTGGTCTCGTACCAATCGCAGCTAGTCAACAAGCCGACCGAGATTGTGCCGCCTTACTCCAGTCACTGGCACCATCAACGTTGATTGTAACTAATCCAGCTTATTTCCCATCAGCACCACTGCATACGCATCCGACCTGCCATCCAGTTATAAGCGTTATTCAATCAGACCAAGAACCGGCTAGGCATCTCAAACAGTAACTTCTAGAGCAGGGCCTCGGAGGAATGGAACTTCGAGTTCTGTGTCGTATCACGTTGTGCCCTCGCTACCGCCCGAGCTGAAGACAAACGACTCAATCAGCTGAATCCAGCTACCCCTCGCCCGCAAGACGACAAGGCACCTCCCGCCAACACTTCCCGCCCGTCGTCAACTACGAACAGCTCCGATATAAGTCGTAAGCCCGATCAATCAAAATGACTCTTGACTCGTAAAGTCGAGACCTTTGCACCATCCCGTAAGGCCACGTGCCTGACCGCTATATCAAGCTACAAATAAGAGAAAGTCAACCTGTAAGCAGTACCGACCAAAGTGCAACCAAAGCCACATGATCGTGATCCAGCCTTAGCTAATAGGACACGCGTCAAAGAGTTAATGTTTTTAACACAGAAAAAGTTGTGATTTTCAGCCTATGCAAAGTGGAAATTTTCATGCTGTGTCATGATGTTTAAGGACTGTCTTAACATTGCCTTTTTTTTTCTAGTCTTGATTTGCAATCTATAAAAGTAGTTTTATTGAATAGCCAAATAGTAATAATGATTTATGAAAATTTCACATAGGATGTTTTTTTATTAAAGGTAAGCTCTAGAAATTTTTAGTTGATTTACCCACACTGTAAAAAGAATGTTATAAAAAGATGTATCAGGAATTGAACCATCGCTACTTTCTTCAATATTACGCTATGCTTAAAAACAACATAAACAATATTTTATACAAGAGAATCTGAATCAGGATTGGAATTGTGAATCGACCAAAGAATCCGTATCGAAAAAAACTGGACTCGACCCATATCAGTGGTTCATTTGACAGGTTGTGGATGAGATTTTAAAAAATCCTGAAAAATTGTCTCTTGTCTTTCGCAGGGTGCAAAATGGCAAAATTATAGCAAAATTTGCTTTAGCAACTTGAAATCTTAAAATAATGAAACACTTCACCAAAAAAAATGGGTTAGTTGTGTAATATTGGAACTGAAGAAATAAAATATAGTTTGTATGGGTAATCATTTGCAAAAAGTTTTTGCTAAATCAAAGAATGGTATTTAATAATATTAAATAAGACTTTAAACAGTTTAAAATGGCATTTGTTTAGGTTTGGAAAATGTGTTGATTTATTAAACTGGTTGTTAAAAGTTTTTGATACAGCAGTATACGTTACAAAGGGAGAATTTTAAAATTCTCATAATGTGAACATAGCAGTGTACATATATTACAATAATATATAAAAAGAACACATGTACCATAAACATACAAATGCAATCTGCAACACCACCACATATAAGAACAATATTGGTCCTGCACAACTAAACATTTTGCTAACCTCAATAGCAGTGGCAGAGAAAAACAAAAGCTTGACGCGTGACATTGGTTGAATTAACGGCAACGTCACTGTCAGACAAGGGTTCTATAGTGCCGGACAGAAGCACGGGCTAACTTACTGTGGTAAAGTTTTGCTTATCGGCCACTTCCCGGCTGCGGTATAGGTTGGGGTACATGGCCCTACCGCACTGTACAAAGTCAGGTGTGAAGTTAATGGCTCTCCGCATTGTTGGTGAAGACTCAGACACTCGTTTACCTGAAGTGGGCGTGGCTTGGGGTAGATCCTGGCTCAGCCGCTGCTGCTGGCTAGAACTAGCGCCCTGTACTGTGGTGGTGGAGGTGCAGCTACTGGTGGGGATAGTTGGCTCCCACAGTGAACGACTGGTTATCGTAGGCCTGAAGTACGGGCTGGCGATGCCCAGTATGCACACCATGAGCAGGTGCAGCTCACCAGTGATCTTATGGGGTGGCTGGAAGAGGGAGCTAGGGGGGACTGGGAGGGGAGGCCTCTCCCGTTGTCGGGTGGTGTGAGCACGGGGCCGTGGGGAGGAGCTGCTGAGGGCAGATAGCACTGTGTTGCACAATAATTGGCTAGGTTCAGAAGCAGTAGCTGCCATCTTAGCTCTCCACCTTGAACCACTTCTATGGGTGAAGGGCATACGGTGCAGTACTCTGGTCTACCACACTAAGGAAGAGCAGATGAGTTCACTAGTTATTATGAATGCAGCCAATCGGAACTAGGTCAACCAGAATCAAAACTGTCACGTCAACTGGCAAAGATAAAGCTGTCAATGCAGCAGTGGGATGATCTGGATGTCCAGCTGCGTTGTGGTGTGTGGTCCAGAAGGAGTCTGGCCACTCAGAATCAGCCCTAGCACTCCACCCGAAGAAGATAACACAGTGGATGTAGTGAGTTGGCTAATTTGGACGTCTAACCACTTTGCGGAGTGTGTTACTACTTGTTCGGGCTCTGCTGTAAGCGCGTAACAGGTACCTTTGTGTATCTAGTCATGAGTGAGGCGGTGTTGGTGGCAGTAATTTGCACCCACACTTGGACACGAACATGTCAACTGCCTACCTCCTGCAGCCCCGGTTTTTGTGCCTAATGCCTTACACCCAACAGAGTGGAGTTGAGAGATAGGCCAAGAAGGCGAGAGCTATCTCCAAAAATCCACAGGGGCTACGTATCCTTCCTAGTGGGTTCAGGCTGCATTGCTGAGACGTCTCACCGTACATGCACCCATCGTCACAAACGTGGATTTGTTGGAACCACCGACTAAAGTCACGGAAGGATACCATCCCATAGTGCAGGAGGCACTGTTCAGCGAAAGGTCCACCAGCGCACCTGAACCCCGGCCAACCATCACACCTGCACACACCATCCTCCAGTCGAGTGGCAATCAGGTAGTGGGAAAAGGGACAGTATCGCCACCTACTTAACCACCACACCGCCCTACTGCACCACAACCTAAACCCACACCACACTGGGTAAAACTTTCCGAACCTAACTTTGTACCAAGTTGCCGACCAACCAGACCCGTGTTGTACACCGGGTGGGCCCCAGTGTCCAGAACTGAATAACGGCTTTAAGATGCTACTCGCCTAGCATCAAGTAAGTCACCCAGGACAGGGACAGCCAAACAGCCGGAACTATCACACGTCAGTATTTTATTTTATTTTTTAAAATTTTTTCACATTTATTATTTTATTTGAGTCATTCAACAATAGTAGCAGACATTATAGGATGATATTACAATTTTTCATCGGGTTGGTAAGCTTGTCAGGTAGGCGTCATGTTGCGATACATGATACAATAAGGAAAGTACATGTGGTCCCGTTTGGCTGACATGACCTGCCACACAAGTATAATACTATATTTCCAGAGCCACATCTGCAATTGTGTGCTAATTTTAGACAGTACCGCACCAAGCAATGATACAATTGGGCAGTGTTCAGATGATGAAACTTTCAAAAATATTTTGGGCCAGTACAACCCTCGCCGTGCAACAGAAGTCAAGAACTGCTTGTCTAGAGAAGAACAGCAAGTAACCATTGTAACTCATCCCAGCAGCACCCCGTGACTTCAACCTTCTTTTATATTTCCGACATCTGAAATATTTTCAATTAATTTCCGCCAGTGTAAGGAGTCGTTAGGGTGCCGAGAAAGAAAGTAGTGTGTCTTTCCCGACCACCTTAGTTTAATTATCATAGCAGTAAGAAGTTTTTCAAGTGAATCATAACAGGCTGTGATTCAGTCTGTTTCTTACGTTTACTGCTGCGGGTGATAAATAGTTTTGTATGCTGCTACAATAGAAGAAACTGCAATAAATCTTCAGTGAACAATTTACGACTTCGGTATTTATTTGTTTACAATTGGTGCTCTTTTTTTACCAAGGAATATTTTTCAATTCAGAGTATTTTGTTCTCAAACTAAGCTAGTTCGAGCTAATGTTAATAGCGAACTCCATTTGAGTCTTCACTCATGAAACATTAAAAACTGTAACCTTACAGACAAACCAGCAAGTTGAGTTCGCTGTTCGCATGCTGAACAAGATTGAGGGAGATGAAAATTTCATTAAACATGTTATGCTTACTGATGAAGCAACACTTCATACAAGTGGGTAGGTGAATCATCTTAACTACCACATTTGGGGTTGGTGTCACCACA
This sequence comes from Dryococelus australis, assembly GCA_029891345.1. Lineage (NCBI taxonomy): Eukaryota > Metazoa > Arthropoda > Insecta > Phasmatodea > Phasmatidae > Dryococelus > Dryococelus australis. The sequence continues at coordinate 146,154,021 of CM057000.1, forward strand.
CGAAGTTATTGAACATCAGTGCGCCTCACCGAAGATTAATGTTTGGTGCAGTTTGATAGACGACCGTGCTGTAGGACCATTTATCTTTGCCACAAAGTCAATTACTGGTGACGTTTACTGTGACATGTTAGAACTATTTATGATTGCACAATTAGACAACATTGAAATAGAAAATGGTTTGTTTTTTTACAGCAAGATGGAGCTCTACCCCATTACAGTAATTGTGTCCAAGTTGAGACACACAATTTCCAAACAGGTAAATTAATAGAGGCGGGCTGATCGCGTGGCCGCCGCGAAGTCCAGACATTAACCCCTTGAATTTTTCTGTGGGGACATGCCATGAACATTGTGTACGCAGAGAATATATGTGACATTTACCACCTGCAACAACGGATCATCACTGCAATTACAGCCATTACACCCATCATTTGTTTGATAACCATCCTGCATTTTACAATCAAATATGGTGACATATAAAAGTAACTCACTTGAACTTTTCAAGGATGCAAACAGCCCGAGGGTGCGATGCACAGTATGTTTGATGAACCAGCTTGATGCGCGGAGCTGTTGACAGGAACACCTTGCCCACCCGCTGCTCCAGGGGTGGTCGCTGGCTGCACTCCTCCAGGGAAGCCAACATCTGCTGATGAACCTCCACCACATTTCCAATGTTCCCAATCAACTGACGATACTCTTCCCTTGTCAGGCTACAAGAACAGGACAACAACCTTGGCTTTTATCCCCAATATGCAGAGCATATTTAGGTAATACTGTGGTATGGTAACACTTTGTGACCCTTTAAGTTTCACTACTATAAGCATTCATTATATCCACACATCATGTCCTAACAGATTGTAAACAGAGTTGTTATAAGCCTCCACAGAATTGTGAACAAGCATTTGTCAAGTTATTTCACTTAATACATTATAAATGTTTAGAAATATTTCTAACTAAACTGTGTGCATGAAGCAGAGTTCAAAAATGTGGTATTAAAAAAAACATTATTTTAAAAGTGTTTGAAATTCTGCTGTTTTCAAATGAGTTGAAAACATATTGTGATTGGCCACAGTATTTTTACATCAATCAGCAATACATATTTGGCAGGAAACAACTCTTACATAATACAAAGACCTGGGCAGATAGGTTTGTTTATGCAAGACCAACATGCCCATTTTCCATTTTAATATTTTCGAACTTGGCTTGTTCAATATTTGTTAACAAGAGCAGTGATCAAAATAATTTTTTTTAAAGATGCTAAGTACAAGTTTGCAGATTCGAAGGCTTGTAGTTTCAACCACACTATCTACCAAAAAGTAATTAGGCACCCGTGAAGATAGGGAATTCAGTATGTTAGTTGACTTGTGTTTCACAGCCTTAGGCGTACGACCGCTGGTGTTTGTCCGTGGTAGCATGAACAGAGAGGCCTATTGTAACATTCTGGATAGTGAAATGCTCCCTACATTATGGCATTTTTACGGAAGGGATCCATGTTACTTCCAGGATGACAATGCCAGGTGCCATGTTTCAAGGGCTACTATGCAGTGGTACGCCGACAACAATGTTCGCCGATTGGACTGGCCCGCCCAGAGCTCCGACCTCAGCCCTATAGAACATCTTTGGGACGAATTGGATCGCCGGGTGAGGGCTCATCAGTCGCGGCCAAAATCCATTGCTCAACTCATGGAATGGTTACAAGAGGAATGGCGACGAATCCCTGTGGATATCCTGCAAACACTCGTAGAGAGCATGCCAGACAGGGTGGCTGCTGTTATAGCCACAAGAGGTGGCCCTACGAGATTCTAACGGGGTGACAACCACAGAGCAAACATTGTGGACAGGTGCCAAATTACTTTTTGGTAGATAGTGTACTTTCATTAGAGATTCTCTAATATTACAGTTTCAAAATGGTAAATAATAAATTTCTGAGCTCTACATCTAAAAATGTTTTATATATGGGAGTAACAGTAATCGCAGAATTTTTTGGGTTTGTATTTATCAGTGCCGAAATTCTTCCGTTTTTGTGAGTGCACTTACAAGCTATTAATGGAACTGTTTTCAGCATTTTCCAAAATAATTATCAGGTGTACCAGTTTCACATTTTGAAAATACAAAAAATATTTCAATGCTACAGTTAATCAAACATACTTAATTTATTTTGATTTTATTATGCTAAAGTATAATGTAAAATTTTATTTTTAAGGCGTAACTAATGTTTTTTCTCCTTTATCATAGAATTAATTTTACAGTCAATTTTCTTGAAATTATGTTAGGATTATACGAAATTTCAGATTTTCAGAATTTAGATTTTTGAGGTTCCACTGTATTAAAGGTTTTTATTTTAAAACATTACTAAAACAGTGCTAATATGAATATTTAATATTAATCTAATTTAGCAAAAATTTAATGTAGATACAAGAATTTCAATATATAAAATGTCAGTATAAACCATATTTGCAATGTACTATTTATGTCAATATGACACATATTTTCAATGACAACATTTGTGATATCAGGACTGATATTCAGAATTTAAATATCTAGATAACAGTACAAAGAATATTTGCAATGCCAATATTTGTAATATCAGTATAAGTAGGGCTGATCGGTTCTCACATTTTTAGTTAGGTTCAATTAGATTTTTCATTTAAAATGTCGGTTCTAGGTTCGGGCCGGTCATGATTACACATTTTTATTTCGACATGTAAAAATCTGACTTATGAAACCGTATTATATATTTCGCTGCCTGCTAAAATGAATATTTCTCTGCTAAATGTTTTAAATTCCACCAAATTTAGTGGAAAGTCGACTGAAAGAACTTAAACAAATATATGCTGCAGCGGTATAACAGTGGGTATGCGATTATAGACTGAAGAACTAAGAATTGTTCTTAATGACTCTATAAGCACACAACAACTGAATAAGAAAATTTCTGCCACGCAGACGGAAGTACATCTGCTGATAGTGTCAAGCTGGGGCTGGCAATGCTTAGGTCTACGGACCGTTGCCGGGGAGTTGACACTCGCATGTTATAAGCACCCGGAGTAGGTTTAGTAGTAGGAGCGGAAGAGTTACGGACTTTTCCAAATTTTTTTATTTTATTTTATTTGAATGTATGCATGCATTGCGGGTATATCATTTACGTGTTGTTTATGTGACATATTTGATGAATAGATAATTATTTGTTGCATTGTTCATAGTATGAATCGTAGACAAATCCGAGCTTCGAGGTATTATCCCAGGAAGGTATATTGTAATATTCATCATATTGAGAAGGACATTAAAAAGGATGATACTGAATGGAGTGTTAATGTTGTTGATACAGAAAAGAGTTACACTCTGTTGTCTTTCATGTTTCGATTTGGCTTTCAAGGCATAACTGCTAAAGCTGGAAGCGGTTTGTTGGAATTTTGTTTCTTCAGAAAAGCTGGTAATTCAGAAGATCAAATTTAATGTTGGTGATCAAATTTGAAGTTGGTGATCAAATTTGAAGTTGGTGATCAGATTTGGTTGTACAGGAAGTCAACTGGTACTACTGGCAATATGAAAGTTCTTGGTTATATTGAATTGTATTTTAATCCGCAAAGTGATTACGTGTTATGTATTTTACATTTTATAAATAAAGTCTTTGTAAGTACGAAATGTACTAAATTAACACACACACAAAATTCCTTCCCAATTTTTAGCAGTAAGAATATCCCCAATTACTTTGTCACTGTAATACCGAGAATGGGGATAAAAAACGAACTTTAACTTACAAGAACGCAATTTACGTCTCTGTACCTGCAAATCTTCTATTTGAATGTCGCTGTGCTCTGATTGGCTACTTCGTATTGACTTGTACTTAAGATATAAAATATAACGATATAAAATATAACACCAAGATCGCACACGACCCATCAAGACCCACACATGACAGTCATAAACTAATACCCTTGAATATATTGAATCATATCTTAAGCGCACGACACACTTTTTCTGTTAAGTCAATCGTAAACCCACCTAAAGACCTCGATAAAAAATGATCGCCCAAAGAAAAAAACAAAAGAAATGTTCTTTACTGTTCTTTTAACTACTCTTGTAGGCAATGAAACACAGTTTATAATCAGGCTGTTAAAAAACGTAGTGGTTAACCTAAACTGATTGGTGTTGCTGAAGAAACTGACAAAGCAGTCAGCAAGCAGAGAAACATAACAATAAAAAATGATCGTGTACAGTATTGTGTCCGTGCAATGAACAAAACTTGAGTCAGTACCCATTCACTGGAAAGGGAAAACTACAAGTGTGGCAGCCCTGGCTCCATAGCATTATTTATTTGCTAAATATTTTCGAGGGAACTGTTAACATACTTCGTTAATATGAAATTATAATTAAAGTAATTTATGTTACTAACATCTTTATTCACAATTTTAATATATAACCATGTTTAAAACCGTATTCCTGTATTGGCAATGCATGGTTTATTGGGAAACCCATAACCTCTTTATCCCAGGGAACTGTTTAGTATAATTTTAACGCTACAACACGTAAGTAGTAATATTGTAAATATAACGCCACAGATACGCTACATACCGTAATATAAGTGGAAGCGTCATTATTTGGTAAATTGTTAATAATTTGTTAGTTTTAAATTTGGGGCAACAAATCTCCCAACTGGTCGTTTTTTTCTCTCTGAAAATTTGGGTTGGTTTCGGTTTTTGTAAAAATGACCAAACTGAACCGAAAATTAGGTTAACCAATCATCCTTAAGTACAAGCAATATTTGCAATTTATCTCAGTCAATTTTTAATACTTTCTGAAAATAATGTATTGCACAGATAACAATATGGATAGCATGTTTGGAAACAATATTGTAAAGAGGAGCTAGTACTGTAATTACTAAAAATAACGTACATATCAGACTTCTCCAGAGGATGAAGAAAATTTTTTATGAGCCCCTGGAGCTCTGCAACATGAGCCTTCTCCGAGTCTATCAGGTCTTTGAGCACCACATTACGGTACACCCTCTGCTGGGCAACCAGATCAGGGGGTAGTTTCGAGGGTGAAGTTTTGCTGCACCCAGGGCTGGATAAATCTGCAGAAGAAAAACAATGTATAAGACACATAACATTACAGAATATGCCAGAACATACAGTCACTGCCACTTCTGCTTGTTCATATCCATACAGGCAACATACCTAGGTTGTGCAAAAGAGACATTTTTTCTCATGAAACAAAACTGAAAAATATTGTATGAAATTTCGTGAAACTGAAATAAAAATTTAAAAAAATTTCATAAGAGCTCAGTTGTAACGAAAATTGCAACGTTTCAGTTAAATCAGAAGGTCGAAATTTACAGCTTCTCAATTTTTATTTCCTTGCTCATTGTTTCAAACAAATTAACTAATAACTACCTCTTCTTCTGAACACAATAAATCAATCTTATTAGTCTTCATTTATTAAGTATTCACCTTTAAACATTTCGCAGCAACTATTTCATTAACAATTAAACTATATATTATCACATTTTTATTACGTTGAACCCACAGTGCCCATTATTGGCTGTGGTTGTATGATTACTGTTAAAGAAAATTATGTTAGATTTTTTATCAGCCTTACTTCTGTTGTTACCTACTCTCTGATTGGCTGTTGCCTGACCATGCCACATCTCTCCTCCAACCAGCAATGGCAATATGAGAGCCTACCAGGATAATTTTCTTTTGTTTACGCGTTTTATAAGTCACTGTTTACTATAACCTCTACGGAATAAATGAATAATAACAATAAGAATTGGAATACTGAATATCCTCTAAAAATTGATGCACGATGCATTTCTGCACTTTTAAGAAGCACACACTACTAAACGACTTCACCCTTCTTGGAGCACAATGTTCCTTATGGGGCAAGTCAAGCATTATCAACAGTACTTGATGAGTAACACATGTGCCTACATTGTACTGTTCAACCTGATTCGCTCAGAAGCCGTCACGTCAACACCCCTCTCTGAAGATTGTACTGTCTACCGAGTGGCCAGCACCCTTCAGCGAAGGTCGCCAGTTCCAGAACACACCACTGGAAGGCAGCGTGCATTCTACTGGAGCAGCACAGCCTCCCTAGCATCCCACAGAGGCGACAGTTTTGTGCTGCTGCCAGCAGACAAAGCGTAGGGCACTCAGGGGAAAAGGAGAATTAGTTGGTGCTGATGAAATGTTTACAAGCTGTCGCACGTGTGCGTGGAGTGTTCTGATTGGCTGACGGCAGAGTGGTGTGAGGGTATGAGGCGAGAGACAGCGAGGTTGTTGGGAGCTAGCCATTGAAGAGTGCGGACGTACTTTGATGTTACAGAGATGTTAGTGAAGGCAGGCTAGAGGAGCCTGGATGGCCATGCAACATGTAGCAGACTAAGATAAGTACAATTGTTGGTTTCTATAGTTAGATGTAGATTCCAGTAGTTGTGGTTCCCGGGGCTCCAGCATGCATTAGTTGTAGACGCACAATTTTTAACCAGTAAATGGATTGACGCAAGTTGTAGGAACATGGAAGTCTGAAGCTATAGTTTGGTTGTAAAAGTTAAAATGTTTTGGTACAGATAAGGCATAAGATGATAAGTTTGGAGTTTTACTGAATTATTTATTTGTTTGACGAGGAAGGTTTTATAATTATTTGGAAGTTGCCTCTTGCCAATAATGAGAGACAATTCTGACACAAAGTTTAGTTTCCTTTTAGTTGATAAGTGGCATTTTCCCTAATCCATAAATTTGTGCTCCAGCCACTAAGAATGAAAATTGTAAAAAGAAATAGAAGCATTTACAGTTTGAAAACGAAGAGAGATTATACAGTTGGAGTTAATTCCTTTTGTTATGTAACAAACTGAAATTCATTCTTTTTGTTGAGCGTTAATAAGCCAACGTGAAAAGATTTTATTTACTTGTTTTGAGCTAAAGCCCAAGTATTTGTCTTGGTCATAAGTTTTTAATTGTTATTTGAAAGTTCAGATGTTATTTGATTATTTTGTGTATAGAAAAAATTTATTGGCCTTAGTAAATTTGATATTTTGAAATCCAACATCTTACATTTGAGTAGACCTTAGTCCTCCCCTCATCAAATCTATTGATCTGGTATTTTAATTATTTTATTTTAAATTTAAATTTTGTAGCTGATATAATTTTTAAACTACTTAATTAATGAGTGGTATCTATTTAATTAGTTGATTGTTTTTCTAAGTCAGTGGATTACTAAAGACCTTCATTTTCCTCTCTTGCTTGCAGAGCAAAATGCATTCAGAAGACCTACCAATTTTTAAATATATTTTTAATAAGTCTAGTGTATGGAGCTTCACGATGCGACTTAAACAGACCTGTGGTGGAGCTGTCCTCCGGTAACTGTGAAGTTCACTGATTTGTAAGTCGTATATTTCTTTTCAGCAGCTACACTTACCATTTTTGACGTGATGTTTTCTTGATGACGAGATGTTTTAAGAAAAGATGTGTTGACGAGTATGAGGTGTTAGCTACTATAGACATTGGTTTGGTGGAACTCCACAGTTCAGTAATTAACTTCTAGCTATTTATTGGGCCCTGTAATTGCCGTTAATTAGTTGACGTTTAAGTTATAACCCTTGGAGTTGGTCAGTGTTATTAGCAGCAATTTCGTCAACTTTTTTTGACACTAGTTTGTCGTTAGCTGTATTGCTGCTCCTAATACTACTCCCTATTGAACTTTGCGGGTATGAACCCCCCCCCCCCCCCTAAGTTTGCCATCATTGTAGCTAGACCCCCCCCCCCTCCTAAAACATTACGTCGTAAAGTCAGTGTGTTCAGAAGTACGTACTAGGACTCATAACTAAACGGCTTAGTCTTAGAACAGTTTGATAGTATAATTGTTCCTCATACCATACTCCAAACAAGGAGGTGTAAAGAAACGGCTGAAACGTGAGTTAAAGGAAGTCATTGAGGAACTGAGTAAAATACCTCCTTCAGAGACTGATAGTATTACCCCATTGTTTTCACCCCCAATTAAATTATCAGGTGAACAACATCTAGCATATCAGCTTGACACATGTTGCTCTTCTGCGCATTGGGCATGTGCACTCTACTAGCAGACTTCACCCCTTCATTGAAACATTAATCTTTTATGGGCACGTCACACACCGGCAGACAATAAATCCCGTGCCTACAGGGTTGCTCCCAGCTCAGAGGACAATTACACACACACAGAATATTCTCAAAATTATACTGCCCACCTAAAAAGTCGATATGCGGTCGCCCATTCACGCCTGAGAAAATTGTATTAGCCACTGAGCCACCGACATGTCAGGACCAGAGAAGCTAGTTAGATGGGCTGCTGCAGGAAGGCAGCACCCATCGCCCGATACAGTCACTGCTGCCCGAGCCTTGTGGGGAGGCAATTGATATGTCAACAGCCTTTCGCCAGAGAGATAAGAAATGGTGGTGCGGCCCACAACCCTAATTTAAACCACCTCTGTGCGGCGAGACTAGCCATCACCGCAACACTCTGGCAGCCTGCAAAACAGAAAATTTCTGTATATAAGGAGATACAAAACTGCAGCTCGACACAGTTTATCGGACCTCCAGCCTGCAAGGGCTGAGGGCAGAGAGTTCATCAGCCCTCAAGCCTGGGTAATGCTGAGGGCGCCTGTCTGAAGAAGACCAACCAGCTTTGACAAAGCTAAGAACATCAACAGGGAAGTGACTGTCACCCTGTCTTCGGAGTCTGAAAAAGATCTCCCTCTCTCAACCATTCGTGCACTCACTAGGCCTTCTACGCCGGAGAAGCACACAGAGAAAACCTTGAAGCAGCCGAAGGTTTCCCACGACGCCGTCCACAGCCAAGGACGCCTTCACCGCCAGAGGTATATCGACGCGCTCACCTGTCCCACTTATCCAAAAGTCAATCCTTCAAACTCCGCAGTCGCAGGTTGTACCGTCGTCCCTTCAGGACTGCCGCTCCCAAATTTGAAAATCAAATTGCAAATTAGAAATTTGAATTTACTTTTTCTTCACTTGCACTTGCCTTCACTAATCATAAATTTAAATTATAAACTTAAATTTCTGACCTTGCTGCATCCTAAACCAAGGGCGTGGCAAGGCAGGATTTGCATTAAAACTTAGCAAAACCTATCAGAACATTAATAATGGCGAAAGCCATGCAAAAACCATTTTTCTGTACAGTGTAAGGGTAATTACATTTTTGAAATGATTTGTAATAGAAACAAAGAAGTGTGGTCATGTTCTTTATTTTAAGTACTTTTTTCCAATTTTTCTGATCATTCACATTTCTTTCACAAATTTTACACACTGAATACTTCTTTGGTTAGCTTTCTAAAAGGTGTCATCTAAAAGGGTAACATTGTTGTTTCTTTTCCCATATATGACAACTTGATACTTAAATACACTTACATAAAACCCAGGTTGCCAAAAATATAGAATAAAATGCAACTCAATTCAGGTACCAATACTTTAGTTGATATTCAGCTAATACTTATATAGTTTATAGTTATGCTCCTTACCGGCCATATTACTAAGTAAATAAAAACTGCAAAAGGCCATCACAAAATATATGGAGCAAGTGACCTAAATTTACCCTAGTTACAATGGCTACTATATTTCTGTTGTACCTACATTTACCATTTTCATTATCACATCATGTTTAATTCCTACACCAGGAAAAACACATTACTGGTCATCAAACAATAATTATGTTTAATTTATTCACAATCCCAAGTGGATGGGAGCAACTGTTACGCAATGCCAGCCTTAACTCCGAGTAAATTGGATTTTTGAACAAGCCCTAAACTTCGTATAGTTTCTCTTTAAAAATCCTAACACAAGGAGTTTCACATAGCAACTACTTAATTCCAGAAACTGAAAACATAATCAATGCTTATTGGCAAGTGTTCACAAAAAATTACAAAATGTTTACCAAGATTTGCAATAGTGTACAAATGTTAGAAAAATGTTTGCACGTGGTCGCAAAAGTTTACCCATGGTTTCTAGTGGTTACCACCACTTTACGTCTTGGTGACGACATAGCCACCAAAACTTGGTTACAAAAGTAACAGAATTGAGTTTTTGGCTAAAAGGCCAACATTTCACAAAATTTAAAAACTTTGAATTATTTTACAGTCTTCGTGGCCCCTGCCTAACATCAAAGTGACGTAAGTGACCTGTTTGCTTTAGGAGCCTGCATTGGTGATTCAAATCAAGTACTACTTATCTCATGGTAGAAGCTTGCCCCCTCGAGGTCGCTGAGCTCCCAGAGAGCAGCACGTGCCAACATTAAATACACCGCTCCGGCCTCTTGCTCTACCAATCAATTTAATTTTCCCCTCAAAAGCAGTTTTTCTAAGAAATAGTGGGGTTTTCAATTACTCCTGGGAGGGATTAAGCTATTCACAGCCAATGGCTGAAAACATTATCATTTATGGTGACCAACACAGCGGACACCAATTTCCCTTAGGGAGTATAACACAATGAAATTCAAAAATCCAATAAAAATTACAAATACACCCTCAACTTCCGTCCTCTTGACCAAGATACCGGAAGTAACGTAACAAAACGTCAAGTTTTTCGTCAGCGCGCGCACCATCCCAAGCTCGTTACCAAGCTGGTCGTCGACTGTGCTGTGCTCCCACGACGAATCACGGAAACATCAGTCCACTGCACACTTCTTTGCCAGGCCTTGGTGTTGCTGCACGTGAAAAGTAGGCAAGGAAATTTACAGTTATTATTCCGGGTACCTCAGATATTTTTAAGTATTTAGTAGTGACGTGAAGCTGGTAAGAACATCACAGTTATATTTTATTAGGGCTTTAAACCACGTCGGAAAGTTTTAAACCTTGAAACAGCATGTGTGAAAGTTTGTGCGTAACGGGTCGTAAGATGCACAACTCAACAGGTTACCAGGCAGACACAGTAAGTACTTTTTTTTTTGCTACACGGTCACAACCCCCTAATTTTAAGTGTGTTTTGAAGTAGTTTTGCAAGTTGAAAATATTCACAGATGTGGGGTGACGGGTCGCCCGTCACAAATTTATTACTTTATTGTGTATAGAGCTACGCATCCCCCTGCATTTTCCCAGCGGATTGAATAAATACAGGGTTGTTTGAAATTGAAGTCTCGTGTCGATGATTTCTCCCAGCACGTAACGCTTCGTATTTAATTTCTAAGTTTAACTATTGTTGTCCAGACTTGGCTCATTATTAAAGCGACCGCTCATTTGTAGGCATGAACTGAACTTGCTTGAGTGTCCTGGCGCCTGTATAAGGCTTCAGTCAGTATAAGACGTGGGACTATGAAGTATTGTCTGAGGCGTCCGCACCTCAAGTGAGATCCATTTTCAATTACCCAGTATTACCAACACTAATTACCTCAGTTCGTCTGCAGAAGACTACACCCGGAAGTACTTGAGTCCCCCTGGGTAAATTGGGAGTGCACTCATTTGTTTTCTTTTCCTGCAATTATCTCAACGAGCCACCAGTCCCTCATATTTTAGATGCTCTCAGTAAATGCCACGTAAGAGTAGAGGACTAAATATCTAACGCCGTCGATTAGCTCGACGGGCACTAACGAGAAATCTAGAGGCACAACCTAGTGATGTTAATCAAGGTACTACCATTGAAATTCACCCAGGCCTCACCTGACATCAAACCTACGAGTGAGCCACGTAAAGAACCACCCCCCTATAAACACGGATTGCAGTTCTTATTTGAACCATCTGCTAAGGATATATAGCCCTTGGCATGACCTAGATTATTACGACACTCTAAGACAACTCAAAAGTGATTCCGAGTCTAGGCCACCGCATTGTCCATGTACGGTCACATAGGAACCAGCAGTCACATGCGAAGTTCGCACAACCACCGGGAAAGGTAGTGATTGTATGCAACCCCCAAGACCTACTATTACTCGCCGGACTGTAACAGCTACCCCTTTGTACCCGTAAGTAATCCCACTAGGCCAGCCCCTTAAAAGCACCGGGTAAACTTTCAGGTAGCTGAATAAATTAATCATTGAGTGGTTTCATTTCATTATCAGCTCATTTTTTTCTTCCTAATTCCCATTAATAGTGACAGCAGGCATCACGACTTTTGACAACCTTCACAGTAAGCCAGACCAAACTCCCTGGGAGGGAGATATATGTAGTCAAGTTCACCCTGGGGTTTGATTACCCTCCTCCGGTTATGGTCCCTCCACCTAAACTGTGTCATCCCCAATCATCCAACGTGGGCAGATCCACGACTCTGTCAGGCAACATGATTATTAACTCTACCAACACTTCCGGAGGGAAACTACGTAACTAATATAAGAGGGGGAATCAGCACCTGTCCTTTTGGTTATTACCTTCCACGAAGCGGAACAGGAATATCTACCATTCTGGTGTACAGTGCAACCCCCCCCCCCCCTGCCCCCCAAGACAGCAAAGAGTCCGAAGTACTCTCTCTCAACTACCGGTCAGGAGTGTGATTGAACCCGAGCGGAGCACGTCAAGCCAATTGTTCAGTATGAAGATAATATCTTAGGCTTAGACAGACATAGGATGAAAAACCATTTTCAAGAAACCCCTCCTCTAACCCACAAGTGTAACAACAGCAGACACCTCACCACTGTGCCGCAGCCAGCGAGGAGTAGCATGCCGCGTCCCCTCATCCAAAATGTACCATCTAGGTTAAGGTGACTCCAGACTTTGTTCCCACTAGAAAACCCACTATGCCGACCTTGTACAATGGTCGAGCCCCATAGCATATGTAAGACGCCTGCCTTATTTTAATGTCCCCTGCAATACTGGCATAGTGCTGGTTGAACTCATCCACCCTACTTAAAATAAGAAACACTTTAAAGAAAATTTCCCATATAAAATGTGTGTTCATGATTAACGTCCCCAGTTATTTGTGCAGGACAGACACAAACAAGTGCCCTGTATAAGATCTCTGTCCCAACATGGAGAACCCCATCATAGCCTGGTACTTGTTTTAATTCAAGTGTAAGTTAAGTGACGTCCTCAGTCAAGGGTATTAACACCCTTGTATCCCTAGGGCTTGCGTACGGCTTCGACTTTTATTAGTAGACATAATTTTAAGAGAGAAGTTAGACTTCAATTTAATGGCACCCAATGCAGGGCATATCTACCTCACAGGAGCCAAATATCAATTTGAGTTGTAGAATAAGACACATGGTGCACAGGCTTTCAAACAAATGAAATCTAACTTACACATGATCTCTATGTCAATAAAGTACTAAAATAAACAAAGATTATACTGTACTTTGTTTAAATCATATAAAAAAGATTGATTTGGAAATTATACTAAATGAATTGTCACCCTACGCAAAAACTCGTAATCATATACAAATATAATATCTAGAACCAAAGTTAAGAGTAACACCTGAATAACCGCAACGTTACAAAATTTAACAAGTTCCAAAACATTTTAGCAAGTTATTCATTATGACAAATTTGTTGTAAAACCAATTGCCAATATTGAAATTTCCATTTTATGTAGTTATTTTAGTTATGAAATAATGAAAACAAACAAGAAGATTTGCACACAAAAATTTCCTTTGCTGGTGCACTAAATGAATATTCTATAAACACCTGAATAATTACTGAAAATGAGAATTTTAGTTTCGTTACAACTTTCAGCAAATAAATTTCTTGCCAAAACGAAATTGAGTAATTTTTTTGTTTTAATCTCATTATACAAAATACTTGCAGAACTCTAAAGGTCTCCAAAAAAATTACATTACCAAAATCATGTGCATTCTTACACAACAAAAAAGGGTGAAAAGTACACTTGCAAGTTAGAATTAAAACATGTTTATATTCTTAACACTATAAGACAGCAAAACTTAAAATACATGGCTCCCTTTTCTTACCAGTGTAGTGCTAAGATACTTGAGATTACTTCCTTGATTTGGCTCAACTCATGTTATTTCTATAGGTCTGAGATATCTTACCATAATTACATTATCCTTATTTGAGGCACTACCATATTTCTGTACTGAAAATGAAAATCCACATGGTGTTCCTGCCTGAGGCAGGGTCATGTAGGGACAAGAGGAGGTTAGTGCTAATCAGAGCCAGCTGCTCTACCTGAGATACAGACCTTTTGCTCCGAATAGTCCAAACAATGGACGAGATGATGAGATGTAATGGGGGTGGAGATGCAGTGGAATCATGATGGGAGGAAATGGGAGAGCCGCGAGAAAAGCCCCCCCCCCCCCCCCTCCAATCATGACAGTGTTTACCACACTCCCCACATGAGAGCCTCCTGCCTGAAAATTTCCCTCCCACGTATGGGAGTATAGGGAATCAAAAGCTAAATTCGGGCAAAGATCTCTGTCATTTTTTGTGCTAGTATTTTCAACTAAGGTATTCTTTCTTTGTTGAAGATGGAACGCATCAACATTTGTAAACCATTCAAATTTCAATTTTTTAATTTTAAATGCACTTTTTAATTATTTATAAAATGTCACAATTTTATAAATAATGAAAACGTACATTTGAAATTAAAAAATGAAAATTTGGAAGGCTTCCAAATCTAGATGAGTTCAATCTCTAACAAAAAACTTTCAGTACAAAATAAAACCACAAAAAACAACTGAGAGATATTTGTACAAATTAGCTTTTGATTCCCTATACACCCATGCATGGTGAAGCCTGGCCTTAACCTGGGATTGTTCCAGACACCTCAGAGTTGGAAGGCCAGTGAGCTAACCGTGGCTCCCATTTCTGTACTAACACATTAAAATGGAATAATGAAGAATTTGATATTCATTTATGGTTACTTTCAACATATCTGAGGCCCTGCTAAAGTTCTACTTCCAGGATGTTCCTCTGCCTCATGCAAACAAAGCCATACAAAGTCTAGAAAATGTACTAAAGGAACAACGCTATGAAACTCGTCCAAAAAACTTGAAATTTCATTAAACCTTTATTGACAAGTTACTGGCAATAAAAAATATGTGCGTGTGTGTGCGTGCATGCATGCACACATGCACGCACGCACACACACTCTACAGTTCTTCACAATAGTTTAATGTGAATATATACTATTTTGCTTTTAAAAAGTCAATATTCATTAGTGTGACAAACAGCAAACCTGGTAATGTAGAGTAGAAAATGTTGGTAATACACAAAGTATGTAGTGTCACATGAAAAAGGAGAAAAGGGGATAACAAAAATAATAAAACCGGCCTTTCCCCACGCCCCTGGACCTCAAAAACAATTTGCCTCAGGCCCCCAAAATCTGCTAGGTAGCCCTGCACAACTACATTGTGTTACAAAACCTAGATTTTTTTTTTTCACTTGGAAATACTGCACTAATCACACAAAATAAAAGTTACAAAAAATTCTATCAAGTCACGTGGACTCATGGAAGCACATGTCATCTCCAGGAGAGGTGGCTGGCAAAAACTGACACCACATGCCAGTTGCACTGTAACACATTTCAGCACCTCACACGGTGACACATGGCACAAGGCCAAAATTTCTGCCAAGTTTTTTATTTAGAGTGTGTGTGGTGACGCTCTTGTCCTCCACGCCAGCTCTGACCTCTCTCAAACAGGGAATCTTTAACACTGGGAGACTTTGAACTTGTTCTATAACCAGGCAGGCAGGTTGTGTACCGTTTTAAAATTTTGGAGGGTTCTAGAGGAACACTGTTTTTTGAGTTTACCGAATTTGGTGTATTTGCATGGTTGTACATTTATTAGTGTCTATATTTTTGTAAAGTTTTGGTGCAAACCCTCTGTATTCCGATTTTGACCCTGTTCAGGCATTTCAGTGTGTCCCCTATTTCAGTTCTTTGGGCACATGTTAGCAATTTAGTTAATTTTAATTCATAGGTAAACACTAGTTAGACACGAGATTTTAACGGACACATAATAAAATTTTTTGTTATTGTGGTGGATTTCGTTAGGTTGAATTTTATTTTTGCGGTTTGGGAAATTTTGAAGTACAATATTTTCTGTTTCCACAGATTTAGGTATAATTTGAGATTTTGAATAATTATTTGGCTCTGTATTTCAAATAAGGTTTTTGGAAATATCAATTTATTACTATTCTAGGGCTGTTGTTGTGATTCTAAAAATTTCTATATTTCAGTCTTGTATGCACACATTAGATCAGTTCCGCTAAGATGTAATTTTGATTTCTCGCTAGATTAGAGACTGTGAAATAGCACACAGTAAATAGCTTTTTTTTAATATATACAATTCAAATTTTGATTGTGGTTTATATTCAGTTTTGAGGTGAATTTAATTAATGGGGATGATTATTGGTGACCAGCTGGATATATTTTTGTTCTTTTAGAGTAGATAATTTTTACTTGGAATTGAACTTAGTCTCTTCCAATCAGTTGTAAGGAATTCTAAGTGGTTTACTAATCACTCGCCTATTTTTGATTGGGGCTTACGATTTAATTTTTCATTTTTGCCAAGATCCAGGCGAGAGAGAAAGGCAGCCGAGAAACTTAGACGCACGGCACTCAAGCAGGTCTTGGTGGCTCCACCACTATGTTAGACAAACCATCAGATGCTGTCGCATCTGTTTCTGTTACGTTTATGCATTAAATTTCATGCAGCACAGAGCTCGGCAAGACGTGCTTCAGAGCTCTGTAAATTCTAGCTGCATCCGCTATTTAGCAAAAAAAAAGTCAGTCCTTTGGACATGCCTAACCAGCACTTGTAAGCCCTGGAGTGGCACTGGTACATCTTCGCACTGTCTATCTGGATGGTAAGAACTATCTTAGTTAACATCGCTGCCACTGAGCGCTACTAGCCATACGCGCCTTCCCGCCACACGAGTTTCGGTATGGCATTCGTCTACTAGCACTTGAGTTACCTACACGTTTTCTCGACAGGTCGTGGAGTTGCTGTTTTTATACAAGGAATGCAGTCTTCGAGACACTTCCGTACGAACTACTACGTAGTCAATAGTTTAGGTTGTTATGTAGTGCCATAGTGAAGAAAGTAGTGATTTATTTATTTATTTTATTATTTCAGTATCTGTATTCAAACGGGTGTTAGTATGTTCTATACCCAGTCAAGTCTTTCCAACCTCCAGTATGAGTAAGTGAGCTTCTATATTTTTCCTTAAAATTCTTATCCGCACGCTTACGTAACTAATTTTCTATATTACTGTTTGTTCTATATTTTATAGTGGTTTTTGGTTCAACGTAGTTTTGTTCCCTCTTCATCAGCTGTTTTCGGCTGTTTTATGTATCCCGTTCCGTGTTCCGGCATTCAAGTTTCATCCCATTCCCATGCCAATCAGCGCAGCTCTTAGTTTGGACTAACCATGATTCACGCCATGCAACCCGTGGACCATTGTCGCTGACAATTTTTAGAGCACAGATATGAATAACCATAACAATTATTAGTTTTTTTTTTTTTTTTTTTGGTAATAATCTTGTTCAGGATATGATCGCACAAACATAGTTTATTTATGTTAAGTGAATTTTGAAATGAAATTTAATTTTTTTTTATAGAGAATAACTAAACTTTCATTGTGAGAATGGTACCAGTTTTGGACTAGAATTTGTGGTAAGATATCAGTTCAAATATCTAGAACACTGGCAGCTGAAAGACTTAATACTACACAATGGAACATCCATTACCATGATTACTGTAAGGCCAAAGTGGTGAGGAAGTGGAACCAATGTCCTTTGTAGTCCAAATCCAGGCATGACAATTTACAAGCCCTAAGCCATCTCATGTTCTGGAGCTCCCTTAGTTGGAATCTGTGCATAACCGAAATATTAATAAAACATAATATTTTTTCGTTTAAACAAAAACTATTATTCAATTTCTGTTTGTCATTTTGCAAAACAACCACCTACAACAGATGTGTAGATGTAATAATTTCTGTTATCCATGTTGTAGGTGCTTATTACCCAGCAAATTCATTATTTTACAGCTGTAAAAAATACGGTTTAATTTGTGGACATTACTTACAGGTACTATTCCCTCACATAAAACAATTTTGGACACTATATTTTTTTGCATAACAGCATATCAAAATCACAATTACGGTGTTCTTGAAATGTACAACTAATTAAAACCAACTCACTTACAGAAATTAGAAAATTCAGATTGAAATAAGTAATGAGGAATTACTTCAATAAATATTTAAAATTATGCTAAGTTTTTTAAAAATTACTACCCAATACAAGTACACAACACACACACTCTCTCTCTCTCTCTCTCTCTCTCTCTCTCTCTCTCTCTCTCTCTCTCTCTCTCTCTCTCTCTCTCTCTCTTTTTTTTTTTTTTTTTCAATTACTTATTGTAAAATATATTTTCCTAAGCATACCTGAAAATGAATTGAGACAATACAATTCTGTCTCACACTCGTCAAATTGTCTGAAAATGATTTTGTTTATTTGTAAATCCCAAAAACACTGTAACTGTGATTTTGGCATGTCGCAATATGTGGAATCTAAAATGTTTTTATGCAAGGAAAGAGAACTTACAAGTAATGTTTACAAGCTCAACAGTAGCTTGTACAAAAGCAAAATAATGAAATGTTTGTTTATAGTCTTGGAAAAGGTTGGGATAGGATAGGTTACGTTACGTCAACTACAGTTAATTTTCAGTAATATACTACTTTTTACTAGAGATGTTCGGATACTGATATGAAGTATCGGTATTGGCAGATATTTAACCTTTTTTTAATGTATCTGTATTGGGTATGGCATCAGGTCGATACATCAGTATCGGTTACAGACAGTGAAATAGGGTTATTATTTTCTTTAGACACAAACATTATATGGTGTGGCTGTATGTTTTACAGTACTGATCACTCATGCAATAATTTTTTCACTCACATTCATAAACAAACTAACCATCCCACACGTGTAAAACGTAAACATGTTGGAGCTCTGCCATAGATGCTGTACATGAGAAAATAATTTTGCTGCTGTACAAGAGAAAGATATCTTACGTAGTTTGTACACCCGCCACCGCACCATAAGTGCACATTGATAGATGCCTTTTTGTGTAACATGTTGCCGTGGTTTTGCTTTCTCAAGTCACGTTACCATCTGTGGCATAGTAATTGCATGATAAATATTTGTAAACATTGCAACATAATACAAATTTTCTGTCACAAATGTTTTGTAGGGGAGAAATTAATTCGGAATTTATTATGTTTGTACAGAATTGTGACTTAAGAATATTTACAGGAATACAAAAATCTGGCCTATAATTGAAATATTGATTATCCCTAATTTTTAATCAAAAATTTTTGATGCGGCCTATATATGCCAAAATGCGTATATCATGGACGTGAGTGGAGAATCTTCATCTCACTATGCTCTTGGTGATGATAATATTGGGAAGATCTCTTGCTGTTAATTTTTATTATTTCTCATATTTTTTCACAATAATGGTGAGCTGGAACAACAAACAAAAGGGAAGGGCATTGGTATTGGGACATCGGTACTGGAAAACATGTTATCAGAACAACGCTACTTTTTACCACTTATATTCATGTACATGGCCAAATTTGGCCATTTCTTAATACTCCTAAAAAAATTGTCTTTACAACACTACTTTATGCTTTAATAGGCTTCCTGAGGAGTCTTGCGGAACCAGATTTCACCCATTTCCAACTACTCATTATTATTATTTTTTAAATATTTTCTCGGAAATTTCTGCTTTTTATGATAAAACAACTACTGTAGGACATGTTTAAGTATACGACTGATACCTTACAGACTATTTCAGCCCTTTTAGTATTTTCCAACATGTTCACTTTTTTCTTTAACTCTGTAACATTTGTTACTTTTTTTGTGCAGTTAGTATGCATCGTGGCAAATTTTCTGGGTGAATCACAGTGGTTGTGGTAAGAATATTAGTATTTTTTGTAGTTAGGTTATGTTGAGATAGGTGAGATGAGGGTTAAGTTCATTTGCACTAATACAGTGTTAATTACTATTTTTATTCATGCATATGTCCAGTTTTGAACCTTCCTTACTTTTTTAGAACAAAAAAGGCAGACAATGTTTAACTATTCCATGCTCTAATAGTCTTCGTGATGTGTCAAGAATCATTTACAGCTCTTATTTTCCATTTTTGCAAATTTTAATTTTCCTAAGTATTTCCACAATGCTATAAGGAGACTACACACGGCCATCCCCAATG
The DNA here is from genome assembly GCA_029891345.1 of Dryococelus australis. Lineage (NCBI taxonomy): Eukaryota > Metazoa > Arthropoda > Insecta > Phasmatodea > Phasmatidae > Dryococelus > Dryococelus australis. Next base: position 146,174,160 of record CM057000.1, read on the forward strand.
GTATTAGGAACTGCGAAAGCAGCATGTGGATCAGAATCACCTATTTGCAACTACTTACAATTTTTTTTTACTATTTTCTTAGAAATTTTTGTTTTTATGGTGAAACTCTATTGTAGAACATGTTTAAGCATGTAGATTCTTTCTAGGATATTTTCAGCTCTTTTAGGATTTTCCAAATTTTTATTTTTACATAATTTTACCTTGGTTGCAAACTCTGTATTATAAAAAAGTTTAAAATGTGTTTTATATAATCAACATTTACTTTTTCTGTTAACTTTTTGTGTAAAATACAATTTAATTAATATTTATGACATTATTTTGCTTATAAGCATCACAAAGCAATAAAGAGAACAAGGCACTATCCAAGAAAACTGAAGATGGTGAAACTGTTAAAACCACACAACAAAAAAAAATGAATATTCTTGTGGTAAGAACCGCAGTAATCCATCCACAAAACTTGCAGTGATGCACGCTAATTGCACTAACAGCATTGTTACAAGTGTTACAAAAAAAAAAAAAAAAAAAAGTGAACATTTAGGAAATTTTGGAAAATCCATTTTAAAAAAGGCCTAAAAGGCATCAACCAAAAACTTAAACATGCTCTACAATGGTATTTTGTCACAAAAGCAGAAATTTCCTAGACAATTGCAAAGAATTTTAAGTAGTTGTAAATTGATGGTTCTGGTCCACACTGCTGCTTTTGTCACGGCCAGGTCCCTAATACTTAAGACGGCCACATTTCGGCTCTTTATAGCACTTGTGGAAAGACATACATGACAAAAACAAAGATTGTAAAAATGGTCAAATAAGAGTTCTAAATAATTTGTAATCAGGAAAATGTGACGGACTGTGATAAAGTGTTAGTTTTATATTTCATTACCAACTATACAACTCTGCATGCTTTCAAATGCCAACAGTAATATACTTAATTAGAAATATTACAATATGTCATTGCATAATGGGCGCACCATAGTATTAAAGCCCTGAAAGGGGGGAAAAAAAATACAGCCTGAAAGTTGCAGTCATTTTCAACCCTGCAGAGGAGCCAGAACATGTAGGAATGCGCCCTGCTCCAGAAGCCCACCAACAAATGAATTTACAGGGAGGATGATTCCATCTGCCTCCCCTTCACTCCCCACATTGCCCTGAAAGGGTACAGTTGTGGGGGTTGAAAGTCACACGTGGTCCAACCAATGGCTGCCCATGCAAGATAAAAAAGCTTCCCCTTCACACAGCATGAAGGGGACAAGCCGAAGCAGTCCAGGTCAAGACAGACAAGCTGCAGCCAAAGGTAGCAGAAGACAACCATAGTGTTTTTACCTACCGTCACAACGGTTTAAAAATTGACCATACGCAGAAGCTATCTGCCTCACATGAGATGGACAAGAGAACGATGACGCAAGGATATCACTCAGGGTGATAGGCAACAACTTCTCCTCTTACCTGGCATGAAAGTGGAGGAAGGAAAAACACTGTACTAGTAGATAGGCAACCAGCTTAGTATTCCTCGCATCAGGCGTGTTGTGGAAGCTTGTGCTGTGCCAACTACCAAGCTATGGCCAAAAGGCAGTACAGGAGAACAAAATTGTTGCTATGGGTGTTGAGTGGTGGTACACTTCCTGTTACTGGATTTTTGCTATTTAAGGGGAATCGGCACTGTTTACAGGGAATGAATGTCAAGTACCCACTGTGGCATAGTTAATGTTAATTACCTCAATAACCTGAATTCAAAACTACCTCTGCGAAGTGCAGAAAAAATTATTTAGGCTGAAAGTATTTTTACATGAATTTATGACAAACCCTTGATGAAGAAATGCTATTATATGAAAAACAATATGATATCATTTATTTACTTTTAAAGAAAAGCTAATCACAATGAAATAGGTGTGCCTAGCCTGGCTGTATGGTAGCAGCATCTTCCTTACACTCTAAAACTTGTGTGGGTGTGATATATTCGTGACTTGAGCCATTTTACTTCCCAGCAAAGCGCTTCCTCTTTAATAGTGAATATTATTATGTACGTAAGTAATACAGTACATTGCAGTGCAATTATGATCAAATTATGTAATGATATGACCATTTCCATGGTCTTGTGGGTGGTGTTAATGGGATTCCTAACAATGACCCTTGAATCTGTCAAGTGGTTTGTGGACATGGTGCATCCTTGCACTGCAGAACGCAATGGTAAATGACAGCAGTATCATATCACCAGACAGTCCGTGCAGGTTATCCCTATAAAAGGACCATGACTGTCAAAAATTTGTGTATAGCAGTTACAACTGTTAATATGAATGCATAGGATGAACTCTTGAGTATGCCGCCATGATTAATGGGGATTACAGATTTGGTCATTGCTATGTGTGAGGTTTCAGGCAGGTTAGTTCCAGATACCTTGCATTACAGTGGGTGATAAGAAAGAAATAATGGAAACATGAGGGAGTTATAGCAAGCCAAAACAAACCGGACAAGCTGACAACACGGAAAGATAAGGACTGCTGAAGCTTCCAACATGTGGTGAAGTCAAACCATGAGGTATAGTTATAAACGGTTGCTACAGACTTTATAAGCATCATGAAGTGCTGTTGGGTGATCAGGAAGTAAATGTAGTTGGATTTTTGGATTTCAAGGACAACCTGCAACTCACAAGCTTAAAAGGGGGATCTGTCCCGCAGTATTAGATTTATACATTTTTCAGCATAAGTTCCATTACAAAAGGTTTAACAAAATAATTTTCACAAAAATTATAAATGACAGGTCATAGAACTTAAGCAAAATGTTACAGCTGCCATACTTTATTCATTTTTAACTGGTGATAGCCAAGAATAAATTATTGATTATTTCTTGCATGTGATGGGGCCGTACTGGTGTAGTAGTCAGGTTACATGCCCCCAACCTAGGAGAACCAGGTTCGATCTCCGGTGAGTTCTCTCTAAAATCTCCAGATTCACCTGCCCTTGCATTCCAGCATTGCTCGATACTCACCTCACTTCACACTCATCTGCTCTCAACACCTCAATGTTAAGAGCAACCAAATTCACTCCACTCATAGGTGATTATATAATCACAGGAACAGCAGTAGTCAATAAATTATTGCTTTAAAAATGCACAGTAAAAGTTTGGCTCACAACCGTCCGTCGCTTCCGGTCTGTCAGTCAGCCATACATCAGTTTTTTGTCCGTCAATTCAAAGTGACTCACAACAGTCTGTCATCCATCAATATGCTTGGCCAGAAATTTTCAGTGTTACCACCCAATAACACAAACTTTCTCGTGCAGAGACAAATGTTTTTAATGAATGTCATAAATATATTCTCTTTCCTTAACATAATTTATCAGCATCTCCTCTGAAAATCTACTAGTCGTCTTCAGTTCAAATCAAAGGTGAAACACAAAAAAGTAAACAACTTCACTGCCTTGTGTATTTAAAAAGAAAAATATATTCAGACAAATAAACAAGTGACTGTTTTCCAACAGCTATGTTCAAAGAACAATATTAAAGGCGGTGAACCATAGATAGAAAAAAAGTTGCCCTGCAATTGGTTGAAGATCACGTGAGAAACGGACAGAGGCGACTGATGAATGAAATGGATGGTTTGAGTCCAGCTTTATGCCCTCAGCTTCCTTTGGTCAAAGCGAAACTAAATCTGACATGCAGATTATGTTGAAAACTCTGTAAATCAGAGATGGTGGGGACTGAGCCCACTTAAATCACTGCACAGAATGCTACCCATTGAATGTGGTGCACATCCACCGAGCTCTTTGGTTTTTTTGCATCACCAACAAAATGATCATACCGCCTAGTTACGTATGAGAAAGGGACAGGAAACGTAGTTTTGGCTTCACAAATTATCTACTGGATTCACAACAATCAGTCAATTGATCTCGGACTGGAGGCAACAGAACCCGAAACTGTGACTCTAACCCATAGGTATTATGACCAGAAAAACTGCCTGGTAGATGAAGGGACTGGCAAGATGACACGAGGCCACAGATAGCATCCTAACTTCACCTGAATCCCTTGGAGACATGAAGTACATGAGGAAGAGGGGATCCCAGTTGTTCCAGAGAGACCAAGCAGTCAATGTGCTAATACACCTGTTGTCATACCTCTTCCTCTAATCCCTAACCCGGACCTGGTGGCCACTCCAGGGCATGTGTAGCAAGCATGAGGAGGGACTGGCCAGTGCAAGAGGCCACTGAAGGTAGGAAGGTGGCTAACGCCAAAACACCCAACACAAATCTGACATCACGTAGACCAACAGTTGGCAGGTATGTGAGCGCCATGTGACATCATGTAATATCGGGCACCATGGACATCTGACGTCGCATACTCCCAGCCACGAAGGCTCTGTTACTGCAATTTACTACCAGCACATTTCTTTCTCAGAAACAAATTTGAAAAAAATAAGCGTGCTGGTCTTACATGGAAACTAAAGTTTTGGAGATAAATACAGGACTAAAAATAGTCAGGTTTGTCGCAACATAGACTGCTTTACACTCCTTCAGATGAGCACACTGCTGCACGAAGAATGGTGTTGGCCTCATGATGCAGACAGAAATAAAGCAGATATTTGTTACGAGGGGTGGAGTATGAGTGTGGCTTACAGACTGGTTTGCAAGCCCTCAGCCGGCATAATCGACAAGCATTCCACATTTTACACATTTCTTCACGTAGCGAATGTTTTTCATAAACATGTTAAGATAAAAAAAAAGTAATGGAATTAAAAAATATTTATGCACATTTACACTGAAAAGGTGATGTGCCATCAGATATGTGGCCTTTTGTGTTTAAATATTTCACCTATCCGTGTTGCACTACAACTGTAATTGACAAGTGACCGTTTATTATCATGGATTGCTTGGTATACCTGCCTGGGTGGCAGAACAGCTTAAATCACTTATAATACTGATCCCTATTTCCGAGATGCAGACTTAAAAAAAAAACTGGGTGTTTATTTCAAATATATATATAATATATAGCACATGCCACATTTAGTTTATTAACACATGTATAGCTTCTGCACTAGAGCTGTGCAGTGAAACAAGTTTTTAGAACAAAATATGTAAAAATATTTTTTTTTTAGTGGGAGGATATTCATAATGTGGAATGTTGGTTTTACTTATTTACTTACGGGTGGGTGGACCACAGGTAAATACACTATTAAAAGTGTAGGTAACATTGCTGATAGTGCATAGTGAAAGAATCAGTGTGTTGTTTTGAAAACATTTAATGCTAGTGTAAAAGCATTATACTGTTTTGTTTCTTTGCTTTATGTGTAGCAGTCGGGATGACACCGAGGTACGCCTGCATCTTTATAAGTTAACTGACTCAGTACTGTCTGTTCGCACTCGTATTAATACCACAGATGAAGTCACTGATGGCCTAGAGTATTAGAAACATGATTTTTCTGGTAGAATAGATGAACTGAGGGACTTCCTCATAAGAACAAGTAGAATCACCATTCCCACATGTGTCAAACCCATTATTGATGGAAGAACAGGAGATACTGCCAGGTCCCAAGATACCTGAGAAGCAAAAAAGCCATAGACGGAATGGCCACTGAAATCAGAAGCTAAACCGTGGAAATTCCTAGGCTTAGGAGTGACCTTGAAAGGGGGAGGTAAGGGAAACAACCGTACAACAGAATAACATACTATGAGCCTTTCCTACAGAACACAGAATGCATCTATGCCAGACAGCACTGCTGAAAATGTAGGGACAAGATATAAAAGCATTTGAATATGTGAAAACAGGCCTAAAGTTGGAGACCATGTTCACAGTAGTCTGGGGATACGGCCTAAAGTTGGAGACCATGTTCACAGTAGTCTGGGGATACGGCCTAAAGTTGGAGACCATGTTCGCAGTAGTCTGGGGATACGGCCTAAAGTTGGAGACCATGTTCACAGTAGTCTGGGGATACGGCCTAAAGTTGGAGACCATGTTCGCAGTAGTCTGGGGATACGGCCTAAAGTTGGAGACCATGTTCGCAGTAGTCTGGGGATACACCAACATAAAGCAGTTCTCGCTCACGATGAGGAGAGCTGAGGTGAAATTCTAAAAAAATATGGGAAGGATGCTAGAGTAGACACGTTTCACGAACCCAGGAATAATTCCAATCACCTCCTACAGATCCTTAATTATCCTTGTGAGAATAACCCTGGTTGCACCATCTTGAGTTGGTCCAGCCTCAAAGGGGAGTGACAGTCTTGGCATCATTGAGAGGTAATGTTTTATGTTTAAACTTTTAAGGAATTATAGGAAGTTGTAAAAAAGAAAAACAAAATGAGTCTGGTAAAGTTAATCATGAGTCAATAAAGTAAGGAATATTCTGCAAGCTGGGAGATGCTCTGCCTTGGAAACGGTTATGTGGAAGGGCAGAGTTTCCAAAGAAAGCAGAAAATGTGAAAATATTGTGTTTTTATATACTTAACCTAGAGCCTGACCAAAGTTGTTTCATAATAAAAATAACTACAAAACGTACAATTTCTAAATTTATGAAGCTCAAGGGCTGCACGTATATTTATGTATTAATGAATTAAAAAATATTTGATTATAAGACTATGAAAAACCAACTTAATGAATTCACTTTTCTTACACATATTTGGTCTAGTAAATATTTTACTTTCTTTATTCAGTATACAACTTACTATGAGCAGTGGCAGGTCAGCCAATTACATGAACCCTTCAAGTTTACACGTGTTAGGGTTCAAGACATAAATAAATGGGATGTGCAATGATAAAAACTGGGTGCTATTTAAATGGGTTTCTGGAGCCACTATAGCTAGCAATGAGATAAGTTGTAAAAAAGATTTTAGTAAGCTGCAGGATGAATAATACAAACAAATCGTAAAGCCAAAAAAACACTTTGGCAATGCTGACCCCATGTTTATAAGTACTAATACCCAAATTTAGTGACAAGAATTTTACACACGACGACTGAATTTCAATATCCCACTCGAATACCAACAGTTTTTCATTCGTTATTAACCATGTGTGTGAGAACATAACATGGTGTGTATTTGATTTGGCCTATCAGAATGAAATTACTACAGTACTGAACTTCTGTGATTTGCAAACATGCACAAGAGATATGTAGCAGTAGAAATAATGCACTTAAAGGGTTTCGAAATACAATATAATTAGACCAGGGTATGACAAAAGTTTTTTAATCTAGGAGCCAACACGGAAACTTAGGAGACAGGTAATTTACCTTTATAACTCTCTGTAACTTTTTCAATTAAATAAATGAAATAATAACAATATGAGTGTACCTTATTAACTAAAAAAATTGTAAACTGGCAGACAAGACTTGAACCCAGAATGCCCGTTTAAGTGTAACATCCCATATTATCACTGAACCCTGCAAATAACTCAAAAAATGTGGTACACATGCACAAAAAATGAATATTGGGCCATATACTGTTATTCGCAAGACTACAATACCTTGCAAACCCACAAAATGTTTTGTTACTCATGGAAATGACAGAGCTACCAAGCTCTTGGTAATGGTATGTTGTTTGTAAACAAATATGGTGGCAAGTCAAAATCACACACTTTAAATAAAATACTGCACAAAATATATTAACAATTTTACGCCATGACACTTTCCCCAGCATATTCTGATGGTAATGGAGAAACTCTATTGCGCATTGTGCATGTAATGTAAAACTGCCTTTAACAATTTTGGCTCCAGAATTTTGAAAGAAAAAAAAAGACACTACGGCACAAGTATGTGTTAATTTTTCAGGCACCATGGCAACCTGACACTTGGGATTCTTTTGTTCTAAAATAGGATGTCCCTAGCCATAAGGTTACAATATATTAAGTGAAGCAATTTTCTTAGTTCCATCTGACCTTGGGGCTTATACTCCTTGATGTAGTTAGATGGGAACCAGCCCGTCTTCTCTCCGAGGGTGCCCTCCCACCAGCCCCCTTCTTCTCGCTGTGTCACTGTGATCACATCACCCTTCTTGAAGCACAGCTGGCAAAAAAAAACACACACACACGCTACATCACTAAAGAAGCAGAAACAAATATCCTACGTAACAAAGTAACTGATCAGGGCCACGGTTTATGATGAATAAAGTTCAAAAGTTTTACACTTTTCAAGAAACCAGGTAAAATTACAAATTGCAGGACGGTGAAAAATTAAGTTGTTCATATGCATACATTATATGGTATACACTGTTCACTGTAAACTGAGCACTTATGAAAGCCCTGCTTAAGATCTACTTGTATGCACGTTATGTAAAATTAACGTTGCCATAGACCTCTTCACTTTATTCATGCATCGGTCAAGTGAAATCATGCAATTATTAGAAAAGTAAATAATTTTCAAATCTGCTCATTTTTGCACTTCTCTGCATAAATTAAAAAACAGAAACCCAAAGAAATTATTTAAGTTATCACACATGGTTACCTGCCACTTTTCATTCAACGTTAAGATAAGTACTACTTTCCATCGTTACCAACTTTACTGAGCGTATGTTACTCAGTGTGCCCACTAAAATATATGTAGGTAGGGTAGTGACATTTTTCTAAAGTTAATTTCAAAAGTGCTTACTTTATCACAAACAGCCGTTACCAAAGAAAACATGTGTAAAATGTAGGCATGTGTGTAATTGGGAGAAGTAAAAAAGGAGTTCTATTGAAAAAAATACTTAATCAGCACTTAGAAGCAAGAAATTAATATATTGTCATTACAATAGTTTGTTTTAACCCATTAACTGCTATAATCAAAGAAAGTGTAAACATAGACTATTTAATGAGCCTCTCTGTACTTAATTAACTAAAGAAACTATATTACTGTATAATTTAATGTCTACGAATACTACTTAGATTAGTAATTTATATTTGGTGTACAAGTCATAAAGCGATGATAACAACAGAGTGATACCAAGTCATGAATACAGCAAATGGAATACAATCTGAAAAATGAACAGAACTGACTAAGGCTATTGTGACTCCGATTGAGTTCGTTGAGAGAACATGCCGATTTTTCTAATACCCTTCTTTCAACTACTGTGTTGTCATTATTGCACTTATAATAAAAAGTATAACAATTGAATATGTAAGTTTCAAAAAATTTATAATAAAATTAAATGCACAGTGTTTTTATTGATTGCCAAAATGTGCTGCTTGCACTTGGTCCTATCCCAACAGCAAAGCTCATGTGCCAACTGTAAAGGGATACAACCTAGGCTGTTTAATTTTTAATTTCTCAATTTAATGACCATTATTTTTTTACAACTACTATAGGGCTGAGGCACTTATTTAATTTTTTTTTTTTATGTATAGTATATGGGAGACCTGGCTTGTGTATATAAATTGTATTTAAGTTTGTATAAAATTTCAAGCTCCCAAATATAATCAGTACAAGAGAATATTCAATAAACATGTCTTTGTTATATTAAAGTTTATTTCGACAGTTCAGGCAAGCCATAAGCCAGCCAGAGAGTGTTTGAATACTATTGGTCATTCATATGAATACAAAATTCAACTGTAAAGCTACAATGTCATTTAACAATTTCCAAACTTATAAAACATATTTCAGACTTTAAAAGTGGTTTGAAAATTTGTACGATGTTATTTCAGTAATTAAAATAGAGTCAGTAGTGGCATGGTGACCAGGGCGCTCTTATCCCACCACAGCAATACAGGTTTGATCCCCGGCGGGTTCACTCCCAGATTTTCACATGTGGGAATTGTGTTGGACGATACCGCTTGCCGACTGGTTATCTCGAGTTGCTCCCTTTTCCCCCACCCTTGCATTTCAATGCCACTCCATCCTAGGGCCTCATTTCATGTCATGTCCAAGAATAACAGGCACCTGCGAGTCCCAGGTTGAAAGCCTGTCATTAGGAAGATGTTGCCTCGCCCTGGGTGCACTCCCCACACAAAATTATTTATTAAGTAAAGAAAATGTTGAAATAATAAACAAATTTTAGTATGTTGATTAAAGGCTGTGTAATCAGCAGCTGGAGTGCTGTTTGTAGTGCATGAGGGAATGATGCAGTGTTGTGGAAGATTGTGTTGGCAAGTTCAAGCCGCTGGAGGTGAGTAGGAGCAGGTACTGGGATGGCAGTGCCGGTCGTTAAAAGAGAAGATAACCCAGCTGAGGTGGCCTGTGGCGTGACTCACCGTGAGTTTCATCTCAACATCCAAAGAATATAAGTTGCAGCAGCACAGTATTTCTTGAAGTCATTATGGTAACAACCGGGCGTTTCATTTTGGTTTCTTTGTTCACTAATAGCTCCCACAGCTTTCTAGCAATTGAATAACTTGGATTTATCTGTCGATTTGGCAGGGTATATTGTTAAATGTGTAGCGTACATAAACATTTAATAAAGTTGCAGTAGAGTTCTAGAGAAGACCCGTAATGGGTTGATTGTTGCTTATCATGAGCAACTCTACTGGCTTTGTTGGTCATATGAACCCACCACCGGTCCCAACTATCAGGCATGCACGCCTGAGAAAGCTAGCAAGATTACAAGTGGGACACATTGGAGGCACGGATAAATTGTAATGTTGCAGACGTCCGATTTGGCGACTCAAAATCACAGCTTGAATTACTCACTCGGCAGAGACATGAGACACAAATGTCTGAAAATTTCCTCCATATTTTATTCAAGTTAAAACAGTTCACATTCTTCAAAATGCAGAGACACAAACTGTCAGCTATACAATGATCCAGTCAAAGCACAGAACAGCATCGCAGAGTTAATTAATTATTTACATCACAAAAAACTTGCACCGCGAGAAACTTAGGAATACAGGAGGTACCCCCTGGCACCCTAGTGACCCCCCCACACCGCCAGGAAATAAATTAGTAGGTAAAAGTTGTTCAGCCGAAAACTGTAGTTAAAAAAAAAGTAAACACGGTCACAGGTGCTTGTCGGTGTGAGCGAAATTTGCACACTTTAAGACGAAGTGTCTTCCTCGCGGGCTGATAGTAATTTGTTAGCAAGCGGTAGGTGCTCACTGCTGAAGACACCACATGCTTTACCCCCACTTCTCACACCTGGGTGCCAAAAACCTAACCAAATAAGGCCATGGCATGGTACAGGATCCCTTCGGATACAACGTGAACCACATCACAACCACTTTTCCAAGCCAGCCGAACTGCGTAGAAGTTAAACAATCCAATTTCTAGAACATACTCAAAAGAAAAAATATCTGCAAATATCATAACAACCCTTATCTCCAATTACTGACGCAACCTCAACTGTGACTTCAGAAAAAGCAATCACATGACAGATAACCATACCAACACGACCAAAATGTAAAATAGTGATGAGCAATTACAATTCCCCACAAAACAAAAGAAAATTAACCAAATGTCCCAATTAAATTAGTATTAACTGCATCATTACTGTCTGTTTCAAGTCTCATGATAGCTGTTTTGGCAAGGGTTGCGGGGTACGGAGACATGACGGAAATATCTAGGAAGAGGGGGAAACAGGCTTATCAGCTGTGGGCATGGCTGTAATAATACCCATTCTAAAAACATAACTCTACAGTCTCTCCAGTAGTGCGTGTCGCGGTCGCGATGGAGCAACACGGTCAGCCCAAAAAGTGAAACACAGATGCGATTAAAAAAGTAATTGTAGCATGTAAGGATGAAGCAAAGGCTAAATGTTTGCACATACCGATAAATAAAGCAACTGAATGAGCAGCTTTACATACAGGTACAAGTGTATCACCTATTCTCAGAACTCGCAAGCATAGCACAGAAATACCTGAAGGAGCAGAGATAACCCCGGAAAAACAGGGAAGTTACACTATAATATAAAGGGGGGGAGTGGACAGAAACAAATCTTATAGGGTACAGAAAACTATTTGAAGTTTCTACAACAGTTTAGTAGAGGACAGGCATTAAACAATCACAAAATTATCTGGTGAGGTTGAGATCTTGGATGTCTCATGTACAACACAATACTTCTACACGCCCTTGTTTGACTGGTGTCACTTGAAATTTTCCACGCCACGCCAGTTGAAGACCTGCCCACCGCTACGTGTGTGCGACGGAAGAAATATTTCACTGTATTTTTACCTAAAACAACATCATGTGGACTCATGGCGGTTTGTAGTTCCCGCCCGGCTCGCAGTGGAGCGCTGGGGTCACTACGCGCGTAATTGGCACACCACAAATAGAGTGAGTTCCAAGAAATAAATGTGTCCAGAACATGCCATTGTATGTTATTGGTTGAAAATTAAATCATCATCCCCTCTACTTGATGTGACCCTTCCTAGATTTAAGTATAAATACCCCAGCAGCAGCCTTGTTCATCAGAGACTTCGGCTGCTAGGGACTGCCATGGAAATAAGCTAAGTGTTTCAGCTCAATATGTAGAGCCCTTCAGGCAGTAAAAAGTAGAAAGGACTTTGACGTCCTGATTGCTGTTAGTTATGTTAATTTTTGATGGAAAATCAAACAGAATTTATAATGGCAAAAATTAATGTAAAAATTTAAAGATTCACGATATGTTTTGCAGAAACAAAAAATAGCATATAATTCTGAAAGTTTTACTTTGTGAGGCATTTTGGAAGGCCTCAGTAAGTGACAAGGGAATGTTGTCCGCATCATATTTTAAAGGTAAATTAAGGCTGAGAAGAAAGGTTTTATCAATAAGTTTCAGCCTTTGCCTAGGATTGCGAGATTATAAATTTGAAGGCTTAAATTGAAATAACATTTAACACCAACATCTCTTTTTAAAGGATTATAAATATTATTGCATTTAGAAACTTTTATGGGAAGATCAGTATTAAAGTATCCTGAATCCTTTTGATGTGTTTTTAGAAAATCTAGAAATTTTGAATCAAATTATCACCATTTGTGCGGTGTGGGTTGTATGCAGAATATGCACAGTGCATTCGCTGCATGCAAAATATGAAATGTAGTTCGGGGTTTATAATATATGGTAAATTTTTCCAGAAAACTTGTGAGTTGTTTTGTAGAGGTGCATTTTTATCAATTCGTAGTTTCTGTAGTCTCTAAAGGAAATAAATTTTGTACTCGAATATTCAGGTGGTTTGTGTTTTGGGAAAGAACCCCTGTGTCACCCTACAGCGTACGGTGTAGCAAGCAGAGAATGTCTCGTACTTCCCCGTGAGTGTGCCTGTTGACAAGTACTAGTCTATGAGTACTTGCACTTCTGTATTTTTCAAGTATTATTGGTAGCCGAGCTGCCTAACTTGCCACCTTTACTCAAATGTTTTTGAACAAATATAGTTATGTAAAGCAACAATAAAACCTATCTAAAACAACTTAAATGATACTGTGGATAGAATACTACTCAGTTCAAAAACAGGGAAACAATTGGACAGAGTTACGAAATTCATAAACATTTTAGTCCGCTTAGTGAAGAAGTAAAGATTGCGAAATACTGGGTTAAATCTCACGCAAGCTATGGTTGCACGTGTCATTTTTTATATGTAGAAATTGGGTTAGCCTTATAAGTCACAGAATTAAATTTCTGGCTTAAATATTGAATCTTACAGTGCAATAATTGAAAAACAAACTTGGTTCACTTTTAACCTATACACTATTCAAGATGTGTGAATGTCTGTATATTTTATGCTAAAGATTTCTCGTCACATGTTTCAGTAAGGATATTAATGCAAATATTTTCTTTTGAAGGTATGATTTTTTCTAATGTTTACAGAGACGATACTTTTTGCTGTCAATAGCAGCCTACTGCCAGTGGTCACCAGTTATTTTCTGAAAAGATTGCAATGTTGTAGATAGTATTAATACTAAAGGAACATTATAATTTTTTTTTTGCTAATGTTTGGTACTTGTGAGGGAAAATAATTGGCTTGAAGTATTTCAGACATTTGGCAGTGTTAGTCTTTGTATATTTGCAGTGTTTCTTTTTCTAAAGTCATCGTTTCAGTAGTTTGGAATCATGATAAGGGCTGATAAGATGGTGAATGATACTGTTACGCACTCGCTGCTTTGTCCCGAGCGAGCGGAAGTGAAGAACAGAGTAGTTGGATGATTTACGGACGTGCACACTATCAACCACAGACATGGCTGCTTTTCAAAAAGGAATGTTTACAAAGCATGTCTGTTATGCCTAGCGGGGCATGTACCGCTCCCAACCCTGGGTATAGGGTGTCTTTGAGACATCTGAAGAATGCTCTAGATTACGGACATTGTTTCTCTCGGCTAAACTCGGGGTGCGGCGAACCTACCAGGTCAAGGTCAGCTGCTATAAAAAGTATGTTGGGCCTCCGATCCGAGAGTTGTGGTTGGAGTTGGAAGGATGAGACACTGCGGCACTGAGAGAAGGATGATGAGTGACAAGAGAAGCATGCAGTGAAATAAAAGGCTAGCAGGAGAAAAATTTGCGACTGTGAGTATCGGTGCAGTAAATAGTGTGATGTGGCGGGCTGGAAAATTGGACTGGATGTGTGAGTGACAGACATAGCAACAGATAGATTGAACATGTGTTACTGATGAGTATGAGTTAGGTATCCAAGTGAGTGCAAGTGTTAATAGTCTTGATAGCAAAATTAGTAGTGTGAACAGAGTTGTAAATAACCAAAATAGTTCAGTAATTGTAAGTGTAAACGAGAATGTAACTAGTCAAGATAACTACTGTGATTTAGTAGATAAGAAAATGGATAGTGTAGACAGGAAAATAGACTCTAAATGAAAATGTAGACAAGAAAATAGATCATGTAAATAGGAAAATAGAAGGCATTAGTGAGCTAGTGAATACAAGACTTGACGGTGTGGAAGAGAAAACTGGCTGTGCAAATGAATGAATGGACAGTGTCATTGGGAGAGTGGACAGCATACAGAATGAAATGTGAGCTATGAAAAAGGAATGGCAAGAATTTATTCAGCAGCAGAGTTCCACTGTTGCCACATTCACAGCTGAGAAAAGCGAGGAAGCAGTGAAAGCCATAACCAATTCAACAACCTTATAGGATAGTCAGCAGCTCTGCAGTATTTGTCTTGTGCAGCAATGAGTAGGGAAAGGGGTCTCAATTAAACCTGTCCCTTATGATGGCCAGACTTATTGGCGTGAGTACCAATATCAGTTTGAAATAATCGCCTGGTCAGCCGAATAGTGTTCTTACTACCTCGCTGCTGTACTGAGAGGCCCCGCATTGAGCATACTATAATTTCTGCAAGAGTGACATCAACTGGAGTACTCAACACTGATGTCGGCTTAGGAACTACATTTTGGCGACCAATACCTATGACATGCCCACCATGCTCAACTGTAAAGCTGGACTCGGCAACCAGTGGAGCCACTGCAGGGGCTATGGCAAGACATTGTGCAGCTTTATCACTGGAAGAGTGCCCTGAGGAGTAGAGCAGCATCATCACAGTCTGCTTCTTAATTTACACGATCGGCAACATGGACGTACGGCAAGAAATATGTCTGGCTGCACTCCACAACACGCAGGACGTCCTGGCCCAAGCACTTGAGTGGGAGTCTGCAAGACAGGAGCCCGCACTCCAACGTCCAGTATGGGCAGTGATGCTGTATGAAGATGAAGACACTGAAGGAGTCGCAATTAACTTTGAGAGACATCACTTCCAGGGTACACAGGGTACATGTCATAGAGCTTCGCCTCCCACCCCCACCCAAACTGCTGGAGTGTTGGTTATGTAGACAGCTGGGGTACCCGAGATCCTACTGCCCACAACAGCAGCAGAAATGGAAGCATTAGCAGGAAAAGAGGCAGTGAGGTGCAGAACAAACAGCTTTTATGAGTACATGCAAACACTTGCGCGAAGAAACTTGTGACCTTTGTGCATACGGCCTACAACTGAGAAACTGAATCGACAAGCTGATGCTGCGAGCTGCACACCTCATGAAGCAGTTGTAAAATGCACATGATACCCTGCGAGTGCTATCCAGATGCGCTGTGTACATTGTATCTCATAGCAGTGAAAGGAGCCCATGACATGGAGCGAGTGATGTAATGTCCCCTCTCAGTAGTGGCTCTGAGGATAATGGTCCCATGATGGAAGTGCCTCAGGGGGCAAATCACCAGATATGTGAGCTCGAGAATGGGAGTAAGGCAGTCGACAGGAGCTACCAGTGCTTCAGAGTAAGTCGGGTGAGGGTCCAGCTACAATCTGCAGCATCCACCGCAAGTGCCACCACGTTTCAGATTGGTAGACATGGTCTATGGAAAGACACAAGAAGAAATTCTGTAGTTACTTCATCTTTTCAAATCGGTAATGAAGGTATTTATCCTTCTGTAAGGCAGAAACAACCGTAGTGACAGGATGAAGACAGTTGATATGTTATATTATATATAAAAATATATACTATATATATTGTAGTAACACATCTATTATTCCCTTCCAAGGAAGTGGATACACCTAGTCTGCATTCTGATAATATAATTATATTCCTACTCCATCCCTTGTATCCGACCCGAATCCCAATGGAATTCCTATCATTAGTACGACGGGTAGTATTACGAGGAGTTGTTGCGCCTCAACATCGAATGTACAGAAATGTTGGGAAGGCAACTACAGGATTCTGAAGAAGATCAATGATGTATCTTACGGATTTGTCGTCAAGGCTCTCGGACGGAGCCGAAGGTTGCCCACCCACATTGAATGACTTGTATTCTACGAAGGTCCTGATATTGCAGAGTCCTTTCAGGATGTACAGACTGGGGGAGAGGGCAGTGTTATGCATGTACTGCTTTGTCCCGCACGAGCGAGTGGAAATGATTGACAGAGTAGTTAGATAATTTATGGATGCGTGCACTTGCAACTATACTGTGTTTCATTTATGAAGGCAGTTTCATGATGGAGAGAACCACAGAATCTGTAATGGTGTCACAACAAATTACTTCATTTACAGTGCCTGCAGCCAGCTGGTTTGTAACATGTTTGTGTATGTGTTCACGCTGGCAACACTTGCTGAAAACAGTGTGCACAAAAGATATCAGCAAATTTAAGATTCCCGTGAAACATTAACAACAAAATTGCATTTCCAGTTATATAAACAGTTTTCACAATATTTTGGTGCTGCTACTTCGTACTTTTAACAGTTTCAACTCTCATGAATTTTTAATGAGGAGACATGCTCTGGCTCGCCTCGCTCTGTTGTGTGTAACACTCCAATGGACTCCTCGCGCGACCGATGCCATGTTGGCTACTCCGTGGTTGCTATGTTTTCACGAGAGTGTGTCACATTTTGCGTTTTATTCCTTTGAACCTTGTTTATACCATGAATTAATGAAACTGATTATTATATTATCTTCCATGCAGTGCTGTTCTTAGTGCGTTATTAATATTTCATTACCTGCTTGTGATGGCAGTGGCCCAGTTATGTGTGTTTCTTTCCCTCGTGTGCAGCGATATGTATTTGTGATGCAAAGAAAGTTTCGTGTATGAGCCGCCTACAGAATGCGCATGCACGCACATACACATCAAAAACTTTTTTGCTTGTTACTGAAGTGACAATTACTTGAAGCCTGTAATATCACATTTTATGCAACATAAATCATTAGAATTAGAATTTCAGCAGTCTCAGGTATGTCCTAACTTTATGCATAATTTACTTATTTTTGATTTGTATTCATTACGTGCAATTACATGAGGCTGAAGTAATTTTGTAGGCTTAACCACTTTTGTGCCTAACGCCATGTAATTATTTATTTATGCACACTTCTGTCCAGATTTTTTTATTATTTTCAGTACAATTAGGAAGTGTTTCTGTAGCATAAACGTATGTCAGTGTGTTTGTGTTAGGGTATCTGAGATTTACAACTTTTGGTTGAAGTTTTAATTTAAATATGTTAACTGAAGGGCGTGAAAATAATATAATGTATATTTTTTTTTATGTTATTCAATTACAGTTTGTCAAGTTCATGTGAATTGTCAATTCTTGAGCCAGTCACATAAATAAGTCAAGTTATCTGTAAATGCTTTGTACTAGCAGAGTTACAGTATGTTGTACTTACGTGTGTGTAAAACTACTTTTTTTTTAAATTCCAAGGTGTGTTCAGACGTGAGTCTTAGAGATGGGTACAAACCCCATTTTGCCGATATTACTGATACCGACAATCTGTGGTCAATAGTACCAATACAAATCATTTCATTTGTCATTTTTATATAGTGTCCGAGTAACTCTAAAATACCCCAAACTTAACTTTTTGTGTTTACATTGTAGTTTAGCACTTTGGTCAGTTTATAAAATAAACTTCCCTTTATCAAACTCCGGAGCACAATCTAAAACAGTAACTATTATTGGCATTCTTAACCGTTTTTGCATCGTTAAGCAGCTGGCTACAAACACCAACCTTGCACAATAGTTACAAATGTCATATTAAAGGCCAAACTTTGTAGGAGTTTCACTTTTTTAAGCATGTTGCAGCAATGGTAAACTTGTAACTTATTATAATGTGTCACAGACTAACAGAGGTAAGGTACCAAATAGTTGCTTCTGTTAGGATACAAACACATTTTGTGGGTGATTCATACATTAATAAAGCCGCAACATTAAAATTTATCAAAATGATGACAAAAGAACTACTGAAAAGGTAAAACAAAGATTAAAGATGTAACTGGCAATTTTGTAGGCTAAAATGTGCAGATAATAGGAAAGCATGCTATAAATGAAAAAAAATTATGATGAAATGAATAAACCCACCTACAACCTAGTTTTCAGCTTCTCTCCACTTCTACATATGTTTACCAGCAAAATATAAAACATATATTACAATTTTCTAAGTGAGTGAATCCCGTAACCTCATTAAATTAAATACAGACTTAAGTAATACACACTCACTCACTCTTGCTGCAGTCTGTTGCAGAAAAAAATCAAAGCTATCCTATGCTGTGTACCATGTAACCAATATGCATATGGCGAATTATTGTTGTTCAACAGTAACTAAAATTATTTTGCACATGTGCAAAACACTGCACTAGATACATTTTACATCTGAACATTTTAATTTACTATAAACATTTAAAAATAGCCTCTGAAAATGCACATTTTGGATTTTGCAGTTTCTGCTGCATCAGAAAATCTCATACATTCTGAAACAAGTTGACTGTATGTATAACATCGCAGTCCCTCGTAACGTCAACAGCTGACATAACAAACAGCATGGCTTCCACATGTCAGAACAGCTGCGGCAAAAAGATATATTAGCAGAGCAACACCACTGACAATACTTTCTTAGAACTGTCCAAAAATGAAGTGGAGACTTGAGGTGCGACGAACCTTCCAGGTCAAGGTCAGTGGCTATAAAATGTGTTGGGCATACAAGCCGGGAGTTGTTGAATGGATGAGAGACTGCGGTATTGAGTGAAGAGGAATGAGGGAGAAGAGAAGCGCGTGGCAAGATAAGTGACTTGCAGGAGAAAAATTTGCGAATGCGAGCATTGACGCAGGGAATAGTGAGACTGGCAGGCTGGACTATTGGACTGGATGCATGGAATGAAAGATATTATAAATTATGGCAACAGATCGACTGAACAGGTGCTAATGATGAGTACGAGTTAACTGACTGTAACCAAACAGAGACATTAAGAAGGGTATTGATTAGAGTTGAAATAGACATTAAATATTGTGCTCACTAAGAAATAATACGGATAATAGTGGAGAGAGATTTTTTAATACTGTAAATAATAGCTGTGTGAATAAATTAAAAATCAAATTTCTTTATTTTATTTTTATAAATACCTCCATCCCTTACGAATTCAGATACATCCCTCAGGTGTCCATGAAACAGTATTCTTTCTTTTTGAGTAAATTCTGTAAAAGCAGCTGGTTATTATTTTCAACACAGTTTGGCTCACATGGGAAAGTGAATGACAGGGTTAACATCAGTGTCTGGAGGGATGCTTCGTACAGCATGATACCCTTACTAGGAAATGTTCTGCAACGTGATGACAGCACCATGCTATGACTTTATTTGGGAATGTAAGTGGCACAATGGAAGTTTATGGAGGGGGGTGATGAGCATAGTCGTGTTAGCTGAGGGCACTCGCAGACACAAACCTGACGTCAGAATGGACGGATATGGGATTACGGTTGCTGTGTTTATTAATGACCATATTGTAACTATTTCATGTCTCTGCTGTGTAAAATGTGTACAACTGCATAACCATCAATCCCTTGGAGGAAAATTTCAGACGTTTGATTTGTTGTTGATAATGGTGCCTTTATTTACCAACTTTTTCTCATGTTTCTACATACAACCTGAGTGAATCAAGCTATACATCAGTTGCTGCTTTGTTTTGCTAACTGCAACGCTGCAACATTCTACCTGGAATCCAAGGACTGACCAACCTATCCAGACGGTGGTAGTCCAATAGCCATTACTTAGGAGTTGTAATACAGTATAACTCTTTCATAATGTTTTTTCTGGGGACCATGGGAAAGTGGCATTATATGAAAGAAAACATTACATGAGAGAAAGGTGAAATTTCAGCATGGCAAACCGACGCGTGAATAGTGTAAGGCAATGGGTTATAGTAGCTAAATACAGTGTACAGTTAGAGACATTGGCAGAACTGCCACAACGGTGATGGTCGCTGACTTAGTGTGGTTCATTGATAATGAATTGTGAACATACACAAATAGGACTATATAACATCCATGGTGGCTGTGGTATCTCCCAAAATGATGATAGGCTAGCAGAAGAGTCGTTTTTGCAGTTTGGCATGTCAGGAGGCGGCTGTATTCAAGTCAACTCGCATTGGGGCAAGCAGGGAACTGAAGCAACAGACAATCTTTTACTGAACTGATTCTTCACAGTAGACTAATTATTTCACTTGTTGGATTTTCTTGCTTCAATAAATAATCATAAAAATCAAAAAAGTGACTGCTTCACATAGGATTGTAAATGAATAAATTTGGGCCTCTTAACATTGGTGCCTTGAAAGCAGATGTGAGTAAAACAAGGTGAGTATGGAGCGGAGCTGGAATGCAAAAGGCAGTAGAAATGGGAGATCCCCCATAAAAAAAACACTGACTTGTGGTATTGTCCGGCATGATTCCCACATGCGAAAATCTGGGACGTGACCCTGCCGAGAATCAAACCCAGTTTGCCTTGGTGGGAGGCAATTAGTCTGATCACTACACCACTGTGCCCCACACTAGATTAGAAGGCATCATAACCCTATTTTTCCCACATTTTTTCTTCACAGTCTTGCTGTGATGGTTGTGGGTTTATGTTAATTTTATTAGCAGCACTCATATTAATGTTTACAGAAACTGTTTTAAGGATGAACTTGTCTGCAATGTTACTTAATGATACAAATGTTATTTACCACCATCTTTCATGTGTGGATAAAATTCACCAATACAAGTGACTAGAAATATTTCATAGATGAATAGATACAAATAAAGTTTACTATGTTTCTGTACAAATATGACCACTGATATACGCTCACAAAGAAAAGAAGTACACTATAATTGTCAGTATGAGACTATGTGATTGTAGCTAATCTATATCACTAATGAATCACGTAGAGTAAATACAATATAAAAGTACACAAAACATGTGCTTAAGTTATGAAATAAATTGTAAATTTAAGTTATACAAAATGTTCAATTTTAGTTGGACACACTCTTTATATATAAGGCCTAGAAAGTGAGAAAATTATTTCAACCATTTGGTTAAGAATAGTATTTGCAGAACTTATAACCTAAAAACTTAAATATAGTACTTATTGTTTTTCAAAAAGATTTTTGTGTTGTATATTTCCCTTAATAATTTTTGGATTGTAATTAATACTTTTACAGTTTTATTTTAACTGTAGTTCATTTTCTTGAATTTTATATTTTGTGACTTTTTAGTTTTCTTTCTCAGATTTTCCAGTCCATGCGACACAAACTCTTTTCTGATGCTGTAAGGGATCCAAACATCTAAGAAATATTTATGTGCATCGTTTAGAAAGTTTTATGAAACTTTTTAGCAGTTTTGAAACATTTTAATTCATAAATTAGTGTACTATGATCCTGTAGTCCGGACGTTCTATGCACTTGAGATAGCACCGAAGCAACTTAATTTGTTGATTAATCATGAGAAACATTTGGAGCATTTAAATTATTTTTTGTCGTTAAACAGTACAAGTGAGATAAGAAATTTCAGTTTTGGGATTAATTTTTGGAGATTTTAAGACAAAGTGGCATTTTTCATGGAGTAGTGAATTTAAAATTATTTTCTAGTTATGTGAGACTTAAATTGAGCTGTAACCTCAGATATAACACTTTTAATCTTTGAGTTGACAGAGAGCAGCATTACAATATTTCTTAATTTTTCAGATTTTCACCAACTTAAATACATTCTGTAAGAATGGTGGTAATTTGAAGCTATTAGATTCCTTATCTAGGTTTGACTTTTTTTTTTTTAGTTTGAATTTTAATTCAATATCCCTTGGCCTATGTTCAAATCCATTTCCTCACCCTCATTCTATCCTTTTATACAATTTTCTCTAACCAAAACAAATTCTAACCAAGCTGGAATGTTTGCACTTCAGAGACCAAATGTCAATCTGTAAGTTAATTTACAGTCAATGGTTTATTGTCAATGATGAAGAAAATTAATTTCATAAACAATTATTTTATTTTAATACTGGTTCCATTTTCTGGCATCTCCTGGATCATTCTATCATAGTGACACAAAAGTATCATAAACAAATCTTTATAATCCCACAGCATACACATAACTGAACTGTCTACAAAATAGCCATGCATAAACATTTACAATGTGGCATTACCTACCTCATCATTATTTTTCCCTTTGAAAGTGTAAAGTGCCTGCACCAGCAAAGGACTGCCATCCGACGCCATCTTGGCACTGTGTGCGAGCAACTTCCGTGTCTCGTCCGCCACCTGTTCCGCACCAGCATCATTCACATCCTGCAATACGATAGAGAGAATTGTCACCTAAAAAGCACCCGTCAGCGGACAGAGGACTGCCGCGTGCGTGGCCCCGCAAAGACGCACAACACAAGACTGCTGCCTCCGCCGCTGGTCGCTCGGATTCTTGGCACCAGCTCAAAGCAGCAGAGCGTTTCGAGGCCTTGGCTGGCAGCCAGCTGGGATGTTGTCCCCGTCCCGTCTTCCTGCAGCTAACCTTACTCAACAACAAGCCCCAAACTAGCCATTGTAAAACACTGACCTCACTTATTACACAAAAAAAAAAAAATTAAATACATATAATTTCCCATTTTTTAATCAGCTTATCAGTATGGCGAGTCTGAAGCTTTTGCATGTTGTACAGCAATATTTATATGCAAAAATAATGGCATTACAACTGCTAAAAAGGGCAGAAATTTATAAATAGATTTTTATTGCACCTTCCTGTTTACTAGCAGCCAATATAAAAATGTTATAAAATGTTGCTGTGTATTTTTACTATCACATTAAAAAAGATTATTCTCACAGTTATATAACAGTAACAACATATCCCACAACAGACCAAAATACAACTTACGTAAGAATTTTGAATTTTAAGATAACTAAGTTAGCCATAATAGGATGGGAGATGGTGGGGGAAGCAAACTTGGATAAAGCTAATTTGCAATATAAATTAATTAAAGTGCTACACTTGTGTGAAAAACTTTGATGAATCCCTGGGGAACTGTCTGAAAAATTAATTTCAGTAACCTAAATACAAAATGTGCAATAAAAAAGACGACCAATCACCACCCTCGCACTCATGAATGGGGCTGTGAAGCAAGAGACAAATAAACTTCTCGGAACTCAATGACTGCAAAAGCAAGCAAGAAATCTCATGCATTATAAATAGATTCTCGTCCAGAAATAAACTTAGCCTACAATGTTTGCAAGCACTGTCGAGTAGCAGGAAACTGTAACCAATGGATCAACACTCACGCAGCAACGAACACATGCAAAAGTCAAATAATAATGAGTGCTCTGTAAATAACCTGCTCCTCCACAAAAACTTTCACTTTCTTGCTCTAAAGAAATTAAGCAAATTTGGCACTTACCAATTACTGTACGGGCATTTTCATCTAACACACATTTCCCACACAGTGAAAATTCAAATAGGTACAAATCTCACGGGAACTACAGCATGTAATAATGAGGTATGTATTAACAGGTGTCTACATTATAAAAAAAAATATCAAAACATTTAAATGTTTACTACGCGATTCAACATATTGGAAAAAATACATTCTTACCAAAGTGTAAGGAGAGACCTTTTTACAAGTGAACTTAGCAATACGTTGTAATATAAATTAACTAGTATTCTTTATTATGCATACAAATGAATATTTAATTCCCTATCTCACTTTAGTTTATATTAAAAAAGTTGTTTTTTTCACTTTTTTGACAATAACCTAGGCCTATGACATTAAATTGTTCAAAGATATCTTCTAAAAACACTTTATGCAAAGATAAAAAATATAAATAGTTATTCTCATAATATGCTTTGGATGCTATTTTCACAAATTAATACAACTGTATTGGTCTGAAGTTCTCATTTCAAGAAAGTACATAGTATCAGCAGTGAAGTGTTTAACTAACACTTAAAAAGTAAAGTGTTGTGTTCTCTTCAACTACTACTTTTTGACTAAAAATACATGCTATGCACATTGTATCATGGGAGAAACTGCTGAGCTGAGTCAGCTGCGAGATACTCATCAGTTTATATCAATTCATTTTAAATACAATACCACAGTAAAAATTATAAACAAACAGTTCCACGAAAAGTAATGAAGTGCTTATTTAAAAAATTTTTAGTGTATTTTAATTTATACGTTGACACTGACAGTTGCTGCCTTTTCTTTAGCTCTCTTGCTACATCTACTGCTATGCATTAAATTTAGCAGGGTTAGCGATATTGGAAAAGGTGAAATGGCAACTAAGTGTTGGATGAGGTTTATGCTTTTCATTAAATTGTACAAAGCCTGCACAAGTAAAATTTTTTTTACACCACACAAGAAAAAGTTCACAAGAGACCTCACATGTGAAAATATCAAGCAAATTATATATTAAATGAGTTCACATACAGTTTGCACAGAAAATATGCAGCAAAATTTGACAATAATGGGCAGGGTGAATCAAGTAATAGCCACAATATCAATATAAAAGCTCCTAAACATTTATTTTTATTGCAATTTGTGGATCATAATTCATGTGAAGGAGCTTTCTTCATATCTCGCAACACTAATAACTAATTGAACTCAACTTAGTATTGAACTTTTAAAAATATGAAACACTACTAACCACAACATGTTCCGCCATATTCCTCTTTCCACAGTTTAAATGTATAATTTATTCCTCTCTCTCTCTCTCTGGTTGATACAAATTGGTCACATGACCAGCTTAAAAGGACCAACAGAATTCTTTATTCTGTGCGACTTGCATAACAAAAGGGCATGTGCTATCTCCTGATCTCGTATGAGATCTGCCTTGCATGAGAAATTATTGTATGAAATCTAGTGCAAGGTATGCACGTTTTGCATGCTTTTTGCACCGTGTAACAGCTGCTTAAATACAAATGTGTGGAAACAGCGAACAGGTAGCAATCTAATAGCCAAACTGTTATATCATCCTGCTAATCTAGTCACACGCACGCATGCACACGCACTGAAGTAATATGAACCATTTAGTGCAGACATATTCCCCAGGACTGCAGAACATCCTCCATACAAGGACTTGACAAGAGAATCAAAGGCTTTCTTCCTAGAAGTCCCTTTCTCAGAGGAAACACTTCAGAAATGCTGTATCAACTTCGAAGAGAGAGAAATCTCGCAATCTAGTATCACAGCTAGATACGAAACAGAACAGCCATAAAGCATGGAAACTCCTGAAAAATCTCAACAAGATGCCATAGTTGCTCCTCCTGGTCTTTTTAAAGTAACACCCCATGTACTAGCAAACTAACTATTGATAAATGTAAAAACTAACGTAACATCTGAACACAGGAAGCTCCACAGACATGCAAAGAGAATGAATACTTTGATACTCCCTTCATCTTGAAAGAACTGGAAATTGTTTTTAAACAATAAAGAATAATAATGCTATGGGATTAAATGATATGCAAACAGAACAGATAATGTTTGGTCCTGAAACTGGAAAGTGGGTCCTAAATTTAATGAATGGACGTGTTGGTAAATTGCAGATTTCAGAGATATGACGCAATGCCAAGTTGTTGCCTTACTGCAGCCTAGAAAGGAACCAACAGATACAAAAAACGTTTCACTTCTCTTCCATCTATAAAAATCTTGCCAGAGACTGATCCTCAACTGCATCTCAGAAAATGTTGACAAAAACTTATTAAAGAACAAGCAGACTTTGGCCTGGGAAGATCACGCTGTGAGCAAATCCTTAACCTGACCTAGCATATACACAGTCTAATCACATTATTATAACCACCTGCTAGAAGTACCATCTGCAGTGTGTAGCCCATGACGTGGGCTGGTGAAGTGGGTATATAAAGTGACTTACAGGCTGGCTGTACAAAGTGTGCTTCGTGCTGCCATGGTTAAGGAAAGTGATTTAACAAAGTTGCAAAAAGGGATGATCATCTGCTTTCGAGCCAAGGGGGACAGATTTCAGAAACAGCGATGATTGTGAACTGTTCACGTGCATCTGTGGTAAAGGTGTGAACGAATGGCAATCATTGGAAATAACCGTTGTGGAAACTATGGAGCTCCTAGCTCCATTGATGTCTGAGGTGAACGTAGACTATGACAGTGGATGAAGGTCAACCGACATGCTACAGTGGCTCATCATCCAAATGAACCAGCGGTCATCCAGACACGCGTCTACCACAAGAAGTTAAGCAAACCCTTCTGCGAATGAGGCTCCAGAGTAGATGGAGGGTGACTGCACCCATGCTAACATAGGTGCAACAATGAAAACGACTGGAATTTGCACACCAGTATGGCTACTGGACTGCTGCTGATTGGCGGCAAATAGCCTTCTCCAACGAGTCATGTTTTCAGCTACATAGAATGGATGGACATCAGCATATCTGGTGAGAAACATTGGAGAACAGACACCCTGCATCCATTGCTGGACGAACACCAGGTACTGGGGGCAGTGTTATGGTTTGAGGAATGTTCTTGTGGTATTCTCTAGGTTGTATCATCCGTATAGAAGGCACTCTTGATTGATTTAATTATGAATCTATCCTCTGCGATCATGTCCACCTGTACGTGATCATCATCTTTCCTCAGGAAGATGGGCTCTTCTATCACGATAATGCACCTTGCTACATGGGCTGGAAGTATCCGTACGTGGCTGGAAGAGCATGATGAAGACTTCAAAGTTCTTCCCTGGCCCCCAAACAGCCTCCCAATCTCAATCCAATTGAACATCTGTGGGATCACCTTGATCGCCGGGGTTCACATCTGTCTCCTATGCCATGAACCCTTCAACAGTTGTGGGGCGCACTGCAGACAGCATGGCTCTGGATACCCATGGAGTCCTGTCGGCACCTGACTGAGTCACTGCCAGCTCATCTAGCTGCTGTCCGTGCTGTGAAGGACGGTTACTCTGGATACTAGCAGGTGGTCATAATAATGTGATTAGAATGTGTATAGGATGAATATGAAAGAGGGCAGATTACAGGTGTGACATTCATCAACCTAACAGCAGCATATGACACATTAGACTACAAATTCAAGATCAGGAAGATATATAACATTACAAGGGACTACCAGTTTACACTATTTTTATCCAGTGCATACTGCAAAACAAGTGATTTTTTTGTTAGCTCACGCAACAAAAAGAGCAGATGGTGGATCCACAAAAATAGCCTTCCACAAGGTAGAGTACTGGCTCCACTGTTATGTAACATACTCACGAATGATCAACCAATCAATCCTGACACAAGAACTTTTATATATGCAGATGATACAGTGACAGCTGCTCAAGGCAAAACCTTTGAAGAAGTGGAACGAAAACTGACAACAGCCCTTGAAGATTTGGCTGACTATTATGACAGAAACCACTTGAAGCCCAATCCTGGAAAAATAGAAGTATGTGCATTCCACTTGAGATATAGATAGGCTGGAAGGAAACTGAACATATGCTGTAGAAGTCAGCAACTATACCATTGTAATATTCCCGAATACCTGGGAGTAAAACTGGATCATACTCTCATCTTCAAAGCCTACTATGAGGACATGATGAAACTTAAAATATGTGCCAGAAACACCATTCAGAAACTCACAAGCAGCACCTGGGGAGTGCAGAATATTCAACACCAGTATGGTAAAATTCAACTCATGCCTAAAAGATTAACATTGTTCTGAATGAGACAGGACACAATGTGACAGGATGCCTACAATTGACTCCTGTAAACAAAATTTACCACCTTGTAGGTATAGCACCCCCTTTTTGGATACGAACTCTCAGCCCTTAGGCTGAGAATTGAGATCAAGAAAAAGGTTCTTGTGAACAACCGATACAGTATTACAATCCTTACTCAAAACTCACCAATTACAACTATGGTATATTATCTGTGATCATTCTTGCGCAAGCATTGTATGTTGGATTTTTTTCAGAGTGTCTAGCATTTAAAATATAATATACATACTGTAATATCATATTATAATTGTTTTATCCAGATCATGACAGCACGTCAAGGACCTGGGATTAGTTTGAATGAAGCTGGAAACTGTGGCTCTTGTGTGGTGTTAGAATTTGGGACTAAGTCTGGCAAATTGAGAAAAGGGATAATTCAAAGCCATCTTAATTTAAATTTTAGATCAATCTGTTTCGACAGCTATAGGATGCATGTGCTCAATGGAGAAGCTCATTTAACATTCAGGGGAAATGAGCACAAGGAGGGTCCTCCTCTGCAAATGACCCCTAAATGATCTTTCTTCTCCTCTTCTTGCTCCGCAAATGATCCCTCCTGCTCCGCAAATGATCTCTCACGTTCTGCAACTGACCCCTCACTTAATCCAGGCTTCGCATTCATGTAAGGGTTTGCTGGTTTTTGAAGTTATAATTCTCTAGTCAGGTAGAAATAAATCAGTAAGTGTCTATTTACCAAGTGAATTGAACCCACTTGTTCTCAGTTCTAGATGATTTGCTGAAGCCAAGGTCCGACCAGTGAGAAAAATAAATGTGTGACATACGTGAAGCTTCTGCTTGTGCCAAAAGCAAATACACACATTTACCCTAACCTTTTAACAGACACCTTAACTTGAGAGCTTCTCATACTTCATTAGGTTGGCTACTAAATTTCAAGTTACTCGTAGGTCTAATAGACTGGTAGGTACAGCACCTGCAAGAACGGGATTTTAAAATACTTTACAGTTATGGATGCCTTCACAAAAATGCAGATTGAGATGCACTTTCCAGGAGAAGATGCAATCCATTTTGTCCTTCTTACCATAAATGATAAACCACCAAAGTGATGACATAGACCTAGTACAGTTAGTACAGTACAGATGATACTCAGTCATGAAAGAATAGTTATTCTACTCAGTTATCTGATACGTAGATTTTGCCCCCATGTCGCGAGCCATGTCATGAAGCTATGCATGCCGAGGTTCGGTCGACAGGTGGGCAAATAACTTCTCCACCTAAAAAAAAAAGTATGTGTATGGAAGAATAACCTCCCCACAAAAAAACACGCCACCTCAGCTGCATCGCAGACAAAGCTGAAGATGGAGGCCTCATCTCTTTTTGCCCACGACGTGTTGTTTTTTCTTTTATGGGGAGGTTATTCCTCCATACTGTTTCTTTAGGTGGAAAAGTTATTTGTCCACCTGTCGACTGACCGACCCTCGGCATACATAGCTTCATAACATTGCTCACGACATGGGGGCAAAGTCTGAGTATCAAATAGGTGAGTAGAATACCTATTGTTTCATGCCTTGGTCAACTGTACTGTACTAATGAAATAAATCACTTAGGCCTACGTCATCACTGTGAATGCCAAGAGGAAAATGGTGGTGTATCATTGACGACAAAAACAGAATGGTTTGCATGTTGTCCTAGAAAGTGCATCTGCATTGTTGTGAAGGTAGCTATAACTTTGACACACTTAAAAGTCATGTTCTTACAGGTGCTGTGCCTACCAGGCAATTCGACCTTCAGGGTTCTTGAAACTTAGCAGCCACTATAACGAAACATGAAAAGCTCTCAAGTTAATGTGCCCGTCATGAAGGTCTGGTGTGAATGCCTGAATATGCTTTCGGCACAACCAGAAGCTCCCTGTATGTCACACATTTATTTCTCTCACTGGGTGGACACTGGCTTCAGTAAATCATCTAGAGCTGTAAACAAGTGGGCTCAATCCACTTGGCAAATAGGCACTTACTGATCGAAACCCGACTACAGAGAATTATAACTTAAAAAACCAGCAAACCCCTACATGAATGCGAAGCCTGGTGTGAGTGAAGGGTCATTTGTGAAGCGTGAGGGACCATTTGCGGAGCAGGAGGGATCATTTAGGGGTCATTTGCAGAGGAGGACTCTCTTTGTGCTCATTTCCCCTGAATGTTAAATGAGCATCTCTATTGAGCACATATATCCTGTAGCTGTCAAGTCTACTGGATCTAAAATTAAACTAAGAGGGCTTCGGATTATCGTTTTTCTTGATTTACCAGATATACAGCCTCTATGACTAAACCTAACATGAACCACAGTTTCCAGCTTCATTCAAACTAATCCTATAGCCTTGCCGTGCTGTCATGACCTGGATAAAACCACCATATATTGTAAATGCTAGAGTCTCTGACAAAATCTCACATATAGTGCTGCGATGATGAAGTCTAAGGTCTCGTGGTTTTTTACCCATCTGAACTATCTACCCGACCTACCCACGACATGATTCAAAGTCTGCCTATTCATTAGCACACAGACACAATGATGGAGTTTGTTCTCCTACAAGTACAATATAAAACAAGCAGAGGAAAATAGTTTACAGGACTGTTTGAATTGGAGTGAATACAGAGTAAATGGTGCTGGTTGTGGAGCCAGTGGAGCTATTGCGGCGTGTGTTGGGCTGATTATGGAGTGTTGTGGAATGATTGCGGTGCTGAATATTGAGTGTGCGGAGCTGATAGCGGAGTGTGAGGAGCTGACTGTGATGTGCACGGTGCTGACTTCAGTGCACCAGGTGCTACCTATCTCCAGCAATCTACCTCCATGTCAGTATTGGTTGGGACCAGTCCTTGGCCTGTATAGTTGGTCTTGTTGTTGGATGGTCTCGATGGTTGGTACGGATGTCTGGTATGGGTAACTAGTAATGGTCAGACTGTATGGACCGTCTGCTCGCCTGTATGGTTCTTTGGGGCAGTTAGCTGTAGGTGATATGTTTTGTGAAGATTATGCGCCAAATTGTAACTACGAGATTTGTATTACTCAACTTTATTTTAGATTGTACATCAATGTCTGTTGGTACAGATGGATGGTCTTGACAATTTTTTCTAGTCAGTTTGGCAGGAACTAGTCTCGACAGGTGCCATTCTTGATAGGACATTGTCTTGGATGCTGTCATTCGTTGGCTAAAATGGATGGATGGCCTAGTCACCTGGTACGGCCATTAGACATGGTATTTTGGTACTTGCCAGTTTGTATGACTGGTCTGCATTAACGGAGGTTATGGATGGGTAATCTTGATGGTCATTAGGTATAGGGGTATCAAATGGTTTACAGGTGTGGTTGACTGTCACGGATGTTTCTTTTTTTAAACTGGTACTGTTGGCTTGTATGGTTGGTTCGTATAAAACAGCTAGTATGAGCAGTTCATTTGGATGTTTGGTATGACTATTTGAAGTGGATGGTTTATATGGTTGGATCGTATGGGTGGTATTGATGGTTAGTATGGAAGGTCTTAATTGGATGATGGTCTGGTTGGGTGGTATGGTTGAATCGTATGTTCAACTGATAGTTAAAACATATGGTTCATATGGTCAGTCTGTAGGGGTATGGTTTGTCCATCCAATAAGACTGATTTGTCTGGGCGGCTACATGCTCCTTCGGCGGGTTTAGCTGTACGTGATATGCTTAGCAGATATGTGAAGATTTTGATCATACAGTTAAGTAATGGGTTTTGAATAAAGCAGCTCTGGTTTCTTGTAAAAGGCAGTTTGTGTGACTGGTCGGCTGGCCGGTATGGTGGATGTAGGGATGGCTGAGTTTGATGGTCATTAGACTGGATGACAGAAATGGATGATTCGTATCTTCTGGGGGTGTGGGTGACTGTCATGGGTGTTTCGTATTTTAAGCTGGTATTGTGATGGTTTGTATGGTCGGTTCTCATGGAGGACTGGTATGGTTGGTTCGTATGGTTGGCTAGAATGAGCAGTTCATATGGACGTTCGGTATGACTGTTTCAAGTGACTGGCCTGTAAGGATGGTTTTTATATGGATTGTTCAAATGGATCCTTCGTACACAGCTGGGTGGCAAGGCCAGATAGTATGGCTGGTATGTATGGTTTGATTGGTCGTTCTTGCCCACTGGTATCTCCGGTGAGACTTGTTGGGCTTTTGGTCTGGATGGGTGGAATGGATGTTTAGTATGGATGATTTGAGTGTTTTGTTGGTGTTGCTGGTTGGTCTCACTCATTGATCTAGTCTGTTTGGCAGGAGTTGGTCTCGGCAGGAGTGTGTCTTGGGTGGTCTCATTCTCGGGTGGAGTTGGTTGATTGTCAAGTTGTGTGGATGGTACTGTTTGCTGGTATGAGCCCTTGGGTAAGGACAGTTGTGTGTGAGATGATTTGTGAAAAGTTTGCGAAGATTCGTTAAGATTATGTGCAAAGTTTTGTGATACTTGTGCGAAAAGATCAGCAACGAGATTGGTATTGGGCAAATTTTTTCGAGATTGGTTGTCATTGACTCTTCATATAGGTGGGTGGTATGGTCGGTTAGTCCTGACCCCTGTTCTAGTCATTTTTGCAGGAATTGGTCTTGGCAGAAGCCAGTCTTGTGCAATCAAGCTTTGGGAAGTTCTATGAGAATGTGGACATGTTTAATAAAAATTGGAAGTGTACTAATTAACAAACTAATCACGTATTCTGAAAGCCAATACTCTGTACTTTTATAATTCAACCTCACTTTTATTTTTAAAAAAATTCTCGCACTCAAAAAATGCATCTCGAATAAAGAAAAAAATAATTGTTTTTAGGACTGATATGCAGATTTTTCAACTATTAAATATAATACTTTAAAGGTCCATATAAAGATGAAATATTACAAGAAAAACATTTTTTTTTTCATGTGAAAACCAACAGAAATTTTATGGAAAATAAAAAACCGGCACGCAAATATAGTTTAGTGTATAAAGTAATATACCCATAGCAAAAACTTTGAAATTCATTTCAAAAGCACATTTTTAATATGGTAACGGAATGACCATACTACTTACTGTGTTACAAGTGTTTAATATTGGTACAGTATGTCATGCTTTGTTATATTTAGTCATGGTTTGATAAATTTTTGATTTCACTACTGGTACCAATGTTAATGGAGGGAAATGTAATGTTCAAAGAAAAGGCGGAAAAACAGTTTTAACCAGGAAAATTTTCAGAATTGATTAGCTAGGTACTTGACAAGAGCCTAGGGAGAATTCAGAGAAAGCAAGTAAGTATTTACTTTCCTTTCAATAAATAAGGTAATATAAAGCTAAATTACTTATTCTGAAAGCAGAAAATTATATTTACTGGTCATTGCCACATAACCTCAATCTTAATTTTCAAGTACTCATAAGAAACTTAATTTCTATATTGCAGGGGGTGCCATGCCTCTCACAGCAGTTGAGAAAATGAAGCGGTACCGGCAACTGATGAAGAAGAAAGGCTTGGGTGATGAAATGAAGAAAAAAGATAGGAAAAGAAAAAACAAAAGCACAGAAGTTTGACTTCTGCTCAGCTGATGGTGCTGAGGGAAAAAGAGAGAATTAATCAAAGAAAATGTAGAAGTAACGTAGGAAACATAGTTGAAGAAAATATTAATGATCCCCCAGCTACCAGTCCTTATAAATCACATTCAACAGTACAGAATGCTGTTAAACGTGTGTCAACTCATTTACCTAATAGTCAAAGAAAGTGCAAAACAGTTCTCTCGGAGCTTGCAGTCACTCATGGACTTTTGATTAACACATTTCATGGGAGAAATGAAATTGAGTGATTACAACTGGGCACAGAAGCTGTTACTGAGGTGAACATAGACTATGACAGAACAGGGAAAGAGGATTCTAGGTGATCTGCTAGGTAGAGAAGTAGCTGGCTGCATGGAGAGGGTCAGGGCAGAGCAGCAGTTGTTGAAATAGCAATCAGTTAGAAGCAAGGAAATGGAAGGGGAGAGAAATGGAGAGGATAGCATTGATGAGGCCGCAGGGGTGGAGATAGGGGGTAAGCAATGTAGGATGGTAAAGCAGAGTACTAGTATAAAGATAATGGTGGTGAACTGTAGGAGTGTGTACAACAAGCTAGAGGGCTTCTGGGGAAAGGTTGAAGGATATGGGGCGGATATAGTGGTAGCTGTGGAGACTTGGCTGACTGAGGAAGTACTGGACATTGAGTGTAGGCAGGATAAGTTCACAATCTTCAGAAGAGACAGGGATGGGAAAGGAGGAGGTATAATGACGTGCGTAAGGAAAGGGCTAAAAGGGGCGGTAGAATGGATTAGTGAGGATGTCGAGGTAATGGAAATTAAATTGAGTGGTAGTAGTAATAGGAGTATTACTTTGCTGGCAGCATATAGACCACCAGGACAGGAATGGCAGGCAATTGAGATGATCAAGGAGAAGGTCGATAGACTAAAAGACAGGTAGTGGGTTGTTGTACCAGGGGATTTGAATATGCCAGGGGTGAAATGGATAGAGGGTGGAGAAGGAATGGGTAACATGATGCAGAGAATGGCAGCACAGTTAGTCAACAGAGGATTAGTCCAGGTAGTAGAAACACCTACGAGATAGAATGAGGAGGATGTTGGGTCAGTGCTGGATGTGGTGTTGGTCAGACCTAGGAATGATGTAGTTGGTGCAATAGTATTGGATGGTATAAGCGACCATCATAACCCAATTGTGGAAATTGGGATTGGCAGGATGAGGGAAGTGCAAATGGCAGAAAGGTTGGTGTGGCAGTATGGGAGAGGAGACAAGAAGGGGGCAGAAATCTTCCTGAGAAACAGGTTTAAAAAATGGTCTATGGAGGAGGGTGTAGAGGGGTTGTGGAGGGAGTTTAGAGGATTAATGGATGTTATGTTGGAGAAATTTGTGCCAATGAAAAGGTTACGGACTGGGAGAGATCAGTCATATTATGGACAGGAGATTTTGAAAATGAAGAAGTGCAAAAATTACATGCCAAGTGGAGAAATGAAGGGATGATAAGATCTAAAGAAATGATCAAACAAATGGGTAGGGAGCTTGAAAGGAAGCTCAAACAGGCAAAGAATGTATTTCTGGGGAACATGGTGGAAGAAGGAAAAGGCAAGGAATGGGGGAAATTGTTTAGGTATGTTAGGAGATTAAGGGGAGGAGAAGAAGGGATCCCTCTGCTAACAGGAAGGGATGGTAGGCATGCGAATAATGACCACGAAAAATCGGAGATGCTGCAAGGACAGTACTTGTCAGTGTTTGAGGCAAAGGAGGGTTGGAATAGGGGGGCAAACAGGGTTCGGGAGGTGTTTGGTGAGTTTAAGTTGAGGGAGTGGGAGATAGAAAAGGTAATTAGGGGTTTGGAGAGCAGTAAAGCAGGAGGTCCAGATGGGATAGGAAACGCAGCAATAAAGTTTGGTGGCAGGGAGTTGGAAAAATATTTAGAAGTGCTGTTTAAAAAGTCCTTAGGAGAGGGTAAGTTACCACAATATTGGAAGGATGCTATGGTGGTACCTATACACAAGCAGGGAGAGGATAGGGGGAGGCCTGGTAGCTACAGACCGGTGAGTCTCACATCAAGTACAGGAAAAGTAATGGAGAGGCTGGTGGTGCAGTATGTGGTGAGGGTTATGAACAATATGAATTGGTTGGAGGAGTCCCAGCATGGATTCAGGAGGGGATACTCATGTGAGACTCAGCTCGCTGGGTTATTAGAGGATCTGGTGCAGGTAGTTGATGAGGGAAAGCAGGTGGATGCCTGCTTCATAGATTTTGAGAAGGCAT
Source organism: Dryococelus australis (assembly GCA_029891345.1). Classification (NCBI taxonomy): domain Eukaryota; kingdom Metazoa; phylum Arthropoda; class Insecta; order Phasmatodea; family Phasmatidae; genus Dryococelus; species Dryococelus australis. The sequence goes on from CM057000.1 coordinate 146,210,205, forward strand.
TTGATAAGGTGCCCCATGGGACATTGATGAGGAAAGTGGAGGCGTTGATACCAGACAGGAGGGTAGTGGAATGGATAAGGGACTTTCTCAGGGGGCAAAGGCAGAGAGTGAAAGTGGGGGAGGCAATATCGGAGGAAGAGGAGGTTATGTCAGGGGTACCACAGGGAAACGTGCTGGGTCCTTTGTTATTTACCATAATGGTAAATGACATGGGTTTGGGGATATGGGGAAAAATCAGATTGTTTGCAGACAATTGTGTTTATATGCTGAGGTGGGCGAGGGGGGCGGAAATTTTCAGGCGGACATTGATAAGATATGGTTGAGGACCAGAAAAAATAAACTGAAGATAAATGTAAGAAAAACTAAGCTAGTGAGGTTCACAAGAAAGAAGATAAGCAGTAACATGTACAAAAGGGAGGGACAAGAGAGAGAAGATGGAGCAGAATATAAGTATCTACGGATTTTACTGCAGGGAGACCTCAGGTGGAAAAAACAGATAGAGAGGGTGGTTGCAAAAGGAAGAAGGACTCTGGGTATGCTGGGAAGGGTGCGAATGGAGTCAGCTGTGAGGTGAAGGAGAAGGCGTATGGCACAATGGTACGGCCAATGTTAGAATATGCTGCAGCAGTATGGGACCCGTATGTGGAGGTGGAGGTACGAGAACTGGAAAAGGTGCAGAGAAAGGAATTGGTATCTGTGAGAGGGGTTGGTAAATTCAGGAAGGCAGTGGAAAAGGAGTTGGTTGGGTGAAGGAGAGGTGAGAGAGCTCGCCACCGGGCGGTAGCCTAATTGCGAGTGTATGTATGTGTGGGTTAACTAATACATAATTCATGGCAATCTCCTGGTAAGAAAGATCATGTGATTGTTAAAGCTACAACAGGTGAAAAAAAAATTGGTTCAGAAGAGGTTTATGATCATGCTATTAAAATGAAGCTCATGCCGTTTATGAAGAAGAGTTTCCAAACAAGCCAGTGAAACTGGCCAAGTTTTATGCCTTGCGGGCCAAGTTTGTGTGTACCATACAAGAATCGCCACACAATATTTGCCTGTGCCGTTATCATGAGAATGTGAAGTTGCTTTTACGAGCAATAAGCGAGAAACTTCCACAAATTGGTACTACATTTATTTAATTATCACTATAGTGTGTAGTCAGGATAAAGACTGTATGTTGTCGAAATGTGAGAAAATGTGCAAATATCCATCTTAAAGATAAGTACTCTTTAGATCAAGAATTGCTACAGCAGATGGTTAGGTGGGATCACTGGGAGACAATGAATCAACGAGTTACTTTGACAGAAAAACTAAGAACGGTTGATCAGTGTCTTGATGTTCTCTCCAATTTGCTACCCCATTTCTTACAACATACGTTCATTAAACGACAGCAGTCAACATTTTTTTTAAAGAAAAGAAGAATTCTGCAAGTGAGAGGGACATTGTGGTGCAAGTGGACTTTGCAGAAAACTACACAGTTCAGCGGCAGAACAAAGTTCAGAGTGCTTATTGGTCAAAGGCACAAATCACAATCTTCACGGCATGTTTGGAACTGAGAAAATAGTGGATACTCCTGTGCTGTTATTAGTGATGACTTTGATCACTGTAAGTATTCTGTGCATGCTTTCTTAGATGAAATAATGAAGTAATGTGTAGAAACTGTAACGTTCGTAAGTGATGGAGCTGCCAGTCAATTTAAGCAGCATTTCCTATTTTCCAATTTGACATTTTTCAAAGAACGTTACGGAGTAACAGTTTCTTGGCACTTCTTTGCCACAACCCATGGCAAAGGAGTTGTCGGTAGGATTGTTGGAACCATTAAACGTGCAGTATGGACAGCGTGCAAAGCTGGCCAACATAGAGTTAAGAATGCAGAGTACTTTGCTAGCATTGCATGTGAACTATGCCATAGAATACATTTTTTTTATGTTTCTAGCCTTCAAATATCTGAGCATAAGGATGACTTGGATCGCATGTAGACAAACATAATCCCAGTAGGGCAGACCAAAAATATCCATGCTGTGACATCCATTGCTCCATACATAATCGCACATCAGCACTATTCATTATCATCCCAGAAATTGGTTCATAGTTTTCAAAAAAGCAATCTTTAACGAATCAGAATACTGCACAGGAAACTGGAAAACATCCAGAGCTACTTCAAGGAGATTTTGCATTGGTATCCTATGTTGGAAAAAGAAGCACTCGTTTTTTTGTGGGCCAGGTTCCTGATATTGATACAGAAACATATGAAATTACATTTCTAAGAAAAAGTGACGAATTCGGGAACATCTTTGAATTTCCATCTAAAGAAGATAAATGTTGGGTAGATGTAGACTAAATTGTCAAGAAACGTCTGTCACATACTATCGATCAGAGGAATAAATACCATTTTGCTAGCCGTTACTACAGCAGAATTAAGTTGTCATTCCGTTACCACACATAGTGTCATTCCGTTACTGTCGTGTATATTTTTTGTATACTATCAATAAGGGTGTGAAACATTTAATTAATATGTCATTTTGTTTCTCACTCTTCTCTTTCTATTATATAATTTTTGTACGAGTTTGTATCCAGTAAGTGAGCTGAATTATTATTGTATTGTATGAGAGAACAAAATGCATGTCCAAATGATGTCATTCCGTTACGTGTAACTATGTTGTATATAGCCACAGTTCTGTTGATAACAAATCAATTTTGACGGGTCTAAAAATGTAGTTTTTCACTTCCGTCGAGAAACTAGTAGGTAGCTATCCTCACTTTAATTTAATTTTCTAGTGGTTCAAATCAGTGTTTACAATGTAAAAAAAAAAGAAGCAAAATGGTCATTCCGTTACTCCTGGAACTTGCCCTCTCTGTATGGTGAAGTGTGAGGCAACAGCAGGGCATATGTGTGTATGCACAGCTAAAGATAACCAGCACAAGGTCAGCCGAACCACCAGACATTCGCACTGAGTAGAATAACTATTCTTCATGTCTGAGTATCATCTGTACTGTACTAACTGTACAAGGTCTATGTCATCACTTTGGTGGTGTATCATTTATGGTAAGAAGGACAAAATGGATTGCATCTTCTCCTGGACAGTGCATCTGGATCTGCATTGTTGTGAAGGCATCCAGGCCTGTGTCATATTTAAAAGACCCGTTCTTGCAGGTGCTGTACCTACCAGTCTATTAAACCTACGAGTAACTTGAAAGTTAATAGCCAACATAATGAAATATGAGAAGCTCTCAAGTTAAGGTGTCTGTCATAATGGTTGGGGTAAATGTGTTTATTTACTTTTGGCACAAGCAGAAGCTTCACGTATGTCACACATTTATTTCTCTCACTGGTCGGACCTTGGCTTCAGTAAATCATCTAGAACTGAGAACAAGTGAGCTCAATTCACTTGGCAAGGAGATACTTACCAATTTACTTCTACCTGATTAGAGAATTATAACTTCAAAAATCAGCAAACCCTTACATGAATGCGAAGCCTGGATTGAGTGAGGGGTCATTTGCGGAGCAGGAGGGGCATTTGAGGAGGAGGAGGATCAATTAGTGGTCATCTGTAAGGGAGGGATCATTAAGGGTCATTTGCAGATGAGGACCTCCTTGTGCTCATTTCCCCTGAATGTTAAATGAGCTTCTCCATTGAGAACATGTATCCTATAGCTGTCGAAACGGATTGATTAAAAATTTTAATTTAAGATGGCTTTGAATTATCTCTTTCCTCAATTTGCCAGACTGACAGACCCAAATTCTAACCCTACAAAAGAGCCACAGTTTCCAGCTTCATTCAAACTAATCCCAGATACTTGCTGTGCTGTCATGATCTGGATAAAACAATAATAATATATTATAGTATATATATTGTAAATGCTAGACACTGAAAAAATCCAACATTCCATGCTTGCACGAGAAGGATTGCAGATAATATACCATTATGCATGACGAGGGGCACTGCGATGGAGTTGAAGGTCTCGTGATTTCTTACTCATCTGGACTATCTACCCAGCCTACCCGCGACATGGTGCAAAGTCTACCTATCCGATACCAACAGGAGTACAATACAAATCAAGAAGAAGAAAATAGCTTACAGGTCTTATTGCATTGGAGTGAATGTGGAGCAATTGAGAAGCGAATGGTGCTGGTTGTGGAGTGGGTGGAGCAATTAAACTGTTACTATGAGATTAGTAATAGTCGATTTGTTTCAAGATTGGTGATCATTGTCTGCTGGTACAGATGGATGGTCTTGATCATTTTTTCTGATCAGTTTGGAAGGAACTGGTCTCAACAGGGGCCGTTCTTGATAGGAGATTGTCTTGGGTGCAGTCATTCATTGGTTAGTATGGATTGATGGCCTAGTCGACTGGCCATTAGACATGGCCTGCTAGTAATTGCCAGTTTGTATGACTAGTCAGCATTAACGGATGTTACGTACGTGTGATCTTGATGGTCGTTAGGAATAGGGGTATCAAATGGTTTGGAGGTGTGGTTGACTGTCATGGATGTTTTGTATTTTAAGCTGGTAGATATACTGTTGGCTTGTATAGTTAGATTTAGATCATATGGTTGGTTCATTTGGCTGGCTAGTACTATGAGCGGTTCAAATAGATGTTTAGTATAACCGTTTCAAGTGGACGGTTTGTATGGTTGGTCTGTATGGATTTTTGTATGGTCCTTTTGTATAGTGGGGTGGCATGGTAGGATCATATGACTGGTACGTATGGAGGGTCTTGATGGGCTGATGGCCTGGTTGGGTGGTATGGATGAATTGTACTTTAGACTGACATAGTTGGAACATATGGTTCGTATGGTCAGTCTGTACGGTTTATCAGTCTGATCGGGCTGTTTTGTCTGCAAGACTGGTATGTTCATTTGGTGTGGTTAGCAGTAGGTGATATGTTTAAGAGATATTTTCAAAGATTTTGAGCGAAGAGTCAAATAATGGGAAATGTAATATGCAGCTTTGTTTTTTGTAATGGACAGTTTTTGTGACTGGTCGGCTGGCCGGTATGGTGGATGTTATGGATAGCCGAGTTTCATGGTCATTAAGCGTGGATGGTCGGAATGGCAGTTTGGTATGGACGGTTCATATCTTTTGAGGGCGTAGATGACTGTCATGGGTGTTTCGTATTTTAAGCTGGTATTGATAATTTGCTTGTTTTATATTACTCCTGTAGTGGGACAAACTCAATCATTGCACCAGTGTGGTATGAGATATGCAGACTTTGCACCATGTCACTGATAGGCCCGGTAGATAGCTCCAATGAGTAAAAAATCACAAGACCTTAGACTCCATCATCACAGCTTCCCCCCTCATGCATAATGGTATATTATCTGGGATCCTTCTTGCGCAAGCATGAAATGTGGGATTTCTTCAGCGTGTCTAGCATTTACAAGATATGACGGTATTTATGAGACAAAAAATTCACTTTTGCTGTACTTTTTCCCCTTTTCATCACAGTGAAATTGTAAATATTGCTTAATATGAAGATTTATACATTTTTTCCATTTGGGAAACAACATGCACCCTAACAAAAGTTATTGACAAAAACTGTGTCTCATTATTTCCCACCATTTGGGAAATAATGAGATATAAGTGGGAAATAGTGAGACAGGTACACAATCAGGTCCTATCAATAAGGGAGCATTTGTAGGGTATTCATGAGAGAGAGAGCAATGCTTATTTCATGTGTGAGCCAAATACTGTGAAAAAAAATTGAAAACAGCCAGTTACACAATTTTAAGTGAATATATGTTCAACATAATAAAAAATGCTTTGACTTCAAAAACAATTTTTCAGTTTAAAAAGGTAAAAGGTAGTAAAAAAAAACCTTGCAGAAAAATTATTTGAATATATAAGATTCTTCTGTCAAAATTAAAAGAAATTGTAAGATCACTGTGAATGCCAAGAGGAAAATGGTGGTGTATCATTGATGACATGAAGGACAGAATGGTTGACATCTTCTCCTGGAAAGTGCATCTGCATTGTTGTTAAGGCATCCCTACCTGTGACGTGTTTAAAAAGTCCCGTTCTTGCAGGTGCTGTGCCTACCAGATTATTTGACCTTCGGGGGTGTCGAAATTTAGTAGCCAACATAATGAAGCATGACAAGTTCTCAAGTTATGGTGTCTGTCATAACATTTGGGGTGAATGTGTGTATTTGCTTTCAGCACTACCAAAAACTCCCTGTATGTCACACATTTATTTCTTTCACTGGTTGGACCCTGGTTTCTGTAAATCATCTAGAGCTGAGAATAAGTGGGTTCAATCCACTTGGCAAACAAGCACTTACTGATTTTCTTCGACCTGTCTAGAGAGAATTATAACTTAAAAAACCAGCAAACCCTTACATGAATGCAAAGCCTGGATTGAGTGAGGGGTCAGTTACGGAGCATGAGGGGCCAGTTACGGAGCGTGAGGGGTAATTTGTGGAGGAGAGATCATTTAGGGGTTGTGTTTGTAAAGGAGGACTCTCCTTGTGCTCATTTTCCCTGAATGTAAAATGAGCTTTTCCATCGAGCACATATATCCTATAGCTGTCGAAACAAACCAATCTAAAATTAAGAAGGCTTCGGATGATCATTTTTCTCTATTTATCACGCTGACAGCCACCAATTCTAACACCCACACAAGAGCAACATGTTCCAGCTTCATTCACACTAATCCTATAGCCTTGCCGTACTGTCATGACCTGGATAAAACAATCATAATACATTGTAAATACTAGACACTGAAAAAATTCCACATTCAATGCTTGCGCGAGAAGGATCCCAGATAATATACCATTATGAATGGTGAGGGGGGGCTGCGATAATGGAGTCGAAGGTCTCTTGGTTTTTTACCCATCGGGACTATCTACCAGATCTACCTGCAACATGATGCAAAGACTGCCTATCTGTTACCACACATGTGCGTCGTTAATGGAATTTGTCCTGCTACCGGTACAATACAAAACAAGCAAAATAAAATAGCTTACAGGTCTGGCTTAATTGGAGTGAATGTGGAGCAAAATGGTGCTGGTTGCAGAGCGGGTGGAGCAATTACTTATTATTGTGGAGCATGCGGAGCTGATTGCGAAGTGAGATGCTGATTGTGGTGCATGTGGTATTACCTATCCCCAGCAAACTACCTCCACATCAGTATTGGTTGGGACCAGTCCTTGGCCTGCAAGTTTGGTCGTGTTGTTGGATGGTCTCGATGGTTGGTACGGATGTCTGGTATGGGTAACTAGTAATGGTCAGACTGTATGGATGGTCTGCTTGCCTGCATGGACCTTTGGTATAGTTAAGTTGTAGGTGGTATGTTTCACAAAGATTTTACGCAAAGTTGTTACTACAAGTTTCATATTAGTCGCCTTTATTCAAGATTGGACACTATTTTCTGTGGGTACAGATGGATGGTCTTGACAACTTTTTCTAGTCAGCGTGACAGAAATTAGTATTGGGAAGGAGCCGTTCTTGATAGGAGATTATCTTTGGGTGCAGTCATTTGTTGGCTAGTATAGAATGATGGTCTGGTTGACTGGTATGGTCCTTTGGTATAGCACTTAGTTATGATCTGCTGGTAATTGCAAGTTTGTATGACTGGTCAGCAAAAATGGATGTTATGGATGGCTGATCTTGATGGTCGTTAGTTATTGGGGTATCAAATGGTTTGGAGATGTAGTTGACTGATATGTACATTTCGTATTTTAAGCTGGTACTGTTGGCTTGGATGGCTGAATCTTATGGTGGGTTCATATGGCCGGCTAGTATGAGCGGTTCATTAGGATGTTTGGTATAACTGTTTCAAGTGTACGGTTTGTATGGTTGGCCTATACAGATTGTTCGTATACTCCTTTGTATGACGGGGTGTCATGGTCGGATCGTATGGCTGGTATGGATGGTTTCTATGGAGGGTCTTGATGGGCTGATGGTCTGTTTGGGTGGTATGGTTGAATTGTATGTTTGGCTGATATAGATTGAACATATAGTTCATATGGTTAGTTGGTCTGATTGGGCCATTTTCCTTGGATGACTATGTGCTCCTTTGATGTGGTTAGCTGTAGGTGGTATGTTATGCAGATATTTGCGAAGATTTGGAGCGAAGAGTTAAGTAATGGGAACTGTATTATGCTGCTTTGTTTTCTTGTAATGACAGTTTGTATGACTGGTCGACTGGCCGTTATTATGGATAGCTGAGTAGGTTTGATGGTCGTTAGATTGGATGGCCAGAATGGATGTTTGGTATAGATGGTTCATATCTTTTGGGGCTATAGGTGACTGTCATGGGTATTTCATATTTTAATCAAGCTGGTATTGATGGTTTATACTATTGGATTTTATGGCTGGTTCTCGTGGATGCTTGGTATGGTTGGTTCGTACGGCTGGCTATTATGAGCAGTTAATATGGATGATTGGTATGACTGTTTCAAGTGGATGGCCAGTAACACTGGTTTTGTATGGATTGTTTGTATGGATCCTTCATACGGCTGGGTGGCAAGGATGACTGGTATGGTTGGTTCAATTGGTTGTTCTTGCCCATTGGTATTTTCAGTAAGTCTTTTTGGGCTGCTGGTCTGGATGGATGGAATTTATGTTTCGCATGGATGATTTGTATGTTCAGTTGGTGTTGTTGGTTTGTCTTGCTCATTGATCTAGCCAGTTTGGCAGGGTTTGTTCTCGGCAGGAATGTGTCTTAGGCAGTCTCATTCTCGGGTGGAGTTGGTCGTTCGCCAAGATGGGTGGATGGTACAATTGGCTGGTACGGGCCCTTAGGTACGGACAGTTGTGGGCAAGATGATTTGCGAAGAGTTTGTGAAGAGTCACAAAGATTATGTTAAGTTTTGTGATACTTCGGTGCAAAGAGGTCAGCAACGAGATTCACATTTTGACCTTTTTCGAGATTGGTCGTCATCGACTGTTGATGTACGTGGGTGGTATGGTCGGTTGGCCTTAATCCCTATTTTAGTCATTTTTGCAGGAATTGGTCTTGTCAGGAGCCAGTCCTGTGCAGTCAGTCGCTTCAGGAAATAATTTGAGTATCGGACAGAAGGGGAGAGCATTTGAGGAAGGAAGTTTGAGAGTCATGTGGATGGTTGATTGTTAGGGTAGATGGTGAGAGGGAAGAGCTATGGAAGGAGAATGGGGTAGCAGTATGCATGGATGTTGATGGCATCTGAGGTATGGTAAGCAAATGGTGAGGGAAGTGAAGGTACGAGAGGTGTGGTAGGGTGTGTGTGTTGGAGGGGTAGAGGAGGGTAGTGTGTTACGTAATGTCAGTAATTCGAAAGATTAATCAACTATATGGTCAATGAAATATACAGGGGTGGGTTCTGTTGGCTGCTGATGGTCATACCAGCGAGTAGCTGTGCTGTCTCTTGTTTATGAGAATCAAACTTTAGGGTCACAGACATCTGGTTTGGTTTTCCACATTAGCTATATAACTTTTCCTCTATATTTTTTAGATTTTTCTATATTTTTCTTGATGTTTTATTGTAAGGTCAAAGTTAAGGTCATGGGTCATGGTCAAGGTCATGAGTCAATATAATGTCATGGTCACTAAACTGCCACCAGAATATGATAATCGAGCCTAGCATGCAGTCTGCTGATCGCCAAGGAACATGTTATTTTATAAAGCTGTCAAAAAACGTAACACTATCAGTAGTTAGCTATTACAGTCAATACGAGATATCTTGTCCTTAGCATGTGCGTCACGGAAGAAACTGGATAAGTCATCTCATCAGCAGCACACAGGAACTGCTTATTTGCCAATGAGTTACTCACCCAGATGAGTTAACTCGCTAACAGCAACAAAAGGGTTACAATCAACCACAATAAACCAGCCACTTAAGCGCTCAGTTCCATTTTGGGCAGTCAAAAAGGTACCTAATCGTTTTTGTACAGTTGAGCGTGGTAACTGCTGAGAGGTGGTGAGGAAGATGAGGCATGTACGCTGTACATGGTTCGGAGCCTCAAATCCTTTTTTATTTATCTGAGGAATAAAGTGGCTCATTCCGGTAAGAGCCTCAAATCTTCTTGCTCGCCTGAGAATTTTTCATCTTTTGCAATGAGGAGTTTTGGCTCTGCATTCATTTTCCCATTTATTTTTTTTTTAATTTTCAGGACTGTATAACACCCTCAACGTTAACTTTTAGTCATAAGCCATAAATGTCTTTTCTACTTCATATTTCATAAGGAATTATATTGTCTCCTAAAAGTTTTAACATGGGCTACTTACAGAAACACACTATAGGCCTACAGTTAAATTTGTGCATTTTGTTACTCTATTTTTGGACAAAAAAGATGTTAGTTTGAAATCAGGACTTATGGTTAGGCCGTTGCAGGTTTATTAAATACCTACCCATAAATTCTACACATTTCTGTTAAGTGTAACATGAAACTTACTATACTGCACGTAAGTGATAAATTGTTCATAGGATATGGGACATCTAAAAATTGCAGTTATGAAATTGATCTCTCTCTTTCATTAAGTGTTTTAGCAAAGTACGTTGCAATCAGACACAAAAGCTATTAACATTTCATGTAGAAATTAATGTAAAAAATTGAAGTGCATCTTATACAGAAAGGTTTGAACTGGTGTCATAAAATATAGCACAAAAAAGGAAAACACTGCAATTTAAAAACTTGTGAAGACAGACACAGATGAAGGCTATATAAACAGGAAAAAAGAATCGAAAGACATTTTGCATTTTACAAATGTTTATGGTTAACATGCAACAAACCAAAACATAACAAGAAGTGTGATAATACTTTAAATAATATAATTTCAACTTGCAATCGACTACCGTCGGGAGATAAGTCCTTCTCTCAGGCCCAACCCCCTTCACCATAACCAACTCCTGCACAACACATTCCACTTCCTCACCCGCAGTCCCATCGCCTTCTCCTTTCAGTCCGCCTCCACAACCTCTGTAAATTACTACTATTTGTACCTCTCCCCCTGTAGATCCCCTCTGCTAAATGCCCACTTCCCCCATCTCTCTCCATTCACCATCCTGTATATCCTAACAAGCCTTTCCACTATTTACCTGTCCCTTAGGGAGCTCCACCATTAAGGATTCCCAAAAATTACTTTCATCCTCACCTTCTCGCCTCTGCCTTCCCTATTCACCTTGTCACCTCACTGCCCTTCTTTACATTTTCTCCTGCTCTCATACTTCCTTTTTCACATATCAGTCCAAGACTGCCACTACATATTACATTATCGGCCTAATCATAGCTTTATAAGCCTTCACCTTCACACTGAACCCATATGAAACAAATCCCACCATTCCCTTAAAGATGTTTGCATTAACCAAATCTGGCAATGGACTAATCTAGAGAAAGCATGGGTTAGTTCGTATGATGTATAATCACGATGCTAAACCCTTAAAAATATATTTTAAAAACCTCATAACCTCACCTCAGCCACTATTTCGCCTGTGTGATATTCACTTAAAATTTAAAAAACCTGAACTGTCAGAAATAAACATATAAATCATAAATGATTACCTAATTTCAATGCAACGTAAACTCCATTATGTCATACAAGTTAATATTCAAAATTTTATAATTAGTCATAAAAAAAAGTAACAAAAAAATATAACATTTTCCGAATTCTCTTGCTCTTTTAGCAACACTTCGTATTTCATTGCAAAATAGCATGTATTACAAAAATACAACTAGTTTGTTTATTAACTTTCGGAATCTCACCTCTCCTTTATAGGCCGCATTCCACTTGGCACTGAAAGACCTGACCAGTACTGATTATCGTTTATTTCCTTATTGATTATGTTGATGAGTAACGGAGGAATGGTTCTATGGAGTCTGGGTTGGAGAATATACTTCGGGCTTCAACTATTAAGGTGCAGACATTCAGGCAGACTCATGAAAAGCAGACGATACAAAAAGGTAACGATGAATACCAAGTCAGTTATGTTGTTGTTATATGCAGAAGTTGCGGGTGGAAAGTATATTTTCTTATCGTATAAACAATTGATTAGTACGAATCGGACAAAAAATGAAAATAACGATCCACCCCTGTTTACAACATGGTTAAGAAACTCATTCTTTTATTCATAAAGCAGACGCCATTATTCCTGCTGAAAACTGCTGACAACAGTTCCACCTGCCTTCAGTACTGAGTGCAACAAGAGTGCTAATTTCTACTGATGGCGTTCCTTTTCGCCTCTTAATAGTCAGTGTTTTCAGTACCAAGTGGAATTTGCCATATATTTTTTTAAATGGTTTATCTCGAAAAACGCAATAATTTTCTAAAAATTGATGTAAGCGAAAGGTTCGCATATGCCTCTCTGACAATTTGCACCATACAGTAACTATCTCATTTAGAGCATACAGGAGTAATGAATAGAACCAAGAGTACGCTGGTACTCTTGGCAAGCGAATCACTTTTCTCAGGAACTTAAAGGCAATTACACAATTGAAAAATATAACATTAGACTTTACGATTGCTTTCCGACATGTTTTTTCTTATGGAAATTGATACAACAGAACTGACAGAAATAAAGTCAGGCACCATTGACATTACACTTCCAAAAAGAGGAAATTAAAAAAAGTTAATAAATAGCAGCCATTTAGACGAGAATCTGAGAAGAGCTTATGAGGAGATAATGTTATTTTATTTTAGGGAGATACTAACCTCGCTATATTAAACAAAGTTCGTCGGGAATAAATAAATGTCAAACAAATATAGTGCGAAGAAGAAATATATGAATTGACATATTTTTAAAAAGTAAAAAAAATAATTTTTTTGTTTTAACACAGATTTTTACTGTAAATTTTAGGTCTATTTGAAAAAAAAAAAACTATCTAAAATACATTCCAGGATAATATAATTATTTACATAATATTTTTACGAAATTGCAGAGCTAATATTAAATTGTCTCAATTCTGACTTTACAATATTGTATTGTCTATTGGTGGTATCGTCAGAGGAAAGGAAATATAAAGTCAAATTCTGAAGTTTTTTAGTATGTAAGAAGATTAAGATCTGTAAGGCCAGGTACAGATGAGTGGAAAATAAAGGACTTTTCGAGCATCATACCTGGGGGCAAGATGGGAAAAACATAGGGATAGTAAAAACACAATTTTTGGTTCTATATTCTTTAACTACAAAAAGTTCAACTCTGTAGTCCGTTTTGTGGTAGCTCAACCAAATTATCTCTTCAACTGCTCTGAAGTTTGTTCTTATGGAATAGAATTCGATAGCACGATATTCGAAAATTACAAACTATACAAACTAGTTGAAAGAGGACAGGACAATATTCCTAATGCTCGACTTTGACCTTGTACCACAGAAACAACAATGCCCTTCACATTCATTGGGTTTAGGCATTCTCCCTGTATAATTCTGTCTTGAGACCATTCACTGGCACATTTCTATCACTCAACAAAAGAATATTCAAATGCAGGATGTGCCATGCTCGGAGGTACGTATAATGTGCATTTGGGATCTTACCAAACAAATGTTGTATATTCCATTGGCCAATGACTGTGAGCTTCGATTTTACAATAAGCATCATTCAATCCTGTTGCATACAGTACCCCACGACTATGTGCTCACCAGAGATGGTTATAGTTTTGAAGATACTTTGACAACAGAGGGACAGAAGGAGCTGGAAAAAGATGACACTTCTTCGCGGCCAGCTGGATGAGGGCTGAACAAGAGAAGGAAAGCATATGCTGTCTACTTTGTAAGTGATACGGGTTGATGGTAGGATGGTGGGAGATAACTGAAAATTTTAAGGTTTGGGAATTTTGGGTAGGAATTATCAAGCAGTTTTTCACCAAACCTTCAATGTGGATTGTGGGTGCCAGACATTGTGGGATGCAATGCCAAATCAGTGATGCAGAGCAGACTCTCAATTCCAGGGTCGTGTGCCAACAACGACAGCGATCTCCTTCCGTTGGTGGTTCGGAGAACGTGATTAATAAAAATACGTATCTGAATTGTACCTTCTACGCAGTGATGTCTCAGGGCGACTCACACATCCATATTTATATACATACAGATAAAAACACTCTGAAATACATTGGAAACACTTGCATAGTACACTCAATAAAAAGGCAGCAAAACAATTTCCAAAGCACCTGCCAATAGGATTACACTGAACAAAAAACACGTGGCCACAAAGAATTACTGTGAAAAGATAATCCTTCCCAGGCAATGTTATTCCAATGGAAGCGACGAGCGGAGAAATCTTGGAGGGCTAAAATACACGAGATTCCGGTGATCTAATATCTATTGCAGTTAAAATGGTTGGTTCAAAATGTTGATGCTCCGCCCAAATGGGCGAAAAGCGACCACTTCGGTCCGCACGTCTGAATTCTTGAGACATGGTAGAATGACTAAACTTTCCACTGTACTAGACAGGTTGGCCGGCAAGTGAGCCACGCAGACTTTTTATTACAAACTCTACAAAAACATATACACGATGCTCAATTACTCATAAGTCCTACATACATAATTACATGAGACACAGAAACCTTGTAACATACACAAAACACTGGATGAGATGAAATGGTGTTGGAGCACATGAGAAATGAAAAGTAAAGAAAAACAAGAAATAGTACACTGAAGCCAGCGGTGGCACTTAAAACCATTATGGCCATTCTTTTACATGTTGTGTAACTTGGCATCTTTGAGCATTTTTTAGTTAACTAGTTGACAGTGGTGGAATGTTCGGGGAACTATTAGGATACTGCCACACGTTCGGGCAGCTATTTGAAAGTAGGCTGGTGGAACAAAATGGTGTACTTTTAAGGTTAGGAGTTGGGGTAAGAAATGTACACTAGTTTCTCACCAAACCTTCTACTGGCAGACTGTGGGCACCAGGTATTGCAGTGGCAATACTAACTACTTTCAGTAGAGCAGACTCATCTTCTCCGTGTCGTGTGTCGACAGCCAATGGACGGTGTCCTTCCGGTGCTCCGACCGTCGTAATAGCAGGAAATATGTACCTGTACTATGCTTTCTACGCAGAGGCGTCATGGCGACTCACACACACACATATTTAGTTACATGAAGACAAAAACACTCTGAAATACATTGAAAACAATCGCATAGTACACTCAATAAAAAGGCAGGAATGATGGGGCCCACACCCCTATAACCCGTAGGAAACCTGAATGAGGATGCAAACATTTCACATTTATTCACTAGGTTTTATTACAGCATTCCTCTATAAAACAATTTACAGGTACACTACCAGGCTTCAAACACAAGTAAGGTTAGACAATTACAAACTGCATGTGGCCACAATTAATTAAGTTGAAACAATAAACCTTCTTGTGGAGAAGGGAGGAGCAGAGAAAGTCTTGGGCGACAGAAAGACACAATGATCTGGTAATCTAAATGTCTGTTGTTGTGAAGTAGTTAGTTACAAAATGTTGATGTGCCACCTAAGCACGCGAAACGTGATCCCGTCGTTCCGCACGTCCGACTCCTCAAGACACAGTGGTTTGACTAATTTTCTCGCTTTGGCATACTGACCAGTTTGGACGGGTCAGCTGGCCGTGCAAACTACTTTCCTACACAAACAAAACCTGCAGAAAAGTATACACATTAAAAAAAATCAAACAACTCTTACATAATAAATTACAAAATAACATGATCACTTTAATAACCATATTGCACTGCATGACGTGAGATGAGGGAGAAACATGTGAAAAATGGGAATGATGGAAAAACAATAACATGTACACTTAAGCCTATAGGGTGTTTAAGTTATGTTAGGTCTTCATGCAGACTCATTGTGTGGACGTCCGTCCTTGAGAGTTCTGTAATTACCTGCTTATTAAACACTAACCTGATTCCATCGGTTCTATTTTCAAAACACGTGTATGCGCACATGTCTGCACTGTACTTACCTACACTGCTCTGCACCTGCACTGCACTCGCGAAATAGGTATTTCCATGTAGCTGCTGTGGGACATTTCCTAACCGATGCGCAACACTGCCCAATAGGGCACTACTCCCTCAAGTTGTCGGTGACTGCGGGCAACTGACGACAGACTAAATATAAATATTCTAACTTCACAGGATCTACTTGCAAAACACGTGTGCACGGGGGCACATAGTTGTGCTGCAACTTGCACTGCTCTTGTTGAAGTCACACTCTCGTCATGAATACTTAAGTGTCCACTATTCACTGCACCTGAAAAGAAGCATTATCCGGTTGTGTTGTGGCGCACTACTGCATCAGGGCGCATCAACACCTGGTAGAGTGCTGCTCATGCAGCAGTGGCCAGGGAAAGCTGGTAAAAGGGCTTCGGGGAAGCAGCCGGCATTAAATGCCCCCTCCCTTCAATAAAAGACTGTTGGAACCAGCTCATTCACTTGCAGTAGGACTACCTCCTATGCTCCCTGCAGTGAGAACATAGTAGTCTCCTGATCTTCTGCTACTGGCGGGTCCACAATCCTGCGGTGTGCTGTGGCATTACAGAATGTGTTGTGGTCCCACAGTGGTGATTTTCCGCCCTCGCGAACATCTCAGCAATAGTGTCCCTTGCATCTACCTTCTCCAGGTTGTGTAGCCGATGCTGGAAAATTTTTAACCGGAGTGCATCAGCGCATGGTAGAGAGCTGCTCCATGCAGCGGACTTTGGCTACGGCGAGCAAATGGGCTTGGGTGAAGCAACTGATATCAGAGTAATTAACTTTATCCTGATTACACAGGATGTACTTGGAAAACACATGTATGCGGGCCACGTGCTTGCACTGCTCTGCACTTCCATTTACACCATGTGAGCTCAAGTGACCACTATTCACTGCACTTGTAAAGTAGTATATTCCAGTTGTGTTATGGCACACAATGCAATGGGTGCATCAGCATCCTGTAGAGTGCTTCTCCCTGAAGTAGTCGCCGGGTATGGCTAGCAAATGGGATTAGAAGAAGCAGCTGGTGTTAAATGCGCCCAACCCCCTTCGAGACCTTTTGCAGCCGTTCATCACTCGCTGCAGAAGCATCACCTATTGTCCCAGCGGCGAGACTTTATCAGTCCTCTACTCATCTGCTGCTGGTGGGTCCGTAATGCTGCAGTGTGCTGTGGTGTTACCGCAGGTGGTGCGATCCGACGACAGATGTCTCCGCCATCGCGAACTTCTAAGAAGTAGCGAGCTGGCCGTCCCGCTACTCTTGCTGTCCTCTTGGTCACTTGCATCTCCCTTCTCCCGATTGCTTTGCTGCTTAGACTGGTTGCGATCTGGTAGCACTCTCTCCTTGCTCAAAACATCACCATACGACTCATCGGTGCCTCCACCATCATGGTGCCTGGTGGTACACTTCTCCTAGTTACTTGCTTGCCTTAAGAACCACCTCCTCCTCACTTGTGATAATCTTTATAATAACTCCTTTGAAACTTGTGGTGTTATATGTGATGACTTGTTCCGATGGACGTGCTGCTTTCTAGGTGGAGCATGGCGATCCTGCGCACAGTGTTGTTTTATTCCACATGATAGACATGGGGCTTGAACCATGAGCTGATGATGAATGGTGGTGGAGAGGGGTTGACATTTCCCTGCTCTGCACACTGTGATGATTGACATGTTGCCATGGGGTATACGTGAGGAGGGGGAGAAGAATGACTTGTCGCCCGCATCCTGCCGTGTGACTGAATGACGAGTGTGCCGAATGTCAAAAAACACACGTGGCTACATTGCGCATACTGCCAGACCAAATAAACATGCATGAATGTGCTTTGATAAATGTACGTCTTTGCCGAGATACAATGTCACTATTTACTAATTTACGACTCGCATTCTACACTTCCAATACACAATTAACCTTGTGAAAATAAAAATAAAGTACAATGTATACACCTGAAAAATCCACATGTTTTCACTTGCAATCTCTACTTATATACACTTGCGATCAAAACAAAAAAAAATAAAGTTTACATATTGCTTGGTCTCTGTGTCCGAAATATCTTAAATTTTACATGCAGACATTTGTGCTGCTTTCTCGCGATGGAACATGTGCAATGTTTACAAGTGAATACTGGTACACTCAGTACACAAATCACGGCTACAATGTGGCTAACTAGCATGCACATGTATTTCCCTGTCCTTTGCCTGCTGTTTCGTGCAGAATGTTTACATTTGTAACGCATGACATGGTTTCAGAACACAGTGCGCTCTCTGTTACTGACTGATTGTTCAGTTCCACTTCTCAGTCGCTATCTACATTTGATGCAGTGATGGTGTGACATGTTGCGGTTTCGCTTGTGGTGGAGGATGGTACGATTGATGTTTGTTAACACATGAACATTGTATCCGAATGAACTGAACACTCGGAAATCCTTTGCATCGATGTCACCCATTCACGAACCTGTGTTATTGTGTCCTTGGTGATGATGGTCTGGCAATCTGCCCTCGGTGGATTCTGGCATCCACTATGCCAGTGGTACCGCGTGATTGTGCAATATCTGCAGTAATGAGATGGGCATGCTGATTCTGCCAACATCGTGCAGTCTGTTGTGAAGTTGTGAAGCATGGTGCGACTTGGTCCACTATTGTGCTCAGGTGTGCACAGCATCGGCGCAGGCTCTGCAGGCGGTATCCATCGGGCCATCTGGACACATGACACTGTATTTACCACTGCTGGAGTGGGCACTGACGAGTGTCGTGGCGTGGCGAGTCATGACAGCTCACCCCCTGTGTTGTTCAGATGTGCTGCAGATGCTAAAATTTGTGCCAGTGCTGACTGCACATTGTGATGTTGGCGGTAATGTTTGTATCGGCACTTACTGCTGTTCGATTCCTGTTGGTGGGATTTTATGGTAAAAATTTTGACGTGCGAAATGTTCTTGTAGTATACCTTCAGATCAGGTCAACAAATAAGGGATGGATTGATGATGTGCACTGTTGACATTCCTGAAACAATTTTTGCACCAATTCGTTTGAGAGATCTTCAAGAAACAAGACGTGTTCCTGCTGTCCATGTATCCCTTGTACCCGTTTGTTCCATCACTGATGCATTAACCACACAGCAACACTTGACCGATCCATATTAGGTCACTGTCTCCATCAGTACATCAGTACAGATCGACAAGAATGGCGATTACACTTTTCTTGCCGTCCTGTTACTCATGGACATGGGTCATAATATTTAACAATCATCAAAGTGGTAACTCACATGATGAATGGATATGTGCCCTAAACCAGTATGTCCCGTGAAGTCACGGACATAAGATACAACAGCCATTGGAGGGAACATTGGGATTAAGTGGCATCACTTATTTCCACAGCTTATCGAAGTGCGCGATGTCGACAGGCCCCGTGGCCGAATCCAGAATGCAACGTGGCTCCAAGCAGTGCCAAAAGATGGGAAATCACATTCCCATAGGAAGTGTAAAGTGGCGAGCAGCTCCCTACACACATTAATTCATAGGAGCATTTTTAGGAATTTTAGCAGTGATTGTATCATAATTAACAATGGAAACCACCCACTCCAGCTTAGAGAGTAAATAACACTCCATAGAAGACAGGGCTTTGCTCCGTCTCTAGTGAAGAAATCCGTGCGACGTCTCATCCATACCTATTCCTGTAATTATAACCATTACCACACACGCCAAATTTATTACATTAATTATAAGAGTGAACATCTAATGATCTTTCAAGATTCAGCCACCTGAGGCACCATTTCATTTAATATCACCCTTCAAAAGTGGTGACATACTCGAGATATCACATTCTTAACCATATCTGGGGATCCGGCATTCAAGAGTATGTCACCATGTGTTTTAGGTTAATAATTATAATTATTTACAATATTAGTTTCATTTATCATGTTAGCTATTAAGTTCCATTTTAGCATGAAATTCGCCGGACATGCGGCGAAACCGACGCCATGTCGTAAGTCATACTTCAGCACTCCAGACAACCGACAGAGCAGATGGTAAGTTACGCATACCCCCTCGGCAATTCAATCTAAGATGCATTTTCTTTCATCACAATAGTTAACGTAATTCAATTACAGTTAAGTACTTTCATTTAGGCGAGGGGTGGTCTTTCTACATCCTGAAGTAGCATACCATGACTTCTCGTGTCGGACACATATTTTTAATTAAATTATTTGAGTGTTCCTGAGATCTTTTGGCTCTATTTTATGGAAAAGTGCATATAAATAAATTACAAAATTTTGGTGACATTATACATTGATAAGAACACTTACATACATTAGAACACCTACTATAAAAGGATAATAAATAAGAGGAAACACTAGGAATACTTACATAAAACAAGAGACAAACCTTATAAACAGTACATAACAATGGTTAGAACAAGTAGTAAAATGTAGCAAGTAATATAAATTTAAATGTGTTTAAAAATAATAAACAGTAAATAAATAAAAATAAATATAATAATCACTTATTCTGTGAACATACATAAGAACACTTGATAAAAGAATGATAATACATTAGAGAAAGAACTAGGAATACTAAAATAAAACAAGAGACAAAACCTTATAAATACCATACATAATAGCCATGAAAACAAGTGGTAAAATGTAGCAAGAAACAGAAATTTAAATCTGTTTGAACATAGTGAACAGAAAATAAATAAATATCAGAATCATTTAACATTCTGTAAGCATCAGTTAAAACCTCATCAATTGGGAGTCTTTTAGTTCTCTGTTTCACTGGTGGCAGGTATTCATAGTAAATATCTAGGGTATATGTATTTTTTATTTGAGAAAAGAATACGCCAAGTGTTGTAATATCCGTCATTGATTCAACCAGTGTATTATATACATTTATCAGATTATTTTTACGCAGTTTATTCCATATTTAGTTGACTATTGTGTGTGTATTGTATGCAGTGCAATTCCTGGCCGTGAGGGAGAGTATCCTGGATGGCTAAAACGAAAAAAGTCCTCGATACTTAACTATCACTTGCAAAAATGACCGGCGATGAAAATTAATGCCGCCCGGACGGTTTCACATGTACCTCCCCAAGTGGGTTCTACTTGATGAGTGACTTCATGCCGTGGAGCGAGAACTGGTTGTGGCCAGCCAACCACGGAGGGATCAACTTGCACACACGAATACACAAATACAACATTACATGTTATAATAATTCGAAATATTGCACACATATCAATAATTATTGTAACGCTTACCATGTGGTTGAATTGACTTGGGGTGAACATAACATCGGTGGTGATAAAATTAAACATTTGTGACATCAAAGAATAACACTTTAAAACAATAACATATGGTGTAAAGGCATCTAAACATATTGAACTCATTTATGTGTCACATGTATCTATTACAAGGCCAGAAATGTATTTGTCGAAATGCTACGCCCCATTTTTACATAACACCTGAAGATGTGTATTCTTCCTCCTGCTCTGCCAGGCTTGTGGGTGAATGTGGCATTAAACTCCCTGCACTACACTGCTCTTGCACACTACACTGCTCGCCAGTGATCAGTCGTCGAGAGCGTATGTGTGCTGCGCTTGGGAGCGGCCGGAGTGACAAACGGCATAGGGGTGAGGGTTACACACGTCACTTTTGAATATCGTTTAAATATATCAATAATAATATAGGCCTCAGTATTGAGCCATAAGGAACACCACAGGTTATACTTGCATAACTATTTACACTGTTTCAATACAGGACATACTGCTGTCTGTTGGTGAGGCAGTCTTTAAACCAATAAAGAGGGAGGCCACGGAAACCTGCTAATTCTAGTTTTTTGAAACATCATCATGTGGTTAACTGTAACAAAAGCTTTTTTTTTCAAATCAATTAATACCCCAAGAATTACCATATCTCTATCTATTGAGTCCTGTATCCTGGATACTATATCAACCGTTGCATCTACTACACTCGATTCTTCCCTTAAGCCATATTAATACTTATAAAAATATGTATTCTTATTAAGGTAGCTTGTTAGCTGGTTCTTGCCTGCTGTTTCTTGGATTTTTTTTCTAAACCCCGGACTAATGTATTGGTATTACTTTCGCTGTTTTAAGCTGGCTTCGGTTTTTTCCTTTACACAATTAAAGGTTGACAATTTCAGTTATATAAGGTACCAACTCATATGTATATGTTTTTAATATTTTGCTATTTAGAATACCATTAGTGTAGTTCATTTTAGCTGTTAAATCTCTTGTAATATAATTCCAATAATAAATTCCATTTGGAAGATTTTATACTTTACCCCCTGTCTAACCTAATCTCAATTCTCATCTGACCACATGACACCTAATCAGGCTTAAACTTGTAAAATGGATGGATGTTATTTCTTTTCATTTTCGTCTGATTCAGACATATCAAAAAATTATGTGATCGAAGAATGTGAAAATATACTTTTCATTTGCTGCTTCTGCATATAACAATATAACATCCTCTTTGTCCATTGCTGCCATGTTGCGTTGTCAGCTTTTACTGAGACTGCTTGACGTTCTGCACATCAGTCGTTTCAGCCAGAAGTATTGTCTCCAAACCAGGTACCATTAAACCATTCATCCATTTCTGATCAGCAGAGTCAGTACCAAAAGTAACGTTCGTCAGTATTTGTCAGCGCTTTTAGTACTGAGTGGAAAGATGCATATACCTACATTACACTTGTCACTGAAAGCACTGCCCCGCTGCATGCCAAAACGAACACTATCAGTAAAAATTCACACTCCAGTAATGCTCAGTACTAGAATTATCTGGAACGCTCGTCAGCAGTGTTCATCAGACCATACATACATACATACACTCGCAATTAGGCTACCGCCCAGTGGCGAGCTCTCTAAACTCTCCTTCACCCAACCAATTCCTTTTCCACTCCCTTCCTGAAATTACCAACCCCTCTCACAGATACCAATTCCTCCCTCAACACATTCCACTCCCTCACAGACCTCACTAGCATGGACTGCCTACCCCTCTCTGTTCTCCTCCATACCCTCTGAAGTTTCTCACTGTTGTTTCCTCTTCCCCTAAACACCCCCTTACAAGGCTTGCAGTGTAGCCCTCCCCATCCTCCCTCTTCATTCACCACCATGTACAGTCTGACTAACCGTTCAACTTTCCTCCTGTCCTTCAATGAGCTCCAACCCATTTCTTTCATCATCACTGATGGCCTATAGTTCCCTTCTTCCTCATCATCCTGCCACTGCCTTCTCCACCTACCCTTTACCCACCTTGTTGCCTTTTTCTGCACCTTTTTCCAGTTCTAGCACCTCCACCTCCACATACGGGTCCCATACTGCTGCAGCATATTCTAACATTGGCCGTACCAATGTGCCATACGCCTTCTCCTTCGCCTCACATCTAACTCACTTCAGCACCCTTCTCACCATACCCAGACCCCTTCTTCCCTTTGCTTCCAACCTCTCTACATGTTTTTTCCACCTGAGGTCTCCCTGCAGTACAATCCCTAGATACTTATATTCTGCTGCTTCTTCTATATTTTGTCCCTCCCAACTGTACATGTCCCTGCATATTATCTTCTACCTTGTGAACCTCACTACCTTAGTTTTTTCTTACATTTATATTCATTTTATTTTTTCTGGTCCACAACCATATCTTATCAATATCCGCCTGCAAATTTCGGCCCCCCTCTCCCACCACAGCATATACAACACAATTGTCTGCAAACAATCTTATTTTCCTCTAATCCCCAAGCCCATGTCATTTACCATTATGGTAAATAACAAAGGACCCAGCATGCTTCCCTGTGGTACCCCTGACGTAACCTCCTCTTTATTCCGATATTGCCTCCCCCACTTTCACCCTCTGCTTCGCCCCCTGAAAAAGTCCCCTATTCATTCCTCTACCCTCCTGTCTGGTATCAGCGCCTCCACTTTCCTCATCAATGTTCCATGGGGCACCTTAACAAATGCCTTCTCAAAATCTATGAAGCAGGTATCCACCTGCTTCCCGTCATCAGCTACCTGCACGAGATCCTCTAATAACCCAGCCAGCTGAGTCTTACATGAGTAACCCCTCCTGAAAATATGCTGGGACTCCTCCAACCAATTCATATTGTTCATTACCCTCACCACATACTGCACCACCAGCCTCTCCATTACTTTTCCTGTACTTGATGTGAGACTCACCGGTCTGTAGCTGCCAGGCCTCCCCCTATCCTCTCCCCGCTTGTGTATAGGTACTACCATAACATCCTTTCAATCTTGTGGTAACTTACCCTCTCCTAAGGACTTTTTAAACAGCACTTCTAAATATTTCGCCAACTCCTTGCCAACAAACTTTAGTGCTGCGTTTCCTTTCTCATCTGGTCCCCCTGCCTTACTGCTCTCCAACCCCTCTATACCCTCCTCCATAGACCATTTTTTAAACCTATCTCTCAGGAAGATTTCTGCCCCCTTCTTGTCTCCTCTCCCATACTGCCACACCAACCTTTCTGCCATTTGCACTTCCCTCATCCTGCCAATCAGAATTTCTACAACCGGAATATTATGGTTGCTTATACCATCCAATACTATTGCACCAACTACAGCATTCCTAGGTCTGACCAACACCACATCCAGCACTGACCCAACACCCTCCTCATTCCATCTCGTAGGTGTTTCTACTATCTGGACTAATCCTCTGTTGACTAACTGTGCTGCCATTATCTGCATTATGCTACCCATTCCTTCTCCACCCTCTAACCATTTCACCCCTAGCATATTCAAATCCTCTGCTACAACAACCGTCTGCCTGTCCGTTAGTCTATCGACCCTCTCCTTGATCATCTCAGTTGCCTGCCATCGCTGTTCTGGTGGTCTATACGCTGCCAGCAATGTAATACTCCTATTACTACTACCACTCAATTTAATTTCCATTACCTCGACATCCTCACTAACCCATTCTACCACCCCTTTTAGGCCTTTCCTTACATACACCATTATTCCTCCTCCTCTCCAATCCCTGTCTCTTCTGAAGATGGTGAACTCATCCTGCCTACACTCAATGTCCAGTACTTCCTCAGTCAACCAAGTCTCCACAGGTACCAATATATCTGCCCGATATCCTTGAACCTTTCCCCAGAAGCCCTCCAGCTTGTTGTACACAGCCCTACAGTTCACCACCATAAACTTTATACTAGTACTCTGCTTTACCATCCTACATTGCTTACCTCCTATATCCACCCCTGCGGCCTCACCAATGATATCCTCTCCATTTCTCTTCCCTTCCGTTTCCTTGCTTCTAACTGATTGCTATTTCAACAACTGCTGCTCTGCCCTGACCCTCTTCATGCAGCCATCTAATTCTCTACCTAGCAGGTCACCTAGAATCCTCTTTCCCTGTTCTGTCAGGTGAACCTGGTCCCTCCCTACACTTTCCCAGTCTGTCCATTTCCTACTATCTATAAATGAAGCCCCCCAAATCACTACACATCATCTCATATACTTCACTCGCAGCTACTGCCTTCCTTTAGGATACTCCTTTCCTAACCAGCACACCATTGATTACTGCCCTAGCTCCAGGGAACTTCTCCCGCACTTTCCTCAGCAATCCCCTGAGGTCCCGCTCTACCTCCTACCCCACCTACCTATGAGCCAGGTCATTTCCCCCTTCATGGACGAGAACGACCTTTGCCACCCTACTACCTTTCATACCACTAACCCTTTCCTCCAAATCCCTGGTATTTCCCCCCCCCCCAAATAGCTGTTTTATATGTAATTTCCTTCCTGATATTCCTCAGCTCCACCCCCTTTACAATAGAGCTGCCTAGAAAAACTACCTCTGGCTCCCTTCCTACAACCTTTTCCTGCTTTGTGGCTCTTCAACCACCTGCCTATCCTTGTCTCTGGTCTTCTGCAGCACCCTTGTTTCCCTCCCTTTGACTAGCCCTCCTCTTTCCCCTATGGCCCTGAACTGTCTACTTTGTCCTGCTTGCTGATGTTTGCTAATCGCACACTTGCAAGCCTCAGCATACTGCTTCATATCTTCTACCAATGCTTGTTCCCTGATTTTTGATTCCCGTTCCTCTATTCCTGATTGCTTCCTGCCTACTACTATCACCTTATCCCTTGCTACTATTTCTTGCTCCTTTAACTTTATTTGCTCTCTTATGTCTCCTACTATCTTATCCCTTTCTACTGCCTCCAACTCATCTATCCTCCTCCTTAATCTTACCACCTCTACCTCTGCCTCCCTCCTGCAGTTATTTCTGCAGCCCTACTTGCATTCTGCCTAACTCTTCCTCTCTAATCAGCTTTTTCTCCTGTGGACTGGCTTTCATTTTCCTTAGCACCCCCTTTACATCTTCCAACTTCTCCTCTAACTTATCAACCCTCATTTTAACTCTACTCTTACCCATCTCATTCCTGATCTTTTCCTCCATCCTCTCAATCCTATTCATATATTTCCCTCTCTTTCCTGCTCATCAAATCTACCATATCCCCTTTCCACCTCTCCTCCTTAGCCCCTTCCATTGGCACTGGCACACCCTCTACAAAGCTTCCCCTCAGCATATCCCAAATCCAGTTTCCACCTTATCCACTTATTTGCGTTTCCTTCTCTACCCTCAATTTGTTCCCTACCACTGCCACTAATCCCTATCCCTTAGCATATTCCTCACACTTCCACTCATGTTCCTGTAGTGATTCCAGTTCCTCCTCCCTGATCCCTATACAGCCAACATGGTACCAGCCGCCACACTGGTCGCACTGCACACTACTATCTAATCTTCTCCACACCTTTCCACAGCCCCTACATTTACACCTTCCTACCATTTTTTTTACCCTTTCTCTTAAAAAAAAAATGAATTAACTTAAAACTAAAATTACTCTCCCTTATAATATACACCAAATATCTACGTATACACACACTTTCTTAACTGGCCTAACTTACACCGTACAGCCTTTATCCTAGTGTAATTACAAAGGCTTCGTCTCGTGCTCACAATCGAGCACTACTCCCTCCTTATAACTATTTACCACATAAAACACTAATCTTAGTCCTTAAAACTCCAATTATACCTCAAACTAATACTCCAGCTATATTTAAACCTATTGATAGAAATAACACAAGCCAAAACAACCTTAAATACGAAACTACATAACCTGTTTTCCGTCTGTGGCTGGCATCTTGCAATAAAGTTTAATGGCATCTACTGTACGCGATGAAGTACTGCCAGGCTGAAACTTTTTTTAAACACGGGAGGATGTTTTTATTTTCATTTTCGTATCATTCAGACTCATAAAATGATGATGAGATCAAAGAATGTGAAAATATTCCTTCCACCATCATTTTCTGCGTATAGCAATTATGTAAAATTGTCCAATAAGAATAGCCACAATGTTGCGTCGTCTGCTTTTATTGAGAATACCCTACCTTATGCACGTCCTTAGTTACAGCCGGAAGTATACTTCCAACCAGATGCCACTTCACTTTTCCTCTGTATCTGATCAGCAATTCAATTGGGTTTTAATGCTCGTTAGTACTGGTCACCTTTTCCAGTACTAAGTGGAATCAGACCTAAGTGTTAGTTGTTGAACGTGGCATTAAAAGCGAAGTGACACGTCATGCTATTGGTAGCTTTGGTTTCCTTCCGGCCGGCTAAGCACCTTGTGATGTGTGTGGGTTATGGTTTAGCGGTATATTGAGAGAGTGAATTTTCAATTAAAATGGTGCGTATTAAGATTTTATGCGTTACATTTATTTTCTACATTAATACTTACGCTTTTTTGTTTGTGGCTCCGAGGAGTTTTGAAGAGATTGTAGAGATATTACGCGATTGATTGCTCGTCTCGTCTGCCTTTGAACGTGGTTTCCAACATGGCTGCGTGCTGTAACGTCATAATTATTGATACGGAGGAAATTTACTCACTGTCACTTTGAAGAAAGTTGTCTGTCAGACGGGTTGATTAGGCATAAAATTGTTATTTTACATCCACTCCAATATTTTGATCACTGTTCTGTTTAGCATGTACTGTTAATACAAAAATTGTCAACAGATGGTTTACCTTAAGTATATTACGAAAAACACTTTTGGCACTCTTTTTTAATGTCAGTCTGTCGTGCAAGTATATGTTTGTGGGTGGCTACGGTGTACTTAAATTGCAAGCTTCGGCTGAGTTTGACTTTAATTGAATGACAATGTTATCTTGATCAATTTTCAAATACTTGCGCTAAAAGCCGAAATCAAAATAATGATGAAATATTTGAATTGTTTTCAGTTATTACAACAATCATGTATGTTTGTGTTTAAACATCGTGATCGTTCATGATGTATATTTAGCCTCAACGGTGCAGTAAGTTCAATCAGCTGACTAATAAACATTCCCTTTTCTGTCTAAAAATTGTCATCCTTGTTTACGTTTATCACCTCTTGTAGTAAAGTTTATGTTTTTATGAAGTTCCTTCTCATTTTACATGCAGTTAAAATTTTGTTAGGCTCTACAAAATTTGGTTTGCCCTTTTCTGTGTATGTGGTTCACATCCTAATGCCATAGTGGTGAATGTTATGTGATGATTAGAAAGGAATTGCGTGGTAGAATGTAAAAATAACATTTTGATTATACAAAAGTTGGTTGTAGTAGAACCCTGTGCAAAATATTTGTGCTCCAACGAAAAAGTGTTCATAGCCCATCTGGGAAGACACTCACAGTAAATGGTCCCACCTTCCCAATCACCACATTTTCCCATGTTTTTAATTTAAATCTTTGCATTTCCATGTATAATTTTTATTGTTTAATTTCATGTCTTGAGGGATTTATATTAGTCCGTCATAACCATCTATCCATCTATCGTTCACATGACCAACCGTCATTTGGATGCCCTATTAAATCTATTGGTTGTCAAAATCTTGGCAAGCTCTAACTTTATGGGTCAATGAAATTATGTCCTAATGTTTCGTTTTACGTGTTCAGAGTTCATTAGAAGTCGGTAGTGTTTTACTATTTTTATTTTTAATATATGTATGTTGCTGTTAAAGGCAATGTTATATTTTCTCTGAAGTTTTGTTTATTATTACGTTT
The DNA here is from genome assembly GCA_029891345.1 of Dryococelus australis. Lineage (NCBI taxonomy): Eukaryota > Metazoa > Arthropoda > Insecta > Phasmatodea > Phasmatidae > Dryococelus > Dryococelus australis. The sequence goes on from CM057000.1 coordinate 146,239,113, forward strand.
GGATCGAGAGTTCCACACAATATTGCCAATCGTTTTTACTTTTTCAATAAAGAATTTTTTTCCATATTTCTAAAGAAAATTGTTTCTGTTTGCTGCAGTGAACTGACGTATGTATGAAGTATGAATGTTAATCACGCGGATTGGAGGTGGACCCACGGATGATTGTTATTGTGAATCCACTTTAAGCTCCTGTACACATATAGTTATACACTTCAGTTTGACCAGTGTGTATTAGTAATACTGAACGTGGCATGCACGAAATACCTACAAAACACACATGTACTCCACTTAAATAATTACAGTTTTTTTTTAAGTTTACTTAAGTCCCCTAACGTTTGGATTTTATTTGGTTGTCAAAGAAAATAAATGTTAACATACTGAAAAAAACACATCTGTGTGTAAACATTGCAGCCAGGCACAACATAAATTGGAAAAATGTTTCAGCACACCAAAATGTAGTGTATTGTGGTATGTCTTATGGCGTATTCCAATTGACTACTCTGGGTGCGCTCTGAAAACTGAAAAAGTGCTTGTCACATGATTGCTAGAAGCGAGTGCATGTTAATTATGCACTGACAACTGGAACACACCGCGATAACAGTGCAAAACATTTGCAATTTTTATATATATATATATATATATATATATATATATATATATATATATAAGATGTTGGTAAAAGGATTTAAATTTATGAAATTCCCTACAGGTAATTTTCTTCAATTTCACTTTTTTAACTCGTCTGCAAATGTATGTACGAGTCATTGTATAATATTAACCTCATTGCCGCTGTAATTACAAATGATATCGTCATTATACCAAAAGCATATTTGTTCCATTTAACTAATTTTTATTATTCAGCTGATGAAATGTTAGTTATTGTAGAATTTCCAACATTACAATATTTTTCGTGTTTTCCTAGTCACAGGTTGCAGCCATATTGCTCTGAGAAGTAGAACTGATTCCAACCTCGGTGCAATCCAGAGCAGTAATTGGAATACGCTATTACTTCAGCCATTTTCTCCAAATAACTGTATATTTGTATTATCTATAAATTTGTCACCTCTCGGTACAGTACAAATGTCTTTTCTGGCAATAAGTTAGAAAAACAGGACAATTTTCATCTAGATTGAAAACCAATCCCCCTCTCTGGCTTTTTTCTCTTTGCTTTCTTAAGGTTGGGGCTGAGTCCAGTGACACTTGGGTATTGCAGACATGAAGCAAATTGGCGAAGATAAACACAACTATGCACTACGTGTGTGTGTATGTATGGGACCCAAATATATAAAAATAAGGGAAAATACAGTGATTCCCTAAAGGAGTGTATGTGGTGCAAAAGAAACACGTAAAATGTTAGTACAGTACAAAAAAAGGTAACCCGACCTTGCCCTGCCGGGGGGGGGGGGGGATCTGAAGGGGTTTGTGGGACTGGCATGCCACTGGGCCAGTCACCTTTACCTGGTGGGAGTGATTCTGACTGCAGGAAAGGCTCCTCTTCCTCCTGTCTGATTGGGCTTGGTTGTGATGTCGAGATTGCTACTGGTAAGCGTACTGCCAACCGTAGTATCAGTTCAACATACTCGACAGTAGCGATGGGATGTCGAAAGGAAAACATTGACATTGCCATTTGTGACTGCATCAAGCAGTAAACATTGATAGCTGGAATCGTCGATAGTATTGCAGAAAACATAAATGTTTGTGTCCATCGATGATTACATCTGTTACAATTTGTATCACTGATTTAAAGCAAATAATAAGGCAAGGGAAAAAAACAAGAAAATACCATGTGATATGAAACACATTCATGCTTGGTATTAAATTCCTAACGGCTGCATATTTTTTCTTATATACTAAGTTACTAATTTGTTTCATTTAGGAAAGATAAGTCGACCTTGATACCATTTTCGAACGTGGTGGCTGACATCTAGCGGCAAAAATATGTAGATACTTGGTATAGCGAGTATAGAGTACCTTTACAGGGCGTTTATTCTAAGTTTGTCGAAACGGAACTCCTGATCCTGAAATAACGATTTACATTATATTTCAGTGTTTTGGTATTCTAAGTTAAAGATGACTTCTCGATTCTCATGAGAGAATGATCAAGAGCACTCAACAGCTATATGTTATCAAAAGCCACATCCCGATCGGGAAGTGGAAATTGGACATGGCGGGTGAGAAGCGTGGTTGCAGTATTTATTGTATATCTTATGGTTTCGTACTTCTTGAACATAATACATAACATTCAAATGGTTACAATTATGTGGAACATTATTATATGCATCTTATTGTATCCATACATGTTCAGGAGTCTGAAGTTATATTTATGCATTGTGAGTTAATTATGTAGTGTAGCTATGCCAGAGAGATTATGTGTTGGTGTTGTCGGGATAATGAATTGCGTATTTGCTTTCTTCAAGCATAGTTGGTTGTAGTGCATTTTCTTGAGTCAATTGTGTAATAGTAATCGGCGTGTGTATTCCGCTTCGTAAAACTGCTAGTTCTTTTTCTTAAATGCCGTCTGCAATGAATTGACAAATATAATTTACGTAGTTAAGTTTGTTAGTTTCAGGAAACATGCGCAGTGTTGATTTTACTGAATAATTCTGCAAATAATTTATTTAATGCTAGCGACGAACAAACATGATTTTAGTGAAGTACACATGCAAGGATTAACCTAGAAAAACACGTGTTTACTGTGTTTACAAACAGAAAGTTTGCATGTTTAGTAAATAATGTATTTGTAAAACATAACTATAATTATTGCTATGCGCGTGGCCTGAAAAAGCAGCACTTTCCACACTTCTGTAGTGCATGAATAATATTTGTCTATTGTAAATGCGATGAGTGTGTGGTTAACTTTGGATAGTGTGCGTGTGTATACTACTGCATCTGTACTAAACGAACAGCGACATATGTATTAGTGTTTTGTTTTTCATTAAAGTTACAATAATATAAATGTTATTTCCATACCAGCAAAATTTACCACTGCTCAATCGAAACAATATGCAACTCAAAATGCCACACACTCGTAAGAGCATCAAATTAATGTTTTCTCAAGAAAGACGTTATAAACTTAAGCCCCCCCCCCCCCCAACACCTCTTATCTACGTGCAATAGTAAAACTAATTAAATGGGCAGCTTCTATCATTTTATGGATAATTATATAGGCTACAGTCTTTGCGTACAAAGCATGTTACTTCACTAGTAATGGGAATTCCTGCATTCCAAGTCAATTATTTACTGTATTATATAAGATTTGTTGTTGAGTCCTAACTTAATTTCCTAAGCAAACTTTACAGTTCTGTTTATTAAATTGACATATTACATAGTAGTCCTCTATACATTTTGTTACATACATCACAGTGAGCGTTATTTAAAAGGACTGTTAGAGGGAAGAGGGAATACTATGTAACATTATCTCAACTTTTAATTTAATTTTTATACTTGAAACAGAATGCAGATAGTAGCCATATTCACTCTAAATATCCTGTGTTACGCTTTAATAAATGGAATAGTATTTGCTTTAAATAAGACAATAAATAATATATGTATGTACACTTTTATGCGTTAACTAACCACTTAAAACACAGTTTATAAGAATAGCTTTACTTTAATCATACATTATTGCAGGCACGGTGTGTGTGTTTGCATTTGTGACGTCTGTCTGAAGACCAGCAGGGAGGGGAAGTGAGTTTGGTGTGGGTGGTCGCTAAAACTTGAGGATTGCCGAGGTAGGGATGTCTCGAACCGATAGTGTGCCTAGAATAACTATTTGGGCACATTTTGCTCCCGACCGTTTCAAACGGCTTGTCACGATCTGCAGAGATCGACATCAAGATCTGCCAATAGATTTCCCCAGAAACTTAGAATAAATGCCCAGATAAGACTGCCTACACTAAATTTTAATGTAATGTTTATGGAACGGGAAGATTTCTAGCAGACACTGTGTTAATGTTTTTCCTCCTAAATCAAAAAACTTATTATTCAGTTCCACTATGTAAAATGAAGCAAATACTATGTAAAATATTGTATCAAAGCAGGATATGGTGTGTTTGTACACAATGCTGGTAAAACGATGGTGTGAAGGATTATGAAAAACAAGTGTAAAGAAATGATGCAATGTTAAGTGGGCACAATGTGTGGGAGATGTTAGGCCCAACTTTGGGCACCGGCACTAATAATTCTAGCTTTTTATTACATAACTTTCGAAAACATGAATATATTTTCAAGTTTAGGACCTTGAGAACAAACTTTTTTCATTAAAGTAGGGAAAAAAATGGATAGGAGATAGTTCAAGGAAGAATTAGCTGTCACTTTTATACGAACGAGCGGAAAGAAGAAATTGCAATACAGGTGTCATACGTCTGCCAAAGAGAACAATTACTACATTGCAATAAATTTAATATCACACTTTATATCAAATAAACTTGTTTTGCCAGTAATACTCCATATGTAATCTAACAGCTAATATATATATACACACACTCAGGAATTTCCCATCGCTTGTTAAAATAACTTAGGAATTCACAAGGAAAACTAAATGTCAACTTGATCGGCATCTACTGAAAATCCGGAATGACTACACTTAAGACAAGCAATGCAAAACATCTACTCAAACAGTAACAATTTAATTATAAGAACAAAACACTGCACATTCATTAAAATGAAATATTAATATATTTGGTTTTACTTCTGCCAGCACCAAACATCTTAAAGAATTCTTTATCGTCCACAACTGCGTATGAAATACCAAAAAATTAATTATAATTAAGTGGAGCTGTTAAGTTTATTAAAAGGTTCGGCGAGGCGAAACAAATTTAATATCTTGATAGCATAATTCTCTGCATTTGTAAATTTAATATTTCCTTGAAGAGACTTGCACATGCAGCAGACAAATCTACTTGAGTTACTGGTGAACAGTCGTCTACAGCTCCAGCCTATTCGGTGAGCATTAGGGAATTGGAAACCATCTTACTTGGTAATGGAGAACCACAACTGATGCTGGAGAGAATTACACAACGGGTACCGTTTCCCGTAGAAATCATTAGCTTGGTGTGCAAGACAGTTGTCAGACTTTCCATCCGCAGCGATTAATCATTTGGCTTGGGTCACAGTGTAAAAGGTCCACATATGTTTCTATGTCTTCTTCCGTAGCTGGAATTAAAACATTTTCACTGGTGTCATACATAACGTAAGTCATACTCTGTTGATATCACTTCTTGATGGTCTTGAAGCATTATTGGCTAGTTTAGTAGCCCAATAATATGCTTCATCTCAAAACCATTATCGTGATATTTTAGGGATTGAAAGGGGTAACGTATAAGTGAAATATAGCTTTTCATGTTGCAACAGCTAAAATAGGCAATTATAGAAGACCCTAACAAACACTAAATGTTAGACGGCTACAAGAAACATTTTGTTTCTAAACCCTAAACAACGTCGTGAACTTATCCGTGTAAGCAGACTACTTAAATGACATGTATAAGCAGAACTTGTGTAATTTTTTTTTGTCATTTCTTAAAAAAAACATTAAAACACATATACATTACCTATTATCAATGAAACAAATTACATATACCCTATAATAAAGTTGATGCAACAAAAACAAAGACAGTTATCACAATTAAAATTATAGACTCAAGATGTGTGTAATTTGTGGGCAAATCCAGGAAGATCGTAATGACTTTATTCCAATTTTTCTCATTACAAATAGCGGGAATATATTCTCTTTGCATAAGAAAGTGCAGTTACAAGACGTAAGCATCTTTCACATATCATGAACGACGAGGGAGGTGTAAACATATTCTTATGAGAATGTTAATGACCTAGGTGATTTTATTTTTCCATTAATTGATCAGCTAGTTAGGCGTAGTGGTTAGTTAATGCTTCGCTAGAACTTGATTTGAGACTGGTTTCTTCTCAGTGGCAGTAACTCTTATTTGTAGATATATATATATATATATATAAAAATTCCTTATATCTGGCATTTTTCGCACATCACAATGTATGGGCAAATTCAAACAGCTTCATACCATAAGGGACTGTAAGTTCAGTTACTCAAAGACTTCTGGTAGGATTCAAAACTTCAAGGCAGCAGGCAAACGTATGGGTACGGCGAAAATAACACACAACAATAAATCCTAATACTAACAACACTGGACAAACAATAATAAACAATGAACACTATCAATTATTGCGTACCATGCCGATCACTTTGAAATCTCCCTCAAAAGTTAAAAACTATGTCTTCTTGACTCCTTCCCAAACATGACTTGTAGTGTTTCTTCCTGCTTTCTTTTAACTAAATCAGGCAGCTCTTGCCTTATCACTTCTGGATTCTCCATGGTGTACACATCCAGTATTGGGAGAGCGTCCAAATCTTCTGTAAGACTTACCATATGTTGACCCATTAAAGACTTCAATAGGTGTCGTGGTTTACCTAATTTCTGTTCAACTTTTTTTTCTTCCTATTCGGTGGTGGCTATGGTGGAATTTTGTTTTGCTCTTCTTCATCTTGTAGTTTTCTTAGCCTGCTCCTGTTGTTTTTAATCTTGTGAGTTTGCTTCTTTTGAATCCTTCTCAGACATTTACTCTGAAGTAAGTCATTATGCGGTTGTCGGATGAACTTCGACAATTGGTAGCTCCTATGTGTACTACATTGATCGGGCTTACTTAGTCGACTCTTCAACTGGACAGTTTTTATTTTATTTGTGAGCTCAGTTTTATTTTTCTCTTTCGTTCTGCATGTGAACTTCATTTTACTTTTATAAATGTGCAGTTGATATGTTTTCTGGGATGTCAATGTGTGTCTTTGGAATTTTGCACACCATACTGCTTCTCCAAACTTCGTCGTATGGTAACGTGTCACATTTTTCTGACTGTATACACGTATCTTTCTACCTCTCTTGCGGGTAGAAATTGTTGGTTTGTAGTGTTTAACACAGCCTATGGGTCTTGATTTACGTAATCTTTTTACGTGTTTTCTCCTCCATGTTGGACACTTCTACGTCCAGATGTGACTGTTGACTTCCTTTATGTACACAATGACTGGTGCCATGATAGTATCATCTTTGGTTTCGCTAGACAACCTGTGTACACTTTTGGTATCAATTACTGCAACTTGTGTTATATGTGCTTCAATAACCTTTTCAAAGTTAACCAATTGATGGTCTACATTATCTAGGATTTGATTATCGGCATTAGTTGGTCTGGATTCCGCGGTAGTAATATAGGTTTCCAGTCCACGTAACTGACTTTCGATCTCGTCCGTGTTTGCTCTGATTCCCTAGGTACACAAACCCCTATGGAATGTAATTTAGTCTGTACCTCTCCTGCACTCGTTTCCATTATGTTAACATTATTCTGAAGCGTTGCCGTAGTTCTATCTTGTGCTCTCAGATTTGCCTGCAATTCAGTTCCCGGACTTTCCAGGGTTGGTAGCACAGTATTGGTTTTGATCTTGTGTGTCAAACCTGGCATTGAGTTTAGTACTTTGTGCAGCAAGACTGGAATTAAACATTGCACTTAATTCTGCAATTTTTTTGGGCATTAAATGTTCACAAAAAATCCATTATTGCCATCGCATCTGTAACTGAAATTGTCCCTGGTTTATCAACCTTTTCCGAATGCAAAACAAACCTCTTCACTGTCGCTATAAAAATCTCAGTTTACACTCGTGGTCGGGCTAACAACCGGAGTTCCTTCAATACTTATAACAGAATCCATTCACCCCACTATCTCTTAAATAGATAATGGAACTCCTTAAAAAATAGGGCTCTCTGGTCGTGTAGCAATACGCCCAAAGTATTAAATATTTCTACTTATTTGGTAACTCTTTTGTCTATGACCATGCAGTATTACTTACATCTCTATGATTGATTGTATCAGTATGTTTTAGCATTGTTTTTCTCTGGGTTGTATATTTTTAATAATATTCTGCTATCGTGGCTGCACTGTTGGGTGCCGATAATTTCTGTAAAGAAATTATGTAATGTTAAATACACACAATGTGGATGTTACGGCCCGGCGTTGGGATAGCCAATAATTTCTATAAAGTAATGGCTCACTTACGTGCACACTCAACAATTTTGCATGCTCCACACTTGGTTTGCTGATATTTCTAAAATGATGGTGTGTTGGAACAGATTAGCTTTACAGAATATAATCTATATTTTGAATTGGTATAACCCAGCGAATATAAATGTGTGTAGTCGAATAGAAATAATTTGAGTGTGGAAATCAGCACAAATCATAACAATATGTACTATTGCTTTCCCATGTCATGATCGAGATAATGGTTAATATACACAGACTATTATAGATTGCAGAAAAAGAAATACTTACTAACATAACACAAGAAAACACTTTGAAGAAAGCTTATGAAAATATAATGAAAGAAATATCTCATTCATAACTCACATGTAACCTACTAAAATTCTTTTCAACAGAAGACATCTAATGTTTAAGTATTCTGCTGTCAGTTATTAGAGAAAATTAGTTACAATTGATTTCCCTAAAATAATCACAAAATAGCTCTGATTAATTATAAGCATATTATTTGACTACCAAACTTAACTGAAGAATATTCTGAATAGTTCTTATGAGGGCAACCAGGCTTAGTTCATCAGTAGAGCTTAAGAATCATTCAAAATTGATCTTGGTAATTTAATACCTCATACAACTTCAAACAAAGTTCATAATGTATTGACTGACCATATAGTATAGAAATGTCTTACTTGAAGAATTTTGTAGATCTTAAGGCACAAAAGCTGGTATGCCAAACTGCCTCGGAGCACCGACCGGGATATGCATAATTAATAATTCTCCTGCATGAAGATACTCTCCAGTGTGTCTAGCAGTGATACATAATCCTGCTCAGCCTCAATACTGGAACCTCCTCATAAAATCCAATTAACACAAGACACATCAGTCATACAAGCCACTTCGGCATGGAGGCCATTTGTTCCTTCCTTAGATTTCATACAACATAAAATTTTCAATCAAGTCCTTCCTAACAAACAAAAACGCGTCTGCATTGTCAAATTCCAAAACCACTACATTAGTTTTCTGCGGGGCACATGTTCATATTTGTTTACCAATGAGAAACATAATACACTATTTAAACATTTAATTTCCGTCATTAAAATTATGTAGCTAAACTGTCAATCTAGTATTACGTGGATAAAAGTTGCAGTATGTTTTTGATGTAATTAACATAGACTGATTTTAAATAAATTACAATATGTGAAAATACATATTAATGTGACATGTAAAAGAATTAAAATTAAATCATTCAAATGAAGTTAATAACATGTGTTCAAAATATTTAAATAATCAAATGGTGTGTGTTGAAATTTACACATAATAAAGTGTCATGTGGAGACTCCCTGTGAGGAAACATGGGGATATATAAATGTAATAATAAAATAAAATTGAACTTAACTTTCTGGTGACAAATATGGTTCAAAAATCTTTAAAGTAAACGAGCAAAAAAGTTACAAAAATTTACCAGCCCGTTAGTAGACTAAAAAGTAATTCAGCTTCCTCCATTGAAGTAAATATATAAAACTTATTACAAACCTGCATTTACTATGTAATGTTTCAACATAAATTAAATGTAGAAATGCAGTTCTCAGAAATGTTTTACCATTTCCCTAAAATATGCGATTTTTTTATTATTACTGATCTGCATAATGCGTCAGACAATGAAACGTAAACCTTTTAATATGCTCTTATGAATACTGGTGTAACTATACTAGGTGCATAGCTTTATTAGTTTCATTTTCACTTTTCTAAACAAGGTCACATGCCATCATATGTGAACTTACATCCAAACATTCTACAAATTAGTTCATAAAACTCCCAACGTACACATTAGTTCATGCAATTCATTTACAGCCTAAATATATATATATATATATATATACAAACAACACGCACATGTTGTCTTGCTCTGCCAAGCAACCAGTGTATAAAAATGTTTCTGCGCCACCTTTCATTTCCCTCCTGTACGTAATATGCGTCCACTAATGCTCCTATTAATTCCTCATTCCCGGCTAAAGCCATGTTTCAGCACTCATAAGTTGTCAAGGTACAAAACCATGACACAAAATTAAATAAATTTTTATATGGTTACGTGTATTGTCTTAATGCATAACCATAGAAGTTGTAACATACATGTAATATCATCTACCACATTTTTACTTTTGTCGCATAGTTTCTGATAATTCCTCCAGAATGTGCGACCAATCTAACATGAAGAGGGGATTACATCTCCGAATAGTTTCTCAACAAGTACACATTACTGCTAGTACGCAAATGTACATACTTACACATATATACTGATGATCCGGATACAGCCTAATGCTGGGTACTGGGACATTGCCAGTGTTTTCTCTGTGAGTTTCCACTTGGTCAAATTGAGTATGTACTCCCATATCTGCGTACTGAAAATGAGGGCATCTTGGGGGCAAGGAAACCATCCTATAATTCAAGACTGTTTTCTTATAGCATGGGAACTCTCTCTTAGAGCAGTCAGATTTTTGTATTCTTATTGCGAATTGCAATGAAAGAGTGCGCACCGAGGGATTTTTTTTTCCACTCAGTGTCAGGAGCCGGTGCTCCAGTTTAAGAGCAATTTGGTGGCCACCTGGTGATTATGAAAACAACACTAAAATTATTTCAACATTGAAAATTTAACAATATATAACATTTTGGCAGCTGACTAATACATAATAGTTAATACGGAACAAATATGCTTTTGGTATATTGATACTGTTTGTTATTACATTAGTGATGATGTTAATTTCACCCAGTGAATACATTCGCCGCCAAGTGAAATAAGACAAATGGGAGAAAATTGTCTGCAAGGAATTTCGTAAATTTAAATAATTTTATCAACATCATAGTTCATGTATTTTCTCCAAAAGATACGTTGTCGCAAATGTTTTACACTTTTTTTGCAGTGTGTTTCAGTTGTCTGTTCATAAATAATATACCCTATAAAAATCATGACAATCATGTGACATGAACTTTTTCAGTTCTCAGTGCTCACTCAAAGCAGTCAATTGGAATACGCCATTAGTCTTTGTTTATTTTTTGGGAGGAATTGATCAGCATGTCTATTATTACTCCAATAACCATAACACATTGGATTTAAAGTAACATTTTATTTATTTTTAATTCCATTGGGAAACAACATTAAATATATTACTACACAGTGGCGTAATATAATAGTAATCTTTACTAATAAATTTACGTATAAGCGGCAATGGAAAAATTACTGACTTTCAACAAGTTTCTTACTGCCACAACTATCTAAGTTTTACTACAATTACTATTACACATGTATACAGTCTGTGGCACACCAGGTGCGCTAATCTTCAACATTCATAAGAAAAAGTCCTTTAAACATTTCCAATGGCATAAGTAGGGCAACATTACAAACTAAGCTGGTTTCATCCTAAAAATAACTCCATAGTGTCGTATTTTTTGTTACCCAAAAACCCAGCTTGACTGCTGCAGAACATCTGTCGTCGATAGTTACTTAACCATTGAATGGTCCCTAACACCAATCAACTGTTTCCCACTCCAAGATATTGCCTGTCACTGTTTTGTACTCCATTCTGTGCTTATGAACTTGACTGCAATGTTCAGTTCTTATTTCACCTGCAATGGCCTGTCATTACAAAATTAGCAACGTCCAAAAATGTGTATAGCAATTCCATTTGCATTCCTCACATTGGCCCTTACTTCTGTAATAAATTGGGAAACATCTGTTATCATTTACTTATATTACCTAATATTAAATCTGTCATGGTGGCTGGGTTCGTGAACACGAATTCCTTTCGCTCTGCCCCTGTGCCTTAATCTGTGCATCATACAATCTTAATAATCTCAGTATATGCTTCTACCTGCATTTTGGGATACAGATGCCATATGCCATGGAACTCCACATGACCATGTGCGTTGCTGCATTTGCTGCTTCACCGGCCGTGGCTACAGAGATCGCTGCACTCGCTTGCGAAATCCCTACACTGGCTGTGGAGGGCAACACTATTGCGTAACTACATGTTGCCAGCTAACACTTGTACAGGCACTGCTGTGTGCAATTACATGACACCCAGTTATATAATTATATAGAACTTATTTCACACACACAAATTATCAACATATCTACTACATTAGTAATAATAATAAAGCCTTCTCTAAATCACTTTACCGCGATGCCAACAAGGCATCACTATACTGCTAAATATGCCCTCAATCATCTGTAGCGTAACTGCCTTGTCTATGATAGTTTATGGGCTTCACCGCAACATTATATTTGTACTCATGAATAAATGTTTGTGCACAAAATATAGCTGTTTTAATAAGCCACTTCTAGATTTCTGCACTAGTCATCTTTATTTTTAAAGATTTTACAGTATTTGTTATTGTTCACGATAAAGTGAGCACTAAAAAATGTTTTTTGAGAATTATCACTGCTCTTTCCTGCATATGTTTTTCACAGGCGTACTTGACGGTCATGCACCCATTAAAGTTGGTAACAACACAGGGAAAGTAGTTCAGTGTCTTTAATGGGTAATCAAAAGTGTTACATAAACATTTGTGTAAACAAAGTATGTCTTTTGTTTTCCGGGGCCACTGTGACTGAGCAGTTAGCACGCTTGCCTCCCACCAAGGCGAACCGGGTTCAATCCACGGTTGGGGCACTCCCAGATTTTCACAAGTGGGAATCGTACCGGGTGATGCCGCTGGTAGGCAGGTTTTCTCTTTCCAGTTTCCCCCGCCCTTTCATTTTGGTCGATGCTCCAAACTCACCTTGCTTCACCCTCATCAGCTCTCAAGATCTCGTTGTTAAGAGCAGTTTAAATCTCTAACTTACTCGTTCTTCTGATTTTCTTTTTTTACAGTTTCGCTTGACAGACCGTGAATACAGTTGGCAGGCCCTTTGCAATGTTAATACTACAGTACACATGGCAGAAGAATACTAGGTACTAATCAAGTCTTTCAGAAGTGCTCACTTTACTGTGGACAGCCCGTAATAACTGTACAGTTGGCCAGAAAAAAATGCCTATTTTTGACACTACATGTCAATCCTTTTAGAGACAATACACCTCAAAAATATTAGCTGTATTGTAATTCCCCAAGCCTTGAGTTGAATTAACTTTTGATTTCTATTACTGCCTACCATACGTGCAGCCACAGAGTTTAAGTGGAGAACCAGTGTTAAAGGAATTCTTTTTCAGTGCATAAATTTTTAAGATGACTGTTTTCAAACAAAATTATATAGTTCAATGCAGCTTTCTCAGAGAACTCTTGTCATGTTAGAACCTTTAAAACAATTTATTAATTCAGGAATTTTTTGCAAAATGTAAATTTTAAATGTTTTATTTTAGAAAAATAATATTAAACATTAAGATTGGCAAGATTTTGTAACGTGCCAGTATTCCTTAAGAGTGTAATACTTTTTTTAAAATTATCATAAACATTGTTTCTCCATTTAAACTTTCTGGTTGCCAGCTTGTTGTGCAGGGCTGTTAAGATATTCTGCAGTGTTGTGATGGTTTTATTTGGTTAATTTGTTTTTTTAGGGTTTCGTGAAAGTAGTGAAGAATAAGCAGTATTTTAAGAGATACCAAGTCAAGTTCAAGAGGCGGCGTGAAGGCAAGACTGACTACTATGCCCGCTTGCGGCTGACGAGACAAGACAAAAATAAGTACAACACTCCTAAATACCGTCTGATAGTGAGGTTCTCCAACAAGGACATCACATGTCAGGTGAATTGGGTGTATTTTGTACAGTTGTTCTCTTGGTCTGAAGCTCCTTGCATACAGGACAGGATGTAGGCTATATGAAAGTGTTACAATATTTGTGAGGCATTTCCTTGTCGAAAATGACGTACGTTATATAATGCGACTTATAACCTAGTGCAAATCGTAAGGGAGAAATTCACCCTTGAAGATAGAAATTAAAAATATTTTGTCAAAATATCGTAAACTACTTAGAAATAAAGTGCAATTCTCTAGATACTGTTTTATGCTAACAAGATCTACAATTTGTGAAGAAATTGTTTAGAATACCTACCATTTTCATTAAAATGGGTGGTCACCCCCCTTTTTTTGCTTAAATTTCCCTTCCATGTGATTCTGTAAAGGTTTTATGCCATAATTTGTATCAAGAGTGCCCATTGAACAAAAAACGTCGTCTTATAGCGACACCAAGGCTAATTTCTCCCTTACGATTTGCACTAGGTTATGTCGCATTATATATAATTATCTCGTTTTCAACAAGGAGTCACTTCACAAAGTTTGTAACATACTTTTGTATATATCCTGTATATAAATTTACATTTATTCAATTAAACATATTTTTTCCATCAGAAATGTTAACATGACTTCATGTACCCATTACCCTGTTAGCAAAATAATTTTAACATTTACATGGGTCGAAATTCAGCTATATCGGTTCCTACTAACAACTCAGTTGTAGACAAATTTGGGGAGCCATGAGTCTCTGTAAAATTGAAGTTTGACTATACATTCAAGTGACACTGAATTATTTAAGTCTCACCCATTCTTCCAAATTATTTGCAGATATCTACCATTCCTTGTCCTAATTAGTATTTAAAAAATTAAGTACTATAGATTTGTACACTTGTAAGATGACATACTTAATTCTTCACCTTCATTATTGTAAGTACTCTTATCAGGGGGCAGGAATTATATTTTCAGTGGTTGATTTCAAAAGTTTACATTGTAAAGTTAATGGAAGTAACATTGAATAATGGGAATGTGGCTTATGTGTGTAGCCTGTACGCAGTGACCAACATGTAACTGATTTCTTTTTACTTTTATTTTTTAGATAGCGTATTCCCGCATTGAGGGAGATAAGATAGTGTGTGCAGCATATAGCCATGAGTTGCCACGTTATGGTATCAAGGCGGGTTTGACCAACTACGCTTCTGCATACTGCACGGGGTTGTTGCTGGCTAGAAGGGTGAGTTTGCATATTTGTAGCACTGTGTATAGTCTTTGTGGTTTTTTCACGCTTTTTGAATCAAACCTTTGAAAAATCACATTTATGGCATGTTTTGTTTCCTAAATATGGCATTTATCACAAGCATTTTATACTTCTTTAACATTGATGTATATTGAACGTTTCCTTATATTCTATTTAAGGTTATAAGTAGGTTGCTAGGCTACCAATATATATAAAAAGCCAGGAATTCAAGTATGTACAGTGTAGTACTTGTCGACAGGCACACACACACAAAGGACAACACATTTTCCACTTGGTTGCGCTATCACTATGTTTCACTCGCTGGGCCAGCTTCAAGTTGGCTATTTGTAAGACACTGCAGTATGGTGGAAGGGCGTTGTTAGTAGTAAACCTAGCGGCTGGGTGGCAAACTAGGGTGCGGCGGGAAATTTGAAAAGTTGCTGGTATAGCTGGGAACTATGATTATCTTATGTAGAGGCCTGGCGGCTGCCTGGATTTTATTATGAATTAGTGAACTAATTTCCAGTGTCGGAATTCTGAGCTATTGCTTGAAGGTGGTTGGGCTCTCACATCTCTGGTACTGTAGCAGGAATCAAAATATTTGTTGTGTGATGCTGCGTGTTCTGCAACTGGTTTGTCTTGTAGGTTATTGATGTGACCAGCTATGGCTTGTAGGATGTCTGCTCTGTGGCCATTCATTTTCTGCCAGAGAGTGTTTGTGGTAAGGCAGATGTATTCTGCATTGTAGTCTGCAGCTGATAGTCAGATTTTGTTGCACAGTTGTATAGTTGTCATGGATGGGGTATGTATGGCTGGTGAGTCTGCTATTGAAAGAAGTTGGAGGTTGGTGGATGGCATAGGAATCACTGCATGGGTGGGGTTCTCTGGGGGTGATAGTTTTTTATATTCTATTTATACAGTATATGCAAAAACCAGAGTATTTATGGTTTTATTTTTATGTCAATTTCATGTCTAAAATGTGTAGATACCAGTTTTTTTAATCTTGCTTATTTAAAATAAACTGTTAATTTGAACTCTATGGAGTCAAAATCCTATATAAATTGAAGTTACTGTTAGCACTCTAGCATAAGAATGGGATTTTGTATGCTTTAATGTTTGGTATAGTTGATTCACGATAACTTGAGCCTTTTCTGAAGCCCTGTTAAATTTATACTTTTGGTTACTGATTATGTATCCTTCCTTTACATGTAAATATAAACACTGCCATGTGAATTCTATTTTTATAACTGTCACATGCATTGATTACTGTTTACAGCTGTCCAAGAATGCTGTCATATTTCCTACGAATGTTCACAATTTAGGTCTATAACAATATTTACGTCGGCTTTATAACTATTTGTTACACACGATATAGCACATTACACATAAAACACGTTAATATTTAGCCACAACTGTGTTTGTTACAACTGTGGCGGAAACAACAGTAGTATTTACCCTGTTGTTATTAATATATGTTTGGAATAAAAATTAAAATGAAGGGACAACCAGTCCAACGAAACGACACAGTAAATTCAAGTACGTAACTCATGTCGCTTATTTATTGTACGTAGTATCGAGAAATGAAAAAGATAGTGTTGAACGTGCGAACACATAGGTCTACTGCAACATTTATTCCGCTAACATTTACATGCATTGATACTTCTGGTTTGTATGTTTATTTTATTAATTTTAATTTATCTGGTTGGGCTTAGTATTATTTTTGGGACTGTGGCAGACATTCAAATCACAAAAACATAAGCTCGTTAATTATCCCTGTCCTGGAAACACATATTTATCGCAACATTGTAACTTCCCTAGGATGTTTCAAAAACATGAGTACGAACTTGACGTTTCGTTCTGAAACACGCCGTGTCATTGTCATGTCGCCACACACCACTGGCAATCGTCAGGCACTATGTAAACGGCCTGCCTGCCATATTGGGACAAGCGCGTGGCTAGGCCACGTCTGCCATCCTGCTGGATTTATGTTGCACCATCGCATCTAAATATATAATACGTATTTAAACAAAAAATGCACTCTGCAAGAGATTTTTCTCAAAATACAGTTCTCTTCTGAGTGACCAGTGACAGCACCTTAATGCAGAGAATGTTGCAATTCTCAGTGAAATGAATTTTGAATAATGAACATTGTTTCAGTGTGTTTGTAGTCTTAGACCAAGACTTTGTGTTGAGTGAATATTCAACTTAAGAGCATAAGAAAATGTCTGAAATGGTATACATCCTTGTGCAGCTGTAAAAAATATTATTTATAATTTGTAACAAGCAGGTAACTATGAAGGAAAAAATACTGCTACATAATATGACGGACATGTTTGTTATGTTAAAATTGTGTACATATATTTTGTGTTTAACTCTAAAAGGTTTATAAATAATAATTCATTAAAATGGCTTGATGGTTTTTAGTGGTTCTGACAATTAATTTTGGGTGTTCGCAAAGCAAAAGCAAAGTGGTATTTTCATTTTGATGTTTGCGCTAGTGTGCAAGTTTCAAAGAAATCCTTTTTGCCCGTTAAAAACTACATTTTCCAGTCCCTACCAATAATCTATTCATTAAAAGAAAATTATTTAATTGGATAATTCAAAATTCTGTAATTTGAAGTAAAAAATTTCTGTGCCAAGCATTTTGAATTAATGAGGTTTTATTCAGGGTTGCTACGGGTATAGAAAACTG
This sequence comes from Dryococelus australis, assembly GCA_029891345.1. Taxonomy (NCBI): domain Eukaryota; kingdom Metazoa; phylum Arthropoda; class Insecta; order Phasmatodea; family Phasmatidae; genus Dryococelus; species Dryococelus australis. The sequence continues at coordinate 146,256,808 of CM057000.1, forward strand.
GGAAAAGTCGGGGAATTAAAAATGGTCAAGGATTTTTTGGAAAGGTCAAGAGGGGAACAAACACTTTCTGGAAAATTTTTATTTTCTCATTGTTTGCTTCATGTTTTGCCGTATTTGCATGTTCAAAGGTAATTAAAATAAAGCAATGTAGTTAATAGAACCTATCACACTCATTTGCATGAGAGTAGTATCGAATAATATTAAGTTAGGGGAATCAGGTCCAATTACTTGCCATTAGCCTTCAAACATCAGTCTTGGTTTACACAGTGGCTCCAAAGTTGCAAATCAAGAGGCTTTTAAAATAAAATTTACGCTTGGTGAGTTAATAAGGTCTATCACACTTTATTCGCAAGACAAAGTAGTGTACAGTGACATTTGGACATCTGACAGACTTGCCCCCAATTATTTGCTATAAGCCATCAAACATTGGACTTTGTTCACAGGGGTGCACATGACCAGAAACTTATAAAACATCAGCTGAGCTACATAAATTAATACAACCTGCCACACTTTATTTGCATTACAAAGTAGTGTAAAGTAATATTAAGAGGTCTGGGGCACTCATCTCCAATTATTTGCTAAAAGTAGACGTGCACTTAATGCATTTTTGATCAAACAAATTTTTATGCCAAATAATTTTTGTAGTGGTTGCCAAAGAGATGGCTGGAAATGATGATCTGATGACGAGACTGAGATCATGTCTGGTCGGAGGTCTAGTGTTGTTAGTGAGTTTTTCACTACTCTCGCTTGGCCTTCGTAACTGGTTATGTTTCTCTGATGTTGAAATGTATTCTGATCAGCCATATCAAGGAATAATCACTCATTTCTATTGCAAATCAAATAAGTGGCCCATAAGTGTGTGAGAGAAATAAAAAACTTTACACTGACGCATGACGTCCTCTAAGAACTATAGATAGTCACTGTCTAAAAAGTTTTGGGAGGTTTGAGGACAGACCCACCGGGTTAAATTGAACTCTTGCCTATTTAATGATGAAGGGGTGTCCGTTCTGTGTATAGTACTGGACGCGTTGCTTCCCTACTGGGTACCAAGTCTGGGATGGCTGTTATGTCCTTACGTATGGTTGGATTCATAATTACTGTGTTACCTGTGCGGTTGGTGGCTTGTGCTGGCACCGGGACCTGGTGCGCTGAGGGGTCAGCTGCTGCTGCCACTGCTGATTGCCTTGGGTGGGCTGGTATATTGGTTGCCTCTAATCCAGGGGTTAGCGATGCTGAAGGGAATTTTCTCACCTCTTAGGAAAGTGTGAATTATAGGGTGTGTGTCTCCTGCGGTCTTGGTGGCAACTGCGGATAAAGACAGGGTGGGAGTTGGGAGGTGACGCCTCTCCAGTCATCGGGTGGCTTGAGTTTGTTCTCGGAGGCGGATTGCTAATGCCCGGTTATACCATCATCTTACCCGATCTAAGATCAAATGATCCTAATTCCGAACCAGGATCCAGTTTTATCTTGGTTCCAATGTAAAAGTTTTGCACCAATGAATTTTCATGGTTCTGGATCTCAGATTCGGAGATCCAGTGAGACATCGTGATTGTAGGAGACATTTTGCTATTGGTTCTTATTTATATGACGTCATGGAAGTTCGTGTATTTTTCACTATAGATAGAACTAGATGTTCAACGTTTTATGGGGATTGTTGTATGGGTTTTACTGAATAATATTAAAGTGCGAATAATGTTGTTTTAATTTCCCATGAAAACAATCAAACGTAGTTCTATCTGTTGGCGTATTTTTAAACTGATTGAGATTTCGAACCACCAATTTCTGCAGTTTGAAGTGAATGTAATCTCAATCTCCTGTCCAGCTATGGCCTTGAATGGTGCAACAGTTTTCTGTGTTGGACCTTGGATCCGATCTCGGATTGAGTTTCGAACCACGATGGTGCAACCAGGTATAAGTGCAGATCGTGTTGGGTTAAACCCTTGTTTGTATTTAGAGGCGGTAGCTGCCTTTTGCTCTCCTTTGAGAACCACTCCAGCAGGAGAATGGCATATGATGAGCTACTATTAGCTCTACAAAGGTTGAGCGCGTTTTGAATGTCCCTAGCTATGTGTTCTGCCAAGTGTGGATGGTGATCAAAGCAAAGTGGCACTGCTTGCTCCTTTTGTGTCCGGCACCAGAAGCGCGGCGTACACAGAGCTGGTCTTTGACAACTTTTTGATGTGGGTCCACATAACATAATATAGTATTTTGTTGGCCCAGTCCCCAGCTCATAGCCATTACTAGGTTAATGATACATCATTCATTAGTGTTATTATATTTGTATTTTGGGGTAGTTGGTTTTTTCCAACACCCCTTACGATGTAGTATTTGCTACAGTATTTTTTGTCCATCTACCATCACCTGACTTATGGTGTCCCGCTCGTCTTTCGACGATTGGTACACCACCGGCTACGATTTGCTAACCTCTGTCAGCACAAGTCCTTCCTCAATCTGACCTCCGGGAACATGGGGAATTAGGCAGCAAATTTCTCTCCACCAACCAGAAAATGGAGAGTAGCCCATAGCACAAACCCCATTAGGGGCCGTGACCCCTGGCCCCCTGCGGAGGGAAAATCTATGGAGTAGTGACATCAGCCCGTGCTACTCGTTTCTTTTCATCGTGGGATTTAACACTTTCAAGGGCCCTTAGAACCAAGTAGCTACTCCTTCTGGCACCAGAAGCGCAGTGGCAGAAGTATATAACCTGGGCTGATTGACTAGCCACCCTGGGGATTGTATTCCTAGTGGTGGAGGCTCTACCTTTCTGTACACTGGGTTGCACAGAAGGGTGTCAGTCTAATTTGTATAGTTCACCATATGTGCTTCCCTGAAGGGGAGTCCGCAGTGTTGCACTCTTGGTCAAAAATGGGCAAAGTAATTATTTTGTGGTCTCCTGTGTACCGTTCAGCGGAAGTGGTGTCTATACGAGGAAGACAGTACACACACATGGAAATAATACTCTGGGCTAGATAAAACGTGTTTATTCTTGTTGGAATAAACTTGGTGGAATGTACTACCTCCTATCAACCGAGTTGACCGGAAGTTAAATTGTGGTTAACAGGTGAAGGTGACCTGGTTCTAGACTGCGCAAGGTAGAAAATGCTAGGTGGCTATTAGAACAACTCGACCTAACTATGCTAAACTGGGTGTCGAGAAGGGACTTGCAGGAGCCACTGGCCAGAAACGTAGTGGTAAGAATGCGTAGGAGAACTTCTGGTAGATCTGGGTGGCAGTAGAGGGCAGAGTTCTGATGGATTCTGCCTCCCGGGGCTTAGGGAATTCCACCTGGGTTGGAATTGAATTGCAGCATCCCCTCTGGCTCTTTGGGGGGATGTGGTCTGACTCTGGCCATTGCAAAGCATGAGTAGTAGAGTTATACCGATTCATAGCCTCTGGCGTAGGAGCTAGGTGCCGGTCGGCTATCATGTTGGAATTTCCATTTTCCCCTCTAAATCAACTAAATTTTCCTTTCGTCCTTAAAAATTTCTCATTTTACCCAGAGCAGGAGAGGATTTGTGTCCCCAGGTCAGGCTAATCTTACCATTGAGGGCCCATGACCATTGACACCAAAGATTAAAATTTTCAAAAATTGTATAAATAAATTATTAGTAAACATTTATTAACAAATTATTTAAAAGTATATTTTAAAAAACTAAATTTTCTGGAAGTCACCTGTTACTCATACTCATTCCACCATCTTGGTAGGCTGTCTCCTTGCGATCGTCATTTTGGTAGGTGCAGCCATCCGCCATGTTGGTGTTTTCTATTGTCAGTTGTTAGAGTATCTCTCTTACCTTTTGTTCAACTGCCATATTGGATTTCATATGTTTTAAGTATAGGTTACTCTATCTGCACCTTCCCTATTGGTATATAATTTCAACACACGGGTGGCATTAATTTATGCTGCCTGCTATCGGTCTATACGGAATGGTGACATTGACCATTTCTGCAATGTACATACACTGTCATATTTGTACATAAATGTGTTTTTATTTTTTAAAAAATTTTTATTTTAAAATAAGTTTTATATAAAGCAGAGGTTTTTTAAGATAAATACATTAAAAGCAGAGTTTTCTTTCATAAAATTTATTGTACACGTATTAAAATATAAAGGTGTTCACCGCTTCATGTCTGCCTCAGCGACACATGAATTGAAGCGGGCAGTGTGACCCCACCATGTGACATGCCCTTCTGTTACGTTGTTTGAGCACCTTCCCGACTCTTGAAGCTTGTGATGCTCGAAGACGAATAAATAGTTAGTGTGCGGACAGTTATATTCTCAGCTGCGTTCATAACAGTGTTTTGACTGTCTTGTCTGCAATTCTACAATACAAGCCAGTCTGGAAATGTCTGATAGAATGCGTACGTGTTGCCGGGAATATTTCCATGTGTAGTGAATTCGATCCTGCAGTCTTATCACGGAGGTAAAACGCTAGTCGTGTTTACTCACATTGAATGCCATAAGGAGGGCCAAAATCCTGAAAGTATCAGGGTTCAATATCGTGGATTGGTTGCACTCTATGTATGATATACCATCAGGTACTGTCCATTTTCAAAGCTTGTGTTGTCAACGTACAGGTAGCTTTTACTATATTTTCACATCTTCTGCTGTATTTGGCATGTGTCGAACTGTGAACTGCTTGCTCTTACATTGTGCTGCCTTCCGGTCTGTAGCCCAACAATGATGTATCGCTGTTTCTCAGAAGTAAAGCTGGCCAGTTGATGTGCTGGCTTTCTGGTAATTGGGAGTATGTATCAATACTCCACGACCTGAAAGCCACATTAATGTTTTTACCATATTCCACATTCTGCAACATTTTTATGCATTCTGCAGTGCTCAACTGCACAGGCAGCATTCCACTGCCTCCAGGTTTTCTCCCATACCAATGATGGTTTCCACATGTATATTGGTTAGGAGCAGCACCAGTTCCTGCTTCTAATAAGATAAATTGTTTGTATTCTTGCAAATCCCAATAACATTGGGAGCGGAACACATGCTTCGAAGCTGCCTTCAGTCTAAATGGGAACGCTGTAGCATCTTTGATTCCCCAGCCTCTCATCTGGCCGCAGATGGCTCATTCAGCATGAGCGAAATGTAATTTTGATCATTATTGTTATGGCCACATCTCGCAGTTTCACCTCGACACCGTTGAAAAGGACGTGATGCTGTTGATCAGGTGAAGAATTCCATTGCTCTTTATTTTCATCAATGCCGGGTTGGTCCTGTCTTCTTTTGGTAAAGAGTCCTGTAAGTGGCAGGGACGAGTGCAGGTATCTTTGTGTAGGATCGTTATGTGAACTTCCAATGTTAATGTTATGGTCCGATCAAGAAAGGCTAATACACATGAAGTTCCACCTTAGTTATGCTGTCTTAGAAAACGGCTGGCTCTTTTATGTTTAGGAAATCTTCCATAGCAATTGACCTTGCAGCCCCGACTGTTGAGGATAGTGTCGCTAGCTCACGTTAACGCCTTGGGAAACCTGTGATGTACTGATTGCAGGTTTTGCATGACACTATTGTATAGCTTTTGGTTGGCTTAAATATTATTACCATCTTCCCAAATGCAGCCGTAGCGTGATTTCTTCATTTTGAAAGCTCACCAACTCTCCATGCTGGTCTACAACTGTTACGACCATGTCGTGTGCTCTCTTCATGAGTCTGCTGGCGAGGCTTGTCGCACTCTTTCTTTGTCTCTTTCACACTCTGGAAATTTCACTTCGCTCGTAAGCAGGATCCTTTATACATGTTTTCAATAGTATAGTTTATTTCATACTTATTACAGCAAAATAATGATTTTTGAATTTGTAATTTACAACTGAAATGATATTTTTTTGTTTGAATACATATTTTAATATGTTTATATATGATGGTGGCGCAGTTACCTAGTGAAGTAGGCAGACATGACGAGCCTTGACATGGCGTGTTGCTTTTTGTCAAACGAAACGTAAATTATTCTTACTCCGAAAAATACTTCAAATTAATACATACATTCGTAGAAGTTGTGTTTTTTAAAATTATCTAGGCAAGTTACGATGTTGTGATAAATCTGTGTTTCCACTGCAGTAATAAATGTACTGTGACGTGTGTTTCGTTAATCACTGCGTCTGTGAAATGGCGTGCCTTTGTGCATCGTAGTCGATAAGCTGGCCCTGTGTGTGCGTGATTTCAAATATTTGACTGGCACTATTTATACGTTTTAAATGTGAACTGTTTTTATGACTACGTTATTTATTTACATCCACGTCTATCGCACACATAGGTAAGCGTTATCAACATGACTGACTTTTCCTCACATTGTATAGCCATTTTATACAATTATTTCTACCAGTTAACCAATAAGCGAAGACACAAATGTTCACAGTTCCATGTGTTAGGCAGCTGCTGTGTTTCGTAATTGTACGTTAGTTTTGTATATTTCAAATGCTCTTGCAGTTTGGGCGAAGGACACAAATTCCTAAAACTATCGTAATGTCATCTGCATGCGTACCCTTTTTTACGTAAGCTACCCAGTGCATACCGGGCCAGAGTGTCATGTCCAGATTAATTATGGCACATTCTTCTCTCTTGGATTTAGTGGGCAAATCATCTCTCATACACACTCCTCTAAAATTAAGTATTTCCAATTTGTGCGCAAACAATTCCACATATTTGAGCACTCGTTTCTGTAGAGATTTAATTATTGTTTCTTCCTGCTGCTTCACTATTGCAAACTTCCGCCTCCTACTGGGTATGGCCTTAGGTAGAGGCCTTGGCCCTTTTTTTTGCTCATGGCGATTGGGTCCATGTTTGCATTGTATCTTAGTACCTCAGACAACTGCTTCCGTTCATTAAATTCTGTGTGAATGGTAAGAAAATTAGTGTATAGGCTGTTCACGGTAAAGTGAGTACTTTTTAATGCCCTTGTAAATTATTCTTGGTGCATGTGAAGACCAATAACGTCTGCAATATGGTGGTCATGGATGAGCACGTGATGAGTGCAAAATTAAGAGAATCTTGAAAACCTGGAAGGATATATGAAAAACACATTCACTCCCTAGATTTCTCATCTTGCCATGAAAACGAATATTGAAAAGTACAGCAGGGACACAATGGATGTCTGCAGCGAATGCTTGGGCTAGATCGAAAGTATTTTGGTGGGGACCATAAACTAACCCTATAGAAGAGAGTTGCGGTAAAACTTTTTATTCATTTATTAACATTACGTGGAAGGTAGAATGGTTTAAGTTCTGAATTCTTATTCAGATAAAGCACATTAATTTTTGTAGTGGTTGCCGAAGAGATGGCTGGAAATGATGATCTGATGACGAGACTGAGATCATGTCTGGTCGGAGGTCTAGTGTTGGTAGTGAGTTTTTCACTATTCTCGCTTGGCCTTCATAACTGGATATGTTTCTCTGATGTTGAAATATATTCTGATCAGCCATATCAAGGGTGTGATTTCTTATTTGTATTGCAAATCAAATAAGTGGCCCATAAGTGTACAAGAGAAATAAACATTTTTACACTTATTGGATTTTTTTTTGTGTTAAATATGTGAGACAAAATTAGTTACTTTGTAGTCAGGAAAGTTGCCCATAAATTAGTTTCCTGTTGAAAGGTTATGTCATCAGTGCTGGAATGTGTTGCAAACTGCTGATTCACATCATAATTGCAAAGCATGTTGAAGTATATCTCTATCCCACTGCTTCAAAACGAAGGTATAGAGCTTTAATTTTGGGACAATATTCTCTGGAACAGTTTAAAAAATCTCAAAAATTTATGAAGAAATAATTAGTTGTAGGCCAAAATGCAAGAAGTCACAAAGGTTGTTTAAAAAAAACTACCTGTGTTAGCATGCAGCAATAAAATATAGAGGTACTGTCGCTTCCCGTGAACTGGTTAGCCGTGATATATAAAATTAAAATTAGCAGCAATTCCTTCAAAATTTTGGCCAGCCAATCCATGCCCATTGGTGCCAAGTTACACTGTTGACATTTTTTTTATTGCATTTACAGACTTGCCTCGTGATATTAGTACACACATATTTCATGCCACAGAGATGATTAAAACTTAAAACACCACAAATGAAAAACTTTTTTTATAATTATCAGTAGAACATATGTTCACATTACTCAAAACTTAAATAATTCATAGATACACATGGCTGTAATATACACACACCAGGGCAAGCTGATTATTGGCTGAGGAAAAGTTGAACACTAAAAATATCGTAACCACCGGGTCTCTTGCAAGTAGGCACGTGCTGTAGTGAGTGTTTGGCTTTGTTGCAGTTGCTGAAGAAGTTTGGTCTGGATGAGTTGTACGCTGGCTGCGTAGAAGTTACTGGCGAAGAGTACAACGTGGAAGCTGTGGACAATGGGCCTGGTGCATTCCGCTGTTACCTGGATGTTGGTCTCATGCGCACCACCACTGGTGCGAGAGTATTTGGGGCAATGAAAGGAGCAGTTGATGGAGGCCTTAACATTCCACATAGGTAATGTGAAAAGAGAAGTCATTGTTCGTGGAGTTATTGTAATTACCTGTTACATCGTCAGATGTGTGGAGAAAGAAGCGAGTTCAGTCGACTCTTGGTGTATCGTTTTTCAGGGGACTGCCAAAAATTTTCCATATATGCAGGATTTCAATAGGTGAGATTTTTGACATGTATGTCAGTAAAATACAACTTCTGACCTTATAAAACTGGTATGTTGAATGTAGTAAAAGCTATACATTATCTGTGAATGAGGTTTAGCTGATAAACACAATTAAATTGGGAATTTTAGAGAAAAAGTATTTTTGTAAATAATTCATTGAACACCTAAACTCGTTTAAATCAAGCAAATGTCTCATAAAACCGTATATAAGTGATAGTAATCGGACACCAAATGCAAGCTGACCTAAAACTTTCAAACCTTCTGAAAATTAAAATAATGTGAGACAGAATGCAATTCAAATTTTCAATGTCCTGCGTGCACAGCTGAGAGCACGCAGAGAAGTTGTGATTGGGTAGTGTGTTCACGGCGGCTGATGAAAGAGGGGTGGCAGCGGGCGGATTACCCCTCCTCGCAAATACATGTTGCCGGCACCTTGCACGCATGGCAAATGTCTTGTCTTTTTAAGTAATTATATTTTACTGCAAAAGAAACCTTGTAATTTTGAGACAGAAATGAATAAATATAGTGATTGTAATTTATTTCCTCACTGTCTTTAATAATTAATCATTGAAAACCACCTCCTCTGTTTTTCCCTGTCGTGAGTTATACTGCACTTGACTCGATGCTTACCATCCCATTATTAGCCGGCAAAAGGTGTTGAATAGGCCCCTTACATTTTATCAGTTTATTCAAAATCTGCATGTGTATTGAAATAAATCAATGTACATTCTTAGATTTCTCCTCTAGAAATTACTGAAAATGAACCTTGCGCTTATAATTGGAAGTCCGTAAAATTAGCATTTTGCAGTTTTTTATAGCATTTTCAAATTAAAGACTGGCATCTTATAGTAATTTGAGGGTGGGGAGGGGGACCATTTCGTAAGAATACGTTCTTCCATTACGCTATGACCACGTTCATTATGTACAAGTTTTTCATCCTAATAACAAAATATGTTGCCGTTGATCACAATAAAAATATACTTTTTACATGACTTAGATGGAAGACTGTATACACGTATGATTGATGTAAATGATGTAGTTTTGTGGTAGTTAAAAGCGGCACTGCTAGCTATTTTTGTCCCAGCACGTACCTATGCATGCAATACTATGAGTTTTTGTTTCGCTTTAACGGATATTTACATTATGAATTTAGGTGAGTGTCTGTGGGGACAGACCAACGGGCGTAAGGTAGGCGACTGTGACTGTTAGCTGCTGTTCTGGTTGACTGAAGTATTCCATTAGCTATGGGTGAACTTCATTACTCAGACGTGTTGGTGGCTGGAATAAGTCTCGTGGCACTTCTGGTGTAACTGGACTGAGCAGGCGTCGGAGTGCTTGAGCTTGATTTCTGGGGGTGAGCTGTACTATTACAGCTACAAGGGCAGGAGTCAGCTCTTGCAAATGCCCAGAGGAAATTAACACCTGTTTTACCTTTTCCTTCAGACCACTTTGTCTGGAGAAAGGCATCGGGAGTCTCGTACACACTCTCACGTCCGTGAGATGAAAGGGAGGGTGGGTGGTACTCTACTGTGTAGAGCCACATGAGCGGCTGCCGGCGAGTTGATACACAATCTCAGTGCTAAGGCATGGAGAGTAGCGAAAATTTGACCTCACTGTCTACAGTCTCAACACGTGGGTGTTGGTTTTGACAGTGTCTTCCCAATCCAGGGAACGTCCCCTTCTGCACAAAGGTGCGATGGAAAAGATGAGTACCGAACTGACAAGCTGATTTAAAACAGTGTATCTGTATAGGCTTCGCCGTTCTACTTACCAAAGTATGTAGAAAGATTGGCCAGGGGAGTGCTTATGCATAAGCAAGACGTGTATTGGTTCGAGTAAAAGTTAGTGGGATCACCTGTGATTCACTCAAGGGTGAGGTCAACTGGTAAAGGTGCAAAGTCTACAGGAACGTGGAACTCAAGGATAGGTTTCAACCGATGTTTATTCTGTGTTGTTGGAAATAAACAGGTGGTGACGTACTCCCTCCTGCGTTTGTCAAGAGCTTGACGGGAAGCTGAACTACACAATGCTTGTAGAGGCGACCTGTTCTAGATTAGCGTGGAGTGGGGTAGCTTCGCACTGTGATTACAACTGAAAACAAAACTGACTCCCTATCGCATTGTTGCCCATATGTGGGAGGATAAGTCCAACAATGGAGTTTAGTAAAGGGTTTCCTTCTGGCGTAAAGGTGCGGTGAGGTAAGGAAGGTATAGCGAGCAATAAAGCGCTAAGACTCAGGTCAGGCTGGTTAGTTCCGACAGTGAGTGCGGTGTAAGACTGAAGACTGGTCTTGAGGCCTTAATTGGCGAGCCCCCAAATCCCGCTACGCCAGCGTGAGCACCATCACAGTTCTTTGTGTCATCTTATGTGCATGTTGATATAGTAGAACATCTCTATTATGACCCCTCGCGTTTCCCGAGAATAGTGTCTAAGTAGGGGGGGGGGGGTCGTAATGGAAAAAAATATGGGAAATTTTGGGCCGATTTTGACCCACCCATAACCCCTATGCCCCCAAACTGGCCATTTTTTACTTGGAGTTCATGTTCAACCGTCTCTAGTGCATTAAAAAAGCCCTTTTTAAATTAAATATAAATGTATATTTTGATAGCTGGATGTCTCCTGATTAATTAGATACCCAAGAAAGACATATTGGACCACCCTTGTAGTAAAAACAAAGGCCTAAACGCAGTATGAAAAGGCCATTGAAAGTGTGTGAAAAGATTAGACTGTGTATTATTAAAGATAAAGTTATTATTAAAGATCTATTGCGCAAGTCTCGTGGGTCATACATTGCTATGAGGCACGTAGCAATCAAACAGTTTAGATGACGTTGCGCAATACATGTGTGCATGCCGTGCTCTCGCTTTGGTCTGGCCATTTCATTGCTAGAAAATTGGACGTATTACGCACAAAGCAGAAACTAAAAACACTGTTGGAGATGCCTTATGTTTGAAGTAAAACACCGCACTTTTATTGATGATAGATATGAAGATATGTTATTTAGATTAAATCACTCGTGTGCTGTGACTAGCAGCGAATACATTTTGTGTACGTAGTTGGGTGAGCGCGGCTGGGCGTGGCAGCTTATTGCTGTCGTTCTGGCCTAGATCCTCTGGCTGGGCTGTGAAGTAGGTGGCCCTGGCACCTGAATCACACTTGTGCCAGGCTGTCCGAATGCCACTCAGCTGTTGCTCATACCGGGGCCAACTGCCTTACGCAGCTGTGGCACGTGCTTCAGGCTATGGCATTTCTGTGGGCTTGTGATCCCACTGCTAATCTCCAGGGCATGAGAGGGTCTGTCCCAACAATAGCTGGCTATGACTTGTCAATAGCTTCGTTTGTGTGGTGACACAGAGAGTAGGGAATTCTTGGGATGTGGTGGTCCCAATGGCGGTGGTCTTCTTCTAAGCTGAGGTCGAAAGCACTTTTTTGAGTTCCTGATTGCGGTGTTCAGTTGGGTTGGCTTGGCTTAAAGATGGTTGGGCGGCTGTGTCCATGTTTCCGCCCCCGTTTTTGACATGTAACGAACTGTGTTCCAATGTCCGTTGGAATACACTAGGGGTATCCCCAACGTGGAAATATTTTGTCATTGAACTTCCAGATGATATGATGCATCTCTTGGCTTGGTAACGGGAAAGCTTCTATCCGGTGTTAGAACATATCTGTGATGACCAGGAGGTACCTATTCTCTTTTGTACTGCGGGGATAAGGTTCTGTCAGATCTGCTACTACCTGGATCCACTGGTATGTAGCTTCCGTGGTTTCGCTGTAGGGCACTGGGCAGGATAGCATTGTGCTGGCAACACTTGGAGCACTCACTGATGTGCTTGCGGACATCTTGGCTCACGTCGTCCCAGATATACCTGGTACTAGTGTCTGTGAGAGTTTCCTGGATTCCAGGGTATCCTGCATCGGGATGCTCGTGGAAGTGCCAGATGTCAACTTGTAAACCCTGGTACCCAGATTCTCCATTTGGCTTTCGGTTGGTTGTGTCGAGATCACACGGTGTTGTATCAGAGTTAAAACCTTTGTGGGTTTTGGAGCAGAAGATCCTTGAGTTCGGGATCTTGTTAACAACTTTCTATCTGACGTCTACTCAACTGGAGTTGTAGGAGTCTTAGCTGCTTGTTAGGTTGGTATTCCGAAAGTTCAGGTGGCGAGTTGCTGTCCTCTTCTTTGACTTTTGCTGCTTCGTTCAGGGATTGGTTTTCTGGATAGCGCGTCTGGGAAGTTGTTATATTTGCCAGTGCAGTGTTGAACCTCAGTCGAATTGAGAGAGAAGGGGGTCCAATCTTTCAAGTTTAGCCTAATTATTGCAAGACTCTCACTACCACTTAATGCTTTTCTGTCCTTTCTTAAAATGAAATAGTAATGGAATTTCTGGTTGGCCCAAATAACAGCGTGACATTCCTGGTTATGTGGTATTTTTGCTCTGTTGCGTTGAGCCTAGTGCTGGCATACAGTGTTACGTATGTAATATAGATATTACCATGAAAAATGTGTAAATGATACGTCTGACACAATACGTTATTTTAGCAGTACAGAGGTTTCCGTAATTTTTGTTTTGTGAAAAAATTTTGTACTTGGGCAATATTTCAGAGAGTCAAAATTACCCTTTGTGGCAGTGCAAACAATGTTCCTGTTGATAATTGATAACTTGCAAAACCAGTCTTAAGGAAGAATGTCATAATCCCTACATTTGTGTCAATAATAAATGCACTGCCTGGTGTTCAGAGCTATTATTAAAATTAATTGGTGCAGTGGCATCTTAGATGTGATGTTCTGTCATACCTTTTTTTCATGCAAGTAATTTTTTTTTTTAATTTATTTATTGTTATTAGTGTTTTTTGCAAAAAAAAATTCATTGAAATTGTCCTTAATGTTATAGGCTGTGCGTGGTAAAGTGAGCACATTTGAGGCCCTTCTGCTGTTCAAATATATATTGCCATGCAAGTATGAAACACTGTGTGTATATTCCATCGCACTCTGAAGTTAACATCTAATGTCAAAAAAATATAGTTAGTAACTGTTATTCCAACTGAGATGGTTTTCAAAAGTGCTCACTTTACAGTGAATACCCTATATTCTAGAAATTCCAAAGTGCTCACTTTACCATGAATAGTCTATATTCTAGAAATTTAAGTATTGAAAAATTGTGGCAAATCTGAGAACTGGAACTGAACCTAGACCAAGAAGTAAGTATAACTGACCCATCGCTAATGTTTACTGAAGCGTATTGTTTCAGCACCAAGCGTTTCCCAGGTTATGATCCTGAAAGCAAGGAATTCAATGCAGAAGTGCACAGGAAACACATTTTTGGCCAGCATGTTGCTAATTATATGAGACAACTTGCAGAGGAAGATGACGAAGCTTACAAGAAACAGTTTTCTCAGTACATCAAGATGGGAATCAATGCTGATGCCGTAAGTTATTATGTAGAGAATATTTAATTTCCTTTCATTTTACTCCTCTCCCGTGTAATGTGATCTTGGTTGGTTGTATTTGCTTTAGTGATCAGACAGTTTGATTAGCGGTTCTTAGATTCTACCAATTCTGGCTGCAATCTAGCAGGTTAAGTTGTCCATTTTCACCACTGCAAGTTTGTGCTGTCAGGTGTTGTTTACATGTGTATAAATGTATTTACCTATATTACATTGCTATTTTACCACAGGGATTATTGTGTGTGCTGTATTCTCTTAGCATTTTGATTGGTAAATATGGAGACTTAAATTTTCTCGTAGAGATGTTTGTAAAATTGTATAATTCTTGCAACAGCACATACTTGGTAATCAGATGTTGATTAACCTGACTACATTTTTAGTCAGAGCATTTTAGTTAAACTTTTACTTGCTAAAAATTTTTCCCTTTACAATTCTAACAAAACCTGCAGCCGATAGTTTATCATAATGATGCCTGTCAAAATACTGCCACTGCTCTAACCTCATTTCACATTTAGTTTGTGACAACAAAGCCATAGATAGTTTCAGACAGTGTCTGAGATTGTGTGATTTGTTCTAGTCGTCAATTTGAGAGTGCAGTAAACATGTTGGAAAATACCCGTGCTCGCATTCTTTGTCAAGGCATTTAGTTAGAACAGCGAAACAGAATCAGTACGAGTGCGAGCAGATGATTGGTTATAAATATGTGAAAGTAAACGCAGCTTGCGGTTTAGGTTTCACAAGATGGCCAGTATAATAGAGGCACTGGATCAATACGAGTGCAAGCAGATGATTAGTTGAACATTCATGGAACATTTTGCGGCTTGCGTGTCAGGTTTCATTATCAATAAAAATTTATAAATTGCTGGTATACGTGTGGAGTTAAATTTGCTACTAATGTTGCATTCCCATTACAGATGTTTACATGCCTTTTTCTGCTTTTAGCTGTGCGATAATACTAACGATTGCACTTTATTTCTTTATTTTATTCCTGTAATTATTTCAGCTGACTATGTAAAGGAAGCAGCTAGCAATCAGCCACAACATGCAAGTGTAGTAGACCTCATTTTAATGTTTACTTGCACGTGTCTTGGCGATTCCTTGTATAATTCACGCACCATAATTTTTTGCACTAAAAAATTCTGTAAAGAAAGAATTTTTGCTGCTGTAATAACGTCCCCCGCTATCACATCTGAATTTAAATTGCATTTGTACGTACATATTTTAACATTCAAATCATTTTTTAATTAATTTGACGTTACGAGTAGTCGTAAGTAATTCAGTTTTTCACACTTTTATGAATGCTCGAAGTACAAGATTTCACTGCAGAAGTCTATAAGACATGGAAAACTGTTGCTATCGATAGTATTGTTTGCATTCAGCAACAGTTGTCGATCATCTGTTTTGCGTTCACGTAGCATTGAAAACTAATTATGCACACAATCTTTGGCGAATGTACCAATGAGAAATACGGTAAAGTGCAAATAACAGGAACGAATCATCGAAAATTCACTGTATTTCATAGCTAAATACAGTTGACTCTTGATCTATCGTTATTCAAGGGATTGCCAAAAAATGTCAATACAGTATAACCTCGTTAATTCAAAGTGCTCTGCACCTAATTTTTCGACTTTGAATGATCTAATTTTAAAGAAAAGGTTGTTTATGTTTATTAAGGAAATTCACATATTCCCTTTCGAAAGTAAACACAAGTACGGGCCTGGGAATAACAACCCTCTCGGAAGTTACAACCCCGTTTTGGGGAACCATAAAATTTTTGTTTTAAGAGTCAAAAATTCGAAGGCTATAGCCCAAAAGTAAATTTGTTGCGTTAATCTTGATCATTAATTATATGTTCATGTGCAGTAAAATATAGGTGTTGTAACAGTTTCCTTTAATTGGTATGCCAAAATATTAATTAAAAAATGGCAAAAGCGTGGTTAAAAACAGTAGCTGTGGTAGCCAGTACAGTAGAGTCCTGATTTTCCGACCTAAACGGGCCGTGGCCAAGTCGGATTATCAGGAAGGTCGGATAACTAGGAACGTAAAAAATATGACATTTAAAAGTTTAGAAATACAGTAATTATTTGAAATATTTCATTAAAACTTGATAAAAGGACACTTGATACATTGATATAATATAAGTTATAAAGTTTGAAAGAAGTTTGTAAGTTGGCTTTTGTCTACCAGCTGCTTGATGTTTTCTACCTGCTAGATCTTGTAGTCTCTATAGAAGTAGACCTCGTGATGAAGTTTCCTCCAGCTGTTTCACATATTTCAATGCTATCTAGGGCTTTGTGTCCTTCGGTGTGAGAAATTCTGTCCCCACTCTCTCCCACCACTACTTATCCTTCATTCTCGTTCAGCACCATATTGATTTCTTCATGTCACTTCAAACTCTTGATCTTGAGAAAACCATTGATTAAAGACCTCTACTGTTGCTTCATCACACCCTTCCAATTTTCTTAGCAAAGACAGCATGTTTTCCTGATTAGCATTCTCAAGTTGCTCACTATCCCGAGATTCTTCATCCTGACCCTTACCTTCACTTAACAAAACTTTCCAACACTTTGCAATTTTTGTTGAGCTCATACTTGCCCACGAGTGGGCTATGTAATAAGCAACGTCCTTTTGATTTAAATTTTGCAATGTTTGAACCAAAACTTCCATTCGATCAGTAGAATCGTCTAAAGTTGAAAGAAGGTTTCTGCGATAATTTCTTTTTAATGTCTAAAACTCCTTGATCCATGGGCTGACAGATTGCAGTAACATTCGGATGAGAAGCATTATTCAGAAGCAGTATTGCTTTTCTTGGCAAATTATTCTTCTGCAAAAATTTTCAACTTATAGAAAGAAAAAAAAAAGTCTTTGAAAATGTCTGAACTCAACGTACTTTTTTGGTTGAAATATTTCACTGGAAGAGCATTTTTGGACACGTTCTTTGAATGCTCTTGAATTTTTTGATTTTGCTATCATAGCAAGTTTCATTTTAAGATTAACTGTGGCATTACTAGAAGCCAGTATTATTATTCATTCCTTACTATGCTTGTAGCCAGGTGCTGCAGCTTCGGACTTGGCTGCAAGTGTTTTAGCAGGTAACATTTTGAAATATAGTCCCGTTTCATCACAATTGGTTTTATCGCTTGTCAAGCTTTCCTTGTTCAACAGCTTATGAAACTTCTCTTTGAAGGATTCCACAGACTCATTTGCTGAAAGCTTTTCTCCTCAGATATTTAGCTGCCGTATACCATACCTTTTCTTCCACCTATTAAGCCAGTCCATGCTGACTGTAAAGTTAGGGTCGTCTTCGTTAAATTCATTTTTGAATTTTAAGGCTTTTTCCTGTAATATTGGTCCAAACATCAGGACACCTTATCTCTTGTGTTGAGTGAACCAAAGGAAGAAACCTTAGCTTACTTTTTCGCACACAAACTGTCACTTGCTGGGAACACCACTTTGCTATTTTGTTTCGGTTCCTCCAGTCTCCCACAATCATTTTACCAACATTATAATCCTGTGCCACTTTTAATATAATGTTTCACCATTATCCAATCTCTTCAAAGCTTTGAGTTTTTCTTCCATTGATACAGTCACTTTTTTCTTCTTTGGAGCCATTATAATGCACTACAGAGCACGATAAATAAAAATTGTACTACAACAGAGAGTCATGGGAACAGAATGCAGTCAACACATCGGCTAGTACCACTCTGTACTGATAGTGAATGAACAGAGCAGTGTCATGTTACAGCATTTCAAGGTCATTGGCTGGAGTTGGCGCGCTACTGTGTAGATCTGCCTGTGTAATCGGGTCCACAAAAGTGGCGCAAGTGTGGTGTACTTGTTTACACTCTGCAATGTGCAATATGCTAATGGATTTTTTTCCTGGCGTCCAGGTCAAAGTCGGATAAAACAGGTCGGTTTAGTGAAGGTCGGATGACCAGGACTTCTAGCGAGTATTGATAAATCGAAAACGGGATGCCTATGCTTGATTGCCTGCTGGAATTTTTTTCCCAAGCGTGGTGACTGGAAGGGGATAGATGGTTAGGGAGCTCTGCAAGGTTGTGGATATTTTTTATGGGTTTGGGGATGACAGCGCTGTTGCCAGTTCTCAAATCTACTCTGCCTGACCAGCCAGCCGGGTGCTGGAGTTAAGTGCAGTGCGCTTTTTTTTGTCGGGAAGCAACCCTCGCTTAGCAGGGTCTGACCTCTTAATAGGTCACTGCCTTCTTTGTGTTTGCTCCACTCCCTGGATTTCAGTCTACCCTCTACCAGTTGTCCGTCATCCCTTCCATTAGCCACACCGCTTCACTCCCATCCTCCTTCCATCCTCCAGCCATGCCACCTGAACCATTACCCTCCTTTCCTCTCATCTACAAGCCATGCCTATACCGCACTAAGCTTCTTCCCCTTCCCCCTCTTTCTTTCCCTCTTCCCTCACCTTATATTTTTCGGGCCAACGCAGCTCTAAGTTTTCTTCAACATCCCTACACATTTTTCTTCTCCCTTCCCACTTTGTACGTTTTCCTATAATCTGCATTCTCATCTCTTGCTCCAAACACCCCTCCCCCAGTAAAGGCAACTGTCACAATAGGCAGTCCGAAGTTTCTTTGTCCTACTGTCCCTAGTTTCACACATTGCTTGGCACTGTCAGCTCTTCAGTGGGCGGAAGAGGCAACGAAAACCAGTCAACAGATATGAAAACTCTGGCAGGATCAATGACTCTGTGGCAGTAGCTGCATCAGCTGATTTACCGTGCGCGCATCCGCAACAGCGTAGGGAATGCATGTTGATCATAATTATTATAGTTTTTATTAATTAATCTGAACTTCACATACACTTTTGGATTAAATCCACTTTCCAATTACATAAAAGGTGGATTTCAAATTAATCAAATTTAAATGCATATAAAATTATATTCAGTTTGGAGGAGAATAAACACTTTGAATTATATGTGATTTCAAATGAATCAACTTTGAATCAACAAGGTTCTACTGTACATGCTGGATTTCAGTTGATGCGGGTTATGACATGTACACCAATAAAATACAACTTCTAATGCTATAAAACTTTTATGTAGAGTATAGTAGGAGCTGTAATTATCTGTGAATACAGTTTAGCTAAGAAGTACAATAAAAATCGGAATTGTAGAAAAATACTATTGTAAATAACACGTTAAAAAAAGTTTCACCGAAGCTCGATTAAATAATGGAAATGTTTGAAAATACCGTATATAATTGATTGTAATCACTCCAAATGCAAGCTGACAAAAACTTTCAAACCCTCTGAAAATGAAGCTAATATGATGAGTGCAGGTCAAGTTTTGAACGTCTGGCGTGGACTCGTATCAACTGAGAGCACACAGATAAGTTATCGATCTGGCAGTGTGTTTACGGCGGCTGCAGGAGGAGGGGTGGTGCCTACATGTTGCCGAGTGGGACAAATGTCTCTTTTAAAGTAATTAATGATATTTTACTGCAAAGAAAACTAGAAATTTTGAGACACAAATAAATAAGGCTATTATAATAGATTTCTTCATTGTCCAATAATTAATCATTCAAAACTACGTCCTGTGATTTTCCCTGTCAAATTACACTACACTTGCTCAATGCTTATCTACCCATTATTTAACGGCAAAAGGTGTCGAATAGATAATTTAATTTTATCAGTTTATTCAAAAGACGTTTGTCTATTGAAATAAATTAATATAAGTCTGATTTCCTAGCAGAAGTTACTGAAAATGACTTTTACGCTTATAACACACGTGTCGCCTGATGTTCAAACAATTTTTGGTGACAAGAGGAGTTCTAGTATATTATTCTGGGCAAATAATTTTATTTTTGAAGATGCTACCCTTCAAGTTAAATAAATATTACGTTTTAAAATCATGTTAATTTTACACCATATGCAGTAAAACACCAATCGTGCTGGAAAATATCACCTTTAATCACAAATTAAAGCATCTTTTCAAATAATAATTCCTTGTTAAAATATTTTGCGTAGCATTTTCAGTGAAACTATTTGCTTTGAAATACAAGTGATGATAGGTGCAACTATTTTGAGCAATGCATAATCTTAATATAATTATATTTGCTAGGCACACTTCTTTTGCTCTGCTGCTGGCGTATGGCATATGACGAAAAGGCATGCCAAGCAGGTGATGGGGAGAGAGCTTGCTTTATCTCTTGACAACAACTTCCCCTCTTGGTGGCTAGGCATGTGAGGGGAGGAAGGGATGTGTGTGGCTGAGAGAACAGGCAGAAGGGTGAGTGAGAGGATGCTAGGTCACCACGCTCGTTGCTATGGATAACCACTTCCCCTCGTCAGGGGAAGTAGCCAGCCAGACTCGCTCATCGCAGTGTCTACAGACGTGTTGAGAAGGCAAGGCGTTACATAGCGTGCCACAGAGCAGTTATAAACTGCGTCATGTGTTTTAACATCCTGTTTGCACAAACAACCAGCTGAAAAACGATAGTTGCGGAAAATATTTGGAGACGGGACCCAAAAAATACTTTGGTCGATACTTCATGCGATAAACGATACAAGCAGTTTATGTAAACATTATTTACGTAGGGATTTCGCCGGGACCACAAAAAAATGGTGGATGTGGTTTATCTATCTATACATGCGATAATGGTACACATCGAGAGTCGACTGTAGTTGGTCCAATATATTTTGACTTTCTGGTATAATATTTGATCAGTGGATGGAGGAATTTTATATTTTAAAGTCTTATCATGCATGTTTTTTTAACATTGTTTTATACGATGGTTTTCAGACTGTGTCAAAAAATCTACTGTAACAGTAAACTGAATAAACGGGATCACAACGAGATTTCACTGTATAACAGTTCTTTCCATTCCTTTTTACATTCTTTCTCTATCCAACTTTAACTGTAGTTATTAAATAGTGTGGATTGAATTGAGAATGAAAACAAGTATATGTATTAGAATTGAATCACTAAAGAGGAAGGATTGTCCTACCACTAGATGCTTTTGTAATTGGTTGATGTTTTAAAGTATGTTGGTGTTATTTTTATTTTTGTAAACGCTGTTAAGATCCAACAAAAATTTGTATTTAAACACGTAGTTATGAAATTCTGCAAGGGGTAGAGTTTAAAGAACTAAATCAAGAGTGGGGGCATGACTACATTTTAGGTATTCAACTCTTTTTGTGGTATGAATGATAGAAGTGTCTAAACAGTGACGTGTGATGCGAATACCACTAAATATCATCGCGTCAAGTATACCCTTACTTCAACCCACGTGACAGCTGATACCGCAAACCAATACACGGATGTTGTGTGCCACTTACATCTGCCGGGCGGCCGAACATGTGGTTAAAAGGTTGCGCAACCAGCTAAACATCCCCACCCCCCACCTGCTGGGTGCCTTCAAATCTGTCATTCTCTTCGGGGTACTGCCAAGCGTCACCAAAGATCCACGAAGCAGAGTGCTGACCAGGGTTCTCACCTCCCACACGGCAGAAGGAAGTCACGTGCCTTCTCTGCGCCCCGCTGCGGCACCCTACACTTCTGACTATATAAGTCAATGTGCGGCAGCGCTCTAGGATCATTTGTATTCTTCTCTAGAGAAAACCCAGAGTGCTCCTTAGTGCTGGGGCCTCCAGCGAACCTAGAGTCTTCAGTAGCCATTGCGGCTACTCCATGCGATGACAACAGTCTTTGACACCCATCGAACACGAATATACAGTGTTACTTTAACTTTGACTTCTTTTGTCTCTTCCAGACACCCGCAATTAGACAGCTTTAGTTCAATAGTTATATGTTCAGTTATCTAGTTCACTTTCCCTCTAGCTCAGGACCATGTAGCGTACACCTGGCTAACGTAGTTTACTTTCAGTACTCAGTCTGCCTATTAGGAGATAGCACGGGCCACTGTGTTTATTGAGTCCTCAATAAATACAGCTTTGTTCTATATCCTAACACTTTTATTTCTAGAGTATATCTACTTTGCCTGCTAGGAATAATTCACACTGTGCATTGCCGACAGAAACCCGGCATGTTTTAAATCCGATCCAGCTTAACTGGCCCCTTTCTGGGGACCTCCAGTCTGGTAACACAACCATTAGATGGCCGCCTGTTGCTTTCTATTACCCTGAGCACCCAGGTGCTGGAGGGAAGGAACAGAGGAGCCACAACCACCAGAAATACCTTCCACCAAGGAGAGACAGCAAACCTAGCCTGTAGCACCTAGGTGCTGGGGGCGGTATTGGTCTGGGTATTGCAGCCTGGCCTTGGCTGGATATCGCATCCAGTAGACGTATTGGTGGCCCACGCGGTTCAACGGCTCTGATCTGCCTGCTAGAGTGAGGGATCACCAGACGCCCCTAGCTCAGTTACTAATCGGCTACTGGACAACACTATTATAGGGAGTAGTTTCTCGTCCGGAGACGTTTTATTCAGCTGCGAACCAAATTCTATGACTTATATAAGACATGGCCGACGGCGTAGGGAACAAAAGATCGCTCATCTAGCTGCCAAGCAGCGGAATATCTTAGCCCCTCCTACACAGGAAAGACAGGCGGAACGGGACCATGCCGCCTCACTGAGATTACAGTCAGTCTCGACTGTCCCCGTGGTACGATATATATATATTTCCCACCGCACGTCCGTACCAGTCCCGACTACCATCTGGTGCTGGGGGTGTAGTATACAGGACTGAAGCTAGGTACGGACTAGTCAATCCTATATTCTGGAGCCAAGAGTCAGCGGCCTGGAACTTGGAGTATGGTGTGAGACAACTCGGTACAACTTAATCTAAACCCAAGGACTGTAGCACCAGTTTCGCTCCGCCGCCAGACCCACTTTACCAACCATCCAAAGACCTTCAGAGTTGGACCTCCCGTCGGCTACCGATAACCGCGCACTTGGTCTAGCGCAATAAACCTCGACAATCGTGCCATAGTCAGTAAGCAGGCATGTGTCAACAGTGTGATCCCCTTTTGTCAGTAACTTTGAAAAATATTTGCTGTTTAATATGTTTGAATTATCAATTGATTTTTTTCTTACTGATAACATAGAGTACTTTAGCCAAATTAATTTTATTTCATGTGTTAACTTAAATTTCAGTGTTAATAACACCATATAATGTAACGTCTAATCCGTACCTACTACCAGGAAGGTGGCCACTCTCCTCTGTTGGCAATATTTAGGTATTTGTTGTGGGTTCTAGGCAATACGCTCATTCAAAATGGCATGGGTAGAACGTTGCCCTACATTTTTCTATGCTCTGTAGAAAAATCTACAGTGAAACCTCTTTTTTTTACACTTTTTAAGGGACTGGGATAAACATTGTAAAATGCAGGAAAGTGTAAAAAGAATGTAACTTATGCAGTAAAAACTGACATTAGGACCAAAAAAGTGTTTAAAATGTAGGGGTGTAGTACAGGGGTTCAACTGTATTTCTCCAAAAATTATTGGGGCAGGCAATTTAGCAGGTTTTTGTATAATAGCACTGAAAAATAAAATTAACATTGCCAAATTCTTTGCAGTAAATAATATACAGTAAAACATAGTCAATTCAAAGTCGATTACAGTATTTACCCATAAGCAAGACAAGGTTTTTTGAAAGAAAAGGGATAGAAAAAATAAGGGTTCGTATTCAATTCAAAACTTAGGACCACAAATACCATAAATGTGCGACACTCCGTGTTCACTATTTGTTTGTGTTGCATGCACAACATTACTACGGGCTTCTAGTCATAATTTTTTACTCGGGAAGCAGTTAATCCTCCAAAATTGGGATGCCATAAGTCAGAGGATTTTGACAAAGGCTTTTCAGGCTTAAATACTGCGCTTCCTGCTTAAAGTGTTTTGCGTAACATTTACAGGCGAAACCATTTGCTTGAAATACAATTGATGATACGTGCAAATATTTTGAGTGATGCATAAACTTGATAAAATTTCTACGTTTGCAAGGCACACATTTGCTCTGTCGTCGGCGTGTGAAGGCAAGCGCGTGCAGTCGAGAGACTTGTCTGGTCCCCCCCCCCCCCCCCCCCAATAGGTAGACACTATCTTTTTCGTGGGCACGTGAGGGGATGAAGGAAGGTGCGGTGGCTGTGTCCACTTCCCCTCATCGGAGGCCTGTAGGGGTAAGTAGAAAGCTAGCCTCACGTTCTTACTGCGCCGCTGTCAGATGTGTTGGGAAGATGGACAACATGCTGCAGAGCTGTGGTAAACTATGGCACGTGTGACTTCTTCACATCCAGTTACTAGATGTTTGCATAAAAACCAGCTTAAAAGCAGGAAATATACTTTGATCGACGCACCATGCGTTACACGATACAAGAGGTTTATGAAAATTGTTGGTGGATGTGGTTTATAGATACATCGAGAGTAGACTGTATTAACAAGCTGCAATATAAATCTTACTAAGATCAGAGATTTAATTTCCAAACAATATTTTTAAAATGTATTCTTTATATTTGTGTGTAATGCAATCAAATTTTTATTTAAATAATATTACAATAGAATGGTGGACAGTGGTTGAAGATCTGCTCATAAATAAGATGATTGCTTTGATAGTCTGTGGGAAAAAAATTTTTTCTGTAGTTTGGAATATAGATAAACCACATTTAAATTCTACACCCATAGCGAGGGCAACAGGTGTGGCCCTTCTGCAGGTCATTACGGTATATATAGTCAACAAACATCAGTGCCAACATTTTTTAATTGCCCTTATATTTTGGAATTAAAAAAAAAGGAATGAAATATTGCTGTATATTCACATATATTTTTTCAATACTCCCAGTAAAAAAAACCTGACCATCATTTAACTACTAGAGCTGAATTGTTGATGTCACTTTAACAAGATTGCTGCAGCTCTGGAAAATCGTCTTACAAACCTGGAATGTGCTTTAATTATTAGATTTTCTCTACAGCCAAACACTCATTAGCTGTCCAATCAATTCGTTGAAAAATGTTTGGTTACCAAAAATAATTATGCTGTGAGAGAAATTGCCTTCCAAGTTAAGAATTGTACTTTTCATGTTGTAGCCTATTTTCAGGAACAGGAAGTTCTGGGTGTTTAATTTTGTTCATATTTTATAAACTAGTGTGTGTGTGTGGGTTTTTTTTTTTTTTTTGCTTAAGAGTTCGAAATTTTTAACATTTTTGTTTGGAAAACCAGGACTGTTGCTAATCTGTAGCAGCCTACTTTAACTACTACAGCAAAAATATCTTCATGTAATGGTCACTTTGATTGCGAAATTAAAAAGATGAGGTATTAACTTATAAATTTTTTGTGATATACTTTCTTTAATATTATGTATCAGTGTACCGTTTTTCACTACCTCTTGTAATAAAGGTGAAATTATATGATTATCGATGTACTAACTTGCTGTTATGAGATTATAGATTCTCAAAAAAAACTGTCTACAATAAATCTAGCTTTTTAATACTGAGCATAATGCAGTTGATTTTTTTTTTTTCTGTAAAGTGTGAAGATATAACGCATATTTGATTATTTATTTCTGCAGATAGAAGAGCTTTACAAGAAAGCGCATGCTGACATTAGAGCAGATCCTGCACATGTACCTAAGACGAAAGACCTCTCCAAGATAGTGAAGAAGAGGTGGAACCGAGCCAAGTTTACCCTGTCTGAGCGCAAGAACAGGGTGGCCCAGAAGAAAGCATCTTGGAAAAAGAAAATTGAGGCTGGTGAAGTGGAATGACTTGTTTTTGTTTTACCAAGTTGAATTTGGGCGAATAAAGATACTTGGAGAAATTATTTTGTATATAGTAGACAATATAAATTTTTTTCATATGTTAATTTATTGAGTACTGTTAACTCCTCTTCCCCCCGTGCCCCAGCTGGCCTGTTTGTACCTGGTTGGCTACAATTTAATGTGTATTTAGCCTTCAGTTTTGCCAGCTGTTTTGCATACCTGTACATTGACGCATGACGTATCCAGGAGTAAATACTCATCTTGGAGTCGTGGTCCTTTTTGTCTAGTAGTTAGACCGGGTGCTCCTATTCCGTGAAGGGTTCTAGTTCTGACGGGGCACTGGTGCTCGTCCGTTGTGCAAGACTGGCCTGGTTGCTTGCTGGTAGGACACAGTCAGGTTCTGAAGGTGCCACCACCACCTTCAAGAGCCTTCAACTCTTTTCGGTATTCGTTTACACCAGAAGGCATCGGCCAGATACTTAAAACTTCTGTTGCCGATCCTCCTGGGTTGGCAATCACCACTACTTGCTGGTAGTTTGACACCCCATAGACTAGCCTGTTCTAGACAACCCCGTATGTATAGTGGCATAAGTTATAATTTGTCCACTTGCATCGTACATAGTCTTAGGAGTGGGTCACATACACCTGTTAATTTGCTTAGCTTTTACTTCCACTGCACAAACCTGCTTGGTTTGTGTGTCACCTAGTAATTAATGTTCCAATAAGTACTAATTTTTCATTTTATCCGAGAGTTCTCTGTCCTAGGAGTAAAATATATCTGTTACTGAGTATAGACTTCAGAAGGAGCAATCAAGGGAGTGGGCTTATTTACGAACCTGGAGCAGGACGTCGGACCCCCTTCAGGGGCCTGCCTGTCACCACATACACCTCATATTTTGATGGTCTTACATTCTATATACCTTGGTATATAGAATGGGAGAGTCTCTACCACTTAGTATACACCCCACCGAGGTGTGACGGTCACCTCAAGATGTATCGCTCTCCGGAGCGCCTAGCTAAGGTGCTGGCGAGGAGTAGTTGAGCAGAGAAATTTTATTGCAGGCAGGTACTCACCTCATTTTCGGGCTCTGGCAATTTCAATCGGTCGTTGAAACCAAAATAAAATAAGTAGATGAATTTTTAACATGCAAAATATTTTCTCACGTAGTTCACAATGCTAAAAGTATGAAATATTTACTTAAGAAAGATGCTGCAGTATACTTGCCAAAAAGTTTTCATTCAAGTAAAAATTAAGAAAGAAATGTGTGTATAAAATTTCATGTAGCATTTTGTTTGAGTGAAAATCTTCCAGACGGGTGTTTTGAAAATATTTGTGTTACTGCCTGAAAGTTACGGAGTCATGTTTCTCTTCACTGCTGTGGACTGAACTACTGCTTAATCGTCTCTTCAAAAACACTACCACTGATATCCATATTTGGTAAAAATTAATTTAACCCTACGTCAAATTAGTGTAAAATGAGTCGGTCAGTTTCCAATACTCGTACAAGTAATAACTAAGCAGTATTGCAGCAAACTTTTGTTACATTAGTGATGGCACAAAAATAAACTAACAGGAAAATACAAACACCCATAATTAATTACTGCCATATTACTTGGCTTTTGGTTTCGTTTATCACTATCAGTCATTATATTCCCGACATAGAGAAACTCTTTTCTGTCTCTACATTACTGGTTGGAATCCATACTGATTTTATTGTAATTCTCACATCATTACGAATAATGTCACATTTATTGTGTTTGTTCTTTTGGCGACATTACAACTTTTGAATTACTGTAATTAGAATGTTATTTCCGTACAATAAAATTTTCCATTGCATCTTCAAAACAATGAGCAGTGCTAATTGCTGCTTTCTCGTAAAAGGAGGCGCAAAACAACCTTGTCTCGCGGAAGACTATAAATGTGATACAACTAACGTTCCTCGCCCCACCAATAAAATAAACAGAATAACGGACATATTACTTGGTCAAAACAAAAATTAAATGGGCGCCAGATACAGGTCCTCACATAACCTTGATAATATTAAAAACATGTTTGCATAAATTGCAACCAGAAAAAAAAATTGTAATCCATAGATATACGAATCTATGGGCCGTACTGTGTGCCTTTGCCTAATTAACGTGCGGCTAGCACCTAGTGGCAATTGAAAATTTTGTTACCTTTTTTGGAATAAGTGATCGGTTATCATGTTTGTATACTACTATATTTATTATGCAACGAAAAATTGAAAAGGACAAAATGCAAACAGAATTAGAAAGTCATCTCAAGATCAGTGTATTTCCGATATTCTGTACGAGTAGATGCTCGTTGGCGATATCACGTCGGTGGTGTAAATTCGAAACATTAATTGTGTCGACGTTCCGAACCCTGCTAAGTATTGAGACAATTTATCAAATTAGTGTTATGAACATGAGGATTCACAAAGAAAATTTACTTTTTCGCAGAATTTTAGTTTGATTTGTTGATTTTTGCTAAGTGTGTAATTTTTTGCGAGGAAATGGTATTTTGCGCTGCAAAAAACTGGTGTGTGTGGATGAATATTGGAAGGAATGTTAGCCCGTTATTTTTGGGCAGACATGGGGGACGTATGTCCTTGGCACGGATACGCAGTGGAAGGGGGGACACACCAAGCCGACAAGCTGACGTGAAGGCAGTGGACTTGTGTGGCTCTCCTCTTTTATCCACTGGCCATTCTAGATGCATGTGGGTAATAAAAGATAGTGTTTTGGCACGTCTTTTCTGTGATTGCCTGCGTTCCCTTCCTGTCGGGAGCTAGGTGCGAAGTCTACAGAAATGCGGAATCCAAAGGTTTGAGCTTAGCACACATTTATTTTCGTTTACTGGGAAACACGTGAGGACGTACACTTATCTACTGCGTCTGCAAGATTTATGGAAGCTAAAGTACGTGGTTGAACTGGAGTATCACTATATTGATGCTTCTGCCATTTTTGCTTTTTAGTCACAGTGTGCATTGATGTACGCTTGAATACGGGCATGATGCTGGGATAACTAAGCGGGGATAGTGAAGTATTAGTCCGAATGACTGAAGGGAGGATTTCCCTTGGTTCTGATACGTCCGTGTAGAATCTGAGGGTGGGGTCAGCAGGGTTCATCATATAGAGATGCTCGACAAACGCTGAGGGTCGAGTGGTCAGAATACAATTCAGAGTAATGTGTGCTGGAATGCAAATGGCTGGGGGGGGGGGGGGTATGGGCTGATTAGATCCAAACTAGTGTTGGAGTTCTGAAGATTGGTTGTATCTCCACTGGAGAGAACTGAAGACTGTTCCGGAGTCTAAAACTAGTTTCTTTTATACTCATTCAGGCCACTTTGACTGATGTCTTGATGGCAAGGGGTGGTCGCTGAGCAGGGGGTAGCGAAAGCATGACTTGCTAACGTGATGTCACTGGCTGGCTGGAGGATGGGGAAGCAAAGACAAATAAAATCCTACTAGTTCAGCTATCTAGCGGGGCATAATAACTCATTGCCTTCTAAGAATTGTAATGGTGGGCCGCAGAATAAAATAATCCACACTATTTAGGATGTCCATCTTACATATTAGATTTAAAAAAATTCTGAAATGAAATTACGGGGACAAACTGTAATGCACATTCTAAACTCGCAAGCAAAGCTATGCGTAGGATGAAGCTGTAGTCGTTAAATCACCATTGTTACAAATGCGTTATGCATCAAAGTTTATTTTTTTATCGCTTCATTTTTACTGTTGATATATTTTTTTGGTAAGTGGTAGATCTGAAGCAAGTAGGGTTAAGATTTTTTCTCATATTTGCTAAGAGACAACAAAAATCTCTGCACATTCACTCTAACCCATACGATATAATAAAAAGAAATTATTAAAAATAGAACAGGTTTAAATTCTATCTGTAATGTTTAAAAGTCAATATATTCACAAGTAAACCTTTTCTCTTAATACATACAACAAAATATTAGTTGCAACTACAGTGGACTCCCTATCTACCATTTTTCAGGGGACTCGAAGGATATCTATACATTTTGGATTTCAGTAGACGAGGGTTCTGACATACTACATTTTGTGTATGAGAACTGTGCGTTATCTATAAATAAAGTTTAACTAGTGATGGGAATTTAAAAAAAAAAGTATTACTGCAAATGATACGTAAAAAACCATTTCACCTCTACTAGTTTAATTTTAAAAAAAATAACATCTCAAAATATAGTAGGCCTATATAAATGGTTGTAACCCAACACCAAATGCAAGTTGACCTAAAGCTTTCAAACCCTCTGAAAATTAAAATTTGAATTGTCCTGCACGCACTTGCTGAGAGCACATGGAGAGATTGATCACCCATTGTGTTCACGGTGGGGGTAACAGCAAAGGGAAGGCAGCAGAAGGGGTGGAAATATGTACCCCTCCCCATCTTTCCAGGTTGGTTGCACCTTGTGCGTGTGGCAAATGTCTGTGAATTACAGTAATTATATTTCAATTTAAAAACACCGTAATTTTGAGATAGGAATTAATAAATAAGGTGATTAAAATTATTTCTGCACTATATTTTGTCATTCAAAACCACATCCTCTGATTTTTCCTTTTGCGAGTTACGCTGCACTCGGGGTTGGTCTCTGTTTACCCATTATTTGACAACAATAGGTGTCGTAACAGGTCCATCCTTAACAGAATATCGGTTTATTCAAAAGATGTATGTATTTGAATATTACTGAAAATGAACTTTACGCTTGGTAATACAAGTTGCTCTGTGTTCGAACAATTTTTTGTGGCAGGGGAGGTCAAGTATATGCTTCTATAAGCTGTCCACGATAAAACGAGTACTTTTGAATGCCCTGCTTTAAGATATATTTATATACACGTGTGTTCTTCCACCTTATTCAAATTAACATTGCCATGGGCCTCATCATTTCATTCATGCGTCGGTCAAGTGAAACCGTCAAATTATTAGAAAAGTAAATATTGTACAGAACTGCTCATTTTTACACTTCGGTGCATTAAAAAATGCAGAAAGTGAGAGAAACAATTTTTAAGTTATCACAAATTGTTACCTAACACTTTTCATTAAACGTTAATAAATGGAACTACTTTTCCCTCCATCATTGCCAAATTTACTGTGCGCATATTACTAATTGTGCCCGTTAAAAAATATATGCAGGTAGTGGCTCACTTTATTGTAAATAGCCTTTAGGCGTGTCATTTTATTAGTGAAAAAGCTGTCCATTGAGTTAAATTAATATTTTGTTTTAGAATCTTGTTTATTTTATACAAGATACACACAAGTGCCAACTTTATGGGGGAAAACTACCTTTAATCACAAAAAACATCTTTGCAAATAATGCCATTACTTTGAAATGCTAATGATAAGTGCCACAATTTTGAGTGGAAAATAATATTGATAAAATTTTATAATGTTTACCAGTAGCACTTTATATGCTTGCGGCCAGATGCGAATCATGAGATCCTGTCCCCTTTTTGAGACCAAAGTTTCCTCTCGCGATGCCTTGTAAGGGGGGGAGGAAGGTGTGCAGATGATGCAGGGTTGCCACACTGGTTGCTTGGTAATCGCTTCCCCTCTAACTCTTCAGGCGTGTGATGGGGGGTAGCAAGTCAGACACTCGCCATGCTGCAGATGTGTTGGGAAGTCTACATGTTGCAGAGAAGTGATACACTGTGGCGTGCGTGACTTATTTCACGTCCAGTTACCAGACATTCACATAAAGAACCAGTTAAAAACTATTGTCGTGGAAATTCTTAGAGGACTGGACTGAAATATATTTTGATCAGTGCAACATTTGATAAACGATATAAGCTGGTAGCTTTGTCATTATTTATAAAGGAGTTTTGCCAGTACCACTGAAAATTAACTGTGGATGTGGTTTATCGGAACAGTGGATTCTAGAAAATACATAGTTGAGTGGATCAAGAGAAAAAAACAGAGGCATGCAAGACAACAGTGGATGAAAACTTAGACTTTAAATCTGAGGAAATCATACATAACCTCAAAATGCATGTTTGATTTAACTAATAGCATAAATGTGTCGTCAAAATAAATTATGTGAAGAAATAGTAGATAGTTCTTGAAGAAATCCTTGAATAAGGTTTGCCTTAAAGTGGCAGTTTTCCTTGAATGAGGAAATTTTGTTTCTGTTTTCAAAAGTGTTTCTGTCTATCTCGCTCATTAGACAGGAATAGCAATACACTTTAAATGTTTCAAGTGCAGTGTGTGTTTCTGGAAATGTTAGGACAGTCTCAGTCTATGCTGTTGCTTCAGGGTCAGATTCTTCACCACTGCTGTCTTTCACTTGTTCTTGGCATCGCACACAGGTTCAACACTTTGAATGCTGTATGTAGCAACGTCCTCGTCACAACTTGAGAATGCACTCTGAAGCCAACATTTTTTTTATCAAGCTTTTGAAGTTGTCGAATTTCGAAGTTTTCTTCAACATATGGAGTTTCATATGAGACGCCACACTTAGCAAAACAGTTTGCTATGGTCATAGGAGTTACCTTCTTCCATGCTGCTGCACTGTAGTGAACAGCTTGAAGTGCCTTCATCTTCAGTTCCACTTTGGTGCCTTCACATCTGGGTCGAGCAAGTCCACAACCTTCTGCACCAGCATTTTTCTGCAGTGGTGCTTGAAACTCTTGATTTTCACCCATGTCAAGTGGCTGGAATATACTGGTGCAATTTCGGGGAAAGAACACCACGTTGATGTTTCTCAAAAAAGAAACATCTTGCTGATATGCTGCACAGTTTTCGAAGGAAAGTAAAATCTTCCTGTACTGTGTTCCTATTTTGCAGACCAGTGCATGCAAGAATGATGTGAAAGTATATGCTGTCATCCATTCACTGTTATTGGCATGGTATTCCACTGGGAGCATTGTAACATTTTTGAACCATCTACGATTCTTGAATTTCCCTTTCACCTCAAGCTTGAGTTTGTCTTAGCCGTCACTGTTTGAAAATAATAAAACAGTAAGTCTGTTTTTTCAAGTAGACAATTGTAAAAGAAACCCATCTCATCTGTGTTGTATATGATTTTTGGTTCATAACCTTTCAAAATTTTGGGAAGATTATTGAACCAATGATCTGTAATATGTTACTTTACTGTTGCACTTTCTCCACACAGGTTTTTGTACACAAGGCTTATGGTGTTACTTAAATCTTATTGCCCATCCGTTTGATGCAGTGAAGTTTTCCACGCCTAATCTCAATGCAATTTGCTGTGCCTTCTCTTGCAAAATCCCGCGATCGATGGAAATTTTAGTGGCCCCAGGTTGCTGATATGAAAACAGAAGCCCAGTCATGGAATTATTTCAAACAATTCTACCAGCAACGTGAGTTCCAAAATCCAGCTCTACTATTTTCTGGCCAAAAGGACCCTACATGTTGTCCAACTCCCTGACAGCCAGTCGGCTGGGTGACGCATTTATATCAAAAATTTTCACAGGAGAGGACACAATTTCTATCGGCCAAAGGTTCGTGGCAACTTCTAGGAATACAAAATAATCCCTGGAGATCATGCGTGCATAGTGCAATCTTTACATTTAAACAGCACGGCAGCGACCTTACCTCTCAAGTCGACGGAGCGATTGAGTATTACAGCTGCTACTGCTTAAATGTGGACATGGCCAACCCCCACAGTCTGTGCTGCCGCGAACCTCACATTGCAATATTTAATCGTTCGTCGATAGCACCACAGAAAAAATTGAGAAGGTAAGTAAACTTGTTCCCTTTTTAATTATAAGTCTGTGTAGAATATTTCCAGGAATATATCGCAGTAGAAAGATATTGCGTTGTAACACGTAGGTGGCTGGGACATGCTGGCAGGCAGCTTGATATAGAAGCAAGGCATAGGTGGTTACATATTGCAAAAGACTGGCATTTTTCGTTGCATACATGAGACTCCCATCACATCCTCCATCTCTATTGGAGGGCATCCTCTGAAGATGAAACCAGGGTAGCAGCAACCAGGAGCCAGTTCAGGGAGGCTAGTACTGGAATGACCACCGACTCAACTTCTCCCCCAGGATCACCACTCAGCCAGGTCGTTCTCCTCAGGAGTCCATGCTCGAACAAATAAAAAATATCACGTGACAAAAACCTGGTCAGCATTAAACAAGTCAACATACACCCCCCTCCATCTATACCTTTCACTCCTCCCCCCCCCCCCCTAAATCCATACGAGAGATCAAATTGAAAAACCTCGGAGCCATACTGCAGGGGCTGGACTGTTTTGAGTTGGAATTTTGTTTGTAGTTTGGCACCATGTTTCTTGTATTGTTGTATTGTAATGGCGAATGTTGCAGTGTCTCGTGTTTGTAAAGTTAACGAGTAAAGTGAACTTGGTGTTATGATTTACTTCACCCATAGCTGCACTGGCTGAATAACAGGTTATGGGCCCAGGATGCCGAATTATGTAGTGATGCCATTCTGACACCTTGGAGACGTGGCCTCGTCCTGTCTCGTCGCCGCAGATGTCTCTGGGTAACAGATGTATGGAATTTTGGTGGTACTTGCTCGTCCTTCCCACGCAAACCAAGTAGGTGGTTGACCCTAGTCATTTCTTTTCACATGCTTGCTATTTACATGCCGATTCTCCCGCTCACTTGCATCTGTACATGTTATACTGTCCCCTGCCTGCCTGCCTGCCTGCCTGCCTGCTTGCTTGTTTGTTTCCTACACACTATGAACTCCTCTGCTTGTGTTGTATGTATAGTATCTCCTCTACTTGCTTAGATAGTGATGTGGGTAACGACTCGCAGTCTGGGACACTTGTGGCCTGGCTGTCTTACCACGCTGTAAGTCACAACTGTGTGGATCACGGACGAAGGGGGGAATTGAAACCCACCGATTATCTCAGCGCACATGAAAAATATCATCGTATGTGGTGGGCAGTTATGAGCCCTCTGATTAACTCCGCATGCACGACGATGGCGATGACGTCACTTGCTCTGGGGGGTGGGGGAGGGAAATGACGTCCCACCGATTAACTCTACATTTATGACGATAAAGTGCGGGATGAGTTGGACGTATGATTATGATGACAGGGCGAGTCAGGAGCATAATGTGTGCCAAAACAAACGACGTGATGAATAATGAAAACATGATATGAACTCCCTTCATACATGTGGTGCGATGAAAAAAAGAAATGAACTCCCTCTTACTTACAATGATATAACCAGCGAACGCCCTTCTTACTTGCAGTGATATATACAGCGAACACACTTCTTACTTGCAGTGATATATACAGCGAACACACTTCTTACTTGCAGCGATATGTACAGCGAACGCCCTTCTTACTTGCAGAGATATATACGGCGAACGCACTTCTTACTTGCAGTGATAAGTACAGCGAACACCCTTCGTACGTGCAGTGATTTATACAGCGAACGCACTTCTTACTTGCAGTGATATGTACAGCGAACGCCCTTCTTACTTGCAGTGATATGTGCAGCGAACGCACTTCTTACTTGCAGTGATAAGTACAGCGAACACCCTTCGTACGTGCAGTGATATATACAGCGAACGCACTTCTTACTTGCAGTGATAAGTACAGCGAACACCCTTCGTATTTTCACTGAATTTACTGTAATTGACGGAGGCACGCCTCGTAAATACAAAACATGCACTGAAAAATGATGCTACTATGTGGGCGCAGGACCCGATGAACTCTGGAGAATTAATACAATTAAGCAAGTCTTATTGGTATGAGTGATTTATTACTGCAAAAGTACAATGAATAGTTGCTGCATATGAAAATGCGTACTCTTGATTTAGTGGACCGAGCACTCTGGTTGTCACTGTGAAAGCCTTAAGTTATAGTTACATAAAAACAACTCATCTTACACACGAAGTCCTGTTATGCTATTTCAGGATGCTAACTAAAAGTACTTAAATGTGTCTGAGTTATGTTAACTATATCGACGAAAGTAAATGCAGAGTGGAAAGAATTGCCGAGGGCGGTACGCTGAGCTTACTGCAGAGCTTACTAACAACATGGCGTCAGCTTCGCCGAATGT
The DNA here is from genome assembly GCA_029891345.1 of Dryococelus australis. Classification (NCBI taxonomy): domain Eukaryota; kingdom Metazoa; phylum Arthropoda; class Insecta; order Phasmatodea; family Phasmatidae; genus Dryococelus; species Dryococelus australis. The sequence goes on from CM057000.1 coordinate 146,292,600, forward strand.
CCGGTGAATACGGCGCCACAATGAAACCCTGAAAAAAACGGAACTTAATAACTAACATGATTGATGAAACTTACATGGTACATAATTATGATTACTAAACTAAAATACGGTGGTGACATACTTGTTAACGCCGGAACCCCAGGTATGGGTAACCATGTGACGTCACGAGTATGTTTCCACACGTTGAGGGTGATATTAAAGGAAATGATACCTTAGGTGGCTGATTCATGACAGATGATTACATTTACATTCTTATAATTACAATATTAAAATCGGTGCATGTCATAATAGTTATAATTACAGGAATGCGTATGGATGTGACGACACGTGAATTTCGTCACTGATGCGGAGCTACACACTATCGTCTAGTTAATTATGGTGCAATCACAGCTATAATGTCTAAAAATGCTCCTATTATTTAATGTGGCTAGGGAGCCGCTCGCCATTTTACACTTTCTGCAGGAATGTGATTCCCCGTCTTTTAACACTACTTGGAGCCGCTTATCCCAGTGTTACCTTCAATGACTGTTACATCTATTGGTCGTGACTTCACAGGACACACTCATTTAGACCACATATTCATTCATCCCGAGAGTTACCTCTTGTGATGAATGTTAAATATTATAACCCATGACCATGAGTTGCACAGCGGCAAAAAAGGGTAAACGATGTTCTTGTCGATCTGCACTGATCGAGACCACGACCTAATGTCGATCGGTCGAGTGTTTCTGTGTGGTTAATATGTCTGCGATGGAACAAACTGACACGAGGGATACGTTGACGTCATGCAATGCACTATAAAGCAAGAGGAACAATATAATTAATTAATCCTTTGTATAAACACAACAAATAATGTCTGACATAGACCCTGGATGCATAAGTTAATTTATTGACAGGCATCTCCTGTCTCGTGGTATCTTTCGTAGCCCTTGCACTTGTACTGTGCTGCTCACGATCGCTTCCACGTCAGGACGCATGCTCTGCCCATCGGTGCAGCGCACAGCCCTGCTCCATGAGCGTTGCAGATCACGGCCAGACAAACTGACTTAGGGTTGGGAGCACATTGCACACATCAACATATACACTAAAACCAAACAATCTCGAACACGTCGTACTATATTGAATCCCGGTGTGATACTCTTCATTTACACACATGTTCAGAAGCACTCTAATCATTGCATTAAAAAAATATGTGATTACATTTTAACGACATAAATAACATTCGAAAATAATAAAGAAAAGTGCCATGAAAACAAGTGGAAAAATAAACCAAATATATATACACTATGCACATCATGCCTTGCACAGTGTGCATGCTCAGACACTCACATATAATCCTGGCTTCTAAGCTATGCTGCCCTCGTGTAGTGCTGGGGTGGAGTTGAGCGGATTGATGAACGACATGGGGAACAGTCTAGGGCCAGGGACATGGCACTCGCCTATCTCACAACACCTAAAACTGTAACTGCTTCCAGAATGGAGGAAAGGAATCACACCCTCAGGGAGGTTGGTTTCAGGTTAATCATTACCGTGATGGGCACCAGCGTTCAGCAGGGATGAGTATGAAGAAGAAGTTGAGTCATGTGGTCAACCGCCCTAAATGTGATTTCCTTCAAAGTCCGCAGCTGGTCCATGCAGCCCATAAGTTCTATAGCATCCTGGTCAGAATGCAGTATGTGATAAGACATGTGTTAGGATGTGGAGCCTCGTTCTGCCACAACACATACCACACATCGACATAGTTGTCCGGAGAATAAACCAAGTGACTAGGCTAGTGAGGGCTGTCAATCTACTTCAAACGCTTAACTCACACCTGTAGAGGCTGTTCTGATTTCCTTCATGACATTAAGTTACAAATATACGATTACTGTTTATGTGACCATGAAGTGGCTGTTGATATATTAAGACGCCACATCACGTGGCATCCTTATTTATTCGAATTTCCTTCATACAAAGCAGTTTGATAATTTTCCCCATTTAAGCAGGCTGCATGCTAATACTGCCAAAAGGCAGCAAAGTACCTACATTAAATTTAAGAGTATATTAAATACCGGCCATGTACAAATGACCGGGCTGAGAGACGGGTCACTTACGAGGAGGCAAAACAAACAAGATTCCAAAAATGATTGTGAAATATTCAAAGTACATGATTCGTGCGAAAGGGTGAAGAGCCCAGGGAAGATACCTGATGGCGGGCTGACTTCTCACTTGCTCCATATCCCGCCACCGTGTCACGTGATTACAAATTACACAAAACAATAATTAAATGGAGTGAAGTGGATGATCATGGCCGTGAATAAAAATGAGACAAACAAACCATTATACTTCAAATCTCACATCAGTAAATAAAAATGTAAACATAACACTTACAAGGGAACCTTACCTCACATTTAGTGGTTGCGTATTTCCCATAAACGGCCCTGCCCATGTCGAGATTTGCATGCATTCATTTCCACATCCTTCATATTTAATACACAATCCAACAATTACAATACATATTACAAATTCAATCCTAAGAGATCATTTTGACATCGACAGTACCTTGGCTTCAGGCCTTTCACCACGTCATATCACCCAACACGTCGTACCACACAGTAACGACATGGAGTAACAACTGTGTCAATGAACCAGTGCCTTGTATGCATGCGTTTGTATGAGACGTAGGGCAAGAAAGTTTAGAAAGTGTATTTCATGGTCTCTTTAAATTGCTAGGTATGTGTATTGTGTATTTATTTTTGCAAAGCCATCTGTCATTAATTTTATGATTAATAATAATATAATTTCAAAAAATTGTAGTATTTGAAACTTCTCTTTTGTTTTGCTCAGCATGGTATACAAGTACACAAAATGAAAATGCCATATACATATGTAATTATGATATGTCAGAATAGCATAACATAAAATACATCACGCACGTCAGAGATGCATAATACATGGTTGTGTTTATTTTTTGAATGTTTTGTTTGAGGTTTATTTATTCATGTGCCATGTGTTATGTCATCATTCTTTAATTTTCCTAATACCATCCAACCAGTCATGTAAGTACGAGACAAAGGGTCTCCCAGTGTTCTGTCTATTATTCTTAAATAGTTTTATCTGCATTAGTGTTGTGTATCTTAATTTTACATGTCTGTAAGTTCGTCTGCTTGAGTCACCATCTAGTGTGAGAATACAAATAGCAACACACAGCGTATTTGCGACTCATATGATGTTGACGGTAGGATTATGGAGTGAAAGTGTTTAGTTTAGAGGCTGGGAGTCGGGAAGGGTTTTTCTGGAGTTTTCACACCAAACCTCTGGTGTATTTCTTGAATGCCAGTCATTGCCAGGGTGCAATGCCAAGTTCTCGGTAGAGCAGACTCCTTCCTCCGGGACGTATGCCGACGACCACAGCGATATTCTTCGAATGCCACAAAGAAATTATGAAGAAATGAAGGCTCCCTAGGCGATGCTAAACCACAGGGAGGGAAGCAGTGAAGATCCTTGTGCGGCTAATTAAACATAGTTTCCTGTATACTATAGTCTATTGCACATTAAATTATTAGTTGAAAAGTTGATTCGGTGTCCAAGCGCGCTAAATTCGACCCCATCGTTCCGCACATCCACCTCCCTGAGATACACAAATATGACTTACTGACCGGTGTGATTTGTCGGCCGATCGTGGCAGGCAGGGAAGCAGTGCGGATTTTTTTCTTACACGCAAAATATTCACTAAATATATCCACGTTGCTTTTCTGTCTGCAGCTATTGCATAAACAAATACTCTGGACATTAAAACCCTCTAATAACAACAAATCACTGGGTGAAAAAAATTGAGGTCGAGACACGATAATATGGTACATAGCAGAAATTGACAAACAAGTAAACTAAAGCCCGCTGGAGCATTTAAATGTTGTAGGGTTTCATATTTTACCATCGCGTGGGAAGGCATTCTCGAGTGTTTGATAATGATTACCTTTTTCATATATGCCCGATTTCACACGATCTCATTAGTCACATGGGCGCATGTGGTTTGCTTTGCACTCACACTTCCTTGCACTTTTTCCGACATGAGTGCTTCAATCGTCACCATGGCCACCCTCGTTTCCTGTGTAATTGGGACACACGAGCACGCGGTAAAGAGCTGGTTGCTGTAGCGGGTCCCGGCGATGGCGGGCATACGGCTTGGAGGAAGTTAATGGCATCATTGTGTAAAAATATTTCTTATAATTATTAATCTAGGGTTTCACGTGTTTGAATATTTTTGAGGGTTTAGAATACCAGGCATTTTTATCCAGTACATCCAGTGGTATAGTAGTACCCTTTTGGTTAACAATGGTGCATTAAGGAGAACTGGTGTACTTAATTATGTGTCCGAGTAGTCACAGATAATTTATTATAAATGTGTCACTAGTGTTTTCATAAACATAAAAGGATTCACGGAATTTGCCACCAGTAAATTATTTAAGAGAATAATAGACTTTGAGAGGGAAAGCCTATAATGTATTATTGCACTGTTGTAACACTCATGCAAAGTGATGTTTTGATTCGACTGCATATTGCAGTGGTTGAACTAGAATATTTATATATATTTCTTTATGTACATGTTTGATTTACTAATACGGGTTATTAATTGATCGTATCCTGTCGGCATTGCAGTGTCTATCTCATTTCATTTAATAATTTTCATCATGTTTTAATAACGTCAAATGATTTCATCGGCGGGAGTCTCAACCAACAAGCGAGCTCCACGCCAAAGGTAGCGTTAGTAGTGTCCAAGGTCTTGTGAGGTGAAAACTGCATAACGGTGCTCCTAGCACACCAACTTTATGTAACCAATCATAATGTATTCTGTCATCTTCATTTTTATTTACCAGAATCATTTGCATTTACTCGTCCTGAATAACATCACCTCACTTGTCTGTCCTTATTGTATACTATTCACACTTACTTGGTATTGTGTCGCACTGATGTACTCGGTGCGGCGTATTCAATACCATGTGATCACACGGAACAATAATATTTATTTTGACGTAAACGAATTAATGACTGGAAACATGTTTGACACTTTGAAAGAAACATAAAAATATTAACCGAAGCAAATCAGGGCCATGGGTGTGTATTGCAGCATGAGAGCACGCCTGTGTATTGAAGCCTGTGGTTGCCAGAAACGATTGCAGAAGAGACTCTGCGAGGCGTAATGGCACAAAAGTAGTCCCGAATAATAACTGGACCAGAGAGCCCAGGTTCTACACCAATTATTCTTTTTACATTTTATTGTTTGTTTTCTTTCCTCGTTCCCCAGTGAATTGTTGATATTGTTTGCATGTTCCCCAGTGAATTGTTGATATTGTTTGCATGTTCCCCAGTGAATTGTTGATCTTGTTTGCATGCATACTTCTTTCATCTCTCATCTAGTGCTATGTCCATTAACATGTATCAATAATTTGTCTTGAAGAATCTTTTATGTATTTTTCAATGTAAGTTTTGACAAGCAACATGCCGTCAAGCAGGAGATATATGTTTGTGGCAGGAAGTAGGTCCGTTCTGTCATGTGGGTCAGCAGAGGCCTGTCGTGCAAAAGGCAAGAGAATCGTCAGCAAGTAGCATCTTATTAGGGTGATGTGTGTGGGAATAGTATCGCCCCAGGTAGCATTTAGCACCATAGAGTTATTATTGTCGCAAGACTGTGTTGCAGTGTAACTACAGTGGCCGGTACTTAATCATCATACTTTTCGCATGTAAAGAGTCCCCCACAGAGGCATGTGTAGTGAAGTCGAATAAATGCTGCTGTGAACTGAACAGTGTGTAAGTTATTTGGACTGCCTTTTGCATTTAGGGGAATGGGTCCTAACAATACCCGCTCGCATCATGTTAGTACCTATGGTAAATGGTCGACCCACCGGCTAAATCCAATTTAATTAGAAATAATACTCATCATTGAATAATAATCAACCTTCCCATTGACGAGGAGATTTAGTCCGGGCATACGTCCCACAATCCTAGGATCATCAAGAGTTGTTGTGCTTATACATTCATATCAGCATCGCCTTGACGACACCTGACGTCTACTCAGGTATACCACATCCTAGACCTCACCTTCAATGCACCCAAAACATATTCAACCCTTTATCAGTCAATTTTATGGCATCAAAATGGCTGGCCTATGTGTGCAGGTTCCATTCCGACCTTTTGATAATGTCACAATGCCGTCCCTCAATGTGCCCAAATCTCCCGCCAAAAATTTTTCCCGTCAAAATTTTCTGCCACATTCGCACATTTTTCTGCTAGCTTCTCCTGCTCTTTCTGGCGTGTGCACCCTCTCAGGTACGTTGTGGGTCGCTCTGCCTCTTACCTAAAGCAGGGGCGAGGTGATATGTTGTCTGGCGCCAGCTCAATTGAGCAAATATTGAGGTCGTGGTCCGATGGCCACGGGGATTCCTGGAGGTTGCTGTCGTGTTGGTTGCTGTGTTCATCGTGCACTTACAGGCACATGTTAAAATAGTGGTTTCTACCATCATACAAGCATAAGGTAAAGGCCCCTTACACAGCCCTTGCCAAACACTGACTCTACTCTGCCTATAATGTGCAGGACCCATAATACTCAACACAAAGCACTGAGGTTAAACTTCGGTCTTAAGGACACCATGCCCAACAAAAGTTGGGAATTAATCACACACACTTTTACTGCATTTAACTGAATACAACTGAGCCTTAACTCTACAAAACTTTATTATGTGGTCTCGGCCCTGAGGCCTGCCGACCAATGCTGCTTTCGAAACGTGCATATTGCGCACTCAGTTTTTATGGTAAAATTAGCTGTCGGTAGGCCCCTCGGTATTAGAATAAAATCAAACGGGTTCCAGAGGTTATTCTATTGATAAATTAATGCTTAGCACCCATAAGTTGCTATACCAAGGGGACACACTGAAGAGCACGGTTCCGGGGCAGCGTGCTTTCTTTTAGCGGAGGTTGGCCTCCAAAGGATGCTCAGTTTTGCGCGGGCGAAAGCTGAGGGTGTGTTTAGAATTGTGCTAGCTCATAAAGCGTTTTGTCCTTGCTCTTATTCAAAGGTTATGTAACTCTTCTATATGACCTCTTAATTCCTATTAATTACATTACACATATTAGCGACATTCCCGTGGCTCTAAATGCAAAATTAACAGGTTTTTTGATGATGTCACGGAAATGTGGCCGCCCTTACGAATATTTTATATAAACATGAATATGCGGGATGAAAACTGTGTGGAAACTGCGACTTAATGACGATTTGAGACCCTGTACATTTATTATCTTAACAACTCCGGCTAAATCTGGTACTGGCGAGAGTACTGCTCTTCGTCATTCACAGGTTGTCAGTTGCATATGGTATTCTACTATGAGATTCAGCTGAATGCTAATGCAAGCTAAGTGTAGATCCATTCTACACGCTTATAAAGAAATTCATATTAACACTAGTGACCACACGAGTGGCATCTGGACACAATTAATAGGGAATATAAATACAAACTAGCCTTTTGAAACACTTCACATCATTACTACAATTATACTTCGGACTACAGGCCCACTAACTAGAGACATGTGTTATGTTGTTGTACAAGCAGCCCCCATGTTCCCTCCAATAGTACTATCGTCTGATGGCCGTGGCTTCACAGGGACGCAATGCCAAACCAGTAACATATTGCCCACAAGATTTCCCTCTTGTGAGAAATAGGTTAAATGGCTGATTTGGAGTTATGCGATTTGGGTCATGGGGAAAGTTACTTGCTGTTCTTGGCTGCCTTGACCAATGTATGCTGGGCTGTTCAACTCGCCCCTGGTGTGCAGTAATGCGATAGCTGGCTACAGAAGCACATGGGAGAGCTCAGGTCATGTAAATTGAGTTTCCCTTCTTGCTCCTGCCCACCAACGTGGATATGAGAGGAGAGCTAAGCTCATGTAAATTGAGTTTCCCTTCTTGTTCCTGCCCGCCAACAAGGATATGATGGCAGGAAAGCATCAGCAAGGGCAACAGCAGCATCGGGAAGGCTGTGGGACGTCGTTCGGATGCTAGAAAACGTGGCACATATCAATAATATGAGGAGAAACGATGAGGTCGAGGCTCCCCCTCCTCCGACATTACACTCTGTGCTTGCCATCGGCAGCCAGCTGACCAACCCACAGGCGAGCATGACATCTGCACCACAATAGTGGAGGGTGCTCCCTTCCACAACCTCATGCATCCATGTTGGTACACCTGCAACTACAGCGCATGAGGCTTTGTTGGCAAACAAAGCATGGCTGGTAGTATGACCGACAGCGCGCCGGCGCATTGGTGCCTGGATCATTTAGCCCCCATGAAAGGCAGATCTGAAACAACTTGTGGATGCAGTGATACTTGCTAATGGCTAGTTGACAACAATTTCGGTGACACCCACGATGCAGCGAAAAACACTGACAGCGTAACAAATAAGAATATTCAGTACCCTGCAATACAAGTTAAAGTTAAGCCTGACAGTTTTCCACATTATAATTTGTCCTAATAAGGTGTCAATATTTTGCATAATGGCCAGGGTACCATTGTGCCTAAATGCACGCAGTGTAACATCAGTTATTATCGTGAATGCTTTAATGATACAGTATGTAGAACAGCCATGGAACTCACATTTACATGCTTGGCATGTAGTACAACAATAAGAGAACTAATGCCGGGCATAAACCGAACACAATCGGCATTTGTCGACACACCATGTGACAGTGTTGTTAGATTTATTGGGACAATGATATAGCAGTAAACGTAAACAGTAGTCATTCACAATGTATAGATGCTAGAGCTGGGTGGCAGCAGATTAGGTGACTAAGGCAGCGAGAAGAGGAGATGCAGCATGCACCTACCACAAACATAGCAAATGTAAACAAATCACAGCCACCCGAACCTACCACAACTCATGTACCATACCCATTTTAAACACTCACAATATTTTACCCATCACTACCGCACATGTTTTCCATGCTAATTTACCCATCAGTACTGCCAACTATAGTGCAAAATTAACCGAACTGTCCTCCCATATCACCGTACCCATAGAATTGCATGGGAAACATGACAGCAAAGTGCGTGGCGACGGAAAGTGTTGCACAGAGCGGAAATGCAGAGTCCGAAGAAACCCAACCTCCGCCAGTGCTGACTACAGTTTAAACACTGTGTAAATTCAGACGTTATCAACATTTGCCAGAATGCCAATGGAGGACCCGACAGCGTTCTTGGAGGACGTCTTACTGCACCTTACGAGGTATGGTTTCAGTCGGAATGAATTGGCCAGCTGTGTCGGAGTGCCACTCCTGTTGTCCTCATTAAATCACTATGGGCTTCAGTGGAAGGAGTTCTGTGGCTCATTATCATCCAGTTCAGATGAGTTTTTATCTATTTTGAAGCCCAGAGCAGGCTGACGTTTGTGGGTCAACAATTGGGTGTCATTTATATAATTCATCATACGCAAAAATCACCTCATTAAACACTTTCATCCACATTTGCCGGAATGGGAAGTGCTTGAAGTGATAGCGGCGACGGCTAGACCAGAGTTCAGGGCTGCTCTAGTGCCTTTACTTAATAGGGTACCTCATGCATGCTGCTATCATTTTAAAACGTGCGCACAAGCAGCCAAAAGATGATGCAAATCCTGTGAAATGGTGGCTCAAGCATTGAGAGGAAACTGCAATCAAAAACCAGCGGAAACGGAATGGAGCAACAGGGGTGAGTGGTCAGAGACCACTGAGCGAGAACCCTGCAGATAACGTCAACAAAGCTCAGAGAGCGTGGAATCCTCATCATCCACCACAGTTTCCATGCAGGTATTGTCCAAACCAAAAGTACCATTTGCACAAATAGTGATATAAAAACCCGCATATGTACCACATTAAAGAGGCAGCAGAACGTAAGATGATTGGAAACGGGTTTCAGTGGTAAAGAGGCCAGATGTTTCCGATGCTGCACCCGCTAGAATTCTGATTAGGAATAAAAATTGATCCCACAGCAGACCCTTATTCAGCAAATTAGCAGTAGTTATACCCCATTCATATGTGTCTTGATCTCCATTAATGGTCAGCTAGGCCACTTCTTAATTTATACTGCAGCTTCCCAACAACTTTGTACACAAGGAAGACGTTATGTCCACTAGCCACATAATTCAGCTGGCAACGAACGAGCATTGTAGGGTGGCCATAGAACATGCAGTAGTGTCAGTTTTAAGTACAGGATATAGAAACCAGTAATTCAGTCGTTGTTTTGCCGGATATCTGCAAAAATGCTTTTTGGGTACATTGTAGCTTACAGAGCAGAATACCATTGTACAGTCCGCAGCAAGAGAGACTTATTTTGGTTCGAAAGAGGGACCCACTGTCTATAATTTTGACCACTCTCCGAAGGGTAGCTTACCCGAGGTGCAGCTACAGGAATTCGGCAACCAAGTACCACCAGAGTATCAGGCTGCATTGAAGCTCATCCTCGATGAATGCCAGGATGTATTTCGGTAAGAACGACGTATTGAATAGAACTACCATCGCCGAGCATGCAATTCTGCTCGCAGATGAGAAGCCAGTACATACCAGTCTGCGGGGGTGCCTACCCCACCAGATGCAGATAATTAAAGCCCAAATTCAGGAAATACTTAAATATGTGCGATGGGGTAGGTTAAATTGTTGACATCCCTGGACCTTAAAAGTGGTTACTGGCAAGTACTGGTGAAACTGGAGGATAGGCCGAAAACAGCATTTACAGCCCCCGACAGCTTGTGATTGCATTCTCTGTGCAATGCCGTTTGGACTGAAATGCACCCTTGCAACATTTCAGGCGTTGATGGTACATGTGCTCTATGGCATTTTTTGGTCAGACCGATGGGAGGAGCACGCACATCATCTAATAGTTGTCCTGTAGCCAAGAGGGTATCGGTACAGTAGTGTACCAGGTTGATGACAGTGGGGAGAATCACGTAATTTATTTTGCAAGCTCAAAGCTAGGGAAGATGGAAAGATGCTATGGTGTGAACGAAAGTAAGTGTTTAGCAGTCATCTTCGCAGTTAAGAAATACCGCGTGTATCTTGCATACAAATGATTCACACTACGAACCGACAACCAGTGCTTAGTATGGTTGCATAACATGAGGGAGGCGAGAAGCAAGCTGAAGAGATGGGCATTACATTAGCAAGCCTACGACTTTGTAGTCGAGCATGTGCCCAGTAAGGAAAACGTGCTGGAGGACGCATTATCGCACAGCCCTTATAATGAAGTGATCATTAATGACGAGGCAGGTTGGGAGGAGATTTTGCTGCCAGATTCACGTAAACCTTCAGCCGAGGTCCACGTTCATCACGTGTCCGCCGCTAACAATGGAGAGCTCGTTAGCGATTTGTACCAGGAGTTCATTACATTGCAGGAAAATTGCACGTTCATGCAGGGGAAGGTTAGACACTGTGCCCAGCAAGAAGTGGAAGGATGGCGTGTCAGGAATAGCAGACTTGAGACCTGTTCTTCTTAACAACCTGTGAAATGGTGGGTCTATGTCCCCACGTGTATGAGAGATCAGGTGTTCACCAGTTCGCACAGTGACAGATCGACTGGACACATGGGTGTTGAACAAACAGTTCGTAATATATACGATAATTTCTTCTGGTCAGACTTCAGACGGCATGCGAGAAAGTTTATGCAAAAGTGCAATATGTACATAATACATCGCTCAGGCGGGAGGCTGCAACAGAGGCCGCGTGTGCCAAGGAGTCTCTTCGAGACACTTTGCATTGACTTTATGGGTTGTTAACCAAGGACGAGTGGAAGAAAACGCTTCCTTGTAGTGGACAGAAACATATCCAACAAGAGAAGAACGGGCAGGTAATGTAGCGAAGATGGTAGAAGAGTAATTCTTTCCACATTGGGCATTCCTGTGTAGTTTGCTAACTGACAATGGCATACAGTTCACCGTCCGGAAATGGAGGGAACTATGCACAAAGTGTTATGTCAACCCCATTACAATCACCATTTACCATTCGAGGGCTAATACCATGGAACATTGAAATTAAGAATTCAAAGAACAACTATGACTCTGTTTAGGGGATTAGCAAGCCCCATGGGTGGCTCACATACCCGCCATATGGAACATGCTCCGGAAGAGGGTGAATGCAGGAACAGGATGATCACCCACAGAGGTGTTGCTAGGCCGCAATTTGCACCTACCTGGAGATGCAAAGTGTTCGCAGAGGGAGGATAGCAGAGACCTTGCAAGCACAGATATACAGAAGAGGCAGCACAGGAGATGTTTTCGTGAAGTAAGAGAGCAGCAGGATCGATACACAGCAAAAGGCTGGCGGTCATTATGAGACCACGACCCGCACTGCATGAAGTACAGGAAGTTTATTAGCAGACACTCCTACAATACACAGCAAAGAGGGACATCTGTGCACAGTTAGCAGATTGTAGGAGTAGGCCCAATTGCGTGATTTAGAGGCATGGAAACCAACATCTACGCCAGCCACATGATGAAATGGAAGGTACGGGTGCACCAGGACGACATCTGGCTAACCTTGTATGCCATTGACTACAAAGTCGGTCGCAGTGTATCTCGATTCCTCGACAGCGATCGCTGCGAGAATCAGGTGCAAGAACCTGGACATGTGCGATGTGTGGTAGCACTTCAGGGGGGAGAACCCGTTGAGGACTAAGCTGTGCATGTCAAATTAAGGAGTATGCCAGAGATGATTCAGGATGGGGATACTGCCCTCGAGCTCCTTGAGCAAGAAAGAGAACCCGAAGGTGCACTCGCACCTTAAGCAAGTCCAGGTGAAGGATACCAGTGTTGTTACAGCTTATACAGTGTTGTTACAACATATAGAATGGGGGTTGAGGTGCATAGCAGCATTGCTGCACTCTCCAAGGTACAGGCAGAGAAGCAAGAGGAAATGCAGGTGCAGGAGCAGAAGCAAGGGGAATTGCAAGGTCAGGAGGAGCAGCACGAGCAAGCATAGAAGCAGGATTCTAGGGAAGGGGGAGGGGTTTGCAAGGGCTGTTCAGCTGGGTCGCACCCAGAAACAGTGGAGCAGGCAAGACAACAGCAGGAGTGAGGAGGGAGACAGTGAATGCTGCTGGTTTGTGCACTCGTAATGCTTTCGGCGATCATGCCGATGGGGACACCCGCCAGCAGTGTTGTAAAAGTGCAAGAAGTCGGAGTGCCGGCAAGGAACAATAGCGAAATGTGCTCTACTGACGAGCAAAGCGTGCACCAAGTCGTGGGTGCGCAATCAGGAGCAGTGTTGTCCAGTGCAGTGTAGTGCAGCATGAGTACATGCTGGTGTAGTGCATATTGTGGTTGCCAGGAATGACTGCAGTACAGACTCCACGAGGCAGAGTCGTCCAAAAGTAGGCCCTTATAATAATTTGCCCAGTGATCCCAGGGCCTAAGACAATTATTCTTGTTACGTGTCTTTAAAGGTTTTATTGTTTTTTGTCTTTCCTTGTTTCGCAGTGTATTGATGAGCTTGTTTGTATGTATAATTCGTTCATCACTTATCTAGTGCTATGCTCATTAACATTCATCAGTGTTTTGTCTTTATGTATTTTTCAATGTAGGTTTTGCTAAGTAGGATGCCGAAAAGCATGGCTGGATAATCGTCAGCAAGTAGCATCATATGAGGTTGGTGCGTGGGTTCATGAGCTACAGCCGTAGCTCAGGAAGGGGGTGGAAAAGGTGTTGTTTGGGTGAAAGTGAGATGAGAGATCTCGCCACTGGGCGGTAGTCTAATTGCGTGCGTGTGTGTATGTATGTAGTTAAATACATATTATGTGAATCACAGGTATTCATAGACATGCGCCATTAATGTGAACAATATTATTTATATTTTCACTGTTAGCTGTAGTGACAATGAAAACGCTGGATTAATATTTTACAGGCATTGCCCACGATACAGAAGGTTTTGTCATTTGACATGAAAAATACATAAACCCACAAAACATATAAAAACGAATCCTTATTGACAAGTGAATGATGTACACTGAAATCATACATATAAATTAAAATAGGCATGTGACACTGGCAAAATGTAAACAATCATTTAACACAAGAGATTCTGGTTGGTGTTCGCACTATGCTAATACTCTGCGTTTCACACATAAATAAAAATAAATATACAGACACCACATCGTCCACTTCAAAATCATTACCATTTATTTCCATATAGGTAACGTGCCATATTTACCGTGTTGGGTTTCCGCGAGCCTGATTGGCAATTGTACATTCATGTGCGTCTCTTGAGAATTACTAAAATAAAACATCTTGTGTAAAATTTGCCGAGTATTTTTATTTATTTAGCTGCTTTGCGGTTGCCTCACTTTCTTTTTTCCAACATGTTTAAAGGTACTATATTAGGATGGTCTTCTACAATCCTAGTACGGAAGTTAACATGTGTTCAATGGAGTTAGAACACATCTCATTAGGTTTGTTGATGAGAATTTAACTGACCTTCTGACGATTGATCTTCAAGGGAGGGTAAATTTAAGGGCCGTCAACCAAACAACCTTCATCCTTGTATTTTTTAAGGCTGGCCCGCCAGGGAACAGTATAAAATCTGGCTTGCAGACCTCTGGAAGAGGCCTTTACCATGTACTAGAATTACCCCATTTCCCTTGATGTCAAAATCTGTATCTGTCATCTTTTGGGATATGACTATAATGCAGAGCATCAGACTGTCATTAGTACTCAGTTGCACCATTGTGGTTCGAAACTTGATTTAAGATCAGATGTAAGATATTCACAAATAACTGTTGCATTCTCTTCCATCTATTTTGGTTGGAAGCTTGTCGAATGTTGCAACCAAAGATGTAAGAAGAAGGTGCTACATTTTTTTTGTGAAAATCTTAAATTATAATAATTTTCGAGTTTCGAATCATGATTGGGGGCAAGGGTTTCCGTTTCACCATGGACCCGATATCTCATCAGCACGCACAGCGTGAATGAGTGAACGATGCCCTTAACCAGGATCTATGTGTGGTGTAGTACAATAGTGGGAAAAGAAATAGACAAACTTGACAAAGCACTTGTTTACTGGAAAGTATTCCTATTCTAAATAAAATCCATCCATTTTTTCTAGCCGTTTTGGCAAAAAATTATAGTAACTTTTTTCGACACTGAGAATAGTTGTGTGCAGGCAGTGTGTACGTTTGTTTACGCGTCTACCTCGTATTTCCTCTATGACCTTCTATTTTGTTTTCTTTTGTTTTAATTCAACACTTCCGTTTGAGAAATTGAGTATTTCTTTTTGCACGTGAAAAAGGTATGGAAAAGTATAATTTTTGTATTCAATTGCCTGTATTGTTATGCTTGAGTATTCCTAGTTTTCGTTTGTTTTTAATAAATAAGTATTTTAAATAATCAAATTTTCGAGCATACTTTTGTACAATTAGGTTAGAACAAGTGACGTCGATTCACGTGGAGTAAATAAAAATTAATTTTAATTTGAGTACTGTTTTAAATATTCGAGACTACATAGTCGTAGAACTTGGGTAGATAAATACATTCCACTGTTTGTTGAGTTTCATATAAATGAGTGGATTCTTTAATTTTTATTTTGCATGCTCATTTTTTCCGTGCGTGTTTGATGTTCAGTCTGGCCTATAATTGATTTAGCACAGAGAACAGCACAGAGACAGAAAGTAGATTAGATGTATTAGCATGACACTCGCGTGGCCAATCAGAATGTCGATACCACCAAGTTCATGTGACGATTAAAATTGTGACTAAAGTAGTGAATTCGACTAACACTTGAATAGTTTTGCGCCATATAAACGGAAGTTTGTTTTGATTGAAATTGTTATTGTACAAGCAATGCATGTTACCAAGAGTGGTATACTTAATTTATTATAATTTTACAAATTACGACACGAGGAGCAAAGTAAATAAGCTGTCAACAGTATTTTGTTTATTGCAATCTTGCCTACACTTTGAGCAATTTACAGAGCAAGGTTTTCTTTTTTCACTACTGCTTTTTGTAAATATCAGTCATTTTTGCACGCGTGCTATTTTCATTGTAGCTATCAGATTAGAGTTGCGTGTGTGTTGTATGCTATCGCGTGTGCTAAATCTGTTGTAACCCAGCATTCACCGGAAGACAGGTTCTTGTTAGTGTAAATCATTTTTTTATTTATAAAAAAGAAACTTGCTTCCATACTCCTCTGTGTTTATTTTAACTGCTGTAACTTGGTTGTTTTGGTTGCATAGTTTACATATTTTTTGCACCCAGGTGTCAAGCAGGGTTAGCCCACATTAACTCTGTATACTTTTGGAACCCGGCAAACCACTTATTGAATGAGCCAAGTATAAGTTTTACTCTACAAATGTATAAAAGAACAGGAATTTAGGTATAGGCTATTCACGATAAAATGAGCAGTTTTTAAGGCCCTTCCACTAATTAAATTTATTGCAGTTTTAGACAATTTTTGGGAGTGGTGAAAAGTATACACCGTTAGTCAAATGACAATGTTCGTAATAAAAAGTGACAGAAACACAGGAAATGGCCAAAAGGAAAAATTCAGCAGGGCCGTAAAAAGTGCTCACTTTACTTGGATTGCCTATAGTCGCAGTCTGGTACTTGTCGACAGGCATTGCGCAACTGTGTGAAAAATTTGTTCTCTGTGTGTGCACCGGTCGACAAGAACTAGTCTAAGTACTTAAATTCCTGGCCGTTTATTTAATTTTGGTAGCCTAATGGCTTACTTGTAAACTTAAGTTAAAATTCTTACTCTAACCAAGTTTACGGACTGATGACTTTCATAAACACGTGTTGTGTGTGGCAATGGCATAATGTAGCTGTGTTGTATTTTGTAGGAGGATGGCCCCAAGGTATGAGATAGCAGTGGGGCTCCACAAGGGCCACAGGACCACCAAGATACGTATTAGCAAGAGCAAGAATGTGCATGATCGTAAGCACACGATCCGACCGGCAAGGCTGAAGGGTGTAAGTTTGTGTGACGTTTAGCAACTCGACTAGTCATTCAATGTGTACTCTGAGATAAGGTGCTTTAATTCCGGTTAAAATGAGAGGAGTTACATTGTTTGTCTGAGGTACAGAAATATCTTTGCTGCTGACTATAGAAGTGTATGTCAGGGCTAGTACTGAACTTTTAACAAAAATCTTTGACCCAGCTGCCAAAAATCCTTGAAACTAAAGTGTGTGTGTCCATTATAATTGCAATGTAATTATGCTCATAAAATATTGAGCATACTTTTGTTACAATAAAACTGGGAAACAGTCATCACTGCAGATAGAAAAGTAAGAGAATATTCTGTGATTTGCAAAGTAGGCAAGAGATGGAATTTGCAAGATTTTATTAAGCATTTACTTGTGTTTAGAATGTCTTTTGAATGGAAGTGCTGCTAGCAACCAATTGTCAAACAGCGGTCTTGTTTTTTGTGACAAAAATACTGGTAAATTACAAATTATCTTGCAGAATAGCCGTACACTTTTGTTTCAGAAAAAAAATAGCCGATTTGATATTAGTGCTCCAAATTGACCTATTATTTAATTCATAAAATTTATTTTAAAAAACTGCAATACATATTAAGATGTTAAAATACAGATAATTATAAGATCTGCGTGTGAAGTCGCTTTAAGTTCCTAATGTGTACAATTCACTCGGTTTACTGTGTTGTAGGCCTTATACAGTGACATAATACTTAACATGGGTCTTTGGCAATACATTTTCTTTGTTCATCGCAACATCTTCCCGTGGAATTATTAGCATCTAATTTCCATGGGTTGCAAATATGTGTGACATCCAAATCATAACCTTTTCACATGGGCAGGTTATGAACATAACACACAGCCAATTTGTTAGTTAAACGTATTTATTGATATTTTACGAGAAAAACAGAAAAGACTATAATTTTGTTAACTTTCCTCTCCGTTTGGAATTTTAAAATGTCGCAGCAACGACAAAAAACAACTGTGGAGAATGAATGCAGATTTTGGACAATAAAGTAGACATGTTTCTTATGTTACAAATTTCTTGTAGTAAAACAATTATTTAAAATTACCAGAATCAGATATACCATGTTTACTCGTTAAAGGAAAACATTTCTGGGTTGCGCACTATACACGGGACAAAAATTTGTGGGAGGGGCGGTGAGCGGGGAGTGGTAGTCGTAAACTGCCCAGAGATGTTTAGGCTGTGTTCCAAAATAGCCCACACTCGCTGTCGTACTCCCTCCTTATGGAAATACTGTCACTCACACTTCAAATTAATCAATACTGTCTGCAATTGATTATTCCGCATGGAAAAAAAATTATAAAAAAAAAACTATATTCATTAATATTTACATTTTAATTATGAATGGCTTGATTAGTAGGGATGATGATGGGTATGACGTAATGTATGATGTCAGGTATAACTTTTATTTGAAATCAACAGTTTTAGCTTGGAATTTTAGCACAGTTTATTCTAAAATTATGAATTAATAATTTCCGAATTTATACATATATAAAATATTTGCTGAACGTACTTGTTCCTTTGCCATTCCACTGTTGTCAGTATTGTAGAAAACAAACAAAAGAATGGCTGTTGTAGCGAGCGTGGATAGAGAGCATGCATGTGCAAACACTCACACTCGCTCTTGATGGACATTTGGAACAGCACTCTCCGACGTCATTGCCGAGTGCAAGTGCATGAGAGAACTCATTTCTTGCTATTTGGAACACTGCCTTAGAGGCCAGAACAGTCTTGTTATCTAATCTCTTGTTCTTACATCATCACTCCTCTCCCTTACTATCTCGTCGCCTTCTTCAGTTCGCCCTCCGCTGTGAACAGTGCTGCCAACGCCTTCTCTTTTCTTTGGACTGATCCACGTCCCTGTTCTGTCACATTCCAACATGGCTTGTCACTCTGTAAAAGAAGCAAAAGGAAATGAAACCTGCCGCCCACACTGTTAATGTTTTTATTTTAATGACTGTCGTGTAGTTTACCTGATCGTACAGCAGTGCTTCCGCTTACTTGCAATTTACTTACCAGCCTGACTCGCATTATTAAAACCTAAGAGTCAAATTTTACTCTTATTTTTTCGTTTCATGCTGATAGTCATTAACTGCATCAAATCTCACAAAGGTACACACACCTGTTTTTTGTGGCATGCGAAATCGTGAAATAAACACAAAATCCACGGTTTCTTGCAAAAATGACATACCTAGCGGAAAACAAAAAATACGCAAAAAAGTATGTTTCCGTTGTAAATACTCATGTTTACGATGCTAATTTTAAAAATTGTTTCAATGTGTAGTCAGGATCGAAAAGTCGACACAATCTGTGTATCGAATTTACACCGCCGAAGCGGTAACGCCAATATTGTATGTTTCACAAATAAACTTATCTGTGACTTTCTAAAATAAACTAATTTAATTTACATTTCATCCTTTTTAACTTTTTGTTGCATAATTAATGTAACCTCGTTGGTAATATACAAATGTGATAAATAGAAAAATTACAGAACACTTATCTCAAAAATGGTAACAAAATTTTCCATTGTCACTTGTTACCGACCGCACATTTATTCGGCAAAGGCACACTGTACATTCCATAGATTCGTATATCTATGGTGTTAGCAAATGTTTACGTGTTACATAAAAAATCTAAATTATCCAGGTTATGTGAGGACATCTTCATGTATCTGGCGCCATTGTATTTTTGTTTTGACCAAGTGATATATTAGTTAAGGATCAGTTTAATTTATTGGTAGGGCGGGAAACTTTAGTTTATCAAATTTGTTGGCTTTTGCAAGATGTTCTTTGGCACCTGTTATGAGAAAATAGCAATTAGAACTGCTCATTGTTTTGATGATGCAGTGGAAAAATTTTCTTGTATGGAAATAACATTCAAATTACTATAATTAAAAAAAAATTAAAAAAAAAAACCAAACGAACAAAAGATTATAAATATGGCGCTATTCTTACCCATACGAGAATTACACAAATATTTTCAGTAAAGATTTTATTTTTTTCTACTACACTGGAATCAGTGAAATCGGTGTGGATTCCAGTCAGTAATTTAGACACTGAAAAGAGTTTCACAATGTCAGAATATATGGCTGACAAAACGAACAAACCAAAAGCCAAGTAATGTTGTATAGTCTATTCCATATGTGGTCTTAAATTTGACAGACAATGTGACTAACCTAAACAATATGTAAACAGTAAATGCCCTCGCTCCTACAGTATTGTATCAGCTGATGAACTGATGCGGGATCCGTGTTGTTAGGTTGGCTATTTTGATGACGGTTTTGGAACAAAATAGTACTCGGAACTAAAAGTTGTAATTTAAAATCCTAGTTACACTTACAACATTTGTGGTTTAAATTATGTTTCTAAAGCAATATTAAATTTTCTTGGCTATTAGTGACTGGACTTTAAAAACATATTTAGCAATGATGACAGAGTATGTCGACACATACGAACAGTAAACGTTTCCAGCCAAGGGCTAGCCATGTTTATGTTTCCAGCCCAGTGAAGGAAGTTTTGTGAGCACGTTTTTTCTCATCGTGTTTATTATGCGAATATCTTATTGGTGTTGTCTGAATATTTAATCGATAGAAAATTATTTTTTATTTGCTTTTTCCAAACATAGTTGGTTGTAGGTACCATCGTAGAGCGTTTTGTTGAGTGAAATGTAATATTAATCGGCACCTCATTAGAACTGCTCGTTCCGCCATTTTCTTAACCGCCTTCCACAATGAAGTGACACGGATATAATTTCCGTATATAAGTTTACGTTCGTTTGTATTAGGAAAAGTGCGCAGTGTTGATTTTACTAAATGATTTTGCAAATAAATTATTTAATGCTAGTGACGAACAAACGTGATTTTAGTGACATAAACTCGCAAGGATTGCTACAGCAAAATACGTGTTCAAGAAGTTACAACAGTAAGTTTGCTTGTTTTGTAAATTTATTTGTAAACCGTTAATATAATTATTGTAATTCACGTGGCCTGAAAAATGCCGCACTTTCCACACTTTTGTAGTGAGTGAATAATATTTGTTTGTCTCCATCATAAATTCGAGTGTAAGGTTAACTAAGATCAAAGTGTGTGCGTATATATATTGCTGTATCTGTACCAATACGAACAGCGACGTATGTATCACATTTTGTATTTTCATTAGTTATAATTTTCGAAGTTAAATAATTTATATTATTTCCATACGAGCAAAATTTCCTATTCTTCCATCAAAACAATATGCAACTCCAAATGCCACACATTCATGCCGGAATCACATAGACCCGACCAACACAGCACGACATGACCAAAATGCAACGACAACACATTTCAATGTGACTACTTCAATTTACAGCACGACCGACACCACACTCTCGGCATAACTATTTAGAAGGCACTGATAGGCAGGCTATGCTTTGTCTCAAATGCGGTGAATAAGAGGGAAATTGTAATACATAATGATGACAAATTGGTATTGCTAATGCATACAAAAGTAAAATAATAATTTTTAAGAGTTAGGTACAATAGTTTCCAGTATATTTATCTTTTAAGCTGCGTATTTTCCATTGCAGGGAAAGCTTGCAATACAATTTCATTTTGCAACGTACATTCTGTGCATGGTGCTCACGACACGACGAAGAATAGAAATCATTTCTAATCCAAAATTGCTGGTCGGACGACAGAATCGGTCGGGCTTATGACGGCCTATCTTGTATTTCATTGGCTGTTGGCCGTCGTGTCGTGCACGTTGGGGCTATGTGATTCCAGCGTCGTAAGAACATCAAAATAAACCAGTCTCATGAAAGATGATAAACTAAAGCCCCACTATGCTCACTTTTTCCCTCGAAATAAAATAAATATGATACCCTAATTGGGCCCACATTTCATTGCTATGAAAATTTCTCTGTGTTATTATTGATTAAAACTCTAACACTCTGGTTCTGGAGGGTTTCAAGATGTAAAGCTTACTGGTCATACAAACTTGTAAGACAACTTTTTGATATCAAGTAAATTACAACATGCTTATCAAACAAAATTATTTCAATTTAAGCACCCAACGAAGGTGCTCCAACATCATAAGTAAGTGTCTCATGCATCAGCAGGAACTGCGACATTCCAAAATTGATCGCTAAGGAAAATGAACTTCATGATGTCTTCAATCTTGGGTAGGTGGAGCATCTTTATAGTGTGTAAGTAACATGTTCGTTTGATATATTGTTGCTGTAGGTCACGTCTGCTTCTGTAGAGTGCTTTGTAACATCTCTGAACTGAAATACAGTTTTTCATTAGGTACCCGAGAACAAGCTTAGGGCTGTATTCACAATTTTGAAGATGGAGGTTGTTCGACTGAACTTCAGTGTAAATATCAACACTAATTTAGTCAGAAATATGTTTTTATTTACAGCGTGACAATCTGAACACGTAGGTATTTGAGAAAAGTTATTAAAGTATTTTGTATGTAGACCTGCAATACTTAACATTTGAGTTACTAAATGAGTTACTAAAATTACTGAAATTAAGTACCATTTGCTTAAATATTATTTTGGCTACCTACATACTTTAACATCCTGAGATTTATATCCGCCATAAAAGTATCTGGCTGAATAGAGTTTGTCGTCATATCATACCACAAAGCTGAACTATGTACTTTTAATGCAATAGTAGGCATAGTCTGTATGTAAGAATGTATACTGTCTTTGAAAAGGTGTGGGAGGGTGAGGGGCGGTATTTGTGCATTCCTGGGGGGGGGGGGTGGCTTGGTATTTGGTGTTCGTGGAAACCTTGCAAAATTTTTATGTTTACAAGAATTTTCCTTAGGTAAGTGCGACAAGATTAGTTCTCATTAATATATTTCGAGTATATTAAAAAACAGTAAAATATCTTATTCATTTGACACTCAAAATACAATTTCATTTTCGTGCATTCTGGTTACAAATTTCTTGCAAGGTAAAAAATTATTAATTTATAGACCTATTACATGAGTTGTTAAGTCATTTACATAAAATATTTATAAACTAAAAAAAATGGGATTGTTTCCAACCTGCAACTGTTTGAACAGCCGTTCACAACTTCTAAAAGCCATTTTGGAGGAGGCACAAATACTGGCAGTCAAATGGTGTTTGTTTGCAAACAGTCTCCTTCAATGACAGTTCAGCTGTGGCGGAAGGATACATAGCCAACCAGATGCCATTGGCACTGCTTTCCTAGAACTGTCAAATTTGAGACCACTTATATGAAATGGACAATGTATAATTGTCAGTGCTTGCATTTTCAGATTAAATGTATGCTATTTTATTTGTGTGGCATCACTAAAGTAGCCAAAGTTTTTGCAATATGAAACATGTGTGAGTGCTTGCATTTTTTGATTAAATATATACAATTTTCTTTTTGTGATATTACCAAACATTTTTCTTCTCAGCCAAATTTTCGATGAAATCTATCAAAATTTTTTACCACTAACAGGTGTGTGTACACATAGGAAGCTCTGGTACAGCATGCGCTTTTAGTATTTAATTAAAGTATTTTCCAAACACATCACAATCACCATCACACATTAATGTAAAGATAGAATAATTTGTTACATACTTAATGACAAAGTGCCACAAATTGTTGGTGCATTTTTATTGGAAAAGAATGTTTTCCCTGAAAATTATGGTGCGTGCTATACACGAGTAAATACGTTAAGGGCAATGGTAAAAAATTGTGACTCAGAATATTAGTAGCTGCATTCCTGCAACGTGTATTTTTTTGTGAGCGTATTGCTTTTAGATCGGGTATGTGCAACGTATATTGAAACTAGTAGACTAGAAATTAATAATAGAGATGCACGGTCCTGCATGTAGGGATACACATCCTGTACTTTGCAATTTATTCATGAGAAACTTGCAATACACATTTGATGGATTAATTACAGTTTTTATTTTTTCCCTCGCTATGTGGACTTATTTTTACTTGTGTTGACAGGTATAAAACAAAAAATTTTAACAGAGTAACAATTTGTTATACAGTGGATTCTTGATTAATCATTCCCGTTATTTACGTTTTACCGTAATCTCCCATTTATGTAGTTTGGTCCCGTCAAAATTCCCATTTAAACAATGCAAATTAATCACATTCTACAATGCTGATAGTTTGTTTTCCTGTAATGTCCGTTCAAAACAGATGGTATATAGCCGAAGATTGCATGCATCAATCATTTTTTAACACTACGTGAATGTAAAACAACACAGATAGTCGACACATGGTACTGTCAATTGTATTGTTTACATCCTGTAGCATTATTTAGTTTTCTATAGAGTGCACTTATTCTTCTTGTGTGTTTTGTGGCACTCTTAGGTTGGTACCAGTGAGAAGGCATCTTTTGTTTATTCTTCGTATGTGATTACTGCACTTGTAGGTTGGCAGCAATGAGAATGAATCACACAATCTTTGACACTATTGTACTATCTGTGATCTTGGTATTGTAAACTGAATTTGGTGTAAGTTTACAATTGCAGTATTTCAACTAGAGTTTAATACTTTAACTAAATACTTAGCCTTTTTTCACTGTAGGTATCTGTATCGGGCCGATGCGTTAGTATTGGTTGTAGACAATGAAATCAGGTTATTACTTTCTGGACACAAAAACTACAGTATTTCTGTGTGTATATGCCACACATTAAAAATAAAAGAAATGAATCTCGTCCAACAATTTTGTGATCCCGGCTCCTTGAGTTAAATAAATATTACGTTTTAAAATAATATTAATTTTACGCCAGGTACAATAAAATACCAACCTTACAAGAAAAAAAACACCTTTAATTACAAAATAAAACATATTTTCACACAATAACTCCTCGTCAAAATGTTTCGCATAGCATTTTCAGGTTAGACCATTTGCTTTGAAATACAAGGGACGTTAGGTACAACTATTTTGAGCAACGCATAGTCTTGATAAAGTTACGTTCGCCAGACGCACTTTATTTCCTCTGCTGCCGGCAGTCAGTGTGTGGAAGGCAAGCAAAGCGGGCGTGGCGGAGAGAGGGCGTTCTTTATCTTGTGCTCGACACAACTTCCTCTCTTGGCGGCAAGGTATGTAAGAGGAGGGAGGAAGCGCAACTCAAGAGAGGCAGAAAGATGGGTGATAGAAGACACTAGATTGCCATGCTCGTTGCTATGGGTAACTTCTTCCCCTCTCGTCAGAGGAAGTGAAGTAGCAGGCCAGACTCACTCGCCGCAATGTTGGTAGTTGTGTTGGGAAGACACGACACTAGACAGCGTGTGGCAGAGCAGTTATAAAGGGCAGTGTGCATGACGTATTTCACATCCAGTTACTAGACGTTTGCATAAACAAAATATACTTTGATCAATGTGCCATGTGATAAACAATATAAACAGATGTCAACATTATTTACATAGGGATTTTACCGGGACCACAAAAAATTGTTGGTGTATGCGGTTTATCGATACATGCCATAACAATGCATTGAGAGTTGACTGTATAATCACCTTATTTATTCATTTCTGTCTCAAAATTACAAGTTTTCTTGGCAGTAAAATACAATTAATTACTTTAAAAGACAGGTATTTTCCACTGGCGCAAGGCGGCAGCAACATGTAGCAGTATGTGGAGGGATAATCCTCCTGCTGCCACCCCTCCACCGCCCAGCCGCGTGAACATGCTGCCTGATTGATATCTTCTCTGTATGCTCTCGCTGTACGATTGCATGCGGGACATTCAAAATTTGACTTGCATTTGGTGTCATATTATTTTCATTTTCAGAGAGTTTGAAAATTTTAGTCAGTTTCAATTTTGTCGGATTACAATAAATTATTTTGAGACATTATTTTCTTTATTTAAACGAATTTAGGAGAAATATTTTAAATGTATTATTTACAGTAAAATTCACTACAAAGGGTATTGGTATCGGTGATAGTATCAGGGTATCTGTATAGGAACAACTCTAATTTTAATGACTTGATGATTATGGGAAACTATTGGTTGGCAAGTAATGGTTGGCAAAAATCATTGCAAATAAATAAGTTCTGTTCATTTTAACGGAGGAATTGAGAATGACTTGGCTGATGAAGGAACACTGAACAAAAAACATTAAAAGAAGGAAAACTTTAATTTAGCTCAATTTCAAGAACTGAAGTTTTTAATTTAAAGTGAAGGTTTAATTATAAATGTACTTGAATAAGTTGCTTTTAATGACCTCATTAGGCTGTTGGTTTAAACAAATGTGCATTTTGAGGTTATGTACATTATTTTTCAGTTCTAAAATCCAAGTATGCATTCATTGTTTCGTTTTTCTCTGTTAGTCCAGTAAAAAGTGTATTTTTGAGAATCTGCTATTTTATGAAACACTAAAATTGAATCTTGTTTATGTTTTTAAATTACTGCTGGGTGTTTAAAATCATCTTGTCAAAGGTTAAGTAAGAAATAAAGATATTTTACAAGCACATTACATGGTGACAGCGAAACGGCTCTTAATTGTGTTCCAGTTTATCAAATACCCTTGCCAGAGCCTTTCAGTTTTAAAGGAGAAGATTGGAAAATCTGAAAAAATCTAGGTTCGCAAGGTTTTCGGCTTCAGGCTTGAGTAACGAAGAAGAAGAAACTCAGTTAAACGCCTTAGTGTACGTGATGGGGGACAAAGCTGAAATTATTTTATGGTCATTTAACCTTAGTAAGGCAGAGATATATAGATTCCATTCTAGATTTTCGCAGGAGGGAGTCAGTTGAGACATTTATTAACGATTTACATACCATTGGTAGAAATTTTGTGTGAGGGCGCACACAGTATGAAAGGGATAATAGCGTTGAATTGTGAAATGGTTTCAGACAGACTGGTCTACTGTAACATTTCAGGGTCTTTAAGCCATACTTGTTTTCCTTGCAGATCCAGACAAAGCACACAAAGTTTGTGCGTGACCTGGTGCGTGAAGTATGTGGTCATGCTCCTTATGAGAAGCGTGCTATGGAATTGCTGAAGGTCTCCAAAGACAAGAGGGCCCTCAAGTTTCTCAAGAGGAGGGTGAGTTTCACTATGAATATCATTAAGTTGGCAGGGGTACAAGTTGTTTGCTTGTTATGGCATGCGTTAACATGACACACCTTATGTTTATGAGATTATGGGACTATGCTGTAATGACAACAATGGCTCAATAAATTATCACTACAGTTAATTATTGTTATAATCAAAAGTCTCTGCATCATTATTTCATATAAAGCTAACGTACACTTGCTTGGCTCGCTTTATTTCCTAAATGTCTTTATGCCCAATGATGGTGACAAGTTGAGTGTAAATACATTACTGTACATGACAGTGGCATTTTCCATACATGACTATCGTTCACGTAAAGACGATTCATTGTAAGTGATAATCACTAATAGTTAAAAAATAAAATCCATTTACTTTTCAGTCGACATATCCGTCTCCCTTTTACTTGGGTACCCTCCCTTACTGTTCCCTCTTCTAGCACAGCTTGTGGGATCAATAAGTTTCTCCACCTCTCTTTGTTTCCGAGAATGAAGCTTTGCCTGGCAACAGGAAAATAGCTAACTTAATTCAGGAGAAGGGTGCAAAGAGACAGGTGTTCTAGGGAAGAAGATATTGTTGGCATTCTTTGTACTCTTCTTTGCTATCAATGTTTGCAGAAGAAGAAGAAAAATAAGTTTACATGTGTTTAAACTTGAAAATTGTGGAAATAATAACTTTCATTACTAGAGGCACAATTTTGTGGTAAATCACAAACAAAATAACACAGAAATACTGTTAAAACTGGAAATATGGACAAATGCGCGTTATCTTGCGGAATTAGCTGATTTTTTTAAGCTGAGGGTAATAGGGTGGCAATCTTGGAGGACAGGCTCAACTGCAGCCTTTTTGAGTTGGCAGTTGTAGTTCTTATTACAAGTACCAAACAGACAGATTGTCACTCCAGGAAGAGGAAGGGAGATGCTACCCTGCTTTTTAGATAATCATATACGGGAAGAGTAAAGAGTGAGGGAAGAGGGAGAAAGAAATGCAGCTCCCATCCCACTGTGGCCGCCTGCAAGAGATAATCATCTACGACTAATTGCAGGTCACCAATTTACCAGCTTTGCAGGCGTCACACTTCAACTCCACCTTGTCATTTCATCTTTTAAAAGCAGTGATTCTGACATTCATAACCCGGGAAACTGGCAGTGCTTCAATTTTACTCTCAATAAAATAAGGGAGTGCTGAATTTAAAAACTATACGTGTTATAACAGAAAACTAACAAAAATAACACACCCAAAATGTTCTTAAAAATAAAACCACAAAATCGTGCCTCTAATCATTATAGATGGGGAGAACACAAAAAAGCACACGTTTTAAATGAATGTGTTAACTGTGTATTTAACACATGAGATAAAAATGTATTCATAAATGATCGTTATAGTGAACGTGTTAGTCCTGGCGTAGTCTACTTCAGTTTGTATGTTCAGCAATATTCAATGCCAACATTTTTTTTTTCCAGCTGGGTACACACATCCGAGCCAAGAGGAAGCGTGAGGAGCTGAGTAACATCTTGACACAGATGAGGAAAGCCCAAGCACAAGCTAAATAAGCATGTGATGTGTACAACTGATGTTTTCCTTAATAAAGCTCATACATAAAGTGTTTGTAGTTGCTACCAATTGCATAGCATTGACGACGTAATTTGTTAAATTAAAAGCTGCAACAGCAGGTATCGTGTTTATCTTGGTGCTTTTTATAATTTTAATTCAATGTTTACTGGCACAATTTTGAAGTCAATGTTTTTGACTTGGCACATTTTTCAGAACAGTAAAAGCTGCTTAAGAAAACACAATCTTAAAACATTTGCATAGTGAACTTTATAGTTCGGAAAATATAGGGATGGTTGAGATGTATCTATTATGCATTGTCTATAACTTGGCTATGTTAAGAGCTGCATGGAAAGAAAAAGTCAATACGTCACTGCTCATTTGAATAAAAGTTTGAAATATGCCATAATTGAAAAAAAAATTTTAGCTAATACCTCTCATTTAGTGTGTTGGCAATGATACATTTCGAGAGAAGACCGTGAATCATTAATAATTGTTCTTTTGAACATTCAGTGAAGTAGACTACTTAAGTAAACGAGTGCAGACAAGGGAAACTTCTATTTGCCATCTGCAATCTTGGCAAACATTGAGTGAACAGTCACAAAAAAACGCTAGCAACTATCCATACAATTAAAAGTACTAACATTACACACTCATTTTTTATAAAGTAAAATTATTCTTAAGCTACAAGAGAAAGTTGAAACAACTTTTTTTAACCACATCCGTTGTAATCCTAGGTCACATTTCTTGAACGCAAGGTAAGGTGTATGACAGATGATCTTCACCGAAATCAAGTTTGTCTGCCACTAATACAAAATAATTTATAATTTTCGTAACAGACTTCGGAATGTGGAATATTTGCAGTGTTCTTCAAAACAAGTTGCACTTAATAGGTGCCTACAATCTACTAACTTATTATTTTTGTATTTACTTTCACTAACTGTTGGTAGAATATACAGACGACGCAAGATAAAAGCACGTTTATACGTAGGGACCCCAGAAAATGGTAAAATAGAATGCCTGATTTCTGTGTTTAAAGATGAAAGCGGTGTAAAGTTTTGGCATTTAAAAATTTAAACGGTAATGGAATTTCAGTATTTAAAAATGAAAGTGGTGCTAAATTTCTGTACGTGTTTAAAAATAAAATCAATAATGACTATTTACATTCATATTTAAAAAAAAAACACTTTTCTGTGTTTGAAAATTAAAACATTTGGTAAATTAAGTGTGTGTTGAAAGAAAAGTAATGCACATGTTCAGTGTCCAAAATAGAAAAGTAATGCACATGTTCAGTGTCCAAAATAGAAAAGTAATGCACATGTTCAGTGTCCAAAATAGAAAAGTAATGCACATGTTCAGTGTCCAAAATAGAAAAGTAATGCACATGTTCAGTGTCCAAAATAGAAAAGTAATTGTTTGGTACAAGAAACAGCAGTACTACAATTCATTAATGTAAGAACACATTAATTTATGAACTGTGGGGTAAATTTTGACAGTTAATGTAACTTATTATAGTTCAGTTACTATTCCAACCTGTTTTATTTTCGTAATTTGTTGGGGTTCTGATATTTTATTTTAAGGTAAAAAAATGCAGGCCGAAGCTAACTTTATACTCCAATTTACTATATAGACAAATACATTATTTACAAAACACTAGGTATGTCATGATATGAATTCTTGTCAATCCCGATACTTGATACCTATGCAGAAAATCTACCTCAATTAATATTCCGGGAATATTTCCTCAATAATATCTGTTGAAATCAAAAAAACAAACATTTACTTACTTAGTATAGAATCATAAAAACCTCCCAAAACTGTTGATGCAATGCATTAAAAAAAATAGAAATCAACTTTTACACAATATTTTTTGCTGTATGCCTATACAGTTTCTTACCTGTCAAACATGGAAGAATGAAATCTTGCCCATATTTGGAGAACAGTTTTACAAGTTTTTGTTCAAAAAGACCAACATTTTCAGTCTCTCAGGATCAAACCTATTACGCTTACTATCACTGTTGCAGGAGGAATAGCCAAAAAAATTTTTGCTAATTTTCTTAGCCTTAGATGATGCTGATTTGATCTCCAGTATTCAAGAGCATGTAGATCTGCAGATAGAAGTGGCTCTTGCAAGTGTGAATTAACTTCTCATGATGACACTACATTTGGCATGTAGAGGCAGAACCATTGCTGATGTCTGATTACAGTTTCCACATTGGGTGCAGTTTGCTTCCTGACATTTCACTTTTTTTTGTTGGCGTCATCAATGTTCTGTAACAAAAAACAAGTACTGTCTTGCACAACAATTACAGCCATACACCAAACTATAAAACAGGATTACAGCTATATTTTCAGTCGATTTTGAGATAGTTTTGCCACATTTTGATTTTAATTATAAATTTTTGCAAAGTCTGCACAGTTATTTTTAAGACAAATTAAGAATAAAGGGCATTGTTCTGCACTTACATATAGTCTTACATTCACATATACACAGTACTTGTCATAGTCTTAGAACCTAGTACTTAGCACTGCTTACCTCTACATTAGTCGGTGGTGCATTTTCAATATCCAATCCATCAACAGCTTCTATGAGTTTATTCATTCCAAGTTCAAAGGACTCTGTATTCCTGAACACACAATCCTTGAATCTTGCGTCAAGCATTGTAGAAAGAGCACACACTTAGTTTTCTCAAGATCTTTGTAATGCATGGATAAGGAAGCTTTTAAATCATTGAGGATGCTCTGAAGACCAGATCCAACAGGTACATTTTCAGCTTCACAAATATTCCAGGCACTTTGTTGCGGCATACAATTCTGGTATTACTTTACCTGAAAAGTGGTTCCAGAGTGTTTAGGTTCTTGTAAAACCTTTCGCTTTTACAATACTAAATGGCCTGTTATCTAAACAAATCAACCTGCCAATTTTTTCTGTAATGGCTTTGCTGCGAGTCATTCGGTTTGAATTGCCGTTTGCTGTCAATAAATCCAAACAAAGTTGTTTGAACTAATTTGTTTGGGTATTTCTGAACAGCAATACCAGAAGAAGGGCTGAAGCTAGTAGTGGAACTTGATGGAGTAACTGCATCAATTTTGGTTTCAAAGTTAGGCTTGTAAACACAATGGTCAGTTAAAATTTTTGATGAAGTTGAGCTCGGAACGTTCTGCATTTTTTGTTTTTTGGATTCGTTAGACATGCTTTACCATTAGGTGCTTGATGAAATTGCTGGTAGTGTGGCTTTTGCCACCACGTGATATTGGAGTTGAACATAATGTACTACCGCAAACTTTCTATCAATAGAATCAATATTGAAGTATTCCCACACTTGACTTGCCATTTCTTCATTCACCTTCACTATGTAGCTATTTATATCAATTCACAAGCCTACAAAACACCCACATGTGCACAATTCTTACACTTCCGCATACCATACATTGAACAACAAACCAAAACCATAGAATAATGATTTACGAGTGCTTGTGTGTTAGTGCAAAAAATAACTTGTAACATACCAAAGATACCAGATAGTTTTAGAACCATAAGTACCATAATAACAGTCAATACTTTGCTTAAAAAAAAAAAAAAAAAAAAAAAAAAAAACCACACACACACATTAAGAAGTTTAATATATTTGAAAATTCCACTACCTCAAAAACGAAAATGTAACTAACAGAAAATATGTACGGTATGAAAAATGTACCTGTTCTTTATCTATACATTAACTATTTTAATTATCCCTGTGTTATTTTAATGGATAGTTTTTTGTAATTTATATTAAAATTTTTAACTAGTTAAAAGAAAAAATTCAGTACAAAATTATGTCTTAGATATGGCAATATTGCGCTGCAAATTACTTTTATGAAAATATGGCATCACTGCTGTCTGTTTACACAGCGCACATTACTAACATGGCTGCTGACGTACAAAATGTGATGCTTTCCCATACAATAAATGTGTTTTACACACGTTCTTAAATAAATCTGTTTCCCTCTCACGTATATGCAGTTTGATGGTTGCTTGTAGGTGTACGTATGTGGTGTGTAATTTGCGTTATCCTGCATTGGAACAATTCCTGGTTACAGTGCGTAACGAGTTTAGTACGCCATGGCTACGTGATAAAATGGTAAAAGCCGATAAGTAAGTACGTAATTGGAAAATTATAGAAAAGACTATAACCGTTTAAAACGTAAAAGGGTTTAATGTTTTAAGGGCTCAGGAAAATATAGGCCGCTTATAAGGTATGGTAGAAAATTTGTGGCTAGGCTTGTTAACAGTTAAGTATGTTTCCCTAATAGGTTTAGTTTTGTTTGTATTGCAGATATGACTTTTAATTCTTTAATAGTTGAATCTTCATTGAATGCAATTTTTAGTGATGGGAATGAACAATTTTTACGATGGATAATAAAAATAGATATTCGGATATTTATAGTAGTGAACATTTTCCGCTTTAATTGAATAGGTATTTTGCCGGGACTGGAAAAAATATACGTCAATTCCGGCCAATCAACACACGAGAGTCCGGTACAGGTTCAGCCTTGTGGAAAACCAAAGACCTGTTGCTGACCAACATAACTTAAAAAATTCATGTACAGGTGGACAAAGCTTTATAAAAATTAACCGTTTGATTCTTCGTTACACACAATAATCGAGGGATTGACTTGACATTCCTACAAAACATGCAAACTTACTGTTTGTAAAATTTGCAACCTCTTGACTGTGTGTTTTTCTATTGTAATCCTTGCAAGTTTATGTCACTAAAATCACGTTTGTTTGTCACTATCATTAAATAATTTATTTGCAGAATCATAAAATCTACACTGTGCAAGTTTCCTGAAACCACCAAACTTAAATTTGATACGAAAATTATATTCATGTTGCTTTATTGGGGACAGGGTTAAGGAAAATGGTGAAACAAGCAGTTGAGCTGTAAACGTGTGCCGATTAACATTACGTTTCACTTCTTTGTTTCCACCTAATCCACCAAACCTCAAAAACTAGAACAGCCAAGTACTTTTTCACTACTCAATCTGCACGCATGTTACAGAACTTCATTATTATTTTATTCTTTATGTCAAAAATGTAGAAACCTCCATGTTTCATTAGGCGTTCGTGATAAAAAATAGTTGCTATTTCTCTGCATCTCAGCACAAAATAAATGGTCCAATTTTGCTGTATTTTGTGTATTTCACGGGTCACAATTTTCTGGGGTCCCTATTTATAAGGCATGCTGTGTGCTTGCTGGTACAGTTTGTGTGCAGAGAACATGGAACTGTAATGTTAGGTATGGCGAGGCACGTGCAACTAAACTCTCTCTGCAACTGGAGGGAGGGCAGACTGTAACAGCCTTGCATTGGCAGCTTGGTCCTGTACATTGTATGTACTGCTACACTGCTTGTTTAGTGTGACGACGATGGTAGACATACTAATTGCAACTGGATTAGATATTTATCTTTTACCACACATAACTAGGGACCCTGAAAAATAGTAAATAAAAACTACAATTATCAGTGCAAAAAGCTGGTTGAAGTGGTGTAAAAACTTTAAAATTATTAATAAAGGTGGAATAATTTTGTAACACTTTACACATAGTAGATTTGGGAAACTAAGCAAATATATGCAGGAAAATAGAAAGCTTGCCCTCCTCAGTTTGTTACACAATATAGTATGTTCCAGGTGAAAAGTATACTGGGGTTCAAAATATGTTTGTGGTGAAAATTTTTGATAGGTTTTGTCAATTTTTTGGCCCATTTCGGTGAATCTTTTGTCAATGTTTTATTCATTTCATCAACAATTTAGCTGAGGAAAATGGTTTGGTAATAACGTAAAAAGGAAATTGTGTATATTCGGTCAAAAAATGCAAGCGCACACACATTTCATATTGCAACAAATTTTGGCTACACAAAAATAAAGCAGCTCACACTTAATCGGAAAATGCAAGCACTTTCATTAATTACTTCCACATTAGTTGGCTTTTAGTTTGTTCTTTTGTGAGTCATTATAATCCCAGACAGTGGAAAACTCTTTTCAGTGTCTACATTACTGATTTTAGTGTAGTTCATAAAAAATCCCAACAATTTCAACTTTAATGAAATTGTTTATTGTGTAATTCCCGCACCGGTACGAAGGAAAGTCATATTCATCACATTTTGTTCTTTCGGCGACATTGTAATCTGAATGTTATTTCCATACGAGCAAAATTTTCCACTGCGTCATCAAAACAATGAGCAGTTATAATTGCTACTTTCTCCTAAGAGGCACAAAACAACCTCGTCTCGCAAATGATGATAAATGTGACAAGCTAAAGTTCTGTGCCCCACCAATAAAATAAACAGAACTTCAACTAATATATTACTTCGTCAATAAAAACATAAAACTGCGCCAGCTATAATTCTTCCTCGCATAACCTGGATCATTTTAAAAACATGTTTATATGAAAAACTTAACCAAACAAAAAAAATTGGAAATACCATAGATATATGAATCTGTGGAGCATACTGTGTGCCTTTGCTGCATAAACATGCGGCCACCAATTAGTGGCGACTGAAAATTTGATTACTATTTTTGAAATATGTATTCTGTAATTTTTCTATTTATCACATGTGTATACTACCAATGACGTTACATTAATTATGCGACGAAATGTAAACAATATATGTTTATTTTAGAAAGTCGTAGAGATCAGTTTTATTTTCGAAACATAGTGATGTACCGTAGGAATAGATGCTCGTTGGTGATATCGCTTAGGCAGCATTACTTAAACATTGTGTCGACATCCAGACTACATGTTGAAACGGTTTATTGAATTTGCACCTTAACCATTAGGATTCACAACACAAAAATGAGAGTGAAGTGTTTATTATGATAATACCCCATTTTCAAAAACCATAGGCATTAAAACCAGATTAAATTTATATTAATCAAACAGGGAACTGAAAAATTTTTGTTCTAAGTCTCGGTCTGTAAAACTGTCAGGTTTTCTGTGGGGTTTCGCCTTAAACTTGAAAGAGAAGTCTTGTGTAACTCTTAAAAGTAATGGTTGAAAATGTGATATTTCATGCAAAATTTTGTGAAAATGCAGAATTTCTGGCAATTTAGTGTAAAACAAGAATAACTACCAATTTCATGATGTTTTCGCAAAGCAAAAACTGTAATTGACACCACCAAAATAACCCCAATTATTGAGAAATAGGTTCTACTTATATCAAATTTTCGTGAAAAAATCATTTGCGAAATAACGTAGAGTGTGTATTGATAAGTGACGTGTTCCTGTGAATTGGGCATGTGCACTCTATTGTATGAGTTTGCCCCATCTTCAAGCAGCAGTGCTTATTTGGGCATGCTGTTTGCAAATAGCACAATCATATACCAACAGGGTCCAGGAGTGCGACTAGGCATGTGGTTGGTAAATAAATTGTACTGTTCGACGAGCCATCGACATCCTGCCCTAAGATAAACAAGTTCCACGAGTCGGTACAAGGGAGCAGCACCCCTGCCAGTAGAACGTCAGTACCTCATGCAGAGGTGATAGAACTGTCAACTCCTCATCCGCAGGTGGTCAGGAAAGGGCCATGCTGGCCCAGCACTTGAATTTTCATCACCCTTCTGGGAGAGGCTACCCAAACACCCACACCTCTCAGAGCCACCAAGCAGAGATTTTCAGTATATTAGGAAGTGCCATTCCTGGACTCGAGAGAGTTCGTCGGCCCTCCAGCCAGAATAAGACTGAGGGGCTAGGGGAAACAGTCGTTGGCCCTCCAGCTTGCACAAGGTGGAAGCCACCCTGACTCCCAGTCTGTGAGGACCAGGGCTCTGCTCTAGAAGGGTTCTAACCACTAGACCATTGCTATGTGCCAATGCAGTACAGTATAAAGTCTCCAGGGTAATTGGTAACACTTTCTTCCTCTCAGTCTGCAAAGACCAGAGATCATACCACACACAGATGTTTAAACATTAGGCTCTTACTCTGCATAGTCAGAGTTCGACTACCGAAGACTGCATTCTGGCAAGACTCCTACTGCAGAGCCACGACAACTGTCAACCAGCTCCAGAGGTATCGAAGAAAGTCCCGTCTCCCATAACTTCCATGGTAGCAGGTCACATAGTTGTCCCTTCTGGACCCCCTTATTAAAACTATTACCTACTAGTAAGTGTTGTTCCTTAGGAACTCCCTGCTTCGGATTAGCTGCTTGACTTATTTGGATATTAATTTTCAATATTTGTAAGTAACTTCCAGTAGGTCTTTATAACTTTATACTTCAGAACTCTTCCATTTATAATATTCAAACAGGAGATAGCTACAAGTCTGTCTTTTTTATTATGTAATGTTAAAATTATGTATGTCAATCAGAATTAGCATGTTCTACTAATTTATTCTGAGTGTGAACACCTATTTGTCTCGCTCTTTTCATGTTAATGTCTTTTGAATTACCTAAGTGGCATTAGTATTAAGATTCCCAATTCTAGCAGCAAAAGTCAAACTGGTATCTGTGTGAAACCTCTTTATGGTAGAAAGGCACATACTAAGAGGGTAAATTGAGTTCTTCCTCTAAGTAGATTGTTGGTGGACCTCAAAAGCACCTCTTAGGAACTCTGAACCCTCTGAGAGCTGCGAACTTGGGTACTTGTTTCAACTATCACATAAAACTTACTTTAGGGATTTCCTCCCCTTACCCTGTTACTATTGCTAAACCTGGAAAATAAACTAAAAAATTATTCTTCAATGTGGGAGGTACCCAGAGCCAGCCGTCTTTAATAGTAATTTTAGTGTTTTCTTGCAACCCTCTATTCTTACCCAATATGAGAGGTAAGATAAGGTTCCTGGGTTGTAGCATCCAGGGACTATTATCCAGGGAGGGAGCCAACATCAGTATAAAGACTGTAATAGGCGAATGACGAAAAACTGACATTTAAATTAATAATAAACAGATTTTCTTGTGAGAGACCACTAAAATGTAGCTTATGCTTGCTATAGCTGCTCGGTGCCCTGTGTTAGACATTTTTTGGTGACAAGAGGATTAGTATATTTTTGTCTAGGTTATAATTTCTTTCGGGAGACTTTTTAAGAGAGCTATTCACTGTGTGGCGCTGTCGTCGAGATTTATTGCACTAGACCAAGTGCGCTGTTATAGATAGCTGGCGGGAGGTGTTAGAAACCTGACTTACTCTGAAGGTCTTCGATCGGTTGCTAACGTGGGTTAGCTGACTGAGCGAAGCTGGTGCTGCAGCCCTTGGTTTAGATTACGTTGTACTCCAATTTCCACTCCGCTGACTCTTGACTCCAGAAGTTAAGATTGGATAGTCTGTACCTAGCTTCAGTCCAGTAGACTATACCCCTCACCACCGGGTGGTAGTCAGCACTGGTTCGGATGAGCGTTGGAGAATGAACGTATCATACCACGTGGACAGATGAGACTGCCTGTAATCTAAATGTGGCGGCGCGGTCCCATCCCACCTGCCTTTCCTGCGTACGAGGGGCTAAGGTATTCTGCTGCTTGGCAGTTAGATGAGCATTCTTTCTTTCCCTACGCCTTTGGTCGTGCCTTAGTCATAGTTTGGTTCGCCGCTGAACAAGATACATTGTGCACTCCGGACGAGAAACTATTCCCCTATATTAGTGTAAGTCCAGTAGCTGATTCGTGGCATAAGCTCGGTAAGAGTCTCCACTGATCCCCCACGTCTGCGGGCAGATAAGAGACATTGGGCTGCGTGGGCTACTATAATTCGGCAGAGACAACAAAATATCTCGAAAGAATGTGGTTATATGGATCTGACCATGAGCAAGAGCGGGGGTGGACGAGGGTAAAACCCAGTGAGTCAGTCAGAGGTGAGCAGCTATAACACGTACAGTCTGTACTGCATGAAAATCGACAAGGCCAGTCTTGGTGGTAGCAAATAAATGTAGTATGAAGGAGTGCCTATTTACTAGTGCACAAGTAGTTGATCATTCCAAACGTGTACATATATTTGAGCGCTAGTGTAAACGTTAATAACATTATGGCTTCGTGTAGTAAAAATCCGTCCCACTATTCATAGTGATGGTCGCAAAATGATATTTCATTTTTTGATGAAGAGAAGATATCTGGGAACATATGTATCCAATTGAAAATGCAACAAAGCAAGCAGCAGCTGCAACAAGAAAATCTGAGACAACAATATGTAAAATACAGAAGGAAATCAGTGTAGGAAAACTAATGCCCGAAAAATTGTGTTAGATTTTGATTTGTTGTTCGACGTACAATCCAAATTTTTTTATGCTCATACGAACGAAGTGCCTACATTAAAGAAGTTACTTTCTGTACTACGAACAGAAATTAATTTCCGCGGAAGCAAGGAAATGTTGCGGCAAATCGTAAAGAAGATTGTCTTCCGATTCAAGTAATGCAAAAAATAAGCGACTTGTATTAATGGAGAGAACAGACATAGTTGCATGGAGAGAAAGGTATTTAAGGAGAATGTGAAAAAAATGATAACTCTGGGGGAGAACAGGTTACCGGTGGTTTATGTTGAAACATGGATTCATGCTGCGTACACAGTCAGCAAATGTGTTGGCAAGATCCGCACATGCCAGGTGTGCTGAAGAACGACATGGAAAGCCAACAACGGATTATTGTGCATGCTGGTTCGGATGCGGGTTTTGTTTCTGGCGTGTATCTCATCTTTAAGTCCAACATCAAAAGTGCCGACTACCATGATGAGATGAATTTTTCAAAATTGGTATCCGAAAAATTTACCCTACCTGTCCCGTACAAGTGTAATTGTAATGGATAATACATCATACCACTCGGTGCAGACAAATAAACCCCTACAATGACATTACGTAAGGCAGAAATACAAGAGTGGCTCAAGTTAAATAACATTGTATATGAGACAGATATGACTAAAGCAAAACTGCTCCAGATAGTGAAATGTCAATGACCAGCTCCGAAGTATTGCATAGATTAACTTCTTAAAGAACGTGGCCATAAAGTAGCCAGGCTGCGTCAATATCACTGCAACTTTAATGACATTGAATATATATGGAATATTGCCAAGTCTCGTGTGGCGAAGAGCAACGTTTCGCAAAGAGCCGACCAAATAAAGCCACTGACAGATTGAAGCCATAAAGAGTATTTCTGAAAAAGATAGGAAATCAGCAGTGTTACATGTAAAGAGGGAAGAAGAGCAGTATTGGAATAACGATCGTTGCTTGGAAGAACAAATAGATAAGCTTGTAATTAGTTTAGGTGGTGACAGTAGTTACATGGAAATGTATCAGATGGTGAACTTTCAGGTATTGAAGAACTTGAATAGACTTAAGCATCTATTAACGATGCTGCATAACTTTACAGCTCACATATCATTAAGTGTTTCGGTAATTTGTGACACATTCCTTTGAAACATTTCGCGTTTCTTCAGTGTACATTTATCGACATGGGCAGATGCCAGGAATACACACCAATGTACCTTCCTGGAAGTCAGAATATACACAACACTTGTTTCGAGGTACGTAGTTATTAACGTGACACTTTGCTAATGATTTGTAACGTTAACAGTTGTAACTATATTATGTATGAAAACGTGTTGTTGCTATTATGGGGGTATATTTTTAATATTGATTGATATTGTTTCAATTATATCTAAAGTATTGTGGCCATTGTATGATAGAACAAGGCATAAATGTGAGGGACGTGTGTAGTAAATATAATTTGTTCATAGGTGATTTGCAACAATATTTAATTGTATATTCTGTTAACGTTATTATACCAAGTTAGATGGATGTTTTTAATATGTAGATTTACATACCATATGTGCGGAACTAACTGTGCTGGTTGGATTGTACCATGCCAGGGGGCCTCTACAGTTTTTTGTGTAGGCGCGTAAACAGCTTTCATCAGTACGAGATTCATGGAAACTACACTGCCCTTTGCGAGTGCCAATGTACTGTTGACGGTCCTCAGTAGGCTGTCTCGAGTGTACCACTCT
Organism: Dryococelus australis; assembly: GCA_029891345.1. Classification (NCBI taxonomy): domain Eukaryota; kingdom Metazoa; phylum Arthropoda; class Insecta; order Phasmatodea; family Phasmatidae; genus Dryococelus; species Dryococelus australis. Next base: position 146,333,108 of record CM057000.1, read on the forward strand.
CCCCCTGGGCATGTCGCTCTAGGAGGGGTAGTGCTGCATCTTCCCCTTACGGGCTGTATTGTTGTCGTGGGCTACTTATACTGGATGAGAGGTCCGGCCAAGGTCAGGCTGCAATACCCAGGCCAGTACCACCCCCAGCACCTACGTGCTCTGGTGATATAACACAGGCTTGTTGTCTCTCCTTGGTGGAAGGTATTCCTAGTGGTTGTGGCTCCTCTGTTCCTTCCCCTCCAGCACCTGGGTGCTCTGGGTAATAGGAAGCAACAGATGGCCGTCTAATGGGTGTGTACAAGACTGGAGGTCCCCAGAAGGGGGGGCCCTCAGTCAAGCTAGTTCAGATTTACAAAAGTTCCCAGTTTCTGTTGGTAGTGCACAGTGCAACTTATTCCCAGCAGGTGAAGTAGACTTTACTCTAGAAATAAAAGTGTTAGGATAGTGAACAAATCTGTATTTATTGAGGAGACTATAAATATAGTGACCCGTGCTATCTCCGACCAAGCAGGCGGAGTACTGAAGGAAAACTACGTTAGCCAGGTGTAAGCGACCTACTTCTAACGTTGTAGAGGGTAGCAGCAATGGCTACTGAAGACTCGAGATTTTGCTAGAGAATTACGGAGCACAGCCATGCACGGACTTGTATACTGTGGTCAGAGGTCTAGGCTGCCGTGGCGGGGAAGGCTGGCGTGGGAGGTGGGAACCCTCTCGTCAGCGTTCGTGGATCCTGTAGTGGCTGACAGCTTGTTGGCACTCAGCATGGAGGGGGGGGGGAGAGGGGTAGCAGCATGCTCATTGGTTGCGTAACCTTGCAGCTAAGTGTTCAGCTGCCCGGCAGATTTAAGCGGCGTGCAACACTGTGTATTGGTTTGCCGTTAACAACTCTTTATGTAGGTATACTTCACGTAAAGAGCGATCAGTAGTAATCGTAATTTATTAGGATTATATGTGGCTCACATCAAATATAATTTTATATTTAATTAAAACGTAAGTTATTTTTGCTCTAGATAAGAAACTTTAAATCACTGACACAATCCAGTAGCTCTCTTAAGCAGAGAGTGCACTGCAGAGTCCACTAGTTGATTTTAAGGATTTACAATACAGAAAAAAAATTATATGAAAACTATTTATTTTTAACATCAATATTTATAAACAGTTATATTTTATACAAAATTTAATGTGGGTCTTAACTATAAACAATATTATTGTACAAAATCATACATGGACACAATTACAAAACAGTTCTGAAGATTTCAACCAAGGAAAAAAACTTAACCTCGATATCTACAAAAAAAAATGTGACGGTGACAATTTTATTTCTAATACAAAGGTAGATTAAAAGCTGAAACTGAATGAAGATTCGTACTAAAAGTAAGTAACATGTGAAGACAATTTCACCAGGGGCAAACTAAATTTAAGCTTTGCTTTTCTCTCCGTATCATGTTTACAACTTAATTCCGTTACCAAAAATTTTACAAAAGAAATGTTACAGCAAGTGATTGATAAAATGTGTTTCAAGCATTCATCTCCAATAAATGTAAACTGGCTTCGTATATAGCTCTTTACTGAACTGGTACATAAGTGTTTGTTTACATTTCTTAGGCAATATGGCATCCTTCTTCCTCCCTTGTATTCATTGAAATGACTTTGCATATTTAAAAAAATCATGTTTCCTACTGGATGTGATTGATGATAACCAACTTTTGAATTGCGATTTAACTTGAAAGGTAATTGATAAATAGTTGCTTAGGTTTTATCTCAACTTCCACCTCAACTGTTGCACCCTTGGCTTTTTTTTAAAATTGGATATTAGTGATGGGTTGTTTGCAAACAATTAGTTCAAAATGAACTAATCATCGAGCAAATGAAATTCTACAGTTCGTTTACTATTTAAGGAATCAAATTATTTTGAGTTGACTCAAAAGCAGAACACGAGCTGAAAGACTGTTGAAGATGAAGAGAATGAAAGAATCATAAAGTTCAATTCATTCACAAAAGAATTCAAAGTCGAGAGTCATCAGAGCTTCTAAAAACAAAAAACATGAAAAGAGGAGGATGACCTGCACAACATCTAGTTACTATTATCTAGGTACCAACTGCAAGTCCTACATTTTGTCATGTGACACCTGACAATCCCAAGTAGTAGTTTAGAATTTCATAGCTCATGTATGAATAGAGAGAAGTGCAGAGAAAACAAATACCCAAAGGGAGAATGAGTAATGACTAACGAACTGCAGCACAAGAGAACGAAAAGATTGAAATCAACAATCCTTTCAAACAAATCGTTACAATGAGCTGATCCAAACAAATTGATTTGTCCAGCTGAATTGTTCTGCCCATCATTATTGGACATGGGATCAAATGTGTTGTTTATGTGGTAAAATACAATTCAGAAGAGACAGGAAGAGGACTGAGTTAATGATGCAGGCTGAAGTGTGGTGCATAAACTTATTCGGGTGAAGCAGCATTTGTTCCACTCATGACCCGAACATGTGAAAGAAGATGATGTTACAAGATGTATATGACTGTTGCCATGTAACACCACAATATCATCATAGATTATCACAGCATATGAATAGAAATGTCACCAATAATTTACTACAATAATATTTTAGCCCATTCAAAAGAACAAATGTTTACTAAACCCTTGGTACATTTCATGAAAAAGTGACAGTGTAAAACTGAGAAAAGTAGAACTATCTCATCTCAATTAAATTATGGTAAAATTAATTTCTAACTATAGGCAAGAATACATAAGATTGCATGTATTTACAATACATGTAGCATCTCAATACACTAAATAAACATTTAGCAGGTCTTTTTTTAAGTTCAACCAATGGTAGTTTATAATCTTAAATATAGCTGCGCAAAACAGTTCAATTTCATATGCCATTTATGTTACATTTACAATTTTATTAAAATTATGATTACATTTTAAAAAAATTCCATTATTAATTGATAGGATTGTGCAAATGTGACTTTTTCCTCACGAAATAAAAACAAAAGATATGTTATGAACTTATGTGAAACTGAAACGAAAAAAAAATTCATATCATTAAATCTAGGCCTTAATGAAACATTAACAAATTTCATAACATTTTATCACATTAATTATAGTGAATTTGTAGAAAAATCAAATAAAAAAAATTAGGGGATGGAGCATTTACCACAGGGGGGTCTTACCTGCAATTATATTGTCGTTTTATGCTGTTATTTCAGTTATATAATAATGAAATTGAACGGGATGTTTTACAGGCAAAAATTCTCTTTGCAGGTACACAAAATGAACATTCATTTAACACCTGGAAATTCATCAAAATCAAGAATTTTTGTTTTGTTACAACTTCTGGTAACCAAATTTCTTACCAAAACGAAAATGAAAGTTGCCATTTCTAATTTTTGTTTCGGTGTACTGAATATTTGCACAACCCTATTAATTTATGTACTTGCGAACAATTTGAAGTACCAATCATCCAACAAGAGTAATTTCTTGTTACCAGCTGGCCAGCATATTCATTTGTCCCTTGTTTTGTTAGGTACCAACACATATTGTAACATACATTATGAGACAGAACGTTTGCATACAATAAATTTTGTTGCAAAAGCTGCCATCAAGTCTTCTTTGAGGAGCTTAAATAATGGGTCCATATTGGAAATGGCTGATATTGGCATACGTGGTATGGGAACGTATAAAAAAGTTGGGTTACAAAATTCCTGGAAAAGTAGCCAGTCATTCCAGTTACTTTTTTTTTTTTTTTAACGCAACATTGGACAGTATTACTTCATTTATCCCTAACATATTTTATAAATAAAAACTAACTAATGCCATTGTATTTACTCGTAGAAGGGTCTCCTTTGTATTTTTAAACATAAATGTATCCCTTGTTTTCTCTGTATAAGTGTCACCCTTACCTATTTGTAGCACCTGTATTTGACTTTGGTAAATATATTTTCAACTAAACTGGAAATACTTTTTAAGACACTAATAAAAGCAGTTACCTGGTTTATTTTTACGTCTTTCGTCCTTCAATCTCAATGCCCAGACAGCAGATCAAGACAAGTAATGGTGGATCATTGCAGTTGTCATCTGACATGACAATCGCTGTTTATGTTACTTGTGCAAGATATTGTATGTAATGCAAATAACTCCTGAGAATGTTTTATTTGTTAAAAACTAACTCAAACTAACTATTTACATACATAGTGAAAAAACACAACAATTTCAATACCTAAACTGAAAAACTCACTTCACATAAGTGTCACACCCCATTTTTTGACACTTAAAATTTGCATAAAATGTACAGTCCATATGTGAGCAAATACGACATGTAAGGACATACAGAAATGCTAAGAAGTGAGTACAGCCAAGTGGGATATGCAGAGAGTGGATGTATCCACACATGTTGGTAAAATAAACCAAAATAGACATGTAAAGAAGCACAGAAATACTCAGAGGTGAGTTCAGCAGAGCAGGAGAGAGAGCGCTGTGAAGTAGGCTCACATGTTGGTAAAAGACAAGAAACATGTAAAGATGTGTGGAAATACCAAGAAGTGTGTTCAGCCGAGCAGGGTACAGGCTCACATGTCTGTAAATTATGACAAACTGTACAATTAGAGAAATGCTGAAAAGTAGTTCAGCCGAGCAAGATGCGCAATGTGGTGATGCAGGTTCACATGTTGCGGAGGCGGACGTGCCGACGTATGACACCTTGCGTCGCTGCGTGTACTTCCTCCAGGAAGCTGGTGGAGTTGTGGACCGATGTTCCTCCCAGCACGATGCGCACCCCAAGGCTGCTCTTGTTCAACTGATGGACAGCCAGCGACTCTTCGTAAGTTGTCCCTCCGACCATGAACACTATAATCTCCTGCAGCCTGCAAGTCACACCAAGACAGGCCTGTGTTATTTGAATGATAATTGCAAGAGAGCCAATGACGGTGAAGTGGAGTAGCACCAGAATGCAAGGGACGGGGAACCGGGGATCCTCAAGCAATACTGACCAGTGGCATCATCCAGCACAGTTCCGAGAGTATCCCTGCTGGCTGGGAATTGAACCTTATACATCATTGGCAAGAGGGGGGCAAAGACATGCCATTTTGTGTCTTGGGTTAGACATGAAGTTGAATGTGAACATTACAAATGGTGACTGAGATGTAATGGGAGAAGTTATTCCACTAGGAATAGTCTGAAGAAACATTGGACTACTTTTAAGCCAGTAAACAAGAGAAGTCTGTCTACACTGTCGTAATCTATTCCTTGGAACACTCACTATTCAAACATAGGAAAGAATTTTTAGTTCCAGTACTCAACTTCTCAAACATACAGTAGAACCCCTCTATTACGACCCCTCACAGTTCCCGAGAATAGGGTCGAAATTGGGGGGGGGGGGGTTATAATAAAAAAAATTAGGGCCGATTTTGACCCAACCCCTAATCTCTATGCCCTCAAACTTGCCATCTTTGGCATGAAGTATGTTTAATCATCTCTAGCGCATAAAAAACCCCCATTTTTTAAATGAAATATAAATATGTATATTTTAATATCTGGACATCTCCTGATTAATTTGATACCCAAGAACCCAAGAAAGTCATATTGGACCACCCCTTGTTAAAAAAAAAAAAAAAGCCATTGGAAGTGTGTGAAAAGATTAGACTATGTATTAATAAAATATCAAGTTGTTATTAAGGATCTATTACGCAGGTCTCGTGGGTCATACAGTGCTTTGAGGCACGTAGCAATCAAAAAGTTTAGGTGGCGTTGTGCAATATGTGTGTGCACATGTCATGTATGTAGCTGGGCGAGCGCCTAGATCCACTGCAGCGCGGCCGTGGCAGTTTGCTGCTGAAACTCAGCCCTAGATCCTCAGGCTGGGCAACTGTCTGTCGGTCTCTACAAGATGGTGGCGGCAGCCACCTGTCCGCCGCCTCTGCTGTCATTACAGGCCGGTTTACTTCCTAAAAGCAGCCCGGTGTTGGGAAAACATGCTGATAGATGCAGTTCACGTCAATCTGTTGAATTTATACGAAATGTAGGCGGTGTGTTGGCCTCTGCACTGACACAATGAGGCGCTACACTGTTTATGGGAATATAAATCTTTAGTGCGGTCTACTTTAATTATTAATTATCCCACATTTTTCATCAAAAACTTTTGACGTTGCCTATACATGCACACGCCCACCATAAAAAATTAGAATATTACGTAGACGTAGGTGCACATAAACTTATAAAATAATAATAAAAAAAGGGCATTGAAATAACTTTGAAGTTATCGTATATAACTGATTAAGAAACTATATGCATCTAAATAAATTTATATTATCTCATATACAGCATACATGGTTAATAAGCTAACCCTCTGGCTAACCAATGTATATAAATAATTTTATATTATCTCATCTGCAGAATAAATGTGCTGTTTTTACAGCAAAAGAGGAGGGATAATGAAAGCTAAAAAAGACAGGATAAGGCAGAGGCAGCGACATGTGACTAGGACAAAGGATCCTTACTGACCCGGCCTGCAACTCACCCCCCCCCCCCCCCCCACCAAAAAAAAACACGACGCTTATACGGACAGTACACCAGTGCCCCATTCTGGCATTAAGTAATTTATTGCAGTGTCAAAGTCTATGATGGTAAAGGCCATTCACTGTAAAGTGAGCACTTTTGAAAGCCCTCTCATTTGGAATAATAGTCAATAAGTATGCTTTAATTTAGCCTTAGGCATTAACTTCTGAGTGCGGTGGAATATACACACTGTGTTTATTACTTGCACTGCAACACTTATTTAAAAAGATGTTTAAAGGATAAAAAATGGCTGAAAGGAAAACGTAACCAGGCTGTCAAAAGTGCTCACTTTACAGTGAACAGCCTATAGCTTGAGCAATGCGTGACTACTAACATCAGTAAGGGCTAGTTTTCCAAAGACTGAAAACCGTGGATAATAGAAAATAGTACCACCGTTGGAGAAAATGTCTACAAAACAAATCCAAGCGTAACTGAAACCGCGGTTCAAGATACCGCAGTTGGCGAGGAATTACTGTATCTATTTTTAGACATGCCTCAAATTTTCGACCCAAACTTTTCGCAGTTCCTCAGGATTGGGTTGTAATAAATGTGGTCATAATGGAGGGGTTTTACTGTACTGTAGTTTCTACCGAGGAAAATGTAACTTCTGCATCATTTCCTGAACATGAGATGAGTTTGTTCCCAACCTTAAATCAATTCCCACAACTACAGCCATCTTACCTTGACAATAGCACCACCAGTGCCAGTGATAAATCCACTTTATCCATAGATTGGCAAGATCTCCTGAGATAAACATAGAAACAATGCCAAACCTTACATCGTAACGTACCCAGAAGTATTAAGTTTTAAATTGTACAGGGGCTCTATTATACAACTTCAGCTTGCTCAGAGATACTTGCTGAAAGCACATTTGTGATAAGAGCTGAAACAACAGTTACACACAATTTTCTGAATGTGGTATTCTGTACAGAATCTCTCTATTGCTGTATGTGATGTCACATAGGTTTGGCATTGCTGAAGGCTCAGTACAAATGTCAACAATCAGCTTGCTGAATTTTTTTTTTTTGTTTATTACAGTGTCTTGTGTCACATATTACATCAATGTTGTAAATAGTACCATATTTACTCATGTATAGTGCACCCTTTTGTTCCCCAAAATAAAGGAAAAAATTGTTGAGGGAAGTGGCAGGACTGACACATCACATCTTGCTCTAACATCACTCCTCTCTCAGCGACCCTTCAGTTATGTGTAGGTCGAAACCCCGCTCCCCCCCCCCCCCCTCCAACTGATATCTTGTCATGCGACAAAACCACAGCTGCCACATGTTTACCCCCTCCCCCCGTCATAACACCCAGATGTTGCCGGTCTTTATTCCGCCATCTCTCTTTGTTTCCGTGGCAGAGGCTAGCGAGCTATATATGGGGAATGGCGAAAGGGGGGGGGGGGGGGAGAAGATGAGACCCTTTTTTTTTTAGAGAGAAAGAGAAGGGTAGTGTGACATTCTAGCATGGCAAAAATAAAAATAGAGCCGATCACTGCTAAAGGGAGAAAGGAGAAAAAAGAAAACTGAAGCTGGAAATGTTGAGTAGTAGGAACATAAGGGTTCTGGATTTTTTTATTTTGGGTTTTTGCACACAAGTTTATTTAATTAAAGTATTTTCCAAACATATCACAATCACCACACATTAATGTAAAATGAATAATTTGTTCCATACTTACTAACAGGGTGTCACAAATTTTTGGTGTGATTTTATATAAAAAAAAAAACTTTTCCCTGGAACTTCTTGTAAAGATCATGGTGCATGCTATACACGAGTAAATACAGTATTTGTTTATTGAAATAAATCTACTTTTCTCAATGATACAAGTTTTCAGCTGGTCCTACTTCAATTTGAACATCATGAGATAGCAGCACTAATTTGTGGCTGTTTCTATCATCATATAGTTGTTCCATTAGAGCATGTCAGTAGCAAAAAATAAAATATAATTTTTAAATGTATTACATGCACTGTATATTTGTGGGAAAGTAACATATAACATTCCTCTTTGGAGCATCTTAATGTGTTTTTTTTCTAGTTGGAGCACATTTGCTTGAATTAACTTCAATACATTGGCCATTTTCTTTTCCCTGGCAAAAAAAAAGACATCTTGTGGGCCAGTCGCTATACAGTCATGAGGAATTCAAAAGACCATCATTACAATATTTCTTGAGTTACAGAATAGTATTTCATCTTGTACAGATAGTCACACGGTAATGACTATTTTTATATAAAGATACATGATATGACCCCTGGTCTATTGAGATCAGTATAAAAATCATGGGTGAACCTCAGGACAAAGACCTAGAAGTATGAGTTATAATGTGTATAGGAGTATTAATAACAAAGAAAGATGGTGGAACACTCAGAAAATAAGTGAAGTACCCACCTGCGGTTCATGTATCCACCTCCAAGAAAGGGGAATGCACCGTCCCGCAGCTTGCCTTTCACCAGATCTTCCAGTGTCTCCTTCAGCAGTGGCGTGTGCTGGGTATAAATGTTCTCCACCCCTGACAGGCCCTGGCACACACAATGTTAACATCACACACACTTTAAGTAGAGGTCTGTGAGCCTGGGATTTCTAGTTAGAGTCGAGCCCGAGCGAGCCAACTGAAAAGTTCCACAGCTTCGGGCTCAAGTTTGTTTATTGTGTACAAAAATGTAGGGTTTATAAAGCAACTTCATGGTTACTTACTACTTACTTGGAAATCAGGAAAATGTCAGGAAATTCTGTGATATGCAAGCTATACAGATGACTCATACCGAATTTGTATGTTCTGATAAACCGTATCCACAGTTAATTTTCAGTGGTCCCGGCAAAACTCCTATATAAACCATGTAAAACTAACAGTTTGTATAGTTATCAGATGGTGTTTCGATTGAAGTATATTTCCCACTACAATCTTTCTAAGCTGGTTGTTTATTGAAATGTCTAGTAACTGGATGTGAAATATGTCCCGCGTGCCACAATTTATCACTGCTGCTCTGCAGCACGTTCTGTCTTCACAACATGTCTGCACTGTAGTGTGAGTCTGGCTTGCTACCTACTCTACATGCCTGACGAGAGGGGAAGTGGTTACCTAGCAGCCTGCGTGGCGACCTAGCATTCTCTCTCTTTCCCCTCTTTCTGTCTCTCTCAGCCGCATACGGTACCTTCCTTTCTCCCCTTAAAAGTCATCAAGAGGGTAAGTTGTTGTCTAGCAGAAGGAAAAGCACATCCTCTCTCTCTCTTTCGACCATGCCTGCTTGGTGCTCATCTTCACACGCCTGCAGCAGAGGAAATAAAGTGTGTGTGGTGAATGTACAAATTTAATCAAGATTACCAGGCACTCAAAATAGCTGCACCTATCATCACTTGTATTTCAAAGCAAATGGTTTTGCCTGAAAATGTTAAGCAAAACATTTTAACGAGGAATTATTATTTGCAAAGATGTTTTCTTTTCTGAATAAAGGTTGTTTTTCCAGTAAGGTTGGTATTGCACTGTATGCACAGGGTGGCACCCTACGTGAGGCTAAACGAGTACCGAGAACTCTGAAAATTACTGGAGCTGGATGAGGTTGTGTAGTCTGTAAAATATTTGGTGGTGGGACTTTCAAATACGAGCCAAGAACTAAACGTTGCAGCATAGGACTTGCAGGATTATTGTGCCCATAGAAGACGCATGAAAAGCATTGGAAGGTAAGTAAGACACTATTATAGGATATTAAAATTATTTTACCCTCTAATCTGTAGAGGTTATAACTTCGCATGTGTGGAATGTACATTTTTACCGCATTGTAAGCCGACCTTTTTTTTTATCAATTTGATTGTTCCAAAATCACATCTCGGCTTAGAATTGGGACAAGCAGTATTAACAACAGTTCCGACCAAGTATACATAAAACAAGCTGATAAAATGGACAGTCTATATTTATCAGTACTCTTGCAGCTCTAATACTAATATACCATATTCACCCGAATATAAGACTATATTTTGTTCCAAATTTCACTTTCAAAAATTAAGGGGTTGTATTATTTTTGCATGAAAAAAAAATAGGGTTAATATTTATGCATAGGTAAGAGACCTGAAAATATTTTTATCACGATAATGCGAAAAATAACACGAACTTCATCTAAAACATGAAATAACATGATTTTTCACACTTGGAGTTACAATTCACGAAATTTACAAAACTAAGCATTATTATCACGAATTCATATTTTTCACAAACCACAAACCTGCTTCTTGGACTGACTTGATGTGCTATCGTGGATTTAGAAGCGAAAACGGGAGTCAATCGGTTGTTTTCGTGGATAATTCTTCACAGTACATGTGAACGGTTATGTTTACTTTCGTCACGTCTGTTTACAATATAGGTGTAACGAGCGCAGGTGACAAATAACTTTAAGTGAACACTTCAATGCACAGCGCTGTGAAAGTTTATTTGGCCTCAACAAAATCGAGTAACTTTGTGAAATGTTGATGTCTACCACTCATCATGTTATGTATGGCAGGCCAGCCGAACTCGTACAGCCGAATATTTGGCGTGATACATTTTGTTTACATTTCTGCTTTCTTCATAAGCAAAAATTGAAAATAAAAACGACATTGTGTGACGTTATTAAATTGAATTATCGCGTTTCTTTTATCTTGTCTTGTAGCTAAGAGTCATAAATTATAATTGTTTAAGATACCTAAAAACGCTAAGAGCAAGACAGCGGGCAGAAGAATTTTGTAGCGACTGTCTTTACGCTTCAGACACGTCTACATTAATGTGTAAACAACTGTAAAGTTTCATATGAGCAACAAGAGACATGTTCTACATACATGCACTCTCAGTTAGGCTTTTGCCCGGTGGTGAGCTCTTTCACCTCTCCTTCACCCAAACAACTCCTTTTCCACTCCCCTCCTGAACACACTGCTTCCTCCGTTCACCTGGTCTCACTCATGCCCCTGTACACTCCTACCACCCGGCATCCATCATGCCTCCACCACATGTAGCCACGCCCATACCACCCTGGGCTGCCTAGCCACTCCCATACACCTCACCCACTCAACCAAGCTCCCTTCCTCTCCTTCTCACTCTTTCTTCTCCCTCCCCCATCCCCACCTTATTCATCATCAGCATATTAGCCCTCTTGACCCTAACACCCCCACCTCCTGTTGGCGCATCAGCCACAAGCAGCCCCTTTTTTTTTGTCCTACTCTCCCTCCCTTCATCACCTTAGGGGCACATTGTACTATGTCACCTCTTTTCACTACTTCTGTCTCATTCCACCCCCTTGAAAAAACCATACACAAGCAGCGAAAACTCTGGGACAATCGACCTCACCCCAATTCGGCTTGCAATTGGTGTTGTGTTATTTTCTTTTTCAGAGGGTTTAAAAGTCAGGGGTCGGCTTGCATTCTGTGTCGGCTTACAATACGGTAAATATGGGTAAGTAAATTACTGGCAGGTTTCTTTATAAAATATTCTGCGACAAGGTAACTTGCATTACCTTGGTTTAGTTTGTTTATATTTGCAAGCTCGCTTTGGTTCTACTGCCAAGCTTTCCGAAACTATCAAATCACTGACACATGTGAAATATTTACTGATTACTGATGCTGTTCCGTTACTGCTGACGAACACTAACAACAGTGATCTCAGTGATCTTCAGCAGTAATGGAATGTGGCAACAGTGCACGACTACTGTAACATGTTTAAGCCATACAAACAAATTTTTTAAAAGTTAAATTAAGTGATTCTGAAACTTGTGTACGTGGAAAACCTTTTCAAAATAAGTACACAAACATCATACTTAGGAAATCATGAAACAATACCTACTTTGAAAATGTTTTTGGTGATTTTAACAACTGCATCTTGTGTTCCGAACAGGTCACTCTGGCGAGCATGCGTTCCTCCATACTCCAGAACGTTTAGTACTGCCTGCAAAACGTAGGCATGTATTATGATATTAGCATTCTACAGTATGAACAAAATGTTTACTTTTCAGTAAATAGAGAAGGTACTACTCAATATTTTCCACCCTTCAGTACAAACGAAAGAACAAAACTGCAAACTTCCTGAAGAAAATTTATTTAAAAAAATCGAGTATGCTGAATGACTGACTTGTTTATGCTATGATTTATCTGTAAACCACGTAAGCAACAAATCTTAAATACTGCATAGGGAACCTTTTGTCCCTGCCTACCTTCCTACATATTTACATTTTAAAAAGGAACCAGAAAACACAAGTACGTATATTGTTTGGCATGTACAGGCCGCACCAGAAGTTTTTGATGAAAAATTAGGGATAATTAATATTTCAAGTATACGCCGCACTGAATTTTTGTATTCCTGTAAATATTGTTAAGTCACAACTCCGTACAAACATAATAAATTCAGAGTTAATTTCTCCCCTACAAAGGATTTGTGACAGAAAATTTGTGTTATGTTGCAATGTTTACAAATACACATCACGCTATTACTATTCCACAGATGGTAACTTATCAATATGCACTTGAAGAGCAACGGCCGGCGAGCAAACTACGCAAGATATCTTTCTCGTGTACAGTAGAGAAATTATTTTCTCATGTACGACATCTATGGACGAGCTCCAACATTGTTTACATTTTACATGTGCAGGATGAATGTTATTTTGTTCGTGACTGCGAGTGAACAAATAACTACACAATTTTTTTTTCTTTCCTTCCCTTCCAGTCTTTAAGTTGTAAAACACTAAAATGTACTGTATGTTGACAAATTTCTAAACATATTTGGCAGAAAAATTTTTCCAAAAAATTTTTTTATACCAATATCTCGCATGTAGTCACACCCCACTTTTTGTAGTCTTTTTTTTTTTTAATGTGCACCCTATACACACCAAAATACAGGTACTCACAGGGAAGTACTCGTAAATAAGATGCACACATGCACAACAGTTGGACGAACACACTTTCCCACAGATGTGCAGTCATGCAGTCTGGCTAGGCTAGCATCTTCAGGTGGCAAGTGGTGGTGCACTGCAGTCTGTTGAGTGGTGATTGGCAAACAGTGAACCTAGTGAGCAGGAGGAAAACTAGGGTGTGGCGGGAAATTTGAAATGTGACGGACATCAAACAGGCTATAGCTGGCGTGAATGTAAATTTACAGGAGAAACCAGTTGTAGCACATGCAGCATCTCACAACCAGTACTTTTATTCCTGTAACACAACCAAAGTGGTGAGGGTCCTGCCACCTTCTAATACACTAATAGTGCAGAACTACAGCACTGGCCTACCAGTACAACATATTGCTTAAACATAAGCTAACCCCTCTGCCACATTTCAAATTTCCCGCCTCACCCTAGGTCACCTTCTGGTCACTAGATTCACTGTTTGTCAACCACTGCTCAACAGATTGCAGTGTACCACCACTTGCCACCTGAAGAAGTTGGCCCGGCCAACGAAATGCCACATAACTGCGCATCCTTATGAAAAAAATGTTCATCCAACTTTGTGTATGTGTGCATGTACACAAGTGCATCTGTCTACAAGTACCACCCTGCAAGTACTCGTGTTTTCTGTCTCCTTTTTAAAATGTAATTAGTAGCCTTAACTTCCTGCCCAAAGTAGACTATAGATAGAAAACATTTTTGTGGCTGACATAATTAAAAAATTGCCTTAGATCACATACAATCTATCTTTGTAACAAAACTAATATACTTTGTAGAGATACAAAACATTCAGTGACAGATACAATTAAAAGACAGCATTACTATAATGGTTTCAAAATACAGCAGACACCAGAGTCATTCCACCATAACAAATCTCTTCAGTTTACATTATAAAACATGGACAGAATTCACAAGTACTCAGAGGGCGGTACTTGTGGATAGATACACACAAACAAAAAAGTTGGACGAACACACTTTCCACACAGATGCACAGTCGCACGATGCTTCGCTAGCTAGGCCAGCTTCCTGACGTGGCAAATGGTTAATGTCTATCCACGAGTACTGCCCTGCGAGTGCTTATGCATTCGGTCTACTTTTTATAATGTTATCGGCACGCGGCCTGTTCCTGCCATATCTCAAATGTTACAGTTTCACACAGTTTACAGTATTAAAAAATATTTCTGTAGTAAACTACACAAAATATCAAAGCCATGTGAGATTCCCAGTGCAGAGGTTTGAGTTGAGAGGTTTATGGTTGGCACTTAGCAGCGAGTTCAACATCAGTGAGAGTGAAATGAAAGAGTGGTAGACAGAGCAGCAGTGGAATGCATGGCTGGAAGAAACTGGAGTGCTACAAAAAAAACCCTCTGGCGAATGGCAATGTCAGCCATGTTTCTTACATATAAAAATCTGGGGGGACTCCCACCAGAAATCAAAGATGGTTCGCCTTGGTGGGACACAAGTCTCATTCCTTCACTGCTGCAGCCCCTGAGGGTCTTCAAGTTGTAGTAAATACATGATACAAGAATTTTTTCACTATAATCTTTTGGTGGAAGGTTTTCTATACTTATAATTTGGTATAATTTATAACAAATAGTTAAAGGAAAGCAAATAAAAATCTCATGTTTAATTAGCATTTCAATTTAGTAGAAAAAATTACATACTCTTTTATTTGAGCATTATTAGAGAAAATTAGTGCAAAATGATTATTATTTCTGTTGTATATACATATATACATACTGGAGATAAAAGAAACAGAAAAATATAAATATCATACCTTTGTAACAAATATTACACAGTCAATGTTAATCTGTTTAAGATAAAAATGAAATTTACTATATTGCTCTTACTGAATTTGTACTACAAAAGTTTTCTTAAATATATACTTCCCTCTTATTTCCTCAGGTTTAAGCAGCATACATATTTTGTTTCCAGCAATGGGTTTTGGAAAAATTCTTATTGATTTACAAATATTGTCTATTTTGTTTAAAGGAAAATAGTTCCATTATATCAGGCTTCTACTGAAAACTAACTTCAAATTTTTGCTTGGTACAAAAAAGTAGGACCAAGACTTGCTCATAATTTTATGTCCGCACGCAAATTTTTTTTGTAGTCCCTTAAAAAATTCACAGAAGTTCTATTTTATGCACTATTATTAGAGACCTGGAAATTTTGCGGATTCTTTCAGCATCAAGCTAGAATCCACAACCCTTTGTACACTCGAGCTCAAGTTATTAGCTCATTGGCTGTTGCTTCAGTTCAACACCAAACCAGGTAGCATGGGATTCTATAATTTTTTTATTTGCAGCCTAATTATTGGCTCGAAGTCGTCCAGGGTGTGTCTAACAAACTTTGGTCCAATAGAAGAAGAAACTCAAATCTACGTGTGATTGAACTTGTCCTGAAACTTGTGTGTCTAACTTGTCCTGAAATGAATCGCGAAATTCCTGGGTCTCTAACTATTATACTCCATACACAACACACAACCTTAGTAAGATTTTCCGGGATGTTTTTCTTCTTCAACAGCTCCACCAACCCCACAATATCATTGTTAGTATGTTTTTCATATCGCAAGGCATACAGCATGACCAATCTCACAGCGTCAAACTCCCGCAGCTTGCCACTGTCTATAAGTCTTCGTATCCTCTGGAAAAAAAAAAACGGGGGGTATGTAAGTCGGGTTTCTATTTATTTGCATATTTACCATATGTATAATTAGTTACACAAGCGAAATAAACAAAATCAATAAATACTACATTTTGGATTCATTTGTAGCCAGGGGTGTACGCAGGGGGAAATAAGGGATATATATCCCCTCCCCTCTCTTTTCCAAATTCCTAAACAATCTACCATTCTTACCAACAAAAGAAGAGAAATAGAAAAACACAGTTATAATATAAATGTGAGTAGCTGTTTTGGTCACAGTTGTAATAAACATGGTGGGTCACTTTATATACCCATCAGCATGAGAGAGATTTGAGTTGCTGTCCCACATCAGTGTGTTTCATGGTCTATAAATCAATTACATTACAGGTACAATACGTATTGTACAAATAATACGAAAACAAAACTATTACTATCAGAATCTAGTGAATTTTGTTTGTGCATCTGATAATTATGATAACCATGCTGTGCTATGTTATAATTACAGTGGCCAAAAATGTAATATCACTTGTCTCATTACAGTAAACCAAAATATGGTGACAAATTTCGACTAAACGTGTAATCCTGAACCTTTGGATTTTATCTCTACTCTGAATAATTGCAATGAAATTATTTTTTCATTACATACACATTAGACTGCATAAAGTTTGTTTCTGTTACTAGCGACAAACCCGAACAATATTTTAACACTGCGAGTGTTAAAAACCTACTTGAGGAGCACAATAGCAAGACACAGACCTAATGAACTTGCATTAGGATGTACATAAAATACACATTAGGACAATGAAGTAATGAATGAAATGGTAAGGAAACCTGATCGCCTACCACTTTGTAACATGCATATTGACAGTAATAGTAACATGTTTTATTGTGTGTACTATACTTGTAGACCAATCTTGCCTTAGTGGATTGTGCAGTTGAGGATGGCACCAGGGTAATACACCCCTTGGGTGATGGTGAAGCAGTGATTGCCACACGTACGAGGTTTATCTTGGGCCTACGGTGCTGGGTTTAGTCACTACTATAGTAGTGTTGTGCTTGCGAGCGTGGAAATAGGTACCCTCGTAGGGTATAGGTAGTGTGATATTAAGTGGTACGACCACTCTAAGAGACATTAGTGGGCCAAATGAAAGTAGACTGCGTCTTCTGCGACATTGGCGGCAGTGGAGAAACTGCATGTGGCACGTGCCACAGGAGGTTTAAGGTTGAGCTGGACAAGCTGGATGCAGACCCTCTCTTACATGCAGCCTCTCCTTCCAGGTGTATACCTGGCTGATACCTGGACCATACTCTTCAGAACCCTAGCCTGAGCTAGCCCTGCTTGGCAACTTTGCCCGTCCAGCTCTATAATGGGTTATAAGGGGGGGGGGGGGATAGATCAGATGGACAGATAATGGGTGGCCAGTAAGTGGTAGACATAGTCTGATATAGAGTAGGGTGAAAGTGTGGGGTTGGGTAGTTGGCCTGATCTACTGGCCTTCAGTCTACTGGCTTGAAGAGCTGGATGTCACTGGCACACCCAAGTACTCAACTGAGGGTTACAGTTACAATAGCAGAACTAGGGGGCGACCACTCCCGTGGCTCACTGGCGAGTGAGACGTCGCTGGCAGATACAGGTGTCACGCAGAGTGGGGCAATTGCTTTGGTGTCGTCCAGGAAGGCAAGCTTCCTAAGTTGTACTCCAAGACAGTTTCCAAAAGGTGAGGTAGAAGATGGGGTTTTGGTTCGTGGCTATCCCTGGAAGAGTCTTACTAGGAGAGGTGATGACACGGGAAATAGCGGGAGCAAGGTGAAGAAAGAATAGTGTGCTGGACGAGAGAACTCAACCAAGTCAGATTTATGCCTGTTTAATTGACTGCTCAATCAAACACACATAAACCAGCTTGTACCCTGACTAGGGCCCGAAAGGCAGATCCTAGGTTGCCAACTGGTAATTGATCTAGTCTCGGAGGTTGCAGCAGCGCGGGGTGTGAGGGTAACTCCAAGTCGGTGATAATCGTACTCGAGTCAACTGCTGTTGAGCTACAAGGTAGCTGGAAGTGTGGCAGGTTTCAGTATGCTGGTGGGCACCAAGGTGGTGGTGTGCAGAGTACAATTAGCTTACCTTCTGGAAGGGTGTTGACGGCTCGTCGGACAGTCCAATTCCTGCGCTGGGGTTAGGGCGACCACGTGACGGCTTTTGAGTAGACACTACAATTTTCCCAACCATGTGTCTAGTCACTCATGCTATGATTGCGGATCCTGTGGGCACGTGTTTTATTGTACTAATGTGAATAGGACTTGCCCACATGAACGCTGGTGCTCGATGATGGGGCGAAGTCGCAAGTAGAGTGCGCATGCTAACTGTTCAAGAATGTGTCACGCGTCTGCTCCCTTCCCCTCCAGTCATGCCCATGCCGACTCCCTTCCTTCTTCCCTCCCCTCCAGCCACGCCCACACTACTATGCTCCATTCCTCCCTCCTCTCACCAGCCACGCCCCCAAACACCCCCATCTCCTGAAGATGCAACTGTTACAACACACAGCCTCGAATTATCTTTGTCCTACTCTCCTTACCTTCACGCAACAGGCAACAGCCTGGCACTTTGCAAACTCTGGCATGATCAATGACCTCACCATCTGCTTTTACAGCTGATAGTGTGTACAGGACTTTGAAAAGACAATTTGCATTCGGTATCAGATTATTTTCTTTTTCCGAGTGTTTAAAAGTTAGGGGTCGGCTTGCATTAAGTGTCGGCTTACAATCAATTATATACGGAACAGAGCCAACAAGCTTTATAATTTGCTGCAATTAATTTCCTTGAAACTCCACTCGACTTGGTGTTTTACAGAAACATTAATTTTTAATTTTAAACATCATGTTCAGGCAGGTATCCGGGAATTTTGTTTGGAGAGGGTCAGCATTGACTTAGCCACAGGTGGTCCAGGGAGGTGGTGGGGTTTACTTGTCCCTCCGCAACAGAGAATAAATAACAAGACTATGAAAATGATTTATAAAAAATTGCCAGATACATTACACTACACAAATCTTGTGAAATTTTTCCTGTGTGGAAATGAACACAATTAACAAAACAATAACTGTGGTAATGTTAAGATTTTTCTTCTTAAAAGTTAATGTTCGATTCTGCTTGACTGCAATTCTAGCTACACCCATGGACTTCACCTTATATTCATACAACATAATCTTTCATTATGCTACAACTATGGCCACTGGAAGGCGATATTAACAGGTTAACATTAAAAACATTACATGATGGCTTGCAATTTACATACAGAAATTATATTTTAAGTTGATCTTAAATTACATTAATAATAGACACTAGATAGAAGTTCTGAAAGTAGTCTTGTGTACAGTTATTGCTATGGCAAAATATTTTCTGTTGACATACTGGGTAGGTTGACAGTCAACTCAGTGTGTTTATGTAAACATAATTTGTGACGGGGAGAGAGACAACTGTATCCTTGCTCATGTGGGGAGTGCACCCAGGGCGAGGCAATAACCTCCTACTGACGAGCTTTCAAGCTGGGATCCGTAGGTGCCCGTCATCCCCGGACATGACATGACATGAAATGAGATCCTAGGATGAAACGACGCTGGAATGCAAGGGTGGGGGAAACCTGCTGGCAAGCGGCAACATCCAGCACAATTCCCACATGTGAAAATCCGGGAGTGAACCTGCTGGGGATTGAACACAAATTGCCATGGTGAGAGGCGAGTGCCCTGGTCACTATGCCATGCTTGCTCATAATATGTACAGTCACACTTCAAACTGTTTTCTTCCACACAGAGGACAAACATAGACGACACGCTTCATGTCAGATTTGTCTGGTTTTAGGCTTCTTTTGGCAATGGACACAGCTTATTCAAATGCTCACAGAAATCCTACAAGACAATTGCCATTAAATTTTAAAGATGACTAGGGGTAAAGTTACCTGTAACTGAAGGGAGTGCTCGCTTTGGCACGCCAACATCTGCTCCAGCTCCGACACTTCCAACAAGCTGTGCTTGGCCACCAGTGATGACAGCTCCCCCACCACTGTCACATGCTTCGCCACTGTGCCCGACATTTTCTGTCGCACACACACACACCACAGTCCTTCACATATAACACTGCAGTTTATCAATACGCCAACACACTTCCCAATCATCAGTCTGCATACAAATACCCTGCCTCATCAGGGCACAATGTGTAACTTTATACAATTCTTATGATGCTACATATTTTATTTGGAATTCATGATATGAAATACAGTTCGTACAATGGAGTGTAAATGGAGATATTTGGGAGGCTCTTAACAACCAGGTCTTGGGAGCAGAGTAGGATCACATGAGGTGAGGTGGATATGGAGCAGCGTCAGAAAGCAAGGGCAAGGGTAACGGGAGATCCCTAAGAGAAACCACCTACAAGTGGCATCATCCAACATGATTCCCAAATTCAAAAATCCAGGAGTGGTTCCACCAGACATCAAACCCAGTTTCCCTTGGTAGGAGATGAGTGCTCTAACAGGGGGAAGGGAGGCAGACACTAGCTTGCAACATATTCCAGGGAGAGTCGATATATTTGGGACCTTCATTAGTGTGCCAGTTAGCCAATGTGTAAAACCTTAGGCTTCCTCCAAGAGCGTGACAAGATATCTGAAAGAAAAAGAACATCACTAATCAATGTTACTAGTATCTAGTAAAAAAATGCTTCTGAAAATTTCTGAAGTTTGCTTGAGTGTGGGTTGCACAACCACACTTGTTGTCAGTCTTAAAAAAACTTATACATCCTCGAGCCACTGTACATTATTGACATACGCAAGAGAGAATCATCACCTTCTTCCATTGGACGTCTAAACAGCAGGTTACTTGGAAGGATGAGCTCTCTTCCAAACAGTATCCTCAATGGTGTTATTGTAGTTGCTTCATGGACTGCTACGCAATAATGAAGAAGAAATAAGGGCACCTTGGAGTCAAGATCTTTTTGACCATTTGTTAAAAAGATCAACCATCCTGTCGGAGTGACAGTGAAGCACTGAAGTCCAAATCTTCTTCATTCCCAAAATTTTCCTTCGAAATTTCAACCTTGGTCCAACTGGAGCTCAAAAGGCACTCCAAACCTCATAAAAGGCATGTTCCATTAAGATCTCAGTCACAGTGCAAGTTTCTCTATTTGGAATTGGGATAACATCAGGACCGTTGGTGAAATAATCCTGAACTCTCTTGGTCAATGGCAAAGCACTCACAATGCCTATGTCCTCTGTCGCACATCCAAAACCAGGACTTGACATTCTGGAAGGACCAACTGTAAGTGCATTTATTTCTCCCAGTTCCTATAGAGCACACCGTTCCTCAGGTTGAAGGTACTCCGATGTGTCCAATATGCTTTCACTGAAGCACCAAGACTAGACACTTATCTCTTTCAATTTGGGTTACTGGTCTACTACTTTCCATTTCTGTATGGTGTTCAAAAATTAATCATTTGGCTAATCTTTCCTGATGGTCTGATCAATCCATGTAGATGACACTCAGGAGTAAATGATTGAATACTAGTCCTCCATACAATCAGTGATTCACCACTTTATTCTTCCTGTCACTCACACACTGGTGGCTGGATGGTCTATAATGACTCCTGCATAGTGCATCTGTATTACTTGTATTACAACATGCATGAATGCATGGTGTATTTCTAAGTCATTCCTGACACTGCTTTATTGAATAGACTGCTTGTCCTTCACAGTGAGATTATAATAGTTCGTAGAATAAAGTTTCTACCAAATAGATAGCAATGAAAGTGTGCAATTGTTTTCACTATAGCAAAAAGCTCTCTGTGTGTCGCACAGTAATTTTATTCAGGTTTGTGCTATACTATGCTGAAACACTCCAAGGGCTTCTTATTTAATCTTAGATTTGTGACAGTACAGTGCCAATACCTACATCAATTGTGTCTTTTCCAGAAATAAACGAGTCTTACAACTTGGGAACCCCAAAACTGGTGACGATATTTGAATATCTTTCAATTATATAAAAGCAGTTTCACAATAAAGGGTTCACCAAAACTAGCTTTTTGATTGTCAATCATAGCACACCTACATAAAGTGTGGTGATAATATGCACACAGACCCAGGAAACTCCATATGTGTGTGGTGTTGGTTGGTTAAGACAACTGTCTTATTGCCTCTGTTATCTCATGATCACTTTCTATTACACTGGCTGTCACTATGTGTCCCATTTCTGTTTAAAGAAACAATAGTTCTTAGGTACCAGCTACAGGTTAGCTCACTTTTTGAAACACAGAGTCCACGTGTGTCAAGTATTCTTCAATGCTTATGGAAGACTTGTGAAATACGGATGCATGCACATATGCTGACACAAAAACAGACTTGTCTACTGGAGAATATTTAATTTTTAATAAGGAATATATTGAGTGAGTTAAAGTAAGATGTGTTTAACTGTCCAGTTCACTGAGTTAAGAAGCCCAGGTTTGGATTGGAGTCTACCGGTTGCTGATCGCTACTTTAGAAAAATTTGACACTATAACCTGACTGTCTTTGAGGAACCATAAAATTTTTTTGTTAAAAATACTGAAAATATTAAGAGAATAGGGCAAAAAGTAAGATTGTTATAATTATTTTGGTTGAGGGACATTACGATTCTCTTATCAAGCACTGTGCTACTTGCAAGAGGGTCAGATCTAGACACCACCACACAGTTGTCAACCCTCCACCCCCAACTCAGTCGGACGAGAGCCACTGTGTAAGGGTAGTAAACAAAGTAACGCTAGTCATGCTGATGTATCACCTAAAGACAGACAAAGCAAGCCGAAGCTTATCCTTCCTTCAAGCCAGATGTTCATATGTACGAGTCTGGAATGTTTTCGCAGCAGCAATGGACGTCGCATTTGATACACAGCTGCCTTTTGAAGTGGTTAATATTTAATGTAAAAACGTTGACGTGTGATGCCTCGGGGACTGTAAGGGTTGTCGCTATGCTGAAAGGGTTAGTTTTGTCGGGTGCTACGTCAGGCCCACCCTCTGGCGGGGGGCTCTGGATTGTCTCAGTCTCTACGCAGCACTGGTGCACGTCCAGTGTAGAGGACTGGCCTGGTAGCTTTTCGGCAGGGCACGAAATAGGGTTCTGTATGTGTGATCTTTCGCTTCAAAGGATTGGCTCTCCGCAGTATATTTGGGTGACGCGTAACCTCTAGCGATGGTTTAGCCTGGGTAGATTCCGGCTGGCATGAGTGTGAACTAGCTGGTTTACGGGCAATGGCTCAAAGGTTGTGACATTTTCACTGTAAAAGCTGTAATCAAACTTTGAGGAAATATAGCTCAGTACACACACATTTTGCTATTTCGCAGTATTTAAATTTTATTTTGCGCGTTAAATGAAATTACTTTAACGTTAAATATGTATCGTAGTTATATAATACACCCGCTGTGGCTGGCCTGAGGAATACGTGGGCTAGGCCACGACAGGTTTATCACATAACTATGGCAATTCTTTTTGTAAATATTTAATAATGCAGAATCTGCGGACTAGGCCATGATGGCTGCATTCAATAATTATAATGTAGTTGCAGCAGATAATTATGTTATGTGTAGGATGTACAATAACTACTCAATTTGATCGCTCATGCCTACTGATGCTTGCTCGTAACTCTTTATCTACTTTTATTGTACCTGAAATATGTACCATAAAAGTGATTAATAGGATAAAAATGAATTAAATGAAAAATTTCAGTGCAGCATATAATTGTGGTATGTATTGGATGTACAGTAACTACTCAAGTTGCTCACTTGCGCCTGTCGGAGCTCGCTCGCCACTCTCGATCCATTTTTATTGTACCTCAATTATGTACCATAAAAGTAAATGATGTCAAAAATCATAATTGTGGTATGTATGGGTTGCCTAAAAACACCTCAAGGTGCTCGCAGCAGAGTGAATATTATGCTATAAATAAACTGTAGTATATTATGGTACACTTGTACTTTTAAAATTTAATAACTTGTGAACTGTTTGTCTGATCTTGATCCGCGAAGGCTTTTTGGGATGCTTGCGGGAAGCTTTGGAATGGTCGCTGCCAGCAGAGATAATTATGGTACACATTTAAAAGTTACTGTTAATATATTGTGAACCGCTTGACCTAGGTGAAATTTAATGGGTACATTGGAATACCCGAAGGATGCAGATTAAATGATGGTACGTTTTTCGAAAGTATTGTACTCATTCCAAAAGTTATGGTATGATTGTACCATAATTATAGCATGAGAAAATGGGCCTTAAGTGCAGTAATGGTACACTTTTCAAAAGTATCATATGCATTCCAAAAGTTACGGTATGCTTGTACCATAATTATGGCATGTGAAAATGGGTGTTAAAATATGATACTTTTGGATACTCTCATGCGATACTCCATACTATAAAATATTGAGGGTATCAAGGATCCCATCCCTAGTTGTGAAGGTTGGTTGATTAGGTTCCATTGGTTCTGACCCCTTGAAGTAAGTGTTGGAGAGTCCCAAGCACTGGTCCGCTCCGCTTATGTAGCCTGCTAGCCTTGCTCAAACGGATGGGGTCCTTGAAGATGTCGTTAGGAATCTCTGGCGTGACTGGAATCTGGAGATAGTGCAATGCCTGGGCTTGAATCTTTGGCGAGAGCTGCTAGATCATAGTGATGAGGAGGGGAGTAAACTCCTGCAAGCACCCAGAGGGAGTTAGCACTTGTCTGACCTCTCAGATACCACTCTGATGGGAGAAAGGCATCTGGATTGAAACACAGTCGCGTCCGTGAAGTGACTACAGGTGACGTGTTGGCCTACCTGGTGTACAACCTCATGAAGTGTGTGCCAACTCAACGGACACCCTTATCTAAGCGCTCAGTGTCGGAATGCGGTGAGCACTGGGAGTCAGGCCTCGTGTTGACAGTCCCTGCATGTGGGTGAGGGTCTATGGAGGGACCAGTCTCCCCACACTCAGATAATACTAAACTTCGGCATCAAAACACGGTGGAGAGAGTATGCTACTGAGCAGGCAAGCTGGCCTCAAGAGACAGAGTACCTAATGTTGGGGCTCTACCATACTGGACTCCGTACATAATGGGTGGCTGTCCAATGTGTGTGTGTGTGTGGATACTCAGTTGTTGGGTATAGCTCGTATGACAAACTTTCCTGGTCACCTGTAATCCCTTGAACGGTATGAGGTCCACTGGAAGAGGTACTAAAACTACGGAAAAGGATACCCTTAAGTCGGTAAACCTTCTGTTTATTCCGTTTTATGGGAAGTAAACAGGGTGGTGTTGCACTACCTCCTAACATTGGAAAGAGCTTAGGTAAACTTAATCTATGTTATCCAGGTGAAGGCGACCTGGTTCTAAACTAACAATGGTGCGGTAGACAAGCGCTATGAAAATAACTTTAAACTAGTACTACTCCCAACGCATGTGTTGCCCAAAAGGGGCCTCAGTACGCATGTGTGTAGGCTACGTCAGCATAGATTGGAGCTGCGGCACAAACGCAATGAAGATTAAGCAGGTTGAGAAGGATGGTTCCGGCGACGAGTCGCGGTGGAGACCAAGGAGTGGAGTTTTCTTTGGCACGAATGCTGTGAAGGAAGGAAGGTTTAGAGCGAGGCGAGCAGACTGGTCACAATCTCAGGCAAGGGCTGCGGTGGAGAGAATTATGTCTGAACGACTGCCGACTGCGGCAAGGGACCCACTATTTATACTCTGGCTGGCCCTTCCTCTTCAGTCAGCTGGATTGTACTGGTACTGCCATCTAGCAGCGTGCTGTAGTACTCGGCACTTTGGATGCATAGTCTCAGTGGCCGGTGAATAATACAATCTTCAGGCAGGAATGTCCATTCTTACCGAGGTAGACAGTACAAGTTTTTAACAACTCTTGATGGATGGTCAACAATAAAACTCAGTTGCTAACAGGCAGCAAGGCTTGCTCACTGATGATGTGAAGTCATTTATATAATTGTTGGAAAGACGTCATGAGTCGTGATTTTGAGATAGCAGTGAAAATAATCTTAAGATCTGTTTATTTATGATCTTCAATAAGTAATAATACTAACTCACATTCTCTGATTTTCAATACGATGACACTTGCATTCGCCACAAGTTATTCTGTGCTCAGGCATGGATGATACGTGCACATTATTTAATGGCAAAGTGGTGGTGATTATTCCCTTCCATGATATCAGCTTTATTTAAAAGACTTGTGTCTACTGAAATAAATTAATATTTTAATAACAAATTCTCTTGAGATCCCCTCTAAAATCCCCTGAAAATGGATTGGAGGCATGGTAAAACTTACGTGCTGCTTTTTGTTTATAATCATTTTTGGCGACAGGAGAGGTCAAGTATGCGCTTCTGGAATTTTATTTTATAAAAATTTGTCATTTCAGCACCCAGAAAAGTGAACAGTAATTTCTTGCAAAAAAAGAAATTGCAAATTTTGATTTAATTGTAGAGTGGGTCAAAACTGGTCCGAAATTTTCCAAAATATCTACTGCAACAACCTTTAACAAAGTACCTTATTACCCGAAACCATAAGGAGTTGTATCAGTCAGGTTCTAGTGTAAAAATATGATTTTGCAACACTAATTCTAGAAGCATGATGCATGATGCATTCCCGCATCTAGGATACGCACTCTACATAATGACTTTGCCCCATCTTTGAGCGCAGTATTCATATAGGGGAAGATCAATTAACATGAACAGTACTGAAGAAGTGGGACACGTGCTTACAGGACACGGTAGCACAAGGTCATGAGAGATTACAGATATGTGATCCTAGCTTGTACTGTTCACCCACAATCGCCAAGAAGCTGTCATGCAGACACCACTAGACAAAGCTTGTACTGCCTGATTGAGCCACCACTTCCTCCAGCGAAGGTCACGTTAGTGTCAGAGCGTGCCACTGGAGGGCAGCATGTACTTTACCAGCACCTGCGGTCGAAAAGGGACGATACAGCCGCTTCAGCACTCCAGAATATTCTCAACCCCTGCGGTCGAGGCTATCATCCCCTGCACTCTTCACTTCCAAGCACCTACGTAAGGTAAATATAAATGGTTTGGAATGGCCAGAGACATTCAGTCTTTGCACCTCCATCACTCGCAAGGGCCAGAGGTACCATCGGAGTGCATGACCGCTGGTACGTCCGCAGATTCCACCACTCGCAAAGGCCGGAATCTCTACCAGCAGAAGACATTGCCAAGCATAAACCGACCACAGGTGCAGCCACCACAGATTCCACAGCTTCTGGGAGACTGGACCCCCTTCAGAGACTCCTGAAGACATCGCTCTCTCCTACCACCCCCTGGTGTCGAACCCAGAACTCCCGTAGCAGGTCACATTGATGTCCCTTCTTGACCTCCCTTCGCCCTCCGGATGGTGTGGCAATGCCGACAACTATCCTTCTGGCAGCTGTCCGCCCTAGTATTCCTTCACAACATTCCCGTTAGTTAGATGTTGTTGGACACGTTAACTTAACAAGTAACTTTTCTAGCCAGAAGTAATCGCCTTCACATCCATTAGCTTTTTCTCTAGGTCACCTTCACCTGGCCATTCACATTAGGTTTAACTTCCATCGCAAGTTGTATTAGCTTAGGACGTAGTGCAGAGTCACTGTGTTACTATTATGTTTCAAATATAACAAATGATTTTCAAGCTATTCTATGTATTATAATTTTCTTGAAAGTCCTGAGTTAATCCTACATAAATGCAACCCCCGGAGGGAAAACCGACAGACCATACAGTACAAAGCTAAACCCACAAATCTTAAGAGGCCAGTTGCCGAGAAGTTGTCCCAGGCACAACACAGGTAAAGGGTCTGTCAGTGCGAAGGGTTGCGACAGTGGCTGCAGATTTCATGTAGACATGACCGACCACCAGACCAGTCTTGTACATAGGCCGGGTACCCCAGAAACATTAAGGCCCCTGTCTCACATCAGTTTCTCGTGATACTGGCATCGTAGTATAAAACTGTTAATGACCACAACTTAAAACTTCATTTATCAAAACGTACTTTGCCAAGTTTGGTGTAGTACTTGACCTCCCTAGATGCAAAATGCTCCAACAAGTAGAACCCCATCCCAGCCGGGGCCACGGTGGCTAAACGCTTAGCACGCTTTCCTCCCACCAAGGTGAACCGGGTTCAATCCCCAGCCAGGACACATGATTTTTGCATGTGGCAATCGTGCCGGACGATGCCGTTGGTTGGCGGTTTTCTCTAGGATCTCCTGTCTTCCCGCCCTTTCATTCCGGCGCTGCTCCATACTCACCTCAATCACCCTCATCGGCTCTCAAGACCTTGCTGTTAAGAGCCACACAAATCTCTTCACTCACCACACTCACCCCATCCCAGCCGGGCATGCGTCAAGCACATCCCCATGTTTTCTTTTTCAGGCACCATGTTTGTTGGCACTTGCTCTGTTTCAAAATAACTTAAACATATTCTCCTTCAATAAATCTTACCTTGAACTGAGGATATGCCTCGACAAAATTTTTCATGTCTGCTATGCTCTCCACTTTCTGGTGACTCTTTGCTTTTTTCTGAAAGTCTTCCATTAAATCTTTTATGGTCTGTCCAATTTCACCAAAGTTAAGGTACAAATTCTGTAACATAAGTACTAACATACAGAAAATATTTTGACATAAAACATGAAAAAACAATGACAATCAATACTGCTTGTACCCATACACTTAAAATTGAAAGCAAAGATAAAAAAATTAAAAAAATACTTAACATATTCTCTATATTATACAGTTATAATACAAGGTTGTTCCCTAAATTTTCCTTGCTTCCCCAATAAAAAATCATTAACATAGGACAGAAAATGCCTCTCAAATGCCACAAATGAAATAAAAAATTAAATTCCTAGCAAGATCTGCACAGAAATATTTTTTCTGCATACATTTGCTCACATTTATAATATTGCAAGTCTGATAGTACCAAAATAAAACCAGTTATAATAATGCTGGAACTACACCAAATTACCCATATACATTCGAAGCTTCAAAGTCATTGACAAATCCACAAATCGAAGGCACCATATTCAACATTATTTTCCCATGTGCTGGGACCTGGTGATGGTGTACGTAGTCCATTCAAGTGTTCATATTTTTAACAATCATAAATGATGTTACCTTAAGGTACCCATGTTACGGAGGATTCAAATTTAAAATGCTTATTTCACCTAAACATCTTAGAATATAAAAATACCATTTGAATGAGATTAATTTCTTATCACCTTCTTTAAGATGTTATGGACTGGTGGCTATACAACCCATTTTCATTTTTCTGATTTTGGGAGGGAGAAAGAAAATGCCTCCAAAAATTTTTTCATATTCAAAATGTTTTCCTTAAATTTTCCCCATTTTCCTCATTAAATTTTGATTTTTCACTTTTTAAAATATTATCATACATTTTTTGGAAACTTTTCTTTTTAAATAAAACTTGCATTGCTGCCTTTTCCAATGACAAGTGTCAATTTACACTAATTTTTTCCCCCATTTAACACAAGAAGTTCCTCATGTCAAAATTTCCAAGATAAGACATCCTTCCTCTTTGAACTCCCCCACTAACCAACCAACCCCCTTCTCCCAATCTCCCAAAAAGTTATTTGAGCTAGAAACTTCCTATTTGGCAAATAGTTTGTCCTGCATTCGCTAATGTCTGTAACCATCATGAATCACTTCACCACAATGTAAGCGTTTTAAGGGAGGGTCTAGTGACATTTTCACTCATAATCACAGTTTCAAATGTTTTCAGTCAATCCCCCCTGGCAGTGTTGCCAATCCCAAGTCCCAATACATGTAGAGGGGAAAGAGACACACACTTCCTGTATCACAGAATGATTAGCAGCAGCTGAAAACTTCACAACTTATTACCTACTTCACATATAGTGGCCTAGTCCGTAGATCCCAGTGGACTTGATCCATGGTGTTGTTTTATTCAGAAGACTTCTTATAATAGAAATAGATTAATGTTTTATTTAAGAATTGTTTTAGTTTTGTGCCAATAATGATAACACATAACAAACTTCATGTGAAAAATGTACTTTTAATGCAATTTTTGAGTTTTGGGGAGTTAAAAATGGCCAATTGCAATTTCAATAAATAATTGGGACTTTTACAAAGCTGTTCCCACACAGATGTTACCTCAAGTCCAACGACTGATATAACACACTCAGATTCGGTCCAGTAGCTCACATGCTATATCACTAACTTTTTGAGATAACACAACCCAAAATGCATTGCACATCCATTGAAGTGAGCAACACTTAACTGACTCCCAATAAGCCATCATGAGTGCCCAAGGAGCAGCACAAAATTCAAAATGACATCCCATTCAATTGTCATAAGACATATTGTGAGCTAACACATTTAACACTTCACATGGCCACACATACACTACGTACAGCTTCACCAACTAATACAGGGTTAGACAAAGGAGGCGTACCATTGTAAAACATGTAAAAATTAGCCAAATCTTATGGAAATTAACTTGAACCTGTCTACTTGGAGGTACCATGTTGCTCTTTTATTAAACTTCATATTGACTGTCATCTAGTGCTGTCTGTTTCACTGCTCAGGTCTGCACTTTGTCACCGCCTCACCAGTTCTGTAGGAAATTGGCGCACGCCAAAACTCTATAGTAAATTGAACTGTTCGATTGCATGTGTGCGAGTGCTAGACCTTATGGACGGCATCCTGCATAGGTCATTTTCAGCAATCACTCGGCACTTGCATTATTTAATTTTGTACATAATTACAGCATTAAAATGGTGATATGTATTTACTTGTTTGTTTTATTGGATCCAAGTGCTCCATTTTCCATACATAGATACTGGACAAGTGATATAAATTACATAATATAATGTTTCACAATGAACAAATCAGGTCATTCATGTAGAGACCACAATGTACAATCAAACTTATTTTTCCTCTTCATATTCTCACTTGGCACTGTAGGTAAATTAATGTTGTTTAATAAAATGGTGACACACTATCTCTAAACTAGACAGTTTTTAAATGTAACTTGCACAAAAAAAACTGGCCAAATAACAGTGAAAACTTATGACATTTCTGAATAGCCTGAAAACAATCATACTTACTAACCAAAAAAACCTTATCAAAAATGTAAAACTATACATGTGTGTATCGACAACATGAATATTAATGAACTCATTAAGCATGAAACTTGTTAAGATGGTCTCACTGTATACACATTTTAAAAAAGAGTGGGTCTAGGTCTACTGTGCCCAACTGTGTATATGTAAATATACCTACATTGGTATAGAAATGATCCTGCTCTGCAGACAGCACCACTTCCTTGAGGTCCTTGGGTACTCCAGCAACATGTGACAGATTCACCCGGTTATTGTTGATGGTGAGAAGTTCATGGACCATCGCCTGGTATGTCCACTAAAAACCATTACAAAATGTCACACAATACAATTATTTTGCAGTTGTTAAATATTTGTCAGATAAACTTAGAAGTTAACATGTTGGACTCCTTATCCTTAGTAAAAAATGTTTCATTTTATTGAATGCACATTAGACACACACATAATCTTCTTCACTGTACTTACATTTCCTTTACTACAACTCGTCTCTTTCAATAGTAGATTTCATTTAATAACAGGGCAAATCTAGACTTCACCAACAATATGGATACAAATGAGAGAGAGAGAGAGCAGAGAGAAGGAAAGAGTGGGAGGGAAAAATCACAGCATCATCAACATCAAAGTCATTAGATGGGGCACGTTGGCCAGAGACGCAACAACAGGGAAGGAATACACTATGGCCTGCAGTAAGGGAACATCTCGGCATTTGTCTGGAGAGAATCTTCGAGAACCACGGCAAACGTACCGGGGTTCGACTCCAGGTCCTCCACAAAGTTTACCACTGCATCACCGTGCTCTCTTCGCAAACATTTTAATATATAATAATTATAAAGGTAAAAATATCAATACTGACTGAAATGTTTACCAACCAGCATTCATTTTTGTTTTGTTTAAAAGAAAACGTACGTACAGTCCATTTATGGTAGCTTCCAACTTTTTCTGAAGCCCTGTTGAAGTTCTACTTTCTGGCTAATACTACCCCTTCATGCAAACAAAACTCAAGTATGTGTAGAGAATTAAACCAAAGGGACAATGTACCACATTCGTGCACACATAACTTACTATTATTTTGCACGAGAACTATTTCTTACTAGTTACTACTGAACCATGTACTTTCTCTCTCTTTTTATTCATATCAATGATAAATTAAATATTATAATTTATAGATTAAAAATAAGTAAAAGTTCAATTTAACAGAACCTAATTTATTTTTATTTTAACAGAAGTACAAAATGCTTGTGATATATAGCATATTTTAGAAAAAACGGAACACGTGATACATAGGGTGAGTTCTCAAACAGTTTGATTTTAAAAAATGTGAAGATACTATGAATAGACTATATACATAGTTTGTAGTTATCTGAGCAACATTTATAATTTATGCCAACAGTATAACCTTCAATTACATGCACGCATTAACAATGCCAAATACCTAATGTACAAATTCGAAAAGAAAATCCAATTACAGTTGTGACTAATTTAAGAATTACACTTCTGAGATAAGATGTTGAGTTAGAGAACTACACTTTTCATTTGCTTAGAATATTACTGTATGTATGCACAGCTGATATCAACGGTCTTAACTGAACAAATGAATCAGCTATAACATGCAGTAATTTATAACTCAGTAAAAAGTAAACAAAAATTATGATAAAAGTGTGAAAATGAAATACCTGACTGAGGAGGGGAGTAACTGGATCATCTCTTCGATCAAGTATGAGCAACAAAGGCGATGTTTCAGTCTGCCGGAAATCAAAGAGGGCCGCTTCTTTTGCCAGAACTTCCTAAAAAAAAAATGACACCCTCCCTTTCCATTTGAAAAATTTAGTTGGCTAAAAATGATACATACGCACTCAACTGTGAATCAATTTCTGGTCATGCAAATGTTCAACTGTTACATTTTATGCTCTGGGCCAAAGTTTTTTTATTATGAAGCAATCTTTACTTGTATACAAGTGTTGCTGCAAACAAACTGAGAAATACACCTTTGTTCAGACACGCACACTTAAATCACAACAAATGTAGGCTTGTATGTTGTAATAAATAATTCCTGAAGTGTAGAAACAAGATATTCAACAATTACCCTGATTTTTTCAGCTAGTCTTTTAGCCATCTCTGAAGATGCCTGGTATCTTATGAAGGGATGCTTCTTAAGTGACAGTAGAGCAGCTGTTATGCCTTGAATACTTCTTTGTAAATGTGCATGATCCCAATTCAAGCCTAGAAAGGAAAAAAACTATGTAAATAACTATTATTAAAGTAACTTATGGAGAAACCTGCCATGCAGCACCTTCAATGTTACGGAGAATATTAGAAAATGGTTGTTCAGTCTTTTGTAAAGTTACCTGAAAATTGTTTTGAAAATGCTCGTCGCAGTGTTTTTGTTTATACTTCTAGCAACAATAAAATACCTAACAACTAACCCAACTACACAAATCTGTACGTACATATTAACGAATAACGAAAGTTTGGTGCTGAAAATCACAAAGTTTAGGGGT
The DNA here is from genome assembly GCA_029891345.1 of Dryococelus australis. NCBI lineage: Eukaryota > Metazoa > Arthropoda > Insecta > Phasmatodea > Phasmatidae > Dryococelus > Dryococelus australis. Next base: position 146,366,835 of record CM057000.1, read on the forward strand.
ATACCCACCCCTAAATACCTATTCCCATCCTTCCTCTTTCCTTCCCCACCCCTCCCATACCCCCTCCTCTCCACGGAGGAGATCATTATACGCAGGGGTACAATTTGCAGTTTCCGACTCATTCATACTACGGACTTTCAATTTGGCATAGGAGCATCCATAAAAGGGGGTCTAACTCAGCCTAAGGAATTTTGAAAATATTAAGTTTTTAAGGGAGGTAGGGGAATATATTTTTTGACCCCCAATATCTCCAATAGGGTTTAACTTGCACTGTTATGGTTTAGCAGGCTTCTTAAAACCATCAGGTTCCATTGTCTTGTATTGTGATGTAGACATCATCTTAACTGTACAAGTATAAAGGAGGGTTGAATTTCAAATTGCAATTTCTCATCAAGTGTTTGCATGATGGGAGACCAAAAAGCTTTAAACCATTAAAGTCGCAGGCACATCTAACTAATTACATTTTTTTTCAAATAGATTCCATCCCCTTTGTACCTATTCCCATTCCAACCCCTTCCTCTCTCCTGCCCCAGAGAGGAGAGCATTTGATGCAAGCGGCACGATTCACTGCTTTCAATTTTTGTTAGCATGTTGTTTCCGCCCCTTTCTTGCTAGAAACTTGCAATCTGACATTGAGGCATCTCTCATGGGGAATTTATACCCACCCTAAGGAATTTTGAGTTTTTAAGAGGGGTTCATTATTTATTCCCAATATTTATGCAATGGTTTGACCTACAATATTCCAATTTGGCACGGTTCTTAAGCCCATCACTTTATATTGTCTCACGGTGTACCATTGATCTCACTTTAACTGTACACTTTTAAGGAGGGCCTGAGTTTCAAAATTTGCTAGTTATCCTAAACGGTTTGAGTTACAGCGATGTGACTGGGTGAGCACATTCAGGGATTCAAAAGTTATAAGCCATAAGCCATTAGGACAACAAGCACCTATGACCATTCAATTTTTTTTTCAAATAAGGGGGGGGGGGGGGGGGGGTGAGAATTTTTGAAAATTTACTCCTTGCTCCCCACAACCTTTTTTGTGGGTTCCCCTGTCCACTTCCAACTCCCAAGTGCTGTGTAAGAATTTCCCAGTTTATGCTCATTTTTCCAACTTTTCCTCTTCTTTAAGGTGGTTCCATTTTCGTGTACCTTGGGTATTGAAGATTCTACTTCAAAAAATTGTTAAATTGTTGCTTTCAATGCATGCACCTACCTTATCCTTAACAACTTTCACGAAATGCCAATTTTTTTTTTAAACCATCCCTTCTTTTAAGCTGCTACCTCACCCCCCCCCCCCTCTATTTCACAAAGCCCCTACACAAAGTCGCAAGGAGAAACAGCATTAAGGTGTGGGGGATGTTTTGCTGCTGTCTATATTTGATCGCTACTGTTTTCATCTTTTTTGACCACAGTATTTGAAATTTTGCAACAAAACATCTTTTAAGGAGGACTTTGTCACAGACTCAAGATTTCCCATAGTTCTGAGTTTTTAAGGAGGGTCAATTTTTGATTTCCAATATTTCCCAACCAATTTGACGTACACATTCCAATTTCTCACACTCCTTAACCGTATCACTTTCCCATTGCATCATGGTGTACTGTCGACCTCACCTTAACTGTACAATTTTAAGGGGGTCAAATTTCAGACTTCTATGTCTCCTAAACAGCTTGAGTTATGGCAACATGTTTCAGTAGGCATTCCCAGATATCCAATGATTTTAGGTCATTAAGATGGCAGGGAAATTTTTTTTCATATTTCAAGTATTTCCTTTGCTCACCTAAACTCCTTTTTCAGGTCCTTCTCCATCTGTCATTAAATAGTATGTAATAATTTCTCGGTTCATGCTCATTTTTAAAACTCCCCCACCCCTCCCCAAAATTCACCCACAAAGAATACACAAGGGTTCTACTCCTGCAGGTTATATCGTTGTCTTCATGCACACATTGCCTGATTCACCAGCACTGAATATTACTGCGTAATTCCACAGGCCTGACCCCTGGCATACTTATATTTATTAAAATTTGATTAAAATGTGCACATAATGCTCTATGCATGTAACATTACGGACATTTAAACCACAAGAGCACATATGATCCACTAATGAAGACCAAACTTAACACAGGCATGCCCATCAATATACAAATTTGTTCAGTCACTAAAATGATGATAATAAAATAATAGGACACACTTGTATAAGCCACAAACACACGCTGCTGTTAATTAGTATCAGGCAAAAGGAAAACACAAGTGGTAAAAATGTAATTTTAAAATCAACCTTCGAAAAAAAAAATCACTGCCCATAACTACATACATGTATATGCTACTGTACAGACTAGCATGCAGGCTCAAAGTTAAGTTGGGAGAAAATTAAAAAAAAATAGTACCAAGACTTCATGTTAAATTGCGATTGTAATGTTTAAATTTATGGGTAATGAAGTTAGTGTTTCTATGCTTTATACACGTTAGAGTATAAACTGGTGTATTAGTAACACATTTAGGGATATGACAATCTCACATTTTCACTCGACTGATGCATGAATAAAGTAATTAGGCCCGTGGCAATGTAATTCTTAGATATGTCAGTATGATACAAAGTGAGGGAGAAAGTAGATCTAAAGCAGGACTTTCAAAAGTTCTCAACTAACCATGTACAGCTTATAACCATTATAACTTATGATAGATAGAGCGTAATTCCTAGACTATGTGCGATGCAATAGCCTCCCTCTGCAAATCTACCTAATATCCACTTTACACAGAGACAGTTATGAACTTTCAGCGAACTTAAGATAGTAAAACCAAATTCCAACATCCAGTTAAGTAAAAACTGCCAACACACTTCCCTAACACAGTGTACCAAACAACCAAACTAACGCAAATTTTCTAAGGTTTTATTTCACTTTCGCTTGCTTCACTGGCCATCGATTTATATTTTCTAAATTTATTACAAACTTTATAATTTATATTTTGAAAGTATTTGAAAAAAATTTCAACTTAAAAAATATACTTAAAAAATTACAACTTAAAGTAATGAAATTAATTTTAACATATTATTTTAAATATTAAAAGGAGTATAATTTTTTCCCCCCTTAGGTTTTATTAGATTTACACTAACTAGTTAGAGTATCACTATATACTAATATTTTATTATTTTCTGGCAGCAAAATAAATTGGTTTTTTGGAGTTCCAACTCTAGATAACCCCACATATAATTGGCCATGAGAAAAACATCCCTTTCTGAAATAGATTCCCATAAATTTAAAAGTTTGTCCCTGGGACTTGTTTATTGTGAGAGCAAATGATACTTTCACCGGAAACTGCAACCGCTTGAAAGGAATAGACAGATCCGTTGGGATCATAGCCATACATGGAATATGCGCTAGCTGCTCTCCGGCGGCAGGCACGGTTAATATTGTTGCTTTTATGATGTTGTTCAGTAAATCTTTTATCAATAGTCTCGTGCCATTACACATATTGATGTCACCCTCGCTCAGTGCTTCACTCGGGGGAGGGGGCAGACAGATAGTGCTTGCTGCTGCATCAACCGCACAATGTGCACCAGTGTGTTTTGTGTAGCATGCCGTTCGCACATGAACGGGCCAGTGAACCGTTCAGTGTCCAAAAGACCCACTTTATCAAGAGTAATCAGCAACCTGCATGTTTATTTTTGCATTTAAGTGTGACACCCTTAAAGTAGAGTCTAATGCATGCCCGAGGAAGTGTTAGCTCCTCCTTGCGTCCCTGCCTTAAAATGTAATTTAATACTGAGTGCCCACCCACATGGTTCACGTGTGTTCACACACGTAAATTGGTTGAATGGTTCCCGAGATATGACATATCACCTAAAATATTGAAATGGGATCTGAGTAGGTACTGGCCTTTACATACCTTTTGTGATGTAAGTAAGTGCCTGACATATTCTTTGCTAAGAACTATGTGTGTACAGATTTGGCGAAATTCGACTAAAGCGTTCAAAAATTGAGTGGAGAGATTTGGGCGGCTCTTAACAGCGAGGTCTTGAGAGCTGATTCAAAAATTGAAAACCCCAAAGGGGGGAGGGGGGGGGGGGTTTAACACACAATGACACACACATTCACAGGCAAGACTCTCATAAGACTTTCCTTTAGAAAGTAGGATAAAAACGATGCATCAGTGCAAGTGGAAGGAAAAAATGGGTGGTACTGTCAGAAGCTGAGTAACAGAAGTGATATGAAGAATTTAATAAGAAATAAAAATTGTTCTAATCAGAAAGATCAAGCAGTGTGATGAGTACTATCTTTTGTAGTTAATGTATGAATGAAAATGATAATGAAAAGAGCTACTGTGAAACTTAGAGAAAAAGTTCTGAAAACCATGTTTGTTGACAACTTAATGGCAAAAGAATGAAGAGCTAATGAAGAATGGACAAAGAGGAGGAAACGACAAATGATGCAGTGCGTGGCTGAAGTGAAAAGATTCGGACAGATGGGAAGCAGTCTAGGGAACATAATTTATGAGTTTGTTTTGAGTAACAAGCAGGTTCAATGCACATGGGAGGGGGTTTTGGGAATTAATGAAATTGCAAGAAATAAAACAAACTGTGCTAATCTCAGTTTAAACATCCTCTGAAAAGTGATGCTAAGTTAGTGGTCACTTGAAATTTTCAATATTGGGTTTTTAGCTGTACCAGAAAATTATATTCATTGTGAAACTGAAGGCAAAATTGGCATAGTTTTTCCCCTACCAGAACACCACCTCCCATTTTCAAATCCTGTGCACGAGCGTGGTATCAAGACGTAGCATGTCAAGAAAGATAGTAAAACTAAAGCAGGGTGTCAGGAGGGGAAAACAGTTTCATGGATGACAAGCCAAGAAAAAGGTTGATGAAACAGACTGAAGAAGGGATGGAGAAAAAAAAGGAATGGCAGAAGAAAATGGAAGAGAAATTATGAAAAGATGGACAAAAATGGTAACAGTTGAATATGATGAACTAGCCTCAGGTTGGGAACATGAAACTATTTAATTTGAACTAAAAATAAAATTTCAAAACACTGAGGTATTAAACACTAGTAATAAACTGTAGTTATAGTAAATGACTTATGATTAAAGACCTACAAAAATCATGTTATTTGATAACATGCCTGCCCTATACCTACCCGAGCATAATTTGTGATTCCAAGAATAAAGGCAACTATAAATGTTATTCACCTGTGCATAGGATGTTCATGGTAAAATGAGCACTTTTGAAAGCCCTGCTTAAGATCTACTTTTATACATGTTGTGTATTCCTCCACCTTATGTAAAATTAACATTGCTATGAGCCTCATCACTTTATTCATGCATTGGTCAAATGAAACTGTGAAATTATTAAGAATGTTATTACTTTACAAATCTACTCATTTTTACACTACGGTGCATTAAAAATATTGAAAGTGAAAGAAATAATTTTAAGTTATAATAAATGGTTAAAACACTTTTTATTACTACACGTTAAGATATGGAACTACATTTCATCCATTTTTACCAACTTTACCGGGAGAATGACACTCAGTACACCCATTAAAATATATGCATGCAGGAGCAGTGACTTTTTTCTAAGGTTAATTTAAAAAGTGCTCACTTTATTGTGAACAGCCGATAATTATATATCTGGTGACTTACTGCTTAACCACTAAGCCTTTACTATTGGCTAAAAGCATCCTTTGGCACTTGTGGTATAACTCGCCAATGACGGAAGTCAACTATCATACATCATCTTGGAGTTCAGTTTGTAGTCACAAAATAACTTGAATTTTGCAAGTCTCTCTTTACGATGGATGCAAAACTGATATTTTAAATGAAAACAGAATTACAGTACATATAGCGACATTCCATGATTAGTACTCACCTTGAACACAGCCTGTAATGTTCAGGGAGAAAAGATGAGGGCTGACTGCAAGGTAGTCACCATAATACTCTTGCACTTCCCTTACTACTTCTTGCTCATCACATTCCGCTAAAGATTTAATATCAGCTTTTGCGATGATGTTGCTGAAATCTAACAGCAAGCAATAAATAATACCTGCTCTACACAAACAATACCTGCTATACACAAACAATACCTGTTATACACAAACAATACCTGCTATACACAAACAATACATGCTATACACAAACAATACATGCTATACACAAACAATACCTGCTATACACAAATAATACCGGCTCTACACAAACAATACCTGCTCTACACAAACAATACCTGCTCTACACAAACAATACCTGCTCTACACAAACAATACCTGCTATACACAAACAATACCTGCTCTACACAAACAATACCTGCTCTACACAAACAATACCTGTTATACACAAACAATACCTGCTATACACAAACAATACATGCTATACACAAACAATACATGCTATACACAAACAATACCTGCTATACACAAATAATACCGGCTCTACACAAACAATACCTGCTCTACACAAACAATACCTGCTCTACACAAACAATAAAACTGTCATGGGGAATAGAACTAATATTAGTAATACAACAATTATCTAATTTAGTGAATATGTATAGAAACCAACGAGCTGAGTAAAAACCTCTCTAAACTATGCGAGGGCTTAAACCTCTTATGAAAATGGACAACTTACCATATGTACTTAAAATAATAGTGATCATGAAGTAAAGGAGACTGGTTATTATGGTTAATAAACCAATTATGTGATATTAATTGTATATAATTGCATAGATAATAAGAGTGACTTAAATATATGATATGCTAACAATAATAGATCTGGAGCACTAATTTTATACCAAAAATTATGAAGTGAGTGAATATATTTCGGTGGCTCTTAACATCAAAGTCTTGAGAGCCAATGAGGGTGAAGTGAGTACGAAGATGCACCAGAATGAAGGGGGGGGGGGGGGATACGGGAGATCCCCAGAAAACCCGCCGACCTGCGGTATCGTCCAGCATGTTTCCCACATGGGAAAATCCGGGAGCAACCCTGCTGGGACTCTGTTGTTGAATGCAACAAGAGCTAGTAACCTTCTACCTCAAAAAGTGGATAGGTGGCATCCTCAGCTGATGTGTTTATTACTGAAATAGCCAGCTAGTAAGATGTGATGATCAAGGTGGATTAGGTGTTGCAGGTGGGTTACAGGAAATGGCCACGTACACGGTGACAAAAGTGAAGGCAGGATGAGAAACAGTGAGTCGAACGGTCACTGCCTCATGTCCAAGAAGAGTGATCAAAGATTTGTGATAGTGTAGTCTGACATTACAGATGAGGACTACAAAACCACTGCAAGGTACCCTTTGTCCGTCCACCCTACGACAGATGTAATTAGGAATATTATTGGAATTAGCCAGGTCTTAGTAACGCCAAAAATTATGGGTTAGTGTTTGTCCAGGGTAAGTTTTAATTGAAAGGAGCAACTGAGAACAGAAAAGGTATTCCAAATTATACGGGTCATTATAAAGTTTGAGGAGGATTGGAAGCATCAGGTTGCGTAAAGGAGTCACAAATGCTGAAAATATTGGTAAGGCCAAGAAGCAGTACATCACACTTGTCAACAAGGGTGGAGGTATACTGAAAACACTGGGAATTCCAGTTTCCGAGGAGTGGAGCAGATTTACAGTTTGCGGAACCAAGCCAGGTCTCTCTTGACAGTCAAAAACAGTTTGATTGGTGGTGCTGGATGTGGCTGAGGGCTTAGGCATGTGACCTGAAAGAACACTGAAAGATTTATGAGGTGTGAACAAAAAAAACTTTGGTAAGACATGTGCTGCACAGGAAGACAATTGTTGGGTAGATGAATTTTGACGTAGTTTGTAGCTTCAAATTTCAATGTATTGAAGTTTCTTTGGACATCCATACTAATTAGCAGGATGTTCATCAGTTTTGCACAAGCATCAGATAGGTTTGGCATCTTTGGGACAGTGAAACAAATTGGAAGAATGACCCTTGTTCCAACCAACACACCTAAATAGGTCATATGCCCAAACAATTGAAATAACTTGCTACCACCTCAATAGATTTTGGCATAATCACAGACTGCCTGTAAATTCGTAATTTTCAGGACCTGAATTTACACCTGCTTTCCATGTGGGCAACATTTGAGTGTTTGATGTTTAGTGCCATATGAGTGATTCTGAAATGTCAGATTTGTGTACCAATATGCAGATTGTTGATGACAACGCAGACATTGTGGTCCACCAGGCAGGTCCAAGTGTCAATTCTGAGCACATAGGAGGGCCAGCATTTTAGCATGGTCCTTCTTGCAACCCATCTGAAATGTAAAGTAATTCTGGTAGTGTATCACCTTCCAAATCCATGTAGATTTAAAACAAAAAAATGAGAACACCAGTCAAAATTACCAACACCTCACAAAACCAAAAGTACTGTTAAATGGATGCCGAGGGGCGTACCTGAGTTCGTGAGGGATGGAGGTCTTAATGAAAATAAAAGCACTAAATTTGATTTTTAATTTATTCACACAGCTATTAGTTACAGAAATAAATTATCTGTCTCCACTATTATCCTTTTAATTTCATAATGAGCACAATATTTAATATCTATTTCAACTGTAATTAACATCCTTCTTTATGTCTCCATTTGGTTATTGTCAATTAACTCATATTCATCATTAGCAAAAGTTCAGTCTACCTGTTGCCATAATTTGTAATGTCTCTCACTCATGCATCCAGTCCAATAGTCCAGCCTGCAGTCATACTCTTCACTTCTCTGATGTTCGCAGAAGCAGATTTTCCTCCCACTGGTCACTTCTCTTACTGCTCGCTTCTCTTCTATCACTGAAACTCATCCATTCAACAACTGCAAGCTCGGAGGCATGACACGCCTTTTATAGCCGCTGGAATTGACCTGGAAGGTTCGCAGCACCCCGAGTCTAGCTGAGAGACACGAGGTCAGTAATACAGAGCATTCTTCAAATGTCTCAAAGACATGCAATACCTATACCTAAAGTCAGGAGTGTCACATGCCCTGATAGGCATAACAGTCGCCCTTTGTTAACAACCCTTTGTCAAAAAGCAGCTACGTCTCTGGTTGCAACAGATAGTGCATGCATCCATAAATCATCTAAATACTTTATCCTTCACTTCCACTTGCTCGTGAGTGTGTAACAATACTCTAAACAACAAATGTTATCATTCTGTGATATTGTACTGTTAATCATTGAGTGAGAAAGTGAGGATATTTCTGCAGCTCTTAACATTGAGGTCTTGAGAGCCAGTGATGATAAAATGAGGTGAGTATGGAGCAGTGCCAGAATGAAAGGGTGGGAGAAATGGGAGATCTCTGAGAAAATCAGCCAACCAGCGACATCATCTTGCTTGATTCCGATGTGCGAAAATCTGGAAGCGACCTTGCAGAGGATCTAACTATTCTGTTTTTCACTTCCACTAGCTCATAAGCACGTAACACTACCCCCTCCTCAAGTCTGTTCGTCCCGAACATACTCTGCAACATCAGGACCTTCTTGAGGGCCAGTTGGACAATGTTGACAACCTTTGGCTTCGCCCAAGAGCCTTGACGACAAATCTGAAAGAACACAACATTGATCTTTTTCAGAATCCTGTAGGGGCCTTCCCAACATTTCTGTGGCTGTGGACAGTACCCTTTTCTCCTCTATGGGTTGTACAGCCACACCAGTTGTTGTTCTTGAAATACCTCGCCTGGCACTCTCCTATCACACTGCGTCTTCATCCTCACTATTTATTCTGAGATGCTGTCAAGCAAAATCATGAATGCCAACAAGTTTGTTACGTAACTCATTGGCATAATCAGGGGCTGCAGCTTACTCTTCTGTCGGTCGTCCAAACAGCAGGTCACTAGGGAGGCGTAGCTCTATTCCAAACAGCATCCATGATAGTATTACCCTTGTGGACTTGTGAACTGCTGAGTTGTAAGTAAGAAGAAACAATATCACCTTTGAATCCCAGTCCTTTTGGTTGTCTGCCACAAAGATAAAAAGGTACTGCTCAAAATTGAGGCTAAGCCTCTCGACGATTCCATCCAACTGAGGGTGTAAGGCTGTAGTCCTAGTTTTTTTCATTCCCAGAATTTTTGTTACCTCCTGAATGACTGCAGCTTCAAATTTTCTTCCCTGATCAGAATGGAGTTGTAGTGACACCCAAAAACTCAAGAAGACATGATCTATAAGTGCGTCAGCCACAGTACAGGTTTCTTGGTTTGGGAGGGGAATTACCTCAGGCAACTTATTAAAGTAATCTTGGGTCACTAGTAGATACAGATTACCTCTTTCTGTGACAGGAAAGGGGCCCAGAATATCTGCTGCTATTTTCTCAAATGGGGCTCCAACAATGTATTTCTGGAGGTGACCTCATCCTCTGGTCCTTGGGTGCTTTCTCACAGTGCAGGTGTTACACAATCGACACCACTTCTCAACATCCTCCCGACAATGAAGCAAGTAGAATCTCAGTCTAACTCTGTCAAGGGATTTATTAACACCAAAGTGCCTACTGGTTGCCACATTATGCAGTTCTTTTAACACTTTGGGAACCCTGCATTCTGGAAAGACCAATTGTAAGCGTGTGTGTTTTCCATCATTACTTTCCCAGTTTCTGTAAAGTATGCCATTCTTCAGTACGAGAGAATTCAATTGTGCTAAGTATGCCTTGACTGCTACGCTCAGGCTAGATATTTTCCTGCTGACAGCTAGCTTCTTTCCCTGTTAATAATGGCTACAAAGTGAGATCATACAGCTGATATTTCATAATACACTCATCACACCAGGTAGGTGACCCATCACCTTGAATTCTTGTCCTCTATACCTTCAGTGATTCACCACTCTTTTCTTCCTGGTGCTCGCAATGACGACAAAATGGCTCACATGGCCTCCTAGACAGTGCATCTGCATTACTGTGAAGGCGTCCAGATGTGTGCAGTATTTCAAAGTCATATTCTTGAAGATGCTGTATCCACCGGGCTATTTGGCTGTTGAGGTTCTTGAAATTAAGTAGCCAGCATAATGAATCATGGTCGGTCCTTTAAGTAAAATGTCTGCCATAAAGGTATGGGTGTAAGTGTAAAATTGTCTTTACCACAGCCAGAAGCTCCCTGCATGTAACACAGTAATTTCTCTCAGGCTTATGCAATAAGTTTTCTAGTGGTCTTTCCTTCCCATCTTTAACCTGAGATTACACAGTTCCAAAGCCTACATCACTAGCATTAGTGTCCAAAATTAATACACCCTCCCTTTTCAGAAAACCCAGGACCTGGTGGAGAAATCAAATTTTTCTTTAGTTTACTATAAGCATTTTCACACTCAGTGGTCCAATGAAATTTTCTCTTCACTTTAGTCAGTACATTTAGTGGTTTCGTGATCGTGGCGAACCCAGGTAAAATTGACGGGGCACATAATCCCAGAAAACTCAGCACTTCAGTTTTGTCATTTGATGTCGGCCTATTTCTTATTGCTTTGGTCTTTTCAGAGTCTGATTCGATTCCATGGGCCGACACTACATGTCCCAAGAAATTAATTTTCTTTTGGAATAGGTGGTACTTCTCAGGAACCAGTTTCAAGTTGCCTGCGGCCACTTTCTGGAATACAGGTGCTCTTCAAATGTCCTTCCTGTCACAACAATGTCATCTAGGTAAACCTGACAGATAACTAAAGGGCAAAATTTTTTCCATCAGGCTGACGTGTGCCATGCGTCTAACCCCAGGCCGTTCCTTACGTCACCAGCTATACTGCCAGTAATACACTTCCACGCCATATGAGAGCAGCTGTAGGCCGACGAGCAAGCGTTCCGCATGAGCGCATGGGAGTGCATTAGTGCAGGGCGAGTGTGGTAAATGTGCAATTATTTTCATCCCTTATTAAAATGGCCCTTTTTGTTTTATTTTATGGTTATTATTTATTAATATATGTATCTCCCCACAGTGTTAATTTTGTTAGTGTTTACATGTGAAATTGTGACGTGCGGCGTACCACATGCATGTGAGTGAGATGTGTTATTTTTAAATATAATTTTTGCATGTGCGTTTAAGTGTTTTTGTGCTGTATTAATTTTAAGATATTATTGAGAGCTTTTTATTTGTTGTGGTACCATGTGCACCATCAGATGTCACATGACATACCACGTTACCATAATATGGGCTGCGCAATATTCAGAGCCAACATTCACATTTTATTTACGTGTGTGTGCACGGAATAATAAATAAATATTATTTTCTTATTTGGCTAGTACTGAACGGTAGTATTATACTAGCTTTTTCCAGTATTCAAATTGTGCTAGTTCATGAACCACAGAACATAAACATAACATGCCACCCACGTGGCGAGTAAATGCATTTTAGTAATAAGTAGTTTTTAAGATATCTTTATCCAGTGTTTTGTATTTTGATTATGAGTGTCACTAAAATGAAAAGATGTTTATATAATAAACACCCCTACCATGCACAGAGGGCACTGTATTGAAAGAACCCCAAATTGGAGGTTAAGTCATATGTCAAAGGGGCAAGTGTTATGTGTCATACTATTTATTTTATATTTATTAATATTGTTTTTAAAGGGTAATGTAAGTGATATGTCCCATCCACACCCTAAGGCCATGTCAATCAACTGCATTTCATTTTGTAACATTTGTGCATTTTATTATAAGTATCACGTGACCTGAACAAGAACTTTCAGCCAGTGGACCAGCAGCTTACCCAGCATCGTAAGTAGTAGCTTCAGAGTCTTCATGTGGAGTGGACGTCGTGCGCGACCGCTCCGGGTCTTCAATTTTTGTATCAGTCATTTAGGTTTTAATAGGTAATTACAGGAACATTTAATTTAATTTCTTGTAACCCGGAGCACGTGCCTACTCACATCTCAGTCTGTCTGTACATGGCCGAGGCATATTGACTTCACCTTAAAACCATGTAGGCTTCACGCAAAATTTTATCAGTTTCGGAGTTAAGTGGAGTTGTCTTTTTGTAAGTGCCTTGAACAAGGTAATGTGAAATAAACCACTGTTAATGGAGTATGTGCACTTGTTATTTCACCGGTTGCTTAACAGTTGCTTTTCCCATGTTCATAATTTTTATGGTAATTGATTAAGGTGTCAGAGAAGACCTACAACAGTCTCCAAGGGAGTGAGAATGCGTTGAGGGAGGCAGACAGCCCTCACTAGCCTAGGCTTTGGAATAGAGTTCGGCGGAGTGACAACATCTTACAATCAGCATTGTTGGGGGCAGACACTCTGCGTTAGCCCAGGCAATTATAGTAATATCATTGAGATCCAGTATCATCATCAACATATCACGGTGGAGGATCTTCAGAGGAGGTCACTGATTGGTTCACGACACCACGACCCCAATCGACATCTTATGCTCGCTGAGCTGGCACCCTACCCGGAAAATATCCATACCTTCATTTCCATCATAAACCCAACATTCTCCTGAGGCCCAAAACTAGATACCATCAAGGCGTTCAAAGGTAACAGGGGCATTACATAGCCCAAATGGCATAACTTTGAACTACCAGGTTCCTTTTCCTTGGACACAAAATGTAGACTTCTCTTGGTCCTCAGTGACCACCTTGCACTGCCAGTACCCACTCTTCATGTCCAAAGTAGAAAACCATTGTGAACCTGCTAGGCTGTTTAATGTGTCATCTATCCCAGAAAGAGGATAAGTGTCTTTGTCACATTATTAAGTTGGCAATAATCTACACAAAACATCAAAGAGCTATCTTTCTTTTTAACAAGAACCATGGGGGATGACCATGGACTAACTGATGGTTCTATCACATCTAGATCCTTCATTTCCTTCAGAATTCCCTCAATTGCCTCATGCGAAGTGAGTGGTCATCTTGGTGTCTGCTTTATGGGCCTGACATTTCCTGTATCTGTGTTCAGACTAGCAGTTCATCCAGTAATTCTGGTAGAGGACATTCTATTTGTTCTATTCTAGAATCTTCTGGAACATTTGGAAGTACCTGCGTGACCTGCTTGCAAACACCTATCACGGCCCCCTCTTCAAGACAAATGGTGCTATCGGACAAATTTACCATTCTGATTGGAGAACTGTCAGAATTAGAAGAGACCAAAGTCCTTGCTACAACAACTTCACCTGGCAGGATGCCAATCCTCTCTGCTGGCTCAATAAATTTTCCTTGACATCTTTGTGGAATGACAATTTCACTAGAAGTGGACAGCACAGTGGGTTGCCTAGTGGTGTTGACACCACCAACTCTGTACTGCCTACCTGTAGAACACCGAGTTGGGTATTGATACAGCATCCCAGCCTATGTAGTACATCCAGCCGCAAAACACATTCATCCCCTATTTCTACTATGTAAACATCATGCTCTATGCTAAGGTCACCAAGCTTCAAGGTCACTTTCATTTTACCTTTAACTGGTGTGATCTCGCCTGTTACTGTAGTTATATAGCATCATTCCACGTTGTCGTCGGGCGATCGCTGAGGGGGAGGGGGGTGGGAAGGCCCAAGGATGTCTGGTCTTACTACTGTTATAGTTGTCCCAGTGTCGACGACCATCTGGCAAGGAACATCATTCTGGCTCCCCTCCACCAGTATTGCATTCCAATACTGATTCACCAAGCATACATATAAGAACATTGGAGCCTTCCCTCCAGCAGTCACCGACCTTTGCCCCTCAATATCGGTATTTACAAGTTTTCTGAATGCGCTGTATTCTCATATATCTGTCTCTCGCTGCATCTTAGCTCACTGCTGCTGCTGTTGTGGACAGTAGGCTCTCAGGTGCCCTGGCTGTCCAAATGACTGGCACTCCGGCCATTTGGGTGGAGGGGCAGAGATGCTCTGTAGCACGAACCCTGGAAGCAATGACCCTCATAGTCGTTTGAAACTCTTTCAGTCTCTTCGTTCATCTGCCTTCGTCATCTTCGTTCAGCGTCACTGCCCATACCAGGTGTCGGGATGCGGCCCCCTGTCTTGCTGACTCCACCTCCTGTGCTCGGACAAGTGTGTCCTGCATGTTGTGGGGTGCAGCCAGATGTACTGCCAACCATACCTCTGTGTCTGCAATGGTATCAATGAAGAAGCAGACTGCAATAATATTGAGAACCTATTCAAAGTACCCTTTCAGAGATAGTTGAGACATCCGCACAATATCTTGCCATAGCTCCTGCAGTGGCTCCCCTAGTCAATGGGCGTGGCTTTGCAGTTGTGCATGGTGAGCATGTCGCAGGCACCCGTCGTCAAAATGTAGCTACAAGGCCGACACCAAAGTGGAGTATTCCAGTTGTTGTTGCTCTGGCAGAAGAGATTGTAGTATGCTGAGTGCAGGGCCTCTCAGTACAGCTGTGAGATAGTAAGCCCACTGTTCAGCTGACAAGCCATTCAGAGTGGTGACTATTTCAAACTGGTGTTGGTACTCCCGCCAAATAGTCTGGCCACGGTAAGGGGCGGGTTTAATTGAGACCCCCTTCCCCTCTCCTGGCTGCACGACACCAAGGCTGCAGAGTTGCTGACAATCCTCCAAGGTTGCTGTATTGTTTATGAACAGCACTGCTTCCTCACTCTTCTCGGCTACCGGTATGATGTTAGTGGAACTCTGTTGTTGAATAAATTCCTGCAACTGCTTCTCTACTGCACCAATCTTCTGTTTCATTTCATTCTCAACAGTGTCTATTCTTCCGTTTACAGTGTCCATTATTTAATTTACACTGTCAGTTTTTATTTTCTTGTCCACAGTCAAGTCTTATATTCACTAACTCACTAATACCTTCTATTTCCCTACCTACATGATCTATTTTCTTGTCTACATTGTCATCTGCAGCGTCTATTTTCTTGCCTCCATTTTGACCAACACTATTTACAATTTACATTTCTGAACTGATTTGAGTATTTGCAGTTTTGTTCACACTACTAATTTTGCTATTTACATTACTATTTCACTTGTTCACATCTTTCCTTACGCTATCTGCACTTGTGCTCACTTTGCTTCTTAATTACTCAATTAATGGTTGCAGTGTTTCCAGCTCTGCAGACGCTTTTCTAGTTAGCATTAACTGAGATGGTTGTACAAAATAGTCTTAATTAATCTGTCTAATCAGTAATTACTAGCCTACTGCTGAACTTGATTAACAATTAAATGCCTCCATCCCACTTCTGACACCAGTGTTACTCGGATGCCTGAGGAGCGTATCTAAGTTTGAGACGGATGGAGGTTTTAATACAAATAAAAGAACTAAATTTGATTTCTAATTTACTAGCACAACATTTAATGTCTATTTCAACTCTAACTAACATCCTCCTTAATGTCTCTGTTTGGTTATTGTCAATTAACTCATACTCATCATTAACACATGTTCAGTCTCTCTGTCACCATCATTTGTAATGTCTTTCAATCATGTATCCAGTCCAATAGTCCAGTCTGCAGTAGTACTCTTCACTAAGTTCGCAGTCGCAGATTTTCCACCCGCTGGTCACTTCTCTCGCTACACACTTCTCTTCTCGCTTGTCGTCTATTGTTGAAACTCATCCATTCAACAACTGCCGGCTCGGAGGACTGACGCACCTTTTATAGCCGCTGGCCTTGGCCTGGAAGGTTCGCCGCACCCCAAGTCTAACTGAGAGACACGAGGTCAGTGATCCAGAGCATTTAACAGATGTCTCAAAAGACACACAATACCCAAGGTTGAGAGCGGCATGCTCCCTGATAGGCATAACAGGAACATTTTGTAAACAACCCTTTGTGAAAAGCATCTGTGTCTCCAGTTGCAACTGATAGTGCGCACAAATCCCTAAATCATCTAACTACTTTGTCCTTCACTTCCACTTGCTCGTGAGTGTGTAACAATACTCTAAACAACAAATGTTATCATTCTGTGATATTGTACTGTTAATCATTGAGTGAGATTGAGGAAATTTCGACAGCTCTTAACATTGAGATTCTTGAGGGCAGGTGGTGATGAAACGAGGCGAGTATGGAGCAACGCCAGAATGAAAGGGTGGGAGAAATGGGAGATCTCCGAGAAAATCTGCCGACCAGTGACATTGTCCAGTTCAATTCCCACATGCGAAAATCCGGAAGCAACCTCGCTAGGGATCGAACCTGGTTTGCCTAATTGGGAGGCAGTAGTCTATTCACAGAAAAAAAAAAAAGTCATATAACATTATATCCCAAAATAGAGAAAAGAAATTAATTATATGCCAAGCATCGTAACATCTAGGAAATTCGCAGCTATGCACATAATTATAGGCTGTTCATGGTAAAGTGAGCACTTTTTAAGGCCCTCTCAACAGTCATTAACCACTAACCTTATTCGGTGGACAAAATGTGGGAACCAGGTTCCTGGGAAATATTTTAAGCTTGAGGAAATCTTTAGTGCTGGGCCGATGCAGATACCGGCGGCGGTTCTTATTGTAAGAACTAAACTGACATACTGGCACTTAACAATGAGGAATTGAGGGGGGCGGGGGAGCTACCCTGCTGAGAGGTAATCATCTACATGGAGAGAGTGAGATTCCATTCCCACCCCACTGTGACAGGGCTATTCGAGATAATAATCTACAGGTGGAACCCGGTTGTGTTCCAGGGATAAGAACCCTTGCATGCTGCAGCATCTAAACCTACAGGGCGTGCTGCGGAATTTGCCATTCCCATGTTAAATGCGGCCTGAGTAGGTTCTAAGTTGTTAGTAGTGGGAGCGTAAGGTTCCTGGAATTTTATGAAGTTCGGTTTTTGTGTATTATTAACATATTATAAGGTAAGTTTCTTTATTAAATTATGAGCTTCATTTCTATTTATGGGTTTTACATATTATTTCGGGATTTAATGATTTTTATGTTTTTTCCAGATTTGTTATTAAAATGTATTGGAAGCGAATTCGTTCGTCAGGGTATTACCTTATGAAGATATATCATAATATTAATTGTTTAAGTTGCCTTGACTTAAGATAAAAAATATATTACTAAAGTACTTTTGAGTGCTGCTTTTATTCCCTGGTTTTAAAGAATTTAAGTGAAATTAATTTACCTATTGTTTTGTATGTTTACTTAAAGCATCAAATAGTACATATAGTGTGATGTTGACTATGATACATATTTCCATCAGATTTCTAAAATACGTTTGTTTATGAACATAGTAAACAAATTACTGCACAATTGAAAAGCTATTCATTTTTCTTTCTTTTTTTACTTTTTTAGAAACAAAGTGAAAACATTAAAATGTACTGTACGTTGACAAATTTCTAAACATGTTTAAGGCGTAAAGGGTGAGTGAGTGAAGATATTTGGGCGGCTCTTAACAGCGAGGTCTTGAGAGCCAATGAGGGTGATTGAAGTGAATATGGAGCGGTGCTGGAATGAAGGGGCAAGGTAAACGGGAGATCCCAGAGAAACCCCCCAACCAACAGCATCGTCCGGCACAATTCCCACCTGCAAAAATTCTGTGACTTGGCCAGGGATTGAACCCAGTTTGCCTTGGTGGGAGGCGAGCATACTAATCGCTCAGCCACCGTGGCCTCTTCAGGGGTAAACTTTTTTTATGCTAATACCTCATTTCTAAATTACCCAAATTGCAAAGTGTGCATGTGTAACTATTTACTGTAAATTGAAATGTATTACAATGTACATCAACACCATAAAGGACTTGTTATAAAAATATGTTTTTAAATTTTTGGGCAAATTTTACCT
Source organism: Dryococelus australis (assembly GCA_029891345.1). NCBI lineage: Eukaryota > Metazoa > Arthropoda > Insecta > Phasmatodea > Phasmatidae > Dryococelus > Dryococelus australis. The sequence goes on from CM057000.1 coordinate 146,385,463, forward strand.
AAATTTTTATGTTCCGGGGAAATTTTTCCATGCTAGGAATTTTGTCACCTCTGCATAATCCAGGCATAAGTTTTGAGGTAGTGAAATAATACACTATGTTTATGTCACATTGCAATGTTTATATTAAAAAACAGCATGAAAGAAAATAATGGAAAAATTTAGAAATCTTAATGAAAGTGCTCAATTTTTTACAAATTTAAAACTGCTTATAAAGCTAAAAATTAACAACGCCTGCAATAACCATATAAATATACAGTAAACAACGCATGAAATCAAACATTTACAAATATGATTTTGTTAATAACTAATAATAGTCAAAATTTAATCATATAAAGTTAAACTAAATTTCAGAACAATTTACAAATATTTTATATGCAATATAAATTCAAAATGTCAGCAAGAAATTTAATTTAATTAAAATACATATTATCAAAAATATCAGAAATTAAAAATATAGATTTTAATAGAATAATTAAGAAATAACAAATCAATAATTAATATTATAGAACTAATGTTAAAAGGCAAACGCAAGAAAAAATGCAAATTAAGTTGAAAGTTAACCAATTATTGCATTGCATTCTTGGGTCCTGCGTAGTTTACAAACTGTAGCTTTCAAATACCTACTTTCACCTCTTAGTGTTTATGCGTTTCTTGCATGCTTGCATTTCTTGCATAGCTTATAAACCTGGCCTAAACGGATCAGTTTATGTTAACTCACATATGTAATAGACACCATAGCGTGGATATCTCAACTCCCTGCAGAGTAACGAAATATTTTCTTTTGTTGGCCGGACAAAAGTTATACACTTCAAATGTCTCATTGGCTCCTGCTGCCCTCCGGAGTCTAGACGTTCAAATAAATAAACCTCTTTCTGCAGTATTTCTGACTGGCCATACACCATGCTCACAATACTTGTCTAGACAAAGTACAGAAAAAATAAAACATATATAAAAACATAACGATACACCATGAGTTATGCTAGGCCTTAACACCAACTGAAACCAACAGGTAGTACGTACCCACAAATATTACTTGCACAGGAGACAGAGCACAACACACTTTTTGCCGAGTGTAAATTTTACATTCTCCTTGTAATATCTCTGTCGGAAACAATGATGTACCCTGTTACTGTTTTATAAATAATCTGTATTAAAATAAGAATCCAAGAATTGTATTATTACAGTGGTTAAAATTAAAAGATCATCATTAAGTTGCAATACTTAAAATATTTCTTATTCAACGCAATTATTTAAAAACCTTGACGCCGGCTAACAGCCAGCGAGTGTTAAGACAATGACAGCGCTCACCACCAAGTGACACGTGGGAAGCACATGCACAAAGAGGCCTTAAACTGGACTTTCCCATAACGGGAATATTGTATTTTACAAGTGTTAAATTTGTTTTCTTTTATTCCAGGTTCATAGTGTTTTTATGTTTAATATTTGTATGTTCATAAAGTGTTGCACCAATTCAAACTGTGCGCTGCACGGAGATTAAGAACAGTTCTCCTCCGGCTAGAATGCCATAACAAAAGACATTAAAAGAAGACAAGAAATTCCAAATTAAAATGTACTATGTCAATTCATATTTTAATTTCTAAAGTGCCTTTTACTTTTCAATATAAAATATTTTACTCGGCATACATAGCACTTCCGCTTATGTGAACCCCGTGGGCAACCATGGTAGGTCCGTGCGACGCTTGCCTCTGGGCAATCTGTCTAAGAGAACTGGCGAGGGAAGGCACTGTCATGTATGCACTACAATTTTTGAGCACTGATTTAGATTACCATAGTTTCAATTTAGTATACCGCTCAACCTTTGCTTTGTGTACGTTAGCCAGAAATTTCCCCAGCATTATGCTTGCGCTTAACCTAATTATTTGTGCCCTTGCGGCTTCTTAAAACTTAAATGAGGAGAAAGGGAGAAAGATGTCAGAGAGGCCATGCGGCCCGCGCAACTTGAATCAGGCACCATCCGCCCATGGTAAAGGCATTTCATAGTAATTTCTGTATTATTGCTGTGTGCAATATTAAGGGCTTTAATTCTATGTATGTATTTCAGAGTATTTTTCATATTCAATCATTTTACGGCCCCATCACGTATGACCATGCGGTCAGATATCGCTAAGTACGTATCTGCGCCATCTATGCGTTTTCAGGGCTTATTTGTGTAGTATCATGTGTGCCATAATTTATTTCAGGGTTCTATGTATTTTTGTTCAGGGTTCCGGGTAATTTCCACGTAAATTGATGCTTTGTATTTATGACCACGCTGTCATTTTCATGTTTGCTTTTTCTGCCATCAAACATGCTATAAGAATGTAAATGTTTCAATCGTCAGGGTAATAATTTTCCCAAAGAAAATACCAAATTGCCTGATCCTAATTTGCAGTTTTATGGAGAAATATTGCAATTTCACCTGCACCACATGGTCCGCTATGAACTTTATCCAGCGGCATCCGAGCCATGTAAGCTTGCTTTCAGGCATGTGTGTGTTTATTATGACTACTCATATCATGCCCCATCTTGTTTCGTTGATATTTGTGTAATTTTGTACGGTGATATTATTTCCGTCCTAGCCGGCTGTGTGTATAGGCCATCATCACACTAACCATGTGCTGGAGGGCGAGCCCCGACAAGTCCATGCTAGTGATGCCAAATAATCACAAGTGTTCATGTATTGATTCATCTTGTAATTCTCTGTGTTCTATCTTCCGGGAAAATCGTCAGTCCACCCTAGCGATTGTCGACCTGTTTCCCTTGTGAGATTGTGTTTTCAAACACCACAGTGAAGTCCTCCACATAGGAGTGTGCTAGTGTAATTATGGGCTGGGGAGCACCCAAACAGAGTTAGCTAGACACGTCCGAGTTTATCATCATTAAATTGCTTGGCACATTATTTGTATGAGCGGTAAAATAAAAAGTAAGTTTCACAGTGTTCCAATCTTTTATTTGTAGTGACAGTGTCCTCGCCACACTACTTTTACAGTGATAAATTGTTTAGTATTGCAAAGTGTATTGTTAGTAAGTTTGGATGAGATGGAAACACAGAACCCACAGCATACCTGAGAACCCTGAGTGGCAACAGTGCTATGACTGGGAAACACCGCTGGCGCCCTAATCACAGTAAGAAATTTGTGTCATCGTTTGTCTCGTGTCTCACCTGACTGAATCAATCTTAAATCTAAATTCAACAGGTTATGGCACCAGAAAAATGAATATCAGCTAATAAGACTACAAATAAAATAACAGCACATAAGTTAATAACTTTTTTTGTATTAAAATGGCATCTATCAAAGATATACTGCATTTCATGTTGAAAACATTGCCTTAGGCAATGAAAAAGTAGAACATGCTGAAACCCGAGAATCCAAGAATGATTGGCAAAAAAGGAAGGCTAAAGCTCAAGGAATAAAATGTAGGAACTATTTATAAAAATTGTGTTAAGCACATTATGTAGGCCTATTAGTTGTAAAACTTCATATGGAATGTTAAATAAACTTTGTTCAATATGTGAAGGAGATCACTTACATAAAAAAAAAGTGATATAGGCTGTATCAACTAACTTCTATAGGTAGTTGTTAATCTGAAGAAGGGTCTGACTTTGCAACACATATTCACAACAGAAAATTGTCAAAATTAGCTTACCAATTAAATGTTCTTGGAAAAAAAGATTGAACATAATAATATAATTAAAAAAATTTTGCAACACTTACCAAAATATTTGGGCAGTTGGGAGTCAATCCCTTAGATCAAAAATGTTAACAAATTTTATTTCAATATTGATTGGGGAGGAGCAAAGAGTTAAATAATATACTAATGGTGACTCTATTGTTGCATTTAAATCACAAGAATTCACAAAAGAAAAATATTATAAAAATGATTCAACACCAGTGTTTTAACTGCAAGCTAACTCAACATTTGTTGTGAGACGGGTCTAGCTCATTAATCATGTAGGCTAGGTATTATTGTGGACTACATCACTGCTTAAGCGTTGAGCTGCTAAGCTGCTGCAGGTTGGTATGGTTATCCCCTCATGGCACAGCATCACTAGTCAGAGGGATACAATTCCCAAGCCGTCTGCACGTACTTTGTGCAAGGGAGAAGGTGAGTCAAGCACACGCAAACATGCACGCAAGTGGGATTGAGACACTTGAAAGCACAACGGTTCACATACTGGCATATGTATTCACCAGCGCCTAATTTGTATAACTCTGCCACGCCACATGTTGGAGTATAAAATACACAGGGCAGAAGCAGTCATTATTCAGTTTTGGGGCAGTGTTTGATCGAGCAGATACAGTCATCATCAGACTTAATCAGTTATTAGAAAGTATACAGTCAGTAATTCTTGGTCCAGTCGTCAGTCAGACAGTGATTCATAAGACCTATCTATGGTCGGAGCTTTGTGAACTCTGTGGAGGTTATATTTAGCATAGCTCTGAGAAGGGTGGCTACAGCGAGTAACATCAATAAAACGTCTGCTGGTGTATTAATGTTCGTGATTTTGACGGTAGCCATGCAGCATGGAGTTGACACCACAACAATCACTGGTAAATAAGGTTAGTAGCAAGGGTTCGAAATTCATCCGAATTCTCGTGTTTATCAACAACCTCCCATGTCACGCCCTAATCAACAGCGCGGCTTCATACAACTTTTGTCAGCCCAGGTTCGTAAACAAACGGGATGTTACGCCAACCAGTCACGTGATTAGGCTAGCAACAAGCCAGCAAAGTGACTCAGCAATTGCGCAAGCAACCATGACCTGGAAACAATAACTACCGCCATAATAACTACGGAGATAGCCGAGGATGCGATACTAGGAGTACCATGGCTAACCGAACAGAACACTATCGTAGAACCGGCAGAACAGTGAATACATTTAGGTGCTAAGGAACGGAGAACAGTTTACAACATAGACAATAGGACAGTTGAAAATGTGCAGAGAGTACTGTTGACGGAATTCGAGCACGGTGTACCAGTAGAGCACCAAGTTGCATTCCAACGTTTGCTAGACGAGCGTAGGACAGTCTTTGCGAAACACGATGCCCTGCGCCAGACTACTGTTGCTGAATACAAAATCTGTTTTATTCCAGTCCATGCTGCTACCTCCCACACCAAGTAAGAATAATTTGAGAATAGATTACAGAGCTGCTAGCAGACGGGGTAATAGAACTCACTAGGAGCAAGTTCAATTCCACTATTATACTCGCACCGAAAAAGATGGGACAATGCGGTTCTGTGTTGATTTCCATCCCGTCAGGTGACGTGTAGTGCGCTTCCGCCCTACATTAGCATAAAGGATGCACGCAGTTCATTGGGAAAAGCAAAGGTCATGTCATCATTAGGCTCATCTCCGGCTCCATGTGGGTGAGCAGTATACGACCTGGGCAGAACACCTGACAGCTGCACTCTTCACACTGTGCTGATGCACAAATGTAGTGACGGGCCAATCACCGGCGGCAGTCCTACTGGGCCAAAACATATCGGTCTGCCAGGCGAGTAGCAGTGCTCACTGATGAAGGATAGCAGCGCAACCGAGACTAGTGGCGCGAGAGAAGAGAGGTGACGACGCAGCCACCAAGAACAATATGCAGCGAGATGGATGCCTGAAATGACCCGGCCACCACCAGCAATTATGTCCGACCAACTGGTGTACCTGCAAACACATCCGCAAATTGGCTGCCTGGCGTAACTTCTGTGCGGGTTTGGTGCCAAAATGGAGCGGAACTCATCATGTGGTGCGAAGTCTGGGACACCAACCTACTTGGTACGCATGAGATGGAAAGTGGTTTGCGTACACCGTGACGTTATGCTCATAGCACAGTAGAAAATTCCCCACAAAAGTGCGCCCAATAACCCAAACACCCAGGACAGTACAAGACTGCATGAACAACAGTAAGCAAGTAACAAGGAGGAGCCCCTACCTGAAACAGGGCAGATCCCGGCATTGAACACGACGGTATTCTACAGGAGTCAGGAAAACGCAAGTTCCGCAGTCAATGTCGTCATCAATCCCGAAAAATAGGGTGGATTGACACCCGCATGTACAGAGCACGTGAGTGAAGCAGGAAGCAAGAGCAGGGAACCGGAGGAGCAAGGAGTAAGCACGGAAATCCAGGAGACCCACAACGGCATCAGCTCTACCGAGCACTCTGGAAGTATCAGCGAGGAGGAAGGTGCAGCAGCACCTTGCTCAGGAGAGCTAGCAGCAGGTGCGACAGGCCCAACATCGCCTGACATACTGGTGTCAGCAGGGGCGACTCTGACAGTCGGCACTGCTGAGTCTAATGGCGCAGTGCCGGGGAGCGCCAACGTCCGGGCTAGAATGCTAGAAACAGCCGCAGCACTTCGAGTAGGAGCTTCAGTAACGGGTGATATCACATCTGCCGTCACCCCGCATTTTGAAAGCAAGGAGACCGGCACAAGTCGAGAGGCCATGAGACAGGCATGACCGACCATGGGAACCGCACCAGAAGTGTGACAACCCACAGACGTCATTCATCTGGATTGCAACTGGAGGCGACACACCTGGGAGACCAAGCGCAAGTGTAAAGAGTGATGGCGACAGCCAGGAGAGCTCACTGCCTCTCTGCAGGACAACCAGGCAGCGACATCCGCCACGAGAATGTGCAGCATGCGGCGACGTCTCGGCGTACTGTAGGCAGCAAGCCAGCACAAGGCAACGACAGCAGGGGCGGCTTCGGCAGCATAGGTCACCCTACGCCCTACATCCACGTCGCAAGGAGCGGAGAGATGCTCCTGTGTTGACTGATGGAAATGGCTGCAAACTGCCTTGCAGGAGGGGGGTTTTTGATGCGACAATGACCCTTTAGGCAGTTTGCCAGCCATTAGACGAGTTCAGTACAGCAGACACTGGACTCTCCCGGGTGCTCACGCACACCGGTGCAATCCGCGCGGTGACTTCGAACAGCAGTGGAACACAGTGCATCAACGCGTGTAGTGCAACCAAAGTGATGCGTGTGCTATGCGAGGGAAAGTGCCGTGTGAGAAAGAGCAGAGTGGCCACACAACCACGTGCACTAATACAAGGGAATAGCACCCGAGTGCTAAGAGCGTAAAAGGTATGCAAAACTGCCTTACAGCCCGGAGGGTTTTTGCAAGACTGTTATTAATTTCTGTGATTTTCATTCCTGTAAGTTTTATCCGCATGTCACCCACCAGAGCTCTGTTTTACGTATTAAAGATATTGTGTTTTATAGTTTTATTCCTGAATGTGCCCTGATTTCATGGTGAGTGCAAGTGTTATGTGAATTTCTGGTGTAAGAAAGTAGTTCCTCGTGGCTCGCCTGCGCCAATGCCGGCCAGTGTGCCACGCGGTACCGCTAGTCAAAGAATCACTTTCTGAGAGTATGGACGTGTGTTAACATGTCCACAGTTTTTGCGTGCCGGGCAGCCAGCAACTTTTGTAACAAGCATTTAACTCGCAATAGATACTTAATTTTACTGGAACCGTTTTCGTTTTGCCACCCTGGACTCTCCACCTCTCAACTTCCCCAGAGCTTGCATCACTTGGAGAAGCGTAACTTTACAATTTAACCTTTGTCTGACTTCGCACAATTTTTCTACAGTGTAACCTGCATTGGTAGGTAAAAGCCGACACCCACGTATGTTGCCTTCATCAGGACGTTCAATAAAACCCAATGGAATAATGTAGACAGAGTTGCATATTTTATTCGGGTTGCCTTTGGGCATTTCAGGGCGCGGGCCCTTACCTTCCCGCCAAAGTGTTTTGTATCATCAAGTGTTCAATTTCCAGTGTATTTGTCTTGCAGCAAGTGTTTAATATCAACTGTTCGCAAAGTATTTACGGGTGTGTGATCCGCCCTAACAGTCCACCGAGCAATACGCAATTGAATTTGGAACACAAATGAGGAGCACCACGACGGAAGGATTGTCGCCTTTGGTCGTCGGCACACAACCCCGAATCAACAGTCAGCTCTCCACAACATCATAGTATTGTGGCTGTACAATACCTGGTGCCTGGGTACAGTATGATTCCAAACCAGCTTTTTCTGGTAAATAACTTTTACCGCTACTGAAAACCTAAGTTAACCCAATTTCACACCATGCCATGCTGTCATGGCACACTGGTACGGCCAATGTTAGAATATGCTGCAGCTGTATGGGACCCAGAGGTGGAGGTGCAAGAACTGAAGAAGGTGCAGAGAAGGGCAGCAAGATAGATGACGGGTAGGTGGAGGGGCATGATGATGAGGAAGAAGGGAACTATAGGCCATCAGCGATAATGAAAGAGATGGGGTAGAGCTCATTGAAGGGTAGGAAGAAAGTCAAAATGCTGGTCAGATGTACAGGATGATGAATGGAGAGGCAGGGCGGGGAAGGTTACGCTGTCAGCTCAATAAGGGGGTGTTTAGAAGGAGAGGAAACACCCAGTGAGTAACTTCAGAGGGTGTGGAGGAGAACAGAGTGGGGTAGCGAGCACTCTGAAAAATTGGGGGGGGGGGGGGGGGGGGGGGGGGGGGCAAATATTTGTGTGTAAGCAGTTTTATAAAGCTGGTAGAAAAGTTTGTTATAAATTTGTATAATTTTTTACAGTAATTTAATAATAACCAAAACCCACAATTAGGCTACTGCCTGGTGGCGAGCTTCCTCACCTCTCCCGAACAAACTCCTTTTTTTCCATGCTCTTCCTGAACTTTCCAACAAACTTCACAGACACTAATTACTCCCGCAACACATCCCACTCCCTCACAGACCTCGCAAGCATACACTGCCTACCCTGCTCCGTTCTCCTTCACACCCTCTGAAGCTTATCACTGTTGTTTTCTTTCCGTTAGTCTAAATACCCCCTTACTTCCCCACCCTACCTCTCCATTCCCCACCCTGTACATCGTGGCCAGCCTTTCAACTTTCCTCCTGTCCCTCAATGAGCTCCACCACATCTTTCATTATCACTGATGGCCTATAGTTCCCTTCTTCCTCACCATCTTGCCCCTGCCTTCTCCACCTACCCTTCACCCATCTTGCTGCCTTTCTCTGCACCTTTTCCAGTTCTCACACCTCCTTCTCCATGTATGGGTCCCATACTGCTGCAGCGTATTCTAACATTAGCCGTACCATTGTGCCATATGCCTTCTCCTTCACCTCACAGCTGACTCCCTTCAGCACTCTTCCCAACATACCTAGAGCCCTTCTTCCGTTCACACTAACCCTCTCTATCTGTTTTATCCATGTAAGGTCTCCCTGCAACACAATCCCAAGATACTATATTCTGCTGCTTCTTCTATCTCTTGCCCCTCCCATCTGTACATTTCCCTGCTTATCACCTTCTTCCTTGTAAACCTCACTCCCTTAGTTTTTATTGCTGTACAATAATCTTCATTTTATTCTCCATGGTCCACAACCATATCCTGTCAACGTCTGCCTGCAAGTCCCCCCCCCCCCCCCCCCAATCAACTGCGTACAATACACAATAATCTACAAACAGTCTTATTTTTACCCTAAACCCCAAACCCATGTCATTTACCATTATGATAAAACAATAGAGGGCTCACTATTTCCCCGATTTCCACAGCCCTCCCCACTATGCCGCTATTTATGGTGCGTCTCAGTCTCTCAGATTGCAGTAAAGAATGCACGACAAATGCGGTTTCCAGATGGCTAGTGATTATCAACAGCCAAGACGTTATACTGCGTTGATAGAATAAGTTTATACAAACAAAAAAAAACTTTGTTAATTTGTATAGTAGTGTATAAATATAACATTGTTTGATTAGCTATCCACTGCAAACTAAGAGTAAGGTACGCTCTATAGGATATCAACCAAGCACACAAATGTAACCAAACAAGAATTAATTGGCTACTACTACAGAACCTAAAACTACTACTTTCGATACCGCCACCCCTCTGAAATTTCAAAAACCTAAGTTATTACCAGCAGAAGCATGAGATAATTCCTTCCAGCCTGGACAATAAATGAGCTAAATGAAGAAAAAAAATAAAAAGAAAGCACCGATATTAGCACAACACTTTAACCTGCTATAACTATCAAGATCAATCTGTCAAGTGTACGCTTCGAACCAAGAGCTCAGGATATTACATTAAGATAGGAAGAAGTGAAATCATGTTGGTGGAATGTGGAGAGGGTTGGCCGGGTCTTTAACGAGGTCTTGATAAAAAATAAATTGCAGTCTTTAGCATACAAGAATGGTTTCTGGGCGGCGTCAAAGACTCCGAAACCTCTGCAAACCACGCAATGTGTAACGCAGTTAGTCAATCATCAGTTCAGGTATTTGAAGTTAATTTGCTGTGGGCGTCTGTGACGGGATCTCACCGTTATTTTATCCATTAAGAGGACTTTCATTCCTGGACCACTTTCTTCTGTCATTTTTGTGATGTACAATTTTACAGCTGCTACAACATTCATTATGTAGAGCAAATTAAACAAAAGAAAGTTATGTTAAAATTTAGAACTTTCAAATTGTAAACACCAAACAGCCCCACCGTACTACACCACACACCTGTGGCGAACTTTAAAACAACATACGCGCAAGCAGCTCCTCATCTGACAAACAGGGTAACCAACATTAGAATAAACGATTTATTGCAAATTTATTAATTTTATTTCTGGTTGCTTGCTTGAATTTGTATATAAACGTAAGGCATGAACTCTGTTCAAATATAGGTGAGAAATAGGGCACTTTAAGTGAGTAAGAATTTTATAAACTTAAATTCATGGAAATAAATATTAAGAAAGAGATATTTTCCCACCAACGTTTACCAGACGGTGCTGCTTTGACACTGCTGATGTGGCTGTGTTTTGTTGGCGTTTGTTTGCGTAGTTATATGTAATCTATACAGTTATTTGGCGCAAGGTGTAAGTTCACTGAACATGTTAACAAAATTCGAAACAAAGTCTGCACGGGTGAAAGGGTTGTCCTTTCACCCTAAACGCCCGTGGGTACTAGCGAGCCTGCACAATGGTGTGATCCAGCTATGGGACTATCGTATGTGCACGTTACTGGATAAGTTCGACGAGCACGATGGCCCTGTTCGCGGAATCTGTTTCCACAGCCAGCAGCCGCTGTTCGTGTCCGGAGGCGACGATTACAAGATCAAAGTGTGGAACTACAAGCAGCGGCGATGCATATTCACCCTGCTCGGCCATCTCGATTACATCCGCACGACCATGTTCCACCACGAGTACCCTTGGATCTTGAGCGCGTCCGACGACCAGACGATCCGCATCTGGAACTGGCAGAGCCGGACGTGCATCTGCGTGCTGACGGGCCACAACCACTACGTGATGTGTGCGCAGTTCCACCCGACGGACGACATCGTGGTGTCGGCTTCGTTGGACCAGACGGTGCGCGTTTGGGACATCTCCGGGCTGCGCAAGAAGAACGTGGCCCCGGGGCCGGGCGGCCTAGACGACCACCTCAAGAACCCTGGCGCCACGGACCTGTTCGGCCAGGCAGACGCCGTGGTGAAGCACGTACTCGAGGGCCACGACCGGGGCGTGAACTGGGCCTGCTTCCACCCCACATTGCCACTGATTGTGTCGGGCGCCGACGACAGGCAGATCAAGTTGTGGAGGATGAACGAGGCGAAGGCGTGGGAGGTGGACACCTGCCGTGGCCACTACAACAACGTCTCCTGCGTGCTATTCCACCCTCGCCAAGAGCTCATACTATCCGACTCTGAAGACAAGAGCATCCGTGTGTGGGACATGACTAAGCGCACTTGCCTCCACACATTCAGGCGCGAACACGAACGGTTCTGGATACTTGCTGCCCACCCTTCGCTGAATCTGTTTGCTGCGGGACATGATTCCGGTATGATAATTTTCAAACTAGAAAGGGAACGTCCTGCATATTCTGTTCATGGCAACTTGCTTTTCTACGTGAAAGACCGTTTCCTTAGAAAGCTTGATTTGACGACATCGAAGGATACAGCTGTGATGCAGCTTCGGGGTGGAAGCCGTAGCCCCGTGTACAGCATGTCGTATAATCCGGCAGAAAACGCAGTTCTCTTGTGCACGCGCACAGGAAATGTTGAAAACAGTTCCTATGACTTGTATGCCATTCCGAAGGACTCTGACAGTCAAAATCCTGACTCGCCTGAGAGTAAGAGATCATCAGGAATCACTGCAATTTGGGTGGCAAGGAACAGGTTTGCTGTTCTTGACCGTACACATTCTCTGGTTATCAAGAATTTGAAAAATGAGGTTACAAAGAAAGTTCAAACTCCTAGTTGTGATGAAATATTCTATGCAGGCACGGGAATGTTACTTCTACGTGATGCTGATGGTGTGACTTTGTTCGATGTACAGCAGAAAAGAACATTGGCACAAGTGAAGATAGCAAAATGCCGTTATGTTGTTTGGTCATCAGATATGTCGCACGTAGCACTCCTTGCCAAGCACACCGTCAATATTTGCAACCGCCGCTTGGACTCTCTTTGTTCCATTCATGAAAATACACGTGTCAAATCTGGCACGTGGGATGATAGCGGTGTATTCATTTACACAACCAGTAATCACATAAAGTACGCAATTTCAAATGGTGATCATGGTATTATCCGCACCCTAGACCTGCCAATCTACGTGACTCGTATAAAATCTAATCAAGTGTTCTGCCTGGACCGTGAATGCAAGCCTCGCATCCTCAACATCGATCCCACTGAATACAAATTTAAACTGGCACTTATAAATCGCAAATATGAAGAAGTGCTGCAGATGGTGCGCAATGCCAGGCTAGTGGGTCAGTCCATCATTGCCTACTTGCAACAGAAAGGCTACCCAGAAGTTGCCCTGCACTTTGTGAAGGATGAGAAAACAAGATTTGGACTGGCATTAGAGTGTGGGAACGTCGATGTCGCACTGGATGCAGCTCGAGCTTTGGATGACAAGTTGTGCTGGGAGAGACTCGGTCAGGCAGCTCTGATGCAGGGAAACCATCAGGTGGTAGAAATGTGCTACCAACGAACAAAGAACTTCGATAAACTATCATTTCTGTACCTTATCACAGGTAATTTGGACAAACTACGTAAAATGATCAAGATTGCAGAAATACGTAAAGATGTCTCTGGGCAGTATCAAGGAGCTCTTCTTTTGGGAAATGTTGCAGAGAGAGTTAAAATTCTGAAAAACTGCAACCAGAATTCCTTGGCATACTTGACAGCTGCAACGCATGGACTTACTGAAGAAGCAGAAGAGTTGAAGAGTCAGTTTGATCCAGAAAAGGACTGCCTCCCAGAAGTTAACCCCAATGCAGTTTTCCTGAAACCACCTGTGCCCATCCGCCAGGCAGAGAGCAACTGGCCACTTCTAACAGTGTCGAAAGGTTTCTTCGAGGGTGCGATGGCAGCCCGAGGAAAAGGACCAGTGAGCACTGCATTAGCTGCAGATGTTGCTGAGGATACGAGTGCTGAAGGGTGGGGAGCAGATGCCGAGCTCGGCTTGGACGACGATGGTCTCGGGGCAGATGAGGACAGAGAGACAATCACGCCCGGTGATGCTGAGGGAGGAGGCTGGGATGTGGGAGATGAGGATCTTGATCTGCCTCCTGAACTGGAAGGATCGGCAGGATCCACAGGAGAGGAAGGTTACTTTGTTCCACCAACAAAGGGTGTGCCACAATCGCAGGTCTGGGCCAACAACTCGCAGCTCCCTGTGGACCACATCTTGGCAGGCTCTTTCGAGACGGCATTTCGACTTCTTCACGACCAAGTTGGCGTGGTGGACTTCTTGCAGTATCAGATCCTTTTCATCAACACTTATAGTCGTTCCCGCACATCATTCTCTGCTCTGCCCTCGTTGCCATCGCTTTATGGATACCCACATCGCAACTGGAAGGATGCTGGTCCCAGAAATGGTCTTCCAGCTATTGGGTTGAAGCTGGCAGACCTGGTGCAACGATTGCAGCTTTGCTACCAGCTGACAACGGCAGGAAAGTTTGGAGAAGCAGTAGAGAAGCTCAGAAGTCTGTTGCTCAGCATCCCGCTGCTGGTGGTTGATACGAGACAGGAGATCAGCGAGGCACAGCAACTGTTGCAGATCTGTCGGGAATACATTCTCGGGCTGAATATGGAGTCTGCTCGCAAGGACTTGCCAAAAACTTCGCTGGAGGAGCAGAAGAGGGTATGCGAAATGGCTGCCTACTTCACCCACTGTAACCTGCAGCCTGTTCATCAAATACTGACGTTACGCACGGCCCTCAACCTATTTTTCAAACTCAAGAACTTCAAGACAGCAGCGTCCTTTGCACGTCGTCTCCTTGAGTTGGGACCGCGTCCAGAAGTTGCCCAGCAGGCACGCAAGATCCTCCAAGCTTGCGACAAGAATCCTACAGACGAACACCAGTTACAGTACGATGAGCACAACCCATTTGCAATCTGTGGCCAGACATACAGGCCGATATATCGTGGCAAGGCAGAGGAAAAGTGTCCACTGTGTGGTGCCAGCTACTTGCCACAGTTCAAGGGCACTATCTGTCAAGTTTGCACTGTGGCAGAGGTCGGCAAGGAAACCATTGGACTGCGTATCTCACAGCTACAGTTCCGATAAACATCTGAAATGGGGTGAATGTACATCTATAGTAATATTTTCCACCATTTATCGCAGTTTAGAATTGTATATATTACAGCAAACTTTTAAAAAATGAACATGTAACTTAAGTATAATTTTGTCTGTACCATTTGTAAAATGTTAGTTAGATTATTGTAAAGTGCTTTTATCACAAAAATTAAATACGTACCTTTGATTCTGTGTAGTTATACTCTGTCCCACGAATAAGTGCATTTTTTTGAGATTTCTGAAAGTAGTCTTGTGTGCAGTTATTTCTGTGGCAAAATATTTTCTCTTGACGTACTAGGCAGGTTGACAGTCTACCGAATATGTTTATGTAAACATCATCTGTGGTGGTTGAAGAGGGGAAGGGGGTACACTACTGTATCCATGGAAACAGCTGTAAAACAGAACTGTCAAAAAAGTGCACTTATTCGTGGGATAGACTGTATATAAATTATTGTAGTGATATTAACTTATAGTAAACCTCAAAACGAAATTCGATTTTTGGTTTAGTGATGTTGCAGTTTGATTGGAAACACTAAAGGACTATTGTGGCATAGTTTTAGACTTTGTTGTGTCTGAAGCAGCCAATGAGAGAACTAGTATTACTGTAACAGATGGCATTTTCTGTTTGTTGGAAATAGGTACAGTATTTTGTACGTTTGTGGATGCACTGAAGTATTTGTGAACATGTGGCTGTACAGCCATAGTTTACCTTGAAACACACGAAGTGGGA
Source organism: Dryococelus australis (assembly GCA_029891345.1). NCBI lineage: Eukaryota > Metazoa > Arthropoda > Insecta > Phasmatodea > Phasmatidae > Dryococelus > Dryococelus australis. Next base: position 146,400,753 of record CM057000.1, read on the forward strand.
AATACGCTGTAGAGATGACACAATTGGAAATTTGTTATAGGCTGTTGATGGTAAAATGAGTACTTTTGAAAGCCCTGCTTAATATATACTTGTATACATGTTGTGTATTCCTCTGTGTTACGTAAAATTAACACTGCCATTGGCCTCATCACTTTATTCGTACTTTGGTCAAGTGAAACTGTGAAATTATTACAAAAATAAATACTTTACAAATCTGTTCATTGCTACGCTTTGATGCATTAAAATAACAAAGTGAAAGAATTAATTTTAAGTTAATCACAAATGGTTACCTAACACTTTTTATTCAACGTTAATATATGGAACTACTTTCCATCTATTGTTATCAACTTTACGGGTAAATGTCACAGTACGCCCATTAAAATATATGCATGCAGGTGCAGTGACATTTTTCTAAGGTTAATTGATAAAGTGCTCACTTTATCGTGAACAGCCTTTACACGTAATGTATAGGTGTAAATAGCCACCACGTTGGGCGCCAATCTTTCTGTAAGGGATTGCTAACAGAAATTATAAATGTTTTGTTTGAATGTATTTATGTATGAGGGCACATGGACTAGTCAGAAACTTCTGAACATTGCCCTACATAGCTCTGCCCTGCTAAGCACGGGTGCCTGGAGCGGAAGGGAAAGGAGGGAGGGAAGTGACGCCACGTGCTGCGGTCTCCCTTTTGCAGTAATTCTCCGTGGAGAAAATCACTAATGAAATTATTTATAACTGTCAGACCATGTGCTAAAACTAAGAAATGTACATCATTTCCACAGCAGGAGTGACATTAAGCAGGTGGAACCAATTAATTTCCAGTTTAAGTTTGGCTTTACCTGGTAACTACCAGGAATTTTTTCACTGAACATTAAAACTGAACAAAACCAAGCACAAGTCTCGTACGATTTGTACGAGAGTGAAACATAACATACACAAAACCACAACATTATCACGGTATCACTGAGGAACATTAGCTATCTTAATGTGTAAAAAAGATGACATACCTACTTCAGTTTATTAAGATAGTGCAGTTCATCAGCAAGATTCATTTTTAGCATTCTGTAGAGCTTTTATCGAGTTAATCACAAAGAAACTGAATTTCAAAACTACACTGATCTAGTTGTAATAAATTAATAGGAAATTGGAATGTCAGGATTTACTGTGTTACCTCTAATTTAAATTACATCACCTCTCAAGACAACGCTATCAAAAAGGTCAATTATGTGAGTGTGTCGATGGAACTGACTCAAATAATTTAACAACATTTTCAACACTTTCAAGTAATTACTTGGCTAGTTCATGGTATAACACTCAATTCTGTTATGGCCTCTGGATTTTGATTAATGCCTTTCATTGGAATAATTCTAGTGGTGCGTAACATACAATTTAAGTACTCTCTGCTTTGTTGAATTAACTCAAAGATTAAAATTCCAAATAAATTAATGGGTTTAGGAGGAGTCCAAATGTTTCTAGGTCTCTAATAACCTGTCCCTGGTTGAAATTGCAAATATTAGTTACGCCAGATGGAGTGGGTCGTACTCCATTTCCTCGACGGAGTCAGCAGCATTTTCAGTGCACCAAAAATAGCTACAATATGGCTATCAGGCCTCTTCTTCACGTGCATTTAGTAAACCTAACCACTGGGTACCTCTCCAAAAAGCTGAGTTACCCTAACTTAGGCTGGCGGACATAAAATTCTGTACGATAATTGCAACCTAAACTTAGGATGGTCCGTTCTTCATGATGAATCGAAGGAGAGTCCTTGATACGGGGTTCCCTCACCCACGTTATCACATAGTTGGAAGTGATTATGATGTGTCTGGCTTGATGTCACAGTGCGGAAAATGCTGGTAACTTTACCAGGTATTTCAAATTCATGCAAAGAGGTCACGTAACATTCATTTCTTTACCAAAGAATATGTCCCTAAGTTCAATTCAAAATCAAATAAAACTTATATAATAATAAATAATAATTATTGCTCAATTGTCATCAAAATATATACGAAAATTAATTTTACGTTTTCTTAGTGAGAGGTGTTCATCAAAATATTTACAGAAATTATTAATTAACCTTAGGGCTACTGTTATGTTTCCCGTATGAAAATGAAATCAAAGAAATTATTATCAACAAATATTGACCTTGCACAATACAAACAAGCAGGTAATTAAATACAAACAACTTTAAAATCTGGAGTAACATACCACTGCAACGTATATTTGGGAAAAAATTCATCAAGGTATGCAAAGTCCAAAAATACATCTTCCAAATTTTTTCTGTCCTCAAGAAATTTTTAATGTCATAATTAATATATTGGCTCCAGCCAATTTTCTTAAGCAATATTTGTGTTTCTGGTGATTCTGCACAATTTTCATAACTACAAGAAGAATGTGTGACAACAATTTTGGTATTATTTAATATTTTTTAATGCAAATACTCTTAATTTTTGTTTTAAAAAGTTAATGAGCAAAGGGGTTGCAGTGGTGTAATGGTCAAGGCAACTTACCTGCCACTTAGACAAACCGGGTTTAATTCCCAGCAGGGTTGCCCCCCGGGTTTTTGCATATGTGGGAATCGTGCCTTACAATGCCACTGGTTGGCAGATTTTCTTGGGGATATCCTGTTTCCCCTGCCCTTTCATTCTGACACTTCTCCATACTCGCCTCACCCTCATTGACTCTCAAGACTTTGTTGTTAAGAACTGGGCATATCTCTCCACTCAACCTTAACGAACAAAAATGTTATTGGTATATTTTGTCTGAAACTATCCCTGGCAAATCCCAGAACCTGATTTTCTTATTCTGGTATAAACATTTCAGCAAAACTTCATTTTTTGAAAGTTGGGTGGTAGAAACTAAGGTTTCAATCAATGGTATATCATAACCATCCCTTAGGCAACAGGATGTAAAGCACTAAGATAACAGAAAACTTTAGCAAACTTTGTGTAGAAACTGAAGTTAGAGCTAACTGTTTAATAAAATGAGCAGTTTATTATTCTATTCACTAGGAAGTGTTTCTGGCATGCAGTTGTTAGCGCATGAGTAGCTGACAAGTATGACCACACAATACATTTGCTGTCAATGTGATGCAGCCTTTACTTCAACAAATTTCAATTTATACCAAGAAAGGCAAACAATTATGTAGTATCTTGGTTTGGTTGTACAACCATATTGTCGTTCGGCTTGTAGTAACGCACATTATTCTCACTGTTGGTATTATTAGTTTATTGTATTGTTTTTTATTACTTTGTGTGAAAAAAAGTTTGTTGTTATACAGAATTTATGTCAAATAAATTATGTTCTGATTGTGAAACTTTTATGTTCAAAGAATTTAATTCATAATTTTCACCTGCACTCTCACAGCTAACCATTTTGTGAGTGGGCATGCACATTCAGCAGAACTTGTAGTGTTGCCAGTTAAGCAGCACCACAAGTTCTGCTAAATAAACTGCTGCTAGCGACAATATTTATTTTTAAAAAAGGACATTTGTTTTAGTTTCTGCTGTGTGGTTTTGAGATATTGAAAATAAATACTTTCAGTGTGCCCAGTTGTGAATTTCACATATAAAGTAGTAATATTAATTGCATACAGTGGTGATACATCATCTCCAATGTAGGGGGTGGGGGGAAGCATTTAGGCACCCTCTCCTAGGAGGGGGAAGGAGGGGAAAAGTATTCAGGTGTCCCTCCTAAGAAATTTTTACTTCTTATGGCATCTTCCAATTGATTGCACTGATACACTCATTTGCAAAAAAATTGATCATCCTGGAGCTGTAATCGTAGTGGCACAGGACATAGTAATACGTATACAAAAAACATCAAAATACTGTACCACACCAAGCATGTATGGCAGGGGACCAACACTTGCAGTATACACTTGAATGTGGCGTTGGATCACCTGTAGCACGAAGACAGGCAGCAATATGGTAGGGCATGGAGTTGTATAGACTTCAGATATTTCAGAGAAATGTCACAGCAGCCAAAAAATTTTTAAAGACTGCTATTTTGTGTAAAAGTGTCCAATAGGGTCTAAAAAAAATGTTCCTACTAAGGAAATGTCCAAATTCAGGTATGTACTTGTGGATTTTAGACCATAAGCGGATTTCCCAATAGTGCCGCATGATGCGGTACGTTGAGCTTCAGTTGATCAGAGTGAAGCAGCGAATTGTCCCTGCCGTCTGCGTCGAACGCGTTGCATGAAATCTTGGCGTTGCGTTCATCGGTGTCGGGCGACGGTAGAAAAGAACTGTTTGTTTATAATATTTGCAGGTGTAAGTGGTTTGTGTTTTCATTGAACGAAATTGTTAGCATTTCAAATGTCTAGCGAAAAGTGTCTCGAAGAAAGGTGAGAAGCTGAGATAAAGATCTGAAAACATAAATAAACGGTTTGCAGATATACTTATTGGAGTACAAATTTATATCAATTTTGCCTACCTTTAGGAAAACAAAAGTATGTTTACAGATGCCTGAAGAGTCATTCATGTTCTGCAACATTGTTTTGAATTTTACTATAATACTTTTATCAACCAAAAGTGTATATCACTGAAAAATAATTTTACTGACGAAATGGCAAGAAACTTCACTATATTTAGTTTGTTTTTTAGCATTTCATTGCAAGCTTCCTGGCAGGTTACCAGATGGAAGCATGGTCTGTGTCGCCAGCATCAGAACATCGCTTTATTGCGAAGATGTAAATGACGCTCGTCGCTGGCGGCAAGCAACGGATGCGACGCACCGCATCGCGCTGCTCTATTGTGAAAACCGCTGTACTTCACTTACTACATATACTTCACCTGCCCTCAATTTAAATCTGATGAATTCAGACAAGCATACTTGTTTGCTTTGTTAAATCTACTAGTTAGATAATTAGTTTCTCAACATTAATTTAAACAAATAAAAACCTAACATTTTTGTAGATTAGCTGTGCACCCCTACAAAATCCTAATTTAAAATGCCTTTTTGTGTTTGTGTGTTGCCTACCTGCCAGGCAAGACATTCTATTTTGAGAGTTATGCATGGATTTCTTGTAAACACGTCACCTGAATGTGTTCCAAGAACACTGCTTCTTTAGTTCAGTTACATGTGCCGATTCATAACATGTCTTAAAACACTGTGTACATCTTAGGGTTATGAAGTTTTATTTAAAAGTAAAGATGTCAAACACCTATTTTACCATGAGGGGGGGGGGGGGGGGGGGAATTTTGCCAACCACATTGTCAGAGGTGTAAGATCTCCTTTTTATAAAAAAAATTCACTCATATTACTTAATTGCAGGTAGTTTCCAATATTTTGAACGAGAAGTATTTTAAGATTAGATTTTAGGGGATGCACAACTCGCTTAATAAATACTTACATACATCTTATTTTTTTTATAAGTAGTTTGTATGTTGTGCAAAAACACCAAGTATAAATGATTTTAAATTTTGGCAGTCTAAGCACTGAGAAAATATCAACAAAAGGATTTAAATCACAAAAATATAAAGAGGAACTTAATTTAATATTAGATTGCTAAAAATAGTGCAAAAATACACATAGGTGGGAACTGTACTTTTATAATACACATCCAAATTGAAAATTGCTTAAATATCGTGTGTAAATGTACTCCTTTGACAGTACACAAACTTTTTTTGAGATGCCGTTGTTACGAAACTGGCAATAACATTTAATTTTTTTTGTCTTAATGGTCAAGAAACTAATTGAAGCAATAATTGTATGTATACTATTATTATTATTATTATTTATTATTATTACTACTACGACTACAAACAATGCAACCGAAACCTCTGGTGGCACATTTTCAGTATCATTATCAGGCTAGAGTTTGAAAACTTCAAATATTTTATAAAAGGAAAAATACAATAAATTTATACCATAATAGTATTTAAGCATTCATTTATTACTCTACAATGTAGTCATATTGAAATAAATTGTTATCAGAAAACTTCAAAAATATAGAAAAATGTTTGCCTTTAAAATTGGTTCAAAGTGCTGCTTATTGCTCTGACCCAAGTAACTGTATTTTGTACAGATGCACTATTATGATTAGTGAGTATTGATTGGATTGATAAAGGCTGTTCGCGATAAAGTGAGCACTTTTGAAATCAAGCTCTGGAAAATGTCACTGCCCAAACCTGCATTTATTTTAACGGGTGAACTGAATGGCATGCGGCCAGAGAAGTTTGGTAGTCAGAGGGAAAGTAGTTCCATGTCTTTAAGTTGAATTAAAATGGTTAAGTAATCATTTGTGAATACTAAAATTATTTAATTTGTTTCCTGCCCTTTATAATGCATATACATGCAATGAGATACTAATTGGTGAAATATTCACTTTTATAAATATTTCACAGTTTCGCTCGACTTACGCATGAATAAAGTGATGAGGCCTACGGCCATGTTAATTTTACATAAGGTGTACGAATACACCACGTGCCTAAAAGTAGAACTTAAGCAGGGCTTTCAAAAGTGCTCAGTTTATCATGACCCATGGTTCAATCAGTAGATCAGTGACTGGCATCCCATCTCTGATATCTCTGGTCCAATCCCAGGTCCCGGTGGGCAGTAAAATATAGGGTCCTCACGTGGGTAGAGTGGTGTACACTGCCATAGTGTGGCAGTTTTTTCGGAGCTTTTCCATTTTCTCCCACATTTTTGTTCCGCTGCCTCTTCACCCCCATATGATCATTTCTCATCCATTCCGCAGGCTGGCCAGAGCGACAGGTCTATCTACCCCTCAGGCAGGAACATGCAGATTTGATACATTACAGTTTGTTGTAACGAGTCAAACTAGAGTTACGGACATCAGAAGGTACTTAAACTCAATACTATCTGCACCAGACGTGATGGCAATTATCAGCAGGGGGTTTGAGCAAATCTACACTTTCTGATCGAATTGAGGAGGGACAGGGGCTCACTGTCTCATCATAATTTTGGAACACAAAAATTAAATTAATTTTTAAAAATCTATTTTAAATCAATTCTGATGTATTATTTCAAATTTAAAACATTCACAGGACAGGTTCATGTCAAGAGTTAAAGAGTTTTTGGGGGTCATGTCCCCTTCAACATCCCCCTCTGGAGCCACTCCTGGCTGGGTAGAAGGGAAACAGTTGCATGTGCAGCTCTATATTTGTATTATCCTTAAAACATTCTGTCAATCTCTTCAATTCAACTGCAGAAATCATTTATGATGAATACCAGTGTACATTCAGGAAGATATAAAAATTTACTTATAGGAGTGAAAGGAAAAGTATAAAACTTGGGTGTGTTGTATCCGTGAAGCTAAAAGCATGCTTTTAGACGTATTGATCAACAGAGTTACTGGAAGGGTAGCCAGATACAGTGGCATCACCTGAAGGTCTGCCCTACAGGGCATATTACACAACACTAGATTCCTTAAAAACTTGTGCAAGGTCTGCTGGCTAACATGGGATCCGTCATGGCATTTGCAGCCTTCTACAGACAGATTTCAAAACAGATTTTGTAATAGGACACGTCCTATTTTTCGTGGCAGGTTCCACACCGACTTTCTTACCTGGCCAATCACATCACAGTTTCAGAGTATAAGGTGCTCCCCATGGCTACTACTTGAAATGAGTTGAAAGAAACCAAAAATGATGCCTTCATCTTGATTATACATTTGTGATGTGGACACTCTTTGAAATATATTTAAAATTTGACAAAGATGAATAATATTGGTGATGACAACTTCTAATTACTGTTTAAACCATCCTAAATATTTATAACATTATATTATATATATATATATATATATATATATATATATATATATATATATATATATATATATATATATATATATATATATATATATATATATATATATATATATATATATATATATATATATAAAAAAGCCGTATTTAATGACGACAAGCTGTTGTGAGAAGAGGCAATACAGTGGTAAAGTCACGGTGCCCGTGATGCAGTTTCACATTTGGGCATGAGTTTGAATCTATGTCAAACACAATTTTTTTTTACAATAAAATATTACATATGGATAACAACTTTGGTATGTAAAGTAACAGTTACATTTTGCAAATGGTTAATAATTTTCGTCACAATTAAAAATATATAACACTCGTACACTTGTCACTTCACATCATTTTCAAGGAAATGAATTGATGTAAAGGCCAACAATAATATAGCAATATTAAGATGTGCTCCTAGTTTTTTACAGGCCAATGCAAGTTACTGACTTGTAGCAGGTCTACGAATGAGATGTTATTTACTACGAACCACACATTACGCATTCACCAAGGGCGTCAAATGCTAGTATACGAACTGCTTTCGTGTAATATGAATCCTCCATGGCAGCTCATACAGTGGCTGGTTTACTGGCTCGTGCACCAGGGCTTGTAGCAACTTTTACAAGAACCAAGTACGGCTGCAGGTATCGTGAAATATCTGCTTAAAGAAAATTAGCAAAATTGCCCAAGTAAACTGCAAAATACTACTGCGGGATAAAAGGTATGTAAAATATAGTACTAACATACGTAAATTACTTAGCTCCATTCTGTAGTTGCTGTTACAATGGCATTACGTCCACTAGACTTATCACAATGTGAAAGTTAGCATTAAGTATTCTGCCTGCCAAGAAATATTTTGAATGTCTGAGGCTTAGAAGCACAAGATACTTAGGATGACCATGGCTGGCACATCACTAGCCTCATCACCTCTAGGTGCGAGGCATTGAACTGGCGTGTAGTTCTTAACATTGGCGACTCACCCCTCTGAGACTTTCAGCTGTGGCCCTCTTACTATATGATATAATGATAAATATAAATTTGTGCTGCACATTCCTAAATACATACTGCACCAAAGTTTTATTACCTAGAAATGACTAAATATGCAATACTTAATGCTGAATTATTATAATGTAATTTCTTAGCACTATGCGATGCTAGCACCTGTCGCACAAGACATTTCCTTTGCTTTCAACTCGACGCGGTGGTATACTCTTTGCTCGGCTCGGATCCTCGCCTCTTTCCTCTCTCCCTCGATTTCCCCTCCGCTCATACCTCATAATTTTTTATACGATTCTGATAGTTTATTTAAGTCATTACGCGGCTGGAGCTGCTCCTATTCTATGCCCTGCAGTCACCTGACTGTGTCACTTGCAAGAACTCTGCAACTGGTTTAACTGAGCAGTTGTCATCCTGTTGGTTGTTGAAGCCATGATGGGGCTTATTTTAAATTAGTGTTGTTCCCTGAGCTGCTGAGCATTAGGACGTGATTAATGGTGAGTTGTGGACAAATTTTGTGTGGTACTTGGGCTGTTTTTAAATGTTTTAGTGTTTTGTGTGGCATAGCTGCGTTTGTCTTGGGTGGGCAGTAATGCTTGAGTTTTTTTTTTCAAAATTGTGGTTTTGGTTCCTTAGTTAAATTTGTAACATTGTGTTTATACAGAGTTTTATTGCTTTTTTTAAAAATGATTTTCCAGGTTAACTTTTGGTTAAATTTCATTGTTTTTGTCTCCCTGAGTGTATTTTGTCCAAATATTTCCTTTCATGCCAAGGTTTAGAAGTAAGGGCTTTATCAGTTTTAATGTGAGGCTGTAATACGAATGTTATTTGTACTGCGTGGCATTTTGGTTCTCAGACTTCAGAGCGAGGTGACGAAACTTTTGAGATTAAAATTTTTTCTTAAATCCTATGCCATCAGCATTTTTGTCTTACCACGCAGTGGCGTGAGAGAATTTATCAGCCAATAGGAGCGAGCCCTGGCCAAGTGTGTATTTTTAGCTTTTGTTAGAGAGTGGGGGTTAGCTGTGGGCACCAAGCTGTGCGTGGCTAGTCTTGTACTCTGCCCCAGTATTATTACTACCACCACAGAGTAAAGATGTAGGGCTCGGACATTGTGTGTCTTCACCAAAATGTCAGTCAGGGAGACAGAATCTTTCGTTTCACTTAAATTACTACAACAACTTTTTCAACTTAAATGTGACTGCTGCTGTGATTTTGTACCTGTGTGAGTGCAGAGGAGAGGGGTGAGGTGACAATTTCTATCAGACTGATGTGTTTGTAGTGTTTTCGACCGTCTAGAATAAAATTGGTTAAGATTCTAAATGAATCACGCATCTTTTATTTTCACGACAGCTAGTTTATAGTGCACCTTTTCCCGATGAATGCTCGCTGGAGCCCAAACGGTTAATTTTGAATGAAGTGTTTGTATTGGAGTGTAGTGAGTGTATGCTAAGTTTCAAATACTGTTTTGGTTTAACTAAAACTCCATGTTGCTGTGTCTCCCTGTTTTAACGTGTCATGTATTGTATTGTTCGCTGCCCAAGAGTTAATCCTTTTTTAATTAATTTGGTGTCCATAAATCTCATGTTGGGCTGTTTTGTCTACGTTTTTAAATGTGGTAGCGAGGATGTAATGCTTACCTTGTCCTGTCATGTGTCTATTTCACATTATCCACACACGCCGGTATTCTCACACTACAATATAGTTGCCATGACTTATGCCCCAACCTGTGTATTTTAATGTCATATATAATCCCTCAAGGGCCCTTGCAGAGTTTATTTTCAATTTTCAAATATACAATTTAAATTTATTCTGGTTAACATTATTTGTTAACATTATATTTTTTCTCATATCTGCATTGTCATATTTGTTGCATGAAATGGCTGAGGTTGATTTTATTTATGGGGTCAAGAAAGAAGAACTTTTGGATTTACTACGAGATCTCAAGTTTGAAGCCGATGAAACGATGACCGTAGCTGAACTGCACCGAGCTGCAGTGATCTTGTGACGTCAACAAGGTCCAATAGCGCAATCCTCTCAGCGCATGGTCCTGGTGAGTGTCACCAATGGTCCACCTAAAGTTGATAAACTGTTCCTTGTAGCATTGCAAACCAAACTCCTTTGACATCCCGTGAACATGTCAGTATTTTATATTTCTTTATCATAGTGAGCAAAATATCTAGCCTATGTTCGAGTACTGAGGATAGTCTTTTGTAAGTCATAGCAATTAAGTGTGAGGGATTCACACTGCAATTACATCGGAAGGTGGCACTTTCGTGGGCATCAAACATAATTGCGACTGTGACTATATTTGTAGATACCAAAGACCAGGCGAGCCGATGTATGAATTGGTTGATTCTATATGCGCATTTCATGATGCATTGTGCTTACAAATGAGTAAATTGGTTAGTGTCATTATTGATAATTTGGCTCTGAACGTATGTGCTCAATGCACACTGTTTTCAGTTCCACATAATTTTCGCGAGCTACGTCAGCTGTGGAAATGCAAATCCGTCTTGTAGTCTCTAGCAAGTATTGTGCTTGTTTTCCACCTGCTGTACGAGCCGGCCGCAACTGTAACTCCGCACCGTCCGGGCAAATTTCTCATATACAGTATGTCGAACAATGCGGTTTTTCCATGCGGTGCAGTGACTGTGCTGTTCAGGGACACGTAGCAAAGGATTGTTATCATAGCAGGCATACCATGTCTGAAAGAAAGTGTTTTCGTTGTGGCGAGCTCTGGCACCTGCGTAGGACTTGTCCGAAGGCAGGAAACTGGGATTGACTGGAAATTGGCATGGGTTTTCCAGTTGGGCAAAGGTAAAAATTTGTAGATTTTCCTGGACGTTTCCCTTTTAAGTTTCTTCAAATCTTTCCCATGACATCATTTTAGGGCTTGAATTCATAGGGAAAACTAGGGCGTCAGTTAATCTGGACGCATTTTATTTGTCCTTTGGGTTTGCTCCGAACATCAGGATTGGTCTTCAGGTCGATGCTGTCCACTTGATAACACGAGTTCAACTGAATATTTCAAAATCAATCAGATCAGTTGAGAGAAGAGTTTAGTGACCTCATGTATTCACACATTGGAAAATGTTATGTTCCTCAGTATGTTTTCCTTGATGGATGATATTCCGGTGTGCAACCAATATTTCAAATGTCCCCCATCCCAAGCACCAAGCATTTAGGGTGATCATAAAGTTACTAGAGCTGGCGTTATTGTTCCATCCACATCAGACTATTGTTCACCCGGGTTTTGGTGCGCAAGAGGAATAGCAGCAAGTACTGTTTGGTGGTTAACCATTCTCTAGTGAAAAAGAAAATTCATAAAGACACATTTCCGCTGCCTACTATTGATTGTGCCCTTCAGCACCTGGGTAAAGCCCACATGTTTTCAGTGTTAGATCTCAATAATAGTTTTTACCAGTGTTTGCTGGATCCTTCCTGCAGGAAATACACTGCTTTTAGCAACAGTGGAGCCAGTTCAAGTTCACATGTATTCCCATGGGCTGTAATTTTGGCAGTCAAGCCTTGTCCCGGGTATTGGATCACATCCTGTCAGAGTATAAATTTAAGTTTGTTTTTAATTATACCTATGACATCATTGTGTACAGTGATGATCTGGAGTTCAGTTTGTCCCACTCGCATCAAGTGTTTCTCAAAATGCGGGAAGTGGGTTTGACACCTTTCTACAAACAACACTATCAAAATAAACATGGATAGGATTTGACGTTATAACAGTGTTGACACTGTAGCTGATAAATCAGATTTTATGTTGCACAGTTGTAGTTGCCATGGATGGGGTATTTATGGCTAACGAGTCTGCTATTGAAAGAAGTTGATGGTTGGTGGACGGTACAGGAGCCGCAACCTGAGCTATTGCAGAGGTGGGATCCTTTGGGGGCGATAGTTTTGTTGACATTTGTGGTGAGCTGCAACTGTGAACCAACCAGTTTGTTGCGGAAGTTAGCTAGCCTTTTGAAGACCAATCTGGGTGGTTTGGAGAGCAGGTCTTGTGTTTGTGGGGAGGAAGCCAGAATTTTGTATCCAGGGTGGTGAATGTTTCTGAGTTTACTTAGGCCTTAGAATGTTGGCTCTCTTCCCAAAATCAACTTTAAGCCTGCACAAATGATTTTCACAGCAAGAGAGAGAAAAGATAATTACTATAATACAACCATCCCAAAATGAATACATTAATATCAATTGCAATGTTATTACAGTAAAGTCTCTGTTTACCAGACTAATTGGGGGAAAGGCTTACTTTACCATTAATGTTTTCAATGTGGCAAAGATGTCTGTGCAGCCAGAAGGGACAATGAGCCGCAAGTATTTTTGGTTAAATATGACCGACCATTAGCTGCCCAAGGGAAAGGAAAGAATAGAGAGAGAGATGAGTCTCCACTAACTACTTGCAGCAAGCACATTAACTTGCCCCATCACATTCTTTTATTTTTATTTTGTGTCCCCTTGAGTTGTTAACACTTACACTCCTGTGCCTGTCTCTTTACATTTTACAAGTTGTTCAGGCTTAGATGATACTTTGGAAACAGAAACAGGCGGCATACCATCCCTTTACCCTGCTGTGAACGTGAGTGTGTGACAGTCAAATGTAGTATTTACCCATTTACCACATGCACATTTTTTCTCATAAATGCGAAAAGTACAGATCCTGGTTGTCTTTTAATGGTAAGAATATGATAATAGGCATGTAGTGATATGAACAGCAATACCATCAGCCATGTAATGGGCCATGTCACACTTACCATGCTCCCTAAGTTCATACTGTACATGTTGACCTTGACAGTTTCTAGTTGTGTTTTTGATTTTCTGCCTGCTATCTTTCTCATGTCCTGTGCACAGCTCCCAGGCAGATAAAAATGATACATCACAAGTAGATATTATGCCTGTATCATCGCTCTCTTTAAAATTCATTTTAAGCAATTTTTGCCACTGTTCAACAAATTGTGAAAAGCTAGCACCAGTCACTCCAAGCATAGCAGAGGAGAAGTGAAGGGGAAGACAGTATGAAGGACAAGGAAAGCAGGGTTGGGATGGAAGTAGGTCACACACGTGAACTAATTCAATGTTTTGACTGCTGTGAGGTGTCACGATGCCTTCGTTTGTTTCAAAGTGCCAGCTCACAAATCATAGCTGAGGGCTTGGATGCTTTGAGTACAATAATCTTACATTGATTCCTGTAAAAATTCATGTACAGGCTGGCATCAAAGTTGAACTTTTATGTAATACAATGTCCCACTAATAAAGAACTGAGGGAATAGCTAGTTGAAACTTATTTGCTATGGCTAAGGAGTATTGGAAGTTAATGGCTTCGCTGGAGCCTGTATTTGTCGCACGGCAAATAAAATTAATGTGTAGTGTGGTAGGTCTTTCGTAAACCTTGTGTTGTTATACTCTAATGCCTATTAAAATACGAGTGATAATAATTAGTCAAATTATTTTTTACTATCCTAACAATGAGTGTGTGGATACCACTTACAAAAAAGAAAATAGTACCCTGAAGTTTGAAAGCTAATACAAGAAGCACTTTGAATATTATATGATAACAATTTCTTAACCTAAGATTATGGCTTTTTACCTTAGTTAGGGTTTAACATTCTTTGGTTTCAACATGCATTTGACAGCATTGGTGTTAGGACAACTCTATGGTTTCCTTTAAAAGTTACAGTTAATACCCTAATATACCTTGGAGTATATACGTGTCTTTAAATGTTTTTATCTGTGTGGCTATCTACAGTGCGCTCATTCAAATTAAAAGACAATTGGTCCTTATGGCAAATTACTAAATATTTCTACAAACGTATTTAAACTTATGACATAAACATTACCATGTAGTTGAATTGTCGACTTTATAATCTTTGTGGCATTATACAGCGGTGCTTTTAAGTTACAAATTTTAAATCCCACAAATGCTTCATAACATACCGTACTACTCTTAATATTATTATTTACACACAAGACGCACTGTTAATAGACTTTTGGATTTGTCACTTTGCCTCGTAACCCTACATGGTGCACTTTATGATCTTTCAAGTTCTAACCAATACCTTATAATCTAATACTCTTAATATGGCATTCTTAAATGTAATATTTACACTGAAGGTGAACACTGTTAGGTAACTGTTGACTCTTTAACCTTGCTTTGCAGACTCTACGGTGCGCTTTAAGTTAAAACATTTTTCCAATCCTAACAAATGCATCATACACTATCATTCTGTACTTGGGTCGTTAAATTATTTGCTTGGTTTAATTTTAATCCTTGAGTCTAAGACAATGCTTGAGAATACCCTGACTAACATCAACTCTAAAAATACTACACAATTCCTTACATACTAGCAAAAATAGTTACATATGACACTATAGAATACACTTGTTATTTACTACATGATTAATATATGCACTGGCCTGAAGTAATATCTTTTTCTCGAAAGTCTTAAGGGTTTCTGGCTTCACACTTGAATGTCTTTTCTCATTCATGCTGCTGCCTCTTCTAGCCTCCGGTTTTGACACTCATTATAAAAAGCGTTTGAACATCGCACTGGATTACTGGATCATTGCATTCTTACAGCTAGTCCTTTACACTGACTAAATAACAGTAGTTTGGCAGGTCAGCATTGATTTGCTGAGGAAAGTCAGTTTACATTTACTGTTACATAACCGAACCACACTCGCAACCAATGACGATTAAGACTGTCATTCAGTACTCACTCGTGGCTGCTTCACTGGCTGTGATGCTTCTTGCTTCTTCTGTGGGCAGCCTCTTTTCCTCGACGCTCATTTCCTCCTTCGGTCGCTCGGCTCTCAGTTCTCATCCCCAGTGGGGACCTGTGTGAGGACTCCGCACACCTGGAGAGCACTAGTACTGCCTTCCTCCCAGGACGGCATCGTCTTGGGGATCACCTGGGGTCGAAGTTCTTAAGGTTCCCTACCCCGGAGATCAGGTGGTGATCCATTCTCGCTCGAGAGGGGCCACTTCTGCAGCACCGACACTTGGTGGCGTTAGAATCTGGGATCTCTTCAGGGTCCCCCACCTTGACAGATTACTCGAACAGCTTGGACTTCCTGGCTGGAAGCAGAGACCTGCTGGTGGTTACATCTACTCGCAAAGACGTGATGACCGGGGCCGGAGGTACAGGGTGCATCTCGGCCCGCACGATCATGGCTTGGTGGGACGTCTCCTTCTGGGCCAGTTCGAGCATCCAGTAGCTAGGAGTGGTGCGGTCTGCAGCCGCAAAAGTGGTTTCTAGCTTTACAGTTGCCCCGATGTCCTCCGACGTTGGCTCCTCTGCTTGGGGAGGGGGAAATGGTAGCACAGCTAGTGTTCTCCCTTCCAGTCCCTCGTGCGTTTCCACGTCCTCTGGATATGGCGTACATGGAACCAAGCCAGGTGGCAGTGGGAACTGCAATATGTCCAGCTCGGTTCCTGGGGTTGTTCCTCCTTCTGTATAGGGGGGAAATCAAAAGAGACCACTGCACCGTCCAGCATGGCTGTTTCGTTAAATGGCTGGGTAGCACGTGTACCAAGGTTGCCGATATAGTTGGGGCCAGCAGCAGAAATTTATGTGAAACCTCCATCTTGGTGGGGTGCTGTGGTTCGTCAACCTCAGCGGAAGCCTCTGACGGGGGGCTCTGTCCAGAGGGTTCCACCAGGAAACTTCTGATGCTATGCTAGTCCTCTTGTCCTGTCGCTTGGGCGAGTAAGGCAAGTAGGAGCTAGGGGTAGAGAGGAGGGTCTTTGTGGACAGTCCACCTCTACAAGGCAGTAAGACAGCTGTCCTACTGTAGGTTTGGGGAGGTGACTCCTCCCTGACTGCTGTCGGAGTTTGATCTTGCAAGCAGGTATTGGGGTTATGTCCCCCTTCTCGTCTTTCTCTGTTGATTGGATTGTGAACATGTGGGTGTTTGGCTAGGGTTTTCCAAGGTTCGGAGATACTAGCAGTGTCATAATCGGGTAGTATATCTAGGGGATCGTTAGTGGATGCAATGATCGTCCTGGATCCTGCCTCCCAGGGGATTGTTACACCTCCAGTCACCCCAAGGTATACCCTTTTCGTACTATTGTCCATCATGCACTGCTGGCTGGTTAGTCAAGGTTGGCCTAAAATCACCTCCTCCTCAATATCCAGGGAAAACGAAAACTCTGCTACGTGCGTGAGATAACGAATCCAAAGAATAAGATGCATCTTACCATCGACCTTTAAGGTCTGGCTAGGTTGGGTCATTCTTACAAGAGGCTGGGGCTGTAGGTTAGCCCTCTGATTCACTGTCAATAGGTTGCTTTGTACGAAGTTCCCAGTTGCAGCTGAATCGAGAAAAGCTAGATGAGGGTGGCCATTGATATCCACCTGGATATGTGGTGCCTTGGGTTACCACCCTCTTGGTAAGAATACTTTAACTGTGTGACGTTAAGTAGCCTTTCTTTGGCTAGGATGGCTGCCCCGTGTGCATCCCAGTTGCGGAGTTTCAAGCTTGGGCAGTGACCTTAATGCAGCTGGAATGCGGGTCATGTCTGACCTCACGTGGTTGTCCCATCCCTTCCTCGGCCCTGCCGGGTCAGACAATCTTTGTTGAAATGCCTCCCAGCGACCACTTCTTCCTCTGTGAAGTGGGAAGTGAGACGTGTTCACATCTGTTCCCATTCTAAAATGAATTGTTCATACTTTGCCTACCATTCTTGGGCCGTTCCTTGCAATTGTCTGTGGGTTCTGTTGACCCACTGCTTGGTAGGTATAGTATGTGCACGAAGCTCCTTCTCCCATTCATTTAAGAACGTGACTGGATCTTCGTGGGCCCTCCCACTGAACTCAGGTAGTGAATTCGGTGGTGGTAAGGGCCATGAGAGGGCTCTGGCTGGTTCCTGTGTTCAACTGTCTGTGTTCTAAACTGCATCAACACACATCGCAGTAGTACATTCGACCGGGATAAGTGATTCTCTTATCCAGCCAACCTATACACACATGATGGTACCAGATGCACAGGTGATGCATCTAACTGTGCTCGTGCAGTGTTCGGTGCACTCTAGCCAGCTACAGCGAGCGACTTGACATTGATAGGTAGCACAGCAGTACTCCAATCCATCTGTGTACCTTGGGATGTCTTCCCATTCTAAGCATGTGTGATGGAAGCGTCTTTTGCAGTGTGTACAATGGATCACATGTATCCCCATGCCAGGGAACGTATCCATTGCACACTTCTCGAGTGCATCGAGAAAATTGTTGGCAGTGGTGGCCTCAGTGGCGTCGTGTTGACTGCTCAGAGTCAGACATGATAAGCGTGCCTGTTGTTGGGCGCCACAGGGTGTTTTTCTCCGTGGTTGCCCTGAAGTCCTGGTTAGGGGTTTGACTCTCGACTGGAGTCGGATAGCTAAGTGAAGTTATTTCGGCCGGTCTGGCTCTAAAGTTACCTACGTAAAATGATGTGATGCGTACATAATGTGTATATCATGAGATACACATGATATAGGTTTAAACTGAGTGGATTAGCCATCCGACTAAAGCACTGGCTGAGGTGTATTACACTAGCTATCTGATCAGTTAAAGCCCACTACACTGATTAAATTAAGGTTGATGACCATAGTGGTAGCGGACGTGGGGTCAGCTGGCTTGGTCTAACAGCCAAGGCTGAACTATTTCCAGTTACACCCCACGTCGGGCACCACTAAAACCCTTTCGCCTTGTATCCTCTTTGACGCTTGTCTGGTTTGTGTTGAGATTTGATTCTACACCTTGGGCTGAAAAGAGGTAGGCTTTGATCAATGGCTAAGGAGACTAAAGCCTGTTTTTAATTTAGCAAAATGGGTTTTGACAAGAAGCCTTGGTCATGGTCACTTTTCCAGTTTTATTTTGCGATGCCAGTATCACGAGGTACATTGGGGGACTAGACCAGGACCTTACGTACTTGGCTGGTATATAACATAGGCTGTCTGATGGGTTCAAAATCAGGGACCACTGTCACGACCCTTCGCCTTGTCTGACAGAGTACCTTAGGTTTACAGGGGAGAGAGGTGCTCCTCCTTTGTGTTGGATTCACTCTGCTGGCGAGCGGCTGGTCAGGCGATGACTCTGGGGGGGCGTGCACTGCACTACTTGTTGGGGATAACTGGACGAAGAGACTCTTGTAGGGGTGCCTTTAAATAAAGCCAGTCAAGGCCTATGGAGATTTCTTCCTCTCGTAAAATGGCCTGTATGATAGGGTACTGCCTATCTAGTAATCTGATTAAAGGTGGAAACAAAGGGTAAAGGGAAGATGTCCCTGAAAGGGTTAATTTAGCTTTCTCCCTTTCTAGAGCTTTTAAGGCCTACTTCAATTTTCTTTGTACAGTGCCTTGACATTGGTATGGCACTTAAACACCAAAATAAACCTGTAGAAGAGAAGCCAGTGCCGGATGTCCCTAGCGTGTACTTCCGAGTACCCAGACTTGTGACGTGCTGCAACATGTGCTGCCTTTGTCCGGCCCTTGCGAACTGTGGACAGAGCAGTTGGCACCACACACCACTTCCTTGCTGAGACACCTGGGTGTGGTATCCGCAGGAGATATCGACTAGGCTGAAGTGGTTCCGGCCACATGAGCAGCACTGGCGGAGTATGGAACACTTGGTCTGGTCAGTCCTTCTAGTGGAGGAATACCTAGGTGAATTTGGGTGCAGCCGAAGGTGAACCTGTTGGCACAGCTCAGTTTGCCTCTTAGTGGTGTGTGGATTTACCTTAGTGGTTACGTGTCTGCCAGCTTTTCCTGAGGCGGAAATGACATTTACTAAGAGTAAAAGAGGTTACTCAATTTACACACACAGAGAAATCAAACTCACAAGAATACGTTTTAAAATACGTGTTATATTGTACGTATTTGGAAAACAAAATGGTGCAACACTAACTTACCAATTCAATGTAAGTTAATTCTATCCTTAAAATCCAGGTGAAGGCGACCTGGGCAAGAGCTAGGTGTATGGTGTGGGCCAGATGCCCCAATGGTCATGCACCCTGATGACTACCTCTGGCCCTCGTGAGCCGTGGAGGAGCACAGACAAAAGCTTAGGGGTGCTAGCCATTTTATAATGATATTGGTAAGAAGCTTGGAGAGGCTCGGAGGTGCGTGGGAGGTTAGCCTCGTTCTCAGGGCTGAGACAGCGCTATTAATTTCTTATCTCCTCTGCGGGAGGTGTGATCCTTTCATATTGCATGTATTGGAGTGACTTAGAGGCTGGAGTTGACTGGGTGATGCCCTCCAGTGGCAAGCTGTGGTACTAGCTTGGTCTTTACTGGAGGGTGTCAATGTCTCAGCCAACAATACAATTCTACGTCAGGGGCTGGGCGTTGGCGTGACGGCTTTGTGGAGTTTCTGGGCAAACAGTACAATCTAGGACATGTCCCGCAAATAGTGTTTAGTGTACTAACCTGCCCCTGTATGAGCGTTGTGCTCAAAGATGGGGTAAAGTCATCGAGTAGAGTGTGCATTGTAAATACGCAGAATGTGTCACGCGTCAATTTATACACTATTTTATCAAGACAGGATGTCCCAATCACTGTAAAGTAGCAAAGTCATGTAACGAAGTGTTAAAACACCATGGACTGAAACACCTGCACACGTTTATTACCTAAGTTTTAGTAATCAACATAAAAACCACAATCACTGATAGCAACATCTAGGTAATAAAAATGATATGGAAACATAGTGATTGATAGGAATGTGCTTTGTAAAACATACGAAATTGCTGCAGTAAACAGGAACAGACATGTTGGGCAGGACACATTCACGAGTTATGCACAAACTTGCAGGGAGCAGATCCTACACAGTAAAGCAGGCCAATAGTTCATGCTCGAAGGGCATTTCATCTGTTTATGTACATTCCGTATTTTGGCGTGTATAAGCCACACCAGAAGTTTTTGATGAAAAATTAGGGATAATTATTATTTCAAGTATAAGCTGCACTGAATTGTTGTATTCATGTAAATACTATTATTAAGTCACAATTCTGTACAAATATAATAAATTCTGACTTAATTTCTCCCCTACAAAACATTTGAGACTGAAATTTTGTGTTATGTTGCAATGTTTACGAATACACATTGTGCGATTACTATTCTACAGATGGTAACGTGACTTGAGAAAGCAACACCATAGCAACATGTTACACAAATTGACATCTTATCAATGTGCGCTTGTAGAGCCACGGCGGGTGTGCAAACTACATAAGATATCTTTCTCTTGCATAGTAGAGAAATTATTTTGTCATGTACGACATCTATGGGCAAGCTCCAACACGTGCAGGATGAATGTTATTTTGTTTATGACTGCGAGTGAATAACTGCACGAGTTGGTTTTTTCTTTCCCTTCCCTTCTTTCCAGCCTTTAAGAATTAAAACATTAAAATGTACTGTTTGTTGACAAATTTCTAAACATGCTTTGGAGAAAAAATAAAAAAAAAAAAATTTTTTTAGGCCAATATTTCGTATATAAGCCGCACCCCACTTTCTGTAGTCATTTTTTTTTGTAACAATGTGAAGCCTATACACGCCGAATAAAGTATTAATAAATAAACATTTCAAACACAAACTCTTGACAATCAGCATTAAGCTACAAGGAAATTTTACGTGTGTCATGAATTATAATCACTGTAATAGTAGATGTTTGCAGCAGAGCAATTAGAAACATAACTTCCACCTCCGTGCCTAACACAGCTGTTCACACGTGTGCACATCTAGCCAGTGAATAACTCTTTTCACAACATGCAAGCGACAAGTGGACACTGCGATAAAAATAATTGTGGCTTTGGATTTTTCCTTGTAAATATAAAGTCTACTGATAGAGGTCCCGTAAGCAGAGGCATTCCTGTATTGTTTAATTATGAAGAAGGGAAGTTGGGATTTTACAAAAATGCTCACAACACTAATGATCAAAAGTTATATACATTTACTGATGTAAAATTATGTACAATAGCCAATTTATATGCACACTTCATCATGTTCGCATTTAACTGAGACAACACATCTAAAACACATCACTGAAACATGAGGTTCCAACTGGAACACGGATGACATCTTACCTGAAATTCATCCCATCACATTCCACATTCTTATGGATTATAGTTTCATGACATTTCTGCAAACTGTTTTTCTCTCCAGAAATTCTCAATATACTTACGACTGCTAAGTTGGGGGGTCGATGGCCATCTACATTTATTACAGTTACTCAGAAACGTCCGGTGGTGAACTGTGGTGACATATTGGATTGTTGGAGTGGTGACAGTAACCTGGATGTTACCTAATGATGGCTTCCCAGTACTGTATTTGACCATCATGTCTGAAGGACTCTGGTCCAACTAAGACAGATGGAACAGCCACAGTATGGGCATCAAGTCGCGACACTGACCTCTCCTCCCTCATGAAGCACAATCGCCTGCTGCAGGAATTGTCTTGTTTATGTCCGACTGTGCGTGTCCAGTTCTCCACTGCTCTTTGCAAACAAAAGTCCCAGTGGATGTGGTAGCTACAAGATAATAAATAGGGATGTCCTTTTACCAATTGGTAGTCAAAAACTCCAGAATCACGTGCTGCAGAGTTTATTCACAATTCTCATAGTTCTACTGTGGGAAGCTCTACCCGTCAGCATCTAATAGTGTCCAAAATAAAAAACCCTTACGGGTCTGACCCATGGAAATGAGTAGTCTCATTACATGTCGCTAATAATTTTGACTAGTCTGACGACCAGTTAACTAAAAGGCTTACTGTATGTGGGTTGCACATTATAGTCATGATGAGGTGGGCGACATGATGAGCACATCTTTGAGGGAAAACCATTTGTCTATGGCTAAATACTGCTTGTCCCTAACAGACGATTGGCTAGTGGTGCAAGCGGCGGAAAATCGCAGACCTTATCGAATTGGGCAAGTGATGGATGAAGAACAACTCATGTTCTGCACATTGCAGATGACATGGGTGTATGGATGGGGATGACTACTCCATGCACGAACTGGCTGCATGTGAGAGAGGGTGGTTGTGGGTGGTGGCCAAGCCAGCCTGGGTTGCAAAATGTCAACTGGAGTTGGGAGGGCGATATCCACGCCTGATTAGGGACAACTTCTGTCTGGTCCTTCTCACATTTGTAGTTACACTGGGAAGGATGTAGGCATGGTGTGATATCAGCGATAGGGCTTGAAGCATGTCAACATGCTGTGCAGCGTAGATACGCGCTCTACGGGCGACTTCGCCCCATCTACGAGTGACCCATACTCGAGGCAAGTCATTAGTGGCAAATGTAATTTCACGTATTGAGTAAAGCAGACTCCACGCACTGGAAAGCTGTCTATGTAAAAGTAATTGATGTGCTTAATTATGAAATCTACAGTTTGTCCACAATTCCGCATGCAAGAGCACCCCCATGAATAAATTAAACATTTTTGATAATCCACTACTCCACTATTAGCTGCGGAAGAAGTTCCCGTAGACCCAAGAGATGGTAGCGACATTGTGACGTCACAGCCCACCAGCCCCCGGAAGATAGGTTTAAATTTGCTGTCACCTCCAAGAGGGGAGATAAAAAATGAGCGGTGCTCCACCAACCCCCGATAACCTACCCCTGTGTTGGAAGAAAACGCTACCTCTCGCACCCCCAGAAGACCACTGATCAAAATATTTTCCTTATATAACGAAGTCAGGAACCACGCTCCAGCAGAGATGCCAGGCTCGCTGGCCGAGTAGGTTTGCGAGCTCTCCAGAAGATTCTCGCCTCTCCTCAGCCTGAGAAATGGCTGCATCACCCAGAAGCTTGCAAGACGACTTCACTCTCCTCCGCAGACTGTGAAGGCTGTATCACCCTGCAGCTTGCATAAGGCTCATTCACCACTGCACCTGCTGACTGTGAGGGCAGCATCCACGCCAAAGGTAACCCTACTCCTGCACCCTTTACCACAGTTAACTTCTGTGACTCCGCGGTAGCAGGTCGTCGCATCTTAGTTACCTTTTGCATTTCTTGTTACGTCAACTAACTTAGTTCTATTTTTTTCACCGGGGTGAAACCCCACACACAACAGAAACACTACCCTGTGACAAGTTTTGTAGGTTAGGTGTTTAGCATTGGCATTGAAAATATTTAATCACGAAAGTAGTCATGTAGGCCTAGTATAGAAATACCCTATAATACCTAGATTTAGTGAGTTGAAAATGTTTGCTGTAGCATAAATCCTGTATTAGGTTAGATTTTATCTCATGAGAATTATGTTAACCCCAAGACGCATTCTCTAATGTGTAACGTGTACTACCGCCAGTATGGCCCAGGGGGCAAACACTAGATAGGGCTTACAATCACGTTATTTGAAGTAAGTGCCTGTGAAAACACCAACATAGACATTTTACTATCATAATTAATGCTTTTATGGAACAGATCAATTTTGAGTTAAAACTATGAGTGTTTTGTGTCTCAAACATACTGATTTAATCTACGCATATTTCAGGTGCTGATGTAGTTAGTTACTAAAACAATTAGAAATATTTAATGCGTTTTGCACTGCTTGTGCAAGATTTATTCTATTCTGTTGGTCACAATTGGAGGTAACATAAATATTTCAAAGACAGAGCTAACACAAACAGCACAGGTATATATTTAATTATTGCTGAAAACAGTATTCTGCAAATCAATAGTGTTAGTCAAGTAGGTTCTAATTAAGCTATTTTAAAACATCATTCTAAAACCTCTCAAGAATAATGTAAGCTGTAAACATACTGTAAATGCTACCTGGCAAGCCTAAAAAAAAATTTAAAAAATAATAAAATTTTCTTTTTTGTAAACAAGCTATTTTATTAAACATTGAACACAGCATGATTATTAACTACTACAATGAAGCGTATTTATCACAATATACTCATTAAAACTATTATTTTTGTTTTATTAAACCAGGTGATTATTTTTCGTAGTGCTGTTGGTATTAATTAAGGCACCTACCACCCAGCCACCACCCCTGAAAAATAATTATTCAAAATAAGAAGATAGTTACAACATGGAAGTGTCTGCTCTTGTCTCCTTACTTGCTCTGTGGTACAGCCACTGCAACTTGTCTACTCTGCATGAGTCAGATACCCCTTACACTACAGTCACGAGAAAACTATTCTCATCCCCCAGCCAGTAAGGCCGCAAACATGCATAGAATTACTGTGATAATTGCGCAGACCCTGAAGTGTTTAGTATAGAGAGTTGATTCACGACTTGTAACTGTAGGCCTAAGTATTAGAGCAGTAAGACAGTAAGATTTCTTTTGTAATCGCCCATACGTAACCTCAATAGGAGGATAGTGAAAATGTTATAGTTTAGCCTTAGTGAAATTGATGTGAACAAAACCTCCCACCCATGGACACCCGTACTACAGCGTCATTACAAATGATCTTTCCGATTACAAAAATTAATAACTCACGTTTAATTACACTCAGATACATGAAAGTTGTTTCGATGAGAAGAGAAACTCAGAAAGTTTTAGTGGTTGGTACAGCTGTCACGTAGTTATTGATTTTGCCGCTAGGGTGATAGGAGAGAAAATGGCTGCAAACGAAGACAGGAAGGCTTTGTGTGTGCTAGATTTTCACGTCTGCAAGTCTGCTATCACTGTGCAACGTAACTTTAGAAGGAAGTTTGGTGAAGCTGCACCCAGTGAACCCAGTATCTGTAAGTGGTACACTGACTTTAAAGCAAGAGGATGCATCTGTAAGCGAAAGTCAACCGGCCATTCACCAGTAAGCGAGGCAACTGTGGCGCGTGTGAGAGAGAGTTTCTCGCGAAGTCCACAGAAATCCACTGCGGAAACATCTGCGGTTCCATCCGTACCATCTGCAACTGTTGCAGGCCCTGAAACCAGACGACAAAGCCAAACGACTGTCGTTCTGCGAGGACATATAAATCGAAATGGAAACTGATTGTTTCTCGGCATTGTTGTTGTTCAGTGATGAAGCCACTTTCCACCTGTAAGGCAAAGTGCACAAACACAATGTCAGGATCTGGGGTCTGAAAAATCCTAAAGGTTATGTGGAGCATGTGCAACTCCCCCAAGCTGAATGTTTTTGTGCCATCAGTCATGAAAAGGTGTATGGCCCCATTATTTTTCGACGAGAACACAATCATGGGGATTTCGTACTTGCAAATGTTACACACGTGGCTTCTTCCACAACTGGAACAGGATAAACAAGGTTTCATTTTTCAGCAGGATGGGACACCACCCCATTTCCACTTGGGTGTCAGATGTGAGCTCAATAGGCGACTACCAAACATATGGATTGGGCGTGCTGGCCGTGACGATAATCAACGTTCACATTGGCCTCAACATTCCCCCGATCTTACACCCTGTGAGTTTTTTCTCTGGGGGTTTGTCAAACAACACGTGTATTGGCCACCTTTACCATCAACCATCCAGGAGCTTCGTGTTCGCATCGCAGAGGCCATTGCATTAGTGGATCATCCAATGTTACAATGTGTATGGCAGGAATTGGACTAGACTCGATGTGCGTTGCATGACAAATGGTGCTCACATTGAGCGCAGGTGATGTTATGTTGTGAATAAAATTTTAAAAAAACTTTTTTGAGCTTCCCTTTCCATAGAGACAACTTTCATGTATCCGAGTGTTATAACACAAGAGTAGTTAGTTTTTGTAATAGGAAAGTTCATTCGTAATGACACTGTATTAGCAAGTAAGAATATTTCTTTGTAATCCTGCCTATAACCTCAAAAAGGGAAATGTGAAAATTTTGTAATCTTGTGGGTTAGGTTAGTTGAACTGAGGTATAGAAAACCCCCACCCACGTATGAAACTTAGTAGTTAGTAAGAGAGGTGTCTGTGTTTAGCTTAGTTAATTGCAATTGTTTACTTGAGAGACGTATCACACCCCTATGTACACGTAGAAAACTTTCACGCTAGTGAAACGCCTATTATGCTGTACATAACCCCATGTTGAAGCTCATGCAGCTGAACGTAAACTTAAATGTAACCTTGTATGAAGGCACACGCTTACATTGTTACGTCACTCCTGGCAGAGCACAGAAAATGAGAAATTGAACAACTACGTGCGTATACTCTGTATCCTAGCTTGCGAGTGTCGAGAAATTAAGCAATTTCATGTAACCACAAGTAGTCTCCTGCTATACAAGGATACATTATATAACCTAGAAAATAAGAGATTTTAACTTGAGTTAACCCATATTACGTCAAGTGCATTGAATGTGTGAACTTAGCCTTAAGAAGTAGTGACTTATGTATTTGAAATTATGAATATGTGTAACGTAGAGCAAGAGTGTTGATGTACAGCCAATTGCTGTGGAAGTAACTTCAAGATTTTTGTACAAATATTACACTACTAATCATTTCTTTTGATTGTCAAGTGTCATAACCTGTATGTTTTGAAGGGTGTCTCTTATGCTCTATCCACTCTTTTTCTGTAGGAAAGTAACCCGGAATAGAGTAGGATGTGTAAGAATTATTTTCTTAAAACTCACAACCTTTTTCTACACATGAATTGGTTACTGTACAACAGTGCTGGTTGGAATAACATACCAATTAACTTCGTACCCGCAGGGGCCAAAGTAAACCTTCCCCACTAGTAATCCTCCGCAAGTGGGACTGAATAACAGAAGTAAAAACTTAGTAACTTCATCATGCACCGTGCCGACACCCTCCCACTATGCAACCGAGGGAGGAGAGAGTGAAGAGGAGGAAAGAGAACAACCATTAGCCACTGATAGAAACCAGATATGATTACACTGAACCCAACCAATGTAGAGCAGGCATAGAAGAGGTGCCAGCCTAGAACTGCAACCAACCATATACAATTGAAGCAACCACCTCCCACGCCTGAAGTAATAGTGGATTCATCAAGAAGGGTCTTCGTCGCTTCAGGGGGTAGCCGATTAATACATGCCAACATGCTGCGCAGTGCAGATACGTGCTCTACGGGCGACTTCGCCCCATCTACAAGTGACCTGCATTCAGTGCAAGTCATTAACAGTGGCAAATGTAATTTCACATATCAAGCAAGGAGACTCCACGCACTGGACAGCCGACTACGTAAAAGTAATTGACGCATTTAATTACAAAATCTACAGCCCGCCCAAAATCCGGCATGCAAGCGCCATCCCCATGAATAAATTAAATATTTTTGATAATCTACTACTCCACTATTAGCTGCAGAAGTTCCCGCACAACAAAAAGAGATGGCATCGCTCATATGACCTTGTGATGTCACAGTCCGCCAGCCTCCAGAAGAGGGGTTTAAATTTGTCGTCGTCTTCAAGTGGGAAGATAAGAAATAAGCGGCATTCCCGCAACCCCCATAACCTACCCCTGTCGGAAGGCTATGCTACCTCCCGCGCCCCCGCAAGACCATTGCTCAGAAAATCTTGCGTATATAAGTCAGGAATCACGCTCCAGCAGAGACGCCGGGCTCGCCGGCCGAGTAGGTTTGCGAGCTCTCCCTGGTCTGCAGAAGACGCTCTCCTCTTCTCAGCCTGAAAAATGGCTACAGCACTCAGAAGCCTGCAAGACAACTTCACTCCTCCGCAGACTGTGAAGGCTGTATGTATCACCCTGCAGCTTGCATAAGGCTCGTATACCACTGCACCCGCTGACTGTGAGGGCAGCATCCACGCCAGAGGTAACCCTACTCCTGCACTCTTTACTAGTCAACTTCTCTGACTCCACGGTAGCAGGTCGTCGCATCTTAGTTACCTCCTGGAGAAATCCCAGTAACTCAGATCACGCTGTGAATTGCATACTTAAAATTTTGCATTAATTATTTTTCTATTTTAATTTCCAGGCTCGCCTTCGCGTGTGTTGAGTACGTTAACTAATTGTCATACCCGTCTAGATAGTTATTTTCATTTGTAATTGATTAGCGGGGGTTTCCCTTTTCACACTCATGTAATGAAATTTACGTCAAACTTATTTGTTCGTTTACCAACATTTTGACAGTAGAACCTATTTCATTATGAAATACAGTTATCAGTGTTTCAGTAAACTTGTATCAGATACTGTAATTCCCGCTGAAGGCTAGCTGTGTGGTAATTACAGCTGTGCTCTTTTACATGTCAGGGCCTTGGGTGTGTGTGCATGTGCCACACCCCCAGGACTGCATGATACTGGACCAATGCATAATAAGAAAGGTGGAGTCCAGTGTCAATATCGGTGTATGGAACGCAGTGCATTAGAGAGGGTTCTTGTAGACACACGTACAGTTGAACCTCTGACGCCGACAACTGAAGAAGTTTCACGACCAATCTCCCCATTTATTCGCCTCAAACATTGGACCCCCTTGTATAAATACCTAGGTTCCTGCTGGCCGGAGTATGACCTAGAGGGAGACCAGTTTGCTCAGTCAGATTCTTCAGCCCCAGTAGGCAGTGCTGGCCCCATTAACACAAACTCCGATCAGGCCCTTCCACTGCTAGTATAATAAAGCTGGCGTCTGGAAACCTTATACGAGTTCAACATCCACCGAAGGTGGAACTACCCAACTTCTGCGTACTCAAATTAGTGTCGGGGAAAATGGTACGGGTTTGAGTCCCGCCTAAGGTAGTCGCCAAACCACGTGCTGCATTGTCCCCCTCGAATTACATTCCCGCACGGCAACCCTCTCGGCCCATTCTAGTAGCCCCGATTCCCCTAGTCAGGCCATCCACCTCCACCCCCACGATCGCCTAAACTGCAGCGCCATCTCACACACCCAGGGACAACTGGCATTCTGATTATTGGCAACTGTAGTTGTGAGGAAGATAGAACTCCCTGGTCGGGAAACTATCTCATTCCATCTGACTCTGGGGTTTGAGTCTCCTCATTTCAGTCTGTACCCTGCCATTAAGCGGCCACCCATGGAATACCAACATACAACAACCCGTTGGGCCAATCATTCTAGCCAATCACGCCGCTGTAGGCCTACCAAAGATCTCGAGAGGGCAGTCGGCATCCGAACCACTTACCTATCGAGGTAGGGCATGAGTTATGCTTATTACTTAGACAGCATGCATCAACATTATTGTAAGTTGGAAAGTAAATGTAAAAATTAACCAAAAAATTCTGTAGTTCATTCCAAACCAGTTTTTTTTTTCTAGTTCTGACAACCAAGTCATTATTATAGCAACACATTTTCTCTTGATATTGCTGCAGGTTGTAGAAAAAATATATTACTTAAAAACTGCCAGTAAGTAATTCCTTATTTTTAACATTTCACAGAACACCTTAGGTTGCATCACAATATATATAAAGGACCCAACATTATAATTCAACAACGTACCACATGTAATGGGATACATAGATGTAAACTTAGCTGCCAGAACAACATTCAGTGTTACAAAGCTATTTGCTTTATCAGATTCTTGGAATCAACCAGCAAAGTCTTTTTTAAAAACATGGAGAAGGCATACAAGGAGGATTATTACAACATACAACAAACTTTAATAACCACTAAATTAAAACATTAACATTTGTAGTTTGCTGACAAATTTTTTTATTAGCTAGAAACTAACCTTATGGCTGGAAAAAGTGTTTCAAATAAAATAAAAAAATTTACATATTTTATGACACTCGGAAAATACGCACAAAATAGAAACAACACATGCATACAGAATTTCTGAGGAAATGTTCTAACTGATCGCTAGAGCATCATTCTGTAACTCATGGCTCAACTGTGTCTGCAGGTTTGAAAGTTTGTTTTTCAAGACCGATATTCCCATCATGACGATGTTTTCAGGACGCAGGGCTCCAGCACTCTCTACGTTGAAGTAGAACTTGTTGGGTTTGGCTTCCCACGAGTACGGTGCCTCATCTGTGCAAGTGAGATAAATACAATGCAGATCAACACTATGTGACACACCAGACTACATAGGTTGCATATTACAGTTGACTCTCAATATATCATTCAGGAGGAGACTGCCAATAAATGTCCACACGTGAGGGATTTCAGCAGATGAGGTTTCTGACATGTACATCAATAAAATATAACTTCTAACCTTATTAAACTTTATGTCGAGTATAGTACGAACTGTACATTATCTGTGAATACAGTTTAGCATATAAACACAATAAAAATCGGAATTTTAGAAAAAATATTATTTCAACTAAACTTATTCAAATAAAAAAAAAATTACATCTCAAAATACTGTATATAATTGATTGTAACCCGACACCAAATGCAAGCTGACCTAAAACTTTCAAACACTCTAAAAATGAAAATAATATGACATTGAATAAAAGTCAAATTTTTAATGACCTGCACACTCTTTCAGCTAACAGGGTGCGGAGAAGTTATCGATGGGGCAGTGTGTACACTGCTGCTGAGGGTGGAGGGAGGGTGGCAGCAGGAGGATTACAGCTCCACGCCTCTACTTGTTACGGAGTGCCGACACCTTGCAAGTGTGAAAAATGTCTGTCTTTTAAAGTAATTAATTATATTTTAATGCAAATAAAACTTGCAATTTTGAGGCAAAAAAATTAAATAAAGCAATTATAATTGAGTTCTTCACTGACTAATAATTAATAATTCAAAACCACGCCCTCTGATTTTCTCTGTCTTAAGTTACACTGCACTCAGCTCGGGCTTACCTACCAATTATTAGACGGCAAAAAGTGTAGAATAGTCCTTACATTTTATCAGTTTATTCAAAAGATGTGTGTGTGTTGAAATAAATTAATATAAATCTTTCGATTTCCCTGCATAAATTACTGAAAATGAATTTTACACTTATAAACAAGTCGCTCAATGTTCAAACAATTTTTGGTGACAAGGGGAGTTCAAGTATATGCTTCTGGGCACATAATTTTACTTTATTTTATGCTGCCCCTTGAGTTAAATAATCATTTAGTTTTAAAATCATGTTAATTCTACGCCAAATACAATAAAACACCAACATTACGAGAAAAAAAAAACCACCTTTACATCTTTTCAAATAATAATTCCTTGTTAAAAAATGTTTTACGTAACATTTTCAGGTGAAACCATTTGCTTTGAAAATATAAGTAATGTTAGGTGCAACTATTTTGAGCGACACATAATATTGATAAAATTATGTTCACCAGGAGCACTTTATTTGCTCTGCTGCAGGCATGTGGAAGGGAGAGAGAGAGAGAGAGAGAGAGAGAAGGAGAGAGAGAGAGAGAAGAGAGAGAGGATGTGCTTTACCATTTGCTCGACAACTTGCCCACTTGTGGTATGTGAGGGAAGGAAGGGAGGTGTACATGGCTGAGAGAAGCAGAAAGAAGGGTGAGAGAGAGGATGCTAGGTCGCCACTCTCGTTGTTATGGGTCACCACTTTCCCTCTCGTTAGGCGTGTAGGGGGAGTAACAAGCCAGTCTCGCACCACGCCGCACGACCGCAGTGTCGACAGAAGTGTTGGGTAGATAAGACATTATAACTACTCAGCGACACACCGTCCAAATGGCGCCGTGCATGATGTATTCCACATCTAGTTATTAGATGTTTACATAAACAACCAGGATAAAAATGATAGCTGTGAAAAATATAAGGTGAAGGGACCTGAAATATACTTTGATTGATACTCCATGCGATAAACGATACAAGCTGTTTATGTAACATTACTTACGTAGGGTTTTTGCCGGGACCGCAAAAAGTTGCTCGCGGATGCAGTTTATCAATACATGTGATATCGATACAATGAGTGTCTACTGTATTACAGTAATATGTTACACTTACTGGGCACATAACCAAGCCATGATAAAATAAAATATCTAGAAAAATGGTATAATTAGTACCATTAAAAATTGTGCTAGTCTGTACTTGTAAGTCAGTAAGAAATGCCAATAAAAAAAAATCAAACCCCTGAAATAGAGATGGGAAACTTAATAGCATGGTTTTAATGTTTGCAACAAATCTCCAATAAATGCAGAGCTACAATAAGTTGATGCTGTCGGGTGAGGCACAAGACGAAGACGACACAAATTACTTATGTGCTTCCCAATCACAGTACTGCTGAAACTCAGGGTTCTCAGAGATACTGTGGGTTCTGTGTGTCGTCTCACCCGAGCGTACTTACGATACAACATTTTTAACACTTGAAGAAAAATACAGATGGCAAGGACACTGTCACTACAAAATAAAAGAATGATACAACTCGGTCGTGTCTAGCTAACTCCGCTTGGGTGCTCCCCAGCCTGCAATTAGTCTAGCACATGCCTAGATGATTGATCTCACCATGGTGTATAAAAACACAATCTTCACAAGGGAAGAGAGTCGACAGCCGCTAGAGAAGAATAACGATTTTTCCCTGAAGACAGGATACGTTGAATTACACAATGAACCAACTGATGAGACATAAACACGTGTGATTACTTGGCATCACTAGCACATACTCGTCGTGGCTCGCCCTCCAGCACGTGGGTAGTGTGGTGACGGTGTATACATATAGCCGGCTAGGATGGAAGTAATATCACTGTACACAAATACAAAATTACATAAGTACCCTTAGAAGATGATGGGGCATAAGATGAGTATTCACAATAAACACGCACATGCGTGAAAACAAGTTTAGATGGCGTGGATGCTGCTGGATAAAGTTCGTAGTGGACCACGTGGTGCAGGTGGAATTGCAATATTTCTTCGTGGAAACAGCAAATTAAACTCTGACAAATTGTTATTCTTGTTGAGAAAATTATCCTCTTTACGATTAAAGCAGTTACAGGCTTGTAGGAGGCTTGATGGCGGCAAAAGCAAACATTGAAGTGACCACGTGGTCAAACACAAAAGCATCAATTTACGTGAAAATTACAAGGAACCCTGAATGACAATACATAGAACCCTGAAATAAAGTTATTGCACATATGATATTACACAAATAAGGTCTCAAAGCACAAGGATGGAGCGGATATAGACTTGACGGTTAACCACATGGTTGTACGTGATATGGCCGTAAAATACTCAAACATGAAAAATACCCTTAAATACATACATGAAAACAAAGCCCTTGAAATTCCACGCAGCACTAATACAGAAATTACGATGGAACACCTTTAGCAGAAGCGGATGGCGCCTGATTCAAGTTTCGCAAATTGCACAACTTCTCCGACATCTTTCTCCTCCTCCTCCTCAATTAAGTTGAAAAATACCACAAGGGCTAAACAAATTTGATAAGCGGAAGCATAAAGCTGGGGAAATGTCTGGCAAAATGTACGCAAGCAAAGGTTAACCGGATACTCAAAATGCTAATGAAATCCACATCAGTGCTCAAAAGTTGTAGTGCGTACGTGACAGCATCTTACCTCGCCAGCTCTCCTAGACAGACTGCCCAGAGGCAAGCGTCGCACGGACCTA
This sequence comes from Dryococelus australis, assembly GCA_029891345.1. Taxonomy (NCBI): domain Eukaryota; kingdom Metazoa; phylum Arthropoda; class Insecta; order Phasmatodea; family Phasmatidae; genus Dryococelus; species Dryococelus australis. Next base: position 146,434,818 of record CM057000.1, read on the forward strand.
CCATGGCTGCCTACGGGATTCACATAAACGGAAGTGCTATGCACGCCGAGTAAAACTTTTATTTATTGAAAATAAAAGTGGTACAAATAATTTAAATATTGTTTTACATTTTAGAATTTTCTTGTTAATTTTCTGTACTTTTTGGTGTCTTTTTATGATGGTGTTCACGCAGGAAAATTACTGTTCTTAATCTCTGTGCAGCGCACACTTTGAATTCATAACCAAACATTTTCAAATTGACAACAAACATTTTAAAACATTGTAAGATATTTCAACCCTGAAGATAAAATAACAAGACACATTTTACATTGCAAAAATAATATTCCGTAAGGAAAGTCCAGATTTGAGCCTCTTTGCGCACATGCACGTACATGTGACATGTGCGTGGTGAGCGCCGTCATGGACTCTAGCACAGCAGGCTGCTAGCCAGCGTCAAAGTTATATTTAAAAAAATGTGTTGTGCAGAAACTTAGAGCATTAGCTATCTACAACCTCCACAAAGTGAAACATACATAGAGAAGTACGTATATCACATTTTATAAAAGTATCAGTATTATGTAAGTTGTACCTACAACTCACATGCAATTAGGAGAGCAATGCCTATATTAAACCATAGTCGAGTCATTTTTAGGGGGTTTCCACAATGTGGTAACAAGTAGCGTTGCTTGCCATTTGCCGTGCCACTCCAAGATTGGCCAGGACAGTTCTTTTAGTGTAAGCCACTTGCTTCTTCAGTAACGCACGTCCAGTGAATGGTCTAAGCCGCTAAATGAGCTGGCGCAGTGAGGTCAGATGGGGGAATTTTCCTGTTTTTGGAGAAGATTTTGTAGTTGATGAAGAAAAGGGGTAAAAACTGAACTGGAATTTGAAACTTAGCTACATACCAACATATTTGTTTAAATATTCATACCCAGTTTCACAATCTGTAAAATTATGTGTATCAATCACTATAGTCAATATATAATATTAATCCACAACTTCAATACTGATAACATAAGATTTTACAAATGGGTTGTTATTCATATTCTTACAGACTACACAGTAATAACTTGCATAGTACTGTAATATAGGTCACTCACAGTAAAGTGAGCACTTTTGAAAGCCCTCTCATTTGGAATAATATTAATAGTCAATAAATATATTTTATTTTAGCCTTAGACGTTAACTTACGAGTGCGGTAGAATATACACACTGTGTTTATTACTTACATGGCAAAAGGTTTATTTAAAAAAGGAATAAATGTGAACACTATTAAGTCATTGAAGAACAAAATGAAAAGGGGATAGGAGGACAGAGGTTACGGAGTACCTAGAAAAAAGGTTCTTGCCAACTTTTCAAGTTCTCTTTCATGTAATTATTCTAACAATATAATAATGACAATACACGAACAGATATATGAAAAATACTTGTTATTGTCAGTTAACTAAATAAATTCTTTTTCTTTTCTAATTAAAGATTTTTTAGTACAATATGTACAACTTTTGACAATCAAGTTTCTTATTGATACAGTTGACTCTCATTAATGCATGTATCGATAAACCGCATCCACCAACAATTTTTTGTGATCATGGCGAAATCCATATGTAAATAATGTTAAAATAAACCGCTTGTTATCGTTTATTGCAAGGAGTATTGATCAAAGTATATTTCGGGTCCCTTCACCTAATATTTCCAACAACTATAGTTTTTAAGCTGGTTGTTTATGCCAAAGTCTAGTAACTGGATGTGAAATACATCACGCACGACACCGTTTGATAACTTCCCTGCGGCGCGCTGTCTAAAGACTTGTCTTCCCAACACGTGTGTCGAGACTGCAGCCCGTGCGGCGTGGTGCAAGTCTGGCTTACTTGCTTGCTACTTCCCCTTACAAGAGGGAAAGTGGTTACCCTTAGCAACAACATGGCGACCTAGCATCCTCTCTCTCACCCTTCTTTCTGTCTCTCTCAGTCATACACCTCCCTTTCTCCCCCCCACAAGCCTTCCCGCCAAGGAGGGAAGTAGTTGTCAAGCAACAGATAAAACACATCCTCTCTCTCTTGGCCATGCTCAGTTCGCTTGCCTTCCACACACCATCCGCCAGCAGCAGAGAAAATAAACTGCACCTGGTGAACATAATTTTATCAAGATTATGCATCACTCAAAATAGTTGCACCTATCATCACTTGTATTTCAAAGCAAATAGTTTCAGCTGAAAATGTTACGCAAAACAATTTAACAAGGAATTATTATTTTAAAAAATGTTTTCTTTTGTGATTAAATGTGGTTTTTCTTTTCATAAGGTCGGTGTTTTATTGTATCTGGCGTAAAATTGCCATGATTTCAAAAAGTAACATTTAATTAACTCAAGGGGCCGCATCTTTGCGAATAAAATTATATGCCCAGAAGCATATACTTGAACTCCCCTTGTCACCAAAAATTGTTTGAACACAGAGAGACTTGTATTATAAGTGTAAAATTCATTTTCAGTAACTTCTGCAAGGAAATTGAGGGATTTATATTAATTTATTTCAATAGACACACGCGTCTTTTGAATAAACTGATAAAATTTAAGGAACTATTCGACACCTATTGCCATCTAATAATGGGTAGGTATGCACAGAACCAAGTGCAGTGTAACTTACGACAGGGAAATTAAAGAGGACATGGTTTTGAATGATTAATTATTAAAGACAGAGAATAAATAAATTATAATTGCCATATTTATTTATTTTGTCTCAAAATTTCAAGTTTTCTGTACAATAAAATATAATTAATTACTTTAAAAGACAGACATTTACCACGCGTGCAAGTTGTCGGCAACATGTAGCGGCGTGGAGCTTCTGCCGCCATCCCTCCTTCGCCAGCTGCCTTGAACACACTGCCCAATCAGTAACTTCTCCAGGCGCTCTCAACCTATAGAGCCCACGCCGGATATTCCAAATTTGACTTGCACTCTGTATCATATTATTTTCATTTTCAGAGTGTTTGAAAGTTTTAGGTCAGATTGCAATCAATTATATACAGTATTCCGAGATGAATTTTTTTTTATTTAAGCGAGTTTAGGTGAAATGTTTTTTAATGTATGATTTACAATAATTTTTTCTGAAATTCCAATTTTTAATGTGTTTATTACCTAAACTGTATTCACAGATAATGTACAACTATTACTGTACTCAACATAAAGTTTTATAATGTTAAAAGTTGTATTTTATTGATGTACATGTCCGACCCTCATCTACTGAAATCCCGCATGTATGGACATTTTTTGGCAGTTCCCTGAATAACAACAGATTCAGAGTTTGACTGTATTTAAATGCAAATTTTTATTTTTAGTTTTTAGTTTTGATATCCTGAACATTCAAACCACCCTAAAAATTACGCTAACAACTTAATACATACAATCATGTTTTTCTATTAAATTTACAACTGAAATTTTTTTTATTCCAAAAAGTGGAAATGCTGATTCTATTTGTACAGCATTATCCTTTGTATTCTGAATAAACATACTCTTACTTCTGTAACGTGGTATAGACAAACACTTACGTTGATCCTCTTCTAGTTCCGTATATTCACTCCTGGGCCATTCTTCTGGCTTTGGAAAGAGAGTATGCCGCATGGAATTGTCGGGATCGTACTCAAAGCAAACTCCAGCAGTTGGATTCCACTTTGCATGTTCTTTACCAAAACCTTTCTTCGCATATGCCCTTAGCTTTAGTTCCTGACCCTTTCGCAACTTTATTATTAGAATTTCTGAAATACATACAAAAATTGCCATCACACATGACAGAATTTACAAAGTGAAGCAAGAAACACTTCAAATATGTTTTCAAATTTTAGTAGTATGTTTTATTTACTTTTAACCCAACCAATTGCACACCCATAAGTTTTTTTAGTTTTTAACACTGTCTAATGGTGTGAGAAGGTGAAAAATATAACTCTCCTCTAACTTGTGTGGATAATTTTATCTTACTTGAACTCATTTTGAACTGTAGGCCCTATCTAACCTTGTAAATAATGCAAATTTGAAAGCAAAAGAAAAATCAGAAAAAATACAATAACTCCATTACAAATAGCAGTAGTGTGTGGAACCACTATCTATGTCCAAATAAAATAATTTGGTTCACTCATTACAAATCACAAAATTCATGTAACAACGGGTGAAGAAGCGCAATTAGTAGTCTGATAAACATATTGAGACATACAAATTAGTTGGCAAAGTGACCAACATTTTGCATGGAAAATAATACAATAGAACATACTGAATAATTTTATCTTTATAGCTTTATTTTTTAAAATGGGAAAAAATTTAACAGTGAAGGCTGTTCCAAGCAAGTCAGTCTGGACAACTTCAAGTTTATAGTTAGTATTTACAATCCATAAATATTTGTTCCCAAACAGACCATTACTTTCATACACAAACAAAATGCTATTTTTGCAAATATGTAACACAAGAAACATAGGCTTTGCAAAATAAAATAATTCTGTGGTACTGCACTTCTCAGAAATAATTCCTTACCATTTACAACACACACTTACCTACCATGCGCTAAAACAGAATGAATCCAGATCTTGCATACATTATTAAACAAGAAGCTCAACAGTACAAGATTAAAATATAACAATAACTACTTTTTATCACCCACTAAGCTCAAATTAATAATTTATGCTAAGACTAATGAATACAAAAAATATACCTACCATCCACATACACACACAAAAAATTTTCAAAAGATTAGCCTAGCTTCCATGGAAATGGGGTGGATGATTATGTGTGTATACACATGCATGCATCCATGAGGCAACATCTCCCCCTTATGGTACAGATATGAGGGGGGCCATACCCCCCTCATGTAGAACCAGTATATAAGGCCCTGTGCAGCCCGAAAACTTGAGTCTATGTTTCCTCCAGCACTCTGAACAGGGCCGGAGGACACTACAGATGGTTTGCACTCTCTAGTATGCCTGCTGATTCCACTGCTCTCTCCACGGCCGGATGAAGCTAACTATTGAAGTCATTCCCTCCATAAGCCCGCTCACCGGAGAGGCCTAACATCTCAATGTTACACTCACCATAGTTTCCTCTTCTAATCAAGACTACTGGTTCACTGCACCCCTTGGTCGAGGCTATACAAAGAGTGGGGCCACCTCTGGATATAGCTAACCCATGGTTCAGGGGTCAGCTGAACATCAACCAGCCATCTGCTCCAGTCACCAACAACATCAGGAGTCCCAGCAGCCAACCACCTTCACAGTAACTGGGGCAGCATCCTCCAACATGGTAAACCAGATATTAAGGGCCAGCCCTTCTGCCGGGCCGTGACACTAGTGCCTGACTTTGTACCTCTCATACAGGCCACACGCCCTGTTCTGTCTACTGGCACTAAGTCAGTCCAACTTATGTTTCTGGAGATACTGACTTCACAAACCAAAACAGTAACACTGACTACAACGACCGTCTCTTACATCAGCCGTCACGTAACCAGAGTTTTCGTGGCACTCATCCTAAGGTGTCGTGTGTCAAAGGTTGTCGCGGCACCTTACTCGGGGCTTTAGTTGCTTCATGGGGCAGCACGCGTCAGTACTTACAAAAAAGTTTTCCTCCAAATCTGCAACACACAAAAAAAAAAAAAAACTTTTCTTCTCTCTCTTCTACACTTGCATCTCATGGAAAGTCTCCCCCGGTGTCCCTCTGTGTGCAAACTGCTTACTGCATCTGCAGATGTACCTTACGTGTTCTCAGTGTACCTCAGGCACCGCATCTCTTCCCACCTGACGTCCCGAAATGTAGCACAAACTCTCTCTTGGGGTTGATCCTTCCTTTTATCGAAAACTGCAGATTCCGACGTTCTAGAAGTTTGTACTTCAGATTTAGAAGTTCTAGATGGTCATAAATTTCTTCTCCAGCCACTTTCTGGGTTTCCAGTTGTTACATTTCACAAATTACTATGAACACATTGATCATCGTTTTCAATTAAATTAGATGTTAAATTTAATGTTTTTTATTTTTTAATCTTCCTCTTCAGAACATTCAATCAATTATTCATCAATATTCTCAAAAACAATAAAATTCAATGTTCCTTATCTTCAGTTATTACACATTTACCTTAAAAACACCTTACTGCAATTAGTTTAGTAAAATTCACCTGTCTTCTAATGATTGTATCATTAAAACCACTTGTAAATATCCAAATCCATCTTTGGAGGTGGTGAGAATTGTTCCAGAGAAAAAATGAGTTCTATTTTACATCTGCCTTACTTATGTTGTCTTCTGTCCTCCGATTGGCTGTCGCCTGACCATGCCACATCTCTCCACCAATCAGCAATGACAAGATGAGAGAACCAGGATAATTTTGGTGAGAACTTTTGTTTAATAAACATTTAATGCAGACTACCCTCTAGGAAAGAAATGAAAATAACAAACCGAATACCGTCTAAAAACAAATGAAAAATTCTTACACATGTTCTCTGTCAAAATACTATTAAAATAACCAATGATTATACTGTTAATTCACATGAAACGTAATTTGGAATAATATTAAATGAATGGACAACATAATCTGTAATCATATATAATGAAAATGTGTACGACTAATGGTAAACATAACCCCGAAACCTGCAATGTCACAAGTTTCTTTTAGCACAATTTTCTAATGCAAACAGCCCTGGTTAACATACTTGTGCAGCAGTAAATTACACTTATCACTCGACAATACCCAATTAACTGAATCATGCAAAATTAGGTAAATAGCAATCTCACCGTCTGTTTCACCATAGCCAGATGCATCTTCTTCTCTGTGTCTCGAAGTAACAGGAACTACTCTAGGGTCATTTGACTTCAAGTCAGCTGTTGTAACATGTCGCGTCTGGTCATCAGTACACTTCACATCCAGGGTGAACTCCACGCTGCAATCCGGGCAAAAATCAACACACGTACAATCCTGTAACATACACAAGTACTCCATCACTTCAACCTCTTTTGGATTACTATAAAATCCACATAAGAGAGAAAAACCACTTGAAAAAATTTTACCCCAAACATTGGCCACAAACAAAACAAAGTTTTAAGCTACTACTGAAATTCAATCTCTATTGCGTATTTAAATTAATGGATGATATCAAACTACACACGCTTTATTCTAATAATACATTTTAACTGTATGAGGTTTGGTTTAATACAGATAAACCTCTTTTTACACTTTTCAAGGGATCAGGAAAAAGTTTAACAAAATGAAGGAAAGAGGAAATTTATGCTGTAACAATAGTAAAAGGTAATGAAAACAGCAGGTGCAAATTACATAAAAAATGTAAAATCAGAGGTTATCTCTCTCTCTCTCTCTCTCTCTCTCTCTCTCTTTATATTGATGCCGTCGGGTGAGACACGAGACAAACAATGACACAAATACTTACTGGTTATATGGGCACCAGCGGTGCTTCCCAATCATCACACTATTGAGACTCAGGGTTCTCAGTGATGCTGTGGGTTCTGTGTGTCTGTCTCACCCGTGCGTACTTACAAACACATAGGCAATACTAAACTTTTACTAAACCTCACTTTAAAAATATGCACTTGGTAGGACTGGAATAATTGCACCGTACACAAATTACGAAATTACATAAACCCTCAAAGATACACGAAACAATATGGGACATCATATGAGTATTCACAATAAACACACATGTATGAAAACAAGTTTAGATGGCGTGGATGCAGCTGGATGAAATTCGTAGCGGACCACGTGGTGCAGGTGAAATTGCAATATTTCTGCGTGGAAACGGCAAATTAAATCTGACAAATTATTATTCTTGCTGAGAAAATTATTCTCTTTACTATTGAAGTTGTTACAGGCTAGTAACATGCCTGACGGCGGTAAAATCAAACATTAACATGACAGCTTGGTCAAGTAAAAAAGCATCAATTTACGTGAAATTACAGGGAACCCTGACAAATATTTAACATAGAACCCTTAATAAATTATTGCAGATACGATGTTACATAAATAAGCTCTCAAAACGCAATGATGGCGTATAGAAATACATGGCGTCTGTCAGCCACATTGTTATACATGATGTTGCCGTAAAATATTAAAACATGGAAAATGCCCTCAAATACATACATAAAAACAAAGCCCTTGAAATTGCACGTAACAATACTGCAGATATTACAATGAAACGCCATAAACACAGGCAGATGGCGCCTAATTCAAGTTGCGCGGGTCGAGTGACCTCTCCGATATCTTTCAACTCCTCCTCGATTAAGTCAAAAATGCTACAAGGGCGAAATAAATTAATAAAGCGGAAGCATAATCCTGGGGAAAATGTCTGGCAAAACATACGCAAGCAAACGTTAACTGGTATACTAAAAGTGCTATTGAAATCTACAACAGTGAACAAAAGTTGTAGTGCGTACATGACAGTATCTTACCTCGCCAGCTCTCCTATCCAGAGGCAAGCGTCGTATGGACCTACCATTGCCGCCTACTGGGGTTCACATAAGCGGAAGTGCTATGCGTGCCGAGTAAAATATTTTATTATTGAAAATAAAATGGCACAAATTTAATTAAATATTGTTTTAGATTTTTATAATTTTCTTATGATTTTCATATTAATTTAGTGTCTCCATATGATGCGCTCATGCCGAAATATCAGTGTTCTTAATCTCGGTGCCACGGGCTCTTTGACTTGTTTAACGAAACAATTTAAAATTATTGGCCTCTTTGCGCACGTGCGGGACACGTGACACGTGCGTGGTGAGCGCCGTGATGGACTCTAGTGCCACTGGCTGTTAGCCGGTGTCAATGATTTGTTTAGATTTTCACATTTTGACAGTCTTATTTTTTATTTTGTGACATGAAACGGAGCTCTTAATGCTGTTAAAGTAATTAGTATGTGTAACACTGTTTTTCTTTACATTCCTACCTGGATGCATGCAGAAGTTTTGGCCACAGAGAAAAATTTGATTGTACTGATTATGGTATTGTGATGTCAGGGAAGTGACGTTTGTTTTAATTTCCTGCTTTAATAAGTGTGGTAATATGAATTCAGTGGGGAAAGAACTCTCTCTACAGACGTCGACATGAATGGAGCATCCTAACTTAAGCTGCAAGATTTTAATTTGCCTTAGAATGTTTGCCATCTTAATATGTAGGTAATTGGTGGTAGAGAGGCACCTCAGTATTCGTTTATTATGCAAAGCACGTTTTGAAGAAGAGGCCCTAGCTATATAAATTAGTTTTGAGTACTGCAAGACGTTGGCTGTCTCAAAGTAAGACCTACTCCGGAAGGTAGGCTGTTTTGAGAGCTACAAAACTTTTGGCAAATTTGTGTTAGAATTTGAAGTAACTAAACTCTCAAAACGTAGTTTTGGAATCTTGAAGTTGAAATTCAGGGTGTTATAATCTCCTAACAGTACCTGAAGCTGTTTTAAATATGCGGTTGACGTGTGCCACGTACCCCAGCCCTAAGACAATTTGTCCGGCCGTAGCCTCCAACGCTCGCAGCAGGGCTGTGCACTCTACTGGCATGTAGAGTGTGCACCCAGTTGCCGGAGCGATCAGGCGCAGAGCAGACGCAAGGGCATGTCAGCACAGTTGCCATAGCAATGCAAGATGCTGCAGAGAAAGACAGAAGCAGGCCAGTTATATTGAACTGAGACGTTTTAAGGCCTAATTAAATAAGTTGTGTTTTTCTAATTAAAGTATTTATGATTGTTTTGTATTTATTGCTCTGTTATTTCATTTGCAAGGTAATGGGTATTTATTTATTTCATTTTTCCACCACATGCTTTGTCCATATCATTTCACCAGAGTTTTGTGTTGCAAGTGTATTTACGTAATTTTTAAGAGGTCTATTTATTTGTTAACACGTCATTAGTTTAGTTTTTGCAAGTCATGCTATAAAGTAGTCCCATCCGTCTCGAAGCGTGGGTAAGCTGAGGCGAGCCCGCATCGTCGAGCGGGAAGTCAGTCAGCGTGTAGTAAGTCGGGGAGGTGGAGTGCATGCGGTAGGCTACTGCATTTTTCCAGTGCAAGCTGGGTAACCATAATCTTTTTGCAACCGGACTTGTAATTACTATAGACATAACTCATCTCGAACATTTTTCTTATCTAGTCACCCGGTAAGCCATCTCCACTCCCCGGTGGATTAGCATTGCCCCGGGGAGCTTAAATTCTCACATCATGTTTGAATTGTCACTTTTCTGTTTCATAGCACGGCCGGTCCTAATAGCCGAGAGTGTTTAGTGTCAGTTCCCTCAGAGAAGGGTTGTAATTGTAAATGTAATAAATAACGTGTTTTCAAGCCAGTTGTTTATTTACAATCACATCATGCATTTAAGGGGACGGGCCCTGATAATATCCGCTCAAACAATACGTAAGTTTTAATTTTCAGTGTAACCAGTCTTGTTCCAATCTGTATGGGTGTGTGGTTTGGCCCTAACAATCCACGTATGCAAGTGTTAAGAGTTAGGCATTTCTCCGTCAACAATGGTATATAGTCGGCATACCGGCTATCGCTTAAGCACCACTCATCTGGAGTAATTCTCAACGGGGCAGAGGTCAACAATCATCGATCATCACCATCTGCACGAGATTTTGTCCAGGTGGACCGCCCGCAACCCGAGATTGAGGAAGTCTACCATCACTTTGACATTGTCTCGCAGATGTCTGGCGCCAACTGGGTAACCATCATCCAGACCTCACTTTCACTGCCCCTGAAAACCTACTTCCATCAATTCCACTGTCCCACAGGCGTCACGGTGCTCTACCTAACTGAACTATGCTAGAAACATTTTATTGTAATGATTTTCATAATGAAGAGAAACATAATGAGGCAACCCTGAAATAACTCTCACAGTTAAATTTTTGTAGTGGATGTTAAAAGTGAGGTGATTTAGTTTTCTGAATACAGTCAAAACTTGAATTTTAATTTATTCTGACAGCAAAGTTTTTCCCACAATTTCTAATGATTTGCAATTTTCTTGAAAGTATTTTACTGTCAGTAATTTTCCAGATGCCTACCACACGTCATGAATTTGATTTAAATACAATAATTTTGTGCTTAACTAGAATGCTTGTTCTATATTACTGTAGTGTTGCAGTAGTTATAGAATTTTTAGTGCTTGATGACTCATGTTTCATGTTGTGAAATTTTCATACAAATGGTATGAAAAAGGTTTAGTTTTTACTGCATGATTTTTCTACCAGAGTATCGGCATACTGCACCCATACAGGTTCATGATATCGTGTTTTCAGAGTTATTCACAAGTGCAAAATTACTTTACCTTTGAACGAAACTAATTTTATGGTCAATAGTTCAAATACAATGCATTTGGCAAAATTTTTCTCACGTAAGAATCCTTAAAGGGTAGCCAACGTACGTGGCGTCATTGACCTCCTTGCTCGGAGTCACGTACATAAAGAAAGAGGCATTGTGTTAGGAATTGTTTTATTTCACCCACACACCGAATAAGGTATTTTATAATTTAAGGAAAGGGATAGTCTAATTTTAATTTATGCAAATTCACACATTCGTATGTGTAATGTCTACACAATACAACAATACCCTACCCCATTACAGGATGGACCACATTATTAAGGGTGGTATTCATATTCATGTCTCAAGGTTGAGCTTAAGATAGTCTTGGTCAAGACCATCTTATTTCTCAAGACAGTGTTATTTCCGGACTACGTTTCATAGTCCAGAACCAAAATGTTCATCGTGAAGGTGGCGTGCTAAGTTGTAGCTTATATTTTGTCACTTCCGGCTTGGTCAAGTACGAGCTTAAGGCCTGCTACAAAGGCTGGAAATAAAACAAAACATGGCGGCTAGACAAGAAATATAAATAAATAAACATTTTTTTGTACCCACTACGTAATGTATGTGTGATATTATATGTATATTAACTGCAAATTGATAAATAAACTATTTCAAATTACACACAAGTATTGCAAATCCATAAAAACAAGGTTAAAACTAATAAAGTGACGATGTACTGAAAAATGACAAAATTATTTTTTTCACTTAGCAAAATGTTGCGGACGAGTGTAAAAAGAAATTGAAAATGAAACTGTATGAATCATTTACACAAGCTGGCAGAAAATAACTCAGCAGCTATCGAGAGCATCACTTTTGAACAGAAATAATCAAAACAGAATATAAGGCCAAGGCAGTTTATATAACCTTTTGATTCTAATGTTACACAGTGTATAATATACAGTCAACTCCTGATTATCCGCGGGCGGATAATCAGCTGTGCTTTGCGGCTTAACCGTGGTATATTTTAAAAATAAAATATATATATTTTTTAAGTTTTCTGTAATTACTGGTGAACAAAGTTAAATGTGTCAGACGTCCATGTTAACCAGTGGAATACAGTAGGCCTATTCAAAAGTAATTATGGCTGAAGAGTATAATCTCTGTGTTTGCATTAAAGTTTACAATATAGCTTTTGTGTCTAATGGCAGCCTCAGCTGGCAAATGCTGCATGCGTAGCAGCCGCTAACTAGCCAGCCCGTTGCCGCAGCCAGATGCAGCGTCCACTAGTCAGTCCATCCTACGTGCACTGACTGTCATTGCATTTTACTTGTGCGGGCAGTCTTCTATAGTACGTTTTCGTATGTATTTGCGGATATTTTCAGTTGAGTAACGTCTGAGAAACGAAAGCGCGTAGCTTTGACATTGCAACAGAAATTAGAGATAATACATAAACTGAAAGAGGGAAGTTCTATAAAACAACTTCCGGTTACGTACGGCGTGGGTGAAACTACAGTTACGTGAAAATGATATAATAATGAAAATCATTATTTCAGTACGACATGTAATTTTGAATTGTCCGCCAAAGAACTCACAATACAATTAACAATACATAGACAAAGCAATCAAAGATTAACATGCATTAAGAAAGATATTTCCAAAAAAAAAGTTTAAAATAGTTGATTTAAATAATTATTGATGTAATATACATAGTTTTAAGTAATAAAATAAGTAAACATACACTACAAACATAATAAACCGGTAGCAAATAGGTAAATACAAGCAAAACAAGATTTTGACAATACAACTTGTCACAGTAAAATGTAAAAAAAATTTAACTGTAAATAAATAAACAACAGAAAATTCTTTTACACTATTGTGTTGAGGTCAAAACAAAACAAATATTTCATTCTGCACCTACAATATCATGCATTTATACATTTTTCAGAAAACATAAAAATTTAAAACAATGAGGTCGATACTTGCATATTTTAAAATAAATTTCCTAACTACATTTAACAAAATTGCAAATATTACAAACTGTATAATCACACAATATTAACACAGTAACTAAAAATTTATCTTACCCTTGTGTAGTGTAAACGTTCTACAACCTCATCAGATGTCAATGGAATAAGTCCAATACGATGAGCAAGAAATTCATCACTCAAAACAGTTGAATTGGCTTCTAGCTGTACCCAGTCGATGGCCAGCGTGGGAGTTTCTGCAATAAACACTCGCCTCATGCTGTTGGCAACACTGAAAATAATACAATGCACTAAAAAAATTATGTAAAAAGTATGGCATAATTAGTACACCTCACGGATGTTCAAGCACTTTGCGCTCAATACCTACAAAAATCTGCCAGCATGCCTTGAATAACTGTTTTGGGAATTTGCTACTCCCCTGCAGGTGCTGGGATCTGACTTGGTGCGTAATGTTTGGCTATACTTGAACAGTATGTTTCAGTGAGAGGGTGCTACACATGAATAAAGTTTACACAGGATCACAGATAAAAACCAATTCCTCCCTCAACACATTCCACTCCCTCACAGACCTCACAAGCATGGACTGCCTACCCCGCTCTGTTCTCCTCCACACCCTCTGAAGCTTCTCACTGTTGTTTCCTCTTCCTCTAAACACCCCCTTACTTAGCTTGCAGTGTAGCCCTCCCCATTCTCCATCCTGTACATCCTGACTAACCGTTCAACTTTCCTCCTGTCCTTCAATGAGCTCCATCCCATCACTGATGGCCTATAGTTCCCTTCTTCCTCATCATCAAGGGTAGGTAGAGAAGGCCTTGCCTTCTCTACCTACCCTTCACCCATCTTGCTGCCTTTCTCTGCACCTTCTCCAGCTCTCGCATCTCCACCTCCACATACGGGTCCCATACTGCTGCAGCATATTCCAACATTGGCCGTACCATTGTGCTGTACGCCTTCTCCTTCACCTCACAGCGGACTCCCTTCAGCATCCTTCCCAGCATACCCAGAGCCCTTCTTCCCTTTGCAACCACCCTCTCTACCTGTTTTATCCACCTGAGGTCTCCCTGCAGTACAATCCCTAGATACTTATATTCTGCTGCTGCTTCTCTCTCTTGTCCCTCCCATCTGTACATGTCCCTGCTTATCATCTTCTTCCTTGTGAACCTCACTACCTTAGTTTTTCTTACATTTATCTTCATTTTATTTTCCCTGGTCCACAACAATATTTTATCAATGTCCGCCTGCAAATTTCTGCCCCCTCTTCCACCTCAGCATATACAACTGCAACCTATCATGAAGTTAGGTATAATTTGATTAGGTCTTCTGCATTTGGCATGACTAGGCGGTAGCAGTAGGTAGGCCCTTGATTTCCCACACTAACATACAAGTGCTATCACTTACACGCTACAATTATACAAAATTAGGTTGCCCATGTAAGCAACAAATATATATCCTTGGTGATAATTCACATGGGACACGTTATCTTCTATTGTAACATTTCTAAAAAAACACAAGCACGTGCACACACTTACTCCCTCGCTCACACACACACACACAAACACACTCGCTCCCACACATACTTACTCTCATACTCATACACACACACTCCTCTATATCTATCTATCTATCTATCTCTCTCTATCTATCTATATATCTCTCTCTCTATCTCTCTCTCTATCTCTCTATATCTCTCTATCTCTCTCTCTCTCTATCTCTCTCTATATCTCTCTCTATATCTCTCTCTCTCTATCTCTCTCTCTCTCTCTATATCTATCTATCTATCTATCTATCTATCTATCTATATCTATCTATATCTATATCTCTCTCTATCTCTCTCTCTCTCTCTCTCTGTGTGTGTGTGTTTTCACCCACAATAATTACCACTTTGGATCAATTTTATGTGTTTTACCTCAGATTTTTCCTGGTATTCATAGCCCTCCCCGCTATTGTGTTTCATTGTAGGCATATGTGCTGCAAATATTGTGATACCCCCCTGAAATTTGTATTTAGTGTGATAAGTAACATTGATACATACACCACGTATTTTCACAAGTGGGAAACAATAAGGAAGTGGCTGTTGGCCTGCAGATTTTCTCGGGGTATTCACGTTCCCCCGTACTTGCATTCCACCGCTGCTCCATAATCATCTCATTTCACCCTAATCAGTGTTGAAGTCCTCACACTTAAACTCACTCGACATTATAAAAGCGAACAATGCCAACACGTGTTTCACTCGCTGTCTTCGGCTACATCTGGCCTATCTCACGAGAGCATGCACTTTTACAAGCAGTCTTGATTACAGCTGTTCCCATAACTACAGCTGTGTCTCCTCTCACCAATGATATTTACATCAACACACTCGCCTGTCAAAACTGCCCAGTATGCCTACAAACAACATTTTGCCACGGAAATAACCTAACTTAAGTGTATAGAAGACTACTTTTACCACAAAAAAAAATGGGGTTTGGCTGTGTTGGAAACACTGCCTTTTGTTTTGCATGAATATGTCTATGTGACAGTACTCGGAACCATTAATGTTTTTTTTCACATTCCCAGCACCGCTTCTCATATGGGGTTTTATGGGTATCACTGGATTGCTTTCGAGATGCTCTTTCCAACCGTATACAATTTCTGTATTACGACTTGGCTTTTTCACGAGTATAGGCCGACATTGTGTTAGTTTCCTTAATTTTTTACAATTAACACATACAATTTCACCATAACCATGCCACACAAATGTTTTTGTATACGCAATTGATTGCTCTTGACAAGAGCTGTTGATTGAAACCTAAACAAACGACGTAGCTTATCAATGGCTGTGTTCGATTTTGGTGCAATGTGCCATTGGTCACTTACCCTTGATCCCTTCCCATTTTATGAGCCCTTGTTCCCTTACGTGGATATATTCGGTAAGTGAATTCGGACGCTTGTATTCATTTCCCCCTCGAGTTTTATTCTGTCGAATTTTGCTCTATGCATGTTTCATTTGTCTTTGTGACGTTTGCAAGTGTTTTTTGCAGCCGTGCAGAGTTGTAAACACAAAACAAACACAAACAAATTAAATATTTCAAACAATTGCGAATTGATAACTATCTAGGGCTCGAGACGAGCAAGTTGCTGAAGGAGATATTCTAGGGTGCATAATGTGCCCTTGCTGTGAATTCGGACAGCGGCAATGTGACATCACAACTGGGATGCACTTTTCAAGGGAACGAAGCCAGATAATGGCTCTTAGGTGGCAAATTCGAACACAGCCCTAGTCAAAAGTTATACTATGCGGAAGTTATAAGACGCAGCGAAACGAACTCCAAAATTGCTCTCCTCCCTCTCCCTCTATAGATGCTTCGCAGTCCTCACTCAATGTAACAAATTCGTTGATCCTTTGGCAATCGAGTGGTGTACTTGAATTTCAAATGTAGACGATAGATTCGGAGCTGAAATGACAAACTGTATCCCCCGATTTTGTTATCATCGGATTTTCTGGATTGCCTTCCAATATGGATGCCAATTTAAAGATGTATTCTCATCAGAAGTGCATACGTTCTTGAGACACGCTACGACGGTGCGCAGAACTGTAAATGCTAAATCGCTGCGCATGGACAAAACACAAGACAGTGGCGATTGGGGGTTCGTAACAATTGACTATAGGCTGTTCACGGTAAAGTGAGCACTATTTAAGGCCCTCCCACCAGCCGTTAGTCACAAATAAGTACGTTTCATTGTAGACTCAGACATTACCTTTTGAGATTGGTGAAAGTGGCGGGAAGACAAGAATTGGCAACAAGGAATAATTTGGAAGCCCTTAAGAAGTGCTCACTTTATAACGAATAACCTATACAACATTGTTAACATTTAAATTACGTACCTAAGCTCAGTGTCCTCTATTTGAAACTTGACATTTTCTTCTGTAAGCTCAGAAATATGAACGGAAGGCTGATTTGCATACGGCATTTCGCTATACTTGTTTCGTCCGTCACACACATAAACAAACTTCTGTGAACATCTTCAGCTGATAAAATAACATTGCATCATAGAGTATAGAGATGGGGAGTATTTTCCATAGATAAAGATGAATTTGCTGCTAACGAAATTATTTTGTCAAATATGGCCGCCTCAGACTAAGTTAGGATGTGAAGTTCCGTACTTAAGGTTGTTTTGGATTGTAATTAGTTCTAGCAATAGGTTTAAATATAGCTGGAGTAAAAGTTTGAAGTATAATTAGAGTTAATATTAGTGTTTCATGTGATAAATAGTTATAAGGATGAAGTAGTGTCTGATTGTGTGCACGAGGCCGAGAACCGTAGTTATTGTAGGAGGGTAAAGTGTGAATGGTGTAAGTTAGGCTAGTTAGTTTATACGTAGGTATTTGGTGTATGTTATAAGAGAGAAGAGTTTTAGTTTTAAGTTAGATAATCTTTTTTAAGAGAGGATAAAAAAAATGGTAGGGAGGCGTCAGTGTAGGGGCTATGGAAAGGTGTGGAGAAGGATAGATAGTGGTGTGCAGTGCGACCAGTGTGGCGGCTAGTACCATGTTGGTTGTATAGTGATCAGGGAGGAGGAACTGGGATCACTACACGAACATGAGTGGAAGTGTGAGCAATGTGCTGAGGGAAAGGGTTTAGTGGCAGTGGTAGGGAACAAATTGAGGGTAGAGAAGGAAACACAAATAAGTGGAGAAAGTGGAAACTGGATTTGGGACATGCTGAGGGGAAGCTTTGTAGAAGGTGTGCCAGTGCCAATAGAAGTGGCTTATGAGGAGAGGTGGAAAGGGGAGATGGTAGATTTGATGAGCAGGAAAAAGAGGGAAATGATGCATAGGATTGAGAAGATGGAGGAAAAGGTCAGGAATGAGATGGGTATGAGTAGAGTTGAAATGAGAGTGGATAAGTTAGAGGAGGAGTTAGAAGATGTAAAGGAGGTGCTAAGGAAAATGAGAGCCAGTACACAGGAGGAAAATCTGAGTAGAGAGGAAGAGTTAGGCAGAATGCAAGTAGGGCTGCAGAACTAAATGCAGGAGGAAAGGCAGAGGAGGAGGGAGGCAGAGATAGAGGTGATAAGATAAAGGAGGATATATGAATTGGAGACAGTAGAAAGGGATAAGTCAGTAGGATACATAAGACAGCAAATAAGGTTAGAGGAGCAAGAAATAGTAGCAAGGGATAAGGTGATAGTAGTAGTCAGGATGCAATCAGGAAAAGAGGAATGGGAATCAGAAAGCAGGGAACAGGCATTGGTAGAAAGTAGGAAGCAGTATGCTGAGGCTTGCATGTGTGTGATTAGCAAAAACCAACAAGCAGGAGAAAGTGGACAGTACAGGGCCAAGGGGAGAGAGGAGTGCTGGCTAAAGGGAGAGAAGCAAGGGTGCTGCAGGAAGCCGGAGACATGGGTAGGCAGGTTGTTAGAAGAGCCACAAAGTAGGAACAGGTTGTAGGAAGGGAGCCAGAGGTAGTTTTTCTAGGCAGCTCTATTGTAAAGGTGGTGGAGCTGAGGAATATCAGGAAGGAAATTACATATAAAGCAGCTATTTGGGGGGGGGGGGCAAATGCCAGGGATTTGGAGGAAAGGGTTAGTGGTATGAAAGGTAGCAGGGTGGCAAAGGTCGTTCTCATCCATGTAGGGGTAAATTACCTGGCTCATAGGGAGGTGGGGTAGGAGGTAGAGCGGGACCTCAGGGTATTGCTGAGGAAAGTGCGGGAGAAGTTCCCTGGAGCTAGGGCAGTAATCAATGGTGAGCTGGTTAGGAAAGGAGTATCCTAAAGGAAGGCAGTAGCTGCGAGTGAGGTATATGAGATGGTGTGTAGGGATTTGGGGGCTTCATTTATAGATAGTAGAAATGGGCAGACTGGGAAAGCGTAGGGAGGGACCAGGTTCACCTGACAGAGCAGGGAAAGAGGATTATAGGTGATATGCTAGGTAGAGAAGTAGCTGGCTGCATGGAGAGAGTCAGGACAGAGCAGCAGTTGTTGAAATAGCAATCAATAAGAAGCAAGGAAACAGAAGGTGAGAAAAAGGAGAGGATAGCATTGATGAGGCCGCAGGAGTGGAGATAGGAGGTAAGCAATGTAGCAGGGTCAAGTAGAGTAGAGTACTAGTATAAAGATTATGGTGGTGAACTGTGGGAGTGTGTACAACAAGCTGGAGGGCTTCCGGGGAAAGTTTGAAGGATATGGGGCGAATATAGTGGTAGCTGTGGAGACTTGGTTGACTGAGGAAGTAGTGGACATTGAGTGTAGGCAGGATGAGTTCACCATATTTAGAAGAGACAGGGATGGGAGAGAAGGAGGAATAATGGTGTGTGTATGGAAAGGGCTAAAAGGGGCGGTAGAATTGGTTAGTGAGGATGTCGAGGTAATGGAAATTAAATTGAGTGGTAGTAGTAATAGGAGTATTAATTTTCTGGCAGCATATAGGCCACCAGGACAGGAATGGCAGGCAATTGAGATGATCAAGGAGAGGGTCGATAGACTAAAGGAGAGGCAGTGGGTTGTTGTAGACGGGGATTTGTATATGCCAGGGGTGAAATGGGTAGAGGGTGCAGAAGAAATGGGTACCATGATGCAGAGAATGGCAGCACATTTAGTCAACAGAGGATTAGTCCAGGTAGTAGAAACACCTACGAGATGGAATGAGGAAGGTGTTGGGTCAGTGCTGGATGTGGTGTTGGTCAAACCTAGGAATGCTGTAGTTGGTGCAATAATATTGGATGTTATAAGCAACCATCATATTACGGTTGTGGAAATAGAGATTGGCAGGATGAGGGAAGTGCAAATGGCAGAAAGGTTGGTGTGGCAATATAGGAGAGGAGATAAGAAGGGGGGCAGAAATATTCTTGAGACACAGGTTTAAAAAATGGTCTATTGAAGAGGGTGTAGAGTGGTTGTGGAGAGGGTTTAATGTATTAATGGAGGTTATGTTGGAGAAATTTGTACCAATGAAAAGCTTACGGACTGGAGGAGATCCCCCATATTATGGACAGGAGATTTTGAAAATGAAGAAGTGCAGAAAATTACATGCCAAGTGGAGAAATGAAGGAATGATATGATCTAAAGAAATG
This sequence comes from Dryococelus australis, assembly GCA_029891345.1. Taxonomy (NCBI): domain Eukaryota; kingdom Metazoa; phylum Arthropoda; class Insecta; order Phasmatodea; family Phasmatidae; genus Dryococelus; species Dryococelus australis. Next base: position 146,455,086 of record CM057000.1, read on the forward strand.
ATGAAACAAATGGGTAGGGAGCTTGAAAGGAAGATCAAACAGGCAAAGAATGTATTTCTGGGGAACATGGTGGAAGAAGGAAAAGGCAAGGAATGGGGGGAATTGACCAAGAAAAATCGGAGATGCTGCAAGGACAGTACTTGTCAGTGTTTGAGGCAAAGGAGGGTTGGAATAGGGGACAAACAGGATTCCGGGGGTATTTAGTGAGTTTAAGATGAGGGAGTGGGAGATAGAAAATATAATTAGGGATTCGGAGAGCAGTAAGGCAGGGGACCAGATGGGATAGGAAATGCAGCACTAAAGTTTGATGGCAAGGAGTTGGCGAAATATTTGGAAGTGCTGTTTAAAAAGTCCTTAGGAGAGGGCAAGTTACCACAATATTGGGAGGATGCTATGGTGGCACCTATATACAAGGAGGGAGAGGATAGGGGGAGGCCTGGCAGCTACAGACCAGTGAGTCTCACATCAAGTACAGGAAAAGTAATGGAGAGGCTGGTGGTGCAGTATGTGGTGAGGGTTATGAACAATCGGAATTGGTTGGAGGAGTCCCAGCATGGTTTCAGGAGAGGATATTCATGTGAGACTCAGCTCGCTGGGTTATTAGAGGATCTGGTGCAGGTAGTTGATGAGGGGAAGCAGGTGGATGCCTGCTTCATAGATTTTGAGAAGGCATTTGATAAGGTGCCCCATGGGACATTGATGAGGAAAGTGGAGGTGCTGATACCAGACAGGATGGTAGTAGAATGGATAGGTGACTTTCTCAGGGGGCAAAGGCAGAGGGTAAAAGTGGGGGAAGCAATATCGGAGGAAGAGGAGGTTATGTCAGGGGTACCACAGGGAAGCGTGCTGGGTCCTTTATTATTTACCATAATGGTAAATGACATGGGTTTGGGGATTAGGGGAAAAATCAGATTGTATGCAGACGATTTTGTTGTATATGATGTGGTGGGAGAGGAGGGCAGAAATTTGCAAGCGGGCATTGATAAGATATGGTTGTGGACCAGAAAAAATGAAATGAAGATAAATGTAAGAAAAACTTAGGTAGTGAGGTTCACAAAGGAAGAAGATGATAAGCAGGGACATGTACAGATGGGAGGGACAAGAGATAGAAGAAGCAGCAAAATATAAGTATCTAGGGATTGTACTGCAGGGAGACCTCAGGTGGAAAAAACAGGTAAAGAGGGTGGCAGCAAAGGGAAGAATGGCTCTGGGTATGCTGGGAAGGATGCTGAAGGGAGTCAGCTGTGAGGTGAAAGAGAAGGCGTACGGCACAATGTTACGGCCAATGCTAGAATATGCTGCAGCAGTATAGGACCCGTATGTGGAGGTGGAGGTGCGAGAACTGGAAATGGTGCAGAGAAAGGCAGCAAGATGGGTGAAGGGTAGGTGGAGAAGGCAGGGGCAAGATGGTGAGGAAGAAGGGAACTATATGCCATCAGTGATGATGAAAGAAATGGGGTGTAGCTCATTGAAGGACAGGAGGAAAGTTGAACGGCTAGTCAGGATGTACAGGGTGGTGAATGAAGAGGGAGGATGGTGAGGGCTACACTCAAGCTAAGTAAGGGGGTGTTTAGAGGGAGAGGAAACAACAGTGAGAAGCTTCAGAAGGTGTGGACGAGAATGGAGCGGGGTTGGCAGTCCAGGCTTGTGAGGTCTGTGATGCAGTAGAATGTGTTGAGGGAGGAATTGGTATCTGTGAGAGGGGTTGGTAAATTCAGGAAGAGAGTGGAAAAGAAGTTGGTTGAGTGAAGCAGATTTGAGAGAGCTCGCCACCGGGCGGTAGCCTAATTGTGAGTGTATGTAAATGTACATTTAAAAAATGTACATTTCACACAAGAGCAAACCGATCACGAAGCCTGCTTTCAACCAATTAATGGAACTGCTTTTCAACCGATAGACTAAAGATGAGGCAGATAACGTATTCATCTTCCTAGCATGTAACCAAATTGATCTACCCCAATCCTACACAAATATCAAAGTAATATGGTGAACAGTGAGGAACGTGTTTGTGTTCTTCATTTTTAAAGAGCACCACTACTATATTAATGCTTTACCATTTTGAATTGAATCAAAAAGCATTATAATCTGGTTAGATGAATTAGAAAAACAGCTCCAAGCTCTTGATTACAAATCAGTTTTATAACCTAAAATGCCAAACCACGTCGTTTGCGCTAGACATCGTGGCAAACGTAGCTCTGCAGTCCAGCGGAATAATGTCTATATTCACCCCTAGTAAATTCCAGAACCATCCAACTCTTTCAGGAGAACCGAATTAAGACCCTAAAGCCTATTTACAAAACTGTCAGTCGCATATACAAAGATATGATGTTCACGAGGATGAGTGGCCCAGCTTGAGAACAGTAAACGATAATGGTGGAAATTTGTCAACCATTATGGCTTAACGTGGTCGGAATTTCGACGGGCGTACCAATGTCGCTTTGGAGGGGCGTTCGGCTCCATACAAGCCCAGAGCAAGCTGACACTACAGGAGCAGCAAGAAGTCGAGCCGCTGACAGACTTCATAACTCACAAGTTACACTTTATTCACCAGTTCCACCCAAACTTACCAGAGCGCGAACAGCTAGAGATTTTAGCGAAGATGGCATGACACGAGTTCTGTGGAACCTTGGTAATGTGGCTGATCAAATGGTGTATAAGATCTGATGCAGGCTGCACTAATCCTGGAACGCAGTGCACCACAACCGTGTTGCGAACCCAGTGACTCATGATGATGCCACAGGAAAAGTGAAAGTGGTGAAAACGGGCGTGATGGGAAAGCTGACACTTTCAAATGGGGACAGTTATGTGTAACCAAACGTAAATCTACCACTGACAGCCATGACGGACAGTTGCCTAATGATGCAGATCACACGGGAAAAACCAATTATGAAAAAGTTTTGCGAAGTGGGCTAGAAGCCAACCGCCACCAACCACATGTCTTTATTGAGATGGTGAGCAATATCACTGGCAAAGTCATTGTCAGAATAACCCTCATGTATGCAAGCAACAAGATTGAAATCAACTGGAGCAGGGAAACTGTAAGCAGGGACAAGGGCACCGGATTCGCCCTGTACCCCAGTCACATGGGATACCTCGAATATATATCTGCAACAAGCACTTATAAACCAGGTTAGTGGGAGCAATGCCCAATTCATCCAAATTCTTATCAGTGTCAACGGTAGAAAGTGTCATGCACCGATAAATACCACTGCATCTGACAACTTCGTCCAATCGTATTTGTAAACAAATGTAATGTTACCTCCATGGGCCACGTAATCGGTTAGCTACAGGCAGGAATGTAATGTAGTAATGGGTCAAGTGGACATATCTGTCAGAGTACATTAAATTGAAACGAAAATGCAGGCAATAACAAAAGCCGAAATCAATGAAGATGCTATTCTAGGAATTTCTTGGCTAAATGTCCAGAACATGATCATGGAAACAGTGGCTAGGCGTAGTCATTATGGCGCTAAGGAGAGAAGAACTATGTACAACATTGATCGTAGGCTAGCAGAAAGCGCGCCGGATTTGCAGTTAATGGACTTTCACCAATAGCATTTCGCCGGAGTATCAGGAAACCTTCCAGCGCTTATTAACTGAACATAGAGCAATATTTGGCAAGCGACATCATACGCAGCACAAAAGTTATGGAGCATGAGATTCCTTTGATGCAAGACGCGCCTATCTATTGCAGCCCAGGCAGTTACCTTCCCCATCAGGCTAAAATAATGCATGTGCAGGTGCCATAAATGTTAACAGATGGTGTGATTGAGTTCACACGCAACAGATATAGTTCTTCTGTAACATTAGCACGAAAGAAAGACGGGTCATACAGTTTTTGGGTTGTCTTTCGCTCTATCAATCAGGTGACATATAGCAAGCTACCACCTTATATAAGTGTTAAAGATGCCTTGAGTACCTTACGAAATGCCAAAATTGTGTCAATTTTTAATTTATGCAGCGGCTATTGGCAGATCCCAGTCAGGCAGGAGGCTCGCGAGAATACCACCTTGAGGACTCGGAACAGCCGGCTTTTCCAATTTTGCGCAATGCTGTTTTGTCTCAAGTGTGCACTTGCAACTTTTCAATAATTATGGTGAGAGAACTAGATGGCCTGATCGGAGATTTCATGTTAGCGTATCTCGACGACATGGTCGTGTGGTCAGAGACATGGGAGGAACTCCTACACCATCTGTCTATTTTCTTAGGGTGCCTTGCCATAAATGGACTGACATGTACTGCCAACAAATGCCACCTCGGTCAGACAAGTATAGAGTTCCTAGGCCAAATTATTGACAAGTCTGGAAATTTACCCACGCCAGAGCAGTTCAGAATCATTGACAAGCACACACCATCATGCACCCAAAAACAACTGATCAAACTTTTTGGCATGATAAATTTGTTGTGTGAACATATTAAGGATTTCGCTACAATAACTGTGCCATTAACGGACTTACTGTTACCTCAGAAGACGTTTGTGTGGGGAAAGAATAAGACGAGATGTTCCAGACCATTTAAGCGAGCTTTATGGCGTGTCCCACCTTCGACTGGCACGATTCCACATGCCACCTATACCTGCAGATGGATGCGAGCCAGGAAGGCATAAACACAATACTGTATCAGTTCACGGAGCTGGCCGAGAAGCAGATAATCGATTTTTACAGCGCCAAGTTAGGAGCAACCGAATAGTGCTATGATGTAAATGAGCGCGAGTGTCTGGCCGTGGTATGAGCAGTTAAGCGATACAGGGTCTATCTAGAATATCAGCGCTTTTCCCTTTGTACTAATAATAGGTATATGGTGTGGCTTCACAATATGTACAAAGTATGCTGTAAACTGACACGGTGGGCACTTATGCTACATCCATATGGTTTTGTGGTGGAACATGTACTGGGTAAGGTGAACGAGCTTGCGGACACACTTTCTCGACCTCCAAGAATGTGATTATGTGCGACACCACAGAGTGGGAGTAAATTTTACCACTAGATGGACAGGAACCATACCGGGAAGCCCAGCTAAATCAAGTAACTCTCGTAGCAAATGACGAACTACTTTCCGACATATGCATGGAAGTAATCAGTGCATAAGAAACATGTGCTTTTTCGCAAAAACAGTAGGGAAAATGCACGACAGACAGTTTGGGACAGTGGCGTGTTTTATACGGACGATTAGAGACATGTGCGCTCAACAACAAAAACAAGTGGTGCTTGTTTGTACTGGGAGAACGCAGGAAATGTGTGTTCGCACATGCGCATGCGTGCAATTTATTGGGACACCCAAGGGCGAAACAGACAGTGTGTTTTTATGAGACCACTTTTTCTGGCCCAGCTTGAGCCAGTGCACACGAAGATGGGTACAGCAGTGCAATGAATGTAACTGATTTAAATCCTGCAGGGTGGACGGTGAACAACAACAACAGCCATGCACACAGCAGTGTCTATTCGAGACAGTTAGTCTATACCTGATGGGGCTTTTCCCGAAAACAGCACGCGACACGAGATTAATTTTATTGATTACAGACAATTAATCAAGTTGTGACAAAGTTTACATGAACAGTAGTGCATGAGCTGGCGATGTGGCAAAAGTGATGGAAAGTGAGTATTTCGCATGGTGGGGATTCCAGCAGCACATGCTCATGGATAACAGCCTGTAATTCACCGGCAGAAAATCGGTAGATCTATGCACCCAGTGGGGAGTACAGTGCTTGAAAACCATGTTGTACCACCCCCATGAGTACCCACGGAGCATTTCAACAGGAGCTGAGTACTCAGCTACGACTCAATGTGGGTGAGCAACACGTGACATGGGCATAGCACCTGCCAGCTGCACTCTTTACTTTCTGCCGGCATGTGAAAGCCGCCATAAGAAGAACACCAGTGGATGTTCTGCTCGGCTGGAATCTTAGACTGCCCAGTGAAAAACTTTGCCCCGCCTTCTAGAACAGCAGTGCAACAGAGCGTAGAAGTGCATGGAAGGAGAGGCGATGATGCCGCCGACAAGAACTGTGGCACCGCCAGGAGCAGTACACCGTGAAATGGGTGACACACAACGAGACCCCTGCCATCACTTACATTTGTGAAAGACGTGTACGTTCATGCACATCTGCAGTTGGCCACCCGACGCAACTTCTGCGCGAGGTTGGGTACCGAAGTGGACAGGTTCGCACAAGGTAGTGAAGAGCCTCGGACCCATAACATACCTGGTGCGAGTGGGGAGAAAACAGGTACAGATCCACCATGACAACATCTGGTTGTCACCAGGAGATGTCATCGACGACACTGCATGATAGGCTCCGACGACTCCCGACGGCGATTCACCTGTCGAGCTCGAAACTGCCAGTACAGTAGATGGAGGTGGGCCTGCACTCCCAACAGAAGGGGGCCCACATGGGGATCAGGGTACTTCGATGCGAAACCCGACATGAACAGCGAGTCCAGTACGGACAAGGACGTTGGTTCACAGTGTGCAAGTCAGGAGGAAGCATAACAGCAGGAGTTGTAGTTTGCAAGCCAAGTATCTCACGATGGGGAAGCCCCTGCCGAGGTAGTCAGGCCAACCACCAGCGACGAAGGTGCGTTTGTAACCTCGGATGGAGGTGTCAGCAGTGGGTGGAGAAAGCCCGATGTCACCCGGCACTTTGCCACCTGATAAATCTTAGATCAAGGAGAACCTCGTTCAGGCCATCAACCTCCAGCTCGAACTCAACTCATGCTCTCTACTGAGATGCTGGCACCCCCAGACTACATGGTTTTAATTCTCGCATCCTTTCCACATAACCTATTTTCCTCCTTGATGGTCCAGCTTAAGATCCAGAGACACGTCAAGTGGCATTTCTAAATAACGCCATTATCTCCACAACAGTAGCGACGTGTGCTACGGGCTCCCACCCCTAAGACAGTTTGTCCGGCCATGACCTGATCAACACCGCAGCAGGGCTGCATGCTCTACCGACGGATGGAGCGTGCACCCGATCGCAGGAGTGGTCCGGTTCAGTGTAGTGGAAGTGCAAGGGTATGCCGTTGCAGAGCAGCCAGTGGTTGCCATGGCGATCAACGACACCAAGAGTTGGAGGGAGACAAATTAATCCCAATAATAACTGTACTTATGAGTCCAGGGGTAATGTGAGACATTCTTTGTTCTTTTGATCATTGATGTTGTGTACATAGACTAAATATGAGGTAGACGGCTTATTTGTCTTCTGCGCATGTACCCAACATTGACCTATTCCAATCCTACAAAACTCCTACTCAACTGTCAAAGTCACATTGTAACAGTGATGAACGTTTTTGTTTAAATATTAATTTTTTAATGATAAGCACTATTGCCTTAATAAAATAGTTTTACCAGTTTCTATATAATCAAACTGCATTACAAATTGGTTAGAGGAATTATACATTCATCCTAAAGCATTTGTTTTTTTTAAATAATTTTACAACCTAAAAAAAAAAATCACTTCATTTTTGTTAGACTTGAAGTCAGTAAAGCAGTTCAAGGTTGGGACACGGAGTTTGGTTATGACCAGCGAGCGTGATCGGTCTATCTCATAAGTAATCTACGAATGGAACATTTCGTATCAGGCTATTCTCTATGCAACAAATTGGCTTTTTGTTTATTGTTTACACTAGCTTTGCTCAGGCTTTAATCGTCGTTAACGACGTCTCATGGCACACGGTTTGTTGTGTGGAAGTTTATCAATGCTCGCTGCTGCGTGTAAAGTGGAGTCAAATGTGGTTGGTGAAGTTGAAATTAAATGAAAATGTTTTCGTCTGCTATGCGGGTTTGTCGATGTAGGCGTGTTTTTACAAGACAATTGGCGAAAAGTTTCGCGGATCGTATTCCTGCAAACGTTTCAGGTGCTGAAATTATCAATGACAATTCAAATGAAGAAAAAACGGACACACTTGACGGTCATGAATCAACGAAGAATTCTGACTCTAAGATAGATTCATTGATTTCTGAAGTAGACGCATGTATTATAAGTGAAGAGAACCCTCGTTCCGCACTTGAACCACCCAGTGATGGAACGGACTTGACAGACTTGGGGCCTTACTTCAAACCCACTTTCAACTTTGCTGCGTACATAAATAAGTCGCCAAGTCTTCAGGAACTTGTAAAACTGGGTGTTGATTTGCATAAACTCGAGCACAAGAAAGGTGTGCCAGAATTTATTTTAACTTTAGATTTCGAAAGAGACATGAAAGAACATATTCGGTATGAATTCATTCCTGGCAGTTAAATGGCCTATGAAGTTAAATTAATCTTAAGTGGAAAAAATGTTATAATAAAAACAATAATAATAATAATTAGTTGGCCCACTGTCCTCTGTGGCAAGCTCTTCCCTCCCTTGTCCTGTTCCACGCTCTAGTCCCTTCCCCCATCGTCAACTCCCGCAACACAACTCCACTCCCTCATAACTCACCAGCATGAACTCCCTTTCCCCTTTCGTCCGCCTCCATAACCTCTGAAACTTGCCACTGTCAGCACCTCTCCCACTCTACAGCCCCCTGACTAAATATCCCCTTAACTTACCCCATCCTCCCTCTCCACCACCCCGCACAGCCCAACCAAACTCTCCCGTCCCATAAATTGTATAAAAGAAAACATCAAGGCATTCAAATGTTAAATACGCTCGCAAGTAGCTCTAGAAAAATGAATTCATTCAAATCTGTGTCTCACTGCTTACTGGAGTGCAAGCAAAGCAAGTGCGGAGAGCTGCACTGATTTACCTGCATCTTGTTGCAAGTTGTTCATCAACTGCTATCCTATCTTTATACTTTTCTAATGCCAATTTTGTGTGTATATGGTATAACATTCTGAGGTATATCTTACAACTGGAAATGTGTTTTTTTAAAGTTCAAAATGAAATAGTACATAATGTCACCTCAATATGATGTCGTCTGCCGGCAAAGTAGTCTGTAAGCGACCAAGAACATGCACAGAGGCGTGGTTACTAACATAATGTTAATTTTGTGTGTGGAGGCACCACCTAGCGTATCCTGGCCAGGGCGAGGAGCTGAGATCTCAAAGCAGATGGTCCCCTTAACTGCAGGATGTTACATAGACTGTTTACTTTGAACCGACAACAGAAACTACAGCCACAAACTGCTAACACCACTGTTCAGGCCGTGGTGCATGCCATTTAGCTCGCACTGTGATGCAGTGCTGCCTAGTATAGTCTATACTTGGTAAAGTGTGCACTTCTTAAGTCCCTGCCAAATTTTTCTTTCCTCTGATTTTATCCCAATCCCAAAAGTCAATGTCTGAAGCAGCCACAAAATGTATTTATTACTGGCTAAGGCCTTAAAAAGTCCTTACTTTAGAGTGTGTAGCCTATAATGGTACTTACTTCTTAGAACAGAAACATATGTTGCACTAAGATGAACTTTTACAAAGTCTGCACAACGGTACACTGGACATGAAAATATGAACACTATGGCCGCTGTGGTGATGTTCTGATACATGTGTTTGGTTTTGGGCAGAGAGGTCTAATATGACAATTTTGTTACAATTTCTCAAAAGTTGGTATATATAATCAGGTTCTTTAAGGGCTGGAGATCTTACTAAATAAGAGTTAATTGTAATTTTATGAATTGAATGAATACAATTTACAATTACCTCAAAAAATTAATATAATTAGATAGTTAAAATTGATTCCAATGAACATATATGAAAACCTATTGAATTATTTTATTAATTATGTATCCATATTTTACGATTCCAATATTTACAATAAAAGTCTGTATCACATTGTCATACAGTTCCACCTCAGTTCAGTCCAGGCCCCATCAGTCTGCAATGTTCTAGAGATGTGAGAGCACCCTTGTGCTCAGTAGCATTCACTTGTCGGGTTTCACGTCCTCTCGTCCGTTCACACCTCGTCCACAGTTGTCTCGCAATCTCCCATCGTTCGTCCTCCTCACACATGTTGCTTGTTGGTACCAGACTTTGCTCAATTACAGCACTTAAGCCAATTGGCTTCCACGAAAGACTGCCGATCTGTCGGCCGAGGTGGTATTGATAGTGTCATCAGCCATGTCAAGAAAATTATCCAATTACTGCATTGCGCTGAGGGTCCTAGTTACTAGAACATTCTTGCTCATCCTCTAAAGTCGCTGGCTCTTCCAGCCGAGAAGAGGAGAGACTGTGATACTAGCCAGGTTGGCTGTCGGGCGATGAGCTGACTGCATGGGGTGGTCAAGGGGGGGACAGACCACCCTTCAGCACCAGATCTTACATAACAGGAGCCCACAATGGATGTAAGAGACAGCACACGTAACAAAATAACTTTTTCTCAACAACACCCCTAGTTTTGCAAGACTCGTTAAAAAACTTAGAATTCTCACTCTTCCCATTTTATATAATTTTCACACTTCCATTTGTATTATTTGTATAACATTAAATTCATAAATAATTAAGACATCAATTAATATAACACTACACACAAATAAACATTTTTACAGCCAAAAATACTATTCAAGATGTACCTGAAAATTCATCTCATAGGAGAGGCTTATGATGATGTAGGGGAGTATTTCTTATAAATAGGTGATTACAGTATTTTGGCGTTTATATGCCGCGTGCGTGTATAGGCCACACCTGATGATAATGAAAAACTAGGGATAATTAATACAGCGGAAGCCCGGAATACCGCTGATTCAGTTATACTGCAGGGCAATTTATGTCCCCCGGCCTGAATAAAGAAGTGGAAAGTGTGCAGTCAGGTAAGCCTGTGGTCTGTCGGCGGGTGGTCGTGAGTCAGGGACATTAATGGATGAGGCAGAGGGAGGGAGCGGGCACGCGTTTTTCCTCCTTTCAGTGCCAAAATCTATTTTACAGATTCTTTACAGCCAATATTGTATGTTTTTCTGTATTCAATTTTGTTGGCGTGGTGCGAAGCTTTGACGTAAGAATCCCTAGTGGTTCTTTTTTTATATGACCTTATTATGCCTGTTCGGCCGTTTGGTTGTAAACAGACAAAAAAAATGATACTATGGCAACCTTTCCATCTTATCAGGGCGTTGGATCAGTATAGGGGGACGGCACGGCCATATTCCAAACTGTATATCATGCTCGCAAGTGTCCTGCTGTCATGGATTTACTGGCACTTAAAAGTTAACATGAAATGTGCGTGTGTTGTATAGCATTAATACATAAGTATTATAGTAATGCTGTAGACACTTTAATTATAATGTGTATACAGCAGCTATAACAGTAGGTCTTCCCATTTGCGAAAGAAAAAAATTCCCAAATTTGATGCAGGCCTCAAAATTCATGCTTCTAAGTCATTTACAGGCCTATAATTAATCTCTTACGGGGTACAGCTCTATGTAATTATTATAATTATGATATAGACACTTGGATTATAATGTGTATATAGCGACCATTCTGTATGTCTTCCCATTTACGAAAAAAATTCAGTGAACGAGCTATTGTGAACAAGGTTTAATGCAGAAAAGCAGGCTTTCATTGCATGCCCAAATCATTCGCTATTCTTTTGTTTTAATTTTCCTTTTGAACATGCAAATCAGACGAGCAAGCGACATGTTTCACATCACGTGAAGCACTGATAGATCCCACCTACAGTGCAAGTGTGCATTCGTGACCTTTGGACCCGAGCTTCCTTTCTCATTCCTTCCCAACCAGGCCCAGCAGGTGTTGGAGGAGGGGGGACTCCCTTCTCCAATCCGTGTGAGATACAACTCACAGCGAACACCGCCCTTGGTGGAATAAGTACATCCTTTGCCTGGAAAATGTGGACTCTTGCTTGAATGTATGTGACCCCTTCATCGCAGCGCATTTCTCTTATTCTGTTTCCCTCCCTTGGGTACTGTCAAGTCCGGTGATTCAGATAAAAAAAGGGGCTAAACGTTTCACGAGTAACCGCAGTAAATAACAACACTTGCCCCATGTTTGACCGATAGGTGCCATGCCCCATTAGAACACTGGCTTTTTTTTTTTTTTTGCTACTTTACTCGGCCACTCCAGGAATAGCGCGGAAAGCTATAATGTGGGTATGAGTTATGTCTTCCAACACCAGCGTTATATTGGGCTTTTACTGTATTTCAAGTATAGGCCGCACTGAATTTTTGTATCCCTGGTAATATTGTTGTCACAAATCCGTACCTGCATAATAAACTCCGACTTGATTTCTCCCCTACAAAACATATTTGAGACAGAAGATTTTAACTGCCTGCGCAATTCTTTTTTTTTTTTTTTTTTTTTTTTTTAAAGTACTGTACATTGACAAATTTTTAACATGTTTTGGGAAAAAAAATTCAAAAAAAAAAAATGCCAATATCTCACACCAATTTTTGTAGTCATTTTTTTTGTAAAAATGTGCAGCTTATACACACCGAAATACGGTGCTTAAATGGTGTATTTCTTCATTTTTGTAACTAATTTGTGATTTTAATTGATTTTCTGTATAGTAAAAAGTGTCTTGTTGCTAATCCTTTAAGTATTAATAAGTTATTAATATGTGTAGGCTGTGCATGGTTAAACAACCCTTATGTCACTGCCCCTACCTCCATATAGCTATTGTAAAGGGGGGAACTGACTATGTATGTACTTTGAATTAAAAGTGCTAGGTAAATATTTGTAAATGCTGAAGTGATTCATTTTGTTTTCAGCTTTTTCAGTGCATAGAAGTGTAACAATTAGAAAATTTATAAAATATTTTCTTTGCTAATATTTTTACAACTTGGATAAATGGCAAACATTGCAGCTCCCTTCCACCTCAGGTTTTCTTGCTTTACTCCCAGATTGTCATTTCCCTAACCCTGGCTCAACTGGTGTAGTTTTCTGACAGTAGCACTAAATATCCAGTATACCTAGGGTGGTATTATTAAACATTCAATTTGCGGACCCATGAACTCCTTGAGAACAAGAGGGGGACTGTCTAATTAATATATCACAAACATAGCTTGAATTTAAAAAATAGAGTTTGTGAGTTCCTCTTCTGAGCCCTGTGTGCAACGCTAAAACTGCAGCTAAAGCACGTTTACAGTATGTACCTGCAACTAGGAAGGACATCCAAACTAAAATGGATTTGCCAAAGTAAGCTTGCGTTGTAAAAATAAAGTACTTGTGATATATCAAGTCAGGAGAATACAAATAAATACAGGCTATTCACTGTAAAGTGAGCCCGTTTGAAAGCTTTCTCATTTGGAACAATAGTCGAGAAAGTGTCTGCTAAGAGCCAGCCACAGTCAGCCCATGATGGCATTCGCTGCTAACCTAACACGCTAACACGTGGTGGTAAACACTTGTTCAGTGCCACTACATGGACTTATTGATGTCGGTATACTGTGCATTTCTTTTTCAGGGTTAATATGTTTGTAGATTGTAAAACATTTTATTTCAGGGTTTGTGTAATGTTGATATTTCAAATTTAAAGTGTGCGCGGCATCGAAGACGCCTTCAAAAGACGATTTAATAACTACCAGAAAATATAACTTTGAATTTTGGCTGTAAAATTGTTTGATAATTCTTTTGGTGCCATTTCAATTTACGAGATAATATTTTTACTCTGCATGCATAGCACTTCCGCTTGTGTGAACCTTGTAGGCAGCCATGGTAGGTCCGCACGATCCCAGCCTCTGGGCAGTTGTTCTAGGAGAGCTGGCAAGGTAAGATGCTGTCATGTACGCACCTCATACTTTTGCACTGATGTAGTTTTCAATAGAACTTTTAGTTTACTGGTTAACCTTTGCCTTGCTTACATTTTGCCAGACATCCCCAGCGTAATGCTATCCGCTGAACTTAATTATTTGCAGCCCTTGGTTTTTGGAATATAAATGAGAAGAGGAGATGTCAGAGAGGCCATGCAGCCAGCACAACTTGTGTATCAGGCGCCATCCACCCATGTCTATGGTTTTTCATTGTAATTTCTGCTTAACTGCGACAAGCAATATCAAGGGTAATGTGTGTGTGTATAGTTATTTTGAGGGTTTTGTCATGTTAAATTGTTTTGCTGCCACATCACCCATGGCCATGTGGTTAGCTACCACTAAGTCCATATCTGTACCATCACCGCATTAAAGAGGGTTGATCCTTGTTCTATCTTGTGCGCCTTAATGTATCTCAGCGTTATATGTATTATTTTCTCTCAGGGTTCATGTTTTTTTTTTTTGTTTGATGCATTTTGTTCTTAACCACATGGTCATTTCATGTACGTGTAATTTCCCACCATTTGGCATCCGAGGAGTTTTGTATGCTTGTTTATTACAGAAATAATGTTTCTAATGCAGGTACAAATTCGGGCCGCTGAGTACTGATTGAATTTACAGTGAAATAGTGTGCTTACACACCTGCACATGTGGTCCGCTACAAACTTCATCCAGCAGCATCCGTGCCATTTAATACTACTTTCACATGGTTGTGTGTTTATTTTGCGTGTTCATATTGTGCCCCACGTTCATCAAGTGTTATTTGTGTAATTTTGTACAGCATTATTATTTTCTGCCCTAACCCGCTATGTGTATTGACCATCGCCTCACACCACGTGGTTCGGGGATGAGTCCCGAAGAGTTGGCGTTAGTGGCGTAGATGATCACAGTGTTCACCTCGTACTCAGTGTCCTGTCTCTAGGCAAAACCTACAGTCCATCATATTAGCTGTAGGCCCCTTGTTTTGTAGACGCTGTGTCTTCAAACACAGCAGATCATCGTTCATGCGGAGTGCGCAAGTTGAGTAACGGGCAGGGGAATCACCCTCCGGAACTAACTAGTCACGTCCGAGTTGTAGACACTTTAATTCATTTTCTGGCACGGTGTAACTTGGTAAGAATATATATCTCACAGTGTAAAAGTTGTAAGTCTTTGTAGCATCAGTTACCTAGCTCCACCAAGTATTTTGTTTGCAGTGTTTTGGTATAAAAGGTGTTTTGCAAGTACGCACACGTGAGACAAACACACGGAACACACAGCATCCCTGAGATCCCCGAGTCTCAAAGTGTGGTGTGTAGGAACCACCGGAGGCGCCCATCAACCACAGGTATAAGTGTATCGTAATTGTGTCCATGTCTCACCCAACGGCATCAAAGTATATTTTATTTTATCCTTAGACCTTAACTTCCAAGTGCAGTGGAATATACTACACACTGTGTTTATTACTTACACGACAATATTTATTTTAAATGGTGTTGAAGAATAAAAAATAGCTGAAAGGAAAGAGTAAAAAGTAACTAGGGTCTCAAAAGTAATCACAATTACCGTGAACAGCCTACAACAGATACTTTATCCATTGGTTGACGTAAGATTTTAAATTTCTAATATTAAATTTTTACCACTTCCCTATTTGTGTGAATCAAAGAGAATACTGAGTCACAACTGTAAAAAATTGTATCTACCAGTGGATTACATTTAATTTGTTGAAATAATCTAAGGTATGCACAATTTTTTCAAGTACAATAAGAGGTTAAAGTGATGTGTGTTGTTAATGGAGATTAAGGCCTCTGGTAATTTTGAGTGTGTTTGCAATTGTAACCAGCACACAAACGAGGCACTAATAGTTTAAGAATCATGTTTCCTGCCAAAATAAAGTACATGCTAAGTGTGACTTGCGTCTCCATCACAAAAGTAACTATTAGTAACTGCCTTAGAGGAATAAGAATATTTTTCCATTAGAATTTCACAGTACAGGATGATTGCAAATCAGGTGTTGAGTTTTCTAGACCTTGCAATGGTGTTCGTTCATTAGACGTCACGTACAACGGATGCACCATTCACATCCTGACACACGTCCCGTGTGTGCAGTGGTGCAAAAGACTTTCTGGAGCACTACTGATGTTACGGCAGACTGGTTTGTCTGGACTTACAAATTCATGATAGGTGCCAGTAGTTGCTGTCGCAGTCGCCGTGTAAAAACAGGGGAAGTGGTACACTGAGTGGCTAGGCTGTTGCTCTGGATGAGAAGTAAGGGAGATAACCAATATTTCGTAACTCCATCGAGAAGGGTGAGGTGAGAAGATTGATTGTAAGTTGTAAGCAGATGACATTTGTAATTAGCGTGGAAGAAATATAAAATTGTTCAAAATAAAAAATACTGTTACAGATGCAGTGATTTGCTGTTATTTCTACCAAATAAATGTTTTAAGACCAAATATTTTTTAACTAAAATGTTATGTACTGTTTATCTGGTGATAATGCAGAAATCAAAGTTAATATTTTGTAACATTTTCTTCAGGTTCCTGTATGACAAAGGGGTTCCACCAAGTAATCTGGGATGGTTCTTGACAAAAAATCCATTGATTTTCAAGGAAGATTTGGACGATCTTCAAGTACGAATAAACTATTTGGAGTCAAAGAAGTTCTCAGTGGACATGGTGTCCAGGGTGATAACAAAGAACCCATTTTGGCTGTCATTCAGGTGAGTATGGTATACTGAAGTGGGAAATACTGTCGTTTGAGGGTAGCACTGCACTAACTTAACCAATTAGTACCACCTGCCTTATTGAGATTCAAATGAACACTCAAAAATTCCTTCATATTATGTTGTTATTTATAAATAAATAAGTGTAACCATGTCATATACATTATGGGGGCGGGGGTTTAAGCTTGCATTTTAAATGAAAGTGTGTGATGCAGAGTTACCCCAAATTATTGTACAGGTTGCATGCAATAAATTAAACACACTAACAGTTTCATTTGGTTTCTAAAACTGGAACATCGTGATTGCTGTAAATTTGTACACTGCATACTTCTGTTAATCATCATAGACAGTTGTTCTCACTTGCAAAAACTTAAGTAGGCGTACAGTACACACTAATATATGGCAGGGATATGCGACTATGCTACATAATACGTTATAAAGAGTAGACAGAATGCACAAGTATTCACAGGACGGTACTCGTGGATACACACACACAAACAAAAGTCAGGCGAACACATTTCCCACGCAGATGTGCAGTTGCGCGACATTTTGCTGCCTAGGCCAGCTTCATCGGGCGGTGAGTGGTGGCACACTGCAGTCAGGTTGGCAAACACAGTGAACCTAATGACCAGGAGGCGAACTAGGGTGAGGCAGGAAATTTGGCAAGAAACTGGCTTAAACATAGGACAACATTTCAAATTTCCTGCCTCACCTTAGTTCACCTCCTGGCCGCTAGGTTCACTGTTTGCTAACCACCGCTCACCAGACTGTGTGTGCCACCATTTGCTTCCTGGTGAAGCAGGGCCTAGCCAGTGGAATTTTTCGCGACCATGCATCCATGTGGAAAATATGTTCACCTGACTTGTTTGTGTGTGTGTATCCACGAGTACCGCCCTGTGAGTACTTGTGCATTCTATCTAGTCTTTATATTGTAGTAAGTACTCTACAAGGTATATTGATGTTGAACAGCTAAACTAGAGCAGGTTTCAATTTGTAGTTGCACATTACTACTATACTACTACACTTAACAGTAAGTTGTTTCTTACGTGGTGTCTATCAACAGCACAGACAAAATAGACAGCCGCCTGGGTCACTTCCAGAAGAACTTCTTCTTGACAGGCAACGAAGTAAGAGCTCTAACAATCAAGCAACCACGTCTCATCACCTACAGCATGAACCACATACAGGTGGGTTTCATTTAGTTTCTGTCTGTGAGTTCTGTACATCGTAGTGATGCCCAAGTCATTTAAGGTAGTGTTTTTTTTTTTTTTGCCATACACAGGTCAATACTTTTGTCGTTAAGGAGGAGTTGGGCTTTGAAGCAAAGGAAATGAAAACCTTGTTGCTGAAACAGCCAAAATTGTGGATGATAAGTAAGTAATGAAACTCTGGAGTAATTTAATAATTAAATAAGCCTACTGAATTATGGTTATATTTTTACTTGATTATACAGGTTGTCAATGAATAATTGTTACAAATTAATAGGGGTGGTACATGAGGTGAAATGGAACATATTTTACTAAGGTACCCATGTCACATCACAGTAATTTTTGTGTGCTAAATCTTGCACTTTATCGAGACATTTAAAACTGCCTAACATTCACTAAAGTTCGAGTTAAAAAATTTTTTTTGCATCATCCACATACAGGTCTCATTTATGTGTAGATAACAATATTTTAATCAGATCCAGTTCAATTCAATATTACTTATCACAATCTAACTATAAAATACCAGTACATATTTTATTATTGATAAAATTAATTTACTCCTTGCATGTAGTACAAATGTTTCTACAAAGAAGTGGCAGAAACCTATTTTTTTTGTTTTCATGGTAATATGAAAATTACACATTTGCTTTTATTCAGGTGTCGTTTTTATTTTTGATGTCCCCCACCATCACAAAACCACTGTACATCCAGCACGACAGTGTTTAAGCATGTGTTCTTTCCTGCCCACTCAATGTTTACATCACAGTTTTGCACTTTAGTCAGTTTATAAAAATACTCCACTTTCAATTTCCTGGGCACAATCTAAAAACCAGCAACTATTTTTGTGATTTTTAACTGGTTCTGCAACACAAGCGGCAGACTACAATTACCATCCTTGCTCAATAGTTTTAAATGCGGTATTTGCTAGTTGTCAAGAATCTAACCACAAAGCACAGAGTCAAGCCGGCAGGGTTTACAAATAATACCGCGCAAATGTTTTGTGCATAATTATTACACTCTACAAAAAAAATCATCTATGTTATATAAATATATGTACTATTTATTTTCATTGTATTACCAATGTTATTGGTTTGAGATGTTCGTTTATAAATAATATAAACGTAGGCTAGGCATGATTGCCTTTGAACGAGCGCCATAGCAATTCGGCTCGATATACAGTAAACTCCTGATTAACCGTGTTAATTGGGGCCAGAGAAAACATGAATAAGCAAATTTGTATTTAAAAACAGTGATAGTCAAATTTACACATTTTTACTACTAATGGAACAGTGATATTGGCTCCGAAAATCGTGATAAATACATTTCAAAGCAAACTCAAATCACGCACTGTATGTGCAGGATTTAAAGTACACAATACTTGAACTGATATTTATGTTACACCGAGTGTAGTGTAATTCACAATGCATTAAGTATACACAGCCTTTCGTCCGCGCCAAGCGAGCGCGTTGGGCGGGCGACCCTGAGCAATAGATAAGCGGTCCATAGTTGTGTGTGTCGCTTTCTCACTGTGCATCACTTAAACCTGTCCTTTAGATGGCAGAGTTAGATGAAAGTTATAATGCAAGCAATAAAGACTAGACTATAATGGGACTTAAATGAGGCGACCTGGCATTTAAACAGTAGAGTGCAATCCCCATTAAAATAACAGCCCTTAATACGAAAACTTATTAAAATTTTACAGACTTACAAACGCACACAAAAGTTTAAAATTTCTAAAATGTTTATAGTTTTTTTGTATATATTTAAACACTTGATATGAAAAAATCCAAGAAAAGTTAAATCATGCCTTTCTTTAAAAAGACTTCAATTTTCTTTTGCTTGGGACCAGAATTTATGTTTTTGTTTGTAACACACCATGCTCAAATTGTTTTATTATTTCTAACTTTTCCACTGTAGTTAAACTGCCCTTTTATGCTTTATTGATGTTGCGAAAACGAGTCAACAATCACCCAGTCCGGCGATCGATAAACTGGCAAGACGTGGTGATGGAGGGTTGAGGGGGGTGTAAGTGAGGCAGTGTCCGAAACCGAAATGGCAAATTTGTTATTTTGTAATTTGTCAGTTCGCAAGTTTCATTTCGGAAGTTGTTGACACTCACTTGTTTAGTGCTCGCAGTGACACATTTTTACATTAACAGTGAAAAATATTTTTATCTAAATTTTATGCTTAATACGGACGTAATATTTCTACAATCATCACTGGAATGCTGCGCATACATTAATAAATAAGAAAATAAGTTATGCAATATATAAACAAAGCACAACAGTTCCTTGTTTTTTAAACATGCCTAGTGTATTTTATGAACAAATATTTGTTTTACAAAACATTCGCGCATGTGTTCATTTTGTATGTTTGCTAATATCCACTGCTAAATAGAAAATACCAAATTACCAAATACGTCACTTTTTTTGTATACAAAATCATGACACGTGATTGTTTTATCAACAAAATCTGCCATTTCGGACATGGCTTGAAATGAGTCAAGAGTCAGACACACTTGACTGGATGGAAATGGATGTCTCATGTAGGTTTCTGTGACAGACTGACAGTTTAAAGAAATAAACATCAGCTCACACGGCACAGCGCTTGATGACATACAGTACCGCTGCTTGTTAAATAACACAATACAGCATCACCTTACCGCCACGCGAATAAGCGGGAGTGTACTGTATATTGAATCGTTCATGCAACTATAATCTTTTGATTGTGCTACAAATCAATTTATGAATTGTTCTTGTGATGTAACTTAACATTTCATGTACATTTGAATATTAAACCAAACAACATGATCACCATGTAAATAGTTTACTTATCCACATGTATGTGAAGTAAATGTGAGATAATGTTTTATAACAAATGGAAAATTGAAAAACTTAATGTTTGTAAAAGTTTTCGTGGTAAAAGAAGCTCGCTCTGTGGTTTTAGATACACGTAAAATAATCCATTTTGTTGATGTTTCTCGAAAACTGAAATTTTTACAGAATTTCACGAATGAACATAATTTCTCAGTATTTCGCAGTTCGCAAAAAATTTCTAGCCCCTACGTAATGTGTGTAACCCAAGCAGACATCTGTCACTGGAAGGTGGAATGTCGTCATCTTTTGTAGACTCTTCCTTTGCCATTACTTGTGCTGGCGTCAGTGCTGAAGTGATCCTGCAGTCAGTTGGGAAGCAAGGTAGAACACTTTCACAGCAGAGGTCGCGATAGTGCAGTGGCTATCACGCTGTACTCCCACCAAGGTGAACCAGGTTTAATTCCCGGCATAGTCGCCCCCAGATTTTTGCAGCTACGCTAGAGCCCATGACAGTACTCACCATGCACGTGTCATGTGTCCATGCATGTGCGCAACGTGGCCAATATTTTTGAACTCACATCAATAATATTTTGTAGTGTAAAACATGTTTTGTATTTGTATTTGCAGGGTTTAATATGTGTTGAAATATTTTAAAGTGTTTGTTGTGAAAATTTTGGGTTATTTTATTCAAAGTGCCCACGGCACTGAGATTAAGAACACTGATATTCCGGTATAAACGCTGTAATAAAGAGATACTGAATTAATATGAAAAATCCATAAGAAAATTTTTAAAATGTAAAACATATTTAATTTGTGCCACTTTTATTTTTCAAAGTATAAATACTTTACTCTGTATGCATAGCACTCCACGTATGTGAACCCCGTAGGTGGCCATGGTAGGTCCGTGCGACGCTTGCCTCTGGACAGTCTGTCGTAGGGAGCTGGCGAGGTAAGACACTGTCACGTGCGTGCTACAACTTTTGTTCACTGATGTAGGTTTCCATAGTAAATTTAGTTTACCAGTTAACCTTTGCTTGCGTACGTTTTGCCAGACAATTCCCCAGCATAATGCTTCCACTTAAATAATTTATTTCGCCCTTGTGGTATTTTTCAAACTTAATCAAGGAGAGAGGAGAAAGATGTCGGAGAGGTCACGCGATCTGCGCAACTTGAATCAGGGACCATCCGCCTATGTTAGTAGCATTCCAGTGTAATTTCTGTATTATTGCTACACACAATTTTAAGGGCTTTGTTTTTATGCAAGTATTTAAGGTGTATTTTAATGTTTGAATACTTTACAGCAATTTCATGTACAACCTCGTGGCTAACCTATGCCAAGTCTGTATCTGTGCCATCCATGCAGTTTGAGAGTTTATTTGCATGAAATCATGTGCGCTATAATTTATTTCATGGTTCATTGTATTTTTCATGTATTTTATGCTTTTTGTACTTGACCACACGGTCATGTTAATGTTAGATTTTACAGCCATGAGGCATGCTACATGCCTGCAATCGCTTAATTCGTACAGAGGATAATTTTCTCTCTCAGAATAATATTTTGTCTGAATTTAATTTGCCATTTTCAAGAAAAAATATTGCATTTTCATCTGCACCATGTGGTCCGCTACGAACATTATCCAGCGGCATCCGCTCCACCTAAGTTTTTTTTCACACATGTGTGTGTTTATTGTGAATACTCATCTTGTGCCCCATCACCATTTAAGGGTCTTCATGTATTTTGTGTAATTTTGCAATTTGTGTATGGTGCAATTACTTCCGTCCTAGCCGGCTCTGTGTATAGGCAGTCACCACACTACCCACATGCTAGTGGGTGAGCCCAGACAAGTTTGCGTTAGTGATGCCAAGTAGCCACACATATTAAAAAAAGTTTTCATCAAGGGTTTCACTTGTAATTGACAGTGTCCTGTCTTCAGGGTAAAACCGTCAGTCCACCCTAGCGGCTGTCGGCCCTCTTCCCTTGTGAAGGCTGTGCTTTCACGCACCTTGGTGAGATCATCCATCTAGGCGTGCACTAGAGTAATTGCGGGCTGGGGAGCACCCAAGTGGAATTGGCTAGTCATGACTGAGATAATCATACTTTCATTGGCACGTTGTGTGTATTCATAATAACAATAAAAAAAGTCTACAGTGATCTTAATTCTTTTATTCAGTAGTGAGAGTGTCCTAGCCATATATGTTTTATTATGTGTTTATTTCCAGTGATTTTATTAAAAGTTTAGTAATGCCTACATGTTTGTAAGTACGCACGGGTGAGGTGGACACACACAACTCACAGCATCCCTGAGAACCCTGAGTATCAATAGTGCGGTGTTTTGGGGAGCACTGCTGGCACCCATATTATCAGTAAGTATTTGTGTCATCGTTCGTCTCGTGTCTCACCCGATGGCATCAATTGGCGTTGCCAAGTAACGCCTAGTGTGTTCAATGGTGCCGCGTCAACCGCAAGAAAATGGCGGACATCACGCTTGAACATCCGCGAGAAGGCATTGAGACTTCCGCGTCTGCAATTGTGACACCCACGATCGCGAATGATATGAACATGCTGATCGAATGCTGCGTACACTGCGGCAGAGTCAGGGAGATCAATCTATTTGCAGAAAATTCATGGGATCACCCCTTATGTCAGTGTACGTCCGATGCCGCTTCTACGCCGTCAGGGCAATGCCTGTGCACACACACCAAACGTGATGGGGCAGGAACCAAGTGGGCACAGTGCCAACAGTGTAGGAAAGACTCACATTTATGATGCGTAGGGCCTGCGGAGTTTACCACCTACCGCGGCAGTGTTATAAATTGTGACGAGTGCCATAAGACGAACTGTGCTGAGATCGCGCCACTGATAACTCTTAAGGTGAAACCCACGCCACAGGGGTCAGCCGACATGCAGTGTTTTAGATATCATAGTTGCCTTGTCAACACCGGACATTAGGCCGTATCTGAGAAGGGCAACGAGAGCAAGTGCCAAACAGTTTACGTGCAAAGCATGTTTGTGTTAACAGGACGTGCAGACGGGACAGGCATACCAATCCCCTAGATTGAACTTTCACACATCAACACTTGCAGTGCTGCCAGATGTTACTCAACCGCCGCCAATGTTTACACCCGTGAGGCAGAACTGCGGACACAGAAACTTTCACCACAACAACAGAGGAAATGGTTACCAGGGCAACAGGTCGGAAAACTAAATCTGGAGGTTGGCGAAACTGCACCTGCGCCAATCTCACCACTAGGTCGTATCAATCCCCCTAATGAAGATTCAAAATTGTTCCAAGTAACTGAAAGTACCGTAAAAGCGCTAAGAATTTGTGTAGAACTTGAGGGAAAAAATGTCAAGGCTGTTATTGACACTGCCGCCAGTCACAATTTTGTACACGAAGGACTGATACAAGCTATAACAACTAGAGTGCCGCCACAACGGTTACAATTTGCTACCACACACCAAAAGGGAGAAGCGAAAAGTGTTATGCACATAACGGTGGGGATCAGAGAATTGCGTACCTAGTGCGATGTTTATATTTTGCCGTACTTGTACAAAGAAGTGATTCTGGTTCTGCCATGGCTTGTTGACGAGTGATAGAACTGCACCTGAATCGTCTGCACGTGGGGACACGTGGCTGATGGACTGTTTACGCCATCGGAGCAACACCACCAACAACTGCTGTGTCGCTTGCTGACTTCGAGCACGAGGTGCTCGCTACACATCAGAAACATCTGCTGGACCAGTATGCCAGTGTGTTCGAGATGCTCAATGATAATGTTATTGAACCTACACGGTTTCTTAAATTGAGGTATCACCCTTGCTCCAAAGAAATATGGCGAATGGCGATTCTGTGTTTATATTTGCCCCCTCAATAAAATAACAGTAAACATTAAAATATACTTTGTCAACATTAGGACCGGCTTCAGTATTCACGTCTCTTGATTTAAAATCTGGTTATTGGCATTCATAACGAGAAGAGCAAACTTGCCTTCTGGGTGGTGTTACTGCAGGAATACGATTTCAAGAAAGAACTTGTGGCGGGAAAAACGAACGCTCGTGGATGTCTTGTCCAGGAATCCTTGTCTAAATCTAACGATAACTGACAACGCTGAGTGGGAAGACGACCACATTGCGTTACACGGTACACAGAGCACAGGAAGGTAGTAAACAGAGAAATCCAAACCAAACCACCTGGTAATTGTGCACGATGGCGGACTTATGTGCCGAAAGAGAAACGGGAACTTGTATTAAATTATGCACACGACAGTTTGGAGTATGGACACCCGGGATCCGAGCAAACTCAAAAAAGTGTACAAATTATTTCACTGGCCAGGGATTCAGGGAGATGTCAGGAAACATGTACAGAGCTGTATCACGTGTAACACCCGGAAGTTGCAGAGAGCAGACGGCGACGCTCCACAACAGCCAAGGCTGCCAACCAAACCATTCAAAGCAGTAGCCATCGACATCATGGGCCCATACCCACGTACAAAAACTGGTAAAAGTTTTCTTGTTGCCACAGATTTGTTTACCCGTTGGACAGAGGCATTCCCAGTTAGTAACGTCCGTGCACACACAGTTGCACAAGTAATGCAGAATGAGTTTTTTCCTTTTCCAAGATGGGGACAACCCGAGTATTGACGGGACAATGGTACACAATTTGTAGGGCAAAAGTGGAGAGAATACTGTACCACCCCAGCATACCATTCCAGGGCTAACCCAACTGAGAGACATAAAGATCCAATTACGTGTTTGGTTAGGAGAAGATCACCCTAGGTGGGCCCAATTGATCCCGGAGGTAATGTTTTGCCTAAGAAATAGAGTAAATGCAGCAACAAGAAAGACACCCGCCGAGATGGTACAAGGTTGCGAACTCTGTACCCTCGGCGTACCCCTCAAAAACCCGCCCAGACCACCTGAACAAACTTTCGAACACCAAGCGCAAATGCATGAGGAAACCAGGATGAATAAAATCAGCTTCTGTAAAGTGTGGGTACCGTAGAGTAAGAGGATACCTCCCAAAATTGTACCTGGAATGTGTGTGTATGTAAGAGAAAACCCGTTATCGACCGGGGTGAAAAAGTACTGTGCTAGACTGGCACCTAGATAGACAGGGCCAGTGAGAGTGGTGGAAAAGATGGGAAATTCCACGTATTTAGTGAAGTTGGGACCAAGACGTGTTATGAGACTGCACCGTGATGACCTGCGTATAGCCCGACTACCTGTAGGGAAGAGAGGCAAGGAGACGTTATGCCCAGTACCTCAGGGAGTTCACAGGGAAATGTCAACACGTACACTAAGGAAAACAATAACACTGACACGGGAACTCCCAGCCAAGGGAATGAACTGCCATTTAGGGGGTTTTGCACAGACAGAGCATTCAACACCAGTAGTGAGGAGGTAGCGGCAAGTAGTAGGGAAACATCATTTCTGGGTTTTTCTGTCAACACCTGTAACCACACATCCAATCAAAGTGATTTTAAGGGGTTTTCAAGTGTACATGAGGAGAGTGGTAACCAAAGTGCACACGTGAATGTAAATACAACCAGTGTCAGTGAGTTGAGTTTTAAGGAGTTTCCCCAAGGCACAAGTGACTCCGGTTGTAACAGAAGTGTAAATGTAAATTTTGAAACCACATGTGAAGGCTTCAGAGGCTTTCCAGTTCCCGCAGGGGAGAGCGTAGTAGGGCAAGAGAGTTAAAAAAAGGTTTGAGGAAACTAGTAGGGCAGTGAGTGTGACGTCAAGTGTCAACAAAGTGCACCACAGCACTCGCAAGAGGCGAGCAGTCATCACCACGTACTCACATTGTTGTTCCTGCCTACACCTTCACCCCCTACAAACACCGAAGAAACCAATGATCTTCGAGGCCATGTTTTCTTTGACCTCAATCGGCAACCAGCCGGACAGAGCCCACCAGAGCATTATTCGCACCGTCTTCGCCTTCGAGGGAGGGGTCATTTGATACTGGCTAACAGCCAGCGGCACTAGAGCCCATGACTGCGCTCACCACGCATGTGTCCCGTGCGTGCGCAAAGAGGCCAATTGTTTTGAACTCTCACGTCAATAATATTTTGCAATATAAAACGTGTTTTTTATTTGCAGATTTTACTGTCTTGAAAATATTTTAAAGTGTTTGTTGTGAAAAATTTTGGTTATGAAATTCAAAGTGCCCGTGGCACCAAGATTAAGAACGCTGATATTCCGGCGTGAACGCTGTAATAAAGACACATTGAATTAGTATGAAAAATCCATAAGAAAATTATAAAAATGTAAAACATATTTAATTTAATTTGTGCATCCCTGAGAACCCTGAGTCTCAACAGTGCGGTGATTGGGAAGCACCGCTGATGCCCATTTCTCGTGTCTCACCCGACGACGTCAATTTATTCAGTGTAATCTTTCAATGTACTACCTCCATGGCCACTGCAACAGGATATTAGTGTAACATTAAAACATTATAAACAAGGGCATACAATTTAAAAACAAGAATTTTATTTTGAAAATCTTAAATGGAAGTAAAAAGGCGCATAGGGATATGCTGTGAGGGTAACCACCTTAGCTACCAATTCATTAACAATAAAGATGTTCTCTATTTTTTTTTATCTCATAAATTTTATTTATTATGGTTACTTACATTCCACTCAAGATGTTTTTATCTTCGAGAGGAGTCCGGAACCTGCCAGCTTGGATATGTGCCTAACCCTGCTTATTGGCACAATCAAGCTGGTAGGTCCTTTGCTTATATGGCTGAACCGGGGCAGGCACGTACCTAGTCCCATTTTCCAGAGGGAGCAATCTAATGTACAAGGAATTTATTTTGGGGATAGGGCAGGGGAAATTGCTGTAAAAGGACTCTTGCTAGTGGCCATCTTTAAAGTGTGGATCCGGGGTTTCTCCCCTGTGAAATTTGTTATTTGCAAGATAAACATTTTGCAGTGATTATGAATCTTATTTCATGGCAAAATCATTATGTTCTTCTGACACACTTATATTTTTGACCTAGCTGACACAACATTTAAATCATCAGAATTAAAATTACATCTTTACAGATTTTCCTCATGCTTGGCCAGCGAGACAAAGATGTTATTTCCGACCTGACTATATCATACTCCAATAACTATAATAAAATTTGAATTATTCTGGGTAGGTGTACTTGTTTGTTTACAATAGCAAAATTGTGTTTGAACGACATGTGCTTTTTTTCTGGCGAATAAATTTTACATATAAATTATTATTGTACATTGTAGGAATTTGGTGGGAAATTTTGGTTGCTGTTATAAATAAAATCAAGGAAGAGAACGTAATTTTGGTTCTTAGTTTCAGTTGCCAAGATTAAACCAGTGGAAATGAGAACTGACAACCAGAACCAGCCCATTCTGAGTGTGATATAATTCCCAACTATGTAGAATATTATACTGTTCAGAATAGTTATATCTGACTTGTAATAATTTAAGTATGAAATTATAATGTATTTTCCATTGCCAGAACTATTTGAGGGTCTTTAGTATACTGTAGCAACTCTCTGAAAACACACTCCATATTCATTAACAGATGCTATCCAGAACTGGAGTATTAAACAGCATATATTAATAAGCAGCATACAGTAAATATTTATTAACATGAAATTGATCTTTTTTTTTTTCAGGTCAGCGTGGCTTGTTGGAGAGGTTTGAATTTGTCCACAACGAGATGAAAATTCCTCACGAACAGATAGTACAGTTCCCACGGGCTCTGTGCAGTAGATTGTTCCGCATCAAACAGCGCCATCTCTTCCTACACTCCTTGGGTCGAGCACAATACAATCCAACATTGGAAAATTACATTTCGTTAGGGAGTTTGGTAGATGGGACAGATGCACAATTCTGTGAAAACGTGGCAAAGACTTCTGTAGAGACTTTAAATGTTTTTCTCAAGACACTGTAATTAGTACCATCATGTACAATGTGTGATTCTTCTAGAATTGGCATTTGTGTATGTTGGTTCATAGTAAAGTAACTTTTTTTCTTGAAAGGCACATACTGTTTCTTCATTCAGTCATTCCTTTATCCTTCTCCATCTTGTTAAAGTTAACATTACAACAGACTTAGCGACTTGTGTTTGTGCAGATTTTCTCCATTTCATATAACTTCCGTCAATTTTAACAGTTTTCGAAAAGTAGTGAGGCCAAAATGTATCCCTTTGGCACAGCTGTTTGTCAGTGAGGAAAACTATGTTTATAAACAAACACTACAAATCCAATGACAGGCATTGAAAGGATGGTGACTTCAGTCCAGTAAGGCCACCATAACTCGTTGCCATTCCCACCTGTTTTATTTTTGTTGTGAATAAATAATATGCTACTGACGATTCTATTTCTTTCAATGCTTACATCAGTTTATTCAAAAGGCGCATGTATGTTGAAATACATTAATATAAATCCTCCCATTTCCCTGCAATAAGTTACTGAAAATGAATTTTACGCTTTGTAATAAACGTCGCTCTATGTTCAAACAATTTTGGTGGGGGGAGGGGGGAGGCAAGTATATGCTTCTAGGCATATAATTTTATTTCCTCGTTAAAATGTTTTGTGTAAAATTTTCAGGTGAAACCATTTGCTTTGAAATACAAGTGATGATAAGTGCAACTATTTTGAGCGATGCATAATCTTGATAAAATTGTGATCACCAAGCGCACTTTATTTGCTCTGCTGCCGGCGGGTGGCATATGGAAGGCAAGCAAAGTGGGCATGGCCGAGAGAGAGGACATGCTTTATCTTTTGCTCTGCAGCAAGGCATGTAAGGGGAAGAAGGAAGGTGCGCAGCTGAGAGGAGAGAGAGAGAATGCTAGGTCGCCATGCTGGTTGCTATAGGTAACCACTTCCCCTCTCGAGGGCATGTAAGGGGAAGTAGCAAACCAGTCTCGCACGCCACTGTCTCGACAGATGTATTGGGAAGGCAGACAGCGAGCCGCAGAGCAGTGATAAACAGCGGCGAGTGCATGACGTTTACATAAACAACCAACTTAAAAACTATAGTTGCTGGAAATATTAGGTGACTGGATCTGAAATATACATACTTAGATCAACACCCCATGCGATAAATGATACAAGCTGTTTATGTTAACATTATTTACGTAGGAATTTAGCCGGGACCACAAAAAATTGTTGGTGGATGCGGTTTATCGATACATCAAAAGTCTACTGCATTTGGGACTGAAAATAAACTGACTCTCGTACCAAAAATAACATGCATGCATATGGTAAGGAGCTATGTTTAATAATAATGCATGCTGCTGGAGAAGAAGGTTTTGTTTCAAATGCTTTGCTGGTTTTTAAATGCAAGGATAAGTTAGGTGACTATAATGATATCAGATTTTTCAACATGGGTTAAACAGAAGTTGCTTCCTGATTTACCTAAGAACAGTGTCATAGTTCTAGACAATGCCAGCAATCACAATGTTGAAATAATTAAAAAAGCCTCTATTTGCCACTGCAAAATATGACACTTAAAACTCTACTCACGTGTGTAAAGCCAATTTACTTCTGATATAAAAAAAACCATCACAGAGCACACAAAATATTGAAGATAGATGGAATGATCAAGGAGTATAGTCTTTACATCATTAGCTTGCCACCATACCATGGTGGTAAAAAATAATCCACCTCTCTCGAAGATAAACAAAAACTGAGCGAGTGAAGAAATTTGGGCGGCTCTCGACATTGAGATCTTGGGAGTCAATAAGGGTGAAATGAGGTTAGAATGGAGCAGTGCCAGAATGTAAGGGCGGGGGGGAAACAGGATATCCCAGAAAAAACCAGCAGACTCGCCCAGCATGATTCCCACTTGTGAAAGTCCAGAGTGAACCGGCTGGGGATTGAACCCGGTTCGCCGTAGTGGGATACAAACAGTCTTAATCGCTCAGCTACCATCGACACTTAAACAAAAACTGTATGAGAAGTTCATTGGTGGGGGGGGTTTGTGCGGTTTTTTTTTTTTATACCAACGATGCCGATTTTCAGCTGCCGATGCCGCTGATTACAGCTATGCAAATACCGGTTTTTATGAGCACAATCTTAATTACGTTTATTACTTAAATTTAAGTCTTCCAGTTTTATGAACCCTTATTTGCACTTTGTATAAGGTGTCTACAGCATAGAAATGAAATACAACATTAATTTTAATAATAAATGTAAAGAGAGACAATTTAAGTGGGCAAATAAGTGACTTAACAGTCGGGGAAAAACTGTTATATAAGACAATAGAGCATTAATTACAAACAGAGTTCGTTGAAGACAACCTTCAAAACCTCAGGTAATCTGATACGAACTTGGATTTTAGATCTGAAAAATATCATACATAACCTCAAAATGCATGTTTGTTTAAACCAATACCCTAATGATGTCATTAAAAAAATCTTATTGAAATCAATTTAATATTTGAAATTGAAGGAAATGTTATTTATACCTAGTATTCCTTTGTCGGCCGAAACCATACTCAATTCCTTGGTTTAAATTGCCACTGATTTAATTGCGACAATTTATCAATTATTACTTGCCTAGTCTTATTCAGACCTTTGAAATTCTAACCAATACTGCAGCCAACAGTTTCCAATAATAACTACACTGCACCTATCAAAATACTGCCAAGGTTATAACCTTTAAATTTCCACTTACAATAACACCACCATAAATAGTTGAATACAGTGTCATAGAGTGTGATTCGTTTTTGTCGCCAACCTACGAGTGTAATAAATGCATAAGAAGAATAAGAATGCAGGTTGCTTTCTCATTGTTGCCAATCTATGAATGCAGTAAAGCCGTATGAACAAAATAGAACACACAAAACTCTTGCGGGATGTAATCATTATTATCGATAGCACCAGTCGTCTATTATCCGCAGGGTTTTGCATTCATGTAGTGTTCGAAAACGAACGATGCACATAATCTTAGGCAAATTGGCAAATATACAGACAGAAAATACTGTAAAATGTAAACAACAGGAACAACTTACCGAAAAACAATTGTTACCAATATATTTTAGGTTTTGGACAAAATATGTGATTGATGGATGCTTTAAATTAATGCTTTATGAGATGTGTGTGGGCGTATCAGTTTAGAAATTCTACATTGAATTAATGACTGTTGTGTGAATAGTTATTTTTAATGGAGTGACTTAAAAATCCTTCATGCAATCGCCAATGACAGTAAGACATTGTACGTGTTGCCAAAGGAGTCGAAGACATGTTACTAATGGGAGAAGTCGAAAGTCGTCCAGTGGTATTAAAAAAATAGAAACGACCGGCCGATTGCTTGGAATTTCATCAAAGACCATCGCAAAGTAAATAGTGATAAATTATGTACATGAATATTTGGAGTGTGGTGTATTTTGATGGGGAAATGTAAATATCTTAAGTAACTGTTTGTTAGTTCTTTTATAATTAAGGTAAACATGTTAAGTCTGTGTGCAGGTTTTTAGCACACATTTAAATGTTCAGCATTCATTTCATTTCTTAGAATATGTTAATGTTACAGTTGAATTTATTTTTGTTTGGTTACATTGCTCACCTGTGTGTGTATACCAAAACCGGAAATGCAGTTGTAATTAAATACTAATTATTTAGGCCTAATTATGTTAAAACTGAGATATATAATGTTTTGTTTGTCCAGAAAGACTATGTAAAGTAAATTTCCTTGTGTGGTAAATTTTTTAGCTATGGTAATAAATACTAATCGTATAGGACAGCACATTGTATTGACATTTTTTTTGGGGACGATGAGCATGTATATTAAATATCCACATTACTGTAATAGTACATACGGCCATGTGTTTGATGTAATTGCCACTAGTTTTCATTACTTAATGATCACAGGCCTACCAGTCTTCACCATTTGTGAAGAATGTTTTTTGTACATGCTTATTTTATTGTAATTGCTACAAATAGGTTCCATAATTATTGATTGTAGAAGACTTTTACAGTTCTAATTAACTATTTCTGTGTATGATTTGATAGGCCTAACTCTTATTGTGTTTGTTCACTGCCTAAACGTAATTTGTTTAAGGTAAGCCTAATGGTGACATTGCCTTTACATAGAACTCCAGCAGACTTTTGTTTTCTCGTAGTTCTTTTTACTGCTTAGTTGTGAATTAATGATTTTTTTATGATGCTCTCATCAGTTAACTATGTGAGATTCACATTCTTTTTTTAATGAATTTGTTAAATTTTTCAAGAGGCGTACAAAGAAGGCAATTCTGATCATACTTCAGGCCAGGTAGGGTAAGTTTTTGTATTCTCCATAAAATTGTTTAACATGTGTGATTTAATTTTGATTACAGTGTTAATTGTGACCAACATCAATATCTTTCAATCTTGCTTCAAAAATTTACCTGTTGTGAGAGTTGCAAACTTGCAAGTCCAATTAAATTTATTTATAATAGATATTTTTTATGTTTGTGATTATTGATTTGTTAGTAATTAATAATATCTGTTTAATTAACTGCAAGAATATGAATATATTTTACTGATAGTATTTTGATAACACAATGTAAATGTTACCATCAGAAATAAAAAAAAAAGATCTGTGTAATCACATATTTTCCTCAATTAGGCCTATAGTAGGCATGTTTGAAATGTCAAGCAAAAAGCCACATGATGATATGTTTTGACAAGTCACATGGAAAGTACATGGTGGCGGAAGGATACATATGCTGTTTGTTTACAAGGTACTACTTTCATACAATCTGTCAAAATCTGGAAACCTTAAACGAGACAGACTATAGTAAAGTACTGTATTTTGGCATGTATAGGCCCCACATTTTTACCAAAAAACTGACTACAAAAACTGGGGTGCAGCTTATATAAAAGATATTGGCATTAAAAGAATGTTTACCTCCAAAATATGTTTAGAAATTTGTCAACATAACAGTACATTTTAATGTTTTAACTTTGTTCATTTTTTTTTGCTCCCTTAGAAACTAATTAATAGCTTTTCACTCGTGCAATAATTTGTTCAGTCACAGTCATAACCTAAATAACCTTCACCTGCATCCGTAAAATGTAAACATTTTGGAGCTCGGCCATAAATACCGTACATGAGAAAATAATTTTGCTGCTGTACAAGAGAGAGATATCGTACATAGTTTGCACACCCACCACCTTGCCACAAGTGCACATTGATAGACGCCATTTTGTGTAACATGTTGCGGTGGTTTTGCTTTCTCAAGTCGCGTTACCATCTGTGGAATATTATTGCACAATGTATATTTGTAAACATTGCAACATAATACAAATTTTGTTACAAATGTTTTGTAGGGGAGAAATCAAGTCAGAATTTATTAGGTTTGCGCGGAGTCGTGACTTAATATTTACAGGATTACAAAAATTCAGTGTGGCCTATACTGGAAATATTAATCATCCCTAATTTTTAATTAAAACTCTCTTGGTGCGGCCTATACACACACACATGGCCTATATACACCAAAGTATGGTATTTACACTGGAAAAAAACAGGTGCGACCCTTACATGGAGACCTTTCTACAAATCAATACGGTAACTTGTGTCTATGGTTTAATTGTAAAAATAGCTAGCTAACCTGGGGGGTGGGGTGTGTGTGTGTGCGTTTTTTTTTTTTTTTTTTTTTTTTTTTTTTTTTTAACACAGACACCATAATATTTAACAATATTTTTTGTACATACCTCTGTTTATTTCTTTTAATACACAATTCGTGCCATTTAAAAATTGTCTTCAAACCATTTTACAGCTTTATTGTAGTTTAAAGCCCATAATATTTATTGTCTCTAAGAACACAGTAACAAAACTTATGTAAACTATCAACATTTTTTGGGTAACTGCTTAACAAAGTAATCACACCACTCGACCAAAAGCTCAACAAAATAAATATAAGCAACTTACTTCACCACCACTCACTAGTGCAAACAACTGCATTTATAGTTTAAAGCCCAAATTTTCAAGTAGCTGTAATATTGTAGATGTGATGTTTTGTATTTGTCCAGCCAAACTTAAAAACAATTTTCAATTCACTTTTCCCAGCTCTATTTTCTTTTGGATGGCTTTCACTGAACGGTAGATGAACGCATCAATAAGACTAGCCACTGTGAACACTCCACCAATGATGGCACACACGTTGGTTGCCAAGTGTCCAAAAGATCTGCAAATAAAAATGCTAACATAAATAGGTTTGTCATTATACGCACATTGTACACTTTTCCTTAAATACAAATGACATAAATAAAATGGAAAATTACTGAAGTTTAGTTCTGGTCATGGCAGGTTAGAAGCCTTTCAAACAGAAGGTTCGAATGGCTGTGCAACATCCATAATGAGTTGACTGTTATTTCCTGTTATTTTATGTAGGCTGTTCACTGTAAAGTGAGCACTTTTAAAAGCCCCTGCTTATGATCTACTTGTATGCATGTTGTGTATTCCTCTGCCTTATGTAAAATTAACATTGCCATGGGCCTCATCATTTTATTCATGCGTCGGTCAAGTGAAACTGTGGAATTAATAGAAAAGTAAATACTTCACAAATCTGCTTATTTTTACACTTTGATGCATTAAAAAAAAAAAACTTCAAATAAATAATTTTAAGTTATCACAAATGGTTACCTGACGCTTTTTACTCAATGTTAAAATAAGGCACTACGTTCCAGCCATCGTTACCAACTTTACTGGACGAATGTCGCACAGTGTGCCAGATAAAAATATATATGCAGCCAGGGGTAATGACTTTTTTCTAAGGTTTATTTCTAGAGTGCTCACTGAATAGCCTTTAACTATGTACTGGTAATAACAAAGGGAAGTGATTATTTTGAACACACTGTGTGACACAGTGATTTCTCTTTTGATTTTAAACAATTTTTTCCTACGAAAAGTTTTTAATACAACTATTAAATATTTCTGTATATCTAGCGAACTTCAATTACTACCACACAAAAGCACCTCTTATAAGTTGGAAGTGTTACACTCTTATATCATCCATGTGTCAGAGTGCATGCATGCGAATGTGTGTGCATGCGTGCGCGTGAGTGAATGTGTGCACACATGCATGTTTTTTGTGCACCACGTTGTACAAATAAGTAAACTGTCTAGAAATATTAAAGTATTCTAGCCAGACGATCATATTTGTGAAAGCATTCATATACAGTAGAATCCCGCTGTAGCTGGCACGGTAACTGCGAGAACATGCGTATAACGAGGTCTTTTAGAGGAACCATCAAAAAATTGCAAAAATATTCCATGAAAAATTGTAATTATTTACGAGTTGAAACATGTACTGCGAGATATGAAGCAGGCTTGCGGCAGGACTCGTGACCGTGTGAGGCACGCTTTTGTTATCTGTCTGCTGTACCTCCACTCCCTCGCCCTGCCTCCGCATGCCGCTCTCATGTGTCACATTCTTCCGTCTTGCCTCCTAACCACCCTCTTTCACAAAACCAAGCGCTTTGTTCAATAAATACAATCCCGCCTTTTCTACCTTGACCCCGTTTCCATGAACCAGTTCTGCTTTTCCGTAGTCGTTCGTGGTCTTTGTGCTGTCAACTGTGTTTGGTTTCAAACAACTTGGCGTATTGTTGCATACCAATTAAAGATAGGGACACAGCTACTACTACATTTTATCACTGTGCTATAACAAACTTAATTTTAATTCATTTTTATAAAGTTTTCATGAATTTTTGCTGGTTTTGAGTAAGTCTCGTACCATGCAGGTTTTGTTAGTTAAAAACGTATAATTTTCCTGTGACTACCGTATTTACTGCATAATTCTCGCACTGGCTCAATTCACACACCCAAATTAGGGAAAAAAAAATTTCTTTTCATATTTCACGCAGCATGTTTCTCTCAACGAGGCATGTAATGCTAACGGGTATGCGCTTTGTTCAACCGCACCAGGTCTCTGACACTTCAAGGTCACTGGTCCTGTTATTGATTTCTGGCTGCCACGCCCACGCTGCAGACATGTAAACAAAGTCAGTTGAGGAGTTTATTTGTATGCGGGTGGTTTTTTTTTAATGCAAAAGGAATAGTTTACATTTATATTAATTTTTGTTTCGCACCAGTCAAACTGCTGCATTTAAACTTCAGTTAATTGTGTGTGCAGAAGAACACTGCAATAAAGAAGTGGGCCAAAAATACAACAGTTTCTGAGTTTAACATGCATATCATTTTCTCAATACCAGGCTGATGTTGCGATGTGAGCAAGACCTGTAATGACGACAGTGGCGGGCTGCCGCTACACGCCAGAATAATTGTGTAGCGACCAACCGACAGCGGCAAGCCACGCTACAAGGTTCTAGGTGCTCGCCCAGCTACATGCACAAGCAATGTTTTCGTTGCTAGCCTCAGCACACAAATGATTTAATTTTGAATATGTAGCTTATCTATTATCAATAAATTAAGTGCTGTGTTTTTAAAAAATGTATCTCCCATAGTTGGCGAGGGATTACTTACAGTAGACCCCAATTTAATGTAACATGCATGTGTCTTTGTGATTTCTTGCATCATTTATGCACCCTAATTTTTGGCACTAAAATCGTGTAAAAAAAGGTGCGAGAATTGTGTGTGCGGAGCTGTGATGGCCGAGTTATCGCTTGCAGGGTAGTGCTTTGGTGGCCGAGTAAGCAAAAGTGGGAAATACTGCGTAGGCCGGGCAACTGATTGCAGGCTGAGCGGCTATAATTACATGGCGCAGT
Organism: Dryococelus australis; assembly: GCA_029891345.1. Taxonomy (NCBI): domain Eukaryota; kingdom Metazoa; phylum Arthropoda; class Insecta; order Phasmatodea; family Phasmatidae; genus Dryococelus; species Dryococelus australis. The sequence goes on from CM057000.1 coordinate 146,492,168, forward strand.
CAGATTTTCAGCTTATTTTCACGCAATCAGTTTTCATATAACAGGATAATTTTACGTTACGATGGTTTGAACACAATTTAAAAGCAATTTTAACGTGATTTTTAAGTAGTAGGCCCTACTGGGGATCAAAATCTGTCTAATTCGGGGACAGCGATGACACACTTATAGTGAGGATTGAACCTGGAACCATGACCTCGCTATAACGGGACTCTACTGTACAGCAAAAACCCTCTTTAAAATATTGGTCAACAATTTTGAATGGCCTTGAAGCCATGGTGGTGTAGTGGTCATACTACTATACTACTTATCTCACGCGTAGGCGAACCATGTTTGATTCCTGGCAGGAATCACGTGGATATCATGTCGGACAATGCCGCTGGTATGCAGGTTTCCTCTGGGACCTCCTGTTTTCCCCCACCCTTGCATTCCAGCGCTGCTCCATACTCACCTCGCATAATACTCATCTGCTCTCAAAATCTCCATGTTCAGAGGCACCCAAATCTCTCCAATATTTGCTTTAAATGTCCAAAAAGTCATGAAAGTGTTAAAAACAGTAACAGATATTCATATTGTATAAGCCAATTAGTGTAAAATATAGAAAGTATACAAATGGGAATTTACAAAAAGATACTCTACTATATATAAAAACTCTTATCATGTTATACAAAATTATTTAAAATTCAAAAGGAAGGCTACTGTTGTGAAATACTTGGTCTTGTACGTTATTCACGGTAAAGTGAACATTTTCCGAAGCACTCGCATTCATAATAATAGTCAATAAATATATTTTATTGTAACCTTAGACATTAACTTTAAAGTCCGGTGAAATATATAGTCTGCACCATGTTTATTACTTACACTGCAATATTTATTCTAAAAAGTGGTGGAAGCATAAATAATGGCTTATGGGAAAAAAGTAACTAGGGCCTCAAAAGTGCCCACTTTACCGTGAATAGCTTATAGCAATGTTCGTATATGTAGATAATAGTAGAACATATTTATTCATAGTTGTAAAAACAAAGATTATTGATGATGACTAGCTTACCTACTTATTCACGTATTGGTACAAAAAAAATTAGGCATATATGTGCAGAAGTAGTGTGTCAGTAGTCAGAAAATTTCTAATAATAGTGAATGCCTTTAATATTTTATCAAAATTTTGACTAGTCAGGTATAATTCGCTATAAATTGTAACATAACAGTTGAGAGGTTTGGTCAGCGCTTAACAGAGAGATATTGGGCGCCAATGAGGGTGAAATGAGGTGAAGATAGAGCAGCGGTAAAACAACATTCAATCACCAAGGACAGGAGGAGCATGAGTCCCAATAGGCGTATCACAACAAGCACTGCAGCCTCGCCGTTCGAAATTGCCATGCACTTCTAGGGTTACCAGTGATCCCCTGGTAGTCTGCACCTTGCAAGCTTGAGCAAGAGGGAAAGGGAAATGATGCAGAGCTGCAACATGTAACACTGCCCCCTCCTCAAGTCTGTTCAGGATGAACAGATTCTGCTGCATCTGGACATTCATAGAGTGCCATTTGGTCTACGTGGATAACCTTAGGCTTCATTTGGGAGCCTTGATGGCAAATCCAAGATCACTGTATTTCAGAATTCTGTATGGGCCTTCCCAACATTTCTGTAACTTCGGGCAGTGCCCTTTCTGCCTCTGAGGGTTGTATGGCCACACCAGTTGTCCTTCTTGAAATGCCTTGCCCGACATTCGTCTGTCATTTTGCATCTTTATCCCGTCACAATTTGTTGTGAGGTGCTGTCTAGCAAAATCGTGAATGTCAACTGGTCTGTTACATAATTTGCTGGCATAATCAGGGGCAGCAGCTTCCTCTTTTGTAGGACATACAGCAGGTCACTAGGGAGGCATAGCTCTCTTCCAAAAAAATTCTTGATGGTCTTCTCCTTGTAGACTCATGAACTGCTGAGCAGTAAGCTAGGAGAAACACCACCACCACATTTGGAGCCCGGTCCTTTTGGTTGTCTGTTACAAATGTCAACAGGTACTGCTCAAGAGTGCAGTTAATACTCTTGACCATTCCATCCAACTGAGGGTGTAAGGCTGGATTATCCCGTTGCCTGTCAGTAATATTAGAATGGGCGACACTGCATGGCGTCCATTTTGAGGTTATGTCACCAGATCTCAAAACTTCTAATACTCATAATTACTAAACTAATCTACCAATTTAAAAAATGCAAACACCATTATGTCACAAATTCATGGCAGAATAGATTAATAACAAATTCAAAACTAAAAAAAATAATAATAATAATATTACATGAAGTTTCCTACAAGAGCAGAAAATTTAGTGAATATAAGATTCTAAAAATAGACATATCATCACTGTCTATCCTTGTCTAACAATCTATCCTTGAATGACTATTCATCTCTGAATTATTTAATTGTCAAACTATATGTATGTACGTATATCACTCTGTTACTTGTATCACAATTTTCCCATGCGGGTGCAGGCTTTGGAAGGGGGTTTCTGAATTTGTGTATATGTGTATGTTGAATAAACCATAATATATTATAAGATAAAAAATGGACACCTTATATAAATGAATGGATGCCAATTAACACTAATTACTAAAAACATGTAAGGGAAAGAAAAAAAAACAAATTGGTAAAATACGACTACAGTATATTTATTAGAGATTAAACACAACTTATACATGACAGATTGCATGCATATTACCAATAGTACCAAACAAATTTTGATACAACCAAACCTGATCACCAATCTCCAACTTAATCTTCTTACAAGAGAACAGTATAGCACTACCAAAAGTACTAATTACAGTTGTCTGATTAACACCACCTTCATGAACAGGAAAAATCTTCCAACAAATAATGTCCCGTGAATCAATATCAATCAAATCCTTAGCATATGGAATGGAGTTCTAGTGGCACCTCAGACCTCGAGAAGACATGCTCTATGATTGCATTGGCCACAGTTGGGAGGGAAATAATCTAGGGCCACCAGTATACATTGATTATCTTTGTCTGTAGTAGGCAACAGACCCAGAATATCTACTGCCATTCTCTCCAATATTGAATTAATGGAGGTGACCTAGTTCCCCGATCCTTGGTCTCTTCCTCGTGGTTAAGGTGTCGCACATTCTGCACTACTTCTCAACGTCCTCCCAACAATGAAGTCAGTAGAATCTCGGTCCAACTCTGTCAAGGGTCTTATTATCACCAAAGTACCCACTGGCTGCAGCATTATACAGTTTCATTAAGACTTCAAAATCCTTGCATTCTGGAAGGACCAACTGTAAGCATATGTGTTTTTACCATCATTACTTTACCAGTTCCTGTAAAGCATGCCATTCTTCAGTACGAAGAAATTCCATTGTAACCTGCATGCTTACAGCAATCATGCTGGATATCTTCTCATTTTCGCAGACAGCCAGTATCTTACCACTCTAGTAATGGATACAACATGGGATCATTTAGCTTATCTTTTCTAACACCCATATCACTCCATATAGGTGACCCATTACAAGATACAAAACCTTGAATTCTTGTCCTCCATAGCGTCTGTGATTCACCAATATTTTCTTCCTGGTATTTATAAAGATGACAGAATGATTCACATGGCCATCAACCAGTCTATCTGAGCTTCAGGATTCTTGAAATTACGTAGCCAGCGTAATGAAGCATGATTGGTTCTTAGAATAAAGTGTCTGCCTGAAGGTAGGTGTGAAAGTATTAAATTACCTTCACTACAGCTAGCAGTTCCTTGTGTGTTACGCGATGATGTCTCTCAGGCTTGTGCAGTACCTTACAGAAGTATTCTAGTGCCTTCTTCCTCATGTCTCGATCTCCAAGGACAGGAGCAGCATAGGTCCCAATAGGCTTGTAGCAACATGCGTCGCAGCATCCCCACTGTATATCGATGCACATTTCTTGGGTTACCAATAAGGTGCTTGACATACAGCATCGTGCATGCTTGAGCGGGAGGGCAAGTGAAAGGATACATATAGGTTGCATGTAACAATATTCCATTCTTACAGCGGTCAAACATAATGTGCACGTCAAATAAATGGATTACCCAGAATTCTGAATAAAAATATCACAATAACTATAGGCTGTTCACGATAAAGTGAGCACTTTTTCAGGCCCTTACAAAATGTTCCTTTCATCCAATTACCATCTTCCTGCTGCTTTTTAATATAAACATTGCAATGTGACCAATAAACACAGTGTATACATTTCACCACCATCAAAATTTAATGCCTAAGACTGCAACAAGATAAATTTATTAGCGGTTAATGCCTGTTGTTAGGGCCTTAAAAAGTGCTCACTTTATCGTGAACAGCTTATATACATCAAAAGTTGGAATTTTCCATTATGTTATAAGAGAGTTAAATGGTAATGTAAAGTATGATGATTGTAACATCAGGACAACTAGTAATGAATACTCACTTTTCTTTTTCAGAGATCTTGACCATGACTGGTGCAAGTTCATAGCTGAAAAAGATTCCTGGCATGCCAGACTCCCCAGTAAGAATTGACACTGCCTGAAACACATGATAAAATGAAAGGAATGACTACCTAGGAATTGTAGAAGTGTTACATTACGTAATTAACCCATGATTGCAACACCATGGTTTAGATATTAGATGAGTGTGTGTAGATGGTTGGGGAAAGGTGTGGAAAAAAAAAGTACGACATATGTGGCTAAACAACAAGGAAAAGTATCCTGTGAATATAAGTCACCAAAAGTACCATACAGTCTATGTCCATCCAGCAGTCAAATCATATTTTTGACCATTCAATTATTTATGAAACTACTCATTTGATATCATCCACCAGCCATAAGCAGACTTTCAGCATTCTTAACTGTCATCCTACATATGTTGGTTTAATTGTTTTTAACACATAGCTGCAATGTTCTGTTATAATACTCACCTTGTATTCCTATTTAATAGTAAACATTATAATGTTTGTCTCGACAGGTGCACTCCTGTGCACCAACTCAAACTATCTGTAATTATGATGCCAGACCTCCCAAATGTGGTAACCGGATAGAGTTTCATCAAATACCATACCAGAATGTTTATAGAGTCAAACTCTGTTACGGCATTTTTTTAAGGGGCTGAAAAAATAATGCTTATTACCCAGGAAAACTTCTTAAGTGAGAACTTCTTAACAGGGTTTCACATATATGTGGACACTAGTTTCCAAGTAAGTACATACAATATATAAAAAAAAGTACTCCTTAAGGGTGTATGAAATACAGTTCAACTTGTAGACAGTACCTATATGTGCTATCTTTGTGCATAAATAATTTTCAGATTACATATTTTTTGTGTAATGGCATGTCAAAATCACAATTTCAGTGTTTTTTCGGACAAACTAACTCACTTACCAAAATGAGATAATTCTCCAAGATACAATGAGTCACTTCATGAAATCATCTTCAAATCAAGTGGCCTCCATGTCCTATCATTACACAGTCTGGCCGGATATCTCGACCCCCCCCCCCCCCTCAGCAATCTGAATGATGGTTGACTTATGCAGTTATTGACTCAGTGCATCAGTGCAGTGGTAAGACACATGCCATTTTTGTCCTATTTTATTATTTTACCATACAATGGCTAATGAGTTGATTGTCGGTGTTGCATTGTCACAATATCGTCTCGTCCTATTTGAGCACGGAGAGGTGTTATGAACTTATGGTAATTACTTGCTTTACCCAATGTAATGTTGGCTGCATTGCCAGGCTGCCAGTATATGCCATGGCTGTGTCCTAGGCTGTGTTTTTTGTATAATGTAAACCTTACCGTGAACAAGTAATAAAGAAACGCATGCCATCTCCTTCAGGTCAGTTCCTTTTTCAGCATACAAAACTTACATATATAAAGTAATGAATTTTTGGCGAGCAGCTTTCTTAAAGATCTAGGCCATGTTTGAATTGGCATTTTTAGTTTACTAAAAGGTTACATGACCCAAATTAGTCAACCCAAATGATGAAATATTTGGTATTTTAGCATTTAGTTTTTAGAATGTAATGAAACTTACTAAAATAGTAAATTACCAAATTGTAATCATCTCTGAACAAGTGAACATCAGTTGTGTCCAAATTGAATGCTACTACATACCAAAATACTAGTATACTAAATGGTCAATTCAAACAAGGCCTAAGTACTAAATATGTGAAAGCTGCCTACAACAACATGTTTCCACAACTAAAATATTTTTGATGGCATGCAATCTTAGTGCCTCTTTCTGTGTTCTTTAAACTTGTTTAGTTATAAAAAAAGTTATTGAAAATTGTTGTTGTTGCATGTCCAAGTAATGATGTCATAACTGGCTGAACAGGATTGAAATAGGTACTCTTTTCCAAAATGTCCTGCTGAAAAATTTTCCACCATCAACTAGATTTACGATTCTGATGTTCTTACCTTCTGGTGCATTGTTACAGAAAATTGATTTGTCTGTAAAATTGCCCCATCTCTTCTTACGTATGTAGTTGGCACAATTTTAATGTAATACTGGAACATGGTAGCTCCTGAAACAATAAACATAATGTACTTTACTTTCAGTTGGATTGATTGAGTCTTACATAATAAAAACCACATTTATGCATAACTATCTGCACTATTATTGATATCTTTCAAAACAGAGACAAATATGTGAATAAAATGTTAACACTTTGACTGCTGGGTATATTTTGTTTCTGGTCATGTGCATCACATTTATTCATGTGACTCTCTAACGTCTTCCATATATTGTTTTTATAAAAAAAAAAAAAAAAAAAAGGCTCAATTTTTTTATCTTGTTAATATAAAGTGATAAATTCAATAAAAAGACCTCGACAAAAAAAATACTTTATGAGTAGTATGGTGAGCCCAGTCAGAGTGATAATGGTATCAACAACAAGTAGGCTTCAGAAAATGGCCTTTTATTCAAAAACTACTCAACATTTTTGTTCTGGGTCTAACTACTATACATGACCAAAACTATCTAAGGATGTGAACCATAAACAACTTTATTTGTACTTAATAGCACCGCCCCACCACAATAATTCAGTTCCACTGTACATCATGAGTAGGTAAGTGTTCATATATTTATTCATTTTTTTTATTTCTTTATAGCAACACACAAATTTCAGTACATACCGAAAGTGATCTGTTAAATTAAAATACATTTACTAGTAATATTAGTGACTGTATAATGCCTGATTGTCATATGGCATCTCCAAATGATCAAAGTTTTAAGCCCAGGAAATTCTTAAGTAGACTACCACAGCTAAAGCACGTGAAAGCTTTGGGATGCCATTAGTAAAGGAAGAAAGGTGGTATTCAGCTAAAGGTAAGTTTACTTCACTAAAGTGTTTATGTGGATTGATACTTTGTGATATTACCGTATGCATGGTCCATTTGCAATTGTATCCAAATAATTTTGTAATGATTCATTAATCATTTGTGTTTTGCCCACAACAGACACACAATTTAAACACATGCCACAAAAATTGTTGTTCACTGTGATTTTCAATGTGTCTTACAATATTGTGTAATTTTTGTTTTTTTCTGGTATTGTTATACACAGCGTTATAAAGCCCCATCTATAATTTATTTCATGTTAATATAAGGTGTTAGAAAGTCGTTGATAAAAATTAATTAATGGGTGTGACTACAACCAACATTAGACATTACAGTATCTAATGCTGATTTGATAGGAACATTTATAATTATATATATATATATATTTTTTTTTTGTTTCGTGAGGGAATGTAATTATTTTTCAATATTTCAGACGTTTTTGACATGTTGGTATACGTATTTGTCATGAGTTTGTTTTTTCTAAAGTTTGATGTGGTGTGGACATTGGTGAGGGGCGAGATGCACCAGATTTCAGATAAACCCTGGCTCACGGTTGAAAAGTTTTTAAAATGATTTAAAAGTTCAGGAGGGCACCAGCTCATCTATGTACAGGTGAGCACATGAACTCCAACTCAAATTCTCAGGGCAGTAGCAAGTCGACAGCCGCGTTGCAATCCTCTCATAAGTACATTTTTCATTAAAGAGTGTGACAGTTCAATTTAACACAGTCACTGCACTCATGCACGTGATTACCTGGAGTGGACTATGTCCCGAAGGTACAGTAAAACTTTGTTAAGACGTTTTTTAAGGGACTGAAAAAAATAATGCTTATTAACCAGGAAAACTTCTTAAAAGTGTCAAGTTACACATGTGCAGATAGGCAAGGTGCAAAATTATTCAACTTATTAAGCAGGAAAACTACTTAAAAGGGTTTCACTACTAACGTATGAAATGATTAACATGATTAGAGCCATCAAATGAAAATATTGGTAAAAGTGACGGTAGACTCGTAACACAATATATCAGTTCTAATCTGAAGATGGCATGGCAATGGGGCCTGCCATCGGTTGAAGCTGCAAAAGTACTCTTAAGCACGTGGTACAGAATAACTGCATTGAAAATCTCCAGAGTCGGGAGTCTCACGGAGATGAGAGTACAAGCGTGGGAGGAGCAAACAAGAGAAAAGGTTCCGGTACTTACACACTGTAACTATTGCAGCTATATTATTGAACTAAGGTTGAAGGCTTCCATGGCGCAGCGCGCGTGCACTTCCTATGCCCGCAGGAATCAGACTAAAGATGGTGGCTGAGATGCCTGGCTACCTCACCAGAGATCTTCCACCAACAGCGAGAGAGAAATTTATAGTACATTTGACAAAAGATATACAATAAATTACTGAAAAATACATAAGAGACACTAGAACAAATTACAGAAGATTTCCGGCAAGTCATATCTGTTAAATAGAGTCCCAGAGTCTTTATATGTAATTTATATTGAAAAAGATAATTAAAAAAACGGATGGACCAGCAAGGCACATGAAGGTGATACATAAAATTAACAAGACATTTAAGGATTACAGGAACACTTTGAAACAGGTAAATTAAATTATGAAACAAATTTAATATACGTGAAAGAATTTTACTTTGGGCGATTGGCATGACGGAAGCCAGAACTGCCAAGTATTTTACGTTATATTTTACTGCAATTAAAAATAATAAAACTGCCCTTTTAAAACAAACACAAAATACAACATTACACTGAAAAATTATGCAAAGATTTATGAGTGCCTTCAGCACGTGTTCTGTGATAAAACTAAACCCACGTGGCTTCACACTCATAGAATGTTTATGCCTCACTTAAGAGAAGCAAAAGGGAGATAACACTTTCCCTTGTGATTCTTAGACTCTGCTTTATGGGGCACAGATTGGAGTTGCAGTGCACTTGCATAACACTGAGTTTACTCTTGGAAACAAGGGGTCAGGCGGGTCATGACCCGGATCAGTGATCCATTCCTGCACGAACAGCAGCTGTGACCCGTACATAAGGTGCACGGACATGCGTGCCTGATGCACAAGCGGAGCAGCAATGGTCTGCCTCCCAAGCGGGACAGTGAGTGCAACATCAAGTAGTAGTAGAAGTTGCATCAGGGATTAGTGATAAGGGTCATTAGGTTGTCTATAGATGCGCTTTCTTTTCAAGTATTTTCCGGAAACACAACTATTTATTTTATGCCAATTTGAGCCAGCATGGAAAAGTGCTGCGACTGAGTTTGCACCAGTGTCCGAAGAGACTATCAGTACCATACTATGCCTTTTTAGGTAGCAATGGGAACACATGATTATAGGATATTCACAGTGAAGTGAACACTTTTGAAATCAACCTTAGAAAAAAGTCACTGTCCCTACCTGCATATATTTTAACGAGTGTCCTGAGTGACATGCACCCAGTAAAGTTGGTAACGGTGGAGGGGAAAGTAGTTCCATATATTAACGTTGAAGAAAAAGTGTTAAGTAACCATTTGTGGTAATTTAATTATTTCTCGCGCTTTCTGTATTTTTTAGTGTAGAAATGAGCATATTTTTTAGAATATTTACTTTTCTAATAATTTCACAGTTTCACTTGACCAACGCATGAATAAAGTATTGAGGCCCATGGCAATGTTAATTTTACGTAAGGCAGAAGAACTCACAATATGCATACAAGTAGATTTTATGCAGGGCTTTCAAAAGTGCTCATTTTACCGTGTATGAAAGGTTATCAGAGTGCCAGGAGAGAAGTTACCTCCTGCCTTCGTAAGTTTCTCACGATGCAAGGTTTAGTAATGTGAATTAGTAATGAGCTCTATGATGGTATTCTCATAATCCACCTGGCTCATATCGCAACCTGTTTCATGTTTCTGCTGTGTGAAATGTGTAGACTGCATAAACTTGAATAAATCTCAAGAGAAAATTATTCAATATTTATTTTGTCTTTTTTTTTTAGTGGAGCTTTTATTTACATTTCATGTTTCTGCCGAGAGAGTTAACTGAGCTGTGAGTTCCAGTCGTCTGCTTTTGACGGCTGCAACATTACAAACACGGCTGCCCATCCACGGGGCAAGGATTGTAAACACATCTGAAATGCCACATTTCAGGTGATGCTGGACATTAAACACATCACATTAAAAGATGGGTCAACTTCCAAATCTTTGCGTTTAACTACTCATTGTCACATATTCTTTTCTGTTCAATTACACAAAATAAAATTATAAATAACACAAAACGTAATTAAAATAATTTAGTAGATCTGATGTCAATGAAATGATTCTTTTACAAAAAGTAATAATGACAAAAAACATTCATTTTGTAAATTGTAAATACATTTCAAAGTATTCCTCTCTACAAAACATATCATCCCTTTATTTTTCTACATGTTTACCTCAACTGTATATATGCAAGTTTTCTTACGGTAACATTTAGTGTTTAATGTTTAAGTATCTTGTACATGAGGCTTAGGGGGACTGAAAACAGTTCATGAGAGGAGACCATCGTAGTCAACATATTTTAGGTACAGTTGGACCTTTCACAGTTTATTATTATTTTATTATTATTATTTTCTGGATGGTCACGGATTGGCTTTTGCTGTTGCCACAGCCCATGACTGATAGTGCAGAATTATACAAATAAGCATGGATGGATGTTCTATAGTATTGTCCATTTTATATAAGTGGGGTAAAATCTGACAGACAAATGTTACCAACCTACAAACTATGTAAACAGTAAATGCTCTCATTTGTAAAGTATTGTATCAGCTGATAAAATGCTGCAGGATGCATATTAAGTTAGCGATTTTGATTATGGCTTTGGAAGAAAATAGTACTCAGAACAAAAAGTTGTAAATTAAAACTTTAATTATAGTTACAACATTTATGTTTTAAATTTTGTTTTTTAAGCAGTATAAAATTTTTTTGGCTTTTAGTGAATGGACTTTAAAATAAAAGCATGCTTAGCCATTATAACAGAGCATGTCGACACATACGAAAAGTAAACATTTCCAGCCAATCACAAACTATATTTATGTATCCAGTTTGCAGGCAGGTGAATGCCGTTGGGCATGTGCTTTTTTTCTCGTGTTTATACGAATATCTTGTTGGTGGTGTCGTAATATTTAATATGTATCTAGTTAATTTTATTTTTATTTGCTTTCTTTAAGCATAGTTGGTTGTAGCTACCATTGTAGTGTGTTTTCTTGAGTGGAATGTAATATTAATCGGTACATGTTTATCCACTTTGCAAAACTGCTTGTCCTGCCATTTTCATTAACTGCTGTCCACAATGAAGCGACACTAATTTAAATGCTAGTGACGAACAAACGTGATTTTAGTGAAGTAAACTTGCAAGGATTGCCATAGAAAAACACATGTTCAAGAGGTTGCGAATTTTACAAACAGTAAGCTTACGTGTTTTGTAAATAATGTATTGGTAAACCGTTAGTATAATTTGACACCATTGGTTGAGACACGAGACAAACGATGACACAATTACTTACTGATGATGTGGGTGCCAGCGGTGCTTCCCAATCACCACACTGTTGAGACTCGGGTTCTCAGGGATGCTGTGGGTTCTGTGTGTCCGTCTCACCAGAGCGTACTTACAAACACGTTGGCAATAATAAGCTTTTACTAAACATTTTAACACTTTGAAAATGAAACACATGTGGCTAGGACACTGTCACTACAAATGAAAGAAGATGGTTCACTGTGATACCTGCTTTATTTATACAGTTCGTACAAATCAACGTGCCATAAAATTCATGACACTGGGTTAAACATTTTAACACTTTGAAAATGAAACACATGTGGCTAGGACACTGTCACTACAAATGAAAGAAGATGGTTCACTGTGATACCTGCTTTATTTATACAGTTCGTACAAATCAACGTGCCATAAAATTCATGCCACTGGGTCGTGTCTAGCTAACTCCGCTTGGGTGCTCCCCAGCCCTCAATTACTCTAGCACATGCCTAGATGGATGATCTCACCGTGGTGTATGAAAACACAATCTTCACAAGGGAAGAGAGTCGATAGTCGCTAGGGTGGACTGATGATTTTCCCTGAAGATAGGACACAGTGAATTACAAAATGAAACACTTAATGATACATTAACACGTTTGATTACTTGGCATCACTAACGCAAACTCGTCTGGGCTCCCCCGCCAGCATGTGGATAGTGTGGTGACGGCCTATACACAGAGCCGGCTAGGGCAGAACTACTGTCACCATACACAAATTACATAAATTGCACAAAGATCCTTAAAAGATGATGGGGCATGAGATGAGTAGTCACAATAAACACACACATGTGTGAAAACAAGTTTATATGGCGCAGATGCCGCTGGACAAAGTTTGTAGCGAACCACGTGGTGCAGGTGAAATTGCAATATTTCTTCATGGAAACGGCAAATTAAATTCCAACAAAGTATTATTCTGAGAGAAAATTATTCTCTTTACTAGTAAAGTGATTACAGGCTTGTAGCATGCCTGATGGCGGAAAAAGCAAACTTTAAAGTGACAGCGTGTTCAAACACAAAAGCATCCATTTATGTGAAAACTACACAGAACCCTGAATAAAAATATTGCACACATGATATTACATAAATAAGCTCTCAAAACGCAATGATGGCGCAGACATAGACTTGGCGTAGGTTAGCCATGTGGTTGTACGTGATGTTACCGTAAAATATTCAAACATGAAAATTACCCTCAAATACACACATAGAATTAAAGCCCTTACAATTGCACGCAGCAATAATACAGAAATTACAATGAAACGCCTTTAGCAGAAGCGGATGGTGCCTGATTCACGTTTTGCGGGGTCGTGTGACCTCTCTGACATATTTCTCCTCCTCCTCAATTTAGTTTAAAAATGCCACAAGGCAAAATAAATTAGTTAAGTGGAAGCATAATGCTGGGGAAATGTCTAGCAAAACGTATGCAAGCAAAGGTTAACCGGATACTAAAAGTGCTATTGAAATCTACATCAGTGAACAAAAGTTGTAGTGCGTACGTGACAGTGTCTTACCTCGCCAGCTCTACTTGACAGACTGTCCAGATACAAGCGTTGCACGGACCTACCATGGCTGCCTACGGGGTTCACATAAGCGGAAGTGCTATGCACGCTGAGTAAAATATTTTATAATTGAAAATAAAAGTGGCACAAATAATTTAAATATTATTTTACATTTTATAATTTTCTTGTGAATTTTCTGTATTATCTCAGTGTCTCTTTATGATGGAGTTTACACTGGAATATTAGTGTTCTTAATCTCCGTGCAGCGCGCACTTTGTATTTCATAACCAAACATTTTTTAAATAACAACAAACACTTTAAAACATTGTAAGATATATCAATTAAATACAAGACACATTTTACACTGCAAAATAATATTCTTTATGCGAAAGTTCAAGAATATTGGCCTCTTTGCACGAGTGCATGTACATGTGACGTGTGTGGTGAGCACCGCCATGGGCTCTTGCACCGCTGGCTGTTAGTCGGCATCAAATTATTGAGATGTATGTGGCCTGAAAAAGCTGCACTTCTAACACTTTTGTAGTGTGTGAATAATATTGGTTTGTCTACATTGTAAATTCAACGAGTGTATTGTTAACTTCGATCAAAGTGTGTGTATGTGTGTGTACATTGCTGCATCTGTATAAATACAAACAGTGATGTATCACATTTTTTTGTCATTGAAGTTAACATTTTTTAAGTTATAATAATCTGAATTTTATTTCCATACGAGCAAAATTTTCCACTGCTCTATCAAAACAATATGCAACTCGAAATGCCACACTCTCTTAAGAACATCAAAACAATGCCGTCTCTCGACAGATGTTAAACTAAAGCCCGCCCAATGTTTCCTATTTTCCCTATAAATAAAATAAACAGAACCCCAACAAAGTTAACTTGGCAATTACATAAATAAAACAGGTTGGAATGCCAACCTAGCTATAATATCCTACATTAATTACTGGACGAAAGTTAGCTAACGTCAGTCTTTCAAAACCTGCCATGACGGGAAACACGAGGAAACAGGAAAATGAAAGTGTGCATTGGACTCAAATATTTGCTAACAAACATCTTTTTCTTCAGTGATGAACAGCTGTAGTGGAAGGATACACTGTGGCCATGCTACTTTTCTAAAACTGTCCAAATTTACCCCACCTACATGAAATGGACAATACACATTGACGCATGACGTCTTTTTCAACAATAAAGATTAGATGACTTCCGCTCCATCCCTAGTTCAGTTTTGCAAGGAGAAAGAAGTTGACATTTTCATTTGTCCCGACGTAAGGTGAGATTGTATTGTTTGCCATACAAATTGTTTTATTCACCGGTCCACCTAACAATGCTTAGATGCAACGAGTTCTTTTGCTCCCCGCCAGGTACCATTAGTAACAGAATATTGTTTGTCTGTGTTTTTCTTTCCTTCCAGCCGGCCAGTGACGTCAATCATGCATTCGCTACCCCCCACTCTGCGACCACCCCTCGTCTTAGTGGCACTAGCCAATCATCATTGGGTAGTGGGGTCCAAATTTATATAAAAGGGGAGGCAGCCCGCTTCTCTACAGCAGTCTTCACTTCTAGCGCCAGCTGCTCAGAACCGACCAGATTGATACAATTCTCCAGCAAGCGTTGCTCGGACACTGACCACTGTACTATGTTCATATCGTTTAATCCCCGCTTACGATAGTGTTTGCTTCCAGCATTAGCTGCTCGGAATTTAGTGTTACATTAGTTAGACTCTCTCTTAGCTATGTACCTCGCAATATCTGTTCACCCTGCAGTATACGAACGTATCTGTAGGCGACCCCATCTTCAAGTTCTTCCCAGGACTCATCCTGTTACAACCTTGCTTAGTATTCCTAGCTACGTGTCAGTTTCTGTACCCACACGATCTACATGTCCAACAATGCAAGAGATCACTTAGACACTGAGCACATCACACACCGCATTCCCTTGCCTAGCCACCGGTTGCATCTACTAACCAGTTCAGTAGTGTATTCTAGCTTCCCGGCCGAGACTCATGCCGTCGACAAGGAGTTAGGGTGCATTCACCTCATGACTTTCCTTTACGGAAATAAAACATGGGTCAACTTTCACTTTCAGTTTGTTCCTGTAGACATAGCACCTTACCGTAGTTACCCTCATGTAACAATACCGTAGATGATCCCGGGTTACCTACTCAAGTGGGTCAATACACTGAACTTTTACGCACACACACTCCCTTCGGCCGCCCTTCCCATCTACCCCTGGGTTGGAGGAAAGGAGGAGCCACGCAGGTACACTGTCCTGAAACAGCTTGTCAGCTCGGTGTTCGTCGGTCTCTCCACTGCTGTCACCGCCAAGAGAGACTGACGTTCCCTGAGTTGGGAAGACTCGGACAGGATCACACACCCGTATGCGACCTTAGACAGGTGAGGTCTGATTTCCATAGTGAACTGCAGTCTCTGTCAGACGTTGGAATAGGGTGTCTGCCAGTCTCCGGCCCATACGTGGTGCTACATGTAAGTTGCACAAGGAGCCTGCCATCTTGGTACAGTAGAAGAACAGTAAGTCCACATCCTGATGCCCTATTCCAAGCGGAGGGAACTAAAGGAGAAAGTACGGCAGATTCTTTTAGCTTCTGATTGTCTGCACAAGTTTAAGCCTACCCTGGTATCACACATAGCTAGCCTAGAACCACAAGTTCAACCCCAAGCCCTTAGGCACTTACAAAACCCAGTGGAACTCGTCACCCCTGGTGAACTAGAAGAAATAATAAATACATAATTTCTACAGTAAATAAATGCAATACATTTTGTGGATTTTTTTCAGAGTTTTGGAAATCATGTTGAAACTAGGTACTAAAGTGAAAACCGAGTGTTTAGACGTTTGTTAGTGTGTTGCATATTCAATAAAGTATTATATAATTTTTAACTTTTTGCCCTCCTTTCAAATTCTTCCTGGAGCCGCAACTGGTAAGAGGAACTCTTTTAATGGAAAGTAAGCAAATTACAACTGCGCAGATAGTGGAACTTGTGATGCCATTACAAGCTACAGCATTTTTTCTACACTACGTGCAACTGTTAGCAGATGAAAATTATTACATCTACTTTAATAGATGTTGCTAATTAGTAACTTTAAATGTCAGAACATCTTTACTACATACACAAACATTTAGCAGTTTGTCTGCTCAAAGTGTTTCCCAATGGAAATAAACTCCTAAATATAGCATGTAAATGATATAGAATAGGGGCTTTTCTGAAAATCAGGAAAATATACCTGCAAATGTTATATATGGTCATTACTAATCACACTTAATTGGAATTTTACTGGAGCTTTATGTATTTTGCAGTATATGACATGAAATGTGATGGTGAGGAGAACTATGAAGATGAAGATGTTTTATGCCATACAACGCATACATTTTATGTCCAATATATTTCTATTGGGTCACAAAATCATGTTAAATGCGAGAATACCTTTGGAAACCAAACCGTAATTTACAAAACGTGATTCACAGGGTATATTTACACAGACGTGCTAAGGTTATTCAGGTATAAAAAATTTTAATGAAGCACTGCCAGAATATCATTTAATTCTATTCAATTCCTCAAGGCTTACTATGTCTATATTCATGAAAGGATTGTACTATGTAACATATAAGTAGTAGAAAAAATATACATACATATATCATACAAAAAGTGTATTGCCATGATACATTCCAATACATTCGTTGGCCAATGATGCACATAGACAGGAAACAAATGTGCATCGATTTTATGTTAACATCACAGTTGTATGCTCAGAATCTGCGCAAATTCGGTGTACTGTGTGAATTTGACTGTGAGGAGGTTTGTGATTTACGAGTGCTGTTACACATGTTTTATTGCAATTAATTCTGTTTGGCGTGTTAAATCAAATTATTATGCAAAAATACAAGTGTTTCTGTACCATTATGTCCATGCGAAGTGTTAAAATATAATTGTGCAGTGAAGTGTGAGTATCTGCGGAGTTTCACAAGTTGAATAGATGTTAATGTGCCGTGCTTTACCTACAATTAATCACCTAGGAGCTATGATTGCCACTTCCATGGATGAGTAATGTAATATATTTGAAGTTTTAGAGTGGAAAGTGTTTATAGTGTGTATAGAATTGTACTGTGTAGTATTGCATGTTAGTGTGACAATTGAAGGGCTTATCTGCTTTTGCAGCCAGTCAAGGAAAATGCAGCAGACCTAACAAAATTAAACATAAATTCACGATAAGTGAATCACAGGGGAGGCTGAACCAATGTGAGCTTACTTATTATGCTTTTTGTAACATACTCTCATGTCGGCACACATCTACCCCTGTATTCATATATCATGAAGTTAGGTTAAGTTAGGTTACGTCTTCTTGCATTTAACGTGGTTACGGAATCTAAATGACACGTAATTTACATAACATTTATGTGTTTTTCCCCTGAATAACCCTCATGTTCATAGCCCTCCCCACTATCACATTTGGTAGTGTGTAATGTGAGTATCGCGATGCCCCTAGGAAATTCATGTTCTCTGTAAATAGTAATGTTCATTTATATAATTTTCCACAAAAATTTATTTCATTTTTGGAAAAGAAGTACTTCTGAATTAAACAATACATACATACACTCACAATTAGGCTACCGCCCGGTGGCGAGCTCTCTCACCTCTCCTTCACCCAACCAACTCCTTTTCTACTCCCTTCCTGATCTTACCAACCCCTCTCACAGATACCAATTCCTCCCTCAACACATTCCACTCCCTCAGAGACCTCACAAGCATGGACTGCCTACCCTGCTCCATTCTCCTCCACATCCTCTGAAGCTTCTCACTGTTGTTTCCTCTTCCTCTAAACACCCCCTTCTTAGCTTGCAGTGCAGCCCTCCCCATCCTCCCTCTTCATTCACCACCCTGTACATCCTGACTAGCCTTTCAACTTTCCTCCTTTCCTTCAATGAGCTCCACCCCATTTCTTTCATCATCACTGATGGCCTATAGTTCCCTTCTTCCTCACCATCTTGCCCCTGCCTTCTCCACCTACCCTTCACCCATCTTGCTGCCTTTCTCTGCACCTTTTCCAGTTCTCGCACCTCCACCTCCACATACGGGTCCCATACTGCTGCAGCATATTCTAACATTGGCCGTACCATTGTGCCATACGCCTTCTCCTTCACCTCACAGCTGACTCCATTCAGCATCCTTCCCAGCATACCCAGAGCCCTTCTTCCCTTTGCTACCACCCCTCTCTACCTGTTTTATCCACCTGAGGTCTCCCTGCAGTACAATCCCTAGATACTTATATTCTGCTGCTTCTTCTATCTCTTGTCCCTCCCATCTGTACATGTCCCTGCTTATCATCTTATTCCTTGTGAACCTCACTACCTTAGTTTTTCTTACATTTATCTTCATTTTATTTTTCCTGGTCCACAACCATATCTTATCGATGTCCGCCTGTAAATTTCCGCCCCCCTCTCCCACCTCAGCATATACAACACAATCGTCTGCAAACACTGATTTTTCCCCTAATCCCCAAACCCATGTCATTTACCATTATGGTAAATAATAAAGGACCCAGCACGCTTCCCTGTGGTACCCCTGACATAACCTCCTCTTCCTCCGATATTGCTTCCCCCACTTTTACCCTCTGCCTTTGCCCCCTGAGAAAGTCCCCTATCCATTCCACTACCCTCCTGTCTGGTATCAGCGCCTCCACTTTCCTCATCAATGTCCCATGGGGCACCTTATCAAATGCCTTCTCAAAATCTATGAAGCAGGCATCCACCTGCTTCCCCTCATCAACTACCTGCACCAGATCCTCTAATAACCCAGCCAGCTGAGTCTCACATGAATATCCTCTCCTGAAACCATACTGGGACTCCTCCAACCAATTCCTATTGTTCATAACCCTCACCACATACTGCACCACCAGCCTCTCCATTACTTTTCCTGTACTTGATGTGAGACTCACCGGTCTGTAGCTACCAGGCCTCCCCCTATCCTCTCCCTGCTTGTATATAGGTACCACCATAGCATCCTTCCAATCTTGTGGTAACTTACCCTCTCCTAAGGACTTTTTAAACAGCACTTCTAAATATTTCGCCAACTCCTTGCCATCAAACTTTAGTGCTGCGTTTCCTATCCCATCTGGTCCCCCTGCCTTTCTGCTCTCCAAACCCCTAATTACCTTTTCTATCTTCCACTCCCTCAGCTTAAACTCACTAAACACCCCCCGAACCCTGTTTGTCCCATATTCCAACCCTCCTTAGCCTCAAACACTGACAAGTACTGTCCTTGCAGCATCTCCGATTTTTCTTGGTCATTTGTCGCATGCCTACCATCCCTTACTGTTAGCAGAGGGATCCCTTCCTCTCCTCCCCTTAACCTCCTAGCATACCTAAACAATTTCCCCCATTCCTTGCCTTTTCCTTCTTCCACCATGTTCCCCAGAAATACATTCTTTGCCTATTTGATCTTCCTTTCAAGCTCCCTACCCATTTGTTTCATCATTTCTTTAGATCATATCATTCCTTCATTTCTCCACTTGGCATGTAATTTTCTGCACTTCCTCTTAATTTGCAAAATTTCCCGTCCATAATATGGCGGATCTCTCCCAGTCCGTAACTTTTTCATTGGTACAAATTTCTCCAACATAACCTCCATTAAGCCTCTAAACTCCCTCCACAACCCCTCTATACCCCCCTCCATAGACCATTTTTTTTTAACCTGTCTCTCGGGAATATTTCTGCCCCCTTCTTGTCTCCTCTCCCATACTGCCACACCAACCTTTCTGCCATTTGCACTTCCCTCATCTTGCCAATTCCAATTTCCACAACCGGATATGATGGTGGCTTATACCATCCAATACTATTGCACCAACTACAGCATTCCTAGGTCTGACCAACACCACATCCAGCACTGACCCAACACCCTCCTCATTCCATCTCGTAGGTGTTTCTACTACCTGGACTAATCCTCTGTTGACTAAATGTGCTGCCATTCTCTGCATCATGTTACCCATTCCTTCTCCATCCTCTATCCATTTCACCCCTGGCATATTCAAATCCCCTGGTACAACAACCCACTGCCTGTCTTTTAGTCTATCGACCTTCTCCTTGATCATCTCAATTGCCTGCCATTCCTGTCCTGGTGGTCTATATGCTGCCAGCAAAGTAATACTCCTATTACTACTACCACTTACTTTCATTTCCATTACCTCGACATCCTCACTAACCCATTCTACTGCCCCTTTCCTTAAACACGCCATTATTCCTCCTCTTCCATCCCCGTCTCGTCTGAAGATGGTGAACTTATCCTGCCTACACTCAATGTCCAGTACTTCCTCAGTCAACCAAGTCTCCACAGCTACCACTATATCCGCCCCATATCCTTCAACCTTTCCCCAGAAGCCCTCTAGCTTGTTGTACACACTCCTACAGGTCACCACCATTATCTTTATACTAGCACTCTGCTTTACCATCCTACATTGCTTACCTCCCATCTCCACCCCTGCGGCCTCATCAATGCTATCCTCTCCATTTCTCTCCCCTCCGTTTCCTTGCTGCTGACTGCTATTTCAACAATATCTGTTCTGCCCTGACCCTCTCCATGCAGCCAGCTACTTCCCTACCAAGCAGATCACCTAGAATCCTCTGTCAGGTGTACCTGGTCCCTCCCTACACTTTCCCAGCCTCCCATTTCCTACTATATATAAATAACAGAACACACACCCCCCTCCCCCCCTGTATTTTGAGGAATGGAAAAAGGAGAGAGGGGTAGGTCTGGAAATTCCTGGTTAATATTATCATTTGTTAAAATTTTCATGTAATTAGAAAAACAGTATAGCCCTGGATTTTTTGTATGAAAATATTCTTTTTTGCAGCTACATTTGAATTTCCCGCCTACATGCTTTTGTGCACAGTAATGTCACTCCCAGATAGCACCACTTGTCACTTCAAACAAAGTTTCCGTTTCTGCTACAAAAGTCGCATTTATACACTGCCCTCTCTTTTCTATGAGTATCTATATTTATTAAAATTCTGGACAAATTGTGCAAATGGGGTCTTCCTTACATTTCTTTACGCAGTCATTTAACACATAATAAATGTTGGGAAAAATATCTTACGGATGTAATAACACAAACAAACAAATGTCGCATACGACTGTGCATACATTATCACGTATCGATTGTTAAGTTTCGATATACAATTGTTATTTTACAGTATCGATACTTTCTTGCTATACCGAATGCTTGTCGGGAGGTGAGAACGGACTTCGCTTTACATTTTGGTTTGATCAAAAGCAAACTATAATTACACAGTTCTTTATAGTGAAAACTACGAACATTTAAGAGAAAACAACAAAAAGTATAGTATATATTAAGCATATAACACAATGCGCCACACTTGAGAGATTAGTTTACTGCTATAAAGTTGGCGTGCATGATACGCCATATGTTAAACGTGACGTAATTGTAAACACGCATGGCGGCAGTAGGCAGTAAATTTTAAAGGAGGTATGATTTAGGGGAAGCGATAACGATTTGGATGATGCGAAAGTGAACTGGGGAACTTTTAGTACTACTCAAGTAAACTTTCATACTGAAACATACAAGTAAGTCTTCGGCTTACCAAACATAAATTAAAAGCGCTACTCTTGTGTTGGACATTAAATTCGACGTTGATATCGATGCTTTGTATGTAGTTTATATTTCTAAAGAAGCACGCGTTGTAAATCTTTCAAGATTGGCAAGTAATTGTGTATCCTGAACATCCTAGGAACGTGATTTTGTGTTCGGCTGTAAATTAGGCCCCAACTGGCAATATGTTCACCGATAGCAGTTGGTAAAATAATAGGTTTGTTCGCGTGGCGTGTTTTTTTATACTATCTGAGAGAAAGTGTTATTTGCACAAGCCGCAGAGTAGCAAAAACAGCAGTTACTCTCGGCAGGACGACACGAACGACTAACCGCTGTAAATTAACTTCAAAAATGTATAAACGTAATTTTATTCAAAAAAAAGTTTATCATCATTGCCTGTGTGTAATTTACGTATATTAATTTTGACCACTCAAGATAACTTACTTTTGAGGATAAACGTGACTTAGTTATTATTTCCTCTGCCTTTCTTTAAGGATACCCAAACATATTCTCTTCATCAATCTGCATAAAAGCAAATTACTATTTACAATTGTCACTCTCAAGACACTTCAATGTTTGTAATTTTATTTAGGCGGCCATTTCTTTTTACCTTGCTCGTTTTGAAAAATAAAATGAAGATAAATTTAAGAAAAACTAAGGTAGTGAGGTTCACAAGGAAGAAGATGATAAGCAGGGGCATGTAGAGATAGAAGAAGCAGCAGAATATAAGTATCTAGGGATTGTACTGCAGGGAGACCTCAGGTGGATAAAACAGGTATAGAGGGTGGTTGCAAAGGGAAGAAGGACTCTGGGTATGCTGGGAAGGGTGCTGAAGGGAGTCAGCTGTGAGGTGAAGGAGAAGGCGTACGGCACAATGTTACAGCCAATGTTAGAATATGCTGCAGCAGTATGGGACCCGTATGTGGAGGTGGAGGTGCGAGAACTGGAAAAGGTGCAGAGAAAGGCAGCAAGATGGGTTAAGGGTAGGTGTGAGGGAGTGGAATGTGTTGAGGGAGGAATTGGTATCTGTGAGAGGGGTTAGTAAATTCAGGAAGGGAGTGGAAAAGGAGTTGGTTGGGTGAAGGAGAGGTGAGAGAGCTCACCACCGGGCGGTAACCTAATTGCGAGTGTATGTATACTTATGTTCAATCTCGGATATTTCTGCTGTACCTCGGGGAGCAAGAGCAGAAATAGCTGCTTTTTATAGCACAAATAGCACTTGCTACCACCAACAGAACAGCATACAAAAAAAAGTGCTTGTAACACGAACGGCAACTAGAAGAAATAGCAATAAACTAACAGAATAGCAAACCAATTGCCTACCATAAAAAATGAGCATATTATGTAGACGTGGGCACACGTAAACTTAAAAATAATCATTCAATAAAAGGCCATTGCATTAAATTTGAAGTTATCATACACACACTGATTAAGAAACTAGTCTGTGTAATGTGCCGCTGTAAAGAGGAGGGATAATGAAAGCGAAAAAAGACGGGGAAGGTAAGGCAAATGCTGCGGCATGACTAGGACAAAGAATCTTTATTGGCCCGGCCTGCAACTCCCCCCCACCCGTCCAAGGACAATACACTAGTGTCCCCTTCTGGCATTAAGTAATTTATTGCTTCATGCTGCTTGGGACAACAAATGTTATAGTCTGTGATGGTAGCTTGAGAAATGCGCAACCACTAACATCAGTAAGGGCTAGTTTTCCATTGACTGAAAACAGTGAATAATATAAACTGGTACTGGAGAAAAGGTCTACAAAAACAAATCAGCGCATAAGTGAAACAGCGGTTGGCGAGGGATTAATGTATCTGCCTCAAATTTTCTATTTATTTATTTATTTTTTTTACCCAAAATGTTTATGGTTCCTTGGGATTGGGTCGTAATAGAGAGGTTTTGCTGTATTTCTTACTTGGCATTACCAACACACCTATTTGTTTAAACCAAAAATAAGCTACTTCATTTTAACAAAATTATAAAATGTTTGTGATACCTAGACATGACACATTTGAAACAACCAAACATATCATAGATGGGGTGAGTTTTCAAAGGTTTAAATTGACATGTGACGGCTTGGGGCTGTTAAGGAACCTCACCACATTGTGCGACGTGTAAGCTGTGGAGGATGCTTAACCTGGGTCAACTCCGACTGGCATGAGTTGGTTAGTGGGCTGCAGCTCAAAGGTTATGATGTCGTAGGGATTGGTTCCGCCGGCCCAAGTCCCCAAAAGCGTGGGTTGGAGAGTCCCAAGGACTGGTCCTCTTAAGTAAGCCACAAACATGGGATGTATTTCCTCGCTCAGATGAATAGGGGCTTCGAAGAGGTCCTTGAGAATCTCTGGAGTAGACTGTTTCTGTTGGTGGCGCAAAGCCTGGTCTTGATCCCTCTGTGAGAGTTTTGGGAGTGCAGCCAGGAGGGGATTAATCTCCTGCAGTTGCCCAGAGGCAGTGAGCCCCTGTCCAACCATCTCTCAGATACCACTCTGACGGGAGTGCGGCATTAGGACAATCACACTCGCGTCCTTGAAGGAAAAGCAGGTTGTGTGTTGTCCTGTACAGGTGTACAGCCATATGCAGTGTCTGCCAACCGCATGCTGTATCCCTATCCCAGCACTCTGTCGAAACACAGTGAATACTGAGAGTCGGATCTCGCCGGTTGACAGTACCACCATGTGGGTAAGTGTATCAGGAGGAACAGTCTTCCCAAACTCCGGGAACACTAACTCCAGCACCTGCTGGCGCTGTGGAGATAGTTGTCTCTTACTGTAGTAACAATTTATTTATTTGTGGCAAGCAGTTAATGCATGCACTGCACATAACATTCTGTGACCCATTTACGCACTATTTTCAACCCTATTAAATGCTTACTGGTAGAAAACTTAATAAGTTGGTAAGTATGTTAAAGTAACCACTTTACTGTGCAATAAGCCAAACAATGAAAGTAGCACTAAAACTATAACACTTAACACTAACCAGATGCATGCCACTTCCTAATAACATTTCACTGATAAGTCAAATGGGAAATCAGAATGTGTCCACTAAGGTAGTGCAAAATTTCTGAAGAATAAAATTTAATCACTGCAATTCATATCTGAAATTTTCAGATTAATAACATAGTAGAGCCCTGATTTCATTAAGTGTCACAGTTCCCAAGAATGACTTCGTAAAATTGGTACAGACTGAATATGACTCCCCTCTTAACCCAAAAATTGTGGTAAAAGTTTTGTTTTCCCCCATGGAATCTGCGTTTCATTCCTTTTATAGTGCAAAAATGTGTTTCCAAATGAATGTTTCTGCATTGGTGTAGCAGCAATGCCCTCATTCTCACCAAGGCGTCCATGTTCAATTCCTGGTAGGGTCACAACCAGATTTTCGCACGTGAGAATCATGTTGAACGATCTGCTGGTAGGCATTTTTCTCGGTGATCTTCAGTTTACCACCCAGTACCATTCTATACTCACCACGCTTCACCTCTGCTCTGAAGACCCCCAGAGAAAAGAGCCACCCACATTTCTCTATGCGTAACTTCTACAAGTAAACTACCTACACCAAAATGAAACATTCTGCTTGGCCTTCCATTACATCAGCATTTCATTTGACCTAGTTTGACACCTCCACATAAATGTGCATGCACTAACATACCGTTGGGGAATAAAAGGATATTACAAGCACTGACAACTGTATTTTCTGTTCATAATTTGTAAACACATGCGAGTGGAACTATGCAGATATTTTGCATGAATGGGGTCATCAGTAAGTCAAAAGCACAAGATAGAAATCAGAAAAGTTAAAATCATAATCCAATAAACACATTCTAAGAAGGCTGTCAACAATTGATACAGTCGGTTCCAAATGTAATACAAATTCGAAATAGAAAAAAGTTACAACAGCACTACCATAAACTGTATTTGAAAGGCCTACCACCGCAACAAATTAGCAAAAAGACAAAGAGTGACGAGTATGCCATGGTTACAATGTGAAGAGACAATGTTGATATGGGAATGAGGGGGAGGGGGGTGCAAATAGCGCTATTCTTATTGGATACGTTGTTTCTATGCACACAGGATTGGAGCTAAGGACTCAATAAAAGAAAGAGGGTGAGGTGAAAGAAGTGTAGGAAATAACTAAGGATAGGATCCTTGACACTGCGATACCCTCGATACTTCATAGTATTAATTATCGCATGAAAATATTCAAAAGTATAGAATTTTAACACCCATTTATCATGCCATAATTATGGTACGAAAGTACCATAACATTCTGAACATGTACAATACTTTCTAAAGCATAATTTAATCTGCATTTATCATTCATTTTCTCATACCATAATTATGGTATGAGCATGTCATGCCTCTTGGAATGTGTACGACACTTTCGAAAAGCGTAAAACAATTTGATGTGCATCCTTTGGGCATTCCAACGCACCCATAAAATTTGACCTAGGTCCAATAATTCGCAAGGTATTAACAGCAACTTTTAAATGTGAACCATAATTATCTCGGCTGGACGCGAGCATTCCAAAAAGCTTTCGCAGGTTGAGATCAGACAAACGGTTTACATGTCATTAAATTTTTGAAGTGCGAGTGTACCATAATATACAATATTGTATTCATAGTATAATATTCACACAGCTGCGAGCACCTTGAGGTTTTTTTAGGCAACCCAACACAATTATAAATTTTGACATAATTTACTTTTACGGTACATAATTGAGGTACAATAAAAACAGGTAGAAAGTTGCGAGTGAGCACCGATAGGCATGAGTGAGCAACTTGAGTAGTAGTTGTACATGTAATACATACTACAATCATATGCTGCACCGTAATTTTTCATTTAATTCATTTTTATCCCATTAATCACTTTTATGGTATATTCTTCAGGTACAATAAAAGCATGTAGTGAGTTGTGAGTGAGCGCCAATAGGCACGAGCGAGCAGTTTGAGTAGTTATTGTACATCCCACACATACCATAATTATCTGACACACCTGTTGTGGCCTAGCTCGCATATTCCACGTGCTAGGTCACGGCGGGTGTTTCAAACAATTACAATATTTATTTTACATTACAGTTATTTCCTTGAGTCGCAAAACAATGTAAAAAAAACTGCAAAATCACAAAATGTTTGTACTGAGCTATCATTTTCCTCAAAGTTTGATTACAGCTTTTACTGTGGAAATAGAAAGGAGACTGTGTTGGTTTATCATTGGTTAAGGACTTTGGGTTACACTGGAAACAAATGCTGGATGGCATTTGTTTCCAGTGTAATGTGGGTTTTTATATCATTTCAGTGTGTGTCAACTACACTAGTAAAATGAGCAATTTTCTTAGCCAAGTTGTTTTGTGTTCATGACAATTTCAACTTGGTATAGAGAAAAGTACAGATTATCGTGAGAATGTTCTAGTATCGAAACTGGTATCAAGTATAGAGAAAATGTAGTATCGACCCATCCCTAGAAATATCAAAGAAACTCTTTGAGATGTCATGCTTTGCACAAAGACTACCATAAGCTTGGGGCGGCAGGCAGTACCTTTACTAATGTTCAACAAAATTTCTTTATTATTTATAGTTAATGACAGCAATGTTGCAATCTTTATTGCTGTGGGTTAGCAATTTTTTTTTCTTTCTTTCTTTTTTCTCCCCCCTCCTGAGAAGTGCTCATAAATGCTAAGTTCTACTGTGATGCTATACATTAATAATGTTCCTGTTTCTTGTTAACATTTTTTTTCAATGTAAATGAATTTATTTTCATCCTTTTGTTAGCTGCTAGTTCAAGGTTTTTTACTTGAACGAATAAGCCTGTCATATAACTTGCAATTGATGGAACGGACTACATGTGTGCATTAAAAAAAAAAATCAAAACTTAAAATGATTTCCATGGCCGTAACTACTTTCAATGTATTTCTGTTAATAGCAAGTTGTCTGAAATATGCCTGTTCCTGTGGGAGCATATCAAACTGGTGGTCCTAGCTGCTGGGACAAAATGAAGATGGGTTTCATGATTGGATTCTGCGTGGGGATGGCATCTGGTGCATTGTTTGGGGGCTTCTCAGCTCTCAGGTAAGTACATGTAAATATATTTAGCTCTTAGGTTTTCTAGAAACTGATGACACAAAAGGAGGACAATTATTCATTAAAAAGCATAGAAATTAAATTTCATTTAACATTATTGAAAAAAAAAAATAGTCTAAAATCAAATCATTAATATTTCAAGCAAACAATTTGTGGAAGTTAACATAGTCTAAATACCAAGAAAATAAACATGTATGCATACTTGTTTTCAAAACAAAACATTTTAATACACATACTTTGGTAGCAAACAAAGAATCTAAATAAAGAATTGTAGTTGGGGGTGGGGATTTAAATATATTTTTCACTGCATAAGTTTTTAAACACTGCACAAAAAGTTTGGAATATTGTGAGATAAGGCAGTTTGGGTGGTAGGAGTTATGTTGGTAGTTCTTTTGTGATCAACAAGGAACGCACTAACGCATTGAACATGCTTGGGACAAGTTGAACACAGTAGTTGATAATTGTCCACAACCTTCATAAATACTGCCCAGTTGGAACAGGACCTGTACAATGCATATGGAGGCCATACACGGTACTAAGCTGCAGTGGGAAGAAAGAAACTGTCCCTATTCAGACACACCATTACATTAAGTTTGTTGTTCTTTCATGTTTATTTGTCTGTGATATTGGAAAAAATGTTTTTTATTAGGAACACTTTGAAATTCATGTTTTGTATCGGTACCGTTGGTAACATAATTGCTATGCTTTATTTTATGTATACTCCAACTGTTTGTTGCACGAAAACTAAACATATAGAAATAATTAGTAACCATGTCACCCAACCCTCCTCCTGCTTAAGGTGGGAGATCCTTGCTGTTACACACATTGTCCCAACCTCCTGCTTGGACATTTGTATCTCCTGCTTTTTTTGTTCTCAAGTTTTGAATATCAGAAATAAGTTTCTTGTACAGCATAGGGAGTTAAGGTGTGTATCATAACTTGTGGAATTGTGTGACATCCGATGTAGTTTGTATGGTTAAATAATTTAAGGACTGGATTTGGTCACCAGTGTTTTGTAATAGGCAAGTTAGTCAATCAGAAAAATAAATTTTCTCTTACCCAAAATGGTATTTTGTGTCTTTACCTGGCACTGTGTTTACTAGATTTTGTTAGGGTACGGATAAAGTTCCAAAAAATTTTCTGCGGTTCGGAAAACACACTTTCGCAGAAATGATTGCATAATGTGTGCTTTATTTGCTTGCACTTCTGAATATGCACATTCTGATTGAAATGGTGCTAAACTGTATCCTGTGGCTGCAGTCGACTCTCGATTTACTGTTTTTCAGGGGACTCTATAAATGTCCATACATCCAGAATTTTTAGTAGATGGGTCGACATTTACAACAATAAAATACAAACTTCTAACCGTATTAAACTTCATGTTGAGTATAATGAGAACTGCACCATGTCTGCGAATAAAGTTTAACTAATAAAGACAATAAAATGGGAATTTTTTAATAAAAACATGACTGTATTAGTATTACTGTAAACAATACGTTAAAAACATAAGGACACCAAATTTTGAATGTGCCGCACACATTTGATCAGCTGAGAGCAGGTGGAGAGGTTATTGTCTGGCCTGCGTGTTCACGGCGAGCGAGAGGAGATGGAAGCCACAGCAATGGGAGGAGTGAAACAGTTAGCCCTCCCCCTTCAAACCCTTCGGCACACAAAGGTAGGTGCAAGGGCGAGAAGTGAGCTTTGTCTGCTGAATTTTACTAAGGACAGTTGAAGCTTACGCAATCCAAACCACATATCTACACTTACGTTGGCAATGCCATGCTCGCATGTCAAGTGTGTGTTAAAGGAATTTTAAGACAGATAATAATAAATAAAGTAATAAAAATTCATTTCTTTACGTTCTTCAATCATTAAGTGTTCAAAACCACATCCTCTTATTTTCCCATACACTTAAGCCATATGCTAGTTATGCTGTGGGCTCAGAGTTTACTTATTATTTGATGACAGGATATTAAATATGTCCCTCCAGGATATCGGTTTATTTAGAAGATGTGTGTGTATGTATTGAAATGAATTAATATAAATCCTCCAATCTCCCCGCAATAAGTTACTGAAAATGAACTTTACGCGTGGTAATAAAAGTTGCTCACTGGGAATACAGTTTTGTTTGGAACCTATTGAGTTAAATTAATATTTTGTTTAAAAATAATGTTGAATTTACGCCAGACATCATTTAGACACCAACTTTATGGGCTAAAAAAAGACCTTTAAACACAAAAGAAAACATCAGTGAAAAAAAATTCCTAATTAAAATATATTGTGTAACATTTTCAGGCAAAACCATTTGCTTTCAAATACTAAATAGGTGTGACTATTTTGAGCAATGGATAATCTTGATAAAATTTCTACAGTCGGATTACCACCACGTACTCGTGACTGCAATGACCTTGTTAGAAGTCAGATGGCAGAGCATTTGACTACTGTGTGGGGGGTGCTTTTGACAGAATGACAGTGTATTGTTGAACTTAGATCACATAATTAGTTTTAATTAATAATTCAAATACTCTACCAATTGCTCTCTCGCCAGGCATTTAAGGAGTGGAAGCATGCATGTGCTGCACAGAGAGAGAGAGAATGCAGCATTTTTTGCCATAAAACAGCTTCCCCTCTCATTGGCATCTAAGGGATGGAAGAAAAGTGCACACCTGAGAGAGACGATGCAATGCTAATGGCTAGGTAATCACTTCCCCTCTAGTTAGGTGTGTAAAGCAGGTTTCACACGATGCAAGATGAGTGACAAACTTGCACGAGATGCTGACCTTGCATGAGAATTTCTTGCACAAGTTTGTGTGCAAGGCACATCTTACATGAAATGAGAAGATAGAGCAGGTCCTATTTTTCTCGTGCAAGGCGATGCAAGTTGCGATCCTATTGGTCCTTGTATGCTGGTCATGTAACCTGTCGTGAACTCAACCATAGAGTAAACGAAAATCATAATCTTAGGTGTGTGAAGAGGAATACAGGGAAGTAAAACATTGCTGGAAAATAACTTTAACGCGTGGATTGAAGTTTAAACAGTTCGCTGAGAATAAAATAAAAACAATTATATTTTGGAGGGATAGCTTTGAAACAAATACCTTGTTGAAGTAAGCAACTTCATATTATGTATTATAATACCTTGGCTGTTTGGTACTCGCCAGGACTATAAACTAATTTTGATGCGAGGCAGTATTCATCTTATTTATCTGCGTGTGAACTTGTTTTGCACGTAATTTAGTTGGCATTCTCATACGAAATTTTGCGCGAAATGCCAAGTTATGCTGTGTATGAACTTGCATCCTGTGGTATTTCAGGTCTGGTCTCTAATTATAACTATGTGAGATGAACTTGTAATGAGACACTTGTTTGTGGTGAAAAATTCTGCTAGATTTCATCAATTTTTTAAAACTGATTCTGGTGAACTTTTTCTCAATCTAAAACTAATTTTGTCAAACAAATTTAGCAGAAATTTGACTGAGAAAGAAAATGGTTTAGTAATAGCACAAAAAGAAAATTGTACACATTTAGTCAAAAAAATGCAAGCACTCACACATATTTCATATTGCAACAAACTTTGTCTACTTTAGTGATGGCACAAAAATAAAGTAGTGTACACTTAATTTTTGTATATAAGGAGGTGCCAAAACACAGCTCAGGACAGTTCATTGGCCCTCCAGCCTGAACAAGGCAGAGGGCAGCAGTCTGATTAAGGCGGACAGTCATCGGCCATCTAGCTTGGATAAAACTGAGGGCACCAGCAAGGGTAATGGCTGTTGCCCTGACCTCGTAATCTGAAGAAGACCTACTGAACAGATCTTAACCAGGGTTGTACATGCTCACCAGACCTTCCTTGTCAACCGCAGACATTGTCCGCAGCCGAAGACGCCAGCCAGAGGGATCTCGATGTCCCCACATATTCCTTTACCCACAAGCTAATTCCTCCAGAATCCGCGGTAGTAAGTCATGCCGACGTCCTTTCTGGGCTCCCCCCCCCCCCCCCCCCTTTTCCAATTATAGTCCAGTACAAAGTCTAATTAATTAATTTTATTTGCATTTAGCAGGTCTGCCTTCACACATGCCTTAAGCTTAACTTCATTTCAATTTTTGTAAAGAGCTACGCATCCCCATGTACCTTCCAACATATGAATAAAATATGTAAATTTGAATTCTCTTTTTGCTCATTTACCTTAGACTTCACTACATTATTTTTTTATATTTGTTTCAATTGGCTCTTTTAGTTAGCGACTGCTCACTGATAGGAACTGATGGTCCAAACTTGCTTGGATACCCTACTGTCTGCATAAGGCCATGGTCGGCATAAGGCTCAGGAATATCGTAAGTATTGTCCGAGGAGCAGGGTTTATTTTATTTGGTTTTATTTATTTTTTCCTCCTCTCTTTATCTAGTGACAGCTGGCGTCATGCATCTTGACAGCCTTTATGGTAGGCTGGACCAGACTCCTGGGAAGGGAGGTACTTGTGGTCAAGCTCACCCTGGGGTTTGATTCCCCTCCTCCTATTAAGATCCCGCCATCTAACCCGTGTCACACCAGATCTTCCAACGTAGGAAAATCTACGACTTTGCACGGCAAACAAATTAGTAAACCTCCCAACACTCCAAGAGAGACCCATAATAACAAACATTAAAGGAGGGAATCAGCGCTTCCCCTTTATCTATTTCCACATCGCGTAGTGGGATGAAAATTTATATTTTCCTGCGGAGAGCAGAAGCTCCAACAAAACAAAAATGGAAGTCTGCATCAACCTTAACATTTGGTCAAAACAAAAATATAATGGCGCCAGATACAACAAGTCTTCCTCACATAACTTGGATAATTTTAAAAACATGTTCACATACAACGTAACAAAAAAAATACATTTGCTATTACTATAGATATACGTATCTATGGAGCATATTGTGTGCTTTTGCCGCATAAACTTGTGGCCAGCGCCTACAGATAACGAATAATTTT
The DNA here is from genome assembly GCA_029891345.1 of Dryococelus australis. Lineage (NCBI taxonomy): Eukaryota > Metazoa > Arthropoda > Insecta > Phasmatodea > Phasmatidae > Dryococelus > Dryococelus australis. Next base: position 146,525,240 of record CM057000.1, read on the forward strand.
GTTACTATTTTTTAGATAAGTGTTCGGTAATTTCTATTTATCACATTTGTGGAATACCAACGAGGTTACATTAATTATGCGACGAAATGTGAAAAAGGACAAAATGCAAACAAAATTAGTTTATTTTTAGAAAGTCACAGAGATCAGTTTATTTCCAAAACACAGCAATATCCCGTAGGGGTAGATGCTCATTGGCGACATCGCTTTGGCGGTGTATATTCGATACATCAATTGTGTCAACTTTTTGATCCCGACTATATATTGAATTGATTTATCGAATTTGCATTGTAAACATGAAGATTCAAGATGGAATGTATTTTTGTGCATATTCAACATATGTTTTGTAGAGCGAGATGTCATTTTTAGCAAGAAACTGTGTATTTCATGTTATTTTGCACACTGCAAAAAAAATATATATATATATCTAAACACTGGAACTCTGAAATTGATTACTTTGCTAATGGCATGTACATACTACCTTGTAGTCTATCTGCAGTGGAGTGGAGGGATTTGGGCAGCTCTTAATATAGAGGTCTTGAGAGCTGATGAGGGTGATGCAGAGTTAGTATGGATCAGCACTGGACTGCAAGGGCGGGGAAAACTAAGATCCCATAGAAAACCGACCAACCAGTGGCATTGTTCAGCATGATTCCATGTGCGAAAATCCCGAAGCAACCCCACCAGGAATCAAACCTGGTTTGCCTAGGTAGGAGGTACGTAGTTGAACCACTACACCACTGCGACTCAAATATATACAAAAGAAATAGGATACTGCATAGTAACAACCCATTTTATGCTTCATTTTCAAAGGAATAATTCAAAAGTGTAGTACTTTGTTCTGTTTGCATTGTAATATGTTCTCACCAGAACTCTTTAATAACTCACAGCACACATACCTTAGTACCTAGCCAGCAAGTGAAATATGAAATAACTTTTAGAATAGTTATTTCAGACTGTGTATCTCATTTCAGCTGTCCAGGTCATCCGTAAATGTAGTAAGCCTTGCAGATAAATAAGCACAAGATAAACATCTTGTGCTTAGGTCATACAGCCTACCTAAATATGGTAAAAATTGTATGGTATGCTTTGCAAAATACACCAGCACACACAGCTAGAGAATGTAAACAAAACATTTGGCTGTTGAATTATTATATGTAACATGGTAATGTTTTTGTTTACATATAGTAGAAGGATACATAATTGTTACCTGAAAGTAGAACTTTAGAAAGGCCTCAACTTGGCCTGTATTTCCAGTACTTGTGCTCCAGAAGTGAAAAAATTATGTGTTCAATATTTGCAGGTATGGCCTGAGAGGGAGAGACCTTGTCACGAATGTTGGCAAGACGATGGTCCAGGGTGGAGGTACCTTTGGCACCTTCATGGCAATTGGAACTGGCATACGATGCTAGCAGCAAGAAATCAAGTCCTTAGTACAAAACTGCAACTACATCTCACTGTAGTTGTGTGTTGTTTTGTAAGAAATGTTTTCTAAGACTGATGTGAGTGACTTTAGTAAAATATGTTAGTGTAGTATATAGCTGCACAGCATAGTGCCATGGAATAATTTCATTCAATGTTAATTTCGATGACGTGATTTTTGTACAAATAGTTTGGATGGCAAGATTATAATTTTGGTTTATTTGAGGTCAAGAATATGAAAATTTACAGCATGGTTAAAACACACACGCATAATAATATTAATCATAAGCAATTACAAGAAAGAAATAAAATCATTCAGAGTTTTTGTTTATTATTTTATTTGTATCTTGTTCCTCTTGTAAAAAAATATTATTTTTTGCTGCAAAAGGCTATTGTAAGAAGAAAGAGATTATCTTTTATTAAAGCGTTTTTTTTTAATCAACTATGTATTGTAAGTGAAGTGTAAGGAGGATGTAAATTGTGAGTTAATGAAAAATATTAATATGAATTGGGAGGGCCAGATACAGTATCTACTTGAGTATAACTCCTCATCCCTTAATTATAGTTTAGCAGATAACACTTTGGGACCAATGTCTAGCAATAGTCCAGCACCTGGTCAGGTGTTCACACTGTGCTTCCCCCCCCCCCCCCCTCCATCCATTGAGTGCATGGCTCTGGCATGGAAGGAGATGTCAGCCAGGTGGCGGTGACAGAAACGAAGCAGATAATTGTTACAAGAGGGTGGCTCTCTGACTGATCCATTAGTATAGGTCCATGCAAGTGACCAAGCCGCCTACATAGAAAGTTTTTTTGTTTTTCGTAGACAGGTTTTTGAAGTGGTAAGTGCATTAGTAAAAATAATTACATTTTTACAGTATTTATCAAGGTTGTACAAATATTCAGTATACCAAAACAAAAATGAAAAGTGACAACTTTCATTTCAGTTAAGAAATTTGGCTGGTGAAAGTTGTAGCAAAACTAAAATCCTAGATTTTGATGAATATTCAAGTATTTAGTGCACCAGCAAAATAAATTTTCCTCTGCAAATTACCTTGTTTTCTTTATTTTATAATTAAAATAACTACATAAAATGGAAATTTAAATGTAAGCAAAAACCCCTGTGGTAACTACTACATATCTTTGACTTGGTTTTGCAACAAATTTGTTATGATTAACTTGCTAAAATGTTATGAAAGTTGTTAACCTTCCATTAGTATTGAGTTCTTATGGAAGTTCATTTCAGTTTCACAAAAGTTCATAACTTATTTTATGTTCCACAAGATAAGCTGCCTTTTAAGTTTAAATATCTTGTAAAGCTGTATGTACTTGTCTCGTGCTGTGACTGTACCAATCAACCTTGACAGCTTTGACTTGTCTTATAGCTCCGCAGCACCTGCTGGCAATTAATAAGAGGCAGCACTTTGCTGGGAGGCACCGTTTATGTCTCTTTCCTACACACAAAGTTGCATTTTAGTAATCTGCACCTTTCACAACCTTTGTTTACAACAGAACTGTACCATTTGTGTTATGTGACATTTTATTTTACTATATATATTTTTGTTGTGTTAACGACTTGATGTTTTGCATTTGTCCCATGCTAGCCATCAGCCATTTTTGTTTGATTGGTGTATTGTTTATTTTGATGATAAAATTAGAAAGCTTAACATCCATAAATATTCATGTAGTTTGTAAACAACTAAACTTTTCTAATAAACATTTTACAAATGTGTAGATACATTAACAAACAAGTACAGTGGATTCGCAATTATTTGTTTTTCAGTGGATCAACAAAAAGAAAAGCATACACAAAAACAATGGATGAAGACTTGGATTTTAGACCTGAGAGATATCATATACAACCATAAAAATGCATGTTTGTTTAAACCAACAGCTCAAAAATGTCATTAAAAACAACTTGAATGTCAATTTATGATTAAATATTCACTTTAAATTAAAAACTTCAATCCTTGAAATTGAGCAAAATCTCATTTTTATTTAAATTAATATCTTCGTTCAGTGTTCCTTCGTCGGCTGGGCCATGCACAATGCTTCGGTTAAAATTACAACTAATTTATTTGCGACAATTTTTGTCAATCATTACTTGCAAAATCTTTTTCTAATTTTTACAATTCTAACCAAACATCTGTCACGTAACATTTCTGCAATCTGGCAATTTACTACCTTAAGGTGGTGTCCAGAGCGGATCGTTTTGAACTGTCTATCTCATGCTCTGCAACTGTTGTATGTTTGGGCAGATCGGCTGGTGTGAAAACGTCTTTCCTTTCGTTCAGGATGCCTTCGAAAGTGGCGTGGTGTTCTGCCTGGACACCATGATCAAAGTCATTTAGTTTGACAGGCTGCAAGTTTACTTCTACACATCGGCCTAAATTGTAAACAGTACATCTGACATGCTTGCCAAAATGGATTCTTTCTCTTGGCATCTCTACAATTACGTCCTGATTTATGAGCCAAGTCCAAAGATAACATCTTTGCGCATTTCTCTTGAAACTAAGGCTCTTACACACATTTCAATGTCCCTGATTCTTACGTCAAGTTGAATGACACGGATGATATTACTCTTGCCATGCAGTGTAGCGAGCTCTACTGTTAAGTTATACCTTGGCTATCTGAGAATTTGACAAGCTCTTTGCGGACAAAATTGTGTGAAGCCATGGTGTCGATCAAGGCAACAGTTGACATATGCGATACATACACAGGCACTCTCAGTAATTTTTCAATGGTAATACTCACTTGTCCCAAATAAGCATCTGGCCGGTTGTTTACCTCAGGTGGGGGCATTGCGTCAGACACGCTGGCGGAGTAGGCGGGCCCCTGGTGTGGTCCTACCCCGTCGGTGCCAATGATATTGTGCGTCACAACATATGCAACACCGTGGCGCCTGGTGCTGAACCTCGGTGTTGGCGAGCGCGGCACTTGAACCGTTGTTCCCCCTGTCGGGATCGCAGGTGCTCTGCCTGTCACATGGGCGGACAAACTGCCCATGCCGTTAAACCCTTGGTGCGGTGTGTTTATGTGGCTCGCAGAACTGTCACTTGTTTTCACCTCACTTTTTGTATCCCGGGAGTCCAAAAAGTAACTCTGACTGGGTTCTGAGTCACATGCGATACTCACCGCAGCCCTTGTAAAACGCTGATATCCAATGTCAGTTGGCCAAGCTGATTATTCGGTCCACAAATACCTCCAGACTCTCTTGCAGTTTCTGTTCCTCAGTGAGCAGGGACAGCTGCTGCTTCAGTGTCGTGTACATGCTGGCATACCAGGTGGTGAATTTCATCACAAACTGTGTCCGGGTGATCAGTCACAGAGCGCTACCAGTTCTTGGCATCTCCTACCAATTGAGTCCCTACAGCGTTCTGCCATTCTTCCATAATTACACCGTACCTTTGCAGGCGGTTGGTGCATTCGGCTAGAAATGCTCTTGAATCTTCTGCTCTTTGTCCAGAAAATGTCGGAAGTGTCTGAAAGCTGGTTGGCGTGCTGACTATAGGTTGAACTTGTTGTGGCACTGATGCTCTGGTTCGTTCTCTAGGTTGTCTCGACATTGGGGTGGGTGGCGCATGTGGTTGTGAAGCAAGCCACATACCCCCTCTGCGACATGTGCAAAACATCATAGGTGTTGTTGACAATCACGTGTGCATTATTATTATTGTTGACAAGGACTGGCGGACACTCTTCACATCAGAATGTTCCTTCGCGAAAACTGCACAAGTTGGATGCGGCAATAACGTGTCCTTCCCGCGGCACAGTCTAGCTTTTCACTTGCTTGGCATTCTGCTGTAGGCAGGAATTCGCTGGGTGCGATATTCTGTGGGCTGGCTAGCCTGGATGTTGGTACATTCCTGTTTGGATGTGCAGTTATGGTCGGTGAAAATGTCACGTCACAGCATTGGCCATTCTTCAGCTGTCAGGCAGGCGAAGTGTGCCCCCTTGTGGCACAGCTCACAGCTTATCATGTCACTGCTGGGATCATCACAAGTAGGGAGTGAGCAGCATGTTACCCTGTTGGTGGACGTGACTGCAGGAGAGGAGCGAATATCACTTCTCACGTCCGGTACACAGTGGCAGATGTTGGCTTGCAGGTCGTATTTCTCGTACGGGTCCAATGAGACAGGCTTCCCACATGATGCACACATTTCTTCAGTGTCCCACATGTTGGTCAGACGTTCCATGCCGCTGTTGTACAAGAACCCAAGCACACAAAGGGTTCCTTTGGGTAGCCACCCAGTAGACCTGGCTTGGTGGGATGAGTGGTCAGTGTATGGCCCGTACCACACACACACACGTATGCCAAGTGTCAGGCACATGATGATGTCACAGGAAACTCCACGACACGACATTATGTCATGGGTATCTCCACCCTCCGACCATGAGGGAGTCTGATACGCACACAAAATGGTAGCCGGCTTACTGTTCCACATGGTTTCCTGAACAATGGCGGACTTCTGGTACACAAATTCTTCCGCCACGTGCTCGTTTTTCACTACGCGCGTCTGTAGGTCACACTAGTTGCTACACCATATAACGCGGGTTGGCAGCTTGCGAGAGATGCCTGGTTTGAGAGAAACTAAGACATATGGCTAGTTATCACAGAAAAAATGAAAATCCCGGTAGGGCACCAGCTCATCTATATCACGGGTGAGCATGTGGACTCTGGCTCTCAGTGTGGTAGTTTATCGACAGCTGCATGGCGGTATACCTCTCACACCTCATGTTAATGAATAAAGTACATAAAAAGTCACTGATGCCTTTACATTACATAAATCAGCAGTGGACTTAACACTCTGGAGTGGGCCAGGACCCGACGAAAATGAACTAAAATGAATTAAGACGAGAGCCACTGCAATTACGTACTTTGATTGAAAGAGAAACATACAGGCAATCAACTACAAGAAATCCCTCTAATGAAGCGGGTGTGGCGTACAAGGCCTGCCATTGGCAGACACTGCGAAAAACACTCATTAGCGCATGACCAGTTTAAAGCAATATAATTTCCGGTGCCGCGAGTCTACGGAGATGAGAGTGTGGTGGGGGAGACAAGAGAAATAAATTTAATGTTCCTGTATAAAAATAATTTACTATTGTACTTAATGATCAAAGGTGATGCTGTTCCCCCGCGACGCGGAACGTGTGCACTCTCCTAGGCCCGCCAAACTAGGCTGAGGAGGTTGGGGTCGAGATCCTGTTAACCAAGCAGCTTTGAGGACAAAAGCAGTTACACATATCTTACAAACAACATGTAAAACTGAGTACAATATAGCAAAACACTGGCGAGGAATTAAGGCATTAATTCCAACATGTTTGTATTTCTTTTAATTGTTCAATGTCTTTGTTGCTATGCTTGTGTGGGAAAATTATGATAGCTTTGAAAAAGCCTGAACGGGCTTGTAAAAGAAATGTAAAATGATATGAAAATTACACAAGAGATTTTACATAAATGAAACCCTTGAAAAAACACTTCAGTAAATTACAACATTAATTTAGTGAAAGCTCTAGGAATTTAAGTTTGGGTGCTTGGCATGGCGGCTGCTGGAACTACCAAGATCAATTCACTGTTTATGTTAAAGAAAACTGAAAATGAAAACACGTCCTTTATAAATAACATAAACATAGCATCAACGCTCAAAAATTATGCATTGAATTTAAATTATCTCCAAATATAGGTCTCTTTCACTACGTTAACCACGTGGTCAGGCACTCTTTAGTTAATTACGGAGCACTGAGGGGAATAAAACAGGAGATAACAATACCCAGGATTTGCTTTCAGGGTATCACGACACTTGTCCGATTAAATCACAGACACACTAGATCTCTCTTGGCGAGCTTTTCAGTTGGATCACTAAACGGCGTTCCTGTATGAACGGCACAGTGAACTGTGCACGACACACACGGTCGTGCATGTCTGACGCACAGCGAGCAGCATTGGTCTGCTACCCGAGCAGGGCAGTGAGGGCCGCATCACATTATTTACGTCAGTTTCAGCCATAAATGTTTGTGACAAATGGAAGCACATAAAATCTATTATAAAAATCATTTCCGACATTATTAAAATTTTCTTACATATAATCATAGTAAACATTATGACGATATTCCATGACAAAGATTTTCTTGCAAATTCTGCTTACTGAAGCATCTAGAATTGAAATATGCTTAAATTTTGATTAAAAATACACACACTTTTAATTGATTAATTTTTTACATTTGAAAAGTATATTTTAGTAAAATATTTTATAATGTTGCAAAATCTATACATTCTTCTTTCATATCAGCATAAATCACACTTTTCTGACAAATTTCATTTCATTTTGAGTTTCATTTCTAATGTTATTGCTTTCAAATAGAAGTCAAGTCCTACCTACCAACTCAGCTTTTAAGGAGTTAGTATTTAAAAATTAATTGCACCTATTTTGAGAAAAGTAGGCTTATTAGTTCTATCAGTAACTTTTTGTTTTGCTTTGAATTTCACCACACACATTGGAAATTCATCTCCCCAATCCAGTTTACACTTATCACACAATTCACTTTAATTGAACTCTGCCATGTTGTCTTGTTACTGCATGGGCTTTGGTGCCAGGCAGCCCCGTGAGCACGCATAACGTTCGGGACTGCAGTGATGTATAACAAGGCAACAGTGGCTCAAGAAGGGAAATTGCAGACAGTATGGCATTTAACAAACTGTCCGGTCAGGCATCGCATCTGAAGAGTGCGATAAATAGCTACAGGAATTTCCACATGCGTGTCGCATAGCGCGTGTGCCTGGCATTGTACGTTAGACTGATATTGCACTGAACCAACCGCAATAGCAGACCTTTTGAGGTTTTGCTCGTTCACAGTTCTTGGAAAAGGAGAGTGGCCTGGGACTGACGGGGAGGGGTGGCACTGCGAGATAGTCGGAATTAGTTTTCCCACTGTGGTTTGCTCTGAATTTATTGATAGATAAATTTATAAATGGCGAAAAACAAACCCACATATTGTAAAAGGTAATGTTAGCGGTAGATTGCATTTGTCTGTGCGAAGAAAACTGAGTGTACTAGGAACATTAAACGCCATGTTTATGTAATATTAGCAATTTGGTCAGCATAAAAACACATTACGCAGATACATATATGAAATTTTACAATACTGCCAAGTGTGGTCGCACTTCTATTAAAAAAGTATATGTTACACTAATGAAACGTTAGCAAGCTGTGCGTAAATTTCAGAAGATTAAATGTATCTCTTTTCAAACACTAAATATGCTCTTTTTTTTTTTAAGTATGTAATGCTATTCACTGCAAACATATTTTGTAATTTGTGCTTTTAATGTTTTTGTACTTCTAAAAACTTTTGTAAACAAACGATAACGTCTCATGCGGTAACTTGGACTTTTAAAGGTACGTTTAATTTCATGCTAGTGAAAATGTTAATGTAAAACCAATTGTTACTTTCCTTCCAAAATAACGTATGTGTAATTTGTGTTATGTTTCCTGTAGTTTAACAAGCATACAGGGAAAAAATACAACTGTCCCAAGTTACCTCGCAAGTAACGCCTTCACAAACTGCAGCAACTTATATTATCAGTAAGGTGTCCTCCTATAATCCATCTTATGATAGATACTCCACTTTGCCCGGATTTCCCTCTTACGCACTTCAGTTTGCCATACACATATAAGATTTGCTAAGGACTGCAAATGTAGCTACCGCATGTAATGAATGTTAAAATACCACACAAAAAAACAATTTGCAGTATGTAATAGTTGCATTTATATGCATCTAGTTATCATAGAACAGTAGCTCTGTGTGCTGTGAAATCTCTGGCGAGAGAGTTCTATACTTCACATTGGCAAAAAAAAATTACTCAGAGGATTGATTCTCTGCACGAATCCATTACCGATATTGCAGATTTTGTAAAGAAAATACTTCCATTCCAAAATCCATGTTTGTACAATAACAGTAAACTGGACAAGCTATTGTATTTCATACAATGAAAATGTATACAGCTTTCAAAATAATTGTTTTGGCAAAAAAATTTTAAATTTTTTTTTGTAAATGTGAGTTTTTACAGCATACAGGTAACAAGTTCTACAAATCATTACCACCACATAAGTAAGAGGATTTTTTTATTCATGAATTTATGGGAATTCCTGCTCACATGAAATGCTACATTTAACCACAAAAAATCTAAAATACAGACATTGTCTCCAAAATTTCATTTAATTGCTCACAAAAATTATTTGTATCTTGTCAAGATACGTTTTATAGCTGTCCGGGTAATTTGAGCTATAAACTAGAAAGACGTTATGACATGTATTTTTTAATCCAAAATTCACATAATTTTTGTACATATTTTCAAAACCTAAGCAGATTATGAATGGCAGAATCTAATACGCTATCCACAGTATTCAAAAATAGGTTTCTTAAAAATACTTTGGTGGTATCGCCCGGATTTGCATATGTGGGAATCGTACCTGGACGATGCCATTATTTGGTGGCTTTTCTCAGGTCAAGTTGAGAGGTTTGAGCAGTTCTCTATGGTCTTGAGAGCCAATGAGGGGTAAATGATGTGGATATGGAGCAGCGCCGGGAATGGTGGGTGGGAGAAACTGCATCATGCCGGCACAATTGCCACATGTGAAAATCCGTGGACCGACCCCGCCAGGAATCGAACCCGGATCATCTTGCTGGGAGGAGACCGCTCTAGCCACTCGACCACCATGGCCCCACTTTTCTCACGGTTTTCCAGTTTTCCCACCCGACATTTCAGGCGCTGCTCACCTCATGCCATCCTTCATCGGATCGCAAACATTTTTAAGAGCCGTCCAAACATCTTAATTCAACATAAAAAATACTTCCAGTTGTAAATATTATTTTGACATAAGTTGTCACAGTTCAAGGATATAAATTTATGAATAATTTATTGCTGTTAAAATTTTTGCGACACAATACAACACAAATGTACACATTCATTCTGCCTCAGGTCATTTACATTTAACAACAGTTTGAAATGTTTCAAACATGCGTGTACTCAATAACTGAGCGAAGGTTTTTCTATAGTTATATCTGACACTGTAATGCTTCTTAAAATAGGATATGCTGCTTTTCATGTTTATCATTTTATTACATGTCGAAATTGCAACTACGTAATTTAGTGTACTTGAAGCTGTAAAGAATTGTGTAACAATAAGATATTAAATTACAGTAGGATTTTCCCAGTCTATGATACTGTCTCATTGTGTCGCACCTCAGCATCTTTTGTTACGAAGTGGCATTTGCATGAAGCATGGGGGGGGGGGGGGGGGGGGGGGGTTTGCCATAAACAATGGCGAAGGTACACAGCAGGAAACACAACCCCTCAAATGGTCAGTATTACCTACTCTGCTTGTTCGTGCTGAAGGGATAGGATAAGTGTCCTATCTCCAAGCAGTGAAGTGGGATATTTTCGACTCAAGCATGGTGTTTCAGTGCATTACGTGTATGCATATGAATCACCTGTGTAAAAATAATTCTTCCTATAAACCATCTACTATGAACGAAGGTGGCACGTAACTGTTTTAGTTTTTACTTTTTTGATATTCCAATTATTTTATTTTCTGCAACTTGAGAAATTTGCTCTAATATAGCCCTTTTTATTATTTAAAATTGTATGTTAATAAGAATGTTGATGAAATATTTAAAACAGGCATTCCTAATTTTAGCTTTCCTTAATGGCGTGTAAAAATTTCATTCTTCTGCATAAACTTGTTTGGCTGTTGCATTGACCTCTAAAACAGCTCTAAAGGATGCCCTTTATCACCCTCTTAAGTCTATTCATGGCCTCGTTCTTATGCAAATTTTGATGGTAATCATTGTTCACGTGTGCAGTTCTGAAGAATAATTTTAACCATTACACACCTTTCGATATATTGTTTTGTAAAATGAATGTAGTTTTATTTTCTAGCAAACATTTAATAAATTGTCTTGCTTGTCAGATTTGTGGCCTGGGTCATATCTCCATTTCTGAGGAATCCTTTTACCAGAACACACCCCCTTATAAATATTTCTGTTTCATTAATAAATACTTGTTGGGACTATTTTTTTTTTTTTTTTTTTTTTTTTTTTATATAACATTAGTTGCCGACAGAATGACCTGACAGTATAGAAACACAAATTTTTCGGGCTGAGCTGCAAGAAGGTATTAGCCTCGAGCTAGATTTTAGAGTTCATGCAGAGCTCTACTTTTCTGTTTTTGCTTGTTATTATGTATGACCAGGATTTTTCTTGGTTCATATTACTGTTTATTGACAACTTACTAAGCTTAACTTTTTGGTAATGTTTTTGCTTTGCTTTTGTGCACAATTGTTGACAACCCACACATTTTTCAGCACGTCTTGTTTCACAGTAATCAAAAACTGCAGCAGAGATAGCTTTCACTCCAGTAACCGTTTTCATAATGAACCCTGCGTGAATTGAGAGAGGGGAGGGTACGTGCTTCCAGTCCAGACACAGCAACAACCCCTACACAGGAGCCCATCCCTCCCTCCCCTTTCAGGTAGGCCATGAAATGGAGGGTGTGAGGATGCCACGCTGGTTGCTAGGCAACCATCACCCTTCTCACCTGTAGTGTAAGGGTTGGAAATAGGGCCATGCTTGTTGTGCCAAAAACAGACAGACAGAGCAGCCAGACTAGGGTTACCAGATTGTGGCGCTCAAAATGAGGACATGTTCAAGTAACTGGCATTTAAAAAGAGGACACTTGCGAGAAAATTACACGTAGAAAGTGGACCCACAATTTTACAATGGAAATACAATAGGATTCCCATTGTCGCGAGCACGGTAACTGCGAGAACACACGTATAACGAGGTCTTTTTGAGGAACCGTCAAAAAATCGTAAAAACATTCCATGAAAAATTGTAATTTTACGAGTTGAAACGTGTACGGTGAGATCGTGTGAAGCAAGCTTTCCGCAGGACTCGTGACTGTGTGAAGCGCGCTTTTGTTATCTCTATGCCATAACTCCACTCCCTTGCCCGACACCTCGTTTCCGTAAGTACCTTGTACCGCTCTCCCCAAGCGCATTGTTCTATAAATAGAATCCCGCCCTTTCTAACGCAACACCGTTTTCATGAACCAATTCTGCTTTTCCATAGTCGTTCACGGTCCTTGTGCTGTCAACTGTGTTTGGCTTCAAACAACTTGGTATATGTGAGTCGAACGTTATTGTTAAATGAAAACAAATTTTGTTTAAACATAACAGTCCAAGCGATAGCTGGAATATAATACAGTTACATATTAACAGATTTTCGCTGATTTTTCCCCTCCATACTGTGGAATACCAATTAAAGATAGGAACACAGCTACTACTACATTTTATTGTTGTTGTATAATGAACTTGATTTTAATCCATTTTTATAGTTTTCTTGAATTTTTGTTGGTTTCGAGCAAGTCTCACACCATGCAGGTTTTGTTAGTTGAAAACGTATAACTTTCCAATAACTACCTTATTTTCTGGTATAATTTTCGCACTGGCACAATTCACGCCCCGTTTTTATAGTGCTGAATTAGGGGGGAAAAAACTTCTCCTTTCATATTTCACGTAGGATATTTCTCTCAATGAGGCATGTAATGCTAACAGGCCCACGGCACGCACTTTGTTCTACCGCGCCAGGCTGCTTACACTTAAAGGTTGCTGGTCCCCTTATCGATTTCTGGCTGCTACGCCCGTAATGCAAACATGTAAACAAAATCAGTCACAGAGTTTATTTGTATGCAGGTGGTTTTTGTTAATGCGAAGGGAATAGTTTACATTTATATTAATTTTTGTTTAGTACGAATGCATAATGGGTAAATATACCAGTCAAACTGCTGCATTTAAACTTCAGGTAATTGCGTACGCAGGGGAACACGGCAATAGAGAAGCGGGCCGAAAATTCATTGTTTCTGAGTTTTAACGCGCAAGTCATGTTTTCGCAATACCGGGCCGCTGTTACTAAGTGAACCGGACCTGCAACGACGGCAGTGGCGGGCGTCCACCGCCTGAGGATCTAGGGCCAAGCTACAGTGGCAAGCAAGCGAGTCCGGCCACGCTGCAGAGGATCTAGGCACTACGTGCACACTGCAATGTTTTCGCTGCTAGCCTAAGCACACGAGTGATTTAATTTTGAATGTGTATCTTCATATTTATTATCAATAAATGAAGTGCCGTGTTTTTATAAAAGTACCCCAATTTAACGTTTACAGGCACATGTCTTGGCGATTCCTTGTGTAATTCATGCACCCTAATTTTTTGCACTAAAATCCTATAAAATAGGTGCGAGAATTATGCCAGTAAATACGGGTATTTTATTTGAGGCGGTCGTGTGGAGCTGTGACGGGTGAGTTATCACTTGCAGGGCAGTGCTTCGCCAGCCGAGTCAGTGATAGCGGGAAATGCTGCGTAGACCGGGCAACTGATTGCGGGGCAATGCTTCGTAGGCCAAGCAACGTGACTGTACTTACGTGGCATGGTCAGATTTTCCACTCATTTTCTGGCAATCAGTTTTCATATAACAGGATAATTTTATGTTACGATGGTTTGAAGACAACTTAAAAGTAGTAGGGCTTACTGGGGATCAAAATCTGTCTAATTCGGGGACAGCGAGGACACACTTATAGTGAGGATCAAACCTGAAGCCGTGACATCTCACTACAACGGGACTCTACTGTATACAAAATCTGTAAAGTCACAGATCAGCTGAAAATATATTACAAGAAAAATTGTATAATTCAGGTCCGTATCGTTTTTTAGAAATACATTTTTTTTGCAACCAAATGAACTGATAATCATGATCACACTGAAATACGAAAGCCCATTCAATTTGTTTTGTATGCAATGCAGAATATTTTGCAAGCAAGTAATATAGAAGCATTCACTCAAAACACAGTTCTACATAAGCATTGGACACAATTTTTTTTAAATGACAGATGATCACTCTCGCATATCTCAGTTTCACATACATTTCAATTGTATTACTTTGACAATTTTATTTGTTCTAACAGGTTTCTATTTCCTAGCAAATAATCATGAAATTTTGAATTGATTAAGTACTTCTTCAACTTAGACATGTAAAATAAAAAACAGCCATGGAAAAATATGACTGTTGATAAAGATAAAAGATTTACGTAATATTCTTCAAAACGTTTTGACTTATGCAAGAAAATTTTTGGGACAGTTACTAAATGTTAAACGACATATGAAAAAACCCAACAAAAAATAAAGCAAAGCTTTGCTGTTTTTCATTTTTATTGGAAAAGACGACATCTCAATTTTTTTGTAAAACCCGGCCGGGCAGTTTACGAGGCCTCGAAAAGAGGACATGTCCGGGTAAAAGAGGATGTCTGGTAACAATAAGCCAGACTCCAGCAACTCAAATTGGGAAAACAAATCCTTACAGAAGGTATCTAAAGTTGAGGTTCTGCTGTCTTACAATTTCAGTTGCTCTCAAGATGCATTAAAATGAACCTGTTTATAAAATAGTGCTTCATCTTCATGATTATGATTGTTCTCTAGAATGCATTTGTGGTATGATATAACTTTGGATAAATTATACAATCAATAATTTTCTCAGAAAATGAAGGCCAGTTTTAAAAATAAAATAAAAAGAAGCTAGGAACATCTGAAAATGAAAATCTGTAGTTTACTGTGTTCTAACATTGGCAGTATAGCAGAACCCACTTCGGCTAACAAATGAATAATAAGGTTCTCTCATTTTACTACTGAGTGTCAGCTCTATTCTTGTATACTTTTTGACACCACCTGAAGCTTATTGCTCCAAGCCAGATATGCATTTGCACTATTAGTGATAGACGTCTGCCTTTTGAAGTAATTGATATTTCACTGTGATTTTTGAGACAGCAGCAAATTAAAATGGTCATTATGATATGTTTCTTTACAACTTTCAATAATTACTGTGTTTACCTGAAAGAAAGATGACCCCTTCCTAAAAAATTATTTTTGAGGGAAAAATATTTAAACCTGAATCCAAGAATACCCTTGTGACATGCTGAAAAAATTATTTAGGTTGAAGTATTTTTGCATGAACTTATGACAAACCCTTCAAGAAGAAATGCTATTACAAGAATAATGATATATTTGATTTACTTTAAAGAGAAGATAATCACAATGAAATAGGTGTGTATAACCTGGCTGTATGGTAGCAGCATTTTTCTTACACTGTAAAACTTTTGTGGGTGTTATATACCTATTCATACCTTGAGCCATTTTGCTTCTCAGCAAAGCCCATCCTCTTTACAGGATGACATCAGATAAGGCGACCCTTGTCAAAAGATGACAGGTACAGTCTCAGCACTACAAAAATACCTACAGCCATAGGACACACTGTATTTAAGAATGAAAAGCCTTTGTCAAAATCGCCTAGGTTTTGAATTGAAGACAATTCCCGAATTGTAGATGACCCCTCATTTTTCTATTCCTTTTGTCAAAAAACCTCATCTTCCTTTCGGGTAAATGCGGTAATCATTCAAAACCACTTCCTCTTGTTTTTCCATAAAATTCCACTTGCGCATGGCACGAGTAATGCAATGCTACAGCACGGTGCTTGCAAATGATTTGGTGACAAAGGGGTATCATACCTGCCCTTACATGATAT
This sequence comes from Dryococelus australis, assembly GCA_029891345.1. NCBI lineage: Eukaryota > Metazoa > Arthropoda > Insecta > Phasmatodea > Phasmatidae > Dryococelus > Dryococelus australis. The sequence goes on from CM057000.1 coordinate 146,541,281, forward strand.
CAGTTTAAACAAATAAGTCAACATTTTAATAACAAATTCATAGATTTCCCAGAAAGATACCACTAAAAATGGGCATAGCTCTCTATAAAATTTTATACATGCTCAATGTCAATGTTTGTTTACATTTTCGATGACAAGCGGAGATCAAATATTCCCCTTTTAGGATATAAGTTTATTTTAGAGAATGTCTGCAATTAAATTTTATTTATATTTTAATAACAAATCTGATTTCCCTGCAAGAAGCCATTAAAAAGTGATGTAATCATTTTGGTAACATGGAGCGGGTCTACTAGGTTTTTATTTCCATGTCAGACAGACACACGCTGGTTCGGGGGAGGACCTAAACACTGCAAGGTTTGGCGCTTGGCCGTGACTGTACATTTGAATAGGGTTGGGCGGGTTAGCCGCCTGTCCAACGACTAGACTAGGCATTCGACTGGTTGACGGCAGGGCTGCTGGCTTACCTCTGACGTGCCTTACTGCCGTCGACCGAGCACTTGTCAGTGAAGGTCCCAAGTGTGGTCTCTCAACACTGAAGGCTGGAGAAGGTTTGTTAAGCAATGTCTGTTTCTCGGCAAGGATAGCAGCTGCCCTTCTGTCACTACATTTACTACCCCTTCTGCGGGTGAACAACTTTTACAAGGAAAAGGCGCTACAGTTCTGGACTGCCCTGGGGTGGCAGGCAACGATACCCCCAGCCAAGAGGTAGATCCCTCGTCAGATCTGGCACTTCTTCCGGCACCTATACGCGGTGGCTGAAGTGGGTTAACTAACAAGGGTGATCTAGCATATTTGTCGTGTCTCTTGCTAGTGGTCAGGGCTCTACCGTACATGCGCACCAGGTACCTTTGCATACCTGGTCCACAATATGGGTGGCGGTCTAATGGGTTGTGTTACGGGTGATGTACATCAAGTCCTTGTTAGGGGACAGGCCACCGTCCTGCGCTAGATTTGGAAAATCTGTTTACAAGCCACGGTTCCCTGCTGCTCCCTTGTGGGGTGACATTTACCAGGGAGGACTACGTACAGTTCACTCCAGAATGAACAGATGGTGGTTGTTAAACTATAGACGTGTTTTATTCTGTCTAGAATAGAACACTGTGATCCGTACTCCCCTGCTTTAAATCAGTGCACTGATTAACTTGTGGAAGGTGAAAGAAGCAAATGACAGGTGAAGTGGCCTGTCTGCTTGAAGAGCTAAGAGCAACGAATTAGGTAGCAGTCAGAACAACTGTACCCTAACTGAAGCTGTGTTGCCCTGAAGGGACTTAAGGGGGAGATCTGGGGTGTGTGGGTTGACGGCAAGTGTCAAGTGGGGGGAACGACGATTCTTTGGGGCTACAGCACATGCTGAAGAAGTCCGGCATTGGTCACTTGCAATAGCAGGGCATTTCCTTACGAGGCGGAGGAGAGCAGGCAGAGCAGAGAGCCATTCCATGACTGGTGCTGAGGCGAGCTGCTGGTATCAACTGATGTTCTACGGTAGTGAACCAAGCCAGGGGGTGCCTCTGGTACCTTCGGCTGTCGGGCAACTCCGGCAGGGTGGCTCCTCCCTTCATGGGCAGTGCTGCACTGGCTGTGATCTCTCGGGGAAGGCTGAAAAGGGTTAGTATCCACTGCTTGTCATGGGGCAACTCTCTTTGGTGGCAGACTGGTCTCCCTTCTCACAGGATTCTGTTAGGCAAGGGCGATTTATATTACTTTCTTTCTTGAGGTGCATTCTGCTCTCCAGGCGCTGTGTCTAAGGAGGCAGAATGCTGACCTGGGTGGCGGCCAGTCAGGGTTTGTATCTCTTCTGGGGCACGTGATGATATGGAGTTGCAGAAAAAAATAAATAGTGTAACTACGTGTCACACGTCATATTTCAATACCAAACTTCCAATTTTTCCCACAAGAAGCCATTGAAAATTAACTTTGCAATTGGTAAAACTTATATGCTGCTCAATATTTGTTAATTTCTGGCAACAAATGAAATCTAATATGCCCTTCTAGCACATCATTTTTTTTCTTCAGAAAAGTTGGTCTATTATTATTATTATTAATGTATATTTAATTTAAAATGTTATCATTTTCATTCCATACACTATTAAACGTGAACATCATGTGAATAAATTACCAATTTTGAAGTACAAGACTGGGGTGGGTCAAAATCAGTCCAAAATTTCCCAAAAAACCATTACGCCCAGTTCTCACTAACAATGCTATTTTCGAAAACTATGAGGAGTCGTATTAGTGGAGCTTTACTCTATTCTACTTGTATATTTGCTTGCAATGTCCAATATCAAAATGAACATGATAACTGAAAAATACAACTGCCATAAAACATATTGTTTCATATTTGTTTATTTAAAGTAACATTAACCTACCTTCAACTGCAATACTCTCTGTGCCATCAATAGGATCAGTAACGCCTGCAATGTTCCTGCCAAACGACAGGTGCCGGATCTGATGTGAAGTGTTGAATGAAGATGATGAAAATGGTTGGACATCATGCACTGTACATGAAAAACGAAAAATGTATGAGAAAATGCAGACATGCACAAGAAACATCATGCCAGTGATGAGATATTACTGCAAAAGGAATTCACAGTTAAAAATAAATGTCACTTTCCTTTCTCATTTAACTAGTACTTCACGGGCCATCCATGGTAAAATGACTACTTTTGAAAGATATATTTGATTTAAATTTTCAACCAATTTGTATCTTTCTGCCACATGTAAATTCAAGCATTGTCAAGAATTTTTCTTTTCAAACCCAAAGTTTAAATTTTACTGTTTACAAAATTAAAATCTACTGTCTTTACTTAATATGTACAAGTGATAAATATTGTGATCAAGTGTTCTAATATCTGCAATGCAATGTCTTATGTTGTAAGCACACATCACTGGACACTGACCAAATTTACTCCCAGCATGGTGTTATGGCTCGTGATATAAATTAATCATGATCATACATTACTCCGAAAGCAGACCATGAAGGCAACACCAGCAGATCTGTAGGAAAGGAAACAAGAGTGCTATCTCTCTGCTTCGTTCTACATCTCTCCCCATGACTTGGCAGATAACATTTAAATAACTGAGAATGAAGAACATCACGAGGAAGATACATATCGCAGAAAATTCATGAAATCTATTAGGTAGTGTCTGAATGGTGTGAGGATAACAATGCAGATTACAGCGTGCCACTTTATGCAAATAATATAGAATAATGGACCCTGATGACCACTTGTCACTCATACACTACGAGATTTTCACAGCCTTCAACTTCTGTAGACGAGGATATGCCAATATCATCTCTGCTTTCACTGTCAGTACCATGTAAATTTATGATTGCAAAATTTATCTTAAAGTAAAACTATTCATATGCTTTAGAATAATCTGTCTTGAGTTTCCTTACGATATTTTCAAATCAGTTAGTACAATGTATTCAGTGCTTGTGTAATCATTGTCTCACATTTCCTCCTCTTTATACCCCTATCTATAAGACAGTGACAGAGAGTAGGGCTATTTGTAACAACATAAATAATAGCTATTAAAATTGCAACACCATGAAGAACACACCTGAAGAACTCTACATTGGGGAAATGCGTAGAACAGGGCAGAGCAATGACGTGATTAGTTGTTCAGCTGAGAGGCAAAGTACGTGCACCAATGGCAGCACGAATAAGTAGTACACAAGTGCAGGTCAGGGAACCCCTGACACATAGTGACATTGTTTCCCTCCGTTTGTATACACAGAAAAAACGAGTATGCTGGATCGAAGAACACAACATCCATACAAACAGCTTTGCCACCTTTGACCACAAAATAAATACGGCCTTTCAGGATTATGGATTATCCTACCGTGAAATTGGTTCTCACGTAGAAAGAAATGCAACCACAGTGAAGCAGATACGGTATCAGTGAGTCAAGGAGGAAATAGCTAAGCAACGTGCAGTAAGCCAATGGCTCCGCCACACCATTGAGCTTGAGGAGAGAAACAGCTGGTGTACATACAGATTACAGACCACACAGCCACATCAAACACCCTCGCTCAGGAGTTCAGCATGTGGCACATCAATATATGTTTGCACGTATGGTTCGTTGTCATCTACAGCATCAAGGCATCTTGTCCAAGAGCCCATTACTGCGGCTGCAATGGTGCATGGAATATTGGGCCTGGGTAGACGAATGGCATGCCATCGTCTTCTCGGATGAATCCAGTTTCTGCTTGCAGCATCATGAAGGTTGCATCCAAATTTGGCAGCATCAAGGCATACGCCTGGCTGAGTCCTGCGTTATGCATAGTCACATCGATCCAGCCACTGGAGTGATAGTTTGCAGTGCCATTGGATTCTAGTCCTGCATCGCTGGTGTGCTGACGAACAACCATTACATCATGAAGGTGTTGGAACCTGTTTTGTCCCCTACCTTCAGAACCAGTCTGGGGCCTGAACCAACAGAACAATGCACAATCACATGTGATATACATCATCTGATGATACCCTGTTTCTTTGGCCTTGAATTCACTGGATCACTTGTCCATCTAAACTGTGTGGTTCATGGTCAGATACTAACTGGCCTGGCGCCCGTGGCCACAACTGATGGAATTTTAGGCACACATCAAAGTAGTATGGGCGGAGATACCCTAGACGGACATCCAAATTCTCTTCCTCTCAATGAAGTGTCATGTAGCAGTGGTTATTGCCACCCATGGTGGGACCACACAGCACTGGCTTCCCCATGTACTATACATCATACGAGCTGCAAGAGTATTTATACCACATGTGTACGAAGGGTGTTCTGTGCAATAAATCTGGTTGTAATAGATCTCTTCCTTCTCTTGGTATTGCAATTTTAATGGCCAACAGTGTATTTCACTATATAACTTTTATAACACACAAAGAAACCAATTTCATGTGTGACAAATTGCTACTTTTCAATGCCTCATTGATACATGCAACTATTTTTTTTGTAATTTGCTGCAAGCTTTGCAGATAGTGAGGCAACCAGTGTTAGTGTTGAGTATATAAAGTAAGAAACAGTGGTTTTCCTCACAGGATATTTCAAAAGTACTCACCTAAAAATTACTCACTTTAACGTGAACAGCATGTCCCAACCTCTATAAAATAAACCCAGTAGCTGTATTACGATTTTATATAATAAACACACATACATGTCATGTTGCAGGCCATAAATATGCTTTGTTTTGGCGTTGCATGTGGTATCAGACTAAAACAGGCAAATTTTACTAGCAAAGTTAACAAAGATATAATAATACGCACAAACAGTCAAATAAGTGGCTGGCTAGACTTGACAAAGCACTGTGGTTGGTAAAGGAGACCCACAGAAAGTAATTATGTCAGATCCTTTTGGACTGATCATACATGGAACAAAAACCGATCCTCAGACTTCAGAAGCACACCTGAGGAAGCCTAAATGTTCCAGTGGCTCTCAAAAATAACTAACAAAGTTTACAAAATGTTCACATGACAGGTGGAGTATCTGGTTGGAATAGATATCACTTAAAACATGACGCACAAGATGCAAACATGATGAATCTAAGGTGCAGTTTCTTATCTATTACCAGAGACACATTAAAAACTTGGAATACTCTCCAGAAGAAAAAAAAGCCTTAAAATGAAACTGCTCAGATACTTTGTAAAAACTACATTAAAAGTATGTATCTTCTTTAAAACTATTATGCATGTATGGATGAATCCATTTCCCTCATTTGCCAAAATGTTTCCCTGATTTGAATCCTCCAATATTTTGTTTCTTAACGATGTAGCAGAGTGGTAAACCACTGAGGAGGACCTGCATTCAATTCCCCATTCCCCGTCTGGCCATCCTGATATCTGTTTTCCAAGCAAATGCTGGGATAGCTTGGTGAATTCCTTCCCCATTCCTAAATGTCTAGTGTTCCGCTACTAAGGCGTTAACAAATAAAACATTCATTAAAAAACTTACCATGAACATGGTTGATAGAGAAGCTCTGTCCTGGAGCAATGTGAAAACTGCCTCCAACCTAAAAACAGTGCCACAGTAAACTATAAGCACAGATGGTTTACAATCTGCTACTTTTCACAAAAAATAACCAAGTCCGTGGAATGGTACACAGAACGAATGATTCTGCACACACACATCACTTTTATTTACAATTATCTAACCAATTTAAACCACATTTTGTATACTGGCATATCATTGTATAAGCATTAAATTTTGAGATGGATATTGTTGTTGGGGTGCCATTTTGGAAAATAGCAACAAGTGAATAAATAAAGATTTTTCATTACATCTCGAAAACTATTACATCAATTCTCACCAAATTTAGCAGGTATATAATACTATGTTAGTCCAAGTAAACATAAGTTAAAGAACTGCATTAGGTACTTACTTTCAAAATGGCGGCAAAACAATTTTTTTAAGGTTTATTTGGTATATCCGCTATACCATTTAAAATATTTTAACAAAATTTTGTGTACCTATTGAAAGTATCGGTCCAGGAGCATAACATATACCAATATACAAACTCTTCTGTGAGCCACTTTGAAGGATAGCACCATAAGAATAAATTAAGTTACTATATCATATCGCTGTCAAAAATTTACCAATTCCTACCAAATTCGGCAAACAAGAATGCTACATTGTTGAAATTATGTGATAAATTACAAAATAACTTTGTATTTTGACAGTAGATACTCAAACAATCAACCATATCTACACCAAGCATCTTTTGTCCGCCATCTTGTAAGATAGCACCACACAAATAAATACAATTTGTATGTCATATCTCAGGAAACAGTTGACTGATTCCTACAAAATTTGGCAAAACAAATAGTACTATAGCATGTGGTGTAAACTGATATGTTTTAAATATATCAGGCGCTTATATACAAAATGGTGGCTATACTAATATTTTAGCTCAGTATATTTTATTAACGAAGCAATTTCCAACTTAAGTTTGTATACTGGCAGTGCCTATTACAACTATCAAATATGTCTATACAGAGCCTCATTTCTGTACTATTTTGTATGATAACCTCACCAATAAAAAATATAGTTTTTATCTCATGTCTCGGAAAACAATCAACCCACTCTTACCAAATTTGGTGAAGATGATGTACTGTGGTATGCCATATTAATATGTATTTTTTTACGTAAGATAAGCTTATTTTCAGAATGGCAGTTATAAAACCATTACAGTTTTGTGTGCCTATATACAACGCTATGTAATCTATTTTAACTTAACTTTGTATATTGGCAGTATACAATCATTGAATGTGCTAATACATTACTTTTTTGATCTGCATTTATAATGATTGCCATATGAAAATTATGGAGGTGCGACACTCAGGTAACACCTGATATAAACTGTTTATACTGTTAATTATAAGTTGTGTATAGGTAATAGTAATACTATTTTTATTATATGATGTTATAGTGCATATAAATTGTACTGCATTGAGGCTAAAGTTAGGTGGTGGGCACTGGGACTGTATATCGGTTGACTGACCTGGATTGAGGTGGCATTTTATGTGCAGAAACAGAAAAAACTATAGCAAGTGTTGACACGTGTGCTTTAGGAGGTGACTATCCTAGAAGGTAGTATGGTACATTGACCACCCTGCCAAGCCCAGCTCAGCCTACCACTATAAATACTATACCTTCAATTAGGCCTAGGAGGCCTGGGGGTTTTGATACAGCATTCGACTACTTGGGGATAGGTTTACAAGGGGCTGGAGGGGAATCAAACCCCAGAGTGAGTAGGATAGAGGTGGCTTCCTGCCCAGGGGAGCGTGATCCTTCTCAAATTAGGGTCGCCAATATGTGGGGGGATGCCAGTTGTCCCAAACGGATGAAATTATTAGAGGTTTAGTCTAGTTGGGCGAGTGGGTTGATGGGCTGGAACAAAATCCACAGAGGGGCATGTCACGTGGGTACGGGAGTCAGGTTGCGCAGGGAGTCAAACCCGGGTCACCTTTCCCATTGCCAGTTTGATATCACAATATTTTGGGAGTACTGAGCCCGCAGGGTGTTTCACTCTGATACGCCATCCTGATTGTAATTTAACATTACTAAAGGTTTTCTGGGGCTGGTTAACAGGGTTGTCATGGGGAATAACCTCGTTCTCCTGACTTAATAATTTCTCCTGTTCTTCATATTCCATTGTCGGATACCCAGGCCAATTACCATCGATAACGGGGATGAGATATCCGAAGGAATAAAAGGAGAGATGGGTCGTGGTGTTTGACCCGGACACCTAACCGGTGGTTAGTCCTCAGACGTGGATTGGGCGTTAGCTCGAGCAAGGGCACGATGTTCCCTACGTCTTTGCTTACTGGGAGCACCACCTTTCTTATTGTACATCTGTTGATTAGGATTAACACAACACACAACGATAGGGAGCAAGGGTCCTCTAACTAATAGTAACGGTACACAGGAATACAACGTTATGTGGTTGTTTATTGTGGGGTTTGGTCCCTGGGGAGTAAACGCAATTATTATCACTAATACAGAATGCACAATTAAATTAAATTATTTTACAAACAAATTATAATAATTAAAAAAATATACAACACGAGAATCATGTAAATAAAGGGGGTCGGCGAAGGCGAGCCTGAGGAAAGTAATCTATAGCTCTGCAACTTTACAGTGGCTAAATATGAAAACTATAGCAATGCAATTTTCAACAGCTAGATTAATTAAGAGGGAAGCTAATCAGGTAGCTGATGTGAAATGTGACAGCTCATTAACGCAGAGTCAAGGGAAGTTGACTTGGGTAAGGATTACCGGGCGAAGGTGGGGTATACCTGTAGCTATTGGACGTCTCCTGTGCAGGTCCTCGGCGATGTGCAGGTTCGGGAGAGTAGGGGGGAGAGAGAGAGAGAGAGAGAGAGAGCGAGCATGCGCGCGCCAGCGTGAAGGCGAAGACAAATTAAAACCCTTGTCTCTGAGGCGGGGTGGCTGTGACGTCACAAGGTCACAGGGGTGCTGCCATCTCTCATGATTGTAGGTACTTCTTCCAGGGGCCAGACTCGAGTAGTAGAATTCTCAATAATTATAATTCCAATTCCGGGGGTCCCTTTTGCATGCATAATTCTGGACGGGCAATGGGGATTGTAATTATGCACGTAATATGCAATAATGTAATCGGCTACCCAGGCTTGCGGGCTTCTTAGCGCGATACATTTAATTTGGATTGCCGCTTATATATTCCGCCCCGGACTGCACGTGGCTCGTAGATGGGGTGGAGTCATCCGTTTAGTGCGCAGTCACGCTGCACTGCATTCTGGCATGTGTCAGTGTGCTGTCAAGAATAAGGACTAGTGCCCATACAAAAGTTGGAGCACTGAAGTTGTTTGCAATCAGGATAAATCATTGCCACAATAAGAGCAACCCATGGGAAATGTGTTGCATGATGGAGAATGCCTATGAAGAGAGCTACATGATATGTACTCAGGTTTAAATAGGTGTTGAATAAAAATGTTTAAGATAAGAGCAGAAAAAGTTTATGACCGGAAAATAGATTCATCAGCTGTGGTTGATATGGAAGAAAAGTAAAGGGGCAAACAAGGTGGTTCTGTGGACTCCATCTATACGCGCATCAAGATGTCCTGAGACAACCAGAAAAGGGGAACAGTGTCCAATATTTTATGTTTGCAGTAGAATTTTGGACTCTGTGTCAGGTTCGTGAGTTTGTTGGGTTGTTTTCCGACCTATAGACACCAAATTTGGTGAATTTCACAGCAAAAAGTGATTTTTGGATGTCAGAAATTATCAGAAACCCAAGACTTTTCACACAAGGTATAGATGCTTTCTTTTTGTGTTACAATTAGCACTGGCGTGCTACTGCACATTTGTTTTTACACCTGGGGAAGAGTTGTGCCAGAGAGGGGCAGACACAGACAGGCGAGCAATGAGTGAGGTTCGGCACCGCCAGCACCAGTGAGTTACCATTGAAAGAGTTCTTCAAGGCATATTGCTGGCTGTTATGAGGGTGCAGAAGTTCATCAGCAATGTTATTGGTGGCACCGCTGTTTATCCGCACTATAACATACTTGCAAACAGTATGTATTGGGATACACTGAATTGCTACAGGATTATTCGTGCTCATAGGACTGCAGATAGAGGACTATACCTTTTGCTATTAACAGCAGGGATTGAACTTAGTATATGTGTGCCAGATTAGCGAACTATTGCTTGAGAGGGGAACTTCGAATTACGAAGTAAAATTTTTGTTATTAAGTATTTATTCAGCAAGATCATGATAGACAGTAGATTCCTCAAGTCAATGTATTATAAGGTTCATAAAATAAATTAAATGGAAGGGATCGCAAAAAGATATGAGAAGATTTGACTGTGGTTGGCTGGTCGCAGTTGCGGTGCACTCAACAACCATCGACAGCCGACAACAAGGATTAAATCCCACATTCAGATCAATGGCTACAAGAGGTGTATGGTGTATTGGGGCATGGTCCAAATTAGCACAGCAAGAAGGAGTTTCATCACCAAACTGGGGGATAGGAAGCACCAATATAATAAGGTTGGATCTGACAGAGTAGAGAACTCTGGTAAACGTACCTAGAATGCTGGTGCTCGTCACATGAGTAACATGAACATGTAGAAAATAGTAAATATTGTCAGAACATTGTTTGTAATAAATTATAAGCATACCAAAATGATTAGATCTCATGCTTAAACACATTTTACATTATTTCAGTTAAGATTGCAAATAGGCCGCTAGGCTATTAAAAATATATAAAGGACAGAAATCCAAGTACTCACAGTCTAGTACTTGTCTATAGGAATACCCACAAAGTAGTACAACACAGTTTTTTCACGTGGTTATGCGATCGCGACGTTTCGCTGGCTAAACCGCCCGCCTAATGAAGCTGGCTTAGCCAGCAAAACGTAGTGATCGCGCAACCACATGAAAAAACTGTGTAGTCCTACCTTGTGTGTATTCCTATAGACAAGTACTAGACTGTGAGTACCTGGATTCCTGTTCTTCATATATTTTACATTATTTCACTATGCCTAAGTTATATATTAAGTACTCTCAGTGATATCAGAGGGCATACGATGAACCGATCAGTGAACCCCGAAACCAATTCTGGGATTGGTGAATGGGGGCAACTGGAGGGGTAGTTCACAGGTTTTATGCTGTATCTTGAGGACCAATCAACCAATTCTCACCAAATGTTATACTGGATCATTTCAACTAATTTGCACCACATTGTGCACACTATAAATGCTACATAGGTAAATCTATGTAAATTTTCATGATTTAAAAGCGTCAAAAAACTATGTTCAAAATGATGGCATCATAAATAATTTAGGTAAGTTTGCCACATATATTAAACTATTTAACCAAATTTTATATGTAGATATTATTTTGTATGTACATATTATGCATTAGAAGCATTAAATATAGAGCCTCTTTTTTTTTTTTTTTTTTTTGCAAATTTTGTACGATAGCATCAAATAAGAAAATAAAGTTTTTTATGTCATATCTCAAGAACCAAACATAACCAGATATCACCAAATTCTTCGCACATGTAGTTATACGTACGCCATGTAAACTTATTTTCAAAATAACGACCCTGTAAATATTTAGGTTAGTAAATTTGAAATATGAGACATTATATTCGAAGTTTATGCTTTGAATCCTACCTCCATAATGCATGCATTGCATGCTAACTTATTGTACGAGGTTTTCTGGGTTCAAGTCCTGGGTAAGGCACAAATGTATTTATAATTGTCTCACTGATGTTGCATACGTTTCTGGTTTCATTTCTAATGTTAATATTTTCAAAAAGAATTCAAGTCCTACCTACAAACTCAGCTTTTAAGTAACTTATTTAAAAATTAATTGTACCCGTGTTAAGGAAAGTAGGCTTATTACATAGTTGTATCATTAACTTCTTGTTTTTATTCTGATTAAGTGTATGAATGAACAAATTTGGAAAACATTCACTTCTCTAATTATTTCACAGTTTCACTTGACCTATGCATAAATAAAGTGATCAGCCCAATGGCAATGTTAATTTTACATATGGTGGAAGAATACACAATGTGCATATAATTAGATCTTAAGTGAGCTTTCAAAAGTGCTCAGTTTACCATGAACAGCATTGTAGGGTAGGTTACCATTGGAAGGATTTTTGGCGATTTGGTTTTACTTTTTGGCCAAGTGCCCTTTATATCCTGTCATTACTCACGCCATATGAGGAGGGGAAGGAGGGAGGGTACAAAAGTACTCTACCACTGGAATATCATTAATTACATTAATTACCCAGGCAGGTAGTTATTCCCTAAATTTCTACCCTCCTCGTGTTGGCTAGTTGTCTTTTGGGAACTAGCTGTCAAATTCACATCACACATGTGCCAAGTGCACTTGGGATCTAATAAGCGTATTTCCTTTCCAGTATATGGCCAAGGAAATTGATCAAACCCCAGCACCCCTTCCCGATATGTGTCAACATCCCAGGACTTGAGTGCACATGCACGCATGTGTGTGTGTGTGTGTCTGTCTGATCCCAGGCCAAACAAACCAGACCCTGATGGCAGTAACATACCCAAGTAAGTCATCACTTCTTAGCTTCTGCGGAGCTGGTTGCCCCATCAACCCAGAGGCCAGCAATTGACATGTTACACTGTCTTCCCTCATGGTTTGTTCCAGCCCCCCAGTTGGCAGTTCACACATCTGGGATCAATGATTGGAGAAGTTTGGGAGGCTCTAAACAAACAGGTCTTGAGAGCAGATGAAGGTGAAGTGAGATTTATTTGGAGCAGTCATAGAATGTGAGTGTATGGAAAATAGTAGATCTCTGAGCAAATAAACCAACCAGCAGCACTGTCCAGCACAATCCCCACATGTGAAAATCCAGAAGTGACCACATCGAGAATCAAACCTATTTCATCCTCGTGGGATGAGAGTGCTCCTTCTCACTGCACAGAATGCAGCTCTAGGAATGATAAGACACTTTGGCAGCTTCCCTTTACTGGCAGATTTCCATCAGCCAAGATTCCTCTGTTACCATCTTCTATTAAAACCACTGGTGTTTACAGATCTGTAGTCTGTCATTAGGTTACAACAGATCTCCATCCTTGCTCAAAACAATGTAGCTAAGATTATGAAGAATCTTTCGTCTCATCTTCAGTGGCACACTACCAAGCCAGGATACACACTGACGTAATCTCTTTAACAAAGTGTTTATGCCATCCCATGGACTTCAAGTTCTATTTCTAATTCTTACAAACAATGATAACAGTAAATACAACCATTTGAAAAAAAATTGGCAGATAGCTGTGTAAAATACCTAACAAACTTTAATTACAGCAGTGAAGACATGGGCTCCGTAAGACCGTGTTTCATGAAATATCTGGAGTTGGATGTTGTAGCAATTGTTTTGACGACAATGATGTTGATTACAAAGGTCTTCAAATACAAAAATTCTGCGAAACACATAGTACAGAAAAAACTTGTAATTAAAAAATATTTTTTGACTAATCATGATGGAAAATCTTATCACTATGTAGACCTGTAAACAAACCATACATGATACCTCACTGAAAATACCAAGTTTTATCTTTGAATCAAAATCACTTCACACATGTCACACATATTATAAGCACAAAATACATAAAAGGACAGGAATTCAAGTGCTCACAGTGTAGTAATTGTCGACAGACACACACACACACACACACAAAGAATGATGACACATTTTCCACATGGTTGCGGTTGCATAATTGCGATGTTTCGCCACAACTCGCAGCCTGATGAAGCTAGCATAGCCAACAAAACATTGGGATCTCACAACCGCATGGAAAATGTGTCATTCTTCTTTGCGTGTGAATGTGCGCATGTACCTGTCAGCAAGTATTTCACTGGGAGTACTTGAATTCCTGTCCTGTTATATATATTTTGGTAGCCTAACAGCCTACCTGCAACCTTAACTAACATATTATAAGCACACTTAAAATCAACATGTTCAAACCACAATATCATCTGTATTGAGAGACACATCCTCATGGTGTTACCCACTCATTATGAGTGACACCAAACTTGAAACACTCACCCTGTTCACCTCCATTGTGCCGTAAATCTGACAAGCCTCCTTAAAAGCTTTGCTCAGCTTCTCAGACGAACTGTCATCGCTGCACTGTTTTATGTTGGAAAGGTCAGAAATGGCCCACTTCTTTCTCCTGTATGCTTCTTTCACAGCTTCACATGTATTACAGCACCTGCAACAAGTCACGCTTTTCATAATACATGCAAATTAAAGATGTTCATGATTAACCATGCACTTTTAAATAACCTTCTTAAGGGCTACCTTAAACTATTTTAACATTAGCAATCCAGAAAAAAGGCAGCAAGATGGGTGACTGTGCCACACACATCAAGTGTGTCATCGACGCTACGTGCAGGGCTCTGAACTGGCGTGCAGTGACCTCACTGGGTTGCATGTACCTTTGGGACTTTCAGTGGTAACCCTATCATTTTATTGGCGGAAAAACTGTAGCAAGATTACAATTACATGCAGGCTCACATTGTAGTTTTGCTTGTTTCCTGGTAGATTTTAGGGTAAGATAAAGCAGTCTGAAAAAGTAGTTCCACCCCTCCGCGGAGAATGAGCGGACTAGGCAAGTAGCAAAGGTATATCACGGCTGCGCACAGGGGTGGTTACAACAAAGTGAAATTTAAATAATGACGGTAATAGATTTTACCATGGAGTAATTCACTTCTAAGAATATTTAAATACAATTAACTCCGGGAGTTAATTAGTACAAAAATGGTGCAAGTCAGGTGAAGGCTATCTGTTACTTTTACACTACGTTCAAGTAGGTTGGTGAATAATTAAATCAAATTAATTTTTTATCTAGCCCAGGAATCCTAACTGAACTTCATGGGGTGTGTCCAGAAGGGAACATGTAGTATAACACAAAGGGGTTCTCTACTCGACTGGTACAGTGGCTGGGCTAGAGCCTTAAGGGGGATTTTATCGCAGTGACCTTGGTTACCTGGAAGGTGCGGGGTTTGGATGGGTTAGGTCGACGTAGGAGGTGCTCGTTGTGGAGACAACTGGAGGCACTGCAGAAGTGACGTCCTTCTGGGGAAGATGGCCTCTGGAGAAATGGCGTTGTCATGGTAGCAGCACGGGTGCAGAACGTCCAGTCCTTAGTCAGAATGCCCTCAGCCTTCACAATCAAAGAGTGCGTAACAAGACCCTATCATCACAGCGGGTTCCGAATCCGGCCTTCACAGCCCCGACTCCGGCGAGCCACCCGGAACAATTCTCAAGGCCTGGTCGGTTCTGCCTTTTATAGTGATCTCCTGAGACCTTAGGCACTCCTAGTGGTGGGGGGAGGGGGCGGGTGTTTGGCCCCACCTCCTAGGGGTGGAAGTTGTGACGTCACATGCATGGACCATGGATGCTTATCGTGCCTGTTACTCAGCACCTGGTACGGAAATCTATGAGCTCAGGGTACTTGAGTAGGCTGTGACTCTTTGGCTTCTCTCTGCGGCGCCAAATTCAAACGGTGCGCTCTTAAGTTGGCGGGTGTGAGAAAGTAAAATAACTTTGGTTCAGGGAGGGCATTCACGTGACTGTTTTCTGTAGATTCTGGTGGGCAGCACAAGCTAGGAGCGCAGTGTTGGAGGTGTTTTGGGCCTCTCAACTTCTTGGAGTTCCCCGTGTCCTGCCTCCAGTACTATTGGGAGACTTGCCATATTCAGATGGGATGAAGTCGTACTTCTGGAGTACGCTTTCTCTAGCATGAAATACTTTGTGCATCAATGGATACAGGCTCGCATCTAGATTTGCCTACTTGGCTAGTGATAAGAGTTCGCTAGACCATCACCAACAAAGGAACCACGTATGGTCAAACAATTTGAAGGCAACACTCACTTGTGAGGACATTGCCCTGACCTGAGACAATGCAGTAGAAAGAGAAAATGAGCCGGGAACTGGTGAGATGGGAAGAAACAGAGATGACAAAATAGAAGACGAAGAAAGAAGCATGAGATTATAGTCCGAACAAATTTCAGATCCTGACCGCATCCTGATTAGTCCCCTCTTATGACAAGCACGGGTGACTGTAGTGGTATTCTAAAACCTCGCCACCACACGGGGGCTTACCAGTATAAAGCATTAAGAAACTGTGCTACATGATTGTAGGCTATTCACGGTAAAATGAGCACTTTTGGAAGCTCTGTTTTAAGATCTACTTACATGCATGTTGAGTATTCTTTCACATTATGTAAGATTAACATTATCATGGGCCTCATCACTTTATTCATGAGTCGGTCAAGTGAAACTGTCAAATAGGACAGTAAATATTTTACAAATCTAATCATTTTTACAATTTAATGCATTAAAAAAAAAAAACAGAACGCCAAAGAAATAATTTTCGTTATCACAAATGGTTACCTTTTTTTTTTAGTCAACATTAAAGTACTTCCATTCATCGTTACCAACTTTACTGGGTGCATGTAATTCAGGATGCCCGTTAAAATATACGCATGTAGGGGCAGTAACATTTTTCTAGGTTGATTTCAAAAGTGCCCACTTTATCGTGAACAGCCTTTAGAAAAAGATAGGGATGAGCAAAGAAAGGGCGACTTCCTAACATTTTAATGTATATTAAATGCCAGGGTAAAATAACCCTGCTAAATTAATGTCCAAATAATTTATGGATAAATAAAATTTTTCCTGTGGACAAAAATAAAATTTTAATGGTCGCCTTGTTTTCACAATCATCTTATATTCTGGTGAATATGGCATCTAGTGATTCTTGTTAATGTGTCAAAATATACATTAACATACTTGATCTGTGAAGTCTCAGCACCGTAACAGCTCCCACATGCCTCTGTAGTGCTCACAGTTGTCTCCACAGCCTGTACAGAGAACATTTACAGTAAAATAACGCCTTCCTGCAGAAATATCAGCAAATCCAGTATTTATCTACAAAAATGTACTCTTACACTAAGTGGATAAAAACAGAAACATGGTAATGAAGTCACAATGATTCCTTACAGAAACGCTAGAGTCGTCTTTAGATATGCATCATACTTTTCTGTATTAGCAAGCTATAAAACATAAGGTCACTGCTTGAAGTTATGTTCAGATGAGTCGCAAACAGAAAGACTGCCCGCCAGTTGAGCAACTTGCAGGTAGAGGCGATAAGTCAAGTGTTGAGAGAGCAGGCCTAGTGGCACACGTCCGTCCAGTTTGAGCTCCAACGAGGGACTGCCAAATTGCCATCGGAAGCGGGGGCTGTAGCCCGCGCCGAAAGTGCAAGCCCCATCGGACCACATGCATGGATGTGGAGCATAAGGGCAACCCTGGTTACAAAAACATGCACGGGAGTGCACGGCATACTAATACAAGACCAGCTCACTTACTAAATTGTTATAAAAACACCCATTTCAGCCATTTTTATGACAAAAAAATAATTCTTGGAGTTGAAATAAGAACTTGAAAGTTGTCTTTGGACACAAAATGTTTCACAAATGCTTTTCGTGTTTAGATAACACTGCAAAATAAACAATCGGTTTTGAATCATGTTTTCCACTACACCTCTGCAAATGCACCAGTCAGGCAGAGCCCTAAAAAATTTTCTTTAATGTTATGTGTATTGTATATTGTCCATTCAAAGCATGACATGCCTCCTTACTGTCTTACTGACGTTACACCTTGCTCTTGCTCAGGCAACCTTTGACTAATTCTAATGATAGGTGCCGCTTCCGTAACCTATATAAAGTTCAAATAGGAGTTAGTGTGGCAGTACGTGTTTTTACCATACTCTTGTGAGTATCATTTGAAGTAGTTCTAAACCCTTGTACTTTGCCCTATTAAGCAACTTTTATACTAGAGGAAAAGCTGGTAATCGCATCACCACCAAGGCAGGATACTCACATGTTTAAGAGGCAAACTGTGATCTGACTGTAGGTAGACCTTTGGCTGTGCTCGAATGCACTAGGTACCCCCTTTCCTCCCAAAGAATGGACCAGACTGGGTGTTCAGTACTTCTCCCAGCTTGCAAAGGCCGGATGTTGGGAACCCAAGGCATTTCTGAAAGTCACAAGCCTGTGTCCTGGAAGTACATGCTACGGCTGTATAAATACCACCAGCTACATAACAACTAATCTATTACCGTACACTCAGCAGGGAAGATTAAGCAAAAGGCATAGAAGGGCCCTGCAGGCCACTATTAATGAACTAATTAAATTAACGTCTGTTAAAACAACCGGGATAGAAAGTAATGCGTCTCATTCCTCACATCAAACAGTACCTCTATTTGGGCCCCTAATAAGGATCCCCGGGCAGAGTGAGTCCGGCACCAGGGAAGAGCATCCTTCTCTGCATCCAAGCCAAGGTACAGTGCCCAAAAAGGCATAGAATTGTGACAACCGTTCCAGACTTTGTGCCCTTCCGTCAGCCTACAAAGCCGACACTCTATACCGGCCGGGCACCTCAGAAGCTTTAGGTCCCGGTCTAGTTTCTTAAATGCACCCCGTGCTGCTGGCCGCACAATATTTGAAGTCTCTAAAAGTGAACAGAACCACTGTCTCTAATAGGGAAACATATCTGGTCAAGTTTACTTTAAGTTTTAAACCCCCCTCATGTTTGGTCTCGACTACTGTAAAGAAATCCAACAGGTAAGAATCTCCCCAGCGTGGAAAATCCTCGACCCAGCCAGGCATTTATACTCACACTGCAGGTGCTTGTCACCTCCTAAACACCCTACAGCGAGCACCAGAGAGGAAGGGAGACACTTCAATCTGAGCTGCAGCATTATATTAATAAACCAACCTTTTCAGTTGCAGCAGTGGTAGTAGTTCCACCAATATCTGCAACACAATTCAAACATATATTAGAACCCCTATTTTACACCATTCAAGGGATCCAGCAAAGATTATGTAAAAAGCAGGAAAGTGTAAAATGTGGGAAATGCTGTAAAGTGTTTCAAACTTAATGAAGTTGTAATAAATCAACATTGACATACCATTAATACTATACACTACTTTTTTTTTTCTGAACATAATAAGCTGTACCAAAATACAATCTAGTATATTTACAAATTAATTAAAAAAGATAAAAGGTATGCATAACAAAAGGAAGGTATGTAACATTGGCAAATATTGAAGATGGAACCAATAAACTGACAAATATAAGCATACTTACAAACTTTGCTTAGAAGTTTCTTCAAAACTTCTGTCGCAGTTTGTAATTTTCATAATAAAGCACATAAAAATAAGAATCAAGGGAATACAAATTGGGAATCATTATTTACTAATGCACTACAACTTATCACACTTTCTATTTAATTAGGCTTAGAAAATAAGTGGTTCTGTCACATAATCTGGAGCAACTTACTGGCCAACAACATGGCATAGAGTTCCGAATGACAAGTGTTTCATCTACGAAATTGTGAGCGCTGTAAACATTGATTGTATAGAACAGTTATACTTCTCCATGCTCAGTCGTGTTCAGAAAATAAACAAGTGAGCAATGATATTTAAAATATTTTGTTTATGGTGTTAACATAAAGAAATAGTGTAAAGAGCGGTAAGCAAAAATATTTGTATTGTAATTAGCGGGAAAGATGTACATAATATCAAATGGATATAAAACAGGACCGCAAATAAATGGTGTAATTTGCGGGAAAATGTAAAAAGCGGTAATGCAAAAATGGGGTTCTACTGTACATTAGAGTTTCAAAAAAACAAACACACTTGAATCTAAAGTATTTTACTGAAGTGTGAATATTATTAATTCCTGCACCAGTAGCCATTATCATAGAAGTGTCACTATTAACAGTTTTCTATCAAAAACCATCCGTAAATTTGGCAAACAGGTGGTCTGTATAAAATTCCATGAAATTTGCGAAATTAAGCAAAATTACCCTTCTATGGCGAACTCCATCCACAACATAAAATACTACTACACAAATTTCAAACATTATTAAAACTATATCATCTAAGAGGAAGAGAAAATTGTTACCATGCATTCATTTACGTAAGAGTGCATTAGAACACAATAAAAACATTTGATGCAACAAGCGTTTAGGCTGTAACAAACAGCAATATAGGGTCTTTCCCTGAAATGAGATTATGACATGTATGCTGTATGGTATGTAATACATTTAGAATTCGTGCCATATCTTCAGTTATCAATGGGGTAACGGCAGGTATCTAAACATGGATTCGTGTTTAATGAGGAATATATGGGTTGGGAATTTGCTTCAGATTTGCAAAACTTGCAGATTATTGTGATAACATATGTGACAGCACGTCAGCAGAGAATTTACAGGACTAATCTTTATGGTTAATGTTTTCCAACGTGTTTTTTCATCTACTGTCGAAATTCTGTTGCAAATCATTCCAGCCTTCAGCTCACACTATGACACCAACAAATGAAGCTGGCAACCTGTGAAACTGATGAATTATAGAGCACAGGAATTTTCATGTGCTACTTATGCCTGTATTACAGTTTTGTCATGTACTATTTTGTATTTTTTGAAATAGCAATCCAACCATCAACTTCGAAGTCCGATGGTGTTAGTACTTTAGACGTATGTGTTAGTCTCCATCATGACTGGGAACCATGGTGGTGTAGTTGTCAGACTACTCTCCCACAGCAAACCGGGTTCGATTCCCAGCGAGGTCGCTCCCTGGATTTTTGCACGTGGAAAATTATGCCAGACCATGCCACTGGTCGACAGGTTTTCTTGGAAATCTCCCTATCTTCCGCCCTTGCATTCCGGCAATGCTCCAAACAGCTCATTTCAACCTCATCATCTCTTGATACCACAATGTTAAGGGCCACCCAAATCTCTCCACTACACTCCGCTGAGATTGTATAACATGGCATCACATAAGGCCTAATGTATATTTTGTTAGGCTAATTAGTTTGCAGTTGCAGATGTTAAAGTGTATTATGCAACTGTGTTTTTGATGGATTCTCTTATGCAATTGTATTATTCCACACCTAATCAGCAATAATTACAGTTTGTATATGTTACTGAATTAATTATGGCTTTGAAGTGCTAAATGAATAATGTGTCATGGAATTGGAAATGAATGGATTGCTTATACTCCAGGGGCAAGCTAAATGCCCAATATGGGTGGTAGAGAACGGGTATTAGTCAAGGAATGTTTCACCCTGCTTAGTCAAATTGTGTTAGTAATTCTGATGTAGGGTATGGTTACCACCAACAGATGTGACACTTTGTGCTGACGTGTGCCCAGGTTATTGATTAGGCGGCACGGTCGTCATGACTTTGACTGCGTTAGACCAGCACGCGCGTTAAGGGATTTATTGTTCCAGTTGGCGTCTTCGGCTCAATACTTTTACTGGACACGTCGCTTTGTGGATTGGCACAAAGTTATTGATAGCATGGCTGGCTAGTGTCAGACGGTTGTCTACCCTCTGGCCCGCTACAGGTTTACGTGGTAAAGTAGATACTGGCAGGAGGTGTTGGGTTTACCTGGCTTACTTATTGTTTCTTCGGCTGGTTGGATGACTGGGACTGACTGCTGGCAGCATTGATGGCGCAGTCCACTAGCTTTAAGTCATTGATACCGTGTCGGCCATATGGTACTGTAGATTCCAGGCGGCTCCTTCTCTGCACCAGGACCTGGTGTTGGAGATCCCATACCTGACCTCAGATCCATACACCAAACCACTCAGGGCAGGGTGATAGTCTTGATGTGTATGGATATGCGGAGGGAAAACAATATAATCAAATACAGGAGCGGCCGGTGTCTCCAAAAGCCTGGTTAAGGCAGTGTGGTCACGTTCTGCCTGTCTGTCTCCTGTCGGTGGAGCCAATACAGCCCATTGCTTAGCAACGAGGTGCACTATTCTTTACTCTTCTCGCTGTCAGCCTTACCTCACCTTAAAAGGCATAGAGCGTGAACAGCAGATGAACAATCCGGGTCGTGCACCACGGACGCGAGACAATTCCCTAACTTAGTGTATTTCCAGTAGCAGCTGCCAGCATGAGCTCGATGATTCAGAAGACTCCCCCCCCCCCCCACCACTGGCGGGCAGATCAGAAGCATTGAGCCTTCCTGCTACTACTGGGTGTGGTATCGCAACCAAGGCCAGGCCGTAGCACTCTAGCAAATACCCCCCCCCCCCCCCCCCCAGCACCTAGGTGCTCCTGTAGGGATACAACCCAAGCATACTGTCTCTCCCAGGTTGGAGGAGTTTCTAGTGGTTGTGGCTCAGCTCTTCTATCCCCGGAGGTCTAGAACAGGTGGCCGTCGAATGGTGTGTGTATGGGACTGGTGGATTCCAGAAGGGGATCCCCAGTCGTAGTCTAGTTCGTAATAAAACACCCGGTCTCATTCGGCAGTGCACAATGCATATCGTTCCTAGCAGGCGTAGTAAATATTACTCTATAAATCATACTCGTGGCTAAAGAACAAAGCCATATTTATTGGGAACTTAATAAACACAGTGACACATGTTATCTCCTACCAAGCACATGGTATGCTGGAAGTAACCTATGCTGGCCAGGTGTAGGTGACCTGGTTCTAGGCTAAGCGGGAAGTTAAACTAGTTGACTATTAATAGAAATACTGAGCGATGCTAACTAAATCACGGGGTGTCTAGAAGAGACAAAGAAGTTAATGTCCACTGCTCTAGTTGTAGCAGGAAGTGTTAATGTTCAAAGGTGGATGCAGAAGAAGCTTCTGGTAAGCGGTAGCTATTGGCATCACTGAAGCCTCTGGTGACAGCAATGGTAGAAGCCACTGGTGGCTACTGAAGACTGTTATTGACAGTGGGAGCAGCCTCTGGTAGGCTGCTGAAGACTTGGAGGTCGTTGGAGGCCCCAGCACTAGAAGTGGTGGAGCGAGCTCAAGAAACTGCAAGAAATAATAGCTTATGAGCCCTGTCGCGCACGGACTTATATAGTGCGAAGGACAGGTGCAATGGCGGGCTGTGGAGGGGGGAGGGGTGTGACATCCCTCTAGTGTGAGGCAAGAGTGGTGGGGGTAGCAACCCTCTCGTCATCTCTCGGCTTCATGTATGTTCGGTGGCGCTCGGCCATGCTCTGAGGCGGCTGACGGCTTGTAGGCTCTCAGCATGGAGGAGGGGAGGGCGACATGTCCGCTGGTTTGGCAACCTTAGTATCCACGTGTTCAGGTGCCCTCCACGATTGTGGCGGCCGCAACGTCCGTGTACAGGTTGGCGAGGTTCAACTCTCACTTGGGTGTAGTAGATATACTGTCGTGGTGTGAGATGTCACAATCATTTATAGTAGTATGATAAAGCGGAATGCGTCAATGTAATTTGCTGCAAAGAACATAATCTGTTATATCTATAATCATGTATGTACCTTTAAAGATGTTATTATACATACTACAATAAGTGTATTTCCAGTGAACATGGTTTAGAAAAAATTATATTTACTTCAGTGTAATTTTATTTATGTGTACAACTTATCAAACGTACACATTTGTTGTGGATTGTGAAGGAATGAAAATATATTATTACATACTGAGTAATGTTTCAATAATTCTTTTGATCTACCATATTTCACTTTCACTACTACATATTTTAAATGTCTATGCACAACCCTTTTGGGTAATAATTTTACGCGTGACACTTTGGCCGACTGATGAGCACAACATCGAGGAGAGTTCGGTTTTGTCGGGCGCTAGGTCAGGCGCACCCTTTTTACGGGGTTGCTGGTTCTGATTAGTCCCTATGTGGCACTGGTGCTCAGCCAGTGTAGAGGACTGGTCTGTTAGCTTTGTGGCAGGGCACAAAGCTGGGTTCGGACAAGGTGATCTTGCGTTTCAAGTTGTTAGCTTTTGGCAGGATACCTGGGCGACACGTTACCTCTGTGGCAGGCAAGTGGATAAACTGACTTTGGACGTTCAATCGTGCTGGTGGGGGCAGATCAACAGATTCAAATCTGAAGTACGCAGTAGGAATTGTAAGTGGCTGATCCGGCTGACTGAGGTACTCGGCGATCCAAGGGTGAATCTCCTCGTTCAGGCGTGTCAGCACCTCAAACATGTCGTTAGGGATCTCCAGGATGATAGGAACCAGTAGAAGACGCAGAGCAGAGCCTTTGCTTGTTCCTAAGGAGCGAGCTGGATGATATAGGCTACTACGAGGGAGGAGGTAAGCTCTTGTAAAAGCCCGGAGGCAGTAATCACCCGCGGGTGCTGTTCCCGCACCAGAACCTGCAACTTTTTTTACTAGCTATGCATGCAGCTAATGGCTAGGGCATTTTTTCAAAGGTTCATAAGTCGCTTCCAATCGGGAATGGACTACACTCTTCTTAATCTAGCAACTTGGCATGTGAGACTGAAGACAGTTTGACTTGTATGGGCTAGTATAAAGAAGTACCCACCCCTCCCCCCACCCACACGGACATCATCCATCTAGCCACCACTTGCCAATCATGAGTAGTGAACCACAATAGCCTACTCAAGCACTGGTCAGACTGACACGACTGCCAACATGTGTTTGAGAAACTTCGTAGTGTGTGTGGACGCGTGAGGCATGATCATCCCTAAGATATGATCCCCTTGGCAGAAAGATTTTGTTTCTAGTGTAACTGCACCAGAGCACCATTCACGAGCTGTAGTTCTCTGAAACTATGTAGAAGTGGGAATGTGAGTGGTGTTGCCTAGCTTTTAAAAGTGAAAACTTGAAGGGATGTTTCATGGCTACTAACTGGTCTGGCAAACTATCACGCACTGGTTGCTACCGGCGAGTCACACTGCTCGGTGCGAGAACAGTTTTGTAACAGGCTGTTCACACTTGACCTCATTTACAATTGTGGATCAAATCTGAACATTAGCTCCAAGTATGTATTGCTAAAGGTCATGTTGTGCGCCCAAGCAGATTGTGTGACGATTCTTGTGACAAACTGGTAAACCTAGGACTTCATATTTTTAATTTTTCCCCCAAATGGTTTATGAAATCATTCTGGGCATGGGTATTGTTTATCAATTTGTCTGTATCTGTAATGCCACAACATTGAAGCTCACCAGCTGTGTACTTCTTATTGCTGCCCTTGATTAACATTTGTGAAGTTGTATGTATAACAGTTGTCATGCCAGTTACATTTACTTTACTACTGCAGAGATTTTTCTTTCTCTTTATAAAATCATCTGTAATGATGCACACCAGAAAATCTAGAATTTAATCAAACTTTTACTAACAATTTATTGGCAGGGAAATTATATATAGTTCACTGAAACAGTTTAATGTGAATGGAATACTATTTTTGAGATATGGCGGGAACTGGCTGCTAGGCTACTGAATGCAAGCACTCGGGTGCTACTCGTAGACAGACACACACAAACAAAAGTCAGATGAACACATTTTTTTCCACGCGGATGCACGGTCGTACAATGTTTCGCTGGCTGGACCAGCTTCATTAGGCTAGCTATCTCTCATTGCTCATACTTAACTTCCAAACGGGCAAAGTAAATCATGATACAGTTAATTACATGGTAAAACTGTTTATAGACTATTCCCGGTAAAGTGAGCACTTTCGCAAGCTCTCTCATTTGGAATAATATTCAATAAATATATTTTATTTTAGCTTTGGACATTAATTTCCGAGTGTGGTGGAATCTACACGCTACATGGCAAAATTTATTTAAAAGTTAATTAAAGGATAAATATGGCTGTGATAAAAAAAATTACCACGGCATCAAAAGTGCTCACTTTACAGTGAACAGTATATACATTAGCAGTCTTCTATGTTCTACTATTATAAATTTTTATAGTTTTGAAACTATACAACTGGCAAATCCAATAAGACCACAATTAACTTATTTTACAAACCTTCCTTTTTCGGCACCTCAATGGGCTTTAAGTCCAAATCAAGTTTGCGCTTAAACACATTGTGATCTATTTGCAAGTGCTGCTCTCCGGATGTGTCCATCGCATCAAGTGCCAAATCTGAAACACAGCAGAAGTCCAGTACTAAAATATTTGCAAGCCAAAACAAATATTTGCACGCGGAAACAATAACTTAAAGAAATAAAGATATTTAAGTTGCACGCACTGGCCAAACCAAGCTTTACATTAAATCATATACCCTACTCTTTAAAATTAACAATTTATTTGTTTTGGCGTTTCTTTTCATAATGGATCAGTGTAGATTTCCAACACTAGCATCTCTCTACTAAAGTGCCAAGTTAAATCTTACGCACTAATGAATCAGAAATTTTTAGGCAGGGAATCTCATGTAATAAGAGTGACAAAAACAGTCTGTAGTATGTAATAATATGTTAAAGTTACTTCATTTCTTTACCTTCCTAACTTCATCCTGTCACTATTTCACCAATTCATTAAATTTTATCCATTCTTTAGGTGGGCTGGGACATATATAAACTAACAGTAAGGATTTCCACATCTGCTAATGAAAAAATTAGAATACAAGTGTAGTTTCTGCCAAGAGGTAGGGCCATGTATGGATGACAGAAGGCTGGTGCTAACTGAAGCCAGCTGCCCTACCTGAGGGAAAAACCTGTTGCTCCGGCCAGCATGAAGAATGTACAAGACAAGACAAGATGAGAGTGGAGATGCAGCAGAATGAAGATGGGGGAGGAAACGGGAGAGCCCAGGCATGTGAGAAACAGAGGTATGTGGCTTGATGATATAGTGTGGGGACTGGTATTGTGGGATTATGTTCCGTGTCTGTTGGCCTGTTCTCTATCTGTGACATCCTCATACAACTTCATCGATGCTGCAGGGCTCACAGACATGAACACGTGGTGATCTGGGTATGTTTCAGACCACCCATTAGAAAAGTTAAAAACACAGATATCTATAGCAAGGTAAATATATAGAGAATCTTGGTATTTTTTGTTTTATTTGTTGGTTTCATTCACGGGACTAGAGGAAGATGTTCTGCAACATCCCTAAAGGAAAATTACAGGTATAGTCTATTTCATAAAAGTGGGGTAAAATCTGACAGACAATGTGACCAACCTACACACTATGTAAATAGTAAATGCTTTCGTTCATAAAGTATTGTATCATCTGATGAATTTCTGCAGGATCCATGTTGTTAAGTTGGCGATTCTGATGACAGTTTTGGAAGAAAATAGTACTCGGAACTAAAAGATGTAATTTAAAATCTTAGTTATACGTACAACATTTATGGTTTAAATTATGTTTTTAAAGCAATATTAAATTTTCTTGGCTATTAGTGACTGGACTTTAAAAACATATTTTGCAATTATGACAGAGTATGTCGACGCGAATGAACAGTAAACGTTTCCAGCCACTGGCAATCTATGTTTATGTTTACAGTCCGGTGAAAGCAGTTGTGAATGTGCCTTTTTCTCATCAAGTTTATTATACGAATATATTGTAGATATTGTCAGAATATTTAATAGGTAGTTAATTATTTTTTATTTGCTTATTTCAAGCCTAGTTAGTTGTAGGTACTGTTGTAGAGCATTTTCTTGAGTGAAATGTAATATTAATCGGCATGTGTTTACTGCTTCGTAAAACTGCTAGTTCCCTCATTTTCCTTACCACCATCCGCAATGAAGTGACATGAATATAATTTACGTATCTAAGTTTAAGTTTGTTGGTTTCAGGAAACGTGCGCAGTGTTGATTTTACTGAATGATTCTGCAAATAAATTATTCAATGTTAATGATGAACAAACGTGATTTTAATGAAGTAAACTTGCAAGGATTGCCAAAGAAAATCACATGTTCAAGAGGTGGCAAATTTTACAAACAGTAAGTTTGCATGTTTTGTAAATGTATTTGTAAACCGTTAATATAATTATTTAAATGTACGTGGCCTGCTGCACTTTCCACACTTTTGTACTTAGTGAATAATATTAGTGTGTTTGTCTATACCGTAAATTCAACGAGTGTACGGTTAACTTCAGTCAAAATGTGTGTGTATACATATTGCTGCATCTGTACTAATACAAACAGCGACGTATGTATCGAGTTTTGTTTTCATTAAAGTAAAAATTTTCGAAGTTAAATAATTTCAATATTATTGTTATATGAGCAAAATTTTCCACTGCTCCATCAAAACAATATGCAACTCAAAATGCCACACACTCATAAGAACATCAAAATAATGACTTCTCACGAAAGACATTAAACTAAAGCCCCCACGCCTCACTGTTTCCTTTTTCCCTCAAAATAAAATAAACAGAACCCCAACAAATTTAACTCAGTAATTACAAAAATACGACAGGTTGGAATGTCAACCTAGCTATAAAATATCCTACATTAATTATTGGACGGAAGTTAGCTAACATCAGTCTTTCAGTGCCTGTCACAACAGGAAACACTATGGAAGAGGAAAATGCAAGTATGCATTGGACTCAAACATTTGTTTACAAATGTCTTTTCCTTCAGTGACAAAACAGCTGTGGTGGAAGGATACAGTGTGGCCATGCTACTTTTCTATAGCTGTCAAAATTTTCCCCACTTACATGAAATAGACTAATACGCCTATGTTGACCTTGCCCACATGGCATAACACCTATATTTAGGTGGTGGCTCCCGGGTTTTTGGAATGGAACCACCTGTTATCAGAACACTTGCTCACAATGGCAACACATATGGCACGGATGTTGTACGTATAACATACGGCATAGGGCAGATCAGGTGTGGTGTGGTGTTTTGTATGGGCAGTCACCCAGTTACTCTCTTAAGAGCGCGACAGCTATGACAGCACTCTTGGAGTTAGTTATTAGTAATGCAGCTCCCTGTGTAGGGTACTTTTTGCTGTGTTTGCTAAAAGCAGTTTGAATAAAAATCAGCTGATTATTTTTTTAAGTTATTTGCCACTTAACTAGAGGAAGCAACAAGCCCCAAAAAGTAGTGTTTCAGGATGCGGGACATGTAGTACTATCCATCAAAAGTGAGTGAGAAGATGTGTAAAGGGTCTAAGCCTGTAGCGTTAAATTGTCAGTTCCCTCCACCCATTTCTTGTTGCAGCACGTGGCACCTGAGATCAAGCACATGGCTGGGTAGGTAGTGGGGCCCATCATCCCTGTGGTGCGGGAGATCGCCGGATGAGGCGAGACCACTAAAGTGTTTTGTAACAGTCTGCTAGGGTGTGAATAGGACAGTATAAAAAATACAAAACTATTCAACAGCCGAATTTTAAATTATTTGTTACTACTCAACTAAGACAAGAGCGCTTCCAGAAAAGTTTTGAACTAAGCAAAGTTACACCATTCCTCTTTTCCATCTTTCTCATCCCTTTTACATTAAGGGAAGTATGAAAGCTCTTGGCTCCAGGCAGCCTATGAAGCAGTACAATAAATATGAGGCATAGTTTGTGCTTGACATGTGCATACATGGATGCGATGTTCCTTAAATTCATGCAGGCATATTTACATGTGCTTGTGTAGCTGGCTGTCATTCATTTTCCCTACTCAGAGTTCAGGAAACCACAAGCATTAAAAACTTTTAAAACAGGTAACAATGTCTACATTTATTGCAGTGGAGTAATTTTTAATTTACTAAATGGATTCTCAAATAAAAATTGTAAAACTGTACAACTATTTGCTATTAAACAAAGTGCACAATGATGCAATATTTCAGATGCTACGATAATTTCAAAGTTTTTGCGAGTAAAATTCAAACAAAAATAAATAAATAAATAAATCATTTTCCACATACCAAAAACACACTAAACGCATTTATAAAATGTGCTAAGAGCGAATAAAAATCTGGTGATGGTTACTTACAATCACAAGAAATATGTGGAGTGATGATATCAAAATTTATCTTAAGTTTTGAGCCCCTTGAAGTATCCACAAACAATTCTTCTGTAACACTGGGATTTAGGAAGTCACGAAGCTCTGATAAGAACAAAGCAGCCATTATCATTCCACTGATGATGGTAACTGCAAGCAAAATTTCATTGAAATTTACGTATATGGAAGTAATGTCACAAACGAAGCACAGCATAACATGTATGAAAACAAACATAAAATCCAATTTAACAGATTAGAACAGATTTCCACTGCGAAGACTGTGGTGGAGACAGCTAATACTATATATTAACTGCTGAAGTATACTTACCTACAACTCATTGTCCACTACAAAAAATATTTGTTAAGCAAAAAGCACAGAAAAAGCAGTGAAACCTCGTTAGAAGAAGACAGGCTTTTATGAACATTGTTCAGGTGACGATCTTGGTTTCCAGGCTGGAGCCACGTCTTCATGGTTGCGAACTCATCACCGACAGTTTTAACTTGCATTGCCAAAATTAAACTTCATATCATACACATACAATACACTCAGAAACATACAAACAAACACAAGTATTTTTCTCTTCATATTTTGCAAGTGCTTCAACTCCTCTTCCTTTATCACCCACTCCCTGGCTGCAAGAGAATGGATATGATACTTATATTTGCAGGAAAACAAAATTGCAACAATCCAAGGCCACAAATATAGAGACTCAGCTGGCATGACAGGATAGGGGTTGCCTTCATTGCAGGCCTGACATCATATGCTAACAAAGGGGGTGGAGGAAGAGAGAGGGAGTAGAAGAGGCAGAGGATATAAGTACGGGATGAGGAAGCGGGGGAAATAGAGTGAGAAGAGAGGATTATAAGGGGGAACAGAAGGTGGAGAGGGGTAGAAGAGAGAAAGAGAAGGTGGAGAGGGGTAGAAGATGGAAAGAGATGGTAGTAGAGGGGAAAAGAAGGTGGAGAGGGGAATAGAAGAGAGGGAAGAAGAAGAGAAGAATAGGGGTAGATACAGGGTTAGGAGAAATGGAAGGAGGGGAGGAGAGGGGTAAATAGGGCAAGGTGAGGGGATTAAAAGAGGGTGGGATGGCAGAGGGGTGGGAGTAGAGTGGAAGTAAAATAGGAGAGGACAGGTAAGGGGAAGTATCAGAGGGCAGAGAAGATAGAGTATGCAATAGGTGGATAAGAGTGGAGGGTGTGAGAGGGATGAAGGTGAGGGGACAGTGTGAGAGGGAAATAGGTGGAGAGGGGAGAGTATGATAGGGGTGGATGAGAGAGGAGAGTGTGAGAGGGGTGGATGAGAGGGGTGAGTGTGGGAGGGGTGGATGAGAGGTGAGAGTGTGAGAGGGGTGGGTGAAAGGGGTGGATGAAGGGGAGAGTGTGAGAGGGGTGGGTGAAAGGGGTGGATGAAGGGGAGAGTGTGAGACGGCTAGAGGAGAAGGGAGGTTAGATTAGAGATGAGAAGAGGGGAGAGCAGAAGAGAGATGAAGAGAAGGAGAATAGATAAAGGTTCAGGAGAGGAAGGATCAGAAGAGGGGGCAGTATTAGTGGGGAGAGGAGTAAAGGTTGAAGGGGTAAATAGGGGTGAGTAGGAGAGAGGTGAGGAGATGGGAGTGTAGTAGGGTAGGATAGATGTAAGAAGAGTGGGTGAAGAAAAGAGTAGGGGGGAGGGGAGGTGACGAGGCACGTTGTGCTTTGGCTATCTATGATTACCAGAGCCAATATAATGTTCACTGTGAAGAATGCAAGTGAAATGTCTTTGACAACGTCTTTGATGAGAAAGATGACAAGTTACAGTTTTATTTTCCACAATGTTGTGACCAACCAACAAGCCCATTCTGAGTCAGTTCACTGAAACATGGGCAAGTTCAAGGAGATGCTCAAACTGTGCTACAATTGACACTTTTATTACCAAAATTGCCTCGTTACTGAGTTTGATATATATATATATATATATATATATATATATATATATATATATATATATATATATATATATATATATATATATATATATATATATATATATATATATATATATATATATATATAAAATTGGACTTCTCCACCCCTCTTTGCAGGTTTGGGACCACAGGACCCTTGGACCTGGCACGGAAACCTGTCCTTGGGCTCCACCTCCCCTACCACCGCTCAGGAAAACAATCTCCTTTTCCGCTAACACACACTTGGCCTTCCAAGTTCTCCTGTGTCAGGGGAGAACACCCACTATCCAGTGGATACCGGGCATATAGCCCAAGCACTAACCACTGCCAGCACGAGACCTACCTCATTCTGACCTCTGGGCTTTTCAAAGGAAACCAGCTGGGAAATAGACGTCAGCCTGTGCTCCTCCTTCCTTTCCATCTAGGGTTTTCCACAATCAGGCAAACCTGAAAGTGGTCCCTCCAGTCTGAATTTCTTCACATTGAAACCCAACTTTAGGGCCCCACTGACCGTAAAGGAGTCAACCGGCCCACCACCAGGCACCATGACTCAAGCTTAGCCTATACCCCTTTTAGCAACTTGTCATAGGGCACACCCGGGATTTTCCCCATTTGTTCAAGACAGTGGTACCGCCCCACTGGGCTATGAGAGGCTATAAGAGATACATCATTAGCCCTTTCTGGTTTCACGCATCGACTTGCTCTCCGTTACTAGAGCTGGCAATAGCTCCAACACATCGCAGATCAGCCAACCTCTTATTACCCCACTGGTCGCCAGCCGAGCCTACAGAGGCGACAGAGGAAATAGGCTTCCTTTTTGGTCAACTATACTCCCACCAGGTCTTAAGCTCATCCTATGGCCACCCAGAGGCAGGAGCAGACAAGGGATTGACTTCCTGTAGTCAACCAAATCCCAACCAGACCTTAGCAAGTAACATACAGCTACCGAACAATGGACAGAGAGGGAGTGTGTTTCCCGCAGTCAATGCCACCCCCACCAGGTAGAGCCTTACACCCATAACAGGCTGGTCCCCCGTCCAAGGCCGGCAACTGACAAGGCACCCCCACGTCTTACACCCATTACAGACTGGTTCTGCCACCATCAGACAGAGCCTTCCAACTCCCAGTGGCAGCCAAGAGGTGCGTGAATCCTCCTGCCTACTGAGTGTGACAGGAAGACCTCATAACAGATTTTTGAAATCTGCATTCTTTGTTTTGTCAATTTTGAATAATGGCCAACTGCCACCATGTTAGTTTGCCTATGTTAAATGTGATACACAAATACAACTTAAGTTACTATAATAAACTAAAGCATATCACACTCAAAATAATGTAAGTAAAGTGTTGTCAAATATTAAAGAAATGAATATGTCTCAATTATAAAATTATTGCTTAATAACAGTTTTACATCTTCAGAATTTTATTTTGATTACGTGCTTTACACATGGGTTATGAAGATATTTCATTTATTTTAACAACTCTCTGGTTTTAGATTTAAAATATAGTTATCACACACACACACAAGATTTGGTTTATTATTTTAGCACAAATTTACCTATTATATTAGGCCTATTTGGTAAAATAAATTTTTATAAAAATTTCTAATTAAAAAATTGCCACATGTAAACTGACATAATTTTTTGTATGTTATATACCTGGCTATAGCCCTGGTGTGCCAGGGCTATAGCCAGGATTTTATTTTGGGGGATGTTCTCCACTGCTACCCCCAATTAAAAGGGTCAGAGGGTTCTAAAAATTAAGATTTTAAAGTGCAAATTGGTGCTATTTAAGTGGTTTTGAATATAAATATTGAACATACAGCTGGCAGACATTGTTATATGTACTTTTAAAGATCAACTTTATAAAACTCTTGGAAGTATTTAGTGGAGGGGTTCCCGGTGCCCCCCTCAATCACATTATACACAAAATTTGTCTGATGAACATTAAAGCAAAATACCTGTGAATATAACAATTTTCATCAATCACATTACTAATAAGAATTTGCACTAAATTTGTTTATTCAACAGTAAAATCCAAATACGTACCTAAGAATCAAACACTTTTGTTCAATGATATTATTAATAAAAATATACACAAAATGAGTTCCTTGACCATTAAATTCTAAACACCCAATAATTAACCTTTTTAAAGTTATTTTAGATTACCAACTACTTAGAAGGTGCACCAGCATCAATGATAATATTGTATGTATATGTAGAAGTGGTGACACCTCATAGAACTTTTACAATAACAACATTCTCCTGTTTGGTTTCCTGGCCATGACATCTAACACGTCATCAGTCGTGAAAGGCAATGAATAGTGAATTGACATGAGTGCCAGGCCAGTTAATAGTTTGCTGCACATTGAGTTTCTTAAATATGTCTTAATCCTTTTCAATGAGGAAAATGACCTCTCGACCTCAGCTGTTGATACAGGTAAAGTTGTCAGGACACACAACAGATGGCGTCAGATGGCATATGGTTGGGAAGAAATGTTTACTACATGCATCCAAAATGGACATGATCCCAATTGGCACGTCGGATTTTTTGCCTTTCCACTTCCCACACCACAAAAGATATTCCGCTTCAACCGCAGCCTGAGAAGTTTGTTCTTCAAAGTAGAAGCTTAGGGTTTTTTTTTTCACACAATTTTCGTGTACGTGTTTGGGTAATAGAATCTCCAGCGCTGAGAAAATGTCCGTATTTTGACAAAATCGCTGTTGAAGACTAACAATAAATCCATACACACAAGGCAGAAAAATAGATCTGAGATAGTACTGTTCGACAGATTTGTGGGGGTGATTATTCCTCGTAGTCTGCTTCTTAGCCTGTCACGGTACTTCAATAACAGTTTCAAACAATTTATCTGCTGTAGTTACAGACTTTAGGAATAGCTCAACAAATTGTTTATGGTCATCATTGTCGCTAGCCCTTAGACTTTGAAACATTTTCAGGATGTTTTCACAGTAAGATATTGCTGAAGCGAGATTATGCTGTGGGTTCTGCAAATATGAAGACAATGGAAGAGTGAGGCTAAATAAATACTTGCAAACAAAGAATGCCACTACAAAGTTTTTCCATTGCAGCCAGAAGAGATGATGCCGTACTTGAAAAAGTTCTATTCCATTGTGAAAGGTCATGTAGACTGGGTAAAATGGCTGGAAGTAGCTCAGCAAAAGTGTTTACAGCTTCATGGCTTTCCATTAACCTGGTTTCATACAACCCAAGTAATATAGCTATCTTTGAGTCTGGGAGTAGTATTGTCATGCATGTTATTTTTCAAAACACTTGTTGTTTGAGAGTTAAATCAGAACACATTTGTTGTCTCTTTAACAACTCCAAGTGCGTTTGTGACTGAAGGCACAGAAAGACACTCACCTAGTACCAAATTCAGTCAGTGAGATACACAGTGTACATACTTCGCTTTTCGATACAGTTCTTGAATTCTCGTGTTAACACCACTCAAGGAGCCACACATGTTCGCAGCTCCATCGTAACCCTGACCTACAAGCTGTGTCATTTCAAGTCCCAAGTCTCCACATAACACTAAATTTTTTCCTCATATGTAATCTCCACATAAATCTTTTACTGGAAAAAAAAAGCAACAGTCTTCCCTCAATACAGGAAGATCTTCATTACTGACATATCTGATACAAAGTGAGAACTGCTCCTGTATTTGAGACATCTCAAGTCTCATCTCCAAGGATTGCAAAGCATTCAGCATTGTCAATTTCACTGATTATTTTATTTTGGATTAGCTCTCCACATATCCCTATGACTTCATTTTGTATTTCAGGATGTCAGTCGCAGCTCGCGCGGGCACACTGCAGGGTAAAAGCTCCCATGTCAACGATCATGTGCCCAAGGTCAACCCGACCAGATAACAGTATTTTTATACACAACAAACAGTCAAACACCCCATTATCTATTACTTCTAAATGCATTTCATTGCAATAGCTAGACCACTATAAATGTTACCATGAGTATTTTCCAATTTAGTTCAATATTCGGGGGGGGGGGGGGGGGTCCAGACGCCAAAAATAACTCCCCTCCCCGCCCCCCTGGCTACGGACCTATGTCTGCTGTAACAAATGAAGATCAAAATGTTTTATTCGTTGAAGTACAATTTAACACGCCGTTCACAGCTGAGTATTTTTTAATCAACCTATCATAATGTCACTCATCCTACGTACAAGTTTTAACAGACTCATTGGCTGACATGCACTCAGAAAAGTTGGGAATGAAACAGAGAAAATAGTTCCACGTCTGTAACATTGAATTATTAAATAAGTTTAGTCAAAATTTGTGACTATTGAAATTATTTATTTTCTTTTTAATGCATATAAGTGAAAGGAAAAACAAATTTGTAAACTATTTACTTATCTAATAATTTCAACCGACGCATGAATAAAGAGATCAGGCCCCTGGCAATGTTAATTTTATATAGTGGATGGATGAACAGTAAGCATACAAGTATATCTTAAGCAGGGCTTTCAAAAGTGCTCAGTCTACAGTGAACAGCTTGTATGATAAAACTGTTGGTTGTGCTTTAGACGAGCAGTTTTCAACTGCCCGTCCTCGGACAAGTGCCAGTCTGCAAAATAATTACCATTCCAAGGCGGAAAATTAAAAAATAGTTTAAATCTATTTTAGTGTTCAGTCCATTATTAAGTAGATACGACTAGATTGTGTAATTTTTATTTTCATAGTTTCAATAGTAATTAATAAAGATTTAAGTAATACATGTTAGAAAATAATAAACATATGAAGTTAGATGTTTTTGAATCTGGTGTTCCCTAACATTTTCCCTGTTTCTTGCAAGTTCACAAGCATCGTGAGGTTAAAAACTACTTGTCTGGAGACTAGTGAGCAAGGCAGCAAGATGGTTGAAGGGTAGGAGGAGAAGGCAGGGGCAAGATGGTGAGGAAGAAGGGAACTATAGGCCATCAGTGATGATGAAAGAAATGGGGTGGAGCTTATTGAGGGACAGGAGGAAAGTTGAACGGCTAGTCAGGATGTACAGGGTGGTGAATGTAGAGGGAGGATGGGGAGGGCTACACTGCAAGCTAAGTAAGGGGGTGTTTAGAGGAAACAACAGTGTGAAGCTTCAGAGGGTGTGGAGGATAATGGAGCGGGGTAGACAGTCCTTGAGAGAGAGAGAGAGAGAGAGAGAGAGAGAGACAGAGAGAGAGAGAGAGAGAGGTGATGAGAGGGGGAGAGAGAGGAGGAGAGAGGGGAAAGGAGGGGGGAGAGGGAGTGAGAGAGGGGGAGGGTGAGAGAGGGGGAGAGAGAGGGGGGAAGAGAGAGAGGGGGAGTGAGAGAGGGGGAGGGGGTGAGAGAGAGAGAGAGAGGGAGAGTGTGTGTGTGTGTGTGTGTGTGTGCATGTATGTATGTATGTGTGTGTTTGGCAATGCACATAGTTGTGTAGCATTCGCATGTGGCACCTTCTTAACCAGACTGTGTAGATACTTGTGAAATATGTATGGCATTCAAGCACTTACGGGGTTGCATATCAGCTATGTGGTTGGTGTTTCCTGGCTATTTATTAATTTGCCATTGTCACACAATCCTGGACAACTTATTTTTGAATGTCTGTTAGATTATGGTATTTTGTCACATGTGGTGAATTACAACACTTATTTATTACTGAAGGTGAATTGGCAAAGGACAGTAAGTCTTTTTGTTGTCAACTGTCTTTTAAGACGCGTCAGAGCTGAAAAATGTTAAGATGATACAGTGCTGTTTCCATAAATCCTTTTGGCACACCACATGGTTTGGAAAAATAATGTTTGTGGAGGGGCGTGCAGAACAATGTTATGTAGTATGGACAGAAGATGCTGCATTTCGTTGGAAATATAGCAGTGTTCGTGTTTCAACGCCCATTTCCCGAAGAGGCATCTGTACCGTTTTCTGTTCACTACCAAGTGTTTGTATCCACTGTCAAAATATGAGAGGAAGTTTATTATATTGAATATGTATTCATTCACTTACTTTGAGGTTGATCATAGGGCATTATTTGTGAGCTTCTAGGGTTTGTATGTGATGTTTTTTGTATTAGCTGAAACTGCTCATACGTTACATATTATGGAAAGTGATTATGTGCAAATCTGTGCCACTATGCTTCCTGGAATGCAAGCAAAGCAAATGTAGAGGGCAGCGCCTATTTAACTGATTCATGTGAAAAACGCAAATGAATTTACCCATGAAGCAAGAATGAGAACTACTTTATGTACTTTTGTGAAACTGAAGAAAAAAAAACGATGAAAAATAATTTAATAAGAACTCACTTAGTCACAACAAAACTTTAACGAATTCCATAACATTTCAGCTAGTTATTCATTATAACAAATTTTTTACAAAACCCAGCCAGCTGTTTTTTGTGGGTTTAGAGCACGAAGCGCTATTGCATCCGCAAAGCTTGGAGTTTACCAGACAGGATTTTCAAGCATAGCCAAACATTACGTACCGAGCCACAGTCCCTGCGCCAGCAGGAGAGTAAATCCCCAAAACAATGATTCAAGGCATTCCGGCTGTTTTTTGCAGGTTTAGAATGTGAAGCGCTATTATACCCGCAAAGCTTGGAGTTTACAATAAAAAGATAATTGGATGTGTGTGTATGTATTGGTAATAGTGTCAATTTAGGTATTGTTTGGTTAAGAGTTTTTTCAAATATGAAATGTATTTTCATGATAAAATATTATAACGTACCAATTTTTATCACGTTTTACCCCGTAATTTCCCTGACATTCATAGCCCTCGCCCACTCCTATCATATTTGTAGTAGGTCAATTTAGATATTGTTCAGTTAGGTCTTTCTGGAATTTAATGTATTTTAGTGATAATAGTATTAAGATTACGTGCATGTGCTGTGTAATTAGTACAGTGGAATTATACTACTTTGTGATTTGTTTGTTGGAAAATTGCCTAATATTGTAAACTGGAACTATAAGACTAAGAAGGAATGCTTGCGCTGTTATTCAAGTGTCGTTTTATTTAAGGCAAATTTTGTAAATGTAAAATGTCCTTTTTAAGTTTATAAATCTGGTCACCCTAATGAAAAATGTTTTCTGGAGTTAATAACCGATAGGCCTAATTTTTTACATAATTTTTGTGTTACGGCCATAGCCTAAGATTATTATTTTTGAAAATTTTCCCCCTTTTTCCCCCAACTATCGTACGTCACAAAACTTAACAATTACCTCTTTTGGAAATAAAATTACGCTACTCTTATTTATCCCAATTTGTTAATAAATGTACAATTGAAGGCTTTAGAGGTGTTTGTTCAAAATAGGTTAGGTATGCCATTTACGTTTATAGCCTACGCAGTGTACTTTTGGAATGCTGTTCACAAAATTGTACAGCTACATACTCAAACTTATAAAAGATTGACGTTACAATGGGCATATTACTGAGGTCATACACACACACACACGTAACGTCATAAGCGCACCTTTTACCATGTAACAACTTTTTTTCCTACCGAAGTGCAAGTCGCAAAGATGCTGAAAACTGATTTGTTTTTAAATGCTGAAAATACCACAGGTTTATTGAATATTTGGTGTTTTTATACCTGCCGCTCCACCAAATGTTTTTATTCTGAAATCTTCCAGTGTTTTCGGGTAGGCATCAAAGTTTCTCAAGGTATCTAATATTTCCATAGCCGTCATGTCTGAAACTCCAGAACAACTTTCCTTTCAGTCAGTCCTCTAAAAACCCACGTCAACCCTAATTTCAGATTTCCCGGTTCACGTGAAGATTGTCAACATGACAAGTGGACACGCGATATTCATTATGTAAATATAAAACACTCCAGAGAGAATTACATTTCCGACATTTCCGATAGCGTAGACCGCTATCTTGCCAAGCTTGTCCGGGCTGCACACTACGCAGTAGAGTACGCGCCCGTCCTGCGGATAAACTCCGTGTCTCCATCAGACAATTTTTATGCAAATACGAAGTGTAAGAATTTACAAATTCGTAAAATATTTACTCTTTCTATAATTTCACAGATTCAAATAACCGCCACATGAATTAAGTGATCAGACCCATGGCAATGTTTATTTATGTCACCATGCATGAGCTCTTTCATTTTTCTACTGCGTGAAGTTACACTCTTTTAGGCTGTTGGTCAGCAAACTTTTACCTCGTCAATGCATAGCACTGCCTCTATGACATTGCACTTGACTCCGTCTTGCTTGTCAACCTGTACCTCTTCCTGA
Source organism: Dryococelus australis (assembly GCA_029891345.1). Lineage (NCBI taxonomy): Eukaryota > Metazoa > Arthropoda > Insecta > Phasmatodea > Phasmatidae > Dryococelus > Dryococelus australis. Next base: position 146,581,164 of record CM057000.1, read on the forward strand.
ATTGGGGGTAATAAAGCTTTGGCGCTTCAGAGCACGTGACTAGCTATCGCCGACGTCAACGATCCATCGTCCACAGCGAGGCGATAGATCGTTGAGGGGATTCGGCACTTCAAGACGCGTGCCGATGGGTGTCAGTCGCTCTCCGAGATGTATGTAAACACATTGAAAGTTATATTGTTGCTGGAAGAAGAGGAAGCATCTCAGGACGAAATTAATTTAATTCTATTAAATGAAGAAGAATTTGCAATGTTCTGGAAAAGGGAAGTGCGTGGGGCATTCAGGGCTCCTGCGGGACTTGTGCCGTCGGTTGGTCCGCAGATGGAAGGCCGACCAGGAGACTTTGCGCCTTCAATCCCTCACTCATTCCAACGGCTCCCTCTGGACGCACATCCGTCGACAAAAATTTACCCCCACCATCCCCCCTCACCAATCCTCCTTCCACCACCGAGTCGGCCAAGGAGAAATCCGAGGCCATCTCGGCATACCTGCACACCACTTTCTCCTCTGTTCCTCTTTCCACCCTCTCCCCGACTCTTCCGAGGGCGAGGATGTCACCCTCGACCACGTCACCCTCCCCCTTCTGCCCGACCACCCTTCTTTCCACCTTGCCACCCTCCGAGAAATCTTCATCATTCTCTCACACCTTCGCATTTCTGTTGCTCCTGGCGCAGACTCCATTCCAGCCCCCCTTCTCCGCGCCCTCCCAAGCAAAGCCAGTGTCTTCCTCATCTGCCTCATCAAGGCCATTCTCCTCCAGTGCCCTTTTTCCTTCCTCCTGGAAGTCCACTATAGTCGTCCCGATCCCCAAACCTCGTAAATCCCCAACCTCCCTTCCACGCCAACCATTTCACCTCCCACGCCATCGCCCTGGTGGGACACTTCATAGTGACTGGTTTCGCCCAGCGCCAACACACAGACATGGTGCTCCTCGACCTGGCCAAGGCCTTCGACTCCGTCCCCCACCAACAACTCATCAACCACCTTTCCTCCATGGACATCCCGCATCACCTCACTCGCCTCCTCTTCTCGTACCTGGACGGTCGCTCCTACTGGGTGTGGTTGGAGGACACCCTCTCTGCCCCCCACCACATTCCTGCTGGCATCCCACAAGGCTCCATCCTGAGCCCCCTCCTCATCACCCTCCACATCGCCGACCTCAAAGTCCCTCCCGCCACCCACATGATCCAATACACCGACGACACCTGCCTCCTATCTTCCTCTGTCCATGAGAACATGCTCAGCGACTGCCTCAGCCGCGGCCTCACCTCCATCCAATCCCAACTTCACGCCCACTGCATCGGGCTAAACCCCACCAAATCAGAAGCCATCCTTTTCTACCGCCTACACTCCACTGAGGAACATCCACCCCGCCTTTCTGCCTCTGGCATCGCCTGGTCACCCCAAGCCTACTACCTCGGTGTCATTTTCGATTCCCATTTCAACTTCATCCCTCACCTCGACTCCAGCACCACCAAAGCTCGTACTACCACGATTCACCTCACTCCTGTTCTCTGCCCTTCAGCTGGCACCTCTCCCAACACCCGCATCACTGTCTTCTGCACCTTTGTCATCCCCATTCTCACCTATGCCTGCCCACCTGGTCCCACGTCACCACCACATGCTCAGCCCGTCCACCCACATCTTCCGCTCGCTTCGCCTCATCCACCGCCTCCCCCTGCCCTTTACCCAAGATCAAGTTCTCGCTGCCCGCATCCCGCACTCCCACTCCATTCTCGCCACCAACACCGACTGTTTCAAACAATTCTGTGCCCGCCACCTCACCAACCCTCTCATCTGACAACTTGCCAACCCCTTACCATTCACCCCATATCCTCGCCGACTTCTCCTTTCCATGCAGCACTTGAAACCCGCCGCCGAGGAAGAAGAGGAAGACGAGGACCCTGCCCAGTCCCCGGACAGGTGACGACGGCCAGAACCAAGGCTAACAGCACTGTTGCCCCCTATCACCCTCTTTCTTCGCCCCCCTCGATTCCCCATCACTTTTTCTCTCCCTTGACTCTCTCACACCCATCACCACTCATCAGCTTACACTTTTTCTCCCCTTCATGCATTACTAAAGTCCAAAGGTAAGCACACACCCCTCTATCATCAGACTTCATCACCCAGCAGCCCACACACTCATCACCCCCTATCGTTTATTTAAGTCCAAAGGTACCTTCCGGTCGGAGGGGCTTCTCCCCACACAAAACACTCCAGGGCTCACACACAACACACTAAACATCATTTTAAAAAACATTTGGTTGACAGTGATGCAAAATTCCACTAATATTTTATTGTTAAGCCGGCTCTGTTTGAGAAGATACTGAGATTTGTGAATGATAATGTGACTGTAAAATTGAATAATGAACATCAGTGTCAGATATCCCCGTGAGAAAAAGTGTGTGTGGTGCTTCGGTAAGAGCAGTATTATGTAGTAATTATTAGTAATTAATATAAATATACATAAAATGATTCATATATGGTTTGTTGGTCTATGCAGAAGATAATTGTTTGTAATGCAATATATGTAATATAAAACCGAAGGTAAGTGCAAATGATGTGAGTGTAATTAATGTAATATGAAGTAAGAAGTTCCCGATACAAGTAAGTTACATACAAACTTACGTGTTCCACGTTCTCCCAACCTCACATTCAGCCTGTTCGCAGCATCGCAGCTTCGACGAGAGCAGTGCAGTGTTACAAAGTGTGTATAGGTGTTTTATTCATGGCCATTTTAATTTCTTTAGTCAGTGTTGACATCCAATTGTCACGTGTGCATCGCAGCGACAACATGTATCTGTTTGTTTATGTTGTGCCTATGTTGTGTTTGATGTAATGTGTTTTATTTTTTCTTTGAAGGGTTACTATTATTAAATGTCTTTGAAGTGCTTATTAGTATGTTTTAGGTAAGTGCTGTGAACAAGATGTACACCGATGGTTTAGTTAATAAGAGGGTATTGTATGTTTGACAGTTGTAGAGAGTTCCATTTGCGCAATAGAATTCACTGAGCTACCCTGCATGGAAATAATAATAATGTTAGGAATAAGAGTGTATATCTGTTAGCGTCCCCATGTAGTGTGTTGGCATTTCATATGTAAACAAATCTCATGTAGCATAATTTGTTATAACCAGCATTACGTGCCACATATGACACTTATATCTCCAGTCAGTCCAGTGTTTATGTTAATATTAGCAATCCGAGGGTAATTGAGTACATTCATAGGGTTTTGTTAGTTTTAAGGTAAACAAAACCTCCAACGGCCAGTCAGGCCAAATTGCCGTGGCCAACTATGGTGGCACGACAGCAGACATGTCCATCCAAAACATAAACATTTTCCAAGTTTACAGCAAATGGCAGCGCAAAGAAAAACACATATATGAAATACGGCAACGAGTGAATGTGGGACTGTGCATAATAAATAAGAGCCAGGCACGCTCATAAAAATCAGTACAATTGAGGTAGTACAGTTGATGTTAAATTTAATGTGACCGGCTACAGGACACAACGAATGGCCAACCAACAACTCTGTGCCGGAAATGCCTGCGAGATGAGCCGAAATCCGACCCGTGTTCTCTCGTGGACTTGTGCATGAACACTTGTATCTGTCCGGATGTGACATCTGTTCAAAGGCTGTGGGCTAAGTTGGCGAGGTGAATAATAAGTTGCAATACGAGGCGCTTTCACGCACGTGTGTGGGACAGCTAGAGGACGTCTTCACAAACTGTTTCCGACCACAAAAAATGAAAGATTTTGTAAATCCAGTTTGGTACCCAGCCTATGTAAATGCGATGCCGCACAACTAAGCCTGCCATTATCAATGTCGAATTTCCGAAGCAGCTTGCGGAAATGTGCCAACTTCACAGTTTGTGATGGAATAGGAGCAGTTACATTCGCCTGCACGAGGTGTTGGCGTTTATACCACGAAGCAATGTGTTATGCCACAGGAAATGACGACAAAACATGATAAGTTTTACATAAACTGTTTGAGATAACAACCGGTGATGATGGAATGACCACAACCAGCGGAGCAGGCAAATTTCATGTTGCCGACTCACCAGCTACCGAGGGCAAAGCCAACAGCAACAGGAGAAATACGAGCACAACAACACCACGTGACACTGCTTGCACTGCCACGCCTGTCAACCGGTAGAGTGCACTCGGGAATGGCACAGCTTGCCATGCCCCATTCCTGTTCCACACCACTATTCCGGATGGTGCTAGCCTGGCAACCAGAATTATTGACAGCTCCTGAGTTTGTGGAGAACCAGACAAGGAGGATAACTCGTTCACCAACTACACCAAAAAAGGTTTCAATCCCTGCCGGGATACACCGGGTGTTAAAACAAAGATCCAGTGGCATTCCTCCAGGATTGTAAAAATCAGCTGTTCAGATACAGGATCTACCTGGAAGACTGGCCAAATTCAATCGGAGAGCGTTTTGGTGGAGACCATCGACTGTGGTGGAGAGGAGTGAACTTCTGCGGACTCACGTGGTCTGAGTTCAGTCAGTCGTTCCTGAGTCGTCAGACAGGCAGGCATGCCTCTGGCACATCCATGCTACTGGTGTGGCGGGCCACATTTCGATCATCTTTGCCTGCAGCAAGCTGGGGCGCCACCTGCAGCTGGAAGAGGCATGCTGCCGCCGGGAGACAACAGGTTGGGGTGGAATGGCCGGACGTCACTCAACCCCAGGCCAAAACATGGTCCACTGACCCGACACTGCAATGAGTTTTTCTTGTGGAAATCAATACCAACTTAACTAGTTTCATACACATTTAGGTCACAATCATATATCATTCTTGCCGTGCACTATTCGATATGGTTGTGTCGCATAACTTTGTGAGAAGTAGCTTTGTCAACAATGCCAAACATCAAACCTGTCAACAAAACAGTCCAGCTGGTAACATGCCAACACACCAGAGAAATTAAGGGGGAAGCTAGCATCACCATTCGCATCTGCGACATAGAAACTGTGACAGTCGCCTTTGTATCGGACGAGATGAGGGAAGAGGCTATCCTCGGCACACCTTGGCTGACCTAGCATAATACAATAGTATAAACCATCGCAAGAAGAATAAACTTCGGAAAGACGAGGAAAGGTGAACAGCTTATAGCGTAGGAGCACCTGAGTCAAAGGTAAACATGCCGGCCATAATGTCAGTACACTGTGCAAACCTGTCAGTTTTACCAACTGTGCTGACACTGGACACACTGCGATAGGAGGCCAGCTCGAGCATAAGGGAGCTGCCCTACCACAAGTAATTGGAGAGAAGAGTGTTGCCAAAGAAATGTAGAGAAGTGGTGAGTGTAAATGGCTGTGTTGAATCCAGCACGAGTGCGAACAGCGAGACATGGAGAGTTCATACCTGCTGATTCCTGGGATGCAAAACTACACTACGCCCACGCCACTCACATCTCTGGACAACCGGCAGAAGCTCAAATGAAATGGAACATCCTGAAATATATCTACTGGCTGGGGCTGTCAGTGAACATAAGAATCTCCGTACATCAATGTGTCACTTGCAACCGTTTCAAGAGCCTACATGGGGATGGCGGGCAGCAGCAACAGCCGCGCAAGCTGTGGGAACCATTTGAAACTGTAGCACTCCACCAGATGGGCATTTACCCCAGGAAACAGACGGGGAAGTGGTTCATACTCGTCGTGAAGGACCTGTTTTCGAGGTGGGTGGAGACCTATTCCCTCTGCAGCGCACGAGCACGTGACATCGGCAAGGTCATACAGAATGTATTTTTCTCCCGCTGGGTATCTCCTCGAACAGCGTTGAGCAACAACGGCATGCAATTCACAGACTGTGCATTGTGTGATTTGTGTACAAAATGGAGCATCCAACACCACACCATGGCGATTTACCACCCACGTGCTAACCCTACTGAAAGACGCAATCAGGATATCAAGACTGAGCTGCACCTGTTCATGGGGGGGGGGACCATGCCTTGTAGGCCGAGCATTTGCCCACTCCATTGTTCATGCTGCAACCTCGAACGAATCAGATCATAGGGAAGATGCCAGCCCAGCTGTTTTAAGGCCATGACTTTTCCTCCCCGGGAAAATTGCTGGCGGGGTCAAGGAAAGCAACGGAACAGAGGAGGAGAGGAGAGTATGGAGGAGAGAATAAAGAGAAGTGAGAGAAGCACACGTTAACCAGCACTGTTATATCTTGCAGTGGGCACTGAATACGACCCACTCATCACCCTGTGTACAGCCTGGCCAGCTCGTGAACGTGAGAATACATCCATAATTAGCTGGACAGCTGAATTTCCACACAGGTTTCGCACCAAACTGGAGCACACCACACCAAATCGTAGACTGTGCAGGAGAAAGATGCTACAAAGTTCGCCTGAGCAGGCGTCGTTCAGCGGTCTTTCATAAAATGCACTCAGGTTTGCCAATCCCGGCACTGAGACGCCACTACGTGATGTGGAAGTGGACATGGGTGAGCTGGAAATACCCCAAGATGTCACGCCCACCTCTGAGAGAGAAGTGGGAGCACGTGAGGAATATTCTAATCCCTACAGCTGCAATGCCTAGCACCAAGACACCTACACAGGATCCAGCGGATGAAGAAATTAGAAACTATGTGGAAAGTGAAGAGGCCTGTCTGCAGCTGTTTCCCTTCCCATCCCGCGAGACACACCACAAAGGTCACCTGTGACAGATATCCTTCGGCAGGTGCTGGACCGGACTGGTAGAGACGTGATGCTGAGGAGGAAACAAAAAGTGACAACACCTTGGCTGGTATTGTTTGTGTTTGGGGACGCCCATAACAACAATCTCCGATGGTCACAGGGAAGTGACAGCAGTGACAGTGAGGATGAAGAAAGCGGTAGCAATGATTCAGGTGTGAGCTGATGCCTTCCCCTCCCCTATGATCGAAGCGGATTCACCTCTGCCGGCGTGTCGAGTGCACAGCCTGCGGGTGTCAGGACACAAACATCGCAGCTGTCACAACACAGCCGGCCGCGTGGGAGAACCAGCACTGCATGGTAAGAAGAGGTAAACAACAGGGGAGCCACTACAACCTGTGGCCACGACGAGGACTACGCCCACCGTGCAGGTGTTGCATGTGAGCAGAGTCAGCAAGCAACGAGAAACAGTCTCAAGAAGGTGGGGGGGGGGTGTGATGTGTGCCACATGTCCAAACCCCAGACCGTTCACCACGACTGGAGGGGCGACCCTCCAAGCCAGCTGACCACCATCATCCGCACAGTGTACAGCCAGCATGATGTGTGCGTGGTTCAGTTTGATTAAATAGGCATACTGTAGGAAGTGTATATGTACTTTGTTTACATCTGTTTCTGTGGCCCTATAGTTTTTGTTTTTAAATCGTTTTATTTTCTTTCAATGTTAATAAGTGTTAGATATGTCAACTTAATTTTCTGGCTAATTTTCAGAGATAATATTATTTGTTGTCATGTGACCACATGGTCCGAATCACGCCGCACAGTTTCCACTAGTGTGATGTCTGCACGACCACGTGTTCCATATTGTTTACTGTGTATAGCGCCTGTGCGATTAAGTGCCTAGGTACTATTATTAATTTCAAAGGGTTTTGTAGCACTTTCATTGTGTTTTATGTTATTATTGAATGAAGCATATTGACATGTGTAATGTACGTAAACATAAACAATCATGCTGCCACATGGTAAGACTCCATGCACGTGAAAAATTAGTATGTAATTTTCAGTACCCTTTAATTTACTTATCTCTGTTTATTTTATTCGTAAAATTCGTAAAGATTGCACTACTAACCAATACCAATACTGGACAGGCAGTATTTTGTGTTACATCGGCTTCAAACCATTCGGCACAATACTGTAAACTAACACACACATGCCAAATAAGGCCAAAAATATTAAATGTTCCTTTTAATTTGTTTTTCCATTTAAAGTGTTGTGTCATTATGTTGTGTAGATTAAATTAATAAAGTGCAAATGAATGTAGAGGAATCCCGGTATGTGCACCAGGAAAATGTAAGGCTTCAAGTTCAGGATAGGGTGACTTATGCATGAGGGTAAGTATATGTTTTTATATTTTTTTTTATTTTTCCTTATTATTCAAGTGTGATATGTCATGTAAGGTTTTAAGTGTTTCATATTCATTTAGGGCCATGTTCATGCACTCCATTTCATTTGTTATGTATTTTTCACTTAAGTTATGATCACATAATGACAAACACGCATCTACACAAGTTTTAACTATTGCAATGTAAGCAAATACTGAAGTTAAACTTAATTTCAATTTCAAACATTTAAAACGTACTTTAAACAAACTTGTTCGAAAAGTTTTTTTTTTTTTACTTTCAATCTGGGTTTTTTTTTTTTTTTTTTTTTTTTTTTTCTAAAAATATTTGTGCATATTTTTACGTGTAGAGTTCTCCGTAAGTTTCTAGCCTAGAATGTTAATTGTATTATCGTATAGGAAAATATAATTTAATCTCTGTAAATGTTAATCTTCTATGTTAAGTAATAATTAGTTCCAAATTTATTTGGGAAAGGCAATCGACAATAGCGACGTGTTTTTACAAAAGATATAGGTACAAGTCATTCTAAAGTCTCATGTACAAAGCCAGGTAGCGTATAGCCAATCATTTAGTATGTGGGCAGCGAGCAAAACCGAGATCTCAAAAGAGCCAATGAGGATGAGCCGTGTGAGGAGCAGTGTAAGACCGCACATGGACCGGGAGTATTGGCCCGCTCATGGAGATACAGGCATGAGAATGGTTCAGTAAACTGTCACTTCTGGGCGATAAACAACTTCTGGTTACAACCAAGCGTAATGCACTATCACAACTGATAACAACATCCAATTTATGCAGGAAAACACACAAGTGCACACGTGTTGGCCAACATAAACAATTGATCCACCAACTTAATAAACATAATCACTCCTTTTGGACATGTTAAAGGGATCACACCAAGAGGAAAAGAGGGGGTAATAAATTTAACTCTTCTTGCATCTCTTTTGTCAATCTAATGTTATTTATGTATATTTCTGTATACCATGTTGGATGTTTCCCTAAGGAATCTCCATATTTTTCGCTATTAATTTTTATAATAGGAATTTTGAAGGGTGCATAAGTGAATAAGTTCTTTATATTTTTGAAAATCGGATTGGAATATCCATTTGGAATGTTTTTAAACAATAATTCAACAATCCTTGACTCACATCAGTTACATAATTACCTATTTTAATTTTACTGTCAGGCAACTTAATTACCTAATCTCCCAGGAACCAGGTGTTGTCATGTCGATAAACACCAAATGTGGTATCAGGCAGAGGTGAAGATAAATAACTTTGTGTTAAATGAGAAAGAGTTTGCTTTTTATTTGTTAAAGCTTCTTCTTCTGTTTTAATTTCCAAAGCTGTTTCTGTAGTTTTATTCAACACAGAATGCAATGTATATATTCTACTCGTAACAGGTTTTAATATTTCTTTGTTTAAAACATCCCAGTCTATATGAGCTCCTTTGGCTTGTAAATATTTCTCTTTTGCAGCAGATATAACATTACATAATTTTGAGTGAAAGAGGCAGACATGTTTTGATTATATTACATTAAATTCAATCTATTTATATATGAATTAAGTCGTGGCATTTCTAACTGATCCAGTAGGTCGAATAGTTTGTGCCTTTTCAATATTATTGATTTTACTTAAAACAGTACTATTTAGTTACAGTTTTATCTTTCAAATTATAAATGAAATAATTATTCTTGTTTCCAAATCGTTATTTTGGTTTCTCAAATCTGTTTGCATAGCTATACCAATTTTTTTATTAATGAATTCATTGTTTATATATTGTGTTATTTGTTCAAATCGTTTTTCAAGTTTTTTGAAATGGTATCGCTTACCACTTCATTTGTTACAGGACTTAAATTTTCTTGTGTTTCTGTAAGTTGTGTTGTAAAAATTATGTTTGTCATATCAATAAAGTCCTTACTAAATCCATTTAAACATTCTTCTATTCTAAATTCATTACTCTGCAAATCATTACTAATATTGGTTAAAATGTTTGCAATTACACTCGTGTTTAAACATTATCATTCAAATCCACTAACTTTATAAATTTCTCTTGAATATTTTTTGATTGCGATTTAAATGCGTTTATCATAATAGTGTTTAAGTGTTCCACATAATGTTTATTTACCACATCGCTATCTTTCACAGCCATACCCATATTACCTAATATATATCAGTTCAAATCACAATTCCCATCGCGATTTTTGGTTAAACAGCTATTGTAATGATTACATTTTATACCGCTATGTCCAAACTTTGAAATGCTAATTGTTCTTCGCCTGGAAGTAAAAAACGGTCAAAATCAGACCTATATATGCCTTTATATAGGAGAGGTGTTGCCATAATCACCAAAAAACCATATATTTCTTTCCAGCAGTAAAAACACATATCTTTAAACTTTGTAAATGTCATATCACCTAAAGCATGATCATTGTAAATATGTTGCAGATTCGTATTATCCATTTTAAATTCCATTTCTCTATTTGCATTATCACACTAATTATGTTTTGGTAAATGTGCATAACATTGCGATACATAAAAACAATCAATGTTTGAATGTCCACCAAAACTAAAATATTGTTGTATTTCACCCTGTGGTTTACACCAAACATCGTCAAAAATAAATACGGGATTAGGCAATTCTTCATTCGGAGACACTATGCCTTCTTTATTTGAAAAAGGGAAATATTGCATTCCTTTCATTAACACAAAAATGGTTGCTAATCGTTGATATTTCTCTTGTTGGATTGTTTTAGAAAACACATATACGTTTTAAAATTTAAGTTCATTCGGATGTTCCAACAGCGACATAATAATACAAGTTTTTCCACATGGAGAATGATGTTTATTATACAGCATATATTTGATGGTAAAATAAAGCCATGTTTCTGTTCAATGATTTTTTTTTTCGTATTTACAACTATTGGCAGATGTACATTTTTTATAACTTTCATTTCAACACAAATTAACAGTATAATGCATTGTAATGTAATAACATAACGTATTGCATCATACTAATGTAACATATCATAACATAATGTAACATATTCATATAATGGAATAATGTAAAACTAGCATAACATACTAATATAAAACTATAAATGTATGTGTATATATATATATAGGTTCGCAGTCAGTTGAAAACAATGGCTCATACTAAACATATTAAAAAAGGATGCGAAGTATTTAATACATTGATTAATAAATTATCATTTGAAATGCATTTACCAAAATACAATTATTGTGGACCAGGTACTAAACTTGTCAAACGTTTGGTAAGGAATTATCAAGGAATAAACTCTTTGGATCATGCATGTAAAGAACACAATATAGTTTACGATCGAAAAATTTTTTGGGAAAAATACCAGATGCGATTCTAGCTGATAAAGCTACAAATATAAGAAAGAATATGTCCACATCTACAGGTGAAAAGCTTGGAGCTTGGGTTGTTAATAAAGTAATGCGCATGAAGGTAAAGAGAGGCATAGGCTTAAAATGTAAAACCAAACGAAAAACAAAGAAAGGAGGAATCATTCCATTGCTATTTCCAGCATTAACAGCACTTGGATAAATCATTGGAGGAGTTTAGGCAGTTGGTAGAGCAGTTAAATCAAAAGGTAAATGAAAGTATTTAAAACAATTTAAAATTGGTCAAAGACAAAAAAATTTGAAACGTGGGGAAAAAGGCAGAAAGTCCGAAATAGTCTTCCAAAATGTGCATTAACAAACAAAGATATTAATGTATTTGTAAAGAAACTGGATATTCCCTATTTCCGAGGTGTGTATATTAGAGACAATTTACCAAAGAAGATGAATCATCATGAATGTGTGATTGTTAATTTAGACTTGATACAAAATGAGTAACACATTGGGTTGCATTAATTAAGAATGTAAATCATTCATTGTATTACTACAGTTTCGGCGATTTACATCCTCTAATTGAAATACATAATTATTTTTTAACATGCAATTAAGGTATAATTACAAAATACCTAAATACAATCAATTGTGGTCATTTATGTTTAAGTTTTTTGCCTATAAATAGGGTATGTAAGTAATTGTATTAGCAAAACATAATAGTAACAAGTCAATTACATTAATGTTAAATGGAAATTTGTCGCAATTGCATGCAGTATATTTCCCAGCTTTGGAGTTTGATGGAGAATGCAAATGAGTCTAATCGAATTCGTAACTTACAACAGCAATACCAAACATTGATATGAATAACCAATAATTTATGGCTAATATTGGAGAAACAAATACAAGATTGTGATACCGGCAGGATCTTATGAGTTGGATGACTTAGAAACATTCATTAAAGCTGCATTACCTGAAGATGTACATTTCAGATTACATGGAAATCCAAATACGTTAACTAGTGCAATGTATAATAATGTCGTTATCAAGTTCTCGGAAGACAATCCAATTGTAAATATGTTAGGTTACGAACTGGGAGTATATCCAGCTAATCAGCTACACAAATCATCAAAACAGGTTAATATATTATTGGTAAATGTATGTTGCATAAATGTTAAGATTGTAGCCGGTTCACATTTGAATGGAAAACCGACAAATACAATGCATGAATTCACGTGTGCTGTGGCTCCAGTAAATAAAATAAAATTGAAAACCAAATATTTTGATATATCTTCCAGTAATAGTGAATAATTTTGATGAAATAGTTGTTACAATTGTCGATCAAGATGGTCAACTTATTAATTTTAGAAACGAAGAAATACAGTCTGTTTACATTTTTAAAAAGTTATATAAACTGTTGCATTCCGTTGCACATTACAATCATGATGAGTATTGTGTGCAACATAAAATTTGTTCATAAAGTAGATGGTTCTTTTAAGAACTATGTCACTAAGGAACATATTTCGCAGAAAAGAAATATAAAAAGACTTAAACACAAGCATAAGATGCTCACTTCAAATAAGTTACCCATGAAGTTAACACGAGGCAACGAATTGTACTTAAAAGTATTAGGATATACTGTTAATTGAAATGAAATACATACTTAATGTTGAAGGAGCGATCAGCTATGAAAATGCAGTTACCAATACGGAAATACATGTGTATGAACCATTCCGAGCTGTAGCTTTTCTTAACATTGAAGGTGTTGACAAGAGAAATGGTTGTAGAGTAGATCCACTTTCTTCGTCATCATCAAAAAAATCGAACACATTTTCGCCAAAGCATCTGGCCCGTTCAATAAATCATTAAAATAATCCCAGTTAAAATCTGTAAGTTCTTTGTTAAAATCTTGGGTGGATAAGCCAAGAAAATAATACTCATACAAGTGCGACATGCTAAGGCGAACCGAACTGACAAACAACTGGAAATAGTGGAAGGGGCCATAGACACTAAAGCACTATTCATAAAAATTTCAAATTCCCAGGCAAACGTTCGAGAAGACTGATATCACCCCTACAATGAGGATTCAGAAGTCCAAACACCCAGCCCCCTCCCTTCCAGCACTCCCGACTTTCAAATATCCTCAAGGCAACACCCCAACCTCTGAGACAAACCCTCTGCTAAGTTTCTTTCTCGAATGAATACCATTTATTTGTCACTAAAATAACTTCTGCTTTATAATAAATCAATTATGTTTAATAATCAATTAAAAGGATAAACACAGTCAAGAAAGTGATATATATAATTTATAGAAAAACTAAGTACTATATTACATAATTACCATTCATGCTTGCTATTATCCCTCTTTAAACTTCTCTAAGATTACTTTAATTTTTTTTGATGTATTATTATTCATTACTTTGTTTTCGAATATTTAAATGTAATTAATTTGTAATAGAATGAAGTATTACGTTTAATAATTTATGACATCACCCAGTATTTCTGCAAACCTTAAATTTTCCTAATATATTTTTTTATTCAAAATATATCTTATCTTAAACAAGAAATGTGTTACGCTTTACTATCTAATTTTATTATATATGTTCCCGTTTCTTATTCTGTATATTGTTAATCATATTTTCGTTAAACATATACTGATTTTTTTTTCCATTAATGTGCCCGAACATGTTTTCGATATGGTTAAAATTATATTTTATAAGATTTTTTTATAATTCGTTGGTAAAGGTTGCTGTGTGTGGTAGTAAAAGTTGTTTCAGAAATATTGTTAATTTTTAATATAGGTTTACTATAGTTATTTAAATGTATTTATATTTCCCTGTGTAATGGATCTTGCAAAGTGAATATTAATTGTTATCAAGTACAAAACATAATATTTTGCTCGAGAAATTTCAAACAGCTAGTAAGATGTTTTGACCATGGTATCCATGATGGTTAAAATCATTGACCTGAAGTCTCCTCCCCTCCAGGATGGACCTTGGCAGTTTGCTTTGTGAGAAGAGACACTTTCCCTAAGGTATAATAATGAAACCGAAATGCATTCTGCAGAGGTTTATTGGAGTCAGGAGGGCAACCTCTGAGGTTTGGGGTTTTGTAGTTGGTACTATTGGAAAAAAAAATGTTGAAATTTAACCTTGAAGGTTTATGACTCTGGAGAATGAGCGGTCACACTGCTAATGTCGTAGATCTCTAAACATAATCGTTTTTTCGTGTCTGAAGACATTGGCAAATGCTACAAGTCTAAGATTTCTAAGCTAGTATATATTTGTTAACTAATAATGTTTGATTGGAAAAATTCCACATGATTAATTTTAGGTTAAACATCTATAAAATTGACTATATCTAGTTTTTTCACGTGCAGGAACGAATTTATATTTATTTAATTTACAGTGATTCGTTCTTTATTCCTTTTATGATTATACTGTTAGTAACTGGAAAACTAACTGTTATCAAGCATCTCTTACCCGATATGGTATATACTATTGTCAATTATATAAAAAAAATTAGAGTGTTTGCTTCCAGAAATTTTCTCTCTCTCTGTCGAGAAAATATTTTTCTTAGAAAAACAAGTTCAGTTTAGTATAAGGGATGGGTTAAATAAATGTAAATATTCATTTTACAACATATGTTTATGGGGGAAAAATGTATACAAATACAAGCTGTTAAAAAAAAAAACATTTTAACACGCAGAAAAGCAAATACAAATTTCTTCAAAACATACACAAATAACTACAGGATGTCTTAAAACATAACATCAAACAAGTATAGAATGATCCAAAAATGTATTTACAACACCGACAAATATAGATTGTCACACAATTATTTCTTTCTGTAACAAAGTCTAAATGGTTTGCTGCAACGTACTAATAACTTGCTGATATTCAATATACATTTAGATTTCTGTATGCACAAGCATGTGATTTTGTTCTCTTGATCTGTCTTTACAAACTAGTGTATATCATACAAGCAATTACTTTTATATTAAATTTCATTCATCCTAAATAATGTCATATGACTCGAATAATTTCCACAGGTGATTCGGGAGGAGAATCATTATAGTATGTTTCACCCGTCAGACATCATTGCCCAAGTTAGCATTCATTTTGAGTATTCCTCTGCAGAGAAGAATGTCGAATTAGATACATATGTTTTACACTATTGTTTGAGCGAGGGGCAATTGTATTCTTTTTGAATATCTATTACTTTCCCATTATACACACTTTCGAAAATGTGTTTTTGCTCAACTCCACCTACATATATTTCGTAATTATTTAGGCAATGTTTGCAAGTATCTTCAATATTCTCTTACTTTATACAGCCACTTTCCCAGTTTAAACCATGGTGATGGTTAGTAACCCATATATTTGTTTTTTGTATCTGGGAGTTAGATATTTCCAGTGAAATGGTGGTTTGAAGCTGAATACAGTTGTATGTTCTTCCATGTCAGCAATAGTTAATTCTTTAATGATTTTTTTTTTACAGATGGAAATCTTTGCACATTGCAAAAATCTCGTCATAGGAGTGGTTTGTCATCTACTGGCTCAATTCATTATTTTCACCAGCTTATCTCTTACATTGTAACTCACTAATCTATGGTGAATTATCAGAGCATAAGCTTACGTATTTGCCGGAATTTATGTATTTACAATAAGTCCAATTTGTGAAACAATCATGCTATTTGTAATTGTGTCATCTTGTTTGCTTACATCAAACACAAATAACACTCCTCTACTTTTAAATGATTTGGGTTCTATGATTGCTGAACTGTTTTTGTTATAATATGTTTCCTGAAACTTTGTATACATATCATAGGAAATAAGGAATTCCCCATTAGCAAAGTTCATATTTAAATCCACATAGGGGGAAGCTTGACTGTTTAGATATAGTTTAATATTTTAATATGTAAAAATTGAATGCTGTGACTTGTTATTTATTAGTTTGAAAATTTCCTCTGTGCCACTACTTTGTGAATTATTGGATGAGTCATAAGTACTTATATATCAAATTAAAATAAAATGTTCTTGAGACAATTAGGTGGTGGTAAGTTGTTTCTTTGAATTTAAAGTCAAATTATCTTTAGTGCTCGCATTAAACAAAAAAATTTTTAACAAGTTTGTTGAAAAACGAGAAGAAATAACATTTCAATTAAAACACACTCTGAAGAGAACTTACATAAAATGTTGGAGAAAAACATACATGTCTGAATGAATGAATTATGAGACGGAAGAAACAGACTTGAATATCTCGAGAAAACTTTGCCAGGCTGCTGATCAAGAACCGTAGGGAATTACACAACTTAAAGTCACACACACAAAAACCTTTTCAGGGCCAGGTAGAAAGAGCCCTTAGTGGCACACCACAATGTTTCTCCGCTGTCCTACAACTGGGAGAGTTCAACCAATTTTGAAATAAAAATCTTTTTCTCACAGCAGCAGCAAGATTACAACTTTGGCAACTGAAGATTCAACATGACACTTACTGATAAAAAAAAACAGTCATACTTTATACAAAAGACAGAAAACATAATTGGAAAACTTCTTTTTAAAAAATCTATTTATCCTTCTTTACATAGTAAACAGATACGAAATGGCTGCCATTTTCCTTTAAATTTAAGTTAAATTTGCCATTTTAAGAAAATCAGTTGAAATATCGTGAAATATAATAGATTTAAGCTTTGCTAGCAGTCATTTCAACCTGGATACATGTTATTTCAGTAATATCATGTAGATATTTATTTTCTAGGGACAGCAATTTGTAAATATCTATGCATTTTATGTTAGAAATTCAGAAGTGGGAAAACTACACATAAAAATATGCACAAATATTTTTAGAAAAAACTCATTGAAAGTAAAATAAATTTCGAACAAGTTTGTTTAACGTATGTTTTAAATGTTTGAAAATAAAGCTGAACCTGAGTAAATTCTTACATTGTTATAGTTCAAACTTGTGTAAGTATGAACTATACAAAAAATCTGTCTTATATCTGTATTGGTATGAAAATGAATAATGTATTAGTTAAAAGTGTGCTGGAAAACATAAATAAAGTTTACTGGAAAATGGTTTATATATTTTTTTAATTGAATTTATTGTGTGTTAAAGACATTTGGAACTTATCTCTTAGTGATGAGGAAAAATAAACTTTTATCTGCAGGACTTGTGAAATTTATTTATTTCGCTGGAAATATACCAATCTCTTGCATCACGAGGAATAGGAGGAAGCTTCAACGTTCCAGCGAAAAAAGAAGTTTGTTGGGAGGAGTGGTGAGGGGAGAGGGGCAGGCAGCTAGCCCAGGTAAGTTCTAAATCCGCTGCTGCCCCCCTAGAGAAAGTGCCGCTTTGACCTTTAAACAAGGCTCCATTTATAGCCAAGGCAGAGCTCTGGGGGTGAAGGGCCAGGCCTGCATGGATCGGCCAGATCCCAAGATATCTGAAAGCACGGCATTGGTAAGGGCAGTTCTTGGGCGGTGTATGCGGAGGGTCTGTTTGCCGCTAAACAGGTTCTTGCAGTGTTGAATCGATACCAGGGTGTGTGGCCCGGAGCTTTGGAAACTACAAAAATGAACTCTGTGTTGGGGCGGGACCAAGGCTGCATGGACAGAGTATTCCTCTGAAAAAAAACACATTCTTGGCCAGTGTAAGGGGAGTGGGGTGGTTGACCTTGGGCAGGAACAATGCGGAGACTTCTCGCGGGCTTCCGCCATCTTAGTTCTTTGCCAACTCTCATGCTGCATAGATGCGACACTGGAACTCTCGACTTCACCAGCCTTTGGAGCGTGAAAACTGCGATTCTCATTAAGCAGTATTATATGCACCAGGGTTCAGATCTCGTTCACAGTTTCTGTAAACTATAGTGTGAAATATTTGTTGTAAGTCTTTAAGTTATTGTGTGATTGTTCATTTATCGTGTAAACCCTGTTTCTGTGTTCGATAGACGAAACTTCATAGCATTTTAAAAAAACATTTTTGTTACCAAGTGCCATGAATTTCACATACTTGGCGGAAAGAAATTTGTATTATGTCCGTTATTTTTAAATAATTCACTATTATACATTCACATACTTGTACGACAAATAGTGTAATCAAAACATTAGTAGTAGCTTGGTAGGGAAATAGGTTCTGTCAGTCATAAATTTCAACTCAGCCATGCTCCACATAACAGCTTATAAGCAGGCACGCATCATATGATCCATTCATTCATTGACTGGAGGTGGACGGATGTGTTTTGGGGGAGCTCCTTGTACGATTTCATTACATGTATTTCTATTGTGTCTGTTTAGAATTCAAAATGCGATTTTGGAAATCTTTATTTGTTCGTATTAACTGGCAATGGTAAATCATTGTCTGTGTGTTTCGCTAATTAAACTGTACGCGGTGCCTGGAAGGGATACATTTTTCTATATATAAATCAGGATGCGTATGAGTTGTGTGTAAATTGTATTCACATCTATTTCCGAATAGCTATAATCTTAGTTGCTTGTCAGCCTCCGAACGTGCTCCATGTATATATAGTCAGGCTCTCGACGTAAGCTTGACTCGTTCATTGACTGGCCTCCGAGGCAGACAGATGTGTTTTTTGGGGAGCTCCTGGTGCGATTCCATTTCATGTTTAGTCATTTTCATGTACTTGTGTTTGTTAGCCATTTCTTTTATTTTCACCTCAGTCTATAATAAAACATAGGTTATAAGTTGGCATAAGTCCTATATCCAAGTCAGTGCTTCACTGAACGAATAGACGTATATTAAACATTTTCTATTTTTATGCATGTTAAACAATTATTTTTTCTTTATATGTAATGTATCTTCTTATTGTATTCGTTTAGTTAATAGGGAGTATTTTGCTTCGTAAATTAATTAATTTTATACTGCACACTCACGTAATTGTGTTCGTTTGTTACACTTACGATAGTACAGCACTAAGTTAAGGCTTATGTCCCAAGGACATTTGTTATTATAAGGCAATTAGGTTATTTTGATTTAGATTTTATTAATTAACACCATTCTTTCCTCAGGCTGTACCATCTTGTCCCAGATATCCAAAAACCAGCGAGTGTTGGCCCAGCTGACACTCACTGGCAACTCACTTATTTCTGTTCAATTTTTCAGGTTCTACTGGGGAAGCGGGGGGAGAGGCTCGATAGCACCACTTCCCCCACCATAGAGGTGTGCAAACACCTCCCTGGTTACGCCAGCGTCCCTTCAACTAGGCAAGGCAAAGTATAAATAAAGTTCCTGCCCCCTCTCTGCTAGCTTTTTCATCTCTACTAACACTAGTGTGTTCCATTCACACTCTGTCTCCTGTAGCATTTCTGTTTAATGCATGAATATTTTTGCATTCTATTCTGTCGGCTGGGTTTTTACGGTGTCTATGATGGTTTTTCCCAGTCTCTTCTAGTGATCGCTTAGCTATATGTGCACTTAGGGAGGTAGTCATGGCCCCAATTGCAAGCCATGGCTGCCCAATCCCACTCTGCTGTGATGCATGTCTCCTCGCACGATTTCCTTCCTTGTAGGTGTAATGGGTTAGCCGTGAGATGCAATAAAATCCCGCCCTACACACCAGGCTTTCACTTAACAGTTATAGGGTAGTTAGAAAAAAATCGGCTCCGAATCACGAGGCGAGCTGTCGTGGAATGAACATTGTGCTCATGGAGGCTCTATCCAGGATCTGCCCACGGCTTGAGGACCAGCGAAGGCGAGGTGCTTCTGAAATTGGGGTGGGACCATGCCGGAGGGCACACAGAACTGTGAAGATGCTCACATTAGCGTAGCAGGATTTGGGGGGTCCCCAATTTAAAAAAAATTTTTTACTCCGGACCAGTCTTCAGTTCAGTGGTTTTGTAAGCAGGCCTATGGCGGCCTGTGCACAAGAAGTAATTTTGGTCGCTTATAGCACTGGGTTTTCTCTGGATCATAGTCCCTGAGGGCAGTAATAAGCGGGTTATTATGCTCTTGGCATGAGTGATAGAATTGCTTGGCAATTTTATGAAAAACTTCTAGCAAAAGATCCTGCTTCAGCTCGGAGTGCAAGTATCTTATGGGGATATAACGAGGTGCATTAACAGCCTGTCTGAGGCATCTATCTTGTACCACCTGCAGTTTTTGAATATGATATTTAGCATAATAGGCCCAGGCAGATGCCGCATATATAATTATGGGGCGAATCATTGAGGTATAGATTCATATCTCATTGTGTGGCTGATGGCCAGGTCCGCTTTTTATTATAGGATATAAGGCTGACATGCGAGCATGAGAAAGATTCCTTTTGTTTTCCACGTGGTGCCACCATATCAGCCTGTTATCTAGGGCGACGCCTAAATATTTCAGGTAATCTTTATACGGAATATTCTCGCCGAAAAATGTGAGCTTGGGGGAGATTTGGGGGGGCTGTGTCATCGGCTGAAGACTACCGTCTCGCATTTGCCGACATCAACTTTAATTCTCCACAGGTGGAAATAGTTTTCCAGCTGGTTAAGCTGTTCCTATGAGCGCTGAATGGCATTTTCAGCGCTACGCGAGTGAGTATATATGACTGTATAATCAGCATATACTCCTAGATTATTGTGTCAGTTGGAAGGTGTGGCAAATCGTGTGAACCTAGAATACTGCCTTGAGGGACTCCGGCCCTAATCTCTTTCAAGTCTGAAGGCCCCTCCTGCAGAAACTGCAAATGAGCGACCGGCTAGATAACATTATTTTTATTTTACATAACAGTACGGGAAATTCTTTTCAAATAAATTACAATCTAAGCTTGCATGAAAAACCGTGTCAAAGATTTTTTTCAACTTCGAGGAAGACTGCAGCTGTATATTGTCGCCAGTTGAATGTAGTAGTTATGTGCTCAGTGAGCCGTACTAACTGATGAACTGTAGAGTGGCTTTTTCTGAAGTCAAACTCCAGTGGTGTTTATTCCATGGACACAAGGTAAGCAATGCTTATCCTATACATATTGGAAATGCTTGACTCTTTATAGTTTTCACGTTAATTTTTCATTTAAACACATTTAATTCCGAGTTTCCAGTTTTAGATTCGAGAACCAGAATTGTTGTAACTCCCATACTGTACACGCATAGTGTTTCTAACTAGTATTTATTTCCACAAACTGGAGGGACTAGCGATGAATCAAACTCGCAAGGGTTCCTTCGGCAGGGTAAGCAGTCGTTCTGTTTGCGTCCTTCAGTCCTGCATTTTTCTTTGGAAAGTGGATGGAAGTGTTCAGGAAAACGGGAGTTTCCTTATAATTTGTAATATGGTCTCTAAATAATTTTCTGTTTCATTATTATTGCATTCATTTCGTTTCCGTTTTTATAATTAATGTTAGGTATTATAAAACGGTAAATACATGTGGAGGGTAAACAAAGTTGGAAGTTGAATTTGTTAGTAGAAATTAAAATGGAACCACAGCCCGGCACTAGTAAATGTTATCTAAAACACTCAAATATGTGGGGCTATTATACTGCTTGCCCTGTAAAAAAAAAAAACTCATTACACACCACTGTCAAACTGTTTGTTAGGGAAAATATTAGGGGTTATTATATGCTGCTCAAGTTGGCTAAGTATAACTCGTCCATGGATCTTAGAGAGCGCACTAAGAAGGGTAATAGAGTGGTAGTTTGTGAAAATGTTTTTTCTTTGCCAGGCTGGGATAAAATAATTTCTTTGGCACTCTTTCAGGGGTTAAGAAAATGAGTATGAGTAAAAATTGCATTTATGCACTCGACCATAGCCTCGAACATGCTGTCAGGCAGCTGTTTAAGAACTATAGCCTGGAGGAAGTTGAACCCAGGGACTTTATGGGTATTCATATATTTAATAATACGTTTTACCTCGACGGCGTGCGTTAGTTCTGGTTCGTCAGCTGAAGGCTGGCGAAGACGCACTCTGGGATTCTTTTATGTGAGCTGTACGTACTGGGTCACTGGGATTGGTGTTTGGCTGGAACATCGATTCTAAGAATGTAGCTACAGCATCAGCATTCTGCTGAGGCGTGTAAGCTACCCCTGCGTTGCTTTGAAGAGGCGGGATTGTATCACACTTTTTTAAAAGCGCCTTAGTCATGTGCCATAAGCTGTTGTCAGTAGTATTTAATTGCGATAGCTTGTTATACCAGCTTGTTATCCATCGGGATTATTCCCTATTAATTTATTCTGTAATATCATTAATTTGAGCTCTCAGTTGCCTTGTAGGTACTCGGGAATAGCACCTGCGCAGTCTATTCTTCTGTGCAATTAGCTCCCTAATATTGTCAGGACACGAATCATTGCGACGTTTTGGAGTTCTCTCTGGGGCATAATTACTAATCCCTGACTGAATTAACTCTGTGATGTGGTTAATCGCAGTGTCTAATTTTTTAGGGGAATCTATATGGACTGGCAAGTTCAACTGTTCATCTAAATAATCGCGAAAGCCATGCCAGCTCGCATGCTTAAGAACCTTTATTATTCGCTTTGTCATACTGTAATATCCAGGGGATTAAAAAGTATATGGACTAGGTAATGATCCGAGGCCAGGTCATGGAGTAAGCCTACTTGGAAATTAGAAGTACTTATAATTTAATCCCTTGCTGAGCACGATATCTAAGATATCTGGTTGGTAATTAATTTTAGAAGGCTCAAAAGTTAGTTCCAAGGGCGCTTGAACATAATAATTACGTTGCTCCTGATGTCGAAATAAAGCGTTGCCATTGGTTGTTCGTGAACTGCAAGTCCAGGCGGACGTTTTGCATTTTAGTCTCCAACAGCCAAACTTACTGGGGAAATATTCATTTATTCGTATAAGCATAAGTCGTGTAAAGACACTCATGATCTGGCTTCGCGCCAATTTTAACAGTGTAACAGAACCCCGGCAAAATGTATGAGGTTGTTCTCGTGAAGAACGTTAGAAATAAACCCAGTAAAATAACGTAGATGGTGTCACGTGTTTTATTCGAATCGCCTTCGAGCATTTCAGGGCGCAGGTCCTCATCTTCCCGCCAAAAGTGTCGCATGTTTCAAGAGTACTTTGTATGTCTTCGAGTGCAATGTGCTTAAACATTCGTAAATCAGTATGGGCGCGCGGTCAACCCCAATAGTCCACCGCGTAGTACTCGATTAAAATTGGAACATATCTGAAGAGTAGCAGGGCAGCACGCGCGAGGGATTGCCGCCTTTGATCGTCGGCACACAATCCTGAGACAGAAAAGTCAGCTCTCCAACATCATCACTGCATTGTTCGTCGAACAATGCCTGGCGCCCTGGGTAACTGTATATTTCCAACACCTTTTTCCAGGTTCATTATTTTACTGCTCTTCAAAACCTAAAAAGCCCAATCTCACACCAAGCCTAGCCGTCAAGGTTTTGAGAGTCAATGAGGGTAAGGTCAGTATGGAGCAATGCCGGAATGAAAAGGTGGGGGAAACTGTAGACCCCAGAGAAAACCCGCTGATCGTCTGTCACGATTCCAACATGCGAAAATCCAGTGACCCGGCCGAGAATTGAACTTGGTTCGCCTTGGTGGAAGGTGAGAAGGCTAACAGCTCAGCCACCATGGTCCTTCACAGTGTAAAGGAGGGCAGTTAGTAACCCAAAACAAGGCTACTGTTGACGTAAAACATCACACTACAAAATTCTAAAAATTGTGTTAAGCACCCATGATGGATTCTGATGCCAGTTAAGGCTGTTACTAAATTCTCAAAAAATGCATACTTGTGCGTACTTGTCCCCGGAAGTGACATCACCGTGTGTATACTAGCGCTGTTTTAATTCCCAGTATAGTAAACACAGGGTATATACTTGGTAAGTATTTGAAACTATATACTTGCTGGGCATACTTACGAACTTACGACATTCGCCATATTATATTCCAGGTGTGAAAATTAACTTGTATGTTTTGTGGTTATAAAGCTCGCGAGTTTTAAAAGTTAACAAGTATTTATAAAATTTTGTTCTGTTGTATGTGTAAATAATTGTCAGTTTGATAATTTTGCTTCCAATTATGAATAAGATTCTGAGTGTTTTGTACACGTATGCAGCATATTTCCCAGGTGTATGCTTACAAATAATATTAAATTTGTAATCCGAATTTTCAAGTTATTACAAACCGCGTTGAATTGTATTCCTCTTTCTTTTGTTATCAATGTGTAAATTTCAAACACATGGTAACGTACGTCGAGGGACGAGGAAAGAATGCCATTTTCTGTGTAATGCCACTTTACATGCGGTAAATAAATGCAACAAATCCCATAACTGCCCTAATTTGTTTACAATCTTCCAATGACGTGATAAAGCAATATCCCAAGGCTATTGGTGTGGTATGAATACTTGTGAAATCGAGAAAAGCGGAACAGATAAACATAACCTCAGAATACCGAGGTGCAAGAATTTCTATATTTCTGCAATTTGTTTTTCTGCTGTACAATTTTTATTCAAAGTGTACAACGACCAAAAAACTGACATAGTGGCATATTTGATGTATTAGTTTTCGTTCAAAACAACACACACCTGTTGTATTGCTGCTCTGCCAAGCAACCAGTGTACAGCAATATTTCTGCGCCACCTTTCATTTCCCTCCTGTATATAATATGCGCCCACTAATGCTCCTATTAATTCCTCATTCCCTGTTAAAGCCATGTATCAGCGCTTAAACTAGTACAAAACCATGACACAAAAATAAATAAATGTTTATACGGTTATGTGGGAAGTTGTAACGTATTTATAACACCATATTGCAGCGAATTTTTATATTCTCACATAGTTTCTGATGTTTTCACAAGAATGTGCGACCAGTCTAACATGAATAGCTGATAACATGTCCGAATAATTTCAACAAGTTCACGAATAGTACACATCACTGCTAGTACGCAGATGTATATACTTAACAAGTATAAACTGAGAATTCAGAAACAGCCTAAGTACGTCATGTTTATAATTAAAATTACATTGTTGATCTTGATCGCAGGTATTGCATAAGGAGAAGAGAAGTAGAAGCTTATTATTTTTAAAACCTACCTTAAAACGAAGAGGAGAGTCGGAGGTCCAGGGTAGAGATAGGACCTAAGTGCGTCTCAGGTCTGAGCACCTATCGCATAGACATGCAGGGAGGTTCCTTACTACAAGGGCTCGCGGCTTTACTGGGATTGGGAAAACTTGACCGCGATTGGGGCCAAGTTTACATCCCATGTTAACTTAATCTGAACTACGATGGAGGGGGAAAAAACCGGCATAGGTGCCGTAAAAACCCCTCGGCAGAAAATAATTGCAAGATTGCATGCAATTTGTGAAGTAGAATAAGATTTCTACTAGAACAGAGGATGGGAAAGGACATTCTTTATTGAAAAGGTTTTTTAAACACTAGAAGAGAAAGATTGGTAGGGGGACTATCTTTTGCTTTACTGGTCACGCTGGATTTAGTTTGTAACCAGGTAGGTGGGGGGTACCAGTCCCCCAGGTGGAGGGAAGATGCGCTATTGGGCATTACCCCTCCCGTGCCGCCAGTCGACACTTGAAACAGAAAGAGGAAGAGAAAAGGAAGAGGTGGTGGAGACTCCCTAGGTGGACAGCCTGCCTCAGGCGAATGTGCTTGGCGGTGCACCAGAGAGCACACTAGCAGCACTAAGGCGCTGCATCGGACCATACATACTGCACCCCCTCCCCCCTTCCGAAGCGCGACTGCCATGTGTAGCGCGATAACTTGAGACTTGGTCACCTTGAAGTGTCTTCTTCAGCTTCTAGGTGATGTGTTACTTGGAGTCTTGAGGGAAAGTTGCAGTGTCTTGAGGTGCTGTGCAATGTGACACACACAGCCACCCAACGCCGAGCCATCTGGATATTCAGGCGTACGTTTTGGCTTGTGACTATGGGCTCATCGTGCTTCGCAGGGTTTTGTATTATAAGTAATAAAATTGGTACTGGGATGTGTTAGATCGCAGTGGTGTGCACCACGTGTGTGCTAGTGCGCACAGACGTCACAGGTGTTCGCTGTGGGGTGTGTGGTATTAAATTACTACGGCGGCCTGTGCGCCAATACCGATTTAGGCCACTCGTACCTCTGGGTTTGGTCGGGGTCATAGTCCCCTAGGACGCTAATGAGGGGATTGTTTGAGTCAAGGTATGTAGTATAGAACTTCCTTGCCGTGTCCTGAATTACTTCAAACAGCATTGGCTGTTGAAGTTCAGCATGTAATTCGCAAGGAGGGAATATATCTGGGTACATGGGCAGATATTTTGAGGCATTTATTTTGCACGCGCTGTAGTTTTCCCATGTATATCTTAGCTCAGTATGCCCAGGCTGCCGCTGCGTATAATAGTATAGGGCGGATGAGGGATTTGTATATTACAATCCCACTATGCAGTGTCAGGCCACCTCTAAAGTTGAACACTGGACAGAGGGCCGTAGGGCGGGATAGGGCTTGCTGGCGCTTGGCAGTAGCATGGGAAGGCCATGACAGCGCCCTGTCCATGGTGAAACCGAGGTTTTAACCTCGGTTTTATAAGGAATATTTTCCTGGAACTGTGTAATGGGCGGGAGAGCCTGAGGTATGCGCTTGCGTGTAAAAATCTTAATTCGCCATTTGCGAAAATATGGCTCGAGTGTATTTAAGTGGTCTTGGGCATATCACACAGCCATGTTCAAGTCACTGGAGCGAGTGTAAAGCACTGTGCCATCTGCATAGACACCAAGTTGGGCAGTCCAGGCAGAAGGGCACGGGATATCATGTGTGTATAGATTGAACAACACTGGCCCCAGTATGTTTCCCTGGGAACACCAGCTCTAATTACTTTATGCTCGGATGTGACTCCTTCCACAGTGACGGCAAATTTGCGTCTGCCAAGGTACAAGTGCAGTAACTTGACATAGCAGTCGGGGAAATGAGTGGAATAAAGATTGTGTACCAAGCCTGCATGAAAAACCCTGTCGAAAACCTTTTCAACATCTAGGAATACTGCAGCTGTGTAATGTCTCCAGTTGAGAGCTTGAGTTATATACTCAGTTAATCTCACAAGCTGGTGTGTTGTGGAGTGCTTTTGTTTAAAACCAAACTGTCCATTTGGAATTAAGTGTTCAGCCGCAAAGTGTTTTTCAGGTCTGTTGAGTATAACTTTCTCAAATATTTTTGAGAGTACGCTCAGCAGGATGAGGAGGCGGTAGTTCTGAGGCTGTTTTTTTTTATCTTTCCCAGGCTTTAGGAAAACGGTAACATTTGCCAGTTTCCACAGAGCAGGGAAGTGCGCGAGTTTGAAGCTGGTGTTGAGCAGTTCAGCCACGGCTTCTAGTGTACTGTCTGGTACTTGGCAAAGTGTTAGGGCTTGTATTTCATCAAAGCCAGGGGCATTGCTGAGCTTCACGCGGCGAATAATACGGTTTATTTCATTCGTGTGCGTATATTCCGGTTTCACTGCTGTAGGTTGTTGCAGGCGGAAGGATAGTTCGCGATAAATATGTGTTGAGTGCTGGGGATCCTTTGGAACAGCATTGGGCTGGAAGACCTGCTCTAAATACGAAGCAAGGGTTTCAGCTTTCTGCTGCGGGACGTGGACAGGGCCATTTTGTGTTTGTAAAGGAGGAACAATATCTCGTTTATTAATGAAAGCCTTGACAGTTTTCCAAAGGATGTTGTCTGCAATTTTAAGTTGGGATACTTTTTTGTCCCAGTGTCCTTCTCGCCAAATGTGTATTTCAGTGTCTATTTGCTCTCGTATTTCATTAACAAGAGTTTTGGTGTGCGAAGGTCGGGTGCGCGAGTAATGCCTGCGAAGTCTGTTTTATTTTTTTGAGAGATTAAATCTCTTATATAAACTGAAAGTGTGTTTTCATTTGGCTTAATTTGTTTTGTGGGGACAAAGTTGGCAATATCGCGCTGTATACACTCGGTAGTTGTGTTTACGGGGCAGTGTCAATTTTTTCGGATGTGTCTAGAGGAAAGGGCAATGTCAGCTCTTCCTCCAAATACCCCTGGAAGCCACGCCAATTTGCGTGTTTAAAGTCTCTAAAAGTACCATTCTGGGTCGTTTCAGTATCTAGTGGCACGAACTCAGCATGAACAGCAATGGATTTGGGCGCGATGTTGGTAAGTTCTTCCAGGTCGGCAGCTGTTAAAGTGCGACCTGACGGACAGTATACAGCATATAAGGCTGTGTGTTGTGTGCCTAGCTTTAATTCAGCCCCTACTGCTTCCACAGTAGCAAGCTGGGGTCGCTTGGCAGCGAAGCACTTGATAGAATTGTGTACTAATACAAGTACTCCGCCTCCTTGCCTGTCTTCCCGATCTGCGCGGAAAACAGTGTAGCCTGGGACTGAAAACCTAACTCGGGGGTTTAAATAGGTCTCATTAATATCTGCGAGTGGTATTTAATTCCCAATTAGCTCGTGTTGTTTGTCGCGAATGCCTCGAGCATTCCAGTATAAAGTTGTATTTATTGTACTGATCGTGTGTATATAGCGCCGCATTAGGCGTCATTTTTGGTGACAAAGTTAGCCACTGTCAGGGTAAAACCTACAGTAGCAGTGGCTTTAGTGCGCAATTCGGTGGTTGGGTCTGCCCAGATCACAATGAGCTGAAGCAGAGTTTCAAATAAAGTCGAGCGAAGTTGCCTTTACTTCGGCAGATTTGCTCTCTGCATGTTTGCGAGTTTGTTGTATGACTGCTGCTCGCTCAACTTCCATGGAAAAGCATTGTTCCACAGGAGTTGGCAGAGACGTTTTCTGATTGGCCGGAGCTGCTGGCTTATGCGAGAAGGCGGGCGGCAACAATGGCGCGCTCGGCTGTGAGGCGGTGGGCGGAGCAGTTATTGTACTCGTTCGCACGGAGTCTTGAGACTGTTTTGAAGTTTTTTCCTGAGTAATAGGGTTCATTTTCCCTTTAGGAGATGGTTGAGACTGTTTATTTTGGTTGCTCCTCGGCTTGGAGGGGTTTGCCAGGGGACGATAACACATCTCGTACTCTTGTTGGTACTGCAGTGTGTTATAATAATGTTGTGCCCGAACTGGCCCGGGGTTTGCGTATACCAGCACAAATGTGTTTCGTGGGGGCCTGTTGTTTCTCCCCACAGTCGTCCAAGCATTCGCAGAGGGGGCTGAGGCAGGGATAAACTCCTGCTGTGTTTGCTCTTGGTTTGCCCTTGAGGCATTGTATTATTCATTCGTACGCAAGGACTCTGCAGACTGCTGCTGTCTTTTCCTGCGTTCGTCTTGGGGAAGGCGGCACCACTTTTCATTTTTGAAAGCTGGACAGCCGCAGTAGTTCGTCGCATGTTTGCCCTGGCATAGGACACGGGACTTTTTTGTCCTGGCCTTGTTCCGGACACTGAGTCGTCAAGTGTGCTCCGCCACAAAAACGACATTTCGGGGCGCAGTTCCAACCAGCAATTTGTGGTTGAAATGTTGGCACTTTGTGGGTTGTGGAGGGCCTTCAGGGCCGTGGTATTTCTCCACTCGGACTACAAGTCCGCACTGTCTATTCAGCTGCAGTGTTGCAGTGTTCACTATGGGGAGAGGGGAGGTCAATCCTGGCCAATCCTAATCGCATTCTGTTTCTCGAGTACATGGGGTGTACACTCGTGGGATTGAACCCTCGAGTAATCAGTTCTTCGTTAACCATTTTCAGGTCCATGTCCTTGGTCAATGGCTTTATTACCACCTTCAGTGGTATTTCATTCCTGGGCAACATCACACTGTAGCCCAGCCCTGAGGCGCGTATCATCTGTAATGCCAGGTGATAATCTTCAATTGTTGTCGCCTGGTAGGCAACGCCATCGGAGACGGCGCAATTTCACATATCTCCCTTGATTACCTGGCGCAGCTGTGCAGCCAGTGCATGGTAGGGTACCTCGGGGGTGTGAATCACTGTGATTGGCCGGATATCCGGCCACTTGGGGCGCTGCTCTGCAGTAGCTTGTACTGCGGTGTCGTCCGAGGCTTGGTGCACCTCGGCGATTTTCCTCTTTCTCCCTGCATCTGCTTGACCAGTGAGGAGAGGGGTCGCTGTACCCCCTCTAGGAGGGCGCTACAGTGAAAGAACCTCCCTTCTTCTCCCTTTCTAGCACTACTTCCTAGAAACGCACTTCCTAGATACGCACTCTCCCTCACCAAACCAGCTCCACTGACCACCCTCCTCTACCGGAGTCGGGCTAGGCAAAGCTGGCCGCCTAGGAGAATAAATTAATACCTCCTGGTTCACTTCAGGGCAACAGCCCACTGCTTCTTTCTTGTAGATTGCTCCAGTCTTCCAGGACATCTGTTCATTGTGTCCTATCGCCTCGGTGCGTCGGTGCGAAGTCATCCTCGATCTTTTGTACTTTTCTTTTTTGGAACTATTACTTTACAGATTCTATATATTCGCAAATTAAACAATGTCCTTAAGTACCCTTGCCCTCAAATATTCCGGTAATTAAAATCACTATGTATGCATAGAATAGCGTTGTCAGGTAACAATGTTTTATTACAGCGATAGTAGAATTATGTCAGTCATATTAATTTAATATGCGCACTCTTTCGTCTGGTTTATGTAAATGTTATAACTTTAACATGATATCGCATATCGTTGCTACCCAGTCAATAAACGCAGGTCTTAACTCTATACTGTCTGTTTTTAATGGCACACTGCATTTATTTACAAGTAAGACATGAATATTCATTTATGATGTTAATATTGTACAAAAATAATGTGCATGCTTTGCTTGGAAACCAAAAGAAGTTATGTTTACAGTGCTATCTATACTCTGCATGGCGCGGCGCGGCATGGCGGTGCGAAAGGCATGAGCGCGCAGGCACAGATCCGCACCTTTCTCAACTTTCATAAATATAATACATCAGCTGGCGAAAACTATTCCACGTGGCGTATTGCGGTTTCTTGCAAAATTGCATGCACAGTTCTGATCATGTTTTGAAGTACGCCGCAAGTTTTATAAGTGAAAGTATTGGTCATAAAATATTATTTTAATAACATCACGCATAGCACATTAAACATACGATTTGTCTTATGTAAAACACATTTTTTTTTAATGGCAAAGCACAACAGCCACATGCATAAAACATAAATATGTAGCATCGGCATACTCTCCAGTAGAGAAATTAAAATTTGGAGGGATTTTTACCTATTAGTTATTTCGTAACGGCAGTTCAAGTGAAGGCGCGTCAAGCGCTGCCAGACAGAGTGTCGAAGCTGTCACCCGAGTGCGATCCAGGTGACGGGATGCGCAGAAACGTTCGCAGAGGTCAACCAGTTGAGTTCACCTCCTAGCTCTTCCCTCCACGGGCATGAATTTGCTGCTATAAATAACGATCAATTTTCCTCGACATGGGTGCAATTAGTTTTTGAATGAGTTCTTAAAGGCTAATTTGGTAGATAGGACTTGACGTATTTTTGAAAGCAATATCATTAGAAATGAAACCAGAAACATATGCAACAGTAGTGAGACGATCACAAATACACACCTGCCTTACCCGGGACTCGAACACAGAATTTTTTCAAGTTGCACTATATTATAAGTAGATTGGATAAATTGTATCTCAATGCACATAACTGATGGTTCTAATTAATACTGTGCGTATAAAAAAAGTTTAGAATTTTGTTGAATTGTTTTATAGATACGACATATTTAGCTAAATTATTTATACTAACAAAATTTTAAAAACAAGAATTGTGCACGGAAATATGTCAGTTTACATGCCATAATGTAGCACTACTTGCGTGTAGCATTTGGTGGGAATTGGTTGATCGGTCCTCGAGATATGGCATAAAACCTTTATGTTTTTGACATGACGATCTTCAAAAATATAGGACAAAAAATTATGTATTAGCACATTCGATGATTGTATACTTATAGCCAGTAGACAAAGTTGATTTAAAATAGGTTACATAGTTTCACAGATATAGCACACTGAACTAAAATGATTTCTATAGCCACCATTCAGAATTTTTTAAAATACTATATTAGTATGGCATATCGCAGTAAAACTTCTCCAAATTTGGTAAGAATGGTTTGATATTTCCTCCAAAAATTAGATAAATACTTTACTTTTCATTGTGGGGTTACCTTACAAAATGGCAAACACGTGAGGCTCTATATATACAAATTTTATGGCTCTAATAGATATTGCTTACATTCAATCTTAAGTTGGAATTGGATACGTTAGTAAAATATACTAAGAATAATATTTACATAGCCACCATTTTGAAAATAAGTGGCTGTTCTACATAAAACATGCCAGTTTACACCACCTGCTGCAGTACTATTTGCTGGTAAATATGGTAGAAATCTTTAAATTGCTTCCTGAGATATTACATAAAAATGTATTAATTCATATGGCACTATCTTACAAAATGGCGGACAAAATATGCTTCGCATATATACAGTTGGAAGTTGCAATATCTACTGCCAGAATACAAAGATAAGTTGGAATAGATTATACTACTGAGACTATATAGCTTTCAAACTGTGTTTGTCATTGTTTCATTCAGTGGGTCACCGGTAGATTGGATCTCTAATGGTTTTTTGCTTTTTTTTTCCCCTCGTATATTACTACATTTACGAAAGGTCTAAAGGCTCGTTGTCGTAAGGTATTTAGCGCAGTCTTTTTAGGATGATAAAGATGTTAACACGTCGGCTCTGCATTCTTCAGAAGAAACCTCGTATCAAGCATTGGATATGAAGCATAAGTGATGTCATTGTGCTAAGGAGTATGTCGATGAGGGAAAGTTATGTTCTCATGAATGCCCCTGCCATAGAAAACCAACTCTCCATCTACATAGATGTTTGAA
The DNA here is from genome assembly GCA_029891345.1 of Dryococelus australis. Lineage (NCBI taxonomy): Eukaryota > Metazoa > Arthropoda > Insecta > Phasmatodea > Phasmatidae > Dryococelus > Dryococelus australis. The sequence continues at coordinate 146,614,312 of CM057000.1, forward strand.
ATGTCAATCTTTGTTTGGTACTAGTGATAAACTAGATCTACGTGTTATGAGCTCTTGTGGTTTTACTCCTGCAATGGGCGAACCATCCCTTGGATTACACTGCCAGCACTGCAATAAAAACTTTAAGCATATTCGCAGTATGCGGCGCCATGAAAAACGTAATTGTGTAATGAATCCTGTGTGTGTTAGGTATTGCTGTACAATCTGTGGACGATTATCTACGAGACAATATGCAATAGCAAGGCACGTAGCGATATGTAAAGGTAATACATCAATGGTATGTTGTTTCTGTGGAGAAACATTTACCACATATTGTTATGTTTATCATCATGAAAAGAGAGTCTGTTCCGAGAATCCTACTTTGAAAGTATACCGAAGTGGAATATGTTTATGTTTGTTTAAGAAAGAGAACACATTAAAGAAGCATGAGAAAGAATATAAAATTTCCTTACAATCAAGTGAATTGATTACATAATTGGCGAGTACTTCGGAAGAGTACACAAGTTCATTTCCAGTGTAAAATTTGTGAGGAAGAATTTACTTCACATCGCAATTTGAGAAGACATCAAACAAAATTAATTGTTTAGGAAACATACTTAGAAAGAAATATTTAAGTAATTCATGTCATTCGATGTTTAGTGATCACAGCCAGCTTGAAAAATAATTGTTAACTTGCGATGGAAGTGTTGGGTGGTTAACTCAATGGTTTCTGGAAATCAGTGCCGAATTTGTGTGAAGTTATATACATTCCGTAATAATACGTATCGTCACATGACGAGCAATTGTTTAAAAAAATCCTGTGTGTATAGTAAATTGGTCTATGATGTGTTCACAAATATTTAGCAGGAAGTCTATATTAGACTAAGATATAGTTAAATGTAAACACAATGTAATGCAGTAATGTTTGTGTATTATGGAAATTGTATATATTTGTATGTAATATAAAGCCTATGAAATGGTTTTAAGGTTGTAATATTTATGTTTTGATTGTTTACACAAATGTTTTGTTGAGTGGAGAATGTGATTAAGTGTATTTATGTATGTAATTTTGACTATTGTGTGAAATGAAATTAGAAGTGTATGGAACACTGTTGTTTTTATTCATATCTCCCTTTTTTATCAACTGATTGGGAGAAATATTTTATGTCTAATCTGAGTTAAAGGTGAATTGAGGTGTTATCATTAAATATACATTTTTTTTCTGATGGTTGTTGAGATTATTATGATACATATATAATACTTGCAAATGATATTGCTATAGCTATTGAGATGGAGTTATCTGGCAATTTAAATGGTAATTAGAAGAGACATAAACGACATCTTGGTGAAAGTGTTTTTTCAGGAAATAAATAAAAGAGAAGAAAACATGTGTTAATTAATTATTTAAGGTGAGAGGTTTATTACCTCCAACTTGTTTGTGAATAATTTGAGTAGAGATATAATTGCAATACTTCATTAAATTCTCAAATGTTAACCACCTTCCAGTAGCATTCGCTTTGACAGTAGATAGGGTGTGTGAGGTCGTGTCTTTTTGAAAATGAAGTATGTCTCTCAGATGCTGTGAAATTGAGTACTGAGTTTATTTATTTTATATGTACAAATTATTCGAATATCCTAATACTAGGTGGGGAATGAATAGGTATTTTTATTATAAATATTTTAGTTGTATCTGTTGTTGAGTATGAAATACCTTCCACAATGTGATGGAGAAGGTATGGAATTAAAGGTAATGTTAGCTTAGCTGGTTGGAATGTTTTGGAAACTAAGTCTGTTGGTCTGATATTAGTATTATAAGCTGAAATGGTATCATAATATGATTGTGTTTGTTTTGGCTCATTTGAGATGTATGGCATGTTGACATATTTTTTTAAGTAATTCTATCAATTGGCTGGTATGTGTAGTTAAATTGTGTGATTGTGTATGAGTGTGTGTGTTTGTGTGTGGGTTTGTATGACTGTGTGTGAGTGTTTGTGTGTATGTAGCCTTTGCATAAGTGTAAACTTGCTTCACAAGCAAAGCTGTTCCCTGATAAATGATCGCGAGGTGTGATTACTTGTTACATATTTTGTATCAGATTGTAAGGTATGAGTCTGGAACCAATACTTAAATTATGTTTTGTATAGTTATCCATCGCTTATTACACCAATCTGTTTACCTTGATGGGATTCACTCGTTGTTCACTGTTTAAATTACAAACTAATAATCTGAATAAAATGTAAGTAACCAGAATGGTATTCGAGTTCATTAGCAATCTGTTCACCAGTCGTTAGAGGCCGAGTTTAATGACTATAGCTTCGGTAGATGGGAAATTATAAGTTACTATGCTTATAAAATGGTTATAGGTGTGTTTGTCCTTGTAGTCTTGTTTGTAGATGTGATTTATGTGTATGTTATGAATTTGATGTTTGAAGTTTTGGTAGCTGGGAAATTATGAGTTAGTATGCTTGAAAAAGGACTTAAGGTGTGTTTGACCTTCTAGTCTTCTTTGTTGTTGGGGTTGATGTGTATGTTATGGATTTTTTGTTTGAAGTTTTGGTAGATGGGAAATTATGAGTTAGTATGCTTATAAAAGGGCTTTAGTTGTGTTTGGCCTTGTAGCCTTGTTTGTTGTTGGCATTTATGTGTGTGTTACGAATTTTCCACTATAGCATCAATGGTTCAGATATTATGAGTAACTATGATTATAAAAATGTTTTAGGGGTGTTTGACTTTGTAGTTTTGTTTGTTGTTGAGGTTGATGCGTGTGTGTTATGAATGTGATCACTATAGCATCAATGGCTCGGAAATTATTAGTAACTATGCTTATAAACACGTTTTAGGTGTGTTTGACTTGTCAGAAAGGTCTTAGGGGTTAAATGATCTTACCATTATGTGTATGTCAATTATGGTGTCTATGTTATGAATTTGATGACCATAACATTTATGGTTCGAAATTATGAGTAACTTTGCTTATGAGAGGGTTTAAATACATAATTGACCTTGTCAGAAAGGTATTAGTGCTTAAATGACCTTAGCATAATTGATGGATGTCGGGTATGATGCCTATGCTATGGATTTTATCAGTATATCTTAATGGTTCGAAAATTTTAACTATACTTATAAAAGGACTTAACTCAAAATTGACCTTGTCAGAAAGGCCTTAGGGCTTAAATGAGCTTGGCATCATGGTGTATGTTGGGTATGCTGTTGTTATGAATTTGATGACCATAACATTAATGGTTCGAAAATTATGAATAACTATGCTTATAAATATTTTAGTTGTGTTTGACCTTGCCATAAAGGGTTTAGGGCTTAAATAACCTTACCACTGAAATGGATGTCGGGTGTAGTGTCTATGTTATGAATTTGATCACTATAGAATAACTGGTTCGGAAAGTATGATTAACTATGCTTATAAAAGGGCTTAACTAAAATTAAACTTTTGTTAGAAATGGTTTAGGGTCTAAATGACCTTACCATTATGTTGTATGTCGGGTATTATATATATCTTAAGAATTTGATGACCATAATATCAATGGATCGGAAATTTTGACAATGTTTATAAAAGGACTTAACTCAAAATTGTCCTTGTCAGAAAGGATTTAGGGCTTAAATGACCAGTTGAAAGGTTAACGATGTGTTATATTTCATGTTTGGAGTGGGTACATAGTTAATTTAAAAATAAAAATAATGAATGCTTCTATACGTACTAGAATTCAAGATGATGACAGTTATAGTATATGATCATTTTTTTCTGAATATATATTCTTAACTGTTTAATAAGTTCGAATCTTTAGACACGTAATTCGGTTATGTCTGTTTTGTAAAAAAAATTAATTAAGTAATTGTTAATGTTTAACTTTTTTTGATAAAAAAATATACATTTTGAATATTTTGCTGTTGTGAGTCTCTAAACTAAATCTCCTTTAAAATCCGAGTTCATAAACATTTCGCTTCTTATATGTATTTATGACAATTTTTTTAAAAGTTTTATATACAAAATAATACTTAAATCCCTAAATTCTTAATATAATTATGCTTTAACTAATCAATTGTTCAATCATGATATATTACATATTCGTTTTGAATGCACGAGTTAGTCTACTTGTTTCTTCTTATAAATACAACATTTAAAATACTAATTCTACAACAGTCACGATAGCCAAGTGGTTAAAGGCTCTGTGCTATAGAACTGTGGTTCTCCAATTCAAAACCATTCAAAAGCAACGTTTTGTATAGTTTACTAATGCATTATATATGATGGAGAGAATTATCACAAGTTTCCATCTCAGAGTTCATAATAACATTCAATAGCATTACCAATATTGGCTCTTAGAGCGCGTGTGACTCGCGCGCTCTCTGGCAGACATTGCGAGAACTCGTGTGCTACCTACCGGCCGATGACGGCATCAAGATACATCAATGCTCCTGGTGGTCAACTCTACAACTAACATGGCGGCCGATGGCTGCAGCAGTGCTGCCTATCTGTCAAGTTTCGAACTGGTGACAGCCTATCTCGCTGGGAAGGAGTGTATAGGGAGGTGTGGGGAGGGTGTTAAACATATCTGAGGAGAAGAGGATGATGAGTGGTGGGGATGGAGGTAGAGGAGAGGGGCGATAGTGTATCAGACCTTAGGTGTAGATAACCCTGGTATAGCTTGTTGTGAAGTATGAAGTGAGGGGGGTGCGGGGTGTACGTAAGTGAAGGGGTTTGAGCATGTGGAGCAGATCGTGCAGCTAGGTGTGGACCAATCACAGCACTGGATTCACACCACAATTGTGGTGCAGTTTGTGGTGCTTTGTCGAGCAGATTGTGGAGTAGTTGGGTTAGAAAGCACTGTGATTTGTGGTGCTAGGTTAATCTTATGGGACTATGTCTGGAAGGTCAAGGTCAAAAATAGGTGGGGTGAAACTCGTCCGCCCCTACTACTCAGTTGGAAAATTACGTTCAATTGTGGAGTCAGTATGCACCTATACCCCACAACCTAAACTATGGAAACCATATTGTGTGCGTACGTAAAGATACGTCGTACATACGCATACATCAAAAAGGTAGCTTGTACGGGATGACGAGCGGAGCGAGTGAGCGGACGGCTGGACTATATTGGAATGATCGCCGCCAGCAGAGTTGCGCCGAGACGTGCAGGGCGTCCTGACCTCTGGGCTATGTGTTCTTTGCGGTCCCGAGCACACCTCCCCGCTCTGAGCTTCGGCAGTGATTAGAAATGGCGGCGGCCGCCAGCAGATAAGACGTTTGGCAACACTGCGTATCTATCGCAGTGCCTCCTCCGGTCTCCTGTCATCCTTCGCCGGGGGGGGGGGGAGATGGTGTTGTATCTGCACGTGTGCGTCACCAGAAAGCAACACAAACGCCCTCTACTCGGTTTAGCTTGTCCCTACAAGGGTAGGAAGCCCGATAAAGTTGTAAAGGTCTCCGTGTGTCTGTCAAAAGTGTTTAGTTGTAATTTTCGCTTGAGTTTAGCACTTAAGGCTTCATTCGTCTTCCAGGATAATACGGAGGCGGGATTGGTAATAAAAAATATTAGCAGTATCTGAGCTGACTTACGAGTTAATAAAACTGGAAAATAGTATACGAATGGCAGGATAAAGTATTGACTGAAGGCATTCTTAGTGCAAACTTTAAGGTCATTAATTTAATTGTGCCCACCAGCGACATCTTACAGCACGATTCCCACAAGCGAGGATCTGGGGGCGGCCCGACCGGGAACCGAATCCTGCTCGCCTTGTTGGTAGGTGAGCGCTCTAGCCACTGCGCCACCGCGGTTCCTTTTTAATTGAGGAAAAGTACTGTATGATGACTACATTCTGTGTTGACGGCGCCGTGTGACCAGGCGCTCAGAGTGCAGAACTCCAGTCGTGTAGTTATTTAACAAGATGTTACTGACATGACTAATCAGCCTACTTTCCTCAACATGGGCGCAATTAATTTACAAATAATTTTTTAAAAGCTGAGTTGGAAGGAAGGTCTTGGCTTTTCTTTGAAAGCAATAACTTTACAAATGAAACCACAAACTTGTGCAACAATAACGAGACTAAATACAAATACACACATGCTTTACCCGGAACATGAACCCAGAGAACCGCCGACTATAAGCTAGCGTGCGATCCACTAGGTCGGATTCGGAGCATTAAATTCGGATTTAATCAGTCTAAAGTTTCGAATGCTAGGATTTACTAACCTAAAATATTTACAAGGCCTTTATGTTGGAAATAAGTGATTGAGACACATAGAAGATGTAAGTTCAAATGGCCTACCATAGCGCTACGTGTGTGAAGAATTTTGACGGAAATAGGTGGTTTGGTCTCTGAGATATGACATAAAATAATTAATTTTCTTATTTAATGTTCTCGTACAAAACTGCCAGAAAAATAAGCACTAAATTCAATGCTTCTAATGTATACAGTCTGCATACAAATTGTGGCTAAATTTTATTTAATTGTTTAGTAATTATGTCAAATTTACCTACATTTCGAACATTGTTGTCGGACCTATTTAAATCATTACAACTTCCATGGCCTTCTGTAGCATTTATGGTGTGTACAATTTGATAAAAATTTATTTGAAATGTTGCAGTGTGACATTTGATGGTAATCGGTTTATTGGTCCTCGAGACATGGCATAAAACCTCCATCATTTTCATGTGACGATCTTAATGAATGAAGGACAAAAAAATTATGTTGTGACAATTTTGATGATTGTATATTGCCAATATACAAAGTTAAGTTAAAATAGATATCACAATTTCATAGGTATCGCCCACAAAACTAATATGATTTTATTGCCACCATTTTGAATATAAGTGTATCCGACTTTTAAAAAAATGTATTTATTATTATGGCCTACCACAGTACCGCATATTCGCCGAATCTTGTATGAATGGGTTTATTGTTTCCTGAGATACGAGATAAAAATCATTTTTAATGGTAGGGCTATCTTACAAAATGCCCGAGAAATGAGGCTATTCATAGACAAATTTTATGGTTGTAATAGGTGCCAGCATAAAAAGTTAAGTTGGAATTTGTTTCGTATTAAAAATATAATCAGCTAAAATATTTATATAGCCCTCACTTTGAAAACAAGTGCCTGGCTACACCAGTTTACACCACCTACTGCAGTGCTGCCTGTTTGCCAAATTTGATAAGATTTAGTCAATTCTTTCCCGAGAAATGACAAGAAAATTATTGTATTCTCATGGTTCTATCTTACAAAATGGCGGACAAATGATTCTCCATGTAGATACAGTTGATAGCTGTAATACACAGTTATGTTGAAATTAATTACATAGTTTCGACGATAAAGCATTCTAAGATAAAATAGCTATATGGCCGCCATTTTGTAAATAAGTATTTGACATGCTTAAAACATATAACTTAACATAATCTGCATTAGTACTATTTGTTTGCCAAACTTGGTAGGAATCGGTTCATTATTTACCGAGTTATGACATAATGACTTTATTTGTTCATATGGCGCTATCATAAAAATTTCCGAAACAAATGGCTATTTTTTGGTATGTGTGCCAAGATTGACGACATTCGGTTTACACATTCAAAAATTGAAAAAGGAGGTGGGACACATACGCACGGACGGACACACACACACACAGACAATCCACACATACGTACATACACACACACACACAATCCACACATACGTACATACACACACACACACGGACACAGGAAAGTGATCTAATAAGCTCTCCTTTCCTTCGAAAAGTAGGCTAAATACTGTTACATATTTATAGGCAACGTGTGCTTACAAATAGCATTTACGAAATTTTCTTCACACGAAAGGAAGTTTGCGTTTCCTATTTCCACCTTTATTGCCTATTTTTAAAAGAGAAAAAAAAATTCTAATACCAGTATTTCATTGAAAAGTATAGTATGTTCGTGATATCTTCGTACTTTACGAATCAAACCTTTGAAAAGCCAACCCATGAGTAACGTATTTAGTTGTCCCCTAAACAGGTGACGAATCACAACCGTGTTATACGTGTATTAACATAGAAGTATCTTCTTTTTGTTAAATTAGACTTTTACTTATAGTTTATCTATAAATCATGGTATTTATAATATCAATATTGAATTTTAAAAAAGAGAAAATATTGTTTTGGTGAAACGTAGTGAGAAATAGTTCTCATGCGGAATAACATTAATGTGAGTGTGCACCAAAGTGGTGCGTTGTCCTTTTTGAGTAATTTTTTTAGACTTGGTTAATCTTTGTTTGCACGAGGCAGAAGAGTAGCTTGAAAGTAGAACTTCAGCATAGCTTCATAAATGTTGTAATTATCCATGAATGGGTTATATTAAACTTCCAATACTGGCAAATTAATGGCGCTGGTCATGGACAAATGTTTATTTTATATTTGCACCATACGTGTATTCTCAAACTTTGAGACATTAGCAGTGAGTACACTTTCCTAAGGAAGAAATCTTGAGCCCATGGTTTTTGTTTAAATACGTGTAGAAATCACAATTTTACTGATTTGGACATGTACAAATAATGAAAACTATCTGACGTACAGAAATGAGATAATTCACACTGAAAGAATTTTCCAAGAACTACTTCAAGACGTCTATATAACTTCACAAGGAAATGTTTTAAAGATTTAAATAAAATTGATGATAATAAGAAAATTCTTGGGTTTTTCTGATTTTTAGCTATAAGTAAATTTATACAAAATAACTATTCTATACATACCTTAATATGAATTAAGACAAGATCACTCCGTTGACCTTATCAATTTTTCTACAAAAGGTTTTGTTTTTTTGATTTGTACATTACAAACACAACAGAATTTTGAATCTGACATGCCATTTTGCAGAAACCATGCGATCTAAAGAAAATGTTACCCGACGAAAAGTTAGTAATAGCTAATGTATACAAATTGAACAATATGCGTATTTACTGTGTTGAATTGGTAACAGGATGTTCACCCACCAGCGTTCACAACGATATGTTCACATCGCGAAAATGCTTATTTCAAACAGATGGTGAACCTCAGTAGGAGGGAACTTCAGAAGTGCGTAAGAAATATAAATGGAATGTACAGACGTGTTAACGTATTTGAATGCAGAGGCTAACATGTTCTCATCGCCTGAAAATAATAACATTCACATGTCAGAAATGCAGCTCCAGTTACAACGAAGAAAAGCATGTATTAAAACTTCACTAGGACTCGAAATATCATAACTAAACCAAACGTACATTACATACAGATTGAGGTTGTCCACGTTTCTTACCACTCACCTCCAGCCCATTTCAACAAAACTTTCCCGCTTCCATCGTGAATCTTAATTTTGAATTATCGAATATTCATCCATTTTTAATATTAGAGGGCAAGCATGCGGTAACTTAAGTTGCAAACGCAATTAGAGAAATTCGGATTTCGAAACGATGAGCAACAAACATCAACATCCGGTTAGCAATTCTACTAACGTGCTCCTTACTCCTTTAGCCAAAAATGGCGAACAATGGTTACCCGGTCACCGTGCGTTCACAACAAAGTGGTGAACAGAAGCGCGAACCCACCTCGTTGTTACCGATTCAACGGCGGGAATACGGCTATTACGTGGCCACGCCCTGCACATGGCATAGCGAGACATGCCATGACGTCTTTGTATCTTTGCTGCTCCACAGACGTATGTAAATAGCTCGCGACTGAGCGCCGTAGTTCACCTTCTGTGTGACTAGGGTCGAGTTTCGCGTTGCATGATCCACAAGGCGGTACGAGGGTTTGGAGACTTGAACAGGCAGGGTAGTATGCGACGTCTTCCAACCACTTACAAACCTTTGTAAAGGCTGTTCACGATAATGTGAGCATTTTCGAGATCAACCTTAGGAAAGAGTCACTGCCCAGGCCTGCATATATTTTAACGAACGTACTGAGTGGCATACGTCCAGTTAAGCTGGTAACGAAGTTCTGTATCTTAACGTCAAAAAAGTTTTAGGTAACCATTTCTGCTAACTTAACTTATTTGTTTCCCTTTCGCTTCTTTTTTTAATTGGTCTAAGTGTAAAAATGAGCGGATTTGTAAAATATTTACTATTCTAATTATTTCTCAAATTCACTTGACCGATGCATGAATAAAATGATGACGCCCAAGGCAATGATAATCTTACATAAGTCAGAGGAATGCACAAAGATGCATACAAGTAGGTCTTCAGCAGCGCTTTCAAAAGTTCTCATTTTATCGTGAATAGCCTATACATCTACTGTAGTAGCGAGGTCATTACCGATTGAGGAGTAGTTGCTCAGAGAAGGAGGTGCGGGGAAATAATCGGCCAAGGAATGTAGTCAGGAACCATCCCAGCATTCGCCTGGAGTGATCTCGGGAAACTGAGATGAAGACGGCCTGGTCGGGATTCAAGCCCGGGTTCTCCGCAATGCGAGTCCGAATGTTCACACTGCGCCACTTCGCTCTCATTGATCGACGACAGGAACACTTACTTCAGACTATGCATGTCGATTACTTTAGAAACGTCACGCACATTAAAAATACAATTTTGGAGAACCACAGAATTGCTAAACAAAACGGCCTTGTCAAAGCTCTATACCTCGAAATACACGAGTCAGATATATACTAAATTGCTCAAGGGCCCTGCATTGAACCTCGCTACAGACTTCCTACAAACAAAATGATACGCGCCGCCACTTAAAAGTTCTATGATAACACACAGCGCGACGAGAACACTGCACGCCAGTTCAGAGCCCTGCGCTTAGAGCCGACGGCGCAACTGAGGCGCGAGGCAGTGTCGCCTTTATCTCCCCCGCGCTTCTCGGCCGCAGCTAGGCGGGGCCCTTAAGGCTGTCGGACCCCAAAAAATTAATCATTTTATATTCATACCAAACATCGTTCACCTTGTACGCATTGTGTGTGATGACATTTTCCTCGAATAAAGAATTTTACACTTTGTATTTTTGAATAGTTTTATGTCAAATACAAAATTATGCTGTTTCGTTGCAGCCGTTATAACATGAACTAACTAAGTTGTACAGATAAAAAAAATTTCAAAGAAAACAAATGCTATCAGCTACCGCCTGACACGTATGTAAGTTGGGGCCGCGGTGGCTGAGCGATTAACACGCTCGCCCCCCACCAGGGTGAACCAGGCTCAACTCCCGGCCGGGCCACTGGACTTTCGCAAGTGGGAACCGTGCCGGACGATGCCGTTGGTCGGTGCAGGTTTTCTCAGAGATCTCCCACTCACCCGCCCCTCCATTCCGACGCCACTCCATATTCACTTCAATCACCCTCATCGGCTCTCAAAACCTCGCTGTTAAGAGCCGCCCAAATATTTTCACTCACGTATGTAAGTTACCAAACAACAAACCATATATATGAAAAAATGTTAAATATAAATATATTTTTACAGTTTTTAACATTATTTTTAATGTATGAACGGTTATTTGGTGATTACATATATGTCAAGCAGTGGCTTATGGCATTAACTTTTGCTGTAAATTTTTTCATCCGCACAACTTTGTTAGTAATTGTCATTATTGTGGCAAAAAAACAGAAGAATTTTGCATTTGATATCAAACTATTCAAAAAATTTAAAGTGTAAAATTTCTTTTGTGGAAAATTTCTTTACGTAGAATGCGTACTATTTGCACAATGTTTGGTACAATTATAAAATAATTAATTTTGTGGGGCCCAACACGGTTAAGAAGCCTCTCTAGTTGTCATGCGGTTCTTATTGTAAACAGTCGTGTCTATAATAATTTAAAAACAAATAGAATATTTTAATGTTAAATCTTTTTTTTTACGGCGGAAATGGTGGTCTTTTTTTGCTGCCTATTCATACATATCGTTATTGAAACATAAAAGCGCCTGTAAGTAGCCCAGCCTCTGCTTACTATGTGTATTCTTCTGTAAAACTGTGTTTTAAACTGCAGCGATCATGCTGTATCTTTTCTGAACAGATTGCTGTATTAAGGGGAATGGTGCACGCAAACCGTATAGTTACATAATTTTTGTCATAACTTGTTTGACACAGGATTTTTCAAAAATGTTGGCTCGACAAGACGTAAATATCAATTTTGAGCACCGTCTTACATTGTTACAAATTCACTATGTTCGTTATTCTCGGAGCACTCATTAAAGATAAGATAACAATTTTTTATTTTATTTTATTCCATCGGCGCTCCAAAAATTATGACGTCAGTAAATATCTATCAACGTAAAAAGGCGTTGAAAATTATTACTTGCGTCTTGTCGAGCCAAAAATTTCGAAAAACCCTTTAGAAAACAACTTATATGGAAAGTCGGGTAAATATACTGCATTCATGCAACATTCCCCTTAAAACCTTATAGTCACCGCTTAAAATTCTGAGGAAACAGATCACACGCGAAGTTTGTTTATGCTGTTTTCCATCGCCGTCTCATGCCCGGTTGCACCATCGTGGTTCGAAACTCGATCCGAGGTCGGATCTAAGATCGACACAAAAAACTGTTGCATCATTCTAGTTCAGAGCTGGACTGGAGATTGAGATGAAGTTCATTTCGAACAGCCGAAATTGGCGGTTCGAAATCTCGATCCGAGATCAGCAGCCATAGTCGACAAATGTAGTTTGAAAATACACCAACAAATAAAACTACGTTCGATTGTTTTCTTTGGAAAATAAATCAACATTATACGGACTTGAATATTATTCAGTAAAATTCATACAACAACATTTCACTTAAAGCATAAAACATTGCACATCTAGTTCTACCTATAGTGAAAAATGCTCCTACTTCCATGACGTCATATATTATGAACCAATAGCAAAATTTGTTTTATACTTAATATCGATCTCTTACTTTGTAACCAAGATCGACAAATAGGAGATCAAGAATCATAAAATCCCGTTGATGCAACACTTTTACATAGGAACCAAGATCAAACTGGATCCTGGTTCGGAACTAGGATCATACGATCTTGGATCGGGGAATATGTCGGTGCAACCGGGCATCAATGCTTCCTTACGGGTGGATGTGACCTTGAGGCGTTTAACATTGTTTATAGGCTGATCACGGTAAAACGAGCATTTTTGAAAGCCCTGCTTAAGATCTACTTGTATGCTCATTGTTTAGTCTAACTCCTTATGTAAAATTAGCATTGCCGTGGGCCTCATCACTTTATTCATGCGTCGGTCAAGTGAAATTGTAAAATTATTAGTACAGTAGATATTTTTTTACAGTGCTGTGCATTAAAAAAGCATAACGGGAAAGAAACAATTTCAGTTATCACAAATATTTACCTAACACTTCCTATTCGACGTTAAGATATGGAACTACTTCCCCTCCATCGTTACCAACTTTACTGGGCGCATGTCACTCAGTGCGCACGTTAAAATATATGTAGGCTGGACCAGTAACTTTTTTCCGAGGTTGATTACAAAAGTGCTCACTTTATCATGAACAGCCTTTACTAGGGAAGCATCTCAAGACACGTGTAGGATTGGCGAGATGAGGAGCGTCGTGGCGGCCCCGGAGAGGTCGCCATGGCAACGGGCGGCGACGTGGTTTTCGGCGTCGAGGTGGCAGGGCGCATGGGCGAAGCCCCGGGGTGTTAGGAAGGAGACGCCGCAGCATCCGCTCACTCGCCGCGTGGACGCCGAGTGGGCAAGACGCCTGAGCGCGCACCACGGACGGGGACGTAGAGCAGCCGACAATACAGAGGCGCAGCAGCCGCCGACACTCGCCATGCAATAGGCCCGGAGCCTCGTACAGCCAATCGGACGATGGCAGCGAAGGAGCCGCCTCGTCGGTTCGTCCCCGCGTGCTCGCCCAACGTGCGGCGGTAGCGTGCCGAGTCGCGCGGTCGCCATGGCAACGGGACAGCAACAGAACCGACGGAGGCGTCGATCGCGCTACCAGCGTGCTCACTTACTCACTGATGGTCAATCGTCGATCTTCGGCGCCGTTTCCGAGCGCATTACGCCCCAGTGAGCCGGGTGTCCTCGAGAGGATACCCAGGTACACAACCGTTCGAGAAACGACGTGTGCATAGGTGGACAACTGTTCCTCGGCGGAGCGCAAGTCGGCCTTGCCGCGAGTATTGTCGGCGACCCCCAGGCCCATGGTGATGGCGAGTTACACGCCCATATTGCTCCAGAGGCGCCCGCCGACCCACCACCACCAGTGCCAGCAATCGTGCTGCGCGACCGACGACGACCTGGTATCGCTGTGCTCCGTCACTGAGGTCACCCTGCCCAGGATCGCCCGCCGGAGGAGGGACTGCAGCCTCGTCAAGAAGGTCGCGGTGAGTGTGCACATCCTCGCAGTTACACGCTGTTCACGCTAAAGTGAGCACTTTCGAAAGTCGCCTCATTTGGAATAATCTTTATAAGTAAAATCCTTTGTGCGTGACTAACCCGCATCATCACTGACAAACCACTGGACCAATTGAGACCACGGCCGTAGAAGACAGTTCTGGACACATGCTTGAAAATCTGACGCCCTTATTGATCCATTTAGTTCATGAACCCAGCCACAGAGCGCCGGGAAAATTATATTTATATCTCTAAATCCCTATATCAGCAATGCTAACAACACTAGTTTGCTTGCAGCGATCTGCGGCTACTGCATGAACTAGATCAGTCAATAAGGGGGTCAATTCGCGAACATTGTTAGATAGGCGAGTGTCCATACCTTTCTTCTACCACCGTGATTGAGACCATATTCACTCCATATATTATTGAGGTGGCGAGAAAGGTGTTTAGCTATGTTTCATTCCGATAGGTGGCGCTGGAGTCCAACTTCTACATTTATGGGCCGATTTTGCTCATACTTGCAGGAAATGTTTGTTGATCTAAAAGAGAAAAATGCCAGATATACCAAGGTCAAACATCGGTCGACGTACTAAACGTAATAGAGAGGACGCATAGAGAAGGCCAAATATAACGTGATAGAGGCGGGACAACGTTCGCCAGGATCAGCTAGTAGTCAATAAATATATTTTAATTTAGCCCTAGAAATTAACTTCCGAGTGTGGTGGAATGTAGGCCCTACGCACTGTGTTTATTATTTACATGTCAATATTTATTTGTAAAGGTGTTTAAAGGATAATAGATGGCTGAAAGAAAAAGTAACTAGCGCCTCATAAGTGCTCGTTTTACCGTGAACAGCCTATAAGAGCAGTCCTCAATGATTTTCTGTGAAGTCGTTGTTTGGGCGTATTCGCGTATCTCCGTAAATAAATTATCTGGAAATACGATATTTTTTTTCCAGAAAAGGTTAAAAAATAAATAAATAAATAAAAAATGATCTTTGCCTCTATGTTTTTACTTTTAACATATAAAGTTCATTCATGGAGAACGAAATTCGGCCGTAGTTTAATCTGTGGGCTTTCATCGTGTGTAATAAAGTCCCACTGTTACATATCTAACTAGCACAGTACGGCGTCACGACGGAAACACTGCACGCCGTGCGCTTAGGAGCGATGAGGCACTAGGCGTGCGTGTTAGTGTCGCCCGTATCGCTCCCTCGCTTCTTGATCTTGGACGCTCAACTGTGTACTCCTCTTAGAAGCGTACGGGTGAACACGAGGTAGAGCGATCACGCTGGCTGCGCAAAACTAGTCTCCGTGTTCCAACCAAGAGTTTGCCTTGTCTGTGTATGTCCATCATATAATGTTGAAGCCTGTCCGCCACATTGTGACGCCCGCAACATTGGAAACCTAACCTGTCCCAATTCAATTGATACTATTGTATCGTAGCATGCTGGTTTAGCTACATTAGTTGTTATTTGTTTAAAAACATTTGCATTTTATTTGCATTAATTACAAAATATGCCTCAACAGTTATCATGTTTTGGGGATTACACTATGGCGATGGGCGAAAATACAGCTTCAATTTTGTGACGTCATGTTAGCTCCTCCCATTCTTAACTCCATTGTTACAACGTTGGACTGCTTCCCTGCCAACACGAATATCATAAATGACGTGAATAGGTTTTGTTGTTAAAACACTCTTTATGTAAACAAATGCTTTGAGATGTTTACACACTTCGTCTAAGCATTCAGTTATATTAAATTCATACCAGTAAAAGTATTTTATTCATATAAAACTGCTTGTGTTGAAAATTAAGATATAAACCTTGTGACTGACATATGTATTGGTGCGTAGCAGGTCAATGTCGGGTTCATGCGCTGTCTACCTCCAAGAACTTGTATCATTACAATCGCACCATAAAGACATAGGAAGGCCACGTTCGTTCATTTCTACCGCTTTCGCGAGAATTAATTTTTTGTGTTTTCACAAAAACAACAACAAAACAACAAAAACAAAAAACCTTATTTTACTAATTATTAAATAAACGTAATTTTCGTTAATTATTTAATTGAATAAAAGTGTACACTTTTTGTGTTGGAAAAATTATACTACATAATAAAAACACTTTGTAACCAAATTGTAAGAGAATTTTACAATATCGGCTCCCGTTTAGGTACAAAAAATTATTTCTCGCGAAAGCGGTAGAAATGAACGAACGTGGCCATAAAGTCGCGGTCAGGAGAGTTGGCGACGGGAAGATTGCACGCCACTTGAGCGATTTGCGCGTAGAGGCGATGAGGCAAGTGATGAGTGAGCTATAGTCAGCCTTAAGGTGGCCGCCTGGTTGAAGGAATTTTGCATATTTGAGGCCTGTAAGCGGGGGAGCACTTGGGGCGACCGAGACATGCACGTCAACTCTCTCATCGCCTCTACTCGCAAAGCACTGAACTGGCGTGCAGTCTTGCCGTCGATAACGCGCCTCTATGAGACGTCCAGCGGAGACCCGACCATTTGATGACATAATAATAATAATAATAAAGGTTTAATGCGCGTCCCTATTCCTTTTTTAATGTTTTGTACCTAAATGTTCGAACCTAAAAATGACCGTGAAAACACCCGTTTGAGCAATTTTCACTATCACAGAAACATGCTTTAGAGAGAAAAGGAGGAACTGAAAAACGCATACAGACGCGTAACGTTTCTTGGATGGTATTCGTAAGCAGACCTCACTCAGCCAAGTTCGGAGGCCTGTGCAGGCGGCCACCTTAAGAGCTCACTCTTTTGGAGGCCTCGAAAGCGCAAAATATCTGCAGGCAAGTGAAGCATTTAAGCCACTTTTGAATGATGCAAGGTACGAACAAAATTCCTGCAAGATGGCACTTCCATACTAAATCTTATGCGAGAATGCTTCGTACAAGGCAGATATCGCGCGAAAGAAGGAGATAGATAATGTGCTATTTTCAGGGAAATTTTGCACGAAACGAGTGATTCTATCAGTCGTTCTCTTTTAGCCACGTGACCACCTGTACATCAACCAGAGAGGTAGGAGAAGAGCTGCGCGAAAATGAATCAGGCAAAAAAATATCAATTGTGAAGAATTCTTGATATTTTGGAAATGGAGTGGAGTTTAAATAGTTCAACAATGACTTGATTTTGAGTTCTAAAAATGCAGCGCCCCTAGCGGCCAACTTCAGAACTAATTCGAACTAAAGCGACACCAGCTCTCCTAATAGTCAACTCTAGAACCAAGATGGCAGTGTAGCACATACGATTAATTGAACGGAGGTGAGAGACAAACTCTAAAACAAATAACAAATGAAAAACCAAGATGGCGTCCTCCAGCAACAGCCAATGTTATCAAATAAGGCATCGAACAAAGTTGAATAATTGCTGGAGTGAATGCGACAGACAAACAAAAAAAAAAAATTGTGGTCGAACGTGAGAGACAAATTACACCCGATCTAAACAAATTACAAACGAATGGGAGAGAAAGAGAGAGAAAGGAAAGGAAAAGAAGGAAGAAATAATGGAAAGGAGGGAGAGTGAAATAAATATAAGAAAGGAAAGTAAGAATGCAAGAGAGAAAGTAATGGGAGCACTCGGAGAAAACCCTTGGAATAGTAGAGCGTGAAAAATTACATGGAATGATAGAGCATGACAAATTACATACTGGTTACCGAAATCGCGGTCCAAGGTGGCGACGTACTGGCTACCAAAATGGCGATATACTGGCTACAAATATGGCGGTGTACTGGCTACCAAAATGGTGGTATTAAACATGACAGTTGCGTGGCTGGATTGACAGAGCGGGAAACCAGAATCAACGATGGCGGCCAGCTTCCTTGGTGCCACATCACCACTCCCTGATCCATGTTGTGCAAGAACATACTATTCCAATCTACTCACGTACTTTTAAACAACCATGAAAAGCAGCAACACTCTTCATTTCCGGACGACAGTAGGTACTGTATGTGGTGTGTGTGTGAATGTGAATGTCTACCGGAACAGTTACTATAGAAGACAAACTAGGACAGTTGACAGTCAATCACAGTTAAATAATCGCTCTCGAAGATTTTTCTGATTTATGCTAATCTTGTTACCGTTGCAGCAAAGGTGATGCAAATCTCAGGCTCTATGAAATAAAGTGTACTTGCACAAGGGTGCAGGGGCCATAGTGGGTGATGGAGGGGGAGTACAGTGGTACAGAGTACTCCCTTCCCCAAATTTTGCTGATAATATCTAGCAATAAATAGCTCCTATGTAAAATAACAAAATGGCATATTCAAACAACTTTCCGTATAAAATAAACAGTTTCTATATATATTGTGTCCATTTTTCACTTCTTTGTTTATAAACAAACAATGTTTACTTTTACCGCGATGTCTTTATAAACATAACATCTGTCAAACTATGACTTTGAAAATGGCGGTAAAACGTAAAAAAAAAGGTTAAACAAACAATACTCCATACTAAAACACACAAATATTTACGTTGCATTTCAAAACATGTAAAAATACTTCAAAACACGTAAAGCATAAAATAAACGAACATTCTGAATCGCCACAGCCTAAATTTGTAAAAGTTAAGGCAGTAAAATTTAATTACGTGTCTCGTCAGGAGTATTGTCTGGTCGGGAGCTCGTTTGTGCGCTTTATTTTTTTTTTTTTTTCGCAAATCCATTCAAAATTAAATCTGGGGCGTCCTTCTACAGGATGCATCAAGTACCGGGCAGCCGCTGACTGTCCTGTGTGAGTTGCGTTGTAAAACGCAGCACGGGATGGGAGGCAGACTAATTAAAAAGCGAAAATTAAAAGTGACGTCATTATTAAACAAGCGGTTTTTTGATGATTGAACGTAAAATTACTTCGGATACACGTCAGTGCAGAGTTAGCTATGTGGCAATGTTAAACACACAAGATGACATTGGAAATATACCAAGAATGGCTGTTGTCAATAGATATTCAAAACATAAATAAATCTCACAAGAATCGTTATCCTCTGTGCTTTTTAGCGACATAGCTTTGCCATAGCATATGTCCGAGGTAATTTTAATTTTACCATTTATCCCTATTGGCGACAGTGTTGTTCAAAGAAGAGTTTTGTGATGGTTAACTGTAACTCCTAAGTAAAATAAAAAACAAACACCTAATGTTGCTAACTTTGTATCATTATAGGCCTATGGATTGTTGTATAATTATAGTTTATTTTTCGATTTATTGTGATTTACTGCAAAAAAAATAATGAATTCACACAGTCTCACACAGTCACACTTTCGTCATACCGTAAATGCAAAAAACAATAATTGAAAACAAAATTAGTTATAACATATTAACATAAACGGTAAGCGAGAAATTATATAAGTATAACATTTAGTTTCTAATATTTTTAATTTTTAAATACGGTTTCAAGTTTAAAATATGTTTTAAAAACTATGTGGTTAAGTGCAAGAGAAGGTGATAATGACTCAACATCGCCACAAAAATAGAGACGATAATTATTATTGTTGCTATTATTATTACTACTACTGTTATCAGTATTATTATTGCAGATTACGGGAAAAGGAAAGCATAGTGATAAAACAGATGGGAAGTTAAAGGAGTGCGAAAAGCTGGGGGAGAGAGAAAGAGAAAGAGTGATAGCGGGGCGGGAAAAGACAGTTGGGACAGGCTCCACAGTCGCGTAGCTGCAGTATTTCTCCGGGGAAATGTGGTACATCCCAGCGCGCACGTAGCTACGGTCGGGAGGAGCCAAGCAATAATAGCCTCTACCGACGTCGCGGCAAACAGCGATAAGTTTAGAGGCAATCGCGCGCTCCGCGTGCGAGAACGGAACAGAGAAGCCGACCTCCTTCGCCAAGAACGTTCTCGATCCTCTGAACAGACGGTTACACGCTTCGCCTGGTCTCGATTTTCCGATTGTCCGAGGGAAAGCAATTTTCCGAACGAGGTGTCAAAAGAAAAGTCATGGACGACTCCTGACTGCAAACTCGAGTTTGTGGGCGAGCTCAAAGGGCCTCCCTATTTGTCATATGGAAACCATTATAATCATATGCAATTGTGTATATTATAATCTTACAAAACTATAAAATATATTAATATAAATAAATAAACAAAAAGAAGACATGCTCTAGGCATTTATATGGAGTATTGTAAGCTATGGGACTTAAATAAAGTAACGTATATTTGACAAATAGATTTACCTTTATTGCGTAGCTCAGCATGAAGACTCAAAATATATAAAATGAATAAAAGCATTAAGAAGCTGATCTTGTAGGGATTCTTCTTTAGACATCGTTTCGGCTTTTCTTCCTTGTTACAATCTTCCTTTCGTAAAAAAAATTGTTAGCATTTTGGCGGTAATTAATGGAGCCGCGACCTTAACGTGATATTTGTGTGGAGAATAATGCAAAGCAGAGTTTTGTTTATGGTGATTATGAATGCTAAAATATGTTTATTTATTTCTCTTATATTTACCCAATTGGTTTAAAAGGAAAAAATAATATAGTTGTTCCACCTTATTGTCTGTGAATACTATGTGAAAATAAGTTTGAGTTAGCAATGTTTATATTACGAAGTTTGTTAGTAAAAGCGAAAGTTTGCAGAATTTCGTATAACTATGACGCCCGAAGTTTTCACAGTGTAAACACTACACTAGCAAAGCTGTATGAGCCACGAAATTTACATTATGGAGGAGGGTAGATGCTATTGATGAACTTTTCAGGAAAATTGATTGTCATGTTGATATAATGTTATCACCATAAATAATCCCCAGGAATTGCCACTGAAGGTGGCATGCAGAGGTGTTAGGTAGGGCTGCTTCTCACGTGGGCAACACTATAAGGCTTGCTCTAAAGTTAGCCCACCTAGCAGCTTTATAATCCTAGAAACTCAGGGCATAATTTCTTATGCGTAGGGATACGAAAATTTCGCGAGTTCAATTACCTATAGGCTAGACTCCACCGTGGTATGTATACTCGAGCCTTAGTTGTTTATTGATTGACTGCTACACTTGTTCTTGTCTCGTTCTGTTGTGATTGGACGACAGTTCTTTAGACACGCCCTGTTTAACTGTGAGCCAGCTGTGACGGGCGACCCATCACCGCATGTCTGTGAATAATTTTCAACTTGCAAAAACAATTTAAAAACACTCAAAATTAGGGGGTTGTGACCGTGTAGCACAAAAAGTACTTGCTGTGTCTGCCTGGAAACCTGTTGAATTGTGAAGAGTACGACCCATTACGCACGAACTTTCATACACGTTGTTTCAAGGTTTAAATCGTTCCGACATGGTTTATAACCCTAATAAAATATAACTGTGATGTTCTTGCCAGCTTCACGTCGCTGCAAAATACTTAGAAATATCTGAGACACCCGGAATAATAACTGCTAATGTCCGTACCTAATTTTCACGTGCAGCAACACCAAGGCCTGGCAAAGAAGTGTGCAGCGAACTGATGTTTCCATGATTCGTCGCGGGAGCGCAGCACAGTCGACTACCGGCTTGGTCACCAGCTTGGGAAGGTGTGTGCGCCGCCGAAAAAGTGACGTTTTGTTACGTTACTTCCGGCATCTTGGTCAAGAGGACGGAAGTTGAGGGCGCATTTTTGATTTGATTGGATGTTTTGAATTTCATTGTGTTATACCCCCTAAGGGAAATTGGTGTCCGCTGCATCGGTCACCATAAAAGGTAATATTTTAAGCCATTGGCTGTGAATAGCTTGACCCCTCCCGGGAGTAATTGAAAACCCCACGATTTCTTAGAAATGCGGCTTTTGAGGGGAAAATTAAATTGATTGGTAGCGCAAGTAGGCAGAGCGGTGACACGCGCTGCTCCCGGGGTCAGTTCAGCGACCTCGAGGGGGCAAGCTTCTACCATGAGATAAGTAGCACTTTATTTGAACCTCCAATGTAGGCTCCTAAAGCAAACAGGTCACTTACGTCACTTTGATGTTAGGCAGGGGCCATAATGGAAGTAAAATAATTCAAGGTTTTTTTATTTTGCGAAATGTTGGCCTTTTAGCCAAAAACTGAATACAGTTACTTTTGTAACCAAGTTTTAGTCGCTATGTCATCACCAAGACGTAAAGTGATGGTAACCACTAGAAACCATGGGTAAACTTTTGATACCACTTGTAAACATTTTTCAACTTTTTTATAAACTATTGCAAACCTTGGTAAATATTTTGTAACTTTTCGTGAACACTTGCCAATAATCGTTGATTATGGTCTCAGCTTCTGGTATTAAGTAGGAGAAACTCCATGTTTTCAGGACTTTTTTTTTAAGAGAAACTTTACGAAGTTTAGGGCTTGTTCAAAAAACCAATTTACTCGCTGGAGTTAAGGCAGTTGGTATTTACTTATTAATATGGCCAGTAAGGATCATAAACCATATAAGGATCATAACCTATATAAGTATGAGCTGAATATCAGCGAACGTATTGGTACCTGAATTGCATTGCATTTTATTCTATATTTTTGGCGACCTGGGTTTTATGTAAATGTTTTTAAGTACAAATGGTCATATATGGGAAAGGAAATAATTATGTTACCCTTCTAGATGACATGTCAGAAAGCTAACCAAAGAAGTTTTCCATGTGTAATATTTGTGAAAGAAATGTGAATGAAAAAAAAAAAAGTACTTAAAAATAAAGAACATGATCACACTTCTTTGTTTCTATTACAAATCGTTTCAAAAATTTAATTACCCTTACACTGTACAGAAAAATGGTTTTTGCATGGCTTTTGCCATTGTTAGTGTTCTGATTGGTTTTGCTAAGTTTTTATACAAATCCTGACTTGCCACGCCCTTGGTTTAGAACGCAGCAAGGTCAGACAGTAATAAGCTGGAAGCAGTAGTATGAGTGAGTGTTTAACAGTACTGTACAGGGGTCTCGCTTGATCACAGCAACCAATCAGGAAACGATAGTCTCGCGTGTATAGAGGGATGTCCAGCCTAGCTTGCTGCCAACTCAGTCCGTGAAATACTCGGGGATCTACTTCTGTGGCTTACAAAGACGTTCTTTAGTAAAGAGTAGCAGTAGCAGCTCCGTGTAGTTCACGCGGGTGAAGTCTCTACATGATGTTATAATTCATGAAGTTTATGCAATAATATCTCTCTATCTCTTCTAGTAAAATCACCCACCAACTATACAGCAGCTAAAAAACTGCTCAGGATCTGAACTAAATAGCACAGAGAGAATAGTACACCGTACACTGTGTGTTGTGTCGTGAATTGTGAGAAACATGGAATCATACCTAGCTACGCGACTCGACTGATTTGTAGTGTAGATAATAAATTACAAAAATATCAAATAAATGCTTCCATTCTTTCAAACCTTTCAACGTCTTGGTCATATTTTATGAGGTAAGTTATTTACAAATCTGATGCCAATTTATACTTATTCTATTAGTCAATAGAAACTTTTTCATTTCACCCCTATGGAAATACCAGGTATTTCAGTATATAATGTAAAATAATTTATATACTTACCACAAATTGCTTTAAAATATTAAGCCTGGGAATGTTTATTTGGAACTCACTTGTAATTTGACATTATAGATATTTCAGGTAATTACTTTCTCACATTGTTTGTGTGTCGTAGACCTGTTAGCTTGCTACTTTTGATTTGCTCTCTTGTATACTTTTCGTCATTTCTAACACCGTTTCGGTACTTTTTTTTAGTACTATATTTACATCACTCTCACTGCCTATAACTAATTATGTTGAAGCCACTCTGCCAAATACTGCATAAACACAACACTACAAACATCTCAGAGAAAAAGAAGGTAGAGAGCATGACATTAGCGATATCTGTACTGCCAATGTTAGAAACAGGACATATGGTCTGGTTTCACACCAGTAGAGAATTGTTACCCAATGTTAATTAGAAAAAAGGCATGGAATCATGTTGTTTTTCAAATACACGATATATTGAAATGCACTATATAACTATTTGGAGTGCTGCAACCATGTATTTTTTCGTGGAAAAGATGTACCTTGCCTTGAAAAACAGTTCCCTGTCCATAATTCATTTTGCTCGAAAAGTGGACTCACGCCCTTCTTCAAATGAAGTGATTCAGTTGCTTCGTCAAGAAGCGCTGTTTATGAATTCATTTCTCAAGTAAGTAATACTTAAAGAAGTATTACTTCATAAAGCATGACTTATTAGCCGAACAATCCCTTGACTATGAATGCCAGCCTGAGAGTGCCGACTGGAGCACGGCTGAATGCTGCGTACACTTGGCAGCATCTCGCAGAAGACTAATTATATTAAGGATCGGCCAGGGCCATTTACTTTAACACTAATTGAGCATCATAAACAGACAATAACATGTGATCTGACCAGGTGGAGAGAATGGATAAGGTAACCAGGCTAAGTTAAAGAGATGGGGGTAGAAACATGGTTAAGGGACTCGCCAGGTCTCGCACCTGGACAAGCTGCTGCCGTAATTGGTTCTTGTACAAGCCCTGGTGTACGAGCCGGTATGCCAGCCGCTACATGAGCCGCCATGGAATATTCATATTACACGACAGCAGTTCTCGTACTAGCATTTGGCACCCTCGGTGGGTGCGCAGTGTGTGGTTTGTAATATAGGTGAACCGCATTCGTAGAACTGCTACCAGTTAGTAACTTGCGTAGGCCTATACAAATACTAGCTAGCACATCTTAATATTGCTATATTACTGTTCGCCTTTTACATTTATCATTTGCTTACTAGTATAGATTCATTCATTTTTTTGAAAATGACTTGAAGTCACTAAGAGTACAAGTGTTTAGTTTTTAAGTTTGACGAAAATTACTGACCAGTTTCTAAATATAGTATTTTATATACGTACCGGGATATTATCCGCATGTAACATTTAATTATAAAAAAGTTAGGGTCCGACGGAGTTTCGAACTCATACCCAAAAGCCACACATTAATTCGCGGCCACCGTATCTTTACCGCTATATCACCAGTTCACACACAAAACATTGAGTTTATATACTGTAGATAACATACATTTCTTTAAATTAAGTTTTGCATGCAGTAGGTAATATTTTAAGTATTTAGAACGGTTTTAAACAGTAATTAAATGTTGTCATCGCCAATATTATTCGTCATTGTGGTATTCAAGATGGAGGCGTCCTTTTCAGTTTCTTCATCAACTCGTTTCAAGTAGTAGCCACTGGGAGCGCCCTACGCTCTGAAACTGCAATATTATTGGCCAGGTACGAGAGCCGGTATGGAACCTGCCATGGAAAGTAGGACAGGTCCAATTACCAAACCTGGTACGAAATCTCCCCATGCAAGGCGGGAAATGCCGTATACTGGCCGCTATGGTGGACCTTGCACAAGTTTTTACGGAATCTGGTATCGTGTAACATCGCCTTTAGTCGGAACCTTGTGAAACGGCTGCACGGCCTGGCTTTCATAACATGCTAGGGTTGGGTTGTTTCGTTACATTCGGGTATTCGTTACTACTCGTTACTTCACAAATGAAGACTCGTTACTTTGTACTCGTTACTAAGTTACTCGTTACATTTTACCAAACTTCCAGAAACAAAGTGGTGTGCTGTGAACAGCGGAACAGTTTCTCCAGTTACTCGTTACTAAAATATTCGTATTCTTAGCATAGGTACACTTTCATAAAAAAAAGTTTGCTTAACAAACTCGACCCAACCCATGATCTTTACTTAATATAATAAATCGTAGATATGTTATTGCACTTATAATTTATGTTGGGTATTTTCTTTCACTGTAGCATAAGTTAATCTCTCAGAGTAGGGAGGTTAGTTGATTATACTGTGCGATAATTTTTAACAGATAGCTACGTGCCTTGATTATGTAACCCTTTCTTGTTCATAAAAACAACAAAATATAATATATATGTTTATTGGATTCTCATATTCTATTTTCTTTATTTACACATAATTTTCCATTGAAGTGCATCATAAACAACTGTATCATAACTTTTATTTAGTGATAAAGTTTTTTTTTTAATTTTTTGCCTTCTATCATACTTATGTAACATTTTAAAGGTTACTTTTATTCCTAGAGGTTATATACATAACATTTTCGTACTAATAAATAGATATTCAGAGTATGCATAAATCCGAATAAAAAATGTTTATAACGTAAATACTGTGTAACGCATTGAACTATGTATTTAAAAAACACTACACAAAATTAAGGTTTATCCCTCCCTCCAAAATACATAACGGTTTTTTCCGCCCTCCATCTTCCTCACCTCAACAAGCGATATACTACATCAAACTGGCTGCAGGAGAGGAACTCGTTACTTTTATTCTGTGCATCTTCGATTCGTTCTTCTGTACGAATCCTACCGAGCCTACACAATAACGACCCGAGACAGCTTCGTGAATAGGTACTAGAGTAACGAGTATTTCCAAGAATCGGTAATCGTTACTTCGGATCCAGCACAGTAACGAGTTCTGAAGTAACGAATCGTTACTATTCGCCCATCCCTATAACATGATGTGTAGCTGGGGCAGGAAGGGGCTTGTCTCAGTAGTGGCATGTCGTATCTGGCTGAAGCGAGGATATCAAGGGCATTCCTTGGCAGCCAGCATCCAACTAACTCGAAGCCAAACACACTTGTGAAATACTTTACCTTGCCCAGCAATCCAGAAGGCTAAGTTTCTGAACCAATTTTGTTTGTTTTGACTGATATCTAGGTTTGGGCTGTTTATCTGGTACGAACTTTCAATTATTTCCTATAATAATCCATACTTTGCCTAAATATTTGGCTCTTTTATTCAAACACTACAGTTAACTGTCAAGACAAACAAAATTGTTTTTGAAAACTTTCCTTTTTGGATTGCTGGGAATCTCGGATAAAGGTACCTGACAGTGAAATCTCTTTTTCCCTTCTATACTCTTTGCTACGAGCCAAACACTACTGTGTTGCGGGTTACTGCCTGTACAAACACATGGGATTGTGTCGCTCGCCAATAAGTGCCCTTACCAGTCGTATGGCAGAGAATGACGTAATGTTTACACGTATGAGAACGACGTAATGGACCCACCTTAGCTACCCTCGGACATCCAAGCGGCTCTTGTAGACGTCTTCAGCAAGAAGTCACACTTCGTGTTACCATGATTGAGGCCACCCATATCTGTAGGGAGAGATATGCTATTAGAGTTAAAGTATAAAGGACTTCTGAGAGAAATTAAGACTTTGTCATGCAGCGGGGGTTACCTTCAAAAGATAGTTATAAGAATTTTGTGGGTCTGTCTCGTATGCTCTTAGTAAGAAAGGAACTCGTGGCCATGTTCTGAGATGAGTGAGAGTAACCTCTCAGGAAAGTAGTAGTGTCAGGGTGGTTCGGGGACACAAAGTAATCTGTTCAGTGTAGAATTACAGAGACGACAGGATTTTTGGGATTGGGAGAAGAGGTACGAGAGCTGTGAATCAGTTGAGTAATAACAGCATCGCAAGGTGCTTGGTGAGGAGAATATCTCCGGCTCTGTTCTGATTAGCGAGTGTGGCCCATCAGCGAAACACTACAGGCACGATTAGGTGCCAGCTCAAGGGAGTACCCTTCGCCGTCAGGACATATGTGTGGATAATTAAGTCAACATCAGTGTGCACTACCTACACCGGTAAGGTGTCCAGAGTACCCTTGGTTCTAGGCCTGATGGGATACTGTGATCGAGAGGATATGCGATGACTAAGAGAGAGTGAAGAACTGAGTTTTTAATGTATATTTCTATGGGGAGCCTCTCGTCTAGAGGCTGAACAATCTCATGAAATTATAAATGTAAAAGACTTGTGTAATATTTTTAATGTATTTTGTTGAAGGGAGCTGAATATTTTTCTTGTATTGTGTATCGACAAAATGACAGTTAAATTGTTTTATATACTTTGTAAACATAGTTTAATGGCATTTCGGACGAAAAGAAAATTAAAAGCCAGTTTTATACAACAGACAGTTATATGATTGTCATTTGCTTGTACACTTCTATCAACCTGGGAAGGCTAAATTAGGGTCAGATGCCCATTCCTCTCTTTTGTGTTTTGTTGTTGTAATTGACACTTTACATCCCCTCCTGTTCCCAGATTGCTGCGTGGGTAACAAATATTTCGAGGATGAAAAAGGCTAGAACTACAGCCTTACACCATCAGTCGGATAGAATGGTCAAGAGACTTAACCGCACTCTTGAGCAATCCCTTTCGGTCTTTGGGGCAGACAACCAAAAAGGACAAGAATTCAAAGCTGCCATTGTTCCTTCTTGGTTACCGCTCAGCAGTTCACGAGTCCACGAGTGTAACAACATCAAGGATGCTGTTTGGAAGAGAGCTACGCCTCCCTAGTGACCTGCTGTTTAGACGACCGACAGAAGAGGAAGCTACAGCCCCTAATGATCCCAGCGAGTTACGTAACAGACTTGTTGGCATTGATGAGTTTGCTCGGCAGCACCTCAGAATAAATAGTGGCAGGATGAAGACGCGGTATGATAGGAGTATGTCGGGAGAGGTATTCCAAGGACAATTGGTGTGACTATTCAACCCACAGATGAGAACAGGGTATTGCCCGAAGCTATATTAAAAAAATGTGGGGTAAGCCCCTACAGGAGTCTGAATAATATCAGTTATGTAGTCTTTCGGATTTGTCGTCAAGGCTCTAGGGCGAAGCCTAAGATTGTCCGCATCGACTGACTGGCACTTTACGAAGGTCCTCACATTGCAGAGTCTGTTCGGGACGAACATACTTGGGGAGGGTGCTTCGCATCCCACGCGAGCGCGTGGAAGTAAAGAACAAAGTAATTGTATGATAGCGGCGGCGGCAAGTCAATAATGGATTATTTTGAATGAAAGGCAAGCGAACCGCGTTTATGTTACGCGAGCCGACATGCTAATCCGTTTTGCGCCGCGCTCTGCTGACCCTGGTTGCTCTGAGTTTCTGCATTCATCTGAGCAATTTTCTAGTGGTTGGCTGTCCTAGTGTATCTCAGCTACACTCGGGGTGTGGCGAACCTTCCAGGTAAAAGCCAGCGGCTATAAAAAAGAACGTCGGTCCTCCGAGTCTGGAGTTGTTGAACGGATGAGTTTTAGCGATAGACGAAGAGCGAGAAGAGAAACGCACGGCGAGAGAAGTGACAAGCGGGAGGAAAATCTGCGACCACGAGCATCAGAGCAGTGAAGGGTGCGACTGCAGGCTGGACTATTGTACTGGATGCATGAGTGAGAGACATTGCAGACGATGGAAAATGACAGACTGGACGTGTGTTATTTGTATGAGTTAATTGAAAAATAATCAAACAGAGAATATAGAAGGAATTTAATTGTAGTTGACATAGATATTAAATATTGCGCTTGCTGTGAAATAAAGAGAGTAATAGGGGGGACAGATAATTTAATTTTATAAATAATAACTGTGTGAATCAATTGAAAATTAAATTTCGTTCTTTTATTTTTAGCAAGAGCTTCATTTCTCACGAGCTCAGATACGCCCTTCAGGCATCCATGTAACAATAATATAATGTACAACTCCGTGATATTCTAATGTATATAGCTTTAAAAAAGGTACGAAAAATTTTAACAGGCGTTTTTAAGAAGATAAAATTCGTTTGAGATTTGTTAGGGCGTTTCTTTTAACTTTGTTTTTGTAATTATACAAAATGTGATTTAATAAATTTCAAAACTACGCTTTTTCATATGAACTGATTTTGTAGTTTCTTTATGTTATTATCTGAATTAGAAACTTTTTTTTATTCGAAAACTATATAATGTATTATGTTTTGCTGTACGTGATGATTTTGAAAATTCAAATATATAGGCCATAAAAGAAACACGGTTGTGTCGAGATTTACTGAGTAGTTAAAATTCAGTTAATAATTTCATATTTCGGAAATTCAGGCACAGCGAGATACATTTCACCAGGTCGCCAGACTGTCTTAAGGCTCCGTGGTTCAGTTGGTGGCAGATTTCTCTCCTTTCCTAATGTAGTTTGCTATGCGAGAAACCTTGGCGTGTGCTAACCTACGTCTATAAAACACACAAGGATAGAGTTGTAGCTCGACAGTTCATACGCTGTCCGGTAAAGCGAGCACTCCATACAGCAAGGCAGTGCTTTCGGCTATTTCTAACATTTCGCAAATTGTTAATATAATGATTGTCGTGTGACTAATAAAAACAGTATGTACATTTTCTTAAAGTTTAAAGGTAAAAATGAAATGTAATTTGTTGTTACTATGCCTGCTGGAAGGCCTTGAAAATACTCACTTTACCGTCGATAGTATATAAAGAGAAAAAATTATATTCATTCGTTTGCCAAAGTATTTTGCATGGTGCTGCCAACTTTAGAACACAGAGCAAACTACAAATTATCACTTTGTTATGTTGGAAACATGCGCATAAAGTCATCGGCCTGTTTTTTTTTGTGGTTTATATTATATCATAAATGCATTAGAGAGAAAAAGAATCATAACCTTGAAGATTAAACACTTCTTTATAAACACATACGGCGGAGATTGGAGGCCAAAATTATAAGGGGGCTGGGAAAGGATTTTTTTCGCGCCTGTCTTCATTTTCCTCGCTCGCGACGCTAACAATCGAACGAGCAGTCGAAAACATCACAATCACAACCGCACAGACGCTAATAACTAAGGGATGCGAAAACTTGCGTGGATTTCATAGGAAAATGCGAAAAGTATGTCTCCACGAAATTACCGCAAAATAGTGAAATTACTGGAAACGCCACATTAAAATGAAATAGACCTCTTTTACATACGTTGTGTTAAGTTTGTTTCGATCATATTTATAGGTTTCTGAAAATGTTGAAAAATTGTGAACAGAATAAATTGTTATGTGATAGTGTCAGGACAGGATTTCTACAAGACACAGATTCGTGCTTGTGCTAGATTCAAGCCGATATGGGAAACGCAATGTATCGTCACCTAATTTCGTTTATATGTAAAAATCTACTCACGGTACAAAATTTGTAAGTCATTTTACAGACGACGTTTCAGCCCTTGCACCAGAAGGTTAAATGCCAATTCTGTGTCAACGTTGGGATTGCCAGGAAAGAATTTTGTACGTTGATTTAAAAGTGTTAGCATAAGGTAATTGTTAAAGCAGGCTCTGTTTGTTTGTAAATATTTCTGTAGTTTGGAGTATCAGAGTTGCCCGTTTTTGGGACATGTCTACTCTTTTACTACTTATTTAATTTTATACCTACCTGATAGCCAGTGTTTACTTTTTGGCGAATGGATCCATAATGTTTAAATGTAAGATAGGGTTGCTATGATGTACTATCAGTTCACATCTTTACAATAGTTAGAATGATAATCAATTATCAGTTTAACATACATGAGAAATTTCTCAGTGGTCAAGCAGTAAACCTATAAACATAAGGTCAAAAAAGTTCAATGTAGGCTTTAATTATGACTCGTATGTTGATATCGCGACTACACAGTTAGCACAGGGTGGATAAAATAATTTCTTGCCAATAAATATCAAAAATTCTGGGATGTCAGTGTGACAAAATTCGTGAATGCCACTAGTTTACAGAATAATTTTTTTTTTTTTTCAATTTAATTGTGTTGCAGGCATGAAAAAGGCCAAAAGAATTTTGTGCTTAATTGATGGTAACAGTATTCAGTTAATAATTTCAACATATTTGTATTGAGTCAGGCATACCTATTTAAAGTGTACACTAAGTATGTTATTCTGAACTAAAAACTAAAGCTGTGGAATAATTCATTGCCTCTTGTATACAATCAATTTATGGGCAGGACTACTTTGTGTTAGTAAACAAAGCAGTACATCGTTATTCCTGCAGGTAATAAAAAAATTCATATTGATGTGCTATTGCATCTTGCTCACTGGTCTAGTGCTGTGTCTTCCAGTTGCCGGAACTCGTGCAATAATTTCATATTGTTGTGCTATTGCATCTTGCTCACTGGTCTAGTGCTGTGTCTTCCAGTTGCCGGAACTCGTGCAATAATTTCATATTGTTGTGCTATTGCATCTTGCTCACTGGTCTAGTGCTGTGTCTTCCAGTTGCAGGAACTCGTGCAATAATTTCATATTGTTGTGCTATTGCATCTTGCTCACTGGTCTAGTGCTGTGTCTTCCAGTTGCCGGAACTCGTGCAGTAATTTCATATTGTTGTGCTATTGCATCTTGCTCACTGGTCTAGTGCTGTGTCTTCCAGTTGCCGGAACTCGTGCAATAATTTCATATTGTTGTGCTATTGCATCTTGCTCACTGGTCTAGTGCTGTGTCTTCCAGTTGCCGGAACTCGTGCAATAATTTCATCTTCCACTTGTCAATTGCACTGAAAAAGTGTGCACAGAGTTTATTTATTTTATGTATTTATCACCATTTGCAAAAAAAAAAAATGTGCAATGCACGCACACACATATCCACGTTCCAAGCGCGATTTCAGCGCTCTAGTGATGGGTAGTTTACGAACTACCAGTTCATTTTGAACTGGTTTTGAAAAAGAACTAGATTCATAGTTTACCGCGACATAGAAGAACTAGCCTCTTATTCATAGTTTACCGCGACATAGAAGAACTAGCCTCTTGTGATATCGATCAGTCATTCTCTCAGTACCAGCAACTAGGCCAGGTGCGCCACTGCGCATGCTCAGATAATCCGTCTTTCTACACTCCCTGAAGCTATCCCTCCCTCCGGATATCCCTCATTCCGTGGCTGGCCACATCGCAACCTACACACTTCTTATCTGTCTGCCTCTGTCTACAGGCATCTTTGTTTTAGCTCGTTCAGCACTGCCTCGAACTGTAGGGATCGCAGACCTACCTAGTTCAATAGTGACATGTGATTCGCAAATCGAACGGGAACAGCAGGAGACACACAGCGCGAGACAGTTGGCAGAACTATCTATGGCCATGCAGCGATTTTCCGTTCTTCCTTACTTTCTCGTGCCGACCCCAATTGCGTAGCCGGTCGCACGCCGGTCTGCGGCGCGAGGGGCTCCGGGTTCGAAACCCAGTCAGGGTGTGGATGCCTGTGCCGTCCATTCGTCTCGCTTCATCCTCGTCGGCACCAAAGACCTTGCTGTTGTGGTGTCGCAAAACCCTCTCACTCACTCGCACTATAAATACGATGTTGCCAGACATGCAGAAGTTCCCGTATCTGTAAGAAAATACGATGTTGCCAGACATGCAGAAGTTCCCGTATCTGTAAGAAAATACGATGTTGCCAGACATGCAGAAGCTCCCGTATCTGTAAGAAAATACGATGTTGCCAGACATGCAGAAGTTCCCGTATCTGTAAGAAATTACATCGGATGGCCGCACTAATACGAACATAGCTACGACATTAAAATACAGAAGAACGCTCATTAATGTAATGTCAAGTTTTACACACTCGTAATTAAGAATTTAAAAACTGCTTTTTTTTTTTTCTAGTATATTCACTCAATACTTCGGATATAGCTTTTTGACATTATTTGCATCATATTAAAATTAAGTTATTTTTCTAATTAAAGTTCTGTTAAAATGTTTCTAATACTGGTACGAATAAATCCTTTTTGTCGGAACCATTTTTGTTGAGTTTGTACACGCTTTACTTGGAAAAATTAACTTTACACCTGGTAGTCTCTCGCAACACAGCCCATTATTATAATATTGTTGTGGTCGTTACTATCAGTGTCAAAAGTAGTTTGGTGTTATATTACACAGCATAGGCGTGGATAACACAGCATAAAGACATTTTCACTATTCATTTATCTTACTTCTATATAAAAAGGAAGTAATTTCATCTGCACTCTATAAAGCACCAATTCTTTAGCAATTAATCTACATACATCACTTATTTGCTTCTCTTTCCATTTCACATTTACTTAGATTCTTCTGGGAAGGGGAAATGGAACTGTGAAGGAGGAAGCAAGGAGGGGCCTATCTAGTTCTTAGACCGAGGTTACACTTGCGTTCTGCAGTTCGCCAGTACCCGTTATCATTCGACTGTGACCTCTATAGTTCAAAAGAACGGTTCCCAATTAACTGTTCTCAAACGTGACTAGTTCGGAACGGCCTAGTTCATTCTAGTGAACTGTTTTTCCCATCACAACAGTGCTGCAGCGGGTTGTGTAAATAACTATTTTGGTGGTCTACGTAGCTCCATAAGACATGACACGCCATGTGATAATCTATGAATCTCATACATATGAAATTCTATAAAAACAACCCAGAGGTCCGAGTTAAAATTTTCGTACCCTCCGACTGCGCTAACCATGGAGTCGCATGTGTTCACTATACAAATATCTCGTACCTCAAAGTTAAACAATGACAAAATATAAAATATTTCTAAAACACATTCGTTTAGTACATATAACTTTATGGAGTCATCTTTTACGTGTTTTGTGTGATATAATTGTTGTAAAAATTTTACTCAATAATATTCAAGTGTGTATAATATTGTTTTGAATTCCCAAAAAAATATATATACATCTTAGCGTTATCTGTTGACGTATTTTAAAACTACATTTGTGGCTACCGCTGCTTTTTCGTGGGCAAAAATTCGACTCGAGATTTAGCTTGTATGGAAAATTATGGCGATTTCTGATGTTCTGTATCGCATTTCCAGTTTTCCGGTTTTTTCTTCTAATTTTATTAAATCACGGGCTCTCGCGGAATTTTTAGTTTCTACCGTAATTTCACGTTATTAGGTAGGTAGTGTATTTGTGATATGTTGACCAAATGCATGGGAGTGTCGCCTCTACTCGATTGTGCTTTAACTGAAGTTGTGTAAGAAAAACTTTACAGGATATTTTTAAAAATTGCTTGGCTTTCAAAAGCCACACTAAAATAATTAGTTCAAATGTGGGGTGGGGGAGACGAATGACCCCCAAACCAATTCCCCTCTCCCCAGCCATCCCTCCCACTCCCCTCGCCGAATCGCTACCCGCCACCAAAGGTTTCACGTGAATATTCGTGAAAATACACTCGCAAAATACACGTAGACAAATAATAATGCATACCAAAATGAAAATATTGAACTAAGCAAGTGTTACTATAAGCTAGTCACGGTGAAATGAGCACTTTTGAAAGCCCTGCTTAAGATTTACTTGTACGCACGTTGAGTATTCTTCCGCCGTATGTAATGTATACATTGAAATGAGCCTCCTCACTTTATTCAAGCGTTGGTAGAGTGAAACTGTGAAATGATTAGAAAAGTAAATATTTCACAAACCTGTTCATTTTTTACATTTCGATGCATTACAAAAAACAGAAAGCGAAAGAAATAATATAAGTTATCAGAAAGGGTAAACTTAAAACTTTTTATTCGGTGGTAAAATAAGGAACTACTTCTCGGCCAACATTATTGGGCGCATATCACTCAGGGCGCCCGTTACAACATATGAAGGCAGGGGCAGTGGCTTTTTTCCAAAGTTGATTTCAACAGTGCTCACGTTATAGTGAACAGCCTTTACAATATATTAAGAGGAATTCTTCATTATCGTATATCTACACGATGCGCAGGTAGTTAATATTCTGTTTAAATACGCAATTTTATTTTATTTTTAAACCCTAGTTGGAGCGTCCAACCTTTACTTCGGATGTCGTCGGTAAGGATTCATTTCCTGTTATTCGAGTTGCCAGGCGTGCGTATATTGCTCGTGACGGCCCTTGTCGGCGGCAGTTTGTCCCTCGGCGGCAAGCGGCGTCCATGAATTGTTCATGAACTGGTCGATAGCAGTTGTTTTTTTTCTTTGTCGTGCGAACTGCAACGCATTGCGGGGAGCTGGCTTGGGACACCGGCCCAGGGGGTGGGAGTTAGCCCCAGCGGCGAACTCCATCTCCAGTTACTTTTGCAATGCAAGACCGCTGTGGCGGTCTTAAGGCAAATGGCCCACACGCGAATCGTTCCAAAGGGCCTATTTTTTATGTCCGGGTACTTCGAAGTCCAGTTTCCCAAAATCAATTTAAACTTGAAAATTGCTATAAGAAGAAAATTACTTTTAGAATTACTTTTTTCTTCTTCTTAAAAACATACATATATATATATATAACATTGAACGAATGACTAATGACAGCTCTATAATACATAAATTAATTACAATACAGTTATTTTTGTTTTTTTTTTATATTGTTTTTTTTTTTCATTGAGCTAATTGTTTGAGAATAGGAGTATGTGCATCAGTCTACGTTGTAGGTAAAGCATTTTTTCAAAAATTATATTTTGAGTATCCAGTTTCCCCTGTGAGATCCGCCATTGCTCAGTTCACGATGATAAACGAATACGTAATGAACGAGTGTATATTATAATGAAGAAAAAAAAGTTTTTTTATGAAACGGTCCATGGCTATCGCGTGCGTATCGCGTAGGACCGTCTTCGGCGAATATACGTGTACTATTCACGGTAAAGTGAGTGCTTTTGAAAGCCCTCTCATTTGGAATAACAGTCAGTAAATATGTGTTATTGTAGCCATAGACGTTAACTTCCGAGTGCAGTGAAATATACACACTGTGTTTATTACTTATATAGCGATATTTATTTTAAAAATGTGGTTAACGGATAAAATATTGCCGAAAGGTAAAAGTAACTTTAGGGCCTCAAAAGAGCTCACTTCACCGTGAACAGCCTATACTAAATGGTAATATTTTATTTGGTTTTGTGCACGTAAGGACTTCAGCCAATACAATTTATGGAGAAAAAAAAAGAAATAGACATAACCTATTGCATCTGACTATCTTATTTATGCAGAAAAAAATTATTTTTTTTGTTTTCTTTAACTTGTTTAAGATATACTTCCTCATTATATTTTTGCTAGTAAATCACTACTTTACTAAAATGAACTTAATTTCTAGTTAACTATGCTCAGGCGCCTGGTATATGGACTACTTTCGTGACTACATATTGGCTGGTAATACAAAATGTTTAAAAAAAGTCGTGGATTTTTAACTTTCTATGTTTAAGGCTATTGCACATGCTATACTTCTTTTGGTGTACAATTAATGAAACATTGCACATTAGGTTTATTAATACATTTAAAAATGTTTCATGTGTATTTTATAACCAATATAAATTATAATTCAAAATTATCTGGTAGGGAGTATTGAATATTTTGTCCTGTACAGATTTTAAAGCATTGAAAGTATTTTATTTGTTCAGGATAATTAAATGGCTAAGTACTATCAATGTTTTAAACTGCATAATCTAATTTCGAAATGTGTATTTGTTAAATCGATTACAAAATATTTATTTTACTATTCTGTCTCCAAAAACCGGCTTATTTTGGCTTTGTGGTTATAATTACTGTTAAACAAAAATGTTTATAGTATAGCTCTTTGCTTAAGATGTGGCATAAAACACGTTAGGAATGTATGTGTGAACTTCTCAAGTCTCCACGACTGTGTTATGAATTTACCTGGAACTCATGTTCTGTCCTTCCTACACACTGCCTGAGCTCTAAGAGGCATCTGTACTTTTATATTATCCATGCCATTTGAATATAACATAATTCTTAACTGTGATCATTTACATTGTGCACCGATGGCCTGAATGAATGCATCGACTTATCTACCGACACGACTTTTGAACGAATAACTAAACCACAAGAACGAAATCAATGATTCGTCGGTCGCACAGCGAATCTGATAAACACCCCAATCAGCTCTCGTAGAACATATCTTAGAGGGCCTTGTGTCATCGAAACTTCAGGAACATTTGGAAGTTCCTGTGAGACCTGCCTGCAAACCCCTACCGTTGCCCCTCCTTAATATGGATAGCACTGTCATAAATTAATCACCTTTACTGACAAACTGTCCGAGTTTGAAGAGACTCAAGTCCTTGCTACGATGACACCATCTGGTAAATATGCCAGCTTTCTTGACTAGTTCGATTATGCCCGACTGCATGATAGATTTTCGGGGACATCTACCTGGAATAACAATTTCGCTAGAAGCAGAGAGTACAGTCGACTGACTATAAAATACCAGGCAGCTTATTGGCGAAGATTTATCTTGTCATGTTGACACTACCAGCTCGGTATTGTCTGCTCGTAGCACCTCTAGTCGAGTATCGATACAGCGCCCCTGCTTATAAACACATAAAGTCCCCAAAGTAATTCGTCCTCTAGTTTTACTATGTAAATATTGTGTTCTATGCTGAGAATACCAAGCTTTAAAAGTACTCTTCTCTTACCTCTGACTAGTGTGGTCTCGCCTGTTACTGTAGTTAAATTGCAGTGTTCCATGCTATCATTGGATGATCGTTGGAGGAATGCCCAAAGATGTCAAGTCTTACCACCGTTAGAGTCTTCCCAGTGTCAACAACCATCTGGCAAGTAACATGATCCAGGCTCCCTTACACCAATATGGCACCCGAGTCCTGTTTCACCGAATGCTCCTTCAAGATCACGGGGGCCTTCCCTCCAGCAATCACCGATCTTTGATCCCAAAGTCGGTGCCAACAAATTTCCCGAAGATGTTACACTCTCATCTACCCCTCGCTGCCTGCTTTCTGGTTGCTGCTGAGGACAGTTAGCTCTTCGCTGCCCCATCTTTCCTCATCATCAACATTCAGGCCGCTTGACTGGGTGAAGGCGAATCTCTGTAGCTTGATCCCTGGAAGCGATGTCCCTCATGGTCATCTGAGAGTCCTTCAGTATCCTCTTGAGGCTGTCGTCACTAGCCGAAATGGACGTCGAGGTACTGATGCTTTCCTTGCTGATTCCACACCAGTGCTCCTCCCAGGGCATCATGCATGGTAGGAGGTCCAGCTAGGCATACAGTTTGTTGCACCTCGGTATCGGCGATAGCATCGATGAAGAGGCCGACTGCGACATCATGTGCCTCCTCGGAGCACTCCTCCGGAGCCAGGTGGTACAGATGCGCGATGTCTTGCAACAACTCCTGTGATGATTTCCCTGGTCGCTGGATGAGGCTTCGCAGTTGGGCATGGTGGACATGTCGGAGGTATCGGTCGCCGAATCGCAGCTCCAAGCCCGACACCAATGTGGAGTAATCCAGTTGATGTATTCCTGGCATGGAATGTAGTATGCTCGATGCAGATCTCCTCAGTACAGATACGAAGTAATATGCCTGCTGCTCATCAGTCCAACAATTCATGTCGGTATCGATCTCTAACTGATATTGGTATTCGCGCCTGGGAGTCTGTCTATCGTACGAGGCGGGCTTAATTCTGATGCTTTTACCCACCTCTGCCTAAGGCGCACCCACACTGCAGAACTGCTGGACATATCCTACAACTGTATTGACGGTGACCTATAATTTCTCCTTGCTGCCCACATCTATGGGCTTGGTGATTGTCGATCTCAGCTCCTCAGCCGCTGGTCCAGAGTATCTTCTTTCCTGCTGTAGGAATTTTTGCCATTCCTTCTTGAGGGCAGTCACCTCCTGTTCCATATTTCAGTCGACACTGTTCATTCTTTTACTAACACATTCCGATTTCCTTTCTGTCATATGGTTTAAATTGTCGAACTTGTCTAAATTTCAAAAACCACAACATTATCATATTGTATTTTCCTATTTACATATTTGTTCATACTGTTCCTTTTCCTGTCCACTACTTCGGTAAAATTGTAAATTTTTTGTCCACGACTTCAGTAACACTACTGACTTACTTTTCTACGTCTACATTATTATTTATACTATTTACAGAATTCCTAACACTACTTATTTGATTACTGATTTGATTCTCTGACATTGTTTATTTGACCACTTCATCATTCAATTATGCGATTATTTACTGCGAAACAATCATTATGTTGCCTAGTGCTATAACTACTTAGTAATTACTGTATATATATATATATATATATATATATATATATATATATATATATATATATATATATATATATATATATATATATATATATATATATATATATATTAATACCTACTACTACTGTATTGCCTATTTTACAATTTGATTATTGAATGAATGCCTCCATCACTTCTGACAACAGTGTTATAATTTCTCATGGCCTTAAGCAGGTTCTTTAAGGGATGGGGATACTAATTCAATAAAAAAATTAATAACACTTCCCTAATTTATTTGCAAACACTAGAAAGGAAACACTCTCGACTTAATATCTCACAATTAATAATATCACTTGCTATTTACAACTAATGTTTGCATAATCGCACATCATCTCGCAGAAATTAATGCAATCGAATAACGAATATCACTCCCAACAAATAGTTATCAACAACTGTTGAATTATTTTGTGAATTATGTGTCGATATTTTACCGTTTCAACATTAAAATCTGTATCACATGTTCACACAGTCCCACCTTAATTCATTCCAGATACCACAAATCCAAAACGTTCTAGAGTGCTCCAAGCGCTCCCATGCACAGTAGCGCTCTACTCGTCGCGTACCACTCCCTCTCGTTCGTCAACGCCATACACACAATCAGCCACCGCCTCCTCACGCCCTCTGCCATTGTTCGTACTCTCCACTGATGACCCTCCCTGCACGAGACTTCGCCCGATTACCGTACTTCAGCCAGATGGTTTATAGCGTCGCCAGTCCTAGCCCAGAAACTTCCTTGCACGTCGGGTTGCGACAAGGAATGAGGTTATAAATAGTTTAATTCACTAGCCCACGCCACCAACTTATCCAGAAGAGTGGTGAGGGACAGTGATGCCTGTCCTTGTAGCTGTAAAACATCCCGCCCACCAGGCGATATAGGGGCGGCCAGGTAGGGGTGGCTCACCACCCCCCACCACCATGGACCGACCGCACACGCCCTGTACCTCGCATGAATGTCCACGTGTAACAGTACCATACATGAAAATGGTAATAGTAGGAGCACAGTGGAGTCGGGTCAGAGCACGATCGGGTAGGAATAATAAGAAGCAGAGTGTCCCACCTGTATCAGAAGTGAAAATGCTGGCAATAGCAGACAATAGTAGTAGCTGACTATAGTAATAGGGTCGGAGAAGCGACGAGACATGGTATCATAAATGAAAATACGTATGTTAGGGGTATGGAAAAGCAGGGTCTGAGCATGGTCAAGGAATCGTATTACATGTGGAAATGTTAAGGGTAGGAGTATGGAGGGACAGGGTTGGAACATGGTATGACAAGTGGAAATGCT
This sequence comes from Dryococelus australis, assembly GCA_029891345.1. Classification (NCBI taxonomy): domain Eukaryota; kingdom Metazoa; phylum Arthropoda; class Insecta; order Phasmatodea; family Phasmatidae; genus Dryococelus; species Dryococelus australis. The sequence goes on from CM057000.1 coordinate 146,655,626, forward strand.
AATGGTCGGAGCACTGTCGGGCCAAGGCAAGCTGTATGAAAGCTGGCCCATACTCCGATGTGCACGTGGTCCAGGGATAAAGTTCCCGGTGGAATCGGCTCTGGCCTCTCCATCCTCCCCTGTAGGTGACCGATAACTATTAAAAGGTCATACCTAGAGCACTACTTTCTAACCATTGCTTTAACCCCCGCAAAGCGAAAACCAAATCGGCTCTTTGATCTTCAGGGTCAACCGGGAACTTTGCAATTCTGAAACTGTCATGCTGTCCGAAAAAGTTTAAAGAAACCCTACACTAAACTACTCACTCACACAACTACCGCGTCCGCGCTTGTCCTTCTTTCACGTTGAAAATAAGCATGATGGTACCCCATTATCTGCATTCGTGACCCAGTGAGCTCGGGTGTGTGTGGACTTAGTTTTGGGGAATGACTGGTAACCAGAATCATTCCCCGCCACCTCTCCCCGTGGTCCAGGGACAGAGTGACTGGAGGAGCTGGCGACAACGGGGAAACAGTGTGGTGTGGATGTATGTGTCGGTGAGGCAGCAGGTGGGTGGACGGGCGATTGAATGCCGGGACTAATTGTGCTCGTTGTGTTGGCGACGACGCGATGTGACCCACTTGGCTCTTGTGATCGATACCCCGCGCTCCCTTCCACTCTGCGGCGTCCCTCGCTCCCCCCACCACAGCGCGTCACGTCGTGAGGACATGCTGCTGTTACCATATCACAGGCTCAAGACGAGGTGCGTGTTCGTCAACATTGACTCACCCATGAGCAGTTTGCAAAGCCTTTCACCACTTTCGACGAGAGTATACCACTGCCGTCTCTGTTTTCACTATTAAAACTATTTATATTTACCCTTATTTAGTTTATATTTTTAAAAAAACACATTCATAGTCGTCATAAATACTTCCGGGTACCAGGTGTTTTGAGCCATTTTTCAACTGTACAGAATTTCTGCATGAAAGTGACGTTGAAACTGACGAAGTACAGAAATGTATGCGTTTCCACACTGTGTTACAATGTATGTATGTATGTACCCTCTTGTATGCGCATAAGAACTGAAGGTAAATGCAGTGTGAGAAAATTAATGCAGGAGGATGTAAAGCACAGTTTACTAAACAAGCATTTCCGCTTCATGGAAAAATAACACGTGGCAATTTCACTAATACACACACTTTTTACAAATCAAATATTCCAAGTTATGTTCGCAGAAATGTTCAGGCAAGCGTTATATGCAAACTTTCAAATCAGCGCACAGAAGTATAAACAGTAACTTATGATTTGCAAGAAACGAGTCTAGTGGCCGGTTTCACCAACATATCTTAAAATTTAAGAGCCCTATGACCATTCTTAAGTCATTATCCTATCTCCAGAGTATTGAATTTGCCTGATATTCTGTTCAGTTAAGAGTTCATAAATGTTTTGTTTTCTGCATGTCAGTTGTGATGCAAATATTCTCATTTTGTATTCTGGGTTAAATTTCCTTATTTCTTATATTACATCGCAAATCCTTTAAATTTTATGCTGTGATATATTGCGTTTTATATTACTACTACACTTTCTGAGGTCGAATTTTGGAAAAAGCTTCTCGGTAACCCGTTTGCACACCTTTCACTTTTGTTACCCTGATAATATTTCGTTTCCCGCTGGCATTTTCGCTATCGCCACAGCATTGAAAACGAAGTTATTTTCGCTCTATGCATCGATTATATACTCATGGAAATAAAATTTTCACACGGATCACTAGTAGCATTATAAACTAACTATTGCAGTCTCAGAGAAATGAAAAATTACTTTAAAAAAAAAAATGATGTTATAAAGCCTCCACGAGCTACAATAAGAGCTGCTACACGCGTTGTATATGTTTCTGCGGAATTACCTACCAGACTGCTTCTACCCAAACCCAACAGTTCATAGGTATTGGCTTCTGGATGAGAATGACTGGCTGGTTTCCGAGGTACAATATCCAAGACAAGTTCAATCAGTGACATATCGCGCGAACTTGCGGGTCGGGGAGGAAGCAGTATCTGGCTTGCTCCGATGACGTCCTGGATGTTTGTGCCAACATGTTGTTATAAAGCCAGTTTGCGGTCGATCTTATACAATAAGGATTAGGGGCTTTATGGTTGTGAACCATGGCAGGCGCTGTAGCTAGTAGTAGAGTAAGGTGTTGAATGATATAATCCATTCACGGTTACTTCAGCCTTTTCTGAAGCCCTGCTAATGTTCTACTTCCAGGATATTCCTCCGCCTCGTGCAAACTAAGCTTAACTAAGTCTGCATAATTACACCAGGGGGACAACGTGCCACATTCGTGCGCACTCAGTTGTAACGATATTCTGTATAAGAACTGTTTCTCACTAGATGTTACCAACATACCTATTTTCTCCCTGTTATTATTCAAATGATTTATCAATGAAGCTTTATAATTTATAGATAAGATATTAATAACATCTCAATTTAACAGGGAAAAATAGTAACTTTTATGGACAAAAGTATAAAACGCTTGTGATACAGGGTGTATTTAGGAAATAACTAAACACGTCCTACATGGGGAGATTTTTCAAAGGTTTGATTCAAAAAATCCGAAGAAACCATGAATGGACTATAGCAGAATATCTGGAATAAAGCCGGTTTATTATGATAACAATAACAGATCATTACACAAGTACAACCAAGTTACACTAAACGAGCGGGGAGCAAACTGTATTAAATGCTATTAGTTAGAGCCATGATATGTTACTAAGTTATCGGGTATTGTCTCGCCTTGTGTTGAGTCCCGAGGCTGTTGATCTAAGGCGGGGTTACGGCGGTCGGCACAGCATGCTCCTAGGGTCCTCCATTCTGGTCGGCGTCACGACAGAGAAATAGTGTCCTCCACTAGATACTGACGTCGCAATGGTGCAGTCTACCCTGATTCCTTGCTGGTGCTGGGAGTTCCTGCTTACAGCTGTTTGGCACGGCACGCCCCGATTGTCACAACCGCTGTCCTCAACACTGATTGAGGTGAGCGGGCGTGTTCAGGCGACGACGTAGATTGTAGGCGCCTTCACGCCAGCGTATCAGTGTGGTCAGGCGCTGTCTTGTTGGAATATGGACCCAAGAGTGTGCTGAAGAAAGGGTACGACATCAGCCTCCACAGCTTCCCTGATATAACAGTTGCCGTTGAGAGTATGCCCACAATTCGTAGCAGCCGAGATAACCTGTGATACCCAATTACCCATACAGCCCATCAGTCGTGCTGTATGAGGCTGGACAATGCGTTCTGGAAGATGGCGTGCACCTTGATATTGTCCAATGCGTTTGCGGCCCATCATTGTAAATTATGTTGAAGCGGGACTTGTCCATAAACAAGACATGTTAAAGGCTGTTCACGATAGAGAGAGCACTCTTGAAATCAACCTTAGAAAAAAGTTACTGCCCCTACTTGCATGTATTCTAACGGGCGCCCTGATTGACATGCGCCCGGTAAAGTCGATAACGATGGAGCGGAAAGTAGTTCCATATCTTAACGTCGAATAAAAAGCGTTAGGTAACCATTTGTGATATTCAACATTATTTCATACTCTTTCTGTTCTTTTTAACGCCTCAGTGTGTCAAAATTAGCAGATTTATAAAATGTTTACTTTTGTAATAACTTTGCAATTTTACTTGACCGACACGTGAAAAAAAGTGAATAGGCCCATGGCAATGTTAATTTTACATAAGGCGTAATAATACACAACGTGCATGTAAGTAGATCTTTAGCAGGACTTTCAAAAGTGCTCACTGTACAGTGAACAGCGTATATGAAAATCCTCCTTCACACAAGCGCCTCGTGCTTATAAAGTTTCCTTCAACATAGACGAGGCATATCGGCGTCAGCAGTGACGTTTACAGCTCACTGACGATGAACAATTATACTTGTCTGGGTCATCAACAACCGTATATTTATAAGATCTTACACGTCAGTTCAGATGAAGATGCTGCGTCTAAGCGCATGCAATCATTCTCAAATCCTAATCATGTCCGTTTTCCTTAATGATGTTGCATTCTTCATTCACATGAGTAGCACGATTTTTTGGCTTCCCGTGTGTGATGAATATTCGCACCTGGGTCAGACCGTGTCCTTTGATTTTTATTATATTTCCGCCCAGCTTGGCCGGTGTTGGTCAGATATCACTTCAGTTTGATTAATGGACAATAATTGCTATTTTCAAAACGTTATGATAACTTTATATTAACCTGTATGAAGTATAACGTAAATAATAAAGAGAATATGACAAACAAATATGACAGATAGCGCCTGTATTTTTTAATGTCTACAATACAAACAAAATAACTGCTTATTGGTTTTTATTTAAAATTTTAAACACCGCCCAAAATGTTGGTTTTGGTGCAATTTGGTGAAAGGGGTAAATTACATACAAACATTTTTAATACCTACTATCTACCTATAGTTATCTGTTTCTTTGCCAAATGGGGCACCAAAACAAACATTTTGAGTGATGCAGAGTTTGCGGTATATCTCTCCCTGCCTTTTTCATTGTTTGGTATTTATTTCTTCTCATTTTAATTTTTTGATTTAGCTACTCGTTCTCTATTTAGCATATCCAGGTATTAACGTGTCGATTTCCATTCTCGTCATTGTTTTCGTAAATTCTCAATGTACCATTTTCCTTGGCATTTTCCAGGACCTTGATATTGGATGAAAGATGGCGTGGGTCTTGATCTGACAGCGTGTTGTTTATTCAGCTAGAATGTCACTTTGATTACATGAAGTTGGCTAGATACTAGTGAGATTTGCAAATTATACACATCAAACTCAATAAGTATTTGCGCAGCTGTCAGCTGGCATTAATTAGAAAAAATTTTACAGTGTACGAATGCGCGTTTGTTGTTCACTCACCGGGACAGGGTGTGCAGCTAATTAAACGAAACACGCCGCTCTGTATCCTTCTACTGCAGTGTGTGCCGAACATTAATAAAACACAGCAACTTTTCTCGCAAAGAGAGGGAGAGGGAGAGAGAGAGAGAGAAAGTGAGAGAAAGAGCATTAAAATTAATCTGCACGTCTGTACTCTAGCTTCCCTGGCCACATAATATAAACATACGTCTGTTTCTGAGCCTCCACAGGAGCGCAAGTCATAAATGAAGATAAAATCGTCCGCCTCTGCCACCCGGGGTCACGGTGACCGAGCGGTTAGCCTGCTCGCCTCCCACCAAGGCGATCCGGGCTCAATCCCAACCGGGTCACTCCGGATTTTCGCATATGGGAATCGTGCCGGACAATGCCGTTGGTAGGCGGGTTTTCTCGGGGATCTCAAGTTTCCTCCGCCCTTTCATTCCGGCGCTGCTCCATACTTTCCTAGCTCACCCTCATCCGCTCTCAAGACCTCGATGTTAACAGCCATCCAAATCTCTTCACTCATTCTGCTACCCTTTCCACATACAGTTCCTAATGTTTATTTCGCCTCATTTTACAAGATATACTTAAGGGCTATGGAAACACAAAAATCAAGAACTACTTAACATATTATTTCGACAGGGTTTCTTTTATTGGCTATTTATTAGAACTTTCATAACCGCCACTTATACAGCAATGGTTGATACTCTGTATAGTTTGCGAATTAAAAATGTATACTGTTTAAGAATACCTAGTAGCGTTTATTTACCACAAAATCAGCACTTACACAAAAATCATCGTTTTTAAAACTTATGAAACGTTACTGTGTAATACTATAGAATAATATTAAAATACTTTTTTCATTCTAATATAATTCAATTTTTTAAAATATCGTATAAAAAATTTAGTTTTAAATATATACTTCTTCATATTATGCAAATTCAATTACTGTAGAGTTATCAATAATATTACTTTGTAAATTTCAAGACCATAATTTTGGAATATTTACTGATTTTGTGATTTACATCGCTATTTCTTCGTGAAAATATGGAAATCTTAAATTAAAAACAATAAATTGTTATTAAGCATTACTCAATATGATAGTTACTAGCATGAAAATGTTTTGTCTATAAATCTAACCGCTTTCGAAATACATTACTGTAGGTAGTTCGAATACTGTATCAGGAATTCGCGCATTGGAATACCTTTCAATAGTCCTTAGTAGAAACCTGCTGGCCTATAATCGCATTCCCGTGCGTACACTTTGCCAAGATTTCAGCCACCTCTGCCGTCTGATAAACGTTTCCTGCATTTATATTAACGTTGTTGTCGCATAAATAAATCCGAGCAGTAATTCGAAATAATCGTTAACGTTAAAAGATAATACCAATTTGAATAATCAACTGCCTATCCGTTCCTTTCACTTTGACTGAGAAAATCTGAAGCAGTTGTCGGAAAATAATTAGTAGTTCTGAGTAGTTAGTGTTTCTTCACACTTTTTGAATCAAACCTTAGAAAAATCACCCCATGTGTAACTTGTTCGTTTCTCTCTTAAATAAGGCACTTATCTAAAGAATTTTATACTTGTGTTAATGTAAAAATACATATATTTAGTGAAATTAAACTTTCATTTCTGTTGTATCCATAAATTATAATATTTCATTTTAAATCAGTACAAATAAAAGCGGCGAAATTAAGTGTGTTGGTAATGCCTAGTAATAAACATAAATATGTTGGTAATGCCTAGTAATAAACAGTTATTATACAAAATATTATTAATGTGAGTGCGCACTAATGCGGTGTGTCGTCTGTTCGGTGTCTGTATTGTAGGAGTAGCTAAGCTTTGTTTGCATGAGGCGGAGGAACATCCTGCTAGTAGAACTTCAGCAGGACTTGGTAAAAGATCAAAGTAGCCGTGGATATGGAACAGTAGTCACTAACTTGACAACCCTCATATCTGCCGCACAGTCCGAAGCTCAGAACGACAGACATCTCCTGTCAGGCGTCTTGACTATCGCACGTAGGTCGCTAGTGGAGTCCTGACATAGTACTTCGGAGCTTGCTGTCTGTGGCTCTTAGTCGGCCGTCCTCAATTTCATTTCCCCTGCTCTATCGTTCCGCTTGGCTGGCAAACATAGTATGTTTTGATTCCTACATCTGTCCTTGTCTTTATTGGTGACTCTCGTGTGATGGCTATCCCTGCTTATCGAACTAAAGTCAAACCGACGGTGCCATATGAAGTTGAGAAAATTTTGGCTGTTTGTGTCTGCTTACCTTCGCTATGACGAAGGTGTGTTTGACGAGCTCCACGCCTCACGTCCGCTGGGTGGGCCTGCTGGTCTGCAAGTATGGGCGCCGCGGGGCCGCTGCCGCCCACGAAATTTATGACTGCATTCCCCTCCCTCGTACGTCACCTTGACCACGTGACGCCAGCCAGCCAGTCACGTACCATTATGGTGCCCTATCCAGGACTTCTGGATATCGACGGAGTGAAGATCATTTTGTAATGTACTAGATGATTTCTCAAGTAAAATATAAATACAGGTGTCTCGCCTAGATTCGAGGAAACAGTACAAGGTTTTCACTTGGGCATGAACTGCTGTTACGTAAACATTTTAAGGGGGTTTGGGAGGGTTGCTGCCATTTTAGTTAAATATGGTTTAAAACAAAATAATTATATGTAACCTGCTTATAGCTGGAAATAGATCTAATCTTGTAAAAATGAGAAGGTTGGGGGAAGTTTTAAACATTATTATTTTTGATAGTAACTTTTGATACCAAATGTAATCGGTGAGAAAATTATATTCTTATTTAAAGTTTTTTTATAAAGTGATCTTGGGGGGAAAATATTGTAAATTATTTGAAGTTGATAGATATATAAACGCAAGGCAACGAATATTTTCAAACCTTTTCCCTGGAACCAATCCAAATCCCTTTTTTGACATCATTGGGGGGCTCTCAGCTGTTTTCCAACTTAAAACACCTACATTCAGGAAGCAGTTGAGACAAGGACCTCTTCCTGTATGTGTTGATAAACACCGTCACACTCGGTAAAAAATGTCCTTCGAGGAACGTGTAATGGGGATTGAGAAGTGATTCTCGAAGTATAGTAGACTGGGATTCTACAAATACGATATAGCGGGAATAAAAACACGTGGAAAAAAGTTAATAAGTCCACCTAGTGTGGACTATGGAGAGGTAACGCTGTGCGTGAATTTCTAAATAAAAAAAAAACATTTGCAAAAATAATAGTTTAAAAGTTTATAACAAATTATTATGTAAACATTAAAAATAACAAAAGTAAAATTAACCCCCCTTCCTAATTTTAACCAAATAACTTCTTCGTAGAAACTCCTGATAAATAATTTTGTAAAATAAAAGTTTTACGATATATAAATTTAAGTATCACAGCATTTTAGGTAACATATTTTATTAATTTTAAAACAATAGTTTTGGTATATTTACTGATTTTTTGTTTACATCCCTAATCTTTCGCAAAAAGTTGGCAATTTTAAAACTAAAACTATAGACTAATAAATATTGCTGTTATTGATAGTGGCATTTAGATAGCTTGTCAATACATTTAATCCTATCGCAACATATTAACGCGTATAAAATAGTTGAAATTCTGTTCTTGATTTTAAGTTTTGGGAATTCGCACACAGTGAGAAGGGTCGTTGCAAGAAGGCAAGTTGGCATGAAGGCGGGTAGTCTGGAGCCTCGTGCTAATGACCTCCTCTCCAACGCTGCCTGACAAGTTGGCATGAAGGCGGGTAGTCTGGAGCCTCGTGCTAATGGCCTCCTCTCCAGCGCTGCCTGACAAGTTGGCGTGAAGGCGGGTAGTCTGGAGCCTCGTGCTAATGACCTACTCTCCAGCGCTGCCTGACAAGTTGGCATGAAGGCGGGTAGTCTGGAGCCTCGTGCTAATGACCTCCTCTCCAGCGCTGCCTGACAAGTTGGCGTGAAGGCGGATAGTCTGGAGCCTCGTGCTAATGACCTCCTCTCCAGCGCTGCGTGACAAGTAATGAGCGAGGCGATACCTCTCGCCCGTGGTCCGCTGCAGCGATGTTTGCGATGACGATGATGCTGCACAATAAATGTAAGTCTATGATGCTGGATGATTTCCCGAGCTGTCATAGCCCTGGCTGCTTCCTCCTCGCGTGTTTGACCCAGTTAACTGTTCCTCTTCGCCCCCCCCCCCCTTTTCCCCCTTCTAAAGCTTCTTATACAATAGAAAACTTTAGCATTTGCCTTTACGTTTCCTTTCCCCCGACGAAACCACCAATGCACAATACAATATTGTAAAGTCAGAGTTTAGACAATTGAACATCGGTTCTGCAGGCTTCGTAAAAATGTGCATCTTGCTATGTAAATAATTTTGATGTTCCCCAAGAATACTTTCTCCGTAATTTTTTTTTAATAAGCTTAATATTGATACTAAAAGTTTATTTCAAAACAAAAAACTCATTGTTTACTTTATTAAAATATGTCAATTCATTTATTTCCTCGTAACATATTATTTGTTTGCCATTTATTTAATTTAAGACGAGCTTTGTTCAATATACCGAAATTAAAATCGCCCTAAAATAAAATAACGCACTTTCCATATAACCTCTGTTAGATTCTCGGCAAAATGGCTGCTTGGCTTTGACTTTAAATTTCAACTTTTCGAAATCGTAAAGTCAAGAGTGCTTGACTTTACCTTTGACAGTTCCATTGTGTCAAGCTCCGTAAGAAACAACATGTCAGAAAGTAAACGTAAAGTCAAATGTTAAAGTTTTCAGTTGTGTAAGGGCCTTAACTCACCACATGAAAGTAAGAAAGGTGGGAGTCCACCCTACCCTTCCCCCCTTCTTCAAGAGCCGCCGTTGCATTACAGATTCCACTCCGCTAGGTAAGCCGTACAGGAAAACATACATTTGGCCAAGCACAAATGGTCTGGAAAACTCACTTCAATGCAATCCGTAAGAACGTTTTCCTTTCCTTTCGGCCAAGTATAAAGAATTAAAAAAACTCCCGTAATGTATCTGACTACAGACACTTGTTTAATTTATCTGTGAAAAATAAAGAGCCATGAAGGAAACATGCAAATGGAACGAAACTCACAGGAGGTAGAAAGCAGGTATGATATGCAAATTATTAGAATTTGGGTATGATTACAGATGTCTAGATACAGCAGCGCTCTCTCAACTGATCCAGAGAAATATACACTGTTAGAATTTCCGTATATTTAAGGAATGTTTTACGGAAATGTATAGTGTATATACGGAAAGGCAATCTGTAATGAAGAAAGAAGGAGTTATGTCCGTAAATACAAAATACGTAACGTCTCCGTATTCCCTTTGGCTTCGAGTTACGGGGACGAACAATGCCGATTCTACATGAAGCTTTCTTCGCAACTGTAACAAGAAAATTATCGTTTCTGCAGTAGTTAAGGTTATCAACGCGAAAATGGCCTATTCTTTCAAACATTAAAAAATAGCATCAGGCGTCTGTAACATTTTGCAACACTAAAAATACACTAAATTTAATAGAAACAGAATTTTTGCTTTTGTCTTTTGAATATAAATTTAAAAGTTATACCACAATGTTCAAGTGAGAGTTGTAGGAGAATGGATTGAGTCGTGGACTGGTAATTTGTCACTGGGGCTCAAACCTCGCTTGAGTACAAAATATTTTAACTTTTTAATATCAATTTTTATACACGGTAGAACACCCACATTATGAAAATTTAAGACATTTTCAATATATATTTTATTTTAAAAGGAAAGTACATAAAACTAACATGGAAATTAACGGAGATGTTCCGTGAAATTTACGGAAAGTCCGTTTCTGAAAATCAATGTGTCCGTAATTTTACGGAAATTTTACGAGCACTTCTGGATAAATTTTAACCGGCACTTTTCCGTAAAATGAAGGAAATTTTTTTTAACAGTGTACTTGTTCATAGCCAGTGAACTGTAAACATCCCTACTGATATCAGTATGCTGCGTTTACGTGAAAAGTGTGCCTAATAAGCACATTACAGAGTTTGAAAAGGGCCCAATGATCGACTTGCGTGAAGGAGGAATTCCATACTGCGAAATCGCTGATAATTCGGGGCATAATGCTACGACAGTGTGTGAGTGTTGAGGCAGTGCACGAAGAGAACAGGTCGTGTCGAAAATTGGGAAATGGACCACGACACATGACGTAGGAATGACAGATGCCACATCCATCCAGCAGCGATGGACTGTTCAGCTTCGTGTCGAGTGTTAGCAGAACGTTGGAACTCTGCAACAGGTGTGACACCGTTTTCTTCCATGGTTCGAGGCCGTCTGTTTCGCAGACCACTGGGTGCATGCATTCCTTTGGTGAGGATTCCCAACAACATGAATTATCGATGCCTCAGGATACAATGGACTCGCGCACACACCCGCTAGCATGCAGAGAGTAGAAGACTATTGCAGATATTGGCTCAACTCAATAATTTGACTAAAATTCACGCAAATTTCTCACTTTCAAGCATCATTTTCTCAATCTCTTCTGAAAATACGATTCATTTCTTCAATTTCACCCCCAAAATCAAGATAATTTGATCCAAATCAGGGTTCTCAATTAAGCGCACTTTTTTAAAGACATACTTTGTTCACTCTTTGATCAGTGGTCCATTTTCATGGTGAATGATGCTAAAATTAGGTCGAAAAGGATAAATATTTACTTAAAATTTTAATAATATCACAAGAAAAGTAGGAAAAATCTTGGAATTTCATAAAGAATGTGATGATTTAGCTCGAAAATTAGTCTTTAAAGAACCTCACACAGAGTGAACTTAAGTTGAAAATTTATTTTGATTTTGACCCCAAATATGATTAATTTTGAGTTGCGCTTTGAAAGATTTGACGGGGAATTAGATATTAGGTTGAATTTAGGCAGAGTGGCAAGATGTCTTATTTTGAGACGAGTACCAATTCAACTCGAATTACAATGATGGCCGCAAAAGCATTCGACCATGTCAAGGTGAGCGATATCTCATAGAAAGCATTGTCCAGTGTCATACTGCACGAACGATAGGCGTGATGGTTCGAGAAGCAATTGGGTATCACATGCGATCTCGGTTGCTACGTATTGTGGTTCATTCAACAGCAACCCCTACATCAGGGAAGTTGAGGAGGTTGAAGTTGTACCCTTCCTTCAGCACACGTCTGGAGTCGTATTCGGACAAGACATCACCCGAAATGTCCAGACTGTCTCCGAAGCACTGCAGATATTCATTCTTCCCTGGCCTGCACGTTTTTCAATGTTACCTACTGAACATGTCTTCTACATTGTTATGAAGACCTTGTGGGTCACATAAACTAATGAGGGAATACGTAACTCTGATGGAGAACACGATATTAATTCCCTCCGTCATTTAATTAAAACCTTTAAGAGTTGCCCTGTTACATTACACATTATAAAATACTTTACATTTATACTTGAATACCTTAAATTGCGCCGGGGGAGCGTGTTACGTTATGTTACTCTATTCCTGCATTTATTTATATATTTATCTAATTAAACTATTGTCACTCATCTAGCTAAGAGTTCATCTGTCCTCGACTGAAACGGCATTACCTTAGCGTTGCTTAAGGCTGATGGTTATCTCGACTACAGCAGACGAAGCCCCGTGTGCAGGTCCATCTTGTCCCGTCGTCTGCTTGGTGTGGTAAGACCCGACTTTAACTTCTTCGCTTCCTCTTACACTTGTTAGTATATAATTTACTCTGTTTGTTTGCAAACTGTTCCTGAGGCTCGTATTCTGGTTATCGCGGAGGCGCTTTGCATACGTGGCCTCGCTCTCTTTGGATGTGTGCTGGTGCGTTCAGGCAAGCGCCACAGCAAGGGCTTGCCCACACGATAACAACATAGTCACTCAGCCACTATCCCGTCAATCTCATCCACCAACCAATACCGATGAACTGTGGACTCGCGTAGAAGCAGCCTGGCAGACGATTCCCCAGGAACACATCCATGGCCTATTTGATTCGATGCTACAGCGTGTACAGGCTGTTCATGGTAAAGTGAGCACTTTCGAGGCCCTAGTTACGTTTTCCTTTCAGTCCTTCTCTATCCTTTAACCCCTTTTTCAAATAAGTATTGATATTCAAGTAATAAGCATAGTGTGTATATACCATTGCACTCGGAAGTTAACATCTAAAGCTAAAATAAAATATATTTATTGACTATTATTCCAAACGTGAGGGATTTCAAAAGTGCTCACTTTAAATTGAATAGCCTATATCAGCTCTTATTACAGTGCGTGTAAACTTTACAACTACCAATATTTTGCAAGTTATACTGTTACATTATTCTAAAAATACAATCGTTTGCTTGTAATACTTTGTGTAATCCATTCTTATGGTCCCTTCGTGGTGTTTAATTTTTCACAAACATGTGAGTATGTTCATCAAGTTCATGAAAAGGGGCAACTACGTAAGCATATACTCGTAGCTCTCGAATGTACAAGAAATGGGCTATGTGGTACTGTTTCTTTAACCCAGCAATAGTCGCAGTACATTTTAAATGTGTAAATGTTCCCGACTACCAGACAGAAATTTTACGTGCAGATCGTATATTGATGTGAAAAGTTAATTCTGCAATGCCATGTCCTTGAATTTATGGGAAACGGGGTATAATAAGGGAAACGAAATATCAGAGTACATAGTTCCACAGCTGCGGCACTGAAACTCGAAGCACAGCATAAGCTAGTCGAATGTTTATTTATTTATTTAATATTCATTCCATTGAGTCATATAAACATGGCGAAAGCCATAAGAGTATGAAACACGTAATTTTTACAATAAGCCGACCTCCCATGGTCGGATGGTGAGCCACCGATCTGGGGTGCGGGAGGCTCTGAGTTCGAATCCCGGATAAGGCATGGGTGTTAATTTAAGCTAGGTTATAAGGTAGTATGTAAGCCGCCCCCCTGCTAAGCTTTCAAACATAAAGCCGGGGGGGGCGGTAAAAAGCCCTTTACAATACAATACATTTTTTACAATAACATATGACAAACTATAACATCATCAAATACAAAATTGTCATAAATAAAAGACATAATTAAACAGTAATGCCATACAGGCTGAATAAATACACGTTACATAGATTCACAAATATTGCTACCACACTTTCATGTATTCTTTGACAGCATAAAAAGAATATGACAACAAAAAGTCTTTCAATAATCTACTAAATGCTTTAGGGTCTTTGACATTACGAATATCAATGGACAATTTGTTGATAATGCTTGTGACCGGGTACAAGGCTCCATTCTGGGCCATTTGTAATCGTACTGAGGGTTTATGTATATTGTTTGAAGTCCTAGTGTCATATTTATGGTAGTTACTGATCTTATTCAAGTCATCTGAACTATCCATGTTGAAACTTAGCAAAGAATAAATGTATTGGCTAGGAAGAGTTACAATTTTGTAATTCTTAAATAATTCTCTGCATGACCCCGTCCTCCTTTTATTACTTAACAATCTCATTGTCCTCTTTTGCATTTTAAAAACTTTTATACTGTCGACAGAGTTACCCCAGAGAACATGGCCCCGTAAGACATAATGGAATGAAAGTACGAAAAGTAAACCATTTTAGCAGCTTCTGGACTTAATAATCTAACAATATTTCTTAATGTAAAACAGCCTGCACAAAGTCTTTGCATTACCTGCGAAACATGATTATTCCAATTTAAAGTCTCATCAATGCACAAGCCTAGGAATTTAACTAGTGGGGCGTGTTGTATGTTAAACATATCTGTTAGATAGTTAACTAGTGGGGCGTATTGTATGTTAAACATATATGTTAGATAGTTAACTAGTGGGGCGTGTTGTATGTTAAACATATAAGTTAGACTGTTAACGTTTTGTACTAACCTAGATTTTGTCGCAAACTGCATTAATTCCGTTTTATCTATATTTAATTTTAATTGATTTATCGTAACCCACGAGGTCAACTTAGTAAAAATTATCTATTGCTACATCTGATGAATCTTTTAAAATTTATTCTTTTATTGTTATTCTATTGTTTCCTCCCCAAGGCTGACACACACATGAGAGGTGCTTTACAACTTTTAACACGAAATTAAGAAACCTATAATGTCCCGACCCCTAAAAAAAACACGTCATTCTTATTTTTGACGATTTTATTTCATTTGGTTTCCAAACTAAATAGCTCAACTCCAAATAACTCTACCCCGGAGAATTTTTTTTGGCGCAGATGTACTTCAGTAATCTCAAAATGAAGCTTTTGAAAACATAACTAAGTTATAGGTAAAATTAATTTAGTTGTAAGACAGGTATGAAACTTGTAAGTGAATTTTTATTATAGTATTAAAGTATGCTTTAATGAAAACTATGTCTATAAACGAAAAATTATTTATTTAAAATTTAATAGCATTCGTGGTTTTATAATGCTGTAATTTGATACTTTCTGTTCTTAGTAATCAACAGTGCCACATTTGTCATTTAGTATTTTAATTTTATATATTTAATAACTTAAAAATAACTATTGTATATATATATATATATTTATTTATTTATTTATTTATTTATTTATTTTTATTTATACTTTTATATTTATTTATTTAAGGCGGCGAGTTCCAAAATTTGGTAAGTGCAGAAAGTTAAATAAAGAGTTAGCTATGGAAATGTATTCAGATAGTACCCTTGCACCATATTAAACAAAGAATTTGCATGTAAGCGGTTTATTTTTATATTTATTGAGGTATAAAATCAGGATTTTGTTTCTAAACTTTATAAGATGCCGGCATTTTGGTCCAAAACTTCATAGATGAACAATCGTCATGTAGTGTCAAAACTTGATATATTGTTATGCCGCTTTGTGAAACAAATGCTCAGTTTCTTCTAAAACTCCGTACATTTATAACTTCCACACGGCTACAAACATAGAACTGCACCAGTAGAATAATTATATCCCAACGCTTGAAAATTTTTGTAAGGGATGCCCAGGACAAAGCAAGGGAATTAATTGACACACTCGGTACTGTCAAGAGCATTGGGGATGATTCTACTGTACTCAAGTGGAAGGGTACAATTGAGCTTGTGATACGAGGTACAGGCCAACTTCATTTCAAGTTTGATCCTTCGAAGAGTCTGCATCTAAAAAAGAGGGGAAACGTGCATGGGAAAGTAAACTTACTAGTGAAATGGGAAGTTAACTACTGCACGTATACGGTAAAATATAGATCAATTTTCAAGAAAAACAATGACGTGAACCACGTCATCCCAGAGCCATTGCCCATTAGGGTTCATGTAAAAGCCGCAAAACTCAAGGACGTTGATTCACTGTTTAAAGACAACTTGTGTGATCTGTGGCGTGAAAAGTAGGCTCTCAAGTTCTAAAAGGACATTATTGATGGTGAATCTGACATTGCTGAAGAAAGCGCGGAGGAAAGTGATTCTGTGGAACACGGAGATGAAAATGATCTTGACTTGAGGGTGTGATAATGAAGACTAGAACATTTGACTACATTTCTGGTAATACTTTACTGTAACAAGGATAACACTACCCAGCTGTTTTCATTACTTTAACATTGTGTTATTGACCTACATGTAAGTGCTGACTTTCGTAGCTTTGTCTTATTGTAATTAAGTGTTACAAGCCTTTCAGTGTTACAAGTGTAAGCCTTTCATTACCACTGTTTTTAATGAGTACGTCATTGTGAAAAGTGTCATTACTTATCAAATACAACTAATAACAATAATATTATTGGTAATAAATATAATTATAATTATTACACGCATGATAATAAGTTTCTTTTGACTCTTCTGCCTGCTTCATTCGTTTATGATATTTAGGTTGCAACAGATCTTCATATTTGCAAACAGGTTTTTCTCAAAACTATACACATACTCTTTTACAACAGAACTTGATACATGCAAATTTTTTTATGTGTTACAGCTTCAACAAATATGAGGAAACCATGAATTAATTTGTTTTGACTTGCTTATATTGACTCCCTTTTACGTTTTGTGGTATAAAAGTCAAAATATTCAGTCTTGATTAAAAGATCCACTTTTTCGCCTTTTTCAAAAATCTTCTCACATGTACCTATCAAGTTTTCGAACTCACCGCCTCATATATACATATAAATTTAACAAATTAATAGCTTCAGAAACTAATTTTCAAAAACTGCTCATTAATGTGACAGACAAATACTGTAAAAGTAAGTATAACTCAATTCAGTGCACAGTATTGTGTATTGTTAGAATTTTGTTTTACTCATTCCAGTATACCCAAGTATATGAGCACTAAAAAAATGTTGTGGTAATTACAAAGTGTATTGTTATTTTCACAGTTCCATTTTTTTTCTTGTGAACGCGAAATTATTTAGTTCCTACCCTTAACTTTTGTGTCCACTAAAATTAGATAAGGTTTGGCAGGGTGACTTACCTATAAATGTCTTTCTCCTTTTGGGCAGAACTCATTTATGAAATCGGAAGTACTAGCAATAATCTGTACTATAATAAGCATTATCTTTTTGTCATGCTCTTTCAAACGTGGTAAACGTTTGGTTGTAGTAAAAAAAACGTTTTTTTCGGTAACGGGTACAATCTTTATTGCTTGCAGAATATCTTACCATTTTTCAATAAAAGGTACAAGCCCTCTTACGTTACGTGGCTTGGAAATTCCGAATTGTTTAATTATTTGAATGCTTCTGACACAGGCGGTCTTTTGCTCTCTGTTTTAAAACGGCTGGTTCATAGAAACTTACATGGAAAACCACACACGCACATTTCCTGTCACTCTCGCATAAATAGTCTTTTCCTGAGGGTTGTCGTATGGTGGACTTTCGCCTTCATACAAAATAGTTCACGTCAAGTGTGCTCATTCATTCCAGCATCCACGGCGTCGGAATTCCAACAAGTCACGAAAGGATAGCGGATGGCTTCGCACGCAGATAAAGCTTCTCGCATGCAAGGTAGTAAAAATAGCTCTGTGTCTAGGACTCACGGAACACATAAGTACAAAAATAAAACTATTTGTACAGTTTACATGTTTCGACATTTCGCACCCTGAATACAAGACTATCGTTACTCAAAATGCCTTATATATGGTGCATGAGAGTAAAATAATTGTGCGTTTTTAAGGGTTTTTAAACTACTGTGCTAGCAAGGGAATTTGAAGCATTAAAATTGTGTGTACAGGGTTTTTGGACGTATAGATAAAATATGACCACCATTTTAAAATATGTTCCTGGTATGCTTCAATTCGTGTAATTTTAGGACGGGTTACCCAAACACTGCAGCTTTGACTAATTCAGATGTTTCTGATGTGTTGTTCTTTAGATGCGATCTTGTGGGCTTAATTTTTAAGTGGTGCTATATTTCAAAATAGCAGATAGAAAATGTTGCCACTAGCATTTTTTAATGAAAAAATATATATATGTATAATATTAGGATAAGTTCGGTTGCAGTTGGTCAAATGGTTCCGTAAATATGAATTAACCTAAACACTTATATGGCTGCCATTTCGGAACGAAATAAGTACTTGTTATATTAAAATCGTACATATTTACAATGGGTTACTGTATAACTACTTGCTCGCCAAACTTGTAGGGAATCGGTTGAACTGTCTCACAGATAGAATGACGTAAGAGCTGAAATATTCTGATGGCACAAACTTTCAAAGCTCTGGACTAATGAGTACAGCAATTGCTGCACTTGATGTTGTTAATGTATCCCGTTGACACAGAATTTTGTTCGAATAAGTTTAATTGCGTTCTGAAAAATTATGTAGCACCATAACATTTCATATGACCATTTTGAAAACATTCAGCATGGTCGAAAAGTATAACAATCGGTTATCCTTGCTAGAGGCTGCTCACGATAAAGTGAGCACTTTAGAAATGAACTTTAGACAGTGTCCCCACACGCACATATTTTAATGGGCGCATTGAGAGATATTCGCCCAGTAAAGTTGGTAATGACTGATAGAATATAGTTCCATATCGCAACGTCATATAAAAAGAATTAGGCAAACATTTGTGATAACATAAAATTATTTATTTCGCTTTCTGGTTTTTAATGCATCGAATTGTAAAAATGAGCAGATTTGTAAAGTATTTACTTCGTTATTAAATTTAGTTTAATTTAACTGAAGAATTAAATAAAGTGATGAGGCCCATGGCAATGTTAATTTTACATAAAGTGGAGGAATACAAAACGTATATACAAGTATATCTTAAGCAAGGCTTTCAAAAGTGCTCATTTTACCGTGAACAGCCTATAAGAACTATAACGGCGCCAAGTGCAAATCGTTGAAATAATTCGAGATTTTTTGAGGGAAAACTCACAGAGTCACGCTAAGCAAAAGGGTGAACTCATAAGCCTTTCCTTTGGAAAGTAGGCCAAGGAAACCACTGTGTGTAAACAATAAGATCACGAGATTTCTGTAGCGTAACTAGACGCAGATCTGAATATTCAAGGGCCTTGCCTACTGGATAGCAGCAGCGAAATTTAAATAGAAAACAGAGGAGACGTTTCCATAACATGTATAGCCAGTTTGCAAGGAAATTTTTAGAATTTATGTTTTACAATAAAGTACATATATTGAAAATATACGCTCGTAGAGATCTTCTCCTAAAAAATTGGTTGAGAATACATTTTTTTTTAAACCCCTATCTTTAAATTAACTCGCTGGGGAAAAATTTCCTTAACATGGTATTTGCTATTTGAATTAGCAGCAGCCAGTCTGTAGGTAATGCCTTTAAGCCTCTACGTAAAATTAGAAATGAATTGTTGATACGTTTATTTACGCCTCAACAAAATATTTAAAACCTCTTCTAGGAAAAGGCTGTATCCTCCAAACTCTGCAATATATGGATAATGATGGGCATCAATTCAGACTAAGATATAAGTGCTTTCCCATTTCTGTTTCTCTGGGCAACTTGTCCCATATTGAATGGCCTCACTGTTGATGAGATGTAATTCTAACCCCCTTAAAACGCCAAAATAGACTGATCATAATTAAATATATTTTAAAGTGTACACTTATTTGCAAGCGCCCAGTACAGTTGGTTAAGGCGAAATGAAAGTAGTTACATGTCTTAACATTGAATTAAAAGTGTCGGGTAAACATTTGTTATAGTGAAATATTTTCAATTTTTTTTTTTTTTTTTTATATATATATATATATAAGTGTGAGAATCAGTATTTTTTTTATGTTTACGTTTTTAGTATATTCAGTTTTAGTTTTTAGTATTTTCACTTTACCGACGCAATAATAAAGTGTGCAGGCTGATGACAATGTTAATTTTACGTACGATAGAATAACACACAACGTGCATACAAGTAGATCTTAAGTAGGACTTTCCAAAGTGCTCAGTTTACAGTGAACAGTCAATACCTTTTGACGTGAATACGTCTTTAAATTTGCAACCACAGTGGGAGGCAATCCAGAAAACCCAATGATAACATAATCGGGGAATAGAGTTTGGCATTGCAGCTCCGAAACTATCGTCTACATACAAAATTCAATTACACCACTCGATTGCCAAAGTATCGAGGAATATGTTATGTTGAGTGATAACTGCGAAGCATCGCATTTGGGGGAGGGGGGGTCAATTTTGAGTTAGTTTCGCCGCGTCTCATAACTTCCGCGTGGTATAACTTTTGACTAGGAGAAGCTACTACGCTCGTTTAAGTTGATATCGACAGCTCTCGTCAATATCAATTGATTGCGTGTATAAAAACGTTTGTGTGGCGTGGTTATGGTGAAATTGTATGAGTTTAGTGTAAAAAATTACGAAAAATTATCACAATTTCTGCCTATACTCGTCAAAAAGCCAAGTCGAAATACAGAAATCGTATACGGTTAGAAAGAGCATCCCAAAAGCAGTCCATTGATACCCAAAGACCCTATATGACCGAATGAAGCTGTGCCGGGAACGTAAAATAAACATCAAGGCGTCCGAGCGCGTCCTTGTAGACGTAATCATGCAAAACACACGGCCGTGTCCCCAACACAGCCACACCCCATTTTTATCCTGATATATGGTGGAAGGTGAACAGAGGAGATGTGCTTGCCTTGTATCCGACAACGAGCCAAGGGATTGGTCCCCTAGCGACCGACCGTCAAGGGGCGTGTAGGTTAGAACGTGTCAGTTCTTAGCCGTTTCCTTGAGAGACCTCCGGACGCTGTTAAGAGGAGCGACTTGGAAATGAAAGCCTGAAGCTTTGCTGGCAAGGAGTTACGTGCTAGCGCCACTTCTGAGAGGATATAAAACTAACTGACGGGGACTTAATAAGGCTTATGTTGTCGATCCCGGAAGACAAGCTGAGTGCATGGACACAGAGTGTAGCGAGGTTCACGGAGAAAGGTAGGTCCTAGAGCGGAGAACGTATGTACCAACTCAGGTCGTGTATACACGTGGCACTCGATATTCCGAAGACACATGTACCGATAAACTGTTTGCACTGTTCATTGTCAGTGGTGCCAGCTAAATTCCTGCCATTCTCTCGTCGTAAAGGCTGTTCACGGCAAAATGAACACTTTAAAAGTCCTGCTTAAGATCTACTTGTATGCACGTTGTGTATTCTTCCGCCTTGTGTAAAATTAACATTGCCACGGGCCTCAGCATTTTATTCATGCGTCGGTCAAGTGAACTGCAGAATTATCAGGAAAGTGAATTTTTTTTAATCTGCTCATTTTTACACTTTGACGAATTAAAAAAAAAAAAAAAACAGAAAAAAAATAAATAATTTAAGATATTACAAATGGTTACTTATCACTTTTTATTCTACGTTGAGATGTAGAACTACATTCCCTCCATCGTTACCAACTTTACTGGGCGCATATCACTCAGTGAGCCCGTTAAAATATATGCCACACAGGAGCAGTGACATTTGTCATAGGCTCATTACCAAAGTGCTCACTTTGTCGTGACCAGCCTTTATGTATTTTATCAAGTACAGTGACTTGCAAACGCCCATAAATGTTGGTAACGACGAAAATAAAGTAGTTCCACATCTTGGCGTTGAATTATACATGATAGGTAAACATTTGGTAATACTGAAATTATTTCTTTCGCTGTCTTTTTAATGCATATAAGTGCAAGAATTGACAATTTGTAAAATATGAATTTTTTAAAATAATTTTACAATTTTACTTGGTCGATGCATGAATAATGTGATCGGGCCCATGCCAATATTAATTTTACATATGGTGGAAGAATACACGACGTGCGTACAAGTTTATCTTAAGCAAAGCTCAAAAAAGTGCCCAGTTTGCTGTGAATAGCTTACATTTAAATGTATATTTTTATCGAATTTTTCATAATGGAAGTGTAAACCAAGTTAGGCCTGCCGTTGACCGTCATGCCGCTCCTAGCTTCTTGATTCCCCAAGGTGGTTGCCAGTGGCGTGTGGCGACGTATTGCTAGGTAAACTGGTGCTTGCTCAGTGCTGTACACACTCAGCGCACGCAGCAGGAACCAGTAGCCAGAGTGGAGCCGGGATGTACTGCGGCCACTCACGAGAGAGCGGCGAGACGCCCATCACACGCGTGCTGAGTAGGGCTGATCGATATCATAAAAATTTTATATTTATATTTTTCCAAATTGTTTCTAGGTATTTTCGGTATACCGAAATCATCGACAATACCGAAATCATCGATAATACCGAAAGTATCGATAATACCGAACATTTCGATAATATCGAAACATCGATATAGGTACCGATATTTTTCAAAGTTACATATTGTTCGATAAGTTATTTTTCATGTCGATAATTATTGATGTATCGATATTTCGAACAGCCCTAGTGCTGAGACATCAACTGCACTGCTACGTTTAAGTGGCTGATGTTGTAAACTAGCAAGCTAATAGGTATAGCACAGAGTGAAACACATTTTACCTTGCAACCGTCGCCCTAGTTCGCCTAGTGGTTGCGCCGGGCCTCGTGTATGTGGCGAACTGTAGAGAAAGCCCTCCGGCCAATTACGACCGCGGGCCGTCAGCGCCTGCTAGATCGATTTTCCGCGCCACAGCCGGTGCTTCGAGAGAAGCCCGCAGCCCCAGTCCCACACCACGCTCTCCTGTCGGACAGCGCGTGCAGTTCGCGCTGCTAATATCATGGACTAAAGATGAGGTAGACCGATCTCGCTGGCTGCACACAATCATTCTCCTTGTCCCAATATTGAACTGCAACACTGCCAATACGGCTAGCAAAAACGGCGTGGTTTGGATTTTAGGTTAGAAAACTGATTTGTAAACAAATGTTTTGAGGTGTATGTTTACTTATTCTAACCAATTTGTAATGCATTTTTATTAAATTAAAATTGGTACAAGTATTTCATTTACAGAATAGTGCTTGTCGTCCAAAAATTAAGATACAAACAAACACTTGTATCACTGTTGCCATGTGACTTTGACAGTTGTGTTCCTTTGGGGTAGGTCAGTGTTGGGTACATGAGCAGGAGACGAATAATCAGTCTACCTCACCTTTAGTCTATGGCAGCTACTATCCGTGATAAAGCCTGTCTATAATTGCTCCATCCCAACCTGTGTCTTAGGACGAGGATGCGATGATTGGTGCACGTGATCCTCTGACGTCATGGCGCTGTCCCGTGACCGAAGTCAACCCGTGTCCCAAGTTGAAGCAAGGCGTGTCCCAAAGTCGATAGAAAGATAAAAAGACTTCCAATACTTTCGCACGCATTCGTAGAAGGTTTACGTTGTAAATGTAAACAATATACGTGCAAGGCGGTTGGGTTACTCAAAACAAATGTGATGAAATGCTGATAAATAATTAATGATTTTTTTCGTTTGGTCTAGCCTATTTAATATGAAGGCTAAAACTTTTGAAACATTAAGTTTAGAAAAGTAAATTCGGATGTAATTTGGCGAACTTATTTAAAATAAAACAGATAACGCGGAAATTTTAAATCAATATTCGAATTACCCATCTGCTAAACATTAAATAATTACAATCCCAGCATATTTAATAATTACTGTGTAACAGCAAATAATGTGCCGAATTTACTGCGACCTAGTGTCAGATTCTGGAAGCTCACTTCGGGCAACGCATTCGTAGACGATATTCAGACTGCGACAATGTGACGTCACTTGACGCCGAGTTTCGTATGCGCCCACGTCCACGGGAACGGCCGATTGTAAACAGTCATGTACAAGTCATCTTTACAGCTCCGAGGGGATGCCGCGGAAACCACATGAAACATTGCAAGAAGCAGACAGCTGATTTACTTCCCACCAAAGGCGCACTGGGCACTTGGAAACGTGCCACCCCCGAATAAGAATGCATTTTAAACACTTAATGGAATTGCCAGTAAGAATAATCCGTAGGTCAGTCACTTCGTTCACGGGATGTAAGTTTGTTGAAAGTGGTAGGGAATGAAAGAAGCGGCCTTACAGCGAGCCTGGAGCCACTAGAACACAGTCCATGGCTGCCAACCACGGCGGGGAATCATGCGTGCGCTCGCCACTGTCACGTGGCTGAGAGCTTGTCATACTACATCACAATTATAGGCTATTCACGGTAAAGTGAGCACTTCCGAATGCCCTCTCATTTGGAATAATAGTCTATTAAACGTATTTTATTGTAGCCTTAGGCGTAACTTCAGAGTGCGGTGTAATATACACATTGTTTTTTTATAACTTACATGAAAATATTTATTTGAAAACGTAGTTAGAGGATAAAATACGGCTGAAAATAAAAATAAACTAGGGCCTCAAAAGTGCTCTTTACCGTGAATAGCCTATACGTGAAAGATAATATCAACACACTTAAAGAAGTTCAATACTTATAGTTGTCAAACTTAAATTAACATTTTCTGGATGTAATATTTTGTGAAACGTAAATATTTTAAGTATTTGCCTGTTTATACAGTCATAAAGTTATATATATAAATATATATACAATGTCCCTTCCAAACAAAAATCTCGGTTCGCCCCAGCTTCCCAAACATTTTAAACGACAGTGCTGGGGAAAATAAACTGTGTATAGGCTGTTCATGATGAAGTGAACACTTTTCTTGATATCAACCTTTGACAAATGTCACTGCTCCTATACCTACCTACATTTCAACGGCTACACTGAGTGGCTACGCCCTGTAAAGTTGGTAGTAACGGAACGAAAGTAGTTCCACAACATAACGTTGCATTAAAAGGGTTAACGTAAACATTTTTGAATACTAAAATAAATTATTTTGCTTTCCATTTTTTAAACACATATAAGTATAAGAATTTGAAAATTTGAAAAATATTTCCTATTCTAATAATCTATACGGTTTCACTTGACCGATGCATAAATATAGTGATCGGGCCCATGTCAATGTTAATTTTACATATGTTGGAAGGATACGCAATGTGCATACAAGTATATCTTAAGCAGTGCTTAAGTACTGTTTAAACATCCTTTATCCGGATATATCCATGTCTGTATATATTTATAAGCTATTCAATGTAAAGTGAGCATTTTTGAAAGACCTACTCGTGATCTACTTCTCAGATCACATTGTGTCCTTCCACCATGTAAATTCAACATTGTAATGGGCCCGATCACTTTATTAATGCGTAGGTCACGTAGAGTGAAATTGTGAAATTATTAGAAATGTAAATGTTTTACATATTTCATTACACTTAAAAGATTTTTTTATAAGAGGGAAAGAAAAGTATATCACTTTATTATCAATTGATTTACCAACACTCAACGTTTGTACATGGAACTACTTTGCCTGCGACGTTAATAACTTTACTGCGCGCATATCAGACATTATGTCCGTTAAAATATAGGCAGTCATGGGCAGTAACATTTCTCGTTGGTTTCAACAAAAGTGCTCACTTTACCGTGTACAGCCTCTATATACAAAACCAAGTCTTAAAATTGCGTTGCCTGATGAGAAGCGAAAAAAACCTAATTACGGCACGTAGATCAAATCACCTTAACATACATTAATATATGCTGGTTGGTGCAGAAGGGAGCACACTAAAATAAATATTCTTTACTACTGTGAATTGCGTGGAATATATTATTTATTTAAACCGAAAATAAATTATCTTTCAAAGTTGTTTTATTTATAGTACTGACAGACTGACATTTATAATTTAAAAAAACGTCAACTCATGAACTATAAAAAAATAGCCAGTATGACAGGACGAGAATGGACAGATCCTAGCAGTAAAAAAAAGACATCTGAAAAATGACCTAAATAAGCACCAGGTTGTTCGGAGAGCACTATGTCCGAATTTTTCTTTCCGTCCTGACTCTTGTAATATGTATTTATAATTATGGTCCGAGTTATTTTGTGAATGCTGTGACCTAGTCAATTTCATCATGGCTGTTGGTTATTCTTGTTCATTTGTGCTCTCTTGCATAAATCTTGGTTGTCTGTTTCTTGTTTGTTACTTAAACTCCAGTCTGAACACCAGGCAATGGAAAATTTTCAGATAAATTTTGTTGTTAGCAGTAAACCATCATTACCAACAGATTAGCCAGACATTTTTTATTTTATCTGGAGTTTAATTTATAGACATCACGACGTTCTTTGCTGCAATTACTATAGGTACTTTTACCGGAGAAAGTTCTTCGCATTGCCCTTTATTGGACGCGTGGTGTATGTACGGAGCACACATTATCCAACATTATTAAGGGTGCTTAAATGCATAATTTTTCTGTTTTATGATTAATTTACTGTTGTTTGATATAACGTAACGGAAACTCAATAAAAAAAATACACTCTCAGTTGAACAAATTCCCTCTACTTTTGCAACTCAGTTGCAAGCATTTGAAATTTAAAACTTGCACAAAACAAATTTCTTAAAGTTATTAGAAAATAATGTTTGACTTTTGTCAAAGTAATTTTTTTGCAAGTCATAGGAACGCAACGGAAAACAAATTCTTCGAAATTTAGCGTTATATTCGTCACTGATTAGGGTTTGACCTCTGGCTAAAGTTTGGCTTTGAATTTTATGGTGGAAATTTAAACCTATGGTTGAACCACACAATTAATTTTCACGAAATGCCTTGATGTGCGCATTGGTAAATTCGACAAGGTAACTGTAAAGTCTTAAAATTGCAAAATATGCCAAATTCTATTTTACTCTCTCTCTCTCTCTCTCTCTCTCTCTCTCTCTCTCTCTCTCTCTCTCTCTCTCTCTCTCTCTCTCTCTCTCTTTACTGCAAATTTTCATGTTTCGTGACTTCAGTTAATACTTTATCTGAAACTAAGCTTTGTTGTGTAACAACAACTTTTGTTTTAAATTTGTACGAATTAATATTTTAAGTTCAAATTGTGTTATCTTGGCACCCATGGTTGGCTGAGTTGGTTAATCACTATACTCCCAACTCTAAGGTCCCCAGTTCGACCTCAGGCCTCTCATGTGGAGAATGTGTCCGGCACTGCTGGAGGCGTGAGGGTTTTCTCGGGGTCATCCCATTTCCTGCCGCGTCTTCATTCCGCTGCGTCTCCACCCCTCACCTCGCACATTCCTCGGGCTGGCAGGGGCGACAGATATGTGCCCCGGGTAGACCAGCCGTCTCCTATCGCCACCAACCCTCTTCGTCCATATGTAACCCTGCTGAAAACTCGCGTGTTCTTGTTTTCATTTGATTGGTATTTTGCCAGGTTATCGTCGATATCATGCCACGAAACTAAATATATCCTCAACATCTAGAAAAATAAATGTGGCTTTCGAACAGCTTATAAAGGCCGGTCCACAATCGTACGTAGGAGACGTCTGCTTAAAACGTTTCAAAATGTGTGGTTCATAGTGAATGTACTTGTAACACGTTCGACCAATCACACACGACTAGAAATTAACTTGATTTTAGCGAAATAGTGATTTACTAGTAAATAGAATTTAATTTAATTTGCATCCTTATTCTATCGGTAATTACAGTACGGGGTTTGACAATAATATGGCACAAAACACAGCAATGCAATAAAACAATTAAAATACAATTCATTATTACATACTATTTAGACGTATTTTTTAAATAAGGTAAGACAAATAAAAACATAATTTTTTAGAAATAATATATTCTATTAGACGAAATAAATTAATCTTATCCTTCTTTTCTCCTTTAATTCGATTGTCTGAAGACCTTACGTACACGACAGGAAGTAAAATATCTCCATTTCCTGTACGTCTACAATTCGAGCGGGTTCCCACATGACACGTGCATAATAAACACGAACCGTTGAACTGCTCTGTAAAAAAGGCACTACCTTCTTTCATTCCCAGACACGTACATGTTCATTACGTACATATTTTCCATCGTAAATTAAGCTTTAAGAGGAACCATCTCCCCATCCCATATTGAATACTGGATTCTTGGTTTCTCTAGCTCGTGTTTCTTAAAATGAGAATCCAGAAGATAACTCTATAACCAACTAGCTAGTGACTTCACATTGCACTACAAGCTTACGAACTGAACTATGAACTAGTAAGCCTTTTTCTTTAAGTTTTCAGTAGTCATTGGTCATTCGGAAGGGTGGTGGGGGGGGGGGAGCGGTCCCGTCGCATCTTACCCCCACCAGAGTGGAGTTTCCTCTCCACTCTGGTTAAACCAGTGCCTACCTCAACAACGGGAAATAAGATCCCGCCCCCTCTCTACTAGTATTTCTCTTCCCACAGGAAAAAGAGCATGGTTCCTACTTATCTGTCTCCTGTAGCATTTTCTGTTGATGCACATGCAACACTTTTTAATTATTTCCCGCCGGAAGGGTTTTTACAGTGTCTATGCCGGTTTTTCCCTTCTGTCTTCACAGTTGTAGGTTAACTATAAGTACACTTAGGGAGGTAGTCGTGGCCCCAAACTGCGGCCATGTTTAATCAATCCCTCTCTGCCACGATGCATACATGGAATCCCTCCCCTGTAGGTGTCGAAAACGGGGCTCCCGTTTCTACCTCAAACGCACATCTAACGCTTAGAATAAGGGTAGGATAGGAAAAAATGGTAGGCCTATTTATGGAACAATGATTTTTTTTTTTTTTTTTTTTTTTTTTCCCCATGTTGAGGCGAAATTACAAATTCGTAGTTCCCTCGTATTTTCTGAACCGTAGTATAATATCAATAAGTAGTTAGTTATAGGCGTACTGTCGGAGTTTTATTTTATTAAATATAGACACGCGAAAAACCAATAACGATATGGTAGATTTCCCATTATCACCACCGCGGCGTCGTTTCGCGTCGTGGTTGTTGAGCAAGGGGAGGGGGGGGAGTTTGAGAGGAAGGGGGTGGCTGCAAGAAGAGTTCAGCGAACATCCCCCGTGGGCGTTGCCGTGGAGGGAGGGTTTGTGGCTGTGGATTGGGGATGGAGGGAAGGTAAAAGACCGACACTCAAGCGTCCTCGTCATTAAAATTGCACACTTCGCTGGAGATTATTAAAGTTCCCCAGACCACGCGGTAATATCGCGGTGAGTGGCAGCTCGTACTTTGCAAGAGAACCGCCAGTAATTATGGACGACGAAATACGGTAAAGCATTTCGCGGGGAATGTAGAAGTTCAGCGAATAATTTATACCGAATAAAATCACTAGGGTCAACAACCACTAAATGGTCGCCGGAAGGGTTGAAGTGACTAATTTTTTAAGTTTTCCATAATTTATTATAAATGCAGCAGTATCCTGGTTTTGTAACAAGTTTACGTTCGTCGTTATTTCATCGCACAAATAACAAGAGATGTTTCGGACTAGAGACATCGTAATTTTTTGGACTTTTATTTATTAAAGTTCCCCTTCGGAGTTTTAATAAATAAATACTTGATTACAAACTGAAATTGGCAGTCGCTTACCCCTTGTGGTAGGCAGTAGTTGTTCTGAAAAAGCTTTATAACTAAACTAAACACCAGCGGATAGTCAACTTTGTACCGTAAAATCACCAGGCTGAAACTCACCACACAAGAACTCAATTCACTGAAAGCCATTTAGCCAGAAACTTTCGTGATCTAAATTTACGAACGGTCGGATTTATTTTCACGCAGGACTGCAATCGTCAATAGCGGATTTATTTCGGAAGTCAACATGACTCGCCAGCTTATTTCTGTTCAACCCGACATAAAACGTAACGGCTTTACTAAGAATATAAAATATTTATACATTTACATGCACAGTGATATCTTTAAAAGCTCGCATTAAAAACTTATTCAATGTTTTATGTTAGGCAAACACGACAAACCACAGGTGAAAAAGCATTTGCCGTATAACAAAGTAAAAACCCTAAATGTACTAACTTTCTGGAAATTTGTAATGTGGCTTGACATTGTATAAAAAATACTCAAGAATTGGTTTGCTTTATGTATTTTTTGTATTTATTGTTGCGTACTGTCTCACTAAGCAGATTCAGTGCGAAATTGTTTTGTGTTTTAAAATACTGTATCCTCGACGTTTCTCTTTCTAACACCCCCCCCCCCCCCTTTTTTCATCCTGTTCGTGATTGGGACGCTGTCTTAAGAGAACTTGATATCAAATACATCTAAAGTAAAAGAAACAATTTTCTATTATTAGTTTAAGAAATTGACTGTAATCGTGTAACTTTTAAAGAAGGAATGTTAATTATTTATCGTTTAATGTTATTTACAGCTATAGTTTAATCCATAATTATAATAACACTTAAAAGCAATATTTAAGTAACTACTACTAAATAAATAACCCATTTTGTAGGAAAACGATTTTTTAAATATTTTCCTTTATTTCAAAGTATTATATTTAACTGTACCCTGGCTACATTTGCTGGAAAAAATAATAATGTATAAGATAATAATTATGCCTACATGACATGATATAAATGATCAGAAAGTTATTTGACAGAATGTCAAGTAATTCTAATATATTTTGAGCACGCATTAGCACATCCGGTTTAAATAAGTGATTTCAGCCAATTAAATTATTCCGCTTTATTTTTTTGAAATACGAAGCAGGCAATGTAAGTACATAGTTAATTCTTTGGCAGGTAGCTAAATAACATTTCTTCTGTGCCATATATAGTAGTAAAACACTAGTGTTCTGCGAGCTTAGGTGAGTATTACATTAGGTACTGTATGCGTGACTGCTTCAGTCATCGTAGTTTAGAATTTTCAAGCTTTAACCACAGAAATACGTTCTCCCACAACTTTCCTTGCACTTTTTTGTAAAGATGCTAACTAAAAAATAATGACAAGTGTACAGTTTCAAATTAAAATCCACTGTTTACAGTCGCTCTAAAAATAAAAAATAAATTGATGAGATTAATTAGCAATATCGTGCACGTGATCATTGTTGTTTCTGCTTGGCAAGGCTGTTACAAACAGCCATCGTTTAATAAAACATGTATATCGATTATCATTTCGAAAGTCAATCTTTACCAATATCGCTGAGCTGAACATATTACAGCTTCGTGTAACTTTAACTGTAACAAATATACATAGTTTTATTCCATATTAATTAAATCTAAAAGTAGGGCAAAAACATATGTAATATGATTGTTATTTGAACGTGTTCATTTCGAGCATAAATAAAATCAATATTAAGTGTAACAAGTTACCAATATGACTGATTAGCCTACATTCCTCCACTGTATGTGCGAGCAAATAGGATAAATAGGACTATACTAGGAATATGTATGTTAAAATAAAATATTTGTATTTCCACCATTTTAAAAATAAGTTCTTGATCCACTTAAAACACATCAGTTTACTTGGAATACCATAGTATTTGTTATGTGCCAAATTTCGATTTAATCGGTTCATTGTTTGCCGAGATTTGACTAAAAAAACTTTATTATTTCACGGGGCTATATCTTACAAAATGGTGTGTAAAAGAGACTTTTAATTAGTAGAATCGATGCTTGTAGTCGACACTTCCAGTATAACAATTTTGGTTGGAATTAATAAGTAGTGTGGTATATTCCTTTACAAAATTAACCTAAAATATTTTTATGGCTGCCATATTTAAAATAAGTTTCTTAGTCCTGTAAATTGCATACGTTAACACAGTATTAGCTGTCTGCCAAATGCAGTGTGATCTACTGAGTAGTTTCCGAGATATTGATAGATTACTATTTTTTTTTCCTGTTGTGATATCTCCCAAAATGGCGAACCTCTCTCAATTACATATTTACAAGATGAACTGTCAAAATCCGAAATTTAGTTCAAATTGGTTTAGGTGGTTCCCGAGATATGGAATGGCGGAGTGCATTTTAAAACAATGGTTACCATTTTGAAGACAAGCACACGGCGTGTTTAAAATCTATATAACTCGGTTGTCCTTACGAAGGAGCTGCCACATGTGTACCGAGTTTCGTAAGACGCGGTCCACGGGTTAAACATTTTTTAAGAACACACACACACACACGTAGACACATCGGCAAACAGGAAAATGATATCATAAGCCTAGCTTTCCTTCGGGAATAATGCAAAAAAAAAAAAAAAAACCTGTTCTTTCTGCTCGAGTGTTGGAATAACTGCTCGTCTTCAGAAGGCGTGTCCCCCCCCCCCCCCCCTACTCGGCTGTTCCTCTAGCGAGCGCCCATGTAGGCTGTTCGCGGGTCATTGAGCAATTTTCAAATCAAACTTTTCAAATATCGCTGCCCCTGACTGCATATGCACACTGGCGGGCACGCGCCCTGTTACAGTCGGAATGGCGGAGAGATTGACATTTCATATTTAAAGTTGAGTTTATGAAAATTGGGTAAATATTTGTGAATACTGAACTGATTTATTTTACCTCCTGTTATTTCAGTGCATATAAGTGTAAGAATCAGCAAATTTGTAACTTTGTATTTTTCTGAATACACCACAGTTCCACTTAACCAATACATGAGTAAAGTGGTGAGGCCAATGGTAATGTTGATTTTACGTGTCGTAGATGAATACACAGTGTGTCGACGAGTAGATCTTAAGACGCCCGTCTACTCTACCTAGAGCTTTATTCCACGTTAGAAACCGAGAGGCGAGGGAGCGATAAAGACGACACTACCACGCGCATCAAGTCCCACATCGCCTCTAAGCGCAAGGCTCTGAACTGGCGTGCAGTGTTCTCGTCGTGCTGCATGTACCTATGGGACTTCCAGAGGCGACCATATTATTTTATTGGTGGAAAGTGTATAGGAAGGTTCAATGCATGCCCCTTGATTAGTTTTGTATGGATCTGACACGCACATTTTGAGATATAGCTTTTTGAAAAAGCCGTTTCTAGCCATTTTGGCGTGCTCTGAAATGGTGTTTCTAATTAACGCTAGGTGTTGAAAACACTCAACAGCCCTCGTGTGAAACGTGTGTTCTTTTCGTAGGTCAGTACACTGTTTAATAGTTTCGTAGAAAAACGTGTATTTCGAACACACTGCAGCGCACTTCAAGCGCCAGGTAGAAGGGCGCCTTAATGCTCCCGCCTAGCTGCAACTTTAACTGCGCCGCAGAGCGTTCGAAATACTCGTTCTCCCCACGATATTATCGAACGTGTGTTCAGCGTGCTGTTCTACGAAAAGAACACACGCCGGACGACGGGCGTTCAGTAATTTCAAATTGGCCTGCTGTCATGAAGTGATCAGGCCTTAGCTGGACGGCCTGCCTGATCACACCTTCAAACATTGAACCAGGGCACGAGCTTGATTGCAGTAACACCTTGAGAAAGACAGTTTTAGTAACCCCTTCCACTGGCCAGTAACCGGGGACAACGCAGCCGATATAGGCCAACGTAACACTGGGAGCGGCTGCTGTTGTCACGGGGGCAGCGGACCAAGAATACATGGAGATGGGTATGTCCGGCCGTCGTTAAAAGCCTCCTAGAATCAACCTCCGGCAACATGAACAATATGGGGACTTTCCAATTATATTGTAATAGTAGTGGCGTGCGGTAATAAAACTTAATGTAATTAATTAGATTCTTGGTAATCCATATAAGCTTTCCCGATCAATAGTCACATAAAAAGTTATTGTATAATCCTTATGTACAATAAACCCCATCTTATACTGTTGTGTTCTACCTAATCATGACACATTATTTAGCTACACCCACTGCTCCTTTCAGGTATGAATTGACTTAAAAGCTAGTTTGTAACAACGCACGCTATTTCAGAGTACTTGCTAAAAACGGCTTTTCAAAGGGCTGTAGATCAAAATATACGCATCAGATACATACTCTATCGACCAAAAAGTAATTGGGCACCAGTGAAGATAGGTAATTCAGTACGTCAGTAGACTTGTGTGGCCGCCATACACTGCAGGCCGGTGTAGAACCGGTTAACAAGGAGATGGCACTAGGTACAGAGCTATCGGACTTCGATAAGGGCGTGATTGAGGGCTGCCATCTCAGTGAGCTGTCTAGCTGGGCGATTGCACGGAAGGTAAACAGGCCCTAATAACGGTCGCATTCGTACTGCGTAAGTGGAAGGTCGATGGGCATTGTGCCAATGCTGCACGTTCTAGGCGACCTTCAGTCTTGTCCGACAGAAATCGCAGAACCCTGAAACATTGTCAAAAATAGGTCACAACCCATGGCTACGATTCGACAGGAGTTTCATACCGCAACAGGGGTATTGGTTTCCATTGGAACATTGCGTACAGAGGCCCACCGACTTGGATATTTCGGAAGAGCAGCTGCACATAAGCCCCATATCACGACAAGCAATAAAGCTCGGCGACTCAGGCGGTGTTTGAGGTGGTGTTTGGACCGTCGTAACTGGACAATAAAGCAGTGGAAATGGGTTCTGTGGAGTGATGAGTCGAGGTTTACATTATTCCGGTCCGATGGACGTGTATGGGTGTGGCATCTACCCGGGGAACGGCTTCTGCTGGAGTGTATAATGCCAACTAGGAAATTCGGTGGTGGAGTGATACTGTGGGGCTGTTTCACAGCCTTCGGCGTAGGACCGCTGGTGTTTGTCCGTGGTAGCATGAACACAGAGGCCTATTGTAACATTCTGGATAATGAAATGCTCCCAACATTGTGGCGTGTTTACAGAATGGACCCGTGTTACTTCCAGGATGACAATGCCAGGTACCATGTTTCAAGAGCTACTATGCAGTGGTACGCCGACAACAATGTTCGCCGATTGGACTGGCCCGCCCAGAGCCCCGACCTCAACCCAATAGAACATATTTGGGACGAATTGGATCGCCGGGTGAGGGCTCGTCAGGCGCGGCCAAAATCCATTGCTCAACTCGTGGAATGGTTGCAAGAGGAATGGCGACGAATCCCCGTGGATGTCCTGCAAACACTCGTAGAGAGCATGCCAGACAGGGTGGCTGCTGTTCTAGCCGCAAGAGGTGGCCCTACGAGATTCTAACGGGGTGACAACCACCGAGCAAACATTGTGGACGTGTGCCAAATTACTTTTTAGTCGATAGTATACAGTGTTACTCAAGGATCCTGCACTGAAGCTCCATACAGACTTTTCATCAATAAAATAAAAGGGTCGCCGCTGAAAGTCTCGTAGGTACACGCAATGCGACGAGAACACTGCACGCCAGTTCAGAGCCTTGCGCTTAGCAGCGATGGCGCACTTGATGAGCGTGACACTTTCGCCCTTATCGCTCCCGCGCTTCTCGACCGCAGACGTGGAAGAAATCTCCAGGTAGGCTGGGGACTTAAGCAGGGCTTTCAAAGAGCTCAGTTCACCGTGAACCGCTATTAAAGGGAATGGTGCACGCAAACCGTATATTTATATCATTTAGGTCATGACTTATAATACAGCGGTTTTTTTTCTAAATGTTTGTCTCGACAAGACGTAAATAACAATTTTGAGCGCCTTCTTGCATTTTTAGAAATTCACTGTGTTCGTAATATCCGGGCACTGATTGGAAATAAGGAAACAAAAATTCTTTCTTTTCTCCCATCAGTGATCCGAGAATAACGACGGCAATGAATATCAAACAACATAAAAAGGCGTTGAAAATTATTATATGCGTCTTGTCGAGCCAAACATTTCGACAACCCTTTGGAAAACGACTTTTATTGCAAAAGAAAAGGGTAAATATACAGCTTTCATACACCGTTCCCCTTAAAACTCGTTTACTCGAGGCGTGAAGTGTGCGGGAAGTTGGGGAGACTCCACAGTGGCGTCATGCGCGCTCAGCGGGGGAGGGTCGTGCCCGTGGCAATATGTACGACCTCGACACGACGTTCCAAGACCACACGCTGCCATCAGCCAGCCAGATGCTCGCTCATGGGTTCATCCTTCTCATATTAAAAGATAATTCACAAGGAGCTGGGAATAAAATCCCCGGGCTAGGCGGTCCGATGTTCGATCGAACCTCCGTCTTGTGGAGTAATCCTCAGCTTTGGGAGCTCTTCCTATAAGTTTCGACGAAAGATAGTTAAAGTTTATTGCTAGGATTTTCAGTATTAAGTAGGAATGTTTCATTACTGGATTTCATTTTCATGATACTTCAATGCTTTAAATCAGCTAAAATATTGTACCTGCCTAAAACAAAAACTGCTGGACCTATTTTTTTAAATCAATTATTCGAGTATTTTAGGGTAGGTGGCGAGTTAGATTATGATAGGCGAGAATAAAATAACATATAGGCTATAATTACGTTACAGGAGATCTTGTCTTGGCATTGAACAACAATGTTCCAGCTCATATCTGTTTTCGTGGAGGGACTGCCTTTTGAAAATGACTGTGTTTTTGGAACATTTCATGGCAGTTACTTTTATTAAAAATGATTGTTCATTAATTCACTGCTGTCTGTAATGGTGGTATGCCATATGATATGGACAAGCATGACAATAGATTTTGTAAGATGTTGAGTTAATATCGAGAAAGTAGTGTTTTGTCATCTCTTATATTTCACTTTGCTTCGCTGCGTGTACCTACACAACTTGGTAGTAGTTTAGTTATTCAGGTGTTTTTTTTTTTTGTCGTTCACTTTGGCGTACATGAAGATA
Organism: Dryococelus australis; assembly: GCA_029891345.1. NCBI lineage: Eukaryota > Metazoa > Arthropoda > Insecta > Phasmatodea > Phasmatidae > Dryococelus > Dryococelus australis. The sequence goes on from CM057000.1 coordinate 146,692,383, forward strand.
CGTCGCCACAAAATACTCTAGTTATTATTGGACAATAAACTGTAAGGAAGTTGCTGTCACATTAGCAAATAATTTTTTCTACTATGTTCCTAATTTTCATAAGTAAGCAGCGAAGAATTCATTTCCAGACATCAGACTTTACTCCGGATCACAGCTTTTTGAAAACATATAGATTAAAGTATTTACGGGTCTTTTATGAACTCGTTGTCTCAGCTTATTTGGCTCCTTAACTATAGCGTTATTAACTATTGCAGTTAGAATGCTTATATAGCAACAAAATATGCAAGACAAATGGTATGGCCCCTTTCTAAAGCATAGTATAATCAGACAAGAGCTGTGGAAACATAATAACGTAGTAGTTGGATTTGTGTCCTCTCGGACATCATTGTAAAAGTCTCAGCTGTGTATATCAGAACAGAAAAAAAAACACATCAGATTGGCATGGTAGAGAGTTACCGTTTCGTCATTATAATATCACGATATCATCACCCCATTCACTGTAGTTGTTGGTGCCGCGGTGGTGTAGTAGTTATAGTTGTCGCCTCCTGCCAAGACGAACCGGGTTCGATTCCAGGTGCGGTCACTCGGGTTTTCACATGTAGGAAACGTGGCGGACTTTGCTGTTGGTCGGCGGGTTTTCTCACTGAGCTCCCGTTTCTCCCCCTTGCATTCCACTGCTGCTCCATATCACCTCACTTCACATACGCCAACGGTCAACTTCTCTCTGTTCAGTGCCAACCGGAACGTCTCTCAGCAACCATAGTTGTAGAGGTGTAACAATTGAAGAATTTCAACTGAAAATTAAGAAAAAAGATTTATGAATGCAGACGATAGTAAAATATGAGGCAACGACAGACAAACATTGGAGGCAGGCCTACACTTTCCAGGGACGGTTCGTGAGAGGGTGGGGGGATTCTTACATTGATTTGCACCTAAACTTTATTTATTTATTTATTTTTAGATCCGTATGTCTGGTTGGGAACGATTGTACTCGTAATAACATCTTACCAAATTCATTACCATTATCCCATGCGCTCATCTCAAGACATAACCATGAGCGGAAAAAGAAAATTTCCTTTTGTAAGGAATCCTGTCGTACTATTAAAATGCACTGTTAATACGCAACAGTAAAACATTTGCATCGCCCCGTATCAGTAGTGTCATTTACCATGTAAGTACAGCGTCAGCATCTCGCAACTTGACTTCATGTCGTATGTATGTAGAGCTTAAGCAACTTACAGAGTAAAAGTCACAGAATCTTTTTCGAGACTTGAATTGCGTTCCCTTTATCGGAGTATTACATCCGACGAAGTTTTCGAAAGCGTTGAGCGTGCCATACACCAGTACCAGGACGCGGTAGCGGTAACATACAGCGGTACGATGTTTGTAGCGATATGTGAAGGAAGGTGCAGACACTGGCGCGGTACTACCGCGTCACACTCGCGCGGTACTGCCGCGGTACTGTTTGCCGCGGTGGTACCAACGCTGCTAACTCAGTTGACGAGGGATACCGTAGTACAACTAGACTGCACAAGAAGTTTTGTTACTGCTCCCAGCAGCTGACAATCAACACAACTATTCATAAATAAGTTAGTTATATTTTGATATTAAAAATGAAGTGAAAGTGAAATGAATATATAGTGAAGTTAAGCACTCTAAGAGGCTTGAGAGCTTACTTATACCATACCAGTTCCGATTAAATTTACTGTTTCCCGATCGGCATATAGCTTTAAATTCAATTTGATTTATTTCATGTGGCGGTTCACCGCGTCGTGTCGTACAGACTTCGCATGCTGCCTTGATTTTTGTACACGATCTGTACAGAAGCTCTGTACCGCTATAGTCTATTAGCGGTTTCTTCGCACTTTTCGAATCAAATCTTTGAAAAATAACCCCATAAATGACGTGTTTGGTTGTTTCCTAAATATCTCGTCTTTCATAAGCTTTATATACTCATGTTAATATAAAATGATCTTATTCCTAGTTATATTGAACTTCTGCTTATATTTTATCTATGGATTGTAATGATTCGTTTATAATCAATACGAATAAAAACGGTGAGAAAAGTAATCTGTTGGTATAGGCTGTGCACGGTAAAATGAGCACATCTGGAAGCGCTGCTTAAGATCTACTTGTATGCACGTTAGGTATTCTCCCGCCTTATGTAAAGTTAACATTTCCATGGGCCTCAGCACGTTATTCATTCGTCGGTCAGGCGAAACTGTGAAATTATTAAAAAAGTGATTATATTTTACAAATCTGGTCATTTTTATGCTTCAATGCATTAAAAAGACAGAAAGCTAAGATAATAATATTAAGTTATCACAAATGGACACCTAACACTTTTTATTCGACTTTAAAATATGGAGCTACGTTCCTTGCAGCGTTACCAACTTTACTGGACGCATGTCACGCAGTGCGCCCGTTGAAATGTATGCAGGCAGGGACCGTGACTTTATTCTAAGGTTGATTTCAGAAGTGCTCGCTTTATTGCGAACAGCCTTTAATGCCTAATAAGAATAGTTCTAACGCTGAATATCGTTGAACTAAGGTATACAGTACGTTGTCCTTTTGGTGTAATTTTCTAAAATTAGTTATGCTCTGTTAATATGAGGCGGATGGATACCCCGAAAGTAGGACTTTAGCAGGGCTCCAGTAAAGTTGAAAGTAATGAAATGACTCTACAGGCTATTCACGGCACTTTTGAAAGCCTTCCCGTTTGGAATGATAGTCGATAAATATATTTTATTTTAGCCTCAGACGTTGACTTCTGAGTGTGATGGAATATACACATTGTGTTTATTACTCACGTAGCCATATTTATTTTAAAATGTTGTTAAAGGATACAAAACGTCTTAAAAGAAAAAGTCAATATCCCTACCGAGACCCGTGCCAGAGTGCAAGGAGCTTAGGTTATGCAACCAGCACACCACAAGTGTAGTGCGGATCATTTGTCACAGGATGCATCAGGGAGAAGTTACAGCAGCTATGCCGTGTTACGCTGGGATGCAGCAACGATTAGGAAAATACAGAAAAGGGTACACAGACCTACGGTCAACACCAGACACAAAATTCAGTAAAATTCTCATGTATTAGATCACACAAAGATTACGCAAAAAGGAATTATTTTATCCAATATAGACTGCTTGATGCTGCCAAACTGGGGCAAGGCCGGAAAATATACCGCAACATACAGAAAATCAAAGGTCTTAACCTGTCCCAACAAAATCACAGCCAAGGTAATACACCTCTTTCAAAATGAATAATGAGAGACAAAACAGCGGCGAAACTGTAACAAGTCACCTCTGAAAACAGACAACCATGGAATAAAATTTACATTTTAAAATATCACTGTGATTCCCTCTATTGACAGATAATAGAAAATTTAAATAGTTACCACTCTTCAAAAAATACCAGTCTTTAAAAGGTATTTCCATTTAAAAACAGCTTTAATGGAGCACGCATGATTCATTGCCAAGGAAAAGCACCTCTTATAAAATCTATTTAAAACAGCAATTTATGATAATTATAATATTGATGGCAAAGAATCACTTCCCCGAATATATAATAGATGCCAGTAAACTAAAACTAAGCATTAAAATATCATACACCCCCAAACGCAGGGAAGACAGAGGATTTCTACCATTCCACATTCCAACTATGTAAGTAAGATACTAATTACCAGGGGCAACGTACTAAAAACAACAGATTTAAAAAAATGACTTAGCTTTTCAACTTTCAAAATTGCCGCTCCTAGCGCCATGAAGCCTAACTACGGATTGCGATCTCTACGTCATCCCCTCGCCAGCCAGCCCGCATCACTCGTAGATGAAGACTGCACGATTATTCAGGCTGGCGGGCGCTTATTTATACACCCGAAAATGCTGCTCAAAATATCTAGGAGGGGCAAGAAAGTACAAGGATTTTATGGAACATGCCAGACGTACGCTTAGTTCCGAAAATGTAGGCTACTATTTCCACGTTCCTTGACTATAACATTACCGTGAACAAAACGTCTTTTTACATGCGTAGTTTCATACAAACGTGCGTGCAGGGTAGTAACGGGCAAATTCAATTTTAACAACTTTGGCTACGTCGCAGTGGCAATTTAGGAGAAGTTTATTATTCACCACAGTGTTCAATACCTACTCGCTCGGCCCAATTCACTAGGCGTGGTACGTTGTTCATAGCAGTCCACGTTGCGAGTATTATTAATTTAAAGCAGTTCATAGATACCTCACGTAATAATAACAAGATATACTGACGTATATTTTCAAAGTTTATAGCATTATAAACGGGGACAGAAATTAGGTTCTTCGGGCTGGCAGGATAGTTTGTTTGGCAGTAAAATGGAGGACACACACTTAATTCCTTGAAGTAGACGAGTTGACATGCGTGTCAAATTTCGAAGAAAGGCTTCAAACGGTTAAAGCCAAAGACGGATCACATGTTAGGCACCAGCTATTGGCACGATGATCAAATTTTCACCTTCAGTTGGATTATGCCTGGAGAAAGTATGGTGGTTGTTAGTTAGCGAAGATAAGACTGTCGTGGGTTTGATGTAGGGTGATATGAAATGAGTATGTCGGAGCAGAGTTGTTGACCAAGGTCGCGTGCTGTACGGGCCTGGTAAGGTCGCCACCCCGGAAGACTTCATAGGGCTTCAGGCCGCCGGACGGGCGGTTGCGAATTCCCCCTGGAGAAGGGATGGTTGTAGAAGGGGTGTTAGGGGGGAGGGCACAGTCAGTCTCGATCTGCGCATGCGGAGTTCCCTCGGGGTGTGGGGCCACGTGCGGAGAGAAACACGCGACCTGCGCGCGCTACTTGCGTCATAGCCCCCCCCCCCCAACCACGTGGAGGGGTTGGCAGTGTGCGCCACAGGCGGAAACGAGGGGCTGTTGTGTAACGGCCCGTGACGTAACTTTGAGAAAATGAGGAGGGGTTGTGGGGGTGGGGTAGGGGACAAAACACACACACAGCGCGTGTAATCGAAACTGTTCACACTGCCACGACGTACTGTTAGTTAGTTCCCTGTTTGCGACCTGGATGAAGGTCGCTTTGCCATCAATTCCGTGTACGTTAAGAGTCACGTGGACCAGCACGTCTTGTTATGAAATAGTTGTTTGCGCGAATACTCGTATCGCGGTAAATAAATGTTCTGCAAATAAAACTTTTTGTCAGAAAAGATAAAAATAAATTATCTATGTCCCAATTATCTTACTTTTGTCAATTTAATACACTATCGGAGAAGAAAATTCGTGAAGATGGTCAAATGTCGCATTTTTAAAGCTTGCATGTGCAGTTTCCTTGAACGACAAGAGAAAAGTACAGAGATACGGACGTAGTTTAATATGTGGGCTTTCATCGCTTGCGTACAAGTAGATCTTAAGCAGCGCTTTCAAAAGTGCTCGTTTCACCGTGGACAGCCTTTATCAAACGTTTACAAAATAGCGAGGTTCATAGTGAATGTATTGGTCTTACGTTTAACCGATTGCACACGACTAAAGGCTGTTCACGGTGAACTGAGCACTTGTGAAAACCCTGCTTAGGATATACTTGTAGGCGCGTTTTGTATTCTTCCGCCCTATATAATTACAATTAGCATTGCCACGGGCCTGATACCTTTATTCGGGCCTGATACCTTTATTCATGCGTCGGTTAAGTGAAACACTGAAGTTATCACGAAAGTAAATATTTTACAAATTTTCGGATTCTCATACACTTACATGCATTAGAAAAATAAACAGAAAGCTAATTATTCTATTTCAATATTCACAAATTTTTACATTTTTTTTTTTAATTCAACGTTAAATCTTGGAACTACTTTCCCTCCAACGCGACGTTGCCAATTTAACTGGTTACATGCCAGCCAGTGTGCCTGTTAAAATACATGCAGCCAGGGGCAGTGACATTTTTCAAAGGTTGATTCCAAAGTGCTCAATTTACAGTGAACAGCCTATAGAAATTAATTTGATTTCTGTGAAGTATTGACTTATTAGCAAATTAAATTTCATCTCATTTGCATCCTTATTCTATCAGTGCTTACTGCACAAGATTCGTCAATAATATTACACAAAACTTGATTATACAATACATAATTAAAATACTAATTTCTATTACGTACCTATAGTTAAGAGGTCCTAAATAAAATAAATTAAAACATTTATTTTTAAAAATAATATATAATATTAAACAAAATAATTTTTTTTTCTCCTTCAATTCTATTGGCTTAAGGTCATACATTCACGACAAGAAATAAAATATCGTCATTTCATACACGTCTCCACGTAGAGAGTGTTCCTACACGAATGTACATGATAGTCATGAATGGTTTCCTATAAATACAGTACCTACTTTCATTCTGATACGTACACGTTCATTACGTACACGTTTTTCATAGCAAACAACCTTAAGATTGAAGCAAAGCAACTGCCTATGGAGCACTCCACCTGACTGTACAATGTGAAGAACTCATCAAAACAAATAGTACAGACACCATACAAATTATCAGAAAAGTGTGATTAATGCTGTATGTGAAAGAATAATGTATATATTTTGCAAAAAATTATAAAATATTTTGCTAAAATATACTTTTTAAATGTAAAAGATTATTTGATCAATAGAGTCCGCATTTTTAACCAAATTTAGACTCATTTCCGTTTTAAATGCTTCGGAAAGCAGAATTTATAAGAAAATCTTCTTCAAAAAAGATCGTCATGACATATACTGCGATCGTGTGTAGTAAAATCATACATTGTATCATATCAATTTTATAATTAACTTTATTTACGTCACTTTCAGCCATAAAGGTTTACGGCAAATTGACGCACATAAAATCAGTTATAAAAATTGTTTCCTATACTAATATTACAATTTTCTTACATGTAATCATAATAAACATTATGACGATATTCCTTGACAAAGGTTTTCTTGCAAATTCTGATTTCTGGAGAAACCACCATGGAAATGCGCTTTAATTTTGTTAAAAAAATACATACTATTTTAATCGATTATTTTTTCACATTTAAAAAGTATATTTTAGTAAAATATTTTATAATGTTGCAAAACAAATATATTCTTCTTTCATACACAGCATCAATCACACTTTTCTGACAATGTTTATGGTGTCTGTACTACTTTTTTATGAGTTCTTCACGTTGTATAGTCGGGTGCAGTGTTCCTCGGGTGCAGTGCTCCATAGGCAGTCGCTTTATTTCCACCCTAAAGTTTATTCTACTCGATTCGGGAAGCTCAATCCTAATACTGTTTGATAAAAGTGACACCCCACGAAATAAACAGCTATTGATTATGTTTTATAACGCGGATATGCATTGAATGAAAACAAAAAAAAAATTGGGTTTGGCTGTGTTGGGGACACGGCCGTTTGTTTTACGTGAATACGTCTACGTTGACGCGCTCGGACGCCTTGATGTTTATTGTACGTTCCCGGCACAGCTTCACTCGATCATATGGGGTTTTATGGGTATCACTGGATTGCGTTTGAGATGCTCTTTCCAACCGTATACGGTTTATGTATTTCGACTTGGCTTTTTGACGAGTATAGGCCGAAATTGTGTTAAGTTTTCTTAAACGAGCGTCATAGTTTTTTCTAGTCAAAATTTATGAGACGTAGCGAAAGGAACTCATAATCGCGGCTCCCCCCCCCCCTACCCACCCTCCTTCGCAAGCGATGCTGCGCAGTCCTCACTCCACGTAACATATGCATTGATCCTTTGGCAATCGAGTGGTGTGACTGAATTTTGAATGTAGACGATAGATTTGGAGCTGCAATGACAAAATGTATTCCCCGATTTTGTTATCATCGGGTTTTCTGTATTGCCTCCCACTGTGGTTGCAAATTGAAACACGTACTCACGTCAAAAAACTACCCCGTCCCCTTCCCTTTCCAGTGATTTACTTAAGTTAGCGCCTACGTAGAATTTGAGTGCGCGGTTTCTTCAAGAAGAGAATGAGAAGGCACGGAAGTGGCGTATTCAGTCATTGGCTTCCGTCGCGTGCGAAAGACTGCTGCAGGCATGATTTGCTGGGAACCCAGATAGAGGGAGTGCAAGTACAGGACATTCATAGTCGCCGCACGCTACATCGTAACGGTTCGGCGTGACACGTTTTCAAATTTTACTGCGAAGTCGCCTTAACGGAATTCACGGGCCAAACATTATTTTTGAGGATATTTGATGGTTTCGTAAAACATATAGAGGATAACTTTATTAAAACCTCACATCACTTGAAAAATAATATGCATGCTGTTATTAAGCTTAAATATGATAATTTTAAATTTAAACATTGATTAATATGAACTTCAAAAAAGTTATTTTATCACAAAGTTTGGTCTCCGCTTGAGGGTTCATTGAAGTGGCAGTAGTGGCATACTGCAATTTATTTTAACTGTTGGCTATTTTAATTTTAAATTATATCTCGAAATTTAAATCGATGCACAGACGAACCGCATAACATATTTCAAAGACAAATTATTCATGACATTCTAACCATATGATCACTTAATTAGAGCTACAGCTTAAATATTATATTTGTTCCATTTAAGGAATTTTATGGGAAAATGTTATATGTTTAAAATTTCTATACCCTGTTTTATTATTTTTTGAAAGCGATTTTTTATACAATGGCGTACTAATGCCATGCTACTGTATAATTACATGTCACAACGAGGAAAGAAGAATTAACCGAACAAGGTGGCGCAATGGTAAAGAACTCAGCTCGCAGTCAGTTGACCCGCTCGTTTCTAAGTCTAGACGTCCTGATTTCAGATTTCTAGGGTTTTCCGAAATCTCTCCAGGTGAATGCTAGGGCAATTACTTAATACAGGCACCAGACGATTCTTTCTCTATTCCTAAATAAATAGCATCCCGCTAATAGGGCCTTGATGCCATTTTGGGTCACTTAAAAACCACCAAATATAAAAAATAAGTATCCTCAAAAATGTAGAAAATAGTAGTGGTCTCTCGAACGTTCTTTACATAGACACAGTGTATGGCAAATTGTTATAGTCTGTTCACGGTAAAGTGAGCCCTTCTGAGGCCCTAGTTACTTTTCTCTTTTGGCCATTCTTTATCCTTTGACCATATTTCTTAATAAATATTGTCATGTAAGTAATAAACACAGTGACTATATTCCACCGTACTTGGAATTTAACGTCTAAGGTTAAAATGAAACATATTTATTGACAGTTATTCCAAATGAGAGAGCTTTCAAAAGTGCACACTTTACCGTGAACAGCCTATAACTAAATCCATCTCGAGTATCTGCTCACTTACAAAAATGTTTCGTTCGAACCCCTGAAAATGCATTTTGGCTCACTCTAATTAAAAATTATAGTGTTTTTCTATGGTTGATTCATTAAATTATTATTATATATTTTCATTAGAAAGTCAATAAGAGGTGGATTTGTAACCCTGTATCAGGGAAAATGACTGGTGAAGACCCATAACCTTTGACATTATGACCTTCGACACCAAATATTCGCAAAATCTTAAAAATATCCAAAAAATGTATTATTAAAGAATTATTAAAAAATTATAAAAAAAGTTTTATTAAAACTTATTTTAATAATAACTTCAATTATTTAAAAAATGATTTGAAAATTCTAGTTCCCTGACAGCTATAAGGAAAAAAGAGAAAATTTTTATGGGAAAAAGGAAATTGTTAGGGAGAATAGCTGCCGGGGCCTAGAATTTTTAAACATTCTTGGATAATTTTTAATAGCTTTTTAATGTGTTTTTAAATAACTTTTAATAATACTCAATAACAATTTTTAAATAAATGTTAGTAACTTAGTAAAATAGAAATCTCAACATGGCGGTCGGCCGGCTCCGAACTTCAACGCATGACGCCGATGTCCCCGAATCGGTTTTTCCCTACTACTAGTGTCATCTATTAGCCTGAATGTTTTTGTTATCCAAGATCGCCAACTGGCAGTTGCAGCATTTAAGGGGGCAAGGAGGGCAGTTACCACCCCCCTCCCCCAACAATGCGAACCGGGTTCGTTTCCCTGCAGGTCGGTTTTTTCCTCGGGGATATCCCGTATTCCCCACCCTTACAGTCCGGCGCTGCTCCATACTCACTCCAATCGCCCCATAGGCTCTCAAGACCTTGATGTTAAGAGCCGTCCAGATCCCCCCCCCCCCATTTTTTTTTTATTAATTATTTGAGTTTCGCTTTCAAACATTACCATGTAAACTTTTGTTACACTTCTTCAGTTAAAGAGCAAGAGAGGCGACACATTGAACCGAGGCGTTATGTCAAGTCAGAAGATGTGTAAACATGCCGCAAATACACTACCAACCTAAAAACTTAAAATGGCAGAAGAGGCTAAAAATTTTACAAACAATGTATATTCAGTAATTTAACATATATAATTTTTTTATTAACACCACTTATGAGGGGGTAATTTCATTTCATTTTACCGTGGCGTTTCCAGTTAATTTCGCGATTTCTCGCAGAGAGATAATTTTCGTATTTTCGTATAAAATTGTCACGAATTTTCGGATCCATTAGTTATTCGTGTCTGTGCAGTTTTGAATGTGGGAGTGTTTTCGACTGCTCATTCAATCGTCAGCGTCGCGAGTGAGGTAAATGAAGAAAGGCGCAGGAGATATAATCGTTGCCGCCCCTCTCCTTACCTAACGTTGACAGACAGTCAGCGCTACTCTCAGCGCTGCCGTCAGTGTATGTGAGTGCGACGGCGGAGTCGAAAATGAGAACACAGCGTTGATAATGCGGTAGGTAGACTACTCGTCACGTGGCGGGTCATGTTCTGTACGCCTACTATACAATTATTTTTAAATAGCACTGTATAAAATAATGGAAAATTACCTTACAAGTGTAAGGTGATATTCGCAAACTTGTGGGGGGGGAACATAGTTTTCCTTACAGGTAAGGTAAAATTACCGCACTCTGGAGTAAAATTCACATATATGGTAGTGGGAAATCAAATAAATGAATGGAAAAATTACCTTACGACGAGTGCATCTCTTCAGCATTGTCTCGACAGCTAAGTGGGAGGACGGGCGAGAAAAAAAAAAACAACCATGTAACACGCTAATATTCGCTGATGCTGTCACGCTATCGTCGTGGTGTAATGGATAGCGCCCATCCACTAGCATGTGTCGAGGCTATTAGTGTTGAGGCTTCGCTTACTGTTTGTCAGAGGATATAGGTAACAAATAATTAACATTGTTTATACTCCAGAATACTCTTAGATAAAGTTTTATTATGCAATATAGTTAATTTTCCCTTACTTGCATGAGATTCCCCCCCCCCCCCCCAACTTTAGTCAGGTACTTTTCCCGTACGATTAGATAATAGTACTTAACTTGTTATGTAAATTTACTCTACATATGAGAGGTAATTTTACCTTAAATGTAGAGGTAATTAGCTTCCCTTGCATGTAAAGGAAGCTAAATGTAACGGAAGCTAACTACCTCAAATATTTGTTACAGTAAAGCACAAATTTTCAGACAATATTTGAAGGTCCCCCAGCCTTGGGCCTCTCCCCTCCCTCCTTCTGTAATGCTAGATCTTCCGGGGTGCTAGCTACACCCCCTGGTCTGCAGCAACCTTCGCAAAAACTTTCGCTTCATGGGAATAAATGGCATAGCAAACGTTATGTTGCATTAAGTTTTGTGATGTAGAAAAATAATCGATTTTCAAAGAAAGTATCATTCAAAAGTTCGTCAAAATTAATTATAAAAATAGGGTTTGGTTTATTTTTACAAATGCCGCTATTTTCCTGTAGTTAATTGATTACAATTAATGCGTATTAGGTGGGCAACATTCCGATAAATACAATGTAAACAAATTTTGAGTTAAAATTCCCTTACATGCAAGGGAAGTTAATTACCTCTACTTGTAAGGTAAAATTACCTCTTAAATGTAGAGTAAACTTACATAACAAGTAAAATACTATTCTGTAATCGTACAAAAGAAGGGGGTAAATTCCATACAAGTAAGAGAATATTAAATACAGTGTATAATAAAATGATATTTAAAAGTACCGTGGGGTATTAGCAGTGTTAATATTTTTATTAGCTGTATCCTCTGACGAGCAGTAACCGAAACCACACCTCTGAAATCCTCGACACTTGCTAATGGATGGGTGCGAACCATTGTCCTCTAACACCATAGGCTATCCATTACACCATGACGACAGCATTACGTCATTAGTGATTATTAGCCACCACGAAAAATAAACAAGAATTAATTTAAGTTATCTGCAGTATTTTTAATTGGAATTAGTATATAATATTTTCCTAAAATATTTGTTATTATGTGCTTGAACATTCCCGCTATCCTAAGAGTAACTTGACAAATTATTTATTCCTCAAACTTGTTTTAATTATTATTATTGTAACAGATTGCCCAGTTACTATTGTGCGGTACAAAACAAAGTTTGTGTAGAATTCCTTTAGTGGCTTTATTTGGACTTGAATTCAATACCTTCCCAAGTGTTTTAATTATTTCCTTGACATAAAAATCATGCGAGTAAAGATAACTGCATACATTGAAATTTGAACACGGGAACATAGAGTTATCCATTTTTCACAGTATCTTAAGAATTTTCTTATTTCATTTGTTTTACAATCTTTTAATTTATAACTATTTGATAACTTTGTATTTTACAGATTTCCTCTACCTTGAGATTAATTTTTATTTCTTAGTATTATGCCTTCCGTAAGGAATATAAGTCGTACCAGCTGTCCAACATGACGTCTCGTATTATTTTTTCCACTCGTCCTCCCACTTAGTTGTTGAGACGATGCTGAAGAGATGCATGGGTCGTAAGGTAATTTTCCCATCCATTTATGGGATTTTCCACCTCTATGTACGTGAATTTTACTCCAGAGTGTGGTAGTTTTACCTCACACATAAGGAAAACTATGTTTCCCATACACAAGTTTGCGAATATTACGTTGCCTTTGTCAGGTAATTTCCCAACATTGTTTCCGGTGTATCAAAACTCCGAATATGTATCTACAATTATTGCTGTAGGCTACAGCGATGCCTAATAAAGAATTGTACCGGTATGGTTGATTTATCAAGAGTTTTGAGTTTGTCTTTTTTTTTTTTTTTTTAACAGTTGTTTCCGTGGAAAATCACCCGAACTATAAAGTTGGCAGCGCTGCTGATAAATAGGTTTAGCAGATTCGAGGTGCAAGTATCGGGGTTTGAAGCCCTATGACTGGCCATGAGCTTGGATTACGTTAGCGTCGTGTCACCCACTTACAGCTTACTTCCGAAAACCATTCTGTTCTCGTATGTTGTTTGTCTTCGGTGTTATCTATAGACGTAAGGTTTATTTACACTGATCGGGAAGTTTGGCGTTTAGAATTTTTCGCCACCAATTAGCACTGATGGTACATGTGTACTAAGAGTAACATATATTATTGTGTGTGTGTGTGTGTTTGGTGTTGCGTGCGTGCGTGCGTGTAGGTTCCTCTAATGTGTACAGGCTTTACTACGTTTTTCATGTAAGCAGGTGGGATAATTGCAATACTTGTAAAGCAAATAAAATTGTGACAAATCGTTCCAGAGAGTAAGTAAAAAAAAAAAAAGCATCTTTGTTCTTTGCTCATTGCACCAGAGTGGAAATTGAAACATATATATATATATATATATATATATATATATATATATATATATATATATATATATCCACGAGTTGTTTAATATTATGTCATAGATTTGGCTTTAACAAAACATTGTATTACACAAATGCATTGTTAAAATGTGCCTAACGAATCGAAAAATATTTTTTTGTTGGCAGCTATCTTTATTCCGCCTTCAAATTTGTAACTTATTTTTACTAATAAGCGAGTTAACAAAATTTCATTGCCAAATACAGTTAGATGTTTCCTTTTTACAATTTTAAATTCCGCTGTATGGCGGATATGTGAGTTACAAAATAAATTCTATATTTAATGTTTTTGGCAGGGGCAAGAGTATAACAAAATTCGCAACAAACGCAGTTTTTTACACAAATAATGTACCTTTTTGATTATTATTGTAGGGCTTATAGTAATTTCTTGCTAATAAATTTATCTTGAATTATTGATCTAAATAAACATTAATTTCGCCATGGTTAGTTATTAAGTTAATCACATATTTTCTGGGGAGAAAATCTCCATGGGTGCCGGAAAATTACAACGAACCTTAAATACTACGTTTTGCGTAGACATAAACGTTATTTTGTACGTTATGGCTGAGCCAGAGACTACAATTTATACAAAACTGGTAGGAACTCACTTATGTAATTTCGAATTAGTTGCACTCGTCCTTCAAATAAATTACATGAAGCTGAAATTGATATGCTATCTCCTTATCTCACACATGTATATTGTCACGTAGTGTACCGAGCAACATGTCTCTCAAAACCAAGAACCAAAACTTTGTTGATAAAAATGATGTAAAAACAATTGTCATTTAATACGCTACACCCCCAGCAAGAAGTGAAGCTTGGGTTTGGTCGTCTTACAAACTGTTTCCCTACAGCGGATGAAATATTGATCTGGACATTTAAAAGATGAACTGAACCGTTTCTTAGCGCTATTAAACAACAACGCCAACACGTGATGGAGTAAAATCACCGTTACAATAAACAATATTATGGGCTGTTCACGGTAAAACGAGCACTTTTGCAAGCCCTGCTTAAGGTCTACTTGTATATACTTTGTGTATTCCTTCGCCTTATGTAACACTCATTAACATCACTATGAGCCTCATCACTTTATTCATGCATCGGTCAAATGAAACTGTGAAATTATTAAGAAACTAAATGCTTTATAAGTATGCTCATTTTTACACTTCGGTGCATAGAAAAAAATATAAAGTGGAAGAATAAATTTTAAGTTATAACAAATTGTTATCAAACAATTTCCATCCGACGTTAAGATATGGAACTACTTTCCATCCATCGTTACCAACTTTGCTGGGCGTATGTCACTCAGTGCGCCCGTTAAAATATATGCATACAGGGGCAGTGACATTTTTGTAAGGTACATTTCTAAAGTGCTCGCTTTATCGTGAACAGCCTGTACTAGATTCGCCGCCAGCTTAAAAGCGGCCTCTTTGTTACAACAGCGCAACCTTGCAGCGGGAATTTTCATTACGCCGAACTTTCCCGTAAGGAATCTCGTTTCCTTACCAACCTGAGGAGAATAAACCTTCATTATGGTCCCTGCTTACTCGGTGGACCTCGTCCACCACCGCTACATAGGTACCACACCCATAGCAACACAATTTAGGTATTGTCAGTGTCGTGGTAAATACGTGGAGGTATTAGTCTATGGAGTGGGAGCCGAGACACGAAAGTGAAGGAGGGCAGCAGACGATAATGAAAGGCAAGGGCAGGGGCTAGTCGTGGCAATAAGGGGCATGTTTATGTGTAGTTAAATGGACGTATTTTTCATTTGATTAATTCCGGATAGTGGCAAAATATTGATGCACATGCATATTTAGGCCACGCAGAAATTACGCAATAATTACGTCACTGGTAATACCGATGTACAATCTCACTTGTGCCACTCTTGCATAATATGGCGGCTGACACAAACAATCGGTCTGCGGATGTGCGGTTGAAATTAGTTGGACAAGAAATCGGCTTCACTTGATAATCGTGGAGAAGATAGGCTGTTGCCATTCCGTCATATATTACCTCCATGAAACTACCATTCTTTTCTTATATATATTTTATTTAAGACAATCTTCACTCCTATTTATTTTTTGTTTTTCACAATTACTTTTTTCCCCCATATTCCACAAAACAATTATATTTTTCGACTACGGAAATTTTGTGACGTATTTTAGCTAAGCATGTTAATATTTTGGTGATTCTTTTAAATAAGCAATCGGAGATTTCACGATTTAAACCAAAGGCATATTTACACAAAGTACAATGAAATCAATATAAAACACAACAGATTACTGATATATATGTTTGTAGAAAAACATGTAATACTACACATATTGATACAAACTCTCCTCTCAGTAGGGAAAAAAAGAAAATACGAATGGTGTTGTGTAGTAATGAGTAAGAAATAACAATACATTAATATAATTAAGTTCATATACATGTAAATAACTGGCCTCTATACTTTTGTTTAAATAATACAATTTACGTGAAGTAGACTTAGATTATTGAAAAATTATATAACTATCGTTTCAGCTTATGAAGACTGCGTGATGAACTTAAAATTAAACTTATAGAAGTTTATGAGTTAATACATCATTCATGATTATTCATCATCATTGATGTACTAGAATGCAACTTTCTCGATTTTTAATAATTTTCTCTTTTTTCGTGTAAATTGTATTCAGCAGCAGTTCTAAGTTCCTACACTCTCATACAACTGGTAAATACAAAAGAAAATAATAGAGAAATTTCGGGTATTGTGGATCTTCATTTCGATTTTCACTTTTTTTTTCATAAACTACAAATTTATATTCGTCTATGGTATATTACAGCTTGATATGTCGTTGTACGGTATACATATGACCTACACATTTAATTAAATATTTGTACTTGAGTTCCTGATGTTCATACAAGTCTGCAAAGGTCCACTTTACCCTCATTGTTAGGGTAAAGTGGAACCACGGGTCCACTTTTCCCATTCTAATTTACTAAATAGTGTGAATCCCAATTTTAATAATCGTATGCGAGTGTACAGTAGGTACATGTTTTGGACACAATACAATTATAAATAATGATAGTTAAAATAAAGAAAATGAACATAGTATATTACTAAAATTATTCAGAACGTGTTCTTGGCGCGCATGAAAATATTCTACTAAATTAAGATTATGGCGCACCAAACAAATCACTCTAAATATGCGTAAAATAGAGACTGATTAAGATTTTCAAATATCACATACAAAGTCCACAGTTTAATTATCAGCATATTCTTCATGACGCCAGTCTAAACACTCTATAAACACTGAAGCCATTTTTCTCCGCATTTGTCATCCGCAAATTCCCCACAGCGGTTGATACACACAACATCTGTTTATCAATAATTCAGATGCTTCAGTTGTTCCTTTCTATACTCGAAACTAGATTACAGATATTATCTAATTATACCATGCACGATTACAGTCTCATAGTTATAACAAATTAACTATTATTAATTAAATTGAAGTAATGTAAGATACGGCCGGTAAAGTGGACCAGTGCTGCTTTAGCCGTCATTGGCAGAGCTACTTCAGTTGACCCACGCCATTTTTTTTAGAATGGAGTTATACACTAAACTACTTGTATGCTACGAATTTGAAACATTTACCATAAATACAGATACATGTATCGTTACTTTTAAATATTCTAAGTAATTTGGTTATCTTTAATAATTTCAACTCGTTACACAATCATAAATACCTGGAAAAACTTTAAATGATGGATGATCCAACACCGTATTATTACTCGCAGACACCGACTCGCTTATACTCCTCCAGCTGTCCAGGTAACTAATGTACTGTGACCGAGTATTTCATACGACTCTTGCTAGGTTGCAGCATCCACGGCGAATATTACTCCTCCAGCTGTCCAGGCAACTAATGTACTGTGACCGAGTATTTCATACGACTCTTGCTAGGTTGCAGCATCCACGGCGAATATTACTCCTCCAGCTGTCCAGGTAACTAATGTACTGTGACCGAGTATTTCATACGACTCTTGCTAGGTTGCAGCATCCACGGTGAATATTACTCCTCCAGCTGTCCAGGCAACTAATGTACTGTGACCGAGTATTTCATACGACTCTTGCTAGGTTGCAGCATCCACGGCGAATATTACTCCTCCAGCTGTCCAGGCAACTAATGTACTGTGACCGAGTATTTCATACGACTCTTGCTAGGTTGCAGCATCCACGGTGAATATTACTCCTCCAGCTGTCCAGGTAACTAATGTACTGTGACCGAGTATTTCATACGACTCTTGCTAGGTTGCAGCATCCACGGTGAATATTACTCCTCCAGCTGTCCAGGTAACTAATGTACTGTGACCGAGTATTTCATACGACTCTTGCTAGGTTGCAGCATCCACGGCGAATATTACTCCTCCAGCTGTCCAGGCAACTAATGTACTGTGACCGAGTATTTCATACGACTCTTGCTAGGTTGCAGCATCCACGGCGAATATTACTCCTCCAGCTGTCCAGGTAACTAATGTACTGTGAGGGAGTATTTCATACGACTCTTGCTAGGTTGCAGCATCCACGGCGAATATTACTCCTCCAGCTGTCCAGCTAACTAATGTACTGTGAGGGAGTATTTCATACGACTCTTGCTAGGTTGCAGCATCCACGGCGAATATTACTCCTCCAGCTGTCCAGCTAACTAATGTACTGTGACCGAGTATTTCATACGACTCTTGCTAGGTTGCAGCATCCACGGTGAATATTACAGCGAGTGTCCAGTTGAACCAAGGATTCACAGTATCCGAACTTCCTCTACTTGTGCTGTCAGTGCAGCGAGGCAGTGGTTCGGCCCACTGTTATACAGAAGGGGGAAGAAAAAACACTTTTCTGTCGGACCGCAAGTATTCGGATACATGCGTCGATACGATCGGGAGTGGAATCAAACAAACGTCGTGTGTTAACTCGTGGAAGAAGATTTGCTCACAGTCGCCGTGGATTGTGCTCTAAGTCGCAAATAGCCCGACGCGATATCCCAACACCTATGGGCTGTCCACGGTAAAGTGAGCACTTTTAAGGCCCTAGTTACTTTTTCATTTCAGCCTTATTTTATCTTTTAACCACATTTAAAAATAAATATTGCCACGTAGCTGATAAACATAGTGCGTATATTCGACCGCACTCGGAAGTTAACGCCTAAGGCTGAATTAAAATATATTTAATGATTATTATTCCAAATGAGAGGGCTTTCAAAGTTGCTCACTTTATCGTGAATAGCATTATGACACGCAGAGTCCACACTGGGAGAAAGGTCGGCTGTTCGAGCCAACAAGATACCTGTTTCTATTCGGCCAAAGATATATTTATCTACCCTCAACAAGACATGTTGCTGGGTAAAACAAAACTTGAAAAGCAACAAAATTAATGTTGTACATCTAACAAAATACACACATGAATAAACAAAACCTAAGTGTTTAGCCGGAAAAAAAATATTTGACTGTCGACAAAATGTTTAGTTGACCGAACTGTAGATATTAGCTTGACTACTCATTCGCATGCTATTGTTTGAACATACCGCTCGAGAGTTTGTTTGGAATTTGTGTTGCTATTAGGATGGTAACAATGTTTGTTACTGCATTTATTGATGCTTAATAATGGTATACAGACCACAGTAGAGAAAGATCAACAAAAAACTAGAAATTAAAATTGTAAAACTTTATACATCTGGTATGTACGTTGTCCAGTATTTGAACATTCATCTATTTAATATTATTCCAAGTTCGGTAGTATATATATATATATATATATATATATATATATATATATATATATATATATATATATATATATATATTAGCTATTCATAGTAAAGAGAGCATTTTTGAAAGCACTCTCATTTCGAATAATAGTTAATAAAGATATTTTATTTCAGCTTTAGACGTTAACTTTCGAGTGTGGTGGAATCTACACACTGTGTTTATTACTAACATAGCAATATTTATTTTAAAAGGTAGTTAAAGGATAAAATACGGCTGAAATGAAAAGTAACTAGGGCCTCAAAAGTGCTCACTTTACCGTGAACAGCCTATAGTCACTTTAGCTGACGTTGCTAGGGTATAGATTTTGAGTCTGTGTGGTCCGGTTTCAAGACTCGCCAATATTTTCAGTTTTATATCACAATAACTTAGACTGTTTTATGTGCGTAGAGCTAAACAGCTCTTTAGTCTAACCAAACAAATATTACAGTTTAAGACTACCAGATAAGAACTACAAAATAATTCGGTTTAAATAAACAATATACAGTAATTAATTACATCTATAAGAGGATTTATTTTGGTTATACGATACAAAATGCTGTTTTATTCACCAGAAACTTTTTCCTCCGTGCACGAGTAAATATCAGCAAACGACCGCAAAAACAAAGTGAGTGAGTGAAGAGATTTGGGCGGCTCTTAACAGCGAGGTCTTGAGAGCCGATGAGGGTGATTGAAGTTAATATGGAGTGGCGTCGGAATTATGGGGCGGGGGAAACGGGAGATCTCTGAGAAAACCTGCGCTCACCAACGGCATCGTCCGGCACGATTCCCACTTGCAAAAGCCCGGTGACCCGGCCGGGGATTGAACCCGGTTCACCTTGATGGGAGGAGAGTGTGCTAACCGCTCAGCCACCATGGCCCCCGCAAAAACAAAGGCAGTAGCACTTGTCACGGGTCGTTCAGCAAAACTCACATTTGCCGTGCTGTACTCAGCTGCGAGTTCAGCTGAACGCTTCCTTTAAGCAGTCGCTCTTAATGGAACTGATGGCATCAAACCGAGGAAGTTATTATTTTTAGGAAGGCATCCCCCCCCCTCCCCCTGGCCGCATTTACGACGCCGTCGCTTTTATGGCTGGAGGGCAGGAAACGTCGAATAAAATTCATCGCCACGACCGACCTGGACCTCGCTCAGGGGTTGTCCTGGCTCGGCGAGCGGACCCAGTGGATGGAGCAGTTCCGAGCAGTTATCTTTACGACTGATCGTCACCGAGGCTGCAAGTGCTGGACCTGCCACTTCCGCTCTTCTGCGGAAGTCATCCAAGATGACGTCCAGGCAGTAAGTAGTCCATGGCTTTACTAATGGGAGGAGAGTAGGAGAACTGTCCTTCATTCGACATCCGCCATTGCTACTGGCTTTCCATTTGATCTGCTGAAAACGGGGACATCATCCGGCTGGGGTGTCTTGATCACTCGGCCTAAAGGGCTAAACATATTGGGGCCTTTTCCACAGTCGTTTTTAGTCCGGACTAAGGAAATATCATCTTCCGGCCAAAATCTTTCGTATTCTGAGAGCATTGTTACTGCTAATCCGAGGATCATCTTGCTTTAGTACGGCCTAACTTTTATTCCGGACTGAGGGTAGGATTAACGAGGTATTAAGGTCAAAAAGAAACATGGCGAACATAAAATACGACAGTTTCGTTAATATTACATGCCAGTGAAAGCTAGATAAAGTTCTCGAAACATAAAAATTACGTTTAAGGCCGATTCTGCTAATGCGTATGCAAAAATATGCCGACCTAATGGATGAAATTTTCCGTGAATAGTAATTCAAAGTAAATATACCTTATGAGCTTAATTATACATCAGTTTTTAGCTACAGCAATGCCTTTTTATTTCTGTGCCAATCAAATGCCTTTTCTGAAAGTAAATTCTTACGAGACGTCATATTAATACACTCAGAGAGAATTTTAATACAAATATTATTTTGCTAATATATACAGTAAAGTATAAACTCAAAATTAAATTGTATCAGTAGCTCAATGGTGCCCTGCCCTCATAGCTCAGGGGTAGGGTGGCCGACTTGTGGTCGGAGGGTCGCGCCCCAGTGCCTCCGACGCGGCAGGTGCTCAGCTCGACTGTCGCACTGGGAATTCGTCAACAAGTCGGTCTCACTAGAGCTTCGTCAACGTCAAAAATGTCACAACAACGTCAAATGAAGGGTTTAAAAAAATGGTAACATCGTGGGTTAACGTGCAGGAGGATGCAAGTTCGAATCTCATCTGGTTAATAGAATGTTAACCAGTTTGTAATGCATTTTTTAAATGTATTTATCATTACAATACACATCATTATAAAGATAATATTGGTGTAATAAAATTAAACCAGTGCATATAGGTGTGCTATGAAAATTTAACTTATCAATATGGAATAATAATATATTAGAATATTAATTTTATCGTTCTCCATCCTGCAGTAAACCCCAGACGAACTCCGAGAAAGATCATCTCTGGATCATCCTTGGACGAAGCTTTGACTATGAATAAGGCCAGTTTTCCTTTAACTGCATACGTACGCTACAATTTTTTTTTTTCCTCCTCCGGGATTTCTACGTCCGGGGGGCCGCAGTGGTGTAGTGGTTAGGCTGCTCGCTTCCCACCCAGACGAACTGTATTTGATTCCCGGCGGGGTCGCTCCCGGATTTTCGCACGTGGGAATCGCGCCGGAAGATGCTGTTGGTCGGTGAATTTTCTCGGGGGTCTCCCGTTTCCCCCGCCCTTGCATTCCGGGGCCGCTCCACGCTCACCTCGCTTCACCCTTCGTCGGCTCTCAAGACGGCTATATTAAGAGCCACCCAAATATCTCTCTCTCTCTCTCTCTCTCTCTCTCTCTCTCTCTCTCTCTCTCTCTCTCTCTCTCTCTCTCTCTTCGCTCACTGTTCGTTACTATGTTGCTTGCTGTCTGTACAGGATACTACGCCAGGCTTGACGAATGTATTTTTGTAATGAGCGATTGTTCCAGCGAAAACCCTTTATTTGCAGCTGATCTCCCGTGGCGCAGTCAATTGGTGCACAACCCATCTGGGGTGCGGGAGGCTCTGAGATCGAGCCTCGGGCAATGCATGGGTGTTAATTTAAGTTCGGTTATAAGTTTGTCTGTAAACCGTCCCCTGCTAAGCTTGCAAACATAAAACCGGGGGACGTTAAAAATCCCTTTACAATACAATACTTTATCGGCAACCAATTATGGATAGCGTTACATTTTTTGGGAAGGGAGAGGGGTTATATTTGTAATCATTCCTTCATTTTACAGGGTGTGTGTGTGTATATATATATATATATATATAACATCGTGAAACTATTAAATGAGAGACGAATTTCCTGCTCAGGAGCTAGGCGTGGGTGTTCAGCGGAATGAGGTACTTAAGGGAGAAGAGACTTGGTGAACTCTTGACCCAGTCCTTCCCGTGAAGAAGGGAATGTTTTGTAATAAAGACCGTTTCCAAGCGTAAAGACAGTTGAATTATTCCCGGCGATATTGTGGACGGCGATGAAGAGCGAGTGATTATCGCGGACCGCGGCGGTAAACGGACAATATAAACAACGAGGCGCGTTTTACTAAGTAAAGTCCGCATACAATAAACTGAGCCCTTTTGAAATCAACCTTAGAAAAATGTCACTGCCCCTGCCTGCGCATATACTTAACGGGCGCACTAAGTGGCATGCAACCGGTAAAGTTGGTAACTATGGATGGAAAGTAGTTCCATATGTTAACGTCGAATAAAAAGTGTTATATAACCATTTGTAATCATTTAAATTATTCCTTACACTTTCTATTTTTGTAAATGCCTCAGTGTGTAAAAATTAGCAGGATTATTAAATGTTTATTTTTCTAATAATTTCACAGGTCCACTTGACCGACGCATGAATAAAGTGAAGAGGCCCATGACAATATTAGTTATACATCAGGTGGAAGAATACACAATGTGCATACAAGTAGATCTTAAGCAAAGCTTTCAAAAGCGCTCGTTTGATAGTTAACTGTCTATATCTTTCGTCCAGTCTGTTGCAGTCTGGTTCGCATTGGACGACACGTGTGAGTAATACAAAGCGAGCGCGACGATAAACAATCCCCCTAATTGTGAAGTTCGTGCTGTGATTCGATTTTTGTCAGCTAAAAACAACAGTGCAGCTGAGATTCGCAAGCAAATTTGTGAAGTTTATGGGCCAAACGTTACGCACGATAATGCTCGACCGCGCATCAGCGAGTCTCGAACTGTTGAAATACTGCGGAAATTTCACTGGGGAGTTTTTGACCATCCTCTCCCTACAGCGCCAATCTGGCACCATGTGGCCACCGTCTCTTTGTGCATTTGAAGAAATGGCTTGCATTGCAACGAATTACAGATTATGATAATGAACCCAAGGATAGCGAGAATCGATGCTTCAGAACACAGGCACACACACAGAATACACACAGGCACACACAGAACACAGGCTTGTTTTAAAGAGGGAAAGGAAACTGGTTACACCCAACCAGAAGTTCAGGGAAGTTAACGACGACTGTGCAGAAAAATAAATAAAACATGTAAACATATTTTGGTTATTAGAAAAAGTAATATTTACTTGTACGGTTTCCTCCTAATTTTGAAACAGGCCTTACTTCAAAAACTCGCCTCGTGTTTAATTACAATTCGACAAAGAGGTGAACACCATAACGTTGCGTGTTGATAACGGAACCAAACCAGTACAAACTGGTGCATCTTTATTGAATTCTCAACAGTCTAAGATATAAACATTTTAAGGGTTATGACCTGCTCCAGGATGTGAACTGAGTACCCTCACCGGAAGGAATATCGTACAGATACGTTGCTGGTTGCAGCGCCGTATCTCCGTAACTGTACCTACCATATTCACGGTAAAGTGTGTACAGGCTGTTCACGGTAAAATGAGCAATTTTGAAAGTCCTGCTAAAGATCTACTTGTTTACATGTTGTGTATTCCTCCGCCTTGTGTAAAATTAACACTTCTGTGGACCTCATACCTTTATTCATATGTCGGTCAAATGAAATTGTGACATTATTATAAAAAGTACATACTTCACAAATCTGCTCATTTTTACACTTTTCGATGCATTAAAAAAACAGAAAGCAAAATAAATGATTTTAGGTTATCTCAAATGGTTGCCTGACACTTTTTATTCGACGTTAAGGTATGGAACTACGTTCCATCCGTCGTTACCAACTTTACTGGGCGCCCATTAAAATATATGCGTGCAGGGGCAGTGATATTTTCTAAAAGGTTCATTTCTAAAGTCCTCACTTTATCGTGAACAGCCTTTACTTTTCAAGACCCTTTCAGCAGACATGATAACCAAAATGTTATTTTGTATTGTGGTCTTGGGTGTTAATATTTGAGAGCTATAAATGTATTCACTCTGTTGAATAGTCACGTGGCAATGTTTTCATTAACGGTTAGTGAAGGGATACGAATGGGCTGAAAGGAATTTTCGAGCTCGGCTGTCATCGCGAACGGCCGATACCTTCAGAGACTAAGAGGCACGGTGTCCGGCAGGAACTGCTGGGCGCGCGTGCTGAAATGTTGATGGGTAGGACTGTGGTAAGACTGTCCCAGATCAATACGACCTCCTCTCTCTCTCTCTCTCTCTCTCTGGACCGCAAGTCCCTGGTCTCTTGGAAGTGCGTCCAGGAGGGAGAGCAGAGGAAGTGGAGAGTGTCAGGGTCGCACCTAAACAAATATTCTTCTGGTGAGAGAGATACCGGCTCTCCAGGGGCTAAATTCACGCCTCGAGTAGCGCGTAGCGAGACGGCAGTACGCAACCACGCCTTATAGGCTGTTCACAGTAAACTGAGTAGAGGATGTTCACGATAAAGTGAGAACTTCTGAAATATACCTTAGAAAAAAGTCACTGGTCCTGCCTTCGCATATTTAAACGGGAGAACTGAGTGACATGCGCCCAGTGAAGTTGGTAACGACGGAGGGAAGGTTATTCCATATAGAAACGTCAAATAAGAAGTGTTAGGTAACCATTTTTGACTAATTAAATTATTTCTCTCGCTCTCTGTTTTTCTTTTAATGCATCGAAATGTGAAAATGAGCAGATTTGAAAACATATTTACTTTCCTAATAATTTCAGAGTTTCACTTGACCGACGCACGAATAAAGTTATGAGGCCCAAGGCGATGCTAATTTTACGTATGGAGGAAGAATACGTAATAAAGCAGGGCTTTCGAAAGTGCTCAGTTTACCACGAAGAGCCTATACTTTGAAAGTCCTGCTTTAAGATCTACTTGTATGCACATTGTGTATTCTTCCACCACATGTAAAGTTAGCTTTGCCGTAGGCCTCGTCAATTTATTCATGCGTCTGTCGAGTGAAACCGTATATCTATATTAAAAATTTATATTTTACCAATTTACCCATTCTTACACCTAAGTACATTAAAAGGCAGAATGCAAAATAAATAATTTCGGTATTCAAACACACAGGATAAACAACTGTACATAATACACACAACTAAAATGACAACTCGGCATAGATGTTGGACAAATTTCAGAGTTTAATTTAAGAATAATTCAGCAAAAATCTGAAAATTAAAATTAAAAATTGTGTTTAAAAGAACAATTATTATTAATTGAGAAATGTTGTAACCAAAAATCATAGTGAAAATTAGTGGAAAAAAAATGTTGAATGAGTCAGCAGCTTTCGCAAGACTAGCCTCCCTCGTGACTTATGCCTAGTAAAAAGAATCACTTAAAATTTACAATAATCAAACATGTTTCTTTAACCAAATTAGCTCGCGGTATTTCATTATATTCCATCCAGGGTTTTAAAGGAGTTAACTATCTTGACAAAGTTCAGTTCCATAAAACAAAATTCGAATGGCGTCTCTGCCTAGTGAAATTTCTACGAGGGCTTATCTGTTCAGAAATTAAGTTCGTAGAAATGTGGAAGTTGTGGATCTTGGCGAGAGCATTCTCCTGAATAGAGCGGGAACGTAGGATATAGACTTCCCTGCCATAGGCGCTCCATAGTGCTATTATATATTCCCTGCCATAGTGCTATTATACAGTCCAAAGCACACTTAAGCCAGTCGCGGTAGTCCGACATAATCCTCTCCTATACAGAGTGATTCATAATTAGATCGACAAACTTAGGGAGGTGATTCTTCATGAAAAAGTAAAAGGAAAACATGTGTGACACTTTATACCTAAACCGAATATTAAGGAATGTATGAGCCCTTAAAAAACGAGGCTTTAAACCGTATTTGTGCAAAATATCGGTAACGAAGTAAAATACGACAACTCTCGGAACTTTATTGTATGTTATCGGGACCTTCAACGTAAGAGACGAAATTTTGCAAAAATACGGCTTAAAATCTTGGTTTTTTTATGGCTCATACCTCCCTTAATATTAGGTTCAGGTACAAAGTGTCACATATGTTCTCCTTTTACTTTTTCATGAAGAAACACCTCCCGAAGTTTGTCGGTCTAATTGAGAATCACTATGTATATAAAAACGCGGGCAGCGACCACACAGACCTGCTTCCCCCTAGCATACATCTCGCTTCTTCGTCTCCATGGCAACAGTTTTAACTAAACTAACTTAAATTCCTGTTCTCCAGCCCACACGGGCTACCATTCAGCCGTTCAAGGAAAAATATGGCTAAGCCTCCTTTCAAAGAGCTTGAGTTAAGAAGCTTCCGTAAACTGACCAATCATGAGAGAGCTGGAGTCGAACTCATTAATCATGCCACTCAGTTGCAATGGGAACTGATCAAAAACATGTTCAGAATCTATGCCTTCCAAACAAACACAAACTTAGTAAATTGAAAAACTTATAAATAGGGAACACCTGAATTTCGCCAAAAGATTTGAGCGCATGTTAGATTTCAATCCTCTATGGGCTCGTCAGCAGTTTTATTTTCTTATCGGTAGCGTGTTTTGTGAGGAAACATTTGTTTTACTTCGCTGGCCAATAAGAAATAGGTTATGCCTGTAGGGTGCATCTGTGATTCGCGGGTGTAAACTTAAGATACGTAACACGTAAATCATCCAATCACGAAAGCGGATATGACATAAAATGTTATGGGATTCTACTGGTCATTAAATCGTTTCGCGAGATTCGGGTGTCCCTATTTATAAATATGATCCCAAATAAAATAAAAACAAAAAAATATCTAGGTAGTTAAATTAACGTCAGAAATAAAAACATTGTTGTTTTGCATAAACAATAACGCTCATGAAAAATAATATTGCACATGAAATCGCATAAATAAACATCTAGTTGAACATTCCGCTTAGGCTGAAAGTTACGACGTTACACCAGTAAGAGATTGTCTTAATGCAAAATATTATTAACTAGGACCCGGCCCCACTTCCTCGGGTGCGATTTACAAATATGGCTCGACCGCTGTAATTAGCTTGCTGTGCGTAATTAATAAATCTGTGCTAGCTCCTAACGCTAACTAACATATTTAATTTGATAAGGGTTAATACTGTGTTGTTCAAAAATTCTTCGTAAGTGAATCCCTACTTTTAAAGACAAAAATCTTTACTGTTGGTCATCCTTAACAGATAAACATATGCTGTCGCGGACTTATTTTATTCCTTTTTGAAATCTACAATTCTGTAGTACATTAATTTGGTATATATATATCTAATTTTTTCGTCAGCGTAAGCAAATGAAAGCACCCGAAAAGAGGTTTTTTTTCCGATTTGATTATAAAACGTCGATATTTCTCTACTATGTTTACATTACACACTAACGCATTATATGCATAAACCTTCCTCAAGAAATTTTCTAGAAGATGGTGAAAACCGCATCGAAATCCATCCAGAAGTTTAGAAGCCTTAGCCGAATACACAGACACACGCTGCCGAGCGACCTTGTTTTATACACTGTATGTATATGGGCTGTTCACTATAAAGTGAGCACTTTTTAAATCAACCTTTAAAAAAGGGCGCTGCCCCTACCTGCATATGTTTTAACGAGCGCACTTAATGACATGCGCCCAGTAAAGTTGGTAATGATGCAGGGGAAAGTAGATCCATATATTAACTTCGAATAAAAAGTGTTGGGCAACCATTTCTGATAATTGGAATTATTTCTTTCGCTTTCTGTGTTCTTAATGCATCGAAGTGTAAAATGGAGCATATTTGTTAATTATTCACATTTCTAATAATTTCGCAGCTTCACTTGACCGACGCACGAATAAAGTGATGAGGCCCATGGCAATGTTAATCTTACACAAAGCGGAAGAATACACAACGTGCATACAAGTAGATCTTCAGTAGGGCTTTCAAAAGTGCTCATTTTACCGTTAATAGCCTATATAATCCATTCACGGTTACTTCAGCATTTTCCGAAGCCCTGCTAATGTTCTACTTCCAGGATATTCCTCCGCCTCGTGCAAACAAAGCTTAACTAAGCCTAGAGAATGACACCAGAGGGATAACGCACCACATTCGTACGCACTCAGTTGTAATGATGCTTTGTATAAGAACTGTTCCTCAATATGCGTTACCAACATACTTGTTTTCTCCCTGTTTATTATTCAAATTATTTATCAATGAAGCATAATAATTTATAGATAAGATATTAACTACATTTCACTTTAACAGGAAAAAAAGTAACTTTTGTGAACAAAAGTATAAAACACTTGTGTTACAGGGCGTATTTATTAAATAACTAAACACGTCATACATGGGGTAATTTTTCAAAGGTTTGATTCAAAATGTTTGAAAAAACCACGAAAATACTATATCCGCGCAGATCTCGCCGATGGCACTGGCCGCGTTCATTCGGTATTAAGGTCCCCGTCTGCCTGGAGATGTTTCCCACTTTCGAAGCCGAGAAGCGCGGGCTGCGATAACGACGACAGTGCCACGCACTTCAAGTGGACCATCACCTTTACGTACATGCTCTCAACTAGCGTGCAGTGTTCCCGTCGCGCTGCGTGTACCTATGGGACTTTTAGCGGCGGCCATATTGTTTTATTGGTGAAAAGTCTGTAGCGAGGTTCAATGCAGGGCCTTTGAGTAGTTTTATGTGGCTAATTCGGGAGTCACATATCCCCGACAAACACAGCATGACACGACAAAAACCGCAACTACGACACGACATTTATATTTTCAACTTGACTGCTCGAATTTACAGCCCGACAGTTTACTGGCCCAACGCGAATAGTTCAATATTTCGGAACTATTTAGAAGACGCTGATTAACCTACGCTAATTTCGAAGGCTGTGGGTAGACGGGAAGTTTTTAATTCATGATGGTGGCAAAGTGTTATCGCTAATGCTTACGAAGGTAAATTTATTATTTTTCAAGAGTTCATACAGTAATTTTCAAGGTTTTTTCTTATTTTAAGCTGCGTATTTGCCCTTGTAGGGAAATCTTGCAAA
The DNA here is from genome assembly GCA_029891345.1 of Dryococelus australis. Lineage (NCBI taxonomy): Eukaryota > Metazoa > Arthropoda > Insecta > Phasmatodea > Phasmatidae > Dryococelus > Dryococelus australis. Next base: position 146,722,222 of record CM057000.1, read on the forward strand.
TACGGTTTCATTTTGCAAGATTGTACACACTGTGTGTCGTGCCGCACGACATGGGAAATACGTAGCTTAAAATAAAACAAAATTATGAAAAGCATTATATTTAACTCTTAAAAATAATAATTTCACCTTTGTATGCATTAGCTATAAAACTTTGTTACCATCAAGTATTCCAAATTTCCCGTCTGCCCTGTGCCTTTGAAACTAGCGTAGTTAATCAGTGCCGTCTAAACGGATCCGAAAGATTCTACTCGTCGTGTCGCGTCAGTAAACGGTCGGGCTGTAAATTCGAGCAGTTACATTGAAAATGGTCGTGTATACGGTTTTTGTCGTGTCGTGATGTGCTTGTAGGGGATATGTGATTCTGGCTTGAAGCAAATTCTTTTATATGCAGTGCTTTGAAGTAGCCTGTTTTCAGCCACTTTGAAGTAGTCGGTTTTTAGCGACCTTGAAGTGCTCTGAAACAGTGTTTCCAATGCGCGTGGCATATTGAAAGAACTCGATAGGCCACGCATGAGCAGTGTGTTCTTTTCGTATATCAGCTCATTGGACACGCGTTTAGTAGGAACTAGTTTTGTAGGGAAAAAAAACCTGTATTGGAAATACACTGCAACGCAGTGCCCCAGGTAAGTGGGGGCTCTTAAAGCAATTAAGCTCACATAATTAAACCATTGTATATCGAAGGCAAAATAATTTAACCAAATTTCAAATTATTTCAATTATTTCGACCAATAAAAAAATAAGTATACGATTTTTTTAAATCAATTTCAAGATATAAATAAGAGTTTTAAAATATTATCTTAACTGCATTACGCAGATAATTTAAATTATAACACAGTAATAATTTTATTGTATTCCGTAATTTAATATTTCGTTTATTATAGTGAATAAATAGAGATTCCCCTTTAAAAAGGTTGTTTTTTATGTATTTTATGTATGTATTTTCAATGATCATGTGATTCGGTGAAATACTGTAGGGTCTATATTTTTTTTAAATGTCATTGGCATCTACGCGAATTATAAAATTATAAGAACTTCCTTTATCTGTTGCTAACTATTTGAGTAGTTAAATAACAAATTTAATCGTTCTGTAAAAAAATTTAAATTTACTGTGTAATAATTTATATTAGTTTGAAACAAAATAGGGCAAATATATTTCAAACGCTTTGATCACTCGCTTCATTGGCTGGATCTTATTTTTATTTGCCAAAGCAACTCGCAGTGGTATAGTTAGTCAAAATGATTTTGGAATAAGATTTAGCTACTTCCCATGATCAAAAAATAACTCCAAAATATAATGAGCTAACTGCGTGTCTGTGTTACAGTATTTCAGTTCTCCCCGTGACTCTTTTCCTCTATGGGTATTTTTCTACAGGCAAATTAATTCTAACAAAATGTAGCAAATGTCTAGACATCACTCGGTGTCTGTGAACTTTCGTTTCAATCAATTCAATATTTCGTAGGGAAGCGAGCAGGTTTGCGATACCCGCTCCATCATTCCACTTGGGCGGTGGCCATTTTGAATTTCACCTGCCGCCTGACACGTAACCAAAGGAATGCTCCAGGGTGTCCTGGCCCTTCCCCAAGGTGAAATCACATTCGAGTAAGGAAAAGTAACAACTAGAAATAAACGTTTCGAGAGATAAAAATTTCGAGAAAACAGCTGTTGGTGTATCTCAGGAATTTTGTAGCCAAGATAGGTCGCCCTAGTCTTATTGTTACTTCCATTAAGGCTCTATTATTATTATTATTATTGTGATTTAAGACTTATGCTTTTAAAGTGTGGGAAAATAGTTGTAAATGGTTGAATGGAGTGGAATCAGGTGTAAAGTAAAGCCAATGATTCTTTGTGTGGAGAGTAATTGGATGGGTCCGACTTAATAGTCAAGGAATTATAGTGGTGTGGGTCATCGCCTGCTGGTCACTCTATTGGGGAGAGCTTGAGGTGTGTGATCCCCCATCTTTATGAGAATCGATCCCTGACCACTTGTAGGTAGTTCTTTGAAGAATTATATGTATATAAAATGTTGTTCCGAAATCTTCATTTTTGTTGCTTTTTTTACCTTTTATAAATATATTTGTTGAATCTCGCATTTTTAAGATAACTTTTTTTCATTTTTAAATATTTTATATATTTCTTATTTTATAACAAAAAATAAAATCCTATTTTTTACAATTTTTTTGTCATTTTTCGGCTTTAAGGTTAACATCGCCCATGGTCAGGACCACTTAAATCCAATATGGCGGTTGGGTTAGTAATATAAATAAATATGGATGCTGTCCCACAGAGGTTCACTCTCTCATGAAGTCTTGAATCTACCTTGCAGCTTGCTGTTTTGTGGACCTCGCTGATTCGCATATGCATGGGAAATTTAAATAAGTAATACTAATTCGATCAGAAAAGTTTTCTTTTTTTATTTCGTTGGGGGAACGCTATTTTGGGGTCAAATCATTGAGATATGAAGTGATGTTGGGATAAAACGGATAATATTTTACGGTCGTCACGCCACCACAATATGGCCGCTGTGCGGTGTGACGTCACAATCCACACACACACACACACACACATATCCCATTGTACCCTAACAAACCGAAACATACTCCTCTTACACATTCATACGGATTTTTTATTGCAAATGAAGTGTCAGAAAGTTAGCCGTAATGAAGAGTAGAGAGTGAACAAAAGAAAAAGAAAGAAAGAAAGAGCAGAGAGAGGAAATTAGATTTCATATCTACAGTATCTAAATTGGAAACAGAGGAACTTCCACTGTGTGTTTCATCTACACAGATTTTTTTATTCTGCGCCTTGAAATATATTGCTTTCCAACAGGTTTGTTCTACAGTAAGCGTACGCTCGACATATGGAAGGGCAAAGTTTGTGTTCTGCAGTAACCGTACACTCAACATATGGGAGAGCAAAGTTCGTGTTCTACAGTAAGCGTACACTCAACATATGGGAGAGCATATTTCGTGTTCTACAGTAACCGTACGGTCAACATATGGGAGAACAAAGTTCGTGTTCTCTTCGCCATGGAAAAATCGTTTAGAGCTGTTATTGGTGAAGTTCGTATGTGTACTATTTCTTAACAAGTATTGAATATAGATAATAAAACAGCGTGATGATTGGCAATGTATTGATAGTCAGGGACTCGCTCTAGTGCTCTCTCTCAGAACATATACCTGGTACGTTCCCAGTACGTATGTAGGTGTCGAAATGAATTTTTGTTTATTTTCAATATTAAAAAGAATAGTCAGATGTTGGAACGTGTGTCCACATATCTTATATTTCATTCGTATTATGGTTGTAAATTCATTTCAAAAACTGACTTTTGCAAAGTTTGAATTGCTAGCGCCGAATTTATAGTCCTAGTTTCATTTTATTGATAGCTATTATTTTTTTCTTTCCAATTTTATGAGAACTTATTTCTCTTAGTTCGTATGGCGAGGTAAAACATATCTGTGCACCGTTTTCTTTTTCTTTTTTAAGCTGGTTGATTTTGGAGTTGGTGATAAAGGAGATGTTAAAGAATATATTAATAAAAATAATTATTTTTTAAGTTTAGTGTATATTCGTTCAGTTACAATTATGTCTATCGACTAACTTGTGTTGAGGGCACAGATAAAGATACTACAATTTTCAACGTTCTCGAATAAAAATATAGAACTCAATTAGTTAATGTCTGGCCGAATCATTTTGCCCATGATTAATAACTGGAGTTTTACGTGTGCTGGTGCATCAGCGCGCCATTTTAATTAGTATTCTCATTTTGGCTTCGTTTTTTTTTATAAGTAAAGTCGTGGTTATATTTTCCACGTTTTCCAATAACATTCATGTGGCACGACTGATGATGGCATTTCATGAAAAACAATGTCACTTGCTGCTCACGAAAGAAAAAAATCGAATGGTCTTTAGTGTGTTGCGGTGTATATCCTTCACGCCTGATATTCTGAACAGTAGTATTGTTATTTGATTCTTTATCCCTGAGAAATATATATTTTAGTAACAATCATCGGTTTATTATTTACTATACTCAAATGAGACTTAGGGACTTTTTGTGACTACTTCATGTGACAGTGTCCTTACGGGATGATATGTACCAGTTTTGCTGGATTTCGATGCGAGAGTTCAAAAATATTTCAGGGACTCACTCACTCATCCATAAAATTTATGGTGAGATTAGCATCCTTTCTTTTCAAACGAAAGAAATTTAGAACTTATACACAATTTCATCTGCAAGGAAACCTTAAGGATCTGTGTTAAAATTTGCATCTCATCAACTTTCATGTAGTATGATATAGCATAGTTTCTAGGGAAGTTATAGTTGGTGGTAAGGTCTCATTAATTAAATTTTAATCGCTTTTCAAAGCAATGTGCTGCAACAAAGATAATCAACGTGACTTCTGTGATGTGCATAACTGACGGTCTCAAAAATAACTGGTATTTCAGCTGTAAAAAAAATTCAAAACACGAATTCCAATCACTTGGGTTACTAGACACGAAAGGACTTGCACGTATAACAAGAGCGGGGAAGATATGGACCATGATATTTACTAAGGAACCATCCCGACATTTGCCTGGAGTTACCTCGCAAAGTAGCTTTACTTATTCTACAAACCTGACATAAGAGCTTAAGCTCATGTTTAGGGACTCCCAAATTTTGCGAAAAGGTATTTGCACTAGCTCTGTTTTAATACCCTATGGGCATACCAGTAGTTTCTTTTGCTTATTGGCGGCATGTCTTTTTAAGGACACATTTTCTTTCTTGATGGACCAATTAGAATTAAGTGACATTCACGTGCACACAACTAAGACACGAAACATGTAAATCATCCAATGAGGAAAGGGGACCTGAGCTATATATGAAATATATCAGGTCGTGAAATATTTTCGCGAAATTCGGGCGTCCCTGCTCCTGTTTATATTTGTTTTCATGTATATTTTACTTATACTCCCAATGCCAATGCACAGAATGGAACAGAATAATACTTTTAACATTTCTAACAGATACGTATGAGCTAATAAATACCACAGCAAAAGAGTGTGTATGAGAGAGATTTGGGTAGAGCTGCTGCAACACGTTCCTAAATGAAATGTAATATAATCATGTATGATATACATATGAATGGGTTTTTTATTTTTAAAAATCATTTCAACTGCGTTAAAATTACATTTACATATTTGATTACGTACCATGCCATATACTACTCACTAAAACACAGTCTTAACACTATCGTGTCTGGTGCTTATATATGACATATTTACTGGTGGAAATTCTTTGTTTACTGTTGGGAGCACTGTACCAACACTCATCACTGAATTAGGAAGGATGTGTGTAGTTTCGCATAACATAAGGTAAACACACAATTAAGTGCCACTTGAGTTGTGTTATACCAGCACTAAGTTTAAATGGAAAAACCTGAAAAATAATTTATGTTTTAAGCCCGAAATAATGATTTTCATTTTTTAAGCAATGCGCTTGCAAGAAATTTTGTAATATTAATAATATGATCCATCAGCGTCTGTTGAGGGTTATTTCCCCTCCAGAAATATTAATGCGTGAATTTTAAAGCGCGGACTTCTGCAATTCCTTGTGTTGGCAAACTGTTCAAGTGTTGGCGCGCATCAGCAATTCCACCGTGCGAAGTGGCAAAACGTTATGCAGTTGAGTGTACACCTGGCTTCATACACTATTCAGAGAGAACTGGCTTGATTCCAGGAAGTTTTTGGCCAGAAGACGTGCCATCGTTGGAGCCTTCGTTTATTTGTAGTCCTGTCGTCACGTTTTATCTTCGGCGGTTTAGAGAGTTCGAGTTTATTGTCTCTGCTATCGTTTGCCAATACCATATTTCTTATCTTATCTTGCATCACAGCAACACGCGCTAGAGGAATTTTACTGTGTGCGGAACACGAAGCACACGTCCCATGTTTCCCAGAACATGTCGTTCATCTGACAACCGTATTTAGAAGTATTGTTCCCATCATGTTCTGTTCTCCTGATACATGATGCGTTTTCTTCTCTCGTGATCAGTAATTTCAATTTTCTGACAAGTTTTATACCGAAAGTAAAAGAAATTCGGCTAGCTTTGCGAATCTGTTCCATGCCCAGAATTTGCATGGTTGTTTCTAGTGCAATACCTAGTACTCCGATGTTTAAATATGTAAAATAATTTAATTTGTATATAAATGATCGCCAAGTCAATAATAAGGGCCGCATAGCGATTACAAATTAATTTCTCGCAATATCCGATGGAAACTTGACTTATGCAGCAGAAAATAGCCTTTCGGCAAGTAACTTGAAGCGCCTTTAAGAAAGTAGCTCTGTTTGTGATGTTCTGCCGGAAAATCTCGAAATACGTTTTGCTTGAACGGGCACGAAGTAACACAACGACAGAAGTTAAATAGCGGAAATAGTAACTCACTATTGCAGATGAATGGACACTGACAGATTTATGAAGTATGGAAATTCTAAATTACGATTAATTCTAGATACCACGAAGATGTCTATACAACAATGTATTTTACAATGTGATGTCTTTAACGTAGCAAATATATGTAACGCTGTTACACAAGTACTGAGACAGTCGTTACACGTCTGCTGCTGACAATCGAAGCATGAGGATTATTGCACAATTCATTTCAGGCCTACGAGGTTCACAACTGGACCGTTTCTTTTTTTTCCTTATCTACAGTCAGTCACTAAATAGAAAACACAATTTTAAAGCTTTGTGTTTTACGTGAGAGCTGTTTAGTTGTAGCTCTACCACCTTATTGTTAATAACTACAGAACAGTGGCGGTTGTAAAGGCTAATTGACAAGGGGGTTATTTGATAGTAGGGCACTACATCACGTTCAAACAACATGTTTATACGCTATTCACGGTAAAGTGAGCACTTTTTAATGCAAACATTTTAATATTACTAATACACCCAGCGTATACATTTCACCAGTCTCAGACGTTAAAGTCTGAGACTGCAATAAAATATATTTATTATGGGTTAATGTCTTTTTTCGGGGGGGGGGGGTTAAAAACTACTCACTTTATATTAAACGTCCTATACCTATGAATGCTTTCAGTTTTAATGCAACATATAAATGTTATTAATTAGTGAATAGTGGTCCGTCTTATTAACCTGAGGTGTTTTATGCCATTAAGGCGAACATGTTTAGGTTAGGCGTAGCTCAAGGTTAAGATTGGGTTTAATTTAAACGTCTTTATATGAAACCCAAATAAATAACAATCAATATAACTCTCTAACCACTGGAACTTGTTCACCTTAATCTCGATGCCGAAGGCTGTTTTGCCTCATGTCTCGGCGGAGGTCCACGGTACGTCCTTCTGCGATCCTTCTTGACCCCGCGGCGGCTGACCTCGTTACATGACCCCGCGGCGCTAAATACTCGCCGCGGGTTTACTAACTCTACTCCGTTTCCAAAACGTCGCTCAGCTTGTGGCCTCGCCCTGATTGCCTCTCGTGCGTCGGGTGTCCGCTCTAGACAGTGTTATGGACATGGTTTGCCCACCGTAACAATAGGCTATGTAAATAGTTTTGAAAATTTCCTATTACTATATTAAGTGTTTGCATCAACACTACATTGCTCCAGTCTGTTGGCACTTCCTTCACACTATTTCAATCAAACCTGTAAAAAGTCAAAAAACTTCAAAAGAGGGTCTCTAACTCCTTAGCCCACCTTTGGATCCATCCCTGTTAAAAAAAGTATTGAGGTCAAAATATTTATTTTAATTTCTCAGTTTTATGATTAATCTGTAGTGACCGAACACGCTAAGCCATAAGGATGCCAAACTCAAATAAAAATAAGTACAAAATAAAAATAAAATTAATGAGTGGGCCGTCAATTGTAATAAAGGAAGCATAACATGCCCCCTATCAAGACAGCAAAATAAAAGCTGTTGGCATTTATGTTATTAAAATATCATTCTATTATAAACTTACACAACTGATTGTGGTACAAAATAATAGGTGGAATGAAAACAAATGCAAAAACGAGCACCATGAAGAAATCATAGGATCATGAAAACATACATATACATGAAGTACTACTCCAAGTCTGGCATATGTTCTTATTTGGCTACTAAATGTGCAAAACCTGGTGTAAGATTTTTTCTTCTAACAACTCTCAGTTTGGATCTGCTCTACTTTACAAGGGAGAAAAACTTTTCACAGATAATTTTTTCAAATTATTCGGACTGATTGACCGTCCCATTTTTTGTTGCGCAGGTAAAATTATTTTATATCGCTGGATATCGAGACAGGAGTCACTTTGAGAACCAGATATCTACTCGTGCATGCTCCGTAATTCCACGAAACGCTATCACAGCTTATCATAAGCATATTGACGCGCATGTGTGTCACCATGGGGGATAAACTACATTCCTTGTTCTCAAAACACATAATGTGATATTAAAGTTTCGAAGACGAAATTAGTGTTATTTTTGCGTTGAGTTTAACACAACTTGGACGCAATATTTATTACTACCAAACATTTTTTTTTTTTTTGTGAGGTGTGTGAACCTTATTACGCAGATCGCAGTCGAAAAGCGTTAACTACGCGTCACTTATATGTTTGCCTACCAGGGTTAGTTCCTTGGAAATTTAAATGGTTTAGAAGGAATGGCAGTTACATGGCCTTGACAACTAAACTACTGTTATGCGGCTTCATACTCGAGGCTCGGACCTTCAGTCGTCGATAATAAGCTCCTCTAGGAAAGGACGTCATTCCCGCCGTCTGCAAGGTCTTTCCGCCAACTTGAACGCACATATTAATAGCGATAGGCTGTTCACGGTCAAATGAGCACTTTTGAAAGCCCTGCTAAAGATCTACTTCTATGCTCATTGCGCATTCTTCGGCCTTATGTAGAATCAACACTGCTGCGGGTCTCGTCACTTTACTCATGCGTTGGTAATGTGAAATTTTGAAATTATTAGAAAAGTAAATAATTTACATATCAGCTTATTTTTACACTTCCGTGCATTAAAAAAAAACAGAAAGTAGAATGAATAAATTTTAGTTATCGCAGAAGGTTACACAGCACTGTTTATTCAACGTTAATATATGGAACTACTTTCCCTCCATCGTTACCAACTTTACTGGGCGCATGTCACTTAGTGCGTCCGTTAAAATATATTCAGGTATGAGCAGTGGTATTTTTCTAAGGTTGATTTCAAAAGTGCTCACTTTACCGTGAACAGCCTATACGGTGTGTTACCCAGTCAGAGATGCAAACTCGCAGTACGCCGCCATGTTGTTCTGTATTTAACAGCCCCGCCGAGCTGCTCATGAACATTCGGTAGAAAACACGCCATTCAAAACCATTTGATATTTCATATTAAAACCTCGACATGAAAAGCATTATAGAAAAATTCCGTGCCCAAGGATTATTTAAGATGGGCGTGAAAGCTGTTAAAAACGGGCGTTTTCAGTGTTAGCTTCAGCTGATAAGTTTTCTGTACACGATCTATACAGTTGTCTTAATACACGCACCATACTTGTACGCCCATTATAAGTGTGCCCTTATTAGCTACGCCGAGACGATTTGCTGATGTAAAGACTGCACGCCAGTTGAGCGTTTGGCGTGTAGAGGCGATGAGGCACGTGGTTAGTAAGCAAGAGTCGACCTTACAGCTCGAGCTTCTCGAGGCATCGTACGCGCAGAATAGCTCAAGGCGGATGGAAACATTGAAGGGAACCTCCCCGTCATATTATATCCCTGGTTCTTCTTGTTTGTTCCTATTTTTGTCATGAAAACATTCCCAAAGTACAGCAGTACAGATTGAGCTACGAACTCGTAATTACGTCGTAATATTAATTATGCCAAAATTAAGAACTTAATTTATAATTCAGAAGGAAGGAAGTTAGGTAAAGCTGGGCTCACAACCATCCGTCATACCCGTCCGTCAGTCAGTCATCCGTCTGTTTTTTCGTCCGTCAGTTGAAAGCGACTCACAACAATCCGTCATCCGTCCGGAAAAATTTCAGCGTGACAATTTAACATCGCGATCTTTCTTTCCTAGAAGGTATATTTCGTTTGTAAATACACTTTCAAGAGCAAAGCATTTTGGGGAAATAATTTTTTTACGTGATAAAAATGTATCTTTAACGTTTTAAATCCTTGAATTTACCACCAAGATAAATAAACAGATATCCCACCGCCTTGCATCTTATTTCAAAGTGCGTATTCGAGTCTGGGTAATGTCGTCAGATGGCGGTGGCTCACCTGTCGGTCCGTCCAAAGTTAAAAGTTTGAGGTATATTTGACGGATTGACTGATGGAAAAAAAAAAGTTGCCCTGCGATTGGTCGAAGATCACGTGACCGCCTGACGGACGGGCGACTGACGGATGCGACGAGTGGTTGTGAGTCCGAAAAGCTTCTCACGCAATAGAAAACTTTAGCATTTGACTTTACATTTCCCTTTATTTGGTGAAACTACGAATACACAATACAATTGTAGAGTCAAAGTTCAAACAATTAAACATCGGTTCTGCGAGCTTCGTAAAAATGTGCATTTCGTTATGTTAATAATTATGATATTATCCAGAAATGCATTTTACGTACCTTTTTAACAAATATGCTTAAAATGTATATTAAAAGTTTTTTCAAAACAAAAAACTCATTTGTGTACTTTATTAAAATATATAAATTCATATATTTTCTCTTCCCATTATATTCGTTTGCCATTTGTTTAATTTAAGGCGAGCTTTGTTTAATATACCGAGATTAAAATCACCCTACAATAAAGTAACGCACTTTCCACATGACCTCTGTTAGATTCTTAGCAAAATGGCTGCTTCACTTTAACATTAAATTCCAACTTTTCGAAATCGTAAAGTCAAGAGTGCTTGACTTTACCTTTGACAGTTTCATTGTGTCAAGCTCCATAAGAAACAACATGTCGGAAAGTAAACGTAAAGTCAAATCGTAATGTCAAATGTTAAAGTTTTCAATTGTGTAAGGTTCTCTAGTATTAATGTCTCGTTAACAGCGAGGTCATTAGAGGCAGAGCAAGTTGCTCAGATAAGCAGGTACGGGGATGGACTGTATAAAGAAGTCATCCCAGCATCCGCCCGGAGTGATCTCGGGAAACCATGTAAAATGTAGATGAGGGTGGCTGGACCGGGATTCCAACCCCGGAACTCTCGAATGCGAGCTTGAATGTTTACCCCGGTGCCAAGTCACTCGGTAATTCAGAAGGAATTAATTATTTAATTCTCATTTCCCTTAACTAAAGGCTGTTCACGATAAAGTGAGCACTTTTGAAATGAACCTTAGAAAAAAGCCACTACCTCTACCTGCACATATTTTAAAGGGCACACCGAGTGGCATGCACCCAGTAAATCTGGTAACGATGGATGGAATTTTGTTCCATATTTTAACGTCGAATAAAAAGTGTTAGGTAACCAGTTGTGATAAAATATTTACATTGAAATATTTCGTAGTTTTTTTTTTTAATTAGAATAGACGCACAGCTTACAATGGCGCCCGTTTGACAACTAGGCAAACCCCTTAAGGAATATTAGTCTACGCCGTTTATGACTGACAAATTTTTCAGCGTAAGTGCCATCACGGAAGGTTCAGTTCAAATGGTTGCACGAAAAACTATAAACAACAACTTTTCAAGCGTCATAGAGCTTCCCAGTTATATTGATTTTTGGCTGGGGACGGCCGAGCAGAGATAAGTGACCTTTCTAGCGGCCGATTATAAAAATGACACTAACAACAGCCATCACGCAATAACTCTTTTAAACAATGTATAGTGCAGTGCGTTTCACTTTGTCGAAACGTCTAAATTAAATAATTATCTTGATAAATATATTTAGTTTTCAGCAATTGTTCGCCCATTTAAAATTGTTGCGAAAATTGGTTCACCTCGTAAAGCATCGAAATAAAATAAGAGCGTGTAGCGTTTTCAAAGTATTTAGATACTAGAGCTATTCAACTTTCCCCTTTAAACATCGTATGGCGATAATTATGTTTATATGACGTCAAAACCAGTCAACTTTCTTTGACCAACACTATTTCCAGCAGTTTGACAGAAAATTTGACATCGTGATAAGTAGGGACACCCGAATTTCGCGAAAATATTTACGCATTTGTTAGATTTCAATACACTGCAGGCATAGCAGCAGTTTTCTTGTTCTTATTGGCGGAGTTTCCTTGTCAGAAGACATTTTCTTACGTGACTGGCCAACCAGATTTAGGCAACTCCGATACTGTATGTCTGAGATTCGCGGGCATATACCTAAGATACTTAAGCCTTAGATGAGCCAATCAAGAAGGTGTAACTGAGCTTCACTGTTATAGGCTGTTCACGGTAAAATGAGCACTTTCGAAAGCCCTGCTTAAGATCTACTTGGACACACGTTTTGTGTTCTTCGCCTTATGTAAAATTGACATTGCCATGGGCCTCGTCACTTTATTCATGCGTCGGTCAAGTGAAACTGTGAAATTATTAGAAAAGCAAATATTGACCAAATCTGCTCATTTTTACACTTCCGTGCATTAAGAAAACCTGAAAGCGATAGAAATAATTTAAATAATCTCAAGTGGTTACCTAGCACTTTTTGTTCAACGGTTATATATGGAACTACTTCCCTCTCCAGCGTTGCCAACGTCACTGGGCGCTCGTCACTGAGCGCGCCCTTTAACTTATATGCAGGTGGGGACAGTGATTGTTGATTTCAAAAGTGCTCACTTTATCGTGAACAGCATTTATGAAAATAAACTGGTCGTGGAATCTTTTCGCGAAATTCGGGTGTCTCTAGTAATGAGGTCTTAGCTGACACTAGTTAGGCCAGACTACGTTGATTTAGCACAATGTTCTGGTCCCTCGACCAGATTCTTGTTACAATCTCAATCTCCACTATGCTAAACTCTCAGCTAACTACATAAATACCTGGGGAGTTAGCTTGATAGTGTCAAATAATAATCCAGATAATTTACAAAACTAATCATTTAGTCTCGGATTGAATTACAATACATTACAGAATACTATAAGAACAAAATGTAGTCAGTTGCTTGAACGGAAACCTCAGAATATTTTTGCAAGCAAAAGGACAGTATATTATAGCTGAGATACTAATTTCCCTAACTGAACCGGCCTGCACTGGGAAACGAGAGTCGCCTCCCACTGAATAATATCTTGACCACGCACGAAGAAGCTCCTCCGTCGTGGGAGGATCCTGATGTCCTCGCAGCTGATTGGCTGACGTCCTCCGTCGTCCGGTGTCTCCTGGTCGCCGGCTTGCAGACACCCTGCCCTGGAGTCCATCACGCTAGAGAGTCAGCTTGACCCGGAACTGTATATGTGCCTCTGATGACGTCGTTGCCACTCTGCAATTCGTCCTGCCCTCCAACATCCGTCCCATGGCCTCAACAGCGTGGTCGGCGTAGGGCACACCTACCCGGGGGGCGCGGGTTTGGATCCCGATGCTCTCGACAGGCCGCTCAGAAACGACGGACGTTTACAAAAAAAATTCGTGGAAATGAAGGGAAACGATACTCGCTAGACTGTGCGTGTGTGTGTTCGTAACATAATAATGAGAAGAAAAAAATGTATACTGTTGACAGCTCAGTTTACCTTATTGCTCGTGTCGTGATCTGTAGAAATATTAAGCACTATGAAGTTCATCATTACGTACACAACTCGTACAGCAACGATCTCAATCAAAATAAACTACTGTTTAGGTAATTGTTCCAAACTCTCCGAGCACTAGTCATATTCACTATTTTTTTTTCAATCATTTTCATCTGCACATGAACTCAGTGGTTTCAATGTTCTGATTGGCAATGCAAGGCACACAGGAAACAAGTACAGAAATTATTGAATAGCAACTTTTGCCGCAGACTCTGTCCGCGTGTAAATCGTTTTTTCATTACAATAATATTTAAATAAGTACGTTTTCAAAATAGAGTACATATTGACGTGAATACGTCTTTACATTTGCAGCCATAGTGGAAGGCAACCCAGAAAATCCGATGATAACCAAATTGGGGGATACAGTTTGGCATTGCAGCTCCGAATATATCATCTATATTCGAAATTCAATTACACCACTCGATTTCCAAAGGATCAAATAATATGTTACATTGAGTGAGGACTGCGAAGCACAACACGCGGGGGGGGGGGGGGGGCAATTTTGAGTTCGTTTCGAGCGTCTCATAACTTCCGCGTAGTATAACTTTTGACTAGGAATAGCTACGTCGCTCGTTTGAGTTTCAATCGACAGCTCTCGTCAAGATCAATCGATTACGTGTATAAAAACATTTGTGTGGCGTGGTTATGGGGAAATTGTATGAGTTTCACGTAAAAAAAAAAAAAAAAAAAAAACGTAACACAATGGAGGTATATACTCGTCAAAAAGCCAAGTCGAAATACAGAAATCATATACGGTTGGAAAGAGCATCTCAAAAGCAATCCAGTGATACCCATAAAACCCCATATGATGGAGTGAAGCTGTGCCGGGAACGTAAAATAAACATCAAAGCGTCCGAGCGCGTCAACGTAGACGTATTCACACAAAACAAACGGCCGTGTCTCCAACACAGCCACACCCCCCCCCCCCTTTTTTTTAAAATGAAAAGTGGCATAAAATGCAAGTCCAAAAAAAAGATAAATTTTGGTTGATAAGTTTGTATTTAATATTTTTTACAGGCCATGTCAAAATTTAAGTTATAGGCTGTTCACAGTAAAGTGAGCACTTTTTAAGGCCCTTCCAAGAAGCATTAATAATTAATAAATGTGATTTATTGCAGGCTTGGATGTTATCTTTCGAGATTTGTGAAAATGTATACACTGTGTTTATCAGTCACATTATAATGTTTACATAAAAAATTGGCGGAAATATAAAAATCGGCTCAAAGGAAAAATTTTGCAGGGCCTTAAAAAGTGCTCACTTTACTGTGAATAGCCTATACAATACTTGTTTGTAAACAATGTCCGTTACCATGCTAGAGGATGCCACCAAAACAACCTGCTGGCTGAGAGAAAACTGAAGTCTGTTGAATTCAAAAGGGAGGTTCCTGGTAATCACTGGAACACGTGGTACAAACACTGTTTCCCCTGAGCCGATCACAGCTAAAATATTGGTATCGGAGTACATTGTGATTTAGAGCTAACCGTTATAAAAATTAACTCTGTCATTCTTGTTTTCAATCTCTCGTGAGAAAATACAGACTGGCTTCAAGAATTCTGTGTGTAATAACAAGCTTTCAATTGTAATGTCAAGCCTTAAGGTTGAAGTAAAGCAACTGCCTATGGAGCACTGCACCAGACTATACAACGTGAAGAACTCATCAAAACAAATAGTACACACACTATGAAAACTGTTAGAAAAGTGCGATTTATGTTGTATGTAGAAAAAAAGTGTTTAAATTTTGCAACATTATAAAAATATTTTACTAAAATATACTTTTCAAATGTAAAAAAAAATAATTGATTAAAATAGTCTGAATTTCTAACAAAAGTTAAGCGCATTTCCATTCTGGATGCTTCGGAAAAGCAGAATTTGCAAGAGAATCTATGTCATTGAATACCGTCGTAATGTTTACTACGACTGTGTGTCAGAAAATTGTAATAATAATGTAGGGAATAATTATTATAATTATTTTTAAGTGCGTTTATTTGTCACAAACATTTATGGCTAAAACTGGCGAAAATAAAGTTAATTATGAAATTAATATGATAAATTATTATTACGATTTTATTACACATTATCATTGTAAGTATTATGACGATCTTTCTTGAAAAATATTTTCTTGCATATTCTGCTTTCCGAAGCATCCAGAATGTGAATGCGTTTAAATTTTGTTTAAAATACAGACTATTTTAGTAGATTATTTTTTACATTTAAAAAGTATATTTTAGTAAAATATTTTATAATACTGCAAAATATAAACATTCTTTTTTCGTATACAGCATAAATCCCACTTTTCCGAAAATTATGATGGTATCTATACTACTTTTTTTATGAGTTCTTAACGTTGTATAGTCGGGTGCAGTGCTCTATAGGCACTTGCTTTACTTCAACCTTAAGGAGATTATGTACGGAAACATTTTCTGTGAAATCGTTATTTACGCGTAAACGCGTATCTCGGTAAACAGAAGTTCTGGGAATACGAATTTTTGTCAGAAATAATTTTAAAAAACTATTTTTTATGTCACTGTATTTATATTTTTATCTTATTAACTGTATTAATGGAGAAAAATTCGTGGAAGTGGTCAAATATAATATTTTTAAAGCTTGCCTATGCAGTTTCCTTAGGCTGCAAGAGAAAAATACAATACAGGCGTAGTTCAATCTGTGGTGTTTCATCGCATGTTATAAAAACCCCTATGTTACAGATCTAATTTGCACAGTACAGTCTTGGACGGAAACACTGCACGCCTTGCGCGTAGGAGCGATGAGGCGCTAGAAGTGCGTGTTAGTGTCGCCCGTATCGCTCCCTCGCTTCTTGACCTTGGACGCGCAGCTACATAGTCCCCTTAACAGTAAGTAAGGTAGAGATATAAGTAAACACAATAATATAACGATACCGCCGCCTTTAACTTAAGCCGGTAAGGTATAGTCTGTTTGCTATTTTTCACATATTTTTGTATCAAACCTTTGAAAAATCACCCCATGTATGAAGTGATTGCTGGTTTCCTAAATGTTTCATGTGTTACGAGTGTTTTCTACGTCTGTTAATTTAAAACTACTTTATTTTGGTTGAATTTAAATTTTCCTTATATTTAAACTATGAATTGTAATATTAAATTTATTATTTACATGAATTGAAACAGAGAAAAGTAGTGCTTAGTAAGGAATAGTTGTTGTGCAAAATATTATTACAATACGAGCACACGACTGAGGTGCGTGGTCCGTGCGGTGTAATTTTCCAGACTCGGTTAAGCTTTGTTTGCACGAGGCGGAGGAATGTCGTGGAAGTAGAAGTCTAGCAGGGCCTCGGAGAAGTTGTAAGTAACCGTGAGTGAAGTGTGAGCAAGTATAGGCTATTCTTAAAGCCCTGCTTAAGATCTACTTGCATGTGTGTTGTGTATTCCTCCGCCTTATGTAAGACTAGCATTGTCATGGGCCTCATTACTTTATTCATGCGTCGGTCTGAAACTGTGAAACTATTAGAAAAGTAAATGTTTTACAAATCAGCTAATTTTTACTCTTCGATTCATAATATAAACGGGAAGCTAAAGAAATAATTTAAGCTATCAGAAATGGTTACCTAACACTTATTCGACGTTAAGATACGGAACTACTTTCCACCCATCGTTACCAAATTTACTGGGCGCATGTCACTCAATCGGCCAGTTAAAATATATGCAGGAAGGGGCAGTGACTTTGCTCTAAGGTTGATTTCAAAAGAGCTCATTTTATCGTGAGCAGCCTTTAGCCGTTACCAGAAACAGGAGAGAGACACGGGACCCGCTCCCGAGCACAAGGCCGGATAAAGAAGGGAGAAGGAGGGTTCACAGGTAACATGACCTCCCCCTTTGCCCAAAAAAAAAAAGAATCTATCTTGTGGGTGTTTTTAAACTGAAACGAAATTTTATTAATTTTTTGTAATACTGATATTTATGAGTCCCACTTTCACGCCATAACTCTGAAGTCTAGACCTGCGACTGTGCGATTTGTAAGTGCCCACCCCCCGACCTCCTCCTACAGTATACCATTTTTTGTTTCTAACTACCCTATTACTAAGTGTTAAGTGTATCCCGAAGGTAGGACGGGAGCTAATTCCGTCTAATGGCGAACCCCTTACGCCTACACGGAAGTAAAATCATGCAAGGAGACATGCATCGCGGCAGAGAAGGATTGGGCAGCCATGACCAGCAATTGGGGCCATGACTACCTCCCAAATTGTACTTATAGCTAAAACTATAATTAAGAAGAGACTGGGAATAACCGGCATAGACACCGTAAAAACTCAGTCGACAGGAAATAATTCAAAATTATTGAATGCATTAAATATAAATACTACGGGAGAAATAAGGTTGGACATCATTTTTTATTATTAGCAGAGGTGAAAAGACTAGTAGAGAAATGTTGATGTTCAAGACGCCCGTCTACTCTGCCTAGAGCTTTTCTCCTCTTTAGAAGCCGAGAGGCGAGGGAGTGTTAAAGGCGACAATGCCACGCACATCAAGTCCCACATCGCCTCTAAGCGCAAGGCTCTGAACTGACGTGTAGTGTTCTCGTCGTGCTGCGTGTACCTATGGGACTTTCAGTGGCGACCATATTATTTTATTGGTGGAAAGTGTGTACGAAGGTTCAATGCATGTCCCTTGACTAGTTTTGTATGTATCTGACACGTACATTTTGAGATACAGCTCTTTGAAAAAGCCGTTTTTAGGCAATTTGGCGTGCTGTGAAATGGTGTTTCTAATTACTTGAAAACACTCATCAGCCCTCGTATGAAATGTGTGTTCTTTTCGTAGGTCAGTACACTGGACGCGCGCTTAATAGTTTTGTAGAAAAACGTGTATTTCGAACACACTGCACCGCACTTCAAGCGCCAGGTAGACGGGCGCCTTAACCAGAATCAACACAGTATACATTTCCTGCTCGAGCATGAGATCTAGTCAGAGGGGTGGTTGGAGGGGGTGTCGCGTCACCCCTCCAGGCGACCCACTGGTCCACATCCCGCCCAGACGGCAGGGATGCTGGGGGCGCGTGCTTGACCTGGAAACCAGCCCTCCCCCTCCCTCTCCCCTGGACAACACAGCGGTGGTAGCTTCGTCTTGCAGCTTCGCCACCGCGTTCCCTTTGATAACCCTCTGTGTACCTTCCTTCATAGTAGTGGAACACTACGTAGAGCGAATCTCTTTGTGTGCTGATCAGCTCCACCCGTCTGCCGCCTGGGTCGTCTCTCCCCCCCGCAATGCCAACTTGCCCGGCTCAGCTGTTCATCTCGCAGGGATCTGATTACGGACCTGACACTTTGGAAATTAGTTCGCGAGGTACGAACTCAGCGCCGGCGTTGTCCTTCACAGCACCTAAGTTCGTTTAAATTGAGTCGCAGGACGAGCATCGAAACGCCGACACAGCGCCGAATCTTACGATCAGGCCACAATAATACTATTGGCTGTTCACGGTGAAATGAGCACTTTTGAAAGTACTGCTTAAGATCTACTTGTACTCACGTTAGGTATTCCTCCGCCTTAGGTAAAATTAACATTGTCATGGGCCTCATCACTTTTTTTCATGCGTCGCTCAAGTGAAACTGTGGAATTATTAGTAAAGAAATTTGCTACAAATCTGCTCATTCTTATAATTGCACGTATTAAAAAACTGAGAGGAAAAGAAATAATTTCAGTTAGCACAAATGATTACCTAACACTGTTTATTTGACGTTAAGATATGGAACTATTTCTCATCCATCGTTACCAACTTTACTGGACGTATGTCAGTGCACCGGTTAAAATATATGCAGGCACTAGCAGTGACATTTTTCTAAAGATTATTTCAAAAGTGCTCACTTTATTGTGAACAGCCTTTATCCTCTTACACTATTCTTATGAGGAAGGATAGCTTCACTATTGACAATGTGAATAAACGACTACGTCAAGTTGGTAACATGCACATCAAGTGAGGTGAAGAGATTTGGACGGCTCTTAACAGCGAGGTCTTGAGAGCCGATGAGGGTGATTGAGGTGAGCATGGAGCGGCGCTGGAATGAAAGGGCGGGGGAAACGGGATACCCCCGAGAAACCCCGTCTGAGTGACCCGGCCGGGGATTGAACCCGGATCGCCATCGCTTTGGTGGGAGGCGAGCAGGCTAACCGCTCAGCCACCATGCCCCCCCCCCCCATGCACATCAAGTTTTAAACTAGTCTCAACTACGAACTCAGATGTTACAATTTAGGATAAGATGTTTTTATTTGCTACGGTAGTCATAGGCAATAGATTATGAAATATTCACTCGTTCTTACATAGCGACGTATATATCAACAAGGGAGCTTTGTCTACTTTTACTGTACAAAACACACTGCACATTGTATACGATAAGATGAGAAGTTACGTTTGATAGAGGGAATTCACCAACACAAATATAATGTTTAAGTTAAAAAATTAGAAGTGTCCAACAGCAGGATGAAAAATATCATGAAGTCAGTTGAATTGTATATCTTTCATTTGTAACACTGGTAGGTCTGAGCACGAAAAGAGAGATCAAATTTACCCACTTTTTACTTTTATTTCGTAGTTCTAAGTAAAATAGTGATCCTCGGCTATTTACTGCAAAATTATCTTATTTGAACAATTACGTACTTTATTATATATTTCCAAAAAAATAAATGTTTTAAAGATGATTTTGTAGCTTTTATTTCTTTCCTCGGTGAAAAATATTTTTATCATGTTCAAAGTGCAATTAAAGTACGTGAAATGCTTGCTGTAGTTGAAATATCCTAGCTGTAGCTTGATAACTGTAGTGATGGAATTCTAGCCTTAAATCCGGCGTGCTGAACTTGCAGGTATACTCGGTTTCATTCACGAAGGCCATTTTTTTTAACAGTTTTAAGAAAAAAGTGCCAGTGTTGTTGCTGTGCTAATGAATCCCTCCGCCTCAGCTGATCTAATACGTGGAAGCCACGCTGTTTGTTATGCCAGCTGTTGACACTTGATTTAACGAGGGACTGCGGCGTTTGTGTACAGCCTACTTGTTTCTGAAAGTATGAAATTTTCTGATGCAGCAGAAACTGCTAAATGCAAAATGTGCATTTGCGGAAACTATTTTTAAATGTTTATAGTAAATTAAAATGTTCGGATGTATAATTTTTCTAGTGCAGTGTTTTACACATGTGCTAAATAATTTCAGTTATTTTTAACGACAGTAATTTGCCATATACATATTGGTTACACGGTTAAAACGCAGATATCTTTAATTTTTTCTGTCATGCTATTTTTTCTCTGCAGCAGATGGCAGTGAAAGTGTATTACTTAAGTCCGTATTAATTTAATGGGGTTAATATTACGGGATCATACACACAGAAAATTTAATATATGTTTTATCTTTTGCTGCTAAACATATGCGTAAGTGGAGAGAGGCTGGAAACTAGGTTGCAGGTGGGTTTATTCGTTTCATCTATATTTTCTTCATCCATGGAATGCTTTCCTATTTACTGCAAATTTTATCTTACAAGATTACCTGTTACGTCTTTAAACTTCGTTTTACCTTTTCCAGTAGGGCTGTGTTCATAATTTTGTTAAATGTTAATGTTACGACTTTATTCATGTATTGATTACCCACATAATGTGTTTGTATCCTGACAGAAGCAAGTATTTGGTACCTTACCTACGATATTCTGTGACGCATCAAAGTAAGTTACATGTTTACTGTTGAAGCAACACTCTTAAAAAGGCAGCAACGCTTAAAGTTTGACCTTTAATAGTCATCGTGCCAAAAATTCATAGGTAGTTTAGTTTATATTCGACTCAATAATCATTATTAATGTGTACACTTGGTCAAAATGAAATAATAAGTGTAGACTCACGTCTAAACGCACCTTGCATTTTTATAAAATAGTTTTGCACACAGGAGAGTAAAACATACTGTAATTCTACTAGTACAAAACAATTTACAGATAACTTGATTTGTTTATGCTATAGGCTCAAGAAGTGACAATCCACACGAACTTGACAAACAATAATCGAATAACATTTTTAAAAATATGTAGTGCACAAACACACTGTCATAGGTTTACGCTACAGAAACACCTCGTCATTGTACTCAAAATAATCTATTCTAAGATATTCTGGACACAAGTGTCCATAAATAAATATCGCATGATATTAGGCTCAAAAGTGGATAGCGTGCAGAAATACTTCGGCCTCGTGTAATTACACGTAATGAATATAATACAAAAATAAGTTAACTATGTATGAAGTAAGGACATACCTGAGACTGTTGAAAATTCTAATTCTGATGATTTATGTTGCATAAAATGTGATATTACGGGCTTCAGGTAACTGTCACTTCAGTAACAAGTAAAACACTTATTGATGTGTAAATATATGTGTATGAATGTGTGTGTGTGTGTGCACATTCTGTAGGTGATACATACAGTAAATGTGCATCGCATCACAAATAGATATTACTGCACACGTAGTAGAGAAACTAACGTTGCTGTATAGATGTCATCGCGAGCAAATAATGAAATATTAATAACTCACTTAGAACAGCATTGCACGGGAAATAATATAATAATCCGTTTCACTAATTCACTGTGTAAACAAGGTTTAAAGGAATAAAACGCGAAATGCAGACACACTTTCGCGAAAACGTAGCGACCACGGGGTAGCCAACATGGCGTAGGCCACGCGAGGAGACCATAGGAATCTGGCCACAGCATGGCGAGGCGGGCCAGATTGAAATTGTTAAAAGTGCGAAGTAGCAGCACCAAAATATTTATAAAAACCGCTTATGTAACTGGAAACGCAATATTGTAGTTAATGTTTAACACCAAATCTTTAAATTTGCTGATATCTTTTGTGCGAACTATTTTCGGCGAGTGTCGCCACTGTGAACACATACACAAACATGTTACGAACCAGCTGAATGCAGGCACTGCAAATGGAGTCATTTTTTGTGACACCATTACAGAGTTGGTGGTTCTCTCCGTCAGTAAACGAAACAAGAGTAACAGCCATGCGTGTTTTGCTGGATAAAAGCTATTTAACTGTTCCCCGTCTTCAAATATCCTTCGTCTGCCAGCGAGCTCTGGGCGCATGTACTCTCAGTTTCAAGCTGCGTACAAGCGTGGAGACTCCACTTTACGACATAATAAGCTCGCCGAGTACTGAAGCTATTACATTTTTAATAGGAAAGGTGCTCAGGATAGAAGAGACCGACGTAAGGTAAAAGTACAGTGGACTGGATACCTACGCGGCTACTATAACCAACTCGGGATGGTAAAGCCATGGAAGAAAATGTCACAGTAAAAACAATGGGGAGGGAAAATAAACGAAACAACTGATGCAGGAGGATGGACATGTTGTAAAGACCTTTTTGTGGACCTTTTCGAGGGGGGGGGGGGACAAGATGTTATTAACGCTGATGGTCCCACAACGTTAAGTGGAGGTGCACATAGAGATGTGCATACGAGCTAAGGTAGCGCACAGAGCACGTATACTAGGCTGGGAACTGCAGCACATGACAGACACAAAAAAATAACAGTAGTTTGCCTCGCGTCTAATTACTGCAGCGCGTGAGGTAGCGCATTTGAACCACGTGAGAGAAATGAGAATTATCAAAGGAATTAGTTCCTTCACAGAAGGGAACCGCAAAACAAAAAATTAAAACACTCCTACATTTATAAGAATACAGACAGAAAATAAATTCTCCGGTAGTTTGATCATAGGAGCAAAATTTAGGTACCCTTGTTATTAAAGTTCAATAAGGGAGACACCAGCTTTGGTCAATAACTACCCTGAAAGATCTTTGACAGAATCACCGATTCCAAGAGGGGACAAAGACCATGGCATAAAATTATTGGGAAATCACTTAATCATTTTTTACGAATGGAATATTCTTTCTAGCCAGCCATTTTTTCCAATACACGGCTATTTACCATGATCCGAATTCAAGAGATATAACAACATAATTTTACAAACTCCCATTCGAGGCAATAAGCTTGTCAGAATTGGAAAAGAATCGATCTTCTCGGAATCTGTTATCTTCAAAAATAAACCTGCCTGAGTCTGCAATGGAGGAAGAGATATTATAACTACCGTGTAACTTAAGAGGAGCCTCCCTCTGCTGTTGGATTGTTGGTTTCTGCAGCTTGTTTATATTTTTAAAAATCCTGAAAGTAAAGCTATACCCAACTATAGGCTTTCCACGGTAATGTGAGCACTTTTTAAAGCCCTGCTTAAGATCTACTTTTATACACGTTGTGTGTTCTTCCGCCTTATGTAAAATTAACATTGTCATGGACCTGATCACTTTATTGATGCGTCGGCCAAGTGAAATTGTAAAATTATTAGAAAAGTAAATATTGTACAAATGTGATTATTTTCACACTTCGGTGCATTGAAAAAAAAAATACAGAGAGCGAGAAATAATTTAAGTTATCATAACTGGTTACCTAACACTTTTTGTCCGACGTTAATATATGGAACTAATTTCACCTCCATCGTTACCAACTTTACTGGACACGCGTCACTCACTGCGTCCGTTAAAATATATGCAAGTAGGGGCAGTGACTTTTTTCTGAAGTTGATTTCAAAAGTGCTCACTTTATCGTGAACAGTCTTTAGCTCTTGACCTTAACACTGAAATACAGACAGGTCAAGGGAACTCATATTGTGACGTACCCAAATACTAGTTCGTATTTCAGTATGTCACTAGGCGCTTATTGATGACGCCATTTTGTTGGCGTGTACGGTCGTTGTCAAGAGTCCGCGAAGTAACCGACAGAGTCCGGTGTACGGAGTGGCCACGAGAGTCTGCACTCCTGTACGTCAGGCCGTCAGCGATACAATAACGTTGTGCGGGCTGCGGCGCTCCAGAAACAAGGCGCAGTGGTGCACAGAGGTGCGCATCTATCTGACACGTGGACTGATATAAACCCTATTCGTAATAAATTTTCACACATTAATGACATGCCACGTAGGAACTTTCCTTGGAATAATTCGTGCAAATTCGCATGATCGTTGGTATGCGTTGTTCTATGGATGATTTAGTCGACTGTCGGTCGTTTTCAAAAAAAATGTTTTCGTTTTTGGTTGTTTGCAATGTTCATTAGAAGGTTTCCTACATGGTTGAAATTTTAGTCCATCAAAGAGTAATAAGGGGGAGAGAGAGAATGGTGGAGAGTGGTATTAATGATAGTTGAAAAACACCGATAGTTCATAATACTAGAGTAGAGTAAATAGAAAACAAAACACCCGGAAATATATTTTCCTGGCACTATAGCAGCATCATGTAAAATTATGGTAAAGAGTAATGGTTTTCTTTTTATATTTTTAAACACAAAAGTTACAGTTATCATAACGAGGAGTAATGCAGAAATTGTGAATAAAGTTCGTCGTAGAACCACAATTGTAGAAATAAAATCGGAACAAATGCATTCGCGTTTACTGGTGTTACAGGTTATTGCATAGAAACATCCATGCTAGCTTGCATGCAGGTTGGGATGGCAGGTCTCGTAGGAAGGCGTTTCAATGTATGTAGAGGAGGGGGGGGGGTAATGGTACACACATTACCTCACCCTACTACTTGCGGAACACTTTTATAAAATAATACACGCAAATATCAACATTGTCACAAAAGTACGACTATTTATGCATAATGCTTATGTTTTGTTACATGTAAATATTTTGCTAGAACTTCCTTAATTCAATATATTTTAACTGAGTTAATAAGAGTTTTTTTTAACCAAGATTTAAGCTTATTTCCATTTTGAATGATTTGGAAATCACATTTAAAAAAATAACCCCTTCATTAGTTATGACATTCATAATAATTTATGTTTTTTTTTTGTAAAAAAAAATATTGTTACCAATGTCATAAAAATCTTTAATAATTGATTTCATATACATTCATTTCAGTGATAAAAATTATAACTTTTGTGACCAAAATGGATGTACATAAAATCAACTATTATAAAAAATTTCTAAATGTTATAAAATTTTATTACGCACAGCTATAGCAATTATTATAATGGCTTGCTTAATTAGGTAATAACGTTCACAAATATTTTTAGCACTTGATTTTACGTACATCCATTTCAGCCAAAAGTGGTAATAAACGTAAATACTGATTAACTATAGTATCTTAACAGTTAGTTTATTAACATTTAAATAACTAAATCCAAATATTTTTTTTAATTTGTTACCAAATATACATATGCATTCTTATATCATAAGCATCTTATATCATACTTTCAGGACAATGTTGGTAGTGTGTGTGTTACTTCTGAATGAGTTCCGTAATTAGTAGAGACAGCTGCAGTGTTATAATTGCAAGACATTCATTCTCCTTCTCCATTGGATACAGTACACTAGATCCTGAGAGAGTCACCGCAGCGACTTGTTTGGAGAGGCCAGTATTCGGAGCCTTACATCCTCGACAGTAACCTATCACAACACAAACGATACTCTACCCAATTTACTAGGCCAATACCCAGAACCTAGTGGAAAAAAAAAACCCGCCGCAGAGTTTTGTAAACTGACGAAACTCAATTATTAAACATTTAAATCTCCTTCTGGTCGCCCTGACTCACCACCGTTTTGCGTGGTAGGGAGACACAACGCTGGTGACACGAAATAAAGCCCATCCACAATATTGCCAGCCCAATGCCGGCGAAAAAATGGGGTGTGGTTGTGTTGGGGACACGGCCGTTTCTTTTGCGTGAATACGTCTACTTTGTCGCGTTCGGACACCTTAATGTTTATTTTTACGTTCCCGACACCGCTTCACTCGATCATATGGGTATCACTGGACTGCTTTTGAGATGCTCTCTCCAACCATATACGACTTCTGTATTTCGACTTGGCTCTTTGACGAGTAGAGGATGACATTATATTAAGTTTTCTTAATATTAAAGTCATACAATTTCACCATAACCACGCGACACAAATGTTTTTTATACACGCACTCGATTGACAATGGCGAGAGCTGTTGATTGAAACTTAAACGAGTGTCGTAGCTTCTTCTAGTCAAAAGTTATACTACGCGGAAGTTATGAGACGTGGCGAAACGAACTCAAAATTGCGATACCAGCCCCGCCCCGCCCCCTTCCCCCTCCATTTATTCTGCCTTGCGCGATGCTTCGCAGTCTTCATTCAACGTAACATATTCTTTGAACCTTTGGCAATCGAGTGATGTAATTGAATTTTGAATTTAGACGATAGATTCGGAGCTGCAATGCCAAAATGTATCCCCCGATTTTGTTATCATCGAATTTTTTCTGGATTGCCTCCCACTATGGTTGCAAATTTAAAGGCGTGTTCACGTCAAAAATATGAAGTACAAAAAAAATTTATTTGAGTGAAATGGTATTAGAAACAATGCGTACAAGTTGAACAATGTTTAGTTCAGGAGATAAAAAATAATGCATTTTTTGGTGTTCAACAGCCTTAAGGTGTGGCGTCTCATTGAGGCCTACACGTGTTCGCAGCAGAGTGAACTCTTATCTCTCCTCATGAAGACGACAGTAAGCAATGTTTCTAGAGGCTATTCTCGGTCAAATAAGCACTTTTACAAGCCCTGCTTAACATCTACTCGCGTGCACGTTGTGAATTCTTCCGCCTTATGTAAAATTAACATTCTCATGGGCCTCATCACTTTGTTATTGCGTCGGGCAAGTGAAACTGTGAAATTATTATAAAAGTAAATATTTTATAAGGGTGCTCATTTTTACACTCCGATGCTATTAAAAAACCAGAAAGCGAAATAAATCATTTAAGTTGTCACAAATGGATACATAACATTTTTTATTCGACGTTAAGACATAGAACTACTTTCCCTCCGTCGTTGTCAACTTTACTGGGTGCATGTCACACAGTATACCCGTTAAAATACACTATCTACCAAAACGTAATTGGGCACCTGTCCACAATGTTTGCTCGGTGGTTGTCACTCCGTTAGAATCTCGTAGGACCACCTCTTGCGGCTAGAACAGCAGCCACCCTGTCTGTCATGCTCTCTACGAGTGTTTGTAGGACATCCACGGGGATTCGTCGCCATTCCTCTTGCAACCATTCCATGAGTTGAGCAATGGATTTTGGCCGCGCCTGACGAGCCCTCACCCGGCGATCCAATTCGTCCCAAAGATGTTCTATAGGGTTGAGGTCGGGGCTCTGGGCGGGCCAGTCCAATCGGCGAACATTGTTGTCGGCGTACCACTGCATAGTAGCTCTTGAAACATGGCACCTGGCATTGTCATCCTGGAAGTAACGCGGGTCCATTCCGTACGTAAAAACGCCAGAACGTTGGGAGCATTTCGTTATCCAGAATGTTACAATAGGCATCTGTGTTCATGCTATCACGGACAAACACCAGCGGTCCTACGCCGAACGCAATGAAACACAAGTCAACTTCACGGGTGCCCAATTACTTTTTGGTAGATAGTGTATTATGCAGGTAGGAGCAGTGTCTTTTTTCTAAGGTTGATTTCAAAAGTGCTCACTTTATCGTGAACAGCTTTTACTGGTCGAGTTCGCACTCGACACGGCCGATGACCCGCCATTCCTCTCGCTGATCGAGCCCGACCAAATTCATGAGCCCGCGCGCTTCTCGCAGACCCACTTTAATTTCGTTTCGTCATCGGGTCTTTGATGGCGCCCATCTCCTGAGTGGATCTTCCTCTCCTCCGTCTACCCTGCCTCCGCCAATCATTCACGAGAGCTGGATCCTCTCTTCCGCGACCTTTCCTTCGCTCCGTCTTCTCGTCTCCTTCAGAGCTGTCTCTCTTCGCCTCATCTCTCTTACGGTGTTCGAGGTAATCGACAACTATAGGCTGTTCACCATAAAGTGAGCACTTTTTAAGGCCCTCCCAGCAGCCATTAACCACTAATAAATGTATTTTATTGCAGCCTCACGCATTATCGTTTGAGTGCGATTAAATGTATACACTGTGTTTATTAGTCACATAGCAATGTTTATATTTAAAAGTGGTGGAAATATAGAAATTGGCTGGAAGGTAAATTTTATCAGGGCCTTAAAAAGTGCTCACTTTACCGTGAACAGTCTATACTTAGTTCATTCCCGACGTCTAACCGAAGTATCGTCCCAGTCGAGCCGTTAGTGAAAATCCTCAACTTTTCTACGCCCATATCAGGCAAGTTATCCACTATATCACTTCAGTCTAGCTGCATTTAATGAAAAATTATTTGATTAAACATTTACACTCAGAAATTGCGATTTGAATTTACGACTATATTCGACAAACATCTCAGTCCATCTTCGGTACGATAGTTACTTTAATTGTTTATGTCTCAGAGAAATTCCAGTACACCAGTAACGACTTTCCATATAGGAAAACATTCTCAGTCGGTGGCTTTGCAGATTCAATCAAGTCTTCAAGCCATTGCAAATTGAAGTTTCTTCTCATATTGTACAGGAAATAAATGGCACATGGTCAAATAACTGTACTTGAAATTATTACCGACAAAAGTTTTAGGAATTGAGCACAGTGGGGAAATAATTTAAAATTAAGCAATTTTCAGGATATTTATTATTGCAGTTAGTGATAATTTTGTGTAGATAAATTCTCATTATTCACAGAATGTATATTTGTAACTTTAGTAGGTAACCATGTATTATTAATAAAGTCGCACCCAATCTTCGCAAAACCACTATTTGAAGTTAAGTATTTGGTATAATCTCCCCTAACACCATAAAATTTGTTATCGATCCAAAAATATTTAGTATTTGTAATAAAAATAATTGTACGTGGTATTTTTACCCAAATCGTGTGTTTAAAGGCTGTACACGATGAAGTGAGCACGTTTGAAATCAACCCTTGAAAAATGTCACAGTTCCTACCTGCGTGTATTTTTAACGAGCACGCGTAATGACATGCACCCTGTAAAGTTGGTAGCGATGGAGGGAAAGTAGTTCGATGTCTCAAATATGAATTAGAAGTGTTCGGTAAACATTTGTCAATATTAAAATGATTTATTTGTCTTCGTGATTTTTTTTAATACACAGAAGTCTATGGGGATAATATTTGTGGAATGTTTACTTTTGTAATAATTGTACAGTTTCCATTTACTGGCGCGTAATAAAGTTATCAGGTCCACGGGAATGTTGATTTTACGAATGACGTAAGGGTAAACAATGTGCTTACAAGGAGATCTCAAGTAGGTCTTTCAAAAGTGTTTATTTTACCGTGAACAACCTATACTGTTTTTCTACTTTGAGAAGTCTTAATTATTTGTATCTTAAGGGATTCGTATACGCGTCATCCCAATTTAATATTGTTAATGTGCATAGGAAAAGAAACTGTTATAGTTATTATTATTGTAAGTTTTAATTTACTTTTATATGTTATATTATTTATGATCTTATATTTTATGAAAAATATAAATGGCAACACGTATTGTAACTTTTGTTGCTTGAATAACACGTCTTATTTAATACTTTGAATTTGTTTAGGTAACTACTTTTAAAATGGCCACGACAGTTGGCTCCAGCATTAAAAACTGCAGCCTTAGTAAATATCGCATTAATAAATTAGATTATTAACATGAGAAATCACATATCAACGAAAAAGTTATTTTTATATGGAAAACGGAGCAAGGAGGGAAACATGTGCAAAAGAGCAATAAACAATTACTTTTAGGTTTTCGTGAAGGTTTTCCGAGATATAAAATAAAGAACTGAATTTTAGCCTGATTGCTTGGCCTGCACGTTCACCCGACTTTGCTCCGCTAGACTACGTTCTGTGGGGCCACGTGAAGGGCGTGATATACGAGGCTCCTGTGGAATAAGAGGAGGATCTGCTGGCGCGGGTTATGGCTGCGACGGATATTGGACTTCCAGGCATTGGTGATCGTGTGTACCAGGACATGGTACGTAGATACCGTGTTCGTGTAAGACGTCTCTGGTCGTCACATCGAGCCCTTCTTGTAAGTGGACCCTGAAGAAAAACAGTGTACAGAGTGTTGCAGACGTAGGAGAGGTCAACGTGTGATGTGGTGGTGTTTTGTTTGTCGGGGGGAAACGGTACATTTCCGAACATAATTTGCTGTGCAAAACGTAATCGTCTTGGTCCCCACTACGATATGTAATGGGAATTTAGACACATTCTGTATATTGTATCCCGTATAAAAATGTCTGTAAATGAATATAGCCACTATTACGCACCATAATAAAATAGTGATTCGCGCGCAAACCAGCGCTGTATGAATATACCACAATTTCACAACCAATATAAAGTACTGAAATCAGGTGCACCAGCGCAACATGAATGTAACCTGCAGAATTTTATCTTGCCTAAAAGCAAGCATAACGCAACATGGCCTGATTCCCTGGCTGGTAGAGGGGAACGCTGCTTATAGTCCATTCACGGTTACTTCAGCCTTTTCTGAAGCCCTGCTAGAGTTCTACTTCCAGGATATTCCTCCGCCTCGTGTAAACTAAGCTCAACTAAGCCTGGAGAATGACACCAGAGGGACAACGCGCCACATTCGTGCGCACTCAGTTGTAATGATGTTTTGTATAAGAACTGTTTCTCACTAGGCGTTACCAACATACCTGTTTTCTCCCTGTTTTTATTCTAATTAGTTATAAATGAAGCATTATAATTTATAGATGAGATATTAATAACACTTCAATTAAACAGGAAAAAAGTAACTTTTATTAACACAAGTATAAAACGCTTGCGATACAGGGCGTATTTAGGAAATAACTAGACACATCAAACATGGGGAGATTTTTAAATGGTTTGATTCAAAAAGGCCGAATAAACCGTGAATGGACTATACCTGGGGTTGGCAGTGCGAGTCCTTATTGCGGTAACTGGCTGTCCTGATTACCACTCGTGTTTGATGGAGTGTTCAGGCAGGCCGTCGAATTAAGGCCTCTTCAAATATTGAAACAATATGCAAATTTATGCTCTTACATGTAGAAAACTATAAACACCTGCCCGAGCAGCCATACATTTAAACATTACACCACGGCACTGGAATTTTGAGCGGCGTGTTCTCGAAAAGTTTTTACCCGGAGCAAATTTGACAAGAGGGCATTTTGTCTTCATTTTGCCAGGGGGAGTAATAATTTGCATTGCAGTTTTCATTACCGGCTAGTCTTCAAAATGAGGTTACTACCTCTTCTTAAGTAATGAAGAGGGACGATTTGATCGACTACATGCCGGCAGATTTACAATCTCTGTTTTATGAAACACAATTCCAATTTTTGTCGCTCCACCTGAAATACTTCCTGGTATTTTTACACTCATGCATTTCAAACTTTGACTTTCAATGCCGTATGCCTCCCTTAATATTCTCCACACGATACTGTTTTTCAATGTATACCCCACCTTATATTTAATAAGGTATCGCCTCCTTGAGTTTGGCACATGAATTCTGGTCGATTATGTATAATATATTCACGGGGTAAAGGGATCACTTTTTAAGGCTTTGTAAAAATTTTCTTTTCAGCCAATTTCTATCTTTCCACGCCTTTTTGATATAAATATTATCGTGTGACTAATATGGTATCGTAAAGGTATTTTTAACGTCCCCCGGGTTTATTCTTGCAAGCTTAGCAAGGGGCGGCATACAGACTATCTTAGAATCTTATTTAACTTAACACCTATTCCTTACCCGGGATTCGAACCCAGAGACTTTCGCGCCCCAAAATCAGTGGCGCGCCAACCGACCGCGCCAGGGGAGGTAGGCTGTTTGACTAATAAGCAATGGTAAAGGCTGTTCACGATAAAGTGAGCACTTTGGAAATCAACCTTAAAAACATGTCACTGTCCATGCCTGCATATATTTTAACGAGCGCACTGAGTGACATGCGCCCGGTAAAGTTGGTAACGATGGATGGAAAGTAGTTCCATGTGTTAACATCGATGAAAAAATGTCAGGTCACCATTTGTGATAATTTAAATTATTTCTTACGTCTTTTTTTGACGCCTCAGTGTGTAAAAATTAGCACATTTATAAAATACTTACTTTCATAATAATTTCACAGTTTCACTTGACCGACGCATGAATAAAGTGATGAGGGGCATGGCAAAGTTAATTTTACATAAGTAGGAAGAATACACAGCGTGCATACAAGTAGATCTTAAGCAAGGCTTTCAAGAGTGCTCATTTTACTGTGAACAGCCTGGTATATAAACATTGGTTAATGGCTGTCGGGAAGGCCTTAGAAAGTGTATATGAACCATGACAGCCTGCCCGACGCCGGAGCACCAAGGACAAGGTGCGACTGCAGTTGAATTTGACGGTTGGGCGGCGATGTCCGGCGGACGCTAGGGGTTCTTTGAAGCCAGCTGGTGTACGCAGCGTAGCCCTTATCGACTCACACGGCAGCGACTACAGGGGGGTTCTTCCGGGCGTGCGCATGACGGTCTGTAATCGAGTGAGCCTGACAGGCGCCTTTCCAGCCGGAATCACGTCACGGGGTGACAAAGCCGTCGCCCCGCGAGGGGAAGGGGAGGGGCGGACGTGGGCGTAATGTAATTCCCCCCCCTTCCACCCCCTTGTTACATCAAGCGCCGATCCAGGCGCCTGCCCCCGCTACCACGGCTACATCGCACAGGTTGCAGGGGGATGGGCGCTGGTGTTCATGTTTAAGGCCACGATCCTTCATTTCTACAGCATTTGCAAGAATTAATTTTTTATACCGAAACGGGAGCCTATATTGTCAGATCCTCTTAAAATTTCGTTACAAGTTGTTTTTATTATGTAGTCTAATTTTTCAACACAAAAATTGAGTATACGTTTATCCAATTAATTAATTAACCAAAATTTTTCTTATCTAATAATTAGTTAAAATTATACCGATTTTTGTGTTAAAAAATGAAGACTACATAATAAATTCAATTTGTAACAAAATTGTAAGGTAATTTTATAACATCGGCTCCCGTTTGGCTACAAAAAGAATTAATTCTCGCAAAAGCTGTAGAAATGAAGAATCTTGGCCTTAAAGTAGGGATATTGAGCAAATATCGATATATTGAAATTGCAATGTCATTTCAACGATACACCGATAAAAATCGTTGATATATTTCAATAATATTTGATCGAAATCCATACTTTTCTCCAGGTATCGGAGCTAAATATTTTTTTAATGCTCTTTAATAAGCACTGTTTTGAATACAAAATTTTAATTAAAAATTTTTATGTTTACATGGGCAACATGCACCAAAAACAAGCACTCATGCTGTCTGCAATACGCCGTGTCCTCAATATGTAATTTTCCAAGTAATTTTACAATCGTCAAGTCCTGTAATACCTACATAAAATGTCGGATTCCGATTTACCGCAAGTCGATATTTTTCTTTCGATATATCTTTTAGTGAAACGAAACTTTATGAATAACAAATATAAATAATATCGATAATTTTTCCCTATATCAACATCCCTTTTTTTTTTTTTTTTAGTTTTAAAGCCCCTGTCACATCATAAAATTTATTATGAAGTAATGTGTTTTGCAGTAGGTCTACAACTAGTCATGGAATCTTTTCGCGAAAAACAGGTGGCCCTAATCTATGATCAGTATTTATTTAATCCTTTAGAAGGGTTCATTAGCGCTGTCACTAGAGAGGCATGCATTGTACTTTGCTGCAGAGTCGGGTCCAATAAAATTAATTATAGGGTCACCGTTTGAAGTCACGTTCAGGTAGGGGCGTATCCAGCGGGGGGCTGAGGGGGCTGCAGTCCCCCTCCCCCGAAATGACACGCATTTTTTTAAACATTATCAAAAAGTACATTTTTTTTTTTACTACCCACGTGACACACATTATTTTACACCCTATAATAAAATGGCAATCGTTATACTTATTTATTTGTTATTAACCACACATATGATTACATCTTATGCATCAAAACTTCGTTTTCTGAATAAACGGAGGGGGGGTGATTATACTGTGTTGCCTTCTTAGTGTAATAAAATGTGACGGTGATTAGCTTACATATGCTAAAATATTAATGCTATATTTTGAAGGTGGTGAAATGTATACACTGTGTTTATTGGTCACATTGCAATATTTATATTAAAAAGCAGCAGGAAGATGGAAATTGGATGAAAGGAAATATTTAGAAGGGCTTTAAAAAGTGCTCACTTTACCATAAACAGCCTATAGTAAAAAATAGTTCTTATGCAAAATATTATTACACTGAGTGCGTACGAATGCGGTGCGCTGTCTCTCTGGTGTCATTTTCTAGACTTAATTAAGCTTTGTTTGCACGAGGCTGAGGAATATCCTGGAAGTAGAACTTATGCAGGGCTTCAGAAAAATTTTAAGTAAGTGTGAATGGACTATCGCAATAAATCGTGGCTTTGTAATTATATTGTGTAACTTTGAAATCCATTTCTCTTCTCCAAAGTTGTAGTACAGTGTTTGTAATGGTTGTGGACCAAAACGTAATTGAATAACAGATCGAATTTAAAGGGTCATTTAACTTTTCTTTTAATTATTGACTTAAGATACTTCAGAAAATTGGCTACAATCCCCATTTAGGTATGAATTTGAACAAAGCGAGAAAGATTTTCAACCCTTTCTTCTTCCATTAATTTATCGTTTCAAGTATTGCAGTCAAGCAATATATTCGTTTATGCAACACTTACCCTGATTCGACAGTGGCTCCGTTCACGCAACAAATGAAATATGTGCTTGGTGCATACGAGACTTTGGATAAACGTCCACAGATCACATTGTTCGCGGGGAACAAGCCAACTGCATTGTGCCACGATCGCTGACTTGTACAGCTCTTGTCATATATTTCTTTCCTCTGAAACAGGTCCACTGTACTGGACGCGGGTACTGCAATAATCAAATTTATAACAGCGCGTTTAGTAGAATCTCGGCAACGTGTCTCTATTCAGCGCGTTTAGTAGAAGCTCGGCAACGTGTCTCTATTCAGCGGATTTAGTAGAAGCTCGGCAACGTGTCTCTATTCAGCGCGTTTAGTAGAAGCTCGGCAACGTGTCTCTATTCAGCGGATTTAGTAGAAGCTCGGCAACGTGTCTCTATTCAGCGGATTTAGTAGAAGCTCGGCAACGTGTCTCTATTCAGCGGATTTAGTAGAAGCTCGGCAACGTGTCTCTAGTCAGCGGATTTAGTAGAAGCTCGGCAACGTGTCTCTATTCAGCGCGTTTAGTAGAAGCTCGGCAACGTGTCTCTATTCAGCGGATTTGTTTTCAACGGCGAGGATTTGTAGGTGCTATTGGTCAACGCACATACCTTGTGACTCGTGATGAAGGCAGTCAGCGGTTCATTGAGCGCTTTTAAAAGCCTTGCTTAGGATGTACTTTTTCCCTCATTTTCTATCATTACACTAAAAAAAGGGGGGGATGCCGTGAGCCTCATCACTTTATTCTTGTGTCATTAAGTTAACCCATTAATTTTTTTAGGAACGTAAATATTGTTAGATGGGACGCCTGAAGGGCGTATCTGAGTTCGTTAGGGACGGGTGCCTTATAAAAATAAAAGCACTAAATTTGTTTTATAATTTATTCTCACAGCTATTATCTACAGCAATAAATTATCTATTTCCACTATTACTCATTTTATTTAACAGTGAGCGCAATATTTAATGCATATTTCAACTCTAATTGACGTCCTTCTTAATGTCTCTCTCTGTTTGGTTAACAGTCAATTGTAAAATGATAAACACACGCCAATAAATAGTTATTTTATCCGACGCCATCATTCGCACTCAAAACATGGAGATTTTTTAGTATTGTGTATACATGGTATATATGTAAGTATAAACTACCATTCATGCATAAAGAGAACTCCCCTGATCTATCACCACTACTGGACAGACATTAAACAACTAGCAATAAAAGGTAAGTCAGTGAAAGGGAGGGAGAGGTTTTGTTATTCAGTCCCACAATAGATAATAGGATCTCAGAATTGCAGACCAATGTACTAGATATCGCTAAAACAAGGATAAACACTATCGACCCACGACTGCATTCTGGGTACTCAAGGAGCTTCAGTCCGGCAACATGCATCACACATGTGTCATGCGTGTTGCCTAAGCCTGCCAACCACAGGATCTTTTAGATTTTCATTATATATTTTATTTTCATTTAACAACTTAGCAAATACCACTTTACGTGACGTACGGTCAGTTGCCAACATAACTATAGTAAAATTTAGGAAATAGGGTACTTGTTCTGCTCATTATTTATTTTAAACCGTTAACTTTAAATATACCATTAAAACATTAAGACACTGCAAAATTAGTGTGATGATACACTATATTAAATACTGAAGCCAGAATCGTTGATTTACGGATGTGTCAGTTGCGTTAACAAAAGTAGTTTTATTTAAAGTAATCTTCTTTTCTTCAGTATTATCACGCATATTAGTTTGCACCAGCCAACTCTATTCAGAATACTATTAGTTTAAAAAAAAAGAAAAACTTAAGTTTCATGCCACTGAGAATACCTTGCGTCGAGCAGAAGTTTTAGATTTTTTTATCCTTATTCGCCCTCAACGTCCCAATTCTCGTCACAGATCTCTTCCAAAGTGTTTCCTGCTTCTTCACCAACTTGCACCAGCGAATTCTCTTCATCCATGTCACGTGCAGCGACACTCAGAAGTCACGCCATGACTGAAGATGAATTCCAACTCGAGTCAGGGTCACGTACCTTGTTTCATGTTGCAGTGCCTGCCCAGGGAGATAACATGGGGAGAGACCTGATGCCGAAATATTACCCTTTCTAACTTTCTTTGCGCATCCACACTGTTCAAAACAACGTCCATTTTATGGAAAAGTGCTGGCAAAATCTATCAAGAGGTGCCAATAAATTCTCCATAAAATTACGTACACATTGGGTGATATAAAAAACGGACATTCCGTAGTTTTACGGAACATGGCTGAGAAAATGTCCAAGAAGGGCGAAAAAGACGGAATCATCAAATTTCAAAAATCGCCTTAGCGAAACATTCATAAACACCAAAGATAACTTTGTATGTTCTTGCCATTTACAACATTGCAGAGATCCACAGAACGATTGTCGTGCAGCGCAAAGAACATAAGACACCACAAATAATTTCATAAGTTTTACTAATAGTTCATTAAGAAAATATGCTTTGCAGATTAAATAATTGGACTTTAAATAATAACTTATACTTACACTTAATTATAACGATCTGTGCAAAATAAAGTGCAAATTGAAAAGTCATTTTTTATGTTTGCAATATTGCTAACAAAAAGCAATATATAAATTTTTTACAACTTACGGAATTTACTTACATATTTTACTTAAGAGAAATCTGTCCTTTATTTTGTTTTTTTCATGTTGACATGTTTGATCTATCTTTAATCGCAATTTCAAAAGTTTCAAGTATAGAATATTCAGTATAAGTTCTTATTACGTGAAAAATTTATTTAACTCAAATTTGTCTCTCTCCATTTAAAGACAAATCGCGATGTTAAGTTGTCACACTGGAATTGTACCGTATAGAAGGATTGACGGACTACGAGTCGTTGTGAATCGCTTTCAAATGTCGGGCGAATACGACAGACGGATGACTACCGGACGGACGGACAACTGACGAATTCGACGGACTAGTGTGAGCATAGACTAAAGATAAGGTGGTAGACCGCTTATTCGTCTTCTGCGCATGTACCCAACATTCACCTACCCCAATCATACACAACTATCAAAGTTACATGGTCAATAGTGATGAACGTGTTTGTTTACATCTTAAAATTTAAATGACAAGCATTATTATATTAATAAAACACTTTTACCAGTTTGAATTTAGTCAAACAGAATAATGAATTGGTTAGAAAAAGTATACAAACATCTCTAAGCACTCGTTTACAAATCAGTTTTCTAACCTAAAATCCAAACCACGCCGTTTTCGCTAGACGTGTTGGCAGAAAATCGGTTCAATGTTGGGACACGGAGATTGGTTGTGCTAATCCAGCGAGATCGGTCTACCTCATATTTAGTCTATGATTGTGAGTCCAGACTTTCACGTGAAAATTAAATAATAATCATAATAATAATAGAAAATTGTCATTCGTTTTTTTTTTAATGTAATTTTTAACGTCAGATTTAAAATAAAAATTATTACGATTTCTTATCGAATTTCTTAAGAGCTGTCACGTAGAATAATTTTTGTTTGAAACAGTTATCTTTAAGATTGGTCCATTGAGAAATAATTTCTCTAACATTGCTACCCCATTTAACCTCCGTGGATGTGGACTTGACAGACAGCGCGCTTG
Organism: Dryococelus australis; assembly: GCA_029891345.1. Lineage (NCBI taxonomy): Eukaryota > Metazoa > Arthropoda > Insecta > Phasmatodea > Phasmatidae > Dryococelus > Dryococelus australis. The sequence continues at coordinate 146,761,101 of CM057000.1, forward strand.
TATGTATCTTGTACAGTATTCAATAAATTATTACTGAGGATTTATTTACAATTATTTATTAATTTTCATAGCTTACGGTTTGAAATATTTATGTATGCATGTATGTGCATTCTGCAACGACACTTTCATTATTCCTTTATCATATCGATCAGTTCCTGCATCTTTGTAAAATAATGTTACTAAAAATGCTATGAAGTAATGTTATAAAAATTTAATGTATTTTTTCTCTACGACATATCTACTGATACATGGTTCGATCAGTAACCGTTGAGTATTATACGATGCAGAAACACTTATTTACTGGTAACTGCACTTCAATGGGGTTTTGTCACGTTACGTCTCAGAAACCTGGTAACGTAGAGTATATTTGTTTTCTACTTGTTGTGGAGTTAGTGTGTCCTTGCACTCAGCCTTGTGAGAGGGGCAGCTATGCCGTGGACACTTCCTTCTTCTCCTCCCACACCTCCTGAGCCGACAGTCGCCTCGTCCAACCAAAGGCTTCCGACACTTGACGGTTTGCCTTCAGTTCGTGACGTACACTCGTGCTCTGTCTACTGTGCGTGCGGGTAGCGAGTACTGTGGACAATCTTCGTCTCGTATCTCTCGCTCGGGCGATTCGCTGAATCCTCCAGCGCTGTGCAACTTGCCACGGCGAACATTCGTCAACATCTGAAATCTACTTGCAGCCTAACACGCCATTATGATGCTCGTTGCGGTAAGAATACAACAGTAATGTTCTCGAACCACACTGAATAAAAGATTGGGTTTGACTGTGTTGGGGACACGGCCGTTTGTTTTGCGTGAATACGTCTACGTTGACGCGCTCGGACGCCTTGATGTTTATTGTACGTTCCAGGCACCGCTTCACTCGATAATATGGAGTTTTATAGGTATCACTGGATTGCTTTTGAGATGCTCTTTCTAACCGTATACGATTTTTGTATTTCGACTTGGCTTTCTGACGAGTACAGGCCGAAATTATCTGTGTTTTCTTAAATTTCTACACTAAACTCATACAATTTCACGATAACCACGCCACACAAATGTTTTTATACGCCCAATCGATTGATCTTGACGAGAGCTGTCGACTGAAACTTAAATGAGCGTCGTAGCTTCTCCTAGTCAAAAGTTATAGTACGCGGAAATTATGAGACGCGGCGAAACTAATTCACCCCCCCCCCCCCCCCTTTTCCCCCTAGATGCCGCGAGGTCCTCACACGCAACGTAACATATTATTTTATCCTTTGGCAATTGAGTGGTGTAATTGAATTTTGAGTGTAGACGACAGATTCTAAGCTGCAAGGCCAAACTGTATCCCGCGATTTTGTTATCATCGGATTTTCGGGATTGCCTCCCGCTATGGTCGCAAATTTCAATACATATTCACATGAATAAAGGTTGCAAGAACTACATTTCTGTTCCGATAAACCATCTAGACTCTTTGCATAGAAACAGCAATCGTACTGGTTGTCGGTATCATCTAAATATATGTTAATGTATATATAGATAGCAACAGATGTGTGTTATGTTCCTGTCTGTGATTTTATAGACTAAAGATGAGTTAGACGCCTTATCTTCTTCTGTGCGTCACAGTTAATAACGATGAACTTTTTTTTTTTCCATATCTCAATTTTCGAAAGAAGTCCTTTTACATGAATAAAATACTTTTACCAATTTTCATTTAATCTAACTGCTTTAGTTTCTTAGAGGAAGTAGACAAACATCTTGAAACATTTGTTCGTATCAACATTGATATAACCACAAATCCTCTGCGTAGTTTATGATATAGTCTATTCGCAGTTTCTTCGCACTTTTTTAATCTGACCTCTGGAAAATCGCCCCATGTAACTATGGCGTGTTTAGTTATTTCTTAAGTTTGCCATGTATCACAAGCGTTTTATACTTCTGTTAACATAAAAGTTAATTATATGTTGTTCAATTGAAGTTTGACTAATATGTTATTTACAAATTATACTATTTAATTTATAGCACGAGGCGGAGGAATATCCTGGAAGTAGAACTTTATCAGGGCTTCAGAAAAGTGTGAAGTAACAGCGAATGGATTATAGTCGTATTTAGGCAAAGAAACAGTCTAGTGCTGAGACACGGATTGGATATTGCCCACCAACTACCAAAAAATAATTTATAACGCCATAATGTTAAGACAAAAACCTGTCGAGATACTCAATCAAATTTCGCGTAAATAAAGTGTAGGTATTTAAGATTTATGTGAAGATGTGCATATCTATATATTTAATTTATATGATCGGTTTATTCTCCAATGTGAGGACAGAAAACGGTACGAAGTTACATCACGTCATCACGAATATTTATTTTAATGAAAATGGTGGAACAAAAATGAATCCGATTGCGCCTAGCAAGAAGTCAATTAACTTTTTTAATTAAAAGATGTTTCGATTATTTAACGAACCTAAAGTTTTATCTTTATTATGAGAATTAAATACTGGCGTGTGGCAAAATTTTCACTTGGCGCAAAATTAAGTATAACACAGCAGGTTTTGGCGAGTTATCCCATTTTGACACCTGCCTGCAATTGATCTTAGCCAATCCAATATTTGCCTCATAGCAAATACTGATATATGCTGTTCACGGTAAAGTGAGCACTTTTTATGCCCCTCCTAGAATTTTCCTTTCATCCATTCTGTCTTCCTGCTGCTTTTTAATATAATCATTGTAATGTGACCAAAAAACACAATGTATACATTTCACCACTCTCAAAAGTTAATGCCTGAGGCTGCCATAAGATACATTTATCACTGGTTAATGCCTGTTGGGAGAGCCTTAAAAAGTGCTCGCTTTACCGTGAATAGCTTATAGATGTTGAAGTTGACTTAATGCATAACTGCTTAAATAATGCAATTTTAATACGTGTACACTCTAAAATCGTAACAACTGCTACAAAACAGCGAAATTGACTGCAGATCTATTGGAACTGCTTCACTTGAATCGATACAATTCTTCTGACCCATTCATTTGCAGGTACTCGCTGACTAACCACTGATTTTTACTGATTTATAGTGAACTGCACTGGCAAGGCAGTAAAACCTCGAAGCATTCCACTGATTTGCCTGTAGATAACAGCTCATTAACTGAAATTCCGTCAAATGTTTCTACTGATTGAAATCAGTGATTCACATTTTGAGTGTATGACGTCGTGTCGGACTAAAGTTAAGTAATATTTACTTTGTCACTACACGAGAAAATTTAACTCATTATACAAAATAACATTTTGTGAGTATATCAAAACCACTGTTCTAACTATTACAATAAATATTTGGTGTCAAATTTTATTTTAGTAGTATGGTTTATTGAACTTAATTAAATGTACGCTATATTTGTTTCGTCGCATGACGAAACCTAGAGTTTTCTGTATCCCTGATAAATATTCATTTATTATTCGTAGGACGAATACTATGTTTATCATTCTTTCATATATAAAATACAAATGCAATCCCTTTGTATTTTTGAAGTAGTTTTTCACCATTGGACCTTACCTTTGGGTGTGTCTGTCGTAACATGTAGGTTCTTAGGTGTTTGTATTAATGTAAGTAATTCTACGTATAGGTTGTTCATGGTAAAATGAGCACTTTTGAAAGCTCTGCTTAAGATCTACTTGCATCCACGTTGTACATTATCCCGCCTTATGTAAAATTAGCTCTGCCATGGCCTCATCACTTTATTCATGCGTCGGCCAAGTGAAACTATGAAATTATGAGAAAAGTAAGTATTTTACAAATTCGCTAATTCTTACACCTATATGCATAAAATATACAGAAAGTGAAAGAAATAATTTAAGTTATCACAAATTGTTACCTAACGCTTTTGATTCGACGTTCAGACACATACCTACTTTCCCCTCCATCGTTACCAACTTAACTGGGCACGTGTCACTCAGTGCGCCCGTTAAAATGTATGCAGGTAGGAGCAGTGACTTTTTCCTACGGTTGATTCTAAACGTGCTCACTTTACAGTGAACGGCCTTTAAATCGATGTCTATTTGCGGTACTTTCACTCTTTTTGAATCTAACTTTTTGAAACAAACACCTCATGTATCACATGTTTAAATGTTTTCCTAAATATGTCGTGTATCACAAATGTTTTATACTTGTGTTAACATAAAAGTGCCTTATTTTTGGTTAAACTGAACGTTTACTTATAGCTTACCTTTAAATTATAATACACTATCTAGCAAAAAGTAATTGGGTACCTGTCCACAATGTTTGCTCGATGGTTGTCACCCAGTTAGAATCTCGTAGTGCCACCTCTTGTGGCTATAACAGCAGCCACCCTGTCTGGCATGCTCTCTACGAGTGTTTGCAGGACATCCACGGGGATTCGTCGCCATTCCTCTTGCAACCATTCCATGAGTTGAGCAATGGATTTTGGCCGCGCCTGACGAGCTCTCACCCGGAGATCCAATTCGTCCCGAAGATGTTCTATTGGGTTGAGGTCGGGGCTCTGGGCGGGCCAGTCCAATCGGCGAACATAGTTGTCGGCGTACCACTGCACAGTAGCCCCTGAAACATGGCACCTGGCATTGTCGTCCTGGAAGTAACACGGGTCCATTCCGTAAAAACGCCACAATGTTGGGAGCATTTCATTATCCAGAATGTTACAATAGGCCTCTGTGTTCATGCTACCACGGACAAACACCAGCGGTCCTACGCCGAAGGCCGTGAAACACAAGTCAACTGACGTACTAAATTACCTATATTCACGGGTGCCCAAGTTACTTTTTGGTAGATAGTGAATTTTACTTCCGTTTATACGAATAAAGATAGAGAGAAAATATTTGTGTTGGAAATATCTGGAATTCTACATGATAAAAATAATGCCTCGGCAGTTATTTGTGTTTTTGAAAGGAACACATTGAAATAGTCTGAAGCAGTCAAGCTTTAACGTAAGAAGTGTTTTCTGTGTCTTGCGTATGAACAATTTTGTCTACTACCTTTTGAAGAGAGAACAAGCTTATGTGATTGTCTTAGTAATTATGATTTTCTGGTACTATGTAAACTGTAACAAGGTGGAAGTGAATGAACGGCTGATACAGATTCGATTGTATTTACTGGAATGGCCGTATTAAATATACCGGGCGAGTTGCCCGCGTCTATATGCCCGCCGTGTATATGCAACACTCACACATGATACCCATCTAACATAACATCGACCGTAGCAGAACACCGCGTGGGAGTTGATTCGTTGTGAGTACAGTAAGAGGTGAACTGATGGCGTTATGTCGGCAGTGCTTTGAGGAGCAGTCACGTTTCAAAGAATGCACATACGTTTATTGAGATGAAACAGTCCTCCGAGCCATTGTGGTTCTTCATGTGACTGTATAAATACAGTCACCACTTACTGTATTGACGGAAAGTAATCAACACGCACGTACTGTGTTGTAGGGATTCTCTATTTTCGCGTCGCTGATTGGTGCGGCCAGACGACGACGCCGAGTGTTCAGCTGACAGACGAGGCGCCGTAACGAGTGCGTACACAAGAGATAATTATGTTACAGCAGTGGAGATGTTTTGTAGACGGGTAGTATTGTGTGCGGGTTGCATAGATACGGGAAAATAGGCTCTGGTGACTCGCCCGGTACAATTTTAAAGTAATTTAATAGACATTAATAAACTGTTTATAAAAATCGATTTTGCTATCTGATTATGTTAATTTCTGTTATCTGAGGACGATTAGGATGTAAATATTAGTTTTTCATAGCAAGTGATGGCCGTTATTGTCGAGATATTACTCATAGAGTATTTTTTATTATAGGCTGTTCACGGTAAAGTGAGCACTTTTGAAGCCCTAGTTACTTTTTTCTTTCAACCAATTTATATCCTTCCATCACTTGTTAATGTAAACCCTGTCATGTGAGTAATAAACACAGTGTATACATTCACCATACCCAAAACCAAAAGTCCGAGGCCACAATGAAATGTATTTATTGGTTATTATGTGTGATTAAACAGCTTCAAAAAGTGCTCACTTTACCGTGAATGGCCTATAATTATGAATAAATTAGGAATTCATTATTAGCTATATATTTAATGAAGACCTCTATCCAATAAAGATCCTTGTTATGCTAATAGACTATGAGAAATTGTAACAATATGCATAAGAAAATCTTGCCGAGAATATGCATAAAATATTTTCTCAATTGTGTAAATCTCTGTAAGGCCTAATTACATAAGCAGCCAATTAGATTGTTAATACGCGCTTATCCTATTTTCGTATTGGACTTGAAAACCAAAATACCTACGTGTTACAAGAACACAGCAGGTACAAACTCACTGTCCTGAGCCAGAAAAAAGACTGTGAATATTTTCAATGCAACAGGACTTGTCCCAACACGTGTTGTGCTTAAGGGGAATGGCATACGAAGATGGTATATTTATATAATTTTGACACAATTAGTTTTAAAGAGGATTTCTCGAAACTTTTGGTTCGACAAGAAGTAAATAACAATTTTGAACGCCTTATTACATGGTTAAAAATTCTCTGCATTCGTTATTCTCGGAGCTCGAATTGAAGATAAGAAAAATAAATCAATTTTCTTTCTTCCATTAGTGCTCCGAGATTACTGAAGGCAGTGAAAATCTAACAACGTAAAAAGGCGTTGAAGATTATTATTTACTTCTTGTCGAGTCAAAAATTCCGATAAACTTTTGTAAAAAGACTTGTATAGAAAATCGGGAAAATATACTGCTTTCATGCATTCTTCCCTTTGAACCTCAAACTCACAGTTAATACTTGCTAGCTTTACTGGCTATCTATAATCCATGCCATACATACGATTCGCTTCAAGTATAACTTTGTCCACTACACGACATAAGCATGCACTCTTATGAATTTTATCTACTGAAACATTAACTATGTTAAAACTTATAGAATGCCGTGTATATGAAAAAAATTTTCTCGTGGGTATGATAAATTTTTATTTGAAATAGAAGGAGATCCTACAACAAGCACAGGCCGGTTGGACTCAATAGCAGCGGCAGATTTCTAAGACCTAAAAATGATTCTGGGAATTATGTTTCTAGTAGATATATGTATATATAGACTGGGGCTGTGTGTCTATATATATATATATATATATATATATATATATATATATATATATATATATATATATATATATATATATATATATATATGTATATATATATAGACACACACACAGCCCCACCTTTAAAAATCGTAAAACCTAGATAAGTATTTCAAAACACAATTTTGTGACTGTTGCGCATTGCTATGGACCCCGTAATTTGCTTTCAGAACGACAAAGTGTAGCAGAAGACTGCCACTGAAGCAGTAATCATGGAAACTATTGCAGAGGCTGTAGAAATTAAAATTTCTGAATAGAATCTGCCTTTATTACTATAAAGGAGTAGAGATTTTGTTTATAAAAAAAAAAGCGTGGGAGGGGGTTATGCGAGGATTTTTTTGTACCTTTCTTTATTGTCAACACTCGCGACTCTGAAAATAGAACGAGCAGTCGAAAACACTATCGCATTCACAAATGCATAGACCCTAATAACTGGTGATGCAAAAATTCGTGCGAATTTCGTAGGCAAAATAATATGAAAATGATGTTTCCGCAAAAAAAATCGTGAAATTACCGCAAAATCGTGAAACTGGAAAAGACACATTAAAATGAAATATACACCTTTTATATTTATAGCGTGAGTAAAAAATAATGCGTGCTGGACAAGTTCAAATTATAGGATAAATTTTGTCTGTAGAATTCTTAGTTTCTGCTGTCATTATACGTTCTTGGGTTGATAGTGTATTTGGGTCATGTTTGGATTTTAAGGCTTTGAATAACGCCTAGACCATATAGCCTCTGCCCAATACAAAATTATTGGAAAAGTGTGTATGTGTGTGTGTGGGGGGGGGTATTACAAATTGTTATCCCCCCCCCTTTTTTTTTTCCAAGCTTATCGCCCTCCCGAGAATAACCGCGTACAAGGCTCAGGCCGTGTCCGCAGTGACAAATTCATTATTTTGTAATTTGTCATCTAGTAACTTTCAATTCGGACGTTTTCGACAGTCACTTGTTAAGCACTCGCGGCAACGCATTTTCACATTAACATTGGAAAATAGTTTTATCTACGTTTAATGCGTCACATTACTACAATCATCACTGGAATACTGCGAATACGTCAATAAAAAATATTATTGTGAAATATATAAACAAAGCACAACACATACTTGTTTTTTAAAACATTTCTAGTATATTTTATGAGCAGTTGTTTCTTTTCAAAAACAGTTTTATTTACGCATTCGTGTACTTATGTGTTTTGAATGTCAAAACCCACATGGCGCTGATTTTGTCATTTTGTATTTTTCTTAACGTCCGCTAGATACAAAATACGAAATATCAAATTACCAAATACGTCATCATTTTTGTGTACAAACTCGGGTCACGTAATCATTTTCTCAACAAAATCTGCCATTTCGGACACGGCCTCAGATCTATTTTGGAATAAATTTTATTTTAGTGAACAGAGACACGCATATTCGTGATTGTATAAATGCCAGTCATGTTCTTTTTTTTTTTTTTTTTTTTTTTTTTTGTAATCAATTTTCACTTACTTCGTGAGTAAATCACGCTTACAAATTGAAGGCTAAAATACTCCAAGTAACACTGTGATATAACATAAATGTATACCCACATCATACTAATGACGACGCCCGCTTTATACATCGTTGCAGAAAACGTTGACTTAAATATATATTATAATTAATTTTTTTTTTAAACGAACTTACAAAAAACTGAATATTTATTTACTTTTACCATAACCATTCTATCAGGTCTTTTTTTGCACGGTAATCGGTCGATCCGTTGATAGAAATTTCCAAGAAGTATAGGATAGCGTTTAAACATAAATTTAGGTATACAAATAACGACGATTAATAAACTTCATATTTATTTATTAATCGTCGTTTACAGAAAGATAAACGCAATATTTATAAACCTGTTCCTGTGTTTTCTAAACACTGCAGGTAAAGCTATATTCGTGCCCCAACACTGAACTGCTTTCTACCAACACATCCTGCGAAAACATCATGGTTTAGATGTTAGATTAGAAAACTGTTTTGTAAACAAGTGCATTAAAATGTTTTTATACCTCCCCTAACCAATTTGTAATGGAGTTTGGTTAAATTCATATTGGTAGAAGTATGTTATTAGTATAATAGTGCTTGTCTTCTAAAATTAAGATATAAACGGACACTTTCATGACTGTTGACCATGTTACTTTTGACATATGTGTTCCTTTGTGGTACGTTAACGTGACGTCACAGTATTAGACAGAGACAGTAATGCAGAGCGAACAGAACACCATTTTAAGTGCACAACACGTAATCACAAAAAAAAATTAAAAAATTAAAACAAATACCGACCGAAAATAAATTGTAGCCCGTAAACTTAATGGAAATACATTTCACTATATTGCAATCTTAAATCATGCGCTGCAATTCATTACCAGGGTACATAGCGCTATCTGGCACGGGTGGAACAAAGCTTGAGGTGGAGTTTTCACAGCGCAATAATACGTGCTGCAACCTGGCGGCGAGGAAAAGAAACTCTTTGAGAAGGAACCGGAGAGACCAGCAGCTACCTGAGATGATTGAATCAAGAATTTTGTTTCGCCCGCCTACAAAGCCGAAAGTTTGCGTGCCGATCTCACATCCACGAAGGAAGTAACATATAATATGAAACTCACAAATTCATGGCAGAAATAAGACCCCTACGACCACATGCACGGTTGTATGTAGACAAACCAAAGTTAAACTCAAACTGAAGTACTAATTATTTTTACAATTTTTATGTAAAATAAATATTTCTAGCTGTCCATACGATATTCTTCAAAAGTTAGTAATAAGTACGAGATGGTTTTGGGGGATAAATATTTATTCCGGAAAGTTTGTCACTTTGACAAACTTCTGTTTCACTGATCTGTTTTAGTCGGAAATTCGAAAATAAAAAACTTTAATTTCAAAAAAGGATTTCTTGTAAGGTTTGAGACGGAAATGGAATGTAATTTGCAAAATAAAATCAAATACTTTTACTAGCTGTTTTTGAAATAATAGTAATGTTTACATTGGTACGCATTTTCGAAAACGGAATTTTCTAAACTTTCCAAATGGCAAGCAATAATTTTGGTAATTTTCTTTCATTGTAATGTAATGAAATTAAACATATACTTGTAATAGGCCTACTTCTTGTAAATATGAATAAAACTGGTCTTACTTCCCGCAGGCTTACATTCGATACCGGAAAACATAGTTTCGAAATAAGAAATGTCACTTTCGCGTACGTCGTGCAACATCGAAATAACCGTTATCATGTAAGTCTCACATCCATAACTATTTCCATTATATGGAAATCCTGTCCTACAGTTAACTTATAAAAATCTGATGTTTTCTTTCCCGGACAATAGGATTTCACGCCCGAATGGAAACTTTTTACATGTTGGTTTTTGAATTTTTGCTCGCATATGTTGGCCGGCTTGTTACATGTGTAATATTTTCCCTCTATTGTGGTACACCCAAGTGGAAGTCTCATTGCACGATAATACAAAAGAATAAATGTGTCGTTTCTTTCTCATTCTACAAACCGTAAGGCATAATGAAATGAACAGGCGAAAGGTAAGAGTAAAAATTGTTTAGTTTTGTGAAGGCAAATTTACGGTTCTACAATTAGACTGTCGTGTAGTAGTAAGATTGGATTCTGACTGGCTGACGTAGGTTTTGTCTGTTTACGTCCAGCATTACCATGCAGCGTGAAGTTACACTACAGTATTAAACAAGTCAAAATATGTTTACAGTGATACGCTACAGACAGACAGTATTTACATACTAAGGTATAAAACCAAATGCAATAATTTTATTTAGAAAATCTAACAGTGAAATTCAGAGCTGTTCTTACTTATAAGTATGCATAAGATTGCATACAGAGATTACTACAGACAATATTTACTGTTAGCGGAGGTGACTTTGTGACATAAGAATTTTCGCTGTTCTTCACATTTCCTTCCATTTCAAAGAGGCTTTTGGTCATGTTCACTGGTTCAATTGGCACCAACGAATGTATTAAACATCCCATTGAAATAGGCGGACATTTAAATTGCGATTTTTTGTGTCACAAAGTCACCCGAGTTTACGGTACTTAATGTGGTAGCGCTGAGAAGTTAGGTACACAGAGAAGAAAAAAAAGGGGCGGTTCCTTTCGTGTGGGTGTATTCATTCTCTGATTGGCTAAGCGAGGCATTGAGATCTGGCCTTGTATCTGATTGGCCACTGCGTCATCTCGCGGAATGTGCTCTGTACGCTGTGCTACCAGCTGGCGTGTTAGGTTTTCGTCTACTGGCGGTTTCTTCACAAGTTTTTTTATCCATCCTTTGAAAAATCACCCCATATGTTACGTGTTTGATTATTTCCTAAATATATCATGAATCACCAACACTTTACACTCGTTTTAACATAGAAGTATCGTATTTTTGGTTAACAAGGCTTTAGTAAAATTTATTTATAAATTATAGTATTTCGTTTCTCATTAATACGGTTAAAAACATAAGGAAAATAGGTGTGCTGGTAATACCTAGTAAAGGCTATTCACGATAAAGTGAGCACTTTTGAAATCAACCTTATAAAAAAGTTACTGCTCCTACCTACATATATTTCAACGGGCGCGCTGAGTGACATGCGCCCAGTAAAGTTGGTAACGATTGATGGAAAGTAGTTCCATATATTAACGTCGAATAAAAGGTGTTAGACAACCATTTGTGATAACTTCAATTATTCCTTTCGCTTTCGGTTTTTTGTTAATGCATCGAAGTATAAAAATGACTAGATCTGTAAAATATTTTCTTGCCCAATAATTCCACTTTCACATGACCGACACATGAATAAAATGATGAGGCCCATGGCAAAGTTAATTTTACGTAACGTGAAAAAATACACCATGTGTATACAAGTTGATCTTAAGCATGGCATTCAAAAGTGCTCATTTTACCGTGAACAACAAATATTGTACATCAGTGGCGGATGCTGAGGTAGGGCTGTGGGTCGCAGCCCTCCTGATAAAATCTCAGAACGCATACCTCTACTTATCTGCTACTCAATAAATAATTCTGCGTACGAATATGGAGGGTATTTCGAAGCTAATGTTTTTGAGATGGACGAGACTCTTGTCACGAGAGAAATGTTTTTGGAAATGTCGAGTGGTAGGGCGGCAGAGTCTTCGCCCCGAAGTGGGTAGAGCTAGTAGAGACTAAGACTAGGGGTGCTACGGGAGGGAGGGAAGACTTCAGAGACTCGGCCATTTTCAGCCAGTCGCGTACTGTAAATCGGAGAGAGCTGGGCGCGCCCCTGCTCAAACAAAAAAATGGTTCCCAGGAACTTGACAAAGCTACCAAAACTACGTGTTTTGTAAGCACACTTTCGCACTCCACTCTTTTGCAGTTGTTAAACACATTTCTTAACAATGCTTGTATTTATTTCGAATATTTTTTATTTATAGATATCGTTTAAACTCGCGTGATCTTCCAATATAGTGTGTAATACTCTGAATAATTTTGTTGTTAATTAATGATGAGCCATGAGCATCGGTCAGAACCAGGGTTGAATTGTTGTTAATGTCGTGTTGTGTAAACTTGTAAATAATTGTTAATTCGGTGAGTAACATTTTAAACTTTATTACGACAAAGATTTTCAATTACGAGAATAAATTAGAGCTACAGAATCTGGGACCAACAAGGCCACAGTTAAATATAATTCAACAACAAAGCCAAGGCAGTAAATGGTTCGTATACGAGAATATTCGACATAAGTGCATACAATTTCGCGGACTGGCTATACAGGTGTGAAGATGGAAATGTGTTTATTTGTTTTTTTTTTTTTTTTTTGCTAATGAAACCTAATGATCTTGCGTGGACTGCCAATGGGGTAAAAGATTAAAAACATTTGGGAGACAAAGTTAAAAGACATAAATCATGTTCGCAACATAATAAAAAATGCCATAAGATTTTTATTGCTTGGTAAGGTGAATATACATTGCCAGTTAGATAGCGCGTACAGGTTGAAGAAAGGATTTTGTTTACAAATATATTAATTAAGATATGCCACTTTCACCCTCTAATTTAAATTTGACATGGATTTTGTATGTACTGTAAGCTATGTAAATTAGTATTTGGTTTTAAAAATATTTGTTTTAGTATATTTAAGTTATTATCATTAGTATGGTAGAATTGGTATTATAATGTTATATCTCTCGTCGTCTCGTGTAATGTACCACACCATGTAGGTACTGGTTGGAAGGCATATAACCTACACAAACTTAAAACAAATACATACCTGTGGTAGTGATTAGATCTGAACCAGCGGCTACAGTATGTTGGCAATTATAAATCAGGCGATGATACATTTTTCTTCAAACAACCACACTTATTTTTTGTATTTAGCTACATAAGCTACACTTACTTAAGCCTGTCGTACGAAATATATTTATCACTGTGCCTATTATAAAATGATATTTGTAATTATATGTGTTAGGATCGCTACAGCCCTCCCAGTTTCAAAAGTCACCAGCTGCCACTGATGTATATTTCATCATAATCGAAACCGAACGTCCGCCGCCATGTTGAAATGTATTTATTAGTTACTATGTGTTATGAGACTGCTACAAAATGTGCTCATTTTACCGTGAACAGCCTATAAGCGTCAATGCTATAGATTTTCTGAACAGACTGCTGCATTAAAGCACTATAGTTCACCGCTTAAAATTCCGAGGAAAACAGATTACGTGTGAATCTTGCTTATGCTATTCTCCATCTTCTTCGCAGTGCTTCCTTACGGCCGGATGTGACCTTGAGGCATCTAATACTGATCACTAGGCAGTCCCCTAAAGGTTGAAGTAAAGTAACTGCCTATGGAGCACTGCACCCGACTATACCATGTGAAGAACTCATTAAAAAAAGTAGTACAGACGCTATAAACATTGTCAGAATAGTGCGATTTATGCTGTATATGAAAGAACAATGTACTTATATATTTTGCAACATTATAAAATATTTTACTAATTACTTTTTAACTATAAAATAATCGATAAAAAAAGTCTGCATTTTTAATCAAATTTAAGCTTATTTTCATTCTGGATGCTTCAGAAAGACGAATTTGCAAGAAATCTTTGTCATGGAATATTGTCATAATGTTTACTATGAATGTGTGTAAGAAAATTGTAATAATAATGTAAGAAATAATTTTCATAGTTATTTTATGTGTGTCCATTTGTCACAGACGTCTATGACTGAAACTGACGAGAATAAAGTTAATTATAAAAGTGATATGATATATTAATACTATGATTTTATTACACATGATCACAGTAAATGTTATGACGATCTTTCTTGAAGAAGATTTTCTTGCAAATTCTTCACATGGTATAGTCGGGTGCAGTGCTCCATAGGCAGTTACTTTACTTCAACCTTAAGGGGACTGCCTAGTGATCAGTATTAGATGCCTCAAGGTCACATCTGGCCGTAAGGGAGCACTGCGAAGAAGATGGAGAATAGCATAAGCAAGCTTCACACGTAATCTGTTTTCCTCGGAATTTTAAGCGGTGAACTATAGTGCTTTAATGCAGCAGTCTGTTCAGAAAATATACAGCATTAACGCTTATAGGCTGTTCACAGTAAAATGAGCACTTTTTGTAGCAGTCTCATAACACATAGTAACTAATAAATACGTTTCATTATGGCCTCGGATGTTCTGTTTTGATTATGATGAAATAAATATTTTGCGTTTATCACTCACATGACAGTATTTACATAAACAAGTGTCGGAAGGATGTGAATTGGCTAGAGAAAATAGTAACCAGGGTTTCAAATGTACTCACTTTACCGTGAACAGCCTATACGAAAGAATATCTGTCGTAAACAGAGGCTGGGCTACTAGCAGCGATTTTGCAGACTATGTCACTTTCCAAAGACACATTTATGTTTCAAAATTAATGAATAGACAACCAAATTTAAAATTTCATATATGTTGTGAAAAAAAAAAGTATTTATATTTAAATATTTCATATTTTTTTATTGCGATAGACACAACTACTTAAGCGGTTTTCACACTAGATCGACGCGATGCGGCGCTTCGCGTCCGACGCCGACCGCCAGCGACAAGCGTATTCGCGTCTTCACAATAGAGCGATGTTCTGACGCCAGCGACACAGACCGTGCTGCCATCTGTTATCCTGCAAGGAACCTCGCAATGAAATGCTAAAAACGAATTAATGCAATGAAGTTTCTTGCAATTTAGTTTGTAGTGATATAAACTTGTATTTAATAAAAGTATTATATTAAAATTAAAAATGATGTAGAACATTAACTACTCTCCAGGCATCGGGAAATATACTTTTGTTTTCCTAAAGGTTGGTAAAACTGATATAAATTTCGACTCCAATTAGCATCTCTGCAGACCGTTAATGCATGCACGAGCGTCAAAACCAATGTTCGTCGCTCGGGCAACTATCTCGACGCTAGCGTCAAGGCTCTGATTGGCTGATGCTCAAAGCGTCGCGTCGCAGCGCTCCATTGTGAAAACCGCTTTACAGTGAGGCCCGTATGAGAGCTAGGGCTATGCCTTAAGTGCTTTGTGGTGGCACCTCTCTCCCGTGAACTATCCTGCAGGAGTGCTGCTAAGAGCCCTCCATGCTTGGTGGCAGGGCGCAATATGACCCCTAATGGATCCGCGCTCACCCACGACGAGACACTCGACCTGAGCACAGTGTCGCCCTCCAAGTGGTTCAGACACAACCATAGAGTTAATATGGCGTATACCAGAGTGGCACAACTACTGCATCACTTCGAACTACGAAGTTGGCGCTACTGAGTACTTACAGCGCTCCTGGCGGATATACCTTGAACTTCTTAAAACTGCAGTACAAATATTATTGTAATCACACGTACCGTTCAGTATCTTTAGGACATTTGAACACCTTCAACAGTGGAATAAAATGAATTATCGGTGGGATCGGAAGATTACGATGTTCTGCCAAGAATTGCAATGCATTAGAAATTCAAACTTATACTGTCGCTACACTTTCGTCATCAACAACAATATGGCCATGCAACATAATAAAAATTAAGAGGCAAAAATTTATTTTGCGTAAATCTTTGAGAATGCGGTTTTTTTTTAATACTTAAGCTCCCTTAGTGCAACAACTACGAAACAATTTGTAATTGCTTTAATGGGTATCAAAAGATTTCACTATAATGGGGCTATGCGTGGAGATGGCCTGAAAAAATAAGCGACCTGTTGTTCCCTATCCTGTAAATATACCCTGGAGACAACTACAACAACGGCTCGTTGCCTCTAACCTTCCTGCGCTGCGCACACCAGGGTTGCCAGGTTTTCTCCCAGTGAAATCGGCGTATCAGAAGCATATCACTGAATATGAATACATGTCGCCTGGGCGTATCTAAGTTCGAGAGGAATAGAGGTGTTAAAAAAAACTACTCTAATTTCCTGATTTATTTACACTAGCATAAAAATACATACAGCTATTATTTACCAAATGTAACTTCATCATTACTACTATAGGCTGTGCATGGTAAAATGAGCACTTTTGAAAGCCCTGCTTAAATCTACTTGTATGCACGTTGTGTATTCGTCCACCTTATGTAAAATTAGTATTACCATGGGCCTCGTCGCTTTAATCATGCGTAGGTCGAGTGAAACTGTGAAATTATTAGAAAAATAAAGGTTCTACAAATCTGCTCAGTTTTACATTTATATGGATTTAAAAAAAAAAAACAGAAAGCGAAAGCAATAATTTACGTTAACACAAATGGTTACCTAACAGTTTTTTTTCTGCAACGTTAAGATATGGAACTACTTTCAATCCATCGTTACCAACTTTGATGGGTGCATGTCACTCAGTGCTCCCGTTAAAATATATACAGGCAGGGGCAGTGACTTTTTTCTAATGCTGATTTCAAAAGTGCCCACTTTACCGTGAACAGCCTTTACTGTATAGTACTTATATCAGTGAGCAGAATTTTTATGATAGCCTCAATTATACTTGAAGTCCTAAGTACTATCTTTGCTCTAGGTAGTCCCTTAATCGTCACGCATTAATCACGTTCAAACTGTCCGTTACCCTACATTTTATATCGCCCTAATGTCCATCCCTCACGAAACAAGTCCCATTTTCTTACAGCCAGTCGGTCAGCCTAAATCTCTGAGTAGTATGGTAAGGTTGGTTCATGCGCAGGATCCAGGGCCCTGGCTCAGGGCTCTGGGGGAGCTCTCATTCTGGCCACCATCTTGTATTACCCCATTTTGGAATATTCTTTCTCAAAATCGCTTGTTTTTCTTTTTTAAAAAAATCCCATGTTTTAACCCCCAAAAAAACTATTTTTGACAAAAACAAGCGATTTTGTGAGAAAAATTTCAAAATGGTGGAATCCAAGATGGCAGGTCCAGCGAAAGCTCCCCCAGAACCCCAAGCCGGGCATCCTTACGTGCTGTAACAGGCGAAGAAGTGGAGCGAAGCCTTGAGCGCTTCTAAACAAACTCCGCCAGGCAGAGTGCGCCGATTATATTACGACTGGAAACCTGGCGAACGAGGTTTTTATCGTCGTGACACTACGCCAGCAAGACGTCCAGAGGTGGGGGCGTGCTGTCCTCCGACATGCGCCTAGTCTTCAGCCTGTGGCATCATAGACAAGGTGAAGTCGGACCATAGTAAACTAGTCAAAGTGGCCTTTTATATAAACAAGTAATTTGATAACGAATCACATTAATATCTAACACAACGTAACCAAGTAAACTTAACGAGAGCTCCTCTGATTTGACGAGTATCTAACATTCCGCAACGAGTTGTAAAACATATTGTAACGAGATGTAATTTTATAGTGATTTAAATACAAAGACGAAACTGGAAATATATTTGAGTTCAACTTGAGCACGCTTTACCCCAACATGTATGTTTAATATAAAACATAATTAGCCACATTACAACGACACGCTTTTAAAAACGTAACAGCATGAACCAACTTTACCATACTACTTCTTTGCTTTCCCGATAGTCGCACACTACACACTCTGGTCACTGCGCCGTCGTCGCACGCACTCGGCACTAGCGGACATTCAAGACACAGAGGCACGCCGCGGCTTATATAGCTGAGGTGCCCTGGCCCAGAAGTTTCTCCACACCTCGAGTCGCCCCGAGGCAGGCGACGACCAGAAAATTCGCGCGATGTCTCCCGAGCCATCGACCCCTTACCACCAAGCAGGAGTGGCGTCAATCCCGCTGGCGATTCGTGGGTAGGTGTGGCGGCCCCCTCCCTTGCCATTCAGCCACCGATGACGTCATCGGGGAGGGGCTAATGCTGGGCCCGCCCACGTGAGTGCACGGAGGTGCAGAGGCCGCGCGTAATAATATACGAGTCGCGTTTGACAAGTGACGTCCGTTTCGAAATTAAAGGAAAACTGTATAGTGTAAATATAATTCATAGTGATTAAAATGTAATTACATTTCTACTTTATTTTTCTACGAAGTTGCCATTAACTTCCTTGAACATCTGGTTGTCTCTCTCCAGTTTCCTTGTCCCTCTTTAAAACAAGTCTGTGTTCTATGTGTGCTTGTGTGTGCCTGTGAGTGTTCTGTAAGTCTGCCTGTGTTCTGAAACATTAATTCACGCTGTCCTTGGGTTCATCATCGTCATCTGCAATCCGTTGCGATGCAAGCCATTTCTTTAAATGCATGAAGAAATTATAGTCACTTGGTGCCAGATTGGGGCTGTAGGGAGGACGTTCAAAAGTTTCCGAGCGAAATTTCCGCAGCATTTCAACAGTTCGAGCTGCTGTGAGTGGTCGAGCATTATCGTGCGTGACATTTTGCCACTAAACTTACACAAATTTTCCTGTGGATCTCAGCTGCACTGTTGTTTCTGGTCAAAGAACGAACATAAAAATTGTCGAGATTATTTATTGTGGGACTCAATTTAAATTACTCACGCATGGCATCCAATATGAATCTGACTGCAACAGTATGGACAACAGTTAGCTACCGAAGCAAACAATGAAACAGCGCTTTCAAAATCTCGATTCTCAGTATCGATTAGTGGCAATTTCTAAACTGACCGTACTTTAAAAACGCGCCCTCGTAATTCTCTCTGGTTTTATCGTTATTTATAGTCACTTGGTGGAAATCCTGTAATAGATCGGTAGTGTCTGCGTGCACAACAATAACATTAGGCTAACTCAAAATTACGCAAACCATAATCATAAAATCGCAATAATTTTTGAAAGAAGAAACCGGCAGAGGTGAGAAAAAAACTCGGCCAAACCTAACCGATACTTCTGATCGCTTTCGACATCTTCAGAGGCTTAAAATAAATGTTTCCAAATGCACGACTTTGAATAATCGATCATCCGCCGTTATTTGACGGATTTTTCACTCCATAACCCTCCCCTCTCCTTCCTCACCAGGGCAGCAAATCAAATCTGTTAGATGCTTAAATAGTTTATCGAACAATGGCCAAGGGAGCTGGTCACAGAAAAATTCAATATATTATATTTCTACGAAATTCTGCTCAACGTTTAGGCATTACCTACAAGTACTAGGTATTTCCTTGCATAACAATTTTTACAGCTCATATTTTCTCACAATGACCTGCCCAAATCAAAATTTTAGTATTTTTGAAATGTAGTACAAATAATAAAAACTAACTTGTTTACTGAAGTGGGCTATATCACGCTGAAATGACCATGATTTGGAAATATTTAAAATTACGTTAAGAAATATGTTTTCCAATCTTTTAAAAAAATTGCTCAAAATAAGGAAATTATTGAATTTTTTTTAGCTAACTATATTATTTTGTAAAATAAGTTTTGCTAAGCATTCCTCAAAACGCATTAATACATTACTTTTCCGTCACCATTGTTAAATTTTCTGTAAATGTTTTCGTAAGTTTTATTTGTACTTCCGAAAACACTAAAATTGCGATTCTGACATAACATTTAAAAAAATGTTATGAGAAAAGAGGGTAATTACAAGTAATGTCGAAAATTTGTAGCGTGTTTAGTAAAAATATAAAATAATAAACATTATTGGTGACAAGCATCTTTAAGGAATAAAAATAAGATCGTCGCATGTAGTATAGGGAGCGATAACGTGACATGTTCGTAACCGACTGTATAATGCATTACTATAGATTGTTCACGGTAAAATGAGCACTTTTGAAATCCCTGCTTAAGATCTACTTGTATCCACGTCTTGTATTCTTCCGCCTCATGTAAAATTAACGTTGCCATGGGCCTCATCTCTTAATTCATGCGTAATTATTATAAAAGTAAATAAGTTACAAATTTAGTCATTTTTACACTTCGATACATTAAATAAAACAGTAAACGAAAGAAATAATTCTAGTTATTACAAATGGTTACATAACGCATTGTGTTCGGCGTTTAGATGTGGAACTACTTTCCATCCATCATTACCAATTTTACTGGGCGCGTGTCACTCAGTGCGCCCGTTAAAATAAATGCAGGTCAGAGCAGTGACTTTTTGTAAGGTTGATTTCGAAAGAGCTCACGTAATCGTGAGCAGTCTTTATACATGTACGTACTTCACTGTGCAAATAGAGACATATTGTTTCGCAAGCATAGCTTCACTAACAAGCAGTGGATACCAGCTCAACTGTCGTAGGGGCTGTGCCGACACCATAACAAGCAGTGAATACCAGCTCAACTGTCGTAGGGGCTGTGCCGACACCATAACAAGCAGTGAATACCAGCTCAACTGTCGTAGGGGCTGTGCCGACACCATAACAAGCAGTGAATACCAGCTCAACTGTCGTAGGGGCTGTGCCGACACCAATGCCAGTGTTACTGGGACGGCTGCACTTGAAAACTTTCTGCGGGGTTCTTATTCATGTTTTATTCTGCGGTTCTGTGAGGTGCCCTGGGGGGGGGGGGGACATGTCTTTGAGAGAACGAAATTAACGCGAAAAGCAGGAGTGTGTGAAGGAAGGCTGCATTCTCTGAAGCTCCAAATTAGAAGGAATCCAAGAAACATGCAGACAACAAAAAAAAAAAGAAAAAAAAGAGGCTAAAATAGAGATTCACGAGTTAAATAAAGGGAGGAAGAAACAAAAATCATTCTGGTGTTACCATTTTTTGAGGCATAAAATGTATTGTAGCATTATAAATTATAAATTATAGTCCTGGCCTATGCGCTGGGTGCCGAAAATTAACCATCTAACAATTATGACTGCTACACAATTATTAGAAAGTTTTAAGTGTGCAAATATGTAAAATGAGTTGATTAAGATATGTATATGGCTCGGCTATGGGGAATGGAATTTCTGATCAAGATATTCCAAAAGAGAATCACAAAAATAATTATGAGTTAATCTGGAAAACACCTTAAAATTTCATATGTGAACTACTACTAGAACAAGATATTAATAATCTCAGTAATCAATTTCTGTTACGTTAAATATATATTTAGTAAAATTCAGAATCGCTGAACAAATCAGTTAATATCACGGTCAGACCAAATCTCCAAATAATATCATACAATGAAATTACTCTTTTCATATCTAAAACGCTGAAATGAACGAACTTATCCTATATTACTATTGAAGATTTACACCAATGCGACATCAGTCGGAAGGACCGCCGTTGAAAATTTGCAAAAACACCAGGACTAACTGTGCGTTAAACGACAATTGTGTACAGAATTATTTAACTGTTCGTGTATGCCAAAACCTATCTAGTGACGACACTGTATGGTAGCTTTACCGTTCCGCTGCGTGCGGTCCTCCTGGAGTCGCAAATCAGCATACGGTAGACGTGCCGATATCACTCTTCAACCAGGACCTCCTGGCGTCGAACCCCGGACTGGAAAGCTGGACGGCGATGAGGTAGGTGGATGCTCCCTCGAACTCTGGACGGCGAACTATTCCCTGGATCTTTGCTGGTGACGAGTCCTGGAACTGGAACGTCATCATATCGTAGACCTCAACCGTACTTCACTGACGAAACCATATTCTTCGGGCTCGTCATTTCTTGTACAGTTATTTTCTCCAAGGGATCAGTTTATCAAATCGTATTTAACTATTCCAATTCGACAAGTTTGCAGACATAAATCTTGAGCAGTCCCGGAGCCCTTGGTGTTTCACATCATTCCGTCGAGATGGTCACTTTTAAAATGAATTTTGAAAGACTCTATTTTGCTGATTGTTCCTAATAAACAAAATTTGGTCTTTCCCGATTGGTGTAGCGTGATTTAACAACAACATTATAACAACTATTAAATTAACAAAACACTTTCCCTTTCATAGAAAAAACTCATGAATAAATGTAACAATACTACACCTTACAAAACAGTACAACTGTCAAAATAAACACACTTATATGCTAAATCTATGCAAAACAGTTCACACGTCAAACATTTGTAAAGTTTACATTAAATCAAGGATATTAATAATATTACTATGACATTTGCAAAATTGAAGTGTTACAGTATTCATTACTGAAATTTCGTATTTGACAAGCCATAGTATTTGACTCATGTGGTTAAGGGGTGTACACAAGGATGATGATGGCGGGGGGGGGGGATCGTTCTGAGAGTTCAAATTTTTGGGTGGTTATTTTCGGATTGAAAATTGAAAGCAATTTACGCGCCTCGCTGAATTTGCACGAGGAAAATCTGTAATTATAACTGTGCCGTCATGACTATTTTATTGTTTCGTCACTGCTAGTAAACTATTTTTAAACAGTTTCCTAACCTTATTTTCAGTATTTAACTTAGTAAAACCTGTTGAGAGTAATATTGAATGGTTTTATTACCTTTGTTATTTAATTAATTCATTCTCCAATAGAGTAGCTGCGATTTGTTTATTTAATAATGTCTATTTGTCCGGTGTTATGAAATAACTTCATGATAAATGTTTTATTTATTTATTTATCAAAGTGTATGTAATGTGTTATTTACGTATTTCTGTTTATTTAATCACTGTTTATCAATATTTTATCATTTCGATATTTTTCTCGTAACTTTGATTCCAATTAATTTTGATCTGTACTTAGAAAGTTACGTTTTTAACCCAGTGTCACCTGCATACCCGTGTTTCATGGGAGATCGTTTCTCTACCAACCGGATGTGCAATGATGTTTTGTGCGAAAGTTCTGCACACAGTTTGGCAACCTGTGCAGACCCACACTTTATGTTAATAATACGTTTCATGCTCGAAATATTTTATATATTTATAATTTTTTACAGTTAGAGTTGGATGCCATCTTGGAATAACATTTTTTTTGCCATTAATGTTGTGTGAGATTCATTTTTGAAAGTGTGACGTCACTAGCGCATAAAACATTATTTAATTATATTTTAGAGGCGATTATCGATTGACTTCTTGTATACTATTATCGCTTCTAAAATCATTCTCAGAAGGTATTCAATCGTTAACTCCCATTTATTCTGGGGCCGCGGTGGATGAGCGGTTAGCCTGCCGCCTCCCACTAAGGCGATCCGGGTTCAATCCCCGGCCGGGTCACTCCCGGATTTTTGCAAGTAGGAATCGTGCCAGTAGAATGATTTAGAGTCAGGGACAAGGGTTGTAGGTTTATTCGTGTATCTCTGTCAAAAGACTTTCGATCTTGCAGGCATCTTGCGTTCGCTGCAGGCATCCATGTCCCTGCCGTGGTTCTGGAGATGCGTTTTCATGGCGAGGCGGGAAATCGAGGAAACGAATGTATGATCTGTGGGCTATTTCAGCCCTTTCAGATTATCTTCATTTTGCGCAGATGCAACATTCAATCAGCGGAAAGGAAGTCTGCGACTGCGAGTACCAAGAAATGAAGGGCGCTGCTGGCAGGCTGGACTGTTGGACTAGATCCGGGAGTAAAAGTCGATATAAATTATTGTGACAAATAGACTGAGCACGTGCTAATAATGGGTATGAGTTAATTGACTGTAACCAACAGAGACAATTAAGAAGGGCAATAACTGTAGTTAAAATATACAGTAAATATTGCTTCGCTGTTAAATAAAAAAAATTGTAAGTGGATAAAGCTAATTTAATGCTGTAGATAATAGCAGAGTGAATAAATTACAAATCAAATTTAGTTTCATTTTTTTTTTTTTTTTAAGATCTCTATCCCTCACGAACTCAGATAAGTCTCCCAGGCGTCCTCACAAGTATAGGCTGTTCACGGTAAAATGAGCACTTTGGGAAGTCCTGCTTGAGATCTACTTGTATTCACGTTGTGTATTCTTCCGCCGCATATATGTAAAATTAATGTTGCCTTGGGCGTCATCACTTTATTCATACGTTGGTGAAGTGAAACTACGAAATTATTAGAAAAGTAATTATTTAACAAAATTGCTTATTTTTACTTTTCGGTGCATCAGTAAACACAGTAAACGAAAGACATAATTTAAGTTTTCAGAAATGGTTGCCTAATATTTTTTATTCGACGTTCAGAAACGGAACTACTTCCCATCCATCGTTGCCAACTTTATTGAGCGCATGTCACTCAGTGTGCCAGTTAAAGCATGTGCAGGTAGGGGCAGTGACTTTTTTATAAGGTTGATTTCAAAAATGCTCACTTTATCGCGAACAGACTTTAACAGTAGAATTATGAATTTCTCAGTGATCGGCGCCCTTGCGCTGTTTTATGGGCGTGTAAAATGTATGGATGTACTAGAATTTTCGCGAAGGTGCGCGCAGCTCTCGTATGTTTATGAAGTAAGAAAGGACAGAGAGTGCAGCAGTCCTTCGCTCCTTGTTTTAGCGGCCAAAGGAAGAGCGCGAACAAAAGCGCTCTCGCTCTACGCTGGAACAAAAGGTCGTTTGTTTCGCAGCTCGCGGAGCTTTGCAACTGTTTGCCTTGCTACACAATGTCTAGAGAAGAATATTTGCCACGCCTCTTGCAGACGTTAGCCACGGTTCAGAGCGAGGCGGCTGTGGTGGCCTGCGAACTCAACCGGAAATAGCGGCACTGGAGCCAAATAACTGACAACCATTCAAAATTACTCCGATTCAAATCATTTGCAGCTTACTGATTGGTAGGGTGGGCCAATTTCACTGACAAAGAGGTCGCTTTGTGGCGTTATAAAATGGCTGGTAAAGGCTATTCGCGGTAAAATGAGCTATTTTGAAAGCCCTGCTTCAGATCTACTTGTTCGCACGTTGTGTATTAATCCGCATTACATGGGCTTGGATCACGTTATCCATGCATCCGTCAAGTGAAACTGTGAAATTATTAGAAAAGTATAATTTTGTTCAAATCTACTCATTTTTACACTTCGGTGCATTAAAAAAACAAAAAAGCCAAAGAAAAGATAATTTAACTTGTCACAAATAGTTACCTAACACTTTTCTTTCCCATTCATCGTTACCAACTTTTCTAGGCGCATGTCACTATGTGCACCCGTCAAAATATATACAGCTTTGAGCAATTAAATTTTGCTATCGTTGATTTCAAAAGTGTCCACTTTATCGTGAACAGTTTTTAACTGTGAACATGTTAAGACGTCAAACGTTGTAAAGCTGTTTAAATTCTCACTACACATTTTTTGCCGAAGCACACAACTATAATACTGTTAGTAGTAGGGGCGTGCCGATTCTGAAACAAAGGGAAGCCACTTTTTTTATAACAAAGAGTTAAATTGGTTGACAGGACTAATCAAATAAATTGAAAGGGTTAATCCTTAATCCGATCTTAATCTGATCAAAAAATGTAATCCGATTTTAATCCGATGAAATTTTTCAATCCGATATTTCTTGTGTGCGAATTGATAAGTATATAGTTTGGTGCAAGAGTGTACTAAGGGACTTCATTTTCTTTCTTTCTGTGAGTTGGGGAGCAGCTCTGGTATGTCCTAACCCTTGGAGCTCTGGCACTCGGATGAGGTGGGGCGTGTTGGGGACAGGGTATATATGTAGTGAGTTTTGTGCAGGAGTGCTATAAGTGTAAAATTGTTTTGTGTTTGTAGTGATATTTGTTGTAGAAGGTGGTGGTGGTGGAATATAGGCATTTTTTTTGGTAGTTAAACAGAAAAGGGCGTATAGTTAACACACAAGAGAAATTTGTGAGTCTTTAAACAAAATATATTTCAAATGAGTTCTTCCTCTGAATACATAACACGAGAGAGGAGTATAACTAAGTGAATAACTTGGTGTCGACAAGTGCAAACCCACTAAACAATCACAAATCCTGTATGAAATGAATTAACGAGCTACAACAAAGCCAAAATAAATTAAATGGTTAATGAACACAGTAACAGGGTATTTGAAAAACTACACTACTTGACGCCTCCGAGTTTTACACGTGCCTGACATGATTTCAAAATACGTCCATCCGCCTATTAGACTGATGAGGAACTTTAGAAATGGAATTCACACATTAAAATAAATTAATTTATTAACACACATAAAAAAGACGTTTAATATATGTTCATTCTCTTGGGAGGTCGCTGCAGCAATGGCTTGGATATACCACTTACGTTGACTTATAAGCTGAATGAGGCATTGAGAGCAAACAGAACCTGTGTGTGCATCGGCCTACGTTTGATTATAGACTGAGATGAAAAACTTGGAAATGAATGAAAATACACAATGAAGGTTTCCAAATAAATTAAACGGCTAACGAGCACAAGTACATGACAATCACTAAACGAATTACAGAACCCAGCTATCCTGTTTTTTTTATAAAATGAAATCGTACAAGGAGCTCTCCAAAAACACGCCTATTTGATGTGGAGTCTGATGTATGAATGAGTTGAGCTTATGTCGAGAGCCTGACTATTTAAGTGGAGCATGGCCGATAGGCAACTGAGTTGAAATTTGCAACAAAAAATCTGAATACACGACGTCCTACAACAGACAACAAAACTATAATTTGTTTTTAATACTTACCTATATTTTTAATGCAAGTTTCAGTATTATAAGAATAGTTCACTTTTAACACTAATTTCTGTCGAAGCATAAGGAGATTCGGATGGCTTAATACCGCAACACTTTATAGAAACATACAATATATTATTTTTAATTTGCAAACTTGGTCGAAGAAATTTTTTTTTAAATAACGGACATACTACAAATTTTTCTATTAAGTGTGTGAAATTCATGGCACTAGTGGCGAAACGATAGTTGAAAATGTTACCAAGTGTCATTGACCGAGCTCAGAAATGTACTTGAGACAATAAACGCACTATATCGGCTTATCACACGAAAATTTATTTTTTCCCAATAAATTAAAACTTAAAAACAAATTATATTAAAATGTGTAAATAATATTGCTTAACAAGAATCACTGCTAGCACTCAGGCATATGTATGATATGCCTACACTCTCCAAAGCCTGCTGGCTGCTGCGACCGGTGGTGTCCAGTGTCGCGTGTATTCAGGGTGAGGCTTGGCATGAAAATAATGTGGCGGTGGACAACTAGAAGGGTGCACATCGGTCCTGCCTGCAGCTGCCCTACCCCCACCCCCAACCCAGACCACGACTTTGTGTGAAAAAAGAGTTCTTCTCCAAGGCCATGCACCCCTGCTATCGATCCAACACCACATTTCACAAAACCTTCCCACGGCCCCATCAAGGTTAGAACGCATTTTCCGAGGACTGCCCTGTCCACTGCTAGGCACCTACAACCCCGTCCCCCTACACCTGGCAGAGCGTGTTTTCTGGTGGTGGGAGAACTGCCCGGTCCAAGCACCCCGCCATCACTGTCGATCCAAGGTAATGCACCCTCGTGCAGCGAAGTTTGGACTCCTCCGAATGTGTTTATTTGTTTTCAAAATTATGCTTTACCCATGAATTGTGGACTCTTCCAAAAATCTGCCCTATCCGGTTCTATGAGAGGAATAATTATTCCCCTGACTTGCCATACCTGGACCTGGCCAGCAGCCTTCAAATCTTTATGCCAGGGATGTTTAAAAAATTCTCATATATAGATGCTCAACTGTTTGAACATTTGTTGCAAAGGAATATATTTTAACAATTCCCACTATTTAATTATTGCACATAATTTGTGAGAAAATGTACAAATACTACCTAATCCCGATCTAGGCGAACAACACGAATGAATAATCACATATAAATTCTCACAAAATGAATAAATGTACAAATACTAACCAAATGACTTGAATAAAAAGTCCATGCACTTCGTCGAAGAAAAACTATGAAATCAATACTAAGTTATGTAAATGTCTTAACACAAATGCAATTGATCGATCCGAAATAATTTTAACAAAATCTCCATCGAAAACGTATCGCAGAGAAAGTTAAAAAAAAAAAATCTTGTACCGATCACATGTAGACTAGCTTTGGAAATCCATATTCACGAATCCTAGCCAAATAACACACAGATTATCTCAAATATAATAGACGTGCACAAACTTCAAATAAACGGAAACAATTTCTACACTGTAAGCTATCTCAATAAAATGTTAGCGACTTCCATACTTAACACTCGTAGAGGAACACAATTTAAATGTCAATCATCTATTATTAAAAATAGAAATTATTTTATTAACACGTGTAAAGATGTTCTAACTCCTATCATATTTTATATTACTAAGGCTAAATACGCGAAAAATGGAAATAATTCGAAAAATATTGCTATGAAGACTGTGAGCAGATATATCGAGTGAGGTGTGAAACCTGAGCTGATAGATGAAGATAGTACCTAGCAAGTGTTGTGGGTTGTCATCGCAGCCAGGTGATGCAAGGGGTTTGTGCGAATGGGTAAACAGGATGGGTGACCGCTATAGGCTGGCGTGACTTTGTTCGCCTTGTCTATCCTGTAACAGAGCGCAATCTGATTAGGGAAAACCTCGCTCCTTTGTCAAGAGAATGCACCACCCTATCGAACTGTCTTCAAGCAAACAGA
Source organism: Dryococelus australis (assembly GCA_029891345.1). Lineage (NCBI taxonomy): Eukaryota > Metazoa > Arthropoda > Insecta > Phasmatodea > Phasmatidae > Dryococelus > Dryococelus australis. Next base: position 146,790,036 of record CM057000.1, read on the forward strand.
CTGTCTTGCTTGGGACAAGGGCTGCTACTAGCAATGCTTTAGTTTTATACATGTCCTGAACACATCCTAGCTGTAGGAATGCAAAATGGCAAACAATTTGCTTTCAGAAATAAACACTAAATTAGTTGATTTTCACAATAAAGGCAAATATAGAGTAAATACCATTTCTATGTGTTTTCAATATCTTGTGAAAATCGACAGCATTTGCTAATATCCATTAACTGCATTTTGCATTTGTCTTTAAACCTCGTATACTATAAGTAAATTATTTATTTTGTCTTGTTTTCTGTTAAGACACAAAATCGTTTACTCATTGAGAATCTCCATAGTCTTTAATGTTGAATATAAACGAATTTGCTATTCTTAGGTGATATTCACACAAACTGATGTCACAGTGAGAGAGTATTGTTTCCTGTTGTGGAAAGTGCTCAGACAAAGTGATTCGCCAATCGTTGCGAACAAACACACATGTTAAACCGATTGAAGGAAAAAGTATGTATTCAGTTCACATCCAGATATTTCTGCTCACTTCAAACATATTAATTAACTAGGTAATTTTGGTTTTGTTATGTTGATATGCATTTTTCAAGATATATATAAAAGTGTAATACCCACAAATTAAAGGTTCTTCTCACAAACTAACTGCAAAGCTACGACCCCTGGTGGATAAAGTAATAAAATATATTTCTTTTTTTTTTTTTTTGCAAAAAATTGACACCCTTTCTTTAAGATATATGATTCTAAACTTCCAGATCTGCAGTTTGGAGATAAATGAAGCACACATTCTCTTTGAAATACACTTTTAATATATCCAATTTTTCCAACAAACACAATATTTATTTACATATACAAAAATCACATTCTTCTTAAAAATATATATTTATATACAGAAAAAAAAACACTCAATCTTCTTTTCAAGGGAATGAGATTAGTAACATTTGTTAGTAGAAGTATTATCTTCTCTCTTATATTTTCAAATATATGTTTCTATAAAACTAATTAGATGTTGCAGGAAGACAAACTCGTTACTCTCAAATCTGTGAAAAGTTGTTATTCACAACAGTGAATTCTAGATGAGGTGTTCGTTCGCTGGCTTTTAGAATTTCAGATTAGTTATTTTAAGATGCTATATGACAGTTGATTGGTTCTCTCTTGATACGACTGACAGTTTAATCAACTTGTAGAATATATTATGTCATTTAACTAGCTCATTGGTGGTATTGCATTTAGCAGAGCTGCATTTATTATCGTATTAAGTGTAGTGTTGCAGGAAAAAATGTAGACAGGAATTCTATAATATCACACAAGGATACACCAGCCAACTGAATGATGTGCTGAAATACAAGAAGTGTAAGGTTTGTGGAGGAAATTTGACATACACGTCATACTGACATGAGGCAAGGCTCACAGATCAGAGGCTCTCTACATATTGGTTTTCATGGAACAGGAAATTTACACATTTCCAATTGTATTAAAACCTTGTAGCAAAAATATTTATTTGTGCATCGGAATGAGTGAAGATATTTGAGTGGCTCTCGAAAACAGGGTCTTGAGAGCCGATGGGGGTGAAGTAAGGCGAGTAATGAAGCAGCATCACATTACAAACATTCTTATCGCTAATAAATTTGGATTACTTATTGTATTTACCACTGATGGTGAATGGCTGGTATTGAGAGATATGCACATCCATTTTTAATATCAGTTGTAAAGTCCACCCGTTTCCACGAGCACTAAATTCTTCAAGTCTGGTTGTTAAGTAAGGCACTATGTTATTGTCATAAAGTTCACCAACATCGGATGAGTGTAGGACAAGGAGGGAATTACATTGAAAATAGAATGTTTCCTTAACGTCTTCCTCTGCTGTGAGGGATTTCAAGTACTTACACATTAGTGTTATAATAATTTTAATAGGTTGGGGTGAGATTTTAGTTAATTATATCAAAGGTATTTTGCACCTCGTGGAAAAACTAGAAAAGTCTGTGTCATTGTTAAGCCTATAGTTAATTATCCATACATCTGTTAGCCTGATGGTGAACGTGCTAGCCAGTATCTTATATCTGAGATTGGATGATGAACTTTTCACTGAATCTGGAGAGTCGGAAATCAAATTACTTTTCGTCCCTGAATCAACATATCGAATATTCGGAGGTAATTCAGTGGGTAGAGCTGGAAATGTTTAGTGTTTTGCAGAAAGTGGACTATGTGGAGCAGATTGTGGAGCAGATTGTGGGGCAGGCAGATTGTGGAGAATGTGTAGCAGATTATGGAGCAAATTGTGAAGCATGTGGACTATGTGGAGCAGATTGGGGAGTGGATTGTGGAGTGGATTGTGCAGCAGATTGTGGAGTAGATTGTGGAGCAGATTGTTGATGTGGAGAACCAATGTTGCAAGTTTTAAAATGTATATTTAAAGTATCACTCTGAGAAAATTGTTTTTGGCAGAAATCACACTGAAACTGTTTTCTTGAAGGTTTCATTCCACAGCTAGTTCTTTCATGTCGTTGTAAGTTCTGCAGAACTGTAAATTCTTTACAGCAGAAGCAACATAGCAAAGACTTCATTGCTTCCATACTATTCAAAGATTGGAATGAAACTGCAATGTGTACACCTTTTATAGGTAGTTATAGGCAATTGTATGAAGAAATTCACTTACATTATTCGTTTTAAACACAATACATCTTAAATATATAATGTTTACAGAGTTGTATGTATTAAATCACTTTAAAATTAGTAAAGGTTTATTTAAACATTATCCCACATACAAAACTTTATGTGCAAACACATTAGATTTGATTGTTAAATGCACACAAACAAAGTTTACTTAACATTTAATTGTCTGAATATGGGAATATTACAATTCATGCTTTTATAAAGTCAGTAAAACAGAAAAAATAGTTTCAAACCATTAATTTTGTTACATTTTTCTTACAGAATACATTTTATTATCACTGTGTATTTACAAAAACATTTTTTTTACATAATATATTTCCATTCTTTTCTTGGCCATACTTATAGTGTTTTCATCTGTTTCATTGTTATAATTTTTTTGTGTATTCAGGTGCGTGTAATATTATACATTCTGGTAAATCAGGAAAAGTTTCGTAGAAGTGCGAATACACTTCTTCGATGCTTGCTGGTAGACTTGTATTCGGACACATATAGTATACAGGACATTTTTTTTAGATATGGATAAGATATTAAATCATTACATTTTTCACTCTCTAAGGGATATTGGATATATTTGAAATGAAACAACCCATCGCATATCTCTCCAAAATGATGTATTATTCCATTAGACAAACAAGAGTAATTCACACTTGTGTTTCCATGGGTGACAGTTGGGTGGAAGAGATACATGTTTACAGTAGGAACATCACAAAGATACTAAAACTATTTATTTCCTAAAAAACTTCTAAATGGTTTACTCCAACGTGCAAATAACTTCCTAATATTCAATTTACACTTAAATTCCTGTATGCAAGAGCATGTGATTTCGTTCTCATCTTGGTAATCCAGCTTTAAGAAATATTGGGTTACACAAACCAAATACTTTTTATATTAATTTTCACTCATCCCAAAAAAATGCCGTATCACTCGAATAATATCTACAGGTGATTCAGGATGACAATCATCATAATCTGTTTCACCCCACTTAGACATCATTGCGCAAGTTAACATTAATTTAGTATTTTCCTCTGCAGAGAAAAGCATTGAATTAGATCTGGGGTTTTATGTAATTGTTTGAATGATGGGCAATTGTATTCTTTTTAAATATCTTTTACTTTCCCATTATACACACTTTCTTAAATGTGTTTTTCCTCGATCTCACCTATGTATATATCACTATTATATAGGTAATGTTTGCAAATATCTTCAATAATCTCATACTCCATACATCCACTCCCATTTTAAACCATGAAGATGGCTAGTACCCATCTATTAGTTTTCTTATATTTGGGAGTTAGACATTTCCAGTCAAATCGTACTTTAAAGCTGAATATGGTTGTATTTTCTTCCATATCAGTAATAGCTAATTCTTTAATGATAAATTTTTCTGCAGATTGAAATCCTTGTGCATTGCAAAACATCTTGTCATAGCTGTGGTTTATCGCCTACTGACTCAATTCATAATCTTCACCAGCTTATTGCTTACCTTATTACTTGCTAATCTATCATGAATTATAAGAGCAGAAGCTTGAGTATTTGCTGGAATTAGTGTATTTGCAATAATTTCAATTCGTCAATCAATTATGCTATTGGTAATTGTGTCACCTTGTTTGCTTACATCAAATACAAATAATGTTCCTCTGGTTTTATATGATTCGGGTTCTAGGATTGGTGAGCTGATTTTGTTATAATACATTTCCTGAGGCTTTGAGTACATATTGTAGCAAATAAGGAAATCCCCATGTTCAAAATTCAAATTTAATTCCATATAGGGGTAAGCTTGACTGTTTAGATACAGTTTAATATTTTTCATATCACAATTATCGAATAGTGATCTATCAGCTTTTAAATTGTTTTGTTGGTTTGTTTGAAAACAAATAATGACAAATCATGGTTTCTCAGATGAAAAACTTGATTTCACATTCCAAATTACTTTTTGTGATGTTGGTAGCATTGGAAATGTCTCCAAAGCCTACAATCCGAATGCAATATCTAGATTCTTCCCTTTTTCGATATATTTTAAAAACTTTACATGTTCACAAGTGTTAATTTCAATATGTGGCATTAGCCATTCAATGGTGTGTAATTCAAATGTTACATATTCCTTGTTATTAGATGAATCATATATGGCATTCAAATGTGTATTACTGAATAGAATAAATAATTCTTGTTTGCCATGTAATATCTCATGTTTTTAGTCCTCAATGAAGCCAAGTACCATACTTAATGATGTAACAACTTTGTATTTTCCACCTGGGTTTATTTGTAGTGTAAAATTATTATTACTGCTCCATCCAGCCATAAGCCCTGTATAAATATTGTTTACAGTTTCCAAGAGATAGTTCTTTATCGTGGAAGTAATTCCAACATTTCGTGTTTGATCAATTTCAACAACTTAAACTTGATTTCGACAGTAATGTGTAGATATCATAATTTTGTATAGCAGTCCTTATTTCCAATGGAAATGTATATGGACTTGTTTGGAATGGTTCATACACATCTATTTCCAAATTGGTGATTACATCTTCATAACTGATCAGTTCTTCAACATTAAGTACACCTTCCATTTCTATTAACCATATTTCCTAATTCCTTTAAAACTATTTGTTGCCTTGTGTTAAATACGCCGGTAACTTATTTGAAGTAAATGTTTTATGCTTGTGTTTACGTCCTTTTATACTTCCTTGCTTTGTAATATGTTCCATAGTGAGATACTTCTTAAAATAACTGCCTACTTTACGTAAATATTGGATGTTATTCACAATATCCATTTTTATTATAATGCATACAGAATACAACTTTTTATATACCTTTTTTAATGTAAATGGGTGATAATTTCTTCATTTCTAAAATTAATAAGCTCACTGTCTTGATCGACAATTGTAACAACTATATCATTAACACATTTAACTATTAGTGGAAGATATATCAATGTATTCAGTTTTTCAATTATTTTATATCCTGGAGACACCTCACATGTAGTGTATGAACAGCCTACAATATTAACATTTATACGATATACATATACCAATAATATTTGTATCTGTTTTTACAATTCGTGCTATTGATTAGCTGCATATACTTTCCATTCGTAACCCAACATATTACAATTGAATTATCTTCTGAGAAATCGATATTTATATTACTATGCATTGCACTACTTAGCATATTTACATTTCCACATAATCAGAAATGTACATTTTCAGATAATACCACTTCAATGAATGTTTCTAATCATCCAACTCATTAGATCAGACCAGTATCACAGTCTTGTAGGTTTGTTCCCCAATGTTAACCATTAATGATTGGTTATGCAAATCAATGTTTGGTATGCTGTAATAAGTTACGAATTCTATTAGACTTATTTGCCATTCTCCATCTAACTCCAATGCAGGGAAATATACCACATGCAATTGCGATGAATCTTGATTTAATATCTTGTAATTGACTTATTACTATTATTATTACAATTACAATTACTCATATACCCCACTTATAGTCAAAAAAATATCAACATAAATTACCACAATTGATTGTATGTATTTGGTAATTGTTCCATTTGGTAATTGTACCTTAATTGCACATTTTAAAAATAATTATGTATTTCAATTGGAGTATGTAAATCACCGAAACTGCCCTAACATAATGATTGTTATTTGTTTTTAATTAATGCAACCCAATGTGTTCCTTCGTTTTGTTTCGAATCCAAATTACCAATCATTACACATTCACAAAGATTTGGTTTCTTTGGTAAGTTGTATCTCATATACACATCTCTGAAATAGGGAATATCCAGTTTCTTTACAAATCCACTAATATTTTTGTTTATTAATACACATTTTGGAAGACTATTTAGCACTTTCTGCATTTTTTTTTTTTTTTTTCGCGTTTCGAATTTTCGTCCTTGTCCAACTTTATAGATTTTACAAATACATTCCTTTACATTTTCATTTAACTGTTCTACTAATTGCCGAAACTCCTCCAAGGATTGATCAAAGTGCTGTAAATACTAGAAATAGGAATGGAATGATTCCTCCTTCCTTTGTTTTTTGTTTAGTTTTACATTTTAAGCCCATGCCTTTTTTAACCTGTGTCCACATGACTATACAACAACCCAGGTGTGTAACTTTTCCCCTGTGGATGTAGACGGATTCTTCCTTATATTTGCTGCTTTATCGGCTAGAATTGTATCCGCTATATGTCTTTCTTTCAAATTGATTGTTCGATCATAAACTATATAGTGTTCTTTGCAAGCGTTACCCAGAGAGTTTATTCCTTGATCGTTCTGTCCCACACGTTTGGCAAGTTTAGTACCAGGTCCGCAATAATTGTATTTCGGTAAATACATTTCAAATGGTAAATTATTAATCAATGTATTCAATACACTGCTTCCTTTTTTGATATGTTAAGTACATGCCATTATTTTCAACTGAACGTGAACCTATATATAGAATTGCATTTATAGTTTTTATGTTAGTATGTTATAGTAGTACATTACATTAGTATGTTACATTAAGATATGTTATGTTATGATATGTTACATTATGATATGTTAGGTTATAATATGTTACATTCCATTATGTTATATGTTAGGTTACAATATGTTACATTACATTATATGTAATATTATCATACATTATACTATGTATTTGAGTAAAAATTATGACTATAAAACAAAATGTATATCTTCATGTGATTGAAAATGTGAAAGAAAGCATAATTGAATAGAAACATGGTATTATTTTACCATCAAATATACAATCTGTCCTTCTTCATGTGGAAAACTTGTGTCATTATGTCGCTCTTGAAACATCCAAATGGACTTAAATTTGAGAACATATATATGCTTTCTAAAACAATATAACAAGAGAAATATCGATATTTAGCGACCATTTTATTGTTAATTGAAGGAATGTTGTATTTCCCATTTACAAATAAAGCAGATATTGTGCCTCCGAATGAAGCATTGCTCAATTCCGTATTTATTTTTGACTATGTTTGGTGTGAACCGCAGGGTGAAATACAGCAATATTGTAGTTTTGGTCGACATTCAAATGTTGATTGTTTTTATCTATCACACAGTTTCGCATGTATACCAAAACATCATTTGCATGATAATGAAAATATGGTAATTGGGTTTAAAATGGACAATATGAATCTGCAACTTATTGGCTATGATCATGTTTTAGGCAATATGACATTTCCAATGTTTAAAGTTATGTGTTTTTACTGTTGGAAAGAAAAATAATGTTTTTTGGTGATTATACCAAAGCTTCCCTTATATAAAGGCATATATAGGTCTGGATTTGACAGTTTTTTATTTCCTGGGCAAGAATAATGAGTATTCCAAAGTTTGGACATAGCGGTATTAAACACAATCATTACAACAGTTCTTTAACCAAAAATTGGGATGGGAATTGTGATTTGAACAAACATAGGTTATGTAATTGTGGGTATTGGCTGTGCAAGATACTGATGCTGTAAATAAACATTATGTGGAAAACTTAAACACCATTATGCTAAATGTATTTAAATCGCAATCAAAGAATATTCAAGAGAAATTAATAAAGTTTGTTGATGGGAATGATAATGTTTAAAAAACACGAGTTTAATAGAAAACATTTTAACCAATATTGGTAATGATTTGCAGGGTAATGAATTTAGAATAGAAGAATGTTTAAATGGATTTAGTAAGGATTTTAATGATATGACAAACATAATTTTTACAACACAACTTGCAGAAATACAAGATGATTTAATACTTGTAATAAATGAAGTGATAAGTGCTAGTATTACAAAGCAACTTGTGACACAAATGGAAGGAATATATACTCGATGAATAGATTATTAACAAATATGGTTTAGTTACCCAAACAGATCTTAGAAAACAAAATAATGATTTGGTAACACAAATAAATGATTTTATTAATGATTTGAAAGCTAAGACTATAGCTAAATTAGATATTGTTTTAAGTAAAATTTATATGTTTGAAAAAACGCAAACTATTCGACCTATTGCAACAGTTAAAACACCAACAACTTAAATTCGTATATAAATAGTTTGAATTGTATGTAATATAATCAAAACGTGTTTGCCTTTGCTTCGGAATTACATAACATTATATCTGTAGTGAAGTAGAAATATTTACAAGCCAAATGAGCCCGAATGGAACAAAATGTTTTAAATGAAGAAATATTTAAACCTGTTGCGAGTAAAATGGATACATTGCATTCTGTATTGAATTCGTCTAATGAAACACCAATGGAAATGAAATCGGAAGAAGAAGCTTTAACAAAGAAAAAGCCAACTCTGTCTCATTTAACACATTGTTATTTATCTTTACAACAATAATCACTTATTCACGATACGACATTTGGTGTTTATCGAAATGGAAACATATGGTTACTTGGAGATTCTGTAATTAAGTTTTTATCTGGCAATAAAATAAAAATAGGTGACTATGTAACTGATGTGAGTCAAGGATTGTTCGATTTATTGTTTACAAATATTTCCAAATGGATATTCCAACACCGATTTGCAGAAATATACATAAAGAACTTGTTCGTCGAACAAATGTGAATATTCGTTCAGGAGATGAAAACCACCCGAAACTACGTTTAATAGGAGATATTGTCAGAAGTGAAATATATGAATATAAAATTCACACCCGGTATTCACCTGTATGTTGGAACAATCCTAATGAATTGGTCGATAGATTAAAACTTCTCATAGCCTCGAGAGAGTCTGGGAATAATTCACATACAAACGAAATTATTTATATTATTGAAGAGCTGAAAGAAGATGGTTATATCACCAATGAAGTTTTGTAATATTTCTGAAGAGCTTCATGCCCCTGCAAGGATAAGATATCCTAGAATAAGATTTATTACTTAATGGTTAAATGATCTTTTTCAAGCCGATTTGTGTGAAATGGTATTGCTTTCCAAATACAATAAAGAATACAAGTATGTTTTAACCATAATAAATGTTATTCGAAATATGGTTGGGGTATACTTATGAAAAACAAAAATGGGAAACATTTAAGCGACGCAATGAAGATCGTTTTGTAAGAGAGAATGCCAAATTTGCTCCAAACCAACAGAGGATCCGAATTTTTTTCTGTGCCATTCCGGAAACTAAGGACAGATTATGTTATTAATCACTACACAACATATTCGGGACTTAGAGCCAGTGTTGTGGAACGATACAATAAATCGATTAAGCAGTTAATACATAAACATTTCATGTCGAAAAGGACTTATAAATGAGTTGACATTTTGCCTGAAATAGTTCAATTTTATAATTCCAGATATCATAGAACTATAAATATGGCACCCAAAGACGTTACGGATAATAGTTCAATGAAAACAATTTGTCATCGACAAGAGAAAACAAAAGTTCAAAGTTGCCAGTATATACATATCTCGAAGCTGAAAGGAACCTTTGAGAAAAAAATTACGATTAATTGGTCTTATGAAATATTTAAAATTATTTCAGTTAGACAAACACATCCCAGTGTGTAATGCCTAGAAACCTATGACGTACAGCCCATAAAAGGCGTTTTTTACGAACATGGACTAAAAAAAGTTTGTTCTTTAAATAAATATTTGATTGATAAAATTATTAAAATGAAAAAAGATACATCCTTGGATCGATGGAGGGGTTTCTCAAAAGCACATGACTCCTGGGTTAAGAATACATATACTAAAATATTGTAATACAATTTTTGTAAAAATTATGATAGCAACTAAAAAATATTTTAAATAATATTTGATGTCTTATTTTATTTAATAAACCTCTGGTTGGGGTTTGGATGTGTAATCAATCCACTTGTTGATTGGATTATCGTTCCATTGGATTAACATTTAAGCTATAATCCACTGCATTTATTCCCTTTCATTATGGCATAATTTGTTGCATTTAATTATGACATCATTCACATTTAGGTGGTAATCTCTTACATGTTATAAATAATCAAATTGTTATCTGTGATAGATTCTTATTTGTAACACAGTCTGGGTGGGTTGTTGGTGTTTGCTTTGAAACTCATTTGGTATTTGTGAATGATTGGTTTGATTAGGTGTGTTTAAGTGTTAATTTCTGTGTTTGATTTTTAATTCACGTTTGTATTTGTTTCTTGTGTTCTTTAATTGCTTTTAATATTATATTTCTTGGAATTGGGATAATATTTCGTGGAATTTTACAGTTTAGAGACGTTTAGGGGATGATTTATTATATTTGTTTAATTCGTTGTTGTAATTTCCTGGAATTGAAATATATTTTCTCAGAATTTTACAACTTAAAGGCATTTGGGACCCGATTACATTTTAATGTTCTTTAGAATGTATTTGAAATGTGATATATTTCTTGAAACATGGATAATTGTTTCCTGTAAATCGTTTCTCGGATTAGATATTTATGGGATTTCGTGTTATAATGCTATAGTTCTAGGAAATAGGTTCATTTTTCCCAGAATTTTTCAGTTTAATTTAATTAATTTTAGTATTGTGAGTGTGTTTAGTTAGTATAGAGTGTTGCTCCCTTGCTAATACATTTAGATGAAATTCATTATTAAATTTATGAAAATGTTTTGCCAGTATAAAAAATTTTATGGTGTTAAATTCATAATTTTTTTTACAGTGCACACAAGTTTTACAATGTCGAGCGTCACATTATCTTTTTTTTTTTAGTGCATTTAAGATGTTAGATTTACCTCTTAAACAAAGGGTTTTCAAACTGGCCTTAAATTCCAATGCACTAGCGTAAGATTAATTTTCAATGTTATATTCTAAACGAAGTTCACTTGCTTTAAACTTAAAATATGTGGAAGACAGAGGAGGCCCGACAGGTCAGGAAACTCATTGCATAGTGGCTAGAGCTGTGGGGATGGTAATTCACACCACAGAGAGAAGTCGTCGGAGTGGCGGGGGTGAAGTTCTCCTGCTCATTGTGCATGCGTGCCTCCAGTATCAGTGTGAAGAGCGCTAGTGGGGTAAGAGAGGAAGTCGAGCAGATGAAAGTGGGTGGGTTTCGATAGTGGTACGCACTGTGGACAGCGAGAGTTTACTGAAACTTTTTTCATTCTTTCGCCGGCTCCGCCTCGTCCAAATCTCCTGCCCACGCACACGGCCTAAACTTTCGTCTGCTGTCCCTACATTCCGCATGTCTTGTCCTCCACTTCAGCTCTTGTATCCTGTCTTTCGCCTGCTAACCACACCCTGGACTCGCTACCTTTCTCTACTCTCGTCCTCGGTATCTTTTGTAAGCATTTCGCACTATTGAAAAGTATACGAGCGCGCTGCATTTAAAACACACAAATTATTTGTTTACAATAAATTTGGAACAAATTATTACTTAACATAGAATACTATACTTCAATGAGATTATATTATGTTTTCCTATACCATAGTACAGTTGCAATTCTAGGCTGGGAAAGTTACAGAGGAATCTACATGTAAAAAATATGCACAAATAATTTAGACAGGAGAGAGGTAATATGAGAAGCTGGTGACGATTTACAAAGGCAGGCTGCCACTTGCCACTGCGATAAGCTTATCGCGACTCGTGCATACCTGACCTTCAGCGGATTGAATAACAAGTGTAATAGTGGAGATACATACGTTAATGTTGTAGATAATAGCTCTGTAAATAAATTAAATGTCAAATTTAAGTTACTTTGTTTCTATTAGGACCTCCATTACTCACTAACTTTAATACGCCCCTCTGGCCTCTTGTAACAATGCATATTTTGCTGACATTTTATTGTGCGAATGCAGTAATAAGTAAAGTGGTCGCCTTGCGAACTCATAATGTACTGCATGTTTTGCGCAAGCGTAATATATCACCCAAGTTGGGCGCTAAGAATGTATTTAGTATATGTAGAGTTTGAGTATACACTTGCAAAGAGGATATTTTAATATCTTGGATCAAATTAATTGTCACCACTAACTGTGAAATCTGACCTGGGGTTTGATCTTGCCCAGCTCCACAGGACAGCTATTATTTAGCAACAGCGTAACACAGCTTATATATGTCTTACCAAAGATGTGACACTCAGGATCACATGTAGCGGCCAATCTCAGTAGGCTATAAACAACATCCATTAAACACTGAGAAGAAACAGAATTCGAAAAATACTACTAGCTACTGAGAAAGAAATAAACATATATACTTGAGAAAATTATGTTAGGTTTGATTTGAAAGAAAGAATTTTGATCCTGACACCATGAAATGAAATATGATTTGTGCAGATATTATCTAGCAATGTATTACATGTTTCAAAATTAGTTCTGCTTTTTGTGGCCGTAACTATGTATGTAGCCACTCTCGTAAGTATCTCTTATTAAAATTCAAAAATAATATATCTCCTTTGATAGATTCCTTAATTTCTTGCGAAAAATCATATTAATTAAATTAAATTAACTGTCTTTCTCAAACCAACTTAGTCGGGAGAACTAATGAGATATTGGCAGGGCTCCATATTCAAAATTAGGCAGAGCAACTTCGATATACTAAGATCCAGGATGGTGTAATGTAAGACAAAAGTATTTTCAGTTATTATTAATTAGAATTCTGATGATGTCTCTGCGTTGAAATTCTGTAAGTACTGAAAAGTATGGTGATGTAGAGATATGAGGGGATGAATATAGCAGTACAACTTACCTAAGAAGACCACTCAATATGCGAATAAGTGATATTCAAATTGCCGGTGGATAGCGTATGTGTGTGGGTGTGTGACAGGCCAGAGTACAGAGTGTATACTGGAGAACCCTTTTTATCTCTGTAGGAAGTGTTTTCATGAAATCTGGAAGGTCTGGGCGCCAATATTACACTCTAAGAAATTAATCGTAAATTTACCATACCAGTGTATACGCTTAGTGAGAAAGAGGGAATGGTGATTTTTCCTCCTATACATGCATTGTAGTGTTCCTACATTTTCTCAGTGAACAGTCAAATGCATAGGGAAATTCCCAACTTTGTATAGTAGCGCTGCTAAATATTCCTCTATCTGCAGCTTGATATGTGGTATTGTTTCCTACTGTGTATAGGTTAAAAATTTCCATTACAGTTTAGGAAGCTTACCAGAATTTTTTTTACAGTGTAGAGTGACCTCCTTTACTTTAAAACAACATACACGAAGAACACTGACACTTCAAACAAATAGCAAAACCAAGCTACCAGCGACTCTACAAATAACAGACAGTCCGTAGGTGAAGCAAACTGTTTAATTGAATATGCTTTGCTGTGTTCAGGGTATTCAACTCAAAATTATTACTCAGTGAAATACATAGCAGCTTTGCCTATTGCAAAATTGCAATCTTTTCCATATTTTTCAGGCAGCTGGCAGCTAAAAACCCTAGAAGTGCCAAAATTAAAGTGTTCTTTAGTGAGACAAAACTCTGAATCAGTCTTAACAAAGAGAATAAAGTTTTGCTTTGGCTGGCTATATGAAAGTGTAGACACACAAAATCTTAATCTGATGTTATCCGTCGTAAATAACAAGGGAGTACGGTTTGGATGTAAACTTTCTCTTAAGCCATTACTTCACCGCAGGGACACAAAAATTATATTTAAAAATGATGAAAAACATTCCATATCTCTGCAGTCATCGAGCCTTAATTGCTCAATAGCCCTCTTCTGTTGCATCCTCGCTCACTGCAGTGGTTATAATTTACTGATTGAGCAACATATTTGAAGACGATACCATCTTTCAACCACTTAATTAGATGGATACCACACATGGGATCAGGCAACCCTGGCTGCCTTACATGATGTTACACAGAAACCAGATGGAGACCAGGTCCATTCACAATGATAACATTTTCACTGATCATTCCAAATTCAAATTAGTACAGATGGTATATTCAAGAAAACATCTTAATTATGACGTTATACGTCGCTGCCAACTTAGGTGAACTGAAAATTTTACCAATTCGTAACATCATAATGCAAAATATTAAAATTTAAAACTGCTGCATATTAACACAATAATCAAAACAGAAAAAATAATAATACAAACGAAATTATATTTCATCTCAAAAATAAATATTACTTTAAAATAAGAACGTTAATAAACACGTATGTAAACATGCACGTAGCGATGTATGCCAACATGAATGTCAATTAGGAGAATCAAAACAGCGAGACGTCACAGTACTTAGCTGGAAAATGCCTAATCGCAGCAACATCTTGAGAAATCTTCGTCAGCTGGTCCCGGTAGTTATTGGCCATATCTCATCCCTCACAAGGCGCTCGGACCTGGAGTGCGCTATCACAGTCCATGTCATACCACTAGCAACTAACTTGAATGAAATTACTAAACCGCGTAGGTATCGAGGGCAAACATATCTTCCTGTAGTTCTATGCAGCGCGTCTTCGCCCCGTTGTCGGACAGTCTGCATGAATGGCAAGTATAGGCTGCCCGCGGTCAAATGAGCACTTTTGAAAGCCTTGCTTAAGATCTACTTGTATGCACGTTGTGTGCCTTATGTAAAATCAACATTGTCATGGGCCTCATCACTTTATCCGTGCGTCGGTCAAGTGAAACTGTGAACTTATTATGAAAGTAAATATTGTATAAATCCGCTCACGTTTATACTTCAGTGCATTACAAAATACAGAAAGTGAGGGGAATAACTTAAGTTATCACAAATGATCGCCTAACACATTTTGTTCGACGTTAGTATATGGAACTACTTTCCCATCCATCGTGACCAACTTTACTGAGCCCATGTCACTCAGTGCGCTGGTTAAAACATACGCAGGTAGGGGCAGTAACTTTTTTCTAAGGTTGATTTGAAAAGTGCTCACTTTATCGTGAACAGCTTTTACTCGACCTTGCGGGGAACTAGATGGCTAGAAGTGAAGTGAAGAGATCTGGACTGCCTTAACACCGAGGTCTTGAGAGCCAATGAGCTTGATTGAGGTGAGTATGGAGCTACGCCGGAATGAAGGGGCGGGGGATCGGGAGATGCCCGAGAAAATCCGCTGACCAACGGCATCGTCCGGCAGGAGTCCCACATACGAAAATCCAGAGTGACCCGGCCGGTTATTGAACCCGGATCGCCTTAGTGGGAGATCAGGCTAACCACTTAGCCACCGTGGGCCCCAAGATGGCTAGACGCCTTCTCAACTAGCCTACGTACTTATTAACGTCTTCAAACGTCGCGCAAATCACTAGACGGCTACTTCCTGCATTACGTCTTGCTTTACTATAGTAAACGAATAATAAATCCTCTTTGCAATTTAACCCAAGTACAAATAACTTCGTGGCAGATATTCAGAAAGACTTACAAACACTGTTAAACATAAAATAATACAATTTCTGAGGATAAAACGTCTTGCAATTAGCAATATACTAATTATATCATAAATAAAGTATAGCTTTAACAGATTAACAACAAATAAATAATTAAATATTACTTTATTACATACAGACCAAAAATGAACTGAAATAGCTGTGACGTAAATGCAACAGGTTTTTGAGACGTTACATCTTTCGCTTTCCGTTGTTATTTTTTTATGCAGAAAATTGTATGAATTAGAAGATTTGTAAATTATTCGCTTTTCTAATAATTTTATATGTATACTTGACGGCGACACATGAATAAAGTGACGAGGTCCATGGCAGTGTTACATTTGCATAAGGCGGAAGAGTACACAAAGTGCATACAAGTAGATCTTAAGCAGGGCTTTCAAAAGTGCTCAGTTTAACGTGAACAGCCTATGGAAGCAAGAGGGGACGGCACAGAGATACCGCCAGCTTACCTTGCAACAAATCATCGCAAGGCACTGATATAAGTACATAGCAATGTGTATCACAAAGTGCAGTAATTTCCCGTTCTTCTGACTGACAGACCAGTCGGTATAGGCTGTTCACGGTAACATTTGCACTTTCGAAAGCCCTGCTTAAAATCTACTTGTATACACGTCGTATATTCTTCCACCTTATGTAAAATTAACGCTACCATGGAACTCATTACTTTATTAATGCGTCGGTCAGGTGAATGTATAGAATTATTTGAAAATTAAATGTCACAAATCTGGTAATTTTTACACTCGATACTTTATAAAAACAGTGAGCGAAATAAATAATATAGGTTACTGCAAACGGTTACCTAACACTTTTTATTTGACGTTAAGTTATTGTACTACTTTCCATCCACCGTTACCAACTTTACTGGGCGCATGTCACTCAGTGCGCCCGTTAAAACATGCGCAGGCAGGAGCAGTGATTTTTTTCTAAGGTTGATTTCGAAAGTGCTCACTTTATCGTGGACAGAACAGACTTTTAACTGACATTCGGTGACTGATATAATGTTGATTCGGATTCAGTGGACCTGTCTCCTTATTGCACTGCGGATGTATGATGTGATGCAGCTGCCACAAACCTTGTTTACTGAGGATAGGGGATACATTCCTTTTAAAGGTACAGCCCAGTTGGGATTATATTTTGTATGCGAGACTTAGAAACGCTAAGTGCGTCATAGGAACTCGCGTGAGATTCCTCCTTGACTCAGCACGCAAGGCATTGAAATGTCGTGCAATTTTTTCGTCGGAAACGTGCCTCTGTGATATGTTTAGGGCCAACCTTGTCATGTTTTATTTCCTTCATTATTCTATACAATTAATGCAATAGCAAAAAATTAATCGGATCTTGAAACGCACACTTTAGTTCTTTCCCTCGCAGAGAATAAACGTTAAAGACGAAATCATATTCGTAACCAGATAGGCTTACTACAGAAAAAATTATGAACAATTTTTAAATAATGCTGTTACAATTTCTCTCTCTCTCTCTCTCTCTCTCTCTAAAAAAAAAAAAATAAATTAAGTGGGCTATACCAAGTTTGTTAAGGGATGGAGGTCTTAATCAAATAAAAGAATTAATTATAAATTCTTTATTTTATTTACAATAACTACAGCAAAATTCTCTGAACTCAAACTCTCACAATAAATTGATATCACTAACTGTTCACAACTAATTACTCCAGTTTAAAACAGTTTATAATTACCACAAAGAAATCAATTAAATAAACTAATTAAAGATCAGTCCCAATAGACAGTGTATCAACCTATTCAGATACTCTGTAACATACGTGTCGAAATTGACAGTTCGAATATTTATAATAAAATCCGTATTACACTTCCATTCAGTCCCACCTCAGTTCAGTCTATTATCTGCCACTCGCGATGTTCTAGAGTCCTCCAAGCACCCTCACGCACAGTAGGCTTCACTCGTCGGTTTCTACGCCCTCTCGTCCATTCACGCCACGAACACCTCACTCGCCGTCGTCCCGCAATCTCCTTTCGTCGTCCACACTCCACTTCACTCGCGCACACTCGCCAGGCGGCCTCCGTCAAAGACTGCCGGCCGCTGAGTTGCGGCAGTATATATAGTGTCTTAGCCCGCCACCTAGAATCTTCCCCAACTAGCGTTATGTGTCGCGGAGGGCTGAGGCACCAGCCAGTCTCGCCAGAACATTCTTGCCTCGTCGCTAAACGTATCGGAAACTCTAGCAGGCGAGAGAAGGTCTGTGGCTCCAGCAAGTCTCGCCGCTGTCAGTATTCACGGGATTCTCAGAATGGAGGCAACAGGCTGCGAGTGCATCGTTCCAGGAAGAGGGGAGGGCGAGGTGGGTCACCTCCCCACGGCGCCGGACAGCCGAGTCTGTGCCAACTACAGCATTTAACAATACATTGCTTTGATGAAGATTTCAACATAGGCGATTTAGGCAGACGTCTGGATATAATGTGTTGAAAAGCTAATAAATGACTTGCGCAGCAGCATATCCTATTGAACGTAATGTTACGTAAAACAAGTGATAGATTTGAAGCAAGTTAAAATTAATTAATATTCGAGAAAAAAATTTCTGAATGTAACATATTGTTACAAGAAACTTGAGGGGCGTATCTGAGTTCGTACGGGATGGGGGGTTTTAATAAAAATAGAAGGGAACTTAATTTGATTTTTAATTTATTTGCGTAGCTGTTATTTACATCATTAATCGATCTGTCTCCAGTATTAACATATTTATTTATCTGGAATACCGGCCTAAGTGAGTTATAGTACCGCCCGTCATTGGGGAGTTAGCCATTGTGTTTCCCGTCGGTATTGATTGTCGATTGCTGTAACGTAATAATCACGTGTACATATGACAGACATATCAGCGTGACTCTCACTAATTTGTTGTTCCATCTCACATAGTTTCTGACAGTTTGCAAATAACTTGTTTTATATTTCAGTTTTTAAGGCCGTTCCTTAGTAATCGAGTTAAGTCGTAGGTCTTATTACGTATACTGCCTCATTTTCCAATGCGTATCATCTCACAAAGTTTGTGAGAAAGGTTCGCTTCAACCAACAAAATATTGGTTTGTGTAGGGCCACAAATATACTGAGTTACCCCAACAAAATATTTCGTTGAGTTAACAAAACTTGAAAAGCAACAAAATTACATTTATTCGTCTAAAAATACACACTTCAAATAACAGAATTTCTGTGGAGGAGGAGGGGGGGGGGGGGATAAAATAAATTAAGTAAAAAAAAAAATGTATTTAGTTGAATGAACTCTATATATTTATTTGGCCACTCATTTTATTGCCTTCGTTCGAAAATACGGCTCGAGAATTTGTTTGTATTTTGTGTGAAGTTTTCAGCAGTAACAGTGTTTGTTAGTACATTTATTGATGCTTGATAATGGTATAATTATCCTGATAAAACAAGTTCAACAGGAAACTTGAAAGTAAGGCTGTAAAACTTGAAATACTTATTTACGCTTGCTGTCCGGCATTCGAAATGTTTGTATTTAAAACATTCACAGTTGCTCTGCAGTCACTTTAGTTGCAGTTGTTAAGGCGCACTGCTCAGACGCAACCCATCCAGGATTCAATGTACTTGGAGCCACGTAAATATTTACTTGCACCAACCAAATCTAAGAACAACAAATAATTTTGTTAGAACGACAGAATATTTCGTTGCCTCTATACCAAAATTAACCTGGTTGCGCCAACCCAAACGTTCTTTGATTCGACATAACCTTTTCCTCAGTGTACCTGGAGTTCAGATAAACCCTGCATAGGATCGGGTGTTGTATTGGAATATTGCTCCACCTTTGCGACCACAGTGGAATTCACGGCGTCCTTCGCAGAAGGGGAAGGCGTTATTTATTCGCGCCAAACTTTATACCATCCGGCTATACCTAGGAACAGACGGCCTCTTGAAAGACGCTTCATCACTGTTTTGATGCGTGGCTGTGATAAACCAAGATTGAATTTCTAGCTCGGGGTTACCGCGAGAAGTGCTCGCTGTACTTCGAACAAGGACTGTCACTACACAAGAACTGTATGCTTGTAATTCGCTACTGTACTGCTTCTAGCTGCTGCAGTCTGTTGCTTGGGCCAGAAACTAAGCTTTTGTACTCAGCAGCTGTTTGCCTAAGTCTATTCATTCTTTCGCTTTCTGTTTTTTTTTTATTTAATACATCGAAGTGTAAAAATGAGAAGATATGTAACATATTTACTTTTCTAATAATTTTAGAGTTTCACTTGACCGAAACTTTAATAAAGTGATGAAGCCCATGACAATGTTAATCTTACATAAGGTGGAAGAATACACGACGTGCATACAAATAGATCTTAAGCAGGGCTTTTAAAAGTGCTCATTTTACCGTGAATAGCCTATAGGTAATTTTTGGTCTGTACTACACACTGCGAAGCTCAATGACCAATGATATTACCTGTGGGTAAACGATTCGCAAACCGTTTTACTGGGCTCGCTCATAATTGGTTCATATAACTGTAGCCTAACATATAGCCTACAGCTCATTGGCTGAGAACCAAACAAGTGTTGTGCCGACTTAAGTACAGCACGCGTCATAAAATGTTTTGTTTGCAACGCCTGAAACCGTAAACTAAAGTGGGTCTGAAAGGGGATAAAAGTTCCTTTCAGCTTATTTGTATTAGCCAAGTGACTAGTGAACACAGTGAGTACATTTTATATTTCTCAATGTTAACACCAGACTCCACAATAAAATATCCTTTTTTGGTTATTATGTTTGACACTACAGGATTTCTAAAAAGGGCTCACTTTACCGTGAAAAGCCTATAGGAAATTACACTAAAGCGTCAACGTGTCGCATTCGTGCGCACTCAGATTAATAATATTCTACATAAGAACTATTTCTTTCTAGGTATTACCTACACACATGTCTTCTCTCTGCTTTGTTCATATTAATTATTAACGAAATATTATAATTTATAGCTAAAATATATGTATACGTTCAATTTAACTAAAAATGTGATAATTTTGTGTTAACAGAAGTTACTTGTCATACATTACATACATAGGAAACAGCCAAACTTCATACATGGATAGAGCTCCCGAGTATTTCGTGGATTGAGTTGGCGGCAAGCTACGCTGGACAGTCCTCTATACACTCGAGACTTTATCGTTTGCTTATTGGTTGCTGTGATCAAAAATGAGGCCTCTGTACAGGACTGTTACACACTTACACTACTGCTTCCTGCTTAATACTGGCTCACAGTTAAACAGGACGTGTCTAAAGAACTGTCGTCCAATCACAACACTAGGAGAAAATGAGTGTTTGGAGTCTACCTCGCCTCCGAATGAATTCGCGAAATACTCGTGGTTCTATACATGGAGAGTAGTTAGGTATAGTTCCTTCTGGCGCAGGGGCTGGGGGCTGGGGACACAGGGACACACGTCGCCAACAATGAAATTTACGTTTTTCGCACGAAAAACCGTGATTTTTGCACAGGAAACGGTCAAAAACGACCAAAATTACTACAACTTTCGTTTTTTCCCCTCGAAATTCCCTGTTTTTCCCTCTCGAAAGTGCCTTTGCTCAATGACCCCTCATTGTGGTTTTCGACGCATGTGGGATGTGCGGCGGTCTTGGAGCAGAATTTCCTGCTCTATCAACCTAACACTGGTTGGAAATATGGCAGCCATGCTTATCACTGGCTAGCAAGATTGCGCCCAGTGCTCAATCCAGATGACAGTTTTCTCAACGTGACTGACATTTGCACTGAAGGTGTGCAATTATGTGCAATCATAATGCAACCACTCCCAGGGCCCATCTTGGAATCGAACCGCCTGCTTTATCATTCCAGCACAGGGATTCCCTCGGCATGCTGCCGTGACCATCTTGGCGTATGTTCCAGGCACTGTGTAGCAAAATTGCGGTGGACCCCACTGTCTATCAAAATGGCGACGGACCCCACTGACTGTGGCTGTCTTAGTACTGACAAGCGACACTGTCTAGCCACAGGCGGGGCGGGCAAAAATGTTGGGGGCCAATGACATTTGGAAGCTTCCCTGTGTCACTACTCCCTCCATAAGTCTGTTCTGACCAGCACGTCGAACAATGCCACTGACTGGTAGCTGTGTCCCTAAGCCGAAGCCCCCTCCCGACTGGCCACCAATGACGTCTGGAAGCTTCCCGCTCTGTTCTCCCATGTCGGTGCTGACTAGCAAAAAAACATCGGTGTACGAAGCCCCAATGGGGCTGACTGGTGGCTGTCTCCCTGCCTCAGTGCCGCTGACTGGCAGTTGTCTCCCTAATACGAAGCCGCACTCGACATGTCTCCCTACGATGAAGCCCCAATTGACTGGCGACTGTCTCCCTAAGACAGAGTCCCACTCGATGGCATATGACGAAGCTCCACCAGCGGCCATGTTGTAGGCCAGTATATCGGGAAAACATTCCTTCCATAACTCTGTTCTGCCGAGCATGTCGGCCGCTGACTGGCGGCTGTATTCCTAAGCCCCAACAGACCAGCGCCCTATGGTGGATGAAGCCCCACCAGCGGGTTAGAGAAGCATCCCGCTGCTGACTGGCGGCTGTGTCCCTATGATGGAGCCCGACTTATGTCCCTATGACGAGGCCCCATCGCCAGCGCCAACGAAGTCTGGAAGCTCCCCACTCTATCCCCGTCCAATGCCGCTGACTGGCATACCTACAACAGGACGAAGAGTTATGTGAATGTCTCCCATGTATAGAGTGTTTGCAAGTATGTACTACTGTTATGGACACACCACATTCAAGGGGGCTGGTGTAATGCATGTCGGAAGGAGCAAAAGGAAAAAGGGAGCACTGATTCATTCCCTTAGAAACTCACGAAGGACAGAGAGATGTGTACTTGGAGCATCTGACGAGGTCGTGTCGATACAGGTTTGGCTAAAAGTCACAGTTCATTTCCTTGGTGCAGTGGTAGAGGTGTGCTATTCCTTTCGAGTGGTCCTGGCGGGGGTTGAGAATCTCAAAGTAGTAGTAGTAGTGGTAGTAGTTAATCTAACAATATGATGGTTTAGTATAGGTTGGCCGGCTCAGTTGACATTCAGACTTTTTCGATGATGAAGGACAGTTGTTTGTGTCGCTACTGCAAGAAGACCTTTTGTAAAATATGCCATGCCCGTCGACATGAGACTGGTTGCCCTCACAATATGAAGTATGCTTATGTGTATTGTAAAAAGTGCCAATCAGATTTTCGACGACATGATAACTTCAAACGACATATTGCAACATGCAAAGAACTTCTTCCTGTATGTGTCATGTGTCAGTAGGTTGTTGCTGATGTTAAAGCATGTTATATTAGGGGGGATACCTGTGAACAAACCGTCAACTACATTAAAGCCATCATGGCCAACCATGGCAGGATCAGCTCCATGGAACTACTGTAACAGGACATTTGCATGTGCTTACACTGTGAAGAGACATATGAAGCATAAAAGTAAGCTGACTCCATATCGCACAGGATATCATTGTGATAAGTCTCAAGGTTTCTTCACTCGTACAGATAGTTTAAAAATGCATATGAAAAAGCGCAAAGACATTGTTCCTGCTAAACCACAAACCTGTGACGATCAGGTGCCTGCTGTATCGAGTAGTGGTACATCAACTTCCGACCTGCACAATCCTTCGGGGAGGAAAGAGTGTGACTATTGTGGTAAGATGTTTAGTAGAAATAGCATTGCGCGACGACATGAGAGATCTACCTGCATACCAGAACCAAATATACTACCTAATTGAATTGATGTTTAAATCCCACTGACTCTATATATATATATATATATATATATATATATATATATATATATATATATATATATATATATATATATATATATATATATATGACATGTGGGATTGACGGAATCGTCAGAGTGTTTTTGTTATTCGAAGAGTGAACATCGAGTATGGAGCCTACTTCAGAAAGCCATTACATAAGTCTGGTTGTACTAACAACACAAAGCAGGCTACTCTGATATGTGAACAGTACAAGTCTCGATTTGGTCGACATGACTGCTTAAAAAGACTCCTTGCATCATGTGGTGGACTCTCTCCCATACCAGCTAAGCAATCTAGGTCTGCAGTGGATACTAGCGCACTCCCACCATCGACAACATCATACCCGAACATTATAAACAATTCTCCACAGACATGGTCTGCACCTGCTATATTTAATACTACGCAGTCACCGTGGGCAACACCTATCTTGAACTTGTACAATTCTCCGAAGAAATCGAGATATTTACGTTGCTACTGCGGCAAGGCCTTAAGTACGCATTAAAGTACCCGTCAACATGAGAAACCTGGAGAATGTTCAAAGACGACGAGCTGGGGCATTAACACTACTCAATGTTAAGTGTGGTCACGAGTTCACATATTATCAAACAACAGGAAGCATTGCAGCCGAATGGTAACTCAAAATATATACCTACCTGGAAAAACTATACAGAGAGGCGAGGAACAGCCATATCAAAAATTGTACATATGAAAAACTTACACCAGCACATGCTGCAAGTGTACCAAATGAGAATGGGTCCATACTGAAAGAATCTGCTGTCCGCGGTCTAATGATGACGTATGTTACAACAGGTATGGCGAAAGATATTTGTACATACCTTAAGCATATGAAGCAGAATATTATAGATCAACTTAAGGATGAGATGGAAAAAGAGGGTGCATTAAAAAATAATATATGGTTAGAATGACAATATACCAAACCAGAACCACACGATGACGAATTTAGTGCGGGAGCCTTCAAGACGTCGAATATTCCTCTGCATCACACACACGACATCGAAGATAGTGTTGAAGCTATTATACAGAAGATTTGCATGGAGCAAGAAGAGTACATGGGAAAGGGTTCCGGTTGGACATTACGAAGGATAGATCGGCTACAGTTGAGAACGAATTCATACAGACCATTTTGTAAGTAGGTGCATAATCTACTACAATGGGATCTTCGACCAGCAGAATGAAATTACTACAAAAGCAGAATATCACACATTGTGTGTGTGTGACATCACCACTACTACTACTACTACGTGAGGGTCAGCCCATAGGAGTCAGTCAAGAAGGGTCAGCCCAGAGGGGTCAGTCGTAGGGGTCAGCCCAGAGGGGTCAGTCGTAGGGGTCAGCCCAGAGGGGTCAGTCGTAGGGGTCAGCCCAGAGAGGTCAGCCTGGAGAGGTCAGCCTGGAGGGGTCAGCCAGGAGGGGTCAGCCCAAAGGGGTCAGCCCGGAGGGGTCAGCCCAGAGGGGTCAGCCTGGAGGGTCAGCCCAGAGGGGTCAGTTGTAAGGGTCAGCCAAGAGAGGTCAGCCCGGAGAGGTCAGCCCGGAGGGGTCAGCCAGGAGGGGTCAGCCCAGAGGGGTCAGCCCGGAGGGATCAGCCAGGAGGGGTCAGCACTGTGTACGACCTCCAGGATACTGGCATATGTAGTGCAACAACAATTTTCGTAGAAGCTATAATGTAAAGACACCCTTCACTCGAGACAGTGTCGGACTGACACACACTATGGAATAAGCGCAGTTGCCTCCAGTCCAGCTGGGTGAAGGGCTGGCACAATGCTTAAATCTCGCTGGTGAACTGTGTGTTAGCAGGTATAGAGCTCAAAAGCTAGTCCTAATATATATACCCATGCTGCTACTGTGGGAAGAACTTCAGTTTTGTTTCGCATGATGATGGTGCAAGGTGATGCTGTAGAGCATACCTCTATGGCTGTACCTTCCTTCACATTTGGAGGAAAACAGTTTTTCTCGTGTGGGAAGATTTTCAGAAAATGCTGCCATGCTCATCGTCATGAGAAAAGTAAATGTGTAAAAGGACCAACCTCCAGATGTGATATGTGTGGTGCGACATTTGGTAGAAGCGATAATCTAAAGAGACACACTGTTGCATGTAACACACCTTTGCTTGACACGAGCCAGCATGACAAGCTTCCTCCTGATTCTTAATATAAACTAAAGATAGTCCTAGCGCCCATAACATTATGCAGGCCTGCATGGTGCGAAGAAGGAACTATGAGAGTGCACGAACCATACAGATCGTCAGAGGTTGTACTCCTACACTGATAACAATTAAAATGAAACACGATGATGCTAGCCAGGATGCTGAGAATGGCAAGTTTTCTGAGAATGACCATGTGACCTCCAAGTCTGCTGGTGATGATGCATATTCTACTGATGAAGACGTGCCGCGAACGCGTGTTGCTGAAACCTACTTGGGATGGAAGGAATGTGGATTCGAACCTAGTACACCAGTCCAGAGGTACCTCACAAACTACCCAACATGGAAGAATAAAATAGATGCTGACGTATTGTGAACCTTCTGGCTACTCTGAAGACCCCAATGACCTAGTTGATAGACTATGGAGGTTGGTTTCATTGCAGAGCAGTGAATATATCTCTGTCATTGGAGAGGTAAATTCAATTATTAATGAACTGAGAGTTGGAGGCTTTATTGAATGATATGTGTGTGATTTGGGTATGAATATAAATAAATAATAATATCAACAATAAATGTGTTTTTTTCCTAACATCTAAGAAACGTACCTACTGCTATTAATGTTAGCTGGTGTCTTGCTGCACTCGCTTCCCTATGAACGACACTTGTTATGTATAGAGGTTATCAATGCTGGTAAACACAGTGGACTGCCTAAATAGTATTTCCAATAACTTTGATACTGCAGCATCTCTTCAGATGTCGAAGCTGATGGCGTTAGTGTTTACGACATAGCTGCCCAATATTGCAGTGCACCTACCTTTGTTGTGAAGTGTAAAAATGACCTGTTTAGTACAATTCGATGCATGCATCGTAGTTATCACCTGCTTGACAGAATAGCAAATAAGTTTCCCCTCCGACCGAGACAGTACAGAGGCACACGCTACCAAACAATACAAAATGTGGACAAAAGTGCTCATTTTATTGTGAACATCCTCTTCAAAGGTAGCCAGGTGTGGTAGACCGATGGTGTAGGCAGCTGTAGGCTGCAGCCACCACCTGCTCTATAAATATGATCTTCGCACTGCCTAGCAAAATGGAGTTGGGTGGTGGGCGGGCAGCCAGTACATCGTCGACGAAAATGGGGGCCAGTGCCAGTTAACTCTGAGTGAGTGGATAAATGCAATGGTGGCCGTTTGGTCAAGGCATCGGACTGGTAACCCAAGGGAAGCTGGTATGACCCCTAGCACCATATTCCACACATTTATTCTCCATCAGCCTGTCGTACGTAGCATTTTGCATCAGCTTGTAAAAGTCCTGCTCGAAGGCATGGCTGAAGATGTACAACAATATGAACACTGCCAGGCTGCCACATCTTCGAGTGGGATTTCTTCAAGCTCATGAATAATGCAACATACAGCAAGCTGATGGAGAATAAACGTGTATGAGTTCGTGGTACTAGGGATTTTTGCTGCTACCCTTGGGTTACCAGTCCGATGCCTTGACCACACGACCACCATTGCAATAGTCTTGCAAGGAGAGGAAATAGCGTACATGTCAGACAGGTAATTCTCACTCGCCAGACATGACATACATTTTTTTTTGTCATAACTGTCTCTCAGTGGTTACTCTGCAATTCAATTTTGTATTTGTCTCTGTGCCAGACAAATACTAAGAATGTGGGCATGTGTTCTTATCACTATGGGACACGCAGATTTAGTAGTGAATAAAAATATATTAATGTATAAAACAATTTTATTACAAGTTATAGCATTCACATGAAGTTATCAAGGTGTAAATATATAAGTTTTAATTACTCTGGCACCGTTAAACTGCTGAGGTCTCTCTCTCGACACAAAGTTATACACATCAAAAATGAAAATTTTGCAAAGCTGCTTTAATGTCTCTGCCGCTGCGAGGTTGGATAAATCTCAACGCAAAGTCATATACACATTAGACATAAAAAAAATTTACCAGTTGCTTTAAGTCTCTGCCACTGCGAGGTCTGGTAAAACTTATACACAGCAACCATGAAGTTAATCTCTCTACCACCATGAGGCCAGGCATGATGCAACACTTACACTGAATAAAAAACTGCTTTAATCTCTCCTTCGATGCTGTTGGCATTAACCTACTGAGGTCGACTTCCACACTGGAGGTGGCAGGCAGTTTCTTTTCTAGACACCGGCGATGGCGCCAGGCACACGCCGGCGTCGACGCAGCTATGCATCGATGTAGTCGCATCGACCTGGCGGCAGCAGTGTTGTTGGCTGGAACAGCGTCAACACTCACCTGTAGATGGAAACTGAGTTGACAATGACTGCAGGTCGAAGCTTGGAAGCTGCTTCTTATACATACTTGGCAGCAAGAGACACGTCACAAGTGAGTGGATAACACATTGTCTTCCATGTCACTGCTCCACATTGCATGATAGTCGTATGCTGTACAAGACTCGATCCAGCGGGTAATTCCAGCAGGGTGGTTAAGTGCAATTGTCCACTGTAGCCATACCTTACAAATAGTCTCTTCGTTTGCACGCAAGCGGCCGCGGTACAAGGCAGCTCGGAGTCTGGTCGCAGACTGGACATGCGAAAATATTGTAGTGTGTTGAACTAGACATTCCCCTTCTGTTTGACTCACCCAGTTCCGGTACAGCTTTCCCCTTGTTCCAGGTGGTTGGAATCAAACTCGGCAGTAGCTGATCGTGATGCATTCGTACTTGCTTATGTCCAGATGCAGTGTACATAATGAACGAGTCACTGCTTACATCCATCGAGAGAGAGAGCCAACGTCTGCATTTTAACAAAATTCGATAACATGCATAGTTTTGCCATTAGCTATTGGCTTGATACCACCATACTTGATATGAATTTCAGCATCGTTCATCATCACCATATCTGTGTATGATATTACTTGAATGTAGCGAGATGGTAGCCTCACTCTGAATATGCCCCATCCAGCTAATTTTCCATAAGTAGTCTCGGCCCATTGGAACTGTGTTGCTAGATAGCATTTCCCGATTGTATATTCAGTGAATACCCTGTAGACTGCTTTCCTGTTCAATTTCATCAGTAACACGTCCATAATGAATGTGCTCGGTACAATAGTCTGTACTTATCGCCAGATGAGTATTTATACATGGTCGCCTGCAATATTCCCCTCCCCTTAAATTACACGATTTGATGAACCTCTGTCACACAATCTCTCCCTGAGGCCTCCAAGAGCCCACTCTGAGCCCTGCTGAGCGCCTGTCGATCTCCTGTTGAGCCTTTGTCGAGCCCCCTATGACCCCTGTTGAGCCCTGTCGAACCCCTGCTGAGACCCTGTCGAGCCACTGACGAGCCACTGTCGAGCCACGTTGAGCACTCTACAAGCCCCTGTCGATCCCCTGTTGAGCTGCTATTGAGCCCCCGATAGCCTGTCTGCCTCTATGTACTGAGCCCACTTACAATCTCCACTCTTGCGATAACTGGAGAAACATGGCAAGTGCATCTGTGTCAAACAGTCGTTCGTCGGGAGCTGAGTTCGAGACTTGACACTATTCTCTTTCATACTTAGACAAAATCTGGTAAGTTTTTTCTAGTGATGAAGATGGACCTAATATTAGCCGGGGGGGGGGGGGTTTGTTAGATGAATAAAATAAACATAATTTCTACAATTTACCTTTATTTATAGACATGACTGCATACTAATATGCTCACTTCATTCGAGCAAAAAACAGACAGAACACTTCCTGCTATGAGCATTCCATGCACTCTTATTCATATATATAACACACAGCAGTTAGCACAAGGGTAGACGGGGGCAAGTGTACAGTGAAGCATGACATCTGATAGCGAATGTCTTATTTGCACTTGCTTCACGACGAACATTTCCTTTCTTGTTATGCCTATCGCCGCGGATAAACACAGCATCGTAGTGGAACGTATGAGCTAAACAAGCAAGCGGGTAAGCACTACATCTCACAGTGGAACGCCTTGTATGCCAGTCTGAAAAAGCAATGGCTACTTTCATGTCGATGTGTCCATTACAACTTTTGCTACAAGTATTTCCATAGTAGTAAAATTGATACCGTAGCGACTCTTCAGGAGTAAGTCTTCAACCATGTTCATATGGCAGCAGAGTACGCAATCGCAATGGTAACATGGATACCGTTTTGCTTCTAGCGGCTCTTCAGGGTCACTTGCTGTAGGCCGTGTTACAGGTGACAAGTCTTCAACCATTGATTCCATCTTCATGTTGTAGCAGAGTACACGATTGTAGTACATGAATGTAGTTGTAATGCTGTGTTTTTTGCCACACTCGCCGATGCAATGATGCCTGTTTTACATTATGTATGTCTATATAGTATTCACACTGTATGCTAGTTTGCATTGCTTGTCTCCATCGATGACTGCTGGCTGCATAATGCATACGTCGGCATAGTTGCTGGTCTGAAATATGTTACCTTATTGGATCGTTTGCTGTTTAGCCTGCGAATTTATTCTCTCAACTTCTTCATGTCCATGTTCAACTTAGTCTTCATTCGAGTAATTCCTGCTGTGAGCAATCAAGCCACACACGTATTCCCTTATACAGCATTGCAATTAACACATGTCTTGTAGTTGACTGCAAATGAGCAGTTACTATTTTCTTGGCACTGGTGTGGATGGCTGATGTCTTGCCGAAATACTTGCAGTCGCATCTTGATGAACGACGAACATTTCCTTTGCACTTCTTGTTATGTCTATACTGGTTATCACTGCGGGTAAACACTGCATCATAGTTATCACAGTAGAATGCCTTTGGGCTGCACAAGCAATGGCAACTTTAATGTCATTGGGTACTACCCCTATACTAAAAAGCTATTTCCACACATTGGTACCTTAATGCTTGCAGCAACTATTCATGATGTTTGGCACTGGTCCAGTTAGCGAATGTCTTGCTACACTCGCTTACAACGAATGACAAACCTAATCTTTACATGTCTTGTTAACACAGGGTACGAGGTTTAACATGCAATGGCAACTTTCATGCCGGCATGTACTACAACTTGTACTAAAAGTATTTCCACAATAGTAGAATCATAATGCTGTTGGCGATGGTGACACATCCGGTAGGTCTTCATCTATTGTAGCAGAGTACACGGCCATAGTAGTCGTAACGATTCCACTCACCAATGAAATGTCATCCATGTTTACATTATGTTTGCTTAGATACTGTTCACACTACATGTTAGTTTGCATTAATGGCTGTGTGTGGTGCAAACGTCAGCAGGGTTGGTTACCATATCCAGTCGATCACTGTGCGATGTTGTCCTCTCAACTTGTCATCTTTCTATGTTGTTTTGCGGCTCGCTCCCGTTGTCAGCTCCTGGTGTGTGTCTGTAATGGTTGCACTACCATGACAGCCAAGAATCTCTCTTTTGTCTTGTTGCAGGTATGTGTTTGTAGATCGATTTCGTGTCGTGCATATTCGAGAAGGTCTTCTTTAGGCATGCGGGCGAACATGACGTCGTGTATTACAGCATTTACTAAAGGTATTTCCACACTGGTAACATTGGTACCATAATGCTTGTCAGGCTTCTTGCTGTTGACGACACTGGTGGTGTATGGTATGTCTTCAACAAATGATTCCATCTGTAGGTGAATGTAGCGCTCTGCTTCCCTGCCACGCTCGACGACCAAGTGCTTTTAACGATTATCACTGCATGGTTCGTGTCTTGGGTTATCACAGCGTGACCTGCTTGTTGACTGGTAGGTTGCAAGTTTTTGATGGTATGCTGGGCTGAACATGCAATAACTACTTTCTACTGACTGCATGGTTGCTGGACCAGTTACATTATCTGACTGTTCTCCATCTCTAGCCTATGAAGTTGGCCATAAACTTTGTTACACTCATTCATCTTACACAGTCAACTTAGTCTTCATTCGAACACTTTCTGCTGTGTGCATGCAAGGAACCCATTTATTTCGCCTGCACTGCACGGGTATTTGTTGTAGTCGATGGTAAATAAGCAGTTACTATCTCCATGATATTTGGTAGAGGGTTTGTTAGCGAATGTCTTGCTTCCCAGCGAGTGACATACATCGTCTATTCACTGCAGGCAAACATGCAATGACTACTTTCAAGTCGCTGTACATTACCACCGATTACCTGTGAAATGATTGGACTCTCTACGAGACTTGAACCTACGATACTCTATTTTCAATGGAATGTCTCCACTACCATTAGGGTACATGTGTTAGTCCCTTTCAATTGCATATGTAACAAGTATGTATGTTTTGTCAAGGGTGGTGGTGATGTACTTGCAGGTGTCGAGTTGCTTTCTTGGTCGGTAATAAATACCATGTGCAGAAAGGCATAATGGTCATTGTAATCTCTGCTTTCAGCGAATTCATGATGACTGTTACGAGATGTGCTCGCAACCTACAGATCTTCACTCCTACGCCAGTTAAGGTAACCCTCTGCTCTGCATCTTCTAAAAGCTGAGTATATACATAGTCGAAATATGTGTGTGTTGTGCTACCTCCTTACTCTTCACTAAAAGGTTCGTACATTTATCTCGAGCTATTCATGGGTAATTCGTTTCGTAATGGAGCTCACAGTTATAGCTATATAAATGGTTTGTGCACAAAATCTGTACTATTTGCTGTTCTTGTCCCAGCGCGTAGTGGTGTCATCTCTCTTGCATGGTTTACATGTAGTTTCATATGTACATATGGTTCTGTCATTAGGTACTGAATTCCTTTCATAAAGGCGGGATATGCATGTGTGACTCGACTAGTCTGCCACCCTGGTGTATCTCTCATGACTAGTGTTATTCACCATCCTTCCACTTCCACTGTCGATCGGCTGCTTGAGGTAGCCTTACAGGTTCTCACATTGCTTGTGTGGTAGGTCGGATGTGTTCTGCTACTAGTATTGGCCAGTTTCATTTCACTCGGTTCATAGGTCTTGGTAGGTAATATATTGCATATGTGGAAAGAAGGATGGTCATTGCTTCCAGTGCGTTCACAGAGATGAGGTGTAGTTTTCACTGCTACACCTGTTAAGCTAAACCTGTGCTCTGTGTCTTCTAAAAGCACAGTATATACATAGGTGAAGCACATGTGTGTGTGTGTGTTGCGATCCGTCCTCCTTGCTCGAATATATTGTTTTATTTTAGAATCCCTGCCAGGAAATTCGTGCGTAGGCTAGCCCCTTGTGGGACTCGCCTTTGCCGAGATACCAGTTGGATGGATCTCGAAAAGAGTAAACTCTGTGGAATGTGTTCTGCCCAGGGCGGTTTAGACATGTCTAGCATTGGTGATGGCTGCGACAGTGCGAATTTATGCGAGACAGGACAGTTTAGCTGTATCTAGCATCGGCGATAGCTGTAACAGTGTGAACATATGTCCTTCATTACACATACTGATATCTCAGTACATGACGAACCATGAGTGTGTGTCTAGAGACCAGTGATGTACGAACGTGCTACTACTACTAAAGACTTGTGCCCTTGTGGTGGGGGACACGAATTAATTGAAGATTCGGTACATCAGTGCAGGTTGGAGACAGAGTATGTCTAACACATTGAATGTACGGTACACGAGCACAGGCTGGAGACAGGCATGACCATCTGGAGCATTGAAGGCTCGGTACACGAGTGCAGGTCGGAGAATGCATGCCGCACAATGCAAGTAGGGTCGGCCACTAGGGTTGTGTGTGATGGCTGCATGTGATGATTTCGTTTCGTAAGGAGCTCGTTCCAGTATACTGACCAGGGTCTTGTCTAGCATCATTTCACACATGCTTTGTGCTTGTATGATTATGCTGGTTGACAAATACTTATAACTGTTTTCTTTTGCATCAATATGTTGCCCCTTAGCATTCGCAAACTTGGTTGGTTGGTAAATGCTTATTTTTCATCGGTGCCTAGTGGTGTCATCTCTCTCTTGACATGATGGTTTCGTTCGAAAGGACGGGCTGGCTGTTTCTGGCATTATTGTAGCATCCAGTGCTTGCACTGGTTGGTAAGTACTACTTGAATTCCTCTCATATATGTATGATTTGGCTGGTCCCTGGAGCCCTGATGCATTCTATCTGCTAGTGTTCTGTGCCACCCCTGACGAGACCTGCACTATCGGTCTACTAGTTCAAGAATTATGGAAGTGTGCTTAGGATGTACTTGACATGTGTGTGGTGCGACTATAGCCTAGTGTCTGTTGGCATGCTTTTCTCCATGTCGCGCAGGTGGAGGCTCTTCGAGACATAAGGGCATTTGGTGAATGGATCTCGGAAAGAGTAAACCCTGTTGGAATGGGACAGTGGTGGAATGATAGCACATGAGACTCGGCACCTCGCCAGGTGAAAGCTATGGTGGAATGCTAGTATATGAGACTTCGAATCCCTGCTGGGATGCGAGGTGAAAGGAAATCCATGTGTATAAGTAGACATATGATATATTTGGCCCTGCATCCCTTCTCGTCATCTGCGGTGATGCCTATGTTATGAATTTGGAAACTATGTGTTACATGGTTCGTGAATTACAGCCAAATATGCTTCTGGGTCAAACTTGACTTTGTGAGCCTTCTCGTCATCTGGGGCAAAGCCTATGTTATGAATTTGTCAAATATATGTTACATGGTTCGGGAATTACAGCTAACTATGCTTATAAGTAGACATAGGTCAACCTAGACCTTGTGAGTCTTATCATCATCTGGAATGATGCCTATAATGAATTTGTTAATTATATCTTGCATGGTTCGGAAATTACAGTCAATTATGCTTATAAGTACATATAGGTCAAACTTGACCTTGTGAGCCTTCTCGACATCTTGAGTGATGCCTATGAAATGAATTTGTCAACTATATATTACATGGTTCGGAAACTACAACCAACTATGCTTATAAGTAGATATAGGTCAAAACTTGACATTACGAGCTTTCTCATCATCTGGACTGATACTTATGTTAGGAATTTGTAAACTATATCTTACATGGTTCGGAAATTACAGCCAACTATGCTTATAAGTAAATATAGGGCAATTTAGACCTTTTAATCCTTTTCTTTGTCGGGTGTGATGTCTATGTTATAAATTTGTCAACTATATTCTACAGTTCATAAATGTTATGCAACTATGCTCATAAGCAAACAGAGCATATATTTGGCCCTGTGTCCCTTCTCGTCATTGGGGGTTATACATATGTTATGCTGTTGGATTTGTTGTATCTCACATGGTTCGAAAATTACAGCCACCTATGCTTATAGATCAACCCTTGACATTGCGAGCCTTCTTGTCATCAGGGGTGATGCTTAAGTTATGAATTTGGCAACTATATCTTGCACAGTTCGAAAATTACAGCCAACAATGCTTAAAAGTAAACATTAAGGAATTTTGATCTTTCAGTATTTTTCGTTCTCGAGTGTGATGCCTATGATGATAGGAATTTGACAACTATATCTTACACAGTTCGGAAATTACAGTCAACTATGCTTTTCAGTAGTCATAATATATATTTGACCCTGAATTCCTTCACCGCATCGCGGTTATGCATATGTTATGATTTTGGTGGTTGTATCTCACATGGTTTGGAAATTACAGCCAACTATATTTATATGTAAGAATAGGTCATACTTGACCTGAGGCTAACAAGGTGTCTTGGAATGGGGTCTCCACCTGGAATGCATGAGCGGGAAGTGCACACTTTCGGTAGGATTGAATACTAATATTGGTTGGGAGCACCCAGATTGTGCCAGGGCCAAGATGGCGGCCGTCGGGTCGGAATGCACAAGCTGGTACTTATGGAAAGGACAGTGAAGCTTCCAGACATCGTACTGGCCGCCAACATGTCCGCCCACCGCCGTTCGGGTGGTGGCTCCATCTTAAGGACACAGCCACCATTCAGCTGGGGCTCTGTCAAAGGGACACATCGCAATTTTTGCCAGTCAGCTGCTCCATCTTAGGGAGACAGCCACCAGTCAGCCCCATTGGGGTTTCGTGATAGGAACACACACCGGTGGTCGGGTGGGGCTCCATCTTAGGGACACCGATGCCTGTCAGCAGCATTGGCCGGGGATAGAGCAGGAAGCTTCCAGACTTCGTTGGCGCTGGCGGTGGAGCTTCGTCATAGAGACACACGTCGGGCTGCAGCATAGGGCCACAGCTGCCTGTCAGCAGTAGGGGGCATAGCGGGATGTTTCCCGACCTTCCGGTGAGATTTCGTCTGCCATAGGAAGTCGGTCGGTTGGGGCTTATCGAGACAGCCTCCAGTCAGCGCCTGACCTGCTTGGCCAAACCGAGTTACGGAGGGGACGTTTCCCCATCATACTGGTCGACAACATGGCCGCCAGTGGGGCTTCGTCATAGGCCATCGAGTGGGGTTCTGTCTTAGGGAGACAGCCACCAGTCAGTTGGGGCTTCGTCATAGGGAGACATTTCGTAGAGTGGGGCTTCGTATTAGGGCGACAATCGCCAGTCAGCGGCATTGGTGGAGGGAGATAGCCACCAGTCAGCCCCATTAGGGCTTCGTACACCGACGCTATTTTGCCAGTCAGCACCGACATGGCAGAACAGAGCGGGAAACTTTGAGACATCATTGGCAGCCGGTCGGGTGGTGGCTTCATCTTAGGGACACAACTACCAGTCAGTGGCATTGTTCGACGTGCTGGTCAGAACAGACTAATGGAGGGAGCAGTGGTACAGGGAAGCTGCCAGATGTAATTGGCCCCCAACATTTTCGCCCGCCCTGCCTGTGACTTCCAGACCAGATTGATAGAGCAGGACGTTCTAGTTTACCACCACTGCTGGCCACCTTCTAGTGCAACTTCCAAGATGGTCGATCAGAACAGGAAGTCCTCTGGCCAACGCCTCCTGCCGGTTGGGGGTCTTCGTGACACACAAACCACCAACATGAACACTCACCGCCACCGGTTGGGTGGGGGTTCGTCATAGGGACACACACAGCCACCAGTCAGTGGCATTGTCCGACATTTTTACTGGTCAGTAGGGAACATGCAGCGCCAGAATGATAGAGCAGGAAGCTTCCAGACATCCTTGGTCGCCAACATTACTGCCCACCGCTGGTCGGGTGGGGCTTCGTCTTAGGGCGTCGAGTGGGGCTAAGGAGACAGCCGCCATTTTTCCAGTCAACAGCATTGGGGGCTCCATCATAGGGACACACAGCTTGGGGCTTTGTCATAGGGACACAGCTGCCATCTTGTCAGTCAGCGTTGAAATGGAAAGCTTCCAGACCTGCCGCCTGCCAGTCAGTGCGACTTCCAAGATGATGGTTGGATCAGGAAGTTCTGTACCAATATGGCGGATAGGATTGACAGAGCAGAAAATTTGGCAGCCATTTCGATACAGTTCATTGTCAGTCATTTTGCTAGACAGTGTCGCTGGTCAGTACTAAGACAGCCTCAGTCACTGGGGTCCGCCGTCATTGTGATAGTTAGTAGGGTCCATCGTAATTTTGCTAGACAGTACATGGAACATACGCCAAGTGGTCACGGCAGCATGCCGAGGGAATCTCTGCGCTGGAATGATGTAGCAGGCGGTTTGGTTCCAAGATGGCCACCGGGAATG
Source organism: Dryococelus australis (assembly GCA_029891345.1). Lineage (NCBI taxonomy): Eukaryota > Metazoa > Arthropoda > Insecta > Phasmatodea > Phasmatidae > Dryococelus > Dryococelus australis. The sequence goes on from CM057000.1 coordinate 146,827,494, forward strand.
GTTGCACGATGATTGCCCATAATTGCACACCTTCAGTGCAACTGTCAGCCACGTTGAAAAAGCTGTCAGCTGGATTGAGCACTGGTCGCCATCTTGCTAGCCAGTTATAAGCATAGCCGCCATATCGTCTGCCAGTGTCAGGATTGGTAGAACAGGAAATTTTGCTACAAGATGGCCGCATATACCACATCCCACATGAGTCAAAAACCACAATGAGGGGTCATTGAGCAAAGGCACTTTGCGAGGGAAAAAACGGGAATTTTCGATGGAAAAAAGGGAAAGTTGTAGTGATTTTGGCTGTTTTTGACCGTTTTCTGTCCAAAAAAAAAAAAAACAATTTTTTTGTGCATAAAACGGGAAATTCCAAGATGGCGGCGTGGGTCCCTGTGTCCCCAGCCCCCAGCCCCTGCGCCAGAAGGATTTAAACCTAACTACAGGGTGAATCCTTTAAAAGAGGCCCTGTGGGATGCCATCCCGCAGCATGTCCTCCCTATGCCTTTCACAACTTTTGGTGTAGTCTGCACATCTGCTTCAAGGTCAATAGCGGCCACTTTCAGGACCTACTCTAGGTATTTTTGTCGTCACACTGGTCTGTATTTCCTCATTCCCTCGCTCTGTTACACACATGTCCACGGGGCCTCTTTTAAAGGACTCGCCCTATACTATGGAGTGATTTTTGATCCAAAAAGTGTGACGATACTGCAAATAGACTACAGTGTTATGGTCTTCTGTCGATCTCACGATATTTTCTATTGTGCTTAGTCGAACAGTTGTCAGAGAGGTGTTAGGTATGTCATCACTTTGCAAAGAATAAGAAAATAAAAGGTTTTACTTGCCAATACGTGACAACGCACTTTCTCCTCGATGCGATGGCTACATTGATTACTGAGTGAGTGAAGAGATTTGGGCGGCTCTTAACATCGAGGTCTTGAGAGCCGATGAGGGTGAACTGAGGTACGGAGCAGAGCCAGAATGCAAGGGCGGGGGAAATGGCAGATCTCCGAGGAAACCCGCCGACCGGCGGCATCGTCCGGCAAGATTCCCACGTGCGAAAATTCGGGCTCCCCGTCGTAGAATCGAACCTGGATCACCTTGGTGGGAGGCGAGCGTTCTAACCGACCGCGGCCCCACACTTTAGGCTGAAATTCTTTGTTTTATTTGTTTTCTTTAATTTAAATAAATACCAGTCTTGGGTGGTCCGGGAATATCAGAGCTCTTAGTGACGAAATGTTGCGGGGTAGTTACGTTCCTGCCGAGGATGGAAGGGGGTGGAGGGGACATCGTCATTGACGTCAGCAGCCAGGTAAGATGGCGCGTGGCAGGGCGATGCCCTCAGAGCAGCGCGACCTACGCAGATTGCCCGGAGGTTGACTCCAGTAGAACGGTTTCATCGTCGTTCATTAGGTATATTACTCCAGTCCCAGTCACCCACTTCCCCCTTCCCCCCTGCCACCAACCCCCTCCCCGCGCTCTATCATATTCCCGTGTAACCAGGCGTCCGACAGGGCCGGCTGCTTCAACTGGCATCCATTTCAGTTATTAATGCAGTATCGAATATTAAAAATATTTCTAAACATCGTAACAAACTTTTCTTTAGGTACAGCCGGAATAATTAGTATGATTGCTCGATAAATTTTATCATCTTCAAAACGTGCTTTTCGAAGCATCCAAAATGTAAACATACTGAAAAAATTTGATTTAAAAAATGTAAATACCACTTTTTTTTTTTTTTTACAATTTCTGTAGTATGTTTACTACTTTATAACAACGGCGTATGGTGAACTGTTGCAAGGTAAACTGGCGTTATCTGGGTGTTGTACTCTGTTGCTTGCTAGTTTACTACTTTATAACAACGGCGTATGGTGAACTGTTGCAAGGTAAACTGGCTTTATCTGGGTGTTGTACTCTGTTGCTTGCTAGTTTACTACTTTATAACAACGGCGTATGGTGAACTGTTGCAAGGTAAGCTGGCGTTATCTAGGTGTTGTACTCTGTTGCTTGCTAGTTTACTACTTTATAACAACGGCATATGGTGAACTGTTGCAAGGTAAACTGGCGTTATCTGGGTGTTGTACTCTGTTGCTTGCTAGTTTACTACTTTGTAACAACGGCGTATGGCGAACTGTTGCAAGGTAAGCTGGCGTTATCTGGGTGTTGTACTCTGTTGCTTGCTAGTTTACTACTTTATAACAACGGCGTATGGTGAACTGTTGCAAGGTAAGCTGGTGTTATCTGGGTATTGTACTCTGTTGCTTGCTAGTTTACTACTTTATAACAACGGCGTATGGCGAACTGTTGCAAGGTAAGCTGGCGTTATCTGGGTGTTGTACTCTGTTGCTTGCTAGTTTACTACTTTATAACAACGGCGTATGGCGAACTGTTGCAAGGTAAACTGGCTTTATCTGGGTGTTGTACTCTGTTGCTTGCTAGTTTACTACTTTATAACAACGGCGTATGGCGAACTGTTGCAAGGTAAACTGGCTTTATCTGGGTGTTGTACTCTGTTGCTTGCTAGTTTACTGCTTTGTAACAACGGCGTATGGCGAACTGTTGCAAGGTAAGCTGACGTTATCTGGGTGTTGTACTCTGTTGCTTGCTAGTTTACTACTTTATAACAACGGCGTATGGTGAACTGTTGCAAGGTAAACTGGCGTTATCTGGGTGTTGTACTCTGTTGCTTGCTAGTTTACTACTTTATAACAACGGCGTATGGTGAACTGTTGCAAGGTAAACTGGCTTTATCTGGGTGTTGTACTCTGTTGCTTGCTAGTTTACACTTCCATCCAGTTAAACGTAGCTCGGCAGGTGACGCCACAGGACGCGTGTAATGGGTCCTTCTCTGCTCGCTTGTGTGTGGTCGGAATACATTCAGTTTCCCCTGGGCTGGACGGGTACAGTAGTGAGCAAGCACCGGCTTACCTTGCAACACTTCATAACACGCCACTGACTTGTAATGTCGGGCGCAGTGCTCTGTTGGATGCCACTCTGTGTATCTGACGGAGAGGCGAGTTCACCTACACCAAGAAGGAAACAAATAAGACCTTACTTAAAGCCCCAACGATTACATTAATTACTTGTTGGTTTCAGAGAGTCTGCCAAAGTAAATAATGTGCGTGTTTGCCAGGTGCCAAAGCCTACTACAAACCTACAAGCATTGTTTGCAAAAGTTTTAACAAAATATTTTTCACCACAAAGGACTTTTGCTACCAGCCCAGGCATCTTTTACGCGGTCAGCAATTAATTTATTTCGTTTTTTTTTTTTTTGTATTCTGGTAATAACCTGTAACGTCTGATTATTTTATATGTGCGATTTGCATTTCAACATACTTTAAGTTAGCATGCAAATCTGTCATAAGAGCACACGCATGTTTATTTTGTAAACAAATATTATGAATATCATATGTTTCACATGTAATATTGTTATTTCATAATTTATATTTTCTTAATTCTACGCAATATTAATGTACGCGCAGCAGCTTAATAGTTAATTTTCCACATGTGAATTGTTGTAATTTTTTTATCAGGTTTCAAGTAACTTGTTTATTGTGTGCAAGTTGCCAACATTTAGGAACGCCTTGTTTAATTGTCACGGTACTGGAAACCACCCTGGGTTAAGCCCTATGTACTCTGTATTAATTTGAATATTTAACCGCTGCCGATAATGGATGGTGACGGAATGTTCCATACTCCATCTTGAATTAAGTGGGCCACAACGGCAGCAGGCCAGTGAGGCCTTAGATCTACGTTAAAAGTATAAATAAAATGTTTTAAGGATTAATAGACCCAAAAAAAAGTATATTAAAATTTGAGTGATAAGCCAACGGTACAGGTCTACATATAAAATATGTGTGAGAAACTCTACATTTATATAAGGTATGATCCCACCTTAATGTACAGTGACCGTTACACGTACTTGAGAGTGTTTAATAAACTTTTAAAATAAGCAGCATCATTTCCCGACACTTTTCAGTGGTCGTAAAGTGCCTGAGATTTGAATAAGTATCTGATTGCTCTACCAACATAAACAGTGCTAGCCAGGAGCATTTTAAATATGTAATCATACAGGCACGTAATTTATTGTAACGGCCAAGTGTGAGAACATTAGCAACTTTTACTTTGAACTGAATTAAATCTACTCTGCAAAACTTTAAGTGTGTACAACATTCAAGATGTCTAGATAACGGGTTTTTTTTTTTTTTTTTTTTACTTTCAAATACTCTATTCACTTAGTTGTTATTTGTAGCAGGCGTAATGAGAGATATCTTTATAGACCTAGTCCAGCTGCTGCGTGAATATCCCTTGCATCTTTAACATTACCAAGGAATGAAACTTTCAGGCAATTTACTTCTATAATATTTTACCCATTAAATTATTGCTTTAAAATATTTTAAGCCTTTCATTGCTTTAAATAAATACATAGTTGGTTCGTATGTCTTCCGGTGTGTTTTGTGGTATCGTATAGCTATGCAGGAGGCTGCACAGAACCTGATTGTGAGCAGGGCTATCCAGGTAATTGAAATTCTGTTGGCGTGGAATACCAGCAACTTCGACGATAGCTGGCGGTATGCAAAATAACTGCCAGTTGGCTAATGTTTGATGTTAATGTTATTGCTATGGGTTTCTCCCGGGTCGTTGCACTTTAATTATGCAGTTCTGCCTGTATACATTAATTACATTTGACTAGAAAACCATAGCAGGGTTCACCCGTTTTCTTAAAGGGACTAGTACTCATATGTGGGGCATACGTAAACTATATCTCTCTCCATGTCTCCCCCCACCCCTCACAGTATTTCTTACAAACCATAAAAAATGAGACTGGAACTCGATTAAAAACATTATTACAAAGCTTCACTGTAAAGCAGAGTGTTTCATAGTAATAATAAAGCTCGAACTTCGTTATTTTTTATTGTTTACTGCAGTTATAATTTTTAAACCTCAGGATTGACCCAGTTATCTAATCTAGCGTTCGAATACCAACATATTATACATTTGTCTTTGTATGAAATGCCATCAACGAGGTCTATTTTAGCATCAAAAATATTTCCGTTAGATCATATTTACTTTCGGCTGAAGAATAAATGAATGTTTATTTGGCTTATTTAACTGTTCATTAACCTCGGCGGCTTTTTTTTTTTTTTTTTTTTTTCTTCCCCACATCCAAAACCCCTCCTGCAATCAACTGCTCATTTACATGAATGCGTGTTGGAGTATAATCGTCGCACAGAAACATTTATTTCAACTTTTACCTTTCCTTTCTAACAAACGTTTCTTTCCAGCTTACTTGTTATACTTCCAGGAAGGTAAGCTACCACAAGTTCATTCAAATTGGCAATTCTAGGAGCGCTCTTATTCACAAGCGCATTTCCTTCGTACGCTCGCAGAGGTATCCGGATTCATGCCACGTAAAATAGACTATAGTCTATTTGTGGTAACTTTACACTTTTCGAATCAAACCTTAGAAAAATCACCCCATGTATGACGTGTTTGGTTCTTTCCTAAATATGTCATGTATCACAAGCATTTCATACTTATGTTAATGTACAGGTACTTTATTTTCGTTTATATTGGAATTTTAATAAAATATATATTTTATTATAATTGATATAAATAAATAATTCATACGATAAAAAATGTATATTTCATTTATAATTGACGTGAATATAAACAGTGGGAAAACGGATGTGTTGGTAATGCCTATTACGAAATAGTTCTTATTCAAAATGTAATTTTAATGAGTGCTCACGAATGCGGTGCGTTGTCCCTATGGGGTAATTTCCCAGATTCGGTTAATCTTCGTTTGCAACAGGCGGAGGAATATCCTGGAAGTGGAACTTTGGCAGGGCTTCAGAAATGTTGGGAGTGACCGTGGATGGACATTTTAAGATAGAATTTCCAGCAGGAACATCTAGAGCCCCAGTTGAGATACAGGGCAGTTTGTGGCCGGCCATGGAACTTGCGTAAAGGTACTAACAGTCGCAGCGTATTCGATGGAAACAAGGGCGAGTTTCATCGCCTGCATAGCGGAAACTCAGCGCTTCCTGTGATCTAAAGGCTGTTCACGATTAAGTGAGCACTTTTAAAATCAACCTCAGGAAAAAAAGTTACTGCTCCCACCTACATTTATTACAACGGGCGCACTGAGTTACATGCGCCAAGTAAAGTTGGTAACGATGGAGGGAAAGTAGTTCCGTGTCTTAACGTCGAATAAAAAGTGTGAGGTGACAATTTGTGGTAAATAATTTTATTTCTTTCGCTTTCTGTTATTTTTAATGCCTCTACGTGTAAAATTGAGCAGCTTTGTATAATATTTACTATTACTACGAGTTCACCTTTTTACTTCACCGGCGCATTAAAAAAGTAATGAGGCCCACGGCAGTGCTAATTTTGCATAAGGCGGAAGAATACACAATGTGCATACAAGTAAGTCTTAAGCAGGGCTTTCAAAAGTGCTCAGTTTACCGCGAACAGCCTATAAGCGAGAGGCGAACAGACCAGGGGCTTGTTCTAAGTTATTCGTTTATTTGTGGTTTTCGTTAAGTTTCGAAAGTTCTCGAAACGAATAAAATCTTCGAGAAAGGCAATTTGGTATTCTAAGTAATAATTCGTTACAGCCGTCCGAGCTTTCGACAATGTTCGAGTTTTCGTTAGCTAATGCAGGGCGGCAACACTATGCACATGGACTCTTAACTGTTTCATGAGGCTCTGTTTGTAAATTATGAATAATTAAGATTGAGAACAGTAACAAACCAAATCATTAAAGCGCTTAAGATATTATGTTTGCTTTTGGCGTGTTTTGAATATTAGTATTTAATACGTAATGTGTTATACGAAAAAAAGGTATATTTCTTTCGTCAAGTGTGTCAAATTTGCTGACGACATCGTACTATTTTGTAACTCGACTGGACGTGAGATGTAATACACATAAATATGCTTTAATTTCGTTTTCGCCGAGTTGAAACAGACTCGCATGTACGCCGGTAAGAGGGAGAGAGAGAGAGAGCAGACGGAACTTTGGTTGTTACATGGACGAAGATTTTTCTCAGTAGCCATTTTGCTGTTTGGCTGCAAGCTATTTACGAGCATGCATTTTCCTCTGTTGAGCAATGGACAACAAACTAGACGCCGTCGTGTTTCTTGTGGATTGTATTAACATCAATTTATGAATTTTCACCCAATTATTTTCAAGAGAAAGTATTTTGGTTGTAAACCACCAAGAATTATTTACAATTTAGCGCTACCTATAATTTTATTTACGAACTACATTGTTCAAATGAAATTGTTTGAATAAAACAGTGTTTATGGTCTCTTATTTCGTTATAGACAACTGTAATAATATTATAAATTCCCTCACAATAGCCAGTCTACACAGCTTCTTAGATAGTTCACAAATTAAAACAGAAAGGTTAATTGGTTCTTCCAAAATATTCTTTTCTGGAATTGATTTCAGTGTTCCTGTATTGCATGAAGGCGCATTACATCATGATTCTCTTCTTTCACAGGCCCAAAAAAAAACAATCTGTTACACGCACCAGCAAAGTTTTTATAATACAACTCAGTAACGAATGGCCGAATTGCTTCGTTTTCATTTCGAGTGTCTTACGAACATTGTGCCGTCAAATGAACACTAGAAGATGCCTAGAATAAATAGATCCTTTCGTTAATAATCGAAAATTCAAGTAATCACCAATATTTTTGTCGAGATGAAACGAAACGAATAATTTAGAATAAGTCCCCTGGGTTGGGTGAGTGAGAGGAGAGATTTGGGCGGCTCTTAACATCGGGATCTCGAGAGCCGATGAGGGTGGAGCGAGGTGAGTATGGAGCAGCGCCGGGATGCAAGGAGCGGGAAGAAACGGGAGATCCCCGAGAAAACCCGCCGACCAGTAACTATTTTGCGTTTCTGAGGCTCAGTGGCAAGGCAGCGCCACAGTGTTACGACATGACCTTGAGCTCCGTGCCGATGACGTAATCGTAATTAGGGAAAATTTACACGAGACGTCGGCAGACATACTCCAAGTCCAGGCGGGAACAATTCCGCCAACCACACCAAACAGGTAAAGCGCCGAGGATACAGAAATAAGTGACGCAATATCGGCAAACCAAAACCGCCAACATAACCACGGCGATGAAGACGGCACGAAGTACCTAAAGGCTGTTTACTATAAAGTGAGCACTACTGAAATCAACCTTAGAGAAAAGTCACTGCTCCTACCTGCAACTGAGTGACATGCGCCCAGTAAAGTTGGTAACAATTGACGGAAAATAGTTCCATGTCTTAACGCCGAATTAAAGGTGTTTGGTGAACATTTACGGAATCCTAAATTATTTATTTTGCTTTATGTTTTCATATTGCATCTAATTGTAACAATCAACAGATTTGTGAAATATTTAAGTTTCTATTAATTTTACATTTTCACTTGACCGACGCACGAATTAAAGGATGAGCCCATTGCAATGTTAATTTTACGTAAGGCGTATGAATACACAAAGTGCATGCAAGTAGATCTTAAGCAGGGCTTTCAGAAGTGCTCAGTTTACTGTGAACAGCCTATAATAAACAACCCTCGTCGGGATGTTGTTTGCTGCAGGTGAAGATCACAGCAAAGTTGGCAGCCCTTCCTTACTCGTCGCATGCACGTCGTCCTGATCACACGTGCTGCAGTGTTGCCAACTCAGTGGTTTTCCCACCAGATTTGATGGATTAAAACTCCTACCTAGCGGGCAAGATAGTTATCTAGTGTTCAGTAGATAATCTAATGAGTTTACTTAAAATTGTCGTTGAAGTGTATAGAGGAAAGATTTCTCGATAGAAAATGCAAGTATGTATCACTGACTGGACTGTCCCAATCTTTAATTAAAGTGTGTATATGGTGAAATGCTTATCATTTCTAGCATAATTTTCTAACAGATATTCATGAATTGGTAGCATAAAGATCGTACCATGAAAACTAACTGATCTCCTGCTGTAGGATAAGCAACCTTAAATCTGTTTCATAAACATTAGTTTTAAAATATATGTAATTGTTATTATATTTTTTAATGAAAGTTATGGCTATCTTGTGGTTATCGGGCGGTTGATTATGGGCATTTTTATAAACTAGTGAATTTTGTTGGACTTAATTTCACTTGTGGCTGTGGATTTCTCTGTGTAAATGTTGGCGTGACATGGGTGAGTGAAGGCGAGTGAGGGTGTGTTTACGATTCACTTATCAGCCTCAGTGCACCGTGTGCTTAAAATATGAATTAAAGCGTTCAAGTGTATTAGTTTATGACTGCCGTTTTCGGGTCATATACGGGTCGTGTGCTTTCTTGGCTTGACTTAAGATATCGATAAATTTAATATCTTAAGCACAAGTCAAGACGAAGTAGCCAATCAGAGCCCATTGGTATTTGTTGTTGGCGGGAAACTGTATTTACATCTTGGATTTAGGTTATGTCGTGTCGTAAAATCGTATTCAATTTTTTTTTTTTTTCGATAGGTAAACATTTTATATAAAGAACTGTTGTAGGTTTTTCCTTGGAAGCGGTTATTGAACTCGCTTTATTTAACCTTGTACAGATTTAGTGACGTAAATGTCCAATGTTGGCAACGGCATTCCCTTCTATAAGAAACCACGAGTTTTTCAAAATGATTACACTAGCAGTAACCACAAATAAATGAATATATGTCAATAATATTCTCTTTTTTTTCAAGTTACTTCGGCTACTTTGGTATCCGACGATTTTGATTGGATACAATTAACAGTTATTATATCATAAACTGCAAAACTTATTTTCCGTGTACTTAACGAGTCATAAGTACAAGTCTTCATTCTTCAGTATTGAATCGTAAACCCACCCTAAGTGGTTTCCAGTTAGAATCGTGTGATAGGTCGCGAGTGTGTGGAGCCGTCTGGTATCGCATGCTCTTCCCTTAAGCTCCTGTCACACTGTCAAATATTTCCGTCAAACTGCTTCCAATAAGTTTGGTCAAATAAAGTTAAACAGTTATGACGTCATCAAGACGTGATAAACGCCGCCATTTTTGTCGGAGGAAGTTGGAAGGCTGCAGTTTCCATGAAACCTTTGAAAATTGGACCGGTTCTAAAATTGATTTGATGTTTAACGGCCTCAGCCAAACACTTCGTTAAGGAATATACAAAACAGACCACCTACCAGCACCTACTCAAATGGTTTATATATATTCCCTAAAAAACTGTTCGTTTTTCCGGAATGAAAAGTACATTATGTACTAATCCAGAATATAGCATACCTCTGTACCATATTTCATCCAAATCCGTAGAGCCGTTACGACGTGATTGAGTAACCAACAAACACACAAACTTTCGCATTTGTAATATTATTAGGATTATCGCATATGTGGCATTAAAGATAGACGTATGCAATGTTATCGTTACTGCTACGTTCTTGTAACGTGTATATTTATTTCTTTAGTATTACTAGTTTTGCAGTATTTATAAATATTTTGACCTTTGACATAGTGCATTTCACAGTATTGGTCATTGTAATTCAGCGAAAAACCAGTGCAAATATTAATATTTCGTTATTTCACAAGTTAGTAAGAAGTATAGGCCTATGTACTATGTCAATATTTGTGATAAAATTATGACTGATAATTTCGATATCAATGTATCCGATGTTTTCTGTGTTAATATTTGCGATAACATAAATAATTGAAATTTGCGATAGAAATATAAGCGATATTTGCGATACATTGCCATCGATTTTCAACATTTTCTGGAAGCGATATATCGTATCTATGACGATATGGTCAGCATGCTTCGAAACGATTACAATAAATCGATATCGCACAGTCGTAGTGGCCACAGGTCGGTGGGTAGTCACGACCTCGGCTCCCTCTACGCAGCGCTTGTCGTTCTGAAGTCACTGTTCAACGATAATGTCACGACAGACCCGACAACACGTCACAGCACGACGAAATTACATATTATATTTTATGCAGTGTTCAGTATAACCCGACAACCTCGGTCCGACAAGTGGGCTTGGCTGTTGGAAAAATAATATAATGGCTAATTAACTCATAACCAAGCCCTTTTTTTTATACAGGAACTATAATGACAAACTTCAGCAAATAATTCCTAATCAAAAAATAGTCGAGTATGTATATACACGAGCAATAGCCTAAGTCTATTCCGGAAGGGTGTAACCAAACTTAAGAGTGTTTCTGAAGGTGACGTTGATTACTAGTAACACAGCCAGAATGAGAGACAAAACTCTTGAGTTTCTGTAGGTATAATGTGTTGTTAAACTACCATGTGCAAACTGTTAAAAAATGGGCGTGGTCATCAACTCCCTCCCATTAAAACGGATGGGCTGCAATCCCCTTTGTACATTGAAAAATGCGAAACTGTCCGATTTTTTTTTTCTGCGGGTTAGTAATCTACCTTACGTGGTAAATGAAAAAGTTGTATTGTGTTTTTAGGCTAAACGTCACAGTTTTCCACAAATTAATGCGTTATAACCTAAAACGGCAAAATGTCGATATTAATTATGCATCAATTTCTTGAAAACGATGGCACGTAGGGTTGGCTAATTTTTTTTTTTACGCGTGTGGTCGATTATTAATTAGCACGGAACAACCCAAGATCACTACATAGTTAACAAATTTAAATGCACATGTGATGTTCCAATCTATCCGTTTTTTGTGGAAAGGGGTGTATAGCCATGATCAATTTTTTATGGCTTGCAAACCGTCGTCCGCTAATAGGTTTTTCAGAAACTCAGAGATTCGTGTTTCATTTTAGCTGTGTTACGGGCCTTATTTTCGGTTCAATTACATTATATCTATAAATTATGATATTCCGCTTATTAATATGAATAAAAACACAGATGAATTATGTATGTTGGTAATGCCTAGCAAAAATTAGTTCTTATGAAATATATTATTAAAGGTTGTTCACGATAAAGTGAACACTTTTGAACTCAACCTTAGAAAAATGTCACTGCCCCGGTCTGCGTATTTTTAATGGGCTCACTAAGTGGCATGCGCCGAGTAAAGTTGGTAACGATGGAGGGAAAGTAGTTCAATATCATAACGTTGAATTAAAAGTATTACGTAACAATTTCTGATAACTAAGATTATTTCTTTCGCTTTCTGTTTATAATGCATAGAAGTGTAAAAATGAGTAGATTGGTATAATATTTATTTATTTTTCTAATAATTTCACAGTTTCGCTTGACCGACGCACGCACAAAGTGAAAAGGCTCACGTCAATGTTAATTTTACATAAGGCGGAAGAATACACAATGTACATACAAGTAGATCTCAAGCAGGGCTTTCGAAAGTGTTCATTTTACCGTGAACTGCCTATACAGTAAGTGCGCGCGAATACGATGCGTAGGTCTTACGGTGTAATTTTCTTGACACGGTTAAAGTTGAAGTAAAGCAACTGCCTATGGAGCACTGCACCCGACTATACAACTTGAACTCGCTATAAAGTAGTACAGAAACCATAGAAATTGTCAGAAAAGCTAGAATTTATGCTAAATATGAAAGACGAATGTGTATATTTTGCAACATTGTAACATATTTTACAAAAATATACTTTTTAAATGTAGAAAAAATTATAGATTAAAATAGTCTGTATTTTTAGCCAAATTTAAGAGAATTTCCACTCTGTATGCTTCAGGAAGATATAAATTCGTTTTATAATTATTTTTATGAGCTTAATTTGTCACAAACATGGCTGAAAATGATGTAAATAAAATTCATTATAAAATTTATACGATACATTGTTACTATGATTTTATTACAAATGATGACAATAAATATTATGACGATCATTCTTGAAGAAGATTTTCTTGCAAATTCTGCTTTCCGAAGCACCCACAATGGAAATGGGCATAATTTAGTTTAAAAAATAAAAAAACAGACTATTTTAATCGATTATCTTTTTCCAGGAAAGTTAAGTAAAATATTTTATAATGTTGCAAGATATATACATTCTTCCTTCATATACAGCATAAATTGCAATTTTCTGGCGTTTTTATGGTCTCTGTGCTACTTTTTGCATGTGTTCTTCACGGTGTATAGTCGGGTGCAGTGCTCCATAGGTATACGCTGTTCACGGTATAATGAGCACTGTCAAAATCACTGCTTAAAATCTACTTGTAAACACGTTGTGTCTTCTTCCTCCGTATGAAAAATCAACATTTGCATGAGCATCGTAATTTTATTCATGCGTCGGTCAAGTGAAAATGTGACGTTATTAGAAAAGTAAATATTTTACAAATCTGTTTATTTTTCCACTCCGGTGCAGTAAAAACGGAAAGCCAAATAAATAATTTAAATTACCACAAATGGTTACCTAACACCTTTTATTCAACGTTAAGATATGGAACTACTTTTCCTCCATCGTTACCAGCTTTACCGGGCGCTTGTCACCCAGTGCGCCCGCTAAAATATATCCAGGTAGGGGCAGTGACATTTTTCTAAGGTTGAGTTCAAAAGTGCTCACTTTATCTTGAAAAAGCCTTTATTAGTTTTACTTCGACCTTAAGCTCTGTCTGCATGATGCGAGGGAATAGTTTAAGAAGTAGAACTTGAGCAGAGTTTCAGTAAATTTGGAAGTAACAACGGATGAAATACGAAGTATGCGTGTTCGGGGCCACATACTTGCGTGCGTGGATCCACCGCGACGCAGGGAAGAACAGCCTGCGCGAGAAGAGGACTTCGTGCACGCGAGTACAACGGTGCATTTAAATAATAAATATGCGAGGGCAGGACGAGGCCGGCCGGCGGTCGTGCTGGGAATACTTGCCCTAGGAAGTTGGCGGCCCTGCCGTAAACTACGTCCCTCCATTACACTCGCCATTTGGAAGTTGTTCTGCAGGAGGGACGTGGCAGCAACTTGACTGAAAAATACATCGCACAAGGAAACGACGACAAAAGCGACGCACTAGGCCAGCTGGCCGACTGACTTGACACTAGTTAGTACGTTGGTGTTATTGAAAATACCGTACTCAATATATAGGCTACCAACATAACTCTCAACAAACGTTCTACCAATGATAAATATTCCTCTAAACAACGTAAATCTTCATTATTACCCTTCTAAAAAGTGTGTTGATATTACATTTGATGCCTATTTGGGCTCATATTAGTGAGTTGTAGTTTACTTCTTGGTGTGTATGATGTCTATATTACATTGATGCGTGCGTGGTTCATGTAAAATAACACGCAACAACAATTTCAGGTACCGGGTGCCTTTAATTATTGGAAAAAAACGTAGCATATTTGATACATAATAAACGAACGATTCGCATGTTTTTTTTTTTTTTAACCAAAGCACTAACACGACCTTTATATAACGTAATCTCTGTAAACAGTCGGTGCCACCCTGCAGGGGAAAAAGCTACAGATTTTTAAATACAAAAAAAAATCAAAAAAAGATTTTTAAAAAACGGTGCACTTTGGTAAACAAGCTCAAAGCGGACTTAAAAAATCAGTTTTCAAGTTCAAAAATGAATGCTTCATATTTCTCGCTAGCTGTTACCTGCGGTTCCACCCGCTTGCAAAATATAAAATTCAGACCACAAACCAGCGACTACTCAAATGATTGGTGGCATATTTTATATTTTCCCTAAGAAACTGTTAGTTTCTCCGGGACGAAAAGTACCCTATATGCTAATTCAGAATATAATCTACCCCTGTACCAAATGTCATCCAAATCCGTCGAGCCGTTATTACGTGATTGAGTAACAAACAAACGTACAAACTTCAGGATTTATAATATTATTAAGATGAGTTTAGTCATATTTGTGGATGGGGTGGTGTAATTTGTACTACTACCGGACGATATTTATCTTCCCTCCTTCCCCAACTCGCCCAGATTCCAAGCAAACGGGAAGAGCGTAACGTGAAAGTGGTTGGACTACTCGCCTCTCACCAAGGCGAACCGGGTTCAATCTCCGGCCGGGTCACTCCCGGATTTTCGCACGTGGGAATCGTGTCGGACGATGCCGCTGGTCGGCGGGTTTTCTCTGGGATCTCCCGTTCCCCCCTCCCCTTGCATTCTAACGCTGCTCTATAATCATCTCGCTTCACCCTCGATGTTCAGGGCCGCCTAAATCGCTTTCGCTCATTCACTCGTTCTCTTTCTCCCTTCCGTACGTTGTCACTCCCGCTGTGCGAGGCTATTGTCAATGGCCAATCAGGAAATATCTATGCTCTCTTGTTGAGCGTCCGGAGACAGTCGCGAACACTCGTGCTACAATGCGGAGTTTGTAACTAAACAGGCGCCATAGGCCGACAGTCCGGCACATACACTTCAGTAAATGTGTCGTGAGATGTTTACATTAACTCTTTGAATGAAGGCAACAGAAATATTGTTTCGAGTTTGAATTGAAATTGATGTAACTGCACGAATGAATATAAGTTAGTTTAAGGCCGTGTTCCAATTGGCACTATCTAATAATGAAAATGATCACGTAAACGATTTTTGTTTTCAAAATCGATTACTTATTTTTTGTAATTTGCGTTTTGCAATCTGTCAACTACGAAGCTTATAAATAACCATATGTAACTTACCAAAATCGCAACTATGTTAGTTTGCGACCTCAAATTTTAAATACGTAAATACGTACACATAAAACCGGAGTTACTCTGGCAAACGAGTGAGTTGCTAAATTTCTCATGAAATGTGTCTTATTGAGTAGTATAGGCTGTTCACGGTAAAGTGAGCACTATTTAAGGCCCTTCTCAATCTTGCTTTCCGCCACATGTTGATATAAAAATTGTCATGTAACTAATAAATGCAGTGCATAAATTTTACCACTTTCAAAAATTAATATCTGGGGCTACAATAAAACACTTTTATTTGCCATAATTACTGTGGTGAGGGCCTTAAAAAGTGCTCGTTTTACCGTGGACGGCCAATAACGCTAAAACGTATATAGTCTATTGCAATATCTTCACACTTTTCAGTTAAATCAACTGCATGTATGACAAGTTTGGTTCTTTAACGCATTCAGACCCAGCAGTATACACATTTATGTACATTACGCACGTGTAGGAAATTTTTGGCCCGTGCTGCACAATGACCAATGATTTTCACTGTGCTTAAATTATACGCGAACCGTTTTACTGGTCTAGAACGTAATTTGTTTACATCGCTGTAGCCGAACGTGTACCCTAATGCTCATAGGCTGTGACAACGAAACAAGTGTTCGGTCTACTTCGGTACAGTACGCATCATAAAATGTTTTGTTTGGCACACCTGGAACTGTAAATTAAAGTGGGTCTGAAAGGATTAAGTACATCATATACTGTATCACAAGCCTTTTGTACTTCTGTTAATATAAATAATTTATTTTTTGCTCTATGTGAACTTTTACATAAATTATCTGTATTAATTATAATATTTAATTTATAATTAACATGAATGAAAACAGGGAGAAAATAGGTAGGCCTAGTAAGAAATAGTTATGCGAAATATCATTACAGATGAGTGCGCACGGATATGGAGCGTTGTCCCTTTGGTGTAATTTTCTAGACTTCTTGTTCGCACTAGGCGGAGGAATATCCTGGAAGTAGATCCTTAGCAGGGCTTAAGAAAAGTTTTAAATAACCGTGAATGGGCTATGTTTTTATTTCCGTCCTCTGCTCTAGCTGTTTTTTTTTCCCCGGCCAGGACTAACGCGTGTGTGCACACCCTCAACCCTCAGTTCCAACAGATAATTAGTCAAGTGTAGAGACCTGCAAAATTCACGTTATCATTTGAGGACGTTTTAAACTTAAAACGCTTTTACTTTGCGGTACGTTGGTCATTGGACCATTCTTTATTTGGCGCGCCCCGGGTAACTCAGCGCCAATAAATGAACACTTCACAAGTGTGTGTCCCAATCACGTGCAGTTCACTCGGAAAGGGAGTGACTAACAATAGGCATCAGCCAATGGAGAAACGATGCCGGCTCGATTATACACAGTAGTATGAATTTTAGCTTGGCGCCAAAAATATCGCGTATTTTGCAGGTCCCTCCCCTCGTGTGGGACCGACAACTCTGACAGAAGCCTTTTCCTCGTCAAATCACTTCACCGTGCAAAGCAGCTCTAGTAGTGTTTAATCCGTCAATGACGCGAGACAGCCTTCATTATGTAACCTGTGATGCAACGCTGAAACTGTGTGCGACATATATTTTGACATGGAAATTTCTAGCCCTTGCTATAATTATTCACTGAGGGGGGAGGGGTGTTAAAGTCCAGAAGTTTCTCCCCTGGAAAAAGCTAATGTTTATGATTTTAAAAAAAGAAGAATTAATTAGTGATTATTTTTACGAACTGCCTAGAACGTATTCAAGTTCGTGAGATGCGGGAGTCTTGAGATAAAAGCAGAATAACTAATTTTAATGTATTTATTTATTTACACTGGCTTGAAATTACACACAGTTTAACGTATCATTATTTTCAAATTATTTTCTGTATCTCACCTATTGTTTTTTTTTTTTTTTATTTTTTTTTTTTTTTTTGTGTTTCTTACTTTCACTGTTCACGTAATTAACACAGTAATTTCGGATGTTGAAATATGTATTTTATGTGTAATCGTATAAAAATTAATGTCTATTAATATTGTTTAGGGATAATACTGATTCTGTGGAAATGCACAATGCTCTGAGATGGTTTATTGGCTGTTTATAAGCGTATATTGTAACGCGCGCGGTAATAGCCTAAAACAATAATATTATCGCAGGGTTTCTTTCTCGTATGTTGCAAATTATTTTTGAAAGTTTACTTCTGTTCGGTTTAGAGGTCATCTTGAATGTCAGAGTGAGGGAGCCGAGTCGAATCACCTGATAAGGTTTTATATTTCGAGGAAACGGTCCGTAGAATGAGTGAGTGAGAGAGCGAAGAGATTTCAGCGGTTCCCGTCTACCTGGAGCTATTTTCCGCGGGAGCGATAAGGGCGACGCTGCCTCGAGCATCAAGTGCGCCATCGCCGCTACGCGCAAGGCTCTGAACTGGCGTGCAGTGTTCTCGTCGCACTGCCTGTCCCCACGGGACTTTCAGCGGTGACCCTATTACTTTATCGGAGGAAAGTTTGTAGGAAGGATCACTGCAGGGCCCACGAGTATATTTGTGCGTATGTGGCGCGTATATATTATTGCTATACAGCGTTCTAGGGAAAAAGCCGCTTTTTGCCGCTTTGTAGTACTCAGAAATGGTGTTTATAATGTGCGTGACATTTTGAAAGCACTCGTCAGCGCTCGTTTGAAGTGTGTGTGGTTTTCGTAGTCAGTTCATTAGACGTACGTTTAATAGTTTCAGCCAACGCAGTTCAAGTGGCAGGTAGACGGGGGCCTTAAGGGCGTTGGCCCCGGGAAAATGTATCACTTTATATTTCAACCGCATAAATGTTCAACTTGTAGGCACTATCTGCGACTACCTCATCCTCAGATAAAATATTTTTAGACTGCGTGGTTTTGTAAAATGACACGTCAAAGTCAAAATTATGGTGTTTTTGTAATGTACAAATAAAATAAACCATACTATTTTGCGAAAAGAATTTAAAAAGGGCATCTGAAAGATCTTGTCTTAACTGGTTTTGAAGTATTTTCAGCCAACGTTATTTTCTAAACATTTAAAGACAGTTAAAAGTTAAAAAATGTGCAAGAATTTCCTTATTTTCAGCAATTTTATAAAATTTCAGAAACTTTTCCTTGTGCAATTAATAGGCGTCTTGAAGTAGATCTTGGCATCTTCTTTCAGTGTGAATTATCTTATTTCTGTATGTAAGATGGTTTTCATTCTTTGTACCTTTCTAAAACAGTAAGTTTATCATTTTCACATGTCATTTTGCAAATACCATGCGATCTAACAATATTTTATCTAAGGATGAGGTAGCCTATCCACAGATACTTTCTACAAGTTGCACAGTTATGTGGTACAAATATTAAATAACATATTTATCCGTGGTGAGTATGGAGCAGCGCCGGAAGGGAAGTGCATGGAAGTGGGGAATGTGATATCCCCGGGAAAACCCGCCGACCAGCGGAACCATCCCACACGACTCCAACTTGCGAAACTCCAGGAGTGACCCGCCCGGCGACTGAACCCGGTTGGCCTTGGTGGGAGGCGAGCAGGCTAACCGCTCAGCCACCGCAGGCCCCGAGTCCGTAAAAATTTATATCAGACGAGTTTGATCTCAGGAGACTCGCGACGGTAGGGAGCCTACGAAGAAGTTTAATCTGGCGACTCTCCAATATAGCTTAAAATTTGCGTAATTGCTTGAAAATGGTGTGCGGGACTGCAAAAGCACCGAAGACCATAGAGTCTCGTTAGGAAAGACACCGAGAAAACTCTACCACGTCATCTAGCGCCGTACTAGCACTGCGGGGATCTCCGAGTGTGACTACAGAAATAATAAAGTTGCAATATTTGAAGCGAGACAGAGACTAAGTTCCCTGTCCGGAAACCTAATGATCCCAAACACTTTATATATATATATAATATATACATACGTATTATATATACATATACATATAATATATACATATGTATTATATATATAATTAAGGGCAGGAAAAAATCCAGAAATATAATTAGAAACAAGAAAATTGAACAATAACCTAAAAAATAAATGTTAGAGAGAAGATGGACAAAGGAAAGGAAGAAAAAACATAGCGAATTAGTGAAGAGGTTTTGGGAAGAAAGGATAAGAGAAAAAGGAAGTGAAGCAATGATTGGCTCAAGTTCACACGCTCTTCTAAAGAGGAATAATTGTAAATAATAATAATTATATATATATATATATACACATGCGTGTATCTGCTTACATCCTGGTCAGTTTATCTCAATGCTCTACTGGAGAATACTATTTTTTTTATAGTGTTCCAAGAAAAATCCCGTGATAGGACGTTTAAAATCATTTTGAGCTATTAAAAAAAAAAAAAAAAACTAATTTATGGAAGGTAATTTGAAATACTAGGCCTGTTAATTCACATAGCGTTTTAATGTTCGAAATAAGAAGCGTGTGTATGTTCCCATCAAGTTACTAGAACGTGTGTTTACCATTTTTATTTGGCTGTGGTTACGGCGAATTTCACACCTGAAACAATTTGGAATACACTGAGAAAAAGTTAGTTCAAACTAGCAAAATATTTTTTGTATAGGGCCATGAATTTTTTTTTTTTTTTAGTTGCTCGGCTAAAATATATTGCAGAGTACAAAGTTTTAAAAACGACAAAATTAATTGGGTTCATCTAACAAAATACGCGCTTGAATTAACAAAACCTCTATGTTGGGCCAGAGGAAATTATATTTTTGTTCGAATCAACTATATTTTTTAAAAAATGTGTTTATTAATAACATGTAGAAATTTAAACCACGGAATTTGTGGACAACATAAACATAAACAAAACTGTGTAAAAGTCTTCTAGTATTTCTTAAGTTAAGTTGAAGTTATGCAAAACAGTGTAAGGAGTCCGCAGCTATACACGCGTGCACAGCCTAGTTGCATATCACGAACCCGGCATTTTGGCATGTGTGGGAATCGTGCAGACGATGCCGCTGATCGGCGACAGTAGTGTGAGCAGCTATGTTTTGGAATATAAAAACACCAAAATCGCCACAAGGTACATTTGCATAACCTGTAAGCTGGTGTCGGAGAGAAGGATCACAAGTTGGTGCTATACTTCCAAGATTAATTCAGGTTACCACCTCCCCCTCCCCATCCCATCCCACCCCTGAGAGATGTGCTGTGATTGGCTGACGGATTCCTCCGCCACTTCTGAGGTGTACTGTGATTGGAAGTTGACTGAGGGGGTATCCTTTTGGCCGACAGACAGCCCAAGCGACATTTGGGGAACTTTGTGTCACCGGAGGTCTGAGAAGCTGGTTTGCCAGCATGTCGTTGAATGAAACGATGCCATATTGGGAGCTCTAGCGGCCGGAGCTTGGAGGGAGGCAGTACTTACTTGGTTCGAGACCCGTCGAGGGTGATTGGAATTTTTTAATCGCGTGATGAGTAATCGTGTAATTAGGCATAATTGCATAATGTGTAATTAGTAATTACATAGTAAGTACGCATGTTCGCACATGGGCTGCCGAACCACAACTGAAAGCGTTGGAAGGGTAGGGTGAAAAAGTTGGAAGAAGGGGGTGAGGGGTGTGTCCCTGCTTCTACACCCGAAGAGGGTAGATATGTTAATAAGTAATTGCATAATGAATAAGTACAGAGAGTAATTGCACAATGTATAAGTACGTAGTTGCGTAATTAGCAATTGCGCGATATCTAATCACTCACTTGCATAATTAGAAATAGCACACTGTCGAAGTATGCACAAATGAAAAAATTTACAAAGTAAACAAATGCCATTGGCTACCGTGTGGCATATTTGTAATCCCCAAATAACAGTTAATACAATAAATAAAAGTTAAAAATATGCAACATTGTTTATATTTAACCATTTTTTTTCATATTTATAGCTTATTATTTGCTGATGACATATTTCACGCAGTAGCCCATGGAAATAGTTAACTTTGAAATATTAGTTTTTCATTTGTACAAGTTGGTTACTATTTGTTATTACGGTTGCACTGTATTTGACATTAAATTATTCAATAAATATAAAGCGTATTTTTTTTTATTCGTGGAAAATGTCATCACATATAATGTGTAAAGTTGAACAATATTAGTTACAAAAATAAAATTATTATTTTTAATTTTTTGGGGTCCAGCACCCTTAAAGGTCGTCAAAATCTCTCCACGCATCACTCCCCCTTCACCCCTTGGACTAAACATACTTTCTCCCCCAGCATGCCTCGTGTTACAGTGAGCATAAATTACGTCACGACTGCCAACTTTACACAACGCAGGAGAGTTGCCGGCTGTTCTGGGCACATGTCTCCGTTACTCTGGATTTGCAGGCGCGAGTGAACAACGCTGTTCCATTTGCATCGCCTCGTAGCGCATGTCTTTAAATACTATGATTTACTGGTCGCGCGCCCCGGAGAGTCGTGTTTGTGGACGACGGAAGCCGAGGCCAGCTCACTGTGGTGCATGCACGGTCACTTCAAACTTTTCTGAAGCCATGCTCAAGTTCTACTTCCAGGATATTCCTCCGCCTCGTGAAACAAAGCCTAAGTTTAGAAAGTAACACCAGAGGTACAACGCACCGCATTCGTGCGCACTCAGTATATAGGCTGTTCATGGTGAAATGAGCATTTTTGAAAGTCCTGCTTAAGATCTATTTTTATCCACGTCGTGTATTCATCCGCCTTATGTAAAATTGTCGTTACCATGGGTCTCATCACTTTATTTGTGCATCGGTTAAGTGAAACTGTGAAATTTTTGAAAAAAAAAATGTACAAATGTGCTCATTTTTACACTTCGATGCACAAAAAAAACAGAAGGCGAAAGACATAATTTAAGTCATCACAAATGGTTACCTAACATTTTTTTATTCGACGTTAAGATATGGAACTAATTTCCATCCATCGTTACGAACTTGCCTGGGTGCATGTTACTCAGTGCACCCGTTAAAATATATACAGGCAGGGGCAGACTTTTTTCTAAGGTTCATTTCAAAAGTGCTCTCTTTATTGTGAACAGCCTTTACTAACATTTTGCATGAGGACAATTTCTTACTGGCCACTACCAGCACATCTATTTTCTCACCGATTTTACCCGTATTTATTTTTAATGAAACATTAAAATCTATAAATTAAGTGAGTTCAATTTAACCAAAAATAATATTCCTTTATGTTAGTAGAAGTATGAAAAACTTGTGATACATGTTTGACGTATTTAGGAAACAAGCAGAAACATCCTACATTGGGTGGTTTTTATAATGTTTGATTCAAGAAGTGTTAAGAAACTGCGAATAGTATATAATAGTATTTTGTATAAGAACTATTTAATTACTAGATACTACCAACACACGTGTTTTCACCCCGTTTTATTCGTGTGCTTAAATAATAAAATATTGTATTTATATATGACAATAATTAAAAGTTCAATTTTCTAATTATAAAATTTGGTATTTTTATGTTAACAGCAGTTTAAAACCTTTTTTGATGTATGGTGCATTTAGGAAACAACCAAAATTAATCATACATGGTGTGATTTGTAGAAAGTTTGATCTAAAAAAATACCAAGATACTGTGAATAGACTATACAGGCTATTCATGGTAAACTGAGCACTTTTGAAAGTCCTCTCATTTGGTATTATAGTGACGAAATATGTTTTATTTTTGCTTTAAACCGTAACTTACGAGTGCGGTGGAATATACACAATGTGTTTATTATTTACTTTGCAAAATTTATTTTAAAAGGTGTTTAAATAATACAAAATGGCTGATGGGAAAAAAATAACTGGATCTTCAAAAGTGCTCACTTTACCGTGAACAGCCCATAGTACTGTAGCTGTGGTAAGGCCTCTCTGTGCATGAATTTCCAAAATATATTTATTTATTTGGTGTTTTTAATGTGCTCTCTGAAAGTGCTGAGACTGAGTAAAGGAACACTATAGTTAGGAACTGGGTAGGAATAGCCCTTGTCCCTTGATGAGGAACCATCGCAAAATTCGCTTCGAGTGATTTAAGGAAGTCCTGGAAAACCTGAATTAAGATGGCGTGATCGTGAATCGAACCTATGTCCTCGCGATTACGGGACTAGCAGTCTACAACTGCGCCACCTAACTCGATCTTATCGTCGCTAGCTATGTATGAAATAAAGATATTAATTTTAATTACTTAATATATTTCGATGGGGTTTCTCGTGTTAGCTATATCTAGGGACACCCGAATTTAGTGAAAATATTTCACGACCAGTTGTATTCCATAACACTTTATCTCAAATACACTTCAACGATTGGATGATCTAGGTGTTAACGCGCCATAGGTGTGTCTGCCCGCGAATCACAGATGTACAGTCGCAGAGTAACCTTATTCTGATTGGCCAGTCAAGTATGACAATATCTCCTCACAGACACACGCAGCCAATAACCAAAATAATTCTGCTGACATGACCATAGGATATTGAAATCTAGCAAATGCAGAAATCTTTTCGTGAAATTCGGGGGCCCCAAGCTATAACTGAATCAACAAAACCATCACATACAGCAATCATTGATATAGGCTATTCATGGTAAAGTGAACACTTTTTAAAGCCCTCTGATTTTGATTAATAGTCAATAAGTATTCTTTATTGTAGTCTTAGACGTTATATTCAGAGTTCGATGGACTATACAAACTGTGTTTATTTCTTATATGGGCAAATTTCTTTCAAAAGGTGGTTATAGGATAAAAAATGGCTGAAAGAAAAAAGTAACTACGGCCTCAAATGTGCTCACTTTACCATAAACAGCCTATACAATACATGCATTTTAGAATAAAGAGCGACTGACTTTTTTTAATAAGAACAAATGAACAATGGAGCGCTGCCGTGGAGTTTACACAGGTTTTTCTTATCAGTTCTTATCATCCCTTATCTGATTGTCAATTAAATTTGTGTTTTTCGGCCATAACTTCTAAACAATTAATTTTTAAGGGTTTTAATCTCATAATAAAATGATCAAGTCATTTTTCTGCGTCTTCTGATTCCACTATTAACCGTCTCTGGATTCCTTTAACATGCACTTAAACATAGCACATAATCAAGGACTGAAAAACAATTCCACATGGCCAAGAATATTCATGTCGCCAGTAGTACCAACTAATTTCCGATACAACCAAATCTGATCACCAAGTTCCATTTTCATCTTCTTACATGGATACATAGATACATTACCAAAAACACTGATTACAGCAGCATTGTCTGCCTTGCCCTCATGAACTGGAAAAATCTTCCAACAGATTATCCTGTTTGGATAGATCTCACCAATCTCCTTTGGTGCAGACTCGTTCTTGACATGAGACCTTCTGAAGAAACACATTTCCAACAAACCATTGCCAGTTTTAGCAGTTATTCCTTGAAGATCAAAACGGTACAAAAAAGACAAGAAAATATAACTCTCTTCTATATCAAAGATCTTAAATGTCCAAGGCCTATCGTCATTATTGGCATTCTTAGTAAAAGACACATTATTACGGTAAACGCTCCTCGAGTAATAACCAGAAGAATGAATTCGCCTCCGATTCATGTCAGGATGAAATTTGCAAAAGCACATAATCAATACTATTAATAACAGTAAAAATTTATATAATATATGAATAGGAATTAAGCTATTAATACAACACAGATACACGCCTCAAAACAAGTTAACAACACAAAAAACCGAAAACATAAAAGTCCAGGATCAACCCACACCTACTACTTTAACCTACTCGCTCGGCATTTAACATGCGAATGGGAAACTCCGCGGCAGCGCTCCGTATCTCTAACGCTGCCGCTACGTGCTGGGGCCTTATCACTGGCTGTACTTCCAGGCCCCACCAAGCCGCAACTTCCGATAAACAACTTCCGGTTACAACCAAGCGCAATGCACAATCACAACTGATAACAACATGCAACACACACATGTGCAAACATATTGGTCAATGTAAATATTTGATCCACCAACTTAACAAACATAATTACTCCTTTCGCGCATGTTATCAGTTGCGATAGTGTATTGCGCTCGGTTGTAACCGGAAGTTGTTTAATCGCCCGGTAGTGGCGGCTTGGTGGGGCCTCGGAAGTACATCCGGTGATAAGGTCCCAGCATCTAGTAGAAGCATTAGAGATATGAAGCGCTGCCGCGGAGTTTCCCATTCGCATGTTAAATGCCGAGAGAGTAGGTAACGTGAAATAAACATATCTACCATATTTTACTAATTATATGGCTCAATTTACCATAATTTAAGAAGTAAAAAAAAATGTTCACATGTGGCCGGTATTGAGCTCGCACACCCTTCGACTCTAAGCTGTTACCTTACCATCTGCGCCACCATGCCAAACAGATATATATATATGTTATAGCTTTGCCCCGAAAACGAGAAGATTTTAATTGTATGGTCTTACTTTTTGTTTTTCGTTTAATTGGTACTGTTCGGTTTGTTAAAACGAATAGTATATATGAGTGCACTCTCTTCACATTATATGCAGATTATAAACCTTCTTACAGAGGGCCGTAATGATTACATGAAAACGAAATGAAAGACGTAAAAATGGAATGAAAGTCTGTGTGTTTCTAATACTTCATTAAATGGTGTTTTGAAAGACGAAACACATTTTAGAAAATATTTTACGTTGGTTTTATTAGTTTAACCGTAGTTATTTCACTTGATACAAGTTTAACGGCCATTTTAAATGTTGTCTGATAGCCATTTTGACACGCTGTTTAACTGATCCATCAGCCAAGAAAAACCACTGAGTTAATAGTGAAAAAAATGACTAATGCATAAGTGGAAAATGTCACTGAATCAATAAGTAAAAGAAATCTGGCATTTTTTCACTGATTCATCAGTTAAATTTTCTGAAGTGACTGTTTAATCAGTCAGATACGTTTCACTGATTGAAAAAGTGAAATTCTCACTGATCTGATTTAGAGTGCAGTGCACAAGCAATAATAATAATTTTTTTTAATGTCTAGAAATTATATATGCAAAGGTTTATAACAAAGAATTTAAAATAACTTAATTTAAAACTTAATTTTAGATTAATTTCATTTTTTGAAAGCTTTTGGTTTTATATACTCCATTAACACATCTCTTTTCTTTGAGATGCATACATAAATCTGAATTTATTAGAGTTGTAGAAAATATTTTTTTTTGTTAATTTTAAGACACTTCATTTAACATTTTAGTTTAAGTTAGTAATTATTTTTAAATTGAAAACTGTAGGCTGTATCGAAAATTGCCTTATAACATAGCAGGCAGCATTCAAACATCTCGCCGATAAATCGAACCTCTTCAAAATATGTGTCGATTGGCTTACACGCAGCACCTAGATATCTTCCCAGCTTCAGTATATAATTTCAGTTAAGAAATATTTAATTCGTTCCCTCTGTTTAGAGCGTGGATCACATACCAGGAAAATTTGCGATGCGGTCGGTCAGAGTTCAGAAAATTACAAACAATATTGTGCGTGGATCATTTCTGATTGGACAGTAATGGAGATAAAGTGTCAACAAAAAGTTCTGATATAATATTTAACATTGCTAGAATATAAGTAGTTAAATATACAAAAACTGCACTGGAATTTTTTTTTTTTTTTTTTTTTTTTGTACAAACTTCCATACTGTAATAATAGCACCAACCAGTAGTCAGTGACAAGAAACTTTGTCGCTTTATCCTTCGTCGTCACCATGTAAATTTCTTATCATCACTCGAAAACGAACGCATTTCACACATATGTAAACTCTGTGAACACTTTTGAAATGAACCTTGGTAAAAAGTCACTTCTCCTACCTACGCATGTTGTAACGGACGCACCGAGTGACACGCGCCCAGTAAATTTGGCAACGGTGGAGAGAAAGTAGTTCCATATCATAACATCGAATAAATAATGTTAGGCAACCATTTGTGATAACTGAAATTATTTCTTTCGCTTTCTGCTTTTTTTAATGCATCGGAGTGTAAAATTGAACATATTTGTAAAACATTTATTTTTCTAATAATTCCACAATTTCACTTGACCAACGCATGAATAAAGTGATGAGGTCCATGGTAATTATACACAATGTGCATAAAAATAGATCTTAAGCAGGACATTCAAAAGTGCTCACTTTACAATGAACAGCTTATAACATATCGTAGGCGCGCAGAATAGTTGAGTTATGCTTGATATGATGCACGCTCTTATAGGCTATTCACAGTAAAGTGAGAACTTCTTAAGACTCTGGTATTTTTTTCCTTTCAGCCAATTTCTATATGTCCACCACGTTTTAATATAAACAATGCTCTATAATCAGTAAACACAGTGTGTACAATTCACCACTCTCAAAAGTTAACGAATGCGGCTGCAATAAAATATAAATATTAGTGGTCAATGCCAGTTTGGGAGGACCTTAAAAAGTGCTCACTTTATAGTGAATAGCATATAATTTGTTTTTATAACTCCTTGCGGTTTGTACTGCTCGTAGTTGGCACACCTGCAGGTGTGATGCTTTCTCAGCTCTTCTGAGACAATATCAAATACGAAGCCTGTAAAAGGTGAATCAGTGGAAGCATAACCCAACAGGCGTTAATGTTTCGCAAGTTGCCTATTGCAATGCGTGCAGGCGTTCGCTGACCGCCAGCTACGTATAGGCGATTCACTGTAAAGTGAGCACTTCAAAGGCCCCAGTAACTTTTTCCTTTCAGCCATCTTGTATCCTTTAACCAACTTTTAAATAAAATATTGCCATGTAAGTAATCAACACAGTGCGTATATTTCACCGCACTCGGAAGTTAATGTCTAAGGCCACAATAAAATTTATTTATTGACTAACATTCCAAATGAGAGGGCTTTCAAAAGTGCTGGGGCCGCGGTGGCTGAGCGGTTAGCCTGCTCGCCTCCCACCATAGCGAACTGGGTTCAACCCCCGGCCGTTTCAATCCCGGATATTCGCATGCGGGAATCGTGCCAGACGATGCCGCTGGTCGGCGGGTTTTACTCGGGGTTCTCCCGTTTCCCCAGCCCGTTAATTCCAGCGCTGCTCCATACTCACCTCAATCACCCTCATCGGCTCTCAAGACTTCGTTGTTAAGAGCCGCCCAAATCTCTTCACTCACGCACTCACTCAAAAGAGCTGACTTTGCCGTGAGACACGTCTTGATTTAAGTACGTACTTAGGGGTGTGTAGAATGAAATAAACCATGATTTTCAAGTAACTAAACAATTATTTTGCAGAATAACTTTCCTTTAAATCTTAAAAAAAAATAAACTGACTTACTGACATATCAAAGCCTAGTCTCAGCCATTGGTCTTAGAAGGGGGGATTATTTATAATTCAACCCCTAAAAGCGTGAAATGGGGAGTAAAAATTTCTATGAAATAAAATATTTGACGGTCCTATTAATCCGGAGCTTCGTGAAAGTACTGTAAAAATTGATAATCAAACACATGTTTTATAGTTTCTTAGAACTAAACCCATAGTAAGGCCGTTGTATTAACTAGACATGCTTCCTATTTAATATATATATATATATAATATATATATATATATATATATATCTAGTAACGAAAACACTTTTTCCACGCGGACAAAGTCGCAGACCTAAGCTAGTTTTTTATGTAACAGAAACGAATGCTCTCGATCGCATATAACTATAAATGGGGTGAATGAATATCCTGGAAGTAGACCTTTAGCACTGCTCCAGAAAAGTTTTAAGTAACCGTGATTGGATTATAATTTACCAATTCGTACACAAAATGTATAACGCGGGGAAAAGTGTCATCAATTTAAAGATTACCCTCGCGGAACAAAGTCAAAGCCTGGAACTATTTTAGTTGATTCGCTGGCAAGTTAAGAGTGGGATGGACCCCCGCATACAAGGTCAAGAAGCGAGGGGGAGCAATACGGGCGACACTAACACGCACGCCTAGTGTCTCGTTGCTCCTACACGCAAGGCGTGCAGTGTTCCCGCCGTGACGCTGTACTGTGTAAATTAAATCTGTAACTCTGGGTCTCTATTACACGCGATGAAAGACCACAGATTAAACTACGCCCGTATGTTTGTATTTTCCTCCTGCCGCTTAAGAAAACTGCATAGGCAAGCGTTAAAAATGCGATATTTAACCATTTTCGCGGAATGTTTTCTCCAAGTGTACACTTATTATGACAAAAGTAAAAAATAAATATATGGGTATAGGTATTTTTTTTATATTTTCTGACAGAAAATCGTATTTGCAGAACATCCATTTACCGAGATACGCGTATTCGCGAAACCAACTATTTCACAAAAGAAATGCGGGGGTCTATCTCACTCTTAACTGCGAACCTGCATGCCAGTGTTTTGTTTTATTGCATCCGTAAGATCTTTTTTTTTTCAATATATCGCTGTACAAAGATACTGGACAAGTCAAATTACAGTATACAAAGTTAATACACTGGACATAGTAAACACACACATATATGTCAGATTACAAGTACACAGATCATATCTTTTCTCCATAGTTTGACTAATCATGCTGTGGGGCGTCGTTCTTTTGCTGAAACAGAAGGAAAAGGAAACGAGAAAAAACCGGGACAATTAATGCGTACCATGACATGTCATAGAGTAATTTCTTAATTTCTGTAGATAAGTAGTTGATTGCCTCGCTCCATCGTGAAGAGCTGTGAAGAACAAGTACCCCTGGGTTGAGGGGGGGGGGGGAGGCGCGCAAGTGGCGTGCGGAAGTAGCTGACTGGGGCACGCGCTGTTCTGGTTGGTCACGGCGCGGAACACAGCCCCGCCCACGAGCTTCATCCGCGCCCTTCTGCCGCCTCGCTTTCCCCGACCTGGCAGGCCTGCGCGCTTTCGTGTTCCACCTCGCCCGCCTGCACTACTTTCTAAACCCCCACCGCACGCACCAGCCGCCATTTTACACTCTTAAAGCCTGTTCACAATAAAGTGAGCACTTTTGAAATCAATTTTAGAAAAAAAGTCGCTGCCCCTGCCTGCACGTACAGTATTTTAACGAGCGCACTGAGTCACATGCACCCCGTAAAGTTGGTAACTATGGTTGGAAAGTAGTTCCATATCTTAACCTCGAAATAAAAGTGTTGGGTATAACGATTTGTGATCATTTAAATTATTTCTTTCTCTATATGTTTTTTAATGCATTGAAGTGAAAAAATTATCACATTTGTAAAAATGTTTACTTTTATAGTAATTTTGCTGTTTCACTTGGCCGACGCACGAATAAAGTTATGAGGCCAATGGCAATGTTAATTTTTCATAAGGCGGAGGCGCACACAATGCGTATACAAGTAAATCTTAAGCAGGGCTTTCAGAAGTGCTCATTTTACCGTGAACAGCCTATACACACGTCTTTAACACTTCATCATTCATATAGAGCGTCTCACTCTTAGATTGCAGTGTGCGGTGTAATGGACATTCACTCTCTCTTTCCAATCCACGAGTTCTGTCGTTAACGCTGTCCTTGTTCCTGCGGGCGCTGTTTCCTGATAAGTTATTTTTTTTTGCAACTTCGAAAAAGAAAACTACCTACTTTGCGTGCGCGCCGTCCACTCACAATGCTAGGATATCTCACAGATTTCAGTTTCAAAGGAGCGCTTAGCTTTGCGTCGCAGAATTGGATTCCTTTACGAGTTGGCAGGGAGGTAAACAGATCAAAATTATCTTAATCAGGCAGATTCCTTCACCGCCCATTTGTTTCTCAGCTTGCCAGTTACGTCACAAAGCTGTAGCAATCTGGCAACAGTGAGCGCCATAAGCCCTGTACTGCAATCTAAGCGTGGGACGGGCTTTTTTGTATAGTTAGCTACCCGGACATTTCGCGTATTCATCCTGCATCAAGCCAGACTCACCGGCCGATTGTGTATTCCAGCTTCTTTTAGTTGTTTATTTGTGGGGCCACTGATTTTTCGAGAATAAATCGGGGCGTACAGTACACTTCATCACAATGGCCGTGTCCGAAAACGGCAAATTTGGGGAATTAGGGTTTAGGATGAATGGTTTTGAACGGCTTGTAACAATGCTACATGCGACAAAGTTGGAAACTACAGGCTTGTGGAATGTTTGTCACGCTATCAATAAATAACTTACCCCCCAAGCATTTTTCACGTCTTGTAAATAACTGATCATATTTCTTTCTTGACAATATCAATTTACTCGTTATTTCTTCGCTCCCTACAATTAGCATTCCATTTCAAATAACCAGTTTTCTTTATACAACATACGATCTTTATTTTAAAATAACTCCATGTAGATCCCCGATTTCCCATTTTCCACGTGCCTGTATTGTGCAGTGTTTCAAGAGCAGTAAATACAGACGTTTCAGCCACAACGCGGGAAATAAAACGTAAATAAACAACAGCAGACGATTTTAGGGACCTATTTAGGGAATTAGTGTACTACTTCACCTCAGCAAATTTCAACCCTAAATCCCCAAATATTTAGGGCCTAAAATTGGTCACGTGGTCGATTTAGTAACCTAAATAATGGTCTCGCAGCCGTTTCGAACACGGCTAATATATACACATTAGCTGTTGTCATAACACAAATATTAACAAACGATGACTATATTGACTGCACTGAATCCACCTAGGAATGAGTGTGTTGCTATAAAAATTGTAATTGTTAAGTGCAGAAAGGGAACATGTCCAGTTTCACAATTTATTGGGAAATAACAAATAACTATATTACAGCCGTACGGTACTTAGTGTTAGCTTTCGTGATAATGGGATATTAGCAGCATATCATTTGAATGTTTGTACATGGATTTTCAATTATCGATATCAACAAATATTATGTAAATAATACATAGAAGTTTTGGGACATGTTCCCTTTCTGCACTTAACAATATATAGTTTTAATGTTAATTGCTGGGGAAGTACAAAAAGCATAGGTTAAGATTTTGCTATAAGTCATGGAACGTACTGGAGGTTAAGGAAGTGTTCTGTTGTATGGCACTGTCATGACAGCATTGTGTATGATGTTACACTCGTTTGTTGGCCAATCAAATTCTCTCCAGAAAACGTTGTACGTGTTTGGGATATACTTTTTACATTTCTTGAGGCCATCTCTCTTCTGCTGCAGGAGGAGAAGTTTCCTAGAGTAGGCTTTTTCAGTTTGCAGTTCAATTCTTCCACAATCAGTATTCCTAAGTTTGAAATTATGACTTATTAAGCCACTTATGAAATCACTAGTCATCACATACCCTGGTTTGGTGCAACAATATTCGAAATAAAAGTACTTGGAAACACAAAACGATTCCTTGTTCTGCCTTGGAACATTATATCCCATTGACCAGTCTGAGTAAGAAGTTTTCTTAAAGAAACATGGCCACAATGGTTTCCAAACTAATAATACTATCTTTAATAACTGCCAAAATGTTGAACCTAATTTTCTTGATAGATGATCTTCGTATGAGTTCGCAGCATTACTGCACTGTGTAGATTCTACCTGCCTTACGAAGTACTCTCTTAATAAGACCGAATTCCCTATCACATGACAAAAATGAGTGGCCGCCTCTGGGGAAAGTACTGTTTTATTACACTGAATCGGCATGATTCAGATAAAGCCATCAAGAATCTCACTAAGGTATTGTTTTTGTTCTGTCCAGGACAGCTATCACTGAACACGTGAAGTTCTGAGATGGTTGGGCCTACTTCATTGTCAGTGTAGTCTTCATGATACACATAACATTTCATATTATGCGTTCTCAAGTTATGTGTGTCAGATGTATTCACACTTAACTGCCTGTGACAGTATATGTCTTGCACCGGAATATGTGGTAACGAAACCGTTGCCATGTAATCGAAACACAGACCGAGCACATCTCCCTCGTGTTGACATCTTGCAGTTATTTCTTTTGATGCACGGTAGAATTTTTTGGCTTCTGCGCTAGTGTACCAGCAGTTCTGCAGCAGCAACGCTTTTATCACTCTCACATACGAAAGTACTCTTGAGTTCGCATTTAAGTTCTTCATAAGTATTCCACGTATCCTTTTGAGGTCCGTCTAATCGCAGAGAAAAGTTCTGTTTAAAATAATTCCAGTAAAACTGACACTTTACCTTAAAATCTGGATACAGTACTATAAACATTTCATGCATTTTCTTCACAGATAATATTTCGTCCAAATGTTTTACTTATTTTTCCGTGTAATGTGATGACTCAGTGGAGAAGGACGATATATTATCTTGAATCTGACGTCATACATCTCCAGAAATAGCATTTGCACTCGATGATTTGCTATACAAATCCCTGGGTGATTTTCCCTGTTTTAAAAGTGTCAACAAACGATAAACCCTCTTAGGTGTTACGCCACGAACTTGCTGAAATGCAGTTTTAAAAACTCGAACACGACGAGATCCACAAATCACATGAGACTTGGCAAAGATAGATTTAGGTTTTTTTTTAATAATAGTATCTTCTCTAGAATGTTCCTTGCTTAGTCTTTGTTTTCTGTTAGTCGTTGTAGGTGCAAATCCTGCTCGTCCTTTGTTCTCATTCCATTGAATATTTCCATGATTTGTCCGTAACATCTACCAGGCAGCCGCGTCAACATCTGTTGAAAGAGTTCAATACATTATTGGACCCCAGTTATTACACACGACAACAAATTACCGACAACAGGACTTGGAATAATATTATGAAGTAACGTTTTTTAGGTTATACATACCCACATCCAATTTATTTCTTTCTTCCAGGAACATTTTTGCCTGCCCAGTACACATGAGGTTCAACCTTCACTTTAACAATTCTAATTACATTTCTTTTATACGTATGGAGATTGCTTGCACCTTTTCTTCTAATTTTCTCTGGAGATCTACACTTTCCATCACCACTTGAAGAGACCATTTTGCTAAAATCATAATAAAGCTTCTTCTTTTTTTTTCCAAAAGGAACTACTGTAGAAATATCACGTCTACCAATCTTACAAAACTTTTTTGATACAGAACGGGAACATGTCCTGGACATGTTCCCGTTCTGTATCAAATGCATATTCCTCGTGCTTCTTTCATACAGTTCTACTCGTGGGAAATATTTCCTTTCTGTAGAGAACGAAGCGTCTATGTGTAAAGATGCCATTTCCGGTATAAAACCATATTCGTAAAAAAGTGGACATGTTCCCTTTCTGCATTTAACAATTCAAATTGTAACTGATGCTTTCAATAACCTGCGTTAGCCGTACGCAATATATGTGCTTATTACGTTTACGTAAATGAGTAATACGTCCTATATTGTGCCAAACTTTTATATACTAAATATAAATTGATACAAAAATATTAATTTGTAGTAAAGTTTATTACGGCTGTTCGATCACGCCTTACAAGTTCTACAAATTCTGTAACTACTCCTATAATTATTATCTTTTTTGTTCATTTATAAATAAAAGCTTGGTTTTAAAATGTTTTTTTAAGTTAATACTGTGCAATACCTTTAAGCGGTTTATGTATCTGTGCGGATAAGACCGTTGATTCGTGAACTGCGTACATTTCCGATATCGTTGCAACGTCTCACCGACTAGTGGTAGAATGGTCTCTTGGTCGAACGAACGAACGAGTTCCAACATACCGAGTCCCAGTTAGTGAAAATGCGCCGTGGACATCCGCGAGTCTCGGATGTTCGGGTCAACGTAACGAACGAGTGAGAGTCTGATGGACCCCTACATCCAAGGTCAAGAAGCGAGGGAGCGATACGGGCGACACTAACACGCACGCCTAGTGTCTCATCGCTCCTATGCTCAAGGCGTGCAGTGTTTCGGCCGTAACGCTGTACTGTGTCAATTAGATCTGTAACATTGGGGTTTTATTACACGCGATGAAAGCCCACAGATTAAACTACGCCCGTATCTTAGTACTTTTCTCTTGCCGCTTAAGGAAAGTGCATAGACGAGCTTTAAAGATGCTATACTTGACAATTTTCCCGAATTATTATCTCCAAGAATACTCTTAACATGACAAAAGTAAAAACGTAGGGACATAGATAATTATTTTTTCATATTTTTTCTGACAGAAAGTCTCGTATTTCCAGAACATTTATTTACCGAGATACGCGTGTTCACGCAAACATCTGTTTCACAAACAAACGTGGCGATCCTCCCACTCTTAACGCCCGTTTGTGATGAAAAAAGTGTGGGTATCAGAATGAATGAAAGTATTTTTTACGAGACGTTTCGTGGTCATCGTGTGCTTGTCGTGTAGGAACTGCCTAGACGTGTACACGTGTAGGAAATGAATGACGATATTCAGAGGTCCGGAAATTTCGCGGATTCATCCGTGGACAAATTAAACTTCATTCACGTGTGCATATGTGTTTGTGCTTCCATCGGACCATAGTATTTTTAGACACGCCCCAAGCGACGCTCAACCAATAACGAACCTGCAAGGAAAATAAGTACCGAATCCCGCGCTATAGTTTGTTCACGGTAAAGAGAGCACTTCTGAAAGCCCTCTCATTTTGAATAATAGTCGATAAACATAGTTTATTATAGTCTTAGACGTAAACTTCCGAGTGCGGTGGAATATACACACTGTGTTTATTACTTGCATGGCAATATTAATTTAAAAGCTGGCTGAAAGGAAAAAGTAACTAGGGCCTCGAAAGTGCTCGCTTTGCCGTGAACAGTCTATACCTAGTCTAGGGTTAAAGTGGAGCAATAGCCAACGAACACTAACTGATGCTCTAATGTAGAATGGATTGTGGAGTCCAGCTTGTTGCCGAATGAATACGCGAGATATCCGGGTCTGTATCGATATTTTGTATCGTGGCGTATACATGAGGCCTTCAGGCAGTAGAATTGAAGGAGAAAAGAAATATAGGAAACAATTTATTATATTTAACAGAAATTCGTATTTCTAGATTAAAACTCACATTTTGATTTTCTTATACTCATTTAAAAATAAAACGTTTTGATTGTAAGTAATTATTATTGTATTTTAATTTTGTATTGTATTATCAAGTTTTGTGTTATATTATCCCGAGTAGTAAGTGCTGAGTAAGGACGCAAGTGAAATGAAACGTTGTTTGTTAGGTCACTGCTCCACTAACATGAAGTTAATATCTAGTTGCGTGGTTGAACCACACACTAAAGAAGACAGAGGTATACGGATCTCGCTGGCTGAGCACGACAAGTCTCCTTGTCCCGACACTGAACTGCAACACTACCTGCACGACCTGCAACACGGCGTAGGTCGCATTTCAGGCTAAAACACTGTTTAGTAAACAAGTGTTTTCAAATGATTTTCACCTCCTCTATCCAATTTGTAATGTAGTTAGATTAAATGCAAATTACTGTAGTATTTTATTAATATAATAGAGCTTGGCATTTAAAAATGAAGATATAAACAAACACGTTCATTCTTGTTGGCCATGTGACTTGGCAGTCGTATTGATTCGCGGTAAGGTAAGAAGCCGAATAAACTGTCTACCTCATTTATGTTTTATGGGTTAAACATAATCCGAGTAGAATCACTATGAACCACACATTTTTTGTAAACGTTCTCTGCAGACGTCTGTTAAGCCCCTGTGGCACTATAAAATTGTTCTTTCAAGCTGTTTCCAATAAGTTTGATCAAATAAAATTGGAAAGTTATGACGTCAACGAGACGTCATAAATACCGCCATGTATGTCTGAATAAGTTGGATGGCGACAGTTTCCATTTAACCTTTCAAGATTGGGTTAGTTCTAGAATTTATTAGATGTTTGACGGTCTCAGCCAATCAGAGTCGTGCACGACAAAAGTGGACGTCAAGAAACTTCAGAATAACGAACAACTGCTGGAAACGAAGTAGGTTATGAAGGCAAATAATGTATATAGAAGCTGTCTGGACATGAATGCTAGTTTAAGTGAATATTGCACATTGTATTTCGAACGCAGAGTCATTCAATATAGTTGTGCAAGAAACATCTCCTGTGATAAATAAAATGTGAATTTAGTAACGAAACGAAAATAAATTACAACATTCCTTACATTTCTTCCTGCAATGACCTGCGTACAAACAAAAGTAAAATCTCACTAAAAATAAATTTTAAATGATAATTCGAATTTGATTATCCCAGTAAAAAATGTTTACTGTGTGACACATTTTCAAACACGTTCAAGATTATTTGATAAAATTTGTTGGGAGGAAAAATTTGATGGCCGTATTTTGTCTTCAAATTTTATTGTCAAATATAGTTGAGGGCGGAAATTTGACACTGTGACAAGGGCTATACGCACACGAGATCGATCGTGAATCGACCTTCAGGCTCAGAAGAACGAGCGAGTCGCGTCACGCCAGAGTCACATAGCCCCGACCAGCACGACCCCGCAAGCACGACACGACACTTAAAACTAAACAACCAATGAAACACAAGATAGATCTGACGCACACCCGACAATTCTGTCGCCCGACCAGCAAATTTCGATTATAAATTATTTCTATTGTTCGTCGTGTCGTGAGACACGATGAGCAGAATGTACAACCTTGCAAAATGAAATTGTATAATAAGCTTTCCTTACAATGGGAAATAAGTATCTTAAAAGAAAACAAATTATGCAAATTATTTTATTTGACTGTTATAAGTAATAGTTTTATCTTTGTATGCATTAGCTATAAAACTTTGTCGCCATCAAGTACTCCAAATTTCCCGTCTGCCCACCGCCTTTGAAACTAGCGTGGTTAATTAGCGCCTTCTAAGTGGATCGTAAAAATTCTACTTGTGTCGCGCCAGTAAACTGTCGGGCTGTACATTCGATCTGCCACATTGAAGATGGTCGTGGTTGCGGTTTTAGTCGTGTCGTGCTGTGCTCGTCAGGGCTATGTGATTCCGGCAGTAGTGTAGCAGAAGGTGCGGCACGCACAAAGGATGGCTGCTACGGTCTTGGTCCAGGAGGGCCAGGGGGGTGAATTGGGGGGGGGGGAGGTTGTAGCGCGGGCGACAACAGGAAGTGGTCCTCCGGAAATGACGTCCCGCCAGAGGGGAGATATGATGTGTTGATGTCTGCCGTCGATGCAACCGGAACCCCGAGGTAGGAGAGTCCCGTATTCTCCTTCGCTGCTTTCAGCAATGAGATGTACGTTGGCCCCGACATGTGTCTTGTCGGAGAACACTTCCAGGAATTTATAGGCTGTTCACGGTAAAGTGAGCACTTCTTAAGGCCCTCCCAACAGGTATTAACCACTTATAAATATATCGTAATGCAGCATCAGTGTATGCCTTGTGTTTGTTGGTCACACTGCATTTTTAATATTAAAAACAGCAGTTAGATAGAAAATAGACGAAAGAAAATTTTTTTAAGGGCCTTAAAAAGTGCTCACTTTACCAGCAACAGCCTATATTAACCGTGCCTCCAGTATGTTTACCTACGGAAATAATTCATATTCCAGGTTAGGATGGTATTGTACTTAGTTAAAACTCATGCTGTAAATATTATTTTGGAGCCCTCCAGTATAGTTAAAGTTTTTTCCTTCAGGCTATTGCATCTTACATCATTACTAGCCGGACACTAGGAGCCTGTATTGAACTTTGTTACAGACTTTTCTTTAATAAAATGATAAGGGTACCTCAGAACGAGGCGCAGAATCTCAGCGGTAAAGGTGTGAATTACTACTGTAATGCGGGAGTCACGTAGCCCAGAAAAACATAGCACGACACGACAAAAAAATATCGCAACCACGTCACAACAATTATATTTTCAATGTGACTGCTCGAATTTACAGCCCGACAGTTTACTGACGCGACACGAAGAATATAACTTATCGAAACCATTTAGAAGGTGCTAATTAACCACACTAGTTTCGAAGGCGGGAAGTTTGGAATACATGATGCTGACAAAAGTTTTATCGTTAGTGCATACAAATGTAAAATTATTATTTTCAAGTGTTAAATACAGTAATTTCCTTTTTTTTTTTTTTTCTTTTCAAAGCTACGTATTTGCTATTGTAGAGAAAGTTTGCCATAAAATATCATCTTGCAAGGTTGTACACTCAATACACGACGAAAATAGAAATCATTTTTAATCCACAATTGCTGGTCGTACGACAGAATATGTCGGGCTTACGTGATACCTATCATGTATTTCTTTGGCTGTTTAGTTTACGTGTGGTGTTGGGACTGTCGTGTAGTGCTTGTCGGTGCCGCTGTGTCGTGCTTGTCGGGGCTGTCGTGTCGTGCCTGCCGTGGCCGCCGTGTCGTGCTTGTCAGGGCTGTCGTGTCGTGCTTGTCTGGGCTATGGTGTCGTGCCTGCCGTGGCCGCCGTGTCGTGCTTGTCAGGGCTGTCGCGTCGTGCTTGTCGGGGCTGTCGTGACGTGCTTGTAGGGGTTGTAGCGTTGTGCTTGTCTGGGCTATGGTGTCGTGCCTGCCGTGGCCGCCGTGTCGTTCTTGTCGGGGCTGTCGTGTCGTGCCTGTCGGGGCCGCCGTGTCGTGCTTGTCGGGGCTGTCGTGTCGTGCTTGTCTGGGCTATCGTGTCGTGCCTGCCGGGGCCGCCGTGTCGTGCTTGTCTGGGCGGTCGCGCCGTGCTTGTCGGTTATGTGGTGTCGTACTCGTTGGGGCTGTGTGATTGCGGCATAAGAAGCGCCGCAGTAGGTGAAGCTCGTTCACGTGCCAGGCACGTCACTGTATACGATCCAAACGCAGTAGTCAACCTCAGCACGCGCTCTGGCTCGCTACGCAGAACTTAGTTACGTGCGAGCACGTCCTGATGTTGCGTGTGTTCCGGCGCGAGAAATGAGACACGCCATTACTGCACGGGAAGCTGCACAGTGTGCTAATTAGCGTCGGGACTCGGTCCGCCTTCACGATTGCCACCCGCGCCTCAATCATCTTCTACATCGACGCAACCCCTCGGTCACGCACTACTTAAAGGGGAATGATGTACGCAAACCGTATTTTTATATCATTTTTGTCATAACTGGTTTTTAGCGGATTTTTTATAAATTTTTGGCTCGACAAGACTAAATAACACTTTTGAGCACCTTCTTAGATTGTAACAAACTCACTATGTTCGTTATTCTCGGAGCACTTATTGCAGATAAGAAAACAAAAATTCTTTCTCTTCTTCCACCAGTGCTCCGAGAATAATGACGAAAATGAATATCGAACAACGTAAGAAAATTTCAACAAACCCTTTGGAAAACGACTTATATCGAAAATCGGGTAAATATACTCCTTTCATGCACCATTCCCCTTAAGGGAGTAGTATCCATATTCGATTTTTATTATAGTCCATTCGCGGTTAGTTCATACTTTTCTGTAGCTCTGCTAAA
The DNA here is from genome assembly GCA_029891345.1 of Dryococelus australis. Taxonomy (NCBI): domain Eukaryota; kingdom Metazoa; phylum Arthropoda; class Insecta; order Phasmatodea; family Phasmatidae; genus Dryococelus; species Dryococelus australis. The sequence continues at coordinate 146,868,275 of CM057000.1, forward strand.
GTTCTACTTCCATACTATCACTTCGTCTCATACAAACAAATCTTAACTAAGTCCAGGAAACTACACCACTTAAGTTTACTATAATTTGGCATGAAAACTATTTCTTACAAGGCATTACAAAAACATATGTTTTCTCCCCGTTTTTATTCGTATTTATTATAAATTAAATATTACAATTTTTAGATAAATTGCATGTAAAACTTCATTTCAATCAAAAATAATATACTTTTATTTTAAAAAGGTACAAAAAGCTTGGGATTCACGACATATTTAGGAAACAAACAAACACTTAAAATATGGAGTGATTTTTCATAGGGTTTTTTTTTTTTAAGTGTGAAGAAACAGTGAATAAATTATAATAAACTTCGTAATGGAAATTTATAACCAGACATAAAAAAATCAATGATAGACATGACAGAGAACTATTCTTAATTGATGTTTTGAAATCTGTACGGTTTCAATGTTACGTGTATTTTCACATGTCGCATCGGATTGACATTATTAAATAATCACGTAATATTTTTTGATTACGGTTACACATTTAAAAAAAAATTATGTATGAAAATTAGATATATTTCGAAATACCTGTTAAGATGTGATGTTCTGTATGCCTTGAAAAGATTGGTTTTCAAATATCGACTCCGTTAGTTAATGTTATGGAGGAAAATACTTAAATCCAAGATGACAAAGATACTTGGCCCTTATGAATCCCACCTGCCTGCATCCTTTTCCTCCTTTTTTTGCCGACATACGCGGGAGCTATAAGAGTCATATTGACACGCGCTTCAAGAGCGCCATCGCCTCTACGCACAGGGCTCTGAACTAGCGTGTAGTGTTTTCGTGGTGCTGGGTGTGCTTATGGCATTTCCATCGGCGACCCTGTCATTTCATTGGTCTGCATAAAAGTTCAATACAGACTCCTATCGTAGCTAGCTCGTGTCCAGCTAGTATGTTTTAAGATACGGCAGTCTAGAAAATCCGCTTATAAGTATGTTGTAGGGTCCCGAAATAATATTTACAGCACGCCTGGTGACTAGTACCATTCCGTCTTCGTCTGAGCTACGATGTTTAATAATTTCGTCAAGATACCGGGATTTCAAACACACTGCAAGGTAGTTCGACCCTTTATGAGAAAGATAAAATACCATTATCTATGACCTATGTTTTTTACGTTTGTCATATTAAGTGTATTCTTGGAGAAAAAATTTGTCAAAATGGTCATATATCGCATATTTAAAGCTTGCCTATGCAGTTTCCTTAAGCGGAAAGTACAAAGATACGAACGCAGTTTAATCTGTGGGCTTTCATCGCGTGTAATAAAGTGCCACTGTTACAGATCTAATTAGCACAGTACAGCGTCACGACGGAAACACTGTACGCCTTGCGCGTAGGAGTGATGAGGCGCTAGGCGCGCGTGTTAAGTGTCGGCCTCACAAGCCATGTTGACTTATTAGTTCTAGCTTATTTCAGTTGTATGCCGACACTTATTACGAAACTGCTACTATACAATCATGACAATATACGTTACGCTGAAGTACAAACATAAATTCAGAAAATTCGTTAAGCAGTCATGCCTTATGGTTTCAAGAATTATGAACAGATTAATGACATTTTGCGATCACCGTATCAGATGTGGATGAATTTTGACTACTAAATTTGAAGGGGATTGTCAATTGTGATAACGCTATAGTAACAAATATTTGGTTATTTCACTGAAAAGGAAGTTATGACATATAAATGGAAAATTCAACATGGCGCGGTGAGGCCGAGTCTTGCGTGTCGAGAAGCAAGGCGGAACCCTGGGGAAGCAGCTGCATATTCTGCGAACTCCGGCACCGCACACGCCAGCAAAATGGCGTGGCTAGCCAGCAGAAGAAATGTTTAAACTGGCGTTGCTCGAACCCAACTCGAGGATAGTCCAGAATGTGTTAACCAAGTCTAGATCATTACACAAAAGGGATTGCGCGACGCATTTGTGCGCACTCAATGTAATAATATTTTGGGTAAGAACTAGCTATTACTTATCTGGCATTTCCAACACACCTGTTTTCTATATGATTTTATTAGTATTTATTATAAAGATACGTATTATAAGCTTCTTCTTCTTCTCCTGGACCTTTAAGTTGGTGGGTAACATGTATGTCTCCCAAGCGTTTCCTTTGTTTGGCTAACAGTTTCAGATGTAAATTAGTGTGCTTGCCTTTAATGTTGTCTATAAAATTTACTATTGGTCATCATTTGCTCCTTCTACCTTCCAGCTTCCCTTCAAACAAGGTGATGCACCAGCCAGAATGGCGAAGCAAGTGACAAACGAAGCTATTTCTTCTCTTGTTTATAATATATAGTTAAAATATAAGTAAATGTTGAACTAAGCCAAAAGTAAGTTACGTTTACTTTAATAGAAATATAAAACGCTTGTTATTCATGGCTTGTTTAGGAAATAACGAAACACTTCCTACATGGGCTATACACATAAAGGTATTTTAAATTATGATTTTGCGGGGGGCGCACAGCGCCTCTGAAAATCACGTTACAGGGAAAATGTTTGTATATAATCGTTTTATATTTTCGTGAGGAATAACCTTCCCGAGTTTATCGTTGTTGTTCAAAAAGTCCTCAATATGAAGGTAGTACAGGAAACACCTGCAATTACCGTGGATCCTGTGGAGTAACGCGAATGTATGTTGTGTGTATATACCGAAAAAAAAATTTTTGTACTTTTACAAGAAAATCCTTGGAAACCCAGTTGCCAAGCAAAACCTTTGTAAAACTGCAAAGAATTTTCTTGTAAAATCTGCAAAATATATGTTCGTAATATTACAAAAATGATAACTTACATTATTGAGAAGTGTATATAATTGTGTTTCTCCTAGAAAAGAAATGTGATGTATTAATAATAACTGGAAAAAAGTATTTCAAAATATAATTTCCAAACAAAATTACGTTTAGCCAGAAGAGTGACTAGAAACCAAGCCTTCTCAACTACAAGCCTGCACCCTAACCCACAAGACCAGCTTGACTTACAAAAGTAAAGTTGATATTTACAGTAAATATAAATTCACGTACATACAAAATATTAAGGAAGTTACTTGCTTAAGAGGAACTTATTTATATCATTTTAAGCATTCTGTTGTTGAGTTGAGAAATTTGGGCAGCTCTTAACAACGAGGTCTTGAGAGCATATTTAAGAATTCTGTGTAGCTAGTATGAGTAATATGGACTTTTTTTTTTTTTCATACAACTATGCTATAGATCACCCATAGTTTTTGATGCAAACAACTATACATGGTTTTACGTTGTCGATTGTCCGCAATTTTGCTGAAGCTCAAGGATAAGGGTCAGTATAGTCCGAACATTTATTGACGTCTATTACGAACATGTGTAGCAGAACCATGAAGGGCGTGGTTGATTTCACTTGGGATTAATTGATGGATTATCGATTTGATTGAAAGAGTTAATCCTTAGTCCGAGTTTAATCCGATCAAAAATTGAAAGCGTTAATCAGAAATTGAAAGGGTTAAATTTATTGAAAAGATTAAATGGATTGAAAGGGTTAATTTTTAATAGGATTAATTTTTTTTGTTTGCGTTTGGTGCAATAGTGTACCAAGTATCATTTTATTGTTATTTTCTTTGTTTTTTTGTTGTGGGTAGCAGGAACTCTGGTATGTGTCCTCACCCTGTGAGCTCCGGCACAGCACTGAGGTGCGGCGTGTTGGAGATGGGGTGTGTGTGTGTCTATATATATATATATATATATATATATATATATATATGGTGAGTGTAAATTTGTTGGTTTGTTAGTGATATTGCTCGTAGACGGTAGATAGGCGACTTTGAAAGATAGTACTATTCGGAGTGCAATTAAACGTTAGAGAAATTAAGAGTGTTCTACGTATGAATAAATTACACGCATCGAATCGCAAATTTCAAAAGATCACAACCACGTGAATAATAAGTGGAATTACGTAACTCTCCAGTATGAGATTAAACGTAAAGAGAAGAATTAGTGTGCCCTGACCTGTATGCTAGAAATATAATTTACACGAGAGAAGTATAACGAATGCACACAACTACATGAATATGACAATTACGTGAGTGTGCAGTATGGAATTAACGATTTCTACAACGAATAAGAAAGTCTCTCCCACATACCTTACACGCCTGTCTGCCTGTGAGACTGGTGAGGAGGAATTTCAGAAACATAATCCACAGGTAAAAAGAAATTAGTTGATTAACACGCGTAATGAAATCGCGCCTCTCGCAAAACACGCCTGTCCGGTTATTAGGAGGCTGGTGAAGAAATAAAACGATATTACGTCGAGAGCCTGACTATATATATATATATATATATATATATATATATATATTCACTTCTATTTCCGAGTGTGTGTGTGTGTGTATATATATATATATATACACACACACACACTCGGAAATAGAAGTGAATACGATTTACGTGAAAATAGATAGAAATTATGTTATGATGCACATAGTAATATATAAATTAGACTAACTGAATTTTAAACAGACACAATAGAAAAACACGCAGCGAAATGGCCAGGAGCTCCTCGGAAACACATCCATCCATCTCGGAGGTCAGTTCATGAATGAGTGGATCGTAAGACATGCGCTTGCTTACTTATACACCTGTAGCGCGGTCGATGTCTTAAAGGCAACTGAGTTGAAATTTACGACTGACAGAACCTATTTCCCTACCAAGATACTATTAACAACTTGATTTGTCCCACAAGTACCTTGATGTATAAAAGTGAATTATTTTTAAATAACGTACGTGCTACAATTTTTTTTTCCCATCAAGTCTGTGAAATTCACATTCCAAATGTCTTTATCACACAATAAATTCAATTAAAAAATATAAACCGTTTTCCAGCAAACTTTACTCCCGTTTCCAGCAAACATTATTCCCGTTTTTCCAACGACTTTTAACTAATAAATGATTCATTTTCATACCAACACAGCTATAAGACATATTTTTTGTAAGTGATGACAAACACACATCTTTATTCAATTTGTAACTATTACGATGTAAGCACATACTCAAGTTAAACTTTATTTTTAAAACATTTAAAACATATGTTAAACAAACTTGTTCGATATGTCTTATACTTTCAATTTGTTTTTTTTTTAGAAATAATTTACGTGTAGTTTTCTCAATTTTGAATTTCTACCATAAAATGTGTATATATTTACAAATGCTTGTCCCTAGAAAATAAATATCGACGTGATATTACTGAAATAATACGTATCCAGCTTGAAATTACTGCTATCGGAGCTGAAATCTGTTCAATTTCACGATATTTGAACTTATTTTCCGAAAAAGGCAAATTTAATGTAAATTTAAAGGAACATGGCAGCCAGTTTCTATCCATTTGCTATATAAGGCGGGATAAATTAATTTTTTAAAGAATTTTTTTAATTTCTGATTAAGTGTAAAGTATGACTGTGTTTTTCACCACCAGGCGTTGTCGTGTTGATTCTGCAGTAGTTGTAATCTTGTTGATGTGAAGGAAAAATATTTCTAAATTTAAAAGTTGGTTGAACGTTCCCAGTTCAAGGACAGCGGATAAGCATGTGTGATTGGACTCTCAGTTTATTTATCAACATGTTAGGAGTGTAAGCCATTCTGGTTTTTATTAACCAAAACACCATCTTAGGTCATAAAACTTTAAAAAAATCATCACAACAGAGTATGTTATGACTGAAAAAACTCTCCAACATTTTATGATTAAAATAATAAAGTTTATTGAAACTTTCCAACATTTTACATCATAAATCGTTAACTTTCTTTGCAAAGCATTATTAAATTACCGGTTTTTCAGAAATGTGTCTTTAAAATCGTTACAACTTTTAAATAAGTCTTTAGAATTTAAAAGAAATTTTATAAACTTTTAGTAAAATCATTAAATTTTTAGTAAAATCGTTAAACTTTTTATCAAATTGAATGAAGGGTCTTTGAAATCGTAAAACAATTCTTTAGAAGCGTAAAAAGTTCTATTAAATTGAATGATGGGTCTTTGAAATTGTAAAAAAAAAAATCTTTAGAATCCTTAAACATTTTATCAAATAGAATGAAGGGTCTTTGAAATCGTAAAACAAGTCTTTAGAATAGTAACACTTTTTATTCAATTGAATTATGGGTCTTTGGAATTGTAAAACAAGTCTTAAGAATCGTAAAATTTTTTTATCAATTTGAATTGCGGGTCTTTGAAATTGTAAAACAAGTCTTTGAAATTGTAAAACAAGTCTTTGAAATTGTAAAACAAGTATTTAGAATCGTTATTTTTTATCAAATCGAATTACCTTTCTTTAAAATCGTTAAACAAGTCTTAAGAATTTGAAAGAAATTTTATAAACATTTTAATCAATCGTCAAAACTTGAAAGAACATTTCTTAAAATCATTAAAACTTTTTAACGAATTGAATGATCTTTATTTAAAATTGTTCCAACTTTATACTTTCAATAATTAACTGTAAAAACTCCTCAGCCAGTGAAAAATCATTACATTTATAAAAAATTACACAAAATTACACCTGAAAACTATGTCACCATATCACATTAAAATATAATTACAATAGGTAAAACTGAATATATATATATATATATATATATATATATATATATATATATATATATATATATATATGTTCAAACATGTTGTGTCAGAAAGCATCACTGTAAGTTTGAATTTTTTCATTTAAATTTCCGTTTAGAGTGAAGAGATAAGCTGAATTTGTGTTTCTTTGCCAGAACAACAGGTATTGATGGTAATAATATTGGTGATGATATAAGAGTATAAATAATTTCCTGTGGTGAAGGTATGAAAGGAGGAGAGGGTATGGAAATTAATTTACGCTGTGATGATTCAGGTGATAACAATAATTCAGGAGATGGTAAACTTGACTAGTGTGAAATCACAAAATTGAACTCTAGAAACTCTTCCAAATCTTGGTATAACTGGTGTTTTTGACATATCTTCCCGCACATTATTTGAGGTTAAATATAGTGGATTGCAGCAGGAACACATTGGTGGTTCTTTGTATACGTATCTCACCTGATTTGATAACTGGAGATAAATCTAGAGGTTCCAATCTCAGTGTCAAAGGTGTTGAAGTCGACGTCGACGGCATTCCTCGACATCGTAGACGCCTCTGTAGCCCTCGACATTGTTGCAGACTTCGATGTCGAAGGCGTCACTGTTGGATTCGTCACTGCAACTGTTATTAACATTGAAGGTATTGACAAGAGAAATGGCTGTAGAGTAGATTCACTTCCTTCTTCATCCAAAAAATCGAATAAATTTTTTTGCTAAAGCATCTGGTCCATTCAGTAGATCAATAAAATAATCCCAGTTAAAATCTGTGAGTTCTTTGATAAAATCTTGCTGGATAAACCAAGAAAATAATCTTCATACCAGTGTGACATGCTAAAGTGAACCGAACTGACAAACAACTGGAAATAGTGGAAGGGGCATAGACGCTAAAGCCCTATTCATAAAAATTTCAAATAAAACCAGCTGAACGTTAGAGAAGTCTGATTTCTCCCTTCCAACCAGAAGTTCAAACACCCAGCTCCCTCCCTTCCGACACCCCCGACTTTCAAATATCCTCAAGCCGACTCCCCAACATCTGAGACAGACCTCGAAGAAATGAATAACATTTATTTATCAGTAAAATAACTTCTTCATAACAAATAAATTCTGTTTAGTAATCAATTAAAAGGGTAATCAATGTGATAGAGATAAACACAGTCAATAAAGCAATATATATAATGTATATAAAAAAAATTATTATAATACATAATTGCCATTCATGCTTGCTATTATACATGTATAAACTTCTCTAAAAATACTTTAATCTTTTTAATGTATTATTATTCTTTTTTTTGTTTTTGAAACTTTAAATGTAATTTTTTAGAAATTGAATAAAGTATTATGTTTCGTAATATTATGACATCACCCAATATTTCTACAAACCTTAAATTTTCATAAAATATTATTAATTCAAAATATGTCTTATCTTAATCTAGAAACTTGTTACGCTTTACTATTTAATTTTTGTGTATATGTTCCGATTTTGTTATTCCGTATATTGTTAATCACATTTACGCTAAATATATACGGTTATTTTTTCCGTTATTATGTCCGAACATGATTTCAATATAATTTGAAGCACTGCTTCAAGTCTGACAGGCATGTCAATTAGCAAACTCAAGCAATTTGTTGTGAGTACTCCTGTTCTGCCAAAGACTGTCCTGCCTGAACGATTTATTTTTCGTCCTGCTAACTGGTGAAATGTGTGATGATTACCATTTTCTGGAGTACGATTAAAGGCTGCTATTATAGGGTTGATGTGTTTACAGAACTACATGACGTTAATGAATTTTAGCAAGTCTGCTTGGTTATTTGCCACGTCTGTATTTGGTAGTCCAGATTAATTAACTCGTATTTTATTTGAAGAGGGGTTATTATTTGAAGAGGCAATATTTTTGCTGCAGAAAAAGGTACTTTGTTTTTCTTTGCACCCCTCCCTCCATCCATAGGGTGGCGCACGTCTGAACACTTCCAAGCAATGAGCTATACTGAAGAGAGGTGCGCCGCACTCCTGGCGCGGCCGAGCGCTGTCTGGTGGCTACTACTGGCAACGAGTTTAGCCTCGCACACTCTGGCACCTTCCATACGCCTCTCCACTATTCCCGCCACCTCCTTAACCTTCACAAGCCGCGTTTTCGTGTATAAATGTTCGTCCCCAGCCCGAGCAAGTCTGCAGTGTTCCTCTTCAAGTTGTGCTGGTTGGCCGACGATAGATCATGTCTACACCACTTCGTACTTTGGGGCTTCAGCATGCTAGATGCCTTTTTACGTAATATGAGTACTACTCAAGTTAAGTATTGCAATGAACGTAGTTGTTGTTACGCTGGGGGCAGAGTTTCCCTTTGTTTCCTTTTTAGTAGTGTTGTTTTTTTTTGTTTTTTTTTTTTTTTAAGCGATTTTTGTGTATATGGATATTTGTAGGGAAGTCTTTCTTCTCTGTTTTAACTGTGTGAATTTTCAATATGGTATTTTATGGGAATGTTTGTAAGGGGTGGATTCTTCCTTTTTTTGGCATACTGTAGGAATGGTCTGCTGGACTACGATTTGCCAAAAGAATTTTAATGCCAAGGGGTTTAGTGGATATTTTATGGTGTGCCTATATGCTCATGGTTAAGTGTAATGAGGGTTTTTGCTCCTTCCCAATGGTATTTCTGAAATTAGTATTCCATGTTGTATTATTTAGTAAATAATCAGGTATACTTTACTTTTAAAGTTGTAATGGTGCTTGCTTTACTCAGGGAGTCATTTTACCTTTTTTTAATGGGATTTCACAAGTGTTTATTCAGGATGGGTGATTTCTCAGGATATATTAATATTGTTGTTTTTCTGTTTGTTCCAGTACATGTGTGTTCACTCCTTCCCATAGTTCACCGATTGGTAGCTAGCAACAGCAATTTGCAAATGTAATTTGTATTTTTCAAATCAAGTTGCAAATCAGTTGTTCTTGGTGATTCCTTTACCCTGCTATGACTTAAAGTGGTGTAACAAGTTACTATTCTATTTATAAGGTTTTCTTTAAGTTTGTTGGCAAAGGTTAGTGTGTGAGGGAAAGTAAAATTTGTTTCATAAATACTAGTTCATTTTAATATACGTCGTGTAATTTTTTTTCATTTGTGTATCTTTTCCTGCATTATGGAGCTTGTGATGTGAATATTAATATTTATTAAGCAGAAGAGACAATATTTATTTCTCGAGAGTTTTCAAACAGCTAGGAAAATGGTTTGACCTTACTATCATTGACAGTTAAAATCATTGACCTGAAGTCTCATCCTCACCAGGGTGGACCTTGACTGTTTGCTTTGTGAAAAGAGAGACTTTCCCTAGGGTATTATAAACATAATCTATGTATGACAATCATAGCTACCAAACACTGGAAGTCAGAAACTAGATTACCTTCCAATCGTACATGATCTAACCGAGGCTCAAACCCAGTTTATATCAACCATGTCATACCCAATATCACATATTATTTACTTAGTTACAGAAAAGTGGTTAGAGTATTCATTTCCAGAAATTTTCCCTCTCTCTGTCGAGGAAATATTTTTCTTAGGAAAACAATTTCAGTTTTAAAAAAGGAACTGGTTAAATAAGAATACAAAAGGGATTCATTTTACAACATAAGTATTAACAAAATATATACAAACACAAGCTGTTTCAAAAATCATTTTAACAATGAAGCAGCTTAGTATGTTAGAAACATACACAAGTTAATACAGGACATCCCTAAAACATAGTTTCAATAAAAAAAGTATAGGATGATTCAAAATACTCAACTACAGGATTTCATGCAATTATTACTTTCTGAAACAAAGTCAAAATGGTTTACTCCAACGTGCTAATAACTTTCTGATATTCACTTTATATTTGGATTTCTGTATGCACGAGCATGTAATTTCATTCTCTTGATCCGTCTTTACAAGCTATAGTCCCTTCTCGATTGTAAGTAACTTATGAAAATCAACCTTTGAAAAAAAACACTCTAGGCATAACATGTCACCTGTTTTTTCAAAAACCTGTATTCCACAAATATATAACCTTATGGTTAACTTTGGAGTACCGTATTATTGAATAAATGAAAGATTACCTTAATATATTCTATAACTTGTAATATTTCTTTCTTTTTAAAAATGAATTAACAACAGCGAGAGCAGTGACATGTTGGCAACATCCGGTAAGAAATAGTTCACTGATAAAATATTATTTTAACCTAGTTTTTTAGTATGCTGTTTGTAAATTAAACAGTGCCTATTGAAATATTTAAATGTTTAGGTAGCCCCGATGGCAACATATATCATTTTTACAGTTTAAAAAAACAGCAGAAAATATTGTGAGTAGACTGTAATGGTATGGTGTTGTTTAATCGAGCAAGAGAAATTTTGAAGCAACAGTCTGCTGAGCGACCTTTGTCGCTCTCTCTCTGTCTTTGTGTCTTTCACACTCAGGAAGTTTCACTTCGCTAGTACGAGGCCAAATCGTACCTGTTTTCAATTTAGCTTATTTCATACTTATTACAGGAAAATAATGATTTTTGAATTATAAATTTAAAACTGAAAAGAGATTTTAATGTTTGAATACTTATTTTAATATATTTAGATACAATAGCGGGGCAGGAACAAAGTGAAGTTGGCAGATGTGGCGAGCCATGATGTCATGACATGTTGCTGTTTTACCGAACGAAGCGTAAATTATACTTACTCCAAAAAATACTTCAAATTACCATTATCATGTTTGTAGACATTGTGTTTTTTAAACCTACCTAAGCAAGTTATGATGTGATAAGTCTGTGTTTCCATGGCAGTAATAAATATACTGTGACATGTGTTTCGTTAACCACTTCATGTGAAATAGCATGGCATGGCTGTTTTGTGATACTTATGCTGGATCTGTTTGTGTGTTGTGCGTGATTTCAAATATTTGATGTGAACTATTTATAAGTTTTAAATGTCAACTGTTTTTTATGACGAAGTTATATATTTATACCCCTGTCTGTTTATTTTTCACAATGTTGTACCTTTGTCCTCTGTGTTTGAAACACAGTTGTGTATGTGATTTACTACCAATCCCAACAAAATAACCAAGCCCAGCCCCTATAAATTTCAATAAACCTAATACACAGTAAGTAGCAATACATATAAATATGAGTGGAATAAAAGTTACGGTAGGCTTATTCACCGCTATTTATTAAGTTTCTATAAAAAAAAATGAGCAACATGAGTTGCGTGCTTGATTTTAATTGTCACTTTTTCGTTGGACTGTCTATTCCTTCGTTATTCGAACTGAGGCCGTCCTTTTAAAGAAATTACCCAACACATATCAATAACAAAAAGTTAAATACTACAGTGCACTACCCCGCAGTTGTAACAGTGATTAACACAGTCGCTACAAGATATTAACGTGCATTACATGTAATGTGCTATTTCGTGGAAAACAAATATGTTAATGTAATGTAACCATAAGAACTATCATTAATTCAGGCATTTCTAAAATGTCGTAAAGCTGACGTAAATAATGTTATAAGTCTAAACTGCGAATGTTCGTACGAAATGGTTTTCGAAATAGACCTATGACAAAATTCTTTGAAAAGCTGTAAACAGTAAACAACACATTTGACAAGTATAAAAGTAGAAGTCACATTTCAATGTTTATTATTAGGTGTAGCGAAAGTATACAAACATATGTACACACACAATGGCATGTAAACATTGATTTTGACATATTCTACATGGCAGTCACATGGCAATGTTTGTTTACATTTGGTGGAAGGATACGAAATGGGCCTGCAAGTAGATATTTAGCAGGGCTCCAAGGAAGTTCCTTCCAATGGGGAACGGACTATAGTGTTTAACATACAAGCAATTACTTTTCATAAGAAATTTCACTCACCCTAAATGTCATATGACTCCAATAATATCCACAGGATATTCGGGAGGAGAATCACCATAGTGTGTTTCACCCCAGTCAGACGAATTAGATCCAATGTTTTATGCAATTGTTTGACCGAGGGGCAATTGTATTCTTTTTGAATATCTACTACTTTCCCGTTATACATACTTTCGAAAATGCATTTTTGCTTAACTCCACCTACATATATTTCATAATTATTTAGCTGATGTTTGCATATATCTTCTATGTTCTCATACTCCATACATTCACTCTCCCGTTTTAAACTGTGGTGATGGTTAGTAACCCACCTATTAGTTTTTTTGTATTTGGGAGACAGATATTTCCAGTCAAACGGTGATTTGAAGCTGAATACAGTTGTATGTTCTTCCATATCAATAATAGCTTAATCTTTAATGATAAATTTTTTTCCTGCAGATTGAATCCATGGTTTGTTGTCTACTGTCTCAATTCATTATTTTCACCAACTTATCTCTTACATTGTAACTTGCTAATCTATCTTGAATTATAAGGCTGTAAGCTTGCGTATTTGCTGGAATTGGTGTATTTGCAATAATTTAAATTAATGAATCAATCATGCTATTGGTAATCATGTCGTCCTGTTTGCTTGCATCAAACATAAATAATTCTCCTCTACTTTTAAATGTTTTGGGTTCTAGGATCAGTGAATGGTTTTTGTTATAATATATTTCCTGAAACTTTGTATACATATTGTATGAAATAATGAATTCCCCATTAGCAAAGTTCATATTTAAATCCACATAGGGGTAAGCTTGACTGATTAGATATAGTTAAATTGTTTCTATATCACAACTATCGAATACTGATCTATTAGATTTTAAATTGTTTTGTCAATTTGTTTGAAAACAAATGACAACATATCTAGGTTTTTCCTATTAAAAACTTGACTTCACAATGCACACTATTTTTTGAGCTAATGTTAAAGATAGAAAAACCTCTAAACCCCACAATCTGAATGCAATGACTAAATTCTTCCCTTTTCGATAAATTCTAGATACTTTACATGTTCACGAAGTTTGATTTCATTATGCGGTATCAAACATTCCACACTCCTTAATTAAAATGTTACACCTTCCTCCTTATTGGCTGTATCGTATATGGCATTCAAATGTGCATTGCCAAATAGAATAACTAATTCTTTTTTAGCATTTAAAATGATGTGTTTGTAGTCTTCAGCAAAGCCCAAAACCATACTTAATGGTATAACAACTTCATATTTTCCACCTGGGTTTATTTGTAGTGAGTAATCACTAGCACTGCTCCACCCAGACATAAGCCCTGTATAAAGATTGTTTAAAGTTCCTGAGAGACAGTTCTTTATCGTGGAAGTAATTCCAACATCTTGTATTTCATCGATTTTCACACCACTTAGCAGATATGCAATTCTGTCGATTAAATGAAGTATTCCATTTCTTACTATTTATGTAGTTGCTGGATTACTAGCATCGGCTGTCTTTTTAACTGTTCCTCTAAACTTTAAACTTGATTTCGATGGTAACATGTTCATATCGTGATTTTGTATCTAAATCCTTATTTCCGATGGAAATGTATATGGACCTGTTCGGAATGGTTCGTACACATGTATTTCCGTATTGGCGATTGCATTTTCATAGTTGATCGGTTCTTCAACATTACGTATGTCTTCCATTTCTATTAACAGTATATCCTAATTTCTTTAAATACAATTTGTTGCCTTGTGTTAACTTCATGGGTAACTTATTTGAAGTGAGCATTTTATGTTGATGTGTATTTTTTTTATACTCCCTTCTTCGAAATATGTTCCTTAGTGAGAAACTTCTTAAAAGAACCATCTACTTTATGTCCGTATTGGGTGTTATACACAATACCCATTTTTTATTGTAATGCACATGGAATACAACTGTTTATATAACTTTTTTTAATGTAAACAAACTATAATTTCTTTGTTTCAAAAATTAATAAGTTTGCCATCTTGATCTGCAATTGTAACAACTATTCCTTCAACACGGTTCGCTATTACTGGAAGATATATCAATGTAATAGGTTTTTCAAATATTTTATATCCTGGAGCCACAGCACACATGAATTCGTGTATTGAATTTGTCGGTTTTCCATTCAAATATGAACCACCTAAAATATTAACATTTATGCTACATACATTTACCAATTATATATTAACCTGTTTCGAAGATTCTTGTAATTGATTGGCTGGAAATACTCTCCGTTCATAACCCAACACAATTGCAATTGAATTGTCTTCCGAGAAATCTATATCGACGTTAATATACACCGCACTAGTTAACGTATTTTGATTTCCGCATAGTTTGAAAAGTAAATCTTTAGGTAATGTCACTTTAATGAATATTTCAAGGTCATCCAAATCATAATATCCTATCGGTATCACAATCTTGTATGTTTTTTCATCAATATTAGCCATAAATTATTGGTTATGAATATGAAGGTTTGGTATGCTGTTGTAAGTAACAAATTCGGTTAGACTTATTTGCCATTCTCCATCTAACTCCAATGCAGGGAAATATACCGCATGCAACTGCAATGAATTTCCACTTAATATCAACGTACTTTACATATTAATATGTTTCACTATTACAATTACTTATATGCCCTATTTATAGCCAAAAAATTTAAACATAAATGTCTGCAGTTGATTGTATTTGGTTATTACTCCATTTTGTAATTACACCTAAATTGTGTGTTTTTAAATAATTAAGTATTTCAATTGGATGACATAAATCGCCGAAACTGTCTTAATACAATAATTGATTTATGTTTTTAATTAATGCAACCCAATGTGTTCATTCATGTTGTTTCGAATCTAAATTAACAATCTAAATTCACAAAGATTAAGTTGCTTTGGTAAATTGTCTCTCATATACACACCTCGGAAATAGGGAATATCCAGTTTCTTTACAAATACATTAATATCTTTGTTTGTTAATGCACATTTTGGAAGACCATTTAGGACTTTCTGCTTTTTTTTTTTTTTTTTTTTTTTTTTTTCCACATTTGGAGTTTTTTCGTCCTAGTCCAACTCTATAAGGTTTCAAATACATTCTTTTACCACTTGATTGAACTGCTCTACTAATAGCCGAAACTCCTCCGAGGATTGATCCAGGAGCTGTTAATGCTGGAAATAGGAATGGAATGATTCCTCCTTTCTTTGTTTTTTATTTGGTTTTACATTTTAAGCCTATGCCTCTCTTCACCTTCGCACGCATAACTTTATCAACAACCCAACCTCCATGATTTCCACCTGTAGATATAGATGGATTCTTCCTTATATTTGCTGCTTTAGCGGCTAGAATTGTATCAGCGATATGTCTTTCTTCCAATCATAAACTTTCGATCATAAACTATATTGTGTTCTTTACACGCATTATCCAAAGAGTTTATTCCTTGATCGTTCCATGCCAAATGTTTTGCACGTTTAGTACCTGGTCCGCAATAATTTTATTTCGGTAAATGCAATGAAAATGATAATTTATTAATCAATGTATTCAATACATCACATCCTTTTTTGATGTGTTTAGTATGAGCCATTGTTTTCAACTGAACACGAACGTATATATACCTACATTTATAGTTTTATGTTAGTATGTTACGTTATGCTGAGTAATTGTGTAGAAATGAAGGTTATAAAACAAAATTTACAACTTATGGTTATTGCAAATATTAAAAAAAAATGTAATCGAATAGAAACATGGCATTCTTTTACCATTAAATATATGTTGTATCATAAGCAGTCCTTATTCATGTGGAAAAACTTGTGTTATTATGTCGCCGTTGGAGCATCTAAATGGACTTAAATTTACACGATAATGCTAGTATGGGAATTGTGTTTAAAATGGATAGTATGAATCTGCAACACATTTACAATGATCATGTTTTAGGCGATATGGCATTTACAGAGTTTAAAGATGTGTTTTTACTGTTGGGAAGAAAAATACGGTTTTTTGGTGATTATACCAACACTTTCCCTGTGTAAAGGCAGATATAGGTCTGGTTTTGACAGTTTTTTGCTTATAGGCGAAAAAAATGAGTATTTCAAAGTTTGGACATAGCGGTATAAAACACAATCATTACAATAGCTGTTTAACCAAAAATTGCAATGGGAATTGTGATTTTAATGGACATATATTATGTAATATGGGTATGGCTGTAAAATATAGTGGTGCGGCAAGTAAACGTTATGTGGAAGACGTAAACACTATTACGCTAAATGTATTTAAATTGCAATCAAACAATATTCAAGAGTAATTAATAAACTTATTGGATTTGAATGATAATGTTTATAAAAACACGAGTGTAATTGCAAACATTTTAAGGAATATTAGTAATGATTTGCAGTGCAATGAATTTAGAAAAGAAGAACATTTAAATGGATTTAGTAAGGATTTTGACGTTATGACATAGTTTTTACAACACAACTTACGGAAATGCAACATACAACAAATAACGCAATATATAAGAAATGAATTCTTAATCAGAATTTTGGGTTAGTTCCACAAATAGATTTGAGAAAACTAAATAATGATTTGGAAACACAAATAAATTATTTTATTAATGATTTGAAAACTAAAACTATAACAAAATAATGTTTCTTTTTTAAGTAAAGTCGATAAGATTGCAAAAGTGCAAATTGCTTGACCTATTACATCAGTTAGAAAAGCAGCAACTTAATTCATATATAAATAGATTGAATTCAATGTGATATAATGAAACATATCTTCAGAATTACACAAAGTCGTGTCTGCTGTGAAAGAGAAATATTTACAAGCCAAGCAAGCTCATATGGAATGGAATATTTTAAACGAAGAAATATTTAAACTTGTTACGAGTAGTTTTTGCAATTTTTTTTGGGTGCAAGGTTATCCAAGGTCATGCTCATGAGGTCAACGTCACAGATGTGAGGTCAAGGTGAAGGTCATCCAGATCTAACATTTTGGTCAGAGTCATCAGTGCCACCTAGGAGTTGGAAATTTAAACAAATGACAAATGAAAAAATCAATATAATATGAAGGGTGGACTGCATTCGACAGAATGAGCGAAAGTGAGTGGGGAAAGGGAAGGGAATATTAATACATTGTGATTGATGGGAGGGTGGTCAGTCGTCTGCTGGACTCGGTGCTGTGGGGGACCTCTGGAAAAGTAGGTTTTTAAAAATTAATTTTTAAAGAATAATTTCTAAGACTAATGTTTATTAATTTTTTTAATTCTTGGGACATTTTTGGCATTTTTGACTTATCTTTTGGTTCAAGGTCAAGGGTTACCGGCGTCAGTCAACGTCAAAAATCAAGGTCACCTGGACCCAAGATGGCGGATCCCATGTATCGATTTGGCATACCCTAAGTCTATAAAACCAATATGGCCGTCAATGCTCTGCCCTCGAGAAGCAGGCTTCCAAAATCCTCCCGATGGATCGAAAATTGCCTTTCTGCGGCTAGTTTTTGCAACTAGGGGGGATCGGTGCTTTTTTGAGGGGAAAACGAAAATTATAAAGGAAAAAGGGAACTTTTGATGGCAAAAGGGAAATTCCTAGATGGCGGCGGCTGGCTCCTGTTTCTCTGCCCTACTCCCTTGTGCCTAACTTCTCATTTTTCTACTACTGACTTGTTTATACCAATTTCGGTTCTCCATTTATCTCCATAACCAATTTTTCCACGAATGAAACGGCTAAATTGGATCTTTTCGCTGTCATTTTTAAGTATGAATATCGCAATGCAGAATCTTTGAAAAGGTATAGACAACTACAGCGCCAGTTTACCTTCACTATTGCTTCATATAAGTAAATAGTCACCGCTGTAAGTTTCATAGAGACGCGTTATCGACGGGAAGCCGACGCACCAGTTAAATGGTTTGCGCCTAGAGACTACGATGAGGCGTGAGTCGCGTGCGTAGGTCGCCCTTAGTGATTCCATCCTTCTAGACCTCGACTTGCCTGGTGTTTAAACTGTGCTGCAATGTGTTTGAAATACTGGTCTCATGACGAAACTATTAGTCGTGCTCGCAGTATGTTTACTTACAAGACATAGCCTACCCCAGGCGAGGCAGGAATGGTACTTTAAAGTTAGTTAAAATATAGTTAATAACGGCTTTTCCAGACTGCCGTGTCTTAATACATTGACGTCTGCACACATTTACTGGCACTTGCAACAAATTAGAAGTTAGTCGCCTATATCCACTACTGGAAGAACACCGGACCTGTTGGTGTCTGTGTTAGAATTCACTATCGTCCTATTGGTCCATACCACACCGGACACTACCCTGTACTTTACAGCGGTCATTATTGGCCGGTCATCAACCAATGGGGAGCCGAGCTGATATTGACCTAATCAAGTGTCCTTTATCGTATGAAAGGATCTACAATCAATCATGTCCCTTTGAGTGGTTATAAAAAATATATTCTATCGTCAGCAATATCATTGTTACTGCGCTGTGGATGTTCTTGTGAAGTCATGTTATACACTGGCCGAACAAAGACTGCACATCCATGAGAGTTTTGTTCTGAACAGCAAAGAAATTTTCAAATTAACATTGCTCGAGCTACACTCGAGCATAGTCTACAAAGTGTTGAAAACATACTAGCTGTACACGTGTCAAACTACGATAGGAGCCTGTATTAAACTTTGCTAAAGGCTGTTCACGATAAAGTGAGCACTTTTGAAATCAACCTTACAAAGAAGTCACTGCCCCTACCTGCATATACTGTATTTTAACGGGCACACTAAGTTACATGCGCCCAGTAAAGTTGGTAACGATGGATGAAAAGCAGTTAAGTATCTTAACGTCGAATAAAATGTGTTAAATAACCATTTGTGATAACTTAAATTATTTATTTCGCTTTCTGTTTTTTTTTTTTAATCCATCAAAGTGTAAATATAAGCAGATGTTTTAATATTTACTTTACTAATAATTTCACAGTTTCACTTGACCGACGCATGACTAAAGTGGCGAGGCCCATGGCAATATTAATTTTACATATTGCGGGAGTGTACACAACGTGCATACAAGTAGATCTTAACCAGGGCTTTCAAAAGTGCTCATTTTACCGTGCAGCCTATACACACTTTTCACCAATGAAATGATAGTGTCACCTCTGAAAATGCCATAGGTACACGCAGCACTACGAGAACACTGCACGCCAGTTCAGAGCCCTGCACGTAGCGGCGATGGCGCACTTGTAGCGCGTGCCAGTCTGACCCTTATAGCTCCCGCGCTTCTCGGCAAAAAAAACGAGTAAAACGGTGCACGCAGAAAAATATGTACTAAAATATTTCCTGTCAAATTGTTGTTTGCGTGTGTACGCAGATCTCAATAAACAAACGTCTTGATAGTACGAGTGATGTAAAAACTGATCATCTAATGGTATATAGTTTTGCTTTTATCATGTTAAGTCGTCAAAAAGGAAGATTGTAAAAAATGGGGTGTGGCTGTGTTGGGGACACGGCCGTTCGTTTTGCGTGGATACGTTTACTTTGACACTCGGACACCTTGATGTTTATTTTACGTTCCCGGCACCGCTTCACTCGATCATATGGGGTTTGATGGGTATCGCTGGATTGATTTTGAGATGTTCTTTCCAACCGTATACTATTTCTGTATTTCGACTTGTCTTTTTGACGAGTATAGGCCGACATTGTGTTTAGTTTTCTTAATTTTTTACATTAAACGCACACAATTTCACCATAACCACGCCACACAAATATTTTCGTACACGCAATCGATTGATCCTGACGAGAGCTGTCGACTGAAACTTAAACGAGCGTCGTAGCTTCTCCTAGTCAAAAGTTATACTACGCGGAAGTTATGAGACGCGTTGAAATGAACTCAAAATCCCCCCCTCCCCAAAAAAAAAACGCGATGCTTCGCAGTCATCACTCAACACAGCATATTCTTTGATCCTTTGGCAATCGAGTGGTTGTAATTGAATTTCGAATGTAGACGATAGATTAGGAGATGCAATGCCAAACTATATCCCCCGATTTTATCATCGGATTTTCTATATTGCCTTCCGCTATGGTAGCAAATTTAAAGACGTATCCACGTCAAAATTTCGCACTTGTAGAGCTTGCCTACGCATTTTCCTTCAGAGGCAGGTGAAATGAACATCTAAACGTCTGTAGATAAATGTGTGCACTTTCATGTACTTATGTGCACAGTGCAGCGCAACAACGGGAACTCTGCAGGCCAGTTCAGCGAATTTTGCATAGGGGCGTTGGGGCGCTGGGCCCGCATGTTATTATCGACCGTATCGCTTCCACGTTTCTGGGACTTGAACACGCCAAACAGCTTCAGGTGCCAGAGAGCTTCAAGGAGAGTATTGCAGTCTGTAGACAGCGGGAAGCATATATGCTGTGGCCACAGAGGGAGCAGTTTAGAGTTGGACTGTAGGACGACACTTTCCGAACTGATAAGCATGAGGGTGATAGACGAGATAACTCGCCCCTTCAGTCCTTTTGTCTTCTTCTCTCTTGTATTCTTACTTCACATGGGCTCCCCCTTCCACTCTCTACCACTTAAGAGGCTATTGTACCATTGTTCTGTATTTCCACACATCTCTGTAGTTCATCACTCTCCTCTCTCTATGTCCTTCCAGTCATCTTCCTGGCCTTCCTTAGGGCCTCTTTTTAAATTGTCTCGGTATAATAACGTTACGTGACGACTACCTGAGAAGCAACACATCCCGATTTCAGTGGTGAAGGCCACTGGAAGGGGTAGAAGCTTTTTGGGTGATCTGGGCGATCGCCTACACCGAGAATAGGAAATCTTGGATAGCTATGGCAGTATAACATTTTCGGATCTGTAGGTGAATTCAATGCCTCGCCAACCATGAATAACGAAAATATTGTTGGAACTTCTCAAATCCAGTAAGCTCAGCCAAGTCATATAAGATCTAATAATGATTTCCTAATTTATTTTCGAACACTATAGGCCGCTCACGGTAAAGTGAGCACTTTTTGAAGTTGTTTCATCAAACATAATCAACAATAAATACATTTCATTGTGGGCTCGGACTTTTGGTTTTGGGTATAATTAATGGATACACTGTGTATATTACTCGCATGGCAGGGTATACATTAACAAGTGGTGGAAGGATATAAATTGGTTGAAAGAAATAAGTAACTAGGGCTTCAAAAGTACTCACTTTACCGTGAACGACCTATACAAAGAAAATACTTTGGCCTTAATACATCACAATAAATTACTTTATTACTTGCTATTTACTGTTAATAAATTTAATCTATTCGATTTACAATCACCTCAAAGAAATTAATGCAATGAATTAACTAAAATCAGTTCCAATAAATAGTGTATAGCTGGTTCACCGTAAAGTGAGCACTTTTTAGCCCCTAGTTACTTTTTCCTTTCAGCCATGTTTTATCCTTTTTAACACATTTTCAAATAGACAACGCCAGGCAAGTAATAAACACAGTGCGTATATTCTAGCGCACTCGGAAGTTTACGTCTGACTAAAATAAAATGACTTCATTGACTGTTATTCCAAATTAGAGGGCTTTCAAAAGTGCTCAGTTTTCCGTAAACAGCCTATACCAGAAAATTCATGTTCATCTTCTCGAGTCGTCGACTCCTCCGGCGAGGGGGGGAGAATGAGGGGCTGTGGCGCCAGCCAGGTGTCAAACATTCCCCCCCACTGCCACAGAGCTACGTATAGGTGAACGGGTCATCCTTGGAGGGAGGGGAGGGTCGTGCCCCCCCCCCCCCCCCCCACGCCCCACACACACACAGCGCAGGGGACCGCGCATATCCTAATAGCACGGCTCCCGCTTCCAGTGCAACAGTCAGTCCTCGCGTAACAAAGTGCAAATATGTAATTTTTATTTTGGTAATTTAAGTGTTAATTTCAGCAAAATAAAATGCTGGAATTTTTCAATTGTATTTTAAACCAATTTACACATTTTTTTAGATAAAAATAAATTAGTTTCAGACGATCATTCATGAGTTTATCATGAAAAAGGTTAATTACTGTTAAATTTTAACTTTTAACCCATATCTGCACTTTTTATTTTAATAGCAACGGCCTCTTCCTTCTCTATTCCTCCCTCCCTTCTCCCCCTCCCCTACTCCTACCCAACAAAACATATTCCTGCACTTTCGATAGCCTCCTCCGAAAAATCTCTGTACGCTACTGCCTGGGGCCTATTTCATAAAATTTTTAATTCTACAGGTGACAGTAAATTGTCAAACAGGTTTACCATCCGATAAATGCGTGTTTCATAAAAGCTGACAAGTTTACAAATTTGTCATGACAAATTTGTGGAATTGTATGACAATTTGACAAATAGTTGTATCAAAAAATTTTAGCTGACAGGTAAGGATCCCACATATGTGTCAAATGTTTCACTACATACTGTTTAATAAACAGATAAGTATAATCGCTCGGTGATACACCTACAAATTTGAATAATTGTCACTGCAGAAGTGACAGACAAGCTTTCCTATGTAACCAGTAATTTGTAATGTTTATATAACATGGCAGTGCGATTGTGTTTCAATATTGTTTGAATTAACATTGCTTGCCAAATAGCACATCAGTTTCCTCTCGGAACAAAGTTATGTAGGTGGAATTATTATTTACCGCTTAACTATTTGTGGTAGGAATCGACTGTTCATGAATCGCATATAAGGCTGCGATCGATTATCGTAAGCTCACTTGAGAGCTATCTAGAGCGTTAATAAATTAAACTTATGGTTTGACATATAATTGTAGCGTTTAAGGAACTGGTATTTTAAGGCTGACAATTTACACTTTTTTGCTTGTCAAACAAAGGGAACTTGTATTATTTATGTAACATAACATTGTCAAGGCATATTGACAAATTTGTCGGATTTGACATAATTGTCGTATATATCACACCTGTCACGTATGAAATAGGGCCCTGATTTAGAATATTTGGAAGAGCATGTTCTGCAGAAAATCTGAAACTGAGTTTCTGCAGGTTGGCTCATTTCGCCATAGAACATTTACAATAAGAGCGCAATTTACCCTCAACAGCCTAGACTAACAGGAATATCAACCGTAATTTCACAAGCGATGTTGGATAACACTCCCGATCAATACCATGTTCGTGGCATTTTGAACTCCGTGGAAGGTCTGGTAGTCCAAACTTATTGGAGAAGTGAAATGGTATTGGCGAAATCTTCGGAGGCGTCCACTAAGAATTCCATTCCGGGATTCCAGTTCTTTTAATATTTCCATTTCACAACTTGCATTCCGGAACGCGGAATGCAATATGGGATGCTTTTCTCTCACAAGCCCACACTTGGAGTATTCATCTCCACTAATTGTCGCCCCGAGCACCATTGATGAGGTGATTTTATATCCGTCTCTCGCTCCATACTTGCTTTCCGAATTGAGATGTGCTCCGTCCCTCGCTCCAACTTGCCCTTTCCGAATTGAGATGTGCTCCCGTCCCTCGCTCCATACTTGCCCTTTCCGAATTGAGATGTGCTCCCGTCCCTCGCTCCATACTTGCCCTTTCCTAATTGAGATGTGCTCCCGGTCCCTCGCTCCATACTTTCCCTTTCCGAATTGAGATGTGCTCCCGTTCCCTCGCTCCATACTTGCCCTTTCCGAATTGAGATGTGCTCCCGGTCCCTCGCTCCATACTTGCCCTTTCCGAATTGAGATGTGCTCCCGTTCCCTCGCTCCATACTTGCCCTTTCCGAATTGAGATGTGCTCCCGGTTCCCTCGCTCCATACTTGCCCTTTCCGAATTGAGATGTGCTCCCGGTCCCTCGCTCCATACTTTCCCTTTCCGAATTGAGATGTGCTCCCGTTCCCTCGCTCCATACTTGCCCTTTCCGAATTGAGATGTGCTCCGTTCCCTCGCTCCATACATGCCCTTTCCGAATTGAGATGTCTCCGTTCCTCGCTCCATACATGCCCTTTCCGAATTGAGATGTGCTCCGTTCCTCGCTCCATACTTGCCCTTTCCGAATTGAGATGTGCTCCCGTCCCTCGCTTCCATACTTGCCCGTTTCCGAATTGAGATTGTCTCCCGTTCCCTCGCTCCATACTTGCCGTTTCCGAATTGAGATGTGCTCCCGGTCCCTCGCTCCATACTTGCCCTTTCCGAATTGAGATGTGCTCCCGGTCCCTCGCTCCATACTTGCCCTTTCCGAATTGAGATGTGCTCCCGGTCCCTCGCTCCATACTTGCCGTTTCCGAATTGAGATGTGCTCCCGGTCCCTCGCTCCATACTTGCGCTTTCCGAATTGAGATGTGCTCCCGGTCCCTCGCTCCATACTTTCCCTTTCCGAATTGAGATGTGCTCCCGTTCCCTCGCTCCATAGTTACCCTTTCCGAATTGAGATGTGCTCCCGGTCCCTCGCTCCATACTTTCCCTTTCCGAAATGATGTGCTCCCGTTCCCTCGCTCCATACTTGCCCTTTCCGAATTGAGATGTGCTCCCGGTCCCTCGCTCCATACTTGCCCTTTCCGAATTGAGATGTGCCCGTTCCCTCGCTCCATACTTGCAAATGTGCTCTTATTGCTCAAGTTGCGTTCGAATGAATGATGGACATTGAAATGTTGGATATTTTCCATTAGCAAAAGTGGAAATCGCGATTGCTGAAACTTGAGTAGTGAGCGGTAAAATTTGTTATTAGGTTTTTTTTTTTTTTACATTTAACATTATTAGACACTAAACATTTTTATTTGCTTAGATGAAAGTTTCAGGAACTTGAATTACTCCAATTATTAATTTATATCCGTATTACTTTATTTGTTTACATACAATAATTGTAAATAAACATAAAAGACTAACAAATATTCTCTTTAACGCAAAAAAAAAAAAAAGATAATTCCAAAAATAATAAAATAATGTCAAATAAAAAAATTTGTTTTATTAATACTTAAGGAATACATTGGTATGTGATCGTGTTAAAATAGTTGTAATTTTGTATTGTTTAGTATGCAGTAAATATATTCATGAACTACGATTAAATAATTGGCACTTACGAGCGAAAGACTTTTTCCTAAAACGGTAACTTTTGTAATACACTCGGCGTTAAGTTTTCCACAGCGAAGTTGAAACATACTGAGGTAATTCTAAGTATATTTTTTTACTGTGGTGATACAGCAACACAATACAGTTGTATGCAAGGCAAAAGGCAAAGGCAGTGTTTTAATCCTGCATTTTATCTTTTTCTTTGAAGTTTGCTGTATGCATACTGTAACTGATAGATAAAAAAGGACAAAACTCACCAGCCTTCTCGCCACGACAAAGTAATTAAAAAGAAATGCAGTCTCGGGGGTTAATTCACGATCAGTCTCGTGCACATAACAGACGTCTGCATCGAAAATGTAATAAAAAATGTATGTTACATAGTGAATAAACACGTCTGATGATCAACTAATCACTCGCGACAGTATATCAACTTGACTGTAGAGATCTAGGAATTTGTTGCCGTATTTTTTAATGAGAAAAACAAAATAAAAACGCAAATTTTCTTTAGAAGAAACATAACCAAATAAACGCAACGGGTTACTTGTTACACTGAGAAAAAGGTTTTGCTGAATCAAACGAAGTTTGTTTGGAGCAACCACATTAATTGTTTATACAATACAGGAGCAAGATATTTTTTTTTTTTTTTTGCTGAAACCAAATTAGTTTGTTGTTACTTGGTTGACCCAAACAAATATTTGATTGGTGCAACTAAAGATTTGTTTGGCTCTACATACGTTGAACAGTTTCAGTAAATATAAAAATATATTCACAGCCTGAACGAGGTTCGAACCTAGAACGCTCTAGCTCCAGCGCTACTCCCTAAGCCATTTTAACTTATGCGACTGGCGGCGAAATAGGAATGTTTTTAAATACATACATTTCGAATAATGGACAACATGAGCAAGTAAATATTTATAATTTTTTGTTCCCTGTTGAACTTGTTTTATTAGTATGTTTATACCATTCTTAAGATTCTATAAATGCACTAACAAACACTGTTGCCATCCTAACCGTCACAAAAATACTCACAAACACTCGAACGGTATTTTCGAACGAACGCGATCAAATGAGTGGCCAAAAAAATTTATACAGTTGATTCAACTAAACATTTTGTTGAAAGTCTAATTTCTTTTGACCCAACTTAAAGGTTTTGTTAATTCAAGCTTGCATTTGGTCAGACGAACAAAATTAATATTGTTCTTTTCATGTTTTATTTACTCAAGAAAATATTTCGTTGTGGCAACTAAATATATTTTTTGTCCCTGTACAAACAAATATTTTACTGTCTGAAACAAATTTTTCTCACAGTGTATAGACTATTCACGGTAAAGTTAGCACTTTTTGAAGCCCTCTCATTTCAAATAATAATCTATAAATATATATTATTGTACCATTATAGGTTAGCTTTCAAATCCGGTGGAGTATATATACTATGTTTATTACTCACATAGCAATATTATTTTAAAAAGTGGTGGTATGATAAATAAATAGCTGATAGGATAAAGTAGCTAGGGCCTCAATCGGGCTCACCTTACTGTGAACAGCCTACATCCTTCTTTTCTCCTACGATTCTATTGGCTCACCGCTTTACGTACACGACCCGAAATAAAATATTGGTATTTCCTACACGTCTACATGTTAAGGAGGTTCCTACGTGACTCGCACATGGAAACCAGGAACCGTTTCTTAAAAATGCCATATTTTATTTCCCATACATACACACTTTCCGACGTGAACTGATTTCTAATGAGAATACACGCACTTGAGTATGGGGCTGAAACTCTGATATATTTGTATATATATAAAATATTTGACCATGTGTGACCATTCAGTTATAAATTGATGCTTCGTGTACAATAACATTTTTCTTGAAAAAGTGAGACAAAGAATCATAATAATGTGATGTCTCAAGAATCTACATAGTTCGCAAATGCCAGTATTTACTGCAGTTTTATACTTGTTGTGCATTATATTTCTACGTTGTTGCGTTAAATCAATTAAAATGACGCTTTAATGTGCCTGTTTAATTATAGTTAGGTGGCGAGTTATTACGTAATTAATATGTGTTTGAAAATTATTATTTTTCTTTTTAGCGCCACTGCACTTTTATATTAGATGTTTATTTAATCATCAAGTAATTAAGTTTTATACATCAGAAACAAATCTCAGCTGCTATCACTATTCTTGTGAACGACAAGAATATTTGTATTTAGTACATTAAAGACACTTCTTTTCCGGTTAAGATGGCAGTGAAAACAAAACGAATATCGATTTATAATTAAGTCAGGAAACAGCAGCATTTCCAGCAACTGCATGTCAACAGTGTTTTACACTCTCGGGTAAACTGTAGTGGTTTAACTCTTAACGTGGCATTTAATATGGGGTTTGGAGCAGCCCGATTTCTTGTATTCTCGCCGATTATCTCTTTTTTTCTTCCTCTCTTTTTTTCCCCCCCCGCCCCCCCTCGATCGCCAGTGCACAGTTGGTCCGGACGTGCCCGGTCGGTGCATCACGTAACTCCCCCTCCCCCCCTTTTCCAAAAAAAAAAGGGGGTATTTCCTGCGCCGGAAATGCCAGCTTGCATCGACTGTCTGGCCTGCAACCATCGAGCAGTCATCTTTCACAAGCATTGTGTGACGTCATGCCTACGCAGCTAATCGAAGGAAACCAGACCGCGGGCGATTGTCCAATAGCAGGGGGGGGGGGGGGAAATAAAGGTACGTATTACGATATAACATGCACTTTAATTACGGACATTCATGGGACTGCATTATAGGAAATCAATTTTAATGACGTCATTGGGATAAAAGTGTTCAAAAGAGACTAAAATTATTTTCTACGTTTTTACCATATCACATTCTTGTCCGGTCTGATATGACACTATAGTGTGACAAAAGTGCGACAGTTAAACGAGTTATAAGGATTATAAATTGAGATATCTCAAAATTAAAAAATAATAATAATGCGTTAGAATACATTTCGAAATATTTTTTCACGTTATTATACTAGTATGAAGAGTATTTCTTGGACATTTGTTAATCGGTTCATCTATATTTCGATTTAAATTGCAAGCTAAAATTCCAAGTCAAAATAACCAGAAATGACTCGGTCCGCTGTTAAACTCCTGTCCCACTGTCAAATGATCCCGCCAAACTGCTTCAAATAAAGTTGGTCAAAGAAAGTTATGACGTCACCGAAACGTCGTTATCGCCGCCATATTTGTCTCGAAATGTGGCGCGCTTCCAGTTCCCATCAAACAATTTTATTTTTAGTCAGGTTCTATCATTTTTTTATGTTTGGCGGATTCAGCATGGCAAAAACGACGACCGTTTCCAACTTCGCGATATGTCAGAAATGGGGCATAACTGCCGGAAACGAGATCAGTTTGCGAAGGTAATGACTATGTTTAAACTGAAGTGACCCGACTGACTGACTGACTGACTGACTGACTGACAGAAACACTTTCTACTCTTGCCGTAGCGGTTCGGTGTTCGGCAACAAACATCGTGCATTGCAACTTTCTCCAGAGCTGTTTTCGATGCAAAGAAGTTGATTCGGTTAATTATGACCACCGATTCTGCTGGTTGCAAAACATTTCCAAGCACATTGTATTTCAGCCTGTATTACAGCTGACTCGTCATTTTTCCCGGCCTCTCAGTATGGAGCGAGGTAATTAAATAGGTGTGTGAAGTGAAATATTTTTTGTGAAATCGTCGTTTGCGGGTATTCGCGTATCTCGGTAAATATATGTTCTGTAAACACGACATTTTGCTGGGGGGGGAAAAAAAACTATTATCTATGAGACTTTGTTTTTTACTTTTAACGAATTAAGTACATTCATGGAGAAAAAAAATCGTAAAAATGGTCAAATATCTCATTTTTGAAACTTGCCAATGCAGTTTCCGCAAGAGAAAAGTTCAAACATACGGACGTAGTTTAATCTGTGGGCTTTCATGGCGTGTAATAAAACCCCACTGTTACAGAACTGATTTGCACAGTAAAGCGTTAGGACGGAAACACTGCATGCCTTGCGCGTAAGAGCGATGAGGCACTAGCCGTGCGTGTTAGTGTCGCCCGTATAGCTCCCTCGCTTCTTGACCTCGGACGCGCAGGTTCACACTCCTCTTAAGGGCGCCGCCTACTTGGATGTTTTTAGCGCGTTTGAGGAAGGGGAGCGTGGGTCCGATAAGGACGACAATAACACGCGCGGCTGATGCCCAAACGCTCCTACGCGCAAGGCGCTGAACTGGCGAGCAGTGTTCTCGTCGTGCTGCGTGTACCTATGGGACTTCAAACGATGGCCCTATCATTTTATTGGTGGAAAGTCTATAGCAAGGTTCAATGCAGGTATAGGCTGTTCACGATAAAATTAGTCCTGCTTAACATCTACTTGTATGCACGTTGTGTGTTCTTCCGTCTTACGTAAAATTAACATTGCCATGGGCCTCATCGCTTTCTTCATGCATCGGTCAAGTAAAACTATAAAATTATTATACAAGTAAATATTTTAATAATCTGGTAATGTTTACGCTTTGACGCATTAAAAAAAAACAGAAAGCTATAGAAATAATTTAAGTTATCACAGACGGTTTCCTAACACTTTGTATTCGACGTTAAGATATAGAACTACTTTCCCTTCCATCGTCACCAACTTTACAGGGCGCATGTCAGTCAGTGCGCCCGTTAAAATATATATGCAGTTAGGAGCAGTGACTTTTTCAAAGGTTGATCTCAAAAGTGCTCACTTAATCGTGAACAGCCTTTACCTATAGTAGTTTCGCATGTTTCCAACCAGTATATTACGAGCCACAGCTGTGTGATAAATCCGTTGTGGCTACGTTGAAGGGATCGGGAATAGCATTTATAATGTACACGTGTATCGAGAGAGTATTATACATACCTCGCCCGAAATATGTTTTCTTTTCGCACATTGGTATCATGGAGACATGTTTAATGATGTCGTAAAAAACAAATGTGGATTTCAAACACACTGCAATGCGTTCCCACCGCCAGTTAGGCGGCGCCCTCAAGGGGGATCAGTCTCCACCATCTCGGATTTTCACAATTTTTGCCATAAGTTCCATTTAAGAACGTTTAATGAGATTTCTCGTATCACATGACATAAATAATAGTTCCTTAAGTTTAATCAAATTTCTCTATAGAATTGATTGTTCAAATAGTTAGTGATTGAAGGCAATAAATATATATTCTTTTTCTTGCCTTCGCTTACAGAAATGGTGCTGGAAGAGTAATCTAGGAATACATGATGTAGAGCACGTGCTACGTAATGTCCTACGCTTTGTCGAAGCCCAAAATAAAATACTAAATCTGTAATGCAATTTACGACGGAAATTCCGAAAATCCAAGATGGCAGAGACTCGTCCGCCTTAAACGCCATCCTTGTGGGCTGAAATAATTTCCAAGATAATTTGGAAACGTGGCATTGCGGGCTGTAGTTTCAAGAACCGGACTCTCTCTCTCTCTCTCTCTCTCTCTCTCTCTCTCTCTCTCTCTCTCTTCTCTCTCTCTCTCTCTGCAGATGTGATGAGCAATGTGACAAGCCGGCCGGCCGGCACGTACATTTGCCGCGTAGTTCGGCAAGACAAGAGCCGAGCGCGTGTTTCTCCTCTTCCTATCTTCAGTTCGCTGGTGTTTACCTGGCCTGACGTCGCGTAGGGACCGACCCACCTACGTGAGGCTGCAAGGCGTTTTATCTAGGGATAGGAACATTTCGCGAGGTCAATGACCCGTAGGCTAGACTCCACAATCCTGTGTTTACTCCAGCCTCAGATGTGTTCATTGGCTGCTGCCCCATAGAGTAGCCAGTGTTACTTCACACCTGGCAGTATGGCACTCGCTACTTGTGTCCTTGAAAGTCTGCTATTAGCTCAGAGTCGTCCAGAGCGTGTTTAATAAACTGCGATCCAATTGCAGACTCAACTTCAGTGTACACGTGTTGGACGTCTACCTTGTCCTGAAATGAACTCGCAAAATTTTCTTATCCCTAGTTATAGTCTATAGTACATTCACGGTTTCTTCGGCCTTTTTGAATCAAACCTTTGAAAAATTTCCCCGTGTATGACGTGTTTAGTTATTTCCTAAATACATCCTGTATCACAACCGTTTTATACTTGTGTTCTAAAAGTTACTTTTTTTTTTCTGTGAAATTGAAATGCTATTCATATTTTATCTATTAATTATGATGTTCATTTCAAAATAATCTGAATGAAAAAAAACAGGGAGAAACTAGGTATGTTGGTAGCGCCTAGTGAGAAATAGTCCATATACAAAATACTGTTACACTGAGTGCCCACGAATTAGGTGCGTTGTCCCCCTGGTGTAATTCTCCAGACTTAGTTAAGCTTAGTTTGCACGAGGCGGAGGAATTTCCTGGAAGTAGACCATTAACAGGGCTTCAGAAAAGTGCGAAAATCATAAAAAATACAGAACAGGAAAAAAATAGTACTACGACTACAGTCCCTAGCTTTATTGTTAGTATAAGGTTGTAGTATTGCCGATTGCTACTACAAAAGTTATTCTGATCCACGCGAAGTTTTGATTAAATAAACGTATTTTAAAGGTTGTTCAAGACAAAGTGAGTACTTTTGAAACCAACTTCATAAAAATAGTACTACGACTACAGTCCCTAGCTTTATTGTTAGTATAAGGTTGTAGTATTGCCGATTGCTACTACAAAAGTTATTCTGATCCACGCGAAGTTTTGATTAAATAAACGTATTTTAAAGGCTGTTCAAGACAAAGTGAGTACTTTTGAAACCAACTTCATAAAAATGTCACTGCTCCTATATGCATATATTTTAACGGGCGCATTGAGTGTCATGCGCCCAGCAAAGTTGGTAACGATGGATGAAAAGTAGTTCCATATCCTAATGTCGAATAAAAAGTGTTAGGTAACTGTTTGTGATAGCTTACAAATTATTTATCTCGCTTTCTGTTTTTATTAAATGCATCGAAATGTAGAAATGACGATATTTGTGAAATATTCTGAACAACGCGTGAATAAAGCGATGAGGCCCATGGCAATGGTACTTTGACATAAGGTGGGAGAATACACAACTTGTAAACAAGTAGATCTTAAGCAGGGCTTTGAAAAGTGCTCATTTTACCGTGAACAGCCTATACAAAAGTTAATATCGTATTTATATTGAGAATAATGCGAAACACGATATTTCTTCTCAAAGAGTTAGTTTCATTCACACTCTTTCTTAATTTTTCGCCCCTTGTATAGGATTTCACCCCCTTCAGCGATTCGTGTAGGGAAGGGATGTCCCATCACCCCCTCCAGAGAAGGGCGTAGGCCCTTCTCCGGCCCAGCAAAGCGCATCATCTCATCGTGTCATCGATTTAAGTGGACTAAACACCCATGGAGAGATGTTGACACGTGCCGTCTGGATACCTATAGTCCATTCACAGTTACTTCAGCCTTTTCTGAAGCCCTGCTAAAGTTCTGCTTCCAGGATATTCCTTCGCCTCGTGCAAACTAAACTTAACTAATCCTGGAGAATTACACCAGGGGGACAATGCACCTCATTCGTGGGCACTCAGTGTAGCAGTATTTTGTATAAGGACTATTTCTCACTAGGCATCACCAACATACCTATTTTCTCCCTGTTTTTTATTCAGATTATTTATCAATGAAGCATTATAATTTATAGATAATATATTAATAACATTTCAACTTAACAGAAAAAAAAGTAACATTTATGAACACAAATATAAAACGCTTGTGATACAGGACGTATTTAGGAAATAACTAACCACGTCATACATGGGGATATTTTCCAAAGGTTTGATTCAGAAAGGCCGAAGAAACCTAGAATGGACTATACCACACACTCACTCACGCCAAGCCAAATACAACTGATAAGCTCGTACACGATAAAGTGCATATATTTAAATAGGCGCACTGAGTAACATTTGCCCAATAAAGTTTGTAACGAAGTATTTAAAACTATTCCTTTCACGTTCTGCTTTGTTAAAGCATAGAAGCGTAAAAATGAGCAGATTTTTAAAATGTTTGCTTTCCTAATAGTTCGACAGTTACACTTTTCCGATACATGAATAAAGTGACGAGGCCCGTAGCAATATTAATTTTACGTAAGGCGGAATAATACACACCGTGCATACAAGTAGATCTTACGCAGGGCTTTCTAAAGTGTTAATTTTACAGTGAACAGCCTATACAGTGAGTGAAGAGATTTGGACTGCTCTCAACATCAAGGTCTCGAGAGCCGATGAGGGTGCAGTGGCGTATGGATAGCGGCGCCGGAATGATGGAGCGGGGGGAAATGGGAGATCCCCGTTAAAAGCCCGCTGGCCAGCGGCATCGTCCTGGCACGTTTCCCACTTGCGAAGATCCAGGAGTGGACCGGCCGGGGATTGAACCCGGTTCGCCTAGGCGTGCGAGGCGAGCATTCTAACCACTCAGCCACCGCGGCCCCCCGGCAACTAACACATACAAGACGTAACGGTAAGGTAGCACTACCGGTTATTGCCTTCACATGCTGCTATCCCATGATATTACCAGCAGAGAGAGACTACACTCGAAGCTAGTTAGGTACGGAAGGTAGCACTACCGGTGATTGCCTTCACATACTGCTATCCCATGGCATTACCAGCAGAGAGAGACTACACTCGAAGCTAGTTAGGTACGGAAGGTAGCACTACCGGTGATTGCCTTCACATACTGCTATCCCATGATATTACCAGCAGAGAGAGACTACACTCGAAGCTAGTTAGGTACGGAAGGTAGCACTAACGGTGATTGCCTTCACATACTGCTATCCCATGATATTACCAGCAGAGAGAGACTACACTCGAAGCTAGTTAGGTACGGAAGAGTTACTCAGTGTTGCATAGCTGTAGTGACGAGTACAGCATGCCTGCATATTATCGCGGCCCCCTCCCCTCCCCAGACACAAGCACAACTTTCACTACTGATATATTAATTTTGATGATGATATTATGTATAGACCGTCCACGGTAAAGTGAGCACTTTTTGAAGCTGTTTCATTAGACATATTAACCAATAAATACATTACATTGTGGCCTCGGACTTTTGGTTTTGGGTATGGTGAATGTGTACACTGTGTTTATCACTCACATGGTAGGGTTTACGTTAACAGGTGATGGAAGAATTAAATTGGTTGAAAGAAAAAATAACTAGGTCTTCAAAAGGGCTCACTTTACAGCGAACGGTCTGTAACCAAAAACCTCTCTATTAATGTAGGCTATGTTAAGTAAAAAAATATGTACTTCTATTATTCAAGTTAGAACTACAAAAGCACTGTCAAGTGATGTACGCTACATGAGAAATGTTGCGTAGTGTAGGACTTACCGAGTGAAAGGATAGCCTTCGACAAGTTATGTTATATGCTATTTAGTCTACGTGACGTGCATTAAGGAATACTGGCATTTTAAGAAATTTTGAAAGGTATTCATTTCTAATGCCACATTTTTTTCTCAAATTTAACACTAAAATTTAAAAATAAAAATAAAATATACTTTATTAATTATTTCAAATATAATATCAATGTGGCAATATTGTCCTAGAAGGTTGCATTCAGAAGAAATTATTTTAACATTGATTCGTATTTTAAATACAGTGTATGTAGGCTTGATAGATAGAGCCCCCATGCAGCTGTGATTTAGGTTTCTGTCGTGCCAAAATGACATTTACAAGAGAAGGCTTGCCCCCTCCTAAGTGGAGACGTTGTTCTGCCTCTGGCTCTGGACGCCCTGAGCGATGCTGTGGAGAGACCAGCCAGCCCTCGCCTTGTAAAACAATTCCACTGCCTGGCTGGCCGAGAGAGGGAGGGAGCTGTCTCCTCTTGAACGGTTCCATTAAGGTCGAGCCTGGTGACGGCTGTAGACATTCTTGCTCCTCCGCGTGTTCATGCCGTGTTTTTACTGTGCTCTGGAAATAGACGTCCCCAACCGAACGCTGCAGCTGCCAGGCCAGCCTCTTCTTGCTCCTGGGGGGTAGGCAAACACCACCACACACGCTGTCAGACGTCGTCCTCTACTTCTCGTTACCTGCACGCTGTTCGCTGTTTACTCTGCACTCTTGAGGTGAGGACAGCGTACTCGTAGGTTCTGTTTACAAACGTCGTTTCCTTCATTGAAGAAACAGCTGTGGTGGAAAGATACGTTTTGGACGCGCTACTTCTCGAGAGCTGTAAAACTGCGAGTACAAATAAGGACCAAATACCCTCGACTAGCGACGTAAGTCATGATGTTGTATTCGATTTTCTTGGCCGTAGTGGAAATGTTTCGCGTAGGGCCACTGAGGTTAATACATCGGCTGGTGAAATAATTCTCGACGCTGAAGTGCGTTCTTGTGAATCAAGTAAGGATAGTGAGGAAGAAAGCAGCTCTCCCAGTGGCACTAAGAATAATAGGCCTATTATAGAAGAAGATAATGAAGCAACAGCAATCTCTCCAGCCGACGTCATTCCTATTTCCAAAGCAGACACTACTGGCAAGAGAAAAATAAAAGGAAGAAAATCAGATGTAATGACAGGCTCTCCATTTAAAAACGCTCTTTTGCTTGCGAATGACAAGAAAAAGGCACGAGATTCACGGATGCAAAATAAGAGGGGAATATCTTCATGTCCAGTAAAGACGATTACATCATCAAAGACAGTAGAAAGTGATATATTCTGCCCAGGATGCAACGAGATATACACTGAGCCTGTCTTTGAAGACTGGATACAGTGTATCAATTGCCAACAAAGGTGGCACGAGCAATGTTCGTCATTTGAAGGAGGGTTCAATATTTACGTGTGACTCTTTGTATACTAGCTGCGCACTCCTAGGAGCTAGGGCTCCTAAGAGTGCACATTTGCAATTATTTAGTTTTTTGCATTTTGTGAAAATTACTACATGGCTATGTGATTGGGCCTGTAAACTCTAGATTATAATTGATCAATAAAGCGCCTTGTGTATTGACCATATTTTTTCACTCCAAACTGTAGCAGTAAAGGGAATCTTCTTGTTAGGTGCGACTCTTTAGTGCCTCTCCCATATCGCAAGAGTTTCATACCTACATGGTTAAATGCTGTTTACGATAAAGTGAGCACGTTTGAAATGAACCTTAGAAAAAGTCACTGCCCCTACCTGCATATATTTTAACGGGCGCAATGAGTGACATGCACCCAGCAAAGTTGGTATCGATGGATGGGAAAGTACTTCCATATATTAACGTCCAATAAAAAGTGTTTGGTAACCATTTGTGATTACTTCAATTATTTCTCTCGCTTTCTGTTATTTCTTTATGAATCGAAGTGTAAAAAATGAGCAAATTTGCACAATATTTACTTTTCTAATAATGCCACAGTTTCACTTGACCGACGCATGAATAAAGTGATGAGGCCCATGGTAATGTTAGTTTTACATAAGGCGGAAGAACACACAACGTGTAAACAAGTAGATCTTAAGCACGGCTTTCAAAATTGCTCATTTTACAGTGAACAGCCTATACACAAATGTATTTTATTTTCCTTCAAAATTAAAGTTTTACCTGGATTTTATTTATAAATTATAATATTTCATATATAATAAACGCGAATAAAAATAGTGAGAAAACATGGGTGTTGGTAGCGCCTAGTAAGAGATAGTTCTCATACAAAATATCATTACAACTGAGTGCACAGGAATACGGTCCTTTGGTGTAATTTTCGAGACTTTGGTCAGCTTAGTTCATACGAGGCGGAGGAATATCCTGGAAGTAGAACTATAGCAGGGCTTCAGAAAAGTGTGAAATGACCGTGAATGGATTATCCTATTAAATAGTCCTATTAAATATTAGGACCAGCTCTGTCTGTCCGTCCCTCTTTAATACTTCTAAGTCCCTTGAAACTCAACAGAAGTTCTTCAAATTTTGCACAGTGAATCCTCAGGGTCAAATACAGGTCAAGTTCGAATTTCAGCAAGATCAGGTTACGCAATCATGACTTTTGACACTAAAAACTTATTTTTTAATTACTTTTTCCTATGAAAGTTTTGTATTAATGCATAGAAATTATTGCATAGAGATATGAAGGTATATGACGTTCACGGTAAAGTAAGTACTTTTTGAACCTGTTTCATCAGAAATAATAACCAATAAATACATTTCATTGTGGTCTTGGACTTTTGGTTTTCAGTATAGTATGGTGAATGTAAACACTGTGTTTATTACTCACATGACAGGGTTTACATTAACAAGTGGTGGAAGGATATAAATTCGTTGAAAGAAAAAAGTGACTAGGCCTTCAAAAGTGCTCACTTTACCGTGAACGGTCTATAAATGAATATCATTTTTATTATCTATGTCTCGCTTCAATGTTGAGTTAATTAAGTGGGGCCGCAGTTGCCCAGTGAATAAAGTGATTCTAATTGGGGCCGCATTGGCTTAGTGGATAGAGAAATATCAAATATATATATATATTAAGTCGTATGATAACCAAAATTTTTCAACCTTGTAAATATTCTAAGCACGTGACCATGCTGAAAACACGGTCGCGAGCTAAACTGCTAGTAGACTATAATAGGCGAGGCCGAGACTTAATTGACCTATTGTGAACGCAGCTGTGTCAAAAGGACAATATCGCCGACGATAGTTCTCTGCGGGTGCGGGCAGGTAAACAAGACGAGAGAGAGGGAAAGAGAGAGCAAGTGAGACAGGGCGGGTCGTCTAGCAAGGGAGAAGGGTTGCGGTAAAGGTTACTGAGCATGCGCGGATGGGGCGTGAGCAGAGGCGCGGGCTCCCAGTGCGGCGCGACACCCCGCATGGCCGTCATCATCGTGACGAACACGGCAGCGTCGAGGGGCGTGGGGCGGCGCCCGGTGGTGGCAGCCGGGGGCGGCGCGCAACACTGCTGGGGCTGCGGCTGCTCCTCCGCCACCAGCAGCGCGGTAAGTCGTCGGCCGTCTCACACTGCTTCCTTATAGCTACGCTACGAATGTTGACTAAATATATCAAAATGACGGTGTTGTATCAACGATGTGTCGATATATTTCATCGATACTTTATAGAAATCGATATATTTTTTCGGGTATCGAAATAATATTTTTTAAATGCTCTTTTTATAAGCTATGTTTTGAATACAAAAATTCAATTTAGAGATTGCTGTGTTTACTTTTGCAACATGCAGTAGAAACAGGTGCCACATATTTCTGCAGTGCCTCATATCCTCCATATTTAATATTCCAAACTATTTACAAGTTCTTTAATACATAAACTGTCGTATTCCGATATACCGAAAATCGATATTTTTCTTTCCATATTTCGTTTCGTAAAACGATATTTTCATAAATAACCAATATAAGTAATATCGATATTTTTTCCCGATATCGACATCCCTACAAACCCGTGCATGCTTTATTGAAGTTTTAACACAGTTGTTTTGGTATCGCTCGCTATTATACGCTACCATGCAGGCTGTTCGTGGTAAAGTGAACATTTTTGAAGATTTACTATGTGAACATCTTGCATCCGTCCACTAAATGTAAACATAACTTTGCCATGGACCTGATAATTTTATTCATACATCGGTCAAGTGAAACTGTGTAAATATTAGAAAAGTAAATATTTTTGCAAATTTTCTCATATTTACAATGACATAAATTATACACACAGAAAGGCAAATATTTAATTTCAAGTATTTACAAATGTATATCTAACATTTTTTAGTTCAACGTTCAAACATGAGATCACTTTCCTTTCGTCATTGCCAACTCCAGTCGGCAAATGCTGTCCATTGCTCCCGCGAAATATAAGCTCGGTTGATTTTAAGAGTGCTCACTTTATCTTTAACAGCCTATAATTGTCAGAAAAATGGGATATATGTTTCGCATGAAAAAAGCATACGTGTATTTTGTATCACTGTGGAAATTTTTGCTCGATAATATTTATTTGAATTATAAGAAATTATGAGTTTATATTTAACCAAAATTTAAGCGTACTTCCATTCTGGTTGCTTCAGAAGGCATGTTTTACAAGAAAACCTTCATTAAATGGGGTAATCATAATTTAATATAGTTTTATGTAACGAAATACTGGTAATACCATTTATTAATATCTTTAATTATCAATTTTTGTATATAAATCTCAGTTCTAAAATTGCTCACTTTCGGGAGTTAAATGGATCTCCATAAAATTTGTTAATTAAAATGCTGTATTTTAAACACTAGCACAAATTTTTTATTACAAACAGCTATAGTATCGTAATTTTGCTTGATAAATATTTTATTTTACAAAATATGCTTTGTGAAGCATCCAAAATGGGGGAGAAATATTTGACTCTTGATTATTTTTGAAGGCATTTAAATAAGTAAATTCTAGCAGTATATTTTAAGGTGTTAGATCATATATGCATTCTTCTTTCATATAGGTACTATATAAATTGTACTTTTATGGCAACGTTGATATCAAAAGGCTATTCAAGATAAAGTCAGCCCTTTTGAAGCTCTAGTTACTTTTTTTCCTTTAGGCCATTTTTTTATACTTCCATCACTTTTTTCGTAAATATAGTCATGTAAGTAATAAACGTCTAAGACAACAATAAAATATATTTATTGAATAATGTTCCAAATGAGAGGACTTCAAAAAGTGCTCACGTTACCTTGAATAGCCTATAGTATGTGTACTAGAACTCTGCATTTTGTGCAGTTGGGTATAGTATTGCCTATTTCTAACTTAATCAACAGCAATATGGTTGGCATATATTAAAAAATGTATTTGAATGTTTGGTTGGCTGTATCGTCAAAATACAGAGACTGTTCATATTTAGCTAGTTGGCCATAGTTGTGAACAAAAACGATGCAACGTCTAGATGTCGAGTGTATTTTAAAGAACCAGCCTACCTCAAGCTACACACGACATGTAATGTTCAGTTGGCTGGCATCGACAGTCAAGATTACTCAGTAATAATATAGGCTGTTCACGGTGAAATGAGCACTTTTGAAAGCCCTGCTTAAGATCTACTTGTGTGCACGTTGTGTATTCTTCCGCCTTGTGTAAAATTAACATTGTCATGGGACTCATCACTATAGCCAATACAAATTTCCTCATTCCACACTTCGATGCATAAAAAAAAAAAAGAAAAACAGAAAGCGAAAGAAATAATTTAAGTTATCACAAATAATTAACTTATGCTTTTTATTCGATTTTAATATATGGAACTATTTTCCATTCATCGTTACCAACTTTACTGAGCAAATGTCACTCAGTGCGCTCATTGAAATATATGAGTTCAGGGACAGCGACTTTTTATAAAGGTTCATTTCAAAAGTGCTCACTTTATCGTGAACAGCCTTTATAATTTTATATTATGATTTCAACGACAAAGCTAGGCGCCACGTTGCTGTGAAATTTATATCTTCAATTTGAGGAGATTTTGTACCTGCAAGTCAGAGTTTAAAAACATTTGTGAAATGAAATTGAAAATTGAATCAACTCAAAGACGAGAAATATCACCAACAGAAATTCACACTTAAAACAATTGAGTGTAGTCTATTCGTGGTTTCTTCGCACTTTTTGAAACAAGCCTTTGGAAAATCGCCGCATGTTTGATGTGTTCGGCTGTTTCCTAATGACGTTATGCCTCGCATGCGATTTATGCTAGTGTTTCCATAAAAGAACATAGAAGTGCCTTATTTTTGGTTTAATTGAAATGTTATTTATATTTTATCTATAGATTATAACATTTCATTTATAATTGATATGAAAAATAATAGTGGGAATATAAGTGTGTTGGTAACGACTAGTAAGAAATAGTGCTTATGCCCAATATCATTGCACTGAGTGTGTTGGTAACGACTAGTAAGAAATAGTGCTTATGCCCAATATCATTGCACTGAGTGTGTTGGTAACGACTAGTAAGAAATAGTGCTTATGCCCAATATCATTGCGCAGAGTGCGCACGAATGTGGAGCGTTGCCCTTTGGTGTAATTTTCTAGACTCGGTTAAGCTTTGTTTGCTTGGAGCTGGGAGACATCCTGGAATTATAACTTTAGTAAGGTTTCTTAAAAAAGCGAAGTAACCGTGAACGGACTGAATATAAATAACTTCTGTATTTTTACAAGTGCTTGCCCCATTACTATGCAGTCCAGGTATGCGTGCCATTGATCGGGAATTCAGATCTACACAGCCAAACAAAACTAATGTAATTGGTTTATTCTGAAGTTGACGGGAAATAACATGACTTAAAAGTTTGCCAAAAGAAAAGCAAGTTTGCCCTCCACAGTGTGTGTGGACACGTGACCATGACAACCAATCGATCCCGCCAATTGTTTTTCTCTCCGCCATTTGCAGTCGATATTACCCATCTCGGGGCAAATAGCAGACTTACAGAAGAGCGAGCTTCGAGACATTACGCACAGAGGAACTTTTACATTCTCTTATTTCTTTCCCCCTCCAGGGCGATGCGGGTTCGATCCCCAGCCGGATCACGCCGAATTTTCGCATGTGGGAATCATGCCGGACGATGCCGTTGGTCGACGGGTTTTCTCGGGGATCTCCCGTTTC
Source organism: Dryococelus australis (assembly GCA_029891345.1). Taxonomy (NCBI): domain Eukaryota; kingdom Metazoa; phylum Arthropoda; class Insecta; order Phasmatodea; family Phasmatidae; genus Dryococelus; species Dryococelus australis. The sequence goes on from CM057000.1 coordinate 146,910,313, forward strand.
GCCTTTTTATTCCGGCGCTGCTCCATACTCACCTCAATCACCGTAAAGTGAGCACTTATGAACGCCTTCTCATTTGGAATAATAGTCAATAAATATATTTTATTTTGGTCTTAGACGTTGACTTCCTAGTACGGTGGATTATACACACTGTGTTTATTGCTTACATGGTAATATTTATTTAAGAAGGTTTTTCGTGGTTAAATAATGACTGAAAGGAAAAAATATCTAAGGCCTCAAAAGTGCTCACTTTACCTTGAACAGCTTATATATGTTTTTATGCCACGTGTAAATTAATCAACTAACATCTGAACCATATAACTGTTTCGGATATGATTTCCGTACACTGAAACAGGTTTTTGATTCATCTCTTATTTTTTAAGGGAAAACTAGTAGTTCAGTTAAGATCAGGGAGATTCATAAACACACTGGTAAATTTATGTGATGAGTTAAGGCCCCTATGTACTGAATGAAACGTTTTCTGCGAAATCGTTGTTTACGCCTAAACGCGTGTCTCGGTAAATAAATGTTCTGGAAATACGAATTTTTGCCAGAAAGGATTTAAAACAACTATTGTCTATATCGCTATATTTTTACTTTTATCATATTAAGTGTATTAATGGAGAATAAACCATGAAAGTAGTCAAATATCGCATTTTAAAGCTTGTCTATGAAGTTTCTTTAAGCGGTAAGAGAAAGGTACAATTATACGCAGGTAGTTTGATCTGTGTACTTTCATCGCGTGTAATAAAACCCCGCAGTTACAGATCTAGTTTAGACAGTAAACCGTTAGGAAGGAGACACTGCGCGCCTTGTGCGTAGGAGCGATGAGGCGCTGGGCGCGCGTGCTGTTGTCGCCCGTATCGCCTTGCCTCGAACGTTCGGGACCGTGTACTATGTAGCTGCCTGTCCAAGGTCAAGAAGCGAGGGTGCGATACGGGCGACACTAACACGCACGCCTAGTGCCTCATCGCTCCTACGCACAAGGCGTGCAAGTGTTATCGTCGTGACGCTGTATTGTGCTACTTAGATCTGTAACATATGGGTTTTTATTACACGCAATGAAAGACCACACATTAAACTACTCCCGTATATTTGTACTTTTGTCTTGCCGCTTAAGAAAACTGCATAGGCAAGTTATAAAAATGAGATAATTGAACGTTTTCACCAATTCCCCCCCCCCCCCCCAACAGAATTAACTTAATATAACTAAAAAAAAAAATATTGAGCCATAGGCAATTACTTCCAAGATATTTCTCCGCGCCACGCAGCAAAGCTCAACTGGGTCTTTAATTTACAACCAGAGGGACGGCGCGCCACATTCCCCCGCTCTCGATTTAATAATAGTTATTTTCTTACCAAGCATTGCCAACACGCACACATTTCCTCCCTGTTTCTGAACATATTAACTATAAATGAAATATTATAACGTACAGATGAAATATAAGTAAAAAATTCAATATAAAAAATCGAGTGTAGCTGTGTTGGGGACACGGCCGTTTGTTTTGTGTGAATACGTCTACGTTGACCCGGTTCGGGGACCTTAATGTTTATTGTACGTTCCCGGCACCGCTTCACTCCATCATATGGAGTTTTATGGGTATCACTGGATTGCTTTTGAGATGCTCTTTCCAACCGTATACGATTTCTGTATTTCGACTTGGTTTTTTGACGAGTATAGGCCGACATTATGTTACGTTTTATTAATTTTTTTACATAAAACTCATACAATTTCCCCATTACCACGCCGTATAAATGTTTTTATACACGTAATCGATTAATCTTGACGATACCTGTTGATTGAAACTTGAACGAGCGTCGTAGCTTCTCCTAGCCAAAAGTTATACTACGCGGAACTAATGAGACGCGGCGAAATGAACTCAAAATTGTCCCCCCCCCCCCAAATCACGTGTGCGACTGTTCACAATCCTCACTCAACGTAACATATTCTTTGATCCTTTGGCAATCGAGTGGTGTAATTGAATTTTGAATGTAGGCGATAGATTCGGAGCTGCAATGCCAAACTGTATCCCCCAGTTTTGTTATTATCGGGTTTTCTGGATTGCCTCCCTCTATGGTCGCAAATTTAAAGACGTATTCACGTCAAAAATAACGTACTTTTATATGATCAGAAGTATAAAATGCTCTTGATACGTGATACGTTTAGGAAACAACCAAACGCGTCATACATGGTGTGATATTTTCAAAGGTTTGATTTAAAAAGTGTGAACAAAGCGGCGAGTGGACTACATGTACGTGCTACGCCGCAAGGAACGATGGATTGACTAGACATGCGATAGTGAAGAGTATAAGTGCTGTGTGAGGCGGCGCCGTACTCGTGGGCTGGGCTCAACTTTACACGGTCCTTTCTTGCCAAGCATCTTCCATCAGTGGCAACTCAGCGGCGGCCGCTGCAAGTACACTCACGAACATATGAAGTAGGGGCACCTGCCGTGCTGGCGGAGCGGCGCTGTCATCGTAACACTGGGATGTACAGCCCCTAGACACTGGATAGCAGTAACAGATCGTTTCATTTATTTCCGACTCGATTTTATTTAATTGCCCAGTCCAATATCGACAGTATAAAAACTGAAAATTATTTGATATGACGTAAATAATTGGCTTATCATTTTATGAATATTTTTTTCAAATGAATTGAAAATAAGAATATTGTTACATTGATTCAATTGTAGAGACTGAAGTACAATGATTTTAATAAATCCACTTTTTTTTTACGATGTTGGTAGAGATGTAAGCATTGCATAGTCGTACGGCCGTGCATTGTAGTTGGTGTGAGCTAGTTAAGTGTTTTAACAGCGTTTTGGCGTTGTGTGCTGACACTTGTCAGCTCACAGTAGCCGTTTACTTATGGATGTAATTCTACATATTTTAGATATATATCACAGTTATACTTGACCGATGCAAGAAATAAAGTGATGAGGACCAAGGCAATGTTAATTTTACATAAGGCGGGAGAACACACAGCATGTATACAAGTAGATCTTAATCAGGGCTTTCAAAAGAGCTCATTTTACCGTGAACATCCTACATTAAACATGTATTCTCTAATTCAACTGCTCACGAAGGTACACTGTTTAAAAATTTGTAATTTTTACTGAAAGATTTGTTTTTAATTTTACAAATGCTTGTAACAGTACAAATATATCTCTTGTGGAACTACTCGTTTGTAAAACTTCAAGGGCTGTGTTTGTAATAGACCTCAAGAAATGTTTGTACTATACTGACACGTATCCCTGAGCTTCAGCAAAATGGCGGGCACTCAACAACGTAAAACCGTAAATAGCTGTTCGTGCAAAAACTATGGGTGAAGTAAACAGTAGATGCGTACAAAGAGAAATGAATTGCGATTTTGAATACCGTAGAACACTTAAAACAATTCTGATAATCAAAATAAAGCGACAATTTAAATAAAACGTGATCGTATTAATCTTTAACAATTAATGTTATTTAGTTACACAGAACTATTAAATCAGCTCTCAAGACCTCGTTGTTAAGAGCAGTCTAAATCTCTCAACTCAAGAGCAGAACTCTCAAAATGAAACAAATGTATTCTTCTTAATTAAATAAATTCTGTAATATTTTATAGAAACTAGCATATATATTTACTATAAAAATACGTATTAAGTATATAAGTCAATTTGGTCATGTGGTTGAGAGTGTGGGTTAGAGATACAACTGTTGTGGGTTCCAGTCTACGTGCTTGTAAAATATATATTTAGTAAATCATATTTTGGAATATGTATATTTTTTAGTTATTCTCTGTTATTAATTCATCACATTTGTTTTCTAAAAAAATTAATTATTTTTATGTATAATTCTCAATAATTTAAGTTGTAATACAGGGCTATCATTTGTAATAATATAAGTATATGTTTTGCAGATTTTACAAGAAAACTGTTTGTAGTATTGCAAATGATTTGATTGGCAACTGGATTTCCAATGATTTTCCTTGTAAAAGTATTACTACCAGCTACGAATGTGCACGCTTTCATGGAGGTCGACCTCTCTTGGCAATCTAATTGGGCCATACATTGTGCGTGTCGCACACATCTCATGTGCTTTCATGTGAGGAACAACCTCACAATGTTTGTCGACGTCACTACGAATTATCGTATGAATGCCTGTCAAGGTCAAGATTTGCTGTGTCCACATTCGCCTGGCTTCGTGTCCTAGAAAATCACATCAATGTAGTGATGTAATTGTGTCGCTGTCCAAAATGTACAGCAAGGGCCTAGAATGTCCACTTAAGCAAGGGAGCACACGACACATGCCCGTCTCGAACCCGTGGTTGATTATCGATGCAGTAATGTTTGAAGTATTTCATTCGTCTCTGTTCACAACTTTTCACGACTGCAACGATCACAAATACAAACGAATCTGTTGTAGTCAACTTTATTAGATAATAAATCAAGGTGTACATGACCAAGTTGTGAAACTCACAAACGAACACGTTGTCAGGAAGGGAACAAGGGATCTCTGCATGCGAAGGGATCGATATCAAGTGAACGAAGGCATGTGTTAGTTAATTTGGACACAGGACTTGATCAATTTGGATACGCAGTAAAATACAGAATGTCACCCCGATGGCAGTACAATCTTTTGGATGTAATTTCACATACCAAATAAAATAAGAAAAAACCTTTTGTAAACACATTGCACGAAGTTGCTTTATTTCGTTGTACGGGGCCTTCAAAAGTATATACATCTGCGTCACAAGGTCGTTAACTTGCCACACAAGGTACAAAGCCAGTTTATATCCAAGTAAAATTTTCGAAGCACATCCTTAGTTACCTCGTATTTGCGTTCGAATTGAAAATTACCACCCCCTACCTCCATTCTTCTGGATTTTGTTTCCCCCAACGTCTGCATTCCTGTGTACACCCCAACCGGGAAAAGAAGATTTCTCCTTTTTGAATGTAAGTTTTAATATTCTAAAATTTGTGCTACTTTTGTTTTCTACGCGGCGAGGCCTATTTTGCAGTTTGCTGGCACTGTACCGATATGCTAGTAACACGATTGCAATTTATATGATACGACATTCATCACTTTTATCAGTGCATAATGTAGACAACAGTAAATATAAATGTCCTCGTGTTTTTCTAATACTATCCGAGTATATCAAGATTAAAATAAAAGTTATAATATTTTTTTCTAAACAATAATAGGTATATTTAGACAGTTTCCAATGTGTCTTTTTTAATAATTACCACTGAAAATATATGGTTTATTTTGTTTTCATAAACGCGTGTTGATATTATATTGATACTACGATTTTTTTAACTGATTGTGGTAAGGTAGACTCAAAAATAAAAAATACAATTTTTGGAGAAACAGTAATTGTTTAGGACGCCGAAATCACACGGTAAAAAAAAAAAGCTATTTAGTAGTTTCCACAAAATATTTTGTGAATGTTGACTCCACCAAAATATTTTGAGTTGAGAACAAAATATGTTGTAGTCAGTGCAAAAGTCTAGTCGAGTCAGTAAAACATATTTTGTAGTCAACATAAAAGCTTGGTAGAGACAGCAAAGATTTTTGTGTCCACGACAAAATATTTTCGTGAGGCCAATATTGATAAGTTATTTGTGGGTACACTAAACTGTTTTTTTTTCAGTGCAATAAAAACTGTATGTAACTCAATAACAAAATAATTTAAACCGAATATGTAATAAATATTTTTTTTAATGCATTCTTCACGAAAACGATTTCCCCTCCTACATTTTCATTAATTGGAACACTGCCTCTGAGTGACTGCAGCTGTACTCAAGTTGGTGAAATGTCCTGTCTTCCAGATGGGAATGATCACAGACTCCGGCCTACATCGCCTTCTCCAAACGCGTTCATGAAGCCTACGGAATATGTTGACTGCAGCTGTACTCAAGGTCTTGCAATGTCCTGTCTTCCAGATGGGAATGATCACAGACTCCGGCCTACATCGCCTTCTCCAAACGCGTTCATGGAGCCTACGGAATATGTTGACTGCAGCTGTACTCAAGGTCTTGCAATGTCCTGTCTTCCAGATGGGAATGATCACAGACTCCGGCCTACATCGCCTTCTCCAAACGCGTTCATGGAGCCTACGGAATATGTTGACTGCAGCTGTACTCAAGGTCTTGCAATGTCCTGTCTTCCAGATGGGAATGATCACAGCCTCCGGTCTACATCGCCTTCTCCAAACGCGTTCATGAAGCCTACGGAATATGTTGACTGCAGCTGTACTCAAGGTCTTGCAATGTCCTGTCTTCCAGATGGGAATGATCACAGACTCCGGCCTACATCGCCTTCTCCAAACGCGTTCATGGAGCCTACGGAATATGTTGACTGCAGCTGTACTCAAGGTCTTGCAATGTCCTGCCTTCCAGATGGGAATGATCACAGACTCCGGCCTACATCGCCTTCTCCAAACGCGTTCATGAAGCCTACGGAATATGTTGACTGCAGCTGTACTCAAGGTCTCGCAATGTCCTGTCTTCCAGATGGGAATGATCACAGACTCCGGCCTACATCGCCTTCTCCAAACGCGTTCATGGAGCCTACGGAATATGTTGACTGCAGCTGTACTCAAGGTCTTGCAATGTCCTGTCTTCCAGATGGGAATGATCACAGACTCCGGCCTACATCGCCTTCTCCAAACGCGTTCATGAAGCCTACGGAATATGTTGACTGCAGCTGTACTCAAGGTCTTGCAATGTCCTGTCTTCCAGATGGGAATGATCACAGACTCTGGCCTACATCGCCTTCTCCAAACGCGTTCATGGAGCCTACGGAATATGTTGACTGCAGCTGTACTCAAGGTCTTGCAATGTCCTGTCTTCCAGATGGGAATGATCACAGACTCCGGCCTACATCGCCTTCTCCAAACGCGTTCATGAAGCCTACGGAATATGTTGACTGCAGCTGTACTCAAGGTCTCGCAATGTCCTGTCTTCCAGATGGGAATGATCACAGACTCCGGTCTACATCGCCTTCTCCAAACGCGTTCATAAAGTTTACTGAATATGGTGACCTGAATCTCTCCGAAAAGAGAATCGTTTTTCACAGCTACATTTAAGTGACTACATTATTAAATTGCTTACAAACGACTATATTTTTAAAACTACTCTGTGCGTACATAGTCAAAATGACGAAGTTTTTGTTGTCAAATAGTATTCATATAAAACAGTTTTAAAATAAAAATAATTGTTATCTATGTATATGAAAAAGTCCAGAGTTATTCTGCACCATAGAATATTTATAAATATAAATGAGAACAATAAGTGTTTTTTATTCATGATTCCACAATGTATCAAAATATGCATACACTCCAATTGATATTATAAAGTGAGGTGTAATTTTACATGTGTAAGAATTTCTTGCAAACACTTTTGTTACAAACTAAAAATGTATTTGTGTTTCAGGTAAGTCCTCACTTATTTCGGTGTCGAGACTGCTGGCGACGGTTGGTAAGTCTGAAATCATTAGTTACGGTAAATATTTTGGCTCTTACACAATCAATGTGTACATTTACTGATGATTACTTTTGTTTGAAAAATTGTATGAATTTCTTACTTCTCAATCATTTCCATGGCGAGAAATTATCTAAGAGTCGTCATCATTATCGAGTTGGCGATGTCTGCTATTTATCTGAAAATTAGTCAGAGATTTTTATGTATGCGATAAAAAAAACTTTTAAAATAAAATATTAACTAAGTTTGTATAGTAACGAAGAGTGTAAATATAATTCACTATATTTATTAATTTGTTAGCATTATATACTGTATTATAAATTATCTATTTTACTATATTATATTATTTATATTACTTACGTTGTCTTGCATTGTTTACCTCCGTCGCTTCTGCGTCTTCCTCAACTATATAGAATGGAGTACATGATGCCATTTTAAATTGGTATTCATTCAATTGTTCCTGAGTCTGCTTACATTATCTCTTTAGAATTTTTGGTTAAAGTGTGGCATTGTGGTGTGAAAATTCAATTATATAAATAAATGCTGTTTTACATGTTTAACTGAAACTAGACTTTGACTGGTTTATATGAAATATTTTACGTTTCACACTGTGAAACAACTATACACATACAAAATTTTGGGAATTATTATTTTTGGATACTAATTTTCTAAATGTATTTCATATTATACTAACGTTCTTCTGACTTCAAAAATGATTATCTTAGTATAAAACACAAAATGTACACAATTATGTCCTATATTTTTGTTAAATATCATATTTAAGAGGATGTGTCAATATACATCAGCATAAAATATTAAACCTTTTAATTGTGTGTTTTATTATAATATTGCAATTGTATAACACAATAAGTTCCATAAAGCGATGTCAAAGTGATCGTAAATTTGTCAATGTACATTAACAACTTAAGTGAAACGATTGAAAAGATGGTGAATTTATCGCTTCTAGCTTATAAATATAAATTAAGTAGATGTGTAATACAGAAGCTAGCGCAACGCACTAAATCATCAAAAATCAAGCAATTTAAGCCAAGTTTGATCGTTTTCAAGCAACTTTTTCACGTTCCTAGAAATCACATTTGACATCGATTTAGAGGGTTGAAAACTAGCATTAAACTATATCCCAACCGCCATAAGCATGAAAATAATCAAGTAGAATTATTTACATTTCAGTCATATAATCGCACAATATTAAATGAAGGAGAAATTATAAATATTTATAAAATTATAAAGCAGGAATTACTTACTTACACACTTATCTGAATTCCAAAGAAGAGGTTCAGGATGGAATATAGATAGAGTAATTGGAATACAATTAGCTACAAATAAGTGTAATCCATTAAATTGAGTATCATATATTGAACTACTAGAAGTGATTAAGAATAAAAAAGCATGTATTATGTGAAAAATTAAGATCAGAAATAAAATCAGCATTGTTTCCATCTGAAAAAATCCACAAAGAGAAACTAAACATAGAAATGTGGGGCTTAATATTGATAAAGTAATAGATAATTATGAATATCCTATTAAAATTCATGATATACCAAAAATATAAAATCAAATTGATGCATCAATAAAAAATGTATATTCTGTTGAATATAAGCCTACAGTATATCCACTAAAACTTACAAAAAATAAAAAATACAAATATAAATTTATTTTATTTCAAAGATGATAAAAACTCACATTACTTCTGGATAAAAGATTTATCTAAATTGCTTTTAGCACAAAAAAAAATCATAAAAGTAAAACTTAGACACATGATATGTGTCTTCGATTTTTTTACTCTCAAGAAAGATTAAATAAACATACAGAAGACTGCTCTTAAAAATGAATCAGAAAGAATCAGTATACCTTCGAAAGAAGAACAAATAAAATTTAAAAATTACAAACATACAACGAAGATTCCTTTTACAATATATGCAGATTTTGACTCAATTCTAAAGAAAATTTCAACCATAAAAAGAACCCAAGAGAATTAAATAAGTTAACTTTATAAAAAAATATCCAATTTTAACTGAAGATATTGATACTGGTCCTTATAAAGAAATACTCAAAGAAATATATAATCTTACTAATGATCAAATAAATGCCATTGATTTAAAGTTGAATGATGAATCATATACAAGGAAATATCAGTTACATGAAGCTTCTGGTTTTTGGTATTATATTGTATCTGGTTATGGTGATTATAAACCTCCAGTTGAATATCGAGGAGCAAATGCACATAAGATGTCTATACAAGCAATGAAAAGGGAAATATTATAAATTAGGGAAATATATTCACAAGTAGAACCAATGCAGCCACTTACAAAAGAAGAAAAAGTGTTATATAATATATCTACAAAGTGTACTGTATGTGAATGTGGATATACGAAGAAAAATGAAAAAGTATGTCATCTTGATCAATCAATTGAAAAATTCATTAATCCACTATGTAATAATTGTAATCTACAATTAAAATTGCCCAATTTGGTTCCAATTTATTTTCATAACTTAGCTGGATATGATGCTCATTATTTATTAAAGAGCTAGGATATGATAAAAATATAGTTTTAATTGCGAATAATGAAGAAATGTTTATCACTTTTGGGAAACAAAAAGAAAATTTAAAAGATGAGGTTTATAGACACATTTAAATTTATGGCAAGTATTTTAGATAAATTATCGTCTAATTTTACTAAAAAAAAAAAAACAAATGAAAACCACCCAAAAGCATTTTTCAAAAGATCAAGTTGATTTAGTTATAAGAAAAGATGTTTATCCGTATGATTATGTGGATAGTTGGAAGAAATTCGAAGAAACAGAACTTCACACAAAAATTGAATTTCACAACAAATTTAATGAATCTAATTTAACTGACAATGATTATGAACCTGCAAAATGTGTATAGAATCAATTTAATATTTAAAATCTTGGCGAATTTCATGATTTATATTTAAAAAGTGATGTATTATTGTTAGTAGATATATTCAAAAATTCCATAAATATGTGTATAAATGCATATGACTTAGATCCTGCATGGTCTTTTACAGCAGCAGGATTATCGTGGGATGCAATGTTAAAAATGACTAAACAACCATTAGATTTATTCCATAATTAAAATATGATTTTAATGGTTAGAAAAGGGTATAAGAGGTGGAATATCATAATGTTGTAGACAATATGTTAAAGCAAATAATAAATATTTAGAAGATTTTAATCCAAATCAAGTGTCCAACTATTTAGCATATCTTGATGCAAATAATTTATATGGTTGGACAATGTCTCAATATTTACCATGTGGTGGTTTCGAATGGGTTGATTGCCCCGAATTTAAATTAAATTTTTGTCAGAAATATATATTAAATTTTAATCATGATTCACAACATTGATACATATTAGAAGTTGATTCAGAATATCCACAAGAACTACATGAATTACATAAAGAACTTCCATTTTGTCCAGAAAATAAGGTAGTTCTGGGAACAACTCAATTCAAATTATCAACAACTTTACATAACAAACAAAAGTATGTAATACATTATCGTAATTTAAAACAGTGTCTAAAGAATGGTTCAAAACTTACCAAAATACATAGAATATTAAAGTTTAAATACATTAATGAGAACTAATGCAAAAAAAAATCTTTGAAAATGATTTTGATATGCTGATGAATAATACTGTGTTTGGTCAAACTATGGAAAATATTAGGAATATAGTAGATATAAGACTGATATCAAATGGAAAAATCTGTAAAACTTAGTAGCAAAAGCAAATTTCAGAAGAAGTACTATATTATATGAGAATCTTGCAGCTATACATATGAATAAAACAATCATAAAGTTTGATAATCCCATTTATGTTGGTATTTCAATTTTAGATATATCAAAATAATTCATGTAAAATTTTCATAATTAAGTGATGAAACCAAAATATGGTGATAAAATAGAAATGTGCTATCAAGATGCTGATTCATACATTTATAACATAAATTGGATGATTTCTATGAAGACATGAAAACAATGATAGAAAAATTTGATACAAGTGATTATTCAAATGACAATATCTATAACATGCCACAAATAAATAAGAAAGTTATATGTAAAATGAAAGCTGAATATAATGGCAAAATAACGAAAGAAATTTCTGGTTTAAGAGTAAAAATGTATGCATATAGAGTTGATGACAAAGAAAATAAAAATCGAAAGTTGTAAAGAAATGTATAGTTGCAAATATAATAACATTTGACGATTATAAGAATTGTTTGTTTAGTAAAAAAATACAATATAGAACAACTAATTTAATAAGGAGTGATAAACAAAATATATACAGTAGAAGTCAATAAAATAACACTAAGTCCTTTCGATAACAAGATAACTATTCTAGAAAATAAAAAAATACATTACCATATATTTATCAACACATTTAATTTTAATTCATTTTATAATATATTATTTTATTTTAAAAATCTTAAATTACCAAATCAATATCAATATCAGAACCCTCAAAATCAATTAGTTTTCCATTTTCATCTCAAATTCTAAAACAACATGAATACACCACTCAAGGTTAATTTTATTTAAAAAATTGGATACACGGGCTCAAAAATAATATAATCTCTAAAACCAAACATTGTTTTTGGCAGAAAACTAGTAATTATGTATATTTCTAAATTTTAAGATTCATCACATTTTATGAACATTCCATATTCTAAATTAGTGAACATTTATTGCTTTAAATTGATTAAAATGAGGTAATTTAGTACCTACAACAAAATTGTCTTTTTCAGTAGTCATATTTCTCACAAAGCAAAGAATATCAGATGATCGATCATCAAATTTAATATCAAACTTAGATTTAATTGATATTCTATTCTTCACACTGTCTGATGTTAATTCAATTTTATTAACTGAAAATGGTTCAGTTTAATTTATAGTTTCTTTTAATGATTCAATAGCATATTGACCTCCAGGAAAAGTTATAACTTCTTTTTTTTATCAACAACAGCACTCAGTTTTCAATAGTTGTTATTGTATCATTGTTTACATTTGGTGTTAAAAATTTTAAATGAAAAATATTTAAAGCGATCGATTTTTCACTGTAGATGATATAATGAAGTTTTTCTTTAGTGTAGCACTATTGTTTCTTAACTTAAATATTATATTATCAATTTATATAAAAAAGTATTGTTATTAAATTTAAAAAGTTAATTGGGCTGATGTTTTGATTTCTGAAGAAAATTCTAAAAATAAAAAGAATGGTGACTTATTGCCTGATAACATAAGAGGCTTAATTGTTGGGCCTAGTAATTGTGTGAAAACAAATTTGATCATAAATGTTATTTATAAGAATGGTTTGTTAAATTTTAATAAATTGTAATAAATTTGCTCAAAAATTTTAAACCAGCACAAATATATTGAGTTACAAAAACATTTCGATGCATTACCCAAAAAGTTTAATGAAAAGAATGTCATTCTTTTTTTATAATACTAATGAAATGACTCCTTTAGATCAATGCAAAAATGATTCTCTGATTATATTTGACAATGTTATTTAAGAAAATCAAGATATTATTTGCGATTATTTTACTATGGCAAGACATAAAAATGTCGATGTGTTCTATTTATGTCAAACTTATTCGAAAATACTTACATGATTGGTAAGAGACAACATGAATTTTTTTCTGCATATTTAGACAAGATAATAATAATTTAAAGCATATTTATAATGATTTTGTTGGTGGAGACATGTCTTATCAGAAGAAATTATGAGAAGGAATTTGTTCAAAATGTTGAGACGAAGATTATGGTTTTGTCACTATAGATCTAAGTAGAAAAATTAAAGATGGTAAGTATAGAAATAAAATCAAAAACTTTATTATAATTTTAAGTGTTTGCAAAAAAAATGGCTATAAATGCTGTTCAATGACCGTTTGAACAGCCATCATGAATGTTAAATTATGTTGTATTTGAAATGAAAATATTCATAAAACATCTGTTTTATTGATCCAGGAGTTATGAGAATTATCAAAGCCAACCATTTAAAATAAATGTTATCACCTTCCATTTTTAAAACTTTTTCGACCAAATATTCATCTGTATAGTTAGTTTTAATTATTTCATATTCATGAAAATTACCTTTTATTTCTTCTCCTTTAGTATATTTTAATTTGTACGTTGGTACATCATAATATAAAACTTTGCAAATAGTGAATAATTCTGTTGTCGAATTAACATCATAACCTTTTTAAAAAATTTGTTCGATTTTGCTAACGTGGACGACGTCTTCAACTTTGTATTTCCGTTTAGTAAAGTGTCAACAAAAATTTTTTGCTTTACATTTTTTTCTTTGGTCTTATTAACTTCAATTGGTTTCGTACCAATTGTTCTATGTTTTGTATTGTATTATTTTACTAAATCATCTAATATGTTTACCCATTTTTAATTACAATTCAAAGCAAATTATTTCCACTTTTTTTCTTTGTTCTGTTAAGTGTTTCTACAACAGTAGCTTTTAATTCATAAAATGAAGAATAATGATTGATATTATATTTTTGTATAAGTTCTTAAAATGTTTTATTATAAAATTCTGATCCATTATGGCTTTGTAAATTATTTGGTTTTCTTTTAACTAACATATATTCTAAACCATTTACTACCTGTTTTGATGTTTTGTCTTTAATTGGAATAGCAAATGCATATTTTGAAAGAAAAAAAACATCAATAATTATTTATATGCGATATTCCTTTCATATTACCAGTATCCATCTCTCTACAAGATCAATTTGCCATAAATCATCAGTTCTGTAAGATATTACTTTTCTTCTTGGAAAATTTCTTTTTGCTGGTTTATATAATTCATTAATTATTCATTCTCTATCATCGGGCAGTTTTTTTAACGGTGATTTATTAGAATTACATATTAAACATTTACTTTTCTGAACTAATCATACATTTATAGTTTTTTCATTTTTATATGATAATTTTAGTAACTTTCTTACACTTCAAACACCAAGTATTCTCCATTAATAGTAAAAAACACACACACACACACATACATATATATTGTAGTCACCAATCTTTACTGAATTGATCTTGTAAAGTGCTAACAATGATATTTTGTTTTGATTCTATATATGTTTTTTAAATCAGAATCGTTAGTTTTATATTTTGAATCTACATATTTTTTAAATACATTAGCAGAAACAACATTACTGTATTTTGAATCTACATCCTTTTTTAATACCTGTTTTGCATGATTTATCTGTTTTATATAATTGGCAACAGTATTACTGAATTGTAAATTTATATCATCTTTTGAAGCGTAATCAACTAATAGTTTATTAAAAAATATTTTATTGACTTTGTCTTTATCGTCTCTAGGTTCATCTATGTTAAAAACTCTATGTCCTAAAAAAGAAACATAGGATTCTTGTATAATCAAAGCAAGTTCTTAGTATAATTTCCAAATCAGAAATACCCGAATTGCATTGTGAATCTGCATATGATTTTAATGCATAAGCATTAGTGTCAAAAATTTCATTTAAAGATTAGATTAAAGGTATCCTAAATATATCCGTCATTTAATAACAATGAAATTTTATCGTTAAACTTAAAATCTTTTGAAAAAAGATGTAATACAAATAAACACAGATATCCACATATAACTGAATTAAAATTCTGAATTCTATCAACATTGTAATATACGTTTCTGTTTTTGAAATAATTAATTAAATTAATAGGAATATTTCTTCCAAATGAATTAAAATAGTAAACATAACTATTTTCTTAAAAATAACAAACCCAATCAGTACCAGGATTTGTTGAAATAATATAATTGAGTTTGATATTCCTATAGGAGAAGGGTTTTCTTTTTCAAATTACACTTATGTTTATGAACAATTTAGTTTACTAAAGAGAGATTAAGTTGAAGATGAGGAAAAATATGATAAATTAGATCATGATGTTTGTTCGAAAACTTTTTTCCTTTGCAGTTTTCTAGAGTAGAAATTTCAAAACATGGAAATATTATTGCATCTGTTGATAATCCAGGTATAACATTAACAATAGTGAATGCTTTATTAAGATCGCCAAGTGAACTAAATAATTTAGAATTTACTGGTGTTAATAATCTATATCGAGATAACTCTGTTTCTAGTCTATAACAGATGAAGTTAAAACTGTTTCTAGTGATAAAACGATTGATGCTAATTGTTAAAATTTAATTGCGTTGTGAATTTTGTATGTATAGTTGAAATTAATTTAATATGCAAGTAATTTTGTGCATATCTGGTTCAGATGAAAATAAAATTTCGATAACGCTAACAATGTTCACTCGTGTATAATTACTTAAGCGCTAGAATTAACATTTGTTTCTACGATAGAATGGTTACTCTCGCAAGTAATTAAGGGTTTTATATAATTTTGACTGACTGTGCAGTTTTTGTTACAACCAGTCCACGCGCTTTGTGTTTCTTGAACGTAGGCTACTCCTATTTGCAGCATCTCGCTGGTTTTGCTTATGTAAGACAAGGTAAACATTTCAACCAAATGCCAACTTGTTAAAAATGTTACATCTAAGCTGTGGCCATAAAAATCGTTTTGCTTTTTTCTTATGACCGTGCCAAGGAGTTCGATTTACATAGATGAATCACTCAATTTTACTTGGGACTTCTTCTATAATTTACCGGAATAACTTGGCGAAAACAAGTGCCATGGCGAAAAAAAACGTGTTAGCATTCGACGTGTATAAACCGGGAATATCACCAAATGGTCCGCCAAAGCAATAAAAAACTTGCACACCATATAGAGATGGTCAAAATCCTTTTGTAAAACATTTTAGATACAAAATACCCCCCAAAAAATTTGATTTAAATACTAAATACAAAGTACATGTTAACAACCTATTGAAAAACACAAGATACAAAATAATATTTTACAATACTCAAATACAAAATACATATACAAAAAATTCCATGGTCCTTAATTATTTTATAAAATATTATTATGTTTGTCCTGAAAATACAGAATTTCTCTTTAAGAGAAAGAGTTTTTCAAACATTATATCACTATGTCTGTGTCGCTTGAGACAATGTATGTACAAACCCTGCAAACGGTAAAAGTCTTTCTACAGGTAGAATTGATGGTAAACTTTTATACCTAAGGAAAATCTTCCATACTAGTGGATAATCATCCAATATTTTCACTTGTCTTTATTTGTCTTCCGTGAATTGCAGTACATCCAGCTCTATCTTATTAACCTCAGTTACTACCGGGTAAGAGTTGTGTTTTTTCATCTAAAACAAACCTTTCATTTGTCGTTGAAGCCTGCTGGTTTTCGCTGTGATTGCTTGAAGCAGCGTTCATAACTTTAGCAGCATTTAGAATATTTTCTCGAAGAAGCCTTCTGAAATTATCATCAAGATCAGCAGGTGAACATCTCATTTTAAAGAACGGGTGAGTACATGTTGCTGTTATCGTTTCATTCACCTAATTTTTTTTTTTTTTTTTTTTTTTTTTAATCTCTTGTCCAGTGTATTCTTCATTCCTTGTGTGAGTGGTACACAATACTTGAAATGTTTTATTTCTAGTTCTTCGCTCTTTTGTTTTCCTTGTGTGAACAATGTTGGCAACAACTGGACGTAATAGCTGTCATCGCCCTGAAAGCAGTCAATAGTAGTCGCAAGTGCACTGTAAAAAAATTGAGGTAAAATTCCCTTACATGTAAGGGAAACTAATTACCTCTCTCTACATGTAAGGTAAAATTAGCTCTTAAATGTACAGTAAATTTACATAACAAGTAGAGTACTATTCCCTAATCATACGGGAAAAGAACTTGACATATGTGGGGGGGGGGGGGGGATCCCATACAAGTAAGGGAAATAATAAAGTTATATTTAATATCATCCCGGAATATTAGTACTGTTTATATTTTTATTACATATAGCCTCTGACTAATAATAACTGAAACTTCAACACTAAAATCCTCGACTCTTTCTGGTGGATGGACGCGAACCATTGCCCTCTATCACGACAGGCCGATACGCTATCCATCGCCCCGTTTCCTTCATTTGACAGTGTAGTGGCATTTTGACGTTGACGAAGCTCTAGCGAGAGCAACTTGCTGACAAATTCTCAGTACGACAAGCTAACTGAAGATCTGCCGCGTCAATGGCGGCGGGACACGAACCCGCGACCCTCCGACTACAAGTCAGGCACGGGCACCCTACCCCTGAGCTATGAGGGCAGGGCTCACAACGCGGCAGCGTGACAGCGTCTGTGAATATTAGTGTGTTGAACTATTGTTTCTTACACCAGTCTCTCCACTTGGCTGTTGAGACAATGCTGAAGAGATTCACGCGTCGTAAGGTCATTTCCCCCACCCGTGTACGACATTTTCCACTGCCATGTACGTGAATTTTACTCCAGAGTGCGGTCATTTCACCTTACCTGTGAGGAAAACTTTGTTTCTTCGACAAGTTTGCGAATATTACATTACACTTGTCAGGTAATTTTCCCATTATTTTTTACAGCGTGACTTGAAAATATAGCATACTCATTTTGGTTATCTAGTTCTGTTTCCTTGAAACTGCACTTAAGACGAAGAACTGAAAAACGTTTTGATAATCTTTCTTGAAACCGTATTATCTGGCAGATTGAGTCATGTAGTACATTGAATTCCACTGGGTGACACAAGGATAACTTGATTTAAAGTTTAGTGTAGAGAAAATTTCTTCTGCGGATTTTGGCGAGTGCCACAAATGACGCTAATAAAGGTGGTTTCCAATATCCGTGCAACCCAGAAATGTATTTTGCAAGTGAAGAGTGTTTTGTAAATTGCAAAATTTTGGTGACACAAATACGAAATACTATGCATAAAATGTGTTTTAGATATAAAATACAAAATGTATCGAAAATACGTATTTTTATTACTTGTATTTCCGACACCGTCCATCTCTGCAGGTAGTTAGGAAGTGCGTAGTAGAATTACACGCTGTATCTCTCCTGTCTCCTGTTGTCATGGAAACAATAGAACTGCATGAGTGATGCCCGCTATAGGTCTCGTCCGCCGTAAGGAAGATTATTGCAACGGCGATGAGAATAGTATAAACAAGTTTCGTGTGTGTTTAGAAAGAATATCATTGTCGCTATAATCCATTCACGGTTTCTTCGGACTTTTTAACACAAACATTTGAAAAATCACCCCATGTATTACGTATTTAATTATTTCCTATATATGCCCTGCATCAAGCGTTTCATACCTCTGTAAACCCAGACCTATATTATTTTTCGCTAAATGGAAGTTTTACCTATATTTTATTTATACATTATAATATTTATTTTATAACAAACATGAATTAAAACAGTGAGAGAAAAAAACTGTGTTGGTAGCACCTATTAGTAAATAGTTCGCATGCAAAATTACAACTGAGTGCGCAGGAGATCTGCGGGTTGTCCCCTGGTGTAATTTTACAGACTTAGTTAAGCTTGGTTTGCACGAGACGGAGGAACATCATCGAAGTAGAACTTTAGCAGGGCTTCAGGAAAGTGTGGAGTAAACTTGAGTTGATTTATATAGCTCATGACGCGGTTCTGCAGAAGAATAAATCTCGTAAACAAACGGCCAGGTACAGTGTTGTTTGCTGTCTTTTACACATTTCAACGAACACGCACTTGTTTCAATAACCAAATTTTTCAATGGGCAACAAAACATCGAATTTCATTTCTGCCCTGAAAAAAATGCGCGTAGAAACATTAGATACTTTTTTTCTTTAATTAGAAGAGACGACGTACTATGAGACCCATATGACAACTGCCTACTATAGAAAGTTTAATTAAAGGCTGTTCACAGTAAAGTGAGCACCTTTGAAATTAACCTACGAAAAATGCCACTGCTCCGGTATGGCATATATTTTAACGGGCTCACTGAGTGACATGTGCCCAGTAAAGTTGGTAGCGATAGACAGAAAGTAGTTCCATATATTTACGTCGAATAAAAAGTGCTAAGAAACCATTTGTAATAACTTAAATTATTAATTTTTCTTCCTGCTTATTTTAATGCGTCAAAGTGTAAAAATTAGCAGACTTGCAAAATATTTACTTTCTTGATAATTTCACAGTTTCGCGTAACCCGACGCTTGAATAAAGTTATGAGACCCATGACAATGTTAATTCTACGTAAGGCGGAAGAACACACAACGTGCTTTCAAAAGTGCTCCTTTCTACCGTAAACAGCCTGTACCTTATTTTCGTACGATATGCCTTTCAACTTGTATACATTACTTTCAAGTAGTCTTGTTCTGTAGTTCGGTTAATTTTTGCATCATAGCATGTCTAAATTGCAATTTTAGTGTGTCTCGTGTATAGAATAAAAATGAAAGAAAGCATTTACGGAACATTATATATAATAAATAAATGCGTATGGACCCAGGACGAGGCAACTCCCTCCGAGTGACGGGCTTTCCAGCTGGGACCCGTAGGTGGCCATCATCCCTGAACATGACATGAGGTGAGACCATAGGATGGAGCGGCGCTGGAATGCAGGGGCGAGGGAAGCGGGAGTGCCCCGAGAAAGCCCAGCGGCAGGCGGCATCGTCCAGCACGAATCCCACATGCGAGGATCCGGGATCGAGCCTGGATCGCCTTGGTGGGAGAGCGAGTGCGCTAGCCACTGCGCCACCGCTGCACCTACGGAACATTTAACAAGGGTAACTGAAAGGTAAATTCTTAATTCATTTAAAGGAATGCTTAGCTAAATTTATTTTATAAAAAAAAATAATATTTTGCTACAAATCAAAATTATGCAAATTATTTCCTTATTTTAACAACTTTTAAAAATTGCGATGACATTTCATAATATGATTTTAAAGATTTCTTGAAGTACCTCGTGGTAGTTTATTCCAATGTAAAATTATCTCATTTCGGCAGGCGAGTTTATTTTTACTATCCGTACGTTCCAATACCACTAAAGTTTTGATTTTGACATGTAATTATTTTGACATGTAATTATTTTGACATGTAATTATTTTGACATGTAATTATTTTGACATTTAATTATTAGGGTCTCCTGTTTTTCGCGAAAATTTTTCAAGACTACTAACACAATTGAGCTCAGCTCCACTTCCGTGATTGGATGATTTTAATTATTACGCGTTCCATCTGTCTGCCCGCCAATCACGGACACTCAGTGTCGGAGTTACCTAATTCTGATTGGCCCAGTTAGGTATGGAACTGTGTCCCGACAAAGACACGTGGCCAATAACCAAAGGAAAACTGCACGTGTGCCATAGGACATTGGAGTCTAGCCTTCACGTAAAAATTTTCGAGAAAAACTGTTGGTCCTAGTCATTATGCAAAACACATGCTGTCTATTTTTTTTATGCGAGAAAATACTTGCAAGTAATGCCTACAAGTCGAATAGTATTTCGTAAAAATATAAAATAATGGATATTTTAAATATCCAGCGTCTTATGAGAAAGTCTCGCAGTGCACATATCCCCTAAACATGCAATAAAGAGCAGAATTTGAACTACGTAACAAATTTTCTGTTTACACATTTTAATTAACAAAGCCATCGCATACAGCAATATGTAATACATAGGGACCTGCAAAATTCGCGTGATAATTTGGCATCAGACTAAGCTTCACAGTACTGTATATACTGGAGCCGACGTTGTATCTCCATTGGCTGCTGCATAGTTGTCTAGTGACGCCCTTTCTGACTGAACGGCACGTGATTGGGGCTCGCAATAGTGGAGTGTTAACGTATTGGCGCAGAGTTACCCAGGGCGTGTCTAATAAAGTACGGTCCAATGCAAAAAGTATTGCAAAGGTAAAAGTGTTCAAAGTTGAACGTGTCCCCAAATAACAACGGGAATTTTGCATGTCTAGTGATACAGTGTAGGTGTGGTTTGCGAATAAAAAAATGGTTTGCAGCTTTTCGAGTAGTAACGTATAGATGCCGCAAAATCAGCAGGTAATTGGTTTAAAATTAATTAAATATTAATGTGTTGATATCTATAATAGCAGAATAAAAACATTAACTTTAATTTTAACCGTATTTCATCTTCGTGAAAGATCATATTAAAAAATTTTGGTGGTAAAAAAATTTAAATAATGCAACAGTAATAATAATGATTAATTAAATGATAAATAGCAATATTAATGAAATAGTTATAATAAGGCATTGTCGCGCATAATATTATTCGCAATGCCCTTCGAAGCGAAAATGTATAAAATTTTTGGCCGGACCATTCCGACAGTAACAACATGCATTTTCTCAGGTATACTCAGGTTATAATCATGGGGGCGGGAATATTCTATGGTATAGACTGTTCACCGTAAAATGCGCACTTTTGAAAGCCCCGCTTAGTATCTACTTGTATGCACGTTGTGTATTCTTCCGTCTTGTGTAGAATTAACATTGTCATGGGCCTCATCACTTTATTCATACGTCGGTCAAGTGAAACTGTGAAATTATTAGTAAAGTAAATATTTAACAAATCTGCTAATTTTTATACTTCGATGTATTTAAAAAAAAAAACAGAAAGCGCAAATAACAATTTAAGTTATCAAAAGTTATTTCCTAACACTTTTTATTCGATAATAATCGTTACCAACTTTACTGGGCGCATGTCACTCAGGGCGCCCATTACAATATATGCAGGTAGGGGAAGTGAATATTTTCTAAGGTTGATTTCAAAAGTGCTTACTTTATCGTGAACATGGTTTAAACAGTACTCTACTCCCAGTCCTACAGAGTAACCGTACAAGTCTTACTGGACATCGCAGTCGCTTAAAATTGGAGGTCATGTGTAGTTAATATTCTAGGAAATATATAAATAACATGAAACCATGGGGAAGGGTGTAGTATCAAATCTGAATTATGGCCGAAGTGAGCCTACCATAATATTTCAATTTCGCCCCAAATTTACTTACCCCACTGCCAAGAACAGAGGTGATTCGATGAATAATCTAACTTTGTTCCCCTTCGAACACAAGAACGAAATGTTAGTTTAGGCAACAATCAGCACACCACATTAATCCTTCGCGGCCTGAGGGAGTAATTAGGGCGTGGTGTACTTCACAAGAACGCGAAAGAGCACGGAAAAAATAAACATGAAGGAGAAAGTAGTTGAATGGTAACTCTTTGTTTTCGCGAGAAATAAATTACATTCTTATAGCTACAAAAAAAATCTCTTTTATTCTCTCGGGTGTCCACCTTTGAAGTGTAAATGTAGTCGCTGTGTGCTCTGCCATCCACGCGGACTAACAAGGCGCTTGTACATTCTGAGGCAAAATAACAGTAACTAAACACTGACAATGTGTACAGTCGATTCACGGCGTCGACACAGTTTTTTTAATCAAACATTTGAATAATCGCCCTACATGTAATATGCATGGTTGTTTCGCAAATACAATATAATAAGAAGCGTTTTTATACTTTCGTCAAAATTTAAGTGCCTCACCTATTGTTTAACGGAAATCTCACCTATACATATTTTTATGAATTATAAAATGTATTTATACTAAAAATTAAAAAAAAAAAAAAATCAGGAAAAGGAGGTATGTTGGTAATTACTAGTAAGAGTGAGTGAAGATATTTGGGCGGCTCTTAACAGTGAGGTCTCGAGAGCCGATGAGGGTTATTGAAGAGAATATGGAGAGGCGCCGGAATGAAGGGTCGGGGGAAACGGGAGATTCCCGAGAAGACCCGCCGACCAATGGCATCGTCCGGCACGATTCCCACATGCGAAAATCCGGGGATTGAGCCCGGTTCGCCTCGGTGGGAGACGAGCAGGCTAACCGCTCAGCTACCGTGGCCCCCTATAATCATTAGAGTACGGACTGACATGTAAGATGTACATTTGTGTTTCTAACAATTTCAGTTGACTGAAGCATTAATAAAGTCATCAAGCCCCTGCTACACTTACAAATGTTCCCTTTCTAATATGCTTGACATATAAAATTTGAAGATAAAATACGAGCATCAGATGTTTACATTCAGCACGTTGGGCCAGATAAAATAGAATGTATTTTTTAATGTGTCTACTGTGAGAATTACCAGCATAAAATCTGCAATGAAGTTATGATCTGGCGGCGCTCTATAAATCGCCTATTTATATACACTCTAGCCGAAGTCATTTGTTTATTGGCTTCTTCAAATATGAGGACCCATATTCTCGTCTGGCTTGGTGGGACGTGATTGGGCTGTCTTGTAGTTACTTGTTTCCGATTGGTTCAAAGCCGCCAAGGGCGTCTCAGACCAACTGTAGACCAATGCACATGTGTTTGAAGTCCATTCTGTCTCCATATTATAACGCGAATTTTGCATGTTTCAAGTTACAAATAATTTCATTTATTACATCTGCTTGTAAATATTCTGGCTACGACTTTGTAGTGAGTGCGGGGCATTGCAATTATTTGTATAGTCTATTCGCGGTTTCTTCGCACTTTTTGAATCAAACTTTTGAAAAATCACTTCATGTATAACGTGATTGGTTCTTTTCTAAATGTAAAGCTCTTTATACTCGTGTTAACATACGAGTATCTTATTTTTGATTAAATAGAACGTTTACTTATAATTTATCCATAAACTGTAATATATCGCTTGCAGTTAATCTGAATAAAAACAGGGAGGAAATATGTGTGTTCGTAATGCCTAGTAAAGGTTATTATTGTTCACGATAAAATGAGCGCATTAGAAATGAACCTTAGAAAAAAGTCACTCCTCCTGCATTCATATATTTTAATGTGCGTGTTGAGTAACATTGATGAATGGGAAGTAGTTCCATATCTTAACTTCAAATAAAAAGTGTTAGATAACATTAGTGATAACTTAAAATTATTTCTTTCACTTTCTGTTTTTTAATGCATCGAAGTGTAAAAATGAGCAGATTTTTAAAGGATTCACTTTCTTAATCATTTTAACAGTTTCATTTGACCGACGCATGAATAAAGTGATGAGACCCATGACAATGTTAATTTTACATAAGGCGGAAGAACACACAACGTCTATACAAGTAGATCTTAAGCAGGGTTTTCAAAAGTGATAATTTTACCGTGAACAGCCTATAAGAAATAGTTCTTATACAAAATATCAATACACTGAGTGCGCACGAATGTGATGCATTGTCCCTTTGGGTATAATTTTCTAGACTCGTTTAAGCTTTGTTTGCATGAGGCGGAGGAATATCCTGGAAGTAGAACTTGAGCAGGGTTTCAGAAAAGTTGGAAGCAACCGTGAGTTGACGGTGAGTGTCTCGATGGGGAAACTAATTGAAAGCCCTGAGCTAGGTGTTAAATGAAGGCCCGAGAAATTCGCGAGTTCAGTGACCTGTAGGTTAGACTTCGCAGTCTTATATCGTCTCATACAGATATAATCTGTTTATTGGTTGATTGTTGTGGTAGTAAAAGGCGGTGGTTGGGCGCACAATTTATTGCATGTTTGTTATTGGCTCATTTATCTCCAGGAGGTGTCAAACAACACTTCGACCAATTGCAAAAGTAACATGAACGTACAAGTGTATGAATTCCAACTTGTCTAGAAATGTACCTGCGAAATTCTCGGGTCTGTAGTGTTAACCCTTTGAGGACCACACACATTTACTGGCACTGATGACACTACAGCAATATCAATTGTGTTTGGCTCTGTATTTCCCCTTACCATCTTCCTATTGGTCCTGGCTACACGGGACACGCTTACAGTACTCTACAACGCTTATTACTGGCTGGCCGTCGGCCAATGAAGTCGCGCCTTGTCTGTGTGTCAATCAAAGTGTCACGATAATCTAAAACGTGTTACAATTAATCCTGTCCATTGGAGAAATGATAACAAAAAAAAAAAAGTCTTTTTTTCTGAAGAAATGAAATGTTGACAACTTGTAATTTATTACTTGTATTCCGGTAATTCAGCGAAACAGTAAAACTATAAAGTGTACGTTTTGCCTTCAGAAGCAAAGGAATTTTCATACAAACGAGGCACCGTTTATGTACGTGCATACTCCTCAAAGGGTTACCACTTTGTAGACTATGCTCGAGTGTAGCTCGAGCAATGTTAATTTGAAAATTTCTGTGCAGTCTTTGTTCGGCCAGTGTATAACATGACCTCACAAGAACATCCACAGCGCAGTAACAATGATATTGATGACGATAGAATATATTTTTTATAACCACTCAAAGGGCCATGATTGATTTTAGATCCTTTTATACGATAAAGGACATTTGATTAGGTCGATATCAGCTCGGCTATGACCGCTATAAAGTACAGGGTAGTGTCCGGTGTGGTATGGACCAATAGGACGATGGTGAATTCTAACACAGACACCAACAGGTCCGGTGTTCTTCCAGTAGTGGATATAGGCGACTAACTTCTAATTTGTCGCAAGTGCCAGTAAATGTGTGCAGACGTCAATGTGTTAAGACACGGCGTGTTTGTTTGTAAGTTGAGGGAAGTGGCTAGGAGAGAACCGAGAGGTTCTCACGCTCGATGGCCTGTCGGGTCCAGTTGCCCGCCCTTATCGACACGCTCTGCGGCATCGATTGTCGCTCGCTACCGTATCGATCAGCGCAGCGCCCGTTTGACACACTGCGCTCGCCCTTATGGTGGGGTTACCATTAAATAATGAAGAATTAAAGTATGTAAGTAATTGAGCTTAAAGTCTCGTCGACAGCGAGGTCACTAGAGACGGTGCAAGTTGCGCAGGGAAGAGGGATTGAGGAAGGAATCGGCTATGATCTCCGTCTGGGACCCATCCCACCATGGAAAGCCGAGATCGGGATGGCCGGACCGGGAATCGAACCCGGGTCCTCCCGAATGAGAGAGAGCAGTGAGTTACCGCTGCGCCACATCGCTTGGTAAGAGTTAACAATTATACTTATCACTATGGAAAGGTGTTTTTGGCGCAAAGATTTCAAGGCCAGTTGTACTGCAAAACACTTTTGTTCATATGGATAATTTTAAATGTCACTTACCTCGAGTGTCTGTCCTCGAATAATGGACGTTCAGTGTCGTAGTACTTTATTACGATTGGTCCATTCAAATAATGACATGTCTTCTCGCGTAGACACGTGGCCAATAACCAAAGGAAGTGGTTGTTATTGTTGTGGGCGTAGGAGATTGAAGTCTAGCCTGGCCATAAATATTTTCGTGAAAAACACCTGTCCCTACTTATGAGATATGACTCGGTAACTACGCGGAAAATATGTTTCGCAGTTTATAATTGATCTAGCAACTGTTGAATCTAGCCAATCAGAATTGTCGGATACCATTGGACATTTACGTCAATAAATTTACAGAAGGTTAAATAAAGCGAATTCAATAACATATTCCGAGAAATAAAACATGACATATGTATACTCCTATTTTATATATATTCCCATCTTATAGATAATTATATGTATATATTCCTAAGTATTTTCTTCTGGGTGAATATGTCTTTGGGTATTCTCAGAGTGCCCCCAATCGCGGAAGTTCTCATGATTTTATCCGTAAAACTAGAATTTTTGTATAAGTTATGTTTCTGTTGTTTTATACGGTAGATTTTGAACATAAGTTTAAGATCCTATGATGTCAACCAATAAAAGGTTAACACTTTTCACTATAATAAAACATTTAATGCAATTGTCAGGTTGGTTGAGTGGTCTAAGATGCTAGATTTAAGCTCCACTTCCCGTATGGGAGCATGGGTTCGAGTCCCACAACTGCCAAATAACTTTTAAGACATATATTGAGATAGTTGAGATGGATTTTTCGTCTTTCGTATGTTGTTCGACTAAGAGCTCTCTTTCTCTGAGTGATACACAAACCAATTGTTCTGTTGTGAAAAGCGGACGTCATATCGCCAGATACCGTGGTGGAAGGTCAATCGTTGCGAGTAGAATAATCTACTACGAACGTGTACTCTGCTAAAGATGACATCAGTGATTGAGGACACCATCTGTAACACGGGCAGCAAAGATGTCTGAAGAGTCTGTGCAAGTAATACGCTACCAGCGTTACTACTGTGTGATCGCATACTCTGCTATAATATGAAGACTTGCCATTTGTAACACCGTCTGCGACGTCAAGGACCTCCAAAGAGTTGTTACAATCATTACGTCATCAGTGTTGTTATCGTGGAAATACATTTAGTCGAAGTTGTAATGCATGTCGTCATGAACGTAGTCAATGTTTTTTCGGTCCAGCGTATGTCGTTCCATTGTGATAGTTGCGATGCTGTGTTTACCCGTAGAGATAACCTGTATATACATACCAAGATGTGTAAAGGTGATGTCTGTTGTTCATCGGGAATCGAGTGCAAGTATCGCAACAAGACATTCACGACTAGGTCTAGCGCCAGATAACACGAAGATAGTAACTGTCCATTTGCCGTTAGCTATAAGACCTACACATGTGTTAGCTGCAATGCTGTATATGCAAATAAGCGTACCTTCACTGTTCATAATACAATTTGTACTATATAATTAGAGTAAAGCATAACTACTTTTGTTGAAATTAGAATATTATTGAGTATATGTAAGTATTACTATGTATTTTTTTTAGAATTGTGTGAAATAAAAATAAATTTTATGAAAGACTATTGTTTTTTATTTCATTTTATCCCTTCCGACTTTTAAGTGTTGCTATGAGCATATCGCTTATAAAGGTTTAAGAGAATGATAAAAGAACTTTAATATAAAAATGTATGGATAGATGAATGTCTACATAAACATCCATTCTACCGATATATATAATTTTTTTGAGACATTAGGTGAAACGTTTTTCTTTTATGTATGGATAGAGAGATCCTATAAACCCTTGGATTGGTAAATATTGTTAAAGATTGGTTAAAACATTGGTAAGGATTGATGGAAAAATTGGTAAAAATGGTTAAGAATTGGTAAAAATTGTTAGAAATTGGTAAGAATTGATGGAAATATTAGTAAGGATTCATGGAAATATTGGTGAATATTGGTAAAGATTGGTAAGAAGTGATGCAAAGATTGTTAAAGATTGATAAAGATTGGTAAGGATTTATGGAAAGATTGGTAAAGATTGGGAAAATTGATGAAAAGATTGGTAAATATCGGTAAGGATTGGTGGAAAGATTGTTGAAGATTGATGGGAAGATTGTTAAATATTGGTAAGGATTGATGGATATATTGTTAAATATTTTTAAAGATGGGAAATATTGTTAAAGATAGGCAATGATTGGTAAAGATTCGTAAGGATCGGTAAAGATTGTTAAATATTGGTAAGAACTGATGGAAGATCGGTAAAGATTGGGAAGTATTGTTAAAGATTTGCAAAGGTTGGTAAAGAGTGATGGAAAGATTGGTAAATATTGGTAAAAATTGGTAAGGATTGACGGAAAGATTGTTAAAGATTGCAAAGATTGGTAAATAGTGATGTAAAGATTGGTAAATATTGGTAAAAATTGGTAAGGATTGACGGAAAGATTGTTAGAGATTGACAAGGATTGGTAAAGAGTGATGGAAAGATTGGTACATTTTGGTAAAGAAGGTAAGGATTGATGGAAACATTTTTAAAGATTGGAAAAGATTGTTAAAGATTGGTAAGGATTGATGGAAAGATTGGTAAAGATTGGGAAATATTGTTAAGGATTTGTATGAATTGATGGAAAGATTGGTAAATATTGGCAAAGATTGGTAAGGATTGATGGAAATATTGGAAAAAATAGGTAAAGATTGATGAAAGGATTGGTAAAGATTGGGAAATATTGTTAAAGATTGGTAAAGAGTGATGGACAGATAGGTAAATACTGGGAAATATTGTTAAAGATGGACAAAGATTGGTAAAGATTGATGGAAAGATTGGTAAATATTCGTAAGGATTGATGGAAAGTTTGGTAAATATTGGTAAAGAGTGGTAAGAATTGATGGAAAGATTGGTAGAGATTGGTAAAGATTATTGTTTGTGTGTGTGTGTGTGTGTGTGTGTAGGTATGGCATGGTATAATGTTCGAACCTATGACCTTTCGAATATGGGGTATTTGTCGTAGCAGGGTAACCGACTAATATATAAAAATTGTTTATTCCTTGTATGTGAGCTGCAAATGGAGATAGTTATTTTAAAGGGTTTTTCATTCATTTGTTAAAAAGTAATTAATTATAGCTCTTATTGTTCTGTTTAATTATCCTGGGGGGGTTTTTAATTATGATGCTTTCTTCCTTGTACATTGCTAAGTTCACAAATAGTGTTAATGGTTTGTGTATTTAGGTATACCAGGGTGTTAGAAAGCGCCGTAGGTCTTGGGTATTTACTTCATTCTGTGTGTGTGTTTTGGAGTAGATTTTGGTCATTTTGGGACAATTTTGGGTTACTTTAGATCAATTTGGTTCAATAGGAGCAAGTCTTGGGCGTAGCAGATTTGCTCATTGGAATGTTTTTGGTTCTTTGTGTGATAGTTTGTGTTATTCTGTGTGTGTGTTGGAATAGATCTATGTATGTTTTGTTGTATTGTGATAGCTTGTTAGATATGTTCTGTAGTGTGAACGATAAAGTTGCTATTTGCATGGGTTGTATACTTTCCCTCGTGGGATATTCTATTATATCTTTGTTATCTTCTCGGGTGTTAGGTAACAAATTTCTTGTCGTTGACATGCATGTTCTAGTGCAATGTTGTAAGTAGATTCACTCTCATCTCCTTGGTTTTAATTATTTTTTTATATTAAATTTTCTTTAAAATTAATTTTTTTATTTTGTATGTAATAAATATAACTCTTACACAGTTTGTAATTGTGTAGCCTTCCTATGTCCTACATAAGTCACTCACCTACATCTTTTCCGCGATCGTTGTTCTCCCTTCTAGAGATGATGATAAACTAAGTAGGTATGGATAACTATTCCTTTGTTGAATTACTAATGCTGTATGGGAGTTAAATATATAGTGAGTTAGTTAATGGAAGAAAAAAAACATATTGTTTAGGTGTTTGTTGTGTAGTGCATTACAAGATGGCTTGTTTATAAATTATGCTTGGTATCATACATATGTTAATCAGAATTTAGCTTTTGTTATGTTAAGACGTGTACTTAGAGTGAAATTAATCATCGTAGATAATCAATACATAAATACTATTTATAAGTGCTCTTGACTTGCAATGATGCAATGAGTATGTTCTCAAACCTATAGTTGTCTTTCATCCTTGTTTTTTTTTCCATGGTCGATGGGTGTTTGGTTTCAGATCAATACAAACATAAACGTTGCATTTGGATATTCATTACCACAATACTTTGGTTAATTTACTTGATACATGATTAAAAGAAATATCTGCTTACTCTGTATGGTTATTGAATCGCTATTTATATACTACTTATATTTAAATATTCTCGTTAAATACGTATTTTTGTTATGCGAATATACATATTTTACTCGTGATGATTGATAATGTGTGTGCTCAACTCTCCTGATGTAAGCCTAACCTATCATGATCGATACAATTTTTTTAAAAGTTTCTCAGAATGTTAAGCTGTATAGATAACAATTAAACAAGGTGTTCTTCGGAAGATTGCGAGAATTAGCTAGCCATTTGCAAAACATTCTTCCTAGAATAATTAAAAAATACTAAAATGTCTTTGGTTATGATAGGTTATGTTTGTCCCATCTGAGATGCCCGCCCGTCGATCGTCTGAAGCTGCAGCTCGGTAGGAGGGAAGTAATCTACAACAATCATGCTAATTCCAAAAATAAATCTCGGGGTGTGTATAATCGCCGGCAGACGTCTGGGCAAGTCTCAAGGAGGGGAACATCGCAAGATGGGAAGTGATGCGCGCGCAGCGCTGGTCGTGCTATCAGCTGTTTCGAAAACATCAGGTGATGCGTCCTCACTGCTGTTACCGAGGACTGTGGGACGCCGGGCCGTTCTGTCTCCGCTCAGCTGCAGACCGGTCCGTGACGAGCTCACAGACCAGCGTGCGCAGACGTGTGACGGACACTGTAGCTGCTCCGCCGCCGCAGGACGAGGACACCTCGCCCCGACAGGATCTCTCCGTCCATAAAGGACTCGGCAGGAATTCCTGCCTCGTCTCCGGCTTAGTAATTAAACGGTGGCTGGAGGAGAATTCCTGCCAGCCGTGTTAGCGATGCGGAGGGTATGGGAAGGGGTTTATAAAGGGTCCCCACCGAGGTACACTCGGGTCCACAGACGGCTGTGTTGTCCTCCCGTGACCTACCACCGAGGAATGTCGTGGGGCAGGCCCGAAGTAAGCCTGGTAGCGTGTTGAACTAGCTTCAAACTTCTACCCGAGCCGCTCTCTGGTGCACCGCCCTAGTTTTTATATGGGTCTAATTGTAAGCAAGAAAAAAACTAGGAATATTGAAATGTTTTTTTTTTTCAGGGCAGAAATTAAAGTTGATAACTTCTTAAGAATTCATAAATTTACTACTGAAACATTTACGTACTCGCTGGTAAGTGTCAAAGTGTTCAAACATCGATGTAAGTAACCCTCTGCTTGCTATATATTTATTCTTCTGTAAAACAGTATTTTTTAACTATAGCAACAATGCTGTATATTTTCTGAGTAGATAACTGTATTAAAACCTTATTGTCACCGCTTAAAATTCTGAGAAAGTAGAACACATGCGAAGATTGTTTACACAGTGTACACAGAGAACGCAGACACAGTGTACACAGAAAAAATGGCCACAGTGTACACAGATAACACGGCCCCAGTGTACACAGAGAACGCGGGTACACTGTGCACAGGGGACGTGGATACAGTGTACACAGATAACGCGGATACAGCGTACATAGAGAACGCGGACACAGCGTACACAGAGAACATGGCCCCAGAGTACACAGAGAACGCGGGTACACTGTACACAGAGGACGTGGATACAGCGTACACAGATAACGCGGATACAGCGTACATAGAGAACGCGGACATAGTGTACACAGAGAACATGGCCACAGTGTACACAAAGAACGCGGATACAGTTTATACAGATAATGCGGACACAGCGTACACAGAGAATACGAACACAGTGTACACAGAGAACATGGCCACAGTGTACACAGAGAACGCGGACACAGCGTGCACAGAGAACATTGCCACAGTGTACACAAAGAACGCGGATACAGTTTATACAGATAATGCGGACACAGCGTACACAGAGAATACGAACACAGTGTACACAGAGAACATGGCCACAGTGTACACAGAGAACGCGGATACAGTTTATGCAGATAATGCGGACACAGCGTACACAGAGAATACGAACACAGTGTACACAGAGAACATGGCCACAGTGTACACAGAGAACGCGAACACAGTGTAAACAAAGAACGCGGACACAGTGTACACAGAGAAAACATAGCGTGGCGGTTCCTTTGCAGCGGGTGAACTCATTATCTTAGCTACAGCACGAGGCTAGTGTTTGAATGGCTACTTGCATGCTGTGAAGGTCGCCTATTGCGTACGCTGACCCGCCATATTGCTCACGAAGTTGGTTCTGCGAGCGCTTAAAATGGCAAGTCCTCCATACAATCCAACATTCACAATATAAGGGGCCACGGTGATAAGCGGTTAGCCTGCTCACCTCCCACCAAGGCAAGCCGGGCTCAATCCCCGACCGGGTCACTCCCGGATTTTCGCGCGTGGGAATTGTGCCAGACGATGCCGCTGGTCGGCGGGTTTTCTCGGTGATCTCTCGTTTTCCTCCGCCCTAGCGTTCCGGCGATGCTTCATTATCGCCTCATTTCGCCCTCTTCGATTTTCATGACGTCGCTGCTAAAGAGCCGCCCAAATCACTCAACTCAACTGTCGACATAAACCCCGCAATAATTTGAATGACAAACCGAAAAAAGATTTTGGCTCCAAGTTAGTTTTTCTACATATTATTTACTACAGAAGTAAAACATACACGTAAGCTTATTTTGTAATGATATTCGAATTCTCGGTGCAGCCACAACCAACCCTAAGCGACGAAGAATTATTATAAATATTAGATTTTTTTGTGGTGATGTTGGGGATTGCGATTTGTCCGGCTATAGTCAACGTAAGTAGTAAAATATCAGGCAGTGAAGCTAAGCTTGGGGGAATAACATTTCCTTATTTCGTGTAATTGCTTTCGTTCCGGTCTCTTTGTGTTGCTGTTATATAATGTTGTGCTTTGTGGTGTTTCATTAATTTCATTTCACACGACACGCTTTAAAGATCAACGATAAACGTAGGCTACTGCGTGATTATTCGGGAAGGAAGACAGAGGAAAAATTCGTGAGATAGGAAATAAGGTTAAATATATTTGGGTTGTATATTATAAAATGTGAAACCATTGAGGAAAGGTTCAACTGTATAGTCCATTCCCGATTGGAAGCGACTTATGAAAATCAACCTTTGAAAAAAACACTCTAGGCATAACATGTCAAATTGTTTTTTCAATAACCTGTATTCCACAAATATATAACACTGTGGTTAATTTTAGAGTACTGTATTATTGAATAAATGAAACTTTACCTTAATATCTTCTATAACTTGTAATATTTATTTCTTTTTAAATGTGAATTAACAACAGCGAGTGTAGCGACGTGTTGGCAATGAACGGTGAGAAATAGTTCACAGTAACAATATTATTTTCACCTAGTTTTTTAGAATACTATTTGTAAATTAACCTGTGCCTATTGAAATATTTAAATATTTAGGTAGGCCCGATGGCAACATATATCATTTTTACAGTTTAAAATAGCAGCGGAAAATATCGTGAGTAGGCCGTAATGGTACGGTGTTGTTTTATCAAAGCAAGAAAGCATCTGAAAAACAGTCTGCTGGGCGAGGCTTGTCGCTTTCTCTCTCTTTCTTCGTCTCTTTCAGACTCGGGAAATTTCACTTCCCTAGTAAGCATTGAAATTATAAATGTTTTCAATGGTAGCATATTTCATACTTTTTGCAGCAAAATAATGATTTTAGAATTTGTAATTTACAACTGAAAAGAGATTTTTAATGCTTGAATACATAATTTAATATATTTAGATATGATGGCGGGGCAGTTACCAAGTGAAGTTGGCAGGTG
Source organism: Dryococelus australis (assembly GCA_029891345.1). Classification (NCBI taxonomy): domain Eukaryota; kingdom Metazoa; phylum Arthropoda; class Insecta; order Phasmatodea; family Phasmatidae; genus Dryococelus; species Dryococelus australis. The sequence goes on from CM057000.1 coordinate 146,944,783, forward strand.
TGGCGAGCCAAGAGATGGCGTGTTGCTTTTTGCCAAACGAAACGTAAATTATTCTTACTCAGAAAAATATTTCTAATTGCCACATTACGTTTGTCGACATTGTGTTTTATAAACCTACCTAGACAAGTTACGATATTGTGATAAATCTGTGTTTCCACGGCATTAATAAATATACTGTGACGTGTGTTTCGTTAATCATTGCGTCTGTGAAATGGCGTGCCTTTGTGCATCGTGGTCGATACGCTGGCCCTGTGTGTGTGATTTCAAATATTTGATTAGCACTATATATACGTTTTATATGTGAACTGTTTTTATGAAGAAGTTATTTATTTACATCCACATCTGTATAATTATCACAACGTTGTACCTTTACCCTAAGCGGTTTGAAACACAGTCGTATAACGCAATTTGCCATAATCCCAGAAGAAAAATACTAAGTTCAACCCGATAAATTTCAATAAACCTAATAAACAGTAAGTAGCAGTACATAGAAATATGAGCGGAATAATAGTTATCGTAGGCTTATTTGTGTGCATGTTCACTGCTATCTTTTAAAGTTTGTATGATAAAAATGAGAAACACGAGTTGCGTGCTTGAATTCAATGTGCCTTTTTCGTTCGGTTGCTCCTTCGTTTTAATATTTATTCCAACTGAGACTATCCTTTTAAAGAAGTAACCCAACACATATCAATAAAAAAAGGATAATTAGTACAGCCCTTTACCTCGCAGTAGTAACCTATCATTTTTTTTTGCATTGTAAGGAACTTCAAATTTTCTTACGCGCGTGTGTGTAAAGGCTGTTCACGATAAAGTGAGTACTATTAAAATCAACCTTAGAAATAAGTCACTGCCCCTACCCGCATATTTTAAAGGGCGCACTGAGTTACACGCGCCCAGTAAAATTGCTAAGGATGGAGGGGGAAGTAGTTCCATATGTTAACGTCGAACAAAAAGTGTCAGGTAACCATTCGTGATAACATAAATTATTTCTCTCGCTTTCTATATTTTTTAATGCATCGAAGTTTAAAAATGAGCAGATTTGTACAATATTTACTTTTCAAATAAATTCACAGTTTCACTTGACCGACGCATGAATAAAGCGATGAGACCCATGGCAATGTTAAGTTTACATAAGGCGGAAGAACATACAACGTGTATATAAGTAGATCCTAAGCAGGGCTTTTGAATTTTACCGTGAACAGCCTATATATATAGTTCACTTAAATAGAATTTCCTTGTAGTGTGAACGTCAGAATTAGACTTATAGTTAAAATTTTTCGTCTGTTTAGTATGAAAATCAGCTTTCTGGTGGTTCGAAAGTACTGTACGATTTGTATTCGAATCTCTGCCGTTGGAGTATGTGTATGTGACATTTCTGAAATTTATCAATATTGAACTAAGAAAGTACACAGGATTATTCTAAATTTCAACTTAAAATTATGTCAGATAAGTCCTTATGCTAAATGAGACGGAAATAATACGACTTCCAAGATGCAGAGACTTCTCAGAGTGGTACACATCCCTTAAGATCGAGATTTCCAGATTAAGTTACTTCAAAATATTAGGAACTATTAGAGATAAAATAAATCCCCGAATAGCGAGTGAGTGTAGAGATTTTGACGGCTCTTAACATCGAGCCGATAAAGGGGAAGTGAGGTGAGTATGGAGCAGCGTCGTAATGAAGGGGCGAGGGAAACGGGAGATGCCCGAGAAAACCCGCCGACCAGCAGCATCGTCGGGCACGATTCCCACTTGCGAAATTCCCCCCCCCCCCCCCCACACACACACACACACACACAATTGCGAATAGTGCTTTCCTTCAACGGCGATCTGTAATTTTCTGGTGAGTTTCGTTAGGATGTAATCTTATTATCGTACAAAACTACGAAATCCTGGACTGAGATCGAAGTTTCGATAAAGGACATTAAAATAATGTTGCGTGGGTGTAATACGCTCAGGTGAACGATTCACAAGGGAAGCAGATCGAAGTGTTGAAATTTGGTGGTTGTTTGCTGCCAGCAGTGTATCTTATTAATGTTGGGCAGTCCTTTGTTTTCTTAATGAAAGAATATAGATATTCCACCCCAAACGGCTACAAGTGTAAGAATTTAATTCGAGATATCACTATTTTGTTTAGGATATTGTTGTTTCATCGCAGGCTGCTATGACTAATAATTTACGACTAAAGTAATTTGAAAATCGCAATATTTACGTATATGTACCACTCGAAATAAACAATACAGGTCGCGAGTCATGTGTGTGTGTTATTTCTGATTTTGCACAAGGAAACATCTCACAGCCTTTTTGACGATGAATTATGAATAACCAGGAGATCGGGCCCGCAGTAACCGCGGGCTGAGACACCAAAGATGAAGCAGGCAACAGTACGAATTAATATTCACTGTGCAATGTCGTCTGGGAACTTCGGCACGTGCTCGCTCGCATATCCCGACATGCAGTAGCAATTATGGTGAAAGTACGACTTAAGACTTAATACTTGGGCTTTAGGCTTACGAAGGGCCTAACATCCAATTGGGGGGAGGACGGGGCCCGGAAAGGCAACCCTCCCCCAAATTTGAAGGATATCGGTCGAAAAATGCGCCTTCTAGGCCGATTGGAAGACGAAAAGGACACCCCCAATCCCACAAAATGGAAAACATACCCGCCTTGTCCCTCTAACTCCTCCCATGGGGAGGGGGAACTTTGGGGGGAGGGGGTTTCGAAGAGGATGGATGGGGGATCAGTTAGTGGGGTCGGCTTCCTCCCCCCCCCCCCCCCGGTTCATCCGTTTGCCCACAGCGACCCTCCAAAAACAGCATTTTTTGTGCAAAAACTTCCGTTCTTGATTAATTAGTATAATCCTGTATAATATTTTAGTATGACTATCTCTCGTGCATTTAACATGGTGTGTAAATAAGCATCTAGCATTCCGAAATCTATTTATACATTCCACGCTGTACCTTAATATACGACCGTAAACAAATTTTAACCTCCTTTATTTTGTTTGCTTTGATCGCCATTGTCGTTTCTATGAATTGTTACACTAACTGAAGTAGAATATATGTATTTATGTCAGAGCTTGAAGTAAGCATTTATTTACTATTGTTCAGTTTTATTTTTCCGCTATTTAATGGGCATTATCTGAAAGGCGATCAGCGCACGACCTACCGACAAAGTAGGAGTTACTCAAGTTAAGACGCATAAACTTTAACGAGGTCCAAACTCGGAGCAAGTTCGGTCTGCGAAAGTCATCTATTGCAGCTCGCATTTGACTAATCGAGGCAGGCCATCTAACGACGCCAGGCTACGAGATATGTCCGCCAGCGCTGCGGCCAGGGGGGGAGACACTAGATAGGGCTTACAATCGCGTTATTTGAAGTTAGTGCCTATTGTTGTGGACACAAGTGAGAGGGGAGATGTCCACGTGGTTGAAGTCTGCCCGTGGTCGAGGGCGACGCCACGCAGGAGAGACAGCGACCAGGGGACAGCGGGGTAGGCCCTGACGATGAGCTGACCGGCAGGCCACGGACGTTAATACGATCAACAACCACCCCCCCCCCCCCCTCGAGAGATTGGTAACCTAGTGCGTGTCGGAGGTTGGTCGTCCAGCGAGGCTGGAGTGATCCCCGATCAGCGAGTCTGCCGATGCTGGAGCAGCGTCGGGCGGAGCCAGTGCCGAGGTGATCCAGGAGCTGGGTGGAGACCAGGCTTGGACAAGCCGTCCTTCTTCACCACATCTCCACTACACGAGCCGACGGAGGAGCTCCGGTCGAACAGAGGCTGTCAGTGGTAGGTGACCTTGAGTAGAGTGTAAGGGCGAGCAGGGTGTGGTACGAGTCGGGTAGAGCGACTGATGTAAACAAAAGTAATTATTGAACCAGAGGAGAATTAGTAATTATTGATTAAGGGTTGGGGGTTTAACGTAATAATTATTGTCATTATAATGTAAGATAGTTGAGATCTGAACATAAACTAAAGGTAGGAGTCGAGAAGAGTAAGATTTAGTGCATCAGTGTAATTTGTAATTATAGTTGAGAAAAGAGCTGGTATTGTAATAAAAAGTGCATTGATAAAGTAGTTGGTGGTAGCGATTTAGAAGAATTAATACAGTGGTCCTGGTACATAGTTGGGGACCTTAAGCCAGGATGTGCACAGTGGTGGGGCAAGGATATAGACATGACGTACACCTGGCTAGGCACTACAACACTATGGAAACACCAACATAGACATTTTACCACTAGAATTAATTATTTTATTGAACAAATCGGTTTTGAGTTAAAACTAAGAGCGTTTTGTATCTCAAACATACTGATTTAACCTACATATATCTCAGGTGCTGATTTAATAACTTACTAAAACGATTAGACATATTTAATCGGTTTTTGCACTGCTTGTGCAAGATTTATTCTATTCTGTTGGTCACATCGGGAGGTTACGTAAACATTTCAAAGACAGAGCTAAAACAAACAGCACAGGTATATATTTAATTATTGCCGAAAACAGCATTCGGCAACTAAATGGCGATAGTCAAGTAGGTTCTAATAAAGCAATTTTAAAACTTCGTTCTAGGACCTCTCAAGAATAATGCAAGCTGTAAGCATACTGTAAAATGCTACCCGGCAATAGCCTAAATATATACATTTTTTTGTAATTAAGCTATTTTATTAGACATTGAACACAACGTGATTATTAACTACTGAAATGAAGCGTGTTTATTACAAAATAATCATTGAAAAACTATTTTTTTCTGTTTTATTATACTAGGTGATTATTTTTCGTAAAGCGTGTCTACTGTTGGTATTAATCCACCCACCCGCCACCCCTGGAAAAGACTTCAAAATAAGAAGATCGTTACAACATGAAAGTGTCCGCTCTCGTCTCCTTACTCGCTCTGTGGCTGCGGCGATAATGAGCAGTCTTAACAAGAAGCTATTCTTTGTTCTCTGGCATCTCGGGGCGTGCTAATTACGTCATACGATACACGGAGAAAATTAATAGCAGATTTCCCTCAAGCCTCCCGTTTCCTCTGCGCAGATCTCCCTTGTGACGATGTCGTTAAGGGCTTCCTTCTTTTCACCGTACTTCTCTTGCATCTCTCTTTTTTTTTTCCCCTCCTCCCCCTTGCTGACTGTTGTAAGGACGTACTGCTTGCCGCCTCGTTCCTTCCGCAACACAGCGACGTTCTGACCGAGATGAATCCTTGGGGACGCACTCACAACCAGCAGAGAGCGTTCTCCCTACAGGAACACTGTCTCTCCTTCACCTTATACGCTGTTCACGGTCAAGTGAGAACCATTTAAGGCCCTCCCAACAGCCACTAAGCACTACTAAATATACCTTATTGCAGCTTCAGGCATTGAATTTTGAAGGTGGTGAAATGTATACACTGTGTTTATTGGTCACATTGCAATGCTTATATTAAAAAGCAGTAGGAAGATGGAAACTGGATGAAAGGAAAAATTGAGAAGGGCCTTAAAAAGTGCTCACTTTACCGTGAACAACCTATAGTGATCGAGGGAAAGTAGTTCCGTATGTCAACGTCGAATAAATGTGCTAAGTAACCATTTGTAATAACGTAAATTATGTTTTTTTTTTTTTCTGTTTTATTAACACGTCGAAGTGTAAAAATGAGCAGGTTTGCAAAATATTTACTTTTTCTAATAATTTCGCAGTTTCGCTTGACCGACGTATGTATAAAGTGATGAGGCCCATGACAATGCTAATTTCACATAAGGCTGAAGAACACACAACGTGCGGACAGGTAGATCTTAAGCAAGGCTTTCAAAAGTGCTCACTTTACCGTGAACAGCCTATTTATGAGTGCATCGTCCGGCACGATTGCCACATGCGAGAATTCCTGGAGGGAGGAAGGGGGGGGGGGGGGTTACCCCGTCGGGTCGCCTAGGTGGGAGGCGAGCAGTCTAACCGCTATACCACCGCGGCCCCCGATAACTCGCGTCTCTGCCCAACAATCCTCACACTCGGCTTGTTTTGTGAGCCATTCTTTTTAATTTCTTAAAGTGACTGCGAGGCGAGTGGCTGCAATATTAAGAGGACTATGTATGTAGCTGCGCCGTCCAAGGTCAAGAAGCGAGGGAGCAATACGGGCGACACTAACACGCACGCCTAGTGTCTCATCGCTCCTACGATCAAGGCGTGCTGTGTTTCCGTCCTAACACCGTACCGTGCAAATTAGATCTGTAACATAGTGGTTTTATTACGCACGATCAAAGTACACAGAGCAAAATACCTGTGTATAATGGTAGTTTTCTCTTACCGCTTAAATAAACTTCCTAGGCTAGCTTTAAAAATGCGATACTTGACCACTTTCACGATTTATTTTTTCCTTCATAATACACTTAATATTCTTTCTGGCAAACTTCGTATTTTCAGGACATTTATTTACCGAGACACGCGTGTAGGCGCAAACGACGATTTCACATAAAACGTTTGAGTACATAAAACCCTTAAAGAGTCCTACGGACTGAAATCTTTTCTGTGAAACCGTTGTTTGCGCGTAAACGCGTATCTCTGCAAATAAAAGTTCTGGGAATATGACTTTTTTTCTTCAGAAAAGATAAAAAAAAAATTATCTGACCCTATTTTTTTTATTTATTTTTTTTACTTTTATCATATTATGTGTATTCTTGGAGGAAAAATTTCGTGAAAATGATAAAATATCGCATTTTTAAAACTTGACTATGCAGTTTCCTTAAGCGGCAAGAGAAAAGTACAAAAATACGAACGTAGTTTAATCTGTGGTCTTTCATCGCGTGTAATAAAGTGCGAGTGTTACAGATCTGACTTGCACAGTACACTGCACGCCTTGCGCGTAAGGAGCGATGAGGCACTAGGCGTGCGTGTAACAGTCGCCCGTATCGCTCCCTCGCTTCTTGACCTCGGACGCGCAGCTACATAGTCCTCTTAACCTGACAAACCTAACAGTCGCGTTTCATCTGGGATTCAAGCCAGACGCGTTGCAAAACCCTGCTTGATACACATACAGAATGCTCCTGAACTCCAGGGGCAAACTTTGTGGATAGATTATTCGTTGTGGAAAATGAGGTACAGATGGATGTTCACGGTAAAATGAGCGCTTTTGAAAGCCCTGCGTAAGATATGCACGTGTGCGCTATGTGTGCATTTCCACCAGGTGTAAAATTAACATTGCCACGAGCCAGATCACTTGATTCACGCATCGGTCAATTGTAACTATGGAATTATTAGAAAAGCAATTATTTTTAAAGGTGTGCTCACTATCACACTTAGAGACACGCCCTTGGAAACTGAAAACTAAAATAGTAGTTATAATAGTCTATTCACGGTTTCTTCACACTTTTTAATCAGACCATTGAAAAAACACCCCATGCATGACGTGTTTGGTTGTTTATAAAATATGGCATTTCTGTTAACTTAAAACTACGTCATTTTTGGTAATAATTAATTTTTACTTATATTTTATTTATACATTATAATGTTCATTTTAAATTATATGAATAAAGACAGTGATAAAATAGATGTGTTGGTAATGCCTAGTAAGAAATAGTTCTTATGGAAAATATTATTACACTGAGTGCGCACGAATGCGGTGCGTTGGCCCTCTAGTGTAATTTTCTAAACTTTGTATGAGGCGGAGGAATATCCTGGAAGTAGAACTTCAGTATGGCTTCAGGAAAGTTGAAAGTAACTTTGAATAGAGTATATTGGCAAAATGACTGAAAATACATGAGGTGTGACAAATGCTTGAACATTGGGCGGGTGGTAACATCGATCGCCTTGTCATAAGGAAATTACTTAGGGGGGTGGGGGGTGAGATGTTATCGATAAACAAACGTGTGTTTCCCGTGGGTGTTTGTCGATTGTTATGGCGTAATAATCGATTGTACTCTAAAAGAACACAAAGCTTCGCTTAGGCCGGTCGTTTCAACCGCTTATCTGGAACTTTTGTGGCCGGGAAGCGCGGAAGCAATAAGGGCGAAACTGCCACGCTCATCAAGTGCGCCATCGCCACAAAGCGCAAAGCTGTGAACTAGCGTACAATGTTGTTCGTTGCGCACTGCGTGTACCTATGGGACTTTCAGATATGACCCTATCATCTTAGCGTTGGTAAGTTCGTGGGGAGGTTTAATGCAAGGCCCATTGAGTAAAGGCTGTTCGCGATAAATTGAGCAATTTATAAATGAACCTTTTAAAATAATTACTGCCCTGGCATGCGTATATTTTAATGGACGCACTGGGTGGCATTCGCCCGGTAAAGTTGATAAGAATGGATGAAAAATGTTTCCATTTCTTAATGTCGAATAAAAAGTGTTAGGTAACCATTTGTGATAACTTAAAATTATCTCTTTCGTTATTTTGTTTTTTTAATGCATCGAAGTGTAAAAATGAGCAGATTAGTTAAGTATTTACTGCCTTAATAATTTCACCGTTTCGTTTGACAGACAGATGAATAAAGCGACGAGGCCCATAGCAATGTAAATTTTACATAAGGCGGAGGAATACGCAACGAGTATACAAGTAGATCTTAAGCAGGGCTTTCAAAAGTGCTCATTTTACCGTGAACAGCCTATAGTTTATTTGTATCTGATACGTATATTTTGAGATAGAGTGCTTTGGAGAAGCCCTTTTCACCTGTGATGGAGGAGTGCTGTGAACTGTGTGATATGTACGCGACGTCATGGAGGCACTCAACAGTTCTCCTATGAAGTGTGTGTTCTTTTCGTAGGTCAGTACCTTGGTCACACTCTCCATGGTTTCGTGGTATTTGAGACACCAGGCGCCAGGTGTAACGCCCCCGCGCTACTCACACATGTAAAACACTTCCAACCATGAAGCCACCTTCAGAAGCCGAGATCTCCCCGCTATTGTCACCAGCCATCATTAATCACGGCACAACAAACCCCTTCGTGATTCCTTCGTCACAATCTCGTTGCTCTTCTCTGGCTTTCTTCCTCGCTTCTTTTCAACCGCTACTGTTATAAAAAAAAAATTACTTCCGCCAGGACACAGGCTGCCGCCGCCATCTTGCAGATCATTCTCTGTCATGGTTGGAGGAACTTCCACCAGTTTGCGAGCTCTCTCGTGCAGCGTGTTTCTCAATAACCTATCCACATCTAGCTCTCCACCCCCCCCCCCCCTTTTTTTCACCAGTCCTTTTTCAACCTAGGCCATGTCGGTGAGCTTTCCTTCACGGCGGAACATTATGTCGTACTCCCTGGTTAGGCGGTTCGCACATATTACAACTTAAACAAGAATCACTAAGAAGTGCGCAATAGAAATTTTCCCAACGCATTGGCTCAGGCTTAGTCCATCATAATGGAGCTGTTAATACCTACTGCAGTGGGAAATAAATGTTTTGGAACTCTTTAACCCTTTCAGGCCCACTTTAATTTACGGTATCAGGTATTGCAAACAAAGCGCTTTATGAAGTGTGCTGTACTTAACCCGACGCAACACTTGTTTGGTAGTCACGACCAATGAGCTGTAGGCTATATGTTCGGCTACAGTTATGTGAACCAATTATGACCGAGACCAGTAAGACGGTTTGCGAATCGTTTACCCACAGGTAATATCATTGGTCATTGAGCTTCGCACTGTGCAGTACAGATCAAAAATTACCCATATGTACGCAATGTACACAATTGTATACACTAGGTCAGAATGGGTTAAGTTTAGCCAATCACCGAAAAGTATGACTTTAAATGGAATTATTTTAAAATTTGGATTTAAAATTATACGTGACAATATAAATGTTTATGCACTGGGCTACTACTAGATGAGAAACACCGAAAGAAAAAAAATCGAACAAATAAACAACTGTTTCCATTTTGATCGAATACAGCACACAATAAGAGGTGTTTCAATTGGACGGACTTGCGCAATGAAATCGCTATTGTGTCAGTTGAATTTTGCGAACCTATTGCTTAAAGCTTACTGCTTACTCGCTAGGTTTTTGTATTGTGCAAACTTCCTTTAGTCCACAAAGGGCGTTCGTGGAGGAAGAGTTCGCATATTGAATGGTATTTTTTTTCCCCTTTATAACTATCAAAACCGCGTGGCTTAGCTTGAGTTTACTTAAATAAGAGCTGTAATATGTTTTATACAGTATACTGATGTTATGTTACATGCCATTTTCTTAAAAGCTTATGTTAAAAAGATTTTATTTAAAATGTAATTCAATTTGTAGGTAATATTATTTAGTTAGCTACAAAACAATTATTTTGAACTATTTAATAATTTCGTAATTTACATCCCTAATTTTTCGCAAAAAGTTAGCAATTTATTTTCAAAATTGGAAATTACAGACTGTACCGATTATTGCTGGATATGTAAGGCAAAGGCTGTTCACGGTAAAGTGAGCACTTTTTAAGGCCCTCCCAAAAGGTATTAAGCACTAATAAATATATTTTATTGCAGTCTCAGACGTTAACTTGTGGGAGTGATGAAATGTATACACTGTGTTTATTAGTCATATTGCAATGTTTACATAAAAAATCGGCGGAAAGGATGAAATTAATTGAAAGGAAAAATTTAGCAGGGCCTTAAAAAGTGCTCACTTTACCGTGAATAGCCTATACCAGCATTCAACTTGAATTTTGTTTTTGATTTCATGTTTCGGAATTCGCGTACTGCGGAACTTTTAATGCGGTAGGTATGAAGTTGAATCCATATTAAGGGTGTTTAATACCAAAAAAAAAATTATTATTTTATAATTGTACAAAACATTGTTCAGCTTATACGCATTGTATGTGATGGCATTTCAGCCAAATAAAAAAATTTTGCACTTTAAGTTTTTTAAATAATTTTATGTCGAATCCATTTTTTTTTCTTCTATTTTTCTGCAACCATAATAATAAATAGGTACTAACTAAAATGTACAAATGAAACAACATAAATTTATGCGCTGGTCTATCGCTTGACATTTATTTAATCACAATATAATGGTTCATGCATTTTTATGAAGGTCTTTAAATTATACAAAAATGTGTTTATATATATATATATATACACACACACATACATATACATATACATATATGGTCTGTGTCTCACGTGGTAATCCACGGCATTAGTTTACTTCATAATTTTCTTCATCTGGACAACTTGCTATAGGCTATTCGCGGTAAAGTGAGCACTTTAGAAAGGCCTCTCGTTTGGGATAATATTCAATAAATATATTTAATTTTAGTCTTAGACATTAACTTCCGACTTCCGAGTGCGGTGAAATATAAACACTGTGTTTACTACTTACGTGATAATATTTATTTTGAAACGTGGTTAAATGGCTGAAATTAAAAAGTAACTATGGCCTCAAAAGAGCTCACTTTACCGTGAACAGCTTATAGTATTTATTGTTATGGTTGCAGCAAAACAAGGAAATTTGAGATTTGGCATCAAATTATTCAAAAAGTATAAAGTATATATTTTTCAATTCGAGGAAATTGTCATCACATACAATACGTTAAAGTTGAACATTGTTTGGTATAAAAAATGAAATAATTAATCACTGGTATCCACAGCCTTAATCGAATGAAGTAAATGAGTATGTGCTGTCGTAGCGGTATCTGAGCTGGGAGGCCCTAACGAGAATACGGCTTGAGTAACGGCACAGGCGGGTGTACAATTCTTAAGGTGGGTTTACGATTGACTAAAAAGAATTAAGTGCGCCGTGTGCTATAGATATGATTGAATGTGTTCAAGGGTATTAGTTCATGACTGTCGTGTGCGGGTCTTGACGGGTCGTGTGCGTTCTTGATGTCACTTAAGAGATGGTTATATTTTATATCCTAAGTACAAGTCAAGACGAAGTAGCCAATCAGAGCACAGTGACAGTTGTTGGCGGGAAACTGTATTTATAACTTGTATTTAGGTTATGTCGTGTTGTGAAATCGCATGAAAGTAGCTATATTTTAATCGAGAGACAGTATCCTGTTAATTTAAAGAACTGTTCAAGGTCGTGTTACCTTTCTTGGAAGAGGTTTTTGAATTCACTTTCATCGACATGTTCAGATTTATTGATGTAAATGCCCTATCTTTGCATCGGCTTTCTCTTCTATATGATATATTACACAAGCAGTAACCACAAATGATTAAATATATGTAAATAACCTTCACTCTTGTCCATATTTGTAGGTTATGTCGTTTGCTTTCGTCTCCTACGATTCTGATTGGCTAGACTTAACAGTTGCTAATTCAATCATAAACGGCCAATCTTGCTATTGTTAATTTCCGTGTGCCTATCGAGTCAATAAGTACAATTCTTAATTATTCAGCGCTTGAATCGTAAACCCACCTTTAGGCGAGGTGGAGGAGTGTTCGGAGCGCTGCACCGCGCTGCCCGCGGAGGTTCAACGTAACCGGAAACACGGTCACTTCCCCTGAAGAGGGGGTGGGGCGGGGGAGAGGAAGTTGGCTGGCTGGCGGCAGGACGGCTAATTGCACAGATCCACTCGTTGCTGCAGCCCGTTATGCCGCTGTGTTAATTACCTGCTGCCTCGCATTCCTGGCTGCCAGCTCTCTTCTCTCTGCTCTCGGATATCGCACAACACTACATCCGGCAGCTGCTGCGCAACTACTTCTTGGCGGATTTTCTTCTCCTCGGAAGTTGTATGCCTCCCCAACCAATAGTGTTGCCTGTTTCTCGCAAAAATATTTGTGCGCGGGATAGACATCGACATCAAATACTCTATAGGCTGTTCATGGTAAAGTGAGCACTTCTGAGGTCCTAGTTACTTTTCTTCCTATGAGCCATTTCTTATACTACCCCCATTTTTAAAATAAATACTGCCATGTAAATAATATACACAGTTTCTATATTTTACCGGACTATAAAGTTAACATCCAAGTATTCAATAAAAAAATATTTATTGGCTACTATTTCAAATAAGAGAGCTTAAAGATGTGCACATATTACCATGAATAGTCTATAGATTCAAATACCGGACAGCTCCATATAAATAGAATAGGCGTGTGTGCAAAAAAAATCTAGTGGCTAGAGGTGTTACTATTATTATAATTTCAGAAATATTTCAAAATTCATAATAACTATCATTTGTTAGCAAATATTTTCCACTTTTTGATAATTTGACATAATATGAATTAATTTTTGTCTTTTACTTTTTGGCCATTGCTAAATAAACTTTACAGAGAGAAAAGAAAACTTCTTCTTCATATTCACCATGTTGGTATGGTAACCACTTTATTATCATTGGAATGTACTAGCAGTAGGCGATAACACCGCCCGATCTTATTGGAATGTACTAGCAGTGGGCGATAACACCGCCCGATCTTATTGGAATGTACTAGTAGTAGGCGATAACACCGCCCGATCTTATTGGAATGTACTAGCAGTAGACGATAACACCGCCCGATCTTATTGGAATGTACTAGCAGTAGGCGATAACACCGCCCGATCTTATTGGAATGTACTAGCAGTAGGCGATAACACTGCCCGATCTTATTGGAATGTACTAGCAGTAGGCGATAACACCGTCCGATTTTATTGGAATGTACTAGCAGTAGGCGATAACACCGCCCGAGCTTATTGGAATGTACTAGCAGTAGGCGATAACACCGCCCGATCTTATTGGAATGTACTAGCAGTAGGCGATAAACACCGCCCGATCTTATTGGAATGTACTAGCAGTAGGCGATAACACCGCCCGATCTTATTGGAATGTACTAGCAGTAGGCGATAACACCGCCCGATCTTATTGAAATGTACTAGTAGTAGGCGATAACACCGCCCGATCTTATTGAAATGTACTAGCAGTAGGCGATAACACAGCCCGATCTTATTGGAATGTACTAGCAGTAGGCGATAACACCGACCGATCTTATTGGAATGTACTAGCAGTAGGCGATAACACCGCCCGATCTTATTGGAATGTACTAGCAGTAGGCGATAACACCGCCCGATCTTATTGGAATGTACTAGCAGTAGGCGATAACACCGCCCGATCTTATTGGAATGTACTAGCAGTAGGCGATAACACAGCCCGAGCTTATTGGATTGTACTAGCAGTAGGCGATAACACAGCCCGATCTTATTGGAATGTACTAGCAGTAGGCGATAACACCGCCCGATCTTATTGGAATGTACTAGCAGTAGGCGATAACACCGCCCGATCTTATTGAAATGTACTAGCAGTAGGCGATAACACCGGCCGAGCTTATTGCAGAAACCTTCAAGATTCCCGGCATTGCTCTCTACTGTAGTTTTCGACACTCTTGTGCGCACAAACATGGCCGGGTGTCTTCGTGAGGATACGCACTCTATTTGACTGCGCCTATCAGAAGTAAGTTACTGGGACACTAAACATCCGTGATTGGCTGGCAGGCACCTCAGACGCGTCATCCATAGTTTCTGAGCTAGCGTATTTTCCAGTACAACAAGTCGTGGAAGCTTTTCGCGAAAAACAGGTGGCCCTGCCAATAAATTTTCACGGCTGTTAAGCCCCTGTCACACTGTCAATTTTTCGCCTTCAAATGTATTTGATAAAATTTGAAGACGTTAAAAAGCCATAAAAATTTTTCCATTCAACAAATTGGAGCAAATAATCTTGAATGTTTATGTAGAAGTGTATCACACTGTCGCATCTTTTATTACTGGGATGATCTAGTCTGAATTTTCATCTAAAAATTATTTTCGAAATGAAGTAGTGCTGTTTTGTTTCCATGCAGCCCGCTACAGGAAGAATGTGACGAATATTGCGATTTATTTTCACTTTTTTAAACTTAATTTAATTTTTATTTATCAGATATACTTTTAACAAAATTAAATGTAATGCCTGGGATTCATTTATATTATTGTGAATTAATCACATGCAATTAGCATTCATGCTCAGAGAGCTTTTGTGTAAATCAATCATTTTCATACTGTATTATTTCGTTTCCAGAAATGGTACGCCATTTTACACTCTAAATGTGAACCAGTGAGAATTTCACTGTATCAATCAGTCAACAGTATCTGACTGATTATACAGTCACTCCAGTGAATTTAACGGATGACTCAGTGGAAAAAATTGCCAGATCTCCTTCACTTATTGATAGAGCCACTAGCATTTCGCGAATTCATTCGAAGGGGGCGTAGACTCCAAACACTTGATCTTCTCTCCTACTGTTGTGATTGGACGACAGTTGTTTAGACACGCCCCGTTTAACTGAGAGCCAGTAATAAACAGGAAGCAGTAGTGCGAGTGAGTATTTGACGGTACTGTACAGAGGCATCACTTGATCACAGCGACCAATAAGTAAACGTCCAGCCTAGCTTGCTGACGACCCAATCAGCGAAATACTCGTGACTCTACTTATTGAGTGACATTTTCCACTGATTCATCAGTCATTTTTTACTCTTTTTTAGTGGTTTGTTTTTTGATTGATTGATCGGATAAAGGGCGTGTAAAAATGGTCGTCGGACAACGTGTATAATTGGCAGTTAGACAAAGTGTATCAAGTGTTTCAGAAAAGTGTGAAGTAACAGTGAATGGATTATAGATTTGGTTCTGGGGGGGGGGGGGGGTGATGTGGGAGCATGAAATGCGCGCAGGTAGTGGAGGGAGGTTGTAATTAGCAGGTCGGTAGCACCGTACCCCAGGGCGCGAGGGGTGGGGGTGGGGGTAGAGTCACGTGATGAATTGCAGGGTCCTCGCGTGTGTATAGCTGTGACACGCAACTTCCTCGCCCCAAGCTCGTCAGCTCCATTAGTTCTCTGACCCGTCTCGTTGTGACATCCCACTAGAGATGGTTCGTCACAGCTATTTCCTTTGCCTGTTCCAAACTGATACAGATACAGTCCTGTATCTGTATAATAGACTCGAGACGAGGTAGACTGCTTATTCGTCTTCTGCGCATGTACCCAACATTGACCTACCCCAATCATACACAACCGTCAAAGTCACATGGTCAACAGTGATAGAAGTATTTGTTTATATCTTAATTTTTTAATGACAAGAACTATTATATTAATAAAATACTTGTATCAATATGAATTTAATCAAACTGCATTACAAATTGGTTAGAGAAAGTTTACATACATCTCAAGGCATTTTATTACAAATGAGTTTTCTAACCTAAAATACAAACCATGCCACATTTACTAGCCCTGTTGGCAGAAAAGCATTTCAATGTTGGGACAAGGAGATTGATTGTGCGCAGCCAGCGAGATCGGTCTACCACATCTTCAGTCTATGGTTGTATTTCCTGCTTCAGACGAGGATTGTCTAGTGTTTTCAAGACGTCACGTACATTTGAGACGCCATTCCAGAGTACTTGCTCCAAAACGGCTTTCTCAAAGCGCTGTATCTCGAAATATACGCGTCAGATAAATAGAAAACCACACAAGACGTTCAGAGCCCAAGTGCTTAGTGGCGATGGGGCACTTCATGCGCCCGACAGTGTCGCCCTTATTTACGCACTCGTCTCCAACGCGGAAATAAAACTCTAGGTACCGCGAGTATAAACAGAATAAAAGTAAAAAGTGGCTAGAGGACTGGGTTCACCCGGTCCGCCGTGGTGCGAGGCGAGCAGGCTAGCCGCTCAGCCACCGCGGCCCCTTGTACGGGTCTGTATTGTCGAGTGCTGTGTGGCGAAGTGCTAGTGCAGGTGTCGGCGTGTTATTGAAGACGTGTGGGGTGGGGCAGCTGGCGAGCTTGTGTTGTGTTGCTCAAGCGGTGAGTTGGCAAGTTGCGAAGTGCAAGCTGTAGTGCTGACTGCGGGAGATACATTGTGTGGACACTGCAGCCGAGCTCAGCACGCGCTCTCGCTGGCAACCACACACTCCGACTTCACGCATACAGCTGATGCGAAGAGCTATTGGAAGTACTTGGGGGGGGGGGTGACTGGAGATCCCTGAGAAAACCCGCCGACCATTGGCATCGTCCGGCACGATTCCCACGTGCCAAAAACCGGGAGTAACCTCGCACCGTGGCTCGTAAATAAGTTCCAGAGTGTGTACTTCACTTGTGATAAGTGGAACACGAACAATGACATAGCCGTGAGTTCAACATTGCAAACATATCACGAGAAAGTGCTACTGTTGCTTACGGCCGTCTGTTGGAAAGGTCAAATAAGATTACTATCGCATTTGAGAGCCATCCTATTAATTCAAATTATAATTATTTTTGCCTTTTTGCACGAATTTTTTCCCGTCCTAAATTCTGATTGCAATTAATTTTATTATATTAAATAATTTCAATTCATCAAAAATCTTTGTGGTTTTATAATATCTGCAGCAGTGAGGTAACTTCTGTAGTTATTCTATTCAGTGTTTTTGTGGAATTGTTCTGCTGTGGAGATACGTGATTCAATATTCCTATATTCCTATTCTAGAACCTAACTACTGGGTAAGGAGCTATGTAGTAATTCAGCTCGTTTCTCATCCGTGTCTGTGTTGTGTGCAACATTATATAAGAAATATTTTGCTGGTTGTCCCTAAAGTGGGCACGTTATCTATATTACATATATATATATATATATACACACACATACATACATACATACATACATACACACATATACAGGACAATTCTCAATTATACCGACAAACTTCGGGAGGTGATTCTTCATGAAAAAGCAAAAGGAAAACATATGTGACACTTTAAACCTAAACCAAAAATTAAGGGAGGTATGAGTCCTTAAAAAAAACTATATTTTAAGCCGTATTTGTGCAAAATATCGGCTCTTACGTTGAAGGTCCCGATAACAAACAATAATGTTCCGAGAGTTGTCATTGTATTTTACTTCGTTACCGATATTTTGCACAAATACGGTTTGAAACCTCGTTTTTTAAGGGCTCATACCTCCCTTAAAATTCAGTTTAATTATAAAGTGTCACATATGTTTTACTTTTACTTTTTTATGAAGAATCACCTCCGGAGTTTGTCGGTATAATTGAAAATCACCCCCCCCCCCCCACACACACACACACATACGTGACACGTCCCACCTATACTATTTTCGCCTTTAGCTGTAGGTGGTATCACCATAGTTGTATTTTTTCTATTCTGTTGCCAACTCCTGACAATGCTGTTGGAATAGAATAACGGCTTACTGAATAAATCAACATAAATCCAGCAGCCGTTCTCAAGGCTGGGCACTTGCACCAGTTAACGACTGGTATTGTAGTCCACTGAGCAAACCGTTTCAAGTACGTACGAGAGATGTTTAATAAACCTATTCAGTTTACTTTTTCAAGACCCACAGAAACAGCCACAAATAGCTCGAGTTTCGGTCAGTGGCGTTTATTCTAAAGACGCAAGGTAAGCTATGCTTACACTATACATATTGGAAATGTTCGACCCTTTATAGTTTCCGCCTTAACTTTAAACACCTTCTATTGTATGTTTCCCGTTTGCGATTCTAGAAATAGTATTTTCGTGTAAACGCATATAGTGCTGCTATCTAGTATTATTTCCACAAACAGGAGCGACTAGCGATTAATCGAACTCGCAAGCCACAACACGGGCAGGGCACGCAGTTATTCTGTTTGCGTCCTCCAGTCATTTTTCCTTGAAAAGTGGATGAAAGTTGTTCGGGAATACGGGCGTTTTCTTATAATTTGTAATATGATCTCTAAATAATATTCAGTTTTATTACTATTGCATTCATTTCGTTTCCGTTTTCATAACTAATTTTAGGTATTATAAAAAGGTAAATACATGGGAGGGGGGGGGGGGGGTAAGGAAAGTTGGCAGTCGCGTTTGTTAGTAGAAATTGAAAATGGAACCACAGCCTGGCTTATATCAACCATTTGTTGTATTGCAAAGAGAGTAATGTGTCATATTTTAATGCAATTTAACTAAATGTTATCTAAAACACTCTAATATGTAGGACTATTATATTGCTTACCATGTAAAAAAAAAACTCACTATACGCCACTGGTCTCGATGTAAGTTAGTGTTGAGCTTCACCAGAAATCACTCGTCTAATGACTAAACTTTGCTGATTGCACGTGAGTGTGAAATTTTTATTGCCTTGCCTTTTGTAGGTTATGAACATAGGCCGAATTAGAATTTACTGTATAGACTTTGTTTTAAAGGTTCACCTGGAGATAACTATTAACTGTGTGTAAAATGCTGTGCTACGAAGTAATAATGTCGCCCTACTAATACCGTAATAAAATGATGTCAAAATAATTTGTAAGTTACAAATTACTTCTCAAAATAGCGACGCATATATCGCAAGTACGCGAGAAGTATACATATATGTGTACTTCACTTACAATTCGGACAAAACGAAACATGTCACATCCAGGGACAGGTAGGCACAAGTATGTACTTCAGGGGAATTCGGACGCAGCCTCAGAACACGTTCTACTGTTGTGAAGTTTGGTCTGGAAGCGACAGAACTGGTGTATGAGTGAGTAAGAGAGGATAGACGTCAGCGTGACAAAACTACCGATTTCCCCACCCAGCCGCCACGAAACTGGACTAGCGCTACGTGGTGTTCATACTAACAACTATAGACTGCCCACGGTAAAGTGACCATTTTTAAAATTAACTTTAGAAAAAAGTCACTGCCCCTGCCTGCATATGTTTTAACTGGCGCACTCAGTGACATTCGCCCAGTAAAGTTGGTAACAATGAATGGAAACTAGTTCCATATCTTAACGTAGAGTAAAAAGTTTTATGCAACCATTTGTGATAACGTAAATTATTTCTTCGGCTTTCTGTGTTTTTTTAACGCATCGAAGCGTAAAAACGAGCAGGTTTGTAAAAGATTTACTTTCAACAATTTCACAGTTTCACTTGTCCAACGTGTGAATAACGTGATGAGGCCCATAGCAATGTAAATTCTACATAAGGCGGAAGAACACGCAACGTGCATACATGTAGATCTTACGCAAGGCTTTCAAAAGTGCTCATTTTACAGTGAACATATTTGACATATTCTTACCTGCTGGAGTGGTCAAAAACTTTAACCTGGTAAAGTTTACTCAAGGTATATCTTTACAGTAAAGTGAGCAATTTTTGACATCCTGGTTACATTTTCCTTTCAGCCATTTCTTGTCCTGTAACCACCTTCTTAAATAAATATCCCCATGTAAGTAATAAACACAGTGTGCATGTTCCACCTCACCCAGAAGTTCTCGCCTAAGCCTGAAATAAAATATATGAATTGACTATTATTCCAAATGAGAGGACTTTCAAAAGTGCTCACTTTACTGTGAATAGCCTATAATGCTCTGCAGCGTTTAAAAAAGAGCGTATTTGGCGAAGCTATCAGACGTGCCTATAAAACGAAAAAGAAAGTACATTCAGGGTATTGCGCACACTGGAAACGTTATTTCCATGCCCTCCAGCATAGCTAGAAACTGCTTTTTCAAACTGCTGTATCTAAAAATATATGAGCCGGATACATGCGAGATTACGATAGAGGCGGCATGCATCAGTCGAGCTGCTTCGTCTTTACCGCCTCAAAAATTTTTGCCTTAGATAACAATGGGCGTCTCTAGGCGACCGCCTTAAGGGGAATAGCTAGTAAGCAGTTGGCGCATTTTCGCGGTTGAATTATCAGGCTGGTCACTAGCGTTCACAGCGATATGTTTACATCGCGAAAATGCTTATTGCAAACATAAATGGCGAACCATTGATTGGAGGAAACTTTAAAACTGCGCAATCGATGTAATTGTGTCAGAAATAGACAAGGAATGTACGGACGTGTCCGTATATTTGGATGCAGAGACTAACATGTACTTCTCACGTGAAGTTAATAACATTCACATGTGAGAAACGCAGCTCGAGTTATAGCGAAGAAAGTATCTATTAGAACGTCGCTGAGTCTCGAAACACCATAACCAAACCAAATGTACGTTATGTACAGAATGAGATTATCCACTTGTACAACACTCGCCTCCGACCCATTTCAACAAAACTTTCCCTCTTCCATCCCGAAAAAAAAAAGGCACCATCTAAATTTTAAACTATCGAATATCCGTCCAATTTGAACGTTAAAAGGCAAGTATGTGGTAATGCATGATGCAAAATGTAATTAGCGAAACCGGGAGTTAAAAAGGACGAGCAACTACCAGCAACATCCGGTTAACGATGTTCTAGTAACGTGCTCCTGACTCCGTTAGACAAAAATGGTGAACGCTGCTTACCCGGTCACCGTGCGTTCACGACAAAGTAGTGAACATTAGCGCGAAACTATCTCGTTGTTACCGATTCAACCGCGAGAATACGGCTAATATTACACACGTCAAGGCCACGCCGAATCTCTGTGACGGCATTAACAATCTTTGTATGCTTCTGTTTCCTCACCATTTCAAGGGGACTCTGTATCTACACGTCCAAGATCAGGAAACAAGTGAGCGATACGGGCGACAGTTACGCGCACGCCTAACGCCTCATCGCTCCTACGCGCAACGCGTGCAGTGTTTCCGTCGTAACGCTGCACTGAGCAAATTAGATCTGTAACAGTGTAATTTCATTACGCGCGATGAAAGTCCACAGACCAAACTACCTACGTATAATCTTACTTTTCTCTTGCCGCTTAAAGAAACTACATAGACAAGCTTTAGAAATGCTTTATTTGGCCGCTTTCACGGATTTTTTAACCTCCGTTAATACACTTAGTAAGATAAAAGTAAAAAGATTGCGACATAGACAATGGTTTTTTGTTTTCCTTCCTGGCAAAACTTTGTATTTCCAGAACTTTTACTAACCGAGATACGCGTTTACGCGCAGACAGCGATTTCGCATAAAATGTTTCAATACACAGGAACCTCAAGCGATGACTATAGGGTTTTAAGAGTGGGATGGACCCCGCGGTTTTTGGGAAATAGTTGTTAGCGCGAATACGTGTATCTCGGTAAATAAATGTTCTGCAAATACGACGTTTTGTCAGAGAAGATAAGAAACTATTACCTATGCCCCTATTTATTTTTTTTTTACTTTTGTCGTATTAAGTTAAATATCGCATTTTTAAAGCTTGCCTATTGAGTTTCCTTAGAAAACTATAAAGATACGTACGTAGTTTAATCTGTGGGCTTTCATCGCTTGTAATAAAACCCCACAGTTACGGATCTAATGTGCACAGTACAGCGTTACGGTGGGAACACAGCACGGCTTGCGCGTAGGAGTGATGAAACACTAGGAGTGCGTGTTAGTGTCGCCCGTATCGCTCCCTCGCTTCTTGACCTTGGACGGCGCAGCTCCAATTAACTCTTAATACAGCAATCTGTTCAAAAAAGATACAGAATAATTGCTACAGTTTAAAACACTGTTTTATTGAATGACATATATTTTAAACAGACGGCTTCTTACAGCCAACTTTATAAATGAGCAACAAAGTATCGACTTTAATATCTGTCCCGAATATATACATCAAAATATTAAATAGTTTCTTTTTATACACTGTTTTACAATGAGACCTATTTAAAGAAATAAACAGCTGCGCTAGTTGTTCAATGATGTACTGTTACGTATTGGCTTCTCAGACGATTCATACCTGAAAGGGGCTATGATGAGTCATTATTAAGTAGAGCACAACAGTATAAGATGGGGTTTATTGAACAATAACTATTTACGTGACAGTTGATCGGGCGATCTTAAATGGAATACCAAGACGCTAAGTTTTATTACTGCACTCCCCACCTTGTTCATGTTGTTTATAAGAGACTGTTACATACTTACATGGCTTACATACTAACTTATAACCTAACTTAAATTAACACCCATGTCTTGCCCGGGATTTGAACCCAGAGCCTCCCGCACCCCAGATCGGTGGCGCACCAACCGACTGCGCCACGGGAGTTCGGCTTCTAGCGAAGAGAAGTGAAGAGATTTTGGCGGCTCTTAACAGCGAGGTCTTGAGAGCCGATTAGGGTGATTGAGGTGAGTATGGAGCGGCAACGGAATGAAGGAGCGGGGTAAACGGGAGATCCCCAAAAATACGGCATAGTCCGGCACGATTCCCACATTTGAAAGTCCGGTGACTCGGCCGGGGATTGAACCCGGATCGCCTTGGTGGGAGGCGAGCAGGCTTACCGCTCAGCCACCGTGGCCTGTTCGCGTATTGTAGGTCCGCCGCTCGCAGTCTTACGTTGGCCTATATCGGGTGTGTGTAATATTTTCGCCCCCGTTTACTGGCCGGGGAAGGGGGTTTCTGCAACTGTCTTTCGTAAGGTGTTACTGTAATCACGGTCGTGCCCTGGTTCAATGTTTGAAGGCGTGATCAGGCAGGCCGTTCAACTAAGGCCTCATCACTTAAGAACAGTACGTAAACACACAAGTATAGGCTGCTCACTGTAAACTGAGCACTTTTGGAAGTCCTGCTTACGATCTACTTGTATGCACGTTACGTGCTCTTCCGCCTTATGTAAAATTAACATGGCCATGGGCCTCATCACTTCTTTCACGCGTCGGTCAGGTGAAACTGTGAAATTATTAGGAAAGTAAATATTTTACAAATCTGGTAATTTTTACACTCCAATGCGTAAAAAAAAAAAAAAAACAGAAAGCGAAAAAAAAAATTTAAGTTATCACAGATGGACACCTAACACTTTTTATTCGACGTTAAGATATTGAACTATATTTCCCATATATCGTTACCAACTTTACTGGGCGCATGTCACTCAATACGCCCGTTGACAAATGTGCCGGCAGGGGCAGTGACTTTTGTCTAAGGTTGATTTCGAAAGTGCTCACTTTATCGTGAACAGCCAATATATATAGTTGGTTTAGCAGCACTTGGTCTGGACATTTCGTTAAAGAACTACTGAACCGGTTTCATTGAAGACTCCCAGAGGATGAGCGGCGATAGAGGAGAAAGGAAATGGTCGTTGCCGCGAACAAATTCTTCGCCGTCATAGCGGCCGACGGCGGCGCGGCAATTACAGACGCTTTTTTTTTGTTCTTCTCGCAGCGAGAAGATGAAGGAGAGGAAACATTTGTGCGGCTCGTTTGATGCGCGCTGTACAATTACATGGCGAGAGAGTGATCGCCAAGCTCACGCCTAGCGGGAACGTCAACTCCTGACGCCCCTGGCCTGCAGGACAGCAGCCGCGGACTTCTAGATGGGAAATCAGTGTTTAAGAGGACTATGTATCTGCGCCGTCCAAGGTCAGGAAGCGAGGGAGCGATACGGGCGACAGTAACACGCACGCCTAGCGGGAACGTCAACTCCTGACGCCCCTGGCTTGCAGGACAGCAGCCGCGGACTTCTAGATGGGAAATCAGGGTTTAAGAGGACTATGTATCTGCGCCGTCCAAGGTCAGGAAGCGAGAGAGCGATACGGGCGACAGTAACACGCACGCCTAGCGGGAACGTCAACTCCTGACGCCCCTGGCTTGCAGGACAGCAGCCGCGGACTTCTAGATGGGAAATCAGTGTTTAAGAGGACTATGTATCTGCGCCGTCCAAGGTCAGGAAGCGAGGGAGCGATACGGGCGACAGTAACACGCACGCCTAGCGCCTCATCGCTCCTACGCGCATGGCGTGCAGTGTTTCCGTCCTAACGCTGTACTGTGCTACTTAGATCTGTAACAGCGGCACTCTATTATAAGCGAGGAAAGCCCACATATTAAACTACTCCCGTATTTTTGTACTTTTATCTTGCCGTTCAAGGAAACTGCACGGGCAAGCTTGAAAAATGTGAAATTTGACCATCTTCACGAATTTTTTTTCTCCGATAATATATAAAATTGACAAAAGTAAGATGATAGGGACATAAATAATAGTTTTCTTTATCTTTTCTGACAAAAAGTTTTATTTGCAGAATATTTATTTACCGAGACACGAGTTTTCGCGCAACCAGCTATTTTAACAAAAATCGTGCAGGTCCATATAACTCTTAAAGCCAAGCTTCACCATGTATGGGCGCAAAGGGAATTATATGCCGAATTCGGACAAAAATCTCTCAGTCGTTTTTTGTGGTAGTATTTACAACAAAAATTTTTTTGTAAGATGTTGACGGCATCTAGATTTGTAGTCCTTCCAAATTTTAATTTTTAAATTTTAAATGCTCTTTTTTATTATTTATAAAAAAGTTAACATTTTTAAACAATTAAAAAGAGCATCTAAAATTTAAAAATGAAAATATTTAAGGTTTACAGATCTAGATGCGTTCAATCTCCAACAAAAAATCTTAAGTTGAAAACATTACCATAAAAAACGACTGAGAAATCTTTGTCCGAATTTAGCATTTAATTTCAAATACGCCTATGTATGGGGAAACCTGAAATTCTTAAACGAAATTCTTTTTCATTGCGTTAATTTTAAAGGTAACTATTTCAAACAATAAATATTCCACGTGCAATTTCTTAATGAATATTGCTACGTTAAGACAGTTTGCCAATTGTTTTCTTTGGTTTTTTTTTCTTTCTAAAATGTTATATTGAAATTTACACAAAATAATATGAATAATTTATTTATTTATTTTTTCAAAAAATAATTTTATGTAGCAATATTTTCTGAGAAAGTCGCGTCAAATTGTTTTTAGTTTGAAATAGTTATATTTAAAATTGACGCAATAAGAAGGAATTTCGTTTAACATTGATTCCCCAATCCATGGCAGGGCCATTTAGTCTTACAGGCAGAGGCTTTGGTACGTGTCATGGACGACTGAACCCCAGAGCCTCGGGGGGGGGGGATGGGGGGAGTTATATCACCCCCTAACAATCTGCTGCAAGGGTCAGTGTCTCGCAAGAAATAATGGACACGTACTAAAATCACGACTTTTGTTGTTACATTTATACCGTACGTAAAGACAAATTTGAGAATTATTTTCAAGTATGCTTCTAGCAGAATGGTGTAGTATTTCTAGAATTTATCTGGTCCGATACTTGTTTATAAACGATATCAGCTATGAAGTTGAAAAAAAAGTGTGTATGTATTATGTAGGTTTAGAGTAAGCCTCAGTAAGTTAATACGAAATTTTCCGTGATATTGTGATACTGCTTGTATTAATTTTAATTAATTTTAATTTTCTTCAAGTTTTGGACCTTGACGCCCTAATGACGAACACTTTCGCTGCCTCCCTGCTTCGTGTGAATACCGTTCTTAGATTTATCCCCAAATCCGTAGAGTATTTTTTTTTTTTTTTTATCTCGTAGAACTCGAATTATTCACGTCGGGGTGTCGAAAAAGTGGGCAGGCAAGGGTGGCATCCCATCCCGCTAACCTCAGTAAGAGATGCCAGAGATGTGAGGTGATGTGAAGTTACAGTGTACCTGCATTTAATGAAGTTGGATGCCACTAAATGTGTCACACGGTTTTGTATAAACGTAAAATGTGTGGATCGGAAGCAACTTCTTGTGTGTAAGCATTGACGTAATTGTTTTAAAACAAACTATTTCGTGTGAACACATTCTGATTGCCAAAGAAACAAGATAACACTTCAAACCAGGACAGAGTCAACTTTCGGCAGATCGCGTTCATTGTAAACTCTATCTTGAAGGTCTTCGGCATGGCCAAAAACCACATCTTGAGACTGTTACGGCTATAATGAACTTTGCTAAAGGCTGTTCACGATAAATTGAGCACTTTTGAAATTGCAATCAACCTTAGAGAAAAGTCGCTGACCCTGCCTACATATATTTTAACGAGCGCACTGAATGACATGCGCACGGCGAAGTTAGTAACGATGGGTGGAAACTAGTTCCATGGCTTAACGTCAAATAAAAAGTGTTACGTAACAATTTGAGAATAATTTTAATAATTTATATCGCTTACTATTTTTTATATGTAACGAAGTGTAAAAATTAGCAAATTCGTAAAATATTAAATATTCTAGTAAA
Organism: Dryococelus australis; assembly: GCA_029891345.1. Lineage (NCBI taxonomy): Eukaryota > Metazoa > Arthropoda > Insecta > Phasmatodea > Phasmatidae > Dryococelus > Dryococelus australis. Next base: position 146,971,521 of record CM057000.1, read on the forward strand.
TATAATTTCACTTCACCGACGCTTGAATAAAATGATGACGCCCAGGACAATGATAATTTTACATAAGGCGGAAGAATACGGAACGTACACACAAGTAGATCTTACGCAGGGCTTTCAAAAGTGCTCAGTTTACCTTGAACAGCCTATGCCTTGAGGCATTTCAAGTTTTCTAATTAGGGACTCCCTTTAATCGTGACATCCGCAGTATGGTGTCGCGTCGTTCACAACCCGCCGCCCAGCCAAGTAGAAATCTCTCTGTTTGATGACTCCTCCATAAGTGCGTTGGCCACGAAGACATTTGTTATATTCATATACGTGCCACATACTGCTCAACTCGATTGACATTATCTCTGACTACTTTCCCCTCAGGTGAGATTTTCTTCAATCGCGTGGTTTTTGCAAAATAGCATGTCACATTCTAAATTGTACTGTTTCTGCACTGTTCAAATAAAATAAACCCAGAGATCTGCAGAGAATTAACAAGCCCAACTGAAATATATTGTCGTACTTCATTTTAAGATATGCTTGGCAAAAGTTATTTTATAAAAATTCAGGGGCAGCCACAAATCGAAACTATGCAAGAATTTTCTTATTTTCAGCAAATTTTTTTAAATTGCACTTGGCATTCACTTTCAGAGGACGAATTATCTCATTTCGGTAGCTACGTAAGTTAGTTTGTGTGAAGATTATGTATTAAAAAAGTATGCGGTACAAATATAACATATACCTAGTCTATTCGCGGTTTCTTCGCACTCTTTGAACAGAACCATAGAAAAATCACCCCATGTATGACGTATTCAGTTTTGATTTAAATACACCATATATCAGAAGCGTTTTATACTTGTCTTAACATAAAAGCATTTTTTTTTTTTTTGGTTAGATTGAACTTTTACATACATTTGATCTATAAATTGAACATTTCGTTCATAATTGTTATGAATACAAACAGAGAGAAAATGCGTGTGTTCGTACTGCCTTGTAAGAAATGCAGAATATTATCACACTAGATGCGCACGAAAGTGCTGTAGCGTCCATTCGGTGTCATTTTCCGGCCACGGTTAAGCTTTGTTTGCACGGGGCGGAGGAACATCCGGGAAGCAGAACTTTAGCAGGGGTTACAGAAAAGTTGTAATTGACCGTGAATGGACTATGACAATTCCCCACCCCCGTGACCAGGGTTGTGAGTATTGTTTATCCTCACGCCTCCACCCCGGGCCATCGTGTCTGTTCTCCGGCCTTGCCTCACGCTATGTTCTAGCCCCTGAGGCACCGCGCTCCTCCCTCGCCGGACAACAACACGCTGAGGACCATCTGGCGTGTTGAGAGACGCCGCCACATGACACTACGACCGCACACACAGCTGCCACCTCATCCTACCATCCCCGCCCACATAATAACACACTCCTCTTACATACGCCACTGTCTGCCCGGTACTGGGTACCCTTTCTTCATCCTACTTTCCTTTCAAACACAGCCTTAAGAGTTATATGTAGGGAGGCCCGGATTTCGCGAACAGATCTCCGAACGTACTAGATTCCAATACCCTTCGGATGTGACAGTAATTTCCTTTTTTTTTTCTTATTGGCGGCGTGTCTTTGTGAGAAGACTTTTACCTGCTTGACTGGCCAACCAGAATTAGGTAACTTCAATACTGCTCGTCTGTGATTCGCGAGGGGACATTTAAAGATGCGTTGTACGCCAACCAACCAATCAAGAAAGGGGATCTCAGCTAAAGTGTTATAAAATGCAACTGGCTGTGAAATCTTTTCGCGAAAATCGGGTGTCCCTATTTATATGGACCTGCACGTTTTTTTGTGAAATAGTTGTTTGCGCAAATACGCGTATCTCGGTAAATAAATGTTCCGCAAATACAACTTTTTGTCAGAAAAGATTAAAAAATAATTATCTGTGTCCCTATTATTTTACTTTTGTCATATTTAGTTTATTCTTGGAGAAAAAAATTCGTGCCGATGGTTAAATACAGCAATTTTTAAAGTTTGCCTTTGCAGTTTCAAGAAAAAAGCACAAAAACACAGGCTTAGTTTTATCTGTGGTCTTTCATCGCTTGTAATAAAAGCCCAGTGTTACAGATCTAATTTGCATACAGCGTCACGACGGAAACACTGCACGCCTTGCGCGTAAGAGCGATGAGACACTAGGCGAGCGTGTTAGCGTCGCCCGTATTGCTCCCCCTCGCTTCTTAACTTTGGACGCGCAGCTCCAACTAACTCTTAAATGGAATGATGCACGCAAACCGTATATTTATATAATTTTTTCATAACTTGTTTTACAGCGGATTTTTCAGAATTCTTGTCTCGACAAGACGTAAAAAACAATTGTGAGCACCTTCTTGCATTGTTGCTATTCATTGTGTCCGTCATTCTCGGAGCACTGATAGGAGATCCGAAAACCAAAATGCTTTCTTTTTTCCCCATCAGAGAATAATGACGGGGTTCCGACGGGGTTCCACCACACTCTTAAAATTCATCCCGAGTCGGCCTTGTTCCGCTTGCGTTTCCGAGTCCGTTTGCTTACGTCCACGTGCATTGTAGAACGGACCTAATTATCCACTGTACGGACTTGAAGAACGATGATTGAGAAGAGCGCATGCGCAGGAGTGTCGGCCGGCCCACAGAGCAAGTATAGGCTGTTCACGGTAAAGTGAGCACTTTTGAGGTCCTAGTTTCTTTTTTATTTCATCTCTTTCTTGTACTTTAACAACCTTTTAAAAATATATATTGCAATGTAAGTAATAAACACGGTCTACAGATTCCATAGCACTCGGATGATAAAGTCCAAGGCTAAAAAATATTATTTATTTATTTTTATTACAAATGGGAGAGCTTTCAAAAGTGCTCAGTTTACAGTTACTAGCCTATAAGGAGATAAGAGCGGATACTTCCATGTAACGATCTTCTTACTTTAAAGTCTTTCTCAAGGGTGGTGGGTGGGTGGTAGGTGTCTGGATTAATACCAACAGCAAACATCCATTACGAAAAATAATCACCTAGTTTAATAAAACAAAAACAATAGTTTTTCAATGATTGTATTGTAATAAACACGCTTCATTTCAGTAGTTAATAATCGCGTTGTGTTCAATGTGTAATAAAATAGCTTATTTTAAAACTTTTTTTCCGGGTAGCATTTACAGTATGTATGTTTACATCATGCATTATTCTTGAGAGGTTGTAGAGAGAAGTTTTGAAATTTCTTAATTAGAACCTACTTGACTAACACCATTTAGTTGCCGAATGCTGTTTTCGGCAATAATTAAATATATACCTGTGCTGTTTGTGTTAGCTCTGTCTTTGAAATATTTACGTTACCTCCAAATGTGAGCAACAGAATAGAATAAATCTTGCACAAGCAGTGAAAAAAAAAAAAAAATTAAATATTTATAATAATTTTAGTAAGTTATTAAATCAGCACTTGAAATATATGTAAGTTAAATGATTATGTTTGTGATACAAAACACTCATATTTTTGACTCAAAACTGCTCTGTTCCATAAAATCATTAATTCTAGTGGTAAAATGCCTATGGCGGTGTTTCCACAGGCACTATTATGCTGTACACGGTAAAATGAGTACTTTTTAAAGTCTTGCATAAGATCGATTTATATACATGTTGTGTATTCCCCCGCCTTATATAAACCTAACATTGCCATGGGCCTCGTCACTTTATTCATGCGTCGGTCATATGTAACCGTGACATCATAAGAAAAGTAAATATTGTACAATCTGCTAATTTTTACAGTTCGATGCATTAAAAAAAAACAGAAAGCGAGAGAAATAATTTAAATTATTAGAAATGATTACGTAAAGCATTTTATTCGACATTTAAGTATAGAACTATTTTCCTTTTCATTGTTACCAACTTTACTGGGCACATGTCACACATATCGCTCGTAAAAATACATGCAGGTAAAGGCTATTCACGATAAAGTGAGTACTTTTGAAATCAACCTTCGAAAAGAGTCACTGCTCCTACCTGCATATATTTTAACGGGCGCACTGAGTGACATGTACCCAGTAAAGTTGGTAACGATGTAGGGAAAGTAGTTCCATATTTAAACGACGAATAAAAAGTGTGAGGTAACCATCTATAATGATTTTAATTATTTATTTCGCTTCCTTTTTTTCTTTTCTAATTCATCGAAGTGTAAAAATGAGCAGATTTTTGTAAGTTTCCTTTTCTAATAATTTTACAGTTTCACTTGACCGACGTATGAATAAAGTGATGAGTCGCATGGCAACGTTAATTTTACATTAGGCGGAAGAATACACAACGTGCATACAAGTAGATCTTGAGCAGAGCTTTCAAAAGTGCTCATTTGACCGTGAACAGCATATCGGGGCAGTGACTTATTTCTAAGGTTGATTTCAAAAGCGAAGAGCCTTTACTTGAAACGACGCGATTGTAAGCCGTATCCACTGTCGCCCTCTGGGCACGCGAGACGCGCGGATGCCACAGCGTGGGGCTGCAGACAGACACGTGGCGCCTCCCGCGGACGGGACTCACACTGAGAAGCTCGTAGGCGGGCGACACGTGGTATTGACAGCTCGCGTGTCGGATGGCCACGTGCAGCGCTTGAGTGCAGAACACACACACATCCGGCCGACCTTACCTTGCTCACTCGCTCGCTGGGGCAATGTTCCGTACGGCGAGCCAAGGACGACGACTGCGGCTCGGAGAGAGAGACGCCACGTCGCCATGACATATCAAGCTACAGCGCTACCTTCTCACGTTTTGAATCAAACATTTGTGAAACCACCCCATCGTGCTACGAAGCTTGTTGTTATAGCCTGTTCACGGTATGATGAGCACTTTTGAAAGCCCTGCTTAAAAGGACCGCCTGCCTGACGTGACGTGGCACGGAAGAGAGCGAACGCTAAGGGCGACACTGGCACGCACATCAAGTGCCACATCGCCACTATGCGCGAAGCACTAAACTAGTTCCTAGTAGGCAGCCCCCTAAAGGTCTACTTGTATGCATGTTGTGTGCTCTTCCACCTTATGTAAAATTACCATTGCCACGAGCCTCGTCACAGTATTCATGCGTCGGTCATGTGAAACTGTGAAATTATTTGAAAAGTAAATATTTTACATATCTGCTAATTTTCACACTTCGATGCATTAAAAAAAACATAAGATGAAATAATAATTTGAGATATCACAAATGGTTACCTAAAACCATCCATCGTTACCAACTTTACTGGGTCACTCAGTGCGCCAGTTAAAAAATATGCAGGTAGGAGCAGTGACTTTTCTAAGGTTAGTTTCAAAAGTGCTCACTTTATCGTGAACAGCCTTTACTTAGATATGCCATACAACATAAGCGTTTTTTACTTGCCTTAAGGTTCCCGCCTGCCTGCCTGTTTTGAAATGCGTTTAGAACACTCGTTTATTTACGAAACTATTAAACGTGCGTCCGGTGTGCCGGTCGACGCGAAGTATACGTGCGTCAGACGAGTGCTGTTGAGTGCTTTCAAGACGTCACTCACATTATTCAAAGTGCTGTATCTCAAAATATACTCGTCAGGTACACGCACAGCTACTCAATGGCCCGGCATTGAACCTTCCTACACACTTTCCACCAATAAAATAATAGGGTCGCCGCTGAAAGTCCCATAGGTACACGCAGCACGACGAGAACACTGCACGCCAGTTGAGAGCCTTGCGCTTAGCGGCGAGGGCGCACTTGATAAGCGTGGCAATGTAACCCTTATCCCTACCGCACTTCTCGGCCTTGAACGCTGGGTAGGCGGGATTCTTAACATTTAAGTATCTTATTTTCGGTTCAACGTTTTCTTATATTTTATATATAAATTATAATATTTAAATAATAATTAATGCGAAGACAGTCAGAGAGAGAGAGAGAGGAGAGAGAGAGAGAGAGAGAGAGAGAGAGATTGTTTCTAAAGCCTAGTAAGTAGAGCCCCGAGTATTTCGCGGATTGAGTTGACAGCAAACTAGGCTGGACAGTCCTCTATACATGTGAGACATTATAGTTAGCTTATTGTTGCTGTGATCAAGTGAGACCTCTGTACAGGACTGTTAAACACTCACTCACACTACTGCTTATTATTGGCTACAGTTAAACGCGGCGTGACTGAAGAGCTGTCATACAATCACAAGAGTAGGAGAAAAGAACAAGTGTTTGGAATCTAGCTCGCCTCCGAATGAATTCGCGAAACACTCGTGTGTGTGTGCACTAGTAAGAAATAGTCCTCATGCACAGTGCTTTCAAACTGAGTGCGCACGAATGTGGTACGTTGTCCCTTTAGTGTAATTTTCTAGACACGGTTGAGCTTTGCTTGCACGAGGCGGAGGAATATCCTGGAAGTAGAACTTCAGCAGGGCTTGATAAAGTTGGAAGTAACAAGGGGAAGTGAAACGTGAAGGCAAGTCACAAGCCACGTGTGGACTACTTTTGGTGATACAAGATGTCCGGTGGATGTGCCTCCGAATAATATTGAACAGTCGACCTGACTGTCTGGGCTGTCTTCGATTTCCCTTCAGCGTACCCTTGATCACTTCCTTTGTGATGAGGACTTGTTCTCTTCAAGAAGAAGTGTGCTGTGCATTTTGTGAATTACAGTAGCCTTATTTGCACGTACATAGGGGCAGTGAGAAATTTGCAGAAAGATTTCGAGATAAGTGATATGTATTTCAAAACCCTATGTGGTTGTTTTCTCATCTCGATTGGCTGTGTTAACATGTTACTCTCAGTACGCGAATCGCTCTGGTTCACTGCAAAAGTTTTTGAATTCTAATTGGCTCGGTTAAAAACAGAATAGGCTTCCCATACAGACGGCGACCAATAGCAAAGTAAAAGTATCTGTTTGTGCTTAGAGTATTGAAATCTACCAGCTGCTCAGATTTTTTTTGCGAAAGATCGCTGGCTCTGCCCATACATTCATTACATTCAGTCGATCAATTCTTCTACGGACTTTCGTTGATCTGCTTTTCACAAAAAAAAAGCATTAGCAGTTGGCAACTTGGTTAATACATACTTCCAGGTCTACGTGTCAAAATGAATGTAGGCATTCTTTATGGCACGTCACCTACCTGCATGTTTTCCTTAAAATATATTGGCTACTCCATCCGCTGATATAATCTTATTCGCTCAAGAGGTCTCCGAGGCGTGACAGACATATTTCCGGCCAATGGCTGAAGTCGATCAGACGTACAGTAACTTGCAATTCAGTTTGTCCTTAAATAATAAAGTGAATTTTGCAGGTCTCTACATGTATCGTTCAACTTTTAGACATTATCAGTAAGTAATCTTTCCCACAAAAGAGTAATTTTTGAAGGCACAGTTTTCGCATAAATACAAGTAAAAATAATAATTTTACTGTTTTATAAATGTACAAATAATGAAAACCATTTTACGTACAGAAATGAGACAATTCACACTTAAAGAAAATGACAAGCGATACTCCAAGACGACTATAAAATTGCACAAGGAAATGTTTCGCAATTTAAAAATTGCTGAAAACAAGGAAATTCTTGCATAGTTTTTATTTGTAGGTGTCCCTAAATTTATAGAAAATAACTTTTACTAAACATACCTTAAGATGAAATAAGACAAGATCTTTCAGTTGCCTTATTATTATTTTTTTATTTTTCAATTTCCCACAAAAACAGTGAAATTTTCACTTTGATATGCCGTTTGGCAGAAACCATGTGATCTAAAAAAAATAATAATCTGAAGGAAACGCAGGTAATGGATAATGTCTACAAGTTGAGCAATATACGGCACAGATATACGAACAGTAAGATGTGACGTCAGGAAGGCCAGGCAGGAGCCCTTTAGACAGCCAAACCGAACACAGCCATAGACGCATACAAAGTGTCGTATCACTCCAGTTGTTTGTTACTCCTAAGTTTGTGAATCACTACGACATCTTCCACCAAGCAGTGTTTGCACTAGAATATACGGCACAGATATACGAACAGTAAGATGTGACGTCAGGAAGGCCAGGCAGGAGCCCTTTAGACAGCCAAACCGAACACAGCCATAGACGCATACAAAGTCTCTATCACTCCAGTTGTTGTTACTCCTAAGTTTGTGAATCACTACGACATCTTTCACCAAGCAGTGTTTGCACTAGAATATACGGCACAGATATACGAACAGTAAGATGTGACGTCAGGAAGGCCAGGCAGGAGCCCTTTAGACAGCCAAACCGAACACAGCCATAGACGCATACAAAGTGTCGTATCACTCCAGTTGTTTGTTACTCCTAAGTTTGTGAATCACTACGACATCTTTCACCAAGCAGTGTTTGCACTAGAATATACGGCACAGATATACGAACAGTAAGATGTGACGTCAGGAAGGCCAGGCAGGAGCCCTTTAGACAGCCAAACCGAACACAGCCATAGACGCATACAAAGTCTCTATCACTCCAGTTGTTGTTACTCCTAAGTTTGTGAATCACTACGACATCTTTCACCAAGCAGTGTTTGCACTAGAATATACGGCACAGATATACGAACAGTAAGATGTGACGTCAGGAAGGCCAGGCAGGAGCCCTTTAGACAGCCAAACCGAACACAGCCATAGACGCATACAAAGTCTCGTATCACTCCAGTTGTTTGTTACTACTAAGTTTGTGAATCACTACGACATCTTCCACCAAGCAGTGTACTCCTAAGTTTGTGAATCACTACGACATCTTCCACCAAGCAGTGTTTGCACTAGAATATACGGCACAGATATACGAACAGTAAGATGTGACGTCAGGAAGGCCAGGCAGGAGCCCTTTAGACAGCCAAACCGAACACAGCCATAGACGCATACAAAGTCTCGTATCACTCCAGTTGTTGTTACTCCTAAGTTTGTGAATCACTACGACATCTTTCACCAAGCAGTGTTTGCACTAGAATATACGGCACAGATATACGAACAGTAAGATGTGACGTCAGGAAGGCCAGGCAGGAGCCCTTTAGACAGCCAAACCGAACACAGCCATAGACGCATACAAAGTGTCGTATCACTCCAGTTGTTTGTTACTCCTAAGTTTGTGAATCACTACGACATCTTTCACCAAGCAGTGTTTGCACTAGAATATACGGCACAGATATACGAACAGTAAGATGTGACGTCAGGAAGGCCAGGCAGGAGCCCTTTAGACAGCCAAACCGAACACAGCCATAGACGCATACAAAGTCTCTATCACTCCAGTTGTTGTTACTCCTAAGTTTGTGAATCACTACGACATCTTCCACCAAGCAGTGTACTCCTAAGTTTGTGAATCACTACGACATCTTCCACCAAGCAGTATTTGCACTAGAATATACGGCACAGATATACGAACAGTAAGATGTGACGTCAGGAAGGCCAGGCCGTAGCCCTTTAGACAGCCAAACCGAACACAGCCATAGACGCATACAAAGTCTCTATCACTCCAGTTGTTGTTACTCCTAAGTTTGTGAATCACTACGACATCTTCCACCAAGCAGTGTTTGCACTAGAATATACGGCACAGATATACGAACAGTAAGATGTGACGTCAGGAAGGCCAGGCCGTAGCCCTTTAGACAGCCAAACCGAACACAGCCATAGACACATACAAAGTCTCGTATCACTCCAGTTGTTTGTTACTCCTAAGTTTGTGAATCACTACGACATCTTCCACCAAGCAGTGTTTGCACTAGAATATACGGCACAGATATACGAACAGTAAGATGTGACGTCAGGAAGGCCAGGCAGGAGCCCTTTAGACAGCCAAACCGAACACAGCCATAGACGCATACAAAGTCTCGTATCACTCCAGTTGTTTGTTACTCCTAAGTTTGTGAATCACTACGACATCTTCCACCAAGCAGTGTTTGCACTAGAATATACGGCACAGATATACGAACAGTAAGATGTGACGTCAGGAAGGCCAGGCCGTAGCCCTTTAGACAGCCAAACCGAACACAGCCATAGACGCATACAAAGTCTCTATCACTCCAGTTGTTGTTACTCCTAAGTTTGTGAATCACTACGACATCTTCCACCAAGCAGTGTTTGCACTAGAATATACGGCACAGATATACGAACAGTAAGATGTGACGTCAGGAAGGCCAGGCAGGAGCCCTTTAGACAGCCAAACCGAACACAGCCATAGACGCATACAAAGTCTCTATCACTCGAGTTGTTGTTACTCCTAAGTTTGTGAATCACTACGACATCTTCCACCAAGCAGTGTTTGCACTAGAATATACGGCACAGATATACGAACAGTAAGATGTGACGTCAGGAAGGCCAGGCAGGAGCCCTTTAGACAGCCAAACCGAACACAGCCATAGACGCATACAAAGTCTCGTATCACTCCAGTTGTTTGTTACTCCTAAGTTTGTGAATCACTACGACATCTTTCACCAAGCAGTGTTTGCACTAGAATATACGGCACAGATATACGAACAGTAAGATGTGACGTCAGGAAGGCCAGGCAGGAGCCCTTTAGACAGCCAAACCGAACACAGCCATAGACGCTTACAAAGTGTCGTATCACTCCAGTTGTTTGTTACTCCTAAGTTTGTGAATCACTACGACATCTTCCACCAAGCAGTGTTTGCACTAGAATATTTGCAGTTACAGTTACTGTCAGCGGTTGCTGTGAAAAGTGATCGGTTGACCGTGATATTAACTGTCTCCAGTCTGGTCGGGAACATGAACAAAGAGTAGCCATGGCCTTCGAGGCCTTTCCCATCTGCGGAACAGATTGTGCAAAACCACGGGACATGTATTCATACAAGTGTCACTGTAGGCTATTCACGTTCATGTGAGCACTTTTCAAAGCCCTGCTTACGATCTACTTGTATGCACGTTGTGTATTCTTTCGCCGTTAACATTGTCATGAGCCTCATCACTATTCATACATCGGTCAAGGGAAGGTGTGAGATTATTAAAAGTGAATATTTTACGAATCTGTTTTTTTTTTTTTTTTTTTTTTTTTTTTTACACTTCCATGCATTGAAAAAACAGAAAGCGAAATAAATAATTAAATTATCACAAATGGTTACCTGACACTTTATATTCGACGTTAAGATATGGAACTACTTTCCATCGATCGTTACCAACTTAACTGGGCGCGTGTCACTCGGTGCACCCGTTACAATATACCTGTGCAAGTAGGAGCAGTGACTTTTATAATGTTGATTTTATAAGTGCCCACTTTATCGTGAACAGCCTTTGCCTTGTTATTGTTGCCGAAGAATATAGTTTAAATATTTTATTGAAAACCAAACAAAAGTAATTATTCTACACATTTAGGCCTAAACTTTTGCTTTGCTCTCGCTAATTCTCTGACAACGGCAACTTACATTGGGTATAAATAACTGAAAGTGTTCCCGCATCATCTTCTTCAATACTCAACGATCACTGCCGGCCATCTTCTCTTCACAATAGTAGATGCGAATACCTGCGTAGTGTAATAATTAGACTAAAAATTGAGTAAATTTCTAATTATAAGCAACTTTTTCAAGTTTTCTGGAGACATCACTTATCTCTTCAACTTGTATCTCAAAATCAAGCCAATTAAAGCCAAAATCAATCTAATTAAATACAAATCTGCAATCTAAATCTGCAAGTCAAATCAACCACCCAAAAACAATATCACAAAATTTTATGAAATTCTTAAGAGAACTCTATACCATGCATAAATTTTCCATTTTTCATTTATTTTAAGTAATTTTATGCTATAAAAACTTGTTTCTCATTTATTAATTTCAAACTATTTTGATCAAATATTCTTCCATATCGATCTGGTACTGTAATTACCATCTAGAATACAATTAATTTTTTTACCAAGATCTGATTCATAAATTTGAAAATCTGTAGCAGCAAACCATGTATCTTGTTCGATATCTTGTTCATCGCTTGTAATAAAACCCCACTGTTACAGATATAATTTGCACAGTACAGCGTCACGGCGGAAACACTGCACGCCTTGCGCGTAGGAGCGATGAGACACTAGGAGTGCGTGTTAGTGTCGCCCGTATCGCTCCCTCGCTTCTTGACCTTGGACGCGCAACTACATACTACTCTTAAGGCTGTTGGACCCCAAAAAAATAATTATATTGTAATTGTACCAAACATTCTTCACCTTGTACGCATTGTATGTGATGACTTTCTCCTCGGATGAAAAAAGTCTATACTTTATATTTTTTTAATAATTTGAAGTTAAATACAAAATTCTTCTGTTTTGTTGCAGCAATTATAACAAATACTGGATGAAAAAAAAATTATGACATAAACGAATCTTATGGGCTACTGCATGACACATATGTAAATCACCAAATAACAAACCATTTATATATGAAAAAAAAAAAAGTCAAATACAAAGATATTTTCGGAATTTTAATTTTTTTGTATGAACCGTTATTTGGTGATTTATTTCAAGCAGTAGTTCACGACATTAGTTCATGTTGTAATTTTTTTCATCTGCACAACTTAGTATTAATGGCTGCAACAAAACAGAAGAATTTTGTATTTTTAGAAACATACAAAATTCCCGTTGTTATTTGGGGACACGTTAAACTTTGAACACTTTTACCTTTGCAATACTTTTTGCATTGGACCGTACTTTATTAGACACGCCCTGGGTAACTCTGCGCCAATACGTTAACACTCCACTATTGCGAGCCCCAATCACGTGCCGTTCAGTCAGAAAGGGCGTCACTAGACAACTATGCAGCAGCCAATGGAGATACAACGTCGGCTCCAGCATATACAGTACTGTGAAGCTTAGTCTGATGCCAAATTATCACGAGAATTTTGCAGGCCCCTATGTATTTGGCATCAAACAATTAAAAAAATGTAAAGTGAATAAAAATTTTATTTGGGGAAATTGTCTTCACATTTAATGCATACGAGTTGAACAACGTTTGGTACAATTGTACAATAATTAAAGGCCACCGAACGGTGTGCAGAGCTCCAACAGAAAAGTTTTTTTATCAAAAAACCTCCCAACGTGTCCATGATAAGAATTTAATAAACGTTACGTGCTTGTGTACGTTTTCCAGTTGCCACATTTCTCTCTAAAGCTTGTTTCTGTGAGATAGTGAAAATGGCTCAAACGGGTGTTTTCACTGTCATTTTTAGGTACGAAAATCCCAATAAAAAACCATTAAAAAAAAGGAATAGTGACATACATCAAACCTTTATTTTTATGATTGCGTCATGAAATGGATAGGGTCTCCGCTGAAAGTCTCATAGAGGCGCGTTATCGAAGGTAAGACTGCACGCCAGTTCAGTTCTCTGCGCGTAGAGGCGATGAGAGAGTTGATGCGCATGTCTCGGTCGCCCCTAGCGCCCCCACACTTCTAGGCCTCAGACGTGAAGCATTGCTTCAACCAGGCGGCCATTTTAACCCTTTCAGACCCACTTTAATTTACGGTCGCAGGTGTTCCAAACAAAACATTCTATGTTACGTGCTGTACTTAAGTCGATACAACACTTGTTTGGTTGTCACAGGCAATGAGCTGTAGGCTATTTGTTCGGCCACTGTAATTTGAACCAATTATGAACGAGACCAGTAAGACGGTTGGCTAATCGTTTACACACAGGTGATGTCATTGGTCGTTGTGCTTCGCAGTGTGTAGTGCAGACCAGAAATTACTTACATGTGCGTAATGTACACAATTGAGTACACTAGGTCTGAATGGGTTTAAGACCAGCGATGCACGAAAGCAGTGTATTCACCCGATTTTTGTTGTAACTTGTTTTCCAGAGGGTTTATCAAATTTTTTGGCTCGACAAGACGTAAATATTAATTTTTTACCACTTCTTGCATTGTTAAATATCCACAGCCTTTATTATTATGTGAGCACTGATGGAAGATGATAAAAAAGATAATCTTTCTTATAGTCTGTTCACGGTAAAGTGAGCACTTTCGAGGCCCTAGTCACTTTTTTATTTGTCATTTTTTATCCTTTAACCATCTTTTTAAAATGAAAATTGCCATGTAAGTAATAAACACAGTGTGTATATTCCACTGCACTCGGAGGTTAACGTCTAAGGCTAAATTTAAATATTTATATAGACCATTATTCCAAATGAGAAGACTTCCAAAAGTGCTCACTTTACCGTGAATAGCCTATACCTTCCATTAGTGCTCCGATAGTAGTAAAGATAGTGAATATCTATCAATGTAAGAAGGTGTTCGAAATTATTCTTTATATCTTGTCGTACCAAAAATTTCGAAAAAAATTTTTTTCTGAACAACAAATTTTGACCAAAATTAAGGCAAATACACGGCTTTCGTAAACCATTGGCCTTAACGGGGTCGTAATAAAAGTTTATGGGGGTTTCGTGCGTCTAATGCCTGGTTGCACCAACATCATCCCCGATCCGAGACCTAATGATCGTAGTTCCGAACCAGGATACAGTTGGATTTTGGTCCCAATGTAAAATTGTTACACCAACGAAATGTCATGATTATGGATCTCCGATTCGTCGATCTTCGTTCCAAAGTGAGAGATCGAGATTAAGTATGAGACAAATTTTGCTATTGGTTCGTAATATATGACGTCATGGAAGTTGTATTTCTCACTATAGATAGAACTACATGTGCGATATTTTATCTGTTTTAAGTGAAATATTGCTGTACGAATTTTACTGAATAATATTCAAGTGCATATAATGTTGTTTAAATTTTCCAAGAAAACAATCGAACGTAGTTCTATCTGTTGGCGTATTTTCAAACTACATTTGTCGACGATGGCTGCTGATCTCGGATCGAGATTTCGAACCGCCGATTTCGGCGGTTCGAAATGAATTTCATCTCGATATCCAGTCCAGCTCTGAACTCGAAAGGTGCAACAGTTATCTGTGTCGATCTTAGTTCCAATCTCGGGTCGAGTTTCGAACCACGATGATGCAACCGGCCATCAGTTGGCCTGCAGCTTGTCAGGGGCGCCACCACGCAACGCGCCACGCCGCGCCGCGTCAACATCTCGTGGATGACGTAAGCAAATACACTAGAAACCAATACCAGTTAGCATGAAGATTTCTGTGAGAAAATCCGGCAGTGTTGTCATCTGTACCCAGCAGATAGCAGCACCCCTGCTGAATATTTACTACATTCAGTTGATAACAAGACGATATAGGCTGTTCACGGTAAAGTGAGCACTTTTGAAAGGTATTTATTTTGGAATAATGTTCCATAAATCTATTTTATTTTAGCCTAACTTCCGAGTGCGGTGGAATATACATATTGTGTTTATTAATCTCATGGCAATATTTTTTTTTTTTTAACATGGTTATAAAAATTAATTCTATCGTTAGCAACATCATTCACAATGCGCCGTCGTGTTCTTGTGAGGTCATGTTAAGCACTATCAGAATAAAGACTGCACATCCATACGAGTTTTGTTCTGAATAACAAAGAAATTTCAAATTAAATTTATCCGAGCATAGTCTACAAAGTGTCAATAATTTGAATTATTTCCATAAATCCATGATAGCGGGTGTTCATCTCCCATAGCCTCAGTCGTAGGCAAGGCGAACCGGGTTCATTCCCCGGCTGCGTCGGCCCTGGATTTTCGCATGTGGGAATCGTAACGGACGATGCCGCTGGTCTGTGGGTTTTCTCGGGGACCTCCCGTTTGCCACGCCCTCGCATTACGGCGCTGATCCATTCTCACCTCGTTGCACCCTCATCGGCTCTCAAGACTTGGATGTTAAGAACCGCCCAAATCTCTCCACTCGCTCACTCAAGGCTCCCGCCGACCTGTTAGCCTATAGGCTGTTCACGGTAAAATGAGCACTTTTGAAAGCCCTGCTTAAGAAAGCACTGCTCACGTTGTGTGTTCTTCCGTCTTATGTAAAATTATCATTGCCATAGGCCTCATCACTTTATTCATGCGTCGGTCAAGTGAAACTGTGAAATTATTAGGAAAGCAAAATATTTAACATTTCTGCTCATGTTTACACTTTGGTAAAAAATAAATAAATTAATTAATTAATAAAAAAAAAAAAAATTGAGTTATCGCAAATGGTTACCTAACACTTTTTATTCGACGTTAATATATGGCACTACTTTCCATCCATGGTTACCAACTTTACTGGGTGCATGCTACTCAGTGCACCCGTTAAAATATACGCGGGCAGGGGCAGTGACTGTTTACTAAGGTTCATTTCAAAAGTGCTCTCTTTATCGTGAACAGCCGTCAGTGTATTTGACGTAAGTGACAAGGCAGTGATCGCCAGCCGCCCTCCGCCCAAAATTAGAAAAGTTGTATAATGGTTGATGTAGGGGGGAGGGAGCGGGACGAATCGCTGGCGGCGAGTTTTTAGCGCGACGACTCGGTTGCCTTGCTGTAGTTTCTTGTTCGCGGAGTCAAGAAACCCTGTTAGCCTTGATTTCTGCGAGGCTGGAAGGTCGCGTCACGCGACCACTGGACCACAGTGGCTCTTATTTATAGCGAGTCCGCGGTCAATGCGCCTTCCTAGTTAACTCATTGCAAGCAACTCTGACTGTAATTAAAGGCTGTTCACGATAAAGGGAGAACTTTGGGAAATCAATCTGAGAAAAAAACCACTGCCCCTTCCTACGTGTATTTTAACGGGCGCACTGAGTGACATGCGTCCAGTAAAGTTGGTAACGATGGATGGAAAGTAGTTCCTTATCTTACCGTCAAATAAAAAGTGTGAGGTAATCATTTGTGATATATATCACAAATTATTACCTTACACTTTATATATATCACAAATGATTACCTTACACTTTATATATATTACTGCTTCTAAATGTAAAAATCGCCAGATTTTTTAAATAATTGTTTTTCTCATAATTTCAGAATTTCCCTTGAACGACGCATGAATAAAGGAACGAAGCCCATGACAATGATAATTTTACGTATGGCGGAAGACTACACAAGTAGATCTTAAACAGGGCTTTCAAAAGTGCTCATTTTACCGTGAACAGTGTAATACTTCAAAAACCATGGAATACTTCAACATAATTTTTTTTTTTTCAGGAGAGAAACGAAAGTCGATTTTTTGTTGCTCATACATAAATTTGGTTATTGCAGCATAAATATGGTCGTTGGCAAGGTTCAAAGTTAGCAGAAATCTCTGCAGGTAACCACCTGGTTAGGATTTATTTTCTTGTGTGAAACAGTGTTTCAAACAATAGAAACGATACTGTACCGTTTATGAACATATTTTTGTATTAAAACACTATGGCCACGGGTTTGAATCCTGAGGAAGCAGATCAGACGTGAATGTTGTTCACGCTAGTTTCCATCGTCGGCGCAATGCTCCCTTTGCGTGACATAGCGCGGCGTTTGAAGTTTCATACTAGGAAGCCCTGCGGCCGAT
Organism: Dryococelus australis; assembly: GCA_029891345.1. Taxonomy (NCBI): domain Eukaryota; kingdom Metazoa; phylum Arthropoda; class Insecta; order Phasmatodea; family Phasmatidae; genus Dryococelus; species Dryococelus australis. Next base: position 146,988,840 of record CM057000.1, read on the forward strand.
CTACTTCACTTCTCATTTTGTAACCATTCGCCGCATGGGAAAATAGCATCGCTATGGCCCTTGTCGCTCAATCCGTGCGCCATTTGTGCAAAACAGTGGGATCGTTATGTAGATGTCATGCTTGCATTCACATTCATACTAAGACGAGAAATTTCAACTCCGACTGCTGTAACTTCAAGAGTTACATTTGCAATACGACGTCAAGTGTTAAGAAACAGGTATAGCTTATTCACGGTAAAATGAGCACTTTTGAAAATCCTACTTAAGATCTGCTTGTCAGCACACTGTGTAACCTTCCGCCGAACGTACTTACCGTGGACCTGATCACTTGATTCATTCGTAAGTCAAGTGAAACTGTAAAATGATTATATAAGTAAATATTTTACAAATTTGCTAATCCGTACATTTATATGTATTTTTAAATTTCAGATAAAAAAAATAAGAAGTTTAAGTATTACCAAATGTTCACCGAGCACTTTAAGTTCAACGTTGAGATATGGAACTACTTTCCTTCCGTCATTACCAACTTCACTGGCTGCATGCCTCTATGTGTGCCTGGTAGAAATACACGTGGTAAAGTGAGCACTTTTGAAGCCCTAGTTACATTTTCCTTTCACCCGATTTATATTCTTCCGCCACTTGTTAAATTAAAACTTTCCATGTGAGTAGTAAACACAGTGTGTGCATTCGCCATACCCAAAACCAAAAGTCCGAGGTCACAATAACATGTATTTATTGGTAATTAAGTCTGATGAAAAATCTTCAAAACGTGCTCACTATACAGTGAACAGCCTATAGTGAAAGTGCCACATTCATACATCAAGGACGGCTATGAACAGAAATGTTTTCTGTAAAATCGTTGTTTGCGCGTAAATGCGTATATCGGTAAATAAAAGTTCTGGAAATACGAATTTTTGCCAGAAAGGATATTTAAAAAAAATTATTTTTTACGTCCTTGTCGTTTTACTTTTGTCATATTAACTGCATTAATGAAGAAAAAAATTCGTGAAAATTGTCAAATATATCACTTTTAAAGTTTGCCTATGCAGTTTCCTTAAGCGGCAACAGAAAAATACAACGATACGGGCGTAGTTCAATATGTGGTCTTTCATCGCGTGTAATAAAACTCCACTGTTAGAGATATAATTAGCACAGTACAGCGTTACGGCGATAATACAGCACGCCTTGCGCGTAGGAGCGATGAGGCACTAGGCGTGCGTGTTAGTACGCACTTTATCGTTAACATTCTTTACTAGAGGCTGTTCACGATAAAGTGAGCACATATGAAATCAACCTTACAAAAAAGTTACTGCCCCTACCCGCATATATTTTGAAGGGCGTACTGAGTGGCATGCGATCATTGAAGTTGGTAACGATAGATAGAAAATAGTTCCATAACTTAACGTAGAATAAAAAGTTTTAGGTAATAATTTTTGATAGCTTAAATTATTCATTTCGCTTTCTGTTTTTTATTTTTTTTATTTAATGCATCGAAGTTTAAAAATGACCAGATTTGTAAAATATTTTCTTTTATTATTATTACTCAGTTTCATTTGACCGACGCATGAATAAACTGATGAGACCTATGACAATGTTAATTTTACATAAGGCGGAGGAACACACAACGTTCATACAAGTATATCTTAAGCAGGGCTTTTAAAAGTTCTAATTTTACCGTGAACAGCATATAGAAGAAGTATAGTCGAGCAATATGGCATACATGTTTAGCAACATTATGCAAAACAACGTCGATGTCTAAAATAAAATACAAAATCGATGATGCGGGTTGTGGGGAAAATTCCGTAGATCCAAAATGGCGGGTACTCATTTCCCTTAGCCTCGACCGTAGGCAAGACCCGGTTCGGGTTCAATCCCCGGTGGGGTTGCTCGCGGATTTTAGCAAAGTGGGAATCGTGGCGGACGATGCCGCTGGTCGGCGGGTATTCTCGGGGATCTCCCATTTTCCCGCCGCCCCTTGCATTCCGGCGCTGCTCCACTTCTCACCTCGTTTAACACCCTCATCGGCTCTCGAGACTTCGTTATTAAGAGCCGCCCAAATCTTTCAACTCAACTAAAGTTAACCCTTTGTAGACTACGCTCGAGTGTAGCTCCAGATAAGCTAATTTGAAAATTTCTTTGTTGTTCAGAACAAAACTCTCATGGATGTGCAGTCTTTGTTCGGCTAGTGTCTAACATGACCTCACAATAACATCCATGGCGCAGTAACAATGATATTGTTAACACTTTGAGGTCGGCACACTTATACCAGCTTCAAAGTCAAGCTAGACGTTAGTCGCCTATATCCATACCGCCGCAGGGACACCGTGTTATAGTGGTCTCCATGTCACTTAACGCCATTCTATTGGTCGAACCAACACCAGTTATCCCAACCAATGGAGTGCCGAGTTTACCATTTTTAAACCATATGTTCTCTCGTATGTAACAGGATGTATGTACATCCCATCATGTTGGTTTCCGTAACCATACAAACATTTGCCGTTCATTTACGTAATTCGTTGTTGATATTGTATTAGTTCATATTTAAAATCCTTAGGAAATAGGGAATTGGTGTAAGTATACCGGGATCAGTTTTGGTTTTTATGTGGAATGAAATGTTCAAACAAGTTTTCCCCGGACTACACTCGAGTATAGTCCTCAAAGTGGTAACGATAGAATTTCTGTTTTTATAGCCACTCAAGGGAACATGATTGATTGTAAATCCTTTTAAACGCTATAGCGGCATTCGATTGGGTCAATATCAGCTCTGCTCTCCATTGGTTGATAACGAAAGTTGTAAAAGACCACCATGGACCAAAAAGGTCGATGGTGAGTTCTAATAAAGACACCAACAGAACCTGAATTCTTACATTAGTGGATGTAGGTGACTCACTTCTAATTTGTTTTAAGTGGCAGTAAATGTGTGCAGACCTCAATGTCTTAATTCCACTCAAGATAGGAACAAATCAAGTTTTCTTATTCCTATAGGAGAGTTTGACGTAGGGACGACTCCCACCGCTAGTTGCGCTGTGTTACAAAGAGGTCACTTTTAATTATACTTTCAAGTTGCATGAATAATAAAAGAGAAAGAATTTACTTAGTTACGAAGTTATTTTATTTTTGATTTATGATTATTGTAATTACTTTGTATTTCAACGTATAAAACAGAGGAAATCCAGAACACAAGCGACACTAGCGCTTACCTGGTGGCGAAAAATGTTAGTTGCCGAACACAAAGTATTGAGCTTCCCAGCATGAGTAAAGGCTATTCACGATAAAATTAGCATTTTAGAAATAAACCTTAGAATAAAGTAACTCCCCCTGCGTGCATATACTTCAACGAGCGCACTGAGTGACATTCGCCCAGTAAAACTGGTTACGATGGATGGAAAGTAGTACCATATCTTAACGTCGAATGAAAAGTGTTAGGTAACCATTTGTGATCATTTAAATTTATTACTTTCCTTTCTGCTTTTTTTTTTTATGCATTGTAGTTTAAAAATGAGCAGATATGTAATATATTTACTTTTATAATAAGTTCAGAATTTCACTTGACCGACACATGAATAAGTAGGGGTAATGAAATTTTGCGAAAAGATTTCAAGCTATGTTAAATTTCAAAACACTATAGGGTCGTTTAAGTATCTCGATTGGCTGAACCTCTTTTTGATACGTGTTAACTGTCTGCACACGAATCACGTAGGAGCCGTGCCGATGTTGCCGAATTCTGAGTGGCCCGGTCAAATATGAAAACGCCTTCTCAAGCAGACAGTAACCAATGGCAATAGACCAACTGCTGTTGGCTGCTTATAGTATTGAAGTCTACCGTGTACTCATATTTTTTTCACGAAAAATCACTAGCTCTAAGAATGAGGTGATGAGGCCCATGGCAATGTTAATTTTACATAAGGCGGAGGAATACACAACGTGTATACAAGTATATCTAGGGATAGGAAATTTTCGTGAGTTCAATGATCTGTAGGCTAGACTCCATAATCCTGTGTATACTCGAGCTTCAGTTGTTTGTTCATTGGCTGCTACCCCAGAGAGTAGCCTGTGTTACCCCACACCTGGTGGTTTGGGATTAGCTACTTGTTTCCTTACAAGTCTACTATTGGCTCAGAGTCGTCTAGGGCGTGTCTTATAAAGTACGATCCAACTGCAAACTCAACTTCAGTGTACACGTGTTGGACGTCTACCTTGTCCTGAAATGAACTCGCGAAATGTTCTTATCCCTAAGTATATCTTAAGCAGGACTTTCAAAAGTGCTCATTTCACCGTGAGCTACTATAAGCAACTCAACAGTAAGTGTGGGTAGATGAGTGGAGCAAGGGGGTTGGGGGAGGGGCAGGCAAGCTGGTGTACAGTTGCCAATTGGCAGGGTTATGATGCAGTGGGTAAGCTGGGAGACTGGTAGGAACGTCCTTCAGCCAGCGTCTCGTCTCGTCTCGTCTGGTCGACTTAACACGCGTCTCGTGGCGGTAGTTTCATTCATCAGCCGCCCTCATTACAGCCACGCCTTCTCCATCACTCAGGCCCTCAGCGCAGCGACGAGCCCCTCTCCACCCTGCTGAGTCTACAACACGCTCAACATTTCAATACATAGCCTTGGCTGTTCACGGCCAACTGAGCACAATTTTAACACATTGAGGTCTGCGCACATTTACTGGAACTTACGATAAATTAGAAGTGAGTCACCTATATCCACTACTGGAAGAACACTGGATCTGTTGGTGTCTGTGTTAGAACTCACCATCGTCCTATTGGTCCATACCACACCGGACACTGCCCTGTACTTTACAGCGTTCATTATTGGCCGGTCATCAACCAATGGGGAGCCGAGCTGATATTGACCCTATCAAATGTCCTTTATCGTATAAAAGGTTTTACAATCAATCATGTCTCTTTGAGTGGTTATAAAAAGAAATTCTGTCGTCAGCAATATCATTGTTACTGCGGTGTGGATGTTCTTGTGAGGTGATGTTAGACACTAGCCGAACAAAGACTGCACATCCATGAGAGTTTTGTTCTGAACAACAAAGAAATTTTCAAATTGGCTTTGCTCGACCTACACTTGAGCAAATTCTACAAAGTGTTAACCCTGCTTAAGGTTGAAGTAAAGCAACTGCACCCGACTATTAAAAATTTAGAACCCATTAAAAAATTAGTACAGACACCATAAGATTTGTCAGAAAAGTGTGATTTACGCTGCACGTGAAAGAAGAATGTATATGTTTTGCAAAATCATAACAATTCTTATTAAAATATACTTTTTAAAAGCAAAAAAATTAATCGATTTATAGAGTCCGTATTTTTAACAAAATTTAAGCGCATTTCCATTCTGGGTGCTTCGGAAAGCAGATTTTTCAAAGAAATCTTCAAGAAAGATTGTCATACTGTGATCATGTGTAATAGAATCATAGTAATAATGTATCATATCAATTTTATAATTAACTTTATTCACGCCAGTTTCAGCCGTAAAGGTTTCTAACAGATGGACGCACATAAAATTATTTATCAAAATTATTTCCTACATTATTATTACGATTTTCTTACAAACGATCATAATAGACATTATGACGATATTCCATGACGAAGATTTTCTTGCAAATTCTGCTTTCTGAAGCATTCAGAATGGAAATGCTCTTCAATTTGGTTAAAAATTCAGACTCTTATAATCGATTACTTTTTTACATTTAAAAAGAAATATATTTAGTAAAATATTTTATAATGTTGCAAATATATATATATATATATATATATATATATATATATATATATATATATATATATATACATTCTTCTTTCATATACAGCATAAATCGCACTTTTCTGACAATTTGTATGGTGTGTGTACTATTTGTTTTGATGAGTTCTTCGTGTTGTATAGTCGGGTGCAGTGCTCCATAGGCAGTTGCTTTACTTCAACCTTAAGGCCCTCACCTAGCGAATACCGCAGGAGCGATAAAGGCGACTCTGCCACGATCATCAAGTGCGCCATCGCAACTAAGCACAAGGCTCTGAACAGGCGGGCAGTGTCCCAGTCGCACTGCCTGTACCTACGAGAACTTCAGCGGCGATCCTGTTGTTTTATTGGTGTAAAGTCTGCACCAAGTTTCAACGCAGGGCCCTTGAGTTCTCATGTACGTATCTGACGCGTGTATTTTGAAATACGGTGCTTTGAAATAGCAGCTCTTAATTCAAGTGCTCTGAATTTTTGTGACTAATATGCGTTACCTGCTGAAAGCACACAACAGCCCTCGTCTAAAGTAGATCGTCACATTCGACGCACGTTTAATAGGTTTGTTGATAAATGATGTTCACGATAAAGTGAGCACTTTTGACACCCTGCATAAGATCTACTTGTATGTACGTTGTGTATTCTTCCGCCTTACGCAAACTTTACCGTGCCACGTACCTCATCACTTTATTCATGCGTCTGTCAAGTGAATCAGTGAAATTAATAGAAAAGTAAATATTTTACAATTCTGGTTATTTTTACACTTCCGATGCATTCAAAAAACAGAAAATTAAAGAAATAATTTAAGTTATCACAAATGGTTATCTAACACTTTTTATTCGACGTTAAATATGGAACTACTTTCCATCCATCGTTACCAAATTTACTGGGCTCATGTCACTCCGTGCGCCCGTTGAAATATATGCAGGCAGAGGCAGTGACATTTTTCTAAGGTTGATTTCAAAAGTGCTCACTTTATCGTGAACAGCTTTTAAACGTATATTTCAAACGACTTTCAAGGCAGTTCAAGTAAAGGCTGTTCACGATAAAGTGAGCACTTTTGAAATGAACTTGAGGAAAAAGTCACTGCACTTGCCTGCATATATTTTAACGGGTGCACTGAGTAGCATGCACCCAGTAAAGTTGGTAACGATGGATGGAAAGTAGTTCCATATATTAACGTCGAATAAAAAGTGTTAGGTAACCATTTGCGATAACTCAAATTATTTCTTTCGTTTTCTGTTTGTTTTTTTTTTTTTACTGCACCAAAGTGTAAACATGAGCAGAAATGTTAAATATCTACTTTCTTAATAATTTCACAGTTTCACTTGACCGACGCATGAATAAAGTGATGAGGCCTATGGCAATGATAATTTTACATAAGACGGAAGAACACACAACGTGAGCAGTGCTTTCTTAAGCAGGGCTTTCAAAAGTGCTCATTTTACCGTGAACAGCCTATAGGCTAACAGGTCGGCGGGAGCCTTGAGCGAGCGAGTGATGAGATTTGGGCGGTTCTTAACATCGAAGTCTTGAGAGCCGATGAGGGTGCAGCGAGGTGAGAATGGATCAGCGCCGTAATGCGAGGGCGTGGCAAACGGGAGGTCCCCGAGAAAACCCACAGACCAGCGGCATCGTCCGTTACGATTCCCACATGCGAAAATCCAGGGCCGACGCAGCCAGGGAATGAACCCGGTTCACCTTGCCTACGGCTGAGGCTATGGGAGATGAACACCCGCCATCATGGATTTATGGAAATAATTCAAATTATTAACACTTTGTAGACTATGCTCGAGTGTAGCTCGAGTAAAGCTAATTTGAAAATTCCTTTGTTGTTCAGAACAAAACTCGTATGGATGTGCAGTCTTTATTCTGCTAGTGCCTAACATGACCTCACAAGAACACGACAGCGCATTGTCAATGATGTTGCTAACGATAGAATTAATTTTTATAGCCACCCAAAGGGACATGATTTATTGTAATTCATTTTATACGATAAAGGACACTTGATTGGATCAATATCAGCTCTGCTCTCCATTGGTTGATGACATTCCAATAACAAACGCTGTAAAATACAGTATAGTGTCCGGTGTGTTACGGACCAATAGGACGATGGTGAGTTCTAACACAGACACCAACAGAACCGGTGTTCTTGTAGTAGTGGATATATGTGACTAACTACTAATTTGTCTTAAGCGCCAGTAAATGTGTGCAGACCTCAATGTGTTAAAACTTCGAAAGTTTTAACTTCGATGAAAAAACTAAACGTGATAGATACGTCACTGTTCGTACAGATGTAGCAATAAACACTCATTGGATTACGATTTTTGCTAAAATATATATATATATATATTATTTACACACTACACGAAAGTTGAAAGCGCGGATTTTTATGCCACGTATATTTCAAACACTATAGTAACGATTCATATTTTTTTTCCCCCTTCAAAACACGCTACTGTTTGTAATTCGCAACCTCTTGAACGCGTTTATTTTAATTCACTAATATCACTTTTTTTCCGTCACTGACGTAAAATAATTTATTTGCAGTATCATTAAGTAAAATCAACACTTTCGCGCGTTTCCCGAAACCAACAAACTTAAGCTCAGAAAAGTAAATTAGATTTGTGTCGCTTCATGGCGGACGGCGGTTAAGGAAAATGGCGGAAAGGGCCGTGTTACGTAGCTGTAAAGCCGTGCCGATAATATTACAGTTCGCTCAAGAAAACGCAGTTAAATATGCTTAAAGAAAGCAAATAAAAAATAATTAACAATATATAAAATATTCCGACAGAACAGAACAGAACATATCGAAATGGCACCAGTATCCAGCTGAAGGCCATAACTAGTCTTAGTTACTAGAATTTAAAATAAATTAGGGAAATACTAGAAACATAAGATTTGTCGCGTTATAAAAATTAAAAACAAGTTCAATTTTAAAAGTACAGGGGCTTAAAATTATATTTTGATATAATCTAAAAGAAAAAAAAAAGGTCACGTTATATTTAGAAATGTCAAAAGTTAAAATTCCTCTGCCTCCACCCTTGAACCCTCACCCCGCCATTCGCTCCGGAGACAGAGGGGCTGATAGTTGTCGTTTACGTGAGGTGTCCGTCGTGTGTTTGATGTCTGTGTCTGTGTCAGTGTAATGTTGTTTGTGTAGGGTGTTGTACAGTGTATGTGTTGTTCCTCTTTGTGTGTATCTGTAATATTGGTGTCTTTGTGAGTCGGACGACATCAATATACGATATTATGGTATTGGTTATAATTATATGTGATGTATTATTACTGAGGGCTCAAGTGGAACATTTATTAATTTAGTTTCGGAAATTATACTAATGACAAATGTTAGATTGGTAGGTATTAATTTGATTAGTGATTACATTTCAATAAGGAAAATAATTCTAGTAACCACTCCCAAGTGAACAAAAAATATTCCGACAACACCAGCAAGATGCTATATAAATACGATGAGAAAAGGCACACGTGCAAAGGCATACGCCGGGCTGGAAACTGGAAACATGGCTAGTCATTGGCTAGAAACGTTTGCTGTTCGTAAGTGTCGACGTGCTACGTCATCATTGCTAAACATGTTTTTAAAGTCAATTCACTAAAAGCCAAAAAAAATGAAATATTGTTTTAAAACATATAAATTTAAACCATACATTTTGTAAGTATTACAACTTTTATTTCTGAGTACTATTAACTTCCAAGGCCGTCATCAAAATCGCCATCTTACCAGCACATCCCGCTGCAATTCGTCAGCTGATACAATACTTCGCAAAAGGGAAAATTTACTGTTTACATATTGTGTAGGTTGGTCACATTGTCAATTTTTACCCCGCTCGTATGAAATGGACCCTGACAGCATAGCCCTGACAAGCATGACACGACAGCCCGACACGACATTTAAAACTAAGCAGCCAATGAAATACAATATAGATCTGACGTAACACCGACAGATTCTGTCGTCCGACCAACAATTTTGGATTAGAAATTGTTCATGTTTTCGTCGTGTCATGCGGCACGACACACAGGGTGTACAACTTTGCAAAATGCAAATATGCAGTTGAAAAGGGAAAAAAATATGAAAATTACTGGACTTAACTATTTAAATTAATAAATCTACCTTTGTATGCATCATCGAAAACACTTTGTCACAATCGTGTATTTCAAATTTCCCGTCTGCCCACCGCCTTTGAAACTAGCGTGGTTAATCCGCGCCTTTTAGATGGTACCGAAAAATTCTTCTCTTCCTGTCGCGTCAGTAAACTGTCGGGCTGTAAATTTGAGCGGTGGCATTGAAAATATAAATATAGTTTCATGGTTGCGATTTTTGTCTTGTCGTGCTGTGTTTGTCGGGACTATGTGACTCCTCTGCGATTTCAAGTATAGACTGCTTACGGTAAAATTAGCACTTTTGAAAGCCCTGCTTAAGATCTACTTGTATACACGTTGTGTATTCTTCCGCCCTATGTAAAATTAACATTACCATAGGACTCATCACTTATTCATGCATCGGTCAAGTGCAACTGTGCACATATTATCAATCTGCTGATCTTTACACTTCAGAGCATTAAATAAAACAGAAAGCGAAAAAAATAATTTCAGTTGCCAGAAATGATAACCTAACACTTTTAAATCGATGTTAAGACATGGAACTACTTTCCCTCCATCGTTGCCAACTTTACTAGGCACATATCATTCAGTGCGCCCCATTATAATATATACGTGTAGGAGCAGTGGATTTCTTCTAAGGTTAATTTCAAAAGTGCTCACTGTATCGTGAACAGCCTTTGCCATCTGGAAGGGCTACTCATGGACGGGTTGGCAACACTGCTGGGGTGTGTAGCGACCAGAAGAGACAAAGGCGGGAAACTGCGGCCGGAAACTGCTGACCTCCTCGGCTCGCTCCGCCAGTCATCCTGCGGTCTGTGTCTCCCGCCGCCTCTGGTCACAGGCGCTCGTACAGCAGCCTCAAGTATCGATACCGGCATCGAACCTTGGTACGATACATGCAAAGTATCGACTTGAAAGTACTCTGAAATTTTTTCCCCTCTAGACAGTGTATTGCACACAAATAAATCCCATTTTTCCAATCGAAACAAGAATTTGGCTTGTCACCAACGGAAAAATTTTACAGTAAATTATTATTTCATTACAATAATTTCTAATTGCTCCGCATCTACCAATAGAGGAGAAAAAATGCCACTCAATTACACGTTCGTGACACAGTTAAATCGCCGATTTTTGAACAATAATTAATAATTAACAGTTTATGCAACCTCAAACTTCAATGACTATTGCCGTAGTGACACAACACGCCAATCCAGACGTTAATTGGTAGGAATAAAAATGAATAAAAAAAAACCTTTTCGTGAATCTAATTGTGCGTTCTAAACCGTATTTATTGTGGTGTGTAAGCCACCACAAAGCCCCTCGTAAGGGCGCAAAAATTATTCTCTAGTATTCTGTCTGTAATAGATTAATTAATTGTACTGGATTTACATTTGTGTTCACGTGTATGGTCCCACATAAGAATGCCTAAATATATCTGTAGTGTGTGTACTCAGGTGGGAGACAATGGGCAACAACACAGTACAAATATTCCGTTTTAATTTCAATTGCAGCTAAGTGTAACTTGACAAGCATGGAGCTCTGTCCTGCCTGGCCCGAAGCTCGGCAGGCGGAAGATACCTCTTACCATTCGAATACCACTCGTAGATCTGGCCCGCTGCATCGTACACTATTAGTGTACATAGACAACTCAGATAAACTTAGCCTATATTTAGTAACAACTGGTAGGTAATTAGTAAGCTTGGAGGAACGCAGGGATAACAAACTGAAATGACGTAGCCCACCACCAAGCCACGTTAGTTTAAGTCCAGTATTTATTGATAAATTCTTTTAATCCTTACTTATTTCATAATTACTTCTTGACTATCTACTATGAAAAATCCTAGTGGCAATTTGCAAGAACTAATAAAGACACATAACACTCCTAAAATACGTAAAAGTGGCTGTGCCTGGCATGGCAAAATCCCTGGGATACGTAGCTTCACTAGCTTAAGTTTTAAACACTAAAATATCTCATTTAAGTTAATGTTACTCTGCGGTAAATATAAAAAAATAATCAGTTTCTTCAAGCGAAAATAAAATGTGCCCAGCTCAGTGTGAGCGAAATTCCTCTCAGTTTTACCGCAGCTTCTAGAACATTCATGGCTGACGCATCATATGGCACCTTAGAAATATACTAGGACGGACTTGCCCGTTTGCAGAAAACGTGCAGTCCTCGTGGCTCTCGTAGGTGCAGATTCTCACCATCGGTGCAAACAAAAGTAAATTAACCTGCGCAGGTCTCGCAGACAGTAGGGATTAGGTAGGGTGCGTCATTGACATGGAGCTACTGCTCGTAAACGTTCGTGGCCTAGCTTCTATCTGCTAACTTTTTTAACGCTAGCAAAAGGCACTCTCTAATGCTGGAAACACTTCAATTACGTAACATCACAAAGTAGAAGCTAAAACACCCTAACAAACTGGTTCAAATCCTACTCTGCACCCACGTACAGGTGAGAGTTCTATTACTAAATGCTGTTCACGATAAAGTGAGCACTTTTGAAAGCAACCTTAAAAATAAGTCACTGTTCCTAAATGCATATATTTTAACGGGCGGACATTAGCCTAGTAAAGTTGGTAACGTTGGATGGGAAGTAGTTCCATATCTTAACGTCGAATAAAGTGTTAGGTAACCATTTGTGATAACTTAAACTATTTCTTTCTTTTTCTGTTTTTTTTTATGCATCGAAGTGTGAAAATGAGCAGATTTGTATAATATTTACTTCCCTAAAAATTTCGCAGTTTCACTTGACCGACTCATGAATAAAGTGATGAGGCCCACGGCAATGTTAATGTTACATAAGGCGGAATAATACATAACGTACACACAAGTAGCTAAGCAGGATTTTCAAAAGTGCTCACTTTACCGTGAACAGCCTATAATGTCTATGCTGCACAATGATCGATAAAAGAGAGAGAGAGAGGGGGGGGGGGGGGGAGAGCTAAGCTCGTTTAGCTGAAGCTAGCTTAAATGGGACCTAATGTTCCAGCCAATGGGAAGTCAGGATTCGAACCTGTGGGCCAGTGGGATGCTAGAAACTATCTAAACACCCTACGTACCACTTTCAACGTCCTAACTGTAAAAAGCCATAGAGTACTAGGTTTCAAAACATACACAATAAAACTAAATAAAAGGAAACAAATACGAGACCATCAAAATGAAATATAATTATTAATACAGAATAAACACAAAAAATGAAAACTAGCTAAGGTCATGTCCTTACACATAATAAAATTGTCACAGTATGATCTAAGGTAAAATATCCTAGCATGATAAAATAAAAATAAAAACGAAAAAAGTAGTAAAATAAATTCAAATGCAAATTAAATGGAAACTACGTATGTCACATGTGTATGAGAAGTGTAATTGCATAGTGAGAAAAACACATACAATGTGACATGAACAATGACAAATATTAACACAAAATATGTATATTAGCTATATAAAATAACGTACATTTTCCATGTGTAACAACGTTACTTTTACGTCGCGTGTTCAAGTTTTGTTAACCTACCGTCCAGAGGCAATAACTTTACGTCGCCTTTACACAGCAATTAAACAGTAAACGTCCTCATTTACGAAATATTGTGTCCGCTGATGGTTGTTACGGGATTACGTTGTTATGTTGGTGATATTTTCGATGATTCTAGAAGAAAACAATACCTGATATTAAAAATTATAAATTAGAACTTCAATGAGATATACATCATTTATTGTTTAAATTATACTTTTAGAACACTTTACAATTTTTTAGTTATAGAGCATGGACTTTAAAAACTTTTGAAAAATTACGGTAGTGCATGCGTATTGTACGGTTATGTGAAACATCTTCACCTGGTGGATGTCATGCCATTGAGCTCTCTTTCGTAATGATTTATCTATATGCGAGAATTCTTTGTCGGTGGTATTGGAATATTATATCTGCAGATAATTATTTTTCTATTTGCATATTTAATTCAAAGTGATTCGTTGCATGCGCCATTTTAGAACAGTCTCCTCAGTGAAATGAAATATCGACACGTACCTGCCGCTTCGTAAAATGATTGCTTGTGTGTTTTGGTCCGCCATTTTTCTCAGTCGTCGTGACGCTCGGGCGACAATGTATTCATGAACCAGCTCAAGTGTTCTGTTAATCAAGTCAGCTAATAAATTATTTCGTGTCGGTGGCCAACGAAGGTGATTTTTTTAGAGAAATAATCGTCCAAGTCTCACCGCCTGCTTAAGAATTACGAAGTGAACATTAAGTTCGTGTTTTATGTCAATAATGTTTTTCCAAACTCTTGTTAAAATATTTGAAATGCACGTGGCCTTGAAAAATTATTGTTATTTTTACTCTATTTCACTTAATTGAAAATTCAACTATTTTAAAGTGTTAAGTTAAATTTGTTGGAAATGTTTATACTGTGCATTTCTCACATCGGTATTAACAGCGACATATTTATCGCGTTCTGTTCTTGCGGTAAGTTTCGCAATGTACGCGGCCAAAAGTAACATCTTTTTTCTTTTAGTTTAATTATATAATGAATTCCAACGACTTGTATGTGCGAGTTTTAACTTCACTGAAAATGTCATGTGTGTATTTCTTGCGCAGGCACGAACAGTATCACATTTATCGCGTCTGTTCTTTCGATGAAGTTACAACTTTTCAGTGATTTAATTTGAATACTATTTCCGTACTAGTAAAATATTTCCACTGCGCCATCAAACAATGGACAGTTCATAATAAGGGGACGCAAAACAATCCCGCCTCACGAAAGACTGTAAACTAGAGTTCGCCGCCCCACCAATAAAATAAGAACAACCCTAACTAGTATATTACTTGGTCATTACAAAAATAAAACTAGCTGTAGCAACACAAGCACAGGACTGGAGTTGTAGGTCTTTCAGTGCCTGCCATAGGATTCGTAGAGTTTTACAAACATTGTTTCCTTCAATGACAGAACAGCCATTGGAACAGCTGTGGCTGAAGGATCAATTATAGCCGAACTACTTTTCGAGAAATGTCCAAATTTACTAAAGTTATATGAGACGAAGAATAAAGGCAATTGGCGCATGCTATATTTTTTAATTAATTCAACATTGTGTATTACATTCCTTGATATTTTTCTCGTTGTATTATATGTATTCTATAAATTTTAACATTTATTCTTCTAATTTGTTTAAAGAGAGTATCCAATATGTCGTCCACTACAGATTTGAGAGCGCAGTAATTAAAATGTGTTGTGTTCACGATAATCAAAGGGTGAAGTGCTAGTAACGAGTTCAACTGTATAAAACCTAATTTAGAAATTTCCATATTCGTTTAGATTAATAAGTTACAAAATAAATTATATACAATTCTGTCCTTAGAAAAGACTTATGTTTTGCTTGTGGTTATAATTACTGCTAAACAATAACTTTTATATGAATAAGTCAATGTAGTAAGTAACGTTATTCTTTAATAGACGTTTTGTTTGGTTATGCTGTGACGTTAAAGACGTGTTCTGTAACGGGCGGCATGACAAGTGTGTGTGTGTGTGTGTGTGCGTGCGCGTGCTCGTTTGCGTGTGTGTGTGTGGATTTCTCAAGTTTCCACGATCGTCCTATGAATGTGCCTGGGTTTGAGTTTCTCCACACATTGTCTGGGCTCCAAGAGGCATTTGTACACTTAAAGTTATGTACACTTAAAGTTGTACACTTAAAGCATGATTTCATGCTGTGATCATTTCCACTGTGCTCTAATGACCTGAATCAGTAAGCAAAGTAATAGGGTGAGACCAGCGACACGATCGATGGCTGCGTATGCGACAGACGTAAGAGTCCAGTCCAGCTAGCTACAAAATACGCCGATAGATGGCACTGCAGTCGTTTCCACCCTCCTGCTTTTATTCCTCCATGGTAGCAGCACCGTCCAAGCGTTGAAAATTGTTGGAACTAAAGGCCCATGCACAATTGAAAACTTTAACATTTGACTTTATCATTTGACTTTACGTTTACTTTCCGACATGTTGTTTCTTATGGAGCTTGACACAATGGAACTGTCAAAGGTTAAGTCAAGCACTCTTGACTTTACGATTTCGAAAAGTTGAAATTTATAGTCAAAGTCAAGCAGCCATTTTGCCGAGAATCTAACAGAGGTTATGTGGAAAGTACGTTATTTTATTGTAGGGCGATTTTAATCTCGGTATATTAAACAAATCTCGTCTTAAATTAAATAAATGACAAACAAATATAATGTGAAGAGGAAATAAATGACTTGACATATTTTAATAAATTAAACAAATGATTTTTTTGTTTTGAAATAAACTTTTAATATAAATTTTAAGCCAATAAAAAAAGTACTTAAAATATATTCCTAGATAATATCAAAACCATTTACATAACAAGATATACATTTATACGAAGTTCGCAAAACCGATTTTCAATTCTCTAAACACTGACTGTACAATAGTATTGTGTATTGTGGTTTCGTCAGAGGAAAGGAAGCGTAAATTCAAATGCTAAAGTTTTATATTGTGTAAGAAGCTTTAGGCCGTATCTCAATGTAAAGAATGCTCTTTCGAGAGACCACTCTTTCGGACAACCTGGCGAGAGCACTGCTTCGCGCTCTCTCGTGCTCTCGCTCTGTGGAACTTAGACAACCACTCTCTCGTTTCTCTCAGACGTCATGCGAACAGCTGATGCCAAAAGGCGGGAAATTATGTTAAGCTAAAATCGCGGTCATAGCTACTGTAAGTAATTTATGTGTGTTCAAAATAATTCACAAATAATTATAGCAATACAAGAATAATCATTAGCGCATAAAGTACTATTATTTTTGTTCCATATTTTACAGTCATGTTATTGCAAAGTGACAAAAAAAAAGACTTATAGTCCATTCTCCATTGGAAGCTACTTTCTCGGAGCCCTGCTAAATATCTACTCGCAGGCCCGTTTTGTATCCTTCCGCCAAATGTTACCAAACATTGCCATGTGACTCCCATGTAGCATCTGTCTAAATCAATGTTTACATTCCATTGTGTGTGTACAATATGTTCGTGTACTTTCGCTACACCTAGAAATAAACATTGAAATGTGACTTCTACTTTTATACCTGTCAAATGTGTTGTTTACTGTTTACAGTATTTCAAAGAATTCTGTCTTAGGTCTATTCGAAAAACCATTTCGTACGAATATTCACAGTTTAGGCCTATAACATGATTTAGGTCAGCTTTATAATGTTTTAAAAATGCCTGAATTAACGATAGTTCTTACGGTTACGTTACATTAACATATTTGTTTTCCACAACATAGCACATTACACGTAATGCACGTTAATATTTTGCCGCGACTCTGTTAAACACTGTTACAACTGCGGGGTAATGAACTGTTGTATTTAACTTTTTGTTATTGACATGTGTTGGGTTATTTCTTTAAAAGGACGGCCTAAGTTCGAATAACGAAAAAGCGACATTAAAATCAAGCACGCAACTTGTGCCGCTCGTTTTTTGGTATAGAAACTTAAAATATAGCAATGAACATGCACTCAAATAAACCTACCGTAACTTTTATTCTGCTCATATTTATATGTATTGCTACTTACTGCGCATTAGGTTTATTGGAATTTATTGTGCTGGGCTTGGTTATTTTGTTGATTGTTGGTATATCACGTTACACGACTGTTTCAAACACCCACCAGGGCAAAGGTACAACGTTGTAATAAATAAATAGACGTGGATGTAAATAAATAACTTAGTCATAAAAACAGTTCACATTTACAACGTATAAATAGTTCACATCAAATATTTCAAATCACGCCACGCTATTTCACACGTAGAGGTTAACGAAACACACCGCAGCAGTATATTTATTACTGCCACGGAAACACAGATGTACCACATCATCGTAACTTGCTTAGGTAGGTTTAAAAAATACGTCTACAAAGGAGATATGGTAATTTGAAATATTTTTCGGAGAAAGTATAATTTACGCTTCGTTTGGTAAAACAGCAACACGCCATGACATCATGGCTCCCCACGTCTGCCAACTTCACTTCGTTTCTGCCCCGCCATCATATCTAAATATATTAAAATAAGTATTCAAACATCAAAATCTTTTTTCAGTTGTAAATTTCTAATTCAAAAATCATTATTTTGCTGTAATAAGTATGAAATAAGCTACAATTGAAAACAGGTACAATTTGGCCGCGTACTAGCGAAGTGAAACTTACCGAGTGTGAAAGAAACAAAGATAGATAGAGAGAGAGAGAGAGAGAGAGAGAGAGAGAGAGAGAGAGAGAGAGAGAGAGAGAGTGAGTGAGAGAGAGCGCGAGCGACAAAGCTCGCTCAGGGCTCAGGTGACAGTTGCTTCAAAAAATTGCTCTCGCTCGATGAAACAACACCGTACAATTACGGCCTACTCGCGATATTTTCTGCTGTTATTTTAAACTGTAAAAATGAGATACGTTGTCATCGGGCCTACCTAAATATTTCAATATTTCAATAGGCACCGTTTAATTTTCAAATAGTTTACTGAATAACTAGGTTGAAATAATATTTTTACTGTGAACTATTTCTTACCGGCCGTTCCCAACACGTCGCTGCTCTCGCTGTTGTTAATTCATATTTAAAAATAAATAAATATTACAAGTTATAGAAGATTTTAAGGTAAAGTTTCATTAATTCAATACTACAGTACTCTAAAATTAACCACAGTGTTATATATTTGTGGAATACAGGTTATTGTAAAAACAGGTCGACATGTTATGCTTAGTGTTTTTTCAAAGGTTGATTTTCATAAGTCGCTTCCAATCGGGAATGGACTATATTTAGAAACCCGTATTTATATTTGTATAAACAAATGCTGCGTATGTCATTTTGCTGTTTAAAACAGTTGAAATTATTCACTTACAGAAAAATGCAACGTGGTTTTGGCCTAGAGAGCTACTACAAACTTATTCAAACAGGGAAAGAATGTAAACAAATATGGCGCCTGCGAGAGAGCGCCAGCGAGTATACAACTTCGTGGTCTCTTTGTGCACTCGCTCTTTCGCGCTACCTCCGACGAATTGAGACGACCAGAGAGCGTTCTCTCTGACGTCACGAGAGCGACAGAACGAGAGAGTGCTCTCTGGGCCAATTGAGACACGGCCTGAGGCCGTGGCATCCTTGCATACTTCGCTTACCCTAGGCACCAAATTCTGATAGGCAGTCGTGTTGTCTTCGGTGACAGTTATTAGCCAGCTAACCACATTTAATGTCCGTGTATTCCGACTAAGAATTTGATAATTGCCGAAAGTTTTAGAGATTAAATCAAGTATTAAATAATATTTCAATTCAATTTACATAACATTAATTATCTTGCATTTTTGTGCGTGGGTTTGTAGTTTTGATTGCATGTTTTATCTTAGGCCTACGTTCCTAACCTACAGAAATTAATATGCATTCATTGTTTAGAACTTTTTGAAGGTGAACCTTGCGATAGTTATTAACTCGCTTAAAAATATTATACCTACGAAGTAGGAATGTTGCCCTATTAAACATTATATAAAATAGCTATGTCGTAAATCAAATTTAACCTACAAATTGCTTTTCAAAATGGCAGCACATATTCCGCAAGTATGCGAGAAGTATGCATCTTCGTTTACTTGTATACTTGCAATTGGGTCAGCACTTACGACCTCACTACCGGGGACAGATAAGCATAAGTATGCGAATTCGGACATAGACTAAATTTCTGTAACTATGTAAACATTATTTTTGTTGTAAGATGTGCCAATCATAAGTTAGGTGAAACTGTTATTTTAATATCTTTAAAACTTGAGCAGTATAGAATAAAGCTTAATATTATTGTAGTAAATGATGAAAATTAAATTTGGAGCTTCCTTTGTTGGAATTTCGCCTTACCGCGCAGTGTGCAACATGACAATCTAGAGGGACAAAAACCAGAAACAGTTTTGCCAAGTGAACTCGCGGTTTGTGTTCCTATAAGGTATGCAGTTCATAGCTGTGTTCGAATACACCAACTGAGTACCCTCTCCTGGCTTCGAGCCCTAGAAGAGCCCATCGAGGTTTTTAACGTCATATGATGCCCTACACTGTAAGTTCTTTTCTCAACTTCGCATCTTCTTCCTGTGGTTTGCTAGACACTGTTGTCCCTATACAAACCGAGGCATCATAATGAAATGTGTTTTCACTGTAATATTATCTCACGTGGCTTGCAGTCCTAAAACACATGATGGATGTACCGAGGGCCGTGATGTATTTCGTTTTACTTGTTAGGTTTCGCTGCACCGCAGATACATCCGTGTTAGCCTTACCCACACTGCGTGGTCAATTAAACATCCCACCCCTGGGTCCTTCGAACGGTTATCCGTTGCGAGAATACTGTCTGTCTCCGGTCACGCTTGTGTACTGAAGGGATCAAACAGTGGCACGTGGCTATAAATTCCAGCGTTCAAATAATTTGCGTTAAGAGTGGGAAGGAGCTGCGCGTCCAAGATCAAGAAGCGAGGGAGCGATACGGGCGACATTAACACGCACGCCTAGCGCCTCATCGCTCCTAAGAGAAAGGCGTGCAGTGTTTCCGTCGTGACGCTGTACTGTGTAAATTAGATCTGTAACATAGGGGTTTTATTACACGCGATGAAAGACCACAGATTAAACTACGCCCGTAGATTTGCACTTGCCTCTTGTCGCTTAAGGAAACTGCATAGGCAAGATTTAAAAATGCGATATTTGACCATTTTCACATCCCCCCCTCCCCCTTCAAAGAATACACTTAATATGACAAAAGTAAAAAAAAAAAAAAAATCAGGCATAGATTTTTTTTTCTGACAAAAAGTTGTATTTGCAGAACATTTGTATCCCGATACACGCGTATTCGCGCGGGCAAACAACTATTTCACGGGGGGGGGGGGGGACGCAGGGGTCTATCCCACTCTGAAGCTGGGCACGTAAACATCTGCACTAATTACAGGAATTAGGTGCCTGGGTACTTGCAGGGTTTCGCAATAAGTGTGAAGTAGCCGTGAATGGATTGTAATGACACTTGGTGCGACCAACTGAGGACAGATATTGGCGAGCGGGTGTAGCCCGCCCCTGTGTCGACATACATGGGGTTCACTGGCTGTCCACTGGAAATTAGGTGCCTGGGTACTTGCAGGGTTTCGCAATAAGTGTGAAGTAGCCGTGAATGGATTGTAATGACACTTGGTGCGACCAACTGAGGACAGATATTGGCGAGCGGGTGTAGCCCGCCCCTGTGTCGACATACATGGGGTTCACTGGCTGTTCACTGGAAATTAGGTGCCTGGGTACTTGCAGGGTTTCACAATAAGTGTGAAGTAGCCGTGAATGGATTGTAATGACACTTGGTGCGACCAACTGAGGACAGATATTGGCGAGCGGGTGTAGCCCGCCCCTGTGTCGACATACATGGGGTTCACTGGCTGTCCACTGGAAATTGAGCACTTTTGAAATCAGCCTTTGGAAAATTTCACTGCCCCCCCCCCCCCTTTCCAGCGTATATTTTAACGGAAAAATTGCTACGCACCCGTAGTAAAGTTGGCAACGATGAAGTGAAAGTATTTCCACATGTTAACGTTAAATTATAAGTGCTAAGTAAATATTTGTGAACGCTGAAATATTTAATTTAATTTTTGTAATGCCTATACGTCTAAGAGTAAAGAATAAAACCATTTGTAAAATATTTCCTTTTTTTTTTTTGCCCTGGACCGAAGCACGAATATATTGATGGAACACTTGGTTACGTTATTTGTACATACGCTGGAAGAAAACACACTGTGCATACAAGTAGTATAGTCTATTCACGGTACAACGAGCACATTTTATGGCCCTGCTAAGTTTTTGCTTTCAGCTAATTTTTATATTTTCAACATTTTTTTAAATATATAAACATTATCATGTGACTAATAATCGCAGTCTATATATTTCATCAATCCCAAAGGTCAACGTCTGAATAAGCCGCAAAATATAGTTATTAGTGGTTGAAGACTTTTGGAAGGGACTTAATATGTGCTCGCTTTACCACGAATAACCTATAGATGTTAAGGAAGATTCCCACACGCCATCTTGGATGTATGGAATTTGTGCCATACTCTGGAAATACAGTTTTGTATCACGTTTTTTTGGAACGACAGAGCAGAGAGCATTGCCTAGAGCAGTGTCTGGGGCCAGTATTTTCTGATTACTTTTGATATCGTCTCCTTTGTAATCGTAGGCATGAAATAATCTCCGCTTTAGTCTCGACAGTTGCCAGTTAAAAATTAATAAATGTAACGAAGCTGTGGCAGTTCAACAAATTTTGGGACGCTGTTATTTAGGATATGTGGTGCGGGAAATTTCATTACACCTTCTAAAATATGTGTTGTATTGTACAGGACTTTTTTTTAACGTTCCTCAGTTTTGTGCTTGAATACTGAGCAGGGGACGACTTACAGACTAACTTAAAACCTAACTTAACTTAACACCTATACCTTAAGCTGAACTCACAACCATCCGTCAGTCGCCCGTCCGTCAGGCGGTCACGTGATCTTCAACCAATCGCAGGGCTACTTTTTTTTTCTATCCGTCAAGTATATCTCAAACTTTTACTTTCGACGGACGGACGGATGGGCCACCGCCTTGTAATATCGTTCCTTGAACATGGCTGTCGGAAAACAGTCACTTGTTTCTTTGTCTGAATATTTACATTTTTAAATACTTTTAAAAGGGAGTGAAGTTCTTTACTTCTTTACTGTTCACCTTTGAATTGAACTGAAGATGACTTGTAAATTTTCAGAGGAACTGCCTATAATTATGTTAGGGAAAGAGAATCTAGTTATGACATTCATAAAAAAACATTTGTCTGTGCGCGAGAAAGTTCGTGTTGTTGGGTGGGTAACACTGAACATTTTCTTGCCAGACGGATGACGGATGGATAACGGATGACGGATGACGGACTGTTGTGAGTCGCTTTCAGTTCAAGGACGGAAAAACCGATGGATGGCTGACTGACGGAAGCGGCTGATGGTTGTAAGCCAAGCTTCACCCGGGATTTGAACCCAGAGCTTCCCGCACCCCAGATCGATGGCGCACCAACCGATTGCGCCTCGGGAGGTCGGCCCTTACTGAAATAGAAGGTTTGGAGAAAAATCGATAAATCGAAGATGGCGGGTGGGGATCCGCCTTAAGACTCCCGTCTACCTAGAGCTTTTTCCCGCGTTTGAAGAAGAGGTGAGGAAGCGATAAAGACGACACTGCCACGCGCATCAAGTACCCCATCACCTCTAAGCGCAAGGCTCTAAACTGGCGTGCAGTGTTCTCGACGTGCTGCGTGTACCTATGGGACTTTCAGACGCGACCCTATTATTTTATTGATGGAAAGTGTGTAGGAAGGTTCAATGCAGGACCCTTGACAAGTTTCGTATGGATCTGACTCGTGCATTTTGAGATACTGCGCTTTGAAAACGCCGTCTTTAGCAATTTTGGCGTGCCCTGAAATGGTTTTTCTAATTAACGTGAGATCTTGAAAAACACTCAACAGCCCTCGTGTGAAATGTGTGTTCTTTTCGTAGGTCAGTACACTGTTTAATAGTTTCGTAGAAAAACGTGTATTTCGAACACACTGCAGCGCACTTCAAGCGCCAGGTAGACGGGCGCCTTAAGCAGGTCTTCAAAAGTGTTCATATTTTACCGCGAGCAGCCTGTAGTGCGGAGGGGGTTTCTGCACGTGTCTCCTGGAGAGCGGGTGATGGGAGGGAAGGGGGAGCAAGGACTGCACCAGCTGGTACGACGAGGATGAGCGTCCGTCGCAGCACGCTAGTGCGTGACGCCCCACCACGCCCTTGTCCCAGGGGAACTCTCCCCCCCCCCGGGGACAACACCACCCACCCATCTTAGCAACTACTACTTACCACCTCCTCCGGGAACCTGGTAGTGCCCACCCACGCTCCAGCTCTCCTTGTCTTCCCGCCCGCTGAACTCATCGCCATTTTACAAGCCTTGATTAGTGCGTTTACTCTGGTGGATGTGGCACGGCAGTTGGAATTAACAATCTGCATTGCGCATAGTAGGTTCCTCATGTGGCGGGATACATAGTGTTACAATTACTCTCTCTAGAAATTAATGGGGCTATTCAATTTCGTTAAGTGATGGAGGTCTTATTTAAATAAACGAATTAATTATAATTTTCTAATTTTTATTTACAATAACTACAGCAAAATTTTCGCAACTCAACTTCTCACAATAAATTCATATCACTCACTGTTACAATTAAAGGCTCAAATTAATGAAATTTAAAATTACCACAAACAAATCCGTGAAATTAAATAATTAAAGATCAGTCCCAATAGACAGTATATCAACCTAGTCAATTATTTTATAAATTATGCACCCATATTTGACCGTTCGGATATTTACAATAAAATTCACATTACATCTCCATTCAGTCCCACCTCAGTTCAGTCCATGTCCCGCCAGCCCGCAGTGTTCTAGAGTCCTCCGAGTGCCCTTACGCACAGTAGGCTTCACTCGTCGGTTTCACACCCTCTCGTCCATTCACACCACGAACATGCGTTCCCGCCGCCGTCGTTTCGCATTTCTTCGCTCGCGCACTGCCAGATGGCATCCGTAAGACTGCTGGTCGCTGGACCACGTCACTCACTATATATATATATATATATATATATATATATATATATATATATATATATATATATATATATATATATATATATATATATATATATATATATACACACACACACACACACACACACGTCGTCATAGACCGTCACCCAGAAATTTATTTAACTCGCGCACTGCCACGAGGAGGGCTGAGGCGCCGGCCAGTCTCACCAGAACATTCTTGCGTCGTCGCCAGACCCGTCGAAACCTCCAGCAGGGGAGAGGGGCCGTGACGCAAGCAAGGCCCCGAGCAGCGCGACAGCCCGCCGGCCGCTGTCCATTATTCATGGGTTTCCCAGAAAGGGCCGGAGAAGGGTGAGGTGGGTCCACCGCCACAGAGCCGGGCATTCTTCCAGCGCCAGGTGCAGCAGGTAACAATATTCTTGTTGTTTTGCAAGATAGGGTACACACTGCTCGTCCTTACATGTAGTAAAGAGCGCCCGAATGAGTGCAAATAGACACCCTAGCTCCTTTTGTTCCCTGAGATGCGTCTATGTGTTGTATACGGTCTTTAATAAATTGTTATAATGTGTACACTATGTACAAAATACGCGTCAAAAATGTTTGTAACTTTTCAGGAAACTTCCCAGTGAAATGACGATGTGATGAGAACTTCTTGAAATTCCCTGATGTGCCTGCACAGCTGTCTTCTTAAGATGGAGTCACAATACCCCGGCGACCACAACACAACAACTCCGGCGCGACGAAATCTGAGTGGCAGCCAATGAAAAGCAAGGTCACGTGTCAGACTCGTCGGGCCGCGTAAAAATGTAAATACAACATTAGAAAACAAAATTTCGTGCGTATTTCTCCACAGTAGTAAATAATAAACTAACTTGCCGCCAAAATAACGTCTCTATTTGTTTCGAAGTACTTTCTCTCTCTCGTATGAATTCAAATATTCTAAAAAACAAAAGAATTATTCACTTTATCGCGAGTTTTAAAAAGCAAATATTGGTTATTATAAGGGTAACTTGCCGTTTTAGAATTTTTCCAAGAGCCAACGAACATACCTGTCGCGCAGATTTCGTCGGGGTATTGTGAATACTGAATAAAATTTAATATGAAATTCTGTCGAGCTCTGCCGTCATGAACAAGCACCCACATGCATGCGTGATCCATGACAACTGCAGTATCGCTGGAACCACGGCAGCTTAGGTCGCATGACATTACGCGGTCTGGAACAAGGTACTTGTAAAACTGGACCAGCGTGGTCCAACTGGCGGTGGAGTGGAGTGAGGTGAGCACGCAGTAGCGCCGGAATGCAAGGGCGGAGGGAATGGGAGATCCCCGAGAAAACCCGCCAGCCGGCGGCACTAAATACGGGGGTGACCCGGCCGGGAATTGAAACCGGTTCGCCCTGGTGGGAGGCGAGCTGTCTAACCACTCAGCCATCGCGTCCCCCCGTAGTTACAGGTATAACACTAGTAATACATTATAATCATTCAAATTCCCAAACTGTAATGTTGGCCCTTGGTATATCTTTGGAATAAAAATAGATGGGCTACATTGTGAACAATAATAGCAAAATTATATTTATTACCTTATCAATGCTTAGCAAGCATAGTCTTTGAAATTCAGAAGACGTTATTAAACTACTGCATAGCACTATGACGGTGATTACCTGTATAGTGTATTTAACTATAACCTATTCACGGTAAAATGAGCACTTTTGAAAGCCCTGCTTAAGATTTACTTGTATGCGCATTGTGTATTATGCCGCTTTATGTGAAATTATCATTGGCAAGGCCTCGTCGCTTTATTCATGCGTCGGTCAAGTGAAACTGTGAAATTATTAGATAACTAAATATTTAACCAATGTGCTCATTTTTACACTTCGATGTATTAAAAAACACAGAAAGCGAAAGAAATAATTTAAGTGATCAGAATTGGTTGCCTAACACTTTTTATTCGACGTTAAGATGCGGAACTACTTCACTTCCTATCCACCGTTACCAACTTTACTGAGCACTTTTTTAATCAACCTTAGAAAAAAGTTACTATCCCTTTCTGCATATATTTTAACGGGCGAACTGAGTGACATGCGCCCAATAAAGTTGGTAACGATGAATAGAAAGTAGTTCCATATATTAACGTCAAATAAAAAGTGTCAGATAACCATTTCTGATAACTTAAATTATTTCTTTCACTTTATGTTTTTTTTAATGCGCCGAAGTGGAAAAATTAGCAGATTTTGAAATTATTTTCATTTGTAATAATTTCACAGTTGTACTTGACCGACGCATGAATAAAGTGACGAGACCCATGACAACGTTTATTTTGCATTATGCGGAAGGGTACACAACGTGCATACAAGTAGATCCTGAGTAAGGCTTTCGAAGGTGCTCGCTTTACCGTGAATATCCTATGCAGGCAGTGGCATTTTTCAAACGTTGATTTAAAAAATTCTCAGCAAACTGCGAACATGCTGTACCTCACAACCCCCCGTGGTGAGGGGTGGGTGGGAGAAGCTAGCTGCCTCCCCCTGTTATTGTACATGACGAATGGAGTTTAGGCTTTCACTGCGTGACGTCACGAAGAGGGTGGTCGTGCGTGCTGCGCGAGGGCCGGACTGGAGAAGACGACAACAACTTCCAGGGGAAGAAACTACTTTTTAAACTTGATCGGAGGGAAAGATAAGGATTCCTGTAATAAAAACAAACAAGGCATATCATTAATACACTGTTTCACATGTAGTGCTGCCATAAACATTACCAAATGCGGTTCACGTTTGAGATCAACCTTTGAAAACAAATTACTGTCCAATATATAACTACACGTACGTCGTCGTCCGTTACTCGCAGATTTCTCTAGCCAGTTGTTTCAGTGATGCCAACCATAGTATACACATGAGGTGGACAATTGTCTCCTGCGCATGTACCCAACACTGACTTAACACACATCAACACAACTGTCTAAGTCACATGGCCAACAGAAATAAACGTGAGTAGAATGATTACGAATGTATGTTCGGGCACAAGGGGATAGGGGATAGGAGCTCGGAACTGTTCATGCTCTGTCATTCCGATAGGCCGATGGCCATTTTGGAAGCCAGTGACCATTAACTTTTGACCGTTAACCATTGGCCACTGACATTAGACCTTCGACCATTTTTTTGAGAAACCTCCGAATATTTTATTTTTTTAAATAATTTTAATAATAAATTTTTTGGGGTTAAAGGTCAACGGTCAGTGGCTTCCAAAATGGCCACCGGCCGATCGGAATGACAGAGCATGAACATCTCCGAGCTCCGATCTCCTATCCCCTTGCGCCCGAACATACATAATCATTATACTAACGTGCTTGTTTATATCGTAATTATTAAAATGCAAACCCTTTTATATGAATAAAATACTTTTACCAATTCGAATTTAATCTAATTACGTTAAAATGTATTAACAGGAAGTGTAAAAACATCTCGAAGCAATTGTTTACGTAAGCAGAAGATAAAATCCTGTCCACGTTGTTTGTGTATGTCATTTCGGTGGAAAAGAGTGTTGGGCGGCGACCTGCGCCAATAATACATTGATTAGTGAAAGCACTGAGTTTACTGGAGCTGCAGACGTTGTGTTGTGCTGGTAAAACAAGACATCGGCGGGCAGTTCGAGTTGTAGCTTCTCCGAGATATTTGCAGATTCGCAGATGGTAGTATCATTAACACTTTCAAATTTCGTGTACACAATTGTGTACATTACGCACATGTAAGCAATGTTTGGTCTGTACTGCACACTGCGAACTCAATGACTAGTCATATTACATGTGGGTAAACGATTCGCAAACCGTCATACTGGTCTCGGTCATAACTGGTTCACATAACTGTAGCCTAACATATAGCCTACAGCTCATTGGCTGAGACAACCAAACAAGTGTTGTGCCGACTTAAGTACAGCACGCATCATAAAACGTTTTGTTTGGAACACCTGAAACCGTAAACTAAAGTGGATCTGAAAGGCTAAAATTCGCAATAGTACTGATTGAAATTCCGCGCGAAAGCACTGTAACATAACTTACGTTGGACCATGAACTCTACTATATTCCGCGCTAGGACCTTTATATATATATACACACATATATATATATACACACACACACACACACACACATATATATATATATATATATATATATATATATATATATATGTGTGTGTGTGTGTGTGTGTGTGTGTGTGTGTGTGTGTGTGTGTGTGTGTGTGTGTGTGTAAGGCAATCAGAGCCATTAGCGGTGACCGCCCATAAGTAGTTACCAAGCTTCAAGATATTGTTTTCCTCTATATTTTTTCTTTGATATCTATTGCTCCGGAATAGTACATATTCTCTTAAACGTAGTTTTTTACAGTCACCTATGTTACTTCCATTTTTCTCTCGACATTCTACAAGATGGAGTTAGTGAGACGTTACTTCAATTCACCGTAGCTGAGCTTCTAATATCCAGAAATACGGCTAATCTCTTGGGGCCGCGGTGGTGAAGTGGTTAGACTGCTCGCCTCTCACCAAAACGAACCGGGCTCAATTCCCGGCTCATGTGGGAATCGTGCTGACGATGCCACTAGTTGGTGGGTTTTCTCGGGGATCTCCCGTTTAGCCCGCCCTTGCGTTCCGGCGATGCTCCGTACTCACCTCGCTTCGCCCACATCGGCTCTCGAGACCACGTTGTTAAGAGCGACCCAAATCTCTTCATTCCACTTCACTGCTAATCTCTTAAAACCGGTGGTCCTAAAACGGAGCTTCATTTAAACATCGCGACTGAGAGACCGACGGCATAACCCTCTGCTAGAGAATACTCATTGAAAATAAATTTACAAAGATTATTAATTTTCACTGCATTGTATGATCGATGATCCTCACAGTACCAACGGTATAAAAATGGAAGGTGCCACCGTAGCGAAACAAAAATAAACTCAAAACTAAATTTATTTTTTTAATAAAAATTTATTTTATTCAGTCAAACATGTACCGGTATGTTTTTATTGTATGTAAATAGTCTATAAATCAAGGGATAAATAAAATTTCGTACTTATATCATCCGCTGCCGAAACTATGACCTTACTGACGAGCAAAGCATGAAGTGTTGAAAGCAGGCTGTTCCTTCACTGCTGACGAACACTGACGAGCCAGCAGTGACGTCAGTAGTCGTGAATAGTAATGGAAGGCGGCCATGTAGTCACATGTGCACTCTCAGTTTACTCTAGTTGGCAGTGAACTAAGGAAAAATACAAGTTCTACTCGTTGACCTTATGCTGAGAGTGTAACGTTTAAATTTATACATACTGCTGTCGGTGATTATAGTTTTATACTCACACTAGCGACCCGCCCCAACCTCGCTCGGGTGCGATTTACAAATATGGCGTTGTTTAGGTTTACAGAAAGTATATACACTAAATGCTTAAGGTAACTAACATAGGATTAATACTGTGTTGTTCACAAACTATTCGTAAGTGAAATTTAAAAGACAAAAATTGTTAATACTGTGGGTCATCCTTAAAAGATTTAAAAAAATTACTGTCGCGGACTTTTATGTAGACTATAATTTTGTAGTACATTAATTTGGTGTATCTGATATGGTTTAGTCAGCGTAAGCCATGAAAGCGCCCGAAAAGCGGATTTCCCGACTTTATTAGAAAACGTCGACATTTCTCTTCTACGCTTATGTTAAATATTAATGTTTTATATACCTGAACCTTCGTCAAAAAATTGTCTAAATGATGGTGGAAACCGCATCAGAATCCATCAAGTAGTTTAGAAGCCTTAGAAGAATACACGGACGCACGCGGCCAGACGACTTTGTTTTAGAACCCGGATTTGCATATAACTAAAGCACTTTCATAAGAAAAGATACGCGGTTTCAGTTGAATGTCTCATGAATTAGGCGGGGCGGTCCGTGGCAGTGCTCGTTTTGCTTAAGGGGGAAAAATACGAATTAAGGCGGATCAGTCCCCGCCATCTTGCATTTTCACTATTTTTGTCGTAAGTTCCATTTAAGAACATTTAATGAAATTTTCCGCACGACACGGCATAAATAATAGCTCCATAAGCTTAATCAACACATTACATTTCTATACAATTTATTATTTTTTCACTAGTGGTTTGAAGGCAAGAAATTAATAATTTTTTCTTTCTCTTTCGGTTACAGAAATGGACGTGGCAACAATAGTCTAGCAATACATGTTTTGGAACATGTGCAATATAATGTCCTACGCTTTGTCGAAGCCCAAAATAAAATGCAAAATCTGTGATGCAATTTACGACGAAAATCCCGAAAATCCAAGATGGAGGCGACTGATTCCCCTTAAACTGAGGAGGAAAGTACATTCTAAGTAGGGATTTTAAAAGTTTTCAATTGATCGTGAACAGGCTATACATACAAGCTTCTTATACATGTAATTTCCGCGTAACATTTGAGGGCTGTGGAAAGCTGTCGTCAAATACTTTTTTCATAGTATTTGCTGTCGTCTCGCTACTAAATTTATATATCTTTAAAGAATTTTTAACACGATAAAATTCTGTTAAAAAATTTTTTTTTATTACAAAATCCAACATAATAAAGTTTTATCAATTTTAGAACAATTATTATTGTATATATGCTGATTTTATGGTTTCCTATACGTTATTTTAAAAATAGCCGACCATTTTTATTCTAAAACTATACATTGTTTCAACTGTTACTGTATGTGATGGGTTTAATTCCAATATATAGTAAATAAATAAACCTAATAGAAATACTTTAAGTAGTTGAAATTCTGTTCTTGATTTTATATTTCGGAAATTCTTCCCGTAGCGACAGTTACAAGGAATTACTAACATGGGAGGAAATATATAGGTCCGCAGAGCACAACATTTTTTACAAATTATTCTCTGAATCGTTACACAAGAACCCACGTACGCACATTACGTAATGACACACTTTCTAACACACGTGGCAACAAAAAAAAATGTGCTGACTGAAATATAATTCAAACTGCTTGCACTTCATAAATATGTCTGCGGGATAGGCACCTGTTCCCAAAACTTCGCTTCTTGTTTCTTTTTGCTGCCTCGCATTTGTTTATTTCTTGTCTCGTTTATTATCACGTCGTCTTCTTGTTCCGTGTCGGTTATTGTCTGGTCTGACTGGTTCACAATAGGATTGTAGTTTTGCCATTTGGTCGTCTTTGATATCTGCCATATGTACATGTGATTATTACGATTATAGCAACTGTTGTTATAAACATACGTCGTTGTAACACTTTGTTATAGTCGCAGTAAATCTTCCGCGTATATAACAATGTTGCAATCTCGTATGTCAATAATAAGAATTAAGATAATCCGCTTACCTCCATTGCAAGAATAAAATAAATATTGTTACAAGCGGGCGCGAGCTATCAGTTGTAAACGGGAGACGCAGCGGCTTTTCACAAAGGAATGTTCACAAAGCGTGCATGTTAAGCCTATCTGTGGGCGCGCCGCTCCCGACCTTGGATATCGGGTGTGTTTGAAACATCTGAAGAATGCTTTGGATTAACTTACGCCGTTTCTCTCAGCTAGACTCGGGGTGTGGCGAACCTTCCAGGTCACGGCCAGCGGCTATATAAGATGCGTCGGGCCTCCGAGCCGGCAGTTGTTGAGTGGATGAGTTTCAGCGATAGACGACTAGCGAGAGCAGAAGCGCGCGGCGAGAGAAGTGACCAGCATGGGGAAAATCTACGACTGCGAGCATCAGAGCAGTGAAGGGTGCGACTGCAGGCTGGACTATTGTACTGGATGCATGAGTGAAAGACATTACAGACGATGGAAAACAGATAGACAGAACGCGCGTTAATGATGAGTATGCGTTAATTGAAAGTAACCAAAACAGATACATACAGAAGGACGTTAATTAGAGTTGAAATAGACATTAAATATCGCACTCGCTATGAAATATAAATAGTATTAGCGGAGACAGATAATTTAATGTTGTAAATAATAGCTGCGTGAATAAATTAGAAATCAAATTTAGTTCTTTAATTTTTATTATGACCTCCATCTCTCACAAACTCCGATACGCCCCTCAGGGGATCGCGTTACAAAATCTTTAAACATCACATGATCATTACTTTATGACAACTGATAAACACCCACAGGTTAGATACGGGACCTCCCTAGTAGACGCCTAAAGTTCACTTCCGGCAGTAAGGAAGCATTGAGGCGGCGATGGAAAACAACATAAACAAACATCACATATCATTACTTTATGACAACTGCTAAACACCCACAGGTTAGATACGGGACCTCCCTAGTAGACGCCTAAAGTTCACTTCCGGCAGTAAGGAAGCATTGAGGCGGCGATGGAAAACAACATAAACAAACATCACATATCATTACTTTATGACAACTGCTAAACACCCACAGGTTAGATACGGGACCTCTCTAGTAGACGCCTAAAGTTCACTTCCGGCAGTAAGGAAGCATTGAGGCGGCGATGGAAAACAACATAAACAAACATCACATATCATTACTTTATGACAACTGATAAACACCCACAGGTTAGATACGGGACCTCTCTAGTAGACGCCTAAAGTTCACTTCCGGCAGTAAGGAAGCATTGAGGCGGCGATGGAAAACAACATAAACAAACATCACATATCATTACTTTATGACAACTGATAAACACCCACAGGTTAGATACGGGACCTCCCTAGTAGACGCCTAAAGCTCACTTCCGGCAGTAAGGAAGCATTGAGGCGGCGATGGAAAACAACATAAACAAACATCACATGATCATTACTTTATGACAACTGATAAACACCCACAGGTTAGATACGGGACCTCCCTAGTAGACGCCTAAAGTTCACTTCCGGCAGTAAGGAAGCATTGAGGCGGCGATGGAAAACAACATAAACAAACATCACATGATCATTACTTTATGACAACTGATAAACACCCACAGGTTAGATACGGGACCTCCCTAGTAGACGCCTAAAGCTCACTTCCGGCAGTAAGGAAGCATTGA
This sequence comes from Dryococelus australis, assembly GCA_029891345.1. Taxonomy (NCBI): domain Eukaryota; kingdom Metazoa; phylum Arthropoda; class Insecta; order Phasmatodea; family Phasmatidae; genus Dryococelus; species Dryococelus australis. Next base: position 147,022,306 of record CM057000.1, read on the forward strand.
GGCGGCGATGGAAAACAACATAAACAAACATCACATGATCATTACTTTATGACAACTGATAAACACCCACAGGTTAGATACGGGACCTCCCTAGTAGACGCCTAAAGCTCACTTCCGGCAGTAAGGAAGCATTGAGGCGGCGATGGAAAACAACATAAACAAACATCGCGTGTGTTGTTTCCTCAGAATTTTAAGCAGTGACTATACGCGGTTTCAATACAGTAAGCTGTTCGAAAAAGATACAGCATTGTCACTATAGCTCAAAACACTGATTTACACAAGGATAACTACACTCTAAGAAAATTATTTTTTAATTTACTATATCAGTGTATACGTACAGTGACAAAGCGCGAATAGTAGAATATTTCCCATACATGCATGCTAACATCGCTACAGTTGCCTACTTTGTATAGTGGCGATACTAAACATTCCCATATTTCCATCCTGATACGCAGTACTATAACCATACACTGTATAGGTCAACAGCTTCCATTACTGTTTAGGAACTTTACCAGTAATTTTTTTACAGTGTATCGTAAACAGAGGATGGGCTACTTACAGTGATTTTCGCTGACTTTGACACTTCTCAGCGACTACGTTTATGTTTCAGGACCCAAATTAATAAACTATCGAAAAAATATCGACTTTCATTTTGTCCAGAAAAAAAAAAGATTCACATTAAAATATTCCATAGTTTTTTGATGTGACAACGTCTTACAACTCAGCCCCTTATGTTCAGAAAGTGAGCGTCTCGAAATGTTGCTCTCGGGTCCGTGGCAATTACTCGTTGATAATAAGCAGTGCGTTAAATGTAAATGTATGATAGTATAGGTCGGTCCTATGGCTTCATGCTTCACACACTAAGGTATCGTTCTGACGTCATCAGGCAGCGGTGGGAGCCTCGTGACTTCGAGCAGTTTATTATGCTTAAGACAGCTGTAGAGACCGAACGACTCATCCGATCGGAGAAATTCTGGTCTCAGTTTGTGCGCAAAAAAGAGTAACTAAAAACATATCCAAGAGTCATGGATAGATAATAAACACACATAGTGACATTCTGACCAGTAATCATTTACTTTGAGGATTACAAACCAAAATAGTTAAACATTACGAGCTAAGAGGAAAGGACATGAATGATATTAACATTTGAAATTGAAATAGACACGAGTGCTTACGATGAGACTCACGCGACAACTAGGCAGGCCCCTTAATAACATGATACTCGTAGTTTCCTAGTGACGGGCGGTCTTACTACCCGCCAGACGTTCACAGGTGGCAGATATCCAATAAGTTTAACTGTGTTGAAGAATCTGTTGTTCCTTCTCACGTAGGTTCTGACATTTTGCATACAACTAATTTTGTTTACATATGTTCAGGGCTCTTTTAATAATCATGTTATGTCATAACCCATATAATAATAACAATAAGTCGTCTTTATTTGGCGCAATCAAGGCATATCTGCCTTCTCTTACAATGAACCAGAAAATCGATAGTAGTTACTAGACGCTGGTGGAACAGGTAATGGCATGCACGTTTAAGTACTGGAAAATGTTTAAATTTAAGTAACTTAGTAATTATTAAGTTTAAACAAGTCCATGAAACACTGATGAACTGGCAGGTATTAGGCCAGGCCAAAATATTCTCTGTATACAAGCAAGGATATAGTATATTTGCGTAAATGCATAACAGGCCCACATGCATACACCCGTAACAATAGGTCCCTGTGAATCAGACGATAGAATTGAACACCAGTTAGTTACAACAACTCAATCGCAAGTACTGAGGCCCTTATAATTTAAATGCCTATGACAAACTCTAACAATTATAATAATCATGTTTTCAATCAACATTTCCACAATGAATCATATTCACAAAGTTTACACGTAGTTCAAGATCACCCAGAATAATAGGAGACTCAGTTGCCATGCACTTGGTTTTCATTGTATTTCGTCTGGCCATTCTGGTTTCGGTTTACTATGATTTCCATAAGTCACTGGAGGCGAATGCCGATATGGCTAATTCCCTTCCTTTTCCTGGCCCTCCGAAACGCAAGTCCTGTCTGTAATGATGATCCCGTTTTCCACGAGAAAGACGTTAACCATACCTGCCTATAATGGACTTTCAGGTCCTCAGTGAAATTGGGAAATGTGATCTCTGAGCAATTTGGAACCGCAAGAGGATTATTACTGGGATATTGCTCCTCCTTAACATCAAGATTAATGTTTTATGTGCTATCAAAAATCGGAAGAGAAAATGCCAAATGACGAGGGTACAAATCGACAAATTATTCCTACCTATTCACATTAATATTTACTGATGGCGAGGCTGTAGTTGATGCAGATTATCCATAGTACATTACTCAAAAATTAGGCGAACATTACAAAAAGTAGGCCTTGGGATTAAGTTTAATAAAGTTCAATTATCTGGCTGTAATCGTCGAAGTAAACGAGCTGTCCAGTGAAAGAAAAACTATAGAACATGTAGATCATTTAAATATCTGAAATTACTTTTTATAACGAACCATATTATGAAAATGACACATAACATGATGACATGTTAAGTTGAAAGGCTAAGGTTGTAGTGGTGTCTTTTAAGAGTGAGAAAAATGGGGGGGGGGGGGGAGAAAATAAATGCAATACACGAGTAGGCCTGCTTAAGTTGTGAAAAGAAAATATGGTCATTAGGTCGAAGATGGCTGCATCTTGATATTCGGCAACCTACTCCCCCCCCCCTCGTGACCCCATCCTCATGCCTCCAATTTCCCATTTCTACAACAAGCTATACATGATCTACAATTTGGTAGTGCTGCAAATTCGAATTTTTCCAGGTACCCTGCACAACACGTAAAATGTCCCTACATTCATCATAAAAAATCCTTAAGCGAGCAAAAATTCCTAAAACGACAGTAACGGAGTCTGTGCCATTACCAGCAGTCAAGATGTCTTGAATACAGGGGTAAAGAGGAATAAATACAGGGGTAAAGAGGAATAAATACAAAAAAAAAAGGAAAAGAAAACTAGTGGCAGAGATTCCTTCTTGACAGAGCTGACGTCGACCTGTTAAACTAGCACATTCCGGGAATTGTTCGAAAACACTTTTCCGACCTCCCGTGGTGCAGTCCGTTGGTGCGCCACCGATCAGGGGTGGGGGGACGCTCTGGGTTCGAATCCCGGGCAAGACATGGGTGTTGATTTAAGTTAGGTCATAAGTTAGTCTGTAAGCTGTCCCTGCTGAGCTTTCGAACATAAAACCGAGGGGACGTTAAAAAGCCCTTTGCAATACAATTACTTTTACTTTTGTCACAATTTCAACGACATAATTTTATTGGCTCCCATTTAAGCAATTACAGGAACACGCAAATTAGATTGGCTGAAATGTAATGATTCGTTTTGAAAAGCAATAACTTTGTCTACAGTAGCAATTCAACAAATGGCATGATAATTATAAGATAATCTCGAACTTTAATAAAGGTAACTGCACAATGGAATGACAAAGACTACTGGTTTAGTTACCAAGGAGACGAAACTAGCGGAATAACCATTATAGTGAACGCGAAGATGTAACAGTGATTCAGTTGGGAATTTCCCACACAGTCTTGTAAAAAGATCGAGCGAAAGGTTTATTGCAGTGATCATGAAATTTGTTATTAATTATTAAATTTAAGTTTTTTTGTAGCGAAAAGTCGCTACGTTTTGAGTTGGATTTCAAAATTAGTTCCTACGTAATTAATAAAACAACCAGAAGAGCCCTATAGTTAGGGACGTGTACCTTCAGTTGCCAATGTTGCAATTAGGCTGCGTGTAGTGGCAGGCCTGCCGTTTTAATAGATTTTTAGCACCCTAGAAACATCCATAACAAAACTTCAGGGCACCCCCCCCCCCCCCCCCCTTTTTGCTCAAAGTGACAACACTAGCGCCCATAGCGATGTGTGTCAGTTTCACTGATACATTTGTTTGAAAGAGTCTTACAGCAGAGGTGAATAACTAAGCTTGATTATGGTTATACAGTTATCTACATATTTCTGTTCCTGGCTGTATGATCGCATGCAAAGGCCAAGTTCCTTATTGAAAAGAACCTTTGCCGCGAGTTGCCGTTTTTACGCATGCAATTCGAATTTGGTGACTGTGTTTAGCGTTTGGCATTGATATCACAATGGTGAGGAAACGAAAATTATGGCAGATACAGTTTTATGAACGAAAGTGTAAGTGCGAGTGGAGAAAACAATTACCAGGGTTTGTACATTCCAAACCAAAACAACTACATTCATTATGTAAACGTCTTTCATATCCATTTTTTTTCTGTAAATTGTATTTTTTTTAATTCCAAGGATTTTACAGGATTTTTACAGTTTACAGGATTTTTATATACAGGAACCAGGATTTCAGCTTCAGGGCTGGTGGCAGCCCTGGCGTAGCCTAATTCGGCTGCAGTTGGCAACTGTGGATAGCTCTAGCAGAACATATGTAAGCAGCGTGAGACTATTGATGGGCAAAATCGAAATATTCTCGAAATCTGTTCTTATTCGAATAGTCTCGTCTGAAATCGAATCAATCATTCGGATTCCAAATGTTCGTTTTCTTCTCCGTTTGTGTCTTAATCGAAAGGAATTAATGTTAATGCTGCCACTTGTTAACAGTTCGAAAGTACTTTTTTGAAGCGAGTAAATTAATGGCCTATTTTGCTGAAGTTATGACACTAGTGTTCAGATGAAGTAAATAATTATTTGTAATGTGTACTCCGGAGCTGTCGTAAACATTTGGAACTAAGACAGCAGACTTTTTACGTTATTTTATTTTTATTTACAGTCTGTTATCGTTTCAATGATAAATAAATTTCCTCAGATATTTTGATGAGTTAAAAGCTCTTTGCAATTCACGAAAGGTTACAAAACTTAAAACTATTGATAAAACTATTGCTAAAACTTATTTCCAGAAATCGAATTATTGCAGTAGCTGTCATTCAATTCCCTGATAGTAGGTGATACATTCACTTCGTGGAGATATGCATGAACTTTCCCATAACCGAAGCGAATGAACATTCGCATCAGTGAAGTAAATCATTCTTCATTTAACAAAGTGAATGTAGAGTGGAATTTTGCTTCCCTTTAGAACAATATTCGACATAAACTGTGTTTAAAAAAAAAAAAAAATGCAAAGAGAAAATTTTAAATCTTTGTATAAAAATATCAATTGCTGATGACCAAAAGAAATTACGTAAATATTGTAGTGCACCTAGTGCCATCTGTTGTCGGGAAGGAAAACTTCAAACCGAATGATTCATTCGAATACCACAGACAAAAATCGAAATTTTGATTATGCTGCAACAATCGAGTATTCAAATTGTTTTCATTCGATTTTGCCCACCACTGCGTGCGATGCAGTTGGTTGCGTACGACTGTGGAGTGGGGGGGGGGGGGGAGGCAGTGGCATGAGAAGACTGCACCACGAGCCCCGCAGCTCATGTTCTCACGACTGCATCCGGGAGCCCGCAGCCAGCAGACAGTAGCAGCTCCGCCCTCTGCTCTCAGACGGATGATTTGGCCGCGTATAGGCTGTTCCCGATCAAGTGAGCACTTTTTAAATGAACCTTAGAAGAAAAAAGTCACTGCTCCTGAATGCATATATCCTTTAATGGGCGCAATGAGTGACATTTGCCCAGTAGAGTTGGTAACTATGGATGGATAATAGTTTCGTATCTTGACGTTGAATAAGAAGCATTAGGTAACCATTTGTGATAACTTAAATTATTTCTTTCACTTTCTGTTTTTTTTTTAATGCAGCGAAGTGCAAAAATGATCAGATTTGTATATTTACTTTCCTAATAATCTCACAGTTATACTTGACCGGCGCATGAATAGAGTGATGAGGCTTATAGCAATGTTAATTTTACATAATATGGAAGAATACATAACTTGCATACAAGAAGATCTTAGCACGGCTTTCAAAAGTGCTCATTTTAGCGTGAACAGCGTATACGCACTTAGTTGACAATGTGTATTGTGTCTGTACTACTTTTTAACGAGTTCTTCGCATTGTATAGTCGGGTGCAGTGCTCCATAGGCAGTTGCTTATCTTCGACCTTAATGTCTGTGTGTGTTGGGAGAAGGCGAGCGATGTGAAAATTCCACTTGCGTAGATGACTCAACGTTAACTCCCTGACACAGAAACAAGCCCGTCCTTTTTTTTTTGCCCAGATGCCAGCCCTGCACTGCCTCGACGCGCTCATGTTGGCATGCCGGAAACAGCGCCATATTACGTCACTTGCCTGGAGCCTCGCACGCTGTCAGGGCGTTGGACACGAAACATTTTGTTATTGTTTATTCGCGGATTCTTTACACTTTTTGAATCGAACTTTTGAAAACTCAGCCCATGTACGACGTCTTTGGTTGTTTTCTTAACAAAAAGTTACGTCATTTTTATTAAATTGATTTTTACTTATGTTTTATCTGTAAACATTAATATTTCATTTATAACAAAGTAAAAACGAACAGTGAGAAAATAAGTGTGCTGGAAACGCCTAGTAAGAAATATACCTCATGCAAAATCCTAATTTTTAGTAAATTTTTTTAATTGAAAAAAAAAAAAATCCGTCGCGAGTTTATAGATGAAGTGAAGTAGCTTCTGGCATCTTCTTTCAGTGTGAATCATCTCATTTCTGCACGTAAGTCAGTTTTCATTATTCGCACATTTCTAAAACTGTAAAATTGTGATTTTGACATGTATTTATACGGAAACTATGCGCTTATTTTTTTTTTTGCAGGGCAAGCGTAGTTACTGATAATATGTACAATTTTAAAAGTATGTGGTATGAATGTAAGACAAAAATTTTTCACCGTGGCCAACACCCTTAAGGGAGCTGGTACCAAGCCCACATCAGCCGAGTCTAAACGGCGAATTTATGTTAAAGAAATTCCTAGTTGCCACACGTGTCTCAATGCAAGCAGTCGTGTCTATTTCAATTTTTAAACTTCTACGGAATGTTTCAGTATAGATCTCTTTTCAGGACAGAAATTTTAAGTCGACATTTTATTTTCAGGTTATAAATTTGATTATAGAAACATAAATGAGTTCGTTGAGTAGCGTCAGTTATAGGCCGTTCGCGGTAAAACAAGCACTTTTGAAAGCCCTGCTTACGATCTACTTATAAACACGTTGTGTGTTCTTCCGCCTTATGTAAAATTAACATTGGCATGGGCCTCATAACTTTATTCATGCGTCGGTCAAGTGAAATAATTAAATTATTAGGAAAGTAAATATTTTACAAAAACCTGTTAATTTTCACACTTCGACGCAATAAAATAAACAGAAAGCAAATTAAATAATATAATTGATCACAAACGGTTACCTAACACTTTTTATTCAACGTTAAGATGTGGAACTACTTTCCCTTCATCGTTACCAACTCTACTGGGCGCATGTCACTCAATGCGCCCGTTAAAATATATACAAGTAGGAGCAGTGATTTTTCTAAGGTATATTTCTAAAGTGCTCACTTTATCGTGAACAGCCTTTAAGTATTACTAACACTTTTATTTTCTCGCTATTTTAATTTATATTAAAATTTATAAATAAAACATGAATAAAATTTTTAATCAAACCAAAAATAAGGCACTTTAATTTTAACAAGAGTATAAAACGCTTGTGATACGCAACATAACTAGGAAAGAACCAAGCACCTCACACATAGTGTGATATTTCAAAGGCTTGATTAAAAAAAGTGCGAAGAAATCGCCAATAAGACTATAAATGAAAACATAGTATTATAGTGGATAATTGCTGCGTGTGAGATGAAAGACAGCCATGCCTCGCTTCCCTGCAGTCAGCTGAGGATGGGTAATGACCAGAGTCTAGAAGAGAGGAGGGGGGGGGGGCAGTCTCGTAATTACCCCAGAATCCCGGCCACTGGGTCCACTGCCGCGGTCCGATTAAACTTCACTCTTCTTCCTGCCTCGAATGTCGTCCAACTGCGACCGTCATGCCAGACATTTAACACTCCTATATACTGAAAAGTTTTCTGTGAAATCGTTTTTTTGCGCGTAAGCGCGTATCTCGGTAAATAAAAGTGATAGAAAAATGGCTTTCTGTCAGAAAATATTAAAAAAAAAAAAACATCATTATACATGGCCCTATTTTTTTTACTTTTGGCATATTAAGTGCATTCGCGGAGAAGAAAATTCTTGAAAATGGTCAAATATCGCATTTTTAAAACTTGCGTATGCAGTTTCCTTAAGCGGCAAGAGAAAAGTACAAAGATACGTACGTAGTTTAATATGTGGTCTTTCATCGCGTATAATAAAACCCCACTTTCACAGATATAATTCGCACAGTACAACGTTACGGTGTAAACACTGCACGCATTGCGCGTAGGAGCGATGAGGCGCTAGGCGTGCGTGCTAGTGTCGCCCGTATCGCTCCCTCGCTTCTTGACCTTGGACGCGGCGTTCCCACGGGGGTCCATCCCGCTTTTAAGGCGCTGTCTGGCTGGAGTCATCTTGCGTACCGGAGGCGTAGAAACGTGGCAGCGCAAAGGGCGGCAGCTGTGTCGGATCCCCTTAATTGTCGATGTAAGCAGCCAGCCCTGGGGCTCCCACGTGGTCTACACGTGTGCTACTGTGGAGTAACGACCGAGCAGACTGACTAAGTTTGGTCGCTAGTATTTCGTCGCCTTTCTCTACTGCCAATGTTTCCACAATACATTTAGCCATTATAGTCTGTGGGGTGGAACTGAATTCTACCAACAAACTTCGAAAGGTGATTCCTTATTAATCCGTGTATGTAGTTATTTTAATAACAAAACATGAGCTTTAAGTAAATAAATTACTACATTTTCGAGGCAACATTTGGCCTACAGCTTCATTAATATGTTGCATCTGAAATAGTGTACAATATTGACACTATCTAAATTTCTGTCGGAATCATTACCATAACGAATTTGAACAATAATTATAAAGAAAGGACTTGACATACTTGTGGTCTGAACCCTCCATGTAGCTTACGTCTATTTCCGGAAGGAAGTAGCGATCCTTGAAAATGCAGCTGAAGCTGGCATTCACTGCTACCAACACAGCCACAACAAATATAAAATTTCCGAGTTTCTGGATCGCGCGTTATTGAAAGACTGAGTACAATCAATAACAATTTGTGTACCGATATCAACGCTGTCCATAATGAAGTGTAGGTATGAAACAACAAGCTTTGTCAAGGCCGTTCACGACAAAGTGAGCACTTTTGAAATCTACCTATGACTAATGTGAATCTACCTTAAAAATATGCACACACCTATGTTCACAAGATCTGAGGAAGCATGATGGCAGTGTTACCATCCCTTCCCCTCCACATGGTACATCCAAGGTAATTTTGGTATCTCCGTACAAGAAAGTGCCAATCGCGCTCATAGTGTAGTTCTCGACTCTGTAAAGTAGCAACAATTAGATAGTTCTATATTTGCATCCTGGTATTTGTATCAATCCTTTGAAGAATCGCCTAGTGTAATTAACTCAAAAGGACATAGCTCTATTCTACAGTACGTTTGAAATCATAGCACTCAGTTCCTGTGATTGCTCTCTTAGTTCTTTTCATGCAAATAACTTGTGACGTGGTTTTAAATCCTTTTCACCCATCACAATGGCAAGAAAGAATGTGTCACTACTCGTATCTTTATATATTTTAACATGTGCGTCCAGTCAAGTTGGCAACGATAGATGGAAAGTAGTTCCTTAGCTTTTAACGTCTATTAGAATGTGTTAGGTAACCATATGTGAAAACTTAAATTATTCATTTCGCTTGTTTTAAATGCATCGAAGTGTAAAATTTAGCAGATTTCTAAAATATTTACATTTATAATAAGTCCACACTTCCACTTGACCGATGCATGAGTAAAGTAATGAGGCCCATGACAATTTTAATTTTACACAAGGCGGAAGAACACAGAACACGCATTCAACTAGATCTTGAGCAGGGTTTTCAAAAGTGCGCGGTTTACCGTGAACAGCATATACATTTAAAAGTTGTAACTCTCCAGCGTTTTTGGGGTGTCGTTCCCTGCGGATTATTAATCTACCGTAACTTACATGGAAGACAAAAAAATTTCACCCTCTAATGTTAACCTACATGCATGTTGTTGTAACACTGCAGATGTTTAAGTGCCCTGAAGTTGCGATTCAGTAAATATTTATAATATTGAAATTGAAACAAAACACACTTGTAATTTTTAACCTCATGTTCAAAAATGTTATTGAAATAATCATCTTTCTTTATGTTATATAACATTTTAATTCTACATCTTAATTTTGTTAAGAGAAATATTGTGGAATATTTACATATTTATATTTTTGTGGTTTTCGTCCGTAATTTCTCGCAAAAGGTTGGCAAATTATAAACGAAAAACTATACAATGGATCGAATATTGCTATATATGTTAATTACCAACATTGAAATATCTTGTCAAAACTGCAGTCTCAAATTCGTGTAGGTAGCTTACCACGCAAAAATAACGTCGGAGAACCACATTATTGACGGTAAAATTATTGCACCTATTTCATAAGGCAGGGGCTGTAGGTATTATTTTTTTAGTTTTGTATTTCAGTTATTCAATTTGTATATAACCTGCAAATGTATTTGCACCATTGCGACCAAACTCCCGTGTGGTTTGTACTATGCCTAATAAAATTAACAGTAACTAAGAACTTACCGTATCCCTAGAAATAGATGCATAAAGTAACAGAGTTTCTGTTTAATTAAAACTGCCTTCATTTCCTAAATTGTGTCGTTTAACCACATTAATTTCACGAAGACCTGACCTAACCTAACTTCATGATGGATGGGGTGTGCTTATGTACTATCACACATGGTACAAAGTACAATAAGGACTAATAGGAGTTATATACGGTACAGTATTTAAATTGTCTCAAAATAAAATGTTATTCTGCGAGTTGTCATTGTCCGTATTCCGACGCACGATAGCGTATCTGCTCAGACAGCCTTTGTGATTCACCTTTAGTGAAATATTTAGTTAGGTTAGGTCTTATTAGATATAATGCAGTTGAAGGACACAATTTAATTAGTCACTGGTTCCTGTTATTCATTATTGTTTTTACGAAATGTGATAAGAGCATACCTCCTGTAATTCACTTAGTAATAGCTTGGTTAGGTCCTCTACATTTCACACAGCTAGGCAGGTACCTGCAGCACGTAAGCCCTTCAATTTCCATGCTAATACACGCAATATGACAAATAAGGAAAACTGTTGCAGCCCCTATATATATATACATCCGCCCACACAACATTACGTTATTTATTATTACGCCTATTTATTTACTCTCCAGCATACATTTGTTCTACGACTACTGACATACAATTATATTACACAAATTGGCATTACATAAAATATATTAAAAGTCCTAGAAAATCAGCTGACTGTACTTATCGCGCATTTCCTGTCGACTAGAATTTTTAAATTCGTTCGAAGTTAGTACTCAAAAATGGCAGCTACAAATACGCGAGACTTCGTTTGGATCTCTAGCTTATCTCTCGCAAAAACTAACATATATGCTGAGAATGGTAATTTTTTAAGTAAAATACATAGGATTCATACTAATAGTTTAGTCCACTATTAATTATAAGCCTTGTAGCCTACATAGCATATTTATTACTCGCCTTAACCTGTAACATGTATTTTTTTTAGCTCTAATTTAGACAATGATAAAAATAACATGGGCATATTTTAGTTTACCATATTTATGGTATTTAAAAAACATGTAGTTTTGGGCCTTTCATAAGGAGTTTTACTATTACACTTGAAATAAAATTACGTCAAAGAATCTCAAATTGGTACCGACACATACGAATGAATATCGATAATATTAAACTTTGTCTTTCGCGAAACGAAAGAATTTACACGCCTCTCTAACGTTACTGTAATTGCAACCAAATGCAAAACAATTTACCCTCGCTCATTGGTGGTTACTATTACGCGAATATTACGAATGACAAGAAAACTGTCTACCACAGCGTAGAAAACTGCTGGATCACACCAGTTGCTAGGCAACGGTACAGGATATGACGTCCACTTCAACAGCGTATAGCCAACCCTTTTACTTCCCCCAATCATCATTGTACATCGGATGTTCAGAAACTCCACACATAGTTTCTTTCGACCAATTGTAATACAAAATCCCTATTCACTTATATCCAGAAACGTATTTTTATCCTTACTACTCTATAAATGCGAAAGTGTGTTTGTTTGTTTGTTTGTCCTTCTTTCACGTCAAAATGGAGCAACGGATCGACGTGATTTTTTGCACAGATATAGTTGGAGGTCCAGAGAGTGACATAGCCTACTTTTTATCCCAGGAAAATATCTCTAACGGTTTCAAAAAATGATGATTAGGTACTGGATCAAACTTTTCTTAGGATTATTGCACAAAAAAGTATTGTTTAAAAAATTCCGTCATTTCTACCCTCTTTTTTGTACATGGGTTGTCTTACATTCCTTCCCAAGAGCCTCAGTAGCTCAGTGGGTAGAGAACCCTTTAGTGGGGCCGCAGTAGCTCAGTGGGTAGAGAACCCTATAGTGAAACCGCCCGCGAAGCAGCGGGTAAAAGCTAGTTTCAAATAATTGTGTTCATAGTTGCTGCGTACAACACCTGGAGAACAGTGTGATGTGATCACGCGTGTACGATAAGTTGCATATAGGCTGTTCACGGTAAAATGAGCACTTTTGAAAGCCTTGCTTAAGATCTACTTCTATGCACGTTGTGTATCCTTCCAATATATGCACAATTAACATTGCCATGGGCCTCATCACTTTATTAATGCGTCGGTCAGGCTAAACTTTGGAGTTATTAGAAAATTTGATGTGTTACAAATCTGTTAATTTTTTACAGTCGAAAAAAAAAAAAACCCAGGAAGCGAAATTTTCTCAAATGGTTACCCTAACACTTGACGTTAAAATATTGAAATACTTTTTTTCCACCGCGAACAACTTTACTGGGCGCATATCACTCAGTGCGCCCGTTAAAATATATGCAAGCAGGAGCAGTGACTTTTTTCTAGGGTTGATTTGAAAAGTGCTCACTGTATCGTGAACAGCCATTAGGAAGCAAGCGCGGGACGCTGCGCATGTAATGCTGCTTTCTACGCGACTGATCGTACACGCGTGTGATCGCACAGCGGTGTTCTTCAGGAGTTGTACGCAGCAACTGTGAACACGAAGCGTGTGTCGACCCCGTGGGAACGCCGCGTCCAAGGTCAAGAAGCGAGGGAGCGATACGGGCGACACTAACACGCACTCCTAGTGTCTCATCGCTCCTACGCGCAAGCCGTGCAGTGTTCCCACCGTAACGTTGTACTGTGTAAACTAGATATGTAACAGTGGGGTTTTATTACACGCGATGAAAGCCCACAGATTAAACTACGTCCGTATCTTTGTACTTTCCGCTTAAGGAAAGTGCATAGGCAAGTTTTAAAAATACGATGTTTGACCATTTCTACGATTTTTTTTCTCCGAGAATACACTAAATATGACAAAATTATATATATATATATATATATATATATATATATATATATATATATATATATATGCATAGATTTTTTTTAAAATATTTTCTGACAAAAATTCGTATTTGCAGAACATTTATTTATCTAGATACGCGTATTCGCGTAAACGACTATTTCACAAAAAAAAAAAAAAAAAAAAACACGGGGGTCCATCGCACTCTTAAATGATATAAGAGTTCTTTTCCGAGTACACGTGTAAAGGGATTTTTTGTGTTACAATTGGTGCAAAGAAACTATGTCTGGAAGTTGGGAACTGGGATTCCAAACATTCAATATACAGGCGAAGCAACTTCAAGGTCGTGCAGACTGTTCGGACCAAACATGTTAAAGCGGCTGTTCACGTACAAACTCGAGACTTTTCTAACTATAATCCGTCCGCGGATACTTCAAACTTTTCTTCAAGTCCTGTTTAAGTTCTACTTCCAGGATATTCCTCCGCCTCATACAAACAAGTCTTAACCAAGTCTAGAAAGTAACACCAACGGGACAGCGCACCGTATTCGTGCGCACTCGCTGAGATCATACGTCGCACTGCCTGACCCGTGCGAATTCGTTCGCATGACATTTTATCACTTGCTTTCTTCTTTTTTAAATACAAATTTCGCTTCGCTTAGGTTTTATGAAGTTATTAAAATAAAGCACACCATAGTTTCACTAAGGTTTTAATTTTAAAATAGTAATATTTCATCTTTCAGGTTTAATGGAGTTATTAAATTACAACCTGCCATCGATTCGCACATATTTTATGGTTTTAATTAAGTGTATACCTATATACCTAGCCACTGGGCCACTGCGGCCCCACTTGGAATCGCTCTAGCTACTGGACCACTGCGGCCCCACTTGATATAGTTCTAACCACTAAGCCACAACTGCCCCACTTGGAATTGCTCTATTCACTGAGCCAATAAGGCCCCACTTGGAATCGCTCTAGCTACTGGACCACTGCGGCCCCACTTGATATAGTTCTATCCACTAAGCCACAACTGCCCCACTTGGAATCGCTCTATACACTGAGCTAATAAGGCCCCACTTGGAATCGTTCTAGCTACTGGACCACTGCGGCCCCACTTGATATAGTTCTATCCACTAAGCTACTGCGGCCCCACTTGGTTTAGCTCTATCCACTGGGCCACTACAGATCTTGGGAAGGAAAGGAGGACAGCCCATAAACAAAAAATGTAAGGAGAAATGACGGAACTTTTTTTAACAATAGTTTTTTTATGCAGTAATCCTAAGAAAAGTTTAATCCAATACATAATTACATCCCTGATTACCATCGCATGTTCGGAACCGTTTGAGATATCTCGATGAAGCAAAGACTAAATTGGTCCTGGGGTTATTAACAATGTAAATTCCATGGCAATACGTTCCGTGGTTTTTGAGTTAAATCTGGTCGGACAGACAGACACAGACATGAAAAAAATTAACATTAGATATGGCTTAGTAATCAATTATACCATATAAAAAATAATTAAAAGTGGAAAATTCTAAAATCACAGACATACACTTCTATTTTATTTATTTGTATAGATGAGAACTATTTCTTAGTAGGCATTACCTACACATTTATTTTCACACTGTTCGTTTTCATATAATTATAAATGAAATATGGTATTTATAGATAAAATATAAGTCAAAAATAATTTAATAAAAAATATCGCAATTTTATGTTGAGATAAGTATAAAACGATTATGATACAGGTGCGGGATATATTTAGCAAACAACCAAACAAGCCATAAATGAGGTGATTTTTCAAAGCTTTGATTCAGAAAGTGTGAATTTTTGGTGGCCAGCATAAGGCCTCGCTTTATATAAAGAGAGTGCAAAATTACGGGAGATGACCTTAGACACGTTAGTGGAGTAGGGATGTTCGAAATAGCGATATAGAGATAATTATCGATTTAAAAATAATTATCGGACGATATCTAACTTAAAAAAATATCAGTATATCGATATTTCGATATTATCGAAGTTTTTGGTATTATCGAAATGTTCGATATTATAGAAATTTTTGGTATTATTGAAATTTTCTGTACTATCAATTATTGAGGTATTATCGATTACTTCGGTATAATAAATTATTTCGGTATTATCGATTATTTAGGTATTATCGATAATTTTGATATTATCTATTATTTCTGTATTATCAATCATTTTGGTATTGCGGATAGTTTCGGTTACCGAAAATAGCGAGTAAATATTTGGAAAAATATCGATATCAAATTTTGATGATATCGAACAACCCTATAGTGAAGCAGCATGATTGTGTTCGTCAGCTGGCAGCGCGAGTGATGCCCGGTTCCACCATCTCCCCCCGATCAGAGATAAAATGACCCTAGTTCCGAACCAGGATCCAGTTTGAGCTTGGTTTCAATATAAACGTGTTGTACCAACGAAATGTCATGATTCTGGATCTCCGATTCTTCATTCTGGGTTCCAAAGGGAGAAATCGAGATGAAGTATGAGACAAGTTCTTCTATTGGTTCGTAATATATGACGTCATGGACGTAGGCGTATTTTTCACAATACGTAGAACTATAAGTGCGATGTTTTATCTGTTTTAAGTGAATTATTGTTCTATGAATTTTAGGTACAGAATAATATTCTAGTGCGTATAATGTTGTTTTAATTTCCCAAGAACACAATCGAACGTAGTTATATCTGTTTGTCGTATTTTCAAACTAAATTTGTCTACGATGGCTGCTGATCTCGGATCGAGTTTTTGAACCGCCAATTTCGGCGGTTCGAAATGAACTTCATCTCGATCTCCAGTCCAGTTCTGAACTCGAATGGTGCAACAGTTTTCTGTGTCGATCTTAGATGCGATCTCGGATCGATTCTCGTACCACGATGGCGCCACCGGGCATTAGTGCTGTACGAGAGACTTTGCCTTCACACGTCACGTGACAGGCTCGCCGGAGCACGGACATCGCTCACACGTGGGTAAGTCGCTCAGCGCTCGCTACAACACTGTCACACATCAGCTGACTCATCTGGCCCGGCTCCTCGGCACCACACACGCACGCACACACACACACACAACACACACACAACACTACCTCCCTTTGTCGACTTTTATTTTTGCCTGCAGCAGTAGCGGCGACGGCGCAAGCAGCATGGGAGAGCAGCAGACAAAGAGATCGGCAACGACGATCTGTTACGCCACATTGCGCTCCCATGAGCCCAGCCTCTCAGTGTTGCCAACTCGTGCCACACATTTCCCTCTCCAGGCAGCCACCTTAGTCAGGGGAGGGGGGGGGGGCGGATCATCAAGCCCTGCTGAAGTTCTGCTTTCCGCCTCGTGCAAGTAATGCTTAACTAAGTCTAGAAAATGACGCCAATGAAACAATACGCCACGTTCGTGCGCGCTCAGCGTAATAATATTTCCCAAGAAAACTATTTCTTACTAAATATTACCAACACACATACGCTTTTACGTTAACGAAAGTATAGAACGTTTGTGCTACGTGACATTTTTAGGAAAATATTAAACACGTCATACAAGGGGTAGTTTTTCAAGGGTTGATTCAAAAAGTGCGAAGATTGTGAGTAAACTAAACATGCGAATATGTGCCACTAGCTATTACTCATCATAAATACTTCTCTTTCTTTCGCTTATCTTTCACTCTTACAATGATTTTGTAGTAGCATTATTTGATTACACTCATTTGCAGAAAAATTGCCCACGCTGAAGGTGCTATCACAGGGGCACGTAAGTGGGCACAGACAGAGTATATAGTATTGTGTATACAGAAAACATTGAATTATTATTGCACACACTGAGCATGCATTGCAGGGGACCAACACTTGCAGGATACACCTAGTATGGAGTTAGACCTCCTGTGTCACAGGGCCAAGTGTCAATACTGTCGGGCATAAAGAAATGTAACGTTAGAAGTTATTCTGGGGAAGATCCTGCCGCAACTGGAGCAACTGGCCCTTCAAAACCACGGCAGTTGTCGCTGCTTCAAGTAGTCATCCAAGCTGGTCCGAAGCGTTTTAGATGGACATTGCCAGCCAAGAAAGCACGTTGGCATCACGAAGGCAGGCCAGAGAAACTCGCATTGTGTGAAGCTGGATTTACAATAACCCGACAGTCCGACAAAACAGCCCCAAAACAGACGAAAATTTTTCATCAGCTAATCAGGAGCAATTTCACCCCGACAAACGCAGCCCCGACATAAGTAGATTCTATTTCTACTTTGGTCGGGCGTCGGACCGGTCGGCCTCACTTGGCGATAGAAAAAAAAAAAAACAGAAACGTAACCTTACAAAACAAAATGTCGTGTGGATTTCACTGCTGTGGTAAATTTCACATTAAACATATGTTTTCTACGTGTACATCCTGGATTCCAAGTAACAGAAAGTTAATGAATTGACGAAAATAAATATTCGTGGAAAAATACCTGCTCCAAAATCCAAAACTACTTAGTTTACAAAGTTATCAAAACAAAATAGTGTACGATGATCTGTGATCACTCCATAGCAATTTACTGGCCATTCTAGGATTTCGCTGAAAGCCACTCAACACTTGTCGGTTGGAAACTGTCAGTGTATTGTAAACACTGAATCAATTTTGGTGGCGGAAATGGTCGGACTGAAAAGTCGTGTCGGACTGTCTTCGTACAGAATAATATCCTATTTTGAACATGCAGCATACCCCAGCGATGGATTCGACAAACCTTTGCCCAGTAGCTGGATGAGTTTAAGAGAGGCTGCATCGTCGGCCTCCTAGAGAAAGGTTGGACATTTCTGCGCATTTCTCGCCACTTGAACCAGTCTGCCTGCACTGTGAGTCGGTGTTGGACGTATTGGGAACAGGAGGGAACACAAAGCTCCCGCCCCCCCCCCTAACTACTAGTCTTTCCAACTCTATTAACTAAGAGCGTGTTTTCCAAACACTCTGTCTCCTGTAGCATTCTATTTTATTTTATTTAATGCATGCAATAATTTTTGGATTTTTACTTCTCTGTCGCAAGGGTTTTTACGTCTCTCTTGACGGTTTTTCCCTCGCTCTTCATAGTTAAGACTCGCTTTAAGTACACTTAGGGAGGTAGTCATGGCCTCAAAGTGTAGGCCATGGCTGCCCAATCCCTTCCTAGTAGGCTTAAGGAGTTAGCCCTGAGACGCAATAAAATCCCGCCCTACCTTTGGGCCTTAACTTCACATAACAATTAGAATAAGGTAGTTTAGAAAAAAAGGAGGGTACACACGCCCGTCGAGAAGACCAAATTTCGCAATCATTTCCTGGTTCCTGAAATATATTTCCAGAAAACACAACACCAAATAAATTTACAAATAATCTGTGTACGTTATGAATACGTAGGTAATCACTTCGCATGTCAATGTTATCCTAAGATCCAAGCCACATTTTGTAAAGAGATTTAAACCCAGGCACCAAAGGCCTGATAAATATTCCTGGTATTGGATTTTAGGCATGTTGATATCGGGAAAATATATCAATATTATTCATATTGGTTATTTACAAAAGTATCGTTTTACAAAACGATAGATGGAAAGAAAAATATCGATTTTCGGTACACCGCAATCTGATATTCCATGTATTAAAGGACTTGAACGTAGAATTGCTTGGACTATTACATATTGAAGACACATTGGTGCATATTACCAACGTAAACAGAGCAAATTTTTTATCTAACTTTTGTATCTAAATAAGCCCTTATTAAAAAAGCATTTTAAATTATTTGTTTCCGATACTTGGAAAGAATATTGATTTCGATAAAATATCGTTGGAATTTATCGACGATTTATATCGATACATCGTTGATACAATATCGTCATTTCGATAAATCGTTAATTTGTCAACATCGCTAGTGTAAGTGGAAGGGGCTATAGGCGGGGGCAGAGGTGCTCTCACCATAGCGACCGCAGTGTCCTCCCCGGCGGGCGAGTGTGATGGCGCCCCGCACAGGCTGTAGGCGCCGCCTCTAACGACGGCGGCACATGAAGGAGCTGCGAGCCTAATTGAGAGCCGGCTGCCGCTGCTTGCCTCGGGGACTCGTCATCACTTGCCTCCACTACTAGCGCGCTCTTCTTCGCCTCTCAAGGCCACTTACGAGTGTTGGCCATGTATCTGTAGCAAATACTCTTCAACATCTGTAGCTGCCTTTACCTCAGTTCGTTTTATTTTAACCGCGTGGTTTTTGCGGTTTTCATCATGTGCAAATTTAATAAACCAAATTATTTGCAGGAAATTTAACAAGGAGTACTAAAAGGCCAGATGTTAATTCATTTTAAGGTCATCTGACAAAAATTCTGGGGCAACCTCAAATCAAAAATATGCAAGAATTCCTTCATTTTCAGCACTTATGTTTTAAAATTGCAAAAAACATTCCCTTGTGTGATTTTATAGACGCCTTGAAGTAGCGCTTGGCAAAATCTTTCATAGTAAATTACCTCATTTCTGTACGTAAGTTAACTTTCGTTAATTATATATTTCTAAAATAGCAAAATAGTGACTTTGACATGTATTTCTGATGCGATAAGGTGCATGATGTTTCAATAAGGTGTGCCCAAGGAATTTTGAGATGAGGCTGTAACAACAGCTGTATATATAAGGAATAAAGTCCCATCAGAAGCACTAGCTTTTAAAATCCCTTTTGAGTTGTGGTGGTTTAGGGCTCTAGGTGAAGAAGGGGTTAGGATAATCAAAGAAGTTGGTTGTAGCGCCTGGGTTGTTAGAGAAAACGCTGGGAAACTAGACTCAAGAGCAGAGGAATGTCTAATGATGGGTTATGAGACAGGAACAAAAGATAGGTGTGGATTATGGAGCATAGAAAGAAAAAGACTGATAGTAATGAGAAATGTGTTTGAAGAATATGTTTTTCCTTTTAAGAGTGTTGATACTCTAGGAACAATAAAAAATTGATGTACTTGAATTAGAGTTAGGAAATGAACAAGTTATAGAGGAATCAGTACTACAAAATTTCCCAAACAATGATACATTAGAAGAGGCTGATTAACAGTCTGTATCGATTGAACCAGTAATGGTAGAAGCACAATTGCGCAGGTAAATTAGAAAAGGTAAGTATAGAGTTTGTGGTGGTTGTAACTTACAAATATGTAATATCAGGGGAATGGAACCTCAAACAGTAGCGGAAGCAATGTCAAGGTGAGATTCCAGGAAGTGGAGTGATGCAATGTCAAGGTGAGATTCCAGGAAGTGGAGTGATGCAATGAAAAGATAAATGGAGAATATGAATAAAAATAATGCTTGGGACATTGTAGAGAAGCCTAAATATGCAAAGGTCGTAAGTGGGTTTTTAAAATTAAGTACAATGAAAAAGGGGAAATAGAGAAATATAAAGCTCGATCGGTGGCACTAGGTTAAAGCGTTATGAGGAAACATTTATTCCCGAAATTATGAGGAAAACATTAATATTACTGATTGCTATAGCAGTTAAAAATGGGCGGCAGGTAGAACATCTCAATATATCCAGCGCATTTATGCATAGTCCTAATGGATGTAATGTTTTTATTGAACAGCCAGAAATGTTTGAAGAATGTGACAGTAGCAACTTTATTTATAAATTAAAAAGGAGTATTTATGGATTACCAAATTCCAGCAAGGACTGGAATATCAGTGCAAACAAAACAATAAAGATATTGTGTTTTAAAAGATGGGCAAAGGAACAATGTGTGCATATAAGAGGAAGTGTAATAATATGTTTGTATGTAGATGATGCTATTTTTATTGGAGAAAAGCAAAAGTAATCATTGCAAAATCTGAATTGTCTGCTGAACTACATTGTCAGAGACTTGGGAAGAGCTGCTAATCTATTGTCAATTCAAATTGACCAGTCTGTTGATGCTATCATACTGTGCCAAAGTAGATTCATTGATGATATTTTAGAGGATTTTTCTAGGGAAATGTGCCAAATGTGTCAGAAACCAACAACACTTAGGGACTGGAAAGAAGTGAAACATATTATAAGGTATCTTTATGTCATCAAAGACTTGAAAATTCGTTTTAAAAGAAATGATAGTGTTCTGAAAGTGTATTGTAAAGCAAACTGCGGAAAGGGCATGGAAACTAAGAAATCTATTACTGGATATGTAACTTTGTTAGCAAGGGGAGCTGTTAGCTTTCATGGTACAGCAAAATGCATAGTTACATTGTAAGATCGACGACGGATGAAGAATATATGTCCATGGCAGAAGTTACATGAGATGTTTTTTGGTTAGCATATTTATTGTATAAGTCGAGACAGGAGAAACTTATTCACATTCCATGTACAATATATGCAGATATTGCTGCAGCAATAAAGCTTAGTAGCAATCCAGATATTAAGGAAAGGTCAAAACATATCACTATTATGGCTCATGTTTGTAAAGAATTATTGGTAAATGGGACTGTTGTATTCTCACATGTTGCATCAGAGAGGAATAGTGCAGATCTGTTTGCAAATAACTTATCGCGTGTGTTAGTTAAAGTAATTTACGCAGGCACTTGGATTGTGTAACCATGCGATGTGCCAAAAAGGGGGAGTGTTGGTATAGTTTGTTTTTGTCACATAAATTTTGTCTTGTACAGTTGTTAAGTGTATGTTATTATCTATGAGTTTTTTTGTAAGTAGGAATGGATGATTGATGTGTTGTGTATCAGTTGTGTATGTAAAATGTTAAGGGTGCAGAAATAAAAATGTGTTAAAATTGGAGCTGCCGAAAATTTACTTCGAGTGTAGTGGGTCAAAGCTTAGGCTGTGTCCGAATTCGCCTGAAGTACATACTTGTGCGTACCTGTTATGCGTAAGTGTTATCCGAATGACAAGTGAAGTATGCAAGTATACAAATAAACGAAGTTGTGTACTTCTCGCACACTTGCGGAATATGTGCCGCCATTCTGACAAGTAATTTGTAGGTTACAATTTATTTCCGACATAATTATTTTATTTAAAGTTTAATAGGGCAACATTACTACTTCGTAGACAAAGAATTTTCAACTGAGTAAATAATTATGGCAAGTTTCACCAAAATAAAAAAAAAATGTCTAAGCAATGAATTCGTATTAGGCCTAACCTACAGAAACTAAGATAAAAAAGCAATCCAAACTGCACTTATACAATAATTTAAGACGAATGTTAATGTAAATCAAATTGAAATATTATTTAATACTTTATTTAACCCCTAAAACCTTCGACAATTATCAAATTTTTAGTCGGAATACATGTACATCAAATGTCGTTAGCTGGCTAATAACTGGCAACGAAGCCAACAAGACTACATGTCCGAATTCATCAAGTTTGGTGCCCAAGGTAAATAAACTATGCGAGGAAGCAAGTACGGACACGGCCTTAATATCCAACACGCTTTATAATTCCACTAAGTGAACAGCGAGCATCCTTTCCGTTGTTCGCCTCGACGGCCGGGACTGGCACTACTTGCACGATCGTACGTGCAGGTCGAAACACGAACGAGAGAGAGCGAGAAGGACAAAGGCAGAAAGAACAACCCCGGCGACTACAAGACAAACAAACAAGTTGCCCTGCAACTTCCTGCAGGGTCGTCCTCCCTACAGACACATATCTTCGGCTACTTTCGGAGCAGCTCGGCTCTTCCTCCCGAACTCGGGATGCGGAGCGCATCCCCTGCAGCAGTGTTGCCAACCATGTCGAGGAAAACATAGTTAAACATTGTAGATTTCGGCGGCAAATGCACTAGGCCAAATTCGTTTATAGCGGCAATGTGTACGTAATCCATATAAAATGAAAAGTTATTCAGTTCTTTCAAATCTTTACTTTGTTGTTTTCTTTGTAAATATTTTACGTTTAACATTAATGCATCTGCACTTCTTTTTTCGTCAACACTTGTGTAGATGCCCTTTTTTTTTTAAACCTAAGTGTGTTTACATCTTGAGATTGCATGCTGGTGACAAATGCGCCGACAAGTGTTTTGTGTATTTGACTATAATATCACTACTGTCACAATCACTTTCCACGTTTGTTTACATCGTAGGAAAGCAGTTTTGCTAGTCAACCGCAGAGTTGATATGGGGTAGAGCGAACTCGCTGGCTGCGCAGACCAGCCTCCGTGTCCCAGCATTGAACTGGTCACTTACCAATTCGACTATCGTAGACAACGCGGATAGGGTTCGTGGTTGATATAAACAGACGCTTTTTTACTAGTCAACCGTAGAGTTGATATGGGGTAGAGCGAACTCGCTGGCTGCGCAGACCAGCCTCCGTGTCCCAGCATTGAACTGGTCACTTACCAATTCGACTATCGTAGACAACGTGGATAGGGTTCGTGGTTGATATAAACAGGCGCTTTTTTACTTCCTCTAATCAAATTGTACTGCAGTTTGATTAAATTCAAAACGGTAAAAGTAATTAAAGGAACGTTCTTGTCTTTTGAAAATTAAGATATAAACAAACACGTTCATCACTCATCGCTTCATTCATGCGTCGGTCAAATGAAACTGTTAAATTATTAGAAAAGTATACATCTTACAAATCTGGTAATTTTTACACTTCCTGGATTTAAAAAAAAAAAAAAACAATGCCAATGAAATAATTTAATTTACCACAAATGGTTACGTAACACTTTTTATTCGACGTTAAGATATGGAACTACTTCCCAACCCATCGTTACCGACTTTACTGGGTGCATGTCACTCAATGCGCCCGTTAAAATATATGTAGGTAGGAGCAGTGACTTTTCTCTAAGATTGATTTCAAAAGTGCTCACTTTGTGTGAACAGCCTTTATACATGCGCAGAAGACGAAGTGTCTGTCTACCTCAACTTTAGTCTATGGACTCAACTTTACAAATTAATATGCGGTTGAAATAAGACTACAGTTGCCCTTCTCGTATAGTATGTTCACGGTATATTTACACTTTACGAAGCAAATTTTTGAAAAATAAATTATCCTATGTACGACGTATTTGGTTGTTTTCTAAATATGTCACGTATTAGAAACGTATTATAGTTCTGTAAACACATAACTTCATTTGAGCTGAATTCAATTTTTACTTATCCTTGATTTATAAATTATAATATTTCAATTTTAATAAATATGTATTAAAACAAACAGAGAGCAAATAGGTGTGTTGGTAATACCTCATAAGAAGTAGTTATCATGTAAAATATTAATGAACTGAGTGATCACGAGTCCGTTGCGTTGTCCCTCTGGTGTAATTTTACAGACTTATAATACATTCACAGTTACTTCAGCCTTATCTGAAGCCCTGCTAATGTTCTACTTCTAGTATATTCCTCCGCCTCGTGCATACTAAGCTTAACCAAGCCTGGAGAACTACATCAGAGGACAACGCACCGCATTCGTGCGTACTGAGTGTAACAGTATTTTGTATAAGGACTATTTCTCACTAGGCGCCACCAAAATACCTATTTTCTCCCTGATTTTTATTCAGATTATTTATAAATGAAGCATTATAATTAAAAGATAAAATTTGAATATCATTTCAATTTAACAGAAAAAAAACGGTAAGTTTTATGAACAAAAGTATAAAAGATTTGTGATTGTATTTAGGAAATAACTAAACGCGTCATACATTGGGAGATTTTTTAAAGGTTTGATTCATAAAGGGAGAAGAAACCGTGAAAGGACTATAGCTAACGTTAAACTTTGTTGAGAGTGGTTTGCATGGGGCGATGGAAATATCAGAAATGTTGGAAGTAATGCCTGGTTCACATGTACTCCGACCACGCCGAACAGACAGAGCGCAGAACTAGAACAGCCGATCAGAAGCCGCGAGTCGCGCAGAAACCGAAGACAGCTTCTGATTGGCTGTTCTAGTTTTGCACTGTCTGTTTGGCGTACATGAGAACCAGGTATAGGCTGTTCGCGGTAAAGTGAGCACTTTTGCTGTCTTAGTTAGTTTTTTCTTTCGGCCATTTTTTATCATTCAACAACCTTTATAAATAAATATTTCCATGTATGTAATAAAGACAGTATGCATAGTCAGCCACACTCAGGATTTGACGTTTAAGGCTAAAATAAAGTATATTAATTGACTATTATTCAAAATGGGAGGGCATTTAAAGTGCTCACTTTACCATGAATAGCCTATGATAGGATATGTTTTCGCTCTCGCTAGGGTGGGAGATGTGTGCGAGGTAGGCAACACTGCAGTGCAGCGGGCCGGCTCGACCTGCGCTTCCCCTCCCAGCGGCTCGGCGCATGCGCGGAGGTCTCGGCGGAGTAGGTGGTGGAGGAGGGGAAGTAGGGGAAGGGAAACATTCAGAGCTGGCCGGCCTTTGTTGTGTCTGTGTGCTTGCTGCCGCGGGCTGCTTGTGGTGTGGGTGGGTTCGTCTCGGCCGCAATCTCACACGTGCTCTCGCTACGGGATACGTGTCCTGCGACTAGAGAAAACTCTCGTCAACTCCGCTGCTCGCACAGTGCCCTTGTGCTCCGCCATGCCCCGCGCCGCGCGCGTGTGTAGTTGAAAAAAGAAAACGAAAGTGATCCATCGTCGAATGTTCGTCCCGCCGCTGGAGCTGGTTTGTTGTTATCCAGTTGCACAGTCTACCTGCCCCGGGCGACGCCACCCAGCCTTGCAGAGCGTGTTGACGGTGGATCGCCCGACCAGACCGTCACTTTGGCTTGCATGGTGAGACGACGAATACTCTTTCGTGTTTACATCTCTGTAGTTGTTGGAACAGCTTTGTGGTAGCGGGCGAGGCGTGAGCCTACTAAAGGTGTAATGGAATGATATGTTGCCTACAAAGTGGCTGTGATCTGTGATGGCGCTTGCTATGGTGTTCGGGGCCTCTTGCAGCACGTTCACCAATTAACATCCCTTCCGCATAATTCCCCTATAAATACGAGGCACCTATTACAGCCTCAACACAGTATGCAGTGCAGGCGGTCGGAAATGACGTTCCTTGTGGCGGGCCTACTGTTGACGTCGTGGGAACAGGTTTATAATTAATACGTCATCCATAGTTTAATGGAAGGACGTGGCCGGCATCAAAAATTCTTCAAACTAGCTCGTGTGTTCCATCGTTTTCACGTCATGCAAATTTTGAAGTGCTCAAGTCTATCAATCAGATTTATCTTGAAACTAGCCAAACGTGATGGCATTCGCGGTGTATATTGCCGGGACATTTTTTTTTTAAGTAACTGCAATATTTATCATGATTCAGAGCTAGAATATGTTGCAGTCATAACATTTGTGATTTTTTTTCCTAGATGACTTGTGTGCAGCAATCTATGAGTATGTGGGTATCTAGATTTAGACTTTGTATGTACAAAATATACTATATATATATTCTTGGCCTGGGAAGGTCAAGGTGAACGTAACACGTGACTTATATTTCATTATACCCTAAATTAACAACACGCTTTTAATTTACTTTCAACCCGGTGACCTAAGCCAAAGCAGTGTACATTCCGATATCTTTAAGCTTTTGCGTAAGTAGTTATTGTGTAGCGTGATTTACTCATTGAAGCACAAACTCGACGGATAATTGGCAGCCGAACAAGACATCTGATACTGGCCGGTGTAGCAATGTGCAGCTACTTAGGGCATTGTTGATTTTTGTCGCTGGAAGGTCACGATCTCGTGTTCGGAGATCCATTGTTGTGGTCGCCTTTCCCATACCCTCCGACATCAGACAATAACAATTGTGAGTGAAACGGTGGTGTAGTTTGTATTCACGTGTATAAATAAGTAGCCTAGTATTTAGACGGCCATTGTGTAAACACTTGGTATACGTAGCCCTCCAACTTCATGGTGGAGCCAGTTTGTTTTATTGCGTCCGTAAGATCTTTTTTCAATACATAGCTGTACAAAGATAGTGGACAAGTCAAATTACAGTATACTAAGTTTATACACTGGACACAGGAAACACATGTCAGTTTGCACGCACACACGCCATATCTTTCAATACATAGCTGTACAAAGATATTGGACAAGTCAAATTACAGTATACTAAGTTTATACACTGGACATAGGAAACACATGTCAGTTTGCACGCACACACACCATATCTTTCAATACATAGCTGTACAAAGATATTGGACAAGTCAAATTACAGTATACTAAGTTTATACACTGGACATAGGAAACACATGTCAGTTTGCACGCACACACGCTATATCTT
This sequence comes from Dryococelus australis, assembly GCA_029891345.1. Taxonomy (NCBI): domain Eukaryota; kingdom Metazoa; phylum Arthropoda; class Insecta; order Phasmatodea; family Phasmatidae; genus Dryococelus; species Dryococelus australis. The sequence goes on from CM057000.1 coordinate 147,049,955, forward strand.
TCAATACATAGCTGTACAAAGATATTGGACAAGTCAAATTACAGTATACTAAGTTTATACACTGGACATAGGAAACACATGTCAGTTTGCACGCACACACACCATATCTTTCAATACATAGCTGTACAAAGATATTGGACAAGTCAAATGACAGTATACTAAGTTTATACACTGGACATAGGAAACACATGTCAGTTTGCACGCACACACACACACACCATATCTTTCTTCGTAATGTGACTAATCTTCCAACAGGCTGTGGGACGTCATCGTTTTACTGAAACAGAAAAAAAAAAGTCGGTGTTGGGGAACACGGCCGTTTGTTTTGCGTGAATACGTCGACGCGCTCGGACGCCTTGATGTTTATTGTACGTTCCTCACACCGCTTCACTCGATCATATGGGGTTTTATGGGTATCACGGGATTGCTTATGTGATGCTCTTGCCAACCGTATACGATTGCTGTATTTCGACTTGCCGAGTATAGGCCTGCAATGTGTTAAAATTGTCTTAATTTTGTTTTATATTAAACTCATAAAATTTCATCATAACCACGCCATACAAATGTTCTTATACACGTAATCGATTGATGATTAAGAGAGCTGACGATTGAAACTTAAACGAGCGACGTAGCTTCTCCTAGTCAAAGGTTATGAGACGCGGCGAATCTAACTCAATATTGCCCCCCCCCCCCCTCCTTTTTTGCGCGCGATGCTTCTGTCTTCACTCAACATAAAATATTCTTTGATCATTTGGCAATCGAGTAGTGTAATTTAATTTTGAATGTAGACGATAGATTCGGAGCTGCAATGCCAAACTGTATCCCCCGATTTTGTTATCATCGGATCTCTGGATTGCCTCCCACTATGGTTACAAATTTAAAGATTTATTCACGTCAAAAAAACAAAAAGGAACAAAAATCTGCAACAAGAGATGCGTACAATGAAATGTTATACAATAGTCGATTGTGTGCTCGAAAATCTCGCTGTTGTTTGTGTTGTACGTAAATCCTAGTTTACATGAAAATGTAACGTTTTTTGGTGAAACAACTATAGGGCTCTGATACACGAATAAAGTTTTTAAACTGCGATAAAATAAAATGTGCATAATGTATACCCACGTCTACGTATTTTGCAGCAATTATAACCGAGAACGCTTAACAACTACGTTACATGTTAGTTTTTATACCATGGTGATTTTCAGTCGAATGGTGCCTATAATTTGTAAAAAGCTTTACTTTCAGCAATATTTTACAACATTTGCAAATTATGCAACTGTCACAAACCATGTAAATACACTAACACTGTATTTAGTTGCACGATTACTATAAGTCCATTGTCCGGATTTACCAGTAATTGGTTTTTTTTTACATCACCCCACGTTGTACAATATAACGGAGATAGCTTGTATAAATACCAACTATTATGGAACAGACATCGCTGGGACGTTGTAGCAAATAGCTGCATCAGGTAATTTCAAATTTGAAGGGGCACCTTACTTATTGAAATCATGTTAGTTGTACTGTGGAAGCAACCAACCACTGGTAAATTAAATACAGCCAGTGGCAACCAAATATAGTGTAGGACTGTACCTACGCTGTTAACGTGATTTGTAACATTTGCATTGTATGGAATATTGTAAAATATTGCTGAATGTAAATAGATACAACCATAAAGATTTAAAAACAAACAAGTATCGTGCTAGCATTATCGGTTGTAAGTTAATTGCTGCAACTATTTAAGGCCAGGCTACAATTACTATAAGCACATCACAAACACAACACAGTGATATACATAACGAGTTAAACTGCTTGTTTTCAGTTAAGAGTGGCTACAATCACGTATAGCGCTAAGGACTTGCCACTTACCTAAACACAGTTATAATAAAAAGAAAAGTGCAACTTGGTTTAACTTTCCTTGTTACTATCGCTGTGCGTCAATATTCAGCCAATCAGAAGCTCCGACACTTGTGCTACGTTATCGAATGAAAAACTTATTTACGAATCAAGAAAGTCTGTATGTGACTTCATTCCTAGGGCAGATATTTTCTTTTGTATATTTCTGGGTAATCGCAACCACGGAAGTTTTGTAACTTTTTAAGTAACATTAATAGTAAAAATTTAAATTAAGATAATTTCTCATTTTAAAAAACGTCTCAAATCAATATAAAATATTAATATTTGACAAAGAACCGCTAGCAAGTATATATAACTTAATTGACTCTCGGTACTAATGTAGCAACATAAAGAAACAAATATTACTACCGTTATGTCAGTTGTAGCCAGGCCACTGTGCTTGTGTTGTGTTTTGTACTTGCTTATCGCTATAGCTGTGAATGTGTTAGTTATATGCCAGGCCCTTGGCGTAACGCCATCTCGTGGGCCGTTGTGTCAACTAATAAAACGTATATTGAAATGGTGTTAATGTTATAGGCGCTTTCTCTCATCATTGCCGAAGCTCAGAGCGGGGGTGTGCTTTGTTATAGGCTATTCACGGTGAATTGAGCACTTTTAAAATCAACTTTTGTAAAATATCACTGCCCCTACCTGTGTATTTTCTAACGGGCACATTCACCGGTATACGTCCAGTTAAGTTGGCAACGACTCATTGAAAGTAGTTCCATGTCCTAGCGTTGAATTGTAAATACTGAAATTATATATTTTGCTTTCTCTTTCTAATGTATATAAGTGTAAGAAACATCAAAATTTGTATATTATTTACTTTTCTAATAATTTAATTGTTACTCGACGTATGAATAAAGAGGTCAGGCCCATGGAAATGCTGATTGTACATAAACACGAGGTGCATATAAGTAGATCTGAAGGGCTTTCGAAAGTGCTCAGTTTACCGTGAACAGCCTATACTCAAAAGTCTGATGAACGTGAGTATTCCCATACTGTCGTCTCGACCATTTTGTTTTAGCAGCAAAATAGCTTTCAAACAGATTATTTAGTTGGCCACTTAAAAAAAAAATGTGAACGAACGCGTGTGATTTATTAAGATTTATCGTCTAGATTTGTTATATATTTGCAGATGTAAAAAAAACGTTTTTGCAAAGCCGCTTGTACTGTATAGTCTTCCAGTTCACGAGAAAAAAACAATGTTGCTCATTCGGATGTCAACTATTCACTTAGGGAGGGATCTAGATCATAGACTGAAGATGGGGCAGAGACCGCTTACGCCAAAGATATACATACAACTATATACATACATATATATATATATATATATATATATATATATATATATACACACATACTTCAGTCACACGGTCAACGGTGATGACCGTATTTGTTTATATATTTTAATTTTTAAATTAAAAGCATTTATGTGAATAAAATGCTTTTACTAGTTTGAATATAATCGAACTGCATAACAAAAATTGGCTAACTCAAAGCAATCGTTTACAAAATTAGTGTTTTAGCCTGAAATCCTAACCATGCCGTTTTCGCTAGACCTTCGCCATCTCGGCAGTTATTCTGAAAGAAGTCGCTCTACTGCTACAAGCCTTAGTTAGCATCATCAACCACAGTAAAGACGTGTCACAACTCACTATAGAGCTATTAGAAATGTAAAAGCCTCTACAAGAAATAACTTATGCTTCCTCAGTTCCCGGACGAGCACCGGAGAGAGGTGTCGGATAGACTACGCCATGACTCCTTTAATTAACCGGTATAGCGAGCTTGTTAATCTGGATGAGGTTACTATTAACACGACCTGTGCTCAATGACGCACCACATGAAGGACAAGATATCTCTACGTAACAAAGCCCATACAGTGCGTTTACGGTAACATCTCGCTCCGGATTGAACCTGGAGGGGACTGAAGAATCCAGGTGGAAATGTTAATATAAACACATCCGTACTGGACTGAAGTAGAAGAGGGGTGAGATAATCTAGTCCAGTTGTCGAAGTGGACTGGAATGTAGAATATGAATTGAAATTATACTTCAAACACTGATCGGACTGGAATTAAGACAAAGAAGAAGTGGCCGCCATATTGACTCGTTAGTTTGGCTATGTAAGAGGTTGGAATCATTCTGAGACTAGCAAGATTTTTTTTTTTTTTTAAGTGAAGCGAAAAGTAAATGGCCGCGAAGGAACTGAGAAATATGCGAAATTCATTTTATATTATGTTTGTTTTATAGTTCTGCCAGTCGCCAATAGAGTGCTTCTATCCCGTTTCAATCCGCATTCAGTCTTGTTTACATTTCAGTCCACGTTAGAAACTTTACCTTAAACACTTATTGTTCCTATTTGTATTGCCGACAGCTGATATTACTTACGAGTGTTTTTTTATTCTATTTATTTATTTAGCTCTATAAAACCCTAACTCAAACCTTTACTGTGTCAAGGGCATAGAGCACGTCAACAAAGGTGTACAAATACATATAAGCTGTTCACGGTAAAGTGAGCACTTTTGAAAGACCTGCTTAAGATCTACTTGTATGCACGTTGTGTATTATTTCGCCTTATGTAAAATTAACATTGCCATAGGCCTCATCACTTTATTCAGGCGTCGGTCAAGTGAAACTGTGAAATTATTACAAAAGTAAATAATTTCCAAATCTGCTCAATTTTACACTTCGACGCATTAAAAAAAAAAAAAAAAACAACGAAAACGAAATAATTTAATTTTTCAGAAATGTTTTCCTAACATTTTTTATTCGAAGTTAAGATATGGAACTACTTTCCCATCCCTCGTTACCAACTTTACTGGGCGTATATCACTCAGTGCGCCCGTTAAAACATATGCAGATAGGGGCAGTGACATTTTTCTAAGGTTTATTTCAAAAGTGCTTTCTTTATCGTGAACAGTCTTTAGTAGCATACAGTAAGAATATAACTGTAGATGAACAAACACACGCATATACAAAAATGAAATATTCGTAAATGTACTTTGTACTAAGGTGGCTGATGTTTCACTAACGAGTAGGCCTAATGTTTTGGCGTCTGAATTGGAGGCTATACTTTCTGCTGAGACCATAATCCTTGGAGTTAAAATTAAGAACTTGAAACAGTATTTGGTCTCGAGACGTTTCTTGAATGCACTTCGTATTTGGATACAGCTACAAATTACTCAGCCGTCTTCTAACAACGTGTCTTCTACCAGAACTGTAAAACGTACTTGTGCGCCATTTTTAACTCCCCCCCCGCTATTATGCTGCTGGGGGAGGGGGGAGGGTGGAATGCATGCGTAACCAACTCGAATTTATGTATAAAAGTGCACGTCGATGTCTTATTCGAGATTCGAAACCGATGTTTCGTGGTCGAACGGTAACGAATCGCCATTGGTCGCAGATGTCTTCCCGCAGGCTAGCCATTCAACATTTTATTAAAAATTCTCTTCTGTCCTCAACTGGCGAAAACAGGACGGGATGAGAGTGTGTCGCAATGGAGGTCAGGCACGTGCACGCGCGCGCACTCTCTCTCTCTCTCTCTCTATATATATATATATATATATAATATATATATATATATATATATATATATATATATATATATATATACTGTGTGCATGTATAACTTCAATGAAAGTTAGTTTTGAAAAGAATCTGACATTTACATGCATTGGTTTTATCCGTTTTCGTTTTAAATGAAATGTGCTCTGTTACCGAAGTCGTTCTGGGAAGAACCGTTCGTCACTTCGTGGATACTTGGAACTTCTGAAGTTCTGCTTGTAGGCTATTTCTGCCTCTATGGCCGCGGTTACACGAGTGTTGTTAAACACGTTCAGCTAAATACATTCGGCAGCCATGTCTGAACAAGTTTAAAAACTGAACGGGTTTTCGCGGGTACACACCCAAAGCAGAATGAAATCAATAGACGTTCTAACCTCAACAAACATGGAACTTAAAATGTATGGTATTTAATTACGATAGCCTCCGACATTTATAACTTTTGAACTTTTTTAATTCTTATGAAACCTACAATTTTACTGTAATGGTATAATGGGTGGGTTTTTGTGCATTCATCCTTAAACTTAAGTTAATTCAACAACTGCAGGAATTCCCGCCAAATTCAGTAATATTTGCTTGGAAACAGCTTGTTTACTTGGAAACAGCCAATAGGAGTGCAGCAGAGAAGAGAAGTCGTTCGAAACTACTTATGAAAGCTGTTCACTTTGAACGAGAAACAACTGCGATCGGAACTCGTTCGAAGGTAATGCAACCTAACCTCTTCAATAGCTGAACTTGTTTCAGTGAAGTAGTTCTGCTTGCCGTGTAACTGCGGCCCACCTCATGCAAACAAAGCTCAGCAAGTCTAGAAATTCAAACCGAAGGGAGAACGCGCCGCATTGCTGCGCTCTCTGTTCAATATTTTGCGCAAGAACTGTTTCTGACTTGGCGTTACCAGCACGAGTCTATTTTCTTTCAGTTTTTGTTCCAATTACAAATGAAACTTTTTAAATATAGTATACGTGAAAGTTCAATCTAACCAAAATGAAGATACTTTTACGTTTACGTAAATATAACTCGCTCGTGATACATTATGTATTTAAGAAACAACCATGAGGTGATATTTCATAGGCTGCCCACATTGTAGAATAAAAACATTAAATGAGCAAAATATTAAATAAAATATTTTTTTTCTGAAATTCAAAACGTATGATAAAATGGCTAGGTCTTATATTTGCTATTTTAAAGATAGATTTCCCAGGAACCAATTTGGAATGTTTTAATGTTTTAAATAGGCTTCGCGCCCTTCATTCAGTTCAACATAAACATAAGTTTGCAGTTGTGTGACAATTCCACTAGCACAGTTGAACGTAAGCCTTTATTCTGTCGAATTAACGTAATGAACATTATACCTACTTAACGTGCCTATTTAATGTATTACGCGAAGTGGCAGTTTATGGCCAATTGCAAGCAGATGCAGAAATGAACGTACGGAAACTATCGGAACAAACGTCAGGACAGACTTGAGCATAGTCTCTGATTATCGCGCTTCAGTATCATGAGACCAGCGTTATGAGAAACCTGTGTATTTCCAATGTTTTCTACCAACATTCATGGGGGATAGTAAGTTATGACGTAGTATTGGTTATTACCAAACTTACAAAAGGAAACTGCACTGCCCTTACGTAGACAGCGTGGTGGAAATGACGTAGTCGGTCCTTTAAACGACTACTTTACCTCCCCTTATTTCCGGCTCCCCCCCACTTCTCCAAATTGATCAACAGGATACATACGGGCCTGAAGTGATACATGTACTGTTATGTGACCAAGTTTGAAAATGAAACTTGCGTTGTTATGGGTTCGATAGCACGTTAGCCGTGGCAAACATTTTACAAACGAGCATCTTATTATTCCTGATTATTGCACGGCTGTGTTTGGCGCAGTTCGTTCTATGCTAGTGTCTTTAAAGCCTGAATGTAGGCCAGTCCACCTTGCGTATGTACATTAATTTCAGTGTATGAAAATTATTACGTACGTGGCTGAAATGGATGTGCATAATATCAGTTATTTGGTATGTTTGTAAACTATGTTGATAATTTATTACTCACAATCAGTTATGATGGTCTTGCTTAATGTACACGATGAGTATAAAAGAATACCCCAACTTTAAAGGTTTATAATATCGAAACCAAACAACCTACAACCTTGGTTGACCAATGAAATGAACCGTGGAGCCGTGAAGTTTGTTCACCATATCTTCATAAATGTTCAATGTGACAGCAATGAGCGGCCCGAACGACATCTACGCGATACTCGAACTCGTTCCACACTCTTGTCAGCATGTCCTGTGTTAATGGTTTGTATGGCGTCCGTAATACTAGTTTTGAGATCGTCAATGTTAGCCGGCAATGGCGGACGAAACACTTGATCCTCGCGTTGCCGAAACGCTGGAGCAGCTGGGGACCAGGCTCTTTGTCACTGGCCTCCAAGAAGCCTGTATCTTACCTCGCGCGTCTTTTTTATTTAGAATGGAATACCGCCTAAATCTTAACAAGAACTACTACACGTTTGTGTTATGGAAAACAAATCAAGTAATTAATTTTTGGCAAAATATTTGACAGTGTTACAAAAAGTATGCATTCATCTTACATGTGCAACATAAACAGTAAATTTCTAACAATTTTTATAGCGAATTTACTATAGGATATTAACGGTAAAATGAGCAGTTTTGAAAGCCGCCTCATTTGTAATAATAGTCAATAAATATATTATAGTTTAGTCGTAGGCGTTAACTAGAGTGTGCGATGGAATATACACACTATGTTTATTACTTACATGATAATATTTTATTTAAAAAGGTGATTAAAAAATGACTGAAAGGAAAAAGTAACTAGGGCCTCAAAAGTGCTCACTTTACCATGAATAGCGTATACGCAGGTGACCGCTGCACTTGGCGCCATGTCCACTTTCAGCCCGCTTGTAGTTTCCGCTGGTCATGGGAGAGTTCGAAGCGTCGAAGAATTCGATTCCCAGGAGTTCTCGATATATCTCGAATAGTGACTGATCGCGTCTCGCACGAGTACTCGAGCTCTCGTGCTACTGTTGAGTAGTTCGTTCCACTCGTGGAATTTAATAGTTATTTTACTGGTGTTTTCTAGTCCGTTTGTATTACATCACATACAAATATTCAAAATCTGTCTGTTCAATGTTAAAAACACTCGCGTGTTTATCGTGGAATGGTAGGATGTAGTACATTGTTTTTTTTCTTCGCCTTTTATATAGTTGTCTGGAACCGGCATTAGCCACTCCCCTCGGCTGTATCTCCTAAGTGTAATTATGCGAATGGAATCTGATCGTTCAAGGGGAGGGGTTAGCTGGGGGGGGGGGAATGACGAGATTTAAATCACGTATTCTAATAGACTAATACCATCACGGAACTGGCCTGTAGTTCAAGCTGCGAGTGAAAGTTGTCGATTCGTACTAGTATTCGAATACGCAATATCGAATTGCTAAAATATTCGATCTTGCCTATGAGTAGTTCAGACGATGTAAATCGGCCTTACTTTGTGTGTTACGTAGTTAATTCAGTACATATATTAATTATATATCGCTTCTTGTTGTTATGTTACATGCGGAGTTTATTAACTAAATGTGCAACGTTTCATATGTAGAGCTTTAGAATTTTTTTTTTTAAAGGAATTGATTAAGTGAATTATTATCATCATTATTGTTAGTCTGCCTTTGGAGTGACATGTTCTTGATATCTCGAGTTGTGAATATTGCTGTACCATTCTTAATATTCTACAGTCACACCAGTTAATTAATTACATGCAATTGTTGAAATATGTATAGTTAGATCAGTATTATGGATTGTTATATCAGCGTAGTGTACATCACATTAGGTATATGCTGTTCACGGTAAAACGAGCACTTTTGAAAACTCTGCGTAAGATCTAGGCCTACTTGTATGCACGTTGTGTGTTCTTCCGTCATACGTAAAATTAACATTGACATGGGCCTCATCACTTTAGTCATGCGTCGGTCAAGTGAAACTGTGAGATTATTAGAAAAGTAAATATTTTACAAGTATGCTTAATTTTAGATTTTGATTAATTAAAAAAAACAGCAACTTTTTATTCGACGTTAAGATACGAAACTACTTTCCATCCACCGTTGCCAACTTTACTGGACGCATGTCCGCCAGTGCTCCCCTTAAAATATATGCATGCAGGGCAGTAACTTTTTTCTAAGGTTGATTTCAAAAGTGCTCACTTTATCGTGAACAGCCTTTACCAGTTATTCATGACAGCTAGATATATTTATTAATGTAATTTTCTTTTTACTTTAATAATTTTTATATAGAATGTGTGTACGAGTACAGTTGGTTGAGTGGTAGAGAAGGAAAATTATGCCTTAACTTCGCCCACAGAATATAAGGTGAAGTAAAGAAATGTGAAAAATTAATAAATCTCGCCACTGGCAGCGCTCTCTCGCGGCGTGGCTGACGACAGTCTGGACCGCGGGAGGCTGGAGACACACGGTGGGGGGGGGGGGTGGCAGGCCGGAGAAAGTATCGTGATGGCTATCGCCAGGGTGTGATTTGCGGTGGCAGCTGCACCTCGTTATGCAACCCCCCTTGCGCCTTCCCCGGAAGCTGTGCACCACATTCTCTTTCCTGGGCGTATTTAAGCACTCGCTGCAACTTAACTGCCCCCACGTCCTTCCTAAGCATCGCCATTTTGCTATAGGCTGTTCACAATAAAGAGAGCACTTTTTAAGGCCCTTCTTCTAAAATTTTACTTTCAACCAATTTCCATCTTCCTGCTGCTTTTCAATACAGGCATTGCAATGTGACCAATAAACACGGTGTATACATTTTCACCACTCTCAAAGTCAACGCCTAAGGCTGCAATAAGATACATTTATTCGTGGTCGATGCCTGTTGGGAGGGCCTTAAAAAGTGCTCACTTTACCATCAATACCCTATATTTCTCTTTTCACCTTATACGGTTTTCCATTGTCGGCGCTTCCAACGCCCAGCTCGAATAACGTACGGTCAATAATTTACTGTATTTATGCTACCGGGATTTATAATTTCATACATTAATATAGGCTTAACCACTTTTATTTTCAACCCCTGGTAAGACCAAATAACATAAGAAGTGTGTTCCTTAAAAAAAAACATCACACGACTGAAAAACATCCTCTCTGTTATAAACTGCGCAAATGAGCTTGATAAATTATATTTATTGATGATTCACGGTTGTTTCCAACTTTTTTCCAGCCCTATTAAATCTCTACTTTCAGCATATTCCTCCGCCTCGTGCAAACAAAGCTTAATCAAGTTTAAGAAAACTACACCGAAGTGCGCACTAACTTAAATAATAACTTTCCATAAGAACTATATCTCATTAGGTATTACCTACACGCATATTTTCTCCCTGTTTTTATTCATACTAATTATAAATGAATAGATAAAATATAATTCAAAGTTTAAATTAACAAAAAGTAATATACTTTTATGCTTACAAATGTATAAAACGCCGGTGATACATTACACATTTAGGAAACGACTAAACACATCATACTTGGGGCAATTTTTCAACTGCTGGATATACCGAGATTAAAATCGTACTACAATAAAATAACGCATTGTCCATATAACCTCTGGCAGATTCTCGGCAAAATGGCTGCTTGACCTTGACTTTAAATTTCAACTTTTCGAAACCGTAAAGTCAAGAGAGCTTGACTTTGCCTTTGACAGTTCCATTGTGTCAAGTTCCATAAGAAACAACATGTCGGAAAGTAAACGTAAAGTCAAATGTTAAAATTTTCAGTTGTGTAAGGGCCTTAACTCGGGATCTAATTTCACGTCTCATTTTGTATCCATCCGCCATACGTAATATTGACATTGCCATGGGCCTAATCACTTTACTCTTGTGCCATCCAAGTAAAACCATGGTATTGTAATATATAGACTATTCACGGTTAAGTGAGCACTTTTTTAGGCCCTCCCAACAGACATTAACGGTTAATAAATATATTTTATTGCAGTCTCAGGCGTTAATGATTGCGAGAAGTGAAATATATACACTGTGTTTATTAGTCACATGCCAACGGTTACATCAGGAAGTGGCGGGAATATAGAAATTGACTGAGAGGAAAAATTTAGCAGGGCCTCAAAAAGTGCTCACTTTACCGCGAATAGCCTATACTGTTCCTGGTTTGACTAAGCACTTTGGAAATCAACTTCTGAGAAATTTCACTTCCGCTACATGCAACATTTCAACTGGCGCACTGACTGGGATGCGTCCAGTCAAGTCGGTTACAACACAGGGAAAGTAGTTCCATGTCATAATTGACAATTAATAATGAAATTAAACTAGCAAAATGAAAATAAATTGAAATTAATTATTTTACTTTCTGTTTTTTAAATGCATAGGCCTAGTCGTAGTAGAAGTAGTGAATCTGCAAAATATTTACTTTTCTAATAATTTCACAGTTATACTTGACCAACACACACATAAAATGATCACACCCATGATATAGTATCTTCGCTGTTTCCTCACACTTTCTGAATTAAACACTTCCCATGTATGAGTTATTTGGTTGTTTCCTAATTTTTTATTGTAGCACAAGAGTTTATTTATACTTGTGCTAACGTTAAAATACCTTAATTTTTTGGATAGGTTTAAGTTTGTTATATTTTATCTATAGGTACGTTGTATTTCGTTTATAATTAATAAAAATAAAAACAGAGGAAAATAGACTGTGTGTTGGTAATGCCTAGTATAGGGTATTCACGGTAAAGTGAGAAATTTTGAAAGCCCTGAGTAAGATCTACTTGTATGCCCGTTGTGTATTATCCGCCTTATGTAGGAATAATATTGCATGTGCCTCATAACATTATGCATCCGTCGGTCAAGTGAAATTGCGAAATAATTAGAAAAGTAAATATTGAACAAATCTGCTCATTTTTACTCTTAGATGCATTAAAAAACACAGGAAGCGACAGAAATAATTTAAAGTTATCAGAAATGGATTGCCTAACACTTTTTATTCGATGTTAAGACACGGAACTATTTTACATAAATCGTTACCAACTTTACTAGGCGAATGTCACTCAGTGCGCCAGTTCAAATGTATGACTTTTTTTCTGAGGTTGATTTCAAAAGTGCTCACTTAATCGTGAACAGCCTTTACCTAACAATTTCCAGGCTTCTGGGTTTGAGCCGCGTAGTGGATTTCTTCTCCAACGTTTCGGCAGTCGTTGCAGCTGCCATCAGGGAACAATACCTGACCAGTTGACGACAATGGCCGCGAAAGCCTGCCAACTGTTTTAGCCTTTATCTACATTTAAACTGGACATGTTAGGAGTTTTCTCGGGTTGTCTCCTAGAAATGTCTTGGTCTGTTGAGAAAGTGTGAAGAGATGCAGAGCTTACAAAGGCGTCGGCTAGCAAGCCCAGTTGACGGGTTTGTAAAAAGTGGCCACGGTTAAAATTTGGACAAGAAATTATTTGTTAATTATCTGTGTGTAAAGAAGCACCGAGTAGGCCTAGTACTTCCTGCGAAGTTAGAGAGTTTTTGGAATCTGCTTTCACCCTTATTTATACTTCACGTCATGGCAGGAATAAAATGCTTTCAAGTGAGTATGCGGGATGTGTATTCAAGCTTTTGGTGCCTTTTTTTAACCGTTTGCATTATAATAATTGTAATTAAATTTTTTTTATGTATTCGAAACATTTGGGCTCGTAGAAAGCAGTATTTTGTAGTTGATGTATTTCTTTATTTTCTCCATTATTTACACAGCTACAGTTTGCTAAAAAATTCTGACAGAGTTCACAACGAGTAAGTATAGGCTGTTCACGGTAAAGTGAGCACTTTTTTAAGGCCCTTCCAACAGGCATTAACCATTAATAGATATATTTTCTTGCAGCGTCAGACGTTAACTTTTGAGTGGAATGAATTGTACGCACTGTGTACATCAGTCGCGTGGTAATATTTATACTGAACAATAGTATAAAGCTAGAAACAGACTGAAAGTAAAAATTTAGAAGGGCCTTAAAAGGTACTCACTTTACCGTGAATAGCCTATAAGCCTGTTGAATGTTTGAAAGGCGCGTTTTTCTACGAAACTAACAAACGTAATGTGTCTCGGTGCGCCCATTAAAATATACGCAGGCAGGGGTAGTGACTTTTTTCTAAGGTTGATTTCAAAAAGCTCACTTTATCGTGAACGGCCTTCAGTAAGAAATACACTATCTACCAAAAAGTAATTGGGCACCTGTCCACAATGCTCGGTGGTTGTCACCCCGTTAGAATCTCGTAGGGCCACCTCTTGCGGCTAGAACAGCAGCCACCCTGTCTGGCATGCTCTCTACGAGTGTTTGCAGGACATCCACGGGGATTCGTCGCCATTCCTCTTGCAACCATTCCATGAGTTGAGCAATGGATTTTGGCCGCGCCTGACGAGCCCTCACCCGGCGATCCAATTCGTCCCAATGATGTTTTATAGGGTTGAGGTCGGGGCTCTGGGCGGGCCAGTCCAATCTGCGAACATTGTTGTCGGCGTACCACTGCACAGTAGCCCTTGAAACAGGGCACCTGGCATTGTCATCCTGGAAGTAACACGGGTCTATTCCGTAAAAACGCCACAATGCTGGGAGCATTTCATTATCCAGAATGTTACAAGAGGCCTCTGTGTTCATGCTACCACGGACTAACACCAGCGGTCCTACGCCGAAGGCCGTGAAACACAAGTCAACTGACGTACTGAATTACCTGTCTTCACGGGTGCCTAATAGATAGCGTATTTCTTATGCAAGATGTTATTGAAGTGAGAGCGGTGTGTTGATCCTTTGGTGTGATTTTCTATACTTTGTTAAACTTCGTTGGCGTGTGGAGGAGGAATATCCTGGAAGTATAACTTGAGCACGGCTTCAGCAAAGTTGGTAAGTGACCGTGTATGGAGTATGGCTTGCGCTCAGTGTTTGCAAGGCTGCCCCAGCAACCTTGCTAAAAGATGTCCGTGATAAAGTGAGCACTTTAGAAATGAACCTTAGAAAAAAGTCACTGCCCCTGCATACATATATTTTAGTGGGCGCACTGAGTGACATTCACCCAGTCAAGTTGGTAAAGGCTATTTGCGCTAAAGTGAGCACTTTTGAATTCAACCTTAGAAAAATGTCACTGCCTCTGCCTGCGTATATTTCAACGAGCTCACTGGGTGATATGCGCCCTGTAAAGTTGGTAACTATGGATGGAAAGCGGTTCCTTATTTAATGTCGAATAAAAAGTGTTAGGTGATCATTTGTGAAAACTTAAATTATTTCTTTCGCTTTCTGTTTTTTTAATGCATCGGAAGTGTAAAAAAAAACATATTTGTAAAATGTTTACTTTTCTAATAATTACATATTTTTACTTGAGCAACGTGTTACTAAAGTGAAGAGGTCTGTTAATTTTACATAAGGTGGAAGAATACACAATGTACATACAAGTAGATCTCAAGCAGGGCTTTCAAAAGTGCTCATTGTAGCGTGAACAGCCTATACGCAACTGCGCGGGTGATTTGGTTACCTTCCCGCCTCGCCAACAAAACTCTTGCTATAGGCTGTTCACGGTAAAGTGAGTACTTTTTAAGGCCCTTATAAATTTTTCCTTTTATCCAATTTCCATCTTCCTGCAGCTTTTTGATGTAAACATTGAAATGTAAGGAATAAACACAGTGTATACATTTCATCACCCTCTAAATTTAATGTCTGAGACTGCAGTACGATATATTTATTAGTGGTTAATGCATGTTGGGAGGGCCTTAAAAAGTGCTCACTTTATCGTGAACAGCCTATAAGAGGACGTCTGGTAACCCTACTTGCTAGCTCATCCCTGTAGTACCCACCTACAGTGGCTTTGTCGCACCACATCGCCATTCAGTGCCTTGATAATCATGAGCGGAATTTGAACTCCCGACTGTTTTTGAAGCCTTGTTCAAGTCCTACTTTCACACTACTACTCTGCCTCGTGTAAACAAAGTTTAACCAAGTCTAGAAGGCTACGCCAACAGAACTACGCATCAAGTTATTGCGCTCTCAACTTCAATAATACTCTTCATGAGAACTATTTATTACTAGGCGTTAAAGGCTGTTCACGATGAAATGAGCTCTTTTTAAAGCCCTGCTTAAGATCTAGTTGTATGCGCTTTATATCTTCTTCCACCGTATGTAAAATTAACGTTGTAATGGGACTGATCACCTTATTCATGCTTCGTTCAAGTGAAATTGTAAAATTATTACAAAAATAAATATTTTCCAAATTTGCTAATTCCTATAACTTACATGTATTTAAAGTGCAGTAAACAAAATTAATAATTTCAATCTTCACAAATGTTTTCCTAACGCTTTTCAGTCAATGTTGAAATATGGAACTGCTTTGACTTCCGTCGTTACCATCTTTACTGAGCCCATGCCACTCAATGTACCTCTAGGAACACATGCAAGTGGGGACAGTGACACTTTTCAAAGGTTGATTTCAAAAATGGCTCTACCCCTTGGAACACATGCAAGTGGGGTCAGTGACACTTTTCAAAGGTTGATTTCAAAAATGGCTCTACCCCTTGGAACACATGCAAGTGGGGTCAGTGACACTTTTCAAAGGTTGATTTCAAAAATGGCTCTACCCCTTGGAACACATGCAAGCGGGGACAGTGACACTTTTCAAAGGTTGATTTCAAAAATGGCTCTACCCCTTGGAACAAATGCAAGTGGGGACAGTGACACTTTTCAAAGGTTGATTTCAAAAATGCTCATTTGATCGTGAACAGCGTATACCTACACATTTCTATGTTCTCCCCCGGTTATATTCTTATTAATTATATATGTAATGTTATACGTAATTTATACATCAAAGATACGTAAAATTTCAGTTTAAGGTCAGGTTTCACCAAGCATTGGCGTATAGGCAATTAGATGCTAAATTCGGACATTGAGCTCACAGTCGGTTTTTGTTGTATTTTCAACTAAAGATTTCTTGTTAGATATTGAACGCGTCTAGATTTATAACCGTTTTAATTTAATTTTTTAAATTTTAAATTCACTTTTTTATTATTTATAAAATGTAATAATGTTATAAAAATGAAGAAGTGCATTTAAAATTAAAAACTTAAAATTTGGAAGGTTTACAAATCTTGATGTGTTCATTCTATAACAAAAAATCTTTAGTTGAAAATACTACAGCAAAAAATGACTCGGAGATCTTTGCCCGACTTTGGCATTTAATTCCCTATACGCCGATGCATAATTTGTGTTAATAGAAGTATAAAAAGCCTGTGCTACATGACATATTTAGGAAAGAAGCAATTATATGGCGTGCTTTTTGAAAAGTTAGCTTGAAAAAGTGTGTTAAAACGGCGGGGGGACTAGATTATAGTTGGCGAGAAGGTACGTGACAGAAAGGCGAGGACGGCGACCTTGGAGCGTGGCAGTGGGTGTGATTGGCTGGGAGTGATAGCGAGGTGCGGGATATGAAAGAATTCGAGTGGCAAAGGGCAGTGAGCGAGTCACGGGAAAGTAGGTTTGTGACACTCTAGCTAAGTCCAAGGTCCCTGGGCCGTGATACATAACCTGAGGCAGCGCTCCTCTACAGGTTGTCCACCCACAAGGAAATGTCAGCGAATTTTCACCCGGCTCAGGGAAAATGTAAATAATTTGCTAATCTTCAAAAAATTGTTATCTGTATGAACAGAACGTCATGTCATATACTATTTAATATTTCCATTTTTAAATTTGTGAACTGGAAATAATAACTTTTTGCCAAGTAACGTAAGGTATAAATCAAGTATTTTTGTGTTTGTAATGGGCACTCGTGTGAAGTCAATAACATATATGATGAGAAATATAGAGTGGATGAATGAAATGTTGGCTGCTTGTGTGGTCTGTTGCAATATAATTTAATTCTACTTCACAGATGGCCATTTGTTCGGCCATTGATAGGAAAATGTGGCATTGGAAGATTTCGGTCCTGAAAATAGGTCAGGGAAAATGGTAAGATTCTGTCTGGAAAACGGAGAAGTGTCAGGGAATCCCAAAATAGAATTTCAGTGGACACACCGGTCTCAAAACTTCCTTTGCCATGGGGGCCGCTAGGTGTAGGATGTCAGTGTGACACCGACCTCATACCTCTTCCTATTAAACGCCTAAATATATTACTAATCGAAATACACGATCATAAAATTGTGTTTACATCTAGTTCTTTATAGAAAAGTTAACTTTTAGCTTTTTAATCGGATATATTTTAAATTGTAAAAGTACGGGAAAATCGGTGAACACGGCATTAAATATACCGTAATTTGGATCAGACAGCATTATCAAAATCTACAACTTAGCATCTCACACCAATGGAAATACTGACGGCATTTTCAAAATCTACAACTTAGCATCTCACACCAATGGAAATACTGACGGCATTTTCAGAAAGATTTGCGGATCACCTTGTATCAAGCGACCTACCACTAGTTTGAAAAGTACTATATAAGGGATAAGAAACTTAAGACCAGGTCTACAAAAGATACTTTTGAAAGGTAAGGAAGTTGATGAATAGGATTTGCAGTTTTAGGACTACAGATTTCTGATCAGGACTCTGTAAGAATGGATTGTAATTAGAAGTACCCTAGCAGTAGCACATGAGATACACACTGAGAAAAATAACGTTCCAGTATACCAAAAATATTTGTTTCAACTAAACAATATTTTGTTAGTACAACCAAGCCTCAGTTCCACCAAATGAATGGAGTTTGTCCACGAGTCAAATAATTAGTTAAAAATAATTTTGTTGGTGCCAAAAAAAATTGAGTATAAACAAACATATAGTTACAATTTGTCAACAAAATATGTTTAATCACATGCGATATATTTTGAACAAATAATTTAGTTGCAGCTACCAAAGATTTTGTTGGCGACACTAACGCTTTTGGGGGATTTTCACTTTCTCTGTTGGCTGCGCGCGTTAAAAGAAATCGTACATTTATACTTTTAGAGGTCCTTTGATCTGTATGTAATTTAAGTGTTGAATTCTTTATAATAATTGCAAATAATTTAGTTAAATAATTAGTGACTGCAGGTAGTGGAATATATTTGATAAATGCTTTGTACATGCAGCATTTTTATCGCCACGTGTTCAAACATATATGAACATACAATTTTAAAATAACGAAAATTGATAAAAATATGGTAGTGATGCTAACCCTCCATCACCACACTATAAAAATCAGCACACAGCAACCACAATGAGGTCATATAGACCCCAAATTTTCAAAATTCATAAAATTTTAGAAAAAATGGAAATTAATGTTTACTAAATTCATTTATTTCCATACATTAACTCTATTAAAATGTATAATGTAACATTTTTATAGTTTAATTAAACAAATAGTAATAGAAATATAAAAACCAAATTGAGATGAAAAAGATTAATGTTTTGTTTAGTACTTGCAAATTATTTTTTTGTGTTTAGCATTTGGAAGAAACAAATCAATGCAAACACCACAGTCTGACTTAGAAAGGTTGTTGAAATCAAGAAGATATCAAACATACAAATACCACAACAACCTATTCTTACATTGTTGTTGGAATTATGTCAATTTATAAGAGAGGATAAAATCTTTGTCGATGTATTCTTTATTCACTGCACTCCAAACAATGCGAATAACGGTGCTTATCACACATAGGACGCTGGCAGGATTCGCAGGTCAGTTTTGCCTTGCGATCCTTAGCTCTTGGGCAGAAGTGGCACCTTTGTTTTCTGTCCAAAGTAGCAGGCCTCACTGGAGTTTCAGATTGAATATGAAGTACATTGGAGATCATCACTCGAAGATTCATCCTCAGTGTTGGAATTTGAAATCTGGATTGCAAGAATGGCTTGATGAGAGACATACCTAACTCTTGTAGGAACATTCGTCGTTTCAATTTCTTATTCTCAGCACTCAAGTTTTATAGCACGATAGCATTGATAGCACTCTGGTCCATCATTCCATACCAGATCCTTAGTGGCTAACGATTGCACACTCTGCATACAGTGTAGGTATGACATAACTTTTCAAAGGTGTCTGTTCCACCCTTAGTTGACGTATATAAGACTATAACGCCTGGTTTTCCTGACTCTTCATCAACTGAAGCACTATATTGCATGGCAGAAAGAACCAGAATATTTTTATTACTGGTTTTGCTCTTTTTGGCATAAGAGACCAACATTTTGTTTTCATCAAATGCAAAGAGTGATGTTCCTGGATCCTTTGCATGGAGAAAGATGGAGGAATCCCTGGTTTGTTACTTCTGAGTGTACCTTCCATTGTAAGATGATACGTAGAGAACATTTGCTGGAAAAGTGGTGCAGAACTGAACCAGTTATCTACTGTAATGTTGTGTCCTGTTCCATGGATGGGCTCGCTAAGTTTCCTTACATAGTATGTAGATACCGGTTCTAACCTTTCCACAGTATGGTATGGCATTGATCATGTACGTGGTTCTTGCATAGTTCATCATAACGATTTTCAGGCCATATTGATCAGGTTTTGATGCCATATAAATGCGAAATCCACAGTGCCCTCGAAATCCCATAAGTTGCTCGTCAATTGTGCAGTACTCGAAAGGTGTGTCCAAATTCCTGCAATTTGCAACGAACATTTCCCAAACATCTCTTGACAGCTGCCATATTATCAGTTTCTTTCCTCTGTGGTCTCGTGGTTTTGTCATCAAAACGCAAACAAGTTCCTAAAAATATGAACCAGTTTCTATTCATTGTTGCTCTGTTAACAGAGCATCCAAACTCGGTAAGACCGTAGCTCACGTGTGTGCCTGTGACTATTCCTTTGCACACATGGTAAGTAAAGTAGGCCTAAGAAAGCTTGTAGCTCTTCAATTGTGCAGTTATGATGGTAGGTCTGAGGATTGCTGGAACTCTGTCTTTTTCTACAGATTTCTTCATTAGTTCTGTATAATACTTCATTCGAAATATAGTCAGTAATCAGTATTTTCCACCATTCTAAAGGAGTTGTTACATCCTTAGCTGGCACCCGGCAAGTGAGTCACTAAATTTCTTCTGAGAGGTCTTCCTCGTCTCTGGGGTTCTACAGTACTCCATTGATATCCTCGCTTACCTTGAACGGATAAATTGTTTCTGATCCTAGCTGCAGTTATAGGCCTATCGTCTGCATCTTCGTCGGCAACACTTAACTTCATCAGACTCCTCGGATTCTTCTAAAATATAGTCGGGATCTTGATCTGAATCATCACCACCTAAAAGAGATTCATCATCACTCTCACTTTCATCATCCAACAACAAAGATCGCATTTCGTCATCTTGAAATGGTGGATTATTTTTAGAACTAGAACTAGCCATTATGTAAATATTTTCGTGAAAAGTGCACTCAAATGACGCCAAAATAAATTATTGTATGTTAGAAACACTGCACGCACATACATACATGGTCACCACGCTGGGGTCCACAGAACCCGAAGAAGAATTCCAACCTCTCTGTAACAAGCAACTGAAGCACAATGTGGTGAATCATCACACAAACGTTTAGGGGGTGCTACCAACTGAATTTACACGTAGGGGAAATATTCTCTACACCTACATTAAAAGAGGCGCTGCTAAAAGAAATTTTACTGGGGTAGACCCCAGTGTTGTGATGAAGGGTAAGTGTAATATTTTACGATAGGTATCTAGCTTAACAGTTTCGCAGCGGTATTTGTACAAAACATGTAATATACAGAGTGGATAATTCGACAGAAAAGGCCAACCCGCTAGTAAACGTCTGTACATTGCCTCAAAAATCTGCTACATAATACCTGCAGAAGCTTTGGTTCAACCATATAATCCAAATGTTTGTAGCAAATAGGCGAAACCGTCAAATTAATTTAGCTTCAACAAAATATTTCACTGTCCCTATACAAAGAAATGATTTGCTTGTTGAGAACAAATTTTGTTTGAACTAACATAATCTTTTTCTCAGTGTAGGCTAGGGTGTCAGTGTGGAAGGGATACCTTTGTGCGATGTGGCTTGCCGTCAGGCTGCTGTTGCTTGCACATATCGTTCAGCTTGTGAAATACAGTTGCCTTTTTTCGAGCTTGTTTGCACCATTTCCCACGCGAAAATAGTGCACCTGATGTGACTATCGGTAAAGTTAATTTGAGTGTATCTGAACGCTAGTGTCAGTAGACGTGTGTGTGTGTGCGTGCGTGCGTGCGTGCAGGTACTGCTGAGTGGCGAGGTATGTGGTAGAGCTGCAGTGGGCTGGGAGGTTGTGCAGAGAGCGGTATCTCGTCACGGCATCTGCCCTGCCTCCCTCCTGCAGGGTCGCTCTCCCGGGTTCCCAGAGTCCTCGGCCTCTGCTACACACTGTTGCAGGCTTTCGCAACAAGAGGCGCCGTTGGTAACTCGCTGCTAGGCCCCGCCTACCTCTGCTGTCGTCTCGCACCTCGTGTCAGCCTAATGCCACACTGCTACTTACTTACACACATTTCCTCTCACAAACATCATCTTGGCTATACCGTCGTATTGCAATTAATATTTCAGCGAGGTCCGTCATTTGCTCTAATAGCACTTGCTGTAAAAGCATGTTCTAAGCATTTTCTCGCATTCAGGCGTTCGCCCTGGACTTTGTTCGCCCTGGACTTCTTAATGCCGGTTCAGGTCAGCTGTCAATCATTCACCAGCCAACCAAGCCACGTGCGAGAGGTGGGTCGTGCCGAGTTAACCCCCCCCCCGTTTTCCTCCTTTCCGTGCAGCTTCGTGATGGTCGCGCTCGTAATGCTACTCTCGAAATCCTCAACAACTGTACAAAGTTTGATGCAGATAGTAATTAATTTCGGTGATCGAATGATGTATTTCCTGTTGCATATGTGAAGTGGTGTAGTTTCCAATGTGAATGCAAAGTTGCAGTTGTGTTGCATGAATATGAACCAATCGTAGATCCAGCTGAATGGATATGGTATTACTAGTAATAGGTGCTGACCACAACTACGATATAAAATGCAAGAGTGGCACAAGTGACATTCCACGTACACCTTGCACATGCAATTGCTCATGCACTTCCCCCCTCGCCCCCCCCCCCCCCTTGTCCGGAGATGTGAGAAGTTGTTTTCGTGGAAGTCGTGGGTTGGAGCTACGTGGGTTGGGGTGCTGCCAGAGTGGGGAACTCTGACGACCGATGGGTGGATTGGTACTGGATTTGATTCCCGTACAGGATACTTAGTGTTTTGCCTTCAGGGGAAGGCTAACCAAGGTCCGAAACCTTAAACCCATACCACGTACCCATACTTAGTCGTCCCGCGAATAAAGAACCATTTTTTTTGCCATGAAGGGGGGGGGGGCTCGAACCAAGGTCCGAATCCTTAAACCTATCCACTCTAGTACCTGGCTGCAATCCAATATGGCGACGGGGGTTAAACGCATTGATAATGACGATTACAGGTCGGTTGAGAGTGGGCAGGCCTAGGGAGAGGATGTGTAATTAGTCTCGTTATACAATTACTAATTGCACGATTACACATAACTGATTATCCTCTACGGGATTCGAACCCAGTACCAATCCACCCATCGGTCGTCAGAGCTACCACCCACCCACCTACCCACGACGCCCGCCAAAACAACTCGTAACATCTTCAGACATGGAGGAGGGGAGGGGAAGGACGGGGGAGTACATGTGTTGTAATTCCATGTGCATATGCAATGCCACTTATACCACTCTCGAATTTTATATGGTACTAGTGGCCTGCACCTACTACTGTTACCGACTTAAATATTCACAATAGTCAGTAGAAATTATTTACGTAATTTTGTCACTTTTTGCACTAAAGGCGTTTGCACTGAGGTTTAGGGTAAACGATCTGTATCCATTCTAGCAGTTAAGGGTATTCGTATTCTACATGACTTTATCCATGTGGTAAATTGTTTGTACCGGGTATGTTGAAGGTGCAGTTGTTGGAGTTTGTAACGGTGGCTGATTTGTCAGCAGTAGCACGGACAGTGCCGGAACATCTTGTCCGTTTATTGCAAGTTCCGTGCTCGCCCACTGACGCTATCTACAACTATCACTTCCTAGGCGGCTGCTCCTTGTCCAAGGTGCAGTTGTTGGAGTTTGTAACAGTGGCTGATTTGTCAGCAGTAGCACGGACAAGTGCCGTAACATCTTGTCCGTTTATTGCAAGTTCCGTGCTCGCCCACTGACGATATCGACAACTATCACTTCCTAGGCGGCTGCTCCTTGTCCAAGGTGCAGTTGTTGGAGTTTGTAACAGTGGCTGATTTGTCAGCAGTAGCACGGACAGTGCCGGAACATCTTGTCCGTTTATTGCAAGTTCCGTGCTCGCCCACTGACGCTATCTACAACTATCACTTCCTAGGCGGCTGCTCCTTGTCCAAGGTGCAGTTGTTGGAGTTTGTAACAGTGGCTGATTTGTCAGCAGTAGCACGGACAAGTGCCGTAACATCTTGTCCGTTTATTGCAAGTTCCGTGCTCGCCCACTGACGCTATCTACAACTATCACTTCCTAGGCGGCTGCTCCTTGTCCAAGGTGCAGTTGTTGGAGTTTGTAACAGTGGCTGATTTGTCAGCAGTAGCACGGACAAGTGCCGTAACATCTTGTCCGTTTATTGCAAGTTCCGTGCTCGCCCACTGACGCTATCTACAACTATCACTTCCTAGGCGGCTGCTCCTTGTCCAAGGTGCAGTTGTTGGAGTTTGTAACAGTGGCTGATTTGTCAGCAGTAGCACGGACAGTGCCGGAACATCTTGTCCGTTTATTGCAAGTTCCGTGCTCGCCCACTGACGCTATCTACAACTATCACTTCCTAGGCGGCTGCTCCTTGTCCAAGGTGCAGTTGTTGGAGTTTGTAACAGTGGCTGATTTGTCAGCAGTAGCACGGACAGTGCCGGAACATCTTGTCCGTTTATTGCAAGTTCCGTGCTCGCCCACTGACGCTATCTACAACTATCACTTCCTAGGCGGCTGCTCCTTGTCCAAGGTGCAGTTGTTGGAGTTTGTAACAGTGGCTGATTTGTCAGCAGTAGCACGGACAAGTGCCGTAACATCTTGTCCGTTTATTGCAAGTTCCGTGCTCGCCCACTGACGATATCGACAACTATCACTTCCTAGGCGGCTGCTCCTTGTCCAAGCGTTAGGGCAGTGACTCTCTGCTCAAATTATCGAAACGATGCTGGCAACCAAAATATGAGCTTACTTGCAAGAAATTTCGCGACACGTTTGGACGTGGTGAAACATAATTACTGAAACGCGAAGTACGCAATTACTACAGCGTTCTAATGCAGCCTGCGCCAAGTCCATTGTTTTGCGTGCACGTGCTACGGAAGTTCCTGCAAAGTGTTGAAATGGCGCCCCTAGAAAGAATGTCTAACACCTCGAGGTTGCGCCTCGTTGTAAGGAAGCATTGAGAAGGCGGTGTAAAACAGCATAAACAAGCTTCCCACATGTTCTGTTTCCTCAGGATGTTACGCTGTCACTGTCACTGTTGAGTTTTAACACACGTACATAAGTCTGTTCAGAAAATAGCTAAGTCGGTATAGTTTAAAACACTGTTTTACAGGAAACCATCTAAAGTTCCTGTCACAGTCAAAATTTTCCGTCAAACTGCTTCCAATATAAGTTTGGTCAAATAAAGTTGGGCAGTTATGACGTCATCGAAACGTCATGAAGGTCGCCATTTTTGTCCGAGAAAGTTGGATGGCTTTAGTTTTCCATTTAACATTTGAAAATTGGACAAGTTATAAAATTTATTTGATGTTTGACGGTCTCAACCAATCAGGATCGTGCACGACAAAATGGACGCCAAGGAACTTGAAACAACGAACAATTTCTGGAAACGAAGTAACTTATAAAGATAATTAATTTATGTAGAAGCTCTCTGGGCATGAATGCTGTTTTAAGTGAATATTGCACATAGTATTTCACGAACTCATTGTGCGGGAAACATATCTTATAAATAAAATTTTAATTTAGTAAAAAAACTAAAATAAATTACAATATTATTTACATTTCTTCCTGTAATGGACCGCATGAAAAAACAAAATCAATATCTCACTATGGAATTAATTTTGAGGCCTAATTAATATTTCAAATTAGATTCTCCCAATAAAAATGTTTGACAGTGTGACACATTAAAAAACACATTCAAGATAATTTGATGAAATTAGTTGAAAGGAAAAATTTGATGGCCTTATTTTGTCCTCAAATTTTACTGTCAAATATAGTTGGAGGAAAAAATGTGATAGTGTGACACGGGCTTTAGAGGTCTGCTTACAGAGAATTTTGCTGTCTGAAGCTGGATTTACAATTACCCGACAGACCGACAAAACAGCCCCGACACCGACGAGAATTTTTCTTCAACGAATCAAGAGCGCGGACACTCTGACAAAATTAGATTACATGTCTAATACTGTCTGGCGCCGAACCTGTCGAATCCGTTTAGCAGCAGAAAAAACACACAAACATAACCATATAATAATTAAAGTAACAAGAAAAACACATAAATCAATGTATCTAGCTGTCATGACTAACTGGTATTGTAATGTACACTAAGCTAATATAACAATTCATAATACTAATGTATTCATATTTCAATAATTACATGTAATTAATTAACTGATATGGCTGTACAATATTAAGAATGGTATGTTAATATTCACAAATTGAGATAGCAAGAACATGTCACCCTAAAAGCAGAATAATAATAATAATGACGATGATGATGATGATAATTCAGATAAAGTGAGCACCTTTTAAGGCCCTTCTCAATTTTTCCTTTCATTTAATTCATTTTCCATCTTCCTGCTGCTTTTTAATATAAACATTGCAATGTGACCAATAAACAGAGTTTATTTATTTCACCACCATCAAAACGTAATGCCTGAGGCTGCAATAAGATATATTTATTAGTGGTTAATGCCTTAAAAAGTTCTCACTGTACCGTGAACAGCCTGTAGTTATGATTTGCGCTGTGGACCCGGCATGGAGTGGTCGGACGAGACAGTGAAAGCTTCGAGATGGATCAGGAACTGCGAACGAGGAAAGTTGTTTTGAAACAAAGCAATAACTATTCCGCGAGTTCGAGCGCTGGCGTATACTTGTCGCGTTGACGCGTTATCAGCATGCATGTAACAAGAGCGAGGCGTGTGTGTGTGGTTACGCACACTTAGTCAGGCGTTTACTTAGCCATCGCCGTAATATACATATATACGTCCCAGCATTTTCACAGGGAATAGCGTCATAAGGATTAGCGACTCCCCCCCCCCCCCCCCTTCTTTGCTTCCCCCTACTACATGCGCTCTTTTTCCTTGGTATGTTTTCGGCAGGAGCTATAGGCTGTTAACCTTTGACGTGTGTCACTGCCGACTTACTGACTGGCCTGCGCCCAGTAAAGTTGTTAACGACGGCGAGAAAGTATTTTCATTCCTTAACGTTGAATTCAATGTGTAAGGAGAAAACATTTGTGAGTAGTGAAATTATTGATCTTGTTTTCCTTTTTCTTTTTCTTTTTTTTTTTAGATTCACGTAAGTTTAAGAATTAGCAAATTTGTACAATATTAAATTTACTAACAATTTAAGTTCGACATAATCGAAGCTCAAATAGTGTTGAGGTGGTCCATGGCAATGTTAAATTTACATATGGTGGAAGAGTAAATAATGTTTATACAAGTAGATCCAAAGTTCTCACCTTACAGTGAACAGTGTATACATTAGTTTTCCTGTAGTCAGCGTAGAAGTTACTGGCAGGCGGGGAACCGCATACAGGAAACAGCCAATCAGTGATCTCAGTGACGGAATAATCAGTGACAGTATTGCAATCGCGTCCTGTATACGAGACGAGTTCGTTGTCACGCCCATTAGCAATGATAAAGGGGATTTTGTTGTGTGGGCATTTGATACAGGTGGAAATAATTGAGTACTAGCCCATCCTTACCATTGAGTACTAGCCCATCCTTACCATTGAGTACTAGCCCATCCTTACCATTGAGTACTAGCCCACCCTTACCATTGAGTACTAGCCCACCCTTACCATTGAATACTAGCCCATCCTTACCTTCTTGGCAGATACAGTAGGTCGTCTGCTACTGGCGAGACAGGCTGTCCTGCACATCAGAAGGAAGTGCACTCTCTAACCGGGAACCACACATAATTTAGAAAACCACATCTTCGAACAGTCTTAACTAAGAATTCTTTAAAAAATCCACACAAGTTAGAACTATCATAACTTAGAAACACACAACTTAGAAACATCGTAACTTAGATACATCGTAATTTAGAAAATAATAACTTAGAAAGTTCACAAGTTAGAACCACATAACTATGACAGGCATAACTTAGAAACTGCAATCTAAGTAGTGTTTCTAAGTTACGACAGCATCCCTTTTAACCCAGACGCGAGAACACCTCTGTCAGTAATCTCAACTGCTTATTATATACAGAGTATCACTCGCCATTTGCCTCATCGCCTCTAAGCGCGACTTGCGTGTAGGCTCTCCGTCGGCGAGTCTACTGAACGCGGCTGTAAGGGGTGCGCCTGTATATTAAAGCGCGCAAATGAATATAAAATTATCATTCGCGTCAGAAGATAACTCTGAAAGTTTCTGTATAGTCCATTCGCGGTTTCTTCGCCCATTTTTAATCAAACTTAAAAAAAAAAAACACTCCATATATGACGTGACGCGTTTACTTGTTTCTTGACTGTGTCCTGTACCACAAGCATTTTATACCTGTCTTAACATAAACGTACTTTATTTTTTGTTAAATTGAACTTTTTACATATATTTATCTATAAAATGTAATAATAATGTAATTCTAATATAATAACAACAGAGAAAATTAGTGTGTTGGCAATGCCTAGTAATAAAATAGTTCTTCAGAGTGTGCACGAATGCCATGCTTTGGCCGTCTGGTGTAATTTCCAAAGGTTCGTTTGTACGAGGCGGAGGAATATCGTGGAAGTATGAATTTAGCAGGCCTTCAAAAAAGTTGGAAGTATCCGTGAGAAAATCCAGCTGCTGAAACTGAATATGAATACATCAGTTGTAGCAATTCTCAAGGGGCTCCCCACACCCCTCCCCCCACCAAAAAATAAAATCCTCAGAGTTGAAATGGAACTTCTCTTTGGGCGCTAACAGCGGTTTCTCCCCCCTCCCCCTATACACCGACCGTGTTCAGACACAACTAGGAGACGTGTAGCCGTTCATGAATGACTTGTTTTCTACCTAACCCCTAACTGCTACGGATTGGCTTAATGCGCCAGCCAGGCAGAGCCAATAACGTTCATGAATGACTTGTTTTCTACCTAACCCCTAACTTCTACGGATTGGCTTAATGCGCCAGCCAGGCAGAGCCAATAACGTTCATGAATGACTTGTTTTCTACCTAACCCCTAACTGCTACGGATTGGCTTAATGCGCCAGCCAGGCAGAGCCAATAACGTTCATGAATGACTTGTTTTCTACCTAACCCCTAACTGCTACGGATTGGCTTGATGCGCCAGCCAGGCAGAGCCAATAACGTTCATGAATGACTTGTTTTCTACCTAACCCCTAACTGCTACGGATTGGCTTAATGCGCCAGTCAGGCAGAGTAAATAACGTTCATGAATGACTTGTTTTCTACCTAACCCCTAACTGCTACGGATTGGCTTAATGCGCCAGTCAGGCAGAGCCAATAACGTTCATGAATGACTTGTTTTCTACCTAACCCCTAACTGCTACGGATTGGCTTAATACGCCAGCCAGGCAGAGCCAATAACGTTCATGAATGACTTGTTTTCTACCTAACCCCTAACTGCTACGGATTGGCTTAATGCGCCAGCCAGGCAGAGCCAATAACGTTCATGAATGACTTGTTTTCTACCTAACCCCTAACTGCTACGGATTGGCTTAATGCGCCAGCCAGGCAGAGCCAATAACGTTCATGAATGACTTGTTTTCTACCTAACCCCTAACTGCTACGGATTGGCTTGATGCGCCAGTCAGGCAGAGCCAATAACGTTCATGAATGACTTGTTTTCTACCTAACCCCTAACTGCTACGGATTGGCTTAATGCGCCAGTCAGGCAGAGCCAATAACGTTCATGAATGACTTGTTTTCTACCTAACCCCTAACTGCTACGGATTGGCTTAATGCGCCAGTCAGGCAGAGCCAATAACGTTCATGAATGACTTGTTTTCTACCTAACCCCTAACTGCTACGGATTGGCTTAATGCGCCAGTCAGGCAGAGCCAATAACGTTCATGAATGACTTGTTTTCTACCTAACCCCTAACTGCTACGGATTGGCTTAATGCGCCAGTCAGGCAGAGCCAATAACGTTCATGAATGACTTGTTTTCTACCTAACCCCTAACTGCTACGGACTGGCTTAATGCGCCAGTCAGGCAGAGCCAATAACGTTCATGAATGACTTGTTTTCTACCTAACCCCTAACTGCTACGGATTGGCTTAATGCGCCAGCCAGGCAGAGCCAATAACGTTCATGAATGACTTGTTTTCTACCTAACCCCTAACTGCTACGGATTGGCTTAATGCGCCAGCCAGGCAGAGCCAATAACGTTCATGAATGACTTGTTTTCTACCTAACCCCTAACTGCTACGGATTGGCTTAATGCGCCAGCCAGGCAGAGCCAATAACGTTCATGAATGACTTGTTTTCTACCTAACCCCTAACTGCTACGGATTGGCTTGATGCGCCAGCCAGGCAGAGCCAATAACGTTCATGAATGACTTGTTTTCTACCTAACCCCTAACTGCTACGGATTGGCTTAATGCGCCAGTCAGGCAGAGCCAATAACGTTCATGAATGACTTGTTTTCTACCTAACCCCTAACTGCTACGGATTGGCTTAATGCGCCAGTCAGGCAGAGCCAATAACGTTCATGAATGACTTGTTTTCTACCTAACCCCTAACTGCTACGGATTGGCTTAATACGCCAGCCAGGCAGAGCCAATAACGTTCATGAATGACTTGTTTTCTACCTAACCCCTAACTGCTACGGATTGGCTTAATGCGCCAGTCAGGCAGAGCCAATAACGTTCATGAATGACTTGTTTTCTACCTAACCCCTAACTGCTACGGATTGGCTTAATGCGCCAGTCAGGCAGAGCCAATAACGTTCATGAATGACTTGTTTTCTACCTAACCCCTAACTGCTACGGATTGGCTTAATGCGCCAGTCAGGCAGAGCCAATAACGTTCATGAATGACTTGTTTTCTACCTAACCCCTAACTGCTACGGATTGGCTTAATGCGCCAGCCAGGCAGAGCCAATAACGTTCATGAATGACTTGTTTTCTACCTAACCCCTAACTGCTACGGATTGGCTTAATGCGCCAGCCAGGCAGAGCCAATAACGTTCATGAATGACTTGTTTTCTACCTAACCCCTAACTGCTACGGATTGGCTTAATGCGCCAGCCAGGCAGAGCCAATAACGTTCATGAATGACTTGTTTTCTACCTAACCCCTAACTGCTACGGATTGGCTTAATGCGCCAGCCAGGCAGAGCCAATAACGTTCATGAATGACTTGTTTTCTACCTAACCCCTAACTGCTAAGGATTGGCTTAATGCGCCAGCCAGGCAGAGCCAATAACGTTCATGAATGACTTGTTTTCTACCTAACCCCTAACTTCTACGGATTGGCTTAATGCGCCAGCCAGGCAGAGCCAATAACGTTCATGAATGACTTGTTTTCTACCTAACCCCTAACTGCTACGGATTTTCTTAATGCGCCAGCCAGGCAGAGCCAATAACGTTCATGAATGACTTGTTTTCTACCTAACCCCTAACTGCTACGGATTGGCTTGATGCGCCAGCCAGGCAGAGCCAATAACGTTCATGAATGACTTGTTTTCTACCTAACCCCTAACTGCTACGGATTGGCTTAATGCGCCAGTCAGGCAGAGCCAATAACGTTCATGAATGACTTGTTTTCTACCTAACCCCTAACTGCTACGGATTGGCTTAATGCGCCAGTCAGGCAGAGCCAATAACGTTCATGAATGACTTGTTTTCTACCTAACCCCTAACTGCTACGGATTGGCTTAATACGCCAGCCAGGCAGAGCCAATAACGTTCATGAATGACTTGTTTTCTACCTAACCCCTAACTGCTACGGATTGGCTTAATGCGCCAGCCAGGCAGAGCCAATAACGTTCATGAATGACTTGTTTTCTACCTAACCCCTAACTGCTACGGATTGGCTTGATGCGCCAGTCAGGCAGAGCCAATAACGTTCATGAATGACTTGTTTTCTACCTAACCCCTAACTGCTACGGATTGGCTTAATGCGCCAGCCAGGCAGAGCCAATAACGTTAGCGCGTGCGCACTGCGATCGTTCCTCGCAGTTCATTGACCTGTGTATTGTGACCCCTAATTAGCTGCGGAATCGTTGTCTCGCCGCAGTTCGTCCAGTTCCCACGGCGCGTCAGTTCAACTGCGGAATAATCACTCGGCACGGCTAGCTATGCTGACCGTTTCACGGAGGAACCTCATGTTTTTGACGTGAATACGTCTTTAAATTTGCGACCATAGCGGGAGGCAATCCAGAAGATCCGATGACAACAAACTCTGGGGATACAATACAGTTTGGCATTGCAGCTCCGAATCTATCGTCTACATTCAAAATTCAATTACACCACTCGATTGCCAAAATATCAAAGAATATGTTACGTTGAGTGAAGACTGCGAAGTATCGCGTTGGTTTGAAAGGGGGGGGGGGGGGGGGGGAATTTCGAGTTCGTTTCGCTGCGTCTCATAGCTTCCGCGTTATATAACTTCTAACTAGGAGAAGCTACGACGCTCGTTTGAGTTTCAATCGACAGCTCTCAAGATCAACCGTTTGCGTATCGAAACATTTGTGTGGCGTGGTTATCGTGAAATTGTATGAGTTTAATGTAAAAAATTAAGAAAACTTAACACAATGTCGGCCTATACTCGCCAAAAAGCCAAGTAGAAATACAGAAATCGTATACGGTTGGAAAGAGCATCTCAAAAGCAATCCAGTGATACCCACAAAACCCCATATATTCGAGTGAAGCGGCGCCGGGAACGTACAATAAACATCAAGGCGTCCGAGCGCGTCAACGTAGACGTATTCACGCAAAACAAACGGCCGTGTCCCCAACACAGCCACGCCCCATTTTTTAAAGGCGTACCAGCCCAGTTATCTTGAATTTATTTATTTTTTGCCATAGCCTACATTTAAGTTTGTTTAGCGAATTTTTTCGCACGACGAAGCATGAATAATAGCTTTTTGAGCTTTATCGAATTCTTAAATTGTTACAATCTTTAATCATTTTCAACTATTAACAGCTGAAGAAGAAGTTAATGATTTTCCCTGCGGCCGACTACAGCACTTAAACTAGACCCTGAGGTCCAGCAGTACCAACTTCAGAAAATGTACAAAGGATTGTCCTGTGGCGCGTCGTTTGGCAAAATTCAAAAGAAATTCTGTAATGCACAATTTTGCGAAATTTCTGAAAATTCAAGTTGGCATGAACTGAACACCCTTTTGGAGAATATCTCCGCCATTTTGGATTAATAATTTTTTTTTTTTTTGCCATAAGTTCCATTTAAGAATGTTGAACTAATTTTTTTTTTTCGAATGATGAGGCATAACAGGTGAATTTGACATTCCACCGCATAGAACTAATTTATACTCTGGATCATTCACCGTTAATAGCTGCCGCCTCTGGAATCGCTTAGAACGTCTTAAGCCAAGTGGAGTCTGTCACTACCTTTGCTTGTTTGAACTAGCGCAATAGTAATTACCGAGTACTAGTAACCTAACCATACCCCCCCCCCCCCCTCCTTTCCAAACACACACACACACGACCGTGTGTATTAGAGTCGTCATAACTTTAATTAGCGTGGTTCTGTGGAATAAAAGGCAGTATTGCCTCAACTGCACCACCGAAAATACATAAATAATAGCTTCTCAGCCTTTAATCATATCTTACAGCTCCGCTGCCTTCATTACTTACTGACTAGAGACTTCTGGCAAGAAAGAAGTCTTTTTTTACTGCCGGGGTTCACAGAATGGCGCTAGCAACAGTAGACAAGACACGCCAGAGCGATGTCCTACGTCCTGTTGTTGAATCAATTAACATATTAAATCTGCGATTCAGGTTGGGACTAGAACTCCTTAAATCCAAAATTGCGGTAACAATTTATAATAACTTATATGTTTTCGTTTTCCGTTTATTTTTTAATGCTTCGTAGTTATATTCATGAATTGTTCAAGTAAAACTGTCAAATTATCTGAAAAGTAAATATCTAATAAATCTGATCATTTTAAGTGGTGAGGCCACAACAATGTTAATCTTGACACAACGCGAAGAATACACAACGTGCGTACAACTAGATTTTAAGCAGGGCTCTCAAAGTGCTCGTTTTACCATGAATAGCCTATAGTAGTTAGTAATGAGAGACGTGCTTCGCTGGATGTAAAATTCCCTTACATGTAAGGGAAGCTAATTAACCTACCTGTAAGGTAAAATGACCTCTTATATGTAGGTTAATTTTACTCGAGAGTGCGGTAATCTTGCCCTACCTGTCTCTGCCCCGCACTCACTGTCAGGAAATTTCCCCCGGTGTTCGCACAGCCGTGTATCGCTTCACTTCAATCTGCTCTACTTCAGCAGTGTTGTGGCGAATGTGGTTTGCGCGCTAGGCGTGCACGAGGCGTCATGGTCGCGTGACAAGGATGCCGCGGCGATGATCGTACACAGCCAAGTGCGGTCTGTGTAAGGCCTGTCACAGCCATGTGGACCACGTTCTCTTTATGCTTCTGTGCGTGGCCGTGCCACATACGATTGTAATTCCACGTTCTGATTTCACTTCGGTTCATCCTTAACGTCTATTCTGAAAGGGGAATGGTGCCCGATGGCTGCACATTTACCTCATTTCTGACACAAGTTGTTTTCCAGACTATTTTTCGGCACGTCAAGACATTCATAATTATTATGAAAACCTTCTTACATTTTTAGATATACACTGCCTTTATTATTCTCGGAGCACTAATGGAAGATAATTATGAATATCGTATTTTTTATCTTCTCTATCAGTGCTCCGAGAAATATGTTCACGATTATTATTTACATATTGTCGTGCCAAAAATTTCTTTGAACCCTCTGGAAAACAACTTGAGACGTAAATCAGGTTATAGGCCGTTCACGGTAAAGTTGTTTCATCAGACATAATAACCAATAAATACATTTTCTTGTGGCCTCAGACATTTGGTTTTGGGTATGGTGAATGTATACACTGTGTTTATTACTCACATGGGAGGGTTTACATTAACAAGTGGCGGAAGGATATAAATTGGTTAAAAGAAAAAGTGACTAAGGCTTCAAAAGTGCTCACTTTACCGTGAACGGCCTATAAATATGCAGGTTCTGTGCACCGTTCCCTTAAAACTCTCGCCTGCCTGGAACTTTTCCCCACGTTTGAGGCCAAGAAGTGTGCGAGCGATAAGGGCGACTTTGCAACACTGGCGCGCAGTTTTCTCGTCGCACTGCGTGTATGGGCCTATCAGCGGTGCCGCTACCATTTTATTGTTAAAGTCTGTAGCAAGGTTCAATGCAAAGTCCTCGAGTAGTTTTGTATGTATCTCATGGGTATATTCTGAGATCCAGCGCTTTGAAATGTTCTTAGCCATTTTGGAGTAGATTCAAATGGTGTTTCTTGAAAGCACTCTGCAGGCCTCGACTGAAGTGTGTATGCTTTTCGCAGACAAGCGCATCGGATGAACGTGTAATAGTTTATAATGGGAGGACATCCTCCGTCAGTTGTTCCGCAAAAACATTGGAAATGTGTTCGATGTAACGAGCCGAGTTCACAGTCTCACATGGAAGAACATGGGGATGATGCGGCGTGATGACACGACACACCAGACACAAGAGTTCCTGAGTATGCAGTGGAGCACACCTGCCCCGAGGTCAATGGCGGCCACTTTCACACCTACTCTAGGTACTTTGTTGTCACACTGGACTGTATTTCCTCATTCCCTCGCTCCGTAACACATGTGCCCCACAGGGCCTCTTGTAAAGGTTGGAAATGTGTTCGATGTAACGAGCCGAGTTCACAGTGTCACATGGAAGAACATGGGGATGATGCGGCGTGATGACACGACACACCAGACACAAGAGTTCCTGAGGATGCAGTGGAGCACACCTGCCCCGAGGTCAATGGCGGCCACTTTCACACCTACTCTAGGTACTTTGTTGTCACACTGGACTGTATTTCCTCATTCCCTCGCTCCGTAACACATGTGCCCACAGGGCCTCTTGTAAAGGTTGGAAATGTGTTCGATGTAACGAGCCGAGTTCACAGTGTCACATGGAAGAACATGGGGATGATGCGGCGTGATGACACGACACACCAGACACAAGAGTTCCTGAGGATGCAGTGGAGCACACCTGCCCCGAGGTCAATGGCGGCCACTTTCACACCTACTCTAGGTACTTTGTTGTCACACTGGACTGTGTTTCCTCACTCCCTCGCTCTGTTACACATGTGCCCCACAGGGCCTCTTGTAAAGGTTGGAAATGTGTTCGATGTAACGAGCCGAGCTCACAGTCTCACATGGAAGAACATGGGGATGACACGACACACCAGACACAAGAGTTCCTGAGTATGCAGTGGAGCACACCTGCCCCGAGGTCAATGGCGGCCACTTTCACACCTACTCTAGGTACTTTGTTGTCACACTGGACTGTATTTCCTCATTCCCTCGCTCCGTAACACATGTGCCCCACAGGGCCTCTTGTAAAGGTTGGAAATGTGTTCGATGCAACGAGCCGAGTTCACAGTGTCACATGGAAGAACATGGGGATGATGCGGCGTGATGACACGACACACCAGACACAAGAGTTCCTGAGTATGCAGTGGAGCACACCTGCCCCGAGGTCAATGGCGGCCACTTTCACACCTACTCTAGGTACTTTGTTGTCACACTGGACTGTGTTTCCTCACTCCCTCGCTCCGTAACACATGTGCCCCACAGGGCCTCATGTAAAGGATGGAAATGTGTTCGATGTAATGAGCCGAGTTCACAGTCTCACATGGAAGAACATGGGGATGACACGACACACCAGACACAAGAGTTCCTGAGGATGCAGTGGAGCACACCTGCCCGGAGGTCAATGGCGGCCACTTTCACACCTACTCTAGGTACTTTGTTGTCACACTGGACTGTATTTCCTCATTCCCTCGCTCCGTAACACATGTGCCCCACAGGGCCTCTTGTAAAGGTTGGAAATGTGTTCGATGTAACGAGCCGAGTTCACAGTGTCACATGGAAGAACATGGGGATGATGCGGCGTGATGACACGACACACCAGACACAAGAGTTCCTGAGGATGCAGTGGAGCACACCTGCCCCGAGGTCAATGGCGGCCACTTTCACACCTACTCTAGGTACTTTGTTGTCACACTGGACTGTGTTTCCTCACTCCCTCGCTCTGTTACACATGTGCCCCACAGGGCCTCTTGTAAAGGTTGGAAATGTGTTCGATGTAACGTGCCGAGTTCACAGTCTCACATGGAAGAACATGGGGATGATGCGGCGTGATGACACGACACACCAGACCCAAGAGTTCCTGAGGATGCAGTGGAGCACACCTGCCCCGAGGTCAATGGCGGCCACTTTCACACCTACTCTAGGTACTTTGTTGTCACACTGGACTGTATTTCCTCATTCCCTCGCTCCATAACACATGTGCCTCACAGGGCCTCTTGTAAACGACTCACTCTGTATAATAGTGAGATAACGAACCTTGAAAGTTGGATGGCTCAGGTCCGTTTCCCAATTAATAACACGGCGCTCTACTCTTTCCCGCGCTTAACAAATTTCGTACAAAAAGACTTTAACCTTAATTTTTTTTTTACCTGCTTGTGCTTGCCACTGTAG
Organism: Dryococelus australis; assembly: GCA_029891345.1. Lineage (NCBI taxonomy): Eukaryota > Metazoa > Arthropoda > Insecta > Phasmatodea > Phasmatidae > Dryococelus > Dryococelus australis. Next base: position 147,087,308 of record CM057000.1, read on the forward strand.
CATGGCAGTTGCGTTGCTGACTACTGAGAGAGCATTTCGCAGTGCGCAAATTACGGAAACATAAAATCAAGAACGCAATTTAAATTACTATATATATTGCGATGGCGTGTTTCTGACTGTAATTTAAAATTAACACAACCATGGCGTACAGAAATAGTTGATCTAGCGTATAGTTTTTGAATAAAAAAATTACTCTTATATGAATGTCTAGAAGCCGCAAACTCGGCACATGTGCAAATTGGATCACAGCCCGTGGTTTAATTTTAACAGAGTTTCGTCTTCTTGAAAGCTAATGTTATTTTATTCTTATGTGTATTGAAATATCACAAAGTACTAAATGTAATTTTGTTTATTTCAAGACAATGGTTTTGCCATGTTTACAGACACTGGACTTTCACAGCTGTTTATTTCGCAGAATGTTGGCAACTCTCAAACACACACTACATTGTCGACAGTTATTGCCTTGTTTAACACCCGCGGCAACGCATTTTTACATTAACAGTTACATTTTTTAAAATCTAAATTTAACTCTTAAATCGGACGTAATATTTCTGCAATCACTGGAATGCTGTGAATATATTAATAAGTAAGAAAATAATTAATTATGCAATAATGACAAATAAAAAAAAAGGTTTGTTGCGACATGTATAAATAAAGCACAAACTAAGTACTTACTTTTAAAACATGGCTAATGTATTTTATAGAGTTATTTGTTTTAAAAAAAAACGTTGTAATTACGCATTCTTGTATGTGTTTAAAAGATCAAAACAAACAAGGCGTTGATTTTATCATTTTGTATTTTTGTAAACAACCTCTAGATAGACTACAAAATACGAAATACGTCACCATTTTTATACAAAATCGGGTCACGTGATCATTTTGTCAACAAAACCTCTCATTTCGGACACGGCCTGAAACACATCCTGAAAACAACCAGTTTGTCACATTCACGCCCAAAAATCAAACCCTTGGACACAGACGACTTAAGAGTGCCCAAATACTCATGTATTTGGGCACGAAACTTTTTTTTTTTTTTTTTTTTTTTTGACACTGCTACAGAATATTCAAGTGTTCTTCAATCAAGTGAATTCTACCGAACTTCTTCAGCGCACTGACGTTTTAGTGACGTTTTAACTGAGCACTTTTGAAAGTCCTGCTTAAGGTCTATTTCTATGCACGTTGTGTACTCTTCCGCCTTATGTAAAATTGACCTTAGAGAAGTAAATATTTTACAAATTTACTCATTTTTACACTAAGATGCATAAAATTAAACATGAATAATTTAAAGTTATCACGAATGGTTACGTAACACTTTTTATTCGACGTCAACATATAGAACTACTTTCCCTCCATCGTTACCAACTTTACTGGGCGAATGTCAGTCAGTGAATCTAATGTACACTTTACTTATTAATACTTTAATATCTATCTGTATACGAATTGTAATAACTTGTACTACAACCAAATGTAGTCTTTAACATGTTTGTAGAGCTGCTAGAATTAAGAAGTGTGCAAATTATATAATTTATTTATTATATATTGTTATGTTAGTGTAATTGTGTGCAAATATCCGTGTTGTATAATAATAAAAAAGAATTAACTGACAAGTCCTTTCCAAAGTGTATTGGATGTATATGGGATGCAAATAAAAAAATATGTATATGCTGGTAGTAGCAGTGAATTTTTTAAAATCTAAAGTCTGTTTAATTAATTTTGACTTTATGTATACTGGCTAAGTTAAGGCTTCAATGCCTCATGTTACTCTTAACTAGGTATAACACAGTGTACACATACGTAAACATAAAGAACAAGAAAATTACTTACATTAACAAGAGGCGAAACAGAAATATGATATCTCAGACAGAAGTAAATGTGAAAATGATCAGTGGTTTCATATTATGTTCACTTTATCGCGAACAGCGTTCATAAATCGGAATACAAGATGTGCGGTGGTAAATGCAGCAGAGAGTTGGCAACAGTGAGGTTCCGGTGGAACGGCGCGGCGTGGGCAGTTGCAGCAGTGGAAGAGGGGGGAACGTGCAGGCCGCTAGCTCGCTCGCTAGCTCGCTCGCGATGACGTGGCTGGAGCCGGCCGGCGCGGCGAGGCAACAGCTGGAGAACTCCAGCTCCAGCCAAGTTTAGCACTCCCCACGCCGACGGCTCAGGGATCTCCGCCTTCTCTTTCTGCTCTGGGAGTCTCATTACCTGTCCACCGCTCCCAGGGGTGCCCAGCATAGGCTCCCGCGCCGTGCGTCTCCCCCCCCCCCCTCCATGTGGCTGGCCAATCAGGAGGCGCGCGAGCGGCGAGAGAACTCGCCCCCACGCATCTGCTGCAACCGTCGTATGCGACGATGAACGAGAATATTTTGACGGAAAATTTCGATCGACCGTCTTTCTCAGTCGGTCACTAGGCGGCGGGTCTACGCTGTAAAGTGCGTGGGACGGGAACATGTTGCTCGGCGACGCCCATAGCTCAGTCAGTTCCCTACACTCCAGTGTGACACACGTGCCGTTCGAGGGCCTAAGGTTGCGCAAACAATCTAGCGACTAAACAATTCGGATCTATAAATAACACTTCCTGTGGTGACAATCTGTTTAATACTTGGAATAAGAAAGGTAACTGCTGACTCAAAACGGCAGCAGTCGAGCCTGTCTTATTCCAACATTGCTACCTTATCATCCTCTGGTTTAAAGCACAAATGAAAATACTGGGTCTCATTATTGGCCAAAAAAAAAAAAAAATGGTTCTTTTGCAGAGATTTTTGTAGAGTTAAAAATCCGTTAAAACTGATAAAATCCATTAAAATGTATAAAATCTGTTAAAACGGATAAAATCCATTAAAATGGCAGGCCTGATGTGTTAGCGATAACCGTGCATGTGTATGGCTGCCCTCCCTTCACCCGCACCGAGTATGCTGATTTCGTCGAAGAGTCCGCGACAATTACCGAGCCTCCTGGAGGAAGGGGGCGCAGATAACCACAGGCCTGCTGTTGTTTCCTCTCTGGTATGTCGGAGATAGCCACATGGTTCCCAATTTTATCTCAAAGTTTGGGGCACTTGACGCTATACATACATATAGGCTCCCGCTTGAACTGCGTTGCAGAGTGTTTGAAATATATGTTTCTCCACGAAACTATTAAATGTGAATCCAATGTGCTGATCTATGAAAGGAACACGCACTTCAGAGGAGGGCTGGCGAGTACTTTTAAAATATCACTCACGATAGAAACACCATTTCAGAGCAGTCCAAAATGGAAAATTGTTTTTTCAAAGCGCTGTATCTCAATGTATACACATCAGATACAAGGCCCTGCGCTGGACCTTCCTTCTGACTTTCCACCAATAAAACAACAGTGGTTACTGTGAAAGTCTTGTAGGTACACGCAGCACCACGAGAACACTGCACGCCAGTGGCGCTCAGTGGCGATGGCGCACTTGATGTGCATGGCAGTGTCGCCCTTATCGCTTCCGCACTTCTCTGTCTCAAACGCGGAAAATGCTGCAGGTAGACGGGAGTCTTAAGATCGATCTTAAGCTAGCGGATTCAAATTGCTTTTTTGAAAATGGAAATGTTTTTGACTTCACTATAAAATTTATATGTTATTTTCGAACAACATTATTAGACCTAAATCATGCAGCATAAATATAATTAAGAAAACTAGTGCACTGAGGAAGAAAAAATTTATAAAGCATTTTTTCTACTGACAACTTTCAATGCACTTGAAAACTGGGATCTGGCGTGTAGGAATTAATCGTGCATTTTCTACTATACAATCCTTTATTTTTACAAACAGTGTTAAATACTAAACATTTTCATTGTTATTCGGGGACTTTTGTCTTCTGTTACTATAAATAACTGAACATTTTTTCCCAACTGTACCTCAAATTCTTCACATTGAAAGCGTATTTAGCATGTCGAGTATAGAAGAATTTGGTACATCTGAAGAGTAGGACGGCTTGTAGGTACGATAATTCCGTTGTACGTGAACAATTTTGGATGTATGGGTCCTGCGATCAGTCTTTAGTAGACCCTGGAGTCCGTAGTAGACCCTGGAGTCTGTGGCAGATGCTGGAGTCTGTGGCCTGCAAGCCATTGGCGACACTTTTCCCATTTCCGAAATAAACAGGTAGTTTTGCCTCTCTAAGTTGTTGCACTCTTGAGGAACACCAAAACCACAACAACATGTCGTGGGAGAACCCCGCAACAAAAGGACTGTTTCCTTGTTTGCTGTCGCGCCTCTACTGCCCCGCGCCCAGAGATGACAACAGGTCAAGAACAAATTTTCCTGATTGTTTATCAGAATGTCCCTATTTTCAACTAAATTTCCTTTTAATGTCTAAATTCAGTGCATAAAAAACACATTCTTTTTGTGATTTTGCTTTGTAGGTGTATGCTTTCAATGCATTACGTTTTTTATGTTTATTCAAAATTTAAAAAAATTTTTTTAACGTTTAAAGTAAAAATTCAAGTAGGTTAATTTTAAACATCCGTGTCCTCCTCTTCCCTCTTGTTATTGTCGAAAGAACCGTTAACATTTTTCTATGGTGACAATACTGTTAACCTGTTTTTAAACAGAAATCCGCTTTGAATTACAAACAGAATTCTACATATTTGTGTCATGTCGGTTACGCTTCTGGCGTTTAACATCAGCGACAATGTCGAAAATATGTTCTGCCTCACCATCAGAATGTGGAACTAAAAGTTTTGTAAGAGCAGCGATGTTGGAAACATATTAGTGCGCGAATTTTCCTCGAATTATTATTGCGTGAAAAAAAAAAAAAAAGTCCCTTTCCCACCCCCCCCTCCCCTCTTTTCTTCCAAAAAGTATCCAGAATGTTCATTTGAAAGCTAATTTCCGTGGAGTTAGCATCACTGCCCGCGTCTCTGTCGTGTTGTGCAGTCTCACTGCAGGCAGGCTAGGACGGCGATGTGCCTCCTTCGAGGGCGCCATTCAACGAGGCGATCACTATCGATTCACGCAGTCGCAGCTCCGTGTCGATAAATCCCCGGTCGCTAGTGCAATCGATATGCACGCCCTGTGGACCGTCGTGGTCGTGCTACTGCCGAGTACGAGTGAGAAGCTATGGTACTGCCGAGTACAAGTGAGAAGCTATGCTACTGCCGAGTTCAAGTGAGAAGCTACGTACTGTAGTTCGTTTACTGTAACTTTCACCACATTTTTGCATTCCTCTGCTCATAAATGTTTATTCAACACTACAGAGAACTATTTTCCATGCACTTGAATGAGTTTGGTTTAAATTTAAGGAGAAACCATTCAAAAATTGGAAACAAAGTGCACTGTACTGGAAATGGTCTGCTCGGTTCCATGTTTTGCCCTCGGAACCGTGTGCCACGCACCGCACAGTAGAAGTGTTGCCAACCTAGAGACGAGCAGGTCGGCCACACACATTCGAAAATCCAACAACAAATAACCAAATTAAGCTACGCTCCAAACCTTAAGAATTTGATCACTACTATTCGAAATACAATGATAATTTATATTATTTAAGTAAATCATTAAGTCGCGGTATAAAATACGCACAGAGTCCAGGCAGAAGCCGGTAGAAATAACAATGCATACAGAGAAGGAGAGGATCTCTTCCCTTGAATCTGATAGGTGAACATGTTGTGTTACGTTTCCGTTATGTTGAAGGTGGGTCAACTCCTCGCTTTACCTACTATGTCGCTCTTTCATTCAGTGTGGACACTATTGTGACTTATACAGGCTGTTCACGTCAAAGTGAGCACTTTTGAGGTTCTAGTTACTTTTTCCGTTCAACTATATTTTATTGTTGAAACGCCTTTTAAAATAAATATTGCCATGTAACTAATAAATACAGTGCGTGTGTGTTCCACCGCACTCGGATTTTATTGTTGAAACGCCTTTTAAAATAAATATTGCCATGTAACTAATAAATACAGTGCGTGTGTGTTCCACCGCACTCGGGAGTTAAGGTCTAAGACTAAAATAAAATAAATTTAATTAGTATTATTCTAAATGTGACGGCTTTCAGAAGTGCCCACATTATCGTGATAGCCTATACGTTATATTTGAAGCGCTCTCATTCGGAATAATAGTCGATACATATATTTAATTGTAGCGTTAGACGTTTACTTTCGAGTCTGGTCAAATACGTACACTGTGTTTATTACTTATACGGCAATATTTATTTTTAAAAAAATATGGTAGGATAAAAAATGGCTGATAGGAAAAAGTAACTAGGACTTACTTGATCGTGACCAGCCTATGCAAGGGAGTACGAGGGGCGGAGGGGGGGGGCAGGTGAGAGTGTATCGGCGTGTTGGTGGTAGTTTGTGCAGCCCTGGCGTGCACCGGGTGTAATATGGCCAGTCTGCCACAGCTGTTCTACCCGTAGGGAGACGGACAATAGCGCGTGGCCCAGCCCGGGAACAGCGCTGTGAAACCTCCCGTAACTATATAGGCGTGTTACCTGAGTGCGAGCGATACTAGTTTTCACGAGCAGCTGTGGTTAGTAGGTACAGCAATTGCCACAAACAACACAAAACTAGTGCGTCGAAACTAAATATCAATACATTTTATTAGGGAAATAACGATGGCAATTACTGCCCCCCCCTCCCCCACCGAATGTTTTAAGTGTGTAAACAATTCTTGCTACTCAGTATAACTTACTTTCGACGATAAATACGACTTTATATTTTCAATACTATAATCCATTCACGGTTACTTCAACCTTTTCTGAAGTTCTACTTCCAGGATATTCCTGCGCCTCGTGCAAACTAGGCTCAACTAATCCTGGAGAATTACACCAGAGGGACAACGCGCCACATTCGTGCTCACTGAGTTGTATAGGCCGTTCACGGTAAAGTGAGCACGTGTGAAACCCAAGTTACTTTTTTATTTCAACCAATTTATATACTTCCACCACTTGTTAACGTAAACCCTACCATGTGAGTAATAAACACATTCACCATACCCAAAACCAAAAGTCTGAGGCTACAATGAAATGTATATATTGGTTATTATATCTGATGAAACAGCTTCAAAAAGTGCTCACTTTACCCTGAACGGCATATAATGATATTTTGTATAAGGACTATTTTTCGCTAGGCGCTACCAACATACCTATTTTCTCCCAGATTTTTATTCAGATTATTTTTTAATGAAGCATTATAATTTATATATAAAATATGAATAACATTTTAATTTTGGCGGTGTTTAATCCTAAATCTTTGTTTTAATTTCTGCATTTACTTCTCACTGCTGGTTCACCAGTCGAGTCCACATTATCGGAATGCTGTGCAGTGGTGTACATTAAAATCAAAGAAAAGGAATTAAATTGTCATCACTGTGTGTGTGTGTTCGCGTGGTTTGCTACTCTGTTAGTTTAGCACTATTTCAACTATTTTTCTAATAGTTCGAGCTTGTATTACTGTAAGCAGAAATAGCAACAGCTTCCCTTCTGGATCCTCCGTAGACTGAAGACAAAGGAAACCTACCTCTCTGGCTGCCCAACATTGAGCTGCTTATGTGCTTACACGCCTAGCGAAAACTGCATGGTTGCGATTTCAGGTTAGAACACTGAATTTGTAAAAACGTGCTTGGAGATGTATAATTCCTCTAAGCAATTTGTAATGCAGCTTGATTAAATTAAAATTGGTAAAAGTATTTCTGTTTTATTGTTGTAATAGTGCTTGTCATTTAGGAATTAAGATATTGTTACATGGGACGCCTGAGAGGCGTATCCGATTTCGTGGGTCTTAATAAAAATAAAAACAAAATTCATCATTTATGTTTATTCTGAAAGCTACAAACAGTAAAACATACGTTATATTCCAGTTTGAGCGTACTATTAAAGATACTCTTATTATTGTTATTGAGCGCAGTAATTAACTACTATCTCAATTTCAATTAGTGTCTTATGACAGTCTTTACGCTTGCTAATGTCTTTTAAACTGCTTCAATTATTTCCACACGTTTAGTTAAAACTGTCTATTTCCATCGTCTGGAATGTCTTCTCACTCTCGCATCCAGTCCACAGTCCCGCAGATAAGTCCCACTCTCCACTGCACACAAGCTCGCCGACGCATTCTCGCAGATCGCTGCAGTCGTCCCTCGCCGCTCCGGAATCGTCCAGCTGTCGCTTGAGGTCGCACGAGACGCCAAACTCTCGCTTCTTAATCATTCTCCCCTCGGAGACCCGCATGTGGTATTCATACTTGAGGTAGGTCGACATTCCTTCCTGATAAATGGAGAAATGTGAGCTTCTCAGGGTCAGCGAGGCGCGAACTGCGATGAGTTTATCGGCGCGTGCGGCGGCGTCCTTTATGATAGGCCGCTCGCTTTCTGCAACAGATACGTGAACACTCCGCCCTATCACCCGCCAGTTCATTCAAAACAATCCTTCGATTTGCTGTCGCCGCTATCGTATAACTACTGTCCTTCACTCGCGCTCGCTCGTGCAGGGTGCAGATCAGCGAGCGCGTGACGATTTAAACAAACATGTTCATCGCCGTTGACCATGTGACTTTGACCGTTGTGTTGTGTTGCTTGGGGTAGTTCAATGTTGGGTACATGCGCAGAAGACGAATAATGCCCGGTTGCACCATCGTGGTTCGAAATTCGATCCGAGATCGGGTCTAAGATCGACACAGAAAACTGTTGCACCATTTGAGTTCAGAACTGGACTGGAGATCGAGATGAAGTTCATTTGGAACCGCCGAAATTGGCGGTTCGAAATCTCGATCCGAGATCACTAGCCATGGTCGACACATGTAGTTTGAAAATACTCCAGCAGATAGACGTATGTTTGATTGTTTTCTTGGTAAATTAAAAACATTATACGCACTTGAATATTATTCAGTAAAATTCGTACAACAATAATTCACTTAAAACAGATAAAACATCGCACATCTAGTTCTATCTATAGTGAAAAATACGCCTACTTCCATGACGTCAAAAATAACGAGCCAATAGCAAACTTTGTCTCATACTTAATCTCGATCTCTCACTTTGGAACGAAGATCGACGAATCGGAGATCCAAAATTATGAAATTTCGTTGGTGCAACACGTGGCGCCATTTCCGCTACGTGACAGTTGTTTAAAAACTGGTGGAATCTTCCACGGTCCCTGATTGGACAAGCATTTCGCCGTACCCCGATAGGGGTTATTGTAAGTTTTCGTGTATAAATAGTCAGGCTAAGTATTGAGCTGAGTATTTGAACAAGTTAATGTTATAATTAAATAGTCATGGCCCATCCGGCCTGAAAAATAAAGTATATTTGATGTCATAATTGTAGGCGCTTTAGATAATGGCGCATGTTGGTAGAAATTCATGCATTGCCTACAAATCGGCCTTTTTTTAAATTAGTGAATTTTTAGTATTTGCCGAATATAATTTGGGAAATGAAATCATGCAGAGGAGAAAAGGTTTTACCCAAGTTGTTTTAGTCTGGGTATATGTTTGACCTTATATAGTTCATTTGTGTCCATTATGGACTTTATGCTAATATAACGTCAAGCTACTTATGTTAATATGATCTTTTAATGTTTTCTATCTATAGACCTACGCCAGTTAATTTTGTCAAAGTTTAATTGCCTATGGGTTGGATGGCGTGTTTAAAGAATTCAAAGTTGCCATGTCGCCTGGAGCACATATAGATATATTTGACATTAGAAACTTGAATAAAAATAGCCCATGTTCAAGTTTGATGGTATTAAAATTTGCCACGTGTCGTGGAACCAAGATCAAACTGGATCGTGGTTCGGAAGTAGGATCATTCAATCTCGGATCGGGGAAGACGTTGGTGCAGCCGGGCGTAAGATGGGATCGTCCTATTGGACGGGGGAGGGTGTGTTCTGTCCCGCGCGACGACGGAAGTTGTTTGATGGGGGGAGGGGCAGGGGGGAGGCTGAAATGTAAATCAGTGGCTACAGTGTGCCTCGTCACGCCACATACTGTACGTGAGCTCGTGCGTGTGTATAGGCTGTTCACGGTAAACTGAGCACTTTTGAAAGCCGTCTCATTTGGAATAATATATTTTAGTGCGATGGAATATACAAACTGTGTTTATTACTTACATGACAACGTTTATTTTAAACTTGGTACATTAAACTTCCTAGTGCGATGGAATATTCAAACTGTGTTTATTACTTACATGACAACGTTTATTTTAAAAGGTGGTTAAAGGATAAAAAAATGGCTGAAAGAAAAACGTAACTAGGGCCTGAAAAGTGCTCGCTTTACTGTGAACAGCGTATAAACTGAGCACTTTTGAAAGCCCTGCTAATGATCTACTTGTATACGCGTTGTGTATTCCTCCACCTTATGGAAAATTAACATTGCTGTGGGCCTCGTCAATTTATTCATGCGTCGGTCAAGTGAAACTGTGAAATGATTAAGAAAGTAAATAATTTACAAATCTGCTTATTTTTACATTTCGATGCATAAAAAAAAAAAAAAAACAGAAAGCGAAAGGAATAATTATAAGTTATCACAAACAGTTACCTAACACTTTTTATTTGACGTTAAAATATGGAACTACTATCCAGCCATCGTTATCGACTTTACTGGGCGAATGTCACTCAGTGTGCCCGTTAAAATATCTAGGTAGGGGCAGTGATTTTTCCTAAGGTTCATTTCTAAAGTGGCTCATTTCATTGTGAGCAGCCTTTAGTAGTGTTACACTGCAATGACAAACTCCATGTCGCAGTTTGGAAACGATCGCTGTGCAGCCAGCGACTTTATGAACTTTGGAGGGACAATACAGGCTGATCCAGAACTTCACGTGCAGCCTTCGTGACACGATCGATGGCATGAAGTAATTGATGGAGACACACGCTGTTGAAAATTTGGAGTTTAAAGTAGTTTATACAGAGTGTCGGAAATTACTTGAAATGAAACAACATATTCGTGAATAATTATGATAGCCTGATTTGATATCTGTTACCTGAGAACATTTGGTGCGTGAAAACACGCCCCTTCATAGGAAATTCGGTAGGCAATCTATGACGCCCATTCAAGTTGCGTGTTTTCTCGAGAACCATTGGCTCCCGCCTACCTCGACCTTCCGAACGAGTTTGAGGCGCGGGAGTAATAAGGGCGACACTGCGCCATCGCCGCTAAGCCCAAGGCTCTGAACTGGCGTGCAGCGTTCTAGTCGCACTGGTTGTAAGTGTAATTTCAGCAGTGACCCGTTCATTTGATATGGTGGAAAGTCACGGGAATGCTCAATGCAGGGCCTTGTGTATTTTTGTGTCTATGTGATGTGTGTTCTTTTCGTAGATCGTTAAATTGGATGCACGGGAGGAGGAAGAGGGATCGCTGGATGTACACGTGATTGATGCGTTATGACGATCGATAAACAGCCGCGGGTAAAACTACGTTTGTAGGTTGGTAATAAGGCAGCTGTAATTTCGTAACGACCTACTGTGTTACCATCCGCCTACTTTTCGCAGGTGGCACGTATCACATCAGGCTATAGGTTATTCACGATAAAGCGAGCACTTTAGAAATGAACCTTAGGAAAAAACCACACTGCCCCTGCATGCATATATTTTAACGGGCACACTGAGTGACATTCGCCCAGTAAAGTTGGTAACGATGGATGGAAAGTTTTTTTAATGCATGGAAGTGTAGAAATTAGTAGATTTGTAAAATATTTACTTTCTTAATAACTTCACAATTTCATTTGAACGACGCATGAATAAAGTGATGAGGCCCATGGCAATTTTAATTTTAACCTTTATTTTAATTCCCTGCTTTTTTAAGGGCGCGTTTCTGGTTTAATAATCACGCCGTAATCCATTCACGGTTCCTTCGCACTTTTCTGAAGCCCTGCTAAAGTTTGTTTGTTTTATCGCGTCCGTAAGATCTTTTTTCAATACATAGCTCTACGAAGATACTGGACAAGTCAAATTACAGTATACAAAGTTTATACACTGCATATAGTAAACACAAACGCGCATATATATACACACATAATGTGTGTGTGTTTTTTTCTCCTACTTCCAGGATATTCCTCCGCCTCACGCAAACGAAATCTAGAAAATAACACCTAAGGACATGGCACTGAATTCGTACGCACTCAGTTGTAACAGTTTATTGCATGAGAACTATTTCTTACTCGGGGCTACCAACATACATGTCTTCTCACTGTTTTTATTCATATTTATTATAAGTGATGTATTATAATTTATAAATAAAATATGGGGAAAACTTTAAATTGGCAAAAAAAAAAAAAAAAAAAGGGATGTCTATTTTAACAGAGGTATAAAACGGCTGTGGTGCTTGGCGTATCTAGGAAATAACTATAGACGTCATACATGGGGTGATTTTTCAAAGGTTTGATTCAAAAAGTGTGAAAGAACCGCGTATAGACTATGGGTGTTAGGTCATAAGTCGTGTAATATTTTCTTCCTAATTTTCCATAACGCATCTCGCAAAGATGAGAGTTCAGGATAACGCTGGGTATTTATGCTGCCCCCAGTGCTCGATAGGCGATGACAACCTTCCATATTTAACCATGTCACATACGACAGTAGTATGAAAGAAAATATGCTCATTTGTACTCAAGATGCTGGCTAACCATGATTGCAATACATCGAGTAAAATATGTTTCCCTTACGAAATTGCTGGTTACGTAATAACATCAGTTTAAATAATAGTTGTAGATTGTTAATGGGTTTTTGGAATGTGTGTCAATGCGCGGGTTCCCGGAACTTAAATTCGACGACAGAATTTGAACAACGCATTTTTAACATTTGGTATTATTGATTTATACATTTTGAGTTATATGAATGTTATAACTATTATTTTTGCGTAAGTACTATGCTTGTGATTTTTTATTAGTTGTTACTAAAAAAAAACTATCAACGATTGTTTTTGAATTGCAGGGTAGCTAGCAATATTATCTTAAATTCCCAGTCGTTTCAAATTATCCTCTCTAACCAACATTAAAAAAAGAAAAACCATGTTTTTGTTATTTCTTTAAATGCTGTGATTATAGCCTACATATAGCGACAAATTTTCTTCCAAAAAGTAGGTGGGAAAAAAAAAAAAACAAAACAAAATTATGCACATGACGATTCATGAGATGGTATGCGGAGAGGGCGAGAATTCGATATTTAATCTGCGTAACATATTCCTAACTATTTTATATACGTAACCTCATATCAATTTCCATGATATTTCTCTGACTTTATCTGTTTTTCCACTCCAGCCACACTGTAAACAGTAAGAAAAATTACGCTATACATATATGATTACAATTTGTTAAAGACAAATTCCGCCTTATAAACTTGAGTAACCCATGAGGCGAAATACTTGTAAAAAACTTTTGCGTGATAATTGGAAATAAATGCCTTTCTTATGCTCCAATAGAAAAAAGCCTAAAGAGCTCAACGACTGATTATCAATGCAGAAGTATTTTTCGTTCCAAATATACTTAAGCGTGATGGTTGAAGTGAAATGTCTACGTAAAAGAACAATAATAATGGCGTCGTCATGCTAGTAGAATTTCTAAAACGCTGAAGCAAAAGGTCGATTACACATCTTTTTGTTTATAAAATAAAGGCGCTGGTAGATCGTAGACCTAGCCTAGTAATAATGGAATAGCAGACACGACCTACAGTGACCTTCCTTCGGCCTGTTCAGGCATCCAGTTCACGGCATGTTGTGTGTCCCTTGACCCGTGTGAATAAATTTCGAACAAGTGACGGTGGGGAAAAAAAAAGGGGGGGGAATAAAAATAAAAAGAAACAATACACATCTATAGATATAGGGCTGAATACACCGGCGGGAACAGGTTTGGAAATTTTTGACTCACCGCCTCAAGGTTAAACGGAGACAAAGAAACTGGATGGAAGTAAAAGAGAAGATCGATAGTCAGGGGTGGACGATTGTTGTCGAGGTACAGTCGGGTTCGGAACAAAACTGTGCACGTTGCGCCCTTCACGCTAAACAAACATACAGCTCCGCTTTTAACGTTGCGGAATTTTGAGGGGTTGTAATTATATAAGCGGTGGCGCAGTGGCTACCGCGCTCGCCTCCCACCACGGCGGTCCGGGTTCGATCCCCGGCGGGATTCGCATGTGGGAATCGTGCTGGACAGATGCCGCTTGCCGACGGCGGGTTTTCTCGGGGCACTCTCGTTTCCCCCACACTTGCATTCCAGCGTCGCTCCATCCTAGGATCTCATATGTCATGTCCAGGGATGACTGATACCTACGGGTTCCAGCTGGAAAGCCCGTCACTCGGAGGGTGTAGCTTCGCCCTGGGTCCACCCCCCATACGCATTATATATATATATATATATATATATATATGTGATTATAATTTATTTGCTTATGTTGCCAATTCATTATCATTTTCTAATTCATCTTTTGTTATCTGAGTTAAACAAAATATAGTATAATCTTTCGTGGCGTTTATTGACGCAGAGCTCATGTATAAATGTATTTTATTTGTTTATAGACGATATTTAGTTTTATAATTTTGTTTATTATTCTTAATTAATTCCCTAGAGGGTAGGAGGTATTGAATGTTTATTAAACAAATGCACGAAAGAAAATATAGCGGCTGTCTCTCGTCTCGCCATTGCTGGTTGGCGGGGTGATGTGGCGTGGTCAGACAGCCAATTAGAGGACAGATGATAACATACTTAAGGCAGAAATAAAATCGATCTAAATTTTTATTTAAAAAATCATACCAACACCGCGGAGAACGTACGTGTGGGTGTGTGCTAAAAATAAATTGAAATAAGATTAATAATATGTTTATAATTGCTAAAAGATGTTTTAAAGTTGAATTGTAAGTATTATAAATCTAAAAGTGAGTGAGATTAATTAATTTTGTTATAAGAAGAGCAAAGAATGCTATTGATTATTTTTGTTTAAGAAGAATCGAATAATATTAATTGAATTTGTTGGAGAAGAAGAATGGGCAAGAAAAATGTTGAGAAACTTTGAATTCCGACCTTCTAACTGCTACTGAAATGTTACACACGTTTAAAAGGCTTTTCGCGGTAAAACCTGTGAAAAATGTCACTGCCCCTACCTGCAGATATTTTGATGGCCACACTTTCTATCGTGCGTCCAGTAAAGTTGGCAACGACGGAGGCAAAGTTTGTTCCACGTCTTCATGTTAAATTAAAAGTATTAAGTAAACATTAGTGGATATTGAAATATATATTTTTTTACTTTGTTTTTTAATTCATATATAAGTATAAGAAATTTGCGGGAAAAAAGCTAAGTCTTCTATTAATTTCATAGTTCCCTTTGCCGACGTATCAATAAAGTGGCCAGGTCCATGGGAATGTTTATTCTACATATGGTGGAAGAATACACAATGTGCATACAAGTAGATCTCAAGCAGGGGTTTCAATATCGCTCATTTTACCGTAACGGGGAAACTGCCAAGAAGAACACACAGTTGTGGCAGTAGATGAGTGAGTATAAAGCGCCTTGGTAATGTGTTTCTGTACTCGCTCGTCTGTTCGTGGGTAGCGGCTACAATTATAAGCTGCCCATACGTGATAAATAACATAGCAGTGGCATGGTATCACAAGAAGCCTAGACTCTTGACGCTCCCATGACGAACCACGTCAGCACCGCAGCCTCATACTAGCGTACAAAATACCATAGGTTGTTCGCGGTAAAGTGAGCACCTCTCATTTGGAATAATAGTCAGTAAATATATTTTATGTTAACCGCAAGACGTTAACTTCCGAGTGCGGTGGAATATACACACGGTGTTTATTACTTAGATGGTAATATTTATTTAAAAAGGTGGTTAAAGGATAAAAATGTGACTAGGGCCTCAAAAGTGCTCACTTTACCGTGAACAGCTTATATCATGACAATACGTACATCGGCGGTACAGAGATCGGTGCGCACAGTCAGATGCTGCTGGTTGTGTGCAAAGTGTGTCAGCCGCCATGTGCAAAGCCCATTATCAGATGTTATTGCAGTATCGTACTCCATGTCCTTCGTAGTATCTCGTGTGTACTTTACCGTGAACAGCTTATATCATGACAATACGTATATCGGCGGTACAGAGATCGGTGCGCAGTCAGATGCTGCGGTTGTGTGCAAAGTGTGTCAGCCGCCATGTGCAAAGCCCATTATCAGATGTTATTGCAGTATCGTACTCCATGTCCTTCGTAGTATCTCGTGTGTACTTTACCGTGAACAGCTTATATCATGACAATACGTACATCGGCGGTACAGAGATCGGTGCGCACAGTCAGATGCTGCTGGTTGTGTGCAAAGTGTGTCAGCCGCCATGTGCAAAGCCCATTATCAGATGTTATTGCAGTATCGTACTCCATGTCCTTCGTAGTATCTCGTGTGTACTTAACGGATGTTGCGATACCATGAATGTATCGATACTGGGATCAAAAGAGGAATCAAAGGAATGGTATCGATACTCATTTCGATACCGGTATCTCACAAAAAGTACCGATGCTGGCATAATATCAGTATCAGTAAACAGTTATTTTTTTAAATTTAATTTGTCAGTCTTTTTATTTTTCAAAATATATACTCCCTCATTTCGAGATGTATACAGAATTTGTATTTTTTATAAATATATATATCTGATGTTTGCTTAGAAAAAATACAGAGCGCAGCACTTATTAGTATTAGTACAAGTAAAATACACTGATGTATATTGCTTTTCAGATTATTATTTTATGGAGGAATATACTTCTTAATATTTTTGGGGCACTTTGATTTAAAGGGTTCGAAATTAACAGCTAGAAGTAATTTCGTTAAAAAAAGTGTCGGTATTGAATCATTTACTAATATTCTGGTAAATTATCGAAATAAGATTATCGATTCCAAAATACCCTGTTTGGAAAGTAAAATATCGATACCAGTATCATATGAATAGTATCGCAACATCCCTATCGAAGTCCGGCCGCTCTTGCGCAGGACAGATATTAGGCGCAGGTAGCGAACCAATTTTGCGATGATGGCTGGTGGGTTGCGCGTCTGTAGAAGGTAGTCCGGTCGATAGCCAAATTGCCCAGGGAAGTAGGAACTGGGTAAGTTGCATGTATAAATGTCCAATTCTTTAAGACTGCAGTATAGTGTGATAGGTGCGCACTGTTGCCAGATTACTCCAGCTTTGCGACGTAACTGACGTGGAGAGCGAGTAGCAAATTGATGGCGAAGGAAATGGCTTGATAAGTGAACTTTATCTGTTTACCTCCCTGACAACTCTTTAAGAGAATCCAATCCTGCGACGCAAAGCTATGCGGCTCCTTTGAACCTGCAACCTCTGAGAAACCCTGTAATTGTGATTGCATGGCGCGCAAGCTACGCAAATGGCATATTTTCTGAGGCTTCAAAAAGATAACTTATCAGGCAACCTTGCAAGCAGGAACAAGGACAGAGTTAAAAGCAGAACTCGTGTATTGGAAAGAGAGAGTGAATGTCCATTACACCGCACGCTGCAATCTGAGTGAGACGCTGTACAGGACGAAGTAATCCTAGTATTCGCCTCGAGTGATGGTAAACCGATAGTAGAATTGCTGGACCGGGAATCGAACTCGGAACCTCTCAAACGCGAGGCTACTGCGCCACCTTGCTCGACGGCATCTTAAGGAAAACGCAGTCTATAGCCAAATGTATGCCGAAGTTCGTTCACGAATATTTTAGATTCATTTCTGTTGCATAATTATCTGCCGTGTGGCTGCAGGGTTTTCTCGTAAAATGCTGTCAATAATTATTTACTACAAAGTAAAACGCGGGGACAACAAAGAAGTTAGGGTGTGAAGTGGCAGATGAGACTCGTCACTTTGTTTAGGCGTCTGTCAAGTGAAACTCTGAAATTATTATAAAAGTAAATATGTTACAAATCTGCTCATTCTTATACTTAGACGCATTAAAAAATACAGAGAAGGAAATTAATAATTTCAGGTTGCACAATTGGTTACTTAAAACTATTTATTTTACGTTAAAATATGGAACAACTTTCCACCCATCATTACCAACCTTACTGGTCGAATGTCACTCAGAGCGCCCGGTAAAATATATGCAGGCAGGGGCAGTGACTTTTTTTCGAAGGTTGAGTTCAGAAGTGCTCACTATATCGTGAACAGCTGTTTCAAATACTGGCGCTGCCTAAACAGGCAGTTTATTTTAAATTGATAGAAACAGTGGCCATCTTCCGTTACTCGCATATTTCAGTGGCCATTAATTTCAGTAACGTCAGCTACGGTTCAGATACTGCTGACCAGCACTGAAGCTGACTGGCAGTCGGTTATTCGAGCAGCTAAGGAGCGCCCTGTGCGAGGCTAGAAACATTACTGAAAACACTTAGGCTCAGGAGGATGTGTAATGCCAGTAAAAATGAGTCATTGGCGCACGATCCAAAATATTTGTTCATTAAACACATTTTATAGGTGGTCCTGTGGACAGTACCAAACAGTGATGAAGTGTCGGTGATTTCAGTGCACACCAGCGGTAACAGAAGGTGGCCGAAGTATAGGTGGTCCTGTGGACAGTACCAAACTGTGATGAAGTGTCAGTGATTTCAGTGCACACCAGCGGTAACAGAAGGTGGCCGAAGTATAGGTGGTCCTGTGGACAGTACCAAACTGTGATGAAGTGTCAGTGATTTCAGTGCACACCAGCGGTAACAGAAGGTGGCCGAAGTATAGGTGGTCCTGTGGACAGTACCAAACAGTGATGAAGAGTCCGTGATTTCAGTGCACACCAGCGGTAACAGAAGGTGGCCGAAGTATAGGTGGTCCTGTGGACAGTACCAAACAGTGATGAAGTGTCAGTGATTTCAGTGCACACCAGCGGTAACAGAAGGTGGCCGAAGTATAGGTGGTCCTGTGGACAGTACCAAACAGCGTGCTCGCTTAGGAGGTTTATTACTCGCATGCGGGTCAGCTTAGTGTCCTTACGTCCGCCCGCATGCTCTAAAAAAATCCCCCCCCCCCCTTACAGGACTATGGGTATAGTATCTTCCTGGCCAGTTTCTAAGGCCACTACCGTTCGGCTCGCAGCCACGTTAGGAGGACTAAGTAGTTGCGCGTCCAAGGTCAAGAAGCGAGAGAGCGATACGGGCGACACTAACACGCACGCCTAGCGCCTCATCGCTCCTACGCGCACGGCGTGCAGTGTTTCCGTCCTAACACCGTACTGTGCAAATTAGATCTGTGACATAGGGGTTTTATTTACGCACGATATAAGACCACAGATTAAACTACCCATACAACTACCCATTGACCATTTTCACGAATTTTTTTCTCCAAGAATACACGTAATATGACAAAATAAAGAAAAATATAGGAGCATAGATTTCTTTTTTTATAATCTTTTCTGACCAAAAGTCGTATTTGCAGAACATTTATTTACCGAGATACGCGTATTCGCGCGAACAACTATCTCACAGAAAATTTTCCAGTCCATCCGCCGTCTTCACACTCCCTGTGTGGTTGAATTTGTTGACAAGATGGCGCGTGGACACAGTTGTGGGGCCAGGTTTCCTAAATCGCCGTGTGAAATCACCTGTCGCTGCATCGTACGTTGGTCCTCTCAGGCGAGCTCGTACCTCGGCTATCCTCTCTTCTACCTAGAACAAAATCAAGATATATTAGCGATTTTCCACTAATGGATAGCGTCTATATAATCGTCCGGTATTGTTCGCATACACTTAAAAAAATTGGGGTCTGGCTGTGTTGGACACGACAGTTTGTTTTGCATGAATACGTTTACGCCGACGTGCTCGGACGCCTTGATGTTTTTTATTTTACATTCCCGGCACAGCTTTACTCGATTATATGGGATTTTATGGGGATCACGGGATTGCTTTTGAGATGCTCTTTCCAACCGTATAATAGTTCTGTATATCGACTTGACTTTTCGACGAGTATAGGCCGATATTACAAAGTCTTCTTAATTTTCTACATTAAGCGCATACAATCTCACCATAACCACGCCACATAAATGTTTTTATACACGCAATCGATTGATCTTGACGAGATCTGTCGATTGAAACCTAAACAACCGTCGTAGCGTCTCCTAGTCAAAAGTTATACTACGCGGAAGTTATGAGACGCGGCGAAACGAACTCAAAATTGCCCCCCCCCCCCTCCTTTTTTTTCCCCTTTTTCGCAGTCCTCACTCAAAGTAACATAGTCTTTGATCTTTGGGTAATCGAATGGTATAATTGAATTTTGAATGTAGACTATAAGATTCGGAGCTGCAATGCCAAAACTGTATCCCCCGATTATGTTATCATCGGATTTTCTTGATTGCGTCCCACTATGGTCGTACATTTAAAGACGTATTCACTTCAAAACGTCAAGCCCCGGTCCTGTTCGCGACAGACGGGGAAGTGAATGATAATCCAGCTTCTGTAAAGACAAGTCTGCAACTGACAGTGACAGTTGACGTGGATGCGATAAATGGGGGGGGGGGGCATGACTAGTGACGTCACATTGACGCAGTCCGAATACGATGTCCACAACTGAGCTTCATCATACTACTCCTTGAGCACGTCAGGCCGCAAATCTTCCTTCAATTTTATTTCGTAATCTAGTGTTCACTTTTAATCTATTCTCATGCCATAATTATGCATTATAAATTTACTTTATTCCATGTACACGAAAGTATTTTTTTTTGGTGTCATTCATGATGCCGATGTTTCCTAATGTAATTCAGTTTTTTTATTTTCGTTAGTGAATTAATTGTTATAATTGATTTGCCATTACTAGTGTATACAGTCAATTGTAGGCGGTTCAAGGTAAAGTGGGCAATTTTAAGTCCCTAGTTACGTTTTCCTTTTAGCCATTTTTTATATTTTAACCACTTTCTCAAAATAAGTATTGCCATGAAGTAATAAACACAGTTGTATATTCCACCATAATCGAAAGTTAACGTCTACGGCTAAAATAAGATATATTAATTGGTTACTATTCCCAGTGAGAGAGCTTTCAAAAGTGCTCACTTTAAAGTGAATAGTCTATAGTATATGATTTTATCTTAGTTATGTGAGAAACGTGTAAATACTACAAACTTATCCTTCTTCCATAATGACACAGTTTGCGACTCATTTTCAAATTGTTAACTATTGTTGTCCGATAAATGCTTGTCTTGAGACAGGCGAGCTTCCACAGCGCAGTGCTGGCCCAGGTTCACGTGCACCAATCACTCTCTAGGACACAACTTGGGATAATGCAGTTGTTGACTATTGTTGTCCGATAAATGCTTGTCTTGAGACAGGCGAGCTTCCACAGCGCAGTGCTGGCCCAGGTTCACGTGCACCAATCACTCTCTAGGACACAACTTGGGATAATGCAGTTGTTGACTATTGTTGTCCGATAAATGCTTGTCTTGAGACAGGCGAGCTTCCACAGCGCAGTGCTGGCCCAGGTTCACGTGCACCAATCACTCTCTAGGACACAACTTGGGATAATGCAGTTGTTGACTATTGTTGTCCTATAAATGCTTGTCTTGAGACAGGCGAGTTTCCACAGCGCAGTGCTGGCCCAGGTTCACGTGCACCAATCACTCTCTAGGACACAACTTGGGATAATGCAGTTGTTGACTATTGTTGTTCGATAAATGCTTGTCTTGAGACAGGCGAGCTTCCACAGCGCAGTGCTGGCCCAGGTTCACGTGCATCAATCACTCTCTAGGACACAACTTGGGATAATGCAGTTGTTGACTATTGTTGTCCGATAAATGCTTGTCTTGAGACAGGCGAGCTTCCACAGCGCAGTGCTGGCCCAGGTTCACGTGCACCAATCACTCTCTAGGACACAACTTGGGATAATGCAGTTGTTGACTATTGTTGTCCGATAAATGCTTGTCTTGAGACAGGCGAGCTTCCACAGCGCAGTGCTGGCCCAGGTTCACGTGCACCAATCATGCTCTAGGACACAACTTGGGATAATGCAGTTGTTGATGTCCTGAGTTGGGTTGGGGGTTGCAGAGGTCACGCACCCTGGCTTACTTACAGCAGGCGTTACGAAGTATAATCGGGCGGGGTGCTTAAAGTGTGTTTCCCTTCATCCGTCTTCTTGTTAATACTTATTTCCTCATTTTTGCTCTGTAGTGTGTTTTTTGTATATTTTGACCTGTGTTCTGCATCTACCACCAGGATTTTTGGGATTTATTTGGTTTCGTGTTTGAATTTTTTTTTTTTTGTGTTAGGTTTTTGATTGATACTCATCTTGAGTAACTCACTTTGACTTTTACTCTAATATTTCTCCAATTAGCGGATTTTGCTGAATCATTTTTTTTCTCATTTCCATGATCATATTTGTAGAAGACGCCTCCTCTTTTCTTTGTATATTCTTCCTTGACTGGTCTTCGTTGGCAGCACTGGAGATGGAAAATTCTAATAAAATTTAAATTACAAACATATCGATAGTGTTATAAATTAATTTTTTTTTGCCATTGTCGAATTTTAAGAGATCGCTCAAAATTCTAATTCTTTGATACCAAAATTCTCTATATGCAATAAAAAAAAGTCAACACGCGTTAGAAGAAATGCTATCAAACCCAAAATTAAAGTGAAGAAAATATACGCTGTGAAGTTTTTGCGTTGAAATATTTTCCTCGGTCTAGAAATGCGAAGTTTGTAGCCATTAATTACCCTGTTTTCAGCAATTAAAAATAATATGATGGCGCAGGTATGCTGTGAGCAAGCATGTTCAGCTCTCCTGGCCTACTTGTTACTATGTAGTTGGAGTAAAGGAGTCGCAGCGAAGCGAAGTGCAGGCAAACTCGGTCGGGGAAATTGTGGCGACGTAGATTCCTCGTTCCAGCGAGACGAGCAGACGTCGTGGCTCTCCAATTACGAGCGGTCTTTGATCGATGTGTGTGCGTGTTGTCCGGGACCGCCGCTAATAGCGTGAACGTGATTGGCCGCGAGTCGCTACGGCGCCTCCCTAATTGCCATATGGCTCTCATTGTAAGCGGTGGTAACGTCTGCTATAATTTATGAACAACTATTAAATATTTAAATGTATTTCTGTGCAGGGCAAATTAAATGTCGATATGTTGTTGCCTAGTCATAAGTTTGTTTATTGAAACACAAATTTCGTCGTCGAAAGTGCTACCTAGTCGGCAAGAAATCGTTGTTAAGGCGTCCGTCTACCTGGCGCTTGGAGTACGCTGCAGAGTGTTCGAAATACACGTTTTTCTACGAAACTATTAAACGTGCATCCGGTGTACTGACCTACGAAAAAAAACACACATTTCACACGAGGGCTGTTGAGTGTTTTTCAAGATCTCACGTTAATTAGAAAAACCATTTCAGGGCACGCCAAAATTGCTAAAGACGGCGTTTTCAAAGCGCTGTATCTCAAAATGCACGAGTCAGATCCATACGAAACTTGTCAAGGGTCCTGCATTGAACCTTCCTACACACTTTCCACCAATAAAATAATAGAGTCGCGTCTGAAACTCCCATAGGTACACGCAGCACGACGAGAACACTGCACGCTAGTACAGAGCCGTGCGCTTAGCGGCGATGGGGGACTTGATACGCGTTGCAGTGTCGCCTTTATCGCTTCCTCGCCTCTCGGCTTCAAACGCGGTAAACAGCTCTAGGTAGACGGGCGTCTTAAGTAGCCCTCTGTTTGAGATATTTATACATCTGTTAAGCCCCTGTCACATTATAAAATTTTTTTCCGTCAAACTGCTTCCAGTATATTTGGTCAAATAAACTTGGACAGTTATGATGCCATCGAAAAGTCACAAACGCCGCCATTTTTGTCTAAGAAAGTTGTATAGCTTCAGTTTCCATCAAACATTTGAAAATTGGACCAGTTATGAAATTTATTTGATGTTTGACGGTCTCAGTCAATCAGAATCGTGCACGACAAAAATAGACGTCAAGAAACTTAAAATAACGATTAATTGCTGGAAACGAAGTAAGTTATGAAAATTATTAATTTAGTTAGAAGCTTCCTGGGCATAAATGCTGTTTTAAGTGAATATTGCACATAGTACTACGAACTCAGAGGTATTTATTTCATTGTGCAGGAAACATATCTTATAAATACAATTATAATTTAGCGGAGAAACGAAAATTAGCTACAATAGGCATAGTACTTTACATTTATTCCTGTAACGGGCCGCATGGAAAAACCAAAGCAATATCTCACTATGAAAATAAATTTTCAAAATATTGAAAATTAGTTTTTCCCAAAAAAAAAAGTTTTTGACAGTGTGACACATTTTCAAACACATTCAATATCATTTGATGGCCGAATTTTGTCCTCAAGTTGTATTGTCAAATATAGTTGAAGGCAAAGATTTGATAGTGTGACAGGGGATTAAGAAAATGTTTAAAACTATAGCGACAATGCCGTATATTTTTCTGAACAGGTTTCTGTTCAAAAGCCCTGTAGTCTCTGGTGAGGCGACTGAAGACTCGCGAAACAGCGACCTCCTCGCAATAACGAGCGCGAGAACAACCAGGTGCCCACGCCAAACTCCTTCGTTCAGGAGTTGGGGCAGGAGGCACATCAACCTGTGCCCGCATGCATGGCGCATCTCCGTTCGCAGCTTCAGAGGCGCCCACTACTGCGGCTGCATTGGCGCGTGCGACGTTGAGTGTCTAGTGATGCCATCGTCTTCCCCGACAAATCTCGAATCCGGTTGCAACACCACTATTGGCAGCACCAGGAGGCCATTCACTATATAGCGCTTTCGCTGCGCTTATCGAGCGCTAACAATTCTCTTTGTTTGTACCGACATCGAAAAGTCATTCAATTGTAAAATAATTTATTCATCGGATTGGCGATCAAGCAGAGTTATCCTTTTCTACGTTCGAGATCAAATCAACTTTAATCGTACACACAGTAAGCATTAAGCAAACAATTTAATAAATGTTTTCAATTGTCTATGTGGTAATTATTCCATAAAGGTGGCGTTCTTGACCAAGTTGTTTACAAGCTTCGTACGTGATTTGGATAAAAAATTCCAATTTTGAAATGGGGAAAATTAAAAACAAATGTGTTACAAGATGTTGGGTTCCTCATGCCGTAATCACAGTCGTGTCGCACGACGAGATCGGCCGGGGCGGCCGATCTCGTCGTGCGACACGACGCGCAGAATGTACAACCTTGCAAAATGAAATTGTAATCTTTCCCTACAATGGGGAATATACGCAGCGACACAATAATATTTACTTCTTGGTGTGCAGTGCCTCAGTATAAAAGGAATTAACTGTAAACTCCAATATCATGTGTTTCAACGTACTGACGAACTGCTAATTATGAAAGTTCAGGAGAATAAGGTACTATACGATTTTCGTTTGAAGAAGTATCGAAATCAGCACCGATATTATAACTTAAAACAGTATTAGGAACACAGCTGCTAATATTATTGCGCTTATATCGTGTTCAAAACAACATGCAACATGTAAACGAAAATTTCCTCTTGTCCACCGCCTTTGAAACTACCATAGCCTATCAGCGCCTTCTAAATATAGTCCATTCCCCATTGGAAGCAACTTTCTCGGAGCCCTGCTAAATATCTACTTGTAAGCCCGTTTCGTATCCATCCGCCAATTGTAAACAAATATTGCCATGTGACTGTCATGTAGTATCTGTCAAAATCAATGTTTACATTCCATTGTGTGTGTACATATGTTCTTATATTTTCGCTACACCTAAAAATAAACTTTGAAATGTGACTTCTACTCTTATACCTGTCAAATGTGTTGTTTACTGCTTTTCAAAGAATTCTGCCATATTCCAAAAACCATTCCGTATGAATATTCACAGTTTAGGCCTCTAACATTATTTAGGTCAGCTTTATGACGTTTTAAAAATGCCTGAATTGACGATAGTTCTTACGGTTATTTTACATTAAGATATTTGTTTTCCACAACATAGCTCAATACATGTAATGCACGTTAGTATTTTGCCGCGACTGTATTTAACAGTTACAACTGCGAGGTAAAGGGCTGTACTAATTGAAATTATCATTTTGTTATTGACATGTGTTGGGTCATTTCTCTAAAAGAACGGCCTCAGTTGGAATAAATATTAAAACGAAGAAACAACCAGTGAAAAAGGCATATTAAATTCAAGCACGCAATTCGTGTTGCTCAGTTTTCTCATACAAACTTTAAAATAAAGCGGTGAACATGCACAAAAATAAGTCTACGATAACTTTTATTCCGTTCATATTTCTATATATTGCTTCTTACTGTTTATTAGGTTTATTGAAATTTATCGGGCTGGGCTTAGTATTTTTCTTCTGGGATTGTGGCAAATTACGGTACACGACTGTGTTTCAAACCTCTTAGGGCAGAGGTACAACGTTGTGATAAATAAACAGACCTGGATCTAAATAAATAACTTCTTCATAAAAACAGTTCACATATAAAACGTATAAATAGTGCTAATCAAATATTTGAAATCACACACACGCACACACAGGGCCAGCGTATCGACCACGATGCACAAAGGCACGCCATTTCACAGACGCAATGATTAACGAAACACACGTCACAGTCTATTTATTAATGCCGTGGAAACACAGATTTATCACAATATCGTAACTTCCCTAGGTAGGTTTAAAAAGCACAACGTCTACAAACGTGATGTATTCATTTGAAGTATTTTTCTGAGTAAGAATATTTTACGTTTCGTTTGATAAAAAGCAACACGCCATATCATGGCTTGCCACGTCTGCCAACTTCACTAGGTAACTGCCCCGCCATCATATCTAAATATATCAAAATACGTATTCAAACATTAAAATCTCTTCAGTTATAAATTACAAATTCAAAAATCATTATTTTGCTGTAATAAGTATGAAATATGCTACGTTTGAAAACATGTATAAAATCAGTGCTTACTAGCGAAGTGAAATTTCCCCGAGTGTGAAAGAGAAAGAGTGCGACAAGCCTAGCCAGCAGACAGTTTTTCAATTGCTTTCTTGCTCAATAAAACAATACCGTACCATTTACGGCCTACTCACAATATTTTCCGCTGTTATTTTAAACTGTAGAAATGAGATGTTGCCATCGGGCCTACCTAAATATTTCGATAGGCATCGTTTAATTTACAAATAGTATACTAAAAAGCGAGGTTAATATAATATTTTTACTGTGAACTATTTCTTACCGGTCGTTGCCAACACGTCGCTGCATTCGCTGTTGTTAATTCATATTTAATAAATAAATAAATATTACAAGTTATAGAAGATATTAAGGTAAAGGTTAATTTATTCAATAATACAGTACTCTAAAGTTAACCACAGTGTTATATATTTGTGGAATACAGGTTATTGAAAAAACAGGTCGACATGTTATGCTTAGTGTTTTTTCAAAGGTTGATTTTCATAAGTCGCTTCCAATCGGGAATGGACTATATTTAGGTTAAATGCCGAGACCGTGGTGTCGGTCGTGCTGTAAATTGAAGTATTCACATTGAAATGTGCCGTGGTTGCGTTTTTGGTCGTGTCGTGCTGTGTTGGTCGGGTCTATGTGATGCCGGCTTTACTTTGAAAATCTGATGCCAGAAACACTTGTGAAATACTTCACCTTTCCCAGCAATCCAGAAAGCTAAGTTTCTAAACCAATTTTGTTTGTTTTGGCTGGTATCTAGGTTAGGGCTGTGTATCTGGTTACGAACTTTCCATTATTTGCTATAATAATCTATACTTTGCCTAAATTGTTGTCTCTTTTTATTCAGATACTACAGTTAACTGTTTAAACAAACGAAATTGTTTTTTAAACTTAACTTTTTGGATTGCTGGAAATCTCGGATATAGGTACCGCCCTGCATAGATTAGAAAAAAAAAATTGAATTGCATCAGTTTGGTAATTATTAGTGCTAAGAAATTTAATTGCATCAGTTTGGTAATTATTAGTGCTAAGAAATCCTTACTATTTCCTCTGAAATTATATTTTATCAATCTTAGTGTTATAAAATAGCCACGACAAAATAATGATTTGTTTTTAACTTGTTATGTTGGTCACAAGAGAAGGTTAGTGGCCCGATTGTAGAGAGGTAATAAGCAAATAGGTTCAGCATGGCAGTGATCCTCTCTTCTTTCCCTTCTATACTCTTTGAGCGGCGCCATGGCGACGTCTAGCATAGTACTTTATTACGCACCACGATACCGGCCCAGCACCTCAAGTTTTGGTTTTGGGCTGTCATCGGATTCGAGTTCTCCTCTCGCCTAGTCCGCATCGCTGGTAAGCTGATGAGCAACCGTTACATCGTGTAGATGTCTGAGCCTGTGGTTTCCCCCTACTCTCAGGGCTAGCCTGGAGTCCGTACCGTACCAATCATGCACAGACTAAAGCTGAGGTAGACCGATCTCGCTGGCTGCGCACAAGCAATCTCCGTGTCCCAACATTGAACTCCTTTTCTGCCAATTCGACGTGCAAAAATGGCGTGGACTGGATTTGAGGTTATAACACTGTTTAGTGAACAAGTGCTTTGAGATGTATGTATATTTCCTCTAACCAATATGTAATGCATTTTGATTAAATTAGTATTGGTAAAAGTACACGTCCATCACCGTTGACCCGTGTGAATTTGTCAGTTGTGTTCCTTTGGGGTAGGTCAATGTTGGGTACATGCGCAGAAGATGAACAATCGGTCTACCTCATGTTTAGTGTATGGTACCGACGGGACAGTGCGCGATCGCATGTGACACGCGTCGTCCAACAGTTCCCAGACGACCACCACGTCACACTGCTCCATTGGCCTGCGCGTTCACCAGATCTCTCGTCCGTCGGAAACGCGTGTTCCACGGTCTGACGACAACTGGTCTCCAACTGGGACATCCGCTGCCACGGTGGATGAACTTTGGGATCGTATCGGAGCAGCATGGATGAAGCCGCCCCAGACGAACTTTCAAAGTGTCTTCCTCTCGTTGTCGCAATGTGTAGTAGCAGTGGTGGAGCCACAAAGTATTGATTGTTCCATGTTCTTAACGCCAGTGAGTGGCTACTTGACGTATACGAAACAAACAGTGCCATTTACAAAATCGTGTATCAGCTGATGCTCGAACGAACAAAAGTCAATATTAAGTCGGCTATTCTGAGTTCACTGGCGACGCACATCAGACAAGTGTAAAATACGCGATAGCAAACAGTTCCTAGATTAATTAATATATTTTATTTTACATGGTCACTCCTTATGATACCGAGAATGGTGGGTATTCTGTCCAGTAAACCTGCTTGTGACAGCTCACATTATGTCCTTCTTGGTGTTGCAATTTTAATGGCAACTAGTATATAATGAGCAAAGCTACTGTACACGATGACTTAAAATAATGGCAAGGGGGGATTTAACAGCGAGTGAGTGAATAAATTTGGGCGGTTCTTAACAGCGAGGTCTTGAGAGCCGATGAGAGTGAGTGAAGTGAATATGGAGCGCCGCTGGAATGAAGGGGCGGGGGAAACAGGAGATCCCCGAGAAAAACCGCCGACCAACGGCATCGTCCGGCACGATTCCCACTTGCGAAATATCCGGTGACCCGGCAGGGAATTGAGCCCGTTTCACGTTGGTGGGAGGCGATCGTGCTAATCGCTCAGCCACCATGGCCCCTGGGGATTTAACAGTAGGCGGAATGACTTGGAAATCGTAGATTACCGTTCACCGAAATTACGTGCATTTATCGCAGTTCCTCTTGCAAATCAAGCACTGAAAATTTGGTCAGCTGTAAAACGTAGCGATGACTCAAAACGGCGCAAGTTAATTGGTTGTAATTGTCTTGTGAGTACGGTTATTTTATTTAAGTCCTACAGTAGGCAGAAATAAAAGTAACGCTAGAAAGTGGACGTGTGTAGGCCAGTAGTGGACACGAGTGATACACGACGTGCGCAAGCCTCCCAAACAAGAAACACTTAAACTGTGAAGTCGGTATTCAGGTCAGCTAAAGAATTTCTTTACACGCTGGCCCACGAGTGTTTATATTTAGCGAAATATTCCGCTGAGGTGTCAGCAGTTCTCCAGTCTATGAAACGTAGAATTGGAACATTGTTACGTCATGGAGACGCTCCGAAACGCACCGCTACACGTGCAATGCCGTATGGTCCTGCCCTCAGAAGACGATCCGACAAGATAACATACGAGAATTCTGCATCACTTTACTTAACATATGTCGCTATAACGATATCTAATTTCTTCCCTCAGTGACAAATATTTCAAATTAATATTATATCATTTCCATATTGGTCGTATGCATTAATATAATTAATAATAATATAATAAATAATAATATAATAAATAGTAATAATGATTAATAATTAATATAATTAATGTAAGAAGAGCGAAATCATTTTCCAATCTAATTGTAGATATTATTTGAGGATAACCCTGTAAAGACTTGTCAGATATATTCCATTCGTGGTTTCTTCTGCCTTTTTGAATCAAACCTTTGAAAAATCTCCCCATGTATGACGTGTTTAGTTATATCCTAAACACGCCCTGTATCACAAGCGTTTTATACTTGTGTTCATAAAAGTTCCTTTTTTTTTCTGTTAAATTGAAATGTTATTCATATTTTATCTATAAATTATAATGCTTCATTTATAAATAATCTGAATTAAAAACAGGGAGAAAATAGGCATGTTGGTAGCGCCTGGTGAGAAATAGTCCTTATACAAAATACTGTTACACTTAGTGCGTACGAATGTGGTGCATTGTCCCTCTGGTGTAATTCTCCAGGCTTGGTTAAGCTTAGTTTGCACGAGGCGGAGGAATATCCTGGAAGTAGAACTTTAGCAGGGCTTCAGAAAAGGCTGAAGTAAACGAGAATAGACTATACTTAACTCTTCATATACACAATTTAAAAATAAGTTTTAATATGTACATTGAGTTTAATATAACGGTGAGCAGCACAGTAGCTTCTGTCAGAACAAGTACTCGTATCGCTGGCTACTCCAGGTTTGCGCACTCTTATTAGAAAATACCGATGTATACTAGTTACATTCTACAGAAGTGTATTTTTCGACAGTAATTTAAAAGTGTAAATGCGTTTTACCGTAAAGTTATTTAGGGTTGTGTAAAGGTCTCTCCGTGCGTGAATTTTCAAAATATAAATTCAAGACCAGAATTTCAACTGCTTAATATATTTCGTTGGGAATTTTGAGATGATATCCGAATGCTGGTAGCTAACTGTCATATAGTATTAGTAAATACATTCTATAGTTTTCAATTTCAAAATTTTTAATTTTCGCGAAAAACTAGTGATATAAACTATAAAATCAGTAGATATTAGAAAGTAACTAGGTCCTATCTCAAAACTAACAAAATTATACTATCTACAAGTCTGTGATAATGTCGATTATGTATCACAAAGGGAAAAAATACTTTTTACATTGTTTTTTAACAGGTGCTTTCAAAAAAATAAAATTCGGGTTAAAATGAGTTTTTTTCTTTGTACGCTTTCATGTCATAATTTTTTTTAAAGTAATACTTTGCTCATGTACTGGTACTGATTTTTGTGGTTTATATATATATATATATATATATATATATATATATATATATATATATATATATAAAATTCGAAAAACCGTGCGCTATTTTTTATTCGAAAACTATACATCAATTATCGTTGTAGGTGATGGATTTCATATTTCAAATATACAGTCAATGAAACAAACCCAATCGAAGTATAATAAAATAATTCAAATTCAGTTAATGATTTTATATTTCTTAAATGTATGCAGAGTGAAACCTTTTTATATCCCTAAAGGGATATATTTCACACGCTGTTCCCTGTATTGTTAAATGCAAGTATATTATTGTAAAGACTTGCATGTTAGGTTAAACAGGTAGTGATTGTTTGGCGAGCGGAGAGTGGAGATTACTGTTTATGCTTCGCGCGCGCGCTTGTATGTGTATGTGTATGTGTATAGCGCCTAGAGACGTTGATCATGTCTGTTGGGGAATAGTGTCGAGGGGGAAAGGATGCGCTCGCAGTGCTAGTCTTGCTATCACCCTAGATCAGTGGCGTCTCGTTAAGACAAGCAGCGCTTGCCCAGACAGTTTCCTGACAATGTTATATTTAAAATAAATATTCAATTCTAACTTATACTTAGTCTACTTGAAGGTAACTTTTCACTCATGCGGTACGCATTCCACTCAGGAAACAATACTGTACATTATAAGAAAACAACTCGTTGGCTAGCAAAACTAAGATGTTCGTGAGCTAAGTAAGTAATGCTTTGAGCAGGTAGGCGGACGCAATGGTTTCCCAGCCGACGGAGGGGAGGCAGGGTATAGTGACCGCCCGGGGAGGGGCGGGGGCTTATGGCTGCGTCAACCTGTGTTAGAAGCTACGATGGTAGTGCTTTCTTCACCGAACTGAACCGGACATAGCCGAAGCTGGCCTAGCCACAGGCAGTTTGCGTCGTGTAGTTTACAGTAACTAAATGGATGCGTGGGCAGGTTCGCGCGCACAATACGAATCGCATTGTTTTTATTTAATTTTTCACTCGGGCAAAATTTATGTTAAAGAGTATTAAATATTTTTACAAGCGGTGTAGTTTGTATTTACGTACGAAAAAATGTTTAAATGGCACCATTTTGCTCCTTGAAATCCAAATTTTCCTGGGGGAGACCCCCGGACCTCCCCTCCCCTTTATTGGGGAGACCAACGTCACTGCTGGCCACTGCCCTAGACACTGGATAGGAGTAAACAGAACGCTTAATTTCTTTCCGATCCGATTTTGTTTAATTGCCCAGTGCAATATCGGCAATATAAAAGCGGAAAACTATTTGAATTTATTGATATAATGTAAATAAACTGCTTATCGTTTTATGAATATTTTTCAATGGATTTGAAAATAAAAAAATAGTTATATTGATTCTATTGTAGAGACTGAAGTACAATGATTTATATAAAGCCACATTAATTTTTATGATGTTGGTGGTGAAGTAAGCGTTATGCCGCTGCCCCGTTACGTGTCGTATGGCCGTGCATTGTCGATGATGTGAGATAGTTAGGTGTTTTAGCAACGTTTCAACGTTGTGTACTGACACTTGACAGTTCACAGTGGCCGTTTATTTTTGGACGTAATTCTACGTATTGTAAATGTGAACATTGAACAGATTTTTATTAAACTGTGTGGAATTAAACGATTGAAATGTTTTACAGAAAACTGGCCACGTGTAGTAGTGTCAACCCGTGAACATATTATGTTTTATTTTGACATTGTCACATTTGCACTGAGCAAAAAATTAAGCGTTCCACCTGCCTTGAGTGACGTCTCTGGTTCTTATTTGCTTGTTGGCTATCAGCTGCCTCACAAACGTCAGCTGGCCTATTAGCTGCTGTTACTGCAGACGCGATGTTTGTGGGACGGCGCACGTGTTGCCGGGCCGTTCTGTTGCCGTCAAGCTGCTGACCGGTCCGTGACCAGTGAGCACGAGCGATCTCGTGGGCCCAGGCGTGTGGCTTGCACTGTACCATAAAGCAAGTAAGATAAAGAAACGAAGTTCAATGCTTGTTTGGTGGGTCGTTATTTTCCTCTATGTTTGGGCTATTAGGTAAAATTTGCTGCCAACCGTACAACTCTTAAACATAATTATTTCAATTTTCAAACAGACGTTTTAATTACTGCTAATAACAATTCGGTAAAAATATTGGAATTAAATTATGTATTTACGAACGGTAAAAGGGAACTAAATGTGTGTTTAACAATTGATGGTAGAGAATACATAGGTTTGCTACTTTAACTGCATAATCGTATATTAGGATGCTAATTGTACATATTTATTTACTTTTAAAAGACACTGTCGCTGATATCAATAACTCTTGTACCATTTATTCTCAGGCAATCAGCATTTGAAAATTCAATAAAGTTAAATTATTCTAATTCCTGTAATTGGTTGCAGACATCAACTCCACCTTCTCCATCAACGAACATAACAACGGAAACAAAACAAGTGAACAACTCAATGCTCATGCGCTGATAGTGCATGCCTACATTAAAAATTATTTATTTTATGAATGATGATGAGAATAATTAAACTTAATTTACTTGTGAGTTAAGTATATTTAAAAATAAAATTGTATTGTTTATAAAATATAAAGCGTTCTTTATTAACGAGCATTATTTTCATTTTTTCAACAGTTGGCAAAGTCATTCTGCCTAAAAATTTAGTGGCCCACGTAATACCTATAGAGCTTCAGCTCCCTACGCTGTGCTGTACCTAGCTGTCGCCGAGCAGGGCGACACCTATAGAGGCTTCGGCTCCCTACGCTGTGCTGTACCTTGCTGTCGCCGAGCAGGGCGGCAGGGTACTGACTGGTACCGAGAACTGTCCCATCGGTTACCGATCATACCCGCTGAATTATTCCAGGGGTCATTTTGGAAAAGCGCTGCTTCCTAAAATAGGCAGCGACGTGCCTGCCCCACTTCCGCCGCCGTCTCGACATCGATCACGCGGTTATGGGACGTCTTGTATACGTATCCAGGTGGCAGTGATCATTCACTTCATTGTAGCACTTGCTGCAGCCAACCTCCCATGTGAACATGTCGAGTGAATTCCCCACGAAACGTGTTCACTCACGATTAAAGCCTGTTTAAAATGAGCACTTTTGAAATCAACCTTAGGAAAAATTCACTGCCCCTGCCTGCGTGTATTTAAACGGGCGCACTGAGTGACATTCGCCCAATAAAGTTGGTAACGACAGGTGGAAAATCTTTCCCTAACATAACGTCGAATAAAAAGTGTTAGCTAACATATACAACAGCTTGATTTTTTTTTTTTAATGCAGCGACGTGTAAAAATGAGCATATTTGTAAAATATTTACTTTTATAATAATTCCACAGTTTCGTTTGACCGACGCATGAATAAACTGATGAGGTCCATGGCAATGTTAATTTTACATAAGGTGGAAGAATTCGCAACGTGCACACAAGTGGATCTTGAGCAGGGATTTTAAAAGTGCTCATTTTGCCGTGAACAGCCCATATCACAGAAACTATGTAGCGAAATTGGGTTTTGCAAGAGAATGGTCGATCACCCATGGTAAATGAGTAAACAGCTTCGATATTAATTTAAAACCTCGTGAACATTTGGATGGTAATTAATCTGAAGGAACGTCTTTCATCTCAACAATAACAAAGCTCAACTCAATATTTTAAAATTATGAAGCGTTCTTAAATCCCTATACCTTTCGCCGCATTCCTCTTTCCCAGTGGTATTTATTCCATAAACGCAAGGTAAGCAATGCTTGTACTATACATATGGAAAACGTTTGACTCTTTATAGTTTTAGCCTTAACTTTAAATTTAAACACATTCAATTCTAAGTTTCCAGTTTCCGATTCGTGAAACAGAGTTTTCGTAACTCCCTTACTGTACACACATAGTGCTGCTATCTAGTGTTTATTTACACAAACGGAAGCATTCCTTCGGCAGGGTAAGCAGTCGTTCTGTTTGCTTCCTCCAGTCCTACATATTCCCTTGGAAAGTGGATGAAAGTGTTCGGGACAAAGGGAGTTTTCCTATAATTTGTAATAAGCCCTCTAAATAATATTCAACTTAATTATTATTACATTCATTTAGTTTCCGTTTTTATAACTAATTTTAGGTATCATAAAACAGTAAATATATGTAGAGGGTAAGCAAAGTTGGAAGTTGCGTTTGTTACTAGAAATTGAAAATGGAACCACAGCCCGGCACTAGCAAATGTTATCTAAAACACTCAAATATGTGGGGCTTTTATACTGCTTACCCATTAAAAAAAACTCACTACACGCCACTGCTCTTTCCACAGCTTGAATGTACGATTTGCTCCTATCTCAGTGGTTGATACGCAGTCGGGTCACATGGCCAGCTTAGAAGCACCGATAGAATTGCTTGTTCCTTGCGACTTGCATAAAAAATGACATGTTCTATGTCCTCATCTCGTAATTCATATTGTTTGCACAGTATATTTACGCAGTGCTGAACACTGTAAAAATATAAAATTTGAGGTGTGTTCATCACAAATGTTGGTAATTTGCAACAGCTGAAAATGTTTTATTTCGTAAGTTGCAGAAGTTTCTGTGGGGGAAAAAAAAATCCCTTACAGGTAAGGGAAGCTTAATATTTCTACATGTAAGTTAAAAGTATCTCTTAAATGTAGAATACTATTCCCTAATCGTAAGGGAAAAGTACCTGACTAAAGTGGGGGGAAAATTAACTATATTGTATATTAAAACAATACTTAATATCCCGGAGTATTAACACTGTAAATTTTTTAAATATCTACATGCTCTGACGAATAGCAACCGAAACTTCACTCTAAAATCCTCGGCACATGCTTGTGGGTGGGCGCTAACCATGCATGGCTCTCTACCACGGTAGGTCTCGATGCGCTATCCATTACACCACGACCACGACCACAACGTGAATACTAGCGTGTCACAGGATTGTTTCTTTCGCCCGTCCTCCCACTTAGCTGTTGACAATACTGAAGAGATGCACGCGCCGTGAGGTAATTTTCCCAACCATGTATGGCATTTTCCACTACCATGTACGTGAATTTTACTAGAGAATGCGGTAATTTCACCTTACCCGTAAGGAAAACTGTCCCCCCCCCCCACAACTTTGCGAATATTACCTTACACTTATCAGGTGATTTTCCCATTATGTTTTACAGTGCAGATTCACCCATATTTGTCCGCTCGTCCCGTTACGTGTTTCCTGTCCAGTTTGTTACGAAAGCGTGTATTGTCGAACGGGCTTGAGCGTGAGTGTGATTGAGTATTGACGTCTTAAGCTCTTGTCCGCTGTATCGATACGTGGACCCAAATAGTCGCGTGCGAGGCGAGATTGCACAGCGGGACCTGGTTCTCACATGCCAGGTGACTGGCTGGCTGGCTTCAGGAAGTGCATAGTTCAGCCTGGGAAAAAACTTCAGTCAGATTACCTACGTCTGCTGTAACAACCTGAAACATAGCGCAACTTTCTGCTTCTTATCCTCGCGTTCTAGTACTTCTGTCGGCCATGTGAGTGGGATTGTCGACCGCACTGGGTCATGTGGCTGTGGCTCTGTGTGCGTTCGCTATACATATTGCTGGCCTAAATCACGCGAATTGCGTTTTAAGTTACTTCTATAGTCAATTTACAGTTACTTCACACTTTCCTGAAGCCCTGCTAAAGTTCTACTTCCAGAATATCCCTCCGCCTCGTGCAAACTAAGCTTAACTTAGGATAAAAAATTATACCAAAGGACAACGCACCATATCCCTACGCACTCTGTTGTACATGCTATTCTTGGTAAAGTGAGCACTTTTGAAAGCCCTCTCGTTTGGAATAATAGTCATGAAATATATTTAATTTTAGCTTACGACGTTAACTTCCGAGTTTGGTGGAATATACATATTTTGTTTATTACTTGAATGGTAATATTTATTTAAAAAGTTGGCTAAACAAGAAAAATGGCAGAAAGAAAAAAGTAACTAGGGTTTCAATAATGCTTACTTTGCCGTGAACAGCCTATGATAATGTTTCGTCTGTATGATAACTATTTCTTACAAGGAGCTACCAACACACATGTTTTCTCACTGTTTTAAATTCATATTAACTATAAACTAAATTTTATAATTTATGGAGAGAATATAAATAAACATAACATTTCAATTTAACCAAAAAAAAAAAAAATTACTTTTATGGACACAAGTATAAAATGCTTGTGAAACATGGTATATTTGGGAAATAACTAAAAACGTTATATATAGTGTGATTTTTCAAAGGTTTGATTCGGAATGTTTAAAGAGTCCATACCTCATTGTGGTCTTGTAAATTAGTTTTCTTTACCATATTAAGGAAGGAATATGATGGAGGGAAAAAAACTGTAGTGCTGAGCGTGGGGAGACGGGGAAATTGTCGCTGTATTTACAGCTCTGCTGCCAATGCGGAGGCGTGCATATTAACCAAAATTATAAACACTATTCCACGGAGAAGGAGTCTTGTTGGCACATTGGCCTCCTACCACGTTCTGCACGGGTCGGGTTTACCGAACAGTCACGTTGTGGCCTACCTGCTGGTGCCAGCTGGGACTGTGCGATATACACTCTGACCATGTCGTTGTCGGTGCGATATATCGATTACACAAAGTGTTCCAAGTCGAGTGCAACACATCTTAAATATCACTTGTACCGCCATCGCAAATGTTTGCCCATAACCGTTAACGTAACCATCAATGATATTCACATCTTAAGTGTTGACTTTGCAAATATCGGCCATATTAACATCACAAATGTAATCGTAAATACTATTCTTTTTGACATTTCGAATATCTGTATTCATTTTTGCTAAATCACAAACCTTAATATAAAAACTCCACGATATCGATAATATTGAAATTGTTTTTTTTTTGCAATCGAAAATAACAAATTAGAAACAAATCAAATATCACGATACCGGAACATAGCAGAATCGTTATTATCCTGTAATATTACATATCGCTAATATTGTTAAAGGCTGTTCACAATAAAAAGGGCACTTTTGAAAGCCTTGCTGAAGATCTACTTATATGCGCGTTGTGTGTTTTTACACCATATGTACAATAAACATTGACATGGGCCTCATCACTTTATTCATGCATCAATAAAATAAAACAGTAAAATTATTAGAAAAGTAAATATTTTACAAATCTGCTCATTTTTACACTTAGATGCATTAAAATACATATAAGCAAAAGAAATAATTTAAGTTATCTCCAAATTTTTTCCTCACGCGTTTTATTCGACGTTAAGACATGGAACTACTTTCCCTCTGTCGTTGCCATCTTTATTTGGCGCATGTTAGTAAGTGAATCCGTTAAAATATTGTTACGTGCTGCAGCTGGCGCCGACTCAGCTGCCCCGCGTCGTAATCGGAGACCCCACCTCGCCCTCCCCTCTACCTGGAACGATGCGCTCGCGGCCTGTTGCTCTCATTCTGGGAATCCCGTGAATGCCGACAGCGGCGAGACTTGCTGGCGTCACAGACCTCCTCTCGCCTGTTAGAGTTTCCGATACGTTTAGCGACGACGCAAGAATGTTTTGGTGAGACTGGTTGGCGCCTCAGCCCTCCGCGACGTATCATGCGAGTTGGGGAAGATTATAGGTGGCGGCCTAAGACGCTAAATATACTACCGCAATCCAGCGGTCGGCAGTCTTTGACGGAGGCCGCCTGGCGAGTGTGCGCGAGTGAAGTGAAGTGTGGACGACAGGAGATTGTGGGACGACGGCGAGTGAGGTGTTCGTGGCTTGAGTGGACTACAGGGCGTGAAACCGACGAATGAAACCTACTGTGCGTGAGGGTGCTTGAAGGACCCTAGAACATTGCGACTGGCGGGACATGGACTGAACTGAGGTGGGAATGAATGGAAGTGTAATACTGGTTTTATTGTAAATATTCGAACTGTCAAATATGGACCTATAAATCATAAAATAATTGAATAGGTTGATACACTGTCTGTTGGGACTGATATTTATTTTAATTCATTGAGTTCTTTGTCGTAATTATAAATTTTATTAATTGGTGTCAATTGTGAACAGTAAGTGATATCAATTTATTGTGAGATTTTGATTTCAGAGAATTTTGCTGTAGTTTTGTAAATAAAATAAGGAAATTATAATTAATTATTTATTTGATTAAGACCTCCATCCCTTAACGAACTTGTTATAGCCAACTTAATTTCTAGAGAGAGAAATTGTAACTATATATGCAGGTAGGAGCAGTGACTTTTTTATAGGGTTTATTTCAAAAGTGCTCACTTTATTGTGAACAGTCTTTAGTAGGCTATCGTTAATAACCCGATATGAGACGTATTGCTCTACACTATTGGATCATATAGCATTTGCATTATTTGAAAAACATAGTTTCGTGATTGATACAGTATATCGCCATGTAGAGCCCAGGCCTAGTGCCAGCTAGCGAGTGGTAATGTGAGAAGACTTGCTGCCTATCAGACAGTGGGCGATGTCTTCCAGCATGGCGGGGGCGGGGGATGAGGAATGAGAGATGAATGATCGGCGGTACACAGCTTCACGCCAGTTCAGGAGTGGGCGCCACACTAATGGCGTTCCCCTGTACGAAAGTAAAAGTTCGCGTCTCCGCGTCAAAAAACAAACGATTTCTCCCCCCCCCCCCCCCCTTTTCCCCGAGACACGAAGAGCACAACACTCTCGGCGATTAACGACTGTTCGCGGCGAATCACGAACCTCCATCCATCATCGTGGTCAGCGCGTGGGAAACTGATCGTGCGAGATCTTGTCAACATCCGCCTTGCGATCCTCCTGATTTAAGGGCGCCGCCTACTGGGAGGTTTTTTTAAAGCGTTTGAGGCAGGGAAGCAATGAAGCGATAAGGACTATACTTCCACGCGCGCCTTATGCCACTTCGCCTCTAAGCGCGAGGCTCTGAACTGGCGTGCAATGTTCTCGTCGTGCTGTGTGTACCTATGGGACTTTAAGCGGTGACCCTGTTATTTTATTGGTGGAAAGTCTGTGGGAAGGTTCAATACACGTCCCTATATTAATTTCGCATGTTTCCAGCCAGTATTTTATGAGCTACAGCAGTGTTAAAAAGCCGTTTTTAGCTATGTTGGAGGCTCGGGAATAGTATTCACAATGTACATGACGTATTAAGAGTATTATACATACCTCGCCTGAAGTGTGTTTTCTTTTGGTACATTGGGATCATGGAGACACGTTTACAGGTTTGGTAAAAAAAAAAAAAACACGGATTTCAAACACAATGCAACGCGATTCGACTTAAGTCGTTTAAGTAAAGGTTGTTCACGATAAAGTGAGCACTTTTGAAATCTACCTTAGAATAGAGACACTGCTAGTACCAGCATATATTTTAACGGTACAGTTGGTAACGATGGACGGAAAGTAGTTCCATATCTTAACGTCGAATAAACAGTGTTAGGTAACCATTTGTGACAAATTAAATTAATTATTTAGCTTCCTGTTTTTTTTTTACGTATCGAAGTGTAAGAATGAGCAGATTTATAAAATATTTCTTTTTCTAATAATCTCGTAGTTTCACTCGATCGACGCACGAATAAAGGGATGAGGGTCAAGGCAACATTCATTTTACATAAGGCGGAAGACTAAACAACGAGCATACAAATAGATCTCAAGCAAGGCTTTCAAAAGTGATCATTTTACCGTGATCAGTTTGTAATGTTTTGGTACTTATTTTTTTCAGTATTGTTTTTTCGAATAAATCAATACCTAAATAAAAATCGTGTGTGTGTGTAATACACACACGCACGATTTTTATTTATAATTTGGGGCCCGATAATGTAGGGAACCCTAAACTTCAACTTCAAATATTTCGCATCAAGTATAATTGTTATTATTAAAATTATAAATCTAAAATACACGAATTTCAATGTCACTTCTACTGAACGAACACGGAGATTAAGGGGCCGTGGTTGCGCAGTGGCTAGCGCGCCCGCCTCCTGCCATCGCAAAAAACGGGGCTCGATTCCCGGCGGGGTAGCTTCCCGATTTACGCATCGTGGGAATCGTGTCGAACAACGCTGCTCCATACTCGCCTCCGTTCCATCCTCATCGGCTCTCAAGACCTCGAAACATCTGCATTTCTCTAAAAGTGATTTAAATGAGTTTCGTTTACCGCCGCGAATCGGCAGAACGATGTCGCGGGCCGGCGCAGTTCAGAGGACTCGGTTTACGAAGTCGCTGCTTCGTATCGGGATATTTGTATGCCAACTGTTGGTTTTGTTATCCTAACTTTTGAGACGGTGTGTATGTTTTCGCACTTGGTACAGTCTGAGGTTCGGTGATTTTGGAAGTCCTACGTTAGTTTAAACTGCAAAACCCTCAGTAGGTTAGTTTTGATTCACCCACTATCCAATGTTCGTTTTAGGGTGCCCGGTTAGTTTTGAACACTATTTTTTAAAAATCATGGCTGAAAACGTTTATGCACAATAATGATGTCCGCTCCACAAACGTATAAGGAAAATGGAGTAAATTGTGCATTCCAGCTGGGTAGTTCCATCATTAGACTGTTTTCCCGCCAGCAGCAACATAATGGACGGTATGTGATGCTAGAACACTGTTCATCCAGGTACGTATTTTGGGATGTCTATGCACTTGCTGTTACCTAGTTTTAATGCAACTACAATACTACATTTTAGTTGGTCAATATGTATATGTTCTTTTCATTATAAAAGGCTGCGTCAGTTAAAAATTTAAACACAGTCAAACGCATTGATCAGTGTTGACCACGTGACTAGGCGTTGAAATGCCTCTTAATTAATATATTTTGTTAATTTGTAGTTCGAATTTACACTAAACGGGTTTCAAGTGTGTACAGTTTTGGTTTATATTGCCAAAAATACACTACAATGTAGTGATATCTACCGGTTCATTCCCAAACTACGTTTATTCGATTTCCGTGGCGAGTAAATTTAATTACACACATTTAACCATTCTAAACTATTACACCAATACACGCACGCGCGCACGCACGCACACACACACACACACACACACACACACACACACACACACACACACACACATATATATATATATATATATATATATATATATATATATATATATATATATATATATATATATATATATATATATATATAGGCTGTTCATAGTAAAGAAGAATTTCTGGGGCCATAGTAACTAGTATTTTAAAATAAATATTGTCATGTAAGTAATAAATGCAGTGTATGTATGCCTCACCGGATTAAAAGTTAACGTCTATGGCTACAATAAAATATAATTATTGGCTATTATTCCAAATGAGAGAGCTTCAAAAAGTGCTCACTTTACCGTGAATAGCTTTTAATCCAAAGTCCGTCGCTTCCGTCAGTCGCCTGTCCGTCAGTCAACCGTCCGTCAGTCAACCGTCCGTCGGTTGTTTCGTCCGGCAACTGAAAGCGAGCGACTCACAACAGTCCGTCATCCTTCGATCCGTTTGGCCAGAAAATGTCCATTGTTGCCACCCAACAACACGAATTTCTCGGGCAGAGAGAAATGTTTTCAATGAATTACATAAATACGTTCTCTTTCCTCAAACATAATTTGTCAGCATTTCCTCTGAAAATCTACAAGCCATAGTTCAATTCAGAGGCGAAACGTAAAAGAGTAAGCAACTTCGCTGCCTTGTGTATTTAAAAATAAAAATATTGACACACATAAACAAGTGACTGTTTTGTGACAGTCGTGTTCAAGGACCGATATTACAAGGCGGTGGCCCATCCGTCGGCCAAACGAAAGTTAAAGTCCGAGATATACTTTGACGGATTGACGGATGGAAAATAAAGTTGCCCTGCGATTGGTTGAAGATCACGTGACCCGACTGACGGATGAGACGCGCGGTTGTGAGTCCAGCTTAAGTAATTTGCGGTGAAAAAACAAGCGAAACAGCGAACGTGTGGAAAATGGCGGCGAAGTGTGAAATTTCCGTGAGCATAAATTTCGCCGCGAGTTCAACTAACTTAGCGGTGTGGCTCGCGTGGGAAAGGACGACGGGTCGTGATTGTATGCTCCAGCAGCTCTCCGCTCTGTCTGCTGGGCGTGCATACGGACTTGTGTAGCCTCTGCAGTTCAGTAGCAAGGCGGCCAGGCCACACTGCTATAGTCTGCACGCGATTTCGTCTTACTTTTCGAAACAAACCTTCTAAAATTCACCCCAGGTATGACGGGTTCGTGTTGGGAGCGGCCCCGCCACACAGCTAGGGTGTTATCAATGCACATAAACTAGAACTTAGAAATGAAACATCAGAAGGCGACTGATGAGTTGGGAGGTCTTGCCTCCCACTCGGAGAAAACACCCTAAAAGATATACTGAAGATCAAAGAAACGAAAAAAGGACATGAGAGATCAGAATAGCAATGACCAAGGCAAGTGAATAGGAAAGGAATCAGAACACTGAAGACTTAGGCAATGTATAGGAGAGAGAGAGAGAGAGAGAGTAGTGGCATGACAAGGTTACAAGCTAAAGAACCGGACTACGAGGGGGGGATCTCCGCTGGCAGTTCCAAAACTGATGGCTGGAATTTATATATATATATATATATATATATATATATATATATATAATCTAAGTAGTAGTA
The DNA here is from genome assembly GCA_029891345.1 of Dryococelus australis. Classification (NCBI taxonomy): domain Eukaryota; kingdom Metazoa; phylum Arthropoda; class Insecta; order Phasmatodea; family Phasmatidae; genus Dryococelus; species Dryococelus australis. The sequence goes on from CM057000.1 coordinate 147,131,340, forward strand.
TTTTAGTACCACAATATAGGCATAATATAATCATCAATAGAATAGAATGTCAAGAAATTGGCCCCCAAGCTGCTAGGGGAGTGAGGGTGGAATGCAGGAAAACCACGCCACTCTCATCTTCCAGGCAACTCGCTGTAGATAGTTGTGATATTATATAAAATTTTAATCCATAAAGGCTGTAATGAGAAAATAAAGTATCAAAATAAAATGGTAAAAAAAAAAGAAAGGAACGTCCCATACTCCTGTATTACCCAGAAAGGGCACAGGTACGGGGCTGGCCACGATCAAAAAAAATTCATGTTGGTAATATAAGTGTGGTGTGGTTACAACTTGTAGCTGAAAGCAAGAGCTTTTCGCGTACATGTCAGTGTTGGTAGTCCTTGTGTCACGGAGGATCTGAAGCGTGCCACTCGGGGAAGTGTTTCAAGAATAGCTCTCTCCTTGGGGGAGAAGCCGCAGGACCTCCTCCAGTTAGTAATGCCACCCACACAGGATCCCCAGGACCACGCAGCAACAGTGATGTCTGGGAAGGAGCATCACTGGCCATGTTAACTCGGCTTGAAAGAGAGAAAAATTCCTCACTAACCTACGGGCTGTGGAAATGTCTTGTAGGGTGATAATTCCCAAAACATAAATGCAAGAACAAAATTCTAACTATTAAATATATTTTAAGGGGTTAGATTTAATGGCGATATATTTGAACGGTGGTACCTAACATATGCAGCAATAGTTAATACAGAGTATAGTTTTAAATTTAAAAATTTACAACTTTTTGCAAAAAAAATTGGTGATTTAAACCACATAATCATTAAATATACCAAAATAATTGCCTTAATATTAACGTCGTAATATTATGTAAATTTCTATAATAATATTTATCCATATCTTTAAGAATAATACTTTTTTAAACATCATTTTGTAACAGAAAACACCCAAAGGTTACACACATTCGTTTGATAATAAACATGACATTCCTAATTTGTTCAATGAATTTACCCAACAGTCATTCTCAGATTTCAGATCTCGAGTCAATACAACAGTATTCACAGAATTGTACTTTCACCTCAAGTAGGTTTTATTATTTTAAAATTTAAATAATTTGAAATATCAGTTTTCAAGGCACCTATTTCCCTTACGAATTACTATAGGGCATAGGCCGTAGAATGTTTTCTGTGTCTGTGCCATAGGGAATCAGCTAGCAGCGTTTTGACCTGCAGGCCTAGTTCAAGACGAACCTATGTGTCCTTCGACAGGAGTGGTTTAGGATGCAGGAAGGATGCTATGACTACAGCTAGTGGTTTTTCGCGAAGTAATATGAATAGACGGTAGACTTCAATACTATAAACACCCAACAGCAGTTCTTCTATTGCCATTGGTTGCCGTCTGCTCGAGGAGTTTCCATATTTGACCGAGCCACTCGGTATTCGGCAACATCGGCAAGGCTCCCACGTGCTTCACATGTAGAAGGTTAACCACGTGTCGAGAAGTAACTCGGCCAATCAAGATAGGAGTAAACTTGCGTCAACCGCGGTCTGCTACCTCAGGTCGAGCTGGATAGAAACTAGTGCAGGTGTCGCACGACACTTAGGCCGTCTCTCAACTGGCCCAGAGAGCGCTCTCTCGTGCCCTCGCTCTCGCGACGTCAGAGAGAACTAGTGCATGTGTCGCACAACACTTAGGCCGTCTCTCAACTGGCCCAGAGAGCGCTCTCTCGTGCCCTCGCTCTCGCGACGTCAGAGAGAACTAGTGCAGGTGTCGCACGACACTTAGGCCGTCTCTCAACTGGCCCAGAGAGCGCTCTCTCGTGCCCTCGCTCAGAGAGAACGCTCTCTGGTCGTTTCCATTTCTTCGGAGAGAGCGCAAAAGAACGAGAGCACAGAGAGAGCACGAAGTTGTGTAATCGCTGGCGCTCTCTCACAGGCGCCACATTTGTTTACATTATTTCCGTGTTTGAATAAGGTTATAGTAGCTCTCTGGGCCAAAACCACGTCGAGTTTTAACTGCAAGGGAATAATTTCTACTGTTTTAAACATTAAACAGCGAAATGACACGCGCAACATGTATTTATAAAAAAAATTTGTACAGATTTCTGAGTAAGTCCCGTTTTTTGTGTCACTTTGCTGTAACATGGCGGTAAAATATAAAACAAAAATAATAGTATTTTATGCGCTAATTATTATTTTGGTAGTGCTATAATTATTTGTGAATTATTTTGAACACACACAAATTACTTACAATAGCTATGGCCGCGATTTTAGCATAATATTATTTCCCGCCTTTTGGCATCAGCTGACGTCGGAGAGAAACGAGAGAGTGGTTATCTTAATTCCCAGAGCGAGAGCACGAGAGAGCGAGAAGCAGTGCTCTCGCCAGGTTGTGCGAAAGAGTGCTCTCTCTGTCGAGAGAGTATTCCTTAATTTGTGACACGGCCTCAGTCTCCCTCAACCTAGACGGCGGAACACTTAAAGCAATTTCCCCCGGGTAATTTATGCGGTCGTGATTACAATGTCGGCCGGCGGGCATGCTAAGTGGCTCCACATCGGCTGCCGAGGAGGTTGTGTTCAATATGCACAGCCTCCTTGCGAGGGACACTTGCCGCCTAGGCTGCGCTCTGCAACATTATACAGACGTGTCGGGATACGTGATCGGCGGTGTTTAGCGCGATCACAGGCTCCGGATACAAATTATATAGCGGGTATCAAGAGCCCAGGATGTGGGCATGATGACGTTGAAAGACGGCCCTTGGGAAGGGTGGGGGGTATCCCACGAATTATATTTAGTTTGGTTCAAATTGAAAAATCGTCAGCCCTACTTAGGCTATAAGACGAGATTTCTTATGGGAGAGTTTGGCATAGGAAAAATATCCACCGCAAGGAGCGCTAGTCTTCCGAAAAGAGTAATTCTATTTATGTGTGTGAAAAAGTTTGTGTTCAGTTCGTATCGTCATGTATATATATACGTGCCCCAGCCCAAAATTTTTATTGGTCCACAGTGGCTAAGCGGTTAGCCTGCTCGCCTCCCGCCAATGCGATCCGGGTTCAATTCCCCGCCGGGTCGCTCCGGATTTTCGCGTGTGGGAATCGTGCCGGACGATCCCGTTGGTCGGCGGGTTTTCTCGGGGATCTCCCGTTTCCTCCGCCCTTTCATGCCGGTGCCGCTACATACTCATGTCAATCACCCTCATCAGCTCTCAAGACCTCGATGTTAAGAGCCGCCCAAATATCTTCAATTCACTTCACTTGTGATACTCGGCATATTTAAGGGACAACCGAACACGTCCAGAGAAAGTTCACCGCTGGAGCTGGAGCTGGAGCTGGTCCGCGGGTATTGCGAGGTGTAGACGCGGAAGTGGAAAGGTGTTTTTTTTTTTTTTTGGTCGGCTGTGGGTCCGTGCGTGCGTGCGGTGTATCTGGCTGCGGCCCGGCGTGCAGGTCCGGTCCGACAGCCACTCGACTCGCGTTCCAGTCGCGCCACCTCGGTCGTGCCTCACTTAGGCCGTGTCAGAATTCAAGTATACAGGATGATTCGCAAGTAGGCAGACTAACTTCGGGAGGTGATTCTTCGTGAAAAAGTAAAAGGAAAACTTATGTGACACTTTATACCTAAACTGAATATTAAGGGAGATACGAACTACAAAAAAATAAGCCTTATTTGTGTTAAATATCGGCTCTTACGCTGAAGCTCCCGATAACATACAATAATGTTCCGAGATTTGCCATTGTATTTTACTTCGTTACCGATATTTCGCACAAATACGGTTTAAAACCTCTTTTTTTTTTTTAAGGGCTCTTACCTCCCTTAATATTCGGTTTAGGTATAAAGTGTCACATATGTTTTCCTTTTACTTTTTCGTGAAGAATCGCATCCCGAAGTTTGTCGGTCTAATTGAGAATCACCCTGTATACATGTGTACTTGCACCCTTGCATACTTCAATCACCCTTGCCAACGTCTATTAGCCAGCTGATCACACTTGGGCCGTTTAGCCGCTGCGGCTAAAACGCGTGGTACGACACCGGCCTTAATGAAGTTGTATTCCTACAAATAACTAGATAGTTGTAAGGTTAATTGAAGGTTTCAATAATATTTCAATTTAATTTACTGCTGATCGTGAGTTTGCAATTTTGATTGTTTGTTCTACCTTAGCAGTGGCCCAGTGCGAATTTGTTGTTTACACCTTTCTTTAAGATGCACCTTACGATACTTATTACCCAGTTCGAGATTCCCAAGCTACCAAGCAGTAAGTTAGCCCTACTAAAACTTAAATAAAATAATTACGTCACATGTGAATAGTAACCTACAAATTGCTTCTCAAAATGGCGGCACGTTTACAGCAAGTGCGCGAGAAGTACACGTCTTCATGTACTTGTATACTTGCATACGTTACTTGTGATCTTACTTCCGCGCACAGGTACGCGCTAGTATGCATTTCAGGCGGATTCGGACACAGCCTCAGGCCAAGGTTACTTCTGCTATAGGCCGTTCACGGTAAAGTGAGCACTTTTGAAGCCCTAGTTACTTTTTTCTTTCAACCAATTTATATCTTTCCACCACTTGTTAATGTAAACCCTGCCATGTGAGTAATAAACACAGTGTATACATTCACCATACTGAAAACCAAAAGTCTGAGGCCACAATGAAATTTATTTATTTGTTATTATGTCTGATGAAATAGCTTCAAAAGTGCTCACTTTACAGTGAACGGTCTATAACAGGCTGGGAAGCTCAATGTTAAAGAGTTTGGCAACCAAACATTTTCGCCACCAGATAAGCTCTAGATTGTCTCACTCTTAGATTACAGTGTGCGGTGTAATGGACATTCACTCTCTCTTTCCAATACACGATTTCTGTCGTTAACTCTGTCCTTGTTCCTGCGTGCACTGTTGCCTAACGTGTTATCTTTATCCAGCCTTAACATATGCCATTTTCGTTGCTTGTGCGCCATGCAATCACTATGATAGGGTTTGTCACAGGCTTCAGTTTCAAAGGAGCCGCTTAGCTTTGCGTCGCAGGAGTGGATTCCTGCAAGAGTTGGCAGGGAGGTAAACAGATAAAATTATCTTAATCAGGCCGTTTCCTTCGCCGTCCATTTGTCTCTCTTCTTGCCAGTTACGTCACAAAGTTGAAGCAATCTGGTAACAGTGAGCGCCATAAGCCCTGTACTGCAATCTAAGTGTGAGACGGACTATAGTATCGGCAATGTACCGGATTTTCTCTGTTTTCTACTTTGAAAAACTAAATAATTGCAATAATCATAAAACAATATATAAAATAACTGCGTAACGAAGTAAAATTGTTCTCTATTATGGTTCATATACCTCAAAATTCTAATTAAAAGTGACCTCTTTGGAACACTGCGCACCTACCGGAGGAAATTTTCCGTATGCCAAACTCCCCATAAAGCCTGGTTCACATGTACCCCGATCACGCCGAGCAGACAGAGCGAAAAACTAGAACAGCCAATCAGAAGCCGTCCTCGGTTTCTGCGCGAGTCGCTCGCGTTGTTCCTAACCATGTGTGGAACTAACCTTAACTTAGGCTGGATTCACAATATTCCGTCGCGTTCGTCAGACGTCCGTCCGTCCGGCGGTCACGTGATCTTCGACCAATCGTAGGACAATTTTTTTTCTATTCATTCATCCGTAAAATATTTACCGAACTTTTAACTTTCGACGGACGGACGTATGAGCCACCGCCATCTGACCACATTCCTTAGACGTGAATACTACACGCCGTCAAATACAATGCCAAGCCGTGGTTAGGCCTTGTTTGTCTGTGGTGGTGAATTCAGGAATTTAAAATGTAAAATAAAATTCACTATAAATTATTTTCCCCAAAATGTTTCTTTCTTGAAAATGTATTTCCAACCAAAATATATCTCCAACTAAAGAAAGATAGCCGTGTTAAGTTGTCACACTGAAATATGGCCGTACAGAAGGACTGACGGAATGCTGTCAAATGACGGACGAAAACACTGACGGATATGACGGACTATTGTGAATCCAGCAATACACATTTCCCGAAGTCTCGTCGGGCAGTAAGTAGGCATCGCGGCGACAGTGGAACATAGCATAGACAATCTCCCCATTTGCCCCGTTTTGCTCAGAATCTTAAGCGGCGATTGTACTGTTTCAATACCGCAATCTGTTCAGAAAAGATGCAGCTTTGTCACTACGGTTTAAAATATTGTAAACTGACGACTACTTGCAGCGATTTTTTGCTGACCTTGACCCTTCTCATCGACAACATTTGTGTTTCAATAACCAAATTTATAAATTAGCAACAGAATAATTTCTATCGTCAAAAGAACAGACACAACTTACTACGACACCCATATGACAACTAGGCGAATCGTCAGTAAATTTTTTTTAAAACTTCTCAAGGGCGCATTGTAACGGCCCTCGCACAACTGCGATGCGCATTTCCGAGAAGTTGAAATTCTCGCCAATTAGACCTGCAGCAGTAGGTTGTTTATTACACGCGATCTATGCCTGTGGATTAAACTACACATGCCTAAAAAAGCTTATATGGGCAATTTCCACTATATTCTTACTTTCTTTGAATATATTTACCATGATAAAGGTAAAGAATGGGGATTGTAGACACCTGTTTTTTCTTTACCTTTCTTGGAGAAAAAGTAGTGTACCGGAAGTATATATTTACCGAGATACGCATACAGCCGCAGGATTTTACTATCGAGTCCCCTTAAGGTCCCCGTCTACCTTGTTTCAAGCTGAGAAGCGCGGGAGCTGTTAGGGCTACACTGCCACGTGCATCAACTGCACTTTCGCCACTAAGCGTGTACCTATGAGACTTTCAGCGGTGGCCTTATCAGCAGTGTTAAAATTACAATTATAAAATTTAAATTTTTTAAAACTGCAAAATATAATCGGAAGTATTTTCTGATGCATTTATACCGTGAACCAAAGCCAGACAATATCTGTGACTTTGTCACAGTCAGTTGTCGTCTGGCGATGGATAGAGTATAGAGCTCCTGCGTCTCGAGCTTTCGAACGCGCAAAATAGCTGCAGGCAGGCGAGACTGAGCTGCAAATTACCGTGCACGATTCGCATCTCGTTGTTGAAGTGACTGGCGCTTGTCGCGACCCGCCGGAAGACGAGGAATTAAAGAGGACCAGGTATTAAATATTTTGACGTGAATGCGTCTTTAAATTTGCAACCATAGTGGGAGGCAATATAGAAAATCCGATAACAATATCGGGGGATACAATACAGTTTGGCATTGCAGCTCCGAATCTATCGTCTACATTCAAAATTAAATTACACCACTCGATTGCCAAAGGATCAAAGAATATGTTACGTTGAGTGAGGACTGCGAAGGATCCAGCGGAAGGGTTGGTGGTGGGGAAGGGGGGGGGGCAAGGGGGGGGGGGGCAATTTTGGGTTCGTTTCGCCGCGTCTCATCTTCCGCGTGGTATAACTTTTGACTAGGAGAAGTTACGATGCTCGTTTGAGTTTCAATCGTCAGCTCTCGTCAAGATCAATTGATTGCGTGTGGAAAACATTTGTCTGGCGTGTTTATGATGAAATTGTACGAGTTTAATGTAAAAAATTAAGAAAACTTTGTCGGCCTATACTCGACAAAAAACCAGTACGAAATACAGAAATAGTATGCGGTTGGAAAAAGCATCTCAAAAGCAATTCAGTAATACCCATAAAAACACTTATATGATCGAGTGAAGCGGTGCCGGGAACGTAAAATAAACATCAAGGCGTCCGAGCGCGTCAACGTAGACGTATTCACGCAAAACAAACGGCCGTGTTCCCAACAGCCAAACCCAATTTTTTTCATGAAATAGTTGTTTGTGCGAAGACGGATATCTCGGTAAATAAATGTACTGGAAATTGTGGAGGGGGGTGGGTGCTGTCTGGGCAGCATTCAGCAGCAGGAGAACAACATAGTAGCACAGCGTACTGACGGAATCACAGCACTCCTTGCGCGTAGGAGCGATGAGGTGCTAGGTTTGCGTGTTAATGTCGCCCGTAGCGCTCCCTCGCTTCTTGACCTTGAACGCGTCAACACAGCTCCGCGTATAGTCCATTCTCTCCGCTCGTGGTTAGTTCCAACTTTTCTGAAGCCCTGCTTAGGTTCTACTTCCAGGGTATTCCTCCGCCCCCGTGTTAACGAAAGCTTTACAAAGTCTAGGAAATTACACCAGAGGGAGTTACATAATATTTTGCGTAATAACTATTTCTTACTATGCATTACCAACTTACCTATATTCTCCCTGTTTTATTCCTATTAATTTAAAATTAAATATTATAATTGATAGATCGAACATAAGTAAAAGTTGAATTTTATTAAAAAATAAGGTACTTTTATGTTGACAGAAGTACAAAGCGCTTGTGATAAATTATACATCTATGAAGTAACCAAACACGTTATATATGGTATGATTTTTTCAAAGGTTTGTTTCTCAAAGTGTGTCGAATAGACTTTACATAGTAGTGGTAATGTATCGCCGGCGAAGAAGTGTTGCAAGTTTCCGTCGCCTGCTTGGCGTGATGTCGTGTAGGACGACCGGCGGCCCACTCGCCCGGGACAGCACATGTAGGCGTCTCCCACACTGCCGCACCACACCTCCCTTCTTTCCCCGATCACATGAAGGTGTGGCATACCACAGCCCGAGTTCTGCTTCTGCAAGCCGGCGCGCCGGTAGTAGCGTGTGAGTGAAGAGATCTGTGGTGAGGGTATGTAGCTGCGCATACAAGGTCAAGGAGCGATACGGGCGACACTAACACGCACGCTTAGTGCCGCGTCGCTCCTACGCGCGAGGTGTGCAGTGTTGCCGTCCTAACGCTTTACTGTGCAAATTGTATCTGTAACATAGTGGTTTTATTACACGCGATAGGAAACTGCATAGGCAAGCTTTAAAAATACGACATTTAACTATTTTCACGAATTTTTCTTCGAGAATACATTTAATGTGACAAAATTAAAACAAAATATGGACATGGGTAATTTATATATATATTTTTTCTGACAAAAAGTCGTATTTTCAGAACATTTGTTTGCCGAGATATCAGTATTAAAATGTTTCACAAAAAATTGCGGAGGTCCATCCCACTCTTAATTTTATACAATAACCTTCATGGCTGCAGATTTTCATTAGTCCCGTGTAGTGTAGCGCACCGTCGCATGGGGCGGCGGCAGGATCTGCGGTGAGCGATGTCGCAGGAGGGCGAGGCTGGATGGAGTCTTCACACTCGGCCGCCACCAGCCACGCCCTCCAGCGACCTGCATCCTTCAGTATACACTACCCTCGCCCTGCCTCCTCGCTCCTACAACTTCTCCCTAGGTGTCGTATAGGGGCCTCGTCAGTGGCGTGTAGTGTAGCGCACCGTCGCATTGGGCGGCGGAAGGATCTGCGGTGAGCGATGTCGCAGGAGGGCGAGGCTGGATGGAGTCTTCACACTCGGCCGCCACCAGCCACGCCCTCCAGCGACCTGCATCCTCCAGTATACACTACCCTCGCCCTGCCTCGCTCCTACAACTTCCCCCTAGGTGTCGTATGGGGGCCTCGTCAGTGGCGTGTAGTGTAGCGCACCGTCGCATTGGGCGGCGGAAGGATCTGCGGTGAGCGATGTCGCAGGAGGGCGAGGCTGGATGGAGTCTTCACACTCGGCCGCCACCAGCCACGCCCTCCAGCGACCTGCATCCTCCAGTATACACTACCCTCGCCCTGCCTCGCTCCTACAACTGCCCCTAGGTGTCGTATGGGGGCCTCGTCAGTGGCGTGTAGTGTAGCGCACCGTAGCATGGGGCGGCGGCATGATCTGCGGTGAGCGATGTCGGAGGAGGGCGAGGCTGGATGGAGTCTTCACACTCGGCCGCCACCAGCCACGCCCTCCAGCGACCTGCATCCTCCACTATACACTACCCTCGCCCTGCCTCTCTCCTACAACTTCCCCCTAGGTGTCGTATGGGGGCCTCGTCAGTGGCGTGTAGTGTAGCGCACCGTCGCATGGGGCGGCGGAAGGATCTGCGGTGAGCGATGTCGCAGGAGGGCGAGGCTGGATGGAGTCTTCACACTCGGCCGCCACCAGCCACGCCCTCCAGCGACCTGCATCCTCCAGTATACACTACCCTCGCCCTGCCTCGCTCCTACAACTGCCCCCTAGGTGTCGTATGGGGGCCTCGTCAGTGGCGTGTAGTGTAGCGCACCGTAGCATGGGGCGGCGGCAGGATCTGCGGTGAGCGATGTCGGAGGAGGGCGAGGCTGGATGGAGTCTTCACACTCGGCCGCCACCAGCCACGCCCTCCAGCGACCTGCATCCTCCACTATACACTACCCTCGCCCTGCCTCTCTCCTACAACTTCCCCCTAGGTGTCGTATGGGGGCCTCGTCCGTGGCGTGTAGTGTAGCGCACCGTCGCATGGGGCGGCGGAAGGATCTGCGGTGAGCGATGTCGCAGGAGGGCGAGGCTGGATGGAGTCTTCACACTCGGCCGCCACCAGCCACGCCCTCCAGCGACCTGCATCCTCCAGTATACACTACCCTCGCCCTGCCTCGCTCCTACAACTGCCCCCTAGGTGTCGTATGGGGGCCTCGTCAGTGGCGTGTAGTGTAGCGCACCGTCGCATGGGGCGGCGGAAGGATCTGCGGTGAGCGATGTCGGAGGAGGGCGAGGCTGGATGGAGTCTTCACACTCGGCCGCCACCAGCCACGCCCTCCAGCGACCTGCATCCTCCAGTATACACTACCCTCGCCCTGCCTCGCTCCTACAACTTCCCCCTAGGTGTCGTATGGGGGCCTCGTCAGTGGCGTGTAGTGTAGCGCACCGTCGCATGGGGCGGCGGAAGGATCTGCGGTGAGCGATGTCGCAGGAGGGCGAGGCTGGATGGAGTCTTCACACTCGGCCGCCACCAGCCACGCCCTCCAGCGACCTGCATCCTCCAGTATACACTACCCTCGCCCTGCCTCGCTCCTACAACTGCCCCCTAGGTGTCGTATGGGGGCCTCGTCAGTGGCGTGTAGTGTAGCGCACCGTCGCATGGGGCGGCGGAAGGATCTGCGGTGAGCGATGTCGGAGGAGGGCGAGGCTGGATGGAGTCTTCACACTCGGCCGCCACCAGCCACGCCCTCCAGCGACCTGCATCCTCCAGTATACACTACCCTCGCCCTGCCTCGCTCCTACAACTTCCCCCTAGGTGTCGTATGGGGGCCTCGTCAGTGGCGTGTAGTGAGATTTTTTTTTTTTTTACAGGGTAAGCAATTTTCACTAAGAAACGTGACTTACAACTTACCCTCCACATGTGTTTATGTGCTATTCACGGTAAAATGAGCAGTTTTGAGAGCCCTGCCTAAGATCTACTTGTATGCATGTTGTGTATTCCTCCGCTTTATGTAAAGTTAACATTATCAATGGACATCATCACTTTATTCACGCGTCGGTCAAGAGAAACGGTGAAATTATTAGAAAAGTAAATATTTTACAAATTTGCTCATTTTTACACACCGATGCATTCAAGAAACATAAAGCGAAATAGATAATATAAGATATTACAGATTACTACCTAACACTTTTTATTCGACGTCAAGATGTGGAACTACTTTCCATCCGTTGTTCACAACTTCACAGCGAATGTCACTCAGTACGCCCATTAAAATGTATGCAGGCAGGGGCAGTGACTTTTTTCTAAGGTTTATTTCAATAGTGCTGACTTTATCGTGAACAGCGTATAGTAATCTGTTTACGATATTTATTCGTCTGTAAAAGTGTTTTTTAAATTATACCGACAGTGCTGTATCTTTCCTGAACGGATTGCTGTGTGACAAACTTATAGTCATCACTTTAAACAAGCTTCGCGTCACTTTTGTCTTCTCAGAATGTTTTCTATTTTCCATCTTCATTGCAATGCGTCTATAATATTTGTTACTGGGAGGCTTCTTAATGCTGCTTGTGAAAGTTAGTTTCAATAAATAAATCTCTAAAAAAAAATTTCAAATTTCCTGTTACTACACTTATAGTATCCATTGATGTTACGTAATTAAGTGTGCTACTTTTCAATTTTCCTTAAATTTTAATCTGTTTAAACTTGGCTCCCTCGAAGAAGGCTGGTGCTTAAGTCTCCATAGCCCTGCCAGTCCCTAAGATCTGTCATTCCCTAGATCTGCTGGTCCTTGGATCCGCCATTCCTTAGATCTGCTGGTCCTTGGATCTGCCATTACTTAGATCTGCTGGTCCTTGGATCTTCCATTACTTAGATCTGCTGGTCCTTGGATCTGCCATTACTTAGATCTGCCAGTTCTTAGATCTGCCACTGACTATATTCTCCATAATAACTATCAAAGGTATCAATTTATACAAGAGGTAAATTTAATTGGCGATATTTTCGCATGCTTTCATGCACTTCCTCGTAAAACGCCTTTTAACGACATGAACAGATGATTATATTGGACTGTGAAACGCGTGATATTTGTTTCAATACTAAACGTTGAGCTCCAAACTGAAACCAGAATTTTTAATTACAGCAACATTGCGTACTTGTAGTCGTTTTTATTCCATGGAGTAAGAAAGCGCAGCCGTATTTAGTTTTATTCCATGGAGTATGAAAGCGCAGCCGTATTTAGTTTTATTCCATGGAGTATGAAAGCGCAGCCGTATTTAGTTTTATTCCATGGAGTATGAAAGCGCAGCCGTATTTAGTTTTATTCCATGGAGTATGAAAGCGCAGCCGTATTTAGTTTTATTCCATGGAGTATGAAAGCGCAGCCGTATTTAGTTTTATCTGGAAAGCAGCTCTTTTTTCGCTAGTTTGCTCGACATGCCATCCTTTCTACCTGTCGACATTTACTTGCCAACGTAGAGAGAACTCTCTAACAAAAGGAACTCCAGGCACAACTATAAATAGAAATGCCTGAGTCACTGCACGACAATCTTTCGCTTTCCCTGAAGGTTTAGTTTTCTAATTATCTTGCAGCGTTGTTTTATTTTCCATTCCCATTTTCTTTCCCAGTTAACTCTGTTTCGCCACATTTTCGACCTTTTTCCATCCATTCCCGCAGTTTTTATTCATCTTTCGTGTTTGTTTAATATCGCTCTCTCTTGTTGCGCGCACGTAATTATCCGCCCTTTAATTACGGCGCGTCTAGCTCTGGAGAGGAGAGTCCCGCGAATCCCGTCTTACGCGATCCACTTCAGACTTGGCCTTCACCGCCGGCGCGAACAACACGAGGCGAAGGAACGTGTGAGAGTGTCTTGTTCGTTTGTTTTCACCACCAGAGGTTGAATCACTCAGGAGATGGCAAATTATTGTGTTTTCAAAAAAAAATTTTTGCTCATAAATGTGGCGACATTTGAAACACTTTTTAAGATGATAATTCTTTCATTTTTAACGTGTTTTAAGGCCACATTTCACTGCAATTTTTTATTTCATTAAATGAAAGATTTATATAAGGACCACACAAATGTAAATATTTGTAGTCAAGTGATTATAGTTTTCAAAATATAGCATTGGAAAGTCGAACATTTCGCAATATGGCAGTCCAAGTTTCAATGTTCTAATTAACTTTGTCAAATAAATTACATGTCATGTGATCTATATTGTTAATTAAGTATCAAGGATATTTAACAATGCGTACTCTGATACTGATATTCTAAATCTCCTTTTTATTCCTCTAAGAGAAACTCGTAAATATTAATATAGTATAAATATTAATATAGTTCAAGTCGTTAGTATTTAAACCAAACAATTTTCTGAAATTAAATTATCGACATAGAATTATAATGTTCCATTTTTCAGTTTGACGTCCTCCGGTCAGCGCTGCACTTAGGACTGCACTTAGGACTGCACTTAGGACTCTTAGCTACAAGAAACCACGACTTCAAGGTCGCACCAAAACGCAGGAAAACCGCTTCAAACCGTTCTCGTGAAAGAAATTTAAGAGTTTTCGGCCAGAATGTTGAACAAAAGACATACGGAATATTGGTCTGTTGAAAAAAAAAAAAGAAAAAAGAAAAAAAACTAAGAAATAATACACAGAAAAGAGTTTGCTTTGCCCCAAATGCGTAATTGTTTTCAAAAACACAACACTACTTATTTTAGTAGTCAGTGCTCAAAGTAAACAATCAATTCTTCTTATCTGTCGCAGTCCGTCGACGCCAACAGGCTACTTTATTCTGATTGGTTACAGGTCATCGCAGCGCAACACATCGTAGTATTGTGAAAAGCGCTTTAAGGGAAAAATGGCAGTGATATTGTAAATTAGAATCACCAACACAAAAACACGAGTTTTCTGAAGTATCGCCTTTATATTTTAATCTAATTGTTATCCAAAATCCCACATCTACATGTACTAACAAGTACCATATAAAAAAGCAAATTTCACAATGAAGTTTCTACTATACATGCAAAACTCCAGCACCAGATAATAACTTTGTATATATTTTGGTGTGTATTTTTAAAAATTAAATTGCCCCTAAAACACTCGAATACTGAGGCGTTATTCAAAATACATACGAACTTGATATAAAAATATTTACTGCCTCGCTTAAGATCCAACATTTCTTACAGGTTGGTAACATTACAATAAACAGCCTTTAAAAAATCTCTCTTTGCAAACAATCTTATATTCAAACGTGGACTTTTGTTTTTAAATTTTTTCTCCACGCAATGACGTGCATTTAAAAAAGTCATTTCTGTAGAATGCATCGTCCTGAAGAAACCGTCAGGTATTACAACGTTTTTTGCTCAAATATTCCTATATTTTATAATACTGGTTTTCAAAAATGACTAACCGCTCACAAGGCTGACATTTGTACTGTTTTCGCTGGCATAGCAACATTTTTCATTGATGTAACAAATTGTGTTACGAATCTACAAGGCGTTAACTTTACAGAAAACAAAACGTCGTATTTTATATTTTTGAACGTTTTGTTTCAAAATTAACTTTTTCTGAGTTCAAGACTACCAAGAAATCGTCAGCTGCAAAAAAAAAAAAAAAAAAAAAAACAATATGGGCTTCATAAACCCATGCCTACTATTTTTGGCCTGGAGGCGTTGATTTGAGTTACTTAACTCATTTCTGTCGTCGTGCAAGTCCCCAACAGCCCAACGTCTCTGGGTAGAGGTCGGCTATCGGGTCCTATTTATATGAAACTTTTATTGGAGGGGAAAAAAAACACCCTACCACATTCTTTATTAGGACAGATTGTTCATGACAGCATTGCGGATATCCGGAGCGTACAACGCACTCATTACGTCTTCAAACAGCTAGGCGCGACAATCCGCCCCAGCGACTCGGCGACTGGAGCGCTTCGAAGCGGCGAGGTCTTGAACCACAGGCACTGGCTGCCTCTAGTGCGCCGAGTGCCTTCATACGTGCGCCATGCGTCGAGAGCTTGCCATTTCGCAACAACGTGTTCGTATTTCGTTCACCACTGCAAACGCCTGTTGCTTCAAGAAACGTAAGTTCACACCCCCGCCACTTTATTTTATATTAAATCAGTGTAGAATCATATTTTAAAGTTCGTTTTCTGCCGTGAGTTTTTATTACGTCGTAATATCGTTGACATCCGAGCGAAGCGGGTTGGCAGTCGAGTCGGCCGGCCGGCCAGTTGACAACTTTTCGACGTCAGGTGGCGTTAATGAGACACAATTGGGTCTCAAGTTAACATGAAATATGAAAGGTAAATGCTAGGAACATGCACAGATTAAAAAAATAATAATAATTTGGAAACATAATTATATGGTTTTTGAAAGAGCATTGGGGCATTTTAATATTATTAACCAATAGAATCTTGGTAACGTAGCTATAACTAGTTTTGTTGAACAAAATTTAATATCAGAATAAATATAATAATAAATAAATGCGTATTGGGGGGTGGACCCAGGGCGAGGCAACCCTCTCCGAGTGACGGGCTTTCCAGCTGGGACCCGTAGGTGCCCCGTCATCCCTGGACATGACATCCTAGGATGGATCGAGGGTGGTATGCAGGGGATGCCCCGAGGGAGCCCACCGGCAAGCGGCATCGTCCAGCACTTGCGAGGATCCGGGGGCGAACGCGCGGGGGATCGAGCCCGGATCGCCGTGGTGGGAGGCGAGTGCGTTAGCCACCGCAGCCTTTCCCCCTCCCCCATAATAAATAGTAAACAAATGCGATATTTAATCAGGTTGGAAAGTCGGACATTTCTGATTACCACGAAAAATCCGACGGGAAGCAAAGTAAAGGTCAGGTCCATTTACTATGACTGGTAACCCTTGTCGTGTTTGCCGTACACGATGCCAGTGGGAAAGCATCGTAATACAGAACATGCACTTGGTCCGTGGAAACGAACAGTTGCCGTGACCTTGAGTGCAAGTTAAGGCCCTTACACAATTGAAAACATTTGACGTTACGATTTGACTTTACGTTAGCTTTCCGACATGGTGCTTGACACATTGGAACTGTCAAAGGTAAAGTTGAAATTAGTCAAGCAGCCATTCTGCCGAGATATAACAGAGGTTATGTGGAAAGTGCGTTAATTTATTTTAAGGCGATTTTAATATCGGTATATTAAACTAAGCTTTGTTTAAATTAAATAAATGGCAAACAAATATATATGAATTGACATATTTTTATATAGTAAACAAACGAGTTTTTTTGTTTTGTTTTGAAATAAACTTTTAACACAAATTTTAAGCCAAATTTTAAAAAAGGTACGTAAAATGCATTCCTGAATAATACATAACAAGATACACATGTTTACGAAGCTCGCAGAACCGATGTTCAATTGTCTAAACTCTTGACTTTACAATAGTATTGCGTATTGGTGGTTTCGTCAGAGGAAAGGAAATGTAGCTAAAGTTTTCTATTGTGTAAGAAGCTTTAAGCCACGTGGTTTTGACAGACGTGTTGGCACAAAGTGCGACCCTGATGTGTTGGCAGTATCGACTCCCTCTCAGGCCGGGGTTAACGACTCTTATGGGATTGCGCGTCGCTGAACCTTCTCTCCCCCTCCACTACATGTTTCCCTGTTTGCCATCAAGGGTCATTATCATACAACGGGATGTTATTGCCGTGCCTTACCAACCGGCGCGCCGGCCCTCCCACAAGGCCAGGCTACAATTGACATATACCTAACACATTCACAGTATAGCCCGTTCACGGTAAAGTGAGCACTTAAGGCCCATCCAAATTTTTTACTTTAAACCAGTTTTTATGTTTAAGCCATTTTTTAATATCAGCATTGTCACGTTACTAATAAATACAGTGTATACCTTCACCACGCTCAAAAGTTAATGTTTAAGGCTGCAATAAAACACATTTATGAGTGGTTATTGCCTGTTGGGAGGGCCTTAAAAAGTGCTCACTTTATCGTGAACAGCCTATAATAGCGATAAGCACATACAAAACACAACACAAGCCCAGTGGCCTAGCTGCTATTGATATAACGATAGTAATATTTGTTTGTTGTTAAATTTGTACCGAAGAAATTAAGTTCTGTACAGTTGGTAGTGGAGTTTTGTCAAATTAAAACTTTTCTAGTAATCTGATACATTTTTTAAAGTTATAAACTTTTTCATTTCAATTTGTACTATTAACGTTACCTAAAAACGTTACAAAACTTCAGTGGTTGCGATTATCCAGAAATAAACAAAAGAAAATATCTGCCCGACGAATGAAGTCAACATACACACTTTCTTGATTGGTAAATCAGTTTTTCATTTGATAACGTAGTACAAGTGTCGGGGCTTCTGATTGGCTGAATATTGACGCACAGCGACAGTAACAAGGAAAGTTAAACCAAATTGAACTCGCCTTGTTACTATAACCGTGCTTAAGTAAGGGTTTATCGCTATGCGTGATTGTATCCACTCTAACTGAAAACAAGCAGTTTAACTCTTCTGTATATCACTGTGATGTGCTTATAGCAATTGTAGCCCGGCCTTCGCAAATTTCCCGCTGCAGTCTCCTGCACTGTGACATGTGTTAAGGCCGTGTGCGAAGTGGCACATTTTGTTAACAAAATGGTTACGTGAATAAAAATGACGTATTTTGTCATTTAGATTTTTTTGTATGTAGCCAACCTATACAAAAATACCAAATTGTCGCCATATTTATCAGCTGGAAGCTGTATATTAGTTTAACTTAAAAAATAAACCATGATATTAATAATTAACTTAATTCGGATTGAAAAAGTATAGATTTCTTTAAAATATTAATACTGGGTTTATAATTTTAAAATAAAATATTAGGTTGTTTCAAAATTAACAAATTTCCTGTTACTTATTACGTTTCCTTATATTTATTAAATGTATATTTCCCGAACAAAAATTTGATGTGGTGTTACTGTTGCTAAACAAGCGATTGCCTCCAGTATCCGAATTATTTAAGACTTAGGAAGTATTTAATTCTAACACGGCTCGTTACCTTGCCTAGGGCGCTGTGGGGTCGGATACTTGACACGTAGCCTATCCTACCACCGACAAACCAAACAGAATTGTAACCTGTTTGATTTCTCTGTGGTTTGTGTGTTTTCGTGTAGCGTTTCGCTTATGATTGACGACAGGTAAAGGCTGTTCACGATAAAGTGAGCACTTTTGAAATCAACCTTAGAAAAATGTCACTGCCCCTACCTGCAAATATTTTAACGGGCGCACTGGGTGACATGCGCCCAGTAAAGCTGGTAACGATGGAGGAAAAGTAGTTCCATATCTTAACGTCGAATAAAAAGTGTTAGGTAAGCATTTGTGTTAATTTAAATAATTTATTTGGTTTTCCGGTTTTTTTTTCTTCTCCGGAGTGGAAAAATGAACAGATCTGTAAAATATTTATTTTTCTAATGTCGCATTTTCAGTTGATCGACGCATGAATAAAATTACGAAGCTCGTGTAAATGTTGATTTTACGTAAGGCGGAAGATTACACAACGTGCATACAAGTAGGTAATTAAGCAGGGCTTTAAAAAGTGCTCATTTTACCGTGAGCAGCCAGTAGATACGTTTCCAGTCAGCATGTGTTTCGTCTGAATAGTGAGCACGACCTTGAAGCTGCTACTGCGATATGAAGGTGAGGGATGGCGAGAAGATTATCTTCCAAATATTCCCCGCTGTTTCACTTGAGTTCATCTAGCAGTATCCGCCTCATACGCTGTCCTCTGTCCTCGTCCAGCGATGTGGTGTAGTGGTCGCACGCCCAACCAGGCATGTGGGAATAGTTAACGGTCGGCAACATAAACTGCACGCCTCTTATGCGGGAATCGCGTAGCCCCGACAAACACAGCACGACACGACGGCCAACAGCCAGTGGAATGTGTGCCTCTGTTTTTGTTTTTATTTCTTTATAGATTGGACACATGTGCAGAAGAAATTGAAGACTGGAGATTAAATATTGAACATTCAAGACTATTTGTATTTTACTTTATATTTGTTTTAGAATTCGATAATATTATAGTACTTTGATGTTTTCACATTGTTCTGTAAATAGTGTGTTCATGTTCTGACTTCTCCGATGTCTTTGTACAAACTTGTACTCGAAAAAATACCAAATGGATGCAATAAATAAATAAAATATAAGATAGATCGTCGTAAGCCCGACCGATTCTGTCGTACGACCAGCAGTTTTGTATTAGCAATTATTTCTATTCTTCGTCGTGTCGTGCGTCACGACGCACAGAATGTACAACATTGCAAAATGAAATTGTATTGCAAGCTTTCCCTACAATGGTAAATACGCAGCTTAAAAGAAAAATTAACTGAAGACTACTGTATCAACTCTAAAAAATAATAGTTTTACTTTTGTGTGCATTAGCGATACCAATTTCTCACCATTACGTATTACATATTTCCCTCTTGTTCACCGCCTTTGAGACTAACGTAGCCTATCAGCGCCTTCTAAATAGTTAGGTCAAATGCCGAGAGCGTGGTGTCGGTCGTGCTGTAAATTCAAGTAGTCACATTGAAATGTGTCGTGGTTGCGTTTTTGGTCGGGGCTATGTGATTACGGCATTATGCGGGAATAGCATAGCCCCGACAAACACAGCACGACACGACAAAAACCACAACTCTGACACAACATTTATATTTTCAATGTGACTGCTCGAATTTACAGCCCGACAGTTTACTGACGCGACGCGGATAGAATTTTTCGAAACGATTTAGAAGGCGCTGATAGGCTATGCTAATTTCAAAGGCGGAGGGCAGACGGGAAATTCGGAATACATGATGGTGACAAAGTTTTATCGCTAATGCATACCAAGGTAAAATTATTATTTTTAACATTTAAATACAGTCATTTTCAATTTTTTTTTGTTTGTTTTGTTTTTTGTTTGTTTAAGTTGCGTATTTGCCATTGCAGGGAAAGCTTGTCATACAATTTAGTTTTGCGATGTTGTACACTGTGTGTCGTACCTCCCGACACAACGGAAATAGAAATAATTTCTAATACACAGTTGCTTGCTTGTCGGGGCTTTGTGATTCCCGCCATACACGCATTTTTCACTTCTGCTAGTGCGTTTTTGTTGTTTGTGCGTGATTAGGAAGTGTGATTATGAGATTTCGAATCTCTTCATGTTATTGAAGGGAATTCCATTGTGTGTGATGTCAGTTGAAAGGCGTTTGGCACAAATATGGGATAATTAATCGATTGTCATCCAACAACCTTAATTAACCACGCATTACTTTGTGGGTCTCATTAAGTAAAAGACATATCATGTGATCCAAAATATCGCCGGAATGGCCAGCGAAACATTTTTTTTTAAAGAGCCTGTAGTTTATTATATCGGAGAGATTCAACATTAAAGGTCTATCTGTATCGTCGTGGCTTCAGACAATTTCCTTTTTGACCAGCAAGCTAAGGCGACGCGGTATTCGTACTGTGTTAAAGTCAGTGTGACGTAGTTATGGCGGGGGGAACGAGACGTTAAGGTTACGCCATTGCGGTTTCCATCGGAACTATGAACGAGCCTTAGTTCGCCGAATGTCGCGCGGGTCCGACCTGGATCACGGCGGCTAACTAGGCATGTCTTTCCGTTGATTGCTTCATTCCCTCGCTTCTTGTGGTAACAGAGGAGGCGTCCTCGGAGACGGCAAGTATCTGTCGAGCAGCTTCCCACCATCGAGTTGTGGACCGTGACAAGACGATCGTGTTTCGCAGGCAGTCTGGGCTGCGGCCGGAGACATTGTCGTGCGACGAGAGATCTTTCCACCATTGGTTCATATAAACCCTGTTCACGATAAAGTGAGCACTTTTGAAATTAACTTCAGAAAAATGTTACTGCCCCTAACTGCATATATTTTAACGGGCGCAGTGAGTGACATGTGTCTAGTAAAGTTGGAAACCGTGGAGGTAAATGTAATTTCATATATAAACGTCGAAAAAAAAAGTGTTTATTAACAATTTGCAATAACTTAAATGACTTCTCTCGCTTTCTGTTTTTTTTTTTTTTTTTAATGCATCGAAGTGTAGAAATGAGCAAATTTGTACAATATTTACTTTTCTAATAATTTCATAGTTTCACTCAACCGGCGCATGAATGAAGTGATGACAATGTCAATTTTACATAAGGCGGAAGAATACACAACATATATACAAGTAGATCTTAAGCAGAACTTTCAAAAGTTCTCATTTTGCTGTGAACGGCCTATAGTCTATCTGTGGTTTCTTCACCCTTTTTGAACCAAACCTATAAGAAAAACACCTCGTGTACGACGTATTTGGTTGTTTCTTAAATATGCTTAATTTTGGTTAAATTTTATATTTACTTATATTTTATGTCTAAATTATATTTTTCATTTATAACTAATACGAATAACAGACAGGGAAAAATAAGTGTGTTGGTATAGGCTGTTCACGGTAAACTGAGCACTTTAGAAAGCCTTACTTAAGATCTACTTGTATTCACATTTTTTATACTTCCGCCTTATGTAAAATGAACACTGATATGCGCTTCATCACTTTATTAACGCGTCGGTCAAGCGGAACTGTGGAATTAATAGAAAAAAATATTTTCCAAATCTGCTAATTTTTACGCTTAGATGTATTAAAAAAGCAGAAGTTGAAATAATCTAAACTATCTCAAATGGTTACCTAACACTTTTAATTTGAGATTAAAACATGGAACTACTTTCTCTCAATAGTTACCAAAGTTACTGGACGCATGTAACTCGGTGCACCCGTTAAAATATATGCAGGTAGCAGCAGTGATTTTTTTTTTCCCCAAGGATGATTTCAAAAGTGCTCACTTTATTGTGAACAGCCTTTGATGCCAAGTAAGAAATAGTTTTTAACCAAAATATTATTACACTGAGTGCGCACGAAAGAGGCGTATTGGCCCTCTGGTGTAATTCCCTAAGCTTTCTTTATATGACCCCGTGGCGCAGTCGGTTGGTGCTCCGCCAGTCTGGGGTGCGGGAGGGTCTGGGTTCGAATTCCAGGTAAGGCATATGTTTTGGTTTAAGTTAGGTCATAGGTTAGTTTGCACTCAGGCATAACACTGGGGGATGTTAATAAGCCCTTTCCAATGCGATCCACTTTGATTATATGAGGGGGAGGAATTTCCTGGAAGTAGAACTTAAGCAGGGCTTAAGATAAATTTGAAGTAAGCGTGAATGGAGTATATATAGTTTTTTATTCAAACAACATGAGAAGTTGCAAAGTTGGAAACAGAAGTACAAACACGGAACAATAGTAATACAGTCAATATGCCAGTGTACAATAACACTCTTCAGTCGAAAGAGAGTAACTGATATGTACCAAGAAATGTCGTGACTGAAACAAACGGAAATTACAGGGAAAAATAACCAAAACCCCAAAGAGAATGAAAAATAAAACAAAACACACGGGACGAGGAATTTCAAATGGGCAATATGAAAAAGGCAATTAAGAGGTAAACGAAGAAATAAAAGCCGAAAGAGAGGCACGTACAAGACATATTACAAGGTCTGCATTATAACAAAGCCTAAAATATTAAACAACAGAAAGCGAGCTGAAACTAATAGGTGACAGCAAAACTTAGCATGATGTTACTTTCATGCAGCTGGAAAAATTATTACGGTTAAGTGTCGATCTGAAGGGTCCGGAATACGTGTCACAGGCTAGGATTTGATGGCCATACTTATGCGTCGTAAGTTACTTCATACCCAAATTGTTCAAAATCGTTATACCCATTGTACACAAAGGTGAAGGAGAGAGATATGTTAACGCATCGAAGTGTGTAGGATTTTAATTTTTCATTTCGTCCTATGTAATTATCTAAATTATTTAAGTGTTTCTGTCAAAGATTTAAAATAAATAATTTTTGTAATGAAAATATTCAGTGCTTAAGTTCACAACGAAGCAGACGTATATGTGAATAAGCAATGCTTATTTTATTATGAATAATTACTTCACGAATAAGTAAAACTAATTTTGAGACTATCAATCATAATAAGTACAGCTCATCTAAAGTATTGCTTCGTGAATAAATACTTAAAGCTATTTAAATAAGTAGTACATAGATCTAGCTCCATGGATTGAAGATCATACTTAAGCACTAGTATAAGTAATTCTTGTTTCAAGTATTTTTCATTTGCTCGCTATGAATTCCACCCTAAGGATGACTACCAAGCGAGGTGGCGCAGTAGACTTATCGCATTTGGGGGGGGGGACCGGGTTCGAATCCTGGTCCCGCAATCCTGGTTTTGGTTTGCCATAGTTTCCCCGAGGTCACTCCAGGCGAATGCTGGGATAGTGTTTACTGCAGGCCGTTGCAGACTCCTTCCTCATTCCTGTTTTTATGAGCAACTCGCTCCTTTAAGGACCTCGCTGTCAACGAGACAGTAATTCCTGCTATACGCTGTACACAGTAAAGTGGACACTTTTGAGCTTCTAGTTACTTTTTCCTTTCAGCCATTATTAATTCTCCAACTATCTTTTTAAATAAACATTGTCATGTAAGTAATAAACAAGGTGTGCACATTTCGCCTCACTTGGAAGTTAATGTTTTAAGTTTAAATAAGATGTATTTCTTGACGGTTATTCCAAATGAGAGGGCTTTCGAAAGCGCACGCTTAACCACGAATAGCCGATACCTGTTAACTGGAAACAACTCTGATACAAGTCGAGTGAACTGAAACTTTTCACATGATCTTAGTTATGACAATATTTTTATTCCATCTTTTGATTCAAGAAAATAGCCGTTTATGTCATTGTTTAGTCACTGTGCATTGACGGCCCGGCGAGGATAATCGTAAAGGGTTAGGAGACGATTTACACACCAAACATGAATCTCGTACCCACGTCGAACTAGAGATTCGAACCCAGGATCTTCCGCCCCGTAAGTCGAAGTTCCCATGGACTATGCCTTAGTGTTACGCCATCTTAATATTTATTATAACGCTGTTCTAACATGTTATCATACACATGTAAGTTTCAAGCAACGTCTGTCCATACTTTCTGGGAATGATTTTGATCCCCTAGTTCCCACCAGATATAATGTAATAGCCAGGCTTTTACTAGGAGATGTAACTGTCTTCTACCGATAAAAAGAGCTCTGAGGGAGTCTATTTTGTGGCTTCAGCTCGTCCCATTTCCTCTGAGAATTCTCATGGAAAGATCTGAGTGTTGTGTGTGTAACTTGCTACAGGGTTCTTACGAAGTCGTTCAATTTTAAATGTTCTATTGGAAGGCATTCAAAAATCCTTACATTATGCTGAACGTTGAAAAGTCCTTGAATTTTTCAGGCTATGGCGGAAAATGCGAAATGAATTGATATGCATGACTAAAAGTGCAAGACATATTTGTTAATAGAGGCTGTACTGTATACTTTCATTAAGGTTCTGTCGGCTGTATTGTGAATACGCATGCATAGGTAGCTATCCGAGGGTGCAAAGATTTACAAAAATAGTCCGATGAACGAAAAGGCCATCTTGCGGCCTTCATGGTATGCAAAGTGTATGGGAACCATTGCCAGCTAGATAATTTGAATGGCCTTGTTCACTTCTGTGAAATGGTTGGAGTCACAATGGCACGCGAGCTGCCGGATTATGCCGAACCCTTGTGATTAAGTTGCAAATTCTAAGGTAAAGCTGAGAATTCATTGCATTTATTAGGAATTGGTGATTCAGTAGTAGTGGGAGCACATGACTCCCACAGTAAAAAAAGTCCCCAAATATCCCTTGTGGCCAGTATTGCTATTCGTGTACCCACCCTCAGCCAACAGCCAATTACAGATCACCTCTCAGGGGAGGGAGAGGGGTAACCCAATGTCAGCGCATCTATCAGGGAATGGAGGGGAGGGTGGAGTGGGTACCCCTACAGGGTGGTGGTGGGGATCACACTTAATGAATTGTATTAAAAATGTCACTTGTGCCACTTTAGCACTATATGTCGTGGGAGCCGTGTGCTCCCACTACTTTCAGTAAAGGCAGTTGACGGTTAGTGAGCACTTTTGAAATCAACCTTAGAAAAAAGTCACTGCCCCTGCCTGCATATATTATAACGGCGCACTGAGTGACATACGCTAAGTAAAGTTGGTAATGATGGATGAAAAATACTTCCATATCTTAACGTCGAATTAAAAGTGTAAGGTAACCATTTGTGATAACTGAAATTAATTATTTTGCATTGTGGTTTGTTAAAGTATCGAAGCGTAAAAAAAGAGCAGAATTGGAAAATATTTATTTTTAGATAATTTCACAGTTTCTCTTGACCGACGCACAAATAAAGTGATGAAGTCCATGGCAGTGTTAATTTTACATAAGTTGTAAGAGTGCACAAAACGTGCATACAAGTAGATCTTAAGGAGAGCTTTCTAAAGTGCTCATTTACCGTGAACAGCCTTTAAATTCAAGGACTTTTCCAGTAAATGTAAAATGTTCTTTGTTGCGTTCTTTAACAATATTCCCATGCCGATGTTATGGGGAGGCGTGTATCTGCTTGATACCCTCGCATAAACATCAGCGCCATAAACTGACCAGACGACAAGCGAGCGCGATATGATCTGCGCATGCGTGCAGTGTGCGGGTGCTGGCAGGGGCACGTATGACAGCCGCAGTCTTGGGTCAAGGTGTAATGAAGCCACTGCGTGCAAAAATCTCCGTCAAACTTGTCTATCTACCTCCGTACTTCCACCCGAGGTCGCAATAATTGCCAGAGACACGGAACTGCCTGCTGAATGGATTACTGCCAGTCCTACGTAAACTTAGCTTTCGTTTTTCCCTCTTGATTTACTACAGTCTGTGGTTGCGCTGTGGGCAGCCGTAACTGCGTATGTGCGTTTCCACCCATCATTTTTCAGCATGGTATCGCAACCTAACATGGCCACCCAACCAAATTAAAAATATTTGGTGAATACGTGTTTTTTTTTTTTTTGTGTGACGTTTCTATTGTAAATGTTTAGAGGGGACCGCGATGTTGTCCTTGTCGGACTCTTGCCTCTTACCAAGGGGAATCGGGTTCGATTCCCGGCTGGGTCGCTCCCGGACTTTCGCACGTGGGAATCTTGCTGGACGATGTCGCTGGTCGGTGGGTTTACTCGGGAGTCTCCCGTTTTCCCCTAGCCACTGCGCCACCGCTGCCTGCCCCTTTTAAGTAATGCCTAGTAAGAAATAGTTATTATGCAAAATATTACACTGAGCGAGCACGAATGCGGTGCATTGTCCTTTTGGTGTCGTTGTCTAGACGTGGTTAAACTTTGTTTATGAGGCGGATGAATATCCTGGAAGTAGAACCTATAGCAGGGCTTCAGAAAAGTTGCAAGTAACCGCGAATGGACTATAAAAACTTATTTTTCAGCTCGCCGGGGTTCAATCCCCGGCCGGGTCACCGGATTTTCGCAAGTGGGAATCGTGCCGAACGATTCCGTTGGTCGGCGGGTTTTCTCGGGGATCTCTCGTTTACCCCGCCCCTTCATTCCGGTGCCGCTCCATATTCACTTCAATCGCCCTCATCGGCTCTCAAGACCTCCCTGTTAAGAGCCGCCAGAAGGTCACTCATTTTTTCATTGTATCCTAGCGCCGGAGAAAACTTGGAGACGCCTGCGCATCGTTACTCTCGCGAGAGAACATCGCAACTCGTTTTTTTTAAATTGGCTTTTATGCCAGTATAACAAAAGTATCAACTGATCCACTCCGAAAATGTCGCATGTCCAGAAGTGTTTAAAATTAATCTACAAACAAAAAAAACCGAATCCTAGTAACTCCATTACGATATTTCAAATAATGAAAAACTCGTAGATCCACTAATTTTTTTATGAGAATTTATTTTCAGATCTGGGTTATGTAGCATAACTGCCTGTATTAAAAAAAAAACAGTTTTCTTTTCGAAAAACACAATTGTCTTTGAGATCAGTTAAAATGTTTTCTGTCGCCTGTAAAATTCTAGTGTTTTGGAGTTACGATGTTTTTGTCATGAGCGTAATGATGTGGAGCTGGCAGGGTAGCCTGTTAAATATTCTTACAAACTTTGCCTGTTTACTCGGCAACCATTGGTCTAAGAGAGTTAAGACAAGGCAACGTTTTTTTCGTACGTTATTGCTAACGTTATTACGACGTAATTAAAAGCGATACACCTAAAGGTTACCCATATCGAGTAGGTATCATCAGTTTGAATTAAAACCATTTGAAAAGTCGATCTAGAAGGGTTACTACCTACTTTCCCTTACGAATTACTGTAGGACATATGTTGGCTGTATAATGTTTTCTAAAGGCTGTTCACGGTAAATTGAGCACTTTTGAAAGCCCTGCTTAAGATCTACTTGTGTGCCCGTTCAATTTTTCCGCCTTATGTAAAATCAACACTGCCATGGGCCTCCTCACGTTATTCGTGCGTCGGTCAGGTGAAACTGTGAAATCATTGGGAAATAACATATTTTACAAATCTGGTAATTTTTATAATTCGATGCGTTGAAAAAATAAATCAAAGCGAAAAAAATAATTTAAGTCATCGCATATCATCACCCAACATTTTTTATTCGACGTTAAGATATGAAACTACTTTCCATTAATCATTACCAACTTTACTGGGTGTATGTCACTCAGTACGCCCGTTAAAATATTGGACGTTAGTAGCAGTGATTTCTTTTCGAAGGTTAATTTCATAAGTGCTCACTTTATCGTGAATAGCCTTTATCTAATTTGGCACAGGAAGTCATCTCACAGCGTTTGTACCTGTATAATGAAAGACGTTCTGGAAAATAGTGTGTTTTCTAGAATTTACACTGGTTATGTAATCGGGAAATGTTTGTAAACACAGCATGCTGTTTACACCATGTTCGTTCCAGAACCACTTTTAGTGTCTAGCTTTGCTCGGGTTTTGTTTTGTTAGTTTACTCTCGTAGTAGCGGTTTTGGATCATTGCGCAGAAGTATGTCAAACGCGTGGGCCGAATAACTCTTGCTGAGAATTTCGTAAACTCTCCATCGCCGAGACTAGAATCGCTGTCGTCAGGTGAGATTGATTTCTTTACAGTACAGATCATCTGTACGTATAAGTGCGAATATGATCAAGCGTCGCTATGTTTTGTATAGAAAAAAATGTTAGGAGACTCGTGGCTAAACGGGTTTTGTCACATCGCCACGGACTCAGAGCTACTGGTAAATGGCGAGTCATTGCAGGACGCGAGCTTCAGTAATTGCCGGTGTATCCGACGAATGTTACCCCCAGGTAGGAAAGTACTTACACCCTCCGGATCGAGATAGGAAAAGAACGTACTAAGTGCATCATTATACCATTGGCGAGATGTCTGCACTGTGGGGTGCCGTAAGGAAAGAATAGGGGCTTTTCTGAAAAATTAATTGTTTCTCTCGGAAAGTGATACAATTCCACTACTAATTACACAGAACACGAAATTAATTCGCTTGAAATCATTTCTGGGGAAACTCCAAGATTCGCGGATACGTGACCGCTTCGTGGTCACCACCTACAAATAACAGCCGGTGCGCCTTGAGTCACTGTTTTGGGGATTAACTCCCCTGCTGGCGCTGAGGACTTTGGGCTCGGTGCGTAATTTTTGGCTACGCTTGAACGGTAATTCTATTTGCGACGGGGTAATGCTTGTTCCTTAATTTGTAATTCTACCAAGGGAGACTGTTTGGCTAGAAAGCCACGAGGGTAGTCCTGCTACCTTCATGCCAGACGACAGAGACGCCTTAACGATGCATATCAAGTCTAATCACCAGTGTTGGGAGACACGCCAGTCTCCCGTCCACAGAGATGAAAGATAACTCCTGTCAAACTGATTCTCACGTGGCGAACAGCGAATACGGGCTGGAATCATGCGAGGGCGAGCACGCCAATTTGTGGTGGAAATTTCCATTTCGTGACATCGCCGGGTCGCAGGAATCGTGTCGCTCCAAGACCTGCATGTTGTGTTTTCCTCTTTGTTTCCGATTCTTATTCCTTGTAGAAATTGCAAGGGTCGAATAAGGAAACTCAATTGCAAGTTTCCACTGTGGTATCGCATTTCCAAGTATTTTTCTTCCGTGAATAGTTACTCCGTAACATAAAATTTGGATCAGTTGCTTGAGGCTATTGATATTTCTGCTTGAATACTGTGTGTGTGGGTGGGGGGGGGGGGCGTAGTGGTGCAGCGGTCACATTACTCCCCATATACCAAGGCGTTCTGGGTTCGATTCCCGGCGAGGTATTTTCGCGAATGTGAACTGAAGGTGTGTTGAAACTGTTCTACTTGAGTCAGTCAACTTCTAGTTATTGTAATTGCTCGTAGACACTGATGTCTACTGATTCGTAGTGAATTGCACTGGTCTGGCAGTAAAATCCAGTAAAATAATTCTGATCGAAATCGCTCGCTCATATTTAGTCTTTCCGATTTCTTCATAATTTTTTAATCAGACCTTATCATAAGCATTTTATACTTTTGTTTTGGTTGAATTGAACTTTTATTTAAGTTCTATTTAAAAATTAAAATAATTAATACTAATAAAACAGGGGGAAAATAGTTCTTATGCAAAATATTATTTCATTGAGTGCGCACGAATGTAGTGCGTCGGATCTCTGGCGTAATTTTCTAGACTTGGTTAAGCATAGTTTGCATGAGACGGAGGAATATCCTGAAAGTAGAACTTCAGCAGGACTTCAGAAAAATCGGAAGTAACTGTGAATAAACTATAGTAATTGCGATTTCTGGATGTGGGACACTTTCTGTTGTGAACGCATCCCGCACCTGCCTTGGCCGACTTACAGACTACACTGTAAAAAAATATTTTCTACTTTTACTAGAAAAAATCGTGGAAACCAGTTGCCAAAAATATCTTTTGTAGAACCGCAACATTTTTTTTTTTTTTTTGTAAAATATGTGAAACGTATATTTGTAATATTACATACTATGCTCTTAGTAGAAATAAAATTATATATTTTTTGTCCTAGAAAGCAAATGTGATGAACAACATATAAATGTAAATATAAAATAATTCACGAAATAAAAAAAATAGTTGCATCCTTTTGGCACAGGGATTCGTACCCACGTATTGTGCGGTAGTTATTTGAACCTTTAACTACACTGTAAAAAATTGTCTGCAAACTGTTCAGAATTATTTATAACCATTTGTAACAGTACAAAAATTTTTCTTGTAAAGTTGCTCATTTGTAATAGGCCTAGACGCCAAGAAATGTCAACGAGCTCAGATAAAATCTCGGACGCTCAACAAGATAAAATCGCATATAGATGTTTATGCAAAAAAATAAGGGTGATGTAAAGCGTTGTTGAGTAAATAATAGTTCTCTTAGAATGATTTTATTTGAGATGTTTATTGAGTACGTAATCATAGGACAGGACATGCGACCCTGACGCGGATGTAAATAATGTTTTCCGAGACGCGATACCGGCTTGTTGCAGAATGCAGGTCGGTTGGACCTGCAACACACGTGTGTAACAGTGTTATTGCCGCCGGAGTGGATTGCTGCCCGCAAACTGTTGTCCCACAGCCACCGGACCACTTGGAGAGTTGTCTTTCAGGTTCCACCATCACCGCCTGCCTCAACAGCAAGCGTGAGACACTCCTGGCCAGCCCCGGTTCACGTATCGCTCACACATCATTACAATTCTGTCGTGAAGTGACATGTGTTATGTATTGATAGCAAAACTGTTCCTAGCTGCCAAGCACAGCTGTTTGACAGTTGGCATAATGGGAACACTTAATAGTGTATGGGACATACATCGACGCTGAAAATCTTTATCTGCTGCCCACGTGGTAGGAGGCAGTACATCGTACACGCATCCATCACGATTGATATAGGCTATTCCCGGTAAAGTGAGCACTTTTTAAGACGCTGTTAATTTTCCCTTTGAGGCGATTTTTATCTTTCCGCCACTTTTTAATATAAACATAGCAATGTGACTATTAAACACAGTGTATACGCTACACTAATCTCAAAATTTAGAATTCAAGGCTGCAATAAAACATATTTATTAGTGGTTAGTGCCTATTGGGAGAGCTTTACCGTGAATAGCGTATAATCGTTGTAGTGCCTGTCTCCTTGGGAAAACAAACTTGACAAGAGAAGTTGCCTGGGTGAGTCAAACGAAAAACTTGTATTTTTCTTACCGTGTAATTTACTGAACGTAGAAGATGTAAAATTTCCTTTTTTTTTTTTCCCCCATATTGATTCCTGTCCGTGCAATACAAGTGTTCCGCTGCTTGGGTGGGACATGAAGCATGTAGCAACAACATACCGCCATTTTATTCTGCGATGAATTTAGATTGGTTTTATCACTTTACTGGTAAAACCAATTAATAGCTGATGTCTTCTCTTTCGTGTGTGTTGACAGTGCAGTCGCCATCTTGACACTGCTGCTACGCCCTCGTGCAGCGCACCCGCTTCGTTCGACATGTTGGTTATGCGTCGCGTTATGCCTCGTTCTCGTACCATTTGTAAGGTTTTCTATTGACTCGCCCGCGTGCATAACGCAAGTCGCACGACTGTGCTGTTGTAGCGGGGCGATCCCGGAACCTCGCACGGTAGGAACATCGTGCTCCAGCTACCTGACATGGGAATGTGGAGGGTGTATGAGGGAGGACGTGGCTTGGGCGCCCTGCTCTCGTTAGCCATTCCTGTTTACATACCTCCCAAGGGACCCGAGACTGGTGTCGCGGGAGAAAAAGGACACAACTCTCGAGTACAGTCTAGCACCCACGTTCTCGTCTTGGGACAACATACCTGATCAGTTCGTAGAAACATTGTATCGTCCTCGTGTTCCCCTAACTTCAGCATATTTCCGTGTGTGTGTGTAATAAATATAAAACAATAAATACGCACACGCATGGTGATTCGCAATTAGATCGACAAACGTCGGGAGGTGAGTCTTTATGAAAAGTAAAAGGAAAGCATGTGCGACACTTTATACCTAACCCTTAAAAAACGAGGTTTTAATCGTATTTGTGTAAAATATCGGTAACGAAGTAAAATACAATGACAACTCTCGGAACATTATTGTATGTTATCGGCAACTTCAATGTAAGAGCCGATATTTTGCGCAATTAAGGTTTAAAACCTCGTTTTTTAAGGGCTCGTACCTCCCTTAATATTCGGTTTACGTATAAAGTGTAGCATATGTTTTCCTTTTACTTCTTCATGAATATGTGTGTGTCTCGAAAATTCTAGAACCCGTATACTATAACTTTAAAAGTACAGAATTCGAAGTACAAGATCATAAACTAAGCGATTCAATTTCTGGGCATTGTCGTCTTCCATTGTCTCCGATAGCCTCTTCCTCTATATTTGCAGCGATGTATTACACAAAATTATCACGTGCATAACCGCTGTATGTAGAGGAGACCATGTACAGTAGACGAGAGAGAGAGAGAGAGAGAGGATGGGCGACGACACTATACAGGAGAGCCTGGCACGACACGGTGCAGGAAGATGCAGACAGGGCGGGCAGTCGGGCAATCAGCCACATTTCCCGTCCTCAATGGAATAATAGCGGCTCGGCCGGGCATCTGTCTGGGGGAGACGCCACCACGTGGAGCCATCCTGTGTCTGACGTCACTACCGGCCTCGCGCCACATCTTCCAACTAAAGCTTTCTAGCTTATTTCACTTGTTCAGTCTGATATTAGACAGCCAACCAGAATGGCTGGAGGGATGGTGCCTCACCCTTCACGACACCTATTTTACATCTACCCCCTTCCCCCTTGATATAACCCTGGATCGGTCCCTTTGGCAATTTTCAAGTTATGCTCTACTGACCTTTGATCAAATAAGAGAGCTATTTCCACAATGCCTTTACTAAAGAAGACTTTAATACAAAATTTATATGATGTAATTATTTTTGTGTAATTAATGACTAACCCAATTAGAGGTTCGCGGTGTGAAATCTCTACAGTTGATCGTAGCAGGATTACACAGTAAATACCACTGTGACGATACAAATCGTCACAAGGCACATGCCTATATAGGCCGTTCACAATAAAGTGGGCACTTTTGAAGCCTTAGTTACTTTTTCCTTTCAGCCATATTTTATCCCTTAACCACCCTTTTATTAAATATTTATTGCCATGTAGGTAATAAACATCTGTGTTTATCCCACCGCACTCGAAAGTTAACGTCTTAGGCTACATTAAAATAAATTTACTTACTAATATTCCAAACGAGAGGTCTTTCAAATAGTGCTCACTTTACCGTGAATAGCCTATACCTATGTATAGGATGATCACTGAAAACTGAACACTTTCGGAAGCCCTGATTAAGATCTACTTGTGTGTACATTGTGTTGTTATTCCAAACATTGTAGCGGGCCTCATCACTATATGAATGTGTCGGCTAAGTATAATTACACAAATTTTTTTTAAAAAGGACATATTTTAGAAATTTGTTAATTCTCACACTTACGTGCATAAAAAAAAACAAAGATATTTCAGTATTCACAAATGTTTACCTGGCGCTTCCCGTTCATCTTTTAGACACTGGACTACATTACCAACCTTACTGAGTGCATGCCGCTCATTGCGCCCGTCAAAATACATGCAGGTAGAAGCAGTGACATTGACATTGTTCAAATGTTGATTTCGCAAGTCCTTGGTTAATAGTTATGTCTATAAACATAAATTCTGAACTTTCGTCGACATTGTCACTGCACACCTGGCACTGGCGACGTGTTCCCCATCCACCGTGCAGCAGGGACTTGGCTGGCACCCTCGGACTTGATTTGTTTGGCAAGACGAAGTAACATCTACAAGACAGGCAGTTTTCCAGCGATGACGAAGTGGTGAATCAGTCTAATGGGCCAGTGCGCCACTGTCTATCGTCGACATTGTCACTGCACACCTGGCACTGGCGACGTGTTCCCCATCCACCTTGCAGCAGGGACTTGGCTGGCACCCTCGGACTTGATTTGTTTGGCAAGACGAAGTAACATCTACAAGACAGGCAGTTTTCCAGCGATGACGAAGTGAAAGACGAAGTGGTGAATCAGTCTAATGGGCCAGTGCGCCACTGTCTATCGTCGACATTGTCACTGCACACCTGGCACTGGCGACGTGTTCCCCATCCACCTTGCAGCAGGGACTTGGCTGGCACCCTCGGACTTGATTTGTTTGGCAAGACGAAGTAACATCTACAAGACAGGCAGTTTTCCAGCGATGACGAAGTGAAAGACGAAGTGGTGAATCAGTCTAATGGGCCAGTGCGCCACTGTCTATCGTCGATAAATGGAAAACCTCATTTTACTCTGTGGCAAAATGCTTGCATAAATTTGGCGAATATGTTGAAAAATCCAAGAATGGCGTTGAAATGGTATTTTGGGTCTTTTACCGTTCATCTTTATAAAAAAAACACATACCCTCATATGGCAAATTAGTACAGCGCCAAAGTGCTATAAAACGAAATGTTATAGTTATTTCAGTGTAAAGAAATCAGTGGCACTTAAATGTAAAATTCAAAATGGTAGAAGAGACCGACCTGAAGGACATCATCTGGATATTCTCGAGAGCTAAGAACTCCAGTCGTACAGCTGGCATTTAAAAACTGCTCAATGTTTTTGAGCCATGTCTGCTTACGAATAGCCTGTAAGAAATGTTTCATGCCCGAGTACTAGTTTTTTGAAAGCAAACAGGGCTTGTACAATCATTTTGACGTGAATACGTCTTTAAATTTGCAACCATAGTGGCAGGCAATCCAGAAAATCTGTTGATAACCAAATTGGGGGATACAGTTTGGCATTGCAGCTCCGAATCTATCGTCTACATTCAAAATTCAATTACACCACTCGATTGCCAAAGGATCAAAGAATATGTTACGTTGAGTGAGGACTACGAAGCATCGCGCGAAAAGGGGGGGGGGGGGTGAGGAGGAGTTCGTTTCGCCGCGTCTCATAACGCCGCGTAGTATAACTTTTGACTAGGAATAGCTACGACGCTCGTTTAGGTTTCAATCGCCAGTCCTCGTCAAGATCCATCGATTGCGTGTATAAAAACATTTGTCTGGCGTGGTTATGGTGAAATTGTAAGATGTTAATGTAAACAATTAAGAAAACTCAACGTAATGTCGGCCTATACTCGTCAAAAAACCAAGTCGAAATACATAAATCGTATACTGTTGGAAAGAGCATCTCAAAAGCAATTCACTTATACCCATAAAACCTCGTATGATGAGTGAAGCGGTGCCGGGAACGTACAATAAACATCAAGGCGTCCGAGCGCGTCAACGTAGACGTATTCACGCAAAACAAACGGCCGTGTCCCCAACACAGCCAAACCCAATTTTATGTGTACGAAACTCCTGGTACAGGCTTTTTAACATATGGCGTAGGGACAGGCAACACACCTTTGTCATTACTGGATCACAAAATAAGTAATCACTGAAAGTTCTGAGAGGCAAGTCGACGTGAGAAAGTTCTGTGCAAAATACGTCGGCGCTCTTAACCCTTCTGTACGATATGCACAGTTGCCAGTTTATCAGGGGAAAAAAATCGTAGAGTAGGCCTATTACAAACAAACCTAAAAGTGGCAACACGGAAGAGAAAAATCCAGTAGCGAAATATTTATAGAACAAGACAAATGAGCCTGTCGAAAACAACCACGTCACACACAAACAAGGCAAGAGTACAAAAGAAACTACATAATGAAGGAGCGCACAAAAAAATACATTGCCATATGGCGCAGCGTTTTAGGAGCTGGCATCTGCTGCCATATTCAGGCGATGGGAGTCTGTGAATTGGATTTAAAAAAAAAATGCTAATTATAAACAGTGTGCAGCGAATGGGAGGCAGGAATGCTATGCTTGTGGTTGCACGACGGAGTCGTCGTGATGCACGCTGTGAAGCGATGCGCTGTGTGAATCCAGCCATGGAAACTGCCCTCATACTCTGCACTGTATTTATTGTACGGTCGACTTTATACTGAAGAGAATTATCACGATAAATCTACCGTGCAGCATGAAAATCCTGACATGTTTCCAAATTATGTGTAGTACAAAAAAAAAAAAAAAAAGGACAAATTTCAATACCAATACAAAACCTTCTATAATACGCACGCAGTTTTTTTTTATAAACTTGAATCATGTGTTGTCCCCCCCCCCCCCCATCATGTGTGCGGTTTTATTTCTACGGCACACCTTTCACATGCAATATATTTGTTTCTAAGTTAAGACTGTTGCTTGGTTGAGAATTTGGTATGGGGAAATACATGTTAATGAAATTTGTTGGTATTTTGAAGCCAATTTTGAGGACATGAACTTGAAACAAAAACCTAAGTGTGAGAAATGATACTTTCAAGCTCTGTATCGAGGCAAATATAACAATTGGTTTTTCAGTAATTTTTACTTGATTATTGAGTTTCTCATCTTTCCGGGAAACATGCTATACATTAATGTTAGAAAAGGCTTCGATATTAAAGAAGCACATATTTTTCTGCCCAAAGAAGTCCCGGATGTTATATATCCATATTTAACTGGAATGCCAAAAAACCAAATTTCAATAACATACCAAATTGTCAACCGGGCGACAGGCTTAATGGCTATGGATAGGTCACGCTGAGCATGAATTTCTGAAATATAAAAGTCAGAACATAATTTGAACAAGTTAATATATTTTGACGTAATGTCTTCACGGTTTTTTTTAATTTTTTTATTGATTCAATTGTAGTACGAATTTTTAGTGAATATTTTCCGGGAGAGTAATATGATTTCATACTTCCAAAAGTATTTCATTATTTAGTCCTACCTGTGGGTTCTTTTCCAGACTGCATTTATTTATTACAAATGTTAAGTAAAATTAACGTGTATGTTTACGTATTTCATTATAAACATACACATTGAACGATATTATACTATTAAATCAATATACTTTGATTGGCCAAGAAATTAGTGGTATAAATATGTAAACCATCTGTCTTTTGGGACATGTTGGTATGAGCGTGGCTCGTGCAGGAAATAGGAACGGTTTCTGATTGGCTGTTGGAGTTTGCCGGTCTGTCTGTTCGGCATGATCGTCGTACACGTGACCCAGTCGTCAATCACAAATGACTAATGCCCGGTTACACCATCTTCCCCGATCCGAGATTAAATGATCTTAGTTCCGAACCAGGATCCAGTTCAATCTTGTTTCCAATGTAAAGGTGTTGCACCAACGAAATCACATTATTATCGATCTCCAATTCGTCGATCTAGGTTCCAAAGTGAGAGATCGATATTAAGTATGAGACAAAGTTTGCTATTGGTTCGTAATATGACGTCATGAAAGTAGGCGTGGCTTTCACTATAGATATAACTAAATGTGAGTTATCTAAGTGAAATATTGTACGACTTTATTGAATAATATTCAAGTGCATATAATGTTGTTTTAATTTCCCAAGAAAACAATCGAGCGTAGTTCTATCTGTTGGCGTATTTTCAAACTACATGTGTCGACGATTGCTGCTGATCTCAGATCGAGATTTCGAACCGCCAATTTCGGCGGTTCGAAATGAACCTAACATCGATCTCCAGTCCAGCTGTGAACTCGAATGGTGCAATAGTTTTGTGTGTCGAGCTTAGATCCGATCTCGGATCGAGTGTCGAATCCACGATGATGCAACCGGGCATAAGAGTACTTAACGAACGTAATTTTCAAATCTCATGCAAGCGTCACGTGGGTTATTTCGGAGGGGCGAGCACGTGGGGAGTATTTTCGTATCCCGGGTGCAGTACTCTTCAAGGCTCCGTGTTGCTTAGCGTCAACATTATTGTGGGTCGTATGATATCGATTGTGCCATGCTCGATAGTGTGGCGTGGTTACGAGGGGTCGACGGCCGATATGCGGTCGCTCTGCTCTCTCGCTGCAAAGGCAATGTTAACGCCCTCCTCCTTCACTGACCTATAAACAGAGGCGTCAGAAATATGTATCTGCCCCTCCCCCCCCCTTTTTTTTTCTTTCAACGACGCTACTTGATTTTATGTTTCGGGAATTCGCGCGTTACGAAGCCCATGATTTGTGTATAGGCTGTTCACGGCAAAGTGAGCACTTTTGAAGCCCTACTTA
Organism: Dryococelus australis; assembly: GCA_029891345.1. Lineage (NCBI taxonomy): Eukaryota > Metazoa > Arthropoda > Insecta > Phasmatodea > Phasmatidae > Dryococelus > Dryococelus australis. The sequence goes on from CM057000.1 coordinate 147,169,736, forward strand.
TTTTTTCCTTTCTGCAGTTTTTATCCTCTAAATATTGCTGTGCAAGTAATACACAGTTTAATATACTCCACCGCACTCGGAAGTTGACGACTAAGGCTACAGTGAAATGTAACTATTAACTGCTATTCCAAATGGGAGGGCTTTCAGAAGTGCTTATTTTACCTTGGAGAGCCTATATACATTAGTTGTTTGCAAGTTCACGGGTATCTCGGAAACTATTAGGATCAACTAGTCCGTATGGTTTTGTTTTTATCATATTAGGTGTACACAACGAGGAAAAATCGTTGTAGGAGAAAAGTCAAACCGTACAATGTTAGTAGTGTGTGGGCTTTCATCGCGTGTAGTAAACAAGTCCCACTGTTACAGATATATATTTTGCAGAGGAAAGTCAAACCGTACAATGTTAGTAGTGTGTGGGCTTTCATCGCGTGTAGTAAACAAGTCCCACTGTTACAGATATATTTTGCAGAGGAAAGTCAAACCGTACAATGTTAGTAGTGTGTGGGCTTTCATCGCGTGTAGTAAACAAGTCCCACTGTTACAGATATATTTTGCAGAGGAAAGTCAAACCGTACAATGTTAGTAGTGTGTGGGCTTTCATCGCGTGTAGTAAACAAGTCCCACTGTTACAGATATATTTTGCAGAGGAAAGTCAAACCGTACAATGTTAGTAGTGTGTGGGCTTTCATCGCGTGTAGTAAACAAGTCCCACTGTTACAGATATATTTTGCAGAGGAAAGTCAAACCGTACAATGTTAGTAGTGTGTGGGCTTTCATCGCGTGTAGTAAACAAGTCCCACTGTTACAGATATATTTTGCAGAGGAAAGTCAAACCGTACAATGTTAGTAGTGTGTGGGCTTTCATCGCGTGTAGTAAACAAGTCCCACTGTTACAGATATATTTTGCAGAGGAAAGCGAGACGATGGAAGCATTGTAGTCTATTTACGGTTTCTTCACACTGTTTGAATCAAACTCTTGAAAGAAAAAAAAAAAAAACGCCCCATGTATAACGCGTTTGGTTGTTTTTTCTTTTTATTTGTAGTATATCACAAGCGTTTTAATTTTAAAGTATTTTATTTTTGGCTAAATTTAGCTTTCGCTTATGATTTATGTTGAAATTACAACATTTCATTCATGGGTAATATGCATAAAGACGGAGAGAAAATATGTTTATGTTAATGCCTGGCAAAAAAACGGTTCTTATGGAAAACAATATTACATTGGGTGTCGTTATAAATATGCCTTACGGCCATATTCATAAATTAAGGGGTTTAGGGGGTCGTAGCTTATAGAGTGAATGATTGATGTTAGAGCATACTGTAAATGAGGGGCTTGAATCATGTTATGTGACGCAGGCAATGCAGCACTTTAATATTAACTGTAACAGGGAGCTACTTTAAATTATGTTAAGTTATTATTACATTATAATGTTATGAGCACCTCACGCCTCGTTTTTTGTAATTCTATGTTGGAACCGAGCGTGGCGCAGTGGACTATCATTTGGGAGGACCCGGGTCGATTCCCGGTCCGGCCATCCTGATTTCGGTTTTCCGTGGTTACCCGAAATCACTCCCAGGCGAATGCTGGGCTGGGTCCCTAACAGTCCATGGCCGATTCCTTCTCCAATCCCTCTTCCCTGTGCAACTTGAACCGTCTCTAATGACATCGCTGTCGACGAGACGTTAAGCCCACTTATAGGCTGTTCACGGTAAAGCGAACACTCTTTTTAAAGCCCTCCCAACAGGCCTTAACCACAAATAAATATATCTTATTGCAGCATCAGGCATTAAAAATTTTGAGGATGGTGAAATGTAGACACTGTGTTTATTCGTCACGAAGCACTATTTATATTAAAAAGTAGCAGGAAGATGGAAATAGGATAACAGGAAAAATTTAGAAGGGCCTTAAAACGTGTTAACTGTACCGTGAACAGCCTATACCTACCTACCACCTATGTTGGATTGTCCGTGCCTGAAACATGACGCCGGGAGGCTGTTTGTGGCAGAATGGTTGATTGCGGTCGTACACACACATGTCTGCGTTCTTCTCTGTAATCTGGCCGGTCGTGGATAGATGCCGCACCGCGCCTCGTGTCAGCCTATAGCGGTGCGTTGTTTAGACATAGCTGGCCTCTTTCCCTGGGGGGTGAAGGGGGTTATTAATGCTGGCCCTTGTCGCTCTGCTCGGCGTCCTATTTTTACTCTGCAGGGGTGTGAGGCCGGGTTCAGGGTAGGATCTTAACACTAAAGTACATTTATAACAGTATGCACGAATGCTGGGCCTGGTGGTCGCCTGGTGTAATTTTCTAAGCTTTGTTTGCATGAGGCGGGGGGATATTCTGGGAGTAGAAGTTTAGCAGGGCTCCAGTAACCGCGAATGGAGTATACTTACACGCTGGTTCAGTGCCACGCGCGTACGTGCGATTTGCTCTGGGCGCGCGTCTTGTTGTCGCCCTTATCGATGTGCCTGGAAAGCCCGAAGGAACAAAAAAAATAATCTTCTGCTCATGTCACTTTGAATGCGTGTCAGTCAAGCGCATATGCAGACTTCGTTTATTACTTTCGCGTGGTTCGAAAATCCAGTACCTCAGACACTTTTTTGTTTTTACTTCCCTAATATATGACAACCCGGTAATCTCGGGCTTTGCGAGATGCAGGTGCCACGTCCGTGTTAGAGGCTGCTCAATGTAATATGAACACTTTAGGAATTCAACCTTTAAGAAAAAGCACTGCCCATAACGGCATACATGCTGGAGTGCACACTGGCCGCAGGATATCAGTTAAGTTGCCAGCGAATTAGGTAAAGTAGTCCCGAGTGTTGAGTTTGTGCTGAGAGTGTAGTGTTTGAATCGACGACAAGTGTAGTTGGTGTTTTTCTACTTGATACACATCAAACCAGGCAGGACTACCGTACCAGAGGTACGCGACGGTATTTTAGGTGGTACTTGTCGTGTCAAGAAAAAAATTACCGTTGTTTTCCCCGCAGAACCTCGGAACTCGCTTAAATTTGCAAAAGAAGTTAACACATCCCACAATATTTAGGTGGTATGTCAAATGATCGTAGTAATGCCAGGTTTTACTTGGTGGAAAAAATGTTGAGAACCCCTGCATTCTATTATGAATTGGCATACTGCATTTGTAACATATTTATTGTTTCCAGCAATTCCACTTTTCCAGTTGACTGAGACACATTATGTCGTTTGGCCCGTGGCAGAGTTAATTTGACATATGGCAGAAGAATACAGAATGAGAAGTAAAAGTGCCTAGATCCGCAGCAGAGCTTTCATAAATACTGGATCAACATTTTCAATCACAGATACATAGCTTCAGTGCAACGAATCATTTTAGTTTCAAAAGTTAACGATGTCTCCCACACTTAGAGAACTTTTCTGATTGGACGGTAAGTTCTATTGTGTACAGTGTAGACCACTAAAGCCACTTGATATGCGAAATTAGTGATATAGGACACTGGCTGAAAGGGTCAGGCAAATTAGTCAAGAACAGAAGTTTTTGGAGGGCCGCTGTGGGCAAACGGCTGGAAGTGGAGGGGGGAAGGGGAAGCCGAACCCCCCCTCTCTCTGGTTCACCATCCTTCCTGTTTGACCCCCCCCCCCCCAAAGTACCACCCTTCCACTCTGGGTGGAGTTAAAGGGACAAGGGGCATGTTTTCCATTCCGTGGGATTGGGGGTGTGTTTTTCGCCTTCGAATCGGCCTAGAAGGCGCATTTTTCGACCGGTTTCCTTCAAATTTGGGGGGGGGGGGGTTGCTTTTCCGTTCCCCGTCCTTCCCCTCCTCCCATTTGCAGTTAGGGCCCTTCGTAAGCCTAAGGCCTAAGTCTTAACACTTGAGTCTTAAGTCATAAATTTTAAGTCGTACTTTCACCATAATTGCTACCGCGTGTCGGGATGTGCAAGCGAGCACGTGCCGAAGTTCCCAGACGACATTCCACTATAAATACTGATTGGTAAGGTTACCTGCTTCAACTCTGGTGGCTCAGCCCGAGGTTTCCGCAGGCCCAATCCCTGGTTAGCGGCGAATGGACTATACGCCGCGAGGGTGTGTGTGAGCGAGGCCAGCGCGTAGGTGACGGGCGAGGATGGGGGATGTTTGTTGTCAGGGGTCGACGACCTAGAGACGTAGCACGTGACAGTCCCTTCATCGACCTGCCGAGGGAACTAGGGATGGGCTAAACAGTTACTTTCATATAACGAGTTCCATTGTTCCATTTCCAAGTAAGTGACACGTTCCAGTAACGTGTTATTTTTGCAACAGGTTACTGTGAAATGTCTGTCGCCTGTCCCGTTATTCTGGGATGTAACAATTACGTGGTTCAGTGTTCCAAAGCAAGGCGTTTCAAGAAATAACATCCGCGCTTGCGCACAGTTGCCAGCCGAGAAGTTCCAAAAAATAACTTTTACGCATTCGCAGTAGTCAAGCGTTGGTTTAAGTGAGGCAATCCAAGACGTTCTAAAAATAACTGTATAAACGATGGAACGTGTTACTAGTGTAACACGTTACCAAATTGCAACAGTTTATTATAACTGTTACCTTAAATAACGTCCATCTCTAGAGGAAACATCTCCTGTGACTGCGAGGCGACAACACCTTTCTACAGTCCCACGAGAAACTATGGTGTTTCTCCTTAATTGTTTTAGGCAGTTGAGTTTTATACCGGCATATCAAGGGGGAATATCTGAGGTCATCTTGGATTTTAAAATTGTCTGCCCTACCTTGTTGTTTTAAAACGGCATACTGAAAATTTCGGCATTGTAAAGTGTGAAAAATAACTCCCCTAGCCTAACTATATTATATCTGCACTACGTTGATCTTTTTTTTTTTATTAACTGGCGTGGAAAAAGTAAATTACTTCATGTTTCGCTTCTTCCACTGCAGCTTAAAAAATAATTGTTGCAGGTAGAAGGTAGCAGTATAGAAATGCTGGGGCAGGTATATTTTACATTTCATAACATCAAAAAATCTCAATATATCTTATAAAACAAAAACTACATCGGAAAATTTATTAATTCAAGATGGCGTAAGATATTCTCCCTTAAACGGAGTCATTCCCACCACCTTGGATTAACGAAATTTTCGCCATCACCTTTTCTACAGGTTTTGTAATAAGCGAACGGATCGACGGAATAAAGGACCCTGTTTTGTTTATTCTCTGAAGTTGGTATTGCTTGACAGTTGTGGCTAGTTTTCCTGCTGTAACCGCCAGCAACTTAAAATCACGCAATTCTTCCTAGCTGTTACTAGTTGGAATAATAATGAAGATGGCGAAGCTGTCACAGCTGTGGATAAAGTTCGAGAATATTTTGTTTATGCGGTGTCGCGCGTGAAAAAACCGCGTAAATGTAACACAGTACAAAAGTGATATATCCAAGATGGCGGAGGCTTACCCCCCCCCACCCACTACCCACGTTCACAGAGCGAGGGTCAGGTGGAGATGGAGCAGCGGCGGAATGTAAGTGCGGAGGAAACGGGAGAGGCCCATAGAAAACCCCGCTGGCCAACAGCAACATCCGCCACGTTTGCCACGTGTGGTGATCTAGCTGGGTTGTCCTTGGTAGTCTGACCACTGCACCACCGCGCCTCACACAGTTGGTCGTCGATACGAAGGCGGCAAGTGTCACGTGTTTTAGTGTGATGTGATTTATGTAAGGTGTAGAATTCCTACTGTGGAACTTGCTTACAAGCTAGATTGTAATTGCTTGTAGTGCGGAAGTGAGAATACATTGATGAGAATGTTATTTTTATCTTGGGCCATGCTACTTATCACCGCTAACATTGAATTATAATCTGGGGTTGTTTGATCTTTCCCGGCTCCGCAGATGACAGTAATGATTTTGCAGAAACGTAACACAGATTAGTTATCTCTTAAAGGCAGTTCACGATCAAGTGAGGACTTTTGAAATTAACCTTAGAAAAAAAACTGCTCCTTCCTGCATAATATTTTAACGGGCGCACTGAGTGGCATCCTCTTAGTACAGTTGGCAACGATGGAGGGAAAGCAATTGCATATCTTAACGTCAAATAAAACGTGTTAGGTAACCATTTATGACCAGGCCTACTTAAATTATTTCTTTAGCTTACTGTTTCTTTTCTTTTATTTATTTCTGTAATGATCGGAGTGTAAAAATGAGCAGATTAATATTTACTTTTGTATAGTAATTTTACAGTTTCACTTGACCAACACATGAATAAAACGACGAGGCCAATAACAATGTTATTTGTCACAAGGCGGAAGACTGCACAACGTGCATTTAATGAAATATTAAGCAGAGCTTTCACAAGGGCTCATTTTACCCCGTGAATAGCCTTTACCAAAGATGTGACACTCGGAAACATAAGTTGCAACACATCTCCATAAACTAGAAACAACATGCATAACACTGGGAAGAACAGAATCCAAAAATACCGCTAGCTACTGAAAATTGAACACACACACACGCTCTCTTACGAAAAATGAATTTCAATGAAGAAGTTTGGATTCTGACACCATAAAATGTAAACTGATTTGCGCAAATATTATTTTGAAAGTCACTGCAAGTTTTAAAATTGTATGTACTCAGTATGACCGTAACAATAATTGAAGCCGCTCTCGTTAGTATCTCTTATTAAATTAAAAAATAGTCTTTTAAAAATGTCTTGATTTAATTTTTGCGAGAAACTAACTAAATGGGTTTATCAAACCAACTCAGTCGGGAGGACAAATATCTTGGACAGGTCTCCGTAGGCAAAATTAGTCAGAGCAACTTCAATATTCTGTTATCCAAGATGGCGTATCGTTTGCCAAGTATACTATCAAAAATTTTTTAATTGAAATTCCTGGTGATGTCTTTGCGTTGAAATTCTCGATATAGGCTGCTTAGCTTAAAAAAAGAAAAAAGAAATAATCAAAAATGCAACATCATCTTGCAGACGTCTCGTCGGCTTGTCCCCCTGGTCTTTCACCTTAATGTCTTACTTTAGTGGTGTCTTCTATCACAGGGTCCTGGGCCCTGGGGCCTCGGGCCTGGGGGTGCGCTAATAAAGTTCGTACCTTACCACAATGCAACCTCATCTTGCAGACGTCTCGTCGGCTTGTCCCCCTGGTCTTTCACCTTAATGTCTTACTTTAGTGGTGTCTTCTATCACAGGGTCCTGGGCCCTGGGGCCGCGCTAATAAAGTTCGTACCTTACCACACGCAACGTCGCGGTAGATCTACCTGGAATTTAATTATAAAACCGTGTAGCAGGGGCCGGGGGGGGGGGGGCTTATGAGTATTTGTCACTGGTAGTACATCGTTCACAAGTCACAGTAGAAGGGTAGAAAATTAAAGGAGGATACAAACTATTTATGCAAACTAGCTCACATTTTTGGAACTATGTACTTGACTATTCCCCCCTCCCCCTGGATAAGCCATTACCGCGTAGGTAGCGCGTGCAGATTCCAATCTTCCATAGTATGTGGCTCGTTTTCGCCCCGTCGGGCAGTTTCCATAAAAATGATCGTACTCGGCCAATATTAATAAAGCAAATTAAATTTGCTACCAGGCCGATGGCCCACGAGGTCTCGACCTGCCTGGCGGAAACAAGATGGCTAGACGCCTCTTTAACTACATACTTATCAATGCACTCGAACGTCGAGCCAATCACGGGAGGACTACGTTATTTAACATGCATTACTATGGCAAACAAATAAAATCCTCTATGAAATTCAACACGTATGTAATTACTTCGTGGTAGAAATTCTGAAAGTCTTACGAACGTATTTAAAGGTAAATAAACTTCTTGAGGTTATAACTTCTTGTAATTAGCAATAGAAACACTAAATCAGAAGTACATGCATAAAATATATCGGCCACATATGAACAGCAAATAAATTGTGAAATGTTACATGATTACGAACAGTGGGAAAATAACGTGAAGTAGCTGTGAAAGAAAAATGTAGCTGCCAAGTTCCCGTGTGAAACGTGAACTGCTTTTCTGCCAACACGACTATCATAAACGACGTTGCCAGAACACTGTTTCATACATCGGTACTTTGATATGTTTGTGTATAAGTACTTCCTTGTGGGGCTACGGTGGCTGAGCGGTTAGTCTGCTCGCCTCCCACCAAGGCGAACCGGGTTCGATCCCCCGCCGGGCCACCGGACTTTCGCTAGTGGGAATCGCGCCGGACAAGGCCGTCGGGTTTTCTCGGGGATCTCCCGTTTCCCCCGCTCCTTTATTCCGGCTCTGCTCCATACCCACCTCAGCCACCCTCATCGGCTCTCAAGACCTCGTTAAGAGCTGCCCTCCCTCCCGCCAACATATATAGTATTTAGTTGACAATTGCTGGTAGTGTGCGCGCAACTTTTGAGCGAGTTGTGCGTGCTGTATTAACATCTCGTCTCCTGCCTCCAATGAAAGGTGTCGGAGCTAGGTAGCCTCGGGCGGAAGTGCAGGCACAACTTCCGCCATGGACTTGTGGACTTCCGCAACGCTGAGCTCGGCACGATGAGAGCAGCGCCAATTACAGGCCATCCATCACCCCCTCGCACCGCGACCACAGCACAAACTCTGTCTTCTGCGCATGCGCCAGCCACTCACTCACTTAAAGGCCCTTACACAATTGAAAATTTTAACATTTGACTTTACGTTTGCTTTCCGACATGTTTTTTCTTATGGAGCTTGACACAATGGAACTGTCAAAGGTAAAGTCAAGCACTCTTGACTTTACAATATCGAAAAGTTGAAATTTAAAGTCAGTCAAGCAGCCATTTTGCCGAGAATCTAACAGAGGTTATGTGGAAAGTGCGTTATTTTATTGTAGGGCGATTTTAATCTCGGTATATTAAACTAAGCTCATCTTAAATTAAATAAATGGCAAACAAGTACAGTGTGAATAAGAAATATATAAATTGATTTATTTTAATAAAATAAATAAGTTTTTTGTTTTGAAACAAACTTTTAATGCAAATGTTAAACCTATTTTTTTTAAAGTCACGTAAAATGCTTTTTTGGATAGTATCACAATTATTTACATAACAAGATACACATTTTTACGAAGCTTGAGGAACCGATGTTCAATTGTCAGAACTCTGACTTTACAATAATTGCATTGTGTATTGGAGGTTTCGTCAGAGGAAAGGAATCGTACAGTCATAAGCTAAAGTTTCTGTTGTGTTAGAAGCTTTACCCTACACCAACACAACTTTCAAAGTCAAGCAGAAAAGACCTTTTATACGAATAAAAAACTTTTACAAATTCGAATTTAATCAAATTGAGGGAAGAGATTTGGGCTGCTCTTAACACCGAGGTCTTCAAAGCCGATGAGGACGGTTGAGATGGGTATGGAGCAGCGCCGGAATGAGGGGCGGGGGAAACGTGAGATCCCCGAGAAAACCCGTCGACCAACGGCATCTCTGGCACGATCCTCACGTGCGAAAATCCGGAGTGGCCCGGCCGGGGATTGAACCCGGTTCGTCTTGTTGGATCCTAATTAAGTTGGAAATGAAGGAAGAATGTGTATATTTTATAAAACTGTAAAATGTTTTGCAAACTTTTATTATTTAGACGTTTCAAAATATATTAATAAACGCCTAATTATTACAAAGTAAAGTGCATTCGTATTTTTGATGCCTCAGAATGCACGTTTCGCAAAAAAAAAAAAATATATAAAGATAATTGTAATAACTACTCTGGCTGTATATAATAATATTAAGTAAAAGTGATTACGAATATTTTTAATAATTGATTTTATGCATATAATTTTAGCCACGAAAGTTACCATTTTTTGTAGCTAAAACGATCGTAATTACATAAAATCAGTTGCATGAAAAAAAAATTACCATTAACTTGTCCCGCAATTTGCTTCGCGTGTCTTTAAGGGAAGAAAGTGTCACTAAAATATAATTGAATTCTAAGCCTATCTTTTAAACATAATTGAAATGTCCGTACATTCTCCTTGAGTTGTGACCCGTCCTTGGACCAATACAAAACAATGGAACATCCCTACAGATAGGGACTAGTCCCTACGGTTGGCAACACTGAGCTGGAGAGAACTGCAACGTCCGAACTAAACACCTCTACTCCCCCACCACTTTCTTCTCAGCTAGTGACGTCACAGACTTGAGCCAGCAGTCAGATCCTTATCTGGGCTCGCTGTCTGCAACCTGGATACAGGGCTGTACAATGCGCCTGGTTGTCCCAGCCTCGTATAGTCTGTTACAATGCATCCCCACACTTCTCACAACAAACATTTGAAAAATCACCCCGCATTTCACACGTAGGCTTCTTTTCTTAAATTATTTACATCATGTCATTTACGCTAAAGTATTAATTTTCTGTTAAATAAAACTTATATTAATGTGTCTATATATTGTAATATTTATTTCGTAGAAAATTTGAATTTTAAAATGTGAGAAATTCTTTGTCCTTAACAGCTATTAAGAACTGGTTTTCGCGCAAAATCTTATTAAACAAAAATTTAGTATACGTAAATAATACTTCAGATATTTACATTCTTACTATCTAAACAATATAAATATACGGAATTTTCTAACCTGTGCCAATATGTCAAAAGATACATATCTGTTCGGTTCGGTTCTGTTATGCCGATCCATGGGCCGCTCTTCTGCACAGCTAACTGTGGTGCATTTTTTTGAGAAAAGCCACTAGCTTTAACGTAACTAACATCCTATGCTTTTTTTTTTTGTGTTTGGGATGGGGGATACTACATTACCCATGTTAAATAATCTGCAAGCAAAGTTTTGATTATACGAAGGCTTGAGAATATGCTTCTCACTTAGTATTTAGAAAGTAATAAGAAAACAACGTGTTGCCAGTGATGAATTGGGAAGGGGGGGGGGGTATGAATACCATAACAACATACATTATATAAAAGACTGCAGACCTGCTTGCTTTTTATGCAAAATTTGTTTGACTGGCTTTAGTGGGTATTTTAGTAAGTAAGCTTTCAATAAGCAGTTCTTTATTCAGATAAATTATCAATCCAGGCTTTTAAAAACAAAATAAATAGTAGTGCTTTTGAACATTGTCTGCTTTATGTCCTAAGCTTTCTAGAAAGATATCTTGGTTACACTTTTGTCGCATATATTTGGGTTTAGCCATGTTTGTAGAAGGATGCGTCATTTTAATTAAATAAACCGTAAAATCGAAGTTCCAAATTTATTCCCCATTTACTGAGTTAAATGAATGCAGGTTTAACTTTAACAATTATTTTACTTACCTGTATTATCTATGAAATGCAATTACAACGAAAATGGCAGGAATAAAATGTTCAAATACTATCTTCACAATTATAGATTAATGAATTGAGCTTTTGTTACTAGCACCAATTATGCAGTAAGTATCAGAAATTGTACACTCTCATTTCCCCTCCACACTCCTTCATGGGACCGTGGTGGCTGAGCGGTTAGCCTGCTCACTTCCCACCAAGGCGAACCGGGTTTAATCCCCTGTCGGGTCACTCCCGAATTTTCGTATGTGGGGATCGTGCAGGACGATGCCGCTTGTCGGCAGGTTTTCTCGGGGTTCTCCAGATTTCCCTCCGCCCCTTCCCGGCGCTGCTCCATACTCACTTCAATCACCCTCATCGACTCTCAAGACCTCGCTGCTCTCACTTGCAGGCCCCCGATGAATATTCCCGCCGTTCATTGATATCTTAACACACACTGAGTGAGAAACTGCCTCACCAGACAAACTCCAACACTCGGCATTTCATAGTAAAGTCTCTATTTTCCGGTTCCCCTGATCTCTTGAGATCAACACTCCCACTTCTCAACTCTCTGATCTACTTGTTCACTCCTTACACTAATCTCAACTCGGAAGCGCGAATTGTTGTGAATGCCCTTTACAGCCGAATGGCTGTGTTTGAAGGTCCGTTGAGCTTCATTCAATTATTCTCGGGATGCGAACCTTCCACGACGATCCTGTGAGTTGCGAAATGCCCTTTAGTGGGTGTGTGCTTTGTCCCCCTTCCTCCCCCCCCCCTCTCTCTCTCTCTATCTTTATCTATCTATCGCGTCTGTTCCTCACTCATTCCCGAACGAAAGCAAGGCGGTGAAAATGTGTTTCCTGGAAGGAAATGTGTTTAGCCTGTAGCAAGATGTAACTCGTCCAGTCTATCTGTGGTGCATTGCTTTTCCCTCTTGCCGTAGCATCTTTCTTGTCTTCATGGCGACTCACCACAGAATTGGAGAACCGAGCCAGTATACGGCGTGCCTGTGTTTCGGAGTTATCACAGAAAGGGTAAGTCGTCTTTCCCTTTCTGCGACTAACCGCAAGGTGTGAAACACAACTAAACAACAATCTCCGCAGCAAGGAGTATACCAGAAACGTCTGATTCTCAGCCTGGTGTGTTGAATTTTTACACACCTAGCGACGTGGCGCAGTGGTTACACTCTGGACTTGCATTCGTGAGGTTCTGAGTTCGATCCCCGATCCGGCCAGCCTGATCTCTCTTTTCCATTGTTTTCTGAAGTAACCTCTAGGCGAATGCTTGCTTCGATGATTCCTCACTCACTACAGACCATAGCTGCTTCTCTGAGCAACTTGCTCCATCTATAATGACCTCGCTGTCGACGAGATGTTAAGGTGGATCAGGCCTCGCCATCTCGGGTTTACAGTGTTTTTGCCGTAAGTTCCATTTTAGAATGATCAACGAAATATTTCGCACGACTTGACATAACAGTTTCTAACATTTTATCACACTATTGCAACTCTTCCGCATTTATTAATTTTTTGATTAGTAATTGCCGGTAATAATTAAGAAACTTTTACTTGCGGGCGTTTACGGAAATGATCCTGGCAACAGTGATCTAGCAATACAAGTTTTAGAAGCCGCATGCCTTGTCGATTCCCCAAAATAAAATATAAAATCTTTGTTTCAAGGTATGGCGAAAATTTCGTAAGTCCGAGATGGCGAGGACCGATCCATCTCAAGCCACACCCACCTACCTTGAAATGTTACACCTTCGAAGCGGCAAGCTTATTTAGTGTAGTTTCTCTCCTGCTTGTTCCGTCCCTTCCCCTTACCAGACAAGTTCTGCGGTGGAGTACGTCGATCCTTTATTACTGCTGGCAAAGAGGAATGCAAATGTGTTATCTTCACCGAAGCTAATTCAGAAGTTATTCACTCTCTACCAGTGTGTTGGTAAGTTGACATTCTCTGCCATAATGCTCGTTATTTAGATGCTGATTTTGTGCGATCTGTTCCACGTTGTTTTGAGTGTTCTATTGAAGCCCGCGATTCAATGTGATGTAAAAGTAAGTGGCCACGTGATGCAAAAAGGGACATTAGTTCGTAGGGACGTGCACTTCGGAATGTTCATTTAAGGCAGATGCTCACCCACCATCTTGGATTTATAGAGTTTTTGCAATGCTCTGGAAGTACAGTTTTCTACAATGTTTTCTTTTTTTGAACGACAGAGCACAGAGCATTGCTTAGTGTATTGTCTGAGGTCAGTATTTCTTAATTGCTGTCGATATCGTCGCCTTTGTAATCGTTCGCCAGAAATAATCTCGCGTTTCGACTAGATAGTTACCAGCTAAAAAATAATAAATGTAGCGAAGCTGTGGGAGTCCGATAAAGTTTGGGAAGCTGTTATTTAGGTTATGTGGTACGGGAAATTTCAATACACCTTCTGAAATAGAAGCTTTGATGATAAATCCAAGATGGCGGGTGGGAATCCGCCTTAAGGGTCCTATTTAGTGAAATGTTTTCTGTGAAATCGTAGTTTGCGCTTAAACTCGTTTCTCGGTAAACAAATGTTCTGGGAATACGAAGTTTTGCCAGAAAGGATAGAAAAATACTATTGTCTATGTTGCTATCATTTTAATTTTATCATATTAAGTGTATTAATGGAGAATAAAATTGTGAAAGTGGTCACATATAGCATTTTTTTAAATTTCTTTAAGCGGTAAGGGAAAAGTACGATTATACGCAGGTAGTTTGATCAGTATACTTTCATCGCGTGTAATTAAGTTCCACTGGTACAGGTATAATTTGCACAGTACAGTGTTAGGACGGAAACACTGCACGCCTTGCGCGTAGGAGCGATGAGGCGCTAGGAGTGCGTGTTAGTGTCGCCCGTATCGCTCCCTCGCTTCTTGACATTGGACGCGCAGCTACACAGTCCCTTTAAATTGTAGAACTGCTAATTTTACTGTGATGAAATACACGGAGAGTGTTATTGGACAGCTAGCGGGTCAATTATAACGTGAGCGCCGCCAGCTGTAAGTAGCGTGCAGCCAGATACGACATGGAAGAGACCTTGTGCACCCCTGGACCCAGGCTCAACCCTCGCCAGTACAGGACTTGCGGGCTGTAGTCTTGCAGCTGTTCCCCCTATTGCAGTTGAGTAAAGGCGCGGGCTGCCAGGAAGGACCATTGTTTGCGCGCGGATACAGAGTATAGCCCATTCTCCGTAACTTTGCTGAATCTCTGCTCAAGTTCTGCTTCCCTGCCATTCCTCCGCCATGATGCATGAAGCAGCATATTTACCCGATTTTAGATACATGTCGTTTTCCAATAGGTTTGTCGAAATTTTTGGCTCGACAAGACGTAAATAATTCCAACATCTTTTTACGTTGTTAGACATTCACTGCCTTCGTTATTCTCGGATCCATGGTGGAAGAAAAGAAATAAATGTTTTCTTATCTTGAATCAGTATTACGAGAATAACGAACGCAGTGTATTTATAACTATGTAAGAACGTGTTCAAAATTGCCATTTACGTCTTGCCGAGCCAAAAATTTCGAAAAATCCTCTGTAAAAAAGTGGCGACACAAATGATATAAATATACGGTTTTCGTGCACCATTCCCCTTGAGGGTGGGATGGCCCCCGCGTCCAAGGTCAGGGAGCGAGGGAGCGATACGGGCGACACTAACACGCACGCCTAGTGCCTCATCGCTCCTATGCGCAAAGCGTGCAGTGTTTCCATCGTGAAGCTGTACTATCCTGTTCAGATCTGTAACAGTGAGGTTTTATTACACGTGATGAAAGATCACAGATTAAGCTACGCCCCTATATTTGTACTTTTCTCTTGCCGCTTAAGGAAACTGCATAGGCAGGCTTTAAAAAATGCGAGTTTGACCATTTTTACGAATGGTTTTCTCCAAGAATATTTGATATGGCAAAAGTATAACAATAGAGGCATAGATAATTTTTTTTTCTTATCTTTTCTGATTAAAAGTCGTATTAGCAGAACGCGTATTCGCACAAACAACAATTTCACAAAAAAAAACGTGGTGTCCATCCCACTCTTAACCAAGCTTACAAAATAACACCAAAGGGACAAAACACAGCATCCTTGCACACCAAGTTTATACTTTGCATGAACTATAGCTTCCTAGACATGGCTAACGCACCTTTATGCTCTCTATTTTTGTTCATATTAATTATAAATGAAATATATGTTTTATCGGTAAAATATAAGTGAGAGTTCAATTTAATCAAAATAATATATGTTTATGTTAACAGAAGTATAAAACGCTTGTGGCAACAACCAAACACGTCATACATGGGGTGATTTTTTTCAAAGGTATGATTGAAGTGTGAAAGATGTCGCGAGAGCCCATACGCACGGAGTATCGTGTAAACTATTATATGCTAGATCCAAAACCACTGTCTTGCTGGATATCAATATGAAGTGCATAGCGTGATGCGAACCGGGACAATGACAGTTGGTGAGGTCGGGATCTAACATCATCCTCCTTGTGAAATATAAAGGACACGTTCAAATAGATATATATTAGCAATATCAGGAATTAGGTAAATAAACCGGTATAAGACGATAAAAATGTCTAAAATAAAAATACGGATGTGTACATGTACTGTTCTTCACGGTTTGTTTGTAAGCTCTGTTTTATTATTTATAAATAAATGCAACCCTCCCCCTCTCCCAGCAAACAAATATCTGTCTTCGCCATTGGCAAGTAGATATTGAATTTTGAATCGCACCACGTTGTACGTGCAGGGAACTACGTGCAGGGAACTACGCCGGTGTAGGCGCACGCATGCAGCACGTAAACCTACGTGACGACGTCGCATTTCTTTCTAAAGCGTTCTGTTGATCCCGTACAAGAGCAAGCTCGAGAATACAGAACAGCAGTCATAGTGCAGTAACTAGTGTAGGCTGTTCACGGTAAAGTGAGCACTTTCTAAGGCCCTTGTAAACTTCCCCTTTCATCCAATCTCCATCTTCCTGCTGCTTTTTAATGTAAACATTGCATGTTATTAATAAACACAGTGAATGAATTTCGCCACCCTCAAAATGTTATGCCTGAGGCTGCAATAATAAAATTTATTAGTGGTTAATGCATGTTGGGAGGGCCTTAAAAAGTGCTCACTTTATCGTGAACAGCCTATATCGTACAAGAGTCTATACAGTATTACAACCGAAGGTATCAAAAAAGGTGAAATCTCTTTTACAACTAGAATGTGTGATAACATAACTATTAAAAACATGTCAAAAATATTGCATTATTAAAATAAACAAGGATAAACATTACTTTTCTAAATGAATTAATAACAAATATAAAAAATATGTGACATAAACATGATACGATAAACAGCTCGCAAAAGTCTGCTGTTTAAGATCTAATATTTCTTGAAAATCTAACTTTCCTGCAAAGAATATAACATATCAACAAAAAAATTTAGCTGCTTCCACAGATATATCTTAAGTTTTTGTGTAAGTCAGTAGTATAATTAGGGCAAGTTGGGCATCATGTATTTTAAATGAGGGCTGTGTGGCTGGCAATCTTCGGCTCGACTCAAGGAGTACTCAGGATGGGATACTCAATGTTTTTAGTTTGGCAACTAAAATTTTTCGCCACTAGGTAAGCGCTAGTGTTGCGTTGTGCACCAGATATTTTTCTATTTTCTACGTTAAAAAACAAAATAATTGCAATAATAGAAAACCAAATATAAAATAACTACTTATATGAGTGAAATATATATATATCCTATTATTCACTTAGCTTAAAATCTAATTAATAGTAACCTCTTTGGAACACTAGCGCTTACCTAACGGCGGGAATTTTCTCTCGTAAGAAAAGTAGTTTTGACCTTTCCTAGTGTAGTTGTAGGCTGTTCACGGTAAAGTGATCAATTTGTGAAGATGTTTCATCAGACATAATAACCAACAAAACATTTCATTGTGGCCTCGGACTTTTGGTTTTGGGTATGGTGGATTTATACACCGTGTTTATTGCTCACATGCCAGGGTTTACATTAACAAGTGATGGAAAGATATCAGTTGGTTGGAAGAAAAAAAGTAATTAGGGCTTCAAAAGTGCTCACTTAGTCTGGCGAGGCGGTTGCGGCTGACGCTGTTGCCAAATTGGTCATCTCCTCACCAGATCTGGCGACTCCAGACGATAATCACCGGTGGGTAGATTTCATATCTGCGACAAGTGGAAAAGTTAACGATTTCAGTAAAAATCTGGTGTCTGGTCTTGTAATTTCAAGGAAGATTTTTTTTGACATTATCTGATTATCGAAGGTTTATTTCACGATTGGGAACTGCGTCTCGAAAAATGGGGTTTGGCTGTGTTGGTGACACGGCCGTTTGTTTTGCGTGAATACGTCTACGTTGACGCGCTCGGACGCCTTGATGTTTATTTTACGTTCCCGGCACCGCTTCACTCAATCATATGGGGTTTTATGGGTATCACTGGATTGTTTTTGAGATGCTCTTTCCAACCGTAAACGATTTCTGTATTTCGACTTGGCTTTTTTACGAGTATAGGCAGACCTTGTGTTAAGTTTTCTTAATTTTTTACATTAAACTCGTACAATTTCACCATAACCACACCATATAAATGTTTCTATACACGCAGTCGATTGGTCTTGACGAGAGCTGTCGATTGAAACTCAAACGAGCGTCGTAGCTTCTCCTAGTCAAAAGTTATACTACGTGGAAGTTATGAGACGCGACTAAACGAACTCAACTCCCCCCCCCCCCCCCCCCCATTTTTTTCAAAGTGAGATGGTTCGCAGTCCATACTCAAAGTAGCATATTCTTTGATCCTCTGGCAGTCGAGTAGACTATAGATTCGGAGCTGCAATGCCAAACTGTATCCCCCCGATTTAGTTATTATCGTATTTTCTGGATTGCCTCGCACTATGGTTGCTAATTTAAAGAAGTATTGACGTCAAAACTTGTAATCGAGCCGCAGGCTAAGCGCGGCCCTAATAGGGCCGGCGTTATGTGGATGCATTCGATGACGGAGTGTCTTAGTGATGAATGCTTGGAGAGCTGCGCTGCGCGTCAAATAGGACAGTCAGTCTTCTTTATGCGAAGAGTGTCTTCCACGTCATTCGTCGACAAGGTGAAGGTTGACGCGGACGTGACGTAGTGCGTGTAACACGGAGTATAGGCTGTTCACGGTAAAGTGAGCACTTTAGAAAACTGTGCACGCTGTATGGTCTTCCGCCTTATGTCAAATTAACATTGCCATGGGCCTCACCACTTTATTCATGCGTCGGTCAAGTGAAACTGTGGAATTATCAGAAAAGTAAATATTGCACGAATCTGCTCATTCCCACACTTAGATGCATTAAAAAAATACAGAAAGCGAGAGAAATGATTTAAATAATCACATATGATTACCTAACAAATTTTGTTCGACGTTAATATATGGAACTCCCCTACATTACCAACCTTAGTTGGTGCATGTCACTCACTGCGTCCATTAAAATATATGCAGATGGGGACAGTGAAATTTTTCTAAGGTTGATTTCAAAAGTGCTCATTTTATTGTGAACAGCTTTAAACAAACTTGCATATCTAGATACTCGCTCTTGCACCCTATAGTCGTCTCAAAGCTTGGTTCACAATTAAAAGCATAACACTAACCACTGAAAATGGGTTGGTGTGAACAACTACCACCTGTTATGTTTATGAATCTGTTGAATCACAACTGCGCATAACAGGCGGCGTGCTAGAGTGTTCCCGCCACAGTGCACTAAGGAAATGGCTGTTTTTCATTTATTGTGCAGGTGCATGGGACAAACAGCCAATCACAGCAAAGTATAACATTTCAAACGTTTATTAGAAACGGAATAACAAGCTATGCTGCATAAATGAAGAAATGTCGCAATATAAAAATTCAGAGAAAATAACAAGCGACAGATTACTAGCAAAAAATTTTTTAAAGGTTCACATATTTGCGGTCGCAACAAAAAAAAAAAAAACACACGCACAGTAAATTTTCAACGCAATATCACAAGCCATTATTTGCAGACACGGCTAACTAGCTTCACACTCGTCGCAAAATTACATTGGCTAAAAATAATACACAAATATTGAATTGTGAATTAATTTTGCACAAGAATTCTGGTCGTGTAAATGTTCTACCCGTATGCGCTATGCTCTGTGGGGACACTTTTTTGAAACTGCATTTATACTTAAAGGCTATTCACGATAACTTGAGCACTTTTGAAATCAACCTTGGGAAAAAGTCACTGTTTCCACTTGCATATGTTTTAACGGGTGCACTGCGCGACATGCGCCCAGTAAAGTTGGCAATGATGGATATAAAGTAGTTCCATATATTAACGTCGAATAAGAAATGTTGGACAACCATTTGTAATCACTTAAATTATTTCTTTCGCTTTCTGTTTTTCTGTATGCAGCGAAGTGAAAAAATGAGCAGATTTGTAAAATATTTACTTTTCTAATAATTCCACGCATGAACAAAGTGATAAGGGTCATGGCAATGCTAATTTTACGTAAGGCAGTAGAATACACAACGGGCATACAAGTAGATCTTAAGCAGAACTTTCAAAAGTGCTCATTTTACCGTGAACAGCCTATAGTGCGCTTTGAAAGCTACATAATAAAATAATACATCATCAGTAGGGGAGATAGTGATAAAATCTCAGCCATACGCGGTGCAGTGGGGCGGAAGTGGTTGGAAATTGTAAGGAGGGTAGGGGCGGGAAATTGGCCGGGCACGACCAACGCATCCAGAGGGACTTGCATCCATGGAAGCTCCAATGACCCCGAAGTATAGTTGATATAGGCTATTCACGGTAACGTGAGCACTTTTTAAGGCCCAGCTAAATTTTTTCCTTCCAAATAATTTCTTACCTTTCTGCCACTTTTTTAATGTAAACATTGCAATATGACTAATAAACACGCTGTATAATTTTCACCACTCTCGAAGGTTAACGTCTGAGACTGCAATAAAATATGTTTATTAGGGGTCGATTTCTTTTGGGAGGACTTTATGTGCTAACTTTACCCCTTGGACAGCCCATAGCTAGCGTCACGTCGCAACTCCAGTGATTTCTTTACAGTCCGGGGGGGGGGGGGGGGGCTGGGGCAATACAAGCCTTGTTGTAGTTGTGTGCAGCACGCGTATATTTCGAGATACAGCGATTTGAAAATGTCGCCTTAGCTACGTCGGAGCGTCGTGGAATGCGCGTTTATAATGTCCGCGACGTCGTGAAAGAGTTGAGCAGGTGTCGTTTGAAGTGTGTGTTGTCGTAGGTCAGCAAGCACATGGATAGTTTCGTAGACACGCGAAACTATCAAACATGCGTCCAAACACTTGGCAAGCGCCGGATCTCACCTCACCTGCCCATCAACCAATTCAACTCGGCATTCCGTACTATCCAGGTCCCCATTTGTCACGTGAAGATGGACAAGTGTCTGGTTGGGTGGAAGACTGTCGACGAGCTCGGAAAACATGAAGACACTGGCTTCGAAACTACACCATGACGACGACGCAGGGACAAGGCCGGAGATTTCCAAGATTTAGCTTTCAGGAAGCTTAAAACCCATCACATGGGGCAATCTCATGATGGTATTCAAATTTCTGGCATGCCACGAATAAAAACTAAGTGTTTTTGTTTAACTAATTTTTCACATCGGGTGTGAGTGCACAGAGAAAATTGTTCCAATTATTGAGCTCCTTTTGGCGCCTTGCCGTACACACAGTTATAATGTCAAGTGTTATGATATGTCAAATAACGTTCCAGAATAGCCTCTCTGTCCTCCCCTCCGGTAAGTCATTTCAGTTTTCTATGCATACGATTATGTTATTGTGTGTGTAGTTTGTAACTGGTGTTTGCATGGTGTGCATTTACACACACACACACACACACACACACACACACACACACACACACACACACACACACAAAACCGACCATTTATGAGCCAAACCAAGCGTCCCGAATTCGGGTCTGAAAAATATGGTCACCTTAATTTATGCAGTTAGGAGCAGTAACATTTTTCAGTGGTCGATTTCAAAAGCGCTCAATGAGCCGTGCCGCCTCGGGCTTCACTTCAGACACGTTCAGCTCGAAACACGGTTACACTAGCTCCGACCTCGTCCGGGTCATCACTTGTTCTTCAAAGTAAACTATAGGATCGTCCAGATGTCTTGCCCCCACCTGCTCAACCCGAAGTATTCCTGGACATTGTGTATGACATTTCATTCTGTACTTCAGTAACCGAGCGAAGTGGCGCAATGGTGCACTCTCATTCGGGAGGACCCGGGTTCGATTCCCGGTCCGGCCATCCCGATTTCGTATTTCCATGGTGGGATGTACGAAGGTCATGGCCGATTCCTTCCCAAATCCCTCTTCCCTGTGCAATTTGCACCGTCTCTAATGACCTCGCTGTCGACGAGACGTTATAGGCTGTTCACGATAAAGTGAGCACTTTGTAAGGCCCTCGCACCAGGCATTAACCGCTAATAAATATACATTATGGCATTAAATTTCGATGGTAGTGAAATGTAAATGTTTATTGGTCATAATGCAATGTTTACATTAAAACGCAGCAGGAAGATGGAAATTGGATGAAAAGAAAAATTTATAAGGGCCTTAAAAAGTGGCCACTTTATCGTGAACAGCCTATACTTCAGTACAACATTCGACAGAGGTATGCTTCGTAAAATATCACACAGGTCATGGTGCCGCATCATTCTGTGCCACAAAACTAATGGCGCCCGTACCGACCTTCTGGAATAATAAACATACATCCTGTTACAGCAAATCAATCAAATCTGTCTGATTATTGGAACACCTTATGGTGGATTATATTGCGTTAATACTGGTTATGTATTGGTGGCGAGTCGTTGGTTGGGAGGGGTAGGGGGGAGGGACGATAACTTGTGGAAGCACTCTGCATAAGAACGATTTTTCTCCTGCGTTGCAAGCATTTTACAATGTATTCACATAAAGTATATCATTTTTAAGTTACACTTGTGCATATGCAGGATGATTCGCAATTAGACCGACAAACTTCGGGAGGTGATACTTCATGAAGAAGTAAAAGGAAAACATACGTTACACTATATACCTAAACCGAATGTTAAGGGAGGTATGGACCCTTAAAAAACGAGGTTTTAAGCCGTATGTGTGCAAAAATATCGCTAACGAAGTAAAATACAACGTCAGCTCTCTAAACATAATTGTATGTTATCGGGACCCTTAACGTAAGAGCCGATATTTTGCACAAATACGTTTTTTTTTTTTTTTTTTTTTTTTCCAGCTCATACTTCCCATAATATTAGGTTTTGGTATAAAGTGCCACAAATGTTAAAAAATTAAATTACTAATTCGTATGAACAAACGGGGAGAAACTAAGTGTATTGGTAATGTCTAGTAAGGCATAGTTCTTACGGAAAATAATATTACACTAAATGCGCATGAATCTGGTACGTTGTCCCGTTTGTTATAGTTTAATATACGTAGTTAAGTTTTATCTGCATGAGGCGGAGGCATATCCCGAAAGTAAAACTTCAGCAGGGCTTCAGAAAAGTGGTATATAACTGTGAGTAGCCTACACAGTTGTATGTCAGGGAGAGTGTTTTCGAGGGGGATAACTTCCCCCGCAGCCCTCTCAGGTATCCGTCACAGTTGCAGCAACTCCAGTGTGAGAGTACGGCGAGCGGGGCCTGTGGACCCCGGGGGGGGGGGGGTGCCAGGAGCGAGGGTGGATGCTGCAGCGTGTAGCCCGGGACTCTCAGGCAGATCAATAGGAGTCCACGTGGACCCGGGTACCACGCCCCCGCGCTACATCACCCTTCTGCCGGCACAAAACCCGCGCCTCTAGGTCACGTGTCTGACCCGGCCAGGGGTTGCCTCGTGCGCGGTCAACGGCCTCTCCGGCTCCAGACCATGGAGACCGCGGTGACGCAGCAGAACGTTCACCTCCCGCCGAGGGCGAAACCCGGGTTCCATTCCCGGCGTGGGTCACTCCTCGTTTTCGCTGGTCGGCGGGTTCTTCCAGTTTCCTCCGCTCGTGCATTCCTGCTTCGCTCCATGAAACAACCTGGCCTCGAACCTTATCGGCTCTCGAGGCCTTGTTGTTTAGAGCCGCTCAAATCTCTCCACTTTACTCCGCTCATCGAGAGCCGATCTACATCGTGGTGCAAGTTCCTATGGCACTAAGTATACTGTCACATGCAGGTCAGAACATCTTCACCCCGCTAATGCCCGGCTGCACCAACACCTTCTCCGGTCCGAGATCGAATGATCCTAGTTCCGAACCAGGATCCAGTTTGATCTTTGTTCCAATGTAAAAGTGTTGCACCGACGAAATTTCATGATTCTGGATCTCCGATTCGACGATCTTGGAGAGATCGATATTGTGTGAGACAAATTTTGCTATTGGTTCGTAATATATGACGTCATGGAACTAGGCGTATTTTTCACTATAGAGAGAACTAGATGTGCGATATTTTATGTGTTTTAAGTGAATTATTGTTGTACGAAATTTACAGAATAATCTTTAAGAACGTATAATGTTGTTTTAATTTCCCAAGAAAACAATCGAACGTAGTTCTATCTGTTGGCGTATTTTCAAATTGCATTTGTCGACAATGGCTGCTGATCTCGGATCGAGAACTTAATCTCGATCTCCAGTCCATCTCTGAACTCGAATGGTTCAACAGTTTTCAGTGTCGATCTTAGATACGATCTCAGATCGAGTTTCGAACCACGATTATAAAGTATCCATAATTTCACCTGACCGACGCATGACTGAAGTAATGAGGCCCATGGCAATGTTAATTTTACATAAGACTGAAGAACACACAACACATATATATACAAGTAGATCTTGAAGAGTTATTGGAGCTGCGCCGTCCAAGGTCAAGAAGTGAGGAAGCTATACGGGTGACACTAACACGCACGCCTAATGTCTCTTTGCTCCTACGAGCAAGGCGTGCAGTGTTTCCGTCCTGACGCTGTACTGTGCAAATTAGACCTGTAACACTGGGCTATTATTACACGCGATTAAATACCACAGATTAAACTACGTCTGTATCTTTGTACTTTTCTCTTGCCGTTTAAGGAAACTGCAAAATAATAGGGATATAGATAATTGGTTCTTTTTTTTCTTTTTTGATAGTCTTATTTGCAGAACAATTTACCGAAATACGCGTATTCCCGCAAACAACTATTTCACAAAAAAAAAAAAAAAACGTGTAGGTCCATATAACTCATAAGCACGGTTTTCAAAAGTGCTCACTTGGCGGTGAACAGCCTGTACGTTGCTGCGGTGGTAAGTCGTACCGACTTGCAAACACGAAGAAAGCTCGAGCCACTTTCGCTGTCGCACTGGCGCGACCTTGGGCCGCGGAGCACCGTTATTAAGGCCCCCGCCTACCCGGCGCGCGCTTCAACTGCGCTCCGATATGTGCGTTTCATATACACGTTTCTCTACGAGACTGGTTGCACTATCGTGCTTCGAAACTCGATCCGAGATCGGATCTAAGATCGACGCAGAAGACTGTTGCGTCATTCGAGTTCAGAACTGGACTGGAGATCGAGATGGAGTTCTTTTTGAACCTCCGGAATTGGCGGTTCCGAAACTCGATCCGAGATCAGCAGCCATCGCTGGCAAATTTTGTTTGAAAATACGCGAACAGATATAACTAAATTCGATTGTTTTCTTGGGAAATTAAAACAACATTATACGCACTTGAATATTATTCAGTGAAATTCGGGCAGTAATAATTCACTTAAATATGATAAAAGATCGCACATAAATGTTTCCGTTCACACATTTTCAATCTTCCTGCTGCTTTTTAATTTAAACATTGCAATGTAACCAATAAACACAGTCTATTCATTTCACCACCCTCCAAATTTAATGCCTGAGGCTACAATGATATATTTATTAGTAGTTAATGCCTGTTAGGAGGGCCTTAAAAAAATGTTCACTTTAACGTGAACACCTATACTTCCATGACGTCATGTGTTACGAACTAATAGCAACATTTGTCGCATACTTAAACTCGATCTCTCACTTTGGAACCAAGATCGACGAATCTGAGATCCAGTATCATGAAATTTCGTTGGTGCAACTCTTTTTCATTGGAACCAAGATCAAACTGGATCTTGGCTCGGAACTAGGACCATTCGATCCCGGATCGGGGAAGATGTTTGTTCAACCGGGCATTAGACGTGTGTCTAATGTGCTTATCTACGAGAACACACACATCAGACAGGGGCAGAGTGCTTTTAACGCGCTACGCACATTAGAAACACACTCTCAGAATCCCTCAACATAGCTGGAAACTGTTTGTTCAAAGTGCTGTATCTCAAAATATACGCCTCAGGTACACGCAACTACTCGAGGGTTCTGTATAGAACCTTCCTACAGACGATCCACCAATAAAACAGTAGGATCACCGCTGGAAGTCCCATAGGTATAGGCTGTTCACGGTAAAATGAGCCCTTTCGAAAGCCCTGCTGAAGATCTGCTTGTATACACGTTGTGTATTCTTCCACCTTATGTAAAATTAACATTGCCAAGGGCCGCGTCACTTTATTCATGCGTCAGTCAAACGAAACTATGAATCTATCAAGAAGTAAATACTTTACAAATCTGCTCATTTTTACCGTCCGATGCATTAAAAAACAGAAAAAAAAAGAAATGCTTTTCAGCTGTCACAAATGGTTACCTAACGCTTTTTATTCGACGTTAAGATATGGAACTACTTTCCAATCCATCGTTACCAACTTTAGTGGGAGAATGTCGCTCAGTGCGCCCATTATGCATGCAGGGGTAGTACGGTTAATTTATAAAGTGCTCACTTTATCGTGAACAACCTTTACACGAAGTGCGACGAGAACACTGCATGCCAGTTGAGAGCCTTACGCTTAGTGGCGATGGCGTACTTGATTCACGTGGCAGTGTCGCCCTTATACCTCCCGCGCTTCTCGGTCTCAAATGCGGAAAATAGCGCCGAGTTGACGAGAGCCTTAGCCCCTATCACCATCTTTCTATAGGCTGCCCACGGTAAAGCGAACTTTTTTGAGCGCCCTGATTATAATCTATTTGTATGCACATTGCGTATTCTTCCGCCATATCTAAAATTAACAATGTTATGGACCTCATCACTTTATCCGTATGCCAGTCTAAGGATATTGCGAAATTATTATAAAAGTAAAAATTTTCATATTTACGAACTTTCAATCTTATGTGCTTTTAAAAACGGACAGAAAATAAATACAGTATTGACAAATGGTTGCCGGACGCTTTTAATTCATTTTTAAGACACGGAACTACTTTTAACATTTTACTTGCAGTGCAACGTCAAGACATGGAACTATTTTACTTGATTTTGAGCGAGAATTGTCAGCGTGTACTGTAGTATACATCCAGTTAACGGGTCGTGGTATTTATCAAAGGTTAACTTCGAACAGGTCCACCAAGAGAAATTCCGGGCCCCTGAGCAATGCATGCTATGAGCCCCCCTACCCCCTCCCACCCAAAAATCGACCATTTACAGCATAAATAGTCGTCACACATGCTAAAAAGTTAACAAGTTTTGAGTGTCGAAATTAGATTTTTACATAATACTTAGTTTTATAAATAAACCTTTACGAGTCGGGCGCCTGAGCATTGCACCCCTTTGCCCCCCCCCTCCAGGGCCCACGGTGGCTGAGTGGTTAGCTTGCTCGCCTCCCACCAAGGTGATCCGGGTTCAGTCCCCTGCCGGGTTAATCCGGATTTTCGCAAGTGGGAATCGTGCCGGACGATGCCGTTAGTCGGGCGGTTTTCTCGGGGATCTCCCGTTTCCCCCGCCCTTTCATCCCGGCGCTGCTCCATACTCGCCTCAAACACCCTTATCGGCTCTCAAGACCTCTATGTTATGAACCGTCCAAATCTTTTCATTCACTAAGCCTTGCCCACTTTTTTTTTCGCGGGCCTGGTTTCGAAAGTGCTCACTTTATCTTGAGAGGCCCATACCGGTATGTTACGTTATGTTGAAGTGCTCCGTCGGCTAGTGTATGAACACGAAATTCGATGGAATGACGAGAGCAGATTCATATATTGCGCGGCAGCAACAGCTGGCCTGCAGGCAAGTTCCCTTGTCGGGACAGGTAATGAATAGAGTAGGTGCTGGGCGCCACAGCCTCTTGGGGAAACTGAACTGGCTGGCTTCAACCGGTTCTGCAGCGTCCTTTCACACAAAACAATTTACTGTTCTCGTTAGCAGCTCCCTCGAGGCTTGTCTAGTCGCGTACCACGACGCAGCCTCTCGGAGCGGGCTCATTACCAACATCACACATCGCCAAGTTTCGGTTAGTTGAGAAGCGTGTTTTTGACTGCGTGTATAGCCGAGTGTGAACAACTTGGCGTCTCGTTATTGCACCGCCAATGTCGGCTGTTGAATGACGTCGCAGCTGTGAAAATCGTAAGATGCGAAGTTCTACTTCCAGGATATTCATCCGCCTCGTGCAAGCAACGCTTAACTGAGTCTAGAAAATTAAAAGCTACGGGACAGCGCGCCGCATTCGTGACACTTAATTTAACAATATTTTGCATAAGAACTACTTCTTACTAGCTATTACCACCACACCTATATGCTCGTTGTGTTTATTCCTGTTAACTATAAATGAAATATTAGACCCATAAATTATATATATATATAACTTACCAAGTTCAATTTATAAAATACAAAGTACTTTTGTGTTACCACAAGTATAAAACGCTTGTGATAACATTGCATACAGGAGACAGCCAAGCATGTCATACATGGTGTGATTTTTCGATGGTTTTATTCTAAAAGTGTGAAGTAGTCTCGAATAAGACAATACAAACTGCTATAAGCTGTTCACGGTAAAATAAGCACTTTTGAAATCCCTGCTTAAGATCTACTTATATGCACGTCGTGTAGTATTTCGCCTTATATAAAATTAACATTGTTATGGGCAGCATCAATTTATTCGTGCGTTGATCAAGTGAGACTTTAAAATTATTATAAAGCAAATATTTTACAAATATGCTCATTTTTTACTTTCCGATACATTAAAAAAAAACAGCGAAATAAATAATTTATGTTGTCCATCGTTACCAACTTTACTGGATGCATGTCACTGAGTGGTCCCATTAAAATTAATGCACGTAGGAGCAGTGACTTTTTTCTAAGTTTGATTTCAAAAGTGCTTACTTTTCCGTGAACAGCCTTTACATATACTACCAAAATAGTCAGAAAAGTATGATCTGCGTTATATATGAAAAAAATAATGCCTATGTGAGGGCGATTCCAAAAGTAATGCTAAACAGGTCTCGTGGGCAATCTTTATTCCATAGACAGAAGTTACTGGTACATAATACTTTTGAACAGTCACCAAACATTGGTACCAACGGTAAGCCAAGACATCGGTGCCAGCATATTCGACAGAATAATATTTCTCATGAAGGAGACGAGGACTAATGAGATGAAGGGGCCGACGTAAAGGGCATATTGCACTGAGATGTTGTACAGCCCAAGCCTGCATCTTTGTCCAGCTCCGCGGGGAGGACAGAAGCTCTATGCTGGCTGTTGTTGATGGACGGGGTGATTCATCTGGAACACAGGTAGCCGCCGCCTGAGGCTTTATGGAGCCCTTTAGAAACACTTCCCGACTCGCGGCCGGAATGTGTGATGAGTGTGGAGAGGCTGTGGGCGGCAGGACCACATCAATCAGCGGCTCAGGTGCGGCGTCTCTCATACTTGTGCATGGTCGTGTCCCGCCGACCTAACGACCTGCAAATTGAGCGCGCGCGCGCTCATCTCAACACAGATGGCCTTCATCACAGGCCACTCACTCTACTCCCCGCCTCGCAATATGTTATGATAGTGCTAATAGTGGTGATAGCGACGATAGTGATTTTACTTATTTATTTCGACTTTATTTATGCTGGCGAAGTCAAGGCTTCAATGCCTTCTCTTACACTTAACCAGGTATAACTCAGTGTACACGTATGGAAACATAAATAACAAGAAAGATACATTAACAAGAGGAGAAACAGAAATGACAGCTCAAAAAGTAGTAAGTGCGCAAAAGATCACTGGTTTCATGTTCCGTACATATCTTGAGCAGGACTAGACAAGGCAGTGTTTAAAGAAACTAAAATTAAGGTAGCACAATATCGATAATGTGACGATAGTGATTGTTATAATGTTTATATGACTGTGGTTGTGTTGGTGATAGTGGTGAGCGACAATATTACTCAAACCTTTGTCTCGCACACGAAACACTCCTTCAACTAGTACAAGATAGTCTGGTCACGGTAAAATGAGCATTTCTGAATGCCCTACTTAGGATCTACTTGTAAACCCGTTGTGTATTCCTCCGCCTTATGTAAAATTATCATTCCCGTGGTTCTCATCACTTTATTCATGCGCCGGTCAAATGAAACTGTGAAATTATCGAGAAAATAATTACTTTACGAATGTGCTCATTTTTACACTTCGATGGGTTAAAAAAACATAAAGCGAAATAAATAATTTTAAGTTATCGCAAATGATTACCTAATACTATTTATGCGACGTTAAGATACAGAACTACTTCCTATATATATTTACCAATTTTACTGGGCGAATGTCTCTCAGTGCGTCTATTAAATAAATGCATGTAGGAGCAGTGCCTTTTTTCTAAGTTTGATTTCTAAAGAGCTCACTTTATCGTGAACAGACTTTAGTAAGCCCTATAGTATAGGTTAGTTCAGCGACTATTATTATGCGTGGTTATGATGTCGGGAAAATATGGATGGATGGAAGAGGGTATTTGCAGTATTGCGCATCGGCAATTCACTGAGCCTTATTATTAGTTTCCAAACAAAGAAGCATGTATACGCGATTGCCTGCTCGCTCGCCATATCACAGGCGACAGGAGATGGCCGTCCATTACAGCGCTCCCCAACATCAATATTGGCAAATTGTCCGGGAATCATCGTAGTTGTATCGGCCGCGGAGGGGTTGGGGGGCGGCACAAGGGTAGAAAAAGTAGTGCTCGGGATGAAATATCGAATCGGGACAAATGTCCACTTCCCAAATCATAGATTGCAGGCTTTCACCGCGCTGGTGATTGCAGTTATGAAATGTTATACCCTTGACGGTGAGTGTTGCGGCCGTCAAATGGACAGTTTCGTTTGTGTCTCGCCACAGAGGAGTATGGCGTGCACAACCCCCAACCCTCTCCAGATCTCTCGTCCTCTTTTCAAAGTATTATCATGCTAAGGAGCTGCTTTCAGTTTGGTTCGATAGGGGAACGTTAAAGAAGGATTATTCTCTCTTCTCTTCGTTACACAGTAGCCGACTTAGCTCCTGGTAAGGTAGCTGAAAACCGTGGTGCTAGAAATTTAACAGTTTTTGAATATACATATAAATATTTCATATAAACAGTTTCAGATGCCAAAAGTGAATTGAATAATTCATGCACAATACGGTTTTTTTTTTTGTCTGAGGAAAAGGATATTGTAAAAGATAACGTTTTGACGCATTCAAAAAGTAGTTCAGAGCCATTGGCAAACTTTTAAATTTCTTGTGCAAGGAACTACTCCTAGCCAATGAGAATCCACATAGAAATTCGTTATTCAAGGATTTAAATACTTTCTTCTAATAACGTGCGAATGCTTTGGATGTTGTGTGAGTGAAGAGGTTTGGATAACTTAACATCGAGGTCTTGAGAGCCGATGAGGATGAAGCGAGGCATGGAGCAGCGCCTGAGTGAAAGGTGTGGCGGGAAACGGGAGATACCCGAGAAAACCCGCCGCACTATTCCTACATGCTCCGATCCCGGCTCTCCTAGGTGGGGGGCGAGTACTCTAACCACTACACCACCGCAGCCCCTTCGGCATGTTTGAAAAAAAGGGCAAAACGTGAATTATCGAAAAGCACCGAGAAAAAAATATTTTTGTATTTGTTTTGTGTTTTTAAATTTAGTAGTGTTGGTAAAGGCTATTCACGGTAAATCGGGCACTTTTGAAAGACCTGCTTAAGATCTACTTGTATGCATGTTGTGTATTATTCCGCCGTATGTGAAATTAACATTGCCACGGGCCTCATCACTATATTCATGCGTTGGTCAATAGAAACTGTGGAGTTATTAGGAAAGTAAATATTTTACAAACCTGCTCATTTTTACATTTCGATGCATTAAAAAAAGAACGTGTTTGACTGTGTTGGGGACACGGCCGTTTGTTTTGCGTGAATACGTCTACGTTGACGCGCTCGGACGCCTTGATGTTTATTTTACGTTCCCGGCACAGCTTCACTCGATCATATGGGGCTTCATGGTTATCACTGGATTGCTTATGTGACGCTCTTTCCAACCGTATACGATTTCGATATATTTCGACTTGGCTTTTTGACGAGTATAGGCCGACATTACAAAGTTTTCTTAATTTTTTTTTACATTAAACACATACAGTTTCACTATAACCACGCCACACTAATGTTTTATACACACAATCGACGGATCTTGACGAGAGCTGTTGATTGAAACCTAAACGAGCGTCGTAGCTTCTCCTAGTCAAAAGTTATACTACGAGGAAGTTTGAGACTCGGCGAAACGAACTCAAAATTGCCCCCCCCCCCCCCTCCAAGGCTCACTGTCGTCACTCGGCGTAACATTTTTTTTATTCTTTGGCAATCGAGTGGTGTAATTGAATGTAGACGATAAATTTGAAGCTGCAATGTCAAACTTTAGCCCCTGATTTTGTTATGATCGGATTTTCTGGATTGCCTCCCACAATGGTTGCAAATTTAAAGACGTGTTCACGTCAAAACGGAAAACCGAAGAAAAAATAATTTATCACCAATAGTTACCTCACACTTTTGTTTTGACATTAATGTGGAACTACTTCCCAGCCATCGTTACCAATTGTATTGGGCGCATGTCACTCTGTGCGCCCGTTAAACGATGTGCAGGTTGGAGCAGTGACATTTTTCTAAGGTTGATTTGAAAAGTGCTCACTCACTTTACCGTGAACAGCCTTTATAACGTGTTGCGTCGCTGCGTAGTTAATAAAGGCGGCGGCGCATGCCTGTGTTGGTATGACGCATTGCGACAAAGGAGTCTCTCGCCAGGACGGGAGGGTTGTCGCTTCCTTCCGTGATCGTCTGCTGTCGGTGTTAAGACTCGCGTGACTTCCTCGGGAGGAGGCGACTGTCTCCTGTTTTCTTAACTTCGACGCGGACTCTCCCTCCCGTGTTCCCTTGCCCTCCCGAGGGATTGAGTAGCATTCTCGCGCCGGGTCTCCCAAGGGCGTCCATTCCTGCGACTTACGTTCTCCGAGGAGACGCCGTAAAGCAGGCTTACACACGATGCCAGACGAGCGCCAAACTTGCGCGAGATGCCGACCTTGCACGAAATGATGAGCTAGAGCAGGTAATAGTCATCATCCTATTGGTCCTTGTATGCTGGTCATGTGACCTGTTGTAAAATCAACCATAGAGTGAAAGAAAAATCATAATCGGAGGTGTGCGAAGAGGAATACAGGGAAATAAATAATCTCTGGAAAATAACTTTAAAGCGTGGATTGGAGTTTAGACAGTTCGCCGAGAATATTTTGGAGGGATAGCTTTGAAACAAATACCTTGTTGAAGTAAGCAACTTCATATCTTGTATTATATCATCTTGGCTGTTTGGTACTCACCAGGGCTATCAGCTAATTTTGATGCGAGACGGTATCCATCTTATTTATCAGCGTGTGAACTCGTTTCGTACGAAATCTTTCGCGAAATGCATCTTGCATCGTGTGAAGCCTGCATTAGGGTTTCACGAGCTGCGGGAAGAAGCGACAACCAACCCCTCAACGTATAAACTGACATTGCATTTCAGCTGTTGAAAAAGGGCATATTTAAGATGTGAAAAGTACCGACGGATTTCTTATACGAAATGAGTCACTTTTTGGAAGCTATTATCAGTTTTCGGTCTAGGTAGGCAGGTAAAAGGCCGTTCACGATAAAGTGAGCACTTTCGAAACTAACCCGAGAAAAGTCACTGCCCCTGAACGCATCTATTTTAATGGACGCATTGAGCGACATTTGCCCAGTAAAGTTTACTATAGATGGAAAATAGTCCCATATCTTAACGTCGAATAAAGTGTTAATAATTTGTGATAACTTAAATTGTTTCTTTCGCTTACTGTTTTTTTTTTAGGCATCGAAGTGTGAAAATGAGCCGATTTGTATAGTAATTACTTTCCTAAAAATTTCACAGTTTTACTTGACCGACGCATGAATAAAGTAATGCGGCCCATGCAATGTTAATTTTACATAAGGCGTAAGAATACATAACGTGCATACAAGTAGATTTTAAGCAGGACCTTCAAAAGTGCTCATTTTACCGTGAACAGGCTATAGGTAGATAGTTGGGCTTAACGTCTCGTCGACAGCGAGGTCATTAGACTGTGCAAGTGTTACACAGGGAAAAGGGATTGGGATAAGGCTTGGGTAGGAATCGGCCATGGCCTTTGTTAAGGACCCATTCCAGCATTCGTCTGGAGGGGTTTCGGGAAACCATGGAAAGCCCGAAATCAGGATGACTGTATCGGGAATCGACCCCGGGTCCTCCCGAATGCGAGTCCAGTGAGTTACCACTGCGCCACCTCGGTCGGTTTTTCGGTGTACTAACGGCACAAGAAGCCGCCTATTATTGGTGGGCCAGTGGCTAAAGGCTGTTCATGATAAAGTGAGCACTTTAAGAATCAACCTTAGAAAAATGTATCTGCCCCTGCATGCATACATTTTAATGGGCGTGCACCCAGTAAAGTTGGTAACGATGGATGGAAAGTAATTCTATATCTTAACGTTGAATAAAAAGTGTTTGGTAACCATTTGTAATAACTTAATTTATTTCTTTCGCTTTCTGTATTTTTAAAAGCACAGACTTATAAATATTAGCAGCTTTTTAAAGCATTTCCTTTTATAATAATTTTATAGTTTCACTTGGCCAACGCATGAATAAAGTGACGAGAAGCATATAAATATTAATTTTTCATACGCCGGAGGAATACACAACGTGCATACAGGTAGATCCTAAGCAGTACTTTCAAATATGCTCATTTTACCGTGTACAGCCTATGCCAAATATAGATGCACAACACAACAAAGACATGCCGCCGTGCGCACCGCTGCTGCCAGAGAAACCTATCGCTCCTGACCTTCGGCGGATTGCATTTCTGAGGTCTTCTGAAAGAATGTTCTGGTCGTCGTAGCTTCTCTCTGCGTAACTCGGGGTGCGGTGGAGCTTCTAGATCGGGCCAACGAGAATATTTAAGCGAAAGTGAAACTAACAGGTGGGACTATTTTCACACGCGTCCAGTTCATTTGGAATTAAGGCAATAGACAAATTGAATATGTGTAACTAATGAGTGTGAATTGACTACTTTTAACGAATGCAGACATTGGGAAGAACTAAAATTAGAATTGAGATAGACCTTAAATATTGCCCCCATTGAGAACAAGAATAGTAATAGTGGAGATAGGTAGGTTAGTGTTGTAAGGAATGCCCGAAACATAAAATCACGAACTGAATTTATACTACTACGTAATATATTTTGATAAACGGCAACAGTTGGTAAAGTGGAGATAGTTTTCAAATGAAACTTTTACTTTTAACATTATAAACCACAAAATGAACTTTGTAATTTCAACAGAATTTAACAATCTTGACAGCTGCTATATTAGAATATAAAATAAATTAAATTAAAAAATTCCTTCGTGATACATTAATTAAAAATATCACATAAACATACGTAATAGTTTTCGTTAGTTTTAAGACAATTGCAGAGTATTTACTGATTGTATGATTTATAGCCAGTATTCAAATATCGTGTCAATAAATCTAACTCCATTGAAGTATGGCATATGGTGTAGTTGAAATGCTGTCGTGTATTTAATGTTCGGTAATAGGATCGCTGCTTAGGCCTTAATGAGGGCGTGAGTCACAGACCAGCAGGCAGCTTGTTCAGCCGGCCAGAGCGCGCCCTCCACTAAGGGTGGCTGGGCTGGGGGTGAGATGGATTGCGTCATCTCCCATCCGCCATTAGTCAAATGATATTCCGGCGTAGCTGCGTGCAAACAGCCTTCATGCTTGTGGTTGGGGGAGCTGTTCTCGCCATATTGATTGCTGCATCTTGGCTTTCGCATTTGTTTCCGCGAGGATCACCCTGCTACACTCCGCTCGTCATTAAACTGGACCCCACACACACGTAACATACATCATTTCCTGTGCTGCGGCACTTAAATTGCTTTGATTTAGCCCTTTTTATTGTTTAATTATGATGTTCGACCAGAATATTAATGAAAATTTTAAAAGATCCCTAAGGGAAATATATGCCCGCTATGTTGGATTCCTGGTTTTACCAGCTTGTTTATGTTTTTAAAAATAATTCCGAAAGTACCCATACAACCAACTATAGGCTGTTCACGGTGAAGTGAGTACTTTTGAGGTCCTAGTTACTTTTTTCTTTCAGCCATTTTTGTATCCACTGACCATCTATTTCAATAAATATTGCCATATAAGTAATAAACACACTGTGTATATTCCACCGCACTAAGAAGTTCACGTCCAAGGCTAAAATATATTATGTTTATTGACTATTATTCCAAATGAGAGGGCTTTCAAGAGTGCTCACTTTACCGTGAATAGCCTATAGCTATTGACATTAAAGGCTGTTCACACACTGCCACTACCTGCATATATTTTAACGGACGCACTGACTGACATGACGTGCACGCAGTAAAGTTGGTAACGATGGAGAGAAAGTAGTTACATATTTTAACATCGAATAAAAAGTGTTCGGTAACAATCTCTGATAACTTAAACCGTATTTCTTTCGCTGTTTCCTTTATGCGTCGAAGTGTAATAATGAGCATATTTGTAAAAATATTTCCTTTTCTTATGACGTTACAGTTTCACTTGACCGACTCCGGAATAAAGTGACGAGGCCCATGGCAGTGTTAATTTGGCATAAGGCGGAAGAATACACAACTTGCATACAAGTATCTCTTGAGCAGGGCTGTGAAAAGTGCTCAGTTTACCGTGAATAGCCTATACCAGGGTCGTATCCAGAAATTCTTTTCTGGGTGGGGGGAGGGCGTGGTGGGGGATTAGTATTGTCACAAATAGTACATAGTTCACAAGTCACAGTGGAAGGAAAGGAAAGGAGGATAGAAACTGTGTGTGTCATGTGGTTAGTGAAACAAATATATAACTATAATGATTGACATTTTGATAATAGGGTTTTAAAACCCTATTTCGGGGGGAGGGGGCGGCTGCCTCCCCCCAGGCTCCCTCCCGGCCCTGGATACACCTCTGGCCTGTACACTGCTGTACAGACACGACTCAACTACGAACTGGTATTTATTTCGGATTTTTTTTTCTCCCAAATTAGATTTGATATAGTGACGTAATTATGAGTTCATAGTTTTCTTGTTTTGTTTGTGCTGGCGTGTAAAGTCAATAGCTAGTTGAGTATAGTAGTGCTTTCGGAATTTTCTTTTATAAAAATATCAACAAGCCATAAAAAACCTTCCCCCACCATGTGAAAAGTAACGATGTCTGTACAGTAGAGACATAAGTCATAATTAATTCGGAGGATTGAAGTACGTGTGCTAAAGACGATTAGTTTATGTGTAAATCCAGTAATATTCAGAACGTTTATGCATTGCTTGAACGAGATGTCTCGCAGAAGTAGAAGTGTCCGCTTGTATAGCCTAGTGTTTAGCAACATGTTGAGATCTTAAATACTATATGATTTACATATGCAATTTATTTCTACTTGTTTCGGTGTTTAAATAAATCACGAACGCCAATTTTTGCAGTATTTTCTTCCCTGCATCAAACTTGAGGGATTGGGAGGGAATCGGCCGTGGCCTTTGTTAGGGACCCGTCCCAGCATTCGCCTGGAATGATTTCGGGAAACCGTGAAAAACCCGAGATCAGGATGGCTGGATCGGGAATCGAACGCAGGGTCCTCCCGAATGCGAGTCCAGTGAGTTGCCTCTCGCTCCGTCTCTCCGTAAGGAAGTAACATTTCCCGTCCCCCGTGATATTTAGGTCGAGTGCACGAAGTTAAGTGACACGTCGCATGGCACCCGAGATCAGGATGGCTGGATCGGGAATCGAACGCAGGGTCCTCCCGAATGCGAGTCCAGTGAGTTGCCTCTCGCTCCGTCTCTCCGTAAGGAAGTAACATTTCCCGTCCCCCGTGATATTTAGGTCGAGTGCACGAAGTTAAGTGACATATCGCATGGCACCCGAGAAAAAGCCACGTTGTGCGTACACGTGAAGTACAGCGCGATGCTGGTTACGTCAAACGCGCCCAAGGTCAAGGAGCGATACGGGCGACAATGACGCGCGCTTCTAACGCCTCATCGCTCCTACGTGCAAGACGCTCAGTGTTTCCGTCGTGACGCTGTACTACTGTGCAAGGTATATCCGTAACGTAGGCGTTTTATTACACACGATGAAAGGCCACGGATTAAACTACGTCTGTATCTTTGTACTTTTCTCTTGCCGCCTAAGGAAACTGCATAGGCAAGCTTTAAAAATGCGATATTTGACCATTTCCACGAATTTTTTCTCCAAGAATACATTTACTATGACAAAAGTAAAAAAAAAATAGGGCCATATATAACTGTTTTTAATATTTTCGGACATAGTCATATTTCCATAACTTTTATTTACCGAGTTAGGCGTTTACGCGCAAACAACGATCTCACAGGAAACGTCTATGTACATAGGAGGACTCTAGAGGCCTCACTAGTTCAAATAAAGGTCTCGTTGTAAACACTTGTGCATTGAATTATCCAATTTTTTTTTTTTTCAATTAGAATAGACACAGCTTTTTTCAGGTCTGATATGAAAGTCGATATTTTGTTGCCAGTTTATAAATTAGGTTATGGAAACACAAACGTAGTCGTTGAGAAATGTCACAGTCGGCGAAAAATTGCTGTTAAGTAGCCCAGCCTCTGTTTACAATATTTATTCTTTTTGTTCCGAATTTTTCCCCCGTTGCCAGCCAAAGGTCGGTCACGCATTTTTCTTATCACCCCCGTACCTGTGCCCTTCTGGGTAATACAGGATTATAGGATGTTCCTTTTTTTATTGGTTTTCGTTTATTTGATACTTTATTTTCCCATTACAGCCCTCTATGGATTATAATTCTATATAATGTTACCACTATCTACACCAGGACTGTCCAACTGGCCCGCAGGCCTTTTTTGTGCGGCCCGCGACGGCTTTACAAACTTAAATGTTGCTTAATGTATTACTTATTTTATTTGATACGTAAATATTTGCCCACTTTGAATTCTCAATAATTAAACAAGTAAACATTGTTTTTAATAATAATATTCAACTTTTTTTTTTTTTTTTTTAAACTGTAGCCTAACCTAAGTTAATACCTTGTTATCTTTGTACAGTATAAGAAATTGGCCAAAACTATGGTACGGTCCGCGACTGCTAGAATTTGAGTTGTGGCCCACGAGCTCTTCCAAGTTGGACAGCCCTGATCTACACCAAGTTGCCAGGAGTGGCGCGGTTTTCCTGCATTCCACCCTGACTCCCCTAGCAGCTTGGGGGTGAATTTCTTGACATTCTGTTCTATTAATGATCATATCATGCCTATATTACGGCACTAAACTACTACTACTTGTATTCTATATATTTCAATTCCAGCCATTAGTTTTTAAACTGCAAGCGGTGGGAACCTTTGGGCCCTCCCCGTAGTTCAGTCCTTTAGTCTGGAACCTTCGAACTATTACGAAAGTGCCGTATTTTCCTGATCAGAGTTCTTTATATTAACACCCTACAGACGCCGCTTAAAAATGCGAGGATACAGAACACACGGCCTGGTGTCCCCTTGAGGTGGTGGTGTAAAGCCTAGTACACACGGCCATCTTTCTTGTACAAGAAAGTGAGCACTCTCTTGTACACTCCGACTTGCATCGTGTGAACGGTCGCCGAGTATGCTAGTTACTATAACACACAACAGCTTGTATACTAGCTTGTGCCATATAGAGACGGTCCTGTATTTCGACATCTTTCTTGTACAAGTTGAATGTAAACAAAACATATATTTTGTTGATGCTGGCCATAAGCAGACATGTTAATGTTTTTAATACGATAAAATGTTTAGTAACCCCACTATCGTCAATAATTCTGTGTATGAATTTAAAAAAAAAAAAATTTTCCTGTGAGTGATTTTAAATTTTCTACATTTGTATATAATTAGTGCTTGAAATATGTCTGATTGGACTACATATTTTTATTCTTTTCTATGTCACAGCCCCAAAAACTGCTTCCAAATCATACATAGTTGACATCAACCATCAACTTCCTTGCTCGCCGGCTAGTGTCGTGTGTATGGATCACACAGTTCCGTGCATACTAGCTAGTACGCACTTTAGTGTTCAATTTCTTGTTCACCCTTACTTTCACTTTCTTGTACAAGAAATACGCCCGTGTGTACAAGGCTTAATACTACTCGCTTCTCACCTGGGTGAACCGGGTTTTCGGATTTTCGCATGTGTGAATCGTGCTGGACGATGCCGCTAGTCGGCGGGTTTTCTCGGGGATCTCTCGTTTACCCCGCCCTAATCATTCCGGTGTTGTTCCATACTCGCCTGGTTTCACCCACGCTGGCTCTCAAGACCTCGTATTTTAAGATTCAGCCAAGTCACCTAGTAGGGATTTCATTAACTCTTATTACTAAGAGGACTATGTATGTAGCTGCGCCGTCCAAGGTCAAGAAGCGAGAGAGCAATACGGGCGACACTAACACGCACGCCTAGTGTCTCATCGCTCCTACGTGCAAGACGTGCCGTGTTTCCGTCCTAACACCGTACTGTGCAAATCAGATCTGTAACTGTGTAATTTAATTACACGCGATGAAACTGCCTGCGTATAATCGTACTTTTCCCTAGCCGCTTGAAGAAACTGCATAGGCAAGCTTTAAATAATATATATTTGGCCACTTTCACGAATTTTTCGCACCATTAATACACTTAATATGATAAAAATAGGACCTTTAATTAGCGAATGGGCGGGTGTAAAGGCTATTCACGATAAAGTGAGCACTTTTGAAATGAACCTTAGAAAAAAGTCACTGCCTCTGCCTGCGTATATTTTAATGGGCGCACCGAGTGACTTCGCCCAGTAATGTTGGTAACGACGAATGGAATATAGTTCCGTATCGTAAGGTCGAATAAAAAGCAATTAGGTAAACATTTTTGATAACTTGAATTATTTCTTTGGCTTTCTGTTTTTTTTTAATGCACTGAAGTGTAAAAATGAGCGGATATGCAAAATATTTATTTCCTTAATGATTTCGCAGTTTCATTCGACCGAAGCATGACTAAAGTGACGAGGTCCATGGCAATGTTAATTATACATAAGGAGGAACAATACTCAACGTGCGTACAAGCAGGGTTTTCAAAAGTGCTCAGTTTACCGTGAACAGCCTGTAGTCGTGGTCAGCTGTATGTCGGCGTGGAGTGGGTGTTGGTTTGAATGTGATCTACTCTTGTGGGCGGGGCCTTCCTCAGAACTCCCTGCGTGCCAGCCTGAGTTGGAGTCGAGTCACTATCCCGTTACACGAGCACTACCTCTGTTGCCGACCCAGCCCGCCATATCCCTTCTGCACAAGTCCCCAGCTATCTTTTCTTTCTACGGAATTTTTCAAACAATCTTGTGGTCTTCGTTGATTAATATTGGTCATACCCATAATGGCGTAGTGAGTGAAGAGATTTGGGCGGCTCTTAACAGCGAGGTCGTGGGAGCCGAAGGTGGTGATTGAACGGGCGGGGGAAACGGGAGATACCCGAAATAGAAAACCGCCGACCAACGGCATCGTCCGCCACGATTCCCACTTGCGAAAGGCCGGTGACCCGGCCGGGGATTGAGCCCGGTTCGCCTTGGTGGGAGGCGAGCGTGCTAATCGCTCAGCCACCGTGGCCCACTAACGGCGTAGACTATTGCTTGTATTGTAGGCACAGTGTTGATGAAATGTTCCTATGTACAAACTGCTGATGGGCGGAAGCTCGTAAATTAATAATACGCTAATCAGCGTCCTTAAAATATATCTTTCTATCCTGGATGTTTTAAATTTCATTTCATAGATTTTTTTTTTTTAATTAAAATTTTTATTCGTTTAGATTTATGGAGATTAAGAAAATAAAGAACTGGAGAAGTAATTACCAAGTATTTCAGAAGGCGATTTAGCTATTTTTCTACATAAAGAGAATCTGTTAGGAGTTAGTGGGCGTACCTTGTGACTAACTATTCATAACTTACCAGACGTTCTTGCACAGAGAAACCTTGAGCGTAATTTTGCATTTTAGATATTTTCTTGACATTTTTTCTTAGTGTAGTGGTTACATTTTGGGTCTGTAGTCCTCAATATACTCGCAATGTTTGACAACAATTCCTATGAAATAACATAACCGTCCCTTATAAGTTTGGATGCAGCAATTTTGGCCGCTTAACACCGTGTAGTGTTAAAAGGATTGTTCGCGTGGTCTGCTTTTCTTACTATCTGAGAGCGAGTGTTATTTTCGCGAGCCGCAGAGTAGCAAAAACAGCACTTACTCTCGACAGGACGACACGAACGACGAACGGCAGAAAACTAACACTTCAGTAATAATTTTACTAAAAAAAGTTTATAATCATTATTGCCTCTGTGTAATTTACGTGTATTAAAAATTTTGGCTACTCGAAATAACTTACTTTTGAGGATAAATGTGTCTTTTTTTTTTAATTTCCTTCTGCACTTCTTACAGGATACCCAAACATATTCTCTTCATCAATCTGCGTAAAAGGAAATTCATATTCGCAATCATCGTTCTAAAATACACTTCCCCGTTCGTAATTTTATTTTGGCAGCCATTTTTTTCCACCTTGCTCGTTTTGACATTTCTGCTGTACCTCGGCGAGCAAGAGCAGAAATAGCAACTGCTACTGCCAGCCGAACAGCGTACAAAAATAAGGTGCTTCCGGTAACACGAACGGCAACTAGCAGAATGGAAAACCATGCGAACACACCTACCTAAGTAGTGGCGGCGAAATCAGGCACAAATCTTACTATAGGCTGTTCACAGTAAAATTAGCACTTTTGAAAGCCCTGCTTAAGATCTACTTGTATGCACGTTGTGTATTATTCCGCCTTATGTAAAATTAACATTGCCATGAACCTCATCACTTTATTCATGCGACGGTCAAGTGAAACTGTGAAATTATTAGGAAAATAAATATTGCACAGATCTGGTCATTTTCACACTTCGATGCATTAAAAAAACAGAAAGCGAAAGAAATAATTTTAAGTTATCATAAATGGTTACTTAACACTTTTTATTCGATGTTAAGATATGGAACTACTGTCCATCCATCGTTACCAACTTTACTAGAATAGATCGGAGGGGAAGAGGCCCAATAGCGTCACTTCTCCCACCAGAGAGGCGCCCAAACACCTCTCTGGTTACTGCCGGCATCAAGTTAAGAATAAACATAGCTCCCGCCCCCTCTCCCAGTCTTTTCAACTCTATTAGCTAAGAGCATGTTTTCCAACACTGTCTCCTGTAGCATTCTATTTAACTTAATTAAATGAAATTTAATGCATGCAATAATTTTTTAAATTTTTACTTCTCTGTCGCAAGGGTTTTTATGTCTCTCTTGACGGTTTTTCCCTTGCTCTTCATAGTTAGACTAGCTCTAAGTACACTTAGGGAGGTAGCCATGGTCCCAAAGTGTAGGCCATGGCTGCCCAATCCCTTCCTAGTAGGCTTAAGGAGTTAGCCCTGAGACGCAAATTTCATTTCAAAAGTGCTCACTTTATCGTGAGCAGTCTTTACAGAATCTTGTAATGATTATCACATTAAAGTACGGTAATGGAAATTCCAATGTCAGTTGCAGAACCTGTAAACGTGTTATTAGCTCATGAATGTGACCTACGTGTGTGGTGCGAGAACTGTGAGTTACAAACCAAAGGAAAATGGAATTTCGTGATAGGCGCATGTTGCGAAGCGCCTCGAGGTACTGTGTTCCGCAGCAACATATAAGCGGAGTTGTGCTAAATGAAAGAAGCGGAACAAAGCGTGGCCATAGAAAACGAGCGAGAGAGCCCGGAAGGGAAAAAGAGCACGCTGTATGGACTGGTTGATGACGTAACAGTGTGTGCTCGCGCCAACCATCCCGTGACCAATTACAGACGAGATAGGAAATGCGCGGAACAATGGCCTATGAGGCTCCGCGCTTCACACATCGACGCAGTGCATCTGTAGTGACATACATCCGCGTTCTCTTTAACACACCGCTCACTCATCATCTGTTTCCTCCTTCCGCCACAAACACTTCAGTTGTACTATGGCATTCTTTTCTCGGCCGTGTACTCTAGATGACACAGAGCCATGTTCGTCTTGTGCCCACGTCCCCATCGTTGATTAGACTGTCGCCACTGCAACCATAGAGTAAACTAGGGGCCCAGTCAGTGACCTTTTTTTTTAGTATTGTCACGTGCCTAGAACAGTTACGATTTTACACATTTTTGTTATAATACAAAGACTGAAAAGAAAATGATGTGGAATTAATTCAACATTGGATATAGTTCTGTCCACTGAGCCACTAAGGCCCTACTTGGAATTGCTCTATCCACTGAGCCACTAAGGCCCTACTTGGAATCGCTCTATCCACAGCCACTAAGGCCCTACTCGGAATCGCTCTATCCACAGCCACTAAGGCCCTACTTGGAATCGCTCTATCCACTGAGCCACTAAGGCCCTACTTGGAATCGCTCTATCCACTGAGCCACTAAGGCCCTACTTGGAATCGCTCTATCCACAGAGCCACTAAGGCCCTACTTGGAATCGCTCTATCCACAGAGCCACTAAGGCCCTACTTGGAATCGCTCTATCCACAGAGCCACTAAGGCCCTAATTCCATTACCTTCATATCTCTATGCATTAAAACAAAACTTTTCATAGGGAACAAGTAATTGAAAATGAGTTTTTAGGGTAAAAGGTAATGATTGCGTAATATGATCTTGCTG
The DNA here is from genome assembly GCA_029891345.1 of Dryococelus australis. Taxonomy (NCBI): domain Eukaryota; kingdom Metazoa; phylum Arthropoda; class Insecta; order Phasmatodea; family Phasmatidae; genus Dryococelus; species Dryococelus australis. The sequence continues at coordinate 147,214,030 of CM057000.1, forward strand.
AAATTCGAACACGAGCTGTATTTTACCCCGAGGATTCGCTCTGCAAAATTTGAAGAACTTGTGTTGAGTTTCAAGTGACTTAGAGGTATTAAATACAGGCAGGCAGACACAGACCGAGATCGTCTACTTATTATATAGGATAAGGTGTATACCAGAGTGGCACAACTACTGCATCACTTCGAACTACGAAGTTGGCGCTACTGAGTACATACAGCGCTTCTGGCGGATATACCTTGAACTTCTTAAAACTGCAGTACAGATATTATTGCAATCACACGTACCGTTCAGTATCTTAAGAAAATTCCAACACTAGTGGATCACCTTCAACAGCGGAATAAAATTAATTGTGCGTGGGATTAAAAGATTACGACGTTCTGCTAAGAATTGCACTGCATTTCAGAAATTCAAATTTATTATGGCGGTACGCTATCGTCAACAACAACAACAACAAATGGCCTGACAACATAATAAAAATTAAGTAAATCTGTGAGAATGCATAATTTAAAAAAAATGTATAAAATACTTATAAGCTCCTAAGTGTAACAACTACGAAACAGTTTGTAATTACTTTAATGGGTATCAAAAGATTTCACTATAATGGGGCTATGCGTGGAGATTGCCTGAAAAAATAAGCGACCTGTTGTTCCCTATTCTGTGAACATATCCTGACAACTGTTCTAGCTCAGTGGGAAGTTTTGGGGGGCTCTGAAGGGGTACAGTGGCATAGCCTACTAGGGGTGGGGGGGGGGGGGTTTATCTGTACATCTGTCCCCCTCCCGCGGGTTAAAAAAAAGAACAATTTGTATTTTTTAAAATTAAGAAATGGTTTAGATGCTGTTCGCGGTAAAGTGAGCACTTTTGAAATGAACCTCAGTTGGAAATCACTGCCCGTTATTGCGTGCATTTCAAAGACAACTCTGCCTAACAAGCGGTTTGCTAAGTTGGTAACGGGATAAGGAAAACAGTCCTGTGGGTTAGCGTCGTATTAGAAGTGTGACGTTGAAATTTGCGGACAGTGAATTTGTTTAGTTTTATTTTCTATTAGTTGTATGCGCATACGTGTCCACATTAGCGTATCATAAACATGCTTACATCTCTGACAGTTTCACAGTTACACTTGCTACTGCATGAACAGTGACGATGTCTACGCATGGAGGAGGACAGGACCACTATACGCCAAGATCGTGTTTTAAAACATTTAATTGTTCAATAATGTCACATGCCTATTCATAGGGCAACATTAATTATTCGTGATGAAAAAGCGAAAGTAAAACGATACCATAGAGCTGTTCTGGGGAGGGTTTGAACTCCTTTCCCTTTACCCCTTGCGAAATATATGACCTTGGCGGAAGGATACGAAATGGGGGAGGAAAGTAGGTCCAAGTAGGGCTTCCAAAAGTACTCGCTTCACCGTGAACAACCCGCATGTAATATATTTTGACGGCCTGTGTTCGCCATTCTTCCAGTGACCTCCTCAACGACTGTACGACCTCGTGCTTCAGTGATACAGATATGTTCTTAGGAACCTCTGAGAGGGGTTTAACTGCCAGGATCGCAGCATCTCCCGTCTCCACGTCTGTTCACGGGCGACTTAACTGCTTCATCCCTCCACCCCGGCCTCTTGCAGCCGTGCGAGTTGTCTTCAATACTGCATGCTGCTGAAGACGCGCTGACATTTAGCTGCAGTCGTGAACCTACAGCTCCTCGTGCTTTCCCTTTCTCAAGAATTTCCTGGGTTTGACTCTCCGCTTAGGGACGTTTAGTTAGTAAGCAATATACACTTCACCTCTGATGAAACAAACACAAGAAAGTCACACTTTTTTTGACATCTCCATATTTTTATAATCACAAACCACGTTCTGTTAATATTTAAGATTATAATCGGCTTGAACTGTAATGAAACATATGCCTAAAAAAAATTGGCTCTCGCCTACTCCTCAAGGAAAAATATTCACCTCGACATTTTTTGTATGCGGAGATAAGATGACCCCCAATTATCTGGTTAGTAAAAATTGGAATAAAAACAATGCCTTATATTCCGATACATTCAGTTCGTAGTCCTTTGTTGAAAATAACTATCATAGCGAACTTACCAAGTTAACTCGCAGAACTTGTGGGAATATATTAACGTCAGTTATCATGATGGAGATGATATGAAATGTGCTGGACATCTCATTTGCTAATTTTATTCTATTCTAGCATCGTATTTCACTGTTATAATTATTCAGAATACATGCGATATTTTTAATATTACAACAATGTTATTATAGATAAAATACTGCATTTCATTTTACTTCGGCTAATATTCACATAGACTGCCACTTCTTCCAATCGTTGAAAATAAATGTTCCACTTATTCAAAGGGCTTTTGTTGCAATTGCTTATGTGTGATGTTACAATAAAGTCTCGTGTGGAAACACATTGTGATCTTTATGTGCTAATTTTTATTTGTTATTAAAACAACATTTGTAGAGGAACGGAAGTGTCTTCTTTCAGCAGGGCGAGTAATGCACGGCATGTATGTTCATCGTACGGCTGAATACGCACTGATGGAAGAGACCGTCAGTGCAGGCCTGTGGTTGAATAACATTATACAACGTAATAAAACATTTTTTAAAGTTTAATTTAACATGAAACAAAATTTCTTTATGGCCAACAACTATTGACATTATGGTAAGAAAATTTGTTGTGTGTAGCATGTAGGTGAACAAGTGACAGGCACGTTTATAACGGAAATAATTATTCGATCATGTTTAAATTATCATTTGAACAAAATCTGGAATTAAATCTGCATATCTCTGTTTGATGTTTCTGGAATATGGTTCATTCAGAGCAGAGTTAAAATGTTAAAGCAAATATTTTTCACTTCGAAAGCACTGCACGCTGTAAACAAAAGTACAGTCTGTTCGCGGTTAAGTGAGCACTTTTGATGCCCTAGTTACTTTTTCCTTTCGGGCATTTTTTTATCCTTTAACAACCTTTTCAAATAAATATTCCATGTAATTAGTAAGCGGAGTATGTATATTACACCGCACTCAGAAGTGAACGTCTAAGGCTAAAATAAAATATATTTGACTAGTATGTGAAATGAGAGGGCTTTGGAAAGTGCTCACTCAGTTTACCTCGAGTAGCCTGTAGTAAGAAGTTAAGATAATGCTGGAGTAACTTGATGCGAGCCACAGAAGTAGCGGGGAAAAGAGAACCAGATAGTTGCTGTAGTGTTGTTGTTCTTGAGTGTTAAATGCTGAGGACGATGTCGAGACACTCTTAGTCCTCTGCCGAGACTCTCTTAGTCCTCTGCCGACTACGAACAGGAACAATGTGTCTGCGACGAGTCCCGTTGATCCTTGACGATCGTTGTGAAGTCTGTCGAACAAGATGAAGGGCGGCGACAGTGGGAGGGATGCAGCTGGAGACTGTAGCAGGACCAGTCTTCCAGTCGATGTCCTTGGAGTAGAGAAGGCATGGAGGGGTCATATACCATCTACCCCTCCACGCAGAGTAGCTCTTTACTGTTAGGGAGAATGCAGGCTGTGACCTTGTCGTGATCGACTGGCCATTGGTGGTCGGTTGAAGGGGGGTGGGGCGGGGAGACTTCTCGCTCGACCAGCCACCAATCACCCGGAGGAACTCTCCGCCCAGAGTTCTCGTCCAACTGCACAAGACACGCCACCAGCCGGATGTTTCACTACTTCACTTTATTTTTTTCACCGAAAGCCGGAAATACGGAGTTTCCCCTCCCCCTCAACGACAAAGGACTGCAAACTCCCCCCCCCCCCCCCCATCACAGATTTACCATAATCTTTTCAAGCCTGATTTAATTTGTCTCGTTTCGGGTTTTCCAAATAAGACACTTTCTGGTACGATGTGTACTTCAACCCGACACAGCACTTGTCTCAGTATCGCATCCGGCGAGCTGAAGGCTTTATGTTTCTAACTATCGAAGTAAAAAACCAGCCACATCCGCAGAGGCTCGCAGCCTACATCGCAGGGGTCTAAAATGGATTCCCTGTGCGCGGTGCATGTCATTGTGTACACTGAGTTTTAATGGGCTAGGGGGCACTTTCCACAACTCGATACATATCTGACGCCAATCCCTTTTTAATTATATCTGGTGTTTTTTTAGTGCAATTCTCTTATTTTGTAACGCTGTAAAATTGTCTAGTAACCTTTGTTATTAGGTTAAGTTACGTTAAAAGCTGTTCGTGATAAAGTGAGCACTTTAGAAATGAACCTTAGGAAAAAGTCACTGCCACTGCATGCATATATTTTAACGGGCGCTGTGAGTGATATTCGCCCAGTAAAGTTGGTAACGATGAACGGAAAATAGTTCGATATCTTAACGTCGAATAAAAAATGTCGGGTAAACATTTGTGATAACTTAACATTAATTTTTTCACTTTCTGTTTTTAATGCATCGAAGTGTAAAAATGAGCAGATTTGTAAAGTATTTTCAATCTTAATAATTTCACAGTTTCATTTGACCGGCGCGTGTGTAAAGTGGTGACGCCCATAGCAATGTTAATTTTACATAAGGCGGAGGTATACACAACGTATATACAAGTAGATCTTAAACAGAGCTTTCAAAAGTGTTCATTTTACCGTAAACAGCCTGTAACTGTAAAATTTGACACTTCCAAGTTTTAAACCGGCCAAGAACTGTGTATTGTTGCGTATCAATATATAATTATGCATCAATCAACATTAACATTTCCTCTGCTCAGTTCAAGCAACAAAATATTAGTGTGACAGACTACACCAACATATACTGGGAAAGATGGTACACAGCTTGGAAAATTCTACTTCCGCGAACGCACGTGAGTGAGTGAAGAGATTCGGCGGCTCTTAACAGCGAGGTCTTGAGAGTCGGAGGGCGTTTAAGGTGAGCATGGAGTGGCACAGGAATGGAAGGGTGGGGGAAACGGGAGATCCCCGAGAAAATCCGTCTACCAACGGCATCGTCCGGCACGATTCCCACTTGCGAAAATCCTGTGACCCGGCCGGGTATTGAACCCGGATCGCCTTGGTGGGAGGCGAGCGTGCTAACGCATGTGTTTACGAACATGCGGATGTCGACGTCAGTGGTAAACTGTCCGTGGCCATTGCACGAATAGACGTAGCTGTGACGGCGGGAGTGTTAACTATTGACACCGTATTCATTAACTTTCCGTCTCTCTTCAGAGATGCCCCACCCTATGTCCATATGGGATACTTTTTTTAGCCCCAGGATACGGAAAATCCCGTACAATAGCGGACAGTTGGCAACCCATGTCCGAAACCTTCCGTTTTTTACATGGCCTCTCTTTGACCAACCTCTTAAACCCAAACACCACGATGGAAGATTACCCTCTATGACAGCTTGTATGGATGGTTCTATGGAATATTTGGCCATCTGTTTTATATAGAAGTGTGCAATTTTCGATGCAAGGTTTCTTACAACGTTGAAATGCTAGCCAATCAGAGAGAGGGTGGTAGTCATTTTGTTTATTTTGTTTTGAGAAAGAGCGATAAGGCTAGGAAACTATTAAAAAGTAAATAAAAAGCCACGAAAATATTTGCTGATTCTAAAACAGCATTGTGTGAAAATTATGGTTAACATTCGTGCTTATTTAACACTAAAGTTACAGTTATAAGAACAGAACGGTTAGGCTCTGTGCATAAACGCATAGTTCTTAAGTCGTAAATGCAGACTGTACCCGAACCAGTTACAAAGGTAAAATCATAAAAAATCCTCTCGTCCTTTATTTTGTAGAACTCTCCATAAAAGCTTGCATGCAGGTTTGGGTAGCAGGTCTTGTGGAAGTTTTCCTCCCGAGCTTGTACGGAAAATTTTATCATGGCATATGGGCTTCATTTATAATTTAAGTCTACTGAAATGCCTTTTTTTTCACTCGTATAAAACAAGTATTAATAAAATCACTATTTAAAAAAATACTCGCCTAAATAATGTAGTGGTTCCTTCTGGACTGAATCTACTGATGTCAGTGGTGCCAAACTCATAGAATAAAAATAAGGTAAATGCTGTTCACGATAAAGTGAGCACTTTTGAAATGAACCGTAGGAAAAAGTCACTGTCCCTGCCTGCATATATTTTAACTGGCGTTGCGATACCTATGCGTCCAGTAAAGTTTGTAACACGGGATAGAAAGTAGTTCCATATCTTAGCGTCGAATAAAAAGTGCTAGGTAACCATTTGTGATATCTTAAATTACTTCTTTCTATTTATGTTATTTTTTAATGCATCGACCAGTAAAAATGAGCAGATTTGTAAAATATTTACTTTTCTGATAATTTAACAGTTTCACTATAACAACGCCTGAATAAAGTGATGAGACTCGTGGCAATGTTAAGTTTATGTAACGTGGATGAATTCACAACGTGCTTACAAATAGATCTAATGCAGGGTTTTCGAAAGTGGTTATACTGTGAATAGCCTATAAACCCCTCACTCATCTTCTGCGCATGTACCCTACTTTGCCCTACGCCAAGATAATACAACTGTCAAAGTAAAATGCCACCAGTGATGAATGTGTTTGTTTATATCTTAATTTTTAGATGACAAATAATTTTTATATTAATAAAATACGTCTAACAATTTGAATTTAATCAAACTGCATTATAAATAGGTAAGAGGCAGTATACAAACATCTCAAAGTAATTGTTTAATAATCAATGCCCTGGCTTCAAATCAAATCCACGCCCGTTTTTTCGCTAGACGTGTTGGCAGTGTTGCAGTTCAGCGTCGGGACACGGAGATTGGTTGTGCGCAGCCAGAGAGATCGGTCTGCCTCATCTGTAAGAATTTGGTCGAATTAGAGTGATTATAATTGCTTCTCTGTGACTTAAATACTGACAAGGGGAACTCCCTGCCGTCTATTGAACAGCTTTGTTACCTCGTGGAGGGGTTCCGGGCTCCTCTAGGCATGTGCTCGCGCAATACGTTACTGTAAAGACAGTTACTTCTCGTGGCCTTTGAGACGGCGATGGCCAACATGATCGTCGAGGACAAAGTGCGGGTAGTCAACATCTAGTCACGTGACTCGTCAGGCAGGCAACTTAGCGGGACTACGGTTACGTCTACCAACAGGTTGGCAAGATTAGCGTTACACGTTTGCCAGCTAGATATTTTCTCCACCAAGTATAGGCTGTTCACGGTAAAACGTGCACTTTTCCATGCCCTGCTTAAGATCTACTTGTATGCACGTTAAGAATTCTTCCGCCTTATGGAAAATTAACATTGCCTTGGGCCTTATCACTTTTTTCATGCCTCGGTCAGGTAAAACTGTGAAATTTTTATAAAATTAATAATTTTACAAATCTGGTAATTTTTGCACTCCGGTGCATTAACAAAAACAGGAAGCGAAAAAAAAAAAATTAAGTTATCACAAAATGATACCTAACCCTTTTTATTCGACGTTAAGATATGGAACTACTTTCCCTCCACCGTCACCAACTTTACTGGGCTCATGTCACTCAGTGGGCCCAATAAAATATGTGCAGGCAGGGGCAGAGACTTTTTTCTAAGGTTGATTTCAAAAGTGCTCACTTTATCATGAACTGCCTTTAAGCGCTTGTATGGCGTGTGTACCGGATTTTTTTCTACTTTCTACGCAAAAAAAAATTGCAGTAGTCATAAATCAATTATAAAGTACCTACGTAACTACGGAAAATCTTTCTCTTTTATTATTCACTTATCTTAAGGCCACGATCCTTCATTTCTACACCTTTTGCGAGAATTAATTTTTGTACCCAAACGGGAGGCGATATTGTAAAATCCTCGTACAATTTTGTTACAAATTGTTTTTACCGCTTAGTCTAATTTTTGCAATACAAAAAACTATAATTTTAACTAATTATTAAATAAACAAAATTCTCGTTAATTAATTAATTGGCTAAAAGAATACACTTTTTTGTGTTGGAAAAGTTGGAGTACATAATAAAAACAATTTGTAACAAAATCTTAAGAGGATTTTATTACCATATCGGATCCAGTTAGGGGACAAAAAAATTAATTCTCACATGAGCTGTAGAAATGAATGATCGTGGCCTTAAAATGTAAATGAAGTGAGCTCTTTGGAACACACGCGCAGCTAGCGGCGGAAGAGTTTCCTGTATGTGTGCAAAACTCTCCCATGAGAAAACTCGTTTAGTTCCTAACCTGAGTGGGACAGGAGGCGTGGTGTAGGAGCTTGCGAAAGTTTGCCTCGCGCGGGCAGTTGACGCATGATTGGCGGAGTTGCGGCAAATAACTACTATTAGCACGCGAGGAAAGAACGTGTACAAGATAAACAGGCTCACTTAGAGTTCGCTGGTATGTATGCTTTGTATTTGCGTAGACTGTTCACTTTTGAAAGACCTACTCAGGATATACTTCTTTAATTGCAGTGTATCCTTCCGACATATGTAAATTTAAAGCAATCTTCACACGATTCAAGGTGCATTTCGCGTATGATTTCGTACGAGAATGCCAACTAAATTTCGTGCGAAACGAGATCACACGAAGATAAATAAGATGAATACCGTATCGCATCAAAATTAGTTGATAGCCCTAATTAGTACGAAACAGCCCAGGTATTATGATACAAAATATGAAGTTGCTTACTACAACAAGGCATTTGTTTCAAAGCTATCCCTCCAAAATATGTTTTCATCTTATTGTCAGCAAACTGTCAGAACTCCAATGTTTTATTTCCCTGTATTCCTCTTCGCACACCTCAGATTGTGATTTTTCTTTTACTCTCCGGTTGATGTTGCAACAGGTCACATGACCAGCATACAAGGACCAATAGGATCGCAACTTGCATCGCCTTGGACGAAAAAACTAGGACCTGCTCTATCTCATTTCGTGGCGCAAGTTTGGCGCATATCTTGCATCGTGTGAAACCTCCTTAACGCTGTTGCGGGCCTCATCACTTTAGTTATGCGTCGTCCACGTGGAATTCGTAGAAATGTTAAAGGCGGTTCACGATCGAGTGAGCACTTTTGAAATCAACCTTAGAAAACTGTCCCTATCTGCATTAATTTTAACTAGCGAACTACGTGCCATGCGCTCAATCATGTTGGTAACGATAGATGGAAAGTAGTTCCGTTTCTTAACGTCGAATGAAACTTGTCAGGTAACCATTTCTGATAATTTAAATTATTTCTTTCACTTCCTGTTTTTTTTTTTAATGTATCGAAGTGTAAAAATGAACAGATTTGCAAAATGTTTACTTTTCTAATAATTTCACCGTTGCACTAGACCGACGCAGGAATAAAGTGACGAGGCGCATGGCAATGTTAATTTTGCACATGGTGGAAGAATACGCAACGTGCATACAAGTAGATACTAAGCAGGGCTTTCAAAAGTGTTTATTTTACTGTGAACAGCCTATAGACGTGTAATTGTGTTACTTTTACTAACACACGGGGCCGCGGTGGTTTAGAGGTTAGACTACTGACTCCCACCTAGGCGAACAGAACTAGATTCCCGGAACGGTTTGCTCCGGGATTTCCGCATGTGGGAATCGTGCTGGGACAATGCCGTTGTTCGGGGCATTTTCTCGGGGGTTTCCCGCTCCCCTCGCCCTTGCATTCCGCCGCTACTCCATTCTCACCTCATTTCACCTTCATCGGCTTTCAAACCTCGTTGTTCAAAGCCGCCCAAATGTCTCAATTCAACACAACTCAACCGAATAATAAACATAACCTTCAAGATAGCATATTGTACGACCACCGAGTAAAAATAACTTGAGAAATAATTTTGATAGAGAATGTACCGAGTATAAGAGAGCAACAGGCCTACGAGACCTGCCCTCTATAGGATGTCCACACTAAAGTGAGCACTTTTGAAAGCCCTGCTTTAAGTTCTACTTGTCCGTACATAGTGTATTCTTCCGCAGTATGTAAAATTAACATTGCATTTGGCCTCATCATTCATGCGTTGGTCAAGTGAAACTGTGAAATTATTATACATCCACAAGTAAATATTTTTTCTTACAGGCGTGCTATTTTTTTACAATTATAAGCAGGGTGAGGGGAACAAACTATAGATAATTTCAGTATACACAAATAGTTACCTAACTCTTTCAATTCAACGTTTAGATGTAGGACTATTTTCTCTCCGTCGTCACCAACTGTGATATTTTTAAAAGATTAATTTCACAAGTGCTGAAATGTTGACGGCTTTTAGGTGCCAGTGCTTGCTCACAGAATATTAATTAAATTTCTAACACTGTAGCAATACTTGTGCAAACCATGTAAGATATAGTTAATTACCCACAATCACTTTACTGAGATATTCTGTTTTACGAAGGTCGCATGATGCTTTTGTGTCCCATCCTACTGGGACCATGTTCCAGATCTTAGAGTTGGCTTGCAAACAATTATTATTTCACTGGTGACGTAGTTAGTTAAAAAAAAAAACCATCGCAGGTGGTATGTTCCCGTTAAGTTTCAATAATGCCCGTGTTCCTGAGTGTAATTGAGGGAGAAAAAATGGGGGGGGGGGGGGGGGGGGAAATCTGTGGCAATTTTTAATCCGTACGGAGTGACAGGATATTTGGTCCAACCTCTACATCAGTAGGCTAATTATTTTATTGCGGAAATTAGTAATATTGATGTACGTAGTACATCATTTTGTTCCGCTGTATATCAAGTGCATACGTGTCATTATGCAAAATCGTCCAATACCTTCGCATAAATGACCGCCTATTCACTGGGACAAATCATATTGTTCCATCATAGGCCTACTGCTTGCAGCGAATGTGCAGTTTATCACGTGGTGTCGAGGAACTCGGCATTTGGAGACGAAAGTTTTCGTTTGCAGCTGTCATGCTTGAGCTTGTAAATGGCCCACCTGAAACACAGTCTTTATTTAGCATTCGCATTTATGACGTAAATTTCATGCTCTCTGTCTAAGGATACCGATTTATCAGAGGTGGTTGGCGTGCAAACCATTATTACAATTTGTAAGTATTAAGACACGCCGGAACGAAAAGACAAAGTCCCGAATGGCCCTCCCTTTCATTTCCTTCCTTGATAAAGGCTATTCACGGTAAAATGAGCACATTTGAAAGCCCTGCTTGGTATCTACTTATATGCACAATTAACATTACCATGGGCCTCATCGCTTTATTCATGCATCGGTAATGTGAAACTGTGAAATTATAAGAAAAGTAAATATGTTAAAAATCTGCTCATTTTTACACTTCGGGGCATTAGAAAAACAGACAGCTAAAGAAATAATTTTAGTTGTCACAAATGGTATCTAATACTTTTAAATTTTACGTTAAGACATGGAACTACTTTCTCTCCACCGTTGCCAACTTTACTAGGCACATATCACTCAGTGCGCCCGATTATAATACATGCATGTAGAAGCAGTGACTTTTTTCCAAGGTTGATTTCAAAAGTGCTCATTCTATCGTAAACAATCTTTAGATACTTTTCTTTCATCGCGTTGAACGAGGCAACGACTGTAATGGCGAACGCGCGATACTAAACTTTTGAAAACGTCTGAGAGAACAGAAAATTGCGTTTTTAAAAACGTGGTACTTAATTAGTAACACAACGTAATTTTCAGTTGATACGTGCTTGAACTGAAGTGAAGAGATTTAGGCGACTCTTAACGCCGATGTCTTGAGAGCCGATGAGGGTGAAGTGAGATGAGTACGGAGCAGCGCCGGAATGAAAGGGCGGGGGAAACGGGAGATCCCCGAGAAAAACCACCGACCAGCGACATTGTTTGGCACGATTCCCTCATGCGAAAATCCGGGGGCGACCCCGCTGGGAATCCGACTAGGTGCGTCTTGGTGGGAGGCGAGTAGTCTAACCACTGCACCACCGCAGCCCCATGCTTAAAATGAACTTACGGTTGGCTTCAGATGTCCCGGGTTCAATTCCAGGCCCCAGTGGGAGGGAAATTTTAGGTTGGGAGGTTCTCTTGTGACGGACATTGGCGTGGTGTGGCGGGTTTTCTCAGGGCTGTCCCGTTTCCTTACCCGTATTCATTCGACTGCGTCTTTACCCCATCTCCTCTCTCCTCAACCATTTTTCGGGCTGGTTTTTGCGACATGCCTGTCCCTGTACCTCGGGTAGGTGTTTAAAATCGTTGTTATTACGAAATTCGAACGAATCTGATTACAGTTCATCTGGAAATTGTTTATAGGCCCTACGTGATGCCAAAAAGATACTTGTAAGTTACGTGAAAATGGACAAGAATTCCAAAAGGTATGTGTATTACATGAGACTTCTAATAAATGAAACAAGCCCTTGCATCTAGTTTAAACCTTTATTTATCGATGTTACTTGCATTCATTTTTATTTTTATGTATTCAGACTATTCAGTTCTCTTCCTATAGGCTATTCACGGTAAAGTTAAAACTTCTGAAAGCCCTACTTAAAATCGAATTACTTTCTCCTCGTTTTGTGTTCTTTTCCCATACTTAAAATTTACAGTGCTGTGAGCCTGCTGACTAATTCACACGTCAGTAATGAAAACATGAAATTGTTGGAAACATGTAGTGGTGTTGATATTCCAGTTCCTAATCGAATGTGTATAAAACAGAAAAACGCTAACTTTATTCGCATTTAATTAAACGTATCACTTGCACTAAGGTTATACCTATACAGGTTGGGAAGATCAATGTCAAAAATTTGAGAACCGAAAATTTTCGCCACTAGGTAGGCGCTGGTGTCGCACGTGTATCACATATATATATATAATATTAAATAGAAAGTAACTATAATAACCGTAAATCAAATATGAAATAACTTCGTAAACAAGTAAGACAATTCTCTTTTATTATTCACATAGCTTAAAAATTTAATTAAAAGTTACCTTTCGGAGCATTGCACGCCTTGCGGCGGGAATTTACCCAATGCCAAACTCTCCCATAAGAAACGTACGTTTTGTTCCTAACCTGAGGGGAATAAACCTTACTTGCAGTAAAATGTGGAGGCTTGGTCGTTACTCGCTGCCAACTGAACTGAGATCTTGCATGGCTGTGTGTACACACAAGCAGTTAAGGTTGAAGTAAAGCACTGCACCAGACTATACAAAACGAAGAACTCGTACAAAACAAATAGTACACACACCGTGGAAATTGTTAGAAAAGTACGACTTTTGCTGTATATGAAAGAAGAATGTGTATATTTTGCAACATTATAAAATATTTTACTACAATGTACTTTTTAAATGAAAAAAATCGATACACAGAGTTCCGCATTTTTAACCAAATTTAAGCTCGGTTTCCTTTTGGATGCTTTGGAACGCAGAATTTAAAATAAAATCTTCTTTAAGAAAAGTTGTCGTATTTACTGTGATCATGTGTAATAAAATCGTAGTAATAAGGTATTATATCAATACTACAATTTACTTCATTTACGTCAGTTTCAGCCATAAATGTCCGCGACAAATGGACGCACATAAAATCAATAAAAAAATGATTTCCTACATTATTATTACAATTTTCTTAAATGCAATCATAGTAAATAATATGACGATCTTTCCTGAAGATGATTTTATTTTACATTCTGCTCTTTCTGAAGTATCCAGAATGGAAATGCGCTTCGATTTAGTTAAAAATGCGGACTCTATCGATCGAATATTTTTTTACATTTAAAAAGTATGTTTTAGTAAAATATTTTCTAATGTCGCAAAATATGAACATTATTCTTTCATTCACAGAATAAATAGCATTTTCCCGACAGTTCAATGTTGTCTGAGCTACTATTTTTCACGAGTTCTTCACGTTGTATATTCGGGCGCAGTGTTCCATAGGCACTTGCTCAGTCGTAAAGGGGCGGTGATTTGTTTCCAAAGTTTGGTTTCAAAAGTGCTCGCATTGCCGTGAACAGCCTACACGTGCTTGCAATCTCCACACAGCACGCTCTCACACATTCCTGACGTCATATATCCTGTTCACCTTCGCCAGCCTTCTGCAGCTGTCTGGCATTCACACTAGTCTTCAATCGCACACTTATTTTCTCCTGTTAACGGCTGCAAATGCTTACAATCAATTTCAGTGCTGTTTAAGAATGAACAAAAATCGTATTTTATAGCACACATACTAAAAAAATTAATTAAAACATATTTTCCTTATCAATCCATTATTTCAAGTATGTTATCACCTTTTAATCCATAGTGAGTACAGTCTTATCGTCTTCGCTTGCCGGAACTGAACTCTGAAACAGTACCATTTAGAGTTAAAATATTTCGTTTACTATCGTCATAATAGGTACGTTTTTCTCTTAAGATATTTCTCCCACAACGAATAAATATCTAAATAAATGTTCAATCTCAAACCACCTTAATGCATCATTTTTATGCACTTCATAACAAATGACAGTATAGTGTGTAACTAGCGAGGACCAAAACCATTGCCCATTTGAAAAGATACTAAAAGTTATCTCTCAAAATAATTAATTTTTCCACTAAATGTTATCTGCCTAATGTTTTTTTTTTTTTTAAACCTTGCGTTTTTAAGTATGGTGCATAACAAGCTGGGATGGAAGTGCAGTTCTAATTTGCGTCAACATAGCGAGATTCACCAACACTGTGAGCTAAAATTCAAGCGATGTTGAATCCACGCGTGTGTACACATGAAGGCGTGCTGGTGTCACATGAAGGTCAACAGCGAACAAAAAGACGCTTCCTTTCAGAGAAAGAAACTGAAGGGGAGATAATTTTTTTAACACCCCTTGAGAAACTTGTGAAATTATGTCGGAAAAATCACTGAACATGTATTTTAAGGCTTAAGCTATAAACGTTGGACCTCTCAAATCGCACTCGTTCATACTGAGACGTAAAATTTCGTTCATAACGTTAACATTCAAGTTTATTTTCGGTATAATTTTATACACGTGCTTCAATACGCTCGTCATAGAGTACCAGAAACCTCTGATCGCGACCAACAGAATTGTGAGCCGACGTCGGCATTGCCTTAGGCCGTGTCCGAATTGGCAGATTTTGTTCGCAAAATGATCACGTGACCCGATTTCGTAGTATACAAAAATGGTGACGTATTTGGTATTTCGTATATTCTATCTAGCGGATGCCAGCAAAAATACAAAATGACATCATTTTTGCCATGTTTGTTTCTACTTTAAAAACACATGCGCGAATGCGTAAATGAAATTGCTCTTATAACAAATAACTGTACACGAAATACACTAGGCACGTGTTTTAAAAAGCAGGCAAGCAAGTGCTGTGCTGTGCTTTGTATAATGTGTATGTATGTATATATATATATATATATATATATATATATATATATATATATATATATATATATATATATATATATATATATATATATATATATATATATATATATATATATATATAACGCAAAACAAATATTTTAAGAGTCGTTGTTGCATAATTTATAATTTTCTTGTTTATTAACGTATTCATAGTATTCCAGTGATGATCGCAGAAATATTACGTCTGTTTTAAGCATTAAAATTGGATAAAACTGTTTTGCACTATTAATATAATATGTTGCCACGAGTGCTAAACAAGTGACTGTCGACAACGCTGGAATTGATACCTACCAAATCACTGATTTACAAAGTAACGAAATAATGAGATTTGTCAATTCGGACACGGCCTTAGTCTAAGGAATATGTTCTGAGCGGTCAAGTTGAATGAGATGAGGGTATAGGTAGGTAGGGCTCAACGTCTCGTCAACATTGAGGTCAGGTCATTAGAGGCAGAGCTAGAGAAACCACGTAAAACCGAAATAAGGATGGCCAAGCAGGGAATGGAACCCGGGCCGTCTCGGATGAAAGCGCGAAGCACGCCTAACAGCCGAGCGACCTACTCACGCACGGGCTTGCTGCCTCGGCATGCATGCTCTGCTTTGCGCAATGCACCCGTGCATGGTGACCTGCATATCCGCCCACCTCTGCGCTTGCCTCACTCTCTAACCCACTCCACTTACATAATTCTCCCGCACTTCTACCTACCTGTGTTACGTCAGCCTCGCTGCAACACTTATAGCCTGTTCACGCTAAATTGAGCTCTTTTGAAAGCCCTCTCATTTGGTATAATAGGCAATAAAGATATTTTATTTTAGCGTTAGACGTCAACTTCCGAGTAAGGTCGAATATACATACTGTGTTTATTACTTCGGTGCCTATATTTATTTAACAGGTAATTGCACGATAAAAAAAATAGCCGAAAGGAAATAATAACTAGGGCCTCAAAAGTGCTCGCTTTACCGTGAACAGTCTATATCTGCATGTGATGTGTGCTTCTGGAAAAAAGCCTTGTGACATTGTTTGCTAGAGAGTAGCTCCAACTTGTAATTATCACGCCTGAGGGCTGTGGAAAGGCAGCGCTGATTCCCCAAACAACTGGAACTACTTAACACATCTCGATGGGGTTAGATTTATTGATGAGAGTTTATGTTGATAACGTTCATATACAGATTGTTCCGGGCATTGACGTCCAAACAGAGGCAGGTGATAAAGGGGCCCCAAGATCAACCAAACTGACCAATACATATGTGGTCCGATTCTGGACCGTTTAAATGTTGAGAATTTTGTTCCGAATGTATGGACCTACTGTAGACTACACTAAGAAGTTAACGATTGTGACGAAAGCACGTGTACCAGGGAAGTAATAGTTGTAGACATGGTAGCTGACAAGTGGAGTCACGTAACCAAACATCATCCATGCTATTTTTATTTTCCATATCGCTGTAATGAACGCTGAACACCTTTGTAATAAACTGCAAATCCTTAGCTAATACTGAAAAATGGATTGTGTTAACTAGTGGACTTGTGACAGTAATGTATTTGTTGGTTTAAAATCTTTTTCATGGTTTATGTATTTTTATTACGTGTATTTAAATATTTTTGGCTGGAAATTTTTTGGCATGGATTACAAGTATGTGGTGATGTCGCTTCAAAGTGGAAAGTTGGAAAAGTGATTGTCACTTCTTGGATTTACATCTAAAAAATGTGTAATAATTCTGTACCTTGTGCATCACGTACAGAGACATTTATCAGCCCTTTACAC
Organism: Dryococelus australis; assembly: GCA_029891345.1. Lineage (NCBI taxonomy): Eukaryota > Metazoa > Arthropoda > Insecta > Phasmatodea > Phasmatidae > Dryococelus > Dryococelus australis. The sequence goes on from CM057000.1 coordinate 147,231,038, forward strand.
AATGAGTTACACGACTAATTATGTTGTACAAGTTGATCTCCCGACAGCTCCCTCTTCCTAAGAAGTCGTGATACAAAATCAGCTGATTCTTCCCGCAACTGAGTTTGGAAATGCCCACTGCCAACCCGTGCATTCAAATCACTCATAAAAATTTCAAGTCGCAAAAAAAAAAATTGGCGAGATCAGTTGGGTATCTACTTTCAAATAATCGAATAGATTCGATAGATCAAGAGGGTTGCGCAGACATGGAAAACGTGTAGAAATCATGTTTTATGATTGTGGCTTATGATGTGAATTATTGCGAAAACGAATGTGTCCTAATTAACATTGCAATAATTCGCGAATCCAACAAAAATTATTAACATTAGCCCCAACGGAATTCAAATTGTGATCGAGAGCCACACATAAGTACACAGGTTGGTAAGCCTTCGTTTTCGTAGAGAGTAGACCAGAACATTCCGAACGCTGGAGTTACGATGTTTAACAACAATCTCAAATTGCGTAGGTAGTCAGGAATATCGTCAGGTTCCTACAAACGAGATACAGTGTTTAGGGAGGGTTCATTACTGCTACCAAAACTATGTATATATATATATATATATATATATATAATGAAAGGTTTGAGTAAGTCTCGATAAGTCAGAATCTTTCTACGATATTGTATTTTAAATTGAAATTAACACTAGCAAATATCACACGTCATTCTTCTTGTCTTGGACGGTGACCCCCCCCCCCCCTTGACAAACCGCTTCCGCCGGTCTTGGAAGCATTGTTACAACCATAACAAAAACGTCATATTTCTCGCTATGCCCTTTACTGTCGTAACTGGAATCTCTGAGAGTGAAAATAATATCACGAGATACTGCATGCCTTTCACGAGTAATGAAAAATGTTATAAATGCAGGAGCAACATGATTCAAGCCAGGGTAGAAATATGTAGAGGGGAGGGGGGAGAAATTGATATCTACTGTAATGTTGGTGTTCTTGAACGCTAAATCCTCGGAACATGCCATTGCATTTGCAGTCCGCCGCCGTCCATTAATGACATTTCCTTTTTTTTTTATTTTATTTTTTTTGTCTGTTTTATTCCTTTAGTTGTGTGCCTTAGCATGCTGGATGTAGATAGTGCTTGTTTGATTGTTCCAGGTGCCACGTAATGTTGCTCTCACTGCCTGCTGGTAGTTGTAGTGCACGCTGCAATGTAGAGATTAGTGTATGTAGTGTTGTTGCTTTGCTAGAGTGCGGTTGTCGAGTAGTGCTGTGTGTGTGTGTGTGGCAGATCGTAGTGGAGGTGCGGGCATGGCTGGTGGTGTCGCGGCTGCACCACGCGCCGCCCCCGGCGCCGCCGCCGCTGCGCCACTCGGCGTCCTTCTCATGCCTGTCGCGCGGCGCCGCGTGCCGAGACGCCCGCCCCCACCGCGCGCGCACCGCCACGCTGCCCTCGGCCTGCTGCCCTGCCGCTGCCGCCGACACAGACTACGGCTTCGTGGTAAGGCACGCGCTCCTAGAGGAGGCGGAGGACGAAGATGACGTCACGCATGCGCAGTGCGTGCCACGACCTCCGCGTCTACTCCGTGCGCCGCCCCCGGCCCTGCGTGGGGCAGGCGCCCTCGTGCGCAAGTCCGCCAGCCTGCTCAGCCCCCAGGCGTGGTGGGGGCGGCGCACCCGCAAGGACGACGATCCGGGCCCGCCGCCGCCGCCCCCACAGCAGCAGCAGAGGCGGTGGCGCAGCCTGGGGGCGCTGATGCGCGTGCCCGCCGCCCCGCCGCCCCCGGCTGCCCGTCCCCAGCCACAGTCCTTCTACCTGCTCGACGACTTCCTGGGGCCGCCGCCCCCGCAACACACCAGCGCCAGCTCTTCCGATTCGCTGGAGCTGTCGTCACCCGTACCGCCGCCCGTGCCGCCCCCACCCCCGCCGCCACCGCTGCGCCTGCTGAGCTACCGCGACTGTGCCTGCCGCCGCTGCCGCCTCGCGCCCGCCGCCTCCGACGAGCGCCTCTACACGGTACGACAACACCTTCGTCTCTCTCTTGGTGAAGGTGGTGGTGCTTAGACTAGACTTCGACCTCTTGTCACATTGCGATGTTGTTGAGGGTCCCACCTACCTGCCGAGAAGCGACGGAGCTATAAGGGTCACACTGGCAAGCGCTACATGTGTGGCATCGCCGCTACGTGCAGGGCTATGAACTGGCGTGCAATGTTCTCGTAGTGCTATGTGTACCTATTGGACTTCCATTGGTGAAACGTCTGAAGAAGGCTTAATACAAGCTCCTATTGTAGTTTCGCACGTGTCCAACTAATATGTTTTAAGATTCAGCAGCCTCAAAAATCAGTTTCTAACCCTATTGAAGGTTCCCAAAATAATATTCACAGCGCTTACCAACTGCGTTACAGTGTGTTGGAACAAGTTTTCGTAGCAAGTTTTAACAGTGTAACCAGTGCATTGATCTACGGTACGATCACGCACTTCAGACCAAGCGTGTAGAGTTATTTCATGACGTCATGTACACTGCACAGCACTTCAACATAGCTAGAAACCTTTTTCTTTTCCGTAGCGTTTTATCTTGAAATAAACTCGCCAGGTCCATACAATGATACTCTAGGGCCCCCGAGTTGAATATTACCGTAAACTTTCCACAAATGATGCAATGATACGATAGGGTTGCCGCCTGAAGTCCCGTATGTACACGTAGCGCAAGAACACTTGCCTTGCGCGTAGCAATGTCGCCCTTATCGTTCCTGCGCCTCTCCGCTTTAAACGTACAAATTAATATTTTTGTATCAATTTATATTTAGTATCTAAAATCTTGGCGCAATATAGAACATACACCTCATTTGCGTAAAACTCTTTATAGCGCCATGTTTCTATATACTAAATATAATTTGTAGTAAATTTTATTACGGCTGTTCCAACTGCGTCTTACAAATTCTGTAATTACTCCTATAATTACTTTTATCTTTTTAGTTTATAAACAAAAGCTACACACCACCAGTAATCGACAACTTGTCCACCAAATACATCGTGATTCGGTGGGCGCCGGACAGACACCTCACAGCGTACATACAAACAAGTGCAGTTTGATAAAATCCTGTAAAAAATGTCGTTGAGGAAGGTGAGCCCATTGAAATCACAACGTACGCTATATACTGCAATATAAACTCTGTTCAGAAGAAAACATAGTTTATTTACTACTTCATACACTTGTTCAGAAGAATATAAAACGAACGCACAAATGCTTCGTGAATGATTGTTTTTTGTTTCCTTCCAGATATTGATTGCTTTTGGTGTCTCTTAGGGCTACATTTGCTTTGCCGCGCCTTTCCGTAACGCTATTACGTCAGCTGTATATAATTAAAACCCAGAATGTTCATACGAATAAGCATGTGACGCAAGTTGTTAGTAAAACGCGCATGTCAGGCGGTAAGCAGACACATACAGGGCTCTGTTTCTGGTCACTCTACTGCACATGCAAGGGAAGACTTCCAGGTTGAGAATGCGACAGAATAGTGTGAAATAGCGTTGCTATAGTGGTAGGTGGGTGAGGTTGTATATCTGTGGACAGAAATGTCGAGCTACCGTGTCCTGTCCTTCGAGGGAGAGGCAGTGGATAAGCTTATAGGCTATTCACGGTAAAGTGAGCACTTTTGAAGTCAGTCTCATTTGGAATAATAGTCAATAAATATGTTTTATTTTAGCTCTAGACGTTAACATCCGAGTGCGGATGAATATACACTATTACTTATATGGCAGTATTTATTTGGGAAGGTGGTTACAGGATAAAAGATGGCTGGAAGAAAAAGGTAACTAGGGCCTTAGAAGTGCTCACTTTACCGTGAACAGCCTATACATGTCTGCGTCTGGCCGTTTCAACACATTGCACTACACTTGCTATGAATTCTCTACGGCTTGAAAGACAGCACCGAGTATAATTTCGTACAAGCTCCTCAGAAGCACTCGGAGGAAACCATTGGCCACATGATTCCTAAGCGCTGCATTCTCTCCATTGTATCCACAACCACATTGAATGTCTGTATAAGCATTTAAGTTTCCTTTAGCATAATTAAAATGCTTCCAAGAAAAATTAGTTTAAAGCAACCCCTTTAAATAATTGGTTACATATGACATTACAAAATATGGGTGCTTATTTTCATTAACAAGAATGCTTGTAAAATACAATAAAATATTTATACGTAACTTGGAAACATTCTATGTAGTGGCTTCCATGCCTGTCCCGAAATTCTCGTCGACCAGCCTGCCCCACTATAATTAGTCTCGAACACCTCCAAAAGTTCTTATCCTGGTGGGTTTAAGGCTCCTGTGTACTGAAACGTTTTCCGTGAAATCGTTGTTTGCGCCTAAACGCGTGTCTCGGTAAATAAATGTTCTGAAAATTCGAAGTTTTACCAGAAAGGATAAAAAAAAAACTATTGTCTATATCGATATCTTTTTAATTTTATCATATTAAGTGTATTAATGGAGAATAAATCATGAAGGCAGTCAAATATCGCATTTTAAAGCTTGTCTATGAAGTTTCTTTAAGCGGTAAGAGAAAGGTACAATTATACGCAGGTAGTTTGATCAGTATACTTTCATCGCGTGTAATTAAGTTCCACTGGTACAGGTATAATTTGCACAGTACAGTGTTAGGACGGAAACACTGCACGCCTTGCGCGTAGGAGCGATGAGGCGCTAGGCGTGCGTGTTAGTGTCGCCCGTATCGCTCCCTCGCTTCTTGACCTTGGACGCGCAGGTACATAGGACCCGTGAGATAAATCCAGAAAGACCGCCATTATTCTTCCAAAGAAATCCAAAGTTTCGGTGACATCGCATGGCGCCGTAGCAATTTTCATGACCACACACAGTATCACGTGTTTTGGAGTTGGGGGGGGGGGGGGGGGACAATATTCACTGTTGGCGACTTGTTGAATTTATACGCGCATGAGTGTAAAGAGAATTAATATTATTTGTTTACGTAGTAAAAATAATTTCAGACTTTTCGAACATGCACGGTTATATAATTTTAATCGCCGGAGATTTGTGTGCTTTTTGCACGAAAATGGGTCCTGGACAGAGACATTTGCAACAAGAGGACGACTGTTCTTAATCATATCTTACTACTCAGTAAACTAGGATAAAATGCTCATAATTCCTGATAGTAAAAATAAAGCTGTCTGGCCACCCCTGTTATTTTCAATACAGCGGAGTGTTTGCTACTAGGTCCCCGATAACATAGAACAATGTTCGGAGAATTGTAATTTAATTTCTCTTAATTTCGGAGAAGTAGTGTTTTCAAGGGCTGACAAGTAGATGTATAATATCGATCCTGGCGCAGTCCAGTAATTCGACTAAAAATCAAGCTAACTATCAACCAGCCAGAAAAAGTATCGCAAAAACTGACAAGAAAATTTGATGACAAAAATCAAGAAAATTCATAAGAAAACTCTATATCATGCATAAATTTTTCATTTTTCATTTCTTGTAAGCATTTATATGCTATATAAACTTGTTTCTCATTTATTAATTTCAAACTATTTTGATAAAATATTGTTCATATCGATCTTGTTCATATCGATGTGGTAATGAAATTTTATACTTACCATCTAGAATACAATTAATTTTTTTTTACCAAAATTGGATTCATAAATGTGAAAATCTGTAGCAGCTAACCATTAATTTTGTTAAAGATCTTAAAGTTTAGTGAATTCATATGAATTGTTTAACTTGCTGAGCAGGGATTACATATTTATTTATAAAGAGAGAAATTTATTAATAGGGAGGAAAAAATGGCGCGGAAATTTTATAATACCAAAATATGATTATTTAGCTCGCAGATTTGGATTAAAAAAAAAAAACCTGCTCGCAAATTTTTGAGGAGTGTTGAAATTCGATTGATTTGGGTTTGATTTTGAAAATTGAATTGTAGTGAAAACATGACTTGCTGGAAAACAGGAAGTGTACTCGATTTTGGCTTAAATTTGTTTGGTTGTTAGTTGAATCAGCGGTCTGCGCTAGGATCGGTATTAACACATCTACTCTCATACCTTAGTGTCCTGTATATTTTCCATTCATTGTTGCACGGAGAATAGTCTCGCGAGATTTGCTGGTTCAAGTCCTCCAAATTCTGCACACACGTATGTGACGTCCATTTCGCTACTGCCAGGCCGCCCCATGTTCTTTCAATGGCGTCGTACACGTCACATTTCAATTGTACGTCACATTTAAACCGTTGTTTAATGTCCGCTCGTCTATTTTAACGCCTCGACCGGAAATCCGCCGCGTTTTTAACGCTCGTCTATTATATCGTGGACCTACTGTATGTTCGGGCAGGATCAGGCTATTCACCATTAAGTAAGCACTTTTTGAAATCAACCTTCGAAAAATGTCACCACCGCTACCTGCGTATATTTCAACGGGCAAGTCTAAGGGACATACGCACTGTAAAGTTGGCATCGACAGAAGGAAAGTAGTTTCATATCATAACGTTGAATTAAAAGTACTAGGTAAACCTTTGTGAATATTTTTTTTTCGGGGCGAATATAGTGCACGAATTTCCATGTTTGTAAAATATTCACTTTCCTAGTTTAGCCCATTTTCGGTCACTTCCAACTTTTTTGAAGCCCTACCAAAGTTTTACTTCCAGGATATTCCTCCGCCTCGTGCAAACAAAGCTGAGAAAACTACACCAGAGGGCCAACGTGCCGTCTTCATGCGCACTCAGTGTAATACAGTATCGCATAAGAACTATTTCTTACTAGCTATTACCAACCCACCTATTTTCTCTCTAGTTATTCATATTGGTTATAAATGTAATGTTGCAATTTGTAGATAAAGAATAAAGTGATGAGGCACATGGCAGTGTTAATGTTGCTTAAGGCGGAAGAATACACAACGTGCATACAAGTGGATGGTAAGCATGGCTTTCAAAAGTACTCATTTTACCGTGAACACTCTATAGGTGTCGAGCAGGGTTGTCAGATAGGCGGCACTTTCGCCCTTTGTACCAGCGACAAGCAGCCGCCAGTGTTGCCAGTTTAGCTCTTGTCACAGCTAAATGTAGCTTTTGAAAAGTTCCGTGTAGCTGCTTAAATATTTTATCCCGCCTAACGAGGAAAATTAGATTTCATGAGCACGAAAAAAATTACTTGTTGGGTTATATTGAAATAATAAAACAGAAACTGGCTGTTTCCCTGTCTTGTGAGGATGCAGATATTAACCGCGTTGATTCAGAGCAAACCACATTAAAAATAAAATTATGAATATGTTTCCATAACCTGTTCACGATGAAGTTAGCACTTTTGAAATCAGCATTATAAAGTCACTGGCCCTGTCTGCACATTTTAACGGGCGCGCCTAGTAACATTCGCCCAGCAAAGTTGGTAGCGATGGATGGAAAGTAGTTTCACAACTTAACGTCGAATGAAAAGTGTTAGGTAACCATTTGTCGTAACTTAAATAATTTCTTTCTCTTTCTGTTTTTTAATGCATCGAAGTGTAAAATTAAGTACATTTATCAAATATTTACTTTTTTTATAATCATTTTATATTTCCTCTTGACCGACGCATGAATAAAGTGACGAGGCTCATGTAAATGTTACATAAGGAGGAAGATTACAAAACGTGCATACAACTTAAGCAGGGTTTTCAAAAATGCTCATTTTACTGTGAACAGTCTATAATCTGTATTTCTAATCTTTTATATACGTGTGGTTTTTTGAATAGCAAAAGTTTTATTGACTTTACTATAGTTAATTGATTTTAAATATTTGTTCAAAAATCTTCTTCTAAATGAACAGAAAACTTATTTTAGGGTGTGGTGTATTGGGATGTATTGAACACGCTAAGACATGGAGCTACTTTCCATCCCGTGTTACCAACTTTATTAGACGGAGTACACCCGTTAAAATATATGCAGGCAGAGACAATAATTTTTTTTCCAAGGTTCATTTCAAAAGTGCTCACTTTATTGTGAACAGCCTATAGGTAACCATTTGTAATAACTTAAATTACTTCTTTCGGTTTCGTTATTTTTTTAAATGCCTCGACCAGCAAAAATGAGCAGATTTGAAAAATATCTAATTTTGTAATAATTTCGCAGTTTCACTTGACCGACGCTTGAACGCTTGGCAATGTTAAGTTTACACAAGGGCTGGATATGCAGCGCGAGTTGTAGAATGAGGCGGGTCGGGCAGGCGAGATGAAAGATCTCTTCGTAATGCAGCAGCTGTACTCACGCCGCACATCGGCCCAATAACTCCTTTAATTGGTTCCTTCCCCTCCAACCACTACGTTCTGCCATCTTCCACTAGCGTAGCCATCATCCATCCAATCAACCACCGCGCGCCCTTGTGGTTTGCACCCAGGCTAGCCAACTTCTTGTAACACCAAGTCGCTAAATCAGTAAACGATTGTTACAACATTGTGTGATCTTTGGCCGTGTTCCAGCCATAGGTTATTCGCTGTCCCTTGAAAAATTATCCCATGTATGACGCGCTTATTTCGTAACTATGTCATTCATCCGAAGCGTTTTATACTTCTGTTAACATACAGATATTTTATTTTTTAGTTAAATTATATTATTAAATATATTTTGCCTGTAAATTACAATTATTCATTTATAATTAATATGAATAATAACAGGGAGAAAATAGGCGTGCTGATAATCCCTAGTAAGAAATAGTTCTTAATCTATACTAATATTTTAAAGAAGTAATGTGAGTTTGTTTACTTGTTTATGTGTTTCGGGTAATCTGGCGAACTACACGGCCGATTCTTATAATTCTTTAACTATTAGAAAGCTACATTCTTCCAGCCTGGCAAGTCGGAGAAAAATGACTTGTTTGGTTGTAAGTCGCATTATGTGAGCGGAGCGATGGCGGGTTGCTAGGAATGATTAGTGTCCTTTTGGTGTGTATTTATACACAGCTTAGTTAGCATCAGGTGGTAAAATAGTCTGCAAGTAGATCTTCAGAAAATGTAGAAGTAAACCTGAATGTAGTGAAACTATTCAGTTTGTAAGACTTTTAGTACCATGGACTTCGGACGTCGTCGATGGTCACTTGTCGAGCGATAACTGTGATTTAATGATTAACTAATATTGCAAGTTACAGTACATACCAAATAAGTATTTAAGTATCACTTATTCGGGTCACCTGGCCGTTTAGTAAATTAAAAGCGCCTATTCGAACATGGAACTTCGTATCTTTAAAATAAAATTTACACAAGAAATGTCAAATCTTTACTTTGGGAACTTGAAATATTATTTAATTGCGGCTCGTTAAGATTGTTCACCGCCATACGTATAAATGTCGCTGCCAGAAATTAAAACAATGAAAAGTATAAAACAACCGAAAATAATCTCATCTGGAATATTTAAATGAAGTACAAATACACAGTACTAGAAAATAAAATATTTTACAAACATTCCAATTGTTATACTTCGATGCCTTAAAAAACCAGAAAGCCAAATAAATAATTTAAGTTATCACAAATCATTACCTAGCACTTTTCATTCAAAGTTAAGGTATGGAACTACTTTCCATTCATCGTTGCCAACTTTTACTGGACCAATGTCACTCATTGCACCCGTTAAAATGTATGCAGGCAGGGTTAGTGACGTTTTCTAAGGTTTATCGTGAACAGCTATTAGCAGTTTGTAATTAATCAAATAGCGTTAAAAATTGTTTAGAGATATTGTGGAAACATCCGAAAGTGCTTGTTTAGACGAACAGTGTTCTAACCTCTAATCCTCTCCACGTCGTGTTAGAGTTGCGCTGACAGTAAAGCAGTTGAATGGTTGGACACAGAGACTAGTTAAGCGCAGCAAGCGATATCGCCATATTCACTTCACCGTTCCAAAACTGGACTGCGCCTCTGCCAATAGCCTTTACAACGTGGATGCGATTTGAGGTACGTTATGAATAGTTTCAATTCAGTAAGCCGGTTGGAAACATTTATACACTTTGTCTAGACTAGTTTCAATGTAACCAGGATATACTGAAGTTAGCCGTTTCCGAAACGGCTACGAGACCATTATTTAGGTTACTAAATCGACCTCGTGACCAAGTTTAGGCCCTAAATATTTGGGAATTTAGGGTTGAAATTTGCTGAGGTGAAGTAGCACACTAAATCCCCAAATAGGCTCGTAAGATCGTCTGCTGTTGTTTATTTATGTTTTATTTCCCGCTTTGTGGCTGAAACTTTGGTATTTACAGTTCTTGAAACACTTCACAATACAGGCACGTGGAAAATGGAAAATCAGGGATCCACATGGAGTTATTTTGAAATAAAGTTCGTATGTTGTATTCAAATTGCCAAGAAAAAGACGATCGGTTGTTATTTGAAATGGAATGTTAATTCTAGGGAGCGAAGAAATAACGAGAAGGTTAATATCAGCTAAAATTAAATACGATCAGTTATTCACACGACGACTGTGTAAAATAACGTCGGAATTCCAGAAGCCTGTAGTTTCCAACTTTGTAGCATGTAGCGCTATTACAAGTCGTTCGAAACTATCCACCCTAAATTCCTAAACCCTTATTCCCTTAATTGGCAGTTTCGGACACGGCGTAAGTATTCTATTCCGAGTTGGGTATGTTCAAAATTTCCAAATGTAAACAAACTCGTTCATCAGTCCTGACCACGTGACGTTGACAGTTGTGCGGCAATGTTGGCAACAACATGCGCGTGGGACGGGAACCGGGCAACTTCGTCTTGTAAACCACGAGATGCGGTGAGAAAACGGCGAAGTTGGCAACAGTGCTTGCACCTTGGATGCGCCTCGCCAAGGTAATCCTCTCCCACCTTCGCTTTTCCCGTTGTCAAGTGCAGCGGCCGGCTGAGGCTGTGGCGGCACAAGTCGTGATTCTCTGCTCCCTCCATCCCCCCACCTCGCGCAGCGTGTCCGCGGGCAATGACCCCCCACCCCGCCGCCTCAACCAGCAGGCGCGCCAACCCAGGCTGGCTCCGCACGATTGCCAACTGCGCTCCGCTCACAGGGAAATGTAGTGGCTCGGCCTGTAAAAAAAAAACATGTTCCAGTCACATTATCATAATTATTACTCTAGTTGTATGTAGTAAACATTAATAATAATATATGCACATACATTTCACCCACGAAAGTTCTTTTTGTAACTGAAATAAACGTACATAAAATCAATGATTAAAAATATTTGTAGGCCTAAAAATTACTTCTAATTTTTTTCTGCTTAATAATCTATTTTTTTCAAAACATTTCAGTAAGTAAGTTCTAGCAACTGTAATAAAATATATACAGTCTTCTTTCACATGCAGCAAGAAGCGTACTTTTCAGAGAATTCTGTGAGTGTGTGTACTCATTTGTAACGAGTTGTGTGTCTTGTGTATGGTATACAGTCGGGCGCAGTGTTACATTGGAAATATATGTTCTCCTGACTTAAAATTTGGGTGTAGTGTATATAGGATATTCGCGGTGAAGTGAGCACTTTTGAAAACACTTTCATTTGGAATAATATTCAAGAAATATATATTATTTTAGCCTCGGACGTTAACTTCCGAGTGCGGTGGAATACTCACGCTATGTTTACTACTTACATGGCAATATTTATTTTTGAAAGGTGGTTAAAGGATAAACAAAAAAAAATGCTCACTTTCCCATGGACAGGCTATAATTGAATTGCATTGTTGTGAAGCGTTATAATGTTTCTGTTGTGATTCATTCATGCGTTTGATTTTACTAATAATTTAGGTATGGTTTTTTTTTGTATAGTCTATTCGTGGTGTATTCACACTTTTTGAATCATGCCTTTGAAAAATCACCCCATGTATGACGCGTTTGGTTGTTATCTGAATATGCCACGCTTCATAAGTATGTGTTAGCATTTAAAAAAACCCTATTTTCGGTTGAATTAAATCTTTTACTAGTGCTTTGTCTATAATTTATAATGTGAAACCCTGTTAATAAGTTCCCATTTAAGAAGTTTTCCTGCTTAATAAGTTGAGTAATTTTGCATCTTGTCTATACGCACATGTGTATTTTGACCCGGTTTAATAAGTTCTCCCGGTTAGTAAGTATTATTTTTTCTGTCCCTTCAGAAACTTCTCAACAGAGTTTTACTGTATTTCATTTATAATTAATACGAATAAAATCAAAGAGAAAATATGTGTGTTGTGTAAAGGCCGTACAACAATCGCTATAAAAATAACAGTAGAAAATTCAGCACACATATGTGCTTAGGGGCTGCTGCAGCACAACGCAACGGCAGGAGATGGCACTTGCGCGCATAGCGATGACTATGAAACATTTATTTTCTTACGTTGCGTTGTATGCCAGCCAATAACACGTGGGCTGCTTCAACTGCGGGAGTCAGTTCGAAACGAACTTGTCATTAAAGTGTCTGTTAAAATGGACTTCGTAGTACAGTTTCGAATTCCGTTTGAGCCAAGACCCATGCTTTATTCAAATTAAGGTAAATGTAAATATACATACATTTTTTCGCGTAAACGAATTTTTTCCTGAATGTAAATAAACAAAAATAAGCACGTCTGTGTATCAGGTTAGCCAACATGCTGTTCGTAAAAATAAGCAGCTCGTAAATAGTTTTCTATCAGTTGGTTTCTGAATAGTTGCACAAGTGTTTCCTTGATGCGATTGTACAGAACTTTTTTCAGATTCGCATGTTAACACTACTGCTATGGTTTTACGGGAACGCTACGGCGATTGTAGGACGACCCGTGTAAAAAATATTTTACGCCTCAATGTCACATCCGACCATAAGGGAGTAGAGATTGATTGTACCCATAGACTAAGGATGAAGTAGACCGCTTATTTGTCTTCTGCGCGTGTACCTACCATTGACTTATCTTCATAACTGTCAGTTACATGGTCAACGGTGATGAACGTGTTTGTTTATTTCTTAATTTTTTAAATGAAAAGCACTATTGCATGACTGAAATACTTTTACCAATTTGAATTTAATCAAACTGCATTGCAAATTGGTCAGAGAAAGTATAGATACATTTCAAAGCAATTGTATACAAATCGGTTTTCTAACCTAAAATCCAAACCATGCCGATTTCGCTAGCCGTATTGGCAGTGTTGCAGTTCAATGTTGGGACACGGAGATTGGTTGTGCGCAGCCAGCGAGATCCGTCTACCTCATCTTTAGTCTTTGACTTGATACAAGTGTCCTATCAGATACAAAGTAGCGGGTTGATACTCTGAGACCCACGGAGCATTGCGATTAAGCGGTGAAACCGCTATAGCGATTATGTTCAGAAAAGATACAACGTTGTCGCTACAGTCGAAAACATTTATTTACAGAGTAATAAATATCGTGAACAGGGCCACTTCCTAAGATTTTTTTTTTGCTTGATTTTGACACTTTTCAACGCCTGCTTTTATCTTTCAATAACCAAATTTTTGAAAAGGCGACAAAATAAGTTACATATATTTCATTTCTGTCATGTAAGAAAAATTACTATATCCAACTCACTATCCATGTGACAAAGGTACTGTATTTAATATTTTCAGAACGAAACCACTGTGCTTGGTTACTACCGTTGTTATGGCGACCTAGAGACGTAGGAATTATAATATTAATAACAATAATAAATGCGTCGTGAATATTATAAAGTATATAATTCCATCAATTATGTTTAGCACTACTGTTGCAACATTTCATTGATAATCCTGGTGTACGATTGAACACAATATTAACCTTCACTTGTTCAGCGCCATCTGTCGAGTGAACTTGGTACCGCAGCGCTGACCAGTTAGTTCGCTCTAGCCCCGCGTGGCAGAGCTGAGTACTGTGCTGCGATCTAACGGCCGCGTCCGTAAACAAGGCATGGAAAGTGGAGGTACTAAACAGGTCAACATCTTATTTGTGTTTATAAATACTTTCTATCAACTGAGAATATATTTTCATACATAATTAACTGCGTTGTCCTTGCATCATGACTTAACGAAATGCAGCACTATTAACATCGGAGTGCGTAAATAAGAAATATGTACTTTTTTTTTTCTTTCATTCCGTTGAGCCCACGTTGTAGCCATGCTACAGGATTATGGAACAAGTTAAGATAAATATAATTATACATATTCATTATAACAAATATATACAATAAAAACCACACTAACAACATGTCAGAAATACACAATAAAAAAAATTACAATCTCAAAAACACAGATAAAAAGCTTCACACAACACATCTTGGTCCATAAATTCCTCTGCTTTAAAACGAGTTGATGGTATATGTATCTTTCACGTAATATAAAAAATGGGAACACAATATTGATTAATTACATAATCACATATTAATAACATATATTTTAGATAACTTAGCTTATCTTTGGGTAAACATAAAATTACATTTACAAAAAACACACATTTCTTATGATGCACACTAGCTACAATTTTGTAGAAATTCATAAATTTCCTGGGTATTATAAAAACAGTGAGATTTTATTAGTTTATATATATATATAATATATATATATATATATATATATATATATATATATATATATATATATATATATATATATATATATATATATATATATATAGCAAAATAAATATCTTTCTACTACCCTTCTTGTTGCCCCAAAATTCAATACCATACTTAATGATCGAATGGAAAAAAGCATAATATATCATTCTTGATGTTTTATAATCTATTATTTGATCTCAACATAAAGCAATTTAATCATAATATTTTGTTTTAAGTATTGATATATGTGCAGCCCAATATAAGTTTTTATCAATATGAAGCCCTAATATTTTAACAGTTATAGATTAATTGCGATTATAATTCTTTAATATGCTCAAATTAACCGTTTTATTTATAGTAAACAAAATTAATTCGGTTTTAGAAACATTTAGTACTAAGGTATTTTTTATGAAACAAATTTTCAATGGTCTTCTGAGAGTAGTTTCACACTTATGTTGAAAAGATTCAATACTTTTGGCTCTCAGTAGACTACCTATAATAGCAAAAAAGCTTAATTTTCCATTAATAATATTTTAGGTAGGTCGTTAACGTATATAAGAAGCAACAGTGGACCAAGGAGACTTCCTTGAGGCTGTAATAATTTCCCTATCAGATATTACAGTGCCATTAATCCCATTAAATACAGTACGTTCACACAAACGGAACGAGATTACTAATTGGGATGAATTTATCATGTTTTCTGAAATATATGGAATCGTAACAGTGTACATTCTACGTAACAAAAATTACTAACTTTAACGCTTCAGTTTATAGATACAAATTTTAATATTGCACAAATAATATTTCCAAATCATGCAGGAGTATTATTATGTACAAACGATGATTATTGCCTGAAATTCACGAACTTGTTTTATTGTAGACCAGAATGATCACGAAGATGTTCATCTAACTAGATTCCTATTGGCTACGTCGTTTCAGGGACAGCCCGATGCTTGTTCCAGGTTAGCGTATTTTCTTGATTATAGCTATAGGTTGTTCACGGTAAAGTGAGCACTTTCCCGGCCCTAGTTACTTTTTATCGCAACCATTTTTTTAAATTCTGCAACCACCTTTTTAAATAAATGTTGCCATGTAAGTAATAAACACAGTGTATATTCCACCGCACTCGGAATTTGACCTCTAACGTTAAACTGAAATATATTCACGGACTATTATTCCAAACGTGAGGGCTTTCAAAAGTGCTCACTTTACCGTGAATAGCGTATAACTACGTTATTTTGAAGTTTGCGACGGCAGAATCCAGGTGAACCACTTATATAGGCTATTCACGGTAAAGTGAGCACTTTTGAAAGCACTCTCGTTTGAAATAATACTCAATAAATGTACTTAATCGTATATTCCGATTGCAGTGGAATATACACACTGTGTTTAGTACTTAAATGGTAATATTCATGTAAAAATGTTGTTAAAGGATAATAAATGGCTGAGAGGAAAAAGTAACTGGGGCTTCAAAAGTGCTCACTTTACCGTGAACAACCTATACACGCCGTACTTTTAATGTCTTTTATTCGGAAAGCAGAATTTACAAGAAAATCTTCTTCAATAAAGATCGTCATAATATTTACTATGATCATGTGTAATAGCAATAATGTAGCATATCAATTTTATAATTAACTTTATTTAAGTCAGTTTCAGCCATAAATGTTTGTGACAAATGGATGCACACAAAATAAATTATAAACATTATTTCCTACATTATTATTACAGTTTTATTACACACAATCATAGTAAACATTGTGACGATATTCCATGACGAAGATTTTCTCGCAAATGCTGCTTTCTGAAGCATTCAGAATGGAAATATGCTTAAATTTTGTTAAAAATGCATACCATTTTAATCGATTTATTTTTTACTTTTAAAAGTAATATTTTAGTATGATATTTTATAATAATGCAAAATATATACTTTCATATATAGCATAAATCGCACTTTTCTGACAATTTTTATGGTGTCTGTACTACTTTTTTGACGAGTTCTTCACGTTGTACAGTCGGGTGCAGTGCTCCATAGGCAGTTCTTCATGTTGTACAGTCGGGTGCAGTGCTCCATTGGCAGTTGCTTTACTTAAAAATTTTGGCTGTGTCCGAATTCGCCTGAAGTACATACTGGTGCGTACCTGTCCCCGGAAGTGACGTCGCGAGTGCTGTCCGAGCTGCAAGTGAAGTATGCAAGTAACCGAAGTTGTATACTTCTCGCATACTTGCGGAATATGTGCCGACATAATTATTTGATTTAAAATTTAATAGGGAACATTAGTACTTCGTAGACATAGAATTTTGAACTGAATAAATAATCATCGCAAGTTTCACCTTAAAAAAAGTCCAAGCAGTAAATTTGTACTAGGCCTATGTTCCTAACCTACAGAAGCTAAGATAAAGAAAACTATCCAAACTGCACTTACATACAAATTTAAATATTATTTAATACTTTATTTAACTCCTAAAACTTTCGGCAACTATCAAATTCTTAGTCGGAATACATGAACATTTAAAGTGGTTAGCTGGCTCCGAAGCCAGCAAGACTGCATGTCCAAATCCATGAAGTTTGATGCCAAGGGTAAGTGAAGTACTGAAGGATGCAAGTATATAGAGTACCTGAGTTCGGACACGGCCTTTGAAAGAAGTGGAACACCGGCATTGCGTAGTCGGTAGTTGTTATAGTAGGATGACTGTCACGTGATGTAGGAATGGTGTGTTGCTACGGCCTTGAGGAACTGTACAGCAAGAGGCTTGTGTCTGTAAGGCCGGTGTAGGCTGCAAGGCCGGTGTAGGCTGCAGAATTATGTGACAAGGAGGCGGTTCATTCTTCTTCCATCCCAGGGCTCAGTGTCTCGTCACATCAGCCACGATCCTTTATTTCTATGCAGCTTTTGTGAGACTTAATTTTTTTGTTACCAAACGGGAGCCGATATTGTAAAATCCTCTTACAATTTCGTTACATATTATTTTTATTAAGTAGTCTAATTTTTCCAACACAAAAAAGTGTGTACTTTTATCCAATGAATTAATTAACAAAAATTTAGTTTATTTAATAATTAGTTCAAATTAAGGATCGTGGCCTTAAATGTTGTTCACGATTAAGGGGACTGTGTAGCTGCGCGTCCAAGGTCAAGAAGCGAGTGAGCGATACGGGCGACACTAACACGCACGCCTAGCGCCTCATCGCTCTTACGCGCAAGGCGTGCCGTGTTTCCGTTGTGACGCTCTACTGTGCAAGTTAGATCTGTAACATATGGGTTTTATAACACGTGAATGAAAGTACACACATTAAACTAAGTCCGTATCTTTGTACTTTTCTCTTACCGCTTAAGGAAACTGCATAGGCAAGTTTTAAATATGCTATATTTGACCATTTTCACGATTTTTTTCCTCCAAGAATACACTTAATTACAAAAGAAAAAAAATAAGGCCATAGAATTTGATTTTGATCTTTTCTGACAAAAATTAATATTTCCATAACTTTTATTTACCAAGAGACGTGTTTACGTGCAAACAACGATTTTACAGAAAACGTCTCTGTACACAGGACTCTCAAGTGAGCACTTTAGAAATGAACCTTAGAAAAAAGTCACTGCCCCTACCTGCATATATTTTAGCGGGCGCACTGAGTGAAGTATTTATTTCGATTTCTGTTTTTTTAATGCATTGAAGTGTAAACACGAGCAGATTTGCAAAGTGTTTACTATCTTAATAATTTCACAGTTTCATTTGACCGACGCATGAATTAAGTGACGAAACCCATGGCAATTATAATTTTACGTAAGTCGGAAGAATACACAACGTGCATACGAGTAGGTCTTAAGCAGGGCTTTCAAAAGTGCTCATTTTACCGTGAACAGTCTATAGTTGCTGTACAGCCACCATCCCGATCCCTTTTGCTTTTCGTTTTTTATTTGCATTTCGCACATTCTAACTTGAAACTGGAACACTAAGACGTTCAAAGTTCAACAGTTGAGCATGCAATACTGTTATATGTTGTACAGCGCCGCTATTGGCTCGTTCCAGATGATTGTGAAATCTTAGTGTTAAAACTGAAACCACAGATTTCTTAAAATGAACCGCTTGTCTTTGAAAAAGTTTGTATCTCTATGTCACATTTAATGTCTGCAGACGTGTACAATTGTTGCCAAACAATTTTTACTTAACTAGACATGCTTATTTTATTAATATTTCAACGATTTGCTTCGCAGAATAATAATTGTGGTCGTGATAAACATATAGCTGTGTGCGTACTTGGTTTAGCCGACGCTAATTTTTAACATCACGTAGATTTAGTGCTTAGTAATGGGTAGTTCATTATGCTTCGAAGTTGACGAAACACAGAAATCAGGTTACAAATATAAGTAATCGATTTTGGAATCAATTTGTTTCGAAAGCATTTTTTTTTTAATTCTAAAAATTAACGAAACATGTGTATTTGAAGTCAGTTTTTAGTGCGAAAATTGATCTTAGTTGTAAAGAATCGTGTACGAAATAACTGAATGTAGTGCAAGCACGCGCAGAACAATTTTGTATTTATTGTGTCGTGGAATGAACTGTCGTCGGCTGAAAGACTCGCAGAGCGGAGACTGCATGCCAGTCCAGTGCTTTGCGTTTAGAGGCGTTGAGGTAGCTGATTCGTGTCTCCTAGTCGCCCTTAGCAATCCCGTGCAGTGATACCTTCGACCAGGCGGCCACCTTAACTGTTTTTTACGTGAATACGTCTTTAACTTTGTAACCATACTAGGAGGCAATCCAGAAAATCCGATGATAACAAAATTGGGGGATACAGTTTGGCATTGCAGCTCCGAATCTATCGTCTACATTCAAAATCAAAATTCAATTACACCACTCGATTGCCAAAGGATCAAAGAATGTTATGTTGAATGAGTACTGTGAAGAATCTGGGTGTTTGGGGGGGGGGGGGGGCATTTTTAGTTCGTTTCGCCGCGTCTCGTAACTTCCGCGTAGTATAACTTTTGACTAGAAGCTACGACGCTCGTTTAGCTTCCAATCGACAGCACTCAAGTTCATTCGATTTGTTGTATAAAACATTTGTGTGGTGTGTTTATGGTGAAATCGTATGATTTAATTGTAAAACATTAAGAAAACTTAACACAATGTCGGCCTATACTCGTCAAAAAGCCAAGTCGAAATACAGAAATCGTATACGGTTGGAAAGAGCATCTCAAAAGCAATCCAGTGATACCCATAAAACCCCATATGATCGAGTGAAGCGGTGCCAGGAACGTAAAATAAACATCAAGGCATCCGAGCGCGTCAACGTAGACGTATTCACGCAAAACAAACGGCCGTGTCCCCAACACAGCCAAACACCATTCTTTGTTCCATATTTCACAGTACCTGGCTGCTCATTCCTAAAAACAGTTAACTATGAAATGTTTGCTGTATTGTTTCGGCGACATGGTAGCTAGTGCCTGGATACGTTGCCATTGCACTTTTTTGAATCTGCCGGGTATTACGTTTGATGAAATACTTGCACAAACAAACGCCGAATTGTACATCATGTCTACTGTGAATTGGGCGCATATTCCTGGAAGTAATATTGCAAATTATAAAAGTTGAGTTGTACTTCATATTTCAAGTAAATAGAACGGTTAGGCACAGACACGTTTGGCTACCGAATGTTCCTACTGTATCGGGTTTCGTACTATCAGGTTATGGATTCGTTGTGGTTAAATGTATTATGTTGTGATTTAAGGGTGTCCCGCGTGTCTGCATCGTTTTTTCTTTGGCAGAGAAGCGCGGGAGCTATAAGGGTCAGACTGGCACGCGCTGCAAGAGAGACATCGCCTTTACGTGCAGGGCTCAGTACTACGTGAGCCCTGCACGCCAGTTCAGTGTCTACCTATGGCACTTTCAGAGGCGACCCTATCAGTTTATTAATGAAAAGTCTGTGGCAAAGTTCAATACAGGCTCCTATCGTGGCTTGACTCGTGCCCAGCTAATATGTTTTAAATATATGGCAATCTGTAAAAGCCGCTTATAACTATATTGGAAGGGCCCCGGAATAATTTTACATCATGAATGGTAACTTTAAAGTAAGAGCTATTCACGTAAAGTGAGCACTCTTTAAGCCCCTCTTAACAGGCATTTACCAGTAATAAAATATCTTATTGCACCCTTAGGTTTTTAATTCCTGCGAATAGCGAACTGTATACACTGCGTTTATTGGTCACTTTGCAAGGTTTAGATTGAAAGCAGTAGGAAGATGGAAATTGGACGAAAGGAACAATTTAGAAGGGCCTTAAAACGTGCTCACTTTGTCATTCCTTTCTCGTCTGGGGATGGCTATGGTTATTCGTAGGTAAACATACTGGAGGCTCGTTTAATAGTGTCGCCAAAAAACAGGATTGCCAACACACTGCAACACAGTTCAAGCTCCAGGCACGTAAGGGAACGAAGAATATTACAAAGTGGCCTCCGCAGTTTAATCCATTGGCTTACATCTGCTACAGGTCTCATTTGCCGTTACGTCGAAAACTGAAGACTTTTGAAATACTGCGTACATGGCTGAACTGTCAAATGTCAAAAGTAAGGGGGGGGGTGCAGCAGGGACGCAAGCTGCACGCACATATGCTCACACACACACTCAGCTTGTGAGCGGAGAGCGCTCTTGTAAGTCGTGCACTTGTCACTGGAAGCCTTGTCGTGTTTGACCTCACGACACGGAAGCAGCACTTTACGTCCGTTACAAAGATTCCTTTTATCCAGCCAGCGGTGGCGCCGCCGGGTATGTCGTGGTAGGCGAGTATTCTGCCCACTACACTACTGCGTCCTACCTGCGATGGTGATGTGAGGCGGAGACTGGCCGAGGCCCAGCAGGTGTGACATCACACAGCCGGGGCCGCCCCAGTAACCCATTGTTGTCGAGTGCCTACGCGACGAGTGACTGAGCACCCTGTCTGCCCAGTGCAGGTCTTGCTTCGTCCCGCCCCGCCCCACCCCAGATCGGCCCGTTCCTCCAGTTCTCCGCACCAGAAGCTGGGTGGAGTTCCAAGACGTTCCTCCGAGAGTTGAGTAACAGCAGATGAAAGTAAGAGAGAACGTGGTTTTGGAACGAGCATGATGTAAATAGCATGCCGGTTTTACAAATATGTGCAAATGTAAATTCCTTTCCAAAAAATAGTTTATACACACGCACACACGCACACAGGATGATTCGCAATTAGACTGACAAGCTTCGGGAGGTGATTCTTCGTGAAAAAGTAAAAGGAAAACATTTGTGATACTTTATACTTAAACCGAATTTTAAGGGAGGTATGAGCCCTTAAAAAACTAGGTTTTAAACCGTATTTGTGCAAAATATTGATAACGAAGCAAAATTCAATGGCAACTCTCGGGACCTTCAACGCAAGAGCCGATATTTTACACAAATACGGCTTAAAAAACCCCTCGTTTTTTTTTTAAGGGCTCGTGTCTCTCTTAATATTCGGTTTAGGTATGAAGTGTCACATATGTTTTCCTTTTACTTTTTCATGAAGAATCACCTATCGAAGTTTGTCGGTCTTATTGAGAATCGCCATATATATATATATATATATATATATATATATATATATATATATATATATATATATATATCTGCTTCGCATCCCGCGCGAGTGGAAGTGAAGGGCAGCAGTTGCGTGATAGCTGCAGCGAGTCAATAGAATGCTTTGAATTACAGGCGCGCGCTAAACCATGAACCACGTGTCCATTACCAAAAAAGTGATCCGACACGAAAATCCTTTTGCGGTGCGCGCTGCTGACCTTTCTGTGCCTACCTGAGAAGTTTTCTAGTTGTTTACTGCCGTAGATTCTGTCGGCATGGCTCGGGGTGCGTAGAACTTTCCAGACCGAGGCCAGCAGAGGAAATTGTTCGACGGGCCTCCGGGCGGGGTGGTTGTTGAATGGCTGAGTTTCAGCGATAGACGACGAGCTGCGGGAGAAGTGATCAACGGAAGGGAAGTCTGCGACTGCGAGTATCAAGCAGTGAAGAGTGCGACTGGCGGGTTGAACTATTGGACTGGAAGCGTGAGTGAAAGACATTACAAATGTTGGCAACAGACAGACTGAACGTGTGTTAATGAACAGTATGAGTTAATTAAGCATAACGAAACAGCGACATTGAGAAGGATGTTACCTTAATTAGAGTTGAAATATATATTAAATATTGTGCTCACTAAGAAATAAAAAGAGTAAGAATGGGGATAGATGGATAAATAGATTAATGCTGTTAATGATAGCTGTGTGAATAAATTAGTAATCAAATTTAGTTCTTTTATTTTAATTAAGACCTCCATACCTCACGAACTCGGATACACCCCCCAGGCGTCTTTTAACAATCTCTATGTGTTATATGTAACAGCTTTACTTATCATACATATCATACATGTCTAAAAATGCAATCTTTATAGAAGTTAAATTTTAAATAAAAATACTATTTTTATCGCTCGTAATTAGTAAATGTCCCGTGTGTGTCTTAGCAGAATGTCCACGTTTCCTTTGTTTTATTTAACTGTACCAAAATTGCCTTACGCGCTGAAATAGTGCGTGTAAAAGTTTTACCCTGCAAGATGCTCGGAGTAATTACTGTGCAGTGGCAGGGGCACTACCAAAGCCGTCTTCCATTACTGCTGACGAGCACTGAAATCACTGATGGTTTGTCAGTGTTCGCCAGCAGTAAGGGAACAGTCATCAGTAAGCAGCAAATATTTCTCTTAGTCAGTAAACTGATTGTTTCGGAGCGTCTGGCAGTAGTATTCTAGCGTGCAGGAAAATATGAACAAGTATGGCGGACACACTAACCTCACTAATTTGCATACAGCATTTGGACTAAAACAGTAAAAGTGTTACTAACCTTCTACTGCTTCATCTTCTGACGGCACCACAATATCACAAGTGATTGCATCAGTAAGTACCTTGTAATGGTCCCTTAACGGGAGCGCACATAAACTTAAAGGTCTAAGAGGATGACGTACTCAGTGAAGCTCAACACTTGACACGAAACTAGTCTTTTACTAATTCAACATGAATTACAAGTAGATCATACAGGTAATACAATAATTAAGTTATTTTTACTCTCGACTTCTTGCTATCTTGAAGTATTTTAAATTCTTTAAGTCAAGCTCAGGAGGACTGCAATCATTATGATTCGTAGTAAAGTGTCTACGTTAACTTGGCACACGCTAAAGTTGAGGTCACTTACCACCGGAAAGTTTGTAGTTCTCGACTGGACGGACGCTCGGGGCACCGCGTAGCCTTCGTCGTGGACCCGGCCGGCGTCGCGGCGGCCTGGTGACGTCTCTCTCCTGACTTTTTGTTTGTGGCTAGCCCCAAAATCCCGCTACGCCAACGTGAGCACCTTCACAGTTCTGTGTGCCCTCCGGCATGCTTGTTAGTAGCTAAGTCGGTTGGAGAATGGGATGCGTCTCAGGGCAAGCCCTTTACGCTTTAGGTCGGGTTTAATTAACAATATTGGGTGCATGCATCGCGGCTAAGCAGGGTTATAGTGCCATGGCCGCAATTGTAGCCATGTGCACCCCCCGTAAGAAGACGTGTCTAGATGGAAGAGCATAACAAACCAGGCAAAGCGGAGAGGGCCGTGGAAAATCTATACGACAGTCGCGGAGGATAAAATAATTCCTTTTAACTGCATTAGGACTAGATAAAGTAGGGTGTTTGTTAGTTCGGGAAGAAAGACTTCTGTCGGTTTGATGCTGGTTGAAATGAAATGAGATCGCAGCTGGTGTGTATTGCAGGGGAAAGAACCTTGAAGTTGATCTACTGTCAATACTGCCGTGTAGGCGAACCAGCACTCCAGTACCGACAGCAACTGAGGATAGAGGGGTCCCCCTGCTTCTCTTAGAGTGCGTCGGAAAACCGGACAGCTCAGTCATGACAACGACTCCAACTTCGCCCTTCCGCGCCGATGCCAGGATCTCCATTCCATGAGTGAAAGTGGGGAGAGTTCTATCAGGGAGTCACCCCCTCCCCTTCCTCCAAAAAAAAAACCCGTCGGTCTGTGAAACGCGAGGCATCCAGGCCCTACCAGTGGTGGCGGCGAATCCGCCAGCTCAGGAGTGAAGACTGACATCGGGGTGCTTTCAAGGTCCGATGCATTCCTCTCTTCTGACCTTGTGACGCCGCCCTTTATATACTGGCCCCGCTGGCCTCCTTTCGCGTCCCAACCCTCCGTGTTTATTGTTATAGGCTGTTCAATATATAAAGTGAGCACTTTTTAAGTCACTCCTAACTGTCATTAACCACTAATAAATGTGTTTTATTGCAGCTTCAGACATTAACTTTTGAGAGTGGTGAAAGTATACACTGCATTTATTAGTCACGTGACAGTGCTGATATTGAAATATGGCTTAAATATTAAAACTTGTTTAAAATGAAAATTTGGAAGGGCCTTAAAAAGTGCTCACTTTACCGCGAACAGCATACACTCAACGAAACACCGCATGTCGCCCTGGAGTCCTCTTTGTGGTGTGCGTCTTGTTGGGCCCTCAATAACTTGTACCGTCCGTGAGTATCATCTCCTCGAACATGACTTTAACATTCCGCCAAACGTAGGCTCACGCCAGTAAAATCCGCGATCTAATGCTGTGTCCGAGTTCGCCTGAAGTACATACTTTTGCGTACCTGTCGACGGAAGTGACGTCGTAATTGCTGCCCGAACTGCAAGTGAAGTATGCAAGTAACCGAAGTTGTATACTTCTCTCATACTTGCGGAATGTGTGCCGCCATTTGAGAAGCAACTTGTTGGTTACAATTAATTTCCGACATAATTATTAGATTTAAACTTTAATAGGGCAACATTCTTACTTCGTAGACATAGCATTTTGAACTGAATAAATAATTATCGCAAGTTTCACCTTAAAAAAAGGTATAAGCAATAAATCCGTATTAGGCCTGTGTTCCTAACCTACAAAAGCTAAGATAAAAAAAAAAAAGCTATCCAAACTGCACTTACATACAATAATGTAAGACGATAAATGTTAATTTAAATCAAATTTATATATTATGTAATACTTTATTTAACCCTAAAGCTTTCAGTAATTATCAAATTCTTAGTCGGAATACATGAACATTTAAAGTGGTTAGTTGGCTAATAACAGTTACCGAAGCCAACAAGACTGCACGTCCAGATTCTTCAAGTTTGGTGCCAAGGGTAAGTGAAGTACGCAAGTACACAAGTATATACCTGAGTTCGGACACGGCCTTATTAACGGTTGTGTCCTCGCTCAGGGTAGCCTACCTCTCGGACACGAACATCAGTGGCCATGAGCAGTTACTGATATTACTGTCCAGTGAAATCCGCGAGTGTTTAGGGACAGACAAATAGAGAGAAGGGTAACGCGGGGCCATGATCAGTTACTGATATTACTGTCCAGTGAAATCCGCGAGTGTTTAGGGACAGACAAATAGAGAGAAGGGTAACGCGGGGCTGGGATACAGTAAGCGAGGTTGCCAGTGGAGCTCCAGGTTGTACAACACTACACATACTACGGCTCTGCACAGTCGACTCCACACACCTGAACATGGTATTGTCTGTTAATTGTGTACTCTCCCTCCGTACCGACGTAAAATTAACATTTCCGTCGGACTGATCACTCTATTCAGGCGTCGGTCTAGTGAAACTTCGAAATTATTCGGAAAGTATGTATTTTACAAATTTGCGAATTTTAACATTTACTTTGGATTGAAATAAACGGGAAGCAAATTATGTTTATTTGAAACTTTCAATTCGGCGTCAAGAAATAGAACTTGTTTCTATCTGTTACCAACTTTACTGGCCGCATGCCAGCAACTGTGCTCGTGCACTGACGTTTTCCAGTAGTTCAGTTCAAAGCTGCTCAATTAAACATAAACAGCTTATACCAGAATTGTTAGAAAAGAATGGTTTTTGCTGCGTATGGAACAAGAATATATATTTTGTAACACTAAGATTGTTTGCTAGGTTTTACGTATTTTAATGTTTAAGGTATATTTTAAATTAAAGTTTAAGCATATTTCCATTGTTAAATGCATTAGAAAGCACATTTTACAAATAAACATTGTTCAAGCAAGACCATTACAGTTATTACGGCTGTATGTAACAACAAATTAGTAATTGTGTTTATAAATATTTTTAATAATTTATTTCGGAATTGATTTTGCTAATTGTTATTTTTGAAGCAACCAGCATTGAAAAAAGTTTAAATTTTGATTAAAAGCAATCTTTGATTTTTTTTTAAACATTTTAATAAGTAAATGTAACATACTATTTTACAGTCCTGCAATAAATATGCATTCTTTTTTCACCTGCAACGTAGATAGTATTTCTCTGACAATTTTGGTAATGTGTGTAATATTATTTAATGAGTTCTGTACATTGTACAGATGGGTTCTAGTGCTTTCACTCTCTCTAGGAAAGTCATACGATGTTAAAAATTTGTATCCTGTACATCCCAGAATTTTTTTTTTTTTTCTTTTTTTGAGTTTCATATCTGCCACTGCAAGGAAAGCTTGTCGTACAATTTCGTTTCTCAAGGTTGTACACTCAGTCGGGCCGCACGACACGATGGAAATAGAAATCATTTTCCAATTCCAAACTGCTGGTCGGACAATATAATTTGTCAGGCTTGTATGCGATTGGTAGAGACCTGCAAAATTCGCGTTATTATTTAAGGACAGATTGAACTCCAGGTTACTGTGCGTTTAACCGACTACAGCCATTGGCCGGAAATACGTTTGTCACGCCTCTGATAACTTTTGAGCCAATGAGGTACTGTCAGCGGTGGAGTGACAAGTGGCCTATCTCCGCGCAGACGTCATACTGGACTCTCGCCATGCGAGCTCACGCTATGACCCGTCAGCACGCGGACTGTAGACTCGCCAGCTCATCCCCGGCCTCGACATCGCCATCGCCATCGCCATCGACATGTCGCTTCGCGTCATCTTTCCATTCCAGCGTGCGGCCTTGAACGCACTTCCGGACCAGCATCTCCCGATGCGGAGATCTAGTAGGATTGGCAACCATGTTCCGGGTTAGGGCTTTTTTTTCTTCTAAACTACCTTATTTTAAGTGTTAAGTGTAAGTTCGAAGGTAGGGTCGGGTTCTAATTGCATCTCAGGGCTGAGCCCCTTACGCCTAAAGGAGAGGGAATTCAATACAAGGGGGCGGGCATCGCGGCCGAGAGGGCATGGCCATCACTTTGGGGCCACGCCTACATCCCTAAGTGTAGTGTAGTTAAAGCTACATTAAGAAGGGGTATGGTAAACCCACATAAACACGATAAAACCCGTACCGACAGAAAAGGAGTTAAACTCGTGGGAGCACTAGTGAAAATGCTAAAGGAGATAGCAGGTGTGGAGTCCATGCTGTTTAATATTGGAGTGAAGAATCTAGTAGAGAGGTGGCGGGGCTTTGGACCAGCGTGTTAGAGGCACATGCGCCCTTGATGTGGAACTGCCATCCATGTTCCTGCGTGGGAAGCCTGAATACCCGCACAGCAACATCGACAGCAGTGACTTCAGGCAGGGTCCTTAAGCTTCCAGCCGAGGGCGCAAGAAATCCGGGCAGATGAGTCACGGCACCTACTCCATCTTCGCTCTTCTGCGCCGACATCAGGAGCTCCATATCGCCGGTGAAGTTGAGGAGTAACGGATTGCTACAGTGAGAGTGAATTGTGGCTGCAACGAGAAAAATAATGCGCAGAAGTTCCAAACGCGTCGGGCGAGACCATAACCACGGCACGAGGTAACCTCTTGGGTTGCCAACCCGTACGGTAATTGTGGGGGGCATACGGTAATTTAGGTACTTGTACGGTAATACGGAAATTTTGACATTTTTTATCAAGACTGTGTTTAAGTTATCTAATTCTAATTTTCCTTTTACGACTTTTATTTTAATAGATTTGTTTAAAATCATGGGGGTAGTAGTACCATATTTATGGTGTACCTGCTTTAAAGATTAGATTTATTTCGAAAGTTAAAACAAATGTTACAGTTCTTTGGCGTTTCTTGTTTTCGTTTCTGACCCAGTTGTTCATTTAACATTCGGTTAGCCATGCAAAGCTACTACGCCACACGGAGATGTTGAGGAGTTTGGGTTAGGTTTGGACAAGACAATCAGCAATTATATCAGTAGCGTTACACTTGTGAGGTTTTTCTCAAAGCAGTGCTAATTAAAGAACAACTCTATAATTCGTGTATGTAATATGTTTTTGCCACGTGCTAAGCAGTGTAAATCGTTATTTGAATGGAATTCCAAGCCTGTTTTTACTGGATGGTAAGTGGAAATAATTAGGAATTGTGGAAGTGTACGGTAATTTTGATGCCAACTCCCCACAATTTTCATCTCAATGGTTGGAAAGCCTTCTTGTTCAGTTCAGCAGTGATAGCGGCCGAGAGCGGTTGGGCAAGAGTTGCCCCGCGTGTGCATATTACCTGCAGCGCGGTAGCAGAGAGAGACGTGTTATAATGTTGCCGTGTGTATATCGCTAGCAGTGTCACGTGGTTTCCCTCCCTCCAGCGGCAGGAGCTCTGGAGAGTCCTCCCCTACGTTCCCTCCCTCAAAGCTGCGCCAAGACTAATTTTCTCAAGTGAACTTTGCACAGTGAAATGTTGGTGCTTGGCTGGCGAACTTAGTTTTTTTTTTTTTTTACTTTCAATACTGCATCCACAAACTTATCTGAATAGCTCCCTTTAAGAGTTGGTTGGAGCTGCGCGTCCAAGGTCGATAAGCGAGGGAGCAATACGGGCTACATTAACACGCACGTCTAGCGCCTCAGCGCTCCTACGCGCAAGGCGTGCAGTGTTTCCGTCGTGACGCTGTACTGTGTAAATTAGATGTGTAACAGTGGGATTTTATTACACGCGATGAAAGTACACAGATTAAACTACGCCCGTATATTTGTGCTTTTCTCTTGCCGTTTAAGGAAGCTCCACAGGCAAGCTTTAAAATTTTTGACCATCTTCACGATTTTTTTCTCCAAGATTGTACTAAATATGACAAAAGTAAAATAATAGGGACATAGATAATTGTTTTTTTATCTTTACTGACAAAAAGCCGTATTTGCATTACATTAGTGTACCGAGACACGCGTATCCGCGCAAACACGTGCATGTCCATATAACTCTTAAGGGATGATATGACGGAATGGGAACCGAAAGGCTATCTCGACACGGCGACGAAGGGCCAGTTAAGTGCACACGTGGTTTTTGATTCCCCTGGTAACAGATGGCCGAAACTAGATCATAAAACCCAGGTATGCGGTAGAGTGTTGCCTAGGGCACGGCGGCCCTTTGAGGAAGGGAAGAAATCCCTAGCGGCACAACGCCCAGAGAATTTACGACTCTCATAACGCAATCGCTGTGGTATTGCATACTTCAGTGGCACGTGCGAAAAAAACATATTTCAAGGATGAAATTAGGGCTTAGAAGAGGGGGGGGGGAGTGGTATGTATCTGTGTTGAATTAATACTTTAATTTCTTTCTGCATGTTATATTAATTTTTACGATTATTAACAGCATTGATTATGTGTTTTTGCAGATTTCTTCCTGGCATGAATCGGAGGCGAATTCGTTCTTCTGGTTTGTTACCCGAGGAAGGTTTATCGTAATATTGTGTCGTTTACAAAGGATGTCAATAAAGATGATAGGTCTTGGACAGTTAAGATCCGTGATATAGAAGAGAGTTATATTTTGTTGTCTTTTTTTGTACCGTTTTGGTCTTCAAGGAATAACTGCTAAAGCTGGCAGTGGTTTGTTGGAAATGTGTTTCTTCAGAAGGTCTCGTGTCGAGAAGGAGCCTGCACCAAAGGAGATTGGTGAGATCGATCCAAACAGGATAATCTGCTGGAAGATTTTTCCAGTTTATGAGGGCAAGGCTGCTGTAATTAGTGTTTTTGGAAATGCATCTAGGTATTCACGTAAGAAGATGAAAATGGAACTTGGTGATCAGATTTGGTTTTATGGGAAATTAGTTGGTACTACTGGTGATATGCATATTCTTGATCATGTGGAATTGTTTTTCAATCCGTGATTGTGGTACGAAATGTACTGCTGCGTTTTTTCGTATTTTTTATGTTCCTTTCCTTTATATTAAAAGGGGGGGGGGGGCGTTAAGGGGGGAATATCTAAACATTTATTTTATTCTACTAAAAAAGATTTTTTACTGGACGTCACTAAAACCATAAATAGTGTTAAATTATCTTTCACGTTTCCGGAGGCGTTGTCACGTAAGGTTATCTCACCTTTTTTCTTTTAAATAAAACTGCAAACGTTTATTCCCGAGTGTTGAGAACAGCGTAGCTGCTAACTTATTTGTGAATTTCGAACTACTCGGAATGTAGTAAAAAAAATGGAGTTCGTGACCAAATTTGGCCTCAATGTGCCGCGCCCTGCTTGTAATCAACGTGTTGATGCCATATTCCGGAAGAAGTGTCCCAGTGCATCTGGGGGCAGCTCATACGAGACCTGGAAGGGTTTCTGGAAGTTGTGGACGATTACAAACTGCTGTTTTCAGTTTGTCCCAGCCATGTTCAATGTGTTAGCGCTCTCTTCTCCTCTCTCTCTCTCTCTCTCTCTCTCTCTCTCTCTCTCTCTCTCTCTCTCTCTCTCTCTCTCTCTCTCCTCTCTCTCTCTCTCTCTCTCTCTCTCTCTCTCTCTCGCTCTCGCTCTCTCTCTCTCTCGCTCTCTCTCTCTCTCGCTCTCGCTCTCTCTCTCTCGCTCTCTCTCTCTCGCTCTCTCTCTCGCTCTCTCTCTCTCTCTCTCTCTCTCTCTCTCTCTCTCTCGCTCTCGCTCTCGCTCTCTCTCTCTCGCTCTCTCTCTCTCGCTCTCTCTCTCTCTCTCTCTCTCTCTCTCTCTCGCTCTCTCTCTCTCGCTCTCTCTCTCTCGCTCTCTCTCGCTCTCTCTCGCTCTCTCTCGCTCTCTCTCGCTCTCTCTCGCTCTCTCTCTCGCTCTCTCTCGTCTCTCGCTCTCTCTCTCTCGCTCTCTCTCCTCTCTCTCGCTCTCTCTCGCTCTCTCTCTCGCTCTCTCTCGCTCTCTCTCTCGCTCTCTCTCGCTCTCTCTCTCGCTCTCTCTCTCGCTCGCTCTCTCTCGCGCTCTCTTTCGCTATATCTCGCTATATCTCGCTCTCTCAACAGAACTACATTACCCACTCCTACCACCTCCCAGCTGCCATATATCACAATGTTCTAAACTTTTCGTGAGATGTTTAGTAAACAAAGCAAGTGTTTCTGCGATATCTAAAGAGTACATGACGGTTTGCCGCATGCATTTTCACGCGTTCTGAAGATAGTCAATATTTTGTTGTAATATGCAAAGTTGTAAGACCTCAGAAATTCGGCTTCGGGTTTATTCTACTGCCTGCGCCAAGGTCCTTTCTCACTATCAAAGTTCGCTTCAAATTTTCTTCAAACGTGTTGAATTCAATTCTTAGAACGCTCACTTCACTTCACTCGGACGTCACAATCGCAGCGATTTTGTCTTTCAAGCCATTGAAGGACTCAAATTCCTTCAAAGATTTTCGTTTCGAACATGTATATTTTCTTGAATCCAGTTTTTCACCTCGTATCCCGAATTATTAAAACAGTATAAAGTGTAGTGTGTTAACACAGTAATTTATGTGCATTTAAGCTACAAAAATATTTGTATATATTTCATGCAAAGTAAATATATACTCTTAGCAAATATTTTGTTCGATTTTGGTAAGTTATTTTTGCTTAGTGTGTGGTTTATAGAGGTTTGAAGAAGAAAAATGGATAATGAACTTAAAGTATAATTTTTGAACTTTCAGTATTTGCGAAAAAATTTTAAGCAATACTTAGTGAATACAACTGCATGTGTGAAAAATCTTTCAAAACGTTGAAGTAATAATACAATTTCTATTAAATTCAATCCACTGAAGTGCGGAGTTTTTTTTTAACAGAATTTGCAAAATTTCATGGGTAGTACTTTAGAATTTTTTCTCTTCAGGAATCGATTAACCGAATTATTATTATTATTATTATGAATGTGCCTTTAGGGTTACATGTTCTTGATGTCTCTATTCGTGAATACCACCATACCATTATTATTATTATTGTTATTGTAGTCATACCAGTTTATTAATTACATGCAATTTTTGAAATATAAACATTTAGATTAGTATTATGGATAGTTATATTAGTGAGTGTACATCACATTATCAGTCATGACTAGATATATTGATTTATGTAATAGAGCTCTTGAACGACGATTCGAAATATCTTAACGGTTACATCCAGTTAGTTAAAATAATAGTTTTTTATTTCTTGGAACCTTTTATGGTATTTAAAAGTAATGCCACTAGTTAATGAATAGCAGTTATCATATGAATATTTACCACTTTATCATATACGAATTTTCGTTACAGATTTGTAAACTCAGCTCGTAAGATATGTTTTTCGTTTCAAAAGAACTCCCATCCACACGGAATGGCCGATTAAATAAATCCACTAAGTTATGTACTGACCACTTTGTGATAACTTTCCCCCCACTTATTACAAGTTAGAATCCATCAAGTGTGTTGGTAAATCCAGTGGCGTGGCAACACTGGCATTGACGTGCGCCGGTGTGGAGAACGTCTGCGCCTCTGCCATTGACCTCGTGAACTCTCGTGCAGACGACGCGACCTTGAACACGTCGCTTAGGTGGCGTCCCTCCCCCCCCCCCCCCTTCAGTATTCTCATGCATGTCTGTGCATCACCGCCCCTCTCGAGCTCAGCTGTGGTCCGGCCTGTGTATCCAGCGTGCCGACCTCGGCAGGCGAAAATACTGGTACACATCTGTCCGTGGAAACTAGCACTTCGTACGAAATTACGGTACGGAAACGATCATTCTTTTCGTATCAATTTCAGATATAGGCTATTCACGGTAAAGTGAGCACTTTTTAAGGCCCTCCCACCAGATATTAACCACTAACAAATATATGTTATCGGAGTTTCAGACGTCAACTTTTGAAAGAGATAAAATATATACACTGTGTTTATTAGTCACATCGAAATACTTATATTAAAAAGTGGCGGAAATGCTTAAATACGCTGAAAGGAAAAATATAGCAAGGCCTTAAAAAGTGCTCACTTCTATCGCGAATAGCCTATAGTACAAGCGACGTGCCGTAATAGCTGCAAACTGTTCTACAACTGCATCAGGAGAGAGAGAGAGTGAGAGGGGGGGGGGGGGGGTTGCGAGTTATGCCGCTTTCTATTGGAGAGTATCGCCAATTCAGATAACAGTTATTGGACAATAGTGGATCGCTAATAGTTTTTGATGAGTATTCTTACCGTTATGATAAGGTCGTAGTACTACCAACGAATACTTCAAAAGTTATCCATTCTATTATACAATAAGTTTCCATTAAATAACACTATTTTACACAAATTAGCATTGTATTTATTTAGAAAAGAGTGTGAATCACTTGCAAATACCTCGCCCACGTAGTTAGTTTACCATACACACATTCTCGATTTGTCGCTCCTTGCTGAGGATATCGCCCCATTCAGCGATTGGAGGGGGGGGGGGGGTTGTCTGCATATGAGGCATTATTGAAAAGTAAATATTTTATTGATTTTCTAGTTTTTACCTACACTTCCGTGCATTAAAAATACAGAAAGTGAAAAATGTCAGCGTTCATACACATTTACTTAATACTTTAAATACAACATTAAGACATGGTATTATTTTCTGTCATTACCAGCTTTACTGGATGTGTGCCCGTTACAGTTATGCAGGTAGTCACGGGGACGATTTTTCAAAGGTTAATTTCAAAAGTTCCCAGTTAACCGTCAACGGACAGTAAATAATTTAACCAGAATATGTTATTAAAATGGCACAATGTCACTCGACAAATTTGGCGTATCTATCATTAAGGTTTACACATATATGTGAATAAAGTGTATTAGTGACTGAATACTCGTTACGTCGAGGCGTATAGTACCAACCAAAAGTTAAAAGGTTTTAGTATGGCCAGTATAATAATATTCGCAGTACAGGTTGCAGTAAATATGTATTTTTGGATGTTGTAATATATATATATATATATATTCTGTTGTTTAATTCTGTGTGTGTGTTATTAGTAAATGTGTAACGTATTTACTATTCCAATAATTTCACGGATTCACTTGACGCATTCGTGAATAAAGCGACAAAATTAGTTTTTTCACGTGACGATAGAATGCACAGCGAGCATACAAGTACATCCTGTGGCGCCCGAAAGTAGTATATCAACCTAATTTTCACCAGTTGTTTACCAGAGGATTATTTGAAATATTTGGCAAGACAAGATATAAATAATAATGTTCAACACTTTCTTTCATTGTTAGATATTCACTGCCATTCTCGCAGCAGTGATGGGAGACGAGAAAGAATATCTTATTCTAAGTCGGTGTTTAGGCTTGTCGAAAAAAAAAAAAAAAACCCTCTGAATATCAACTTATGACGAAAATCGGGTATAGGCTGTTCACGGTAAAGTGAGCACTTTTTAAGGCCCTGCTAGAATTTTCTTCTCAGTCAATTTCTATCTTTCCGCCACTTTTTAATATAAACATTGCCATGTGACTAATAAACAGTGTGTATACATTTAACCTCTTTCAAAAACTAATGCCCGAAGCTGCAATCGAATACGTTTATTAACGGTTAATGCTTCTTGGGAGGGCCTTAAAGTGCTCACTTTATCGTGAACAGCCTATAACTATACTGCTTTCAAAAATGTTCTGTTTACTGTGCGTAGCCTATATATTGAATCTGCTACAGAACATGGTACAAAGTTGCAAACTACGGTACGAGCACCATAGTTATAGCACGGTCCACATACCTCTGTGTAATGGGAGGAGGAGGGGAAGGGGTATTGATCGTGCCGGCCGCTCGACGGTGGCGCCTCGTAGCGGCGCGCGCGGGAACTCCCGCGCGGCGTCTCGCTCGGCTCAGTCGGCCGGTCGCTGCCGAGGCGTTCGTGTGCCAGCGGGCCAGACGTCGTGTGTGTCGTGGCAGCAGCTACATCGCCCCATGGTGACCTCGCATGGGGTCATACCACACATACCCGTGGTACCGGGGTCAGCGCCGCTGGGCACGGACCGGCCGTTTTGCGGCAGCGGTAGGGACTGCCAGCCTCTTTGGAACTCGGTGTTGTGCCTCCACTTCCCTCTAGTCAGGGCGTAGTTTAGCTCTCAGAATCGCATCCCCCGGGTTTCTCAGAGTCCTTGCTGCACCCTGAGGACACCGAGCCAGACGTAAACGAGGGGAAAGCCGCTGCGAATCTCCAGCCATGACGACGTGCTCCCTGTTACACGTCAAGATATCGGACATAGTAAACACGTTTCCATTATATTTCAGACTAACACCACTAACCCGATTATATGCCTAAGAGATCTAAGACATGGGGTCATGTTGCATAAGTATCTACCTCCGCCCTGTATTCAGTTCGTTTCGAAGGCCCGGTGGGGATGTTTAGCCGAATGGTACGTTCTGACGTCAGTCGAGTGACGACTGTTATGTAGGTCGGATGAACTTCCATGCCAAAAAGAAATACTGCTCTTTAAAGATATATCGAAGGTAGGGATACATACAGTAGGACTCAACTTCTGGTCACTACATGACCATCGGCTGTTCACGGTAAAGTGAGCACTTTTTAAGGCCCTTCTAAATTTTTCCTTTCATCCAATTTACATCTTCCTGCTGCTTTTTAATATAAACATTGCAATGTGAGCAATAAACACACCACCTTCGAAATTTAAATCACGAGGCTGCAATAAGATACATTTATTAGTGGTTAATACCGGTTGGCAGGGCCTTAAAAAGTTCTTATTTCACCGTGAACAGCCTATAGAAGAGAGTCCCAAGCTTATTATGAACGGACTGAAGAGAGAGTTCTCTCTCTCGCTTGTTCTGGCTGATCGTGCAAGCTTGGTGTGTTGTATCTTCTCGAAGACGACTACTTGCAACATGGCTCCATGTTCAGTTGACAACTAACTCTTTTAACGCTTGCTAACCCAGCTCGCATGACAGAGATGACGGATGCGCCAGACGCAGTTAAACCCACTTACCAGGCAGGGTTGATTTTTTTTTTTTCCCCCGTAATATTCCGTGGCCGCTGCATGAATTGAGATTTCTTGCCCGTCTCGTCCCATCTATTTTCTTCTTCGTCTTCTATTTTTAATCTTCCGCATCCTTTCCCCATCTCCCCGGCCGTAACCGCTTTACACGATCATCTTTCCCCTTCGAGTTAACGTCAACGGTTTTAGCTTGTTGCTGTGTTGGCAGCTGGAAGATCCCGAAACATTTCTTCGCGGGTTGCCGAGAAAGTTTTGCTTCTTCGGCGAGCATTAAGAAAATAAATCCATTTTTTAAATCTGAATTACAAGTCTGGTTTTTCACTGCTTTCTCTTGGATATTATAATTGTACTTGAAATAATCAGTATTGCGTTCTCGGTGATCTAGCCAGTTGGAAAAATTGTATTTATTTATACTTTGTCCGGTTTGCCTTTCTTAACGGATATTACTTTGCTTCAGATATAGTTATATTAACTGTGTAGTATTCTTGTAGAAATTTTAAATCAAATAGTCCGCTAGAAGTAGTGGATATAAAGATAATAAAGAGTATACTTTATTAGGAATATAAGAATTTTAATACCAACATCTGAAAGGCATGCTAGGTTTTTTTTAGTAATGTTTGTTTCTGAAATGTTTTTACCGCTAACGTATGTTTAAAGTTAAAACTCATCCTTAGCTCATTAAATATTATTTGAGGATTAAAGTTATTTTTAATCAATTTCCTGATCGTCATTACATGAACGATAGCAACCATACAAATCCTCGAAAGGGACTTTTTTTTTCGAGTTATTGAACGTGTGTGTACCAGGGAAGGGGACTATTTAATCTGCTTGATTTCCCTCCTCAACAAAGAATAACATTATATAAATAAATTATTCCGTTTATAGAAGTGCACCTTGAATGTGTTTGTACAGTCCAATGTATTTGCTAATTAACATCGTAGCAATCCCAGAGTTCAATAGTCCATTTTTTAAGGAAGTCCTAAATGGATATGCTTAATGCGCTCGTTTGTTTATTTATTTATAAATCTTTTAGTGCGCAGATGGTGAGAAATGACAGCGGGGGAATTTGAAATGAAAAAAATACATGTGCAATATTTCCGAAGTGAATACGTGCGATTAATCTCGAGCATTGGGATACTTTCCGATAGTACACATACGGGACGGAAAAACTGTGCCAGTTAGGCGTAACTTCGTGTTAGTTTCATTTAAAATAAAGGCTTTATAGCTTACCCCCCCTCATTGTTTTACTTATGAAGAACACAGTATATAATAATAATAATCGAGCCTTAACTTAAAATTAAGTTAGATGGGCGGAAGAAGGTCGTTCTGGCAGATACAAAACTAACACTAGTGAATGTAAAGTTCTGTCGATTCATTTTGAAGTTAACATTGGGCTCGTTACGTTGCATTTGCGTTAGCTCTGTCATAATTATTAGTGAACTAGTACCTACGTTTACGTTGAAGTCGTCTTTGATAACTTGTAATTTAATGCTACCAAATACGCCGTATCTGGTATGTGAAAATATGCTTGTGTATATTTGCAATTAAACGTATACATGGATTGTTATAATATTTAAAACATTTTCCGGTATGTGCCCGTTGCCAATTTGCACCCAAATATTTGATTTAATTCCAGAGTTTTACAAATCGTTGAATAATTTATCATTCAAATTGACGCCAAAGAAACTATGTATTAACTTAAACATCTGAACGTAACTAATACGCAAAATTAACACAGTCAACTCTATCTTAACTTTAATGTAAATCGGATTCGGGCATGCTTCGCAAGCCATTTTAAAAAAAATTATTGTATTGTAAAGGGTTTTTTTTAACGTCCCCCGGTTTTATGCTTGAAAGTTTAAGCAGGGGACGGCTTACAGACTAACTTATAACTTATATTAACACCTATGCCTTACCTGGGACTCGAACCCAGAGCCTCCCGCATCCCAGATCGGTGGTACACCAACCGACTGCGTCACGGGAGGTCGGCTTTAAGAATAGTATTTATGAAGGATAAACCTCGGGAAATACGAAGTTTATTCTCCGCGGCGGGAATGTTGTATGTCATCGGTGTGTCAATTTTAGTTAGGAGTGATGTGTGTTGTAGCAGAGGAGAGAAAGTGAGGGTGTAACACGGGATTGAAGCGAGTCTGCTGGCGAAGATACGCGAGTGTGCACGAACACAAGGAGAATGCCTGTACACAGCGGGGCGGGCGTTGTTTGTTGTTTTTGTAAGTATCCGAGCTGCCAGATGAGAAGTAGCGCGCCGGCTGTTGCAGACAACTTGAAGCCCCAGACTCGCGACCTCAGCACCAGGGCTGCTTGTCTCCAAACTGGCGACCTGCTGTAACACACACACGCACACTTAAACCGATATTACCGCGACCTCAGCACCAGGGCTGCTTGTCTCCAAACTGGCGACCTGCTGTAACACACACACGCACACTTAAACCGATATTACCGCGACCTCAGCACCACGGCTGCTTGTCTCCAAACTGGCGACCTGCTGTAACACACACTCGCACACACACTTAAACCGATATTACACGGTACCTCAGCACCACGGCTGCTTGTCTCCAAACTGGCGACCTGCTGTCACACACACACGCACACTTAAACCGATATTACAAGGTACCTCAGCACCACGGCTGCTTGTCTCCAAACTGGCGACCTGCTGTCACACACACACACACACACTTAAACCGATATTACACGGTACCTGCTGCCGTACTTGGTTCTTGTACCAACTTCTGCAAGGCCTGGTGTGCGAGCCGGTATACCAGATTCATATTACACAACAGCAGTTTGCGTACTAGCATTTGGTGCGCATTGTGTGGTTTCTAGTAAATATGAACCTCGTTCGTAGAACTGCTACCAGTTAGTAACTTGCGTAGGCCTATACAAACACTAGCTATCACATCTTAATATTGCTAAATTACTATCGTCAATTCACTAAGAGTAGGAGTGTGTCATTTTCGATATTGACGAAAATTACTGACCGGTTGCAAAATATAGTTTTTTGTTTACGTACCGGGATATTATCCGCGTGTAAAATTTAATGATTAAAAAAGTTTGGGTCGGGCGGGGTTTCGAACTCATAAGTAACATATTCATTGCAGACCTCACGATTTTACCACTGTACTACCAGTCCACACATGGTTTTAATGATTTATACAGGAAAAATATCAAACTTTGAATTAATTTTTTCGTACAGTAGATAATATAAACCCTTGCCACTCCAGTCATGAGAAAGCTACTTATATCGAAAATTTAACTTCATTTGGCTATTAACCTCCGCTTTTTATACCAAACTGTCGCTAGCTCTCTCACAGGGAGCTCGTGACAGTACTTCACAAGTCCTGAACTTTAAAATTCCGCGCTGATAAAATCAATTAACTTCACCACTCTCTTTTATCCCGTACAGGCAGGGAAAAAGAGAGTAAAATTCAGCTATGGAAACAGCTCCCAGGCGCTACCCTGGGAGTCCTGTACAAGAATGCTAGCTTTGCAGCATAAAATATGTTTGATTGGTGCGGTGGGGGGAGGGGGTTAGCTTCTCCTCGCCTCCGCAATCTGACAACCAACTGGGTGGCCAAGGTCCCTCACAAGGGACCGATCTACCCCCGCGCTGAGGGAGTAGTGTCCCAGTGATGTAAAATGGAGGTTTTAAGTATTTAGAACGGTTTTAAGCAGTTATTGAAAGTTGCCATATTCTATATTATTCGTCGTCATCGTATTTTAAATCTATTTGAAAGATGGAAGCGTCCTTTTCAGTTTCCTCATCAGCTCGTTTCAAGTACTAGCCACGTGGAGAGCCCTATGTTCTGAAATTGCAATGTGATGGGCCCGGTACGAGAGCCGGTATGGAACCTGCCACGGAAAATAGGACAGGTCCAATTACCAAACCTGTAATGAAATCAGACAGCGCCATACGAAAAATGTCATGACTGATGCCGTACAGGCCGGTATAACGGCAGCTATGGCAGACCTTGCACAAGCTTTTACGAAATCAGGTGCCGTGTAATATGGCCTTTAGCGTCTGGCGATGTTCCTATAATGACACTTGGCAGTTATAGACCGTTCACGGTAAAGTGAGCACTTCTTAAGGCCCTTTGTAATTATTATTTTAAGCCGGTTTTTAATATCAGCATTGTCACTTGACTAATAAATACAGTGTATACTTTCACCACTGTCAAAACTTGATGTCTGAGGCTGCAATAAAACACGTATATTAGTGGCAATTGCCTGTTGGGAGGGCCTTAAAAAGTGCTCACTTTATTGTGAACAGCCTATAACAGTCTGTTCGTGGGTAATACTTCCACGTTCACGGAAGCCCCGTTGAAGTTCTACTCCTAGGATTTCCTTTCACCTCGTGGTAACAAAACTTACGTAACTAAGACACGAACATTACACCAAAGAGAGAGCCCACCGCGTTCGTGCGCACTCGCAATTTTCCTTCTCTGTTATTGTTCATGTTCATTATAAATGAAGTATAATAATACACGAGTCAAATATAGTCAGTTAAATGTAACGTAAGTAGCTACTACTTTTTAAAACGAAAATACAAAACAATGGCGATAAAACATATTTGGGAGTGATTTTTTAAAATGTACGATTGAAAAGTGCGAAAGTACGTTAGTATTTTCTTGCGATTGAAGCAGTAAAAACAAAAGACAATTGAATTTTTCTTTGCATTGTTAGTGGCTTTGTAATCACACATGCAAAGTGATTGTATATATCGTGTACTACGTAAGTCGCTTCTCTCCTTAAACGAGCATCTTCTGCCAGTGTGTAAATATTCACGTGAATGTGTTGTCCATAATGCGGCACGGTTTTATGACAGTGTAGTTGATTACTGCTAAAATATATTTGCAGAAGGTTGAGAAGTATGTAAACAATGAACAATGTGCTACTGCTAAATCTGATAGTGGTTTGATTGAAATCCTTCCTCCATCACTACCGCCAGGTCGTTCACATAATTCGCCCAAACCTTCTGCAAAGTAACTTGGTAATACTGTTGTTGGACACATTGTGTGCTGGAAGTACTTTCTCTGCGTGAAGATACGTCTGCATAGTCTGCTGTACCTATCATTATTC
This sequence comes from Dryococelus australis, assembly GCA_029891345.1. NCBI lineage: Eukaryota > Metazoa > Arthropoda > Insecta > Phasmatodea > Phasmatidae > Dryococelus > Dryococelus australis. The sequence continues at coordinate 147,272,669 of CM057000.1, forward strand.
TTTAACAAGCTCCTGTTATGCATTCTCGCAAAAAGGTTAATTATAAAAATAAGTAAAAACATATGCTACGCGCAAGTGACTGTAGTGTGTGTAAACATAAAATAATGATGTACGTGTAATATTTGTCCAATGTACACAAGAGACTGTTGGGTAGCCACAATGTTTCGTGGAAATTGGGAATTGGGTACTTTCCAGGCAAATAATAATACACTCGCAATTAGGCTACCGCCGTGAAAGCTCTCTCATCTCTCCCTTATCCGACCAAACTCCTCTTCCACTACCTTCCTGAACTTTCCATCCCCCCTCACAGATACTAATTCCTCCCAACACATTCCACTCCCCCACAGATCTCACAGCATGGACTGCCTACCCCGCTCCATTATCCTCCACACCCTTCACACTGTTGCTTCCTCTTCCTCTAAACACCCCCTTACTTAGCTTGCAGTGTAGCCCTCCCCATCCTCCCTCTACATTCACCACCCTGTACATCCTGACTAGCCGTTAACTTTCCTCCTGTCCTTCAATGAGCTCCACCCCATCTCTTTCGTCATCACTGATGGCCTATAGTTCCCTTCTTCCTCACTATCTTGCCCTGCCTTCTCCACCTACCCTTCATCCATCTTGCTGCATTTCTCTGCACCTTTTCCAGTTCTCGCACCTCCACGTCCCATACTGCTGCAGCATATTCTAACATTGGCAGTACCATGTGCCATATGCCTTCTTCACCTCACAGCTGACTCCCTTCAGCACCCTTCCCATCATACCCAGAGCCCTTCTTCCCTTTGCAACCACCCTCTCTACCTTTTTTCCATCTGAGGTCTCCCTGCAGTACAATCTCTTTTGGCGCCTTTTCTTCGTTATGTTTGTTGATGACGTAGTAGGGACTACCTGATCAAGCCAACTGTTGGTCAGGGAGGGGTGAGACTCGAGAGGGGAACAGTAGAAGCAAGCAGTATAGTTAGTCGTCTATCCACATGAATTTAAGCCACTTTCAGTAAAGTTTATGGTCGAGAAGTCTCCTTTCTCTACACTGTCCCGAATCACACTAAAATAGTAAATATCTAATCATAGATTTTTACAACTTTGTTTCTTTTCAGGCGTGCACAGTTTGTCACGATGTACCTAAACTCGTTGCCTTCTTATCGTATTTTGCATGCGTTTCCTTAGTAAAGGCTGTTCACGCTAAAGTGAGCACTTTCGTAATCAACCTTAGAAAAAAGTCATTGCCAGTGCCTGCATATACTTCAACGAGCGCACTGAGTGGCATGCGGACGGTAAAGTTGGTAACGATAAATGGAAAATAGTTCCATATCTTAACGTCAAATAAAAAGTGCTTGGGAACCTTTTCTGATAATCTACATTAATTTCGTTTTCTGTATTTTTTAATGCATCAGTGTGTAAAAATTAGCAGATTTATAAAATGTTTACTTTTCTAATAATTTCACAGTTTCACTTGACCGACGGATGAATAAAGTGATGAACCCCATGGGAATGTTAATTTTACATAAGGCGGAAGAATGTACAACGTGCATACAAGTAGATCCTTAAGCAGGGCTTTCAAAAGTGTTCCTTTTACCGTGAACAGCCTATAGCATGGCGTGTTGGGTAAAGAAGCCTTTCCCTTATCACGGAACTTAATTACGTCTTCCGAACTGATTATATTGTTTGGTCGCGTGCCTTAGTTGCCTAATGACAGGCACACTCGCACCTCAACCCTGCTTTTTAAAGCTGCAATCGTGCGGAGGTCTGTTGGCTTAGGCAAAGTAATTCAAAGAGCACAACACTGTGGGAGTAAAGGTCTGCGTACACGGAAGCATCAACACAGCCACACGAGTTTGTCAACATTAGCACCACAGCGACGTAACATCCGCAGCCGAGTGCTTTATCTCATCCTTGTTGTGCCTCTGCGGGAGTGAATGGGGGTCGTGTAAGTTGGAAGGGAGATACGGACGTGATCTTTTGTATGTCGCATACACTATTTCCCGGGCGCTAACTTGGCTTGGTCGAGTATAGTCTAGCCGAGGTTTCTTAACACACTTTTAATCAAACCTTTGAATCATCAACCTATGTATTACGTTATAATCTTTCCAAAATGTTCCATCTATTGCAAGCTTTTTATACGTGTTTTTAACTTATTTTTATTTAACTCGAAATTTTGCTAATTATACTATATAAATTATAATATTTCATTTAAAATTTAATATGATACAAATTGGCTCGGGGGGGGGGAGCTGTGTTGGTAATGTCTAATATAGACTGTTCACGGTAAAATGAGCGCTTTTGAAAGCCCTGCTTACGATCTATTTGTATGCACATTGTATATTACTGAATCATATGTAAAATTAGCATTGCCATGGACCTCATCACTTTATTTCATGCGTCGGTCAAGTAACACTATGAAATTATTAGAACAGTAAATACATTACAAATCTGCTCAAATTGTTACACCTTACTGCAAAAAAAAATGCAGAAAACGAAATAAATAGTTTATCACAAATTGTTACCGAACTCTTTTTATTTGACGTAAAGATATGGAACTACTTTTCATCCATCGTTACCAACTTTAGGGGGCGCATGTTACTCAGTGCGCCCATTAAAATATATGCTGGCAGAGGCAGTGACATTTTTCTAATGTTGATTTCAAAAGTGCTCACTTTATCATGCACAGACTAAGAGATAGTTCTTATGCAATGTAATATTACATTGAGCTCGTAGGAATCCAGTGCGTTGGTCCCTTTTGTGTTATTTTCTATACTCGGTTAAGCTTTGTTTGCACGAGGCGGAGGAATATCGTGGGAGTAGAACTTGAGCAGGGCGTAAGGAAAAGTTTGAAGTAACCGTGAACAGCCTAGAGTAGCATAATAATGTGGCAACCGTGGAACGAATACACGGCCGTCTTGGACTCGGCAGCGTCTTGTCGCTTTATTTCTGACCTTTCGCAGACAAGCTGTGCTGTTGCTGCCGTAGCTCGAGAAAATGTCAAGGATAATCTCCACTGATGCAAATTGCAACTGCCCTACTCCGAGCGAGCATGTCGTGTGTTTACTCTTCTCCGGAGACTACTACACTGTCGCATCTCCACAAATGACACCCCACGCCCCTAAAATGGCCGGCAATAGTCCTCAGCTTTGAGTTGTTACGGAGTGAGAGGACGAAGGCCTTTGAAAGCTGTATTCACAACAGAGCGCTGCGACGCGATGAGCTGTACTTGCTGTTTCACGACCAAGCGATGATCTGTTGGAGACTGACTTCGGCTGAGATGGTGCTGCTATCTAGTTCAAGAGTGGAAAATTACATTTTCAGACCTCGCGAATGTAACAAAAGGACTCGCGTAAAAAGTTGAAACTGCGTGTTTTGAGTGGCAGAAGATAAACGCAGGGTAGTGTGAACGCGACGTGTGGCGAAAACTAGCGGGAACGAGACATACGACGAAGGAGAATTATTTTGATAATAAACGAATTTTATGACATTGTCCATATCTATCGTTGGCGTAAACGCGATCATCTTTTTCAAATTGTAAACAAGCACTTCTTCTTCTTCATCTCCTTCGCAAATTGACGCCGACAATCGCGACGCCGACGCGCTGCGACGGAATCTGCTTCATCCTGATTAGCTACCGTTCATCGCATCGCATCGCACTATTGTGGAACTAGCTTAAAGCGGTATTCACAATAGAGCGTCGAGCACCAGCCAATCAGCCTTGACGCCAGCGACAAGTCTACTACATTGCACGAGCGACCGACATTGGAATTGAAGCTCGTTGCTGGCGACGGAGAATAAGAACATCATTAGTGTATTTCATAATAAATAAACTGAGGTAAAGAACAAATGATAATGTACATAATAAATGGTTTGCAGAGATATTAGAGTGCAAATTTATATAGATTTTTCTTATCGGTGAAAACAAAAGTATAATGTTTCCCTATGCCTGCAGAGTCTTTCATGTTCTAAAAATAATCTCGAAATTTAATATATTTTTTGTTAAAAGTGTATATTACTAAAAATATAATCATTTTATTAACTAGATGGCAAACAAAGCCACTGTAATTCATTCGCTTTTAACATTTAATTGCAAACTTCCTTGCAGGGTAACAGATGGCAGCACGGTCTGTGTCCCTGGCGGCCTGCGTCGGACGCGACGCGACACGACGCATCTCGTCGCTCTATTGTGAATACCGTTTAAAGCTCCCGCCTACACGTGGATTTCCTCCGCGTTTGAAGCCGAGAAGCGCAGTAACGATAAGGTCGGCTTTGCCACGCTCGTTAAGTGCTCTATCGTCGCTAAACGCAAGCCTCTGAACCGGTGTGCAGAGTTCTCGTTGCTTTGCGTGTATCAGGGGTGATCCTAATATTTTATCGGTGGGAAGTCGGTAAGAAGTTTCAATGCAAGGCCTTTGATTAGTTTTGGATAGATATGCAAGGGTATATTTTGAGATACGGCACTTTGGAAAAAAGTCGTTTTTAGCTATGTCTGAGTGCTCTAAAATGGTATTTCTAATGTGCGTGACGCCTTGGAAGCACTCAACAGCTCTCGTTTGAAGTGCATGTTCCTTTCGTTGAATAGCACATTGGATGCACTTTCAATAGTTTCGTTGAGAAACGTGTATTTCAAACACACTTCAACGCAGTTCAAGCGTTAAGTGGAACCTTCCTCCGCTTTATTATTACATTCTTGGTTTTTCCAGGTGGTTTATGTAAAAAATAAATCATTCCAAATCTAACCCTATACCAAACTAGCTATTGAGGTTGTATTGCAGTACAGATGAGGGAACTACGGACTTACAATAACTTCACAATATTAGTTCTGCCGAAATTCGGCAAAATCAATATTATGACATGAATACGAGTTCTTGGTACAGTCGCAATATCAATAAATAGTTGGGTATAGGGGTACTTTCGGAATTTTATTATTAAAAATATTGTTACAATTTATTTCAAAGTCAGTGGGTTGAACTGGGTTCGGTACGGATGGAGCACTTAATTAAATAAAAGAGATCATTTTAATTTCCTAATTTTATTTACAATAACTACAAACTAAATTATCTCGACTCAACATCTCACAACAGATTTAAATAACTTGCTGTTTACAATTAATGACTTAAATCATTACAATTTATAATTGTTTCAAAGAAATTAACGTAATTAAATAACTAAAAATCAATCCCAATAAACAGTGTATCAAAACCTATTCAATTATTTTATGAATTGTATGTCCATATTTGAAAGTTCCAAAATTTACAATAATTTCCGTGTCACATGTTATTCAGTCCCACCTTAGTTTAGTCCATGTCCCACCCGTCCGCAATGTTCTCGAGTTCTCCGAGCGCCCTCGTGCGCAGTAGGCTTCACTCTTATGGTATCACGCCCTCTCGTCCATTCACCTCACGGCACCTAACTTCGCTCCTGCACTCAGCCAGATGGCCTCCGCCAAAGACTCCCGACCCTTGGACCGCTGCAATATTTATAAGATCGTAGACCATCGCCCAGAAGTTTCTCTAAATGCCGCGCTGCGCTTAGGGTCCTAGTTCCCAGAATATTCTTGCGCGTCCTCGAAACACGTCGGCTTCTCCAGCAGGTGAGGGAGGATGGGCTGTGACGTCAGCTGGGTCGTCACTGTCAGTCATCCCCTCCTCCCTCGCCCTGTGAGCGACGGGGGTAGCGAGCGGGTCCGTCGTAGGAGAGGGGAGGGGGTCGTGTTGGGTCCCCCTCCCATCCACCCACTCACAGAGCGGGACTGCGAATCGATCTCGCGTCGGCGCGTAACAATATAAACAAGCTAGAAAAACTAATACTATAGTATGGCGGGGGAAAGTTCCCTTTAAATGCAATGGAAAAGTTTCGCTGTGCGTATTTCTAATACACGAGGTCAGTAACTGCATTTTAACTATCTAGGGTAATTCGGTAGGGTTTCTTTTATCGACTAAATATTGTTTACAATTTTGTTGTGTAAAGACTGTACACGATAAAGTTAGCACTTTAGAAATGAACCTTAGAAAAAAGTCACTGCCCTTGCATGTATATATTTTCATGGGCACAGTGAGTGACATTCGCCCAGTAAAGTTGGTAACGATAGATGAAAAGTAGTTCCATATCTTAACGTCGAATAAAATGTGATGTCTTAAAATTATTTATTTCGCTTTCTGTTGTTTTTAATGCATCGAAGTGTCAAAATGAGCAGCTGTGAGAAGTATATGCTTTCTTAATAATTTCACAGTTTCATTTGACCGACGCACGAATAAAGTGATGAAGCCCATGACAATGTTAATTTTACATAAAGCGGAAGAATACACAACGTGTATAACAGTAGATCGTAAGCAGAACTTTCAAAAGTGCTCATTTTACCGTGAACAGCCTGTTAAAACATTTTGTTAAAAGTAAACGTATTTCGTACGTTAAATAAATCTCATCATAGCTGTCGGTAATATTATTATTTTTTTTTAATTTGAGGTAACTGTTTTTGCCATGTATTTGACTGATTGTGTTGTTTCCCCTCAAAAGTTGGCCTTTTTTAAGTCAAAAACTATAGACTATATTGCGTAGTACGAATACTGTTCTTGATTTGACGTTTTGGGAATTCTCTTGCTGCGAGACCAGAAGTGCAGTTACCGGAAAGGCTTCAGCCAACTTGCATCGAGCAAGCTGCTCTCGCAAACGGGACACCGAATCTCCTCTCCATACACAAAGGGCGAAGCAAACTTTACCGAATGCGAAATGAGATGGAATAACCAAGAAGCTTCTCGGGTCTTCTCATGTCGCAATTGTGCCTTTGTTGAACGACTGGCGTAGGGCTTGTTCGCAATGGCAGAACAACTACTGCTCGACATCAGATCTGCCTGCAAGGCCTGATGAATCTTGTCACTATGCAATTAACGCACCACCGTTGATTCGTCTCACGTAAAAGTCATAAGTTGTTTTTGTATTGTGTTTTTCTGCATTTGGTTAAACACAGGCGAGTCATCATTGAAACACACATCTAATGGATGTAAGTGATCAGTGCATAAATGTAATTTGCACATCACAGAGCCGCGCAGCTCGGTATCACACACTATCCGCTGTCCACGGTAAAATCGGCACTTTTGAAAGCCCTGCTTAAGATCTACTTGTAGGCACGTTGTGTGTTCTTCCGCCTTATGTAAAATTAACATTGCCATGAGTCTCATCGTTTTATTTATGCGTCTGTCAAATAAAATTGTGAAATTATTAGAAGAGTAAATATTTTACAAATCCGCTTATTTTTACACTTAGAGGCTATAAAAACAGGAAGTGAAAAATAATTTAAGTTATTACAAATGGTTACCTAGCACTATTTATTCGACGTTAAGACATAGAACTACTTTCACTCCATCATTACCAACTTCACTGGGCACATATCACTCAGTGGGACCATTAAAATATATGCAGGCAGGGGCAGTGACTTTTTTCTAAGGTTGATTTCAAAAGTGCTTACTTTATCGTAAACAACCTTTAATGATGTAGATCGATCTCGCTGGCTGCGTACAACCAATCTCCGTGTCCCAACATTGAACTGCTTCTCTGCCAACACGTCTAGCGAAAACAGCATGGTTTGTATTTTAGGTTAGAAAACTAATTTGTAATCAAATGTTTCGGAGGCGTATACATACATCCTATGGACAATTTACAGTGCAATTTTGTTAATAGTTCTTGTCATTTAAAAATTAAGATATAAAGAAAAACTTTCATCCCTGTTGACCATATGTGACTTTTGACAATTATGTTCTTTTGAGATAGTTAAATGTTGGTTATATGCGCAGAAGACGAACAAGCGGTCTATCTCATCTTAGTCTATGGTCGGTATGTCCGTCGGATGACACGACAGGCAGTGCTGCCAACAGATCACGCCGAGAGTTGACTGGCTGGCTGCAGTCCAAGCGGTCGGCAACCCTGAACGTGCCACGAGGCAGTTGAAGACCTGTCTGTCCGGACTGCAGCAGCACCGCAGTGCCCTGCCTTGAACTGTGCACGCGCCAGCAAAAACCACAGTCTTCCAGATAATTTGGTTTTCATTTCTAAAGTCTCTTCACTATCAAGTGAGCACTTTTGAAATCAACCTTTGGAAAGAGTCACCTGCATATATGTTAACGGGCGCCTTGAATAACATGCGCCCAGTAAGGTTGGTAACGATGGATGGGAAATAGTTCCGTATCTTAATGTCGTATAAAAGGTGTTAGGTAACTATTTCTGATAACTTCAATTTTCTCTTTCGCTTTTTTTTTTTATGCATCAAAGTGTAAAAATTAAGATTTGTTAAATATTTTTAAATAATTTCCCAGTTTTACTTGACCGAAGCATGAATAAAGTGATGAGATCCATGGCAGCTTAATTTGTTTTCCAATGACGGATTATGAATGAGCACGTTAAAGTTAACGAAAAAGGTTTTCTGGCGTTATCATTCTAAAATCCGCCGTTTGCGAGGAATTCATGCATAAAGATCACAGTAATTGTTGAGCGTGTTGCCTACCTGCTAGGTGTAGTAACACAGTGGTTTCGACCTTTATGAGTGAATCCCTAGCAAACAGTGGTGTTGAAAGTGATGACGCAAGACGACCTTTCTCGTTTATTTTAACGTGATCATTCTCCAGTCCGTCGTTAGAAAACCAAGTAGGTATGGGCATCGCACACATTACTGCGACAACAGGGTTGCAACCCTTATTTCCTCAACGACATGGGGTCACGGTGGCTGAGCGGTTAGCCTGCTCGCCTCTCACCAAGGCTATCCGTGTTCAATCCCCCGGCCGGGTCACTCCGAATTTTCGCAAGTGGGAATCGTGCCGGTCGATGCCGTTGGTCGGCGGGTTTTCTCGGGGATCTCCCGTTTCCCCCGCCCCTTCGTTCCGGCGCCACTCCAGATTCTCTTAATTCACCCTCGTCGGCTCTCATGACCTCACTGTTAAGAGCCGCCCAAATTTCTTCACTCATCTACCTGCCTGGACTTTTTTAAGGCTCTGCTATCTTTGCGCCACTTTTTAGTATAAACGTTGCTATGTGACTAATAAACGTAGTGCATACATTTCACCACTCTCAAAAGTTAACGTCTTATGTTTGGAATAAAATATATTTATAAATGGTTAATGCATGTTTGTAGGGCGCTAAAAAGTGCTGACGTTATCGTGAATAGCCTATAGTAACCATGAATAGACTGCAGTGGTTACCTACCTGCCTGCGAGAATATTGCTTCCGCCAAGCACGGCTGGCGATACTCTCGTTATTGTACTCCCGATAAGAGGCAAACATGACGTGTGTGAGTTATCTATCTCTCCGGGTTACCACTCACTCATATCAACCGAGGAGAGTCTGGATAATGATCCAGCGTGGCCCTGGCATGGTGAGTGTTATCTCTCCTGATGACACACTCATATCGGGCGAGGAGAGTCTGACTAATGACCAAGGCTCCAGTTTGGCCGTGGCCCGGCCTCTCCTAGGGAGAAGATAGATACACGGCCAAGCTCGAGTCGCGTCGTACCAGACCACATGCAACACGCCCGCCGCCAAGTGGTCCTTCATACGTCACGGATTCTGGCACGTGTCACAAACTTCGCGAAAAGATTTCCACGCATGCTAGGTTTCAATACCCTACGTTTGCACCAGCAATCTCCTTTCTCTTATTGGTCGCGTGTCTATGTGAGAGAACGTCATCTCACTTGGCTGGCTAATTAAAATTGAGCTACTCCTGTAGTGTGCGTCTGTGATTCGCGAGCAGACACTTAAAACCCATGACATCTGAATCATCCAATCACGAAAGTGGATCTGAGCTTAGTGTTATGAAATACAACTGGTCGTGAGATCTTCTCACGAAATTCGAGTGTCACTAGTTATAGGCTGTTCACGGTAAAGTGAGAACTTTTGAAGCCGGCTTACTTTTTTCTTTCAGCAATTTTTTTATCAATTGGCAATATTTATTTAAAATAGTGGTTATGTAAGAAATAAATAATAAACGCAATTTATATATTTCACCGGATTCCAAAGTTAACATCTAAGGTTACAAATAAAATATATTTATTGATTATTATTCCAAATGAGAAGCCTTTCAAAAGTGCTCGCTTTGCCGTGAATAGCCTACAAAAATATTTTTTCCATTTTCCAAAGAAAAAATTGCTGGCAATAAATTCTTCATATACTACTCAGTCACATGGTCAATAGTGATGCAAGTGGATATTTATATCTTATTTTTCACATGACAAGCACTATTTGAGTAAAATACCTTTACCAGTTTTAATTTAATCAAACTGCATTACACGTTGTTTGGAGGAAGTACATGCGCATGTCAAAGCATTTGTTTACAAATCAGTTTTCGAACCTGAAATCCAAACATCATCTTTACTAACTGTCTGAGGTATACGTGACGTGGATATTCTAATTGCTGCAGAACAAAAATTTTTTTGCTGGTTATAGTGGCGATGAAAGCCTCGTGTAGACTCGTCATTCTTAACTCCCGATCCCCGAAGCCATAGGAAATACCTCCAAAACATGTAAATCCGACAGGAGAAGGCAGTTAGCCAATTTCACCATTTCCACGGTTTCATTTGGTTAATTCAGTTTGTCGAGCGTGGTCGTCATTTTTTTTTTCATGGAAGCACTTGCGTGAACGTTGGCTGTGTTTTACTGCTTCCACCAATGTGTCACTTTTCCCTCGCAAGCAAACCACTTACGCACGACGCACTGCTGCCAACTACTACGTGTGATGAACTATTGCCAACTGTAGGAAGGACATGCGTGATATTTCTTGGAAGTGTTATTGTTATCTGGCAAACTGGCATACAGGTGTAAAATAATAGTGGTTTAAAATTACGTCAATCAAGGATTATCGGTTTTGTTAAAGTGTAACTGTAAACGAGGCAACTTTGTGACTGGGCGAGTGACTTAAGACACTTCCATCCATTTCAAAAATGTTATTTGAAATGTTCCATGGTTAAATTGGCACCTCTGAATATCGGAAGCATGTAATTAAAATTGAGGGGGACTTTAATACTATTTTTAATGTTGTGGTACAAATTCAACCCAACCTGTACACAAAGTAACTAGGCATATTTATCTTTGCTTTAAAGGTATTGAAAAATGAAGTATTATTTCGTAATACGTAGAATTTTTTTTTAAACATTATCTACTTACGAAACCTATAATGCTGTTTTCCCAGTCGGGGCCGCGGTGGCTGAGCGGTTAGCCTGCTCGCCTCCCACCGAGGCGGTTTGCCTTTTCTCGGGGATCTCTCGTTTCCCCCGTCCTTGAATTCCGGCGCTGCTTCATATTCACCTAATTTCACCCTCATCTACTCTCAATACCTCGATGTTAAGAGCCGCCTGAGCCCATTCACTCACTCTTCACTCACTAGACGTAAAATTTTAGAGCTTTTGAAAATGGGCCTACACTAAGATTATTTTTTCTCAATCTTATTCTTACAGCTCACTTTTGCATAGAAATCATTATTTTTCCTGTCGTTTAATTTGCCCCAAAACATCGCGTCACACGACGTGATAGGCTTATTAAAAATGGCTTTTGTACTGCGCAGGTAAAAAGAAACTGAACATTGTTTAGGTAAAATATGAAACTTTGTTTGATTTTTATTTTTTCAAGAAATTTCGTGTCAAAAGAGTTTCTCCTGGCTTTACCTAGCCATATCAAACGCTACTCTAGCATTTTTTTTTTTTTTAAGATAAGAACTGTAGTTAATTAGTCGCAGTCCACACGTGTGTCAGTGGCTATTTGGTTGAGTTCTTACGTCGACTCGTCAGCAACTAAAATACTTGTGTGATGAGGGAAAGGGGGTATTTTCAGCGCCGTTTTGAAGGTTGTATAAGTAGCACGGAGACATGTAGCGCGTATACACTACGCGCCATATATCTCTTGCACCACTAATATATGATTAAAAAAAAACCATTGTGGTGTTTTGGTTGGTTTCCCCACATTCTTTATCATCGTTATTTTTTATCACATTCCGTTTGTTATACCAATTATTGTCACAGGCAGAAGGGTGTATACACAGTGGTATGCAGGTATTGTATGTATACTGCTCATGTTCTTGTATTGTCATTGCATGCATCTTTCATTTGTCTATAAAAACATGTATCAATCAATCAAAAATCAAGACGGCTACAGGCAGCTCCATCATTATGATGGCAGCGCAGTGGAGAATAATAGGCTGCGCGGGGTGATATCCTCAATGACTAGCATGTTTATTAATTTAAAATTGTGTTCTTCCAGGATTATTTATTATTCTGGAATTTCAGTGTACCTAAGGGCATGCCCGTCTGTATTAGACATTCGGAGGACCACCGTCATCTCGTCAGGGCAGGCTTCACCTTCATTTGATTCATTTCAGTGTACCTAAGGGCATGCCCGTCTGTATTAGACATTCGGAGGACCACAGTCATCTCGTCAGGGCAGGCTTCACCTTAATTTCGGTGTACCTAAGGGCATGCCCGTCTGTATTAGACATTCGGAGGACCACAGTCATCTCGTCAGGGCAGGCTTCACCTTCATTTGATTCATTTCAGTGTACCTAAGGGCATGCCCGTCTGTATTAGACATTCGGAGGACCACCGTCATCTCGTCAGGGCAGGCTTCACCTTCATTTGATTCATTTCAGTGTACCTAAGGGCATGCCCGTCTGTATTAGACATTCGGAGGACCACAGTCATCTCGTCAGGGCAGGCTTCACATTCATTTGATTCATTTCAGTGTACCTAAGGGCATGCCCGTCTGTATTAGACATTCGGAGGACCACAGTCATCTCGTCAGGGCAGGCTTCACCTTAATTTCGGTGTACCTAAGGGCATGCCCGTCTGTATTAGACATTCGGAGGACCACAGTCATCTCGTCAGGGCAGGCTTCACCTTAATTTCGGTGTACCTAAGGGCATGCCCGTCTGTATTAGACATTCGGAGGACCACAGTCATCTCGTCAGGGCAGGCTTCACCTTAATTTCGGTGTACCTAAGGGCATGCCCGTCTGTATTAGACATTCGGAGGACCACCGTCATCTCGTCAGGGCAGGCTTCACCTTCATTTGATTCATTTCAGTGTACCTAAGGGCATGCCCGTCTGTATTAGACATTCGGAGGACCACAGTCATCTCGTCAGGGCAGGCTTCACCTTAATTTCGGTGTACCTAAGGGCATGCCCGTCTGTATTAGACATTCGGAGGACCACAGTCATCTCGTCAGGGCAGGCTTCACCTTAATTTCGGTGTACCTAAGGGCATGCCCGTCTGTATTAGACATTCGGAGGACCACAGTCATCTCGTCAGGGCAGGCTTCACCTTAATTTCGGTGTACCTAAGGGCATGCCCGTCTGTATTAGACATTCGGAGGACCACCGTCATCTCGTCAGGGCAGGCTTCACCTTCATTTGATTCATTTCAGTGTACCTAAGGGCATGCCCGTCTGTATTAGACATTCGGAGGACCACAGTCATCTCGTCAGGGCAGGCTTCACCTTAATTTCGGTGTACCTAAGGGCATGCCCGTCTGTATTAGACATTCGGAGGACCACAGTCATCTCGTCAGGGCAGGCTTCACCTTAATTTCGGTGTACCTAAGGGCATGCCCGTCTGTATTAGACATTCGGAGGACCACAGTCATCTCGTCAGGGCAGGCTTCACCTTAATTTCGGTGTACCTAAGGGCATGCCCGTCTGTATTAGACATTCGGAGGACCACCGTCATCTCGTCAGGGCAGGCTTCACCTTCATTTGATTCATTTCAGTGTACCTAAGGGCATGCCCGTCTGTATTAGACATTCGGAGGACCACAGTCATCTCGTCAGGGCAGGCTTCACATTCATTTGATTCATTTCTCCTTTCACATTCTTACAAGCTATTCTTTCTCATTCGAGTTTTCCATAAATAATGCGAAATGTGTTCTTCGTATTAACGTTCTATCTTGGCACAATTTTTGCGTGATCATTACTATTTAAAAAAATTTAAATGAAACATTTCCGGGGGCCAAACGCCTCGGAAACCTACTTGTGGATGTCCATCGGCGATTTTATAACTTGCGCTCACCCGGAGGAGCAGCAGAGAATACAACTCGGAATTATTTCTAACTGATCGAAAAACACTTACTCCTGTAAAAAGTTCAGCACTGCGGAAGTTAATTAGTTTTAAAAGTAGCTATGCAATAATAGTAAACTATATACTATATAAATTTTTTTTTTTAGGTTTGGGAACGAAACCCACCACATCCCATCCATTTTGAAATTTTAATTTTACGAATCTACGTAATTAAACTTAACGGGACGTTAAAATTCAAAGCTTGACGTGGCATAGAGGATTACTTAGCATAATTAGCGGTTTCAGATGTATCCGCATTTTTCCCCACGTGGGACGGAAATGATTAATGAGGGGAACTTACGATTATGATCACTGACGTGAATCGAATCGCTCAAGAGCAGGGAGTTTAATGTAGAAATAATAGCGCAGATGTTTCCTTGCGTGCTTCGACAAGCTTGGTTTTTAAGTATTGATGTGCGAATTAAGTTGTGGAGGAACATGCGTTAGTGCAAGGTGGCGGGGATACCGCCCTCTTAGCAGTGACAGCGCAGATGACAGGAGTTGGAGAGACAAGTGATGATCACGGACAATGTTCTCTGGTGCTCTTTACCCCGTCACGATACTACTGACGATAACTGGCACTCGTTTCCGCTTGTCGCTGGACGGCCGGCACCCTGCGCGAGGCTATGTAGTTAATACTGAAAGCACTGAGTTTTACTGATGCTCCAGAGGTTATGCATTGCCTGTGATACACGATTTTGGCGGGAGTTTCCAGTTACAGTAGGTTCTCAGTCCGTATGGCAGGATCATTAAATACAAAATAGTCCTCGCTGAAATTCCGAACATAAGCACTACAAAACAGAGTTACGAGTAAAAAAAAAAATCGTTTTTGTAGTGAAAGACTCGTTATGAATAATTGTTTTTACATACGTAAGAACTCTTTTTAGCTCGAGAAGAAAAAGAACTCTTTTTAGCTCGAGAAGAAAATGTGATTCTTAAATTAATAATTAATTCCCTTTTATGTAATTTTAATGAATATTACTGCTTATCGTTCCGAAACGATGAGTTAGTTGACGATCAAAATATTCACTGTTTACTGCAGACTGTTCTCTGGCTGCTGACGAACCCATCAGTGATATCACAGTACTCATTAGCAGTAGTGAACTGCGGCGTTCTTCTATTGTATTCTAGGAATCGTCAGTGCAGTGACGTAGGTCAAGCTGTGAGGTATGTGGCATAAACAGGAACGCTGTACGTACGGGTATCAGCGTATCGCCAGCTGAGCAAGCGATGACGCTAGCGTGGGCTGCCTGGCGATGAGTGAGCGTGCACTGGTGACCCAACACTGCGCATGTCGTGTCGAGGTTGTCGGTAGCAGGTGACTTGTTATCTATCTACTGCGCGCGTGTCGTGGAGATCACTTCCGCATCAGAAGGCGCGGCTCAACACCGCGTCACTGTCGACTCTCTCGTGTACACCAGCAGCTCCGCGAGCTCTCCTGTTCCGCGCGTACTGAGTCATTCGCAATTAGACCGAGGCAAACTTCGGGAGGTGATTCTTCATGGAAAAGTAAAAGGAAAACATATGCGACACTGTATACCTAAACCGAACATTAAGGGAGGTATTGTAGGCTGTTCACTATAAAGTTAGCACTTTTTAAGGCCCTTGCACCAGGCATTAACCGCAAATAAATATATCTTATTGCAGCCTCTGGCATTAAATTTTGATGGTGGTGAAATGTATACACTGTGTTTATTGGTCACATTGCAATGTTTATATTAAAAAGCAGCCGGAAGATGGAAATTGGATGAAAGGAAAAATTTATAAGGGCCTTAAAAAGTGCTCACTTTATCGTGAACAGTCTATATGAGCCCTTAAAAAACGAGGTTTTAAATCGTATTTGTGTAAAATATCGGTAACGAAGTAAAATACAATAACTCTCGGAACATTATTGTATATTATCGGGGCCGTCAACGTAAGAGCCGATATTTTGCTCAAATGCAGCTTAAGATCTAAGTTTTTTTTTTTCTCCTCATACCTCCCTTAATATTCGGTTTAGGTATAAAGTGTCGCATATGTTTTCCTTTTACTTTTTCATGAAGAATCATCTACCGAAGTTTGTCGATCTAATTGAGAATCATCGTGTATACATAGTCCATTCACGGTTACTTCCCTACTTTACTGAAGCCCTCTTCAAGTTCTACTTCCAGAATATTCATCCGCCTCGTGCATACAAAGCGTAAATTACACCAAAGGGACAATGCACGGCATTTGTGCGCACTCAATGTAAAGGCTGTTCACGATAAAGTGAGCACTTTAGTAATGAACCTCAGAAAAAGTCACTGCCCCCGCATGCAGTATATTTTAGTGGGCGCACTGAGTGACATTCACCCAGTAAAGTTGGTAACGCTGGGTGGGAAGTAATTACATATCTTAACGTCGAATAAAAAGGGTTAAGTAACCATTTCTGTTAACTTAAAATTACTTTTGCGTTTTTTTTTTTAATGCACCGAAGTGTAAGCAGATTCGTTAAGTATTTACTTTCTTAATAACTGTACAGTTTGATTTGACTGACGTATGAATAAAGTGATGAGAAGTTAATGATACAGAAGGCGGAAGTAATGATACAGAAGGCGGAAGTATACACAACGTGTATACAAGTAGATGTTAAGCAGGGCTTCCGAAAGTGCTCAGGTGACCGTGAACAGCGTATACAAACGAAACAGCTTGTCTGTAGCAGCGACCGCCGGGTTGCGGTCGAGCTGTGTTGTAATTAGTAGGTCACGGGGTGTCTGCATTACCTTTGACGATCCCGTTGCAGCACAAGACACAACAAGCCGCTCCGACTTCCCCTGACATCCTGTCTCCATCATTGTAGTGGTGTACTGTGTCGCCGAGAGCGGGTGGGGGGAGGGGGGGGACATCGTCGCTGCGACGTGGGACTTCGTCGCACTTCGCCTCCGTGTACAGCCTTGACCGGCCAGCCAGTACACTGTGCTCCCACATACTGTCTTATCTCGTATAAGATGGCAAGATTTTGACAGTCAGTGTCAACTTGACGTATACGAAACAAAGTTCCGTTTACAAAATCGTCTATCAGTTGATGCACGAACGAACAAAAGTTAATATTAAGTTGGCTGTTCGTGCACTAGCAATGCACATCAGGCAAGTGCAAAATACGCGATAACAAACAGTTCCTAGATTAATATATTTTATTTTACATGGTCACACAGCAGCGGTTCTAACCGTTACAAACTAATCTTCGTGCTAAAGTAGTAATGTATAGGGGCTCAAAATGAAATGCTCAATAAGACGATTCATAACCGAATTAAACGCGACTTCAAGCCTTAGATCTTTTCATGTCGTATTCCCACTGTCCATCCATGCTTTCCATATGTGCTTGATTAATTCCAGAAGCCTACAGAAATATTGCATGATAATATTGAATAATTTTTTCAAATAATTTGACGAAGTATAAGACAGTAATAGGAGAAAAGTCAAGTTTTAAAAAGCAGGATCTAGAGGCGTCGAACCTGCTGCTATCTGTTGGTACCGCGCGCATCTCGCACACTTTACCATGTCGTTCGCGCCATCTGTGTATTCTTTCTCGAACCTAACCAGCTATAAATCTGAAATGAATATGTTTCGTATGTAAAATAATAAATTTACGAGCGGATACCATTAGTTTTGTTTTTCCGTGAGCTCTGCGTAATTTGTAAACTAACATATATTTCGTGTACAGCGATTCTGATTACTAGTAATTTCTATTGGGGCAGTAATTGTCCGTCTATTGTCCCAAACACGCCATTTTTTTTTTTTTTTTCGCGGAAACCCATTTCCTTGTTTTCGCGTAGCCTCTAATTGACGGACCAGCTGATGGCGAAGGGATACATAAACTAAAAGTAACCATTCGCTGAACTGTCAAAATCTTGCCATCTTATACGAGACAGACAGTAGGCTACATTGTGCTCCCACATAACTGCCGCGCCTCTTCCAAAGGCCTTCCATGGCCGGTGCAACGGGCGAACCAGCATTCCGAACACTGGCCGTGTCCGAATTGGCAGATTTTTTTAATAGACAAAATGATCACGTGACCCGATTTTGTATACAAGAATGGTGACTCATTTGGTAATTTGGTATTTCGTATTTTCTATCTAGCGGATGTTAGCCAAAATATAAAATGACAAAATCAGCGCCATGTTTGTTTTTACTTTAAAAACATGCGCCAATGCGTAAATAAAATTAGTTTTAAAACAAATTACTGCACATAAAATACACTAGGGATGTTTTAAAAAAACAAGCAAGTGTTGTGCTTTGTGTGTATATAAATATATTTTATAGTTGTTATTGCATAATTTATTATTTTATTATTTATTAACCTATTCGTAGTATTCCAGTGATGATTGCAGAAATATTACTTCTGTTTTAAGCATTAAATTTATATAAAAACATTTTGCACTGTTAATGTAATATGTTGCCACGAGTGCTAAACAAGTGACTGTCGACAACGTCCGAATTGATACCTATAAAATCACGAATTTACAAAATAAAATAAAAAAACTAAATTTGTCAGTTCGGACACGGCCACGTTATAGGCTGTTCACGGTAAAATGAGCACTTTCGAAAGCCCTGCTTAAGATCTACTTGTATGCACGTTGTGTATTCTTCCGCCTTATGTAAGATTAACATTGCCATGGGTATCATCACTTTATTAATGAGTCGGTCAAGTGAAACTGTGAAATTACTAAGAAAGTAAATACAAATCTGCTCATTTTTACACTTCAGTGCATTAAAAAAACAGAAAGCGAAAGAAATAACTTAAGTTAGCAGAAATGGTTACCTATCACCTTTTATTCGACGTTAAGATACGGAACTACTTTCCCATCCTTCATTACCAACTTAATTGGGTGTACGCCACTCAGGGCGCTCGTTAAAATGTATGCATGTAGGAGCAGTGATTTTTTTCTAAGGTTGATTTCGTAAGTGCTCACTTTAATGCGAACAGCCTTTACCTGCATATATTTTAACTGAGTAACATAGGGCCGACAAAGTTGGCACCGATGTTCCTTGTCTTATCGTCGAATTAAAAGTGTTAGGTAACCAATTGTAACGTAAAAATGAGCAGAGTTGTAACATTTTACTTTTCTAGTAATCTCAGTTTCACTTTCACGACGCATGAATAAGGTAATGAGGCCATGTCAATGTTAATTTTACATAAGGCGAAATAATAAACAACTTGCATGTAAGTAGATCTTAAGCAGGACTTTCAAAAGTGCTCACTTTACCTGAACAGCGTATATTTACCCACGAGTATTCAAAGTAATATGTTTACTGAGCAGAAGGCGCTGGTCGCCCAAAAATTCGTTATTTCATATTTGTACGATATATCGTTGAACTTCTAAATATTACTTGCAAATACATCGCTTTGTGTCAGAATGACAGACACAATCACACAAGATTGAACAAGGATGACTAAAAGATCATGTCTTAACTCATCTTAATACATGCTCAGCAAAAATTATTTTACAAAAACTTTATAGATTGCTATAAAGAAAAAAATTCACAACAATTTTCCTTATATAGAACAATTTCATCAGTATCAATTTCTAACTTTCCTTGAGAGAGAATGAACCATAAAAATGTTGTCTCTGACCTAACCCATGTTACCTTTTCGCGGTTAACGGTAAACTCAGAATCGCGCAGTTTACTTAACACTATTGTAGTGTGTTCTAAATGTTGAACTTTTTTCGAATAGATGCCATTATGCCAAAATATGAGGTGAAATGTTTTTGTGTGAGGAAACAGTACTTATAAGTAATGTTGACAGTGTTTCCTATAGATATACAATCATGGATTGTGTGGTGAAAAGCACTTTTAAGGGAAACACCGTCGTAATAATTACTCGGTTTTTATGCACTTAAAAAATTAGTAATAATGGTTAACACATATATGTAATATTTGATTTTATGCACATTGATTTTAGCTACATAAGCCATATCTTTTATCACTGAAATGAACATAAAATAAATTAGGACAATTAATGATTTTTTACGTGACTATCAATATTGTCTTACATACAACCATTGCAATTGTAAATGTTTATTGATTTCTGAACTATTTTTTCCCCTCAGTTTTTCTTATTCATTTCTGATGTCACTGTTTTAATATATATAATTTGCTATTTTAATTTATTTATACAGAAAACTGGTCTTCGGTGATAAGTCACCATTCACTAATAATTTAGTACGCACAATGTTTTATAGATATTTACTGGAAATTGTATGCCGTTTGTTAAATTCATCACGTATAAAATTAGAAGTATTAGAAGGCAATTTGGCTTAACTTCGCCACTAAAACCATAAGAAAACAAATAATCATATAGATAGCTTTCCTCCACGAAGATTATCTAGGAAAATGTACTAGCAAAAGATATTTTGATGTTGCAAAATACATGCATTTTACTTCTGTAAGCAGGATAACTCTTATTATTACGATGGTTTGATTGGACTGCGACCATTGCCGACCGTGAGACTAAATTTAGTGTAATGGTCGACAATGGTCACAACAACATCATAACATGAAATCAACATTGCCATTAGACTTCAAATTTAAAAGCATAACTCGTACTTCAATTACTATTTTGGTTCTGTGTGTAGGGCAGTCGGACTCGGTGCACCATTAGAGAGCGCGAGCCTTGTACCTTCCCCATAGCCTTTCCAAGAGTCGTGCTCGTAGCCAACTGGAACTGGAGGCTAGAAGTAGAGTGATGGCATGAAGAGCCGCCACTGAACCCAGGTGGAGACTATACTCAGCAGTTCGGTTACTCACTCGTGCGTCTCTCGGCTTTGTTTGGAAGTGTTGAGGTGCTTGGCGAGACGAAGCAGCTCCCTCCACCTGGAGGTTGCTGTAGCTGAGGGGGAAAGATGAGCGTAGCTGGTGAACAAGTATCAACTGCGATTCCAACAACCAGAGCTAACGAAGCTCCAGAAACGAGCTCCGCGGTTCTCAGGCAGAACACCAGGGACTGAAACTTGATACGTATATGCTGTTCACGGGAAAATGAGCCTTGCTTAAGATCTACCTGTGTGCACGTTGTGTATTCTTCGCCCTATGTAAAATAAACATTGTCATGGGCATCACCACTTCATTCGTGCATTTTGGAAATTTGCTCGTTTTTATACTTCGATGCATTAAAAAAAAACTTAAAGCGAACGAAATAATATAAGTTATCACAAATTGTTACCTAACACTTTTATTCGATGTTAAGGTATGGGACTACTTTTCCTCCATCGTTACCAACTTTACTGGGCGCATGCCACTCAGTGCGTCCGTTAAATATAATGCAGGTAGGAGCAGTGACTTTTTGCTAAGGTTGATTTCAAAAGTACTCACTTTATCGTGAACAACCTTTATCTTGTGTTTGTTTATATCTCTTTATAATGAACTGTTATTACAAACCATAATGGACCGATGATTTGTCTGCATGTTCTCATTTGAGATTGAAGAAGAATACTGATTTAATCTTTATTGGGGTTACAGATACAACATAACATGTGTATTTTTACGCCCACAATATTTCGCCCTTTTCCCCTCACAGTCTTAGTTTTCCATATAATACGGCGAAACAAAAAAATTGTTCAAAGATGAAAAGGATACTTTCCTTAAGACGGTCTCCTACCCAGGGCTGTTTTATTTCTCGCGCCAGAGTGATAAGGACTACACTGCCATGCACATCAAGTGCACTATCGCCACTACGCGCAGGCTACGAACCGGCGTGCTGTGTTCTAGTCTTGTTGCGTATATCTATGGAACTTTGAGCGCTGACGCAACTAATTCAGCCATGTTAAATGTAGGCTTCTGCCGTAGTTTTGACTCGCTTCCGGCGTATTATACTTCCAGATACAGAAATCCGAGAAAGCTCCGAAGTGCTACTTGCAGCATGCGCAGTCTAGCCTCGTCTGGGGCGTGTTTCCTTATTCGTGGGTAGAATATATTGAGGACTGAGTTTCGTCAACAAATCCATATCTCGGCACGTTACAACGCAGACCAAATACCAGGTAGGCGACCTAGTTGGTTGCAAATTCAGTTTGAGTTGGAATTATCTACGTCGAATAACACGACACTATATATAAAAAAAAAAAAGGAAAAATAAAATCAGACAATTTTTTTTTTCTTTGTACGAGAAAATGAAACGCTGACAGATGTTATTATTCGGAACACTATAAAGTAGTGTGTGTAGTTTCTGTCAAACATTTTTTTCTATGTATGTTATAAACACTGGTTTGGGAAGCGGGAAGGAGGGGTGAGCGCGGGTGCTGGCTGGAGTCCTGGAGGCATGCGGCTCACGTACCACAGCTGCTTGCTGGAATAACAAGCTCTCCAGCAGGATGTACGTACGGAGTTTCCTGCCGCCTCGGCGCCACTGCTGCTGCTTCTTCTTCTAGGCGGTAACTCTCTGCCTAGCTGCGCACGCCTTGTGTAGTTGCTTACACGTTCACAATATCACCTGGTAGAGAAGGCGCATTACAAAGAGGCATTCAGGATCGCGGTAGCTGAGCGGTTAGTCTGTTGGCCTCCCACCATGGCGAACCGTGTTCAAACCCCACGACCGGGTCACTCCCGGATTTCCTCTAGTGGGAATCTTGCCGGACGATACTGCTGGTCGGTGGGTTTTCTCGGGGATCTCCCGTTTCCTCCCGCCCTTGCATTCCAACCTCACTACACCCTCATCGGTTCTCAATGTATCGTTGTTAAGAGCCGCCCACACCTCAACTCAACGGAAAGGCATTCGTCATGTCTAGCATGGTGTTGTGTACAGACAGTGTACTTTCTCCTGTCAGCAACTTGGCAACTCCTGGTGGTTTGTAGACGAGTACAGAGGCGAGGTATACCACCAACTCCAGTAGCGCACGCTAGCAGCATGTCTGGTGTTCGTCCCAGTCTGGGACATAGTACCTGGTCGACACCACCTCACCTCCATCCTAACCTTGTGATAACACTTAATGAGCCCATACAGCGTCGCACTCTTAGACTGCAGTACAGTGTGATAGGTGCGCACTGTTGCCAGATTACTCCAGCCAGCTTTGCGACCTAACTGGCAGGCTGAGTAGAAAATGGATGGCGAAGGAAATGGCCTCTTTAAGGAATCCAGTGCTGCGACGCAAAGTTAAGCGACTCCTTTGAAATCGAAACTTGTGTGGGAAACCCTATAATTGTGATTGCATGGCGCGCACGCAACGAACACGGCATAATTATTTGTGGTTGCAAAAAGATATCTTACGAGGCAACAGCGCAAGCCGGAACAAGCAGAGAGAGAGAGAGAGAGAGAGAGAGATAGAGAATATGTCCATTACACTGCAATCTAAGAGTGAGACGCTCTATACCTAGTGTGGTGTTCCTTGAACATGTCACTGACCACTCGCTACCCTGTTGAACCAAAGTGATCCGAAAACCGTCAGATCACCAGGCCGACGGCACGACCAATAAGGGATCTCCCAGCGCACAGTAGCCGATCGGACAAGAGGTCAACTTCCATCGCCGCGGCATTTCTCTTCTGTCGGCCACCAACACACGTGTCGCCTGTCACAACCACGTTATAAGAGCAACAGTTACATCACTTAAGTGTTTGTGTAGGTTGAGCACTCCCCGAAATCATAGACTAAAGATGAGATGATGTTAGTCTCCTGCGGATGCCCCCACAGCACAACTGCCAGTCACGTGGTCAACTGCAACAAACTTGTATGTTCACATTAGAAATTTCAACACACTCGCCCTTCTACATGAATAAAATACTTCGACTGACTTAAATACTGTCTGTTTTTTGCTTGATCACAAGGTCAGAGAGCGTGCTCAACCATCTCGAAGCGCTCCGTACATAAACACAATTCTAACATAATATCGTTGACAGTAAAGCAGTCGAGTGTTGGAACTATTCCGCTACTTTCATGCGCACTCTACTTCTCTTGTGTTAAGCTTGTCGAGTAGTAGAATTATCCGACGACAGAGGTGCAATATTAGTAGAACTAACTCTACGTAACCGTTTTGTCCTTCTCGCTTTCCGCGTTGGTGAGGTAATAGCAGGATAACGTCGGGTCGATCCATCTCGAGAGCGGAATATCCAGCTCCTTTCCCTGTTTGTAGCTGGGTTTTCTCTCTCTCGCTATCTCGCTCTCGCTCTCGCTCTCGCTCTCGCGCTCGCGCTCTCTCCTCTCTCTCTCTCTCTCTCTCTCTCTCTCTCTCTCTCTCTCTCTCTCTCTCTCTCTCTCTCTCTCTCTCTCTCTCTCTCTCTCTCTCTCTCTCTCTCTCTCTCTCTCTCTCTCTCTCTCTCTCTCGCTCCCCCCCTCCCCTAAGTGCTGGGTGTCGAGCAGTCGAATGCAAAAACAGTTCCTTTTCCCAAAACTTATATCCCACGCTATTAACTTTAAGGTGGACGAAGAGTGGATTGCGATGTAGCTCTGCAGAACTCGTTAAAAATTATCTCACGCATTAGGCTACCAACATTGTCATAAAAGCACCACGTATGTCGCCTTTTAAAAGAAGAATGCATATTTTTTTTAACAGTGTACATTTTTTTTAATAACTTGAATGTATTTTTAAAACCTGTAAATAAGTATATTTTTAATTAATATTTTAACCGTTTTTTCCGTTTCGGGCGCTTTAGAAAACACCTGTTGCAAAAAAATAAAATAGATTGATACGATTATACTGTATTAATTATATGCGGTATAGTGAGCACTAGTGTTCTTCGAGCATGCTTCAGACGTTCACTTTTGAGAGCCATGAAATGTATACACCGTGTTTACTATACACAAGCCAGTTTTTCATATCGACGATCGGCTAAAGTATATATACACACAAGATGACAGTAACTTTCAAACACGGTCTTTTAAAAAGTGCTCGCTTAGCCGTGAGCTGCGTATAAGGCGGGGGGGGGGGGGGGGGGCATGCCATACAGGGCAGGGCACACTACCTGGAACACCAGCACAGCAGGGGGAACGTTTGTTCTCGGGAAGTAGCGTGCCAGTTCTGTGTACCTACTTACCACGTTTATGGCGACTAATTCAAACTAATAACAAACTGGTTTGGTTTCAGCCAAAGTGTTGATTGAAGTCACAGGAGTGGCGGTTATTTTTAGTTTGACATTTGAGATCAATTTCAAAGCTTCAATACGAGTGACCCGTGTAACAAATTTCCAAAGAGTTCTGTTCGATTTCGATAGTTGTAGGAAAATGTAAATTTAATATTAATATATTTCGTTTCATTAATTTTTGCGAAGTCTTCTTCCAGTTTCAAACTTGCATGTATATGGTGAATATTTTGGCCTAATACCTGCCAGTTCATCAGTGTTTTATGGACTTGTTTAAACTTAATAATCGCCTCTTAAATTAAAATATTTTTCAGTACTTAAATACGCATTTTACTATTTATTATTACCTGTTCCATCATTATCCAGTAAGGACTATTAATTTTCTGCAGCGTGTGTTAATTTATAAACACTTAGTTTATTTCTTCTAAACCGTAATAAGCAAGTATAAATTATGAACATGGTTTAGTGTAAGAGAAGGCAGATATGCCTTAAGGGGAATGGTGCATGAAAGTCGTATATTTACTCGATTTTCGGTGTAAGTCGTTTTACAAAGAGTTTGAAACTTTTGGCTCGACAAGACGCAAGTGATAATTTTCAATACCTGTTTACGTTGTTAGATTTTCACTGCTGTCATTATTCTCGGAGCACTGATGGATGAAATGAAAAGATTTTTTTTCTTATCTTTGGTCAGAGCTCCGCGAATAACGAACACAAGGAATTTTTTACCCACGCAATAAGATGTGTAAAAATGTTATTTACGTCTTGTCGAACCAAAAATTGCGAAAAATTCCTCGTAAAACAAATTGTGACAAAAATGATATAAATATACGATTTTCGTGCACCATTGCCCTTAAGAGCATCGAATAAAGACGATTTATTATTATTACTCGCTCAGACTACGGAAATGAATATAATATTATAAACTTGATAGGAAATAAATAGCGAACTCTTGAAGAGGTTAAAGGGGAGCAACTGATGCAGGCTGCACGGGCTGCCATACATCGACCCAGTTAACGCGCTATTTACTCACATGTACTCTGTTGACAGTCGCGAGGAGGCAGTTTTCATTTCCAAGCGGGCGGGCCCCTGCAATGCAGTTTCATCAGCTATGTCAACACCTCGCAACAGCTGATGGCCTGGCGCTGTCACCCCTCCCCCTCAACACGTACAGCCCGAGACGTCTCGGATGTAAACACGACTGTGGGTGGTCGGATTACGGATCCGCTCCCCTATCACGAGACACACGTGACATACTGCGCGCTAGATATCTGCACGACAAGAGTGAACCCCTCCAAGCCAGAGCGCGAACAGTGGGATTATACGAATTATACAACCTTTCACATTGCGTAAAGAATAACATAAACATGATCTGTGATAGCATTTTCCCCTCGGTATGTCGCCATGTTTTTAAAAACCATCCACTATTGTCGACCACGCTCGCCTCTTATAGGCAGGCTGTTCACGGTAAAATGAGCACTTTTTAAGGCCTTTTTCAACAGGGTTTAGCCTCTAATAAATATATTTTATTGCAGACTCAGACGTTAACTTTTGAAAAGGGTGAAATGTATGCACTGTGTTTATTGGTCACATGGCAGTGTTTATATTAAAAATTGGCGGAAAGATAGAAATTGACCGAGAGGAAAATTTAATAGAGTAAACAGCTGAGGAAAGCATCAGTAAATACAGTTTTGGAACGAGTATTATGCACACACAGAAATATCTTTATCACTTTCCCCAAATTCTTTCTTTTCGTAAAAAAAAAAAAAAAAGTTATATACGTACAGTTTATCATACCTATCATAAACATTGGCTAGACCTACGTCTGAAAATGCAATTCATAGAGTTAACTTTCAAATAAAATACGAATCTTATCACTCGTCGTTTGTCTGTAACCAGAATATCCACATATCTTTTTAGTTTGTTTAATTCTACTATATGCTGTTTACGGTAAAATGAGCACTTTTGAGGTCCTAGTCACTTTGTCACTTTTATCCTTTAACCACCTTTTTTAAAAAAATATATTGCCGTGTAAGTAATCAACACAGTATGTAAGTTCCACCGTACTCAGAAGTGAGTCTAAGGCCAAAATAAAATATATTAATGGAATATTATTACAAATCAGAGGGATTTTGAAAGTTCACTCTTGACCGTAAATAGCCTATAAACTCCCCGCCGTTCAGCGAGTTTGAAATAGTGGGCGTAAAAGTAGTATTCCGGCAAGATGGCGAGAGTAATTACTTTGCAGTTCTGGGACACTCGCCGTTTAGGTAGGCGGCCGCTCACGGCTGGTACTGGTGTTGCCGGAAATGTTGCTGGCGGGGAAGGATAAAGAGTTCGGTGTCGACCCGGGGTTTGTGCGCCGGGGCCATCTGTCGAGGGACACGCAACCGGGTCACCTCCCCCCCCCCCCCATCACCATCCCAACCAGGGACTCCCAACACTAAGGGAAGGCATATCGACCAGGGCGCCAGACAGTCTGCCTGCTGTGGGGTCGCGATAAATTGCAGGTAGCTTCTTACAAACAGTTGTCCTCCTTTCCACAAGACTATCGACATTGTAATGAGGTGTTTCAAGTAGTCGACGATATTACCGCAGCCCCCCCCCCCCCCCTCATCTTGTTCTGCCCCGCGGCCTCATAGTCAACCTCCTCTCTGGCGCAGACATTTCACGTCTTCTCCTCAGAGTATACACTGTTCGCCGTCAACAAACCTCGGAGAAAAAGAATTACTGCCCTATTGTGCATTCACTTTTACTTTCAACTTTTCTAAAAGCCAAATGTAAGGCGACGAGGCTCATGGCAAATTTAACATAAGGCGGAAGAATGCACAACGCGTATACAAGTAGATCTTAAGCAGGGCTTTCAAGAGTGTTCATTTTACCGTGAACAGCCTGTACAAGTATGTTTCGGTAGGATTAAAAGAAACGTCTGCAGTGCTTTGTGTCCTCAATATGTAATATTGCAAGAAACTATATCATATCTAAGAGCACGCAGGTTGGCAAGCGCCTGCCATCTTGGCGTGAAAGTGTCTCGTGACTTGGATTACAGATGGCGACATAGACTAAAGATGGAGTAGACCGACCTCACTGGCTGCGCACAGCTGATCTCTGTGTCTAAACATTGAACTGCAAATACGGCTAGCCAAAATGGCGTGGATTGGGTTTGAGGTTAGAACACTGTTTAGTAAAGAAGTGCTTTTGAGATGTTTTTATAATTCCTCTAATAAAATTGTAATGCTTTTTGATTAAATTCAAACTGGTAAAAGTATTTTATTAATATAATAATGCGTGTCATTTAAAAATTAAGATATAAACACACACTTGCATCACTGTTGACCATGTGACTTAGACATTTGTGTGCAGCTGTGTGGATCACAGATGGCGGCGGCAATTTCCTAATCACCCCTGGTAGCGGTGACTCATGGTGTCTCGAAGGGAGATAGACAGTATTTGTAATGCAGTGCTGTCCCCCAGCGCCCAGGCAGGCAGGCAGGCACATAACTCCGGCCGCAGTTTCCGGTGTGATGCGTGCGTGTGTGCGCTATCTGCTCCGCCTCCTCTCAGACACCCTTGTGTCACTGTCATTACCACACCTCGCTTCCTTCCTCAGCGTGACGTCATCTCCAGCTGGCCTCGCACTGCCCCGCAAGCACGGTCACTTGTCCTCGGGCACGTAAAGGCTGTTCACTATAAAGTGAGCACTTTTGAAACCAACCCTAGAAAAATGTCGCTGCCCCTCCCTGCTCGTGCGTGTTTCGACGAGCTCACTGAGTGACATGCGTCCAGTACAGTTGTTAACGATGGTAGGAAAGCTGTTCCATATCTTAACGTCAAATAAATAGTGTTGGGTAACCATTTGTGCAAATTTAAATTATTTATTTTCCTCTCTGTTTTTTTTTATGCGTCTTAAGTATAAGAATGAGCAGATTTTTAACATATTTGCCTTTCTTACGATTTCACAGTTTCACTTGACCGAGCATGAATAAAGTGATGAGGCCCATGGCAATGTTAATTTTACATAAGGCGGAGGAATACACAGCGTGCGTACAAGTAGATCTTAAGGCGCCCGTATACCTGGCGCTTTAAGTGCGTTGCAGGTTGTTCGAAATACACGTTTTTCTACGGAACTATTAAACAGTGTACTGACCTACGAAAAGAAAACACACTTCATACGAGGGCTGTTGAGTGTTTTCAAGACCTGTGTCGCAAAGTGTACGTGTCAGATCCATACAAAGCTAGTCAAGAGGCATGCATTGAACCTTCCTACACACTTTCCACCAATAAAATAATATGGTCGCCGCTGAAAGTCCCATAGGTACACACAGCACGACGAGAACACCGCACGCTAGTACAGAGCCTTGCGCTTAGAGGCGATGTGGGACTTGATGCGCGTGGCATTGTCGCCTTTATCGCTCCCTCGCCTCTCGGCTTCAAACGCGGAAAAAAGTTCTAGGTGCTCATTTGATCGCGAACAGCTTACACTCGCAGTTTTCGCCCCTGGTGGTTCTATAACGTAGCGAAGTTGGACAAGTGTATCCAGGAAGCGTGTGTTATCAGTGTAACTGGGACACGTGCTAATCACAGGCCTGCGCCAGCAGAGCTAGTGCAGTGCGTGCTTGTTCCAGGACAGTCACTGCTATCTACGAGTAATGGTTCCTGAGCTGGCCTCTCGACCTTCTCTCTTATCGCAGGCTGTTGCCTGTTCCCCTCCAGGCTACGTCGCACATATATTCCATTCACAGTTTCTGCGGTATTTCGAAACGAACCTTTGAAAAATCATCCTAGGAGTAACATGTCAACCTGTTTTTTTTTTTCTTTCAATAACTTGTTTACCACAAATATATATAGTACTGTGACTAACTTAAATTATTGTATTCTTGAATGAATGAATCTTTAACTTAGTATCTTGTATTACTTGTAAAATTTATTTAGTTTTCAATACGAATTTAAAACAGTGAGAGCAGCGATGTTTTGGCAACGGCTAGTAAGAAATAGCCACGGTAAAATATTGTTTTAACCAAGTTTTTGGTATCGTATTTGCAAATTAAACATTGCCTATTAAAATATTTAGGCAGCCCTGGTGGAAAGATACTTCATTTTGACAGTAAAAAATATCAGCGCAATATATGGTGCGTAGGCCCTGGTGACATGTTACTTTTTTTTATTCGCCCGCTGAAGAAACTTCAACTAGGCTGTCGGCGGAGCGGAACTCTCTCTATCTCTATCTCTCTCTCTCTATCCTCTCTATCTATCTCTCTATCTCTATATATATATATCTATATATATATATCTATCTCTATATATCTATCTCTCTATCTCTATATATCTATCTCTATATCTCTCTATAATATCAATACTATTTAATTTTCGAAAAAAAAAAAAAAAGAAAGATTTATTAGTTAGAAAAAATACGCTTTAGTTGTATGTAATAATGAACTGTATTCTTATTTTCCATGGTATTGACAGATTATATGCAGTAAGTTCTGAAAGACTAAGAATGAAAATGAAATGAAATGAAAATGAAATAATATTAGTTAGTGATTGGTTGAACGTAGGACGAGTACGTTCACGAAAGATATTATATCGAACCTAGCTTTACACGTGCAGTTGCGAGCAGGTAGTAGGGCTGAACAGCGTGCAGGAAGTACTGTCTTAGGGCCGGACACTGCACGGACATCGTGTTATATGTGTGTAAACATAGCCGCGGCGTGCCCCATATACTCCTGGAGCCCCGCCAGCCCCCGCTGCTGTAAGCGAGCTGTAGAAATAGCGAGCAAGTGTAAACAATTCCCTCGCATATCGCCTGTCCTCGGGCTTGTAGAGAGACACACACACACACACACACACACACTCACACACTCTCACTCACTCTCACACACACTCACACACACTCACTCACTCTCACACACTCTCACACACTCACACACACTCACACACACTCACACACACTCACACACACTCACACACACTCTCACACACTCTCACACACTCTCACTCACTCTACTAGCATCACATCGCCTGCTGGTCGCCTCGACAGTAGCCAAGGAAAAAGTCACTGCTTCTATAGGCTGTTCACGGTCAAGTGAGCACTTTTTGAAGATGTTTCATCAGACATAATAACCAATAAATACATTTCATTGTGGCCTCGGACTTTTGGTTTTGGGTATGGTGAATGTGTTTATTACTCACAAGGCAGGGTTTACATTAACAAGTGGTGGAAAGAAAAAAGTAACTAGGGCTTCAAAAGTGCTCATTTTACCGTGAACAGCCTACACCTGCACATATTTTAACGAGCGCACTAAGTGACATGCGTCCAGTAAATTTGGTAACGATGGATGGGAAGTAGTTCCACATATTAATGCCAAAGAAAGAGTGCTAGGTAACTATTTGTGATAGCTAAAATTTTTCTTTGGCTTTCCGTTATTTTTAATTCATCGGAAGTGTAAAAATGAGGAGATTAGTAAAATATTTACTTTTCAAATTATCTCTCTCTTTCACTTTACCGACGCATGAATAAAGTGATGAGGCCCGTGGCTGTGTTAATTTCACATTAGGTGGAATAATACACAACGTGCATAGAAGTAGATCTTAAGCATGTCTTTCAAAAGTGCTCATTTTACCGCGAAGAGCCTATAATAGTGGAGGTGGGTAGTTCACTGCCGTAAATAATAGCTGTGTGAATAAATTAAAAATCAAGTTTAGTTCTTTGATTGTTATCGAGACCTCCATCCCTCACGATCTCTGATAGGGCGCTCAGGCGTCCTGTAATAGTATCTTTTGTTTAGTGTTGAAGTGGTTAGAGGGTAGAACCTCGATGAGGATTTATTTGTCTTTATCAGATTAGTTAGGAAGATCCTGAGACAGTTCGAGCGACACTGAGGCTGATATTGTAGTATCCTGCTCGGCACCCAGTTTTTCCTCTCTGGTCTCGTCCTGTAACCTTCCCCCCCCCCCCTTCTGCAAGACCTGTTATCCCCCCCCCCCCCCCGTACAGAAAGGGTCGGTCCTGGTAACCGGTTTGCCAGGACTCGGCGGGCCG